>OY288273.1:91415307-96215307 GCA_958450335.1 Hibiscus tridactylites | reverse complement strand
TTAAAACCAGGAGGTAAGTCCATATAGACTTCCTCATCCAAAAAAACCATGTAGAAAGGCATTATTAATATCCAGCTGATGTAAAAACCAATTTTTAGAAGATGAAACATCAAGCAAGGTTTTAATAGTTGTTATTCGAGCAACAGGACTAAATGTGTCTAAAAAATCTACCTCAAACTGCTGTGTGTATCTTTTTGCCACAAGACGGGCTTTATATCGCTCTAAAGAACCATCAGACTTTAATTTAGTTTTAAAAACTCATTTACAGCCTATAGTTTTCTTTCCTGGGGAAGAGGAACAAGTTTCCATGTTTTATTTACTTCCAAAGCTTTAATCTCATCAGCCATGGCAGCCTTCCAACATTCATGTTTTACAGCTTGAGAATAAGAAGTTGGTTCAGCAAGAATGTCCAAACTATTAACATATGTATTATGAGAATTGGACAAATTATTAAAACAAGACACATTGTTTATATTATGTGGTGATATCATATGACCAGAAACAGAAACTTCATAGTCTCTGAATTTAGAAGGTAGGCAAACATTTCTGCGTGGCCTAGGAATAGAAGGAACAGACTGCTGAGACAAATTAAGAAAATTAGTCTGCTGTAAGCCATAATTTGGTTGAACAGATTCAGGAGAATCAACCGGAATATGTTCAGAATTGGCAGAATGAGTTGAAATAGAAACAAAATTTTCAGGAAGATTAAGAAAATAAGCATTGTCTTCATCAGTTGAAATGTCATTATCATGAACAGGAAGAATAATTTGATTACTAACTTTGGTGGATTTAAAATAAAATTCAGTTTCAGAAAAAATTACATCTCTTGATATGAAAACAGTCTTAGCATTTATATCATAAAGCTTATAACCTTTTACATGTTTAAGAAATCCTATAAAGATACATTTAACAGCTCTAGAATCCATTTTTGTTTTAGGCTTTGGTAAGACTGAAGCAAAAACAGTGCAGCCAAAGACTTTTAAGTGACCCAACTTAGGAGATGAACCATAGAGAAGTTTATAAGGAGTTTTATTACTCAAGAGAGGAGTATGAGTAATATTTATCAGATATGCAACATGAATAATGCAATCAATCCAAAAAAACAAAGGTAAAGCAACCTGTATTCTAAGGGTTCGAGCAACAACCAAAAAATGCTGATGTTTACGTTCCACAACACTATTCTGTTGTGAAGTGTATGTACAAGAATTCTGATGCACTATGCCCTTATAATGGAAAAAATCAATCAAATCAAACTCCTTTGCATTATCAGACCGTATACACTTTATTTTCTTTGAAAATTGTGTCTCAACAAAATTATAGAAATTAATGAGGACAGATTTAACTTCAGATTTTACTTTTATGGGGTAAATCCAAACATACCTACTCTTGTCATATACAATGGTTAAGAAATATAAATGACCATAGATACTTTGAACAGAAAAAGGACCCCACACATCAATATGAATAAGATCAAAAACAGAATCAGAGACACTATTGCTTGTAGGAAAGGGCAACCGTTTCTGCTTAGCTAAATGACAGATTTCACACTCAAACATTTTAGGAAATGAAGAACAATCTTTATTTATATCATCAAAAAATTTCATTCTTCTTATGGAAGGATGACCTAACCTAGAATGCCAGAGCCTAAAAGATTCAGAAGAAGAAATACAAACATTAGGCAAAGACTTACTTGTATCACAAGAAACAGAACCAAAATTATTTGCATTAGAAACAAAACCAGAATTGACAAAATTAAAAGAAACTAAAGAACAACTAGGATCTGAGTTACTTGTATCAGAAGAAACAAGATGATATAGACCATTGAAGCTCTTAGCTAAACCAATCATCCTCGAACTGGACATGTCCTGAATAAAGCAAAAATCAGAAGAAAACAAACAGACAACAGAACTCTTAGTTAGTTGGGAAATTGAAACAATATTAAAAGTAAAACCAGATATATAAAAGACATTATTCAAAATCAAAGAACTATTTATCTTGACAGTTCCCACATGAGTCACTTTAATTAAAAAATTATTTGGTAATCTAATAAACTTATCTAGTACATGATAATAGGAAGTAAAACAACTTAAATCATTACATATATGATCCGTTGCTCCTAAATCCAATATCCAAGTCATACCAGAACATGAATTAAAATTTGAACAACAAAAAGATAATGACTGATCATTACCAGAATCAATAGCTTCATTAACAGGAGGAGGAGCATCAAACGCAGCAATAAGGGCATTAACTTTGGAATCAGTACCACCAGTAGGATTTTGCACATTAGAAAGACCTTGAACAAAAACATTTTTGTCTTGCAACATGCTTAACAAATTATCATACTGTTGCTTAGTAAAGACAACAGAAGAACTAGAATCTTGAAAATTCTGGTTAACATCAGAAGACCCTTCAAAGCTTGGTGGAGCCAGATTACCTACTTGGTTAACCCTAGAAGTGACTACGAGTTTTGTACCCTGGTGGAAATCCATGTTTTCGATAACATTTTTCAAGGGTATGACCATACAAACCACAGAAGGTGCATAAAGGTCTTTTGACAGAATTGGTATTGTTGAATTTTCTACTGAAAGATCTACTATCAGACTTATTATTCTCAAAATTTTTCCCAGAAACCCTATCTGCTAAGAACACATTTGATTGAGGCAAAGCAACAGAAACCAAAGACCTTTCATGTTGAACAACAACAGCAAACGCATCACTAATAGAGGGGGTGGGTTTCATCATTAACAACTGGGATTTGGGTACGGACAAATTTTCATTTAAACCCCTAAGGAACCGAATCAAGAAATCTTGATTTCGGTATTTTATAGCAGAACAGGAACAAGATTTCAAAGGTCGAAACTTACAAATTTCGTCCCAAAGGACTTTCAACTATGTATAATAGGAGGTAACAGGAACATTACCTTGCTGACAAGAATAAAATTCTTGTAAAAGATCTAAAACCCTTACTAAATCACCTTGATTAAATCTCTCAAAGAGATCTCTCCACAAATCGTACGCGGTGTCAAACCACAACACACTCTGGGCAATCTCCGGCGTTAGGGCTCGTTGCAACCATGAAAGTACCAGATTGTTACATTTGAGCCAAGCTTTATACGTGGGTGATCTGTCCCAGGTTCTTCAATGGAGTCGTCGACGAAACTCCACTTGTTTTTGGAGATAAGAGACATCTTCATACTCCGAGCCCAATTGTGGTAGTTCGCGCCATCAAGAAGAGAAGAGGTAAGAATCAAGGCCGGGTTTTCGTTGGGGTGGATGTAATACTCCCCGGAAGAATCATCATTGCGGAAGAAACCGTCGGTGAAAGAAGAGGAACGGCCGGCGGATAACGAATCGACTGATACCATGTTGAAACCTAAGGTTTCGACTTTCAGATAGTTTGAACGCGTGAAAGAGGAAATGAAAGAGGATTTTAGGGATTCTGCACTTTCACTATTTGGAACGCGTGAATAAGGAAGAGAAAGAAAAACGTGCTGAAATTTTATTAACCAATATAAAACTAATACAATGTACCAAATAATACAAAGGTATTTATATAATAAAAACTTTAAACAATAACTAACTAACAACTTCTTTATTTTCTTTAACAGCTAACAAACTAAATATAACTCTAATAAAACCCCCACTGATATCATCGTTGCATAAGTAATGTTTGTGTTCTGTGAGAATATCCGATATCTTCTAATTTTGTAACCCTACTTTGGGGTCTTTATTTTTATTCATAAAATCAATCGATTTTACGAAAAAATGGGAATTTGATGGTCGGACTTTGTGTGGCGGAGTCATTCAGGATAGTGAACGCAAGTGGATTGTGGGTTTTGCGAAGTTTATAGGGGTGTGCAGCATTGTAGAGTCGAAATTGTGGGGAGTGTTTGTCGGCTTACAATGTGTATGGGAGTTGCAGCTTTAAGTATTATAGTGGAAAATGGATTGTTTGGATGTGGTACGGCTTGTGCAATGTGACCCAATTATGCAAGGGGCCCCATGGATTGTTCAACACATTCGGGCGTTGTGTGACCGATTTTGCAAGTGTCCTTTCAGCATATTCGGTGTAAGAGTAATCGTGTGACAGATAGAATGGCTCGACTGGTTACAAATGGTAATTTGTTGATATATACTTATCTTGTACCTCCAATAGGAGTAGAGCTTCTGTTATAGTTTATCTTTAGTTTGATTTGTCAATTTGCGGCAGTGATTTTTGTAATTGTTGCCAGAGGTATTCTTTCTTTCTTTCTATTTAAGCTTAGAGAGATTTTTGATGAGGCTGATGGTAACATTTCTCTTTTCAGTAAAAAAAAGTGATCCCAACCCACGAGATCAATTCTTCTATATACACAAGTCTTTGATGCACTTCATATGCTTCAACGGGACAGATAAAAAATTATCTGCCCCTTTTTGGTGTCATTTTCGATGTATCAACACTAAAAAATAAATTATAAGACATAACTCTAAATTAATCTTAAATCATAAACGCTAAAAATATACCTTACTTCTAATTCTACAAACCCTAACCTTAAACTTTGATATTAAACTTTAAACCTAACTTTTTAAGTGCATCGAGAAGAGAAGAGGTAAGGTATTTTTGTTCCATTCTCTATGTGTGGTGATCAAATCTTCAATCACATAATTAAAGAATGAAATGAAAAATCTTCATATCAGGACTCATAATTTCGATCAATAACATTTTAGTAAATGCACCAACAATATCTTCACTTTACAATAGCCGCCGCCGTCACCACTAATATTTTTTTTTTGTTTGAATATGGTTTAATAGTAAATTCATCGTTGTTTTTTTTTTTGGCTCAACAATGTATTAATTTAGCCAATGGCTAATGATTCAACAGGCGTGCCTCGTAAAAATCGTTGTATTATACCTGAATGAGAATTTTAGTCTTAAAGTTTTCTTCCATCACAATTTGTGGTCTTTTTGCTAACTGTGTTAAAAAAGACGTTGCCCTTCCAACAGATTAATCAATGACACGTGGTGAAATTTAACACTTCTTTTAGGGTCGAATTGAAATCATGCAATAATTTAAGGTTCAATTTGTATATAAAGCCTGAAACTGTATATACAATAGAAACCCATATTCTAGCGAGTTTAAGAATGATTTGGACACCGTGTTCAGTCGTATTCCGACTTTTGGGGGGAAATTGGCCGGATTTTGTTGTGAAAAAAAAATATATTTTCAATCTATTGTATATAGTAAAATATTTTTTAATGTATTGTATTTTGAACTGTATATTTTGAGGTCGGAATTCTTATATTCCGCCTTGCTACAGTGTACTATTTTTTTCTATTAAAAAATTAAAGAAAAGTGAAGCAAGATTCTTTACATGGTGTCATCACTCTTTGAAGACGGTAAAAAAGTAATTTGTCTTTAATTTTTTAATAAAAAAATCAAACATTGTTTGAAGACGAAAAAAAATAATCCAACTTTATATTTAATTAAAAAATACAATAAATTTAAAAATAATTTGAAGAGTGCAATACATTAAACAAAATCCCAACAACAATAATCAACCAAGCAGGCGACTTTTGACCTGATTTTTCTGTAAAATTGTTGCCAACAATTTCTCAATCCAAAGTTATCATGGATTTTTGGGGGGAAAACTATTCAAAAATCAGGAAATCAAGATTTATGTTTGGGATACGTACACTTAGATTTTCAAATCTGGTCGTCTCATATCGATGATTTTTATTGCTATCCTACATCTTTAAATACTTTTCGAGATGTTTGAGCTAAAATTAGAAGTTTGATCAGTTAAATTTGTTAATTTAAGTGTTTAGTAAAGAGCGGATTGAAATAGTATATTGGGAAAAAAGCTAAGCTTTTTGAAATTAGAGGTTTTGACATAAGAGTTATAAAACTCTTTTACCTTTAACAATTATAGAAAATCTCTAAATAACCTAAATTTAATCATTTCTATTATAATTCATTAATCTCGTATTTATATTGTGACATTTGAAAACTAGTATTTTTTATTTTTTATTCTCACACATTTATATTTGTATTTGTATTTAATAATTAATTAAATTGTATTAAAATGATTATATAAATAATAAATTAATATATATATATCCTTCAAATATACTTAGTAATGTTATATTAAAAATTATTTTTCATAATTTAAATAATATTAATATATACAAAATATTAATAACTAATAAACTATTCAAATAAGTATCGAATATAATTATGTCTTTATATGTCATTTTACTTGTTTAAATAATCAAACAACTATCAACTATCGTTAATTTTACCAAACACTCTTATACAATCAGCTAATATAATCCGTTAATCAAATCAACTAATACAATCAACCATTAACTATCAGCTAGTGTAATCCGCTATGAACTACATAAAAAGAGAGAATTGTGGGAAGACATTTAAAAATAATGTAAATATTAAATCAATATGCATATATTTCTACACGTTAACGGCTAGGGAAATTCCTAGCCACCATCTATTTTGGGCTTTATGGGAACATTTAAAAGTAATGTCAATAATATGGGCTTCATATTCGACATTTTGGGCTTATTCTACTTATTTTTTTTATATTTATTTATAATTTAACTTTTACCTATTTGATTTTTTCGGTTGCTTATTTAAATATTTTTTTAGTATTTACCGATATATGTGCTTTTAAATAGGAAAATATATATTTTCATGTTGCGGGAAGAATTTTTTTTTTCAAAAGTCTTATCCCTAAATTCTAACTCTAATCCATAAATTATAACTCCTAACACTAAACATTTAATCTTCATACCCTGAAACAAATTACTAAATTCATAATCTAAGGCACTTGTAGAAATTTTTTGTTTCAACACCAGTGCATGGTATAATTACCCTTCTAATTGTTATTGCTTAAAATATGAGTTAAAATACCGAGATTAGTGTAGGTTATGTAAGAATTTAAATGTGGATTTGTATCCATTACACTCGAAATTTTAACCATCATCCCTAAATTCTAACCATTGTACCTAAACTCTTAAATTTTACCCCTAAGTCTAATCCATAAACACCACCAAAACTAAAGCATTCGTAGAAACTTTTTTTATCGCCTGTGCATGATATAATCACCCTTCTAATTAGGGGTGTTCAAAATTACCCGACCCGAACTACCCGACCCGACTACCCGATTACCCGAACACAAATAATCGGGTATTTACCCGGAAATTTTTTTTTACCCGGGTCGGGTACCCGGCCCGTCATTTCCCGGGTCGGGCCCGGGTCAAAAAATATGAATTTTTCGGGTACCCGGTTCCTTTTTTTATTTTATTAGATTACTTAATATTTTTACTTTAGAACTATATTTAAATCTCTAAATTCATTCTATATTTGTATTATATGCTTTCATGTTTTAAATTTTTAAACAAAAAAAATTAATTTGTGAATATGTAAGATTCGATATGAAACAAACAACAAAGTTTCTCTATTGCATTTATGCATTAGTAGGTTTCTTTAAAAAAATATGAGATTAAAAAAAATCACGATCGAGAATAATATTTTTAATGTCTTTCTTATGGTTATAAACTTCAAATCATTATTATTTTTTTGTTTGGATCATATGTTATAAACTTATAAGTTTTTTTTTTAATTTAAAAAAAAAAATAAATAAGAACCGGGTACCCGGTACCCGATTTTACGGGTACCCGGATTTTACGGGTCGGGACACGGGCCGACAAATCTAATACCCGAAGGTCCGGGTACCCGAATTTGAACACCCCTACTTCTAATTATTATTGCTTAAAATATGATTTAAGATGTCGAGATTAGTGTAGGATATATAAGAATTCGAATATGAATTTATATTCAATACACTGGCATTGGAAACAAAAAGTGTCCGCAAGTTGAGATCCACTAATTAGCTTAGTAGCCAAGGAAGCTCGTGTTGTCTTATCTTATATGGGTTCGAATCCGGCATTTGCATTGAGAATGTAATGCATCTCCATTTAATAAAAATTGTTTCTATAAGCTCCTTAATTTTAGAGTTTATGGTTCAGAATTTAAGATTTATAACTTTATATGCTAGAGTTTAAGTTTTAAGATAATATGATGTGAGCTTTATGTTTTACCCTATAAATTCTAAGTTCTAACCACTATACATAAATTCTAACTCTCTAAACATAAACCTACCCAAAATTAAATCTATAAACTATACAACTAAAATATTTATGGAAATTTTTAATTTCCATCAACGATGTATAAAATAATTTTCATTTGAATATAATAATTTTCTAGTCTCGAATTAGGTTTATTAGTGAAACAATTTCGAGAGATTCAAAAATAAGGTAAAACTTTCACACCCATGAATATGAAGTCAAACTCTGAAGAAAACGCTCGTATTTTTAAAAAAAATAATCCTTAAAGACTTTTTTATAAATAATTAAAAATGGATGAAATCATGAATTTGTAGTGAAGTTTTTTCTGTAAGCTGATTTTTATTTTTTTATGTGTCTTGTTTAGAGATCTTAAGTTTTAATCTTTAATTTTGAAATTTTATATCTTAAATTTAAACCCACGTGAAGATTATAAAGACATTCTTGTAAAAAAAACATAATACATTGAAATATTTTTTTCTTAAATTTCATACAACGACGACGAAAAAAATTATTGCACAATAGAATTGTATGATTATCACGTGTTGTCATTTTTTAATATAATTATTGCATGAAATAATCTTAAAATATGTAATATTCAAATAAAACCCCTTATTTTGTATCTATTCGGAACTAAAATCCATTATAGAGTATATTTCAGAAAGCAGGCCAAGGATATAAATATTTATAAATCCATCCTTTTCATCATTATAAAATATGGTAAATTACGTAAATCATCACTGAACTTTACTCTCAAACCTATTTTGGTCACTAAAGTTTCAAAACGTTCAATTTACTCACTGAAATTTAGACATTGAATATTTTTTGTCACTCATTTGTTAACTTTTTAACGACGTCCATTTAACGGCGAACGAAGGAACTTCTCCAAGATCCGAACGGTAAAAAACTTCATCATCACGAGAAAAACAATATACTGAGAAACGAGCTTCATCCGACATCGGAGGAGGGAGATCAAGGAGAGAGAAATCAAAAAATTTTTGGCCGGTTCATGAACTTCTGAGCATTTACCGGCAAAATAAAGGTCGAATTCAAACTCAGAGGTCCGGAACGAAGTGACTAGTAAAATTTGGGACCGAACGACCACCATCTATGATCATTTGGGGTTTAAAAGTGATACAAAATTTAAAGTCTAAACTTTAGTGACAAAAAACATATAATGTCTAAATTTCAGTGAATAAATTAAATATTTTAAAATTCTAATGACCAAAATAAATTTAAGAATAAAATTCAGTACTGCCTTACACGTAATTTACCCCATAAAAAAACATGAAGTAAGGGAATTCTTTTTGGTTCAAATTTGAAATTGAATTCTTTACCCTTTATATCCCCTACAGACTACAGGTCCAATAATACTAGCGCGTATTGAACACTTTCTTAAAGGAGCGTGACCTTATGAAAGCACTGATTGACTAAAAATATCAGCTGGCCTTCCGCGGCTAGAACACGAAGCACGTAAGCTTATCCCATTGGTTCACTCAAGCCCTTTTTCGTCATTTCATTTGTCAATTAGGGCTATAAATTAAGGGCGACCGAGACTAATAATCCCCATCCCAATATTGAAATCGATCTCAAATTCAAAGCCTTCTTCAAATTTCCAAGGTAATTTAATCTTCTCCTTTTCCCTTTGGAATTGGTTTTGGTTTTTGATTTCTTTGTGGTAGTTTAATTTTTTATTTGTTCCATGGATTTCAATAATCGATGAACTATGGTTAGGGTTTCTTTTCCCCTTTTTTGTTTGATGATTCTCTTTTAATTCCAAACTTGATTCCGTTTTCCTATTATCCTTCGGTTTAATTCAAGAATTGATGAACTATTAGATTTACATGTGAATTTCCCCCCTTTTTTAAATCTGGAAATCGTTCCGTGAATTCTTATGAACTTAGGAATTTCCCCCCTTTTAGTGTAAAACAATCTGATTGATTTAGATTACATAGGAATCACGATCCTACTAGATACTCATTAATGGGATATTTTGTTGTGAAAGCTGTGATCTTGATTTGTTTATTGTTTGGAGTAATCTTATTTGAGTTTTTCTTTTGATTCAAAATAGATGCAAATCTTCGTCAAGACCCTTACTGGCAAGACCATCACCCTTGAGGTGGAAAGCTCCGACACAATCGATAATGTCAAGGCCAAGATCCAGGACAAGGAAGGAATCCCACCAGACCAGCAGAGACTTATCTTTGCCGGTAAGCAGCTGGAGGATGGCCGTACCCTTGCCGACTACAACATCCAGAAGGAGTCTACTCTCCACTTGGTCCTTCGTTTGAGGGGTGGTATGCAAATCTTTGTTAAGACCCTTACCGGAAAGACCATTACCCTTGAGGTGGAGAGCTCGGACACCATCGATAACGTCAAGGCCAAGATTCAAGACAAGGAAGGGATCCCCCCAGACCAACAGAGGCTTATCTTTGCCGGTAAGCAGCTGGAGGATGGTCGTACCCTGGCTGATTACAACATCCAAAAGGAATCCACCCTTCATTTGGTGCTCCGCCTTCGAGGAGGAATGCAAATCTTTGTCAAGACCTTGACCGGAAAGACTATTACACTTGAGGTTGAGAGTTCAGATACCATCGACAATGTCAAGGCTAAGATTCAGGATAAGGAGGGTATTCCCCCAGATCAGCAGAGGTTGATCTTTGCCGGTAAACAACTCGAGGATGGTCGCACCTTGGCTGACTACAACATCCAAAAGGAATCCACCCTTCACTTGGTGCTCCGTCTCCGTGGTGGTATGCAGATTTTCGTTAAGACACTCACAGGGAAGACCATCACCTTGGAGGTCGAGAGCTCGGACACAATCGACAATGTCAAGGCCAAAATTCAAGACAAGGAAGGCATCCCCCCAGACCAACAGAGGTTGATTTTTGCAGGTAAGCAGCTTGAAGATGGCAGGACTCTTGCTGACTACAACATTCAGAAAGAGTCTACACTCCACTTGGTGCTCCGCCTCCGTGGTGGGATGCAAATTTTCGTGAAGACATTGACGGGGAAGACCATAACTCTGGAGGTTGAAAGCTCGGACACGATCGATAATGTGAAGGCTAAGATCCAGGATAAGGAAGGGATCCCCCCGGACCAGCAGAGGCTGATCTTTGCAGGGAAGCAACTTGAGGATGGAAGGACCTTGGCAGACTACAACATCCAGAAGGAATCCACTCTCCACCTTGTCCTCCGCCTTCGTGGTGGTTTCTGAGTGATTGGTCATTTGAAGAAGTGTGATTGGTGATTGGGGTCTACTGTCTAGCATTATTATGTTTCTGGTTTTTATGCTTTGTGTTGTGAGCTTGCTGTGATGCAGCGGCTAAGACTATAATAATTTGTGAAAGCTTTTTTTAGTTTATTTGTTTATGTTTTAAGGTATGAACTATGATCGATGCCAGTACTTGGTGGTTGAATAATATTAAGTTTCCATATAATTTAAGTTTCTGTAATATTTTAATGCTTGCACCATTCTTTTGAATAGTTTCATAGTTGGTTTTAAAATCTTGAATACAATAGAATAAAAAATTATAAAATATTAAGTCTACTATATTTTCATAATGAATTTTAGATTGATCATTTAATTTTAAATTATTTTAGCAAAGTCCCATTTTAATGTTAGTTGGTCATGCTATTTTTGCTTTTACCCGTACTTCATTCTTTTTTCCCTTTTTATTACTCTTTCATTTCATTTATTCTTATAAATGATTTATTGCATTATTAAAGTACTTTGAAGACCTATCACTTTAGCGGGAATAAAAAGTGTAATTTCAGTTGAGAAAAATATATTTATAATATCAAATTTTAGCAATAAAAGTGAATAATATATGTATTACATTTTAGACAAATTACTCCAATCCCGATTCAAAACAAATTGCTCCAATCCCGTTCAAAAAATACATTAATAAATATTTTTTTATAGTGATGTCTTAATTTTATATTATTGCAATACCATTATAACTTAAAACAGTGACTTGATATTAAAATTTTTTTGAACAGTTTCCACTTAAGTTAGGAAAAGGAAGAAGAAATTTGATATTAATGGATTTTAAACCCATAACTTAAGAAAGGGGATAGTGTTAACTAAGAACTTCAATCATTTGTTAAAAAATAATTAAATAATTTAATTTATTATAGAAGTGTAATGTTTTTATGTTAAAAAATTAATACTAAAATTTAAAATAGTATTTAAAATTTAATAAATAATAAATTTTAATTTTTAATATTATAGTGTGATTATATGGTAGTATTTGAGATGTCACTTGGACGAGACTATTGCGTAGAGTGCTCTCCTCACACATATCTCCGCTAAAAATTTTCATACATATCTCGCCCCGCAACCTGTTGCGGGTACAAGACTCAAAATCTTCCTTGCCCCGCGACTTATTAGACTAAAATCCTTCATGCTCTACCACCCGTGTGAGTTGTAAGATCTAGTTAATATCTGTTATACCCACTCACAGTTTCAGCCCTAGACCAGGGTAATAAGGGCGCCCGCCCAGGGCCCACCGCTCGAAGAAGATATATGTTTGTGTTTTTTTAAAATTATATTTGTTGTTAAGTGTTTAATTTTTTCTAATACTTGTTATTAGTGGCCAATTTTTTCAATACTTATTAATAGAGGGCTTAGTTTTTTCCCAATATTTATTATTAGGGATCTACTCTTAAAATTTATTTTTATCTAATTCTTGTTATTAGGGGTCCACCCCCCATATTTGTTGTTATAAGCATACTCGTAAAATTCATTTTTTTTTCAATATTTGTTATTAGACACCCAATTTTTCAATACTTGTTATTATAAACATACTCTTAAATTTTTTTTATTACTTGCTATCAGGGACATGGATTTAAATGGCGGTATGCAACCGCAACAACGACCTTTAAATGACGGTAGCGGCACCATCTGAAATCTCGATACCTGCATCTGTTATGTCTACAATTACGTATGCTATTAAAATTTTTCACAACCGCGATATTCGCAGTGACCGAAATAGCATCTAATATCTGTAACCATGATAAATGTAACATGACTGTAACAACAATTTAAATCTCTAATTTAGGGCCCAATTTTTAAATTCGCCCTGGGCCACCAAAAATTCAGGACCGACCCTGCCCACTCAACAACTCACTTCGTATAATATATTTACGAGTATTAATTAAATAAATATAAATATTTTTTTATGAAAAAAGTATAAAGTACTTATTTTATGGGCTCTCACCACATATATATAATATTATTTTATGAAGAAAGAGAATTCAAGGAGAACATAGCCATAGAGTAAGAGCGTGAGAGTTGTGACGTAAGCTATTGATGGGTGATTTTAAGGTTTTATGTAAAAGAGAAAGTGAAAAATTAAAAGAATTGGACTTGAAAATCTTTTAAAAATTAGGTGGACTACTGGTGAGTAATTTTTAATAAATTTACTTATTATGTATATTAGGTTAGTAGAGATGATGTGAAGTAGGTGAGAATAATGCGAGGCAGTGTGGTGGAGCGAATTGGGATGAGATGAGTATAATTTATATCAACGCTTGTCCCACCACATACGACGAACTTAATTTTTGTTTTTAATCCTTTCCACTATTCGTGAAACTTATGCCCATCTTTGTTTAACTAGAGACAAAGTAGATTGAAATCTTCGTTAAACTCGCTCCCTTAACATTTCAAGACGGTATCTATTCTTTATTCTTAATTCTTTAAAAATTATGTCGCACAAATAAATTTCTAAAACATAAATTTTTTAAAAATATCACCGCTTCTTTTCACTAAAACCGTTAATAAAAAACGAAAATGATAAATTAAAAATTTAGATTAATCTTTGAAGAGATGCCTTTCTTGAACCTCATCGTCGAAAGAAAATACTAATCTTAGCGTGCAATCGAGGCCATCCAGTATTCTACCTCATGCGTGGCGTCATGTCCTTCGTTAGTTTCCCCTACTTTTCTCCATTAAGTCGGCAATCTCCCCTTATAAATAAATCACATTTTTCCTCTCAATTTCACACCAAAATCAAAATCCCCAAATCTATTCTCTTCTCTCCTATTATATTTCGTCAAAGCTCTCGATTCCAATTCCCTTCCTCTCGATCGAAAGGTAATTGTTTTATCGTTTTCGTTTGTTTTCCCTTTTCTGGTTCTTGATTTATTTATGTTGTTGAATTTTGATAGATTTTTGTTCGGATTATGTAGGGTTTTGATATCGTTGATTTGTTCGATTCGATCTATTCCGAAATAAAGCTTTAGCATCTGTTTGTAAAAATTAATCTTTTTTTTCGAATTCAATATCATAAATTCCCTTTGTTTTGGCGCCATAATTGACTGAATTCTATGGTTTCATCGTTTATTGCCGATCTATCTTCAGGCTCTAATTATAATTGAATTTCACATCTTTCTTTTGATTGTAAGTGTTTTTATATAGTTATATTATTGATTTGTTGATCTTATTATGATCGGTGGGATCATAGTTGGGTGATTGGCCCGATTTGAAGGATATTGTTCCTGTTCTTTGATTTATAGATTGAATGAAACGATATTGTTGATTTTGATTTTTTACTGATTTGTTAGTTATTTCATTAATTTATGTTGTTTATATGCACACATTGTCAAGATGTTATACTATTCTAAACTTTTAGATGTAGGTATGATATATGCCAGATTTAATCTTGGGAACTTTTGCTTTGCTTTTAGCCATTTGTTCTTATTTGCTGAAAAGGTTATAATTTTGTTCAAGCAAAGGATGTTGGAAGTTATAAAGTAACTCTGAATTTCTTGTTGACTAACAGATGCAGATCTTTGTGAAAACTCTTACTGGTAAGACAATCACCCTTGAGGTGGAAAGCTCTGATACAATCGATAATGTCAAGGCCAAGATCCAAGACAAGGAGGGCATCCCACCAGACCAGCAGAGGCTTATCTTTGCCGGCAAGCAACTTGAGGATGGCCGCACACTTGCTGACTACAACATCCAGAAAGAGTCTACTCTGCATCTTGTCCTTCGTCTCAGGGGAGGCATGCAGATCTTTGTAAAAACCCTGACCGGAAAAACCATCACTTTGGAGGTGGAGAGCTCCGATACAATTGATAACGTCAAGGCCAAGATTCAGGATAAGGAGGGCATCCCACCAGACCAGCAGAGGCTTATTTTTGCGGGTAAACAACTTGAGGATGGCAGAACCCTTGCCGACTACAACATCCAAAAAGAATCTACCCTCCACCTTGTCCTTCGTCTTAGGGGTGGCATGCAGATCTTTGTGAAAACCCTAACTGGGAAAACTATCACTTTGGAGGTGGAGAGTTCCGATACAATTGATAATGTGAAGGCCAAGATTCAAGACAAGGAGGGCATCCCACCAGACCAGCAGAGGTTAATTTTTGCTGGCAAACAGCTTGAAGATGGAAGGACTCTTGCAGACTATAATATTCAAAAGGAGTCTACCCTCCACTTGGTATTGCGTCTCCGTGGTGGTATGCAAATTTTTGTGAAGACCCTCACAGGGAAGACCATCACCTTGGAAGTTGAGAGTTCAGACACAATTGACAATGTTAAAGCTAAAATCCAGGACAAGGAAGGGATTCCACCGGATCAACAGAGGCTGATATTCGCTGGCAAGCAGCTGGAGGATGGGAGGACACTTGCTGATTATAACATTCAGAAAGAGTCAACCCTCCACTTGGTCCTTCGTCTGCGTGGTGGGATGCAGATTTTTGTGAAAACTTTGACAGGTAAGACCATTACATTGGAGGTGGAGAGCTCGGACACAATTGATAATGTGAAGGCCAAGATCCTAGATAAGGAGGGTATCCCACCTGACCAGCAGAGGTTGATTTTTGCTGGAAAGCAGCTCGAGGATGGGAGGACACTTGCTGACTATAACATTCAAAAGGAATCAACCCTGCACTTGGTTTTGCGCCTAAGAGGAGGGATGCAGATATTTGTCAAGACCCTGACAGGCAAGACTATCACCCTGGAGGTTGAGAGCTCGGACACGATCGACAATGTAAAAGCAAAGATTCAGGACAAGGAGGGGATTCCTCCTGATCAGCAGAGGTTGATCTTTGCTGGGAAGCAGTTGGAGGATGGTCGAACTCTAGCCGACTACAACATCCAGAAGGAGTCCACCCTGCATCTTGTCCTTCGCCTGCGTGGTGGTTACTGATTTGGGTTCTATTACTAATACTGCCTTTGGTGTCTACTTAATATATTTCGCTTTTGATTAGTATTTCAAGATTGTGTTTTCGTTTAAAGATAATGATGGTTTATGGTGTTGGAAGTGGTTTGATAAACCGCATCTTGGTTACCATATTAAATAAAGTTTGATATTGCTATAAATTTATGGTCTTGTCTTATCTTATCTTGTATGGTTTCGATCCAAAACTTTCGATAGCATTCAACAAAAGCGCACACGGTGATGTGCTTTATTATTAAGAAAGGTAGTCACCATTCACATTTATTCTTCAGCATTTAGTTTTGTTGATATGGTCCTCTAGACCATGTGGCGAGATGGGAAATCGCACCTCCTTGGCCGCATATCACATTTAGACAGGATTCTCTCGGCAACCTCGTACATCTCTTGCATGTCTTCTGTCTCCATTTGTCCCATTTCCATCTGTTTCATCGCCTGTCTTAGACCTGGGCATCGGCATTTGTTATCCAGCATCTCTAGCTGCTGGCAACACGAGTCAAGGTTCCAGCGTTTGTTGTACCGGCTGCTACCACCCAACTCTTCCTCCAAGTATTTCTGGCAGGCCTGGAGATGGTCTACCTTCCTTATCTTCTCTTGACAACCACTCTCTGTTCTCGAGGGTCGGCCCCAGGGGTTTTCCTCGTCAACCGTCACGGTGGTGATGGAAGCATGGGCGACGAATAGAATGAGGGCGAAGGTGGCTAAGTAGACTGCGAGCTTTGCCATTGTTGGTTTGCAGGTAAGTTTGGTTTATAGGTTTTGATGGTGAGAAATAGGGTGGGGGAGTGGTGCTTATTTATAGGAGAGTTTAACTCTTTGCATGGCCAATACGTGTAATGCTGAAGGTAACACGTTGTTGATTTCTTGCATGCATTAATAGACAGATTTTGTTCGTTTGGTTATGCACTCCCTTGGCTCTGTAATTCAGGTTGTGTCCCTCTACTCTTCGGAATCTTTTTGGTTAATTAAAATGCATTCAACTTATCGATATAATTAGGGGTGAAAATTGGGCGGGGAATATTCGAAAATAGTAGGGATCCGAATCAACGGTATGAGAAATAACCGAAAACTTCACCCACAGAGATGAGAAATAGGAAAATTTTATTACCGAAGCTTAAACCGTGAAGATAATTGATACGGTTATAACAGTGGGATCTCGAAAATTTGCAAGGATCTTGATATTCTATAAAAAAATTATATATATATATATTTATTATCTATATACCCCTAGTATATATCTGAATAAAAAAAAATCATAACTATATTATTATCACTTTAACTTTCTTTCAAACTTATCACACTCAAGTTTCTCAACATGTTTCTATCTTAATTTTTAGATATAAGCTAAAATTTTCGTCCAAATCCTCTCCAACACAATACTATTTCAATCTTCATCATCTCTTAAGTCTAACTACTTTCAATGAAGTATCCAAACTTTATATTTAAAACTAAATTGATCATTTATTTTGGTCAGTAAAATAGCAATTTTTTATTTTTTTGTGATACATGCATGGGAGGGCTAAAGCAATGCATATTAGACAAGAAGCTGAATCTGTTTGTGAAGTTTGGAAAGTCAGCCAACTTGCGACGACTTTTCGGATGAGATCCAGGCATTTCTGGGAAGAGTTGTCTTCTAACAAATTGACCGTCATTCAGTTACCTTTCTAACGCATCTTGAAACGCATCAATCGGACATCGGAAACTCAAGATACGTCCATTTTACTGAAGACTGCGCATGCAGAAAACTGGATACGAGATTATTACGGGATTTTGTAAAATTCAGCCCAAAAACTATTATATAAGGCTTTTGGACGAATTAGACTTAGCCCAACTTAATTATTAACATTTAAATTATGTTTTTAGGGTTTTATATGCTTTAGTAACCAGCCACCCTTCTCCCAAGCAACTCTTATCAACTTATCACTTGCACTTATCAGCTTATCACTTGCAGCCCAAGCACAAGGAGTTTAAAGGCTGTTTTTCTTTTAGTTCTTTAATTAAATTAGGGTTTCCTTATTTTAGTAGAAGTTAGATTACTTTGGCTATCCTTCACCTATAAAAGGATGAAGCCTCCACCATTGTAATTGAGATTATTGAGATTTTCTTGGATTAATAAAATATTTAGTGAGTTTATTTTTGCAAGTGCTGATTACTTGTGCCTTCGAAGTCTTCTTCAACATAAGTCCGACGAGTTCTTGTGAGGGAGATCATCTTCACACTCCTGCTTGCCTAGGTAATCGCGTCTAGGAGGGTGGGTTAGAGCCGCTTGAGGTTACTTGCTTAGGTAATTGCGTCTAAGAGGGTGCCGAGGACAAAACCATCACAAATCCATCAATCCATCTCCATCTTCAACTTCATGCCATCTCCATAGCCATAAACAAAGCTGAATTTTCAGATTTGCTTTATCTACCTCTTCAATCTTTTTCAATCTTTTTGTTTTAATTCTTATTATCCATTCCCTAATCTTCTTTCTTATCTTTGTTTCTTTGATTTTCCAGCCTTGAATCTGAATTTTTCAAGAAAAGTCCTTCTCTTTTCTCTTGAATTTTCAGATCTGTTTGTGAAGTTTGGAAAGTCAGCCAACTTGCGACGACTTTTCGGATGGGATCCAGGCATTTCTGGGAAGAGTTGTCTTCTAACAAATTGACCGTCATTCAGTTACCCTTCTCTTTTCTCTTGAATTTTCAGATCTGCTCCTAATCTTCTTGATTGAGTCTAGAGCCCCTAGTTCTTGCAACAACTTGATTGAAGGCTTCCAAATCCAAGTTTGCGCTACTCTATCATTTGGTATCAGATTTGGGACGATTCTTGGCAAGAATTTTGGTGTTTTGGGTGAAAAATTCGAACAAAAGGGGAAAAATCGCAAAAATCAAATGAACGAATTTTGAGCTGAAAATTTCCAGATCAGATCTACACTATTGTAGGAGTCACCACAAAAAATTTCAGAATTTTTTGACTTCGGGAACACCTCGAACAAAGTGGATCAAGTCGCTGCAAATTTCAGGGTTTTTTCGGGTTTTCTGATCTTCTTTCATTCTCAACTACTTGTTTTCATTTGTTTTACCTTTTTATTGTCTTCTAGATATTATCTAACACTTTCTTGCTTCTTGTGTTAGTAGGAAATTAAAAGTTGCATACCTTTCTTTCTTCTTGCAACTAGAATTCAATTGGCGTCAAACCTTTCATTGGACTCCTAGTACAAATAGGACTCATTGTTAGGATTAAACTCCAATTATAACTTGTGGCAGGAAGATCTTTAAAGAGTACAAGATCGGCTTACTTGCCTCGCTAAGTATTTCTTTCTTGGAGTGTTTAGTGAGATTCCTAGTTTTCTTTCTTTTGTTTTTGACCTTTGTAAATTTGAGTGTTCCAGGATGTTTCACAGAGACAAGCCTCGTGCAAAACAACATGATACTTTGGGTTCTACTTATCGAGGAAAGCCTTCCTTGACCAAACCGAGACATTTGTTCAATTTTTGTGAAGAAAGGCGAACTGAACCAAGGCGAACCGCACACACTTTGGCCATCCCAAAATTCAGAATACCTTCTTTTCAAGGAAGGTATGATCCTGATGGTTATTGTGATTGGGAAAATAAAGTTGATTTCCTATTTGATTGTTACGGATATCCTGAGGAAGATCAAGCTCCATTAGTGGCCCTAAAGTTCGAGGAATATGCAGTACTATGGTGGCGTTTATTACAACGAGATAGGCGTCTCAATGGTAAAGCCAAAATAAGAACATGGGCTGAACTAAAAAAAGTCATGAGAGAGCGATTCGTTCCCAAACATTATCAACAACAAGAATCCAAGACTTGTCGAAAGAAATACTCCTCTTTTGATAAAGGTACATCTCAACCTTCATCTTTTCACAGTCCTACTAATGCACTATTCTACTCTAGTAGTACGACACCGAAGGAAGAAGAATCATCGCTATTCCAAAAGGATAATGAACAACCATCGGTGAGTCATGTCGAAGAAGACCAAGGAAAGCAAGATGTCGAAGAAATTTGTTATCCTCGAGAATATGTGGAAGATGTAACTACTGAGAGTTTAACCATACCCAATAATGAGCAAATACTTTCAGAAGATGACGTTTCGGAAGAAGAAACACTTGAACCCATAAATCAAGGCAATCTTTCATGCTTAGTAGTGAGTTCTCTTTATTCATCAACAACCTCCCAAGAAAGTAAGTGTGATTCTAACCCTTTATTTGATTCTCGTCCTATCATTATGTTAGAAACACTTCATCCTCTACAGAAATTATATTTCGATGATATTATTTGTGAGAGGAATTGGGTATGTGGGTTATCTTATTTGAAAAAGACCGAGAGTCAAGAGGTCGAGAGCAATAAAAGTCAAATTAATGGCCTAATTTTGGTGAGTGAAAAGAAACATGAGGTAAAAGTCGAACAATGTCCAAATGAAAAAGGCGATAAAAAGATAAAGAGAGATTTTTTTCGACCTAACCATAACATCATTATTTCAAGTGGCTTTGAGATCTTTTTTCAGGATTTTGTTGAACCATTAAGAGGAGCTCAATTGGATCATTCCACCTATGACAAAGATTCCGTTTCGATTGCCATTGTTAAACGTCCTTCTTTTACTGTTTTTGATTCGAGGACGAATCCTTTTGAGGAGTGGGGGAATGATACATGCATGAGAGGGCTAAAGCAATGCATATTAGACAAGAAGCTGAATCTGTTTGTGAAGTTTGGAAAGTCAGCCAACTTGCGACGACTTTTCGGATGGGATCCAGGCATTTCTGGGAAGAGTTGTCTTCTAAAAAATTGACCGTCATTCAGTTACCTTTCTAACGCATCTTGAAACGCATCAATCGGACATCGGGAACTCAAGATACGTCTATTTTACTGAAGACTGCGCATGCAGAAAACTGGATACGGGATTATTACAGGATTTTGTAAAATTCAGCCCAAAAGCTATTATATAAGGCTTTTGGACGAATTAGACTTAGCCCAACTTAATTATTAACATTTAAATTATGTTTTTAGGGTTTTATATGCTTTAGGAACCAGCCACCCTTCTCCCAAGCAACTCTTATCAACTTATCACTTGCACTTATCAGCTTATCACTTGCAGCCCAAGCACAAGGAGTTTAAAGGCTGTTTTTCTTTTAGTTCTTTAATTAAATTAGGGTTTCTTTGTTTTAGTAGAAGTTAGATTACTTTGGCTATCCTTCACCTATAAAAGGATGAAGCCTCCACCATTGTAATTGAGATTATTGAGATTTTCTTGGATTAATAAAATATTTAGTGAGTTTATTTTTGCAAGTGCTGATTACTTGTGCCTTCGAAGTCTTCTTCAACATAAGTCCGACGAGTTCTTGTGAGGGAGATCATCTTCACACTCCTGCTTGCCTAGGTAATCGCGTCTAGGAGGGTGGGTTAAAGCCGCTTGAGGTTACTTGCTTAGGTAATTGCGTCTAAGAGGGTGCCGAGGACAAAACCATCACAAATCCATCAAGCCATCTCCATCTTCAACTTCATGCCATCTCCATAGCCATAAACAAAGCTGAATTTTCAGATTTATTTTATCTACCTCTTCTTCAATCTTTTTCAATCTTTTTGTTTTAATTCTTATTATTCATCCCCCTAATCTTCCTTCTTATCTTTGTTTCTTTGATTTTCCAGCCTTGAATCTGAATTTTTCAAGAAAAGCCCTTCTCTTTTCTCTTGAATTTTCAGATCTGCTCCTAATCTTCTTGATTGAGTCTAGAGCCCCTAGTTCTTGCAACAACTTGATTGAAGGCTTCCAAATCCAAGTTTGCGCTACTCTATCATTTTGGATTGGAGATTCCTTGAAAATCATGGGGAAAGTATGGGGACGAAAAAAAATTTCGAAATATTTAATGGGAATTTCCCGAAATCGTAACCGCAAGTGTTGAAGACGAAGTAGGGAATGCAAAATTATCCCCGCCTCACACGATTTCCACCCCTAAATATAATCGTATTTAATTTTATCGTATTAATTAAGAATGTTCTTGGTATACTACACCATATAGCACTGAACTTTAGTGATGTATTATTTTACTATTAAACTCTTAATTTATTTAATTATAACATTAAATTTTAGTTTTGACTTTAATTACATCACGATAACAACATGATAACGGTTGTTACAGTGACTAAAACAAAATAATTTTGTGGTGGTTATTTATGCTCAAAACGACGCCGTTTTGGCACTTTGCACTACTAACCCCCTTGTAACTTCTCCCATGCTCTTCCATTATCAACATCTTTGTACATTTGAATCAGTAGTGGATGCACTTATAACTCATGGTAGGCAAGTGTCTACTCTGAAATTCAAATTTATTAACACTTGTTACTGATTTGGGTTCTATTACTAATACTGCCTTTGGTGTCTACTTAATATATTTCGCTTTTGGTTAGTATTTCAAGATTGTGTTTTCGTTTAAAGATAATGATGGCTTATGGTGTTGGAAGTGGTTTTGATAAACCACATCTTGGTTACCATATTAAATAAAGTTTGATATTGCTATAAATTTACCGTCTTGTCTTATCTTGTATGAGTTCGGTTTCGATCTAAAACTTTAGATAGCATTCAACAGAAGCGCACACGGTGATGTGCTTTTATTATTCAGAAAGGTAGTCACCATTCACATTTATTCTTCAGCATTTAGGTTTGTTGATATGGTCCTCTAGACCATGTGGCGAGATGGGAAATTGCACCTCCTGGGCTGCATATCACATTTAGACAGGATTCTCTCGGCAGCCTCGTACATCTCTTGCATGTCTTCTGTCTCCATTTGTCCCATTTCCATCTGTTTCATCGCCTGTCTTAGACCTGGGCATCGGCATTTGTTATCCAGCATCTCTAGCTGCTGGCAACACGAGTCAAGGTTCCAGCGTTTGTTGTACCGGCTGCTACCACCCAACTCTTCCTCCAAGTATTTCTGGCAGGCCTGGAGATGGTCTACCTTCCTTATCTTCTCTTGACAACCACTCTCTGTTCTCGAGGGTCGGCCCCAGGGGTTTTCCTCGTCGACCGTCACGGTGGTGATGGAAGCATGGGCGACGAACAGAATGAGGGCGAAGGTGGCTAAGTAGGCTGCGAGCTTTGCCATTGTAGGTTTGCAGGTAAGTTTGGTTTATAGGTTTTGATGGTGAGAAATAGGGTGGGAGAGTGATGCTTATTTATAGGGGAGTTTAACCCTTTGCATGGCCAATACGTGTAGTGCTGAAGGTAACACGTTGTTAATTTCTTGCATGCATTAATGGACAGATTTTGTTCGTTTGGTTATGCACTGCCTTGGCTCTGTAATTCAGGTTGTCCCTCTACTCTTCGGAATCTTTTTGGTTAATTAAAATTCATTCAACTTATTAATTATTATAGGGTGGAAATTAGGCGGTGAATATCCGAAAATCGCAAGGATCGAAACCGACGGGTTGTGGAACAATCGAAAACTTCACCTATAAAGACGGGGAATAGGAAAGTTTTATCACCGAAGCTCAAACTATAGAGATGACCGAACCGTAACCGTATAAAAATCGTGGGATCCCAAAAAATATCTGCAAGAATCTTGATATTTTAAAAAAAATTTAAAATATTTATTTATTTATCTATATACCCATAATATATATCTTAATAAAAAATATTAATTTTATTATTATCACTTTAACTTTTTCTCAAACATATCACTCAAGTTTGTCAACACATTTCTATCTTAATTTTTAGATATAAGCTAAAATTCTCGTCCAAATCTTCTCCAACACCACCATTTCAATATTCATCATCTCGTAGGTCTTAACTACTTCCAATGAAGTATACGAACTTTATATTTTGAACTTAATTGACCATTTATTTTGGTCAATAAAATAGTAATTTTTTAATTTTTTTGAGGTGGGGATTCCCCGAAAACCGGAAAAGGCATGGGGACGAAAAAAATCCCTAAATTATTAATGTGAATTTTTTGAAACCGTAATCACAAGTGTTGGAGACGAAGGAGGAAATACAAAATCGTCCCCGCCCCACTCGATTCTCACCCCTAAATATAACCGTAATTTAACTTTATCGTATTAATTGAGAATGTTTTTGGTAAACTACACCATATAGCACTGAACTTTAGGCGATGTATTGTTTTTATTATTAAACTCTTACTTTATTCAATTATAACATTAAATTTTAATTTTATCTTTAATTATGTTATTGGGTCGATAACGACGTAATGACAATTGTCAAAGTGGCCAAACCATAGTCATCTTTATGCTCAAAACCACGCCGTTTTTGGCACTTGACACTACCAACCCCCTTATAACTTCTCCTATGCTCTTCCATCATCGACATTTTTGTACATTTGAATTAGTGGTGGATGCACTTATAACTCATGGTAGGAAATTGTCTACTCTAAAATTTAAATTTATTGGCGCTTGTTATCAGTGGCGGATGTATATATGCGTGAGGGTGGGTGAGTGTCTACCCTGAAAAAAATACCTATTATATATTCAATTAAATTATTCATGCCCATCCTAAAATTTATGTGTGCCCACCCTAATTTATTTGTGCCCAGAAGAAAATTAAAAATTACTCATTACAAATAAAATTTTTGGCCCAAAATTCTATTTATTAGGCATAACCAAAATTAAACCTAAAATTCATCCCCAAGCTCGTATCTTCCATGTTGCAGTGCTGCTCAGTTAACCCGAAAAAATTGAAACGACAAAACTTGTTGAGAACGATTTAGGCTAAATTAAAAATTTTAATTGAATATTAGAAAATTGAAAAAATACAAAAAATTAGAAACAAAAGAAAGCAGACTTGAACGAAAACACCACTCGTTTTTGATATTTTTCGACGAACGATACCACAGTTTGCGAATCTGTACGGTAAGAAACTCTGTTACAACGAGTCGGCAAAGATATCCTGAGATTATTTCCATCAAACGGTGAATCTTTGAGCCTCATACCGCCAGACGCCCAGACCGGTAAGGCGGTAACCCCCAAAACCTTGTTTATTGCTTTGTCGAGTATCTATGAATTTGGGTCTGGGACTTTATTTATTGCTTTGTTGTTCTCCATAGAATTTTGTTACTTTTATTGCTTTCCATGTGTCTTTACTGCTTCATTTTGTATCTAAAAATTTGCCAAATATCAACTTAGACTACTTAGTTTAATGGCTGGTTTTATTTCTTTAAAAATTAATTATAGGCTATAGCACTTGTGTATTTTCTTGTTCAAAACAAAATCTAACATAATAATTTAAAAACTTTTTATCTTTCCTCCATGAACGAATGGCATTGCACACTAGAAAACTTCTCATTTTATATTTTATGTATTTTTTTAACGTTACAATTAAACTAATTTTATATCTTTTTTGGTTAGGTATGGAAAAATATTTTAAAAGAAAAACAACAATGGAGGATTCATGTTCAGGAAAGAAAAGATTTTTACAAGTTATTTAGAAAATTTTCAAGGGGATCCCGGAAAAAGATCAAAAATTATAGAATATCATCCGAATGATCGTGAAGAAATTCGAAGGGCTTATTTGTTGAAAGGTCCCTGCCAACCAAAAGAACACAAATTTCTTAAGAAGAAGTATAATGATAAGTTACGAAGTTTCAATCCTAAGTGGTTCGAAGAACATAAAAATTGGTTAGAATATAGTGTATCCAAAGATGCAGCATTTTGTTTACATTGCTACCTTATGAGACCTTAATCTAAAGGAGAACAATGGGGAGGTGATACATTTGTTGTTGATGGATTTAAAAATTAAAAAGATAAGAGCATATTGCAATTTCATGTTGGAGGCCCTAATAGTGTTCATAATGTAGCTTGGAGAAAATGTGAAGCTTTGATGAATCAGAAACAACATGTTGAAGTTGTCATTACAAAACAATCTAATCAAGCCAAACAAGAATATCGAACTCATTTTACAGCTACAATTGATTGTGTACGATTTTTTTTGCGACAAGGGTTGGCTTTTTGTGGACATGATGAGTCTTATGATTTTGTAATCAAGGTAATTTTCTAAAGCTTTTACAATTTCTTGCTACTCATAATGAAACTGTTAACAAGATTTTCAAAAATGCTCGTGGCAATTTTAAACTAGTAGCACCGGCTATACAAAAAGATATTGTTAATGCAGCTGCTAGTGAGACTACTTGTGTAATTATTGATGATCTTGGAAATAATTTTTTTGCTATTTTAGTTGATGAGTCTCGTGACATATCTGCTAAAGAGCAAATGGCTATCGTTCTACGCTATGTAGATAAGAAAGGAAGAGTTGTTGAACAATTTTTGTGTCTTGTTCATGTTTCTAGTACTGATGCTGCTTCACTTATGAATGCTCTCGAAAATATTTTTGCAACTCATGGATTAAGTTTTTCAAGAATAAGAGGGCAAGATTATGACGGGGCAAGTAATATGCAAGGAGAATTTAATGGGCTTAAAAGTTTGATTCTAAGAGATAATGAGTGTGTTTTTATATTCATTGCTTTGCACATCAGCTTCAGTTAGCACTTGTTGATGTTGCTAAAAAACAAGTTGATGTTGCCTTTCTTTTTAATTTGGTTGCTAGTGTGATTAATGTGGTTGATGCTTCATGTAAGAGAAAAGAAATTCTTCAATCTAACCAAATGATTAAGGCAAGAGAAGCATTACAAAGCGGTGGAATCTTTAGTGGTCATGGATTAAATCAAGAAATTCTTCTGTGATGGATGTGCTTGAAATTATTGAAGAAGACGGAACACACTCAGAACAAAGAGCTGAAGCTCGTATGTTGTTGAACTCTTTACAATCTTTCGAGTTTGTGTTTAATCTGCACTTGATAAAAAATATATTAGGAGATATTAATGAATTATCTCAAGCATTGCAGCGAAGTGATCAAAACATTGTGAATGCTATGCAGTTAGTTAGTGTGTCCAAGCAACGATTACAAGTGATGAGAGATGTGGGATGTCAATCTTTACTTGAAGAAGTTTCTTTGTTTTTTTTTGGAAAAAAATAACATTGAGGTTCTAAAGATGGAAGATGTATTTGTTGTTCCAGTGAGATTTAGGAGAAAAGATTGTGAAGTTTCAAATTTGTATCATTTTCAGGTTGAATTATTTTATCAGGTAATTGATAGACAACTTCAAGAGCTTAATAACCGTTTTTCTGAGACAAGTACAAAGTTACTTCTTTGTGTTGCTTGCTTGAGTCCAAGAGACTTGTTTCTTTCTTTTGATAAGAAAAAGCTTACTTGTCTTGCCCAGTTTTATCCATATGAATTTTCTACAAGAGATCTTATATTGCTCGATTGTCAGCTTGAGAATTATATTGTTGATGTTCGTTCAGATGAAAGATTTCGTTATCTAAAAGGACTTTGTGATTTATCAGAAAAGATAGTTGAGACAATGAAGCATGTTGTGTACCCACTTGTGTACTTACTTTTGAAGCTAGTTTTGGTTTTACCGGTTGCAACCGCAACAGTGGAAAGAACATTATCTGTGATGCACTTTATAAAGAATCGACTACGCAATCGTATGGAAGATGAATGGTTGAATGATTGCTTAGTTACTTTTATTGAGAAAGATGCATTTGATAATGTAGACAATGAAAAGATCATACAACGATATCAAAAAATGAGTTCGAGAAGGGAACAATTGTAAAATTTATTTTTAGTTGTATCTTTTGTAGGCTTTTTATTATAATTAAAATATTATTAGTAATTTTATCTTTAGAAAAATTTATATTATTAAATATATACATGCCCACCCTGAAAAATATTCCTGAATCCGTCACTGCTTGTTATTTATCTTATTAATTGTGTCCATCCTAAAATTTTATGCCTAGAAAATTATAAATATTTATATATACACACTCTCAAAAATATTTTTATATCCACTACTTATTTAAATATTTACTAGTTAATCTTGTTCTTGTAATTTGTGTTTGGAATTCAATATATAGTCCTAGGCATGTTGATGTTCTTGGTCGAGAGTAAGGTTGCAAAGAGAACACTAAATCAGATCCAAAACTTTTGAATTTGATAACATTTAACAAAAGTGCACACCACACTGTGTTGACGGCAATGATCATTTTGAAAGTAAATTAAAAGTTTAATGATTGTATTGCAAGTATTAAAAGTTTGATCACTAAAATGAAAATTTCTAAAAGTTTAGTTACTGTTTTTATAGTTTACCTAAAAAATAAGGGCCCGTCTCCACTTTGAATTCTCTTTTTACTAGATCTTTTGCTTATAAATTTTTTCTCTCTTCCCAAACTAACCTTCAAAACTCGGCGTTAGACAGATAGAGAGAGAGAGAGAGCTCAGTCGATCGTCAATTTTAGGGTTTTTGTTATTTCGTAATCTGATTCTTGATTATCCAAAACCCTAATCTTCAGATCAGGTACGTTTAAACCTTTAATTAATTCTAATTTCATCACAATTGATTGTGTAAATTCTCTTTGTTGCTTGTTTTGGATTTATGTTTAGGGTTCCGATTGTCTTAAAGGTCTTATCGTAGTGTTAATTCGACAAAAATTGTAAAGATTCGCGGCTCCTTTTTTCAACTAATTATCACTACTGTTGTTGCTACCCTTTGGGTATAATGGAATTATTCATAAAGTATTGTATTTCATTCATGAAGATATATAGTTTTGCTTTCCCTTTAATTCAAATTACAATCTTTATGGAATCCCTTGAAAAAGTATTATTTTGATATAATTTGGGTAAAAATCACTGTTACCCTCTGTAGATTAGATCAGTATAGTGAGTTCCCCTTTTGCGAAAATGCCGAGGTTTGTTCATGGCTTATGCTTGGAGCTGTGAAACACCATGTACGAGTCTTTGTTGCTTTGATGTTTGTTTTCCTTTTAGCTGGAAATGATTTCGTAAAATGTTTGATTGAAAGATGTGAAGAGAGGCCAAACTTATTTAATCTAGTAAAATGAAATCACTGATGAATATTTGGCCCTGCAATGTAGGTCTTGAGTGTTGTTCCGCTCTTTCGATCAGCTAAGTTTCATGTCTGATCTCGACGTCCAGATTCCTACCACCTTTGGTAAGCATTTCCCAGTCAGATTGATTTGTCTTGTTATCTGAAAATCTCACTAGTATGCAATGTCGTGTTGCTAGATCCGTTTGCTGATGCAAATGCTGAAGACTCTGGTGCCGGTACCAAGGAGTATGTGCATATTCGTATTCAGCAGCGGAATGGTAGGAAAAGCCTGACTACGGTCCAAGGGTTGAAGAAAGAATTCAGCTATAACAAAATTCTTAAGGACCTCAAGAAAGAGTTTTGTTGCAATGGCACTGTTGTCCAGGACCCTGAATTAGGACAGGTGTGTGTTTAACCAAATAACAAAGTTTTCGACTTTGCTTACCGTCTTTGTTCTCCATTCTTAATTTTATTATACTTGATTTTCCCGTAGGTTATTCAGCTCCAAGGCGATCAAAGGAAGAATGTCTCTACCTTCCTCGTTCAGGTAATTGCTGTTACCCTTTCGTTTAGATATTCTTAAAACCGGCTAGAATACTCAACGCAGCAATTGTCTTAGTTCGATTAGTCATGTATGCTCAAAGTTGTTAATTACTTTTCTGAACAGGCTGGTATTGTGAAGAAGGATAACATCAAAATCCACGGCTTTTAAGCCTTGCGGCCGCAAGAACTTCCAGGAGTCTACTCTTTTCTGTTCCAAGCTGAAACTCCTACCTGATAAACGATTAGCTATATATATCTACTATTACAATATCTCTATGTTTGTCTGATACTGATATATGCACTCTGTGTTTCTTATGCTTTTCAACTCTTATGCCTATGTGATGTTGAGTGACAATGTGAACCGCCATCTATTTCTATTTCTATTTCTCAAATAGTTGTTGCTATTATCCTCTGGAGTTAGATCATCTTGACAGGTTATTCTGTTCTACATCGTAGTTTGCCGGATCGAATCGGTATCTGCATATGTGATATTGGATGTTGTTTTTTGAACCTCTTGTCTTGGTATCATGTAGGGTAATGATATTGAGAATATCACCTAGGGGTGCTTATCGAGCGAGCCGATCGCGAGTTGGGCAGTGCTCGACTCGTGCTTGTTAAAAAATTTTGTTGCTCGATTTGTTACTCGTGAAGCTCGTTAAAATTGTACACGACTCGTGCTCATTAAAAAAATTGTTGTTCAACTTGACACATTGCTCGTTAAGCTCATTGCTCAACTCGTTGTTCGTTAAACTCACTAAAAAATTTATCTTATTTTCAACTAAAAGTAAAATTTAATAATACTATACGAGGCTTAATACTAACAAAAATTAACAAATTTAACAAAAAAAAATCAAAAGAGTGTATAAAACACTTTCAAAGTCTAAATCCAAACTAACAATCCACAAATACACCAAACTAGCATTTTAAGACTAAAATAACAATCTACAAATTCACAAAACTATCATATTAAAATTAAAGTAACAACCCACAAGTACATCAAACTAAAGTAATTACTAAAAAATATTTTAAAAAATTAACGAGTTGCTCGCGAACTTAACGAGTTGAGTTAGACTTTGCTCGACTCAACTCGTTAAGGCCTCGAGTTGAATTCGAGTTCGAATCGAATTCGAATTCGAGTCGAATCAACACGAATCAAGCGTTTATCGAGTTTTGACCGAGTCGAGTTCGAACAACTCACGAGCTGCTCAATTCGTTAAGCACCCCTAATATCACCATTTTTATTGTACAATTAACTGTTTAAGTTAAACCAGTAAACAAATTATTAGTATTATAAAATCATTAGATAGGGACTGATCAGTTCTTGATGTTATCTGACCCTAGCTATTTTTTGTTGTGTTATGATTTATGACAGAAATAATTAAAGAAACATGTAGCATTTTGCTATCATAGACAATGATGTCATGTGGCCCACTCACTTTTTTTTCCTGCTATGCAAGCAAGCATGCTGTGATGGTGGTCCTGATGTATAGTTTTATCACTATATTTCGGGTGAGTCTAGGGTTCGGCAGGTATGGTTACGATGCGGTACTAAGTGAAATATTATGAAACAAAATTTAAAATGTTACTTATCAACTTAAAATATTATATTTTTTATAATATTTTCGATTGGTGGTCAAATATTTAAATCTACATTTAAATATTGATTATTGTCGTGAGTTCACTAACCTAATTGTATCAAAAAGTATAACATTTTAAGTTATGTATTTATAATATTTTTAGTTGGTGTCGTACTATAATCGTACCATAACCTGTTGTACGTTAGACTCCATCTTATATTTCTGATACCCCAACCAAGCCAATCCGATAAAATAGTCCTTGTGTTTATTAATCTTTAGAATTTCTGCTATGCAAAACTGAACCGAAACTCAATCAAAGCTTTAATTAAATTCAATTTCTGTAAAAATTGAGTTTCAAGTATCTGATAACATGGTTCACATAGTTGAATGCTCGATAGTGTTTGGTAAAAATTAAGGTTTGAGTTGATGATAATGGAGTAGGACGGGAAAATATTATCAATCCACTATTATTCTACTCGAGTAATTATTCCATGCACAAGTGCTTGTGTTGTAGATGAGTTTAGAGTTTATGTATTTTGTTTAGGGTTTAGTGTTTAGAGTTTTTAGTGATTGAGTTTTGAATTTAGAATTTAGGGTTTATAGGTTAAAACATAATTCCCTAGCTATATTACCTTAAAACTAAACCCTAAAGTCTAAAATCTAAATCACTACACTTAAACAGTTTAACCCTAAACCTTTAAACAAAGGTCAAAGGCGATAGTGGAAACTTTTTTGTTTCCACCGTTAGTGCATGAGATATGTTCTCATTCTACTTTTGACATGTCTCGCCCTAATATGAATGTACAATGTTGAAAATTATTACTTTATTTTTAGGGTTGTAAATAAACCGACCGTTTAGCTAATCCTTCATTTATTTATTAAACGAATGGACATGAATAATATTTTCTATACGTTTAATTAAATGAACGAACACGAACAAAAGAGCTCGTTCGTTTATTTACGTTCATGAACGTTCGGTAATCCATTTGTTTAAATTTATTCACATATGTCTATTTATATTTATTATTTTTCATAACAAAATATTATATTTAAAAAACATATATTAAAAAATATGAAATAAAAAATCAAACAATACTTAATGTTCGTTTGTGTTCGTTTACCATTTTAACAAACGAACATGAACAAACTACATTTCTTAACAAACGAATACGAACAAAAAATTATGTTCGTTTAGTTATTTGTGTTCACATTTAAAATTAAACAAGCGAACATGAACATATCATTGTTCGTGTTCATTCGGTTGATTTAGAAGGCTATTTACTTTCATTAAAGAAAGGGATGCAACAAAAACGAGCCTAAAACTGAGGACCGAATGAGTCAACAGTAACACAACCCAAACATACAGGCCCAAATACCCTGAAGAACCCTAATCCAAACCAAACAACAAACCAAAAGTCGGCGTAGTTCCGAGAACCAAAAAAGAGTTGTTTGTTGTGAATAAAATAACAAAGAACAATAATAAGAACAAAGAACAAGAATGGAAGAACAAAGAGATGAGAGAAAGAGGGAGATTTATATTATTCTCAAATATAGAATTGTGTGTACAATGCCTTCAATGAATCATCTATTTATAGGCATAAGAAGTACATAATACATTAAACTCTAATTAATAGAGATAATATTCTTAATAATAAATAAATCAAACTCCTTAGATAAAGTTCTAATCATGATAGACATCCACATAGATAAATATTCATAACACTCCCCCTTGGATGTCTATGAAGATAATGTGCCTCGTTAAAACCTTACTAAGATAAAAACCCAGTGGGAAAAAAATTTCATTAGTGAAGGAAAAAGAGTACACACATCTTTAATACGCATAACATGTTGCCTCATTAAAAACCTTACCAGGAAAACTCATTGGGACAAAACCTCGGTTAAGGGAAAAAGAGTGCAACGCGTATTTACTCCCCTCATGAAAACTTCACAGAAGATCTTTGAATCTTCATAATTCAATATTGAATATTATTTTTCTAAAGATCGTGAGGGATGGAACTTTGGAGTAATATGTTCCATGATGTATCCACTTTCAAACTGAGATATACATCTTGCATTATCTTCACGCAAGGTAGCTTTTATCATATCTTGTAAAAGTAAATCCACATATCTTTTGGATATGTTGGGTCAATGGTCTTAGCCAAACACATTTTTGGCTTGCCTTGTGCATAACAATTATTTCTACAAGATTTGAGGAGGCATCGACGAATGTTTGAAGATCTAAATGTAATGATCTTTGTATATTCATAGATATTTCTTGACCAACTAATATATAGTGCTTCAAGACCAAGAAAAGATATAATTATCTTTATTCACACCCAACAATCTTACAACTATTGGGATACTCAATAGATATGCTCTATTCATATTGAATCTTCTTTAAGATTCTTTCAGCTTATTTCTATTCATAGACAAAAAGAAATATATAAAAATGCTTGATATTCAGGTCGAGATAAACTTGATGTCAAGATTCAAGTACTTGTATTGAAAGTACTTCATGAGTTCCCAATTTGAAGCTCTTTAGGAGTTCTAAAATTATCATAATGGATCTTGATCCAAACTCCTTTATAAAATACATAAGGAAATCTGATCATTCTTATAGTATTTTCTCAATTAGTATTCACTAAGGCGATTATACCAAATGCGCCAAAATATTCATGAGATATGTCTAAATAAATTTCCTCGGAAATTTTCAAATACTTCTAGCATTTTAAATCCTTCAAGGATAAATATGAATCCACAAATAATTAGACGCATGTAAAATTTTTGATAACTGCCAAAGTAATTGCATCCACCATGAAGTAATTAAAACTTTTCATAAATCATAGTTCAAGTCGTATTTACGACTACTTATTTCTGCCTCACTTGCATTACACCTTTAGGTGTTTGAACTTTTGGTCCAAATACTTCTATTTTAGAAGTTCAAAGCGTCTTTCAACATCGTCCAATTCAATATCTATACTTCTGGATAGATTTTATACAAGATCCTCGATTTCTTTCTTTCTTTACTTCTATAGAAGTGTTTTATGTAAAATTATTTGTAAAATCGTTGTCGACAACTTTCCAATTTTCTGGTTCCATTCTCGTAATGACATAACTCATCGAGATCCTCGATTTCTTTCTTTACTTCTATAGAAGTGTTTTTTGTAAAATTATTTGTAAAATCGTTGTCGACAACTTTCCAATTTTCTGGTTCCATTCTCGTAGTGACATAACTCATCGAGATCTCTTCAAGATTTCAATATTTATTTCAGGTACCTGAAACTCTTCAAGAGTTTTATTATTAGTTATGTCTTGGGTCTCTTTAGGAGCACCCGCCTCCAATATATGACCATCTCATAATACTTTTCATTTACGAAAATTTTGATCATTAGAACCATTTCAACTATCATACTTCAAGCATGATTTACATTCACTTGCTCTGACATGTAATTTAAACTTATAGCATTTCAGCTGGTAAATATGTCTAGCCAGTAAATATGTCTGGCAGTTGACATGTAATAACATGAATTATCTTATGAACTTCTAGTTCATATACGAGGATCTAGATAATGATAATTCATTTTCCTCTATCCAGCTGATTATTATCTCCCTCTGATGTTGAGAAAAATCATGTCATAAATGATTCTCCAATTAATGTTTAATAATTTAAACATAAAAGGAGACTCGTACTCAATATATATTCTCAACCCTTTTTACTTGCCCATTTTGTGCGTTATGGTGGAGCAATTCAACTATATATCGCACATTCAAAGATTCAAAAATGAGAAATATGACTTCTGATCAAAAGTCAAATTATAATGGGGAGTTTATTATAACTCGTTGGCTTGATGCGTATAAGTGTTGCTACATAAAAATACCATATAAATAATAAATGTTTTGTTCTCACAGTTTAGCTATTAAATAGGAGGCATCCAATTAAAACTTTGCTAAACCGTATTTTTCATAATCAATAGGCTTTGTAACAACCGATATAGCCTAAAATATAAACACACTAGCTTTTCAAGACGAATAGTCTAACTGCATAATCTGAATCTTTTTAGAATCAATCTCACAAACTTCTTGTTGTAAGTTGATAAAATAATGTAGATGCATCTACTAAAATCATATAAAACTTTCCACATTTGTAGATATATGGGCTCATATTTCATTCAGATATGCAAGACATACAATCTCAACTTCAGTACAAGAACTTTAAGTTCTAATTCTTTTGGTAAGTGGGATCATCTATATCTTTTGAGAACAAACAACACAAGAACTTCAGGTTCTTTTAGTAAGTGGAATTTAATCAATTACTTTAAGCAACACAAGAACTTCGCGTTCTTTAATAAGTGAAATTTAATCCATTCCTTTGAGAATAAGCACCACAAGAACTACAGGTTCTTTTAATACATGTGCATGTAAATCTCAATAATTTCTGCACTATTATTGATCAGGATGGTCTAATCGATCATGCCAACTATATGTGTGTGTATATATCTCTGAATTTGTAAACTTCTTGTTTACCATAACATGTAATTCAATCTCACTCGTACATGTCTAGTACGGCCATCAAAATTGTTCCTTTAAATAGGAATATATTTAGCTCTTTCGGAGCTTTCAATTGAAATTATCTTTTGGTAGCAATATATAGCTCTTCTAGAGCTTTCAACTGACTTTTGGCTACCAAAACTTATATCCATATTGGCTTATTTCAACTACCAATTGATAACATATGTTATCTATAATTCCAAAAAGAATATTTTGCGAACTTATATTGTTCTCTTAAAATTTTCACTTATAGTGGTGACGATATTATTACCATTAGCGGTAATTATTGCAATATAAGCAATTATGCACTTTTCATAATGTGCTTTCTCTCAAGAACTTATTGTTCTTCGGGAGCATCAATACTTTTAGTACTTTGAGATATAGTACTCACATTTTTCCCTTGCATTTAAATGGAAAAATATATCTTATGCTTATATTGAGTATAAATCGTCACCATAGATTATATGTGACAAGTAATCATGTTAAACAAAATAAATAAATATGATAATATATAAATATAAATATTAACATGAATATAAATATAGAACGTAAATAATTAATGTGTAAAGTAAATAAAAATAAAGCAAAATAAATAAAAAGATGATTAATTCTCTTCAAAGTTATGAGAATAATTAGGAGATAGTTATTCCATTCGAGGGTTATAAAGAAATCAACAACGTCCAAATGAGTTGGATTAACAATGTCCAAATAAGTTGGACCAATATCATCTTTGTCATTTTTTGCAAACAGAATTTGCTTTTATTTTCTTTCTTTTATCATTCAATCATTGTTGATTTTTTCAACGTACAATAAGTACGAGACCAATGATTTATAATATCACATTAGTAATAAAAAGATTCCACTTTCTTAGAATGATCTTTATCGCTCTTGTAATTCTTATAACCTCACTACCAGTAGGTAGAAGTATTCTTAAAATGACCATATTTTTTATGTCTATATTCATAGCCTCGACCACGACCACAACTTCTAATATGGTTTTTATTCCTTCCATAATATAATCTCACATTCACTTCAGGGAATGGAGTAAAGCCAGTGGGCCTTTGAAACCCTTTTCACATATCCTTATCAAAGAGAACAAAGATTTAATCCTCGTACGCGGCATTGTTAAACCTGTCCACAAGGTCCTTTAAAAACCTCCTTTGAGACCAGTAGCCTCGCAGAACGGGATGTCCAGCTAATATACTTGGATTATATCAAAATTATGCCTCTAATTGAATAACGATTTACCATGTTTGCATTCACTTCAGGGAATGAAACAGTTCCAATAATCACATGGAATGAACATCATGCTAGCATTCACTTCAGGGAATGCCCCATCATTGATAATCGCATGGAATAAACATCATGCTTTGCATTCAATTCAGGGAATGTCTCCCATAAAACTTTTTGGATCAAGACGAATTTTCGTAACTTGAAATTGGGAGAAGTCTATGGTCGAGTTTTTCGACAAAGAAGAAATATTGCTTTCGAGCAAATATAGACTTTATAATAATCTTTTTATAAATTCAAAATCATCATGATTTATCGCACTTTAAAACCATATTTTAAAGGATAAAAATAAAAATAGAGTTTACCAATATTGTGTTTCCTCTCGAGGACGACGGAGACATAGCAAACGGCCAAGACAGCTTCTCACAATCTCTTTATATCATGCTTCTTTCCAACTCATTTAAAGATATGTAAAACTTAAAACATGGTTAAACATACCAACTCTCTTTATGATAGAAATAAACTAAACTAATAATAATATTTGGTTATGAATTAAAAAATAAAAATAAATAAATAAAAACTCAATTAAATTACATTGGTAATATTTTCCCCAAGCAATTTTTAGTATTATATGAATGAAAGTATGAAAAATCATACTTGTTTTACTATAACGAAAGAAATATATATTAAATAAGTTTGCACCCTGAACCTTAGCCAAATTAAATTTGTAACAATACTAAAAAAATTTACGAGGCATGGAGGTGAACAAAGGTAAAGGTAAGAGTTGCAACAATCATGCTACTGTTGGTGCTTCTGTTTGAGACATGGCCGGCAAGTGTAGAGTTGGATCGAAAGGGCTCAATAACTTTTTGTTGCAATATATTTTAATTGGTTAGAGTCTCATGTTGATAACGTGTTGTGAATAAAATAACAAAGAATAATAATAAGAACAAAGAACAAGAATGGAAGAATAAAGAGATGAGAGAAAGAGAGATATTTATATTATTCTCAAATATAAAATTGTGTGTACAATGTCTTCAATGGATCATCAATTTATAGGCATAAGAAGTACATAATACATTAAACTCTAATTAATAGAGATAATATTTTTAATAATAAATAAATCAAATTCCTTAGATAAAATTCTAATCATGATAGACATCCACATAGATAAATATTTATAACATTGTTTGATTAATTCAGTTTAACATACTATTTGCTCGAACCTCTAGTTAATTTGGTCAACGCCCGAACGACCCCGTTGCGCAATCCTTTATATCCCTCTTCGGCTCTTCCTTTATAGCCACTGTTGAAAATCCAACCTTTATCCAAGGTCTCTCCTTGAATTCCTAAAAATCGCCTGAAACCCCAGGTATCTAAATCTAAATCTTCCTGAAAATTCACTCTTTCTGCCTTTCTAAGCATCTAAACAGGGAATTGGTACCACTAATCGATCTGGGTTTTTCTTTTCTTCTCAATTTAGTTAAAGAATCTAATTATGACTCATATTTTGACCTATTTCTTTCCTTCGTTAGGGTTTTACATTCCTTATCATTCGAATTCATTCCTATTTATTTTGAATATTATTTCGTTTCTATTGACAGTTTTTTTAAAGAAAATGGAGGAAATATTGGCTTTGGCTATTTCATTGTTTCTCCTTCTAGCGTTAGTTCCTTTGTACATATGGAAACGCCGTCAGAATGCTCGATCAGCCCATGTACATGTTGAAGAACAGCAGGTATGTTTAAAGTTATTTTAAAAGTTTTAATCTTTTTTATAAAAATTGTGGGTTTTATTGTTTGGTGTGGATTATAGGCTCCAAGAAGGGAAAATGTAGTACGTGGTGGGGCTACTGGCGGTCGTACTAGGATGCGGAGGAGACCGGCTGCCGGAGGAGCTAGCACTTCGGCAGCTGCAACTGCTGAAGGTTTGTGGATTGGATAGAATTCTGAAGTTTGAATTATTGTTGAGAATTTAACAAATTTATTGATTAACTACAGGATGGGATTTTCCTGCCATAGTTGTGAATTCAGTGTGTGAAATAAGTATAGGGGAATATATGACTATGCGAATTGATGTTTTTGAATGTTGTTATCTCTGCCAATTAGTGAGATATTTTTCGAATTAGGGGAGTGGTTTGTGAGGTGAAAGGATGATATGTTTTTTCTGATCAGTAACTTCGAAATTGAGAAGGTTTAAGGTTTTGTGAGTGAATATTGGGACTGTTTCTTGTGGACTAACAACATATCGAGGAATGCCTTATCTTTGATGTTTTGGTGTGTTCTTGTGAGGACACAGAGAAGGTTTGGGTTTTTTTTTTGCGAATAATATATGAACAAAGCTCTATTTTATCGATGAGTCGTTTTGATTATGTAATCCCTTCTTAATGAGCGTAGCATCTTTTCCGGAAGGTGCCGAAGGATGCAACCGAGTGACACTTCTTGGGGTTAGTGGTACTGATTTAAGTATTTGTGTATTGAAATGTCAATGCAGAAACTGCTGATGGAAGTGAGGGAGAAGAAGAAGGAGATGGGAATTATGAGGCTACAGCATCAAAGAAAAAGGAAAAGAAAAGGCAAGAAAGGGACGCACAACGAAGGGTACATCATTATCATCTTATTGTTTACTTATCTGTTTTCTATTGTGGCTGCTGTTCACTAAGTTCATATGATTTTTTATCAAGGCTGAAGAGGCTGCTCGTGAGTCAAGGCAGACTAAACAGGATCGATATTCTGAAATGCGGAGGAAGAAGGACGAGGAGCGTGAGGCAGAGGAACTTAGGCTGGTCTGTTGTTTGCCTTCATCGTTTGAAAATTAATTATACATACAGAATCCAAGCACATAACCACTTATAGATCATTTCCTGGTTCAAGACATCTGCTATGGTTTATGCAGGAAGAAGAAGCTAAAGCCCGAAAGGCCAAGGAGGAAGAAGATGCTGCCTTGGAGTTTGAAAAGTGGAAAGGAGCATTTTCTGTTGATGCTGAAGGAACCACAGAGAACGAGTTGCAAGATGGAAGTCAGGACTTGCTTTCTAATTTTGTGGAATACATTAAGGTACTTTCGAGCCCTGTATTTATTTATGATAATTACACAATTTTTCTTAGATTGTTCTTTTCAGTCTCCTAAACCTCTTCCTTCTGGTATTTTTCATGGACAAGTAGATGGAAACATAATAAACGGTTTTCGATGTACATGAGCTCTATAATGACCAAATAAGCATTAATCTGCTTAAGGCTTCGGAATGTATATTATTGTTTTGTCTTTTGTTTCTAAATGTGTTTGTATATGATCTTGCAGAATCATAAATGTATTCCTTTGGAAGATCTTGCTGCAGAATTCAAATTGAGAACCCAGGTATGTATGTGTACTTTTGGCCTGCTGATATGGCAATGAAACATGTTTTAATTTCACTTTATACGTATTCGTTTGCTGGTAAAGAATGAATCAAGTAAGGTTCTTTGCATGCCATAGTAAAGAAACACATCAACTATAAGTGTGTTGCCCCATTTTCGAGCCTATCCCGTTTTGGTTCTAATTTTAAAGTACAACATTTATTTGATGCAGGAATGTATCAATAGGATCGCTTCCCTCGAAAGTATGGGTATGTAACTATTATCTATCGGGGAACTGATTTTAGAAAATGAAAATTCCAGCTTAATGATTTATGCGTCGATCCTATACTTGTGTGTGCAGGGCGACTTTCAGGTGTCATGGATGATAGGGGGAAGTATATATACATCTCAATGGACGAGATGCAGGCTGTAGCTGACTATATCAAGCGTCAAGGAAGGGTTAGCATCTCACATTTAGCGAGCAAATCTAACCAGTTCATCGATTTAGAGCCGAAAGTTCAGTTTGCGGAGGAGATTGGCGCAGCAGAGGAAATCACAGTTGCTTGATTCAATTGTGTACTCTTCCTTTCTCACTAGTATGTAGGACAAGTAGAGTGGGGAAAAATATAGCAATGGCATCATGAAAGGTGCCAAATTGAAGTATTTTTGTTTATACTTTCTTTTACATGTTTAAGACCTAAAGTCTTGTGTTTTTTTTAGAAATCTAATTATATCACTTAAAACTGGAAAATGGATGAACTTGTGGAGTTGTAATTCACTTAAAAGTAATGTTCGACAATTAGCTGATTGCATTATGTCACGGGGCTAGATTTTCGAACCAGCGAACCGTGCGGCCTTAGGTAAATTTTACCATACAAACGCCTAAATTTTAACTTCGGGATATCAAAACTTCCAAGGCACTCAAGAACGCAAGATCATTCTAAGCGGAAGCAAAGCGGAAGCAAACTATAATCGATGAATTTTGAATCTGAATGCCTTGATTACTCTGAAGATAGAAAACTGAGTGATTTACAAATGAGCTGGGGAGTCTCTATTTATAGTTGAACTCTCCCAGATCTGACGGTCAAAACTGATTTACATCGACGGACGAGATTTACATAATATCTTTATAAAATCTCTAAATATCTCAACATTATCTAAATAAAATCAATTCAAATGGATAATGTTGACTAAATCTTCCAGGATCTTCTATAACATTCCGGAACCTTCCAAAATCTCTCACGGACCGGGCTATGTCTGGTGGACTTTTCGAGGTCAAGGTCTGTGTCTGAACCCCTTCTATCGGCAAATGCGCATATGGCACGGGCTCGAGCTGGCGGCCCGTGACACATTAGTTGATAATTGATAGCAGATTATATTAGTTGATAATTGATAGCGGATAACAGATTGCTGATTTGACTAACTTATTACATTAGTTAATTGTATTAAAATGTTTGATAAAATTAACTGATAGTTAATAACTGTTGAATTATTTGAACAAACAAAATGACATAATAATTATATTTAATATTTATTTGAATAATTTATCAATTATTATAATTTATTAGTTATTAATATTTTATATTTAATAATATTAATTAGATTTTAATTATTTTGGTTGACCTCTTGGTTCTCAGGGCTTTAGTTTTATTAATTTGAACTGATCTGCGTCGCACACCTGACTTTAGTGGTCGAGTCTCTTAACATAAATTTTTTGCATACACAATGTTTCGAACTTGACACATGCTCTTGTTGGAGTATGCCCAAAGACCAATCATAAGATGATTGTAAAAGACATACTTATTTTATATTATTTATTAATAAGGTCATTATTATTATTTCACTCTTATTCTGCGCATCTATAAATAAACTAAATTATAATAAAATTCTTAGAATAATATAGTTATTTTTTAATGTCCTTAGTCAAGAATTATTGTGAGCGTGAACAACAATAATATGTTAAGACTAATATGTAGTTGAACGATAACAAAGTGTTGTTATTGACATAGAGATGTCAAAATCAATGCATAAATATGTGTTAGAGAACGACATATTGTATTGACCCGCTATGAGCATGTTTCTTGGATTATTATGTGACAGTCACAACATTGCTCATGGTGATAACTAAATGTATGATCCTCATACTTGAAATCATCATTATTTCAATATCGAGAGTGACATATTTTGATGCAGTCAAACGTTGTTGTAACAGACTACACTATAAAGACTGATATTGGATATGTTACTCTATATAGCGAAATATAGTTGATAAAGATAAGATTTGTCCCTCCTACATAAATAGGAGTAATATCGTAGGCCACTTTATTGAGTGAGACTAGAAAATGCATGACTATGCTCGAATAAATTGATATGAGATATCATAGTTATTCGTTTATCATACTCTACTCAAGATATCAAGAAATATTAAATGGACTATACAAGTGTGACTAGTCCATGATTTGTATTCGATCTAGATATAAAGATAAAATGATGTAATACATAAAAGAAGTTAATCACGGAAAAAAGGTAAAGTCAAACCATGACTTCATATAACTTAGGTAGCAATGATGTATTGTTAGATGTCATTCATTGTTTGTAATATTAGAATTGTTCTAGATATTACTACTAACGTTACATGAACCTACAAAAGCCACATTCTATGATTGAAACGGACAAATATCAACTAGATCTCATGTGTACAAACTTGTTGTACACGTAATTAATAATTATTAAATACAAAATTATTATAATTATTGTAATTATACATAATCTCGTTTATATATATTTTAATAATAATTAGATAATTATTGTAATTATCAAACACTATTAAAATATATATTCCTAAAGAAATCTAATTAAAGTAGAATTAGATTTTAATTGTATTCGATTAAATATATTGTATATTTAATCAATTCGAATTAAAGTAGAATTAGATTCTACATATTTAATTATATTCGGTTAAATATATTATATATTTAATGAATCTGAATTTAATTAAAAATAAGTTTTTGAATGCTATATAAATGCATAAGGTGTAACAGCCAAAGTATGCTTTTTTTTGGAAAACTTCTCTAACAGTTAGAGAAGAGAAAATATTGTTCGTTCTGTTCGGGTGGACTACGTAGAGGTCAGAGCGCTATCGTGATGATTCAGATTCGATTTGGTTTATCATAACTCCCTAAGTATATCAAGATACCATATTTATTAAGGTAATATTTCATCCATACTCACCCTGAATTGGTCCCTTATACATGGATCACTGGCGGAATTCGCAGGATAATTTTTCCGCTGCGCTATAAGTATACCGAAAATTTTCTACATACACAATATCTCAAACTTGACACATACTCCAACTACATCAAACTGCTTAGATTTAACGTTTTCGACAAATGAGATGAATTTATATAATTTTGAAACACAAAAGTTTAAATTATATGAAAAAATAAAGACTTAATTTTTTTTCTTAAAAAATTTGAACATTTTGGCACCTTCTAAAATAGTTATTAAAATTTCCTATCAAAACTCAAAAGATTTATGTTTATAAATTCTATTTTGATATTTAAACTCTTCACCTTAGGTTTGTCTACGTGTTGGATAATTCAGAATCAAATTTTTAATTTTATATCTTAGAACACATCGACGAACACCTGATTCTGTGTCTAAATCCGACAACAAAAAAGACAACAACCGGTCATGTCCTTTCAGTTCAACAAACTCCCTCTCTGTTTAACACCACACGTCTCAGGTTCACCTCTATCAACCGACACGTGTCCTTTTTCACCATCACAAGCTTTTCTTAGGCGAGTACATTTTCCCAACATACTCTCACGACTATATATTATCTAATCACCGTACAACCTCCGAATCCCAAGAAAGAAAAACAAATTCTTTTTAATTAGTAAATTATATCCAAATCCAATTTCCTCTGCACCCAAAAAAACGAAGAAATTGAAGTCCAGCTCCGACATCGCAGAGCGTTAAATTCTTCCTCTTTTTAATAACCCAAATTTCGATTCTCCAGAAAAAAAATCCCTAAAATCCTTGCATCAGGTAAAGCTTCTTCATTTTCCCAAATTTCTTTAATTGTTATGTCGATTCTTAATGTTTGCTTTAAATTAGAGAGGAAACTGTTTTTCCTGAAGAAAGGAAGCAGATTTATGATTGTAGGTTGCCCTTTTTTGATTTGCTAGGGATTTTGTTGCTCATTCTTGGTTTTTTAATTAGGTTAGTTTGAAAATATTAATCTAAAAATCTTATTCTTTCCTTGTTGGTTTATTTTGTTAATCATTTTTATTGGTTTCATAATGTGCTGCTTGGAATTAATTATAATGTTTTTTTAGAATGAAGTTGTAGCTAATTGTTTAAGATTTGTTTCCTATAAGAGGACTGAGTCTTAGTTCGAATGTGTTTAATCGCAATTGTCTTCGATGTAGCGATTCCAGAGATTATATGTAGCTTAGATATTGCATATAAACAAGAATTGTTTCCATAAATGTGACAAATTAAAAGCTTTTAGGGGCAAAATTTTGTATTTTCATATTGTTTTGATGCGGAGAGGAACACATTTTAGGACAAAACTGGGTTAATTGTTTATGTCAACATGTTTGGAATTTGGATGTTGTTATGACTGAATGTTGCTTGCTATTGTTTGGTGATATGCGATATGAAGTCGAATTTTGATGCCGGAATTGCTTTACTTCTATAGGTCCGAGCTTGTGGTTGTTAGGCCTCTTTGATCAACCAAGTTTCATGTCTGAACCCGACGTCCAGATTCCTAGTGCCTTTGGTATGTTTGGATCATAACTTCCTTGAATAAACTATATTTTTCATCGTCGTCGATAATCTGGGTTTAACTTGTGTTTTATGTTTGTTGTGGTAGATCCCTTTGCTGATGCAAATGCTGAGGACTCGGGTGTCGTCGCAAAGGACTACGTGCACATTCGTATTCAGCAGCGGAATGGTCGGAAAAGCCTGACAACTGTCCAGGGTTTGAAGAAAGAATTCAGCTACAACAAGATACTCAAAGACCTCAAGAAGGAGTTTTGCTGCAATGGCACTGTTGTCCAGGACCCTGAATTAGGCCAGGTGTGTATAAGTTACTATCGCCCTTTTAAGTGATTATTAACGTCAATATCCGTTGTTGTTTCCGGACGACCGATTTCGTTACATTTTCTATTTATGGTCAGGTTATTCAACTTCAAGGTGACCAGCGTAAGAACGTCTCGACCTTCCTCGTTCAGGTAATTGTTAATTGCTTCATGGAATATTTAGACTTCTTAGGTGATGCAGTGTGGAGTTTAAGTTCCTAAATCTCATCGTCTTCGCTTTTCTTACCAGGCCGGCATTGTGAAGAAGGAAAACATCAAAATCCATGGTTTCTAAGTTGCATATGCTTAAGGTTTCCAGCTAAGGTCATTTGTCTCGTGTCGAAGCGGGGAATACTACCTGATTTGGGATAATATCTATTAGTGTTATATCAACTTCGTGTTGGTTTGATAACATCGTATATGCATATCGTTTTTCGTGTGCTTTCCGGTTCACCGGATTCTGTAATATTGGATGAATATGAACTCTATGGAAGTTTGTTGCTCTATGGTTCAGAGTTAACACAAGTGATCTTTTAGTCATACTCATATGAATACCATCTTCTGCATTTTAGTTTGTAGCTACTCATATAAATCACTTTTTTCCCTATAAGTTTCAAACAATTAGATTAGTCTGCAGTTAAAATTTAAATAGAATTTTGATGTGATTTTGTATAATAACAATTTTTTTTTGAAAGAATAACAATTTTAATTTTAAAATTTGTATTTTTGTAATAATTTGATTTTAATTTACAATAATTCAATAAAGTTTACATTTTGTATTTAAAAAACCTCTTAATGACGAGCAAAAATTATTTTTAAAAAATAAATTACATTCCAACCGAACTCACTTATGAATAAATATGTTTATAGCTAAATACTTAAATAAATTCAAATTATTTTTTAAAAAATTAATATTATAAGAGGATTTTTAAAGAGGCCCTGATAATACAACCTATGTATGATTTCTGATCAATGAATTCGTACCCCATTCACCATTTTTTTTTTTTAAATTGTAACATTTTACGGTGACAAGAATAATGGTCGTTTGTATCCTTTTTGTTTAGGTTTTATTTTATTTTGATTATTTAAATTTTAAAAATATTATTCTTGTCACTTACATTTGAAAATGTTTCTGTTTTGGTCACTGAACCGTTAGTCTCAGTTATTTTTGTTTTCGTTTTATTCTATTTTGGTCACTGAGCTATTAATTCCCGTTAATTTGAGGATGTGTCATGTTAATAAAAATGAGTAATTTTCTAATTTAATCCTTAAACCTTTTTTTCACCATCTTCAAACAAAAAATCGTAAAAAATTTCTCCTCTCCAACCTTAACCTTCATTTTTACTGATGCCACCGCCGTCAATGTTGTTGCTGCCTTGGCTACCGTTAGCTACAAATGTTTACTGAAATAGTAAAATGCAACTGATGTTAACTTCGATACAAAACTAACCAAAGAAGACAATTAGAAAATTTTGTTATTCTCGTTCGCTTATGCAATGGCTCTTTTCTAGAGTGTGCATTATTCGGTTTTAACCAAATTAACCGACCGAACTGATTATTTTCGGTTTATTTTAGATAAAATCGGTTAACGATTAAGAGTTTTTTCAAACTTCGATTATCGGTTAATTCAGTTCGAAACTAGTTAATTAATCGAATTAACCGAAATTATTATATATTATATATTACATGTATTTATTTTTGGTCATTAAACTTTTAAAAATTATAAAATGATCATTAATTTTTTGATAAATTGTAACATTTTACGGTGACAAGAATAATTGTTGTTTGTATCCTTTTTGTTTAGGTTTTATTTTATTTTGATTATTCAAATTTTAAAAAATATTATTCTTGTCACTTACGTTTGAAAACGTTTCTGTTTTGGTCACTAGACTGTTAGTCTCAGTTATTTTTGTTTTTGTTTTGTTCTATTTTGGTCACTGAGCTATTAATTCCCGTTAATTTGAGGATGTGTCATGTTAATAAAAATGAGTAATTTTTTAATTTAATCCTTAAACCTTTTTTTCACCATCTTCAAACAAAAAATCGTAAATTTTTTTTCCTCTCCAACCTTAACCTTCATTTTTACTAATGCCACCGCTGTCAATGTTGTTGCTGCCTTGGCTACCGTTAGCTACAAATGTCTACTGAAATAGTGAAACGCAACTGATGTTAACTTCAATACAAAACTAACCAAAGAAGACAATTAAAAAATTTTGTTATTCTCGTTCGCTTATGTGGTGACTCCTTTCTAGAGTGTGCATTATTCGGTTTTAACCAAATTAACCGACCGAACTGGTTTTTTCGGTTAATTTTAGATAAAATCGGTTAACGATTAAGAGTTTTTTCAAACTTCGATTATCGGTTAATTCGGTTCGAAACTAGTTAATTAATCGAATTAACCGAAATTATTATATATTATATATTACATGTATTTATTTTTGGTCATTAAACTTTTAAAAATTATAAAATGATCATTAATTTTTTAATATATTATAAAATTGTCATTAAACTTTTATCGAATTAGCATAAAATGAAAGTTCAGTGACTAAAAAGACCATTTTAGCATAATTTAATGACTAATTGTGTAATTTACTCAAAATTTTTATAAAATAATTCAAAAACCAACTGAATTAACCGAATTTTTTTCAGTTCGGTTAAAAATTTTCGAAAAATATTCGGTTCGATTAACAGTTAAAAGGAAAAAAATTAGTTAATGAATTTGGGGTAATTCGATTCGGTCGGTTAACCGAATTAACCGAATGCACACCACTACTCCTTTCAAGAAATCGAAGTAATCGAAAAAAATCATTCAAAAAAATTGAAGACAAACAAAGCGTTTTGTGTGGTTTTAGTGGAACCCAAAGTTAACAAGCCTGGTCGGTGGAAGAGGATAAATTTTGGGATACAAAAAGATTAAAGTTTTTTTTGTTTAAAGACGGTGGAACAATAAAATTTTAAAAGTTTAGGGATTAAATTAGAAATTATATATTTTTATTAATGTGACACATCATCAAATTAACGGGAATTAATGGCCCAATGACCAAAATAGAACGAAACGATAACGTAAGTGACTTAAACAGAAAAAAATTAAAATCGGTGACCAAAATGAAACAAACCGAAAACAAAAGTAACTGAGACTAGCAGTTCAGTGACCAAAACAGAAACGTTTTCAAATGTATGTGGTAAGAGTAGTATTTTTTAAAATTTGGGAGACCAAAATAGAACAAAACCTAAACAAAAGGGACCACTGGTGAAGATTACCCTTATTTTAATTATTCTCTGTGTCCCACTTAATACGTCCAATATTGACTTTTTAAAGTTATTTTTTTTTAAGTTTGACCATAATTATTTCGAATATTTTAATCAATTAAATTTTATAAAATATATATTTTAAACTACTTGATTAAATGTTTCTACATGTTTTTCCCACATTTTTATCAATAATAAATTTAAAGTAATAATGAGTTAAAATTTAAAAAATTAATAAAAAAAATAATACTAGATACATTGAATAAGACGAATGAAATATGATTGAAATTTCAAATTCAAACTGGTCAATTATCTCTTCTTTTATATATATATATATATATTTGACAAATTTTAACCTAAAGGGGAGAGAAAAAGAAATTCTAGAAGAAGAAAGAGAGTCCTCTTAATGAGTCTAAAACCCATGACTTAAAAGAATGCAATGAACAAAAATAAGTAGTTTAACCAACTAGTAAAGTGTGCTTGATCACGGCCAATTAATGAATCGTCTTGTATAAAACTTTTTTAAGTGCTCCTCAAATTACCTTTAAAGATTTTTTTTGATTTTCTGTCCTTTTGAATAAATAGTTAAATTAATATATATATATATATATATATATATATATATATATATATATATATATATATATATATATATATATATATGATGGAATTCAGTTAGATTATGTAAAACTCAATTAGTTTTACACTAATTCATGGCTATTGGATGAGTAAAATGAATATACGAGATTAGAAGTATGATATATGAAGATTATCACTTAGAAAAAAAGTAAGGAGTTAATCTCATCCATCCGTTTTACCCATCTAATGACCATGAATTAATGTAAAATTAGTTGAGTTTTACATAGTGTAAGTGAATTCTCACACACGCACACATGCGTGCACACACACATATATACACACGGTCGAAGACTCGATCTTCGTCCTGAACATAAAATATCTTTAAAATTTGTGATTAGCGTCTGTTATGTATATAAAATTAATAAAACATAAAAGAATTAGTCACTAAACTCGCTCTAATGAATATTTTAGTAAACTGATAAATATGAATTCGTAATTGTAACTGCAAGTGCTCCTCAAATTAGCTTTAATGACTTTGCTTGTTTGTCCTCATTAATGAATTGATTAATGGAAACAAATCACCTTTTTAATGACTTTGCCTTGTCTCACCTTTGGTGTGCTCAACAATGAATGAATTACTCAATTTGCCCAATCAAAATAATCTCATACAATTGGGAATTGCTCATATACTAGCTATAGACAGCTGCCACTTGTGATGTCATATTGGTAATTTGAAATCAATAATATTTTATTAAAAAAACGTACAATTTCCCAATAAAAATCCAAGATATTTTATTATAAGTGGAAATCATCGCTAGATTCACAAATACCAAAAGTTAGAGCTTTTTGCTCATAAAAATGTCACCAAAAGACGCTTCATATGGGTGTTCATTTTTGGATACTGGATCGAATCTGATTCGAAAAATTAGATTGATTCGAAACAAAATTAGATATTTGAATATTCGGATATTCAGTTATTCAAATATATAATTTAATTTAAGTATTTTTTTGAATTTAGCGGTCGTATCTATAAAAATTTTAAAATTTTAAATATAAAAATTAACAAATTGTCAAATATAATAAGATTAGCCTCTATAAAAAATTTAATTTTTTAATTTTTTAAATATAACATGCATTAAATTACTAAATATAATAAGATTTATATCTATAAATATTTGAATTTTTAGATATTTTAGATTTTCGAATAATCCGAAACTTGAAATATTGTGATCTGTATCCGATATAAAAAATAAAAAATTGAATGAAATATTTAATTCGAATATATATATATATATATATATATATATATATATATATATATATATATATATATATAAACCCCACTTGAGTCATTTGACAATGACATAAAAAAGAGGAAGTGGGATGACATGAGACTTGAGAGTGCCATTACGAAGCAATTTGGTTGAAAAATCCGAATGCACTATGTAATATGTGCGACTAAAATTCGATTGATTTAAATTATAATTTTATAAATTCAATTCAATTTTAAAAAGTTTAAATTTATATAATAAAATGAGACCGGAATAACTTAAAATTTGTAGTAATTAGTATAAAGTGATGAGGTTTTTCAACGATTTTTATGAAGGCAGAGTGAAGGACAAGTTTTTGAACCACTCTTTTATTTCCTTATTACCCAAGAAGGAGCATCCGGTGAAAGTTGAGGACTTCCGCCCCATATCGCTCGTCAACAGCCTTTACAAGATTCTTGCGAGGGTGCTATCTAGGAGGCTGAGTCGTTGTTTAAACGAGGTGGTGGGGCCTAACCAGTTCGCATTTGTTCCCGGGAAACAAATCACAGATTGTGTGCTGATTGCTAACGAGGTTATCGATGATCTGAAAAAGAGGAAGGTGGAATCTCTAGTCTTCAAGGCGGATTTTAAGCGCGCATACGATACGATTGATTGGGGGTTCTTAGATTTTATCCTAAACAAAATGGGATTTGGTAATAGATGGAGGAAGTGGATTCATTGGTGCATTTCTACGGCTCAGGTTTCGATAGTTGTCAACGGCAAAGTCTCTAATGTGTTTCCTATAAAGAGAGGATTGCGGCAGGGGTGCCCACTATCGCCCTTGCTGTTCAACATCGTCGGGGCACCCTTTTACTCGCTGCTGTCAACTTGAACATTATTGAAGGGGTTCCTGTTGGTTCTGATGGTTTGCATATTTCACACCTACAGTTCGCGGATGATCTAATCATCTTCGCGAAAGCAAGCAGAGCGAATGTGGGTAACGTGAAAAGAATATTGAGACTTTTCGAGGTTGCCTCTGGTCTGCGTTTAAATATGAAAAAACCCAGCCTAAGTGGTATTGCGGTTGAGCAGTCTTGTATTGATGAGTGGGCGAGGGAGCTTGGGTGCTTGTCAAACACATTTCCCACGATGTATTTAGGGATGCCTTTGGGACCACCGAGAAACTCTTTGCAGATTTGGGATCCCATCTTAGCGAAGTTGCAGGGGAAACTAGCCGGTTGGAAAGGAAAATGTCTGTCGATGGCTGGGAGAATCTGCCTCGCTCGGTCTGTCCTCTCGAACCTGCCTGTTTACTTCATGAGTTTATTTGAGTTACCTGCATGTATTGCTGACAAGATAAACAAGCTAACCGCCCGGTTCATTTGGGGCAATAGCAATCCGAGAACTATTCATTGGGTCAATTGGGGGTGTATATCTAAGCCCACTGTAGCGGGCGTGTAACACCCGGGTTTAGGGGTTAGGTGAGAATAATATTTTAATATTATTTGGGCTCGGTTTTATAATTTAAATAATGTTTCGGGTTTTGTTTCAAAATTATAAATTGGGTTGACCATGTTTTAAGATTTAAACCCCAATAAACCATGGTTTTCATACTATTGAGAATACCCCATCTCATTAGGGGTACAAAGGACTTTTGGCTCTTAAAATAAAACAAAAACACATAAAACTTCACTTTTTACTCATCTTCCTCCCCCCTCTCTTTCAAAACTCACGATACTTTCTCCCCTCCATGGAAGGTTACTATTCCATCATTTCCTTGCTTCATCTTTGAAGATTTTCGAAAGGTAATGACATTTTTGAGTTGTCCTCATCTTCCCCTCTTTAAAAGTACCATTTATTTTCATTTTCATTGAATATTTGAAAATGGGGTTTTCTAAGAATTTGAATAAAAATGGTGCCTTTGTGTAGCTAATCTTAATATTTCGATTTGTTAAGGTTAGATATGGAATATAGGAGCCAAATGATACAATATATGTGAATTTTAAATGTTTTGGAACAATTTTCGGATTTGAATGGAAATGGGGTTTTTGAGAGGTTTTGGGGGTGTTTTGGGGGTTGTCTTAGGTGGGTTTTGATAAGCTTTTGATAGTACTATAGGTAGGGGTTGAATTGGGATCATTGGTGGGTGTATTGGAAGTGGAAAACATGGTTTTTGGTCAAGGTTTTGGGGCCATCCGGATTGGTGAAAAATGGATATTGTTCATGCTTGTAACATGGTATTTTGTGGTTGAATTGCATTCCGGGTTAGCTCCGATGATAAGATATTGATTGTGGGTGTTTTGTTTGTGTTTGGGAATGATTAGAATCAAGTTTGGGCATCGGTGAAGCATCGGAAGTGAATCCGGAGAATTGAAGGTTGTTGCTTGCGTGGTCTTGAGCTTGGAAGCTTAGGTGAGTGGTTATTTGCTTTTAAAGGTTTTAAATTAGTTGGTTCGAGTATATGGGCTAGGTTGGGCTTGGTAGACCCACCTAGAGTTAGGATTAGGGTGGTAGCCTAATCCTAAACTTGATCTAAGCCTTTGGATGAACTCAAATGTATGAATGTATATGCCTCGTATGTCTTGTGGTATGAATGCTTATGTATATTGTTTTATACATGTGAATTGAGGCATGGGTTGTATTGCGTAAAGCATGCATGACGATGGTTCATGATTGTGTCCATGGTGAGTACGTGCTAAGCACGGAAATGATTGAAATGAGTAATGTGGAATGAGTAACATATTGGCACTAGTATACTTAAATACAAATGATCGATCATTAGGATGTTAGTGTGTACACATGAGTCAAAAGTCGCGCGTGGCCTTGGTGGCGTTGAGTCACCAAGGAGGAGTACAGGTACGCCCGGAAATGGTATTTAAATATAGTCGGTGATGAGTGGAATCCCATCGACGGGGCGTGAGGATGAGTGGAATCCCCTCCGCGAGACCGGTGATGAGTGTAATCCCACCGTCAGGTAATGGTTGTGTTGTTGGATGTGAGTTCCAACGGTTGTCCGCGTATTTGAGTCATAACTAGGTGCCATTGTTGAGTGATATGTGTATCAATGTGTTGAGATATATGAGCTGTTTGGATGTTTAAGTGTGATTACATGTATGGTAGTATTGAGCTCATATTTATGGCATACATGTGATATATTGCTCATGCATCTACCTTGTGGACTCTTGATAAATGTAAATTGCCTTGGCTAGATCGTGCTCGGACCCTGCAATGTTGAGGTTTGTTTTTAGAGCTTACCCTCACTAAGCATTATTGCTTACACTCTCTTTGTTCAACATTGCAGATCCTTAGTTCGTGGGTTGCTCGGGCAAGTGGAGGGCCTCCAAGTGTGGTTTTGGACTTGAGTTCATCAAGTATGGTTTTAATGCTAAGACATGTAATAGTTTAAGCAATGAGATGTGTAAGGTTTTGTTGTTTGCTGTTGGTTGCTAGGAGCATGTTTAGACTCCATGTTATGTCGCTTTTGTGTGGCTTGTGATGCCATGTCTAAGTTGTAATCCATGCCTAATTGCTTACTTTGAATGTTAGCCTATGCCTTAAGAGTTTTTACATGTGTTTGAATGTTGTTTGAATGAATGCATGTTGTGGATTGTTGCCTTAGTATTAGACATGTTTAAGTCTTGTTAAAGCATGATGTTATTGTTGGTATAACTTGGGTTCAATTGATTTGCTGATTGTATGGTGTTTTGGTGGTGTTTTGGGGCACCCTTGTGCCTCAAAACAGCCCAGACGAGTCTGCAGACAGGGGGCGTTTCGAAACGGGTCCCCCTGTTCCGGAACGGTCCCTGCGTAAATGGCCTGCCGTTTCGAAACGGATGGAGGTCGTTTCGGAACATTTTGGCTACTGGAATTTTGAGAAATTGGCGAGATGAAGCCGTTCCGAAACGGGCCTTTGAAGTTTCGAAACGGTCAAATCTCGTTGACTACGAGATATTGACCGTCAAGGTCGTTCCGATACGGGTCTCCCCTGTTTCGGAACGGTCACCTTATGGTTGACCCTGGCCCGTTGACTAAGTCAAGGCGTTTCGGAACACCCTATGGGCGTTTCGAAACGGCCTGCTGCAGAATGTTAAAATGGACTGTTTGATTGTTGGGTTGGTCAATGTCCGATGCCATGATTGTATCTTCTGCTGCTGTGCCACACATAAGTCTTAATTATGCATGTAGACAAGATAAGATAAAAAGAAATTTTCTGGGTCGTTAACCGAGGGGAAGCCTTAACGGGTTTCGCTTCGATTTTCCCCGTGTGGCCCACTCGGACCGGTCATTCGGCCAGACCGGGACGAGGGGGTTACACTTGTTGGTATCAGAGCCTAAGGTTATCGAGACCTTGGGCAGGTAAGTGAGGTAAGTTTAAGTTTTTAAGTTGAATTGCACGGTGTTTGCTTATTCTGCAAGAATGGTTGCTTGAGTGACAAGTATGTTGATTGTTTTATTTTAAAGCATGCGTGTGTGGGTCCCATTGCTACTATTACATTGGAAAAATGATTTTTAAGTGAGGGAGCATACTTGGACACTTGGAAGCCTTGCCTTGCTAACCCAACTTGTATGTTTGTTTGCTGTGGTTGTAGTTAATATCTGTGAGAGCAATGTCTAGACCGAGAGGTAGACCGAGGTTGGTTCGTCAGGAACCACGAGTTGCGGCTCCTGTTGAGCCGGTAGTTGGTGCGGGAGCTCACATAGAAGGACCGGGGGCCGTGGGAGCTGGCGCTCCTCCACCTCCACCACCACCACCACCTCCTCCACCTGGAGCTGGGGGCGAGGATGGAGCTGGAGGAGAGGGACCTCAAGGTGGCCAAGGTCCAGCTGGAATTGACATGACTCCGCTTGTGCAAGCAATAGCGGGAGCGTTCCAGGCCGCAGTTGCGGGAGCTCAGGCTGCAGCTCAGCCTAGGTGTGATGATGCTAGTCTACCTTTGGAGAGGCTCCGTAGCTTAGGGGCCGAGGAGTTTAGAGGATCTACTCCGGAGAGGTCGGAGTTATGGTTGGAGAAGACAGTTCGTATCTTGGCTCAGATGGGTTGTGCGGGCGCACGTAGATTGGGTTGTGTGATCTCATTGCTTCAGGGTGATGCCTACACCTGGTGGGTCACCATTACTACCGGGGTTCCAGAAACAGAGATTGATTGGGAGTTCTTTGAGTCTGCCTTCAGGAAGAGGTACTTGGGACCGAGGTACCTAGATGAGAAGAAGAGAGAGTTCATGGCTCTCACTCAGGGAGATGCTTCAGTGACTGATTATGAGATTCGTTTCGTTCGTCTGAGTCAGTATGCTCCAGAGTTAGTACCCACTGAGAGGGCTCGATGTGATCGTTTCAGATACGGACTTCATGAGGAAGTTAAGAGGTATACCTTAGCTTCTGATTATTCTGACTTTGATGTCTTGGTTGCTAGAGCCAAGGACATTGAGCATAGCTTGGGGCTGGCCAAGCGTTCTGGAGGATCTAGTTCTGGTAAGAGGCACAACAACTTTGATGGTAGAGATGCTAAGAGGCACAGAGGTGGCGGACATCAGTTCGATCAGAGACGTGGCGGTGGCCACCATGGTAGGGGCCATCAGGGCCATAGAGGAGGAGGGCGTTTGCCCGAGTGTGCACAGTGTGGGAGGCAGCACACTGGAGAGTGCTGGGGTAATTTCCATGCTTGTTGGAACTATGGTTCGAGGGACTACTTTAGGAGGGACTGTCCGCGTCAGGCAGCTCAGGCACCGAACATAGCTCAGGCCCCTGCGAGAGGTAATGGTTTTCAGAGAGGCCGTGAGCGCGGTCGTGGCTACTTCCAGCCGAGGGCTGATGCACCTAGGGTAGATGCTCAGAGGAACCTTGCTCATGTTGTGGCTGTGCAGCCAGAGGCGGGAGGACCAGCGAGGGTCTATGCTCAGAGAGAGGTCGGGAACGACACCGATGTGATAGCAGGTAATTTTGAGTTACAGTCTATGTCTTTGCTTTCTTTGGTTGATTCGGGTTCTACGCATTCCTACATTCTGAGTAAGCATGCACAAAAGTTAGATATTCCTGTTGAGATCTTAGATGTAGGTATGCATGTTACTAGTTCGTTTGGTGAGACAGTGGTGGTTAGGCGTATGTATAGGAGGTGTCCACTGAAGATTCAGGGTCATGTGTTCTCAGTTGATATGATGGAACTTCCTTTCTATGGTTTTGATATTATTTTGGGTATGGACTGGTTGGTTGAGCATCGGGCTAGTGTGGATTTTGAGACAAAGAGAATTTCCTTGAAACTTTCTGATGACTACGAGGTAGTGGTAGTGGGCGAGAACATTAAGTTCTTGTCTAATGTGGTGTCAGCTTTAGAGGCTCATAGGTTGATGGACTCAGGATGTGGGGCCTATTTAGCTTATGTTATGAATCCAGATATGAGTGAAGCTAGACCGAAGGATATCAGGACAGTGTGTGACTTTCCAGATGTGTTTCCTGAAGAGTTGCCTGGTTTGCCTCCTGACAGAGATGTTGAGTTTGTGATTGAGACAGTTTCAGGGTCTAATCCAGTTTCGATAGCTCCGTATTGCATGGCTCCGAAAGAGTTGAAGGAATTGAAGAGTCAGTTGCAAGAATTATTAGACCGTGGTTTCATTAGGCCTAGTAGTTCTCCGTGGGGTGCTCCAGTGTTGTTTGTGAAAAAGAAAGATGGTAGCATGCGCATGTGTATTGACTATAGGCAGCTGAATCAGTTGACTGTGAAGAACAAGTATCCGTTGCCTCGTATAGATGATTTGTTTGATCAGTTGAGAGGTGCTTCAGTATTTTCGAAGATAGATTTGAGATCCGGGTACTACCAGTTGAAGGTGAAGGAGTGTGATGTTCCGAAAACAGCTTTTAGGACTAGATATTGTCACTATGAGTTTCTTGTGATGCCATTTGGGCTCACGAATGCACCAACAGCATTCATGGACATGATGAACAGAATTTTCAGAGACTATTTAGACCGATTTGTGGTTGTCTTCATTGATGATATACTTGTGTACTTGAAGACAGAAGAAGAGCATAATGAGCACTTGAGATTTGTTTTACAGAGGTTGTTGAGCAATCAGTTGTATGCGAAGCTTAGCAAGTGTGAGTTCTGGATTCGAGAGGTTGTATTTCTTGGCCATGTTGTTTCGGCCGAAGGCATCCGAGTTGATCCATCGAAGATTGAGGCTATTGTTGAGTGGAAACAACCTAAGTCCGTGACCGAGATTAGGAGTTTCCTAGGATTAGCTGGTTACTATAGGAGGTTTGTCGATGGCTTCTCTAGAGTAGCTGCTCCCTTGACTAAGTTGTTGCAAAAGGGAGTCAAGTTTGAATGGTCAGATGCAAGACAAAAGGCCTTTGAGAAGTTGAAAGAAGCTTTGACAAATGCTCCAGTGTTAGTGCAACCTGTTTCAGGTAAGGAGTTTGTGATTTACAGTGATGCTTCCTACGTAGGCTTAGGATGTGTTTTGATGCAAGATAGGAGAGTTGTTGCTTATGCTTCTAGACAGTTGAAGATTCATGAGAAGAACTATCCTACTCATGACATAGAGCTAGCCGCAGTTGTGTTTGCATTGAAGATTTGGCGTCACTACTTGTATGGTGAGAAGTGTGTTGTTTACACCGATCACAAGAGCTTGAAGTACTTGATGACACAGAAAGAGTTGAACTTGAGACAGAGAAGATGGCTAGAGTTGTTAAAAGATTATGATTTGACCATTGAGTACCATTCGGGTAAAGCAAACGTAGTAGCCGATGCTTTGAGTAGAAAAGTGGCCGTTGAGCTGAGAGCTATGTTTGCTAGATTGAGTGTGTCCGATGATGGTGGTTTGATCACCGAGTTGCAAGTGAAGCCTTCTTTGATTCAGTTGATTAGAGAGAAGCAGTTGCAAGATGCAAGCCTAGTTCCTCATGTTCAAGACATAGCCGAAGGAAGACCGACTGAGTATAGTTTCAGTGGTGAGAGTCTGTTGTGCTTTAGGGATAGAATTGTTGTACCGGAAGATGTTGAGCTGAGACGTCAGATTTTGAGTGAAGCACATTCGAGTCCCTTTTCTATGCATCCGGGTAGTACCAAGATGTACCGAGATTTGAAGAATGATTACTTCTGGGTTGGTTTGAAAAGAGATGTAGCCGAGTATGTGAGCCGTTGCATGGTTTGTCAGAGAGTGAAGGCAGAACATCAGGTTCCTTCAGGTTTGCTACAGCCTTTGAAGATTCCGGAATGGAAATGGGAGAGAATCACCATGGATTTTGTATCGGGGTTGCCTTTGTCTCCTTCGAAGAAGAATTCAGTTTGGGTGACTGTTGATAGGTTCACTAAGTGTGCTCACTTCTTAGCAGTGAACACTACGGATTCCTTAGACAAGTTGGCAAACTTGTACATTCGTGAGATTGTGAGACTTCATGGAGTTCCGAAGTCTATTGTTTCAGATAGGGATCCTAGATTTACTTCGAGGTTCTGGAGTTGCCTGCATAGTGCTTTGGGTAGTTGTCTGCATTTCAGCACATCTTATCATCCGCAGTCCGATGGGCAATCAGAGCGAGTGATACAGATTCTAGAGGATATGCTTCGTTGTTGTGTGATTGATTTTCAGGGTTCTTGGGAGAAGCACTTACCGTTGGTTGAGTTTGCTTACAACAACAGTTATCAGTCTAGTATTCAGATGGCACCCTATGAGGCTTTGTATGGTAGGCGATGTAGGACTCCAGTTTGTTGGGCTGAGACAGGTCAGATGTTGTTACCTATGCCAGACTTGCTTAAAGGAACCACAGAAAAAGTGAAGTTGATTTGCGACCGCTTGAAAGCAGCTTCCGATCGTCAGAAGTCTTATGCAGATTTGAAGAGGAAAGAGGTTGAGTATTCAGTGGGTGAGAAAGTGTTTCTGAAAGTATCTCCGTGAAAGAAGGTAATGAGATTTGGCCGAAAGGGCAAGTTGAGTCCGAGGTTCATTGGTCCGTATGAGATAGTTGAGCGGATTGGGCCTGTAGCTTATCGGTTGAGGTTACCTTCTGAGTTAGAGAAGATCCATGATGTCTTTCATGTATCTATTCTTAGGAGATATAGATCAGATCCTTCTCATGTGATGCCCGTTGAGGAGATAAAGTTGAATCCGGATTTGTCTTATAATGAAGAGCCCGTTGAGATACTTGCTTCTGATAGCAAGGTGTTGCGTGGCAAGACCATAGAGTTGGTCAAGGTGTTGTGGAGACATAGAGGTGTGGAAGAGGCCACGTGGGAGAGGAAAGCTGATATGGTTGAGCAATTTCCGTATTTGTTTCCACCAGGTAATTTCGGGGACGAAATTCCTTAAGTGGGGGAGAGTTGTAACACTCGGGTTTAGGGGTTAGGTGAGAATAATATTTTAATATTATTTGGGCTCGGTTTTATAATTTAAATAATGTTTCAGGTTTTGTTTCAAAATTATAAATTGGGTTGACCATGTTTTAAGATTTAAACCCCAATAAACCATGGTTTTCATACTATTGAGAATACCCCATCTCATTAGGGGTACAAAGGACTTTTGGCTCTTAAAATAAAACAAAAACACATAAAACTTCACTTTTTACTCATCTTCCTCCCCTCTCTCTTTCAAAACTCACGATACTTTCTCCCCTCCATGGAAGGTTACTATTCCATCATTTCCTTGCTTCATCTTTGAAGATTTTCGAAAGGTAATGACATTTTTGAGTTGTCCTCATCTTCCCCTCTTTAAAAGTACCATTTATTTTCATTTTCATTGAATATTTGAAAATGGGGTTTTCTAAGAATTTGAATAAAAATGGTGCCTTTGTGTAGCTAATCTTAATATTTCGATTTGTTAAGGTTAGATATGGAATATAGGAGCCAAATGATACAATATATGTGAATTTTAAATGTTTTGGAACAATTTTTGGATTTGAATGGAAATGGGGTTTTTGAGAGGTTTTGGGGGTGTTTTGGGGGTTGTCTTAGGTGGGTTTTGATAAGCTTTTGATAGTACTATAGGTAGGGGTTGAATTGGGATCATTGGTGGGTGTATTGGAAGTGGAAAACATGGTTTTTGGTCAAGGTTTTGGGGCCATCCGGATTGGTGAAAAATGGATATTGTTCATGCTTGTAACATGGTATTTTGTGGTTGAATTGCATTCCGGGTTAGCTCCGATGATAAGATATTGATTGTGGGTGTTTTGTTTGTGTTTGGGAATGATTAGAATCAAGTTTGGGCATCGGTGAAGCATCGGAAGTGAATCCGGAGAATTGAAGGTTGTTGCTTGCGTGGTCTTGAGCTTGGAAGCTTAGGTGAGTGGTTATTTGCTTTTAAAGGTTTTAAATTAGTTGGTTCGAGTATATGGACTAGGTTGGGCTTGGTAGACCCACCTAGACTTAGGATTAGGGTGGTAGCCTAATCCTAAACTTGATCTAAGCCTTTGGATGAACTCAAATGTATGAATGTATATGCCTCGTATGTCTTGTGGTATGAATGCTTATGTATATTGTTTTATACATGTGAATTGAGGCATGAGTTGTATTGCGTAAAGCATGCATGACGATGGTTCATGATTGTGTCCATGGTGAGTACGTGCTAAGCACGGAAATGATTGAAATGAGTAATGTGGAATGAGTAACATATTGGCACTAGTATACTTAAATACAAATGATCGATCATTAGGATGTTAGTGTGTACACATGAGTCAAAAGTCGCGCGTGGCCTTGGTGGCGTTGAGTCACCAAGGAGGAGTACGGGTACGCCCGGAAATGGTATTTAAATATAGTCGGTGATGAGTGGAATCCCATCGACGGGGCGTGAGGATGAGTGGAATCCCCTCCGCGAGACCGGTGATGAGTGTAATCCCACCGTCAGGTAATGGTTGTGTTGTTGGATGTGAGTTCCAACGGTTGTCCGCGTATTTGAGTCATAACTAGGTGCCAATGTTGAGTGATATGTGTATCAATGTGTTGAGATATATGAGCTGTTTGGATGTTTAAGTGTGATTACATGTATGGTAGTATTGAGCTCATATTTATGGCATACATGTGATATATTGCTCATGCATCTACCTTGTGGACTCTTGATAAATGTAAATTGCCTTGGCTAGATCGTGCTCGGACCCTGCAATGTTGAGGTTTGTTTTTAGAGCTTACCCTCACTAAGCATTATTGCTTACGCTCTCTTTGTTCAACATTGCAGATCCTTAGTTCGTGGGTTGCTCGGGCAAGTGGAGGGCCTCCAAGTGTGGTTTTGGACTTGAGTTCATCAAGTATGGTTTTAATGCTAAGACATGTAATAGTTTAAGCAATGGGATGTGTAAGGTTTTGTTGTTTGCTGTTGGTTGCTAGGAGCATGTTTAGACTCCATGTTATGTCGCTTTTGTGTGGCTTGTGATGCCATGTCTAAGTTGTAATCCATGCCTAATTGCTTACTTTGAATGTTAGCCTATGCCTTAAGAGTTTTTACATGTGTTTGAATGTTGTTTGAATGAATGCATGTTGTGGATTGTTGCCTTAGTATTAGACATGTTTAAGTCTTGTTAAAGCATGATGTTATTGTTGGTATAACTTGGGTTCAATTGATTTGCTGATTGTATGGTGTTTTGGTGGTGTTTTGGGGCACCCTTGTGCCTCAAAACAGCCCAGACGAGTCTGCAGACAGGGGGCGTTTCGAAACGGGTCCCCCTGTTCCGGAACGGTCCCTGCGTAAATGGCCTGCCGTTTCGAAACGGATGGAGGTCGTTTCGGAACATTTTGGCTACTGGAATTTTGAGAAATTGGCGAGATGAAGCCGTTCCGAAACGGGCCTTTGAAGTTTCGAAACGGTCAAATCTCGTTGACTACGAGATATTGACCGTCAAGGTCGTTCCGATACGGGTCTCCCCTGTTTCAGAACGGTCACCTTATGGTTGACCCTGGCCCGTTGACTAAGTCAAGGCGTTTCGGAACACCCTATGGGCGTTTCGAAACGGCCTGCTGCAGAATGTTAAAATGGACTGTTTGATTGTTGGGTTGGTCAATGTCCGATGCCATGATTGTATCTTCTGCTGCTGTGCCACACATAAGTCTTAATTATGCATGTAGACAAGATAAGATAAAAAGAAATTTTCTGGGTCGTTAACCGAGGGGAAGCCTTAACGGGTTTCGCTTCGATTTTCCCCGTGTGGCCCACTCGGACCGGTCATTCGGCCAGACCGGGACGAGGGGGTTACACTTGTTGGTATCAGAGCCTAAGGTTATCGAGACCTTGGGCAGGTAAGTGAGGTAAGTTTAAGTTTTTAAGTTGAATTGCACGGTGTTTGCTTATTCTGCAAGAATGGTTGCTTGAGTGACAAGTATGTTGATTGTTTTATTTTAAAGCATGCGTGTGTGGGTCCCATTGCTACTATTACATTGGAAAAATGATTTTTAAGTGAGGGAGCATACTTGGACACTTGGAAGCCTTGCCTTGCTAACCCAACTTGTATGTTTGTTTGCTGTGGTTGTAGTTAATATCTGTGAGAGCAATGTCTAGACCGAGAGGTAGACCGAGGTTGGTTCGTCAGGAACCACGAGTTGCGGCTCCTGTTGAGCCGGTAGTTGGTGCGGGAGCTCACATAGAAGGACCGGGGGCCGTGGGAGCTGGCGCTCCTCCACCTCCACCACCACCACCACCTCCTCCACCTGGAGCTGGGGGCGAGGATGGAGCTGGAGGAGAGGGACCTCAAGGTGGCCAAGGTCCAGCTGGAATTGACATGACTCCGCTTGTGCAAGCAATAGCGGGAGCGTTCCAGGCCGCAGTTGCGGGAGCTCAGGCTGCAGCTCAGCCTAGGTGTGATGATGCTAGTCTACCTTTGGAGAGGCTCCGTAGCTTAGGGGCCGAGGAGTTTAGAGGATCTACTCCGGAGAGGTCGGAGTTATGGTTGGAGAAGACAGTTCGTATCTTGGCTCAGATGGGTTGTGCGGGCGCACGTAGATTGGGTTGTGTGATCTCATTGCTTCAGGGTGATGCCTACACCTGGTGGGTCACCATTACTACCGGGGTTCCAGAAACAGAGATTGATTGGGAGTTCTTTGAGTCTGCCTTCAGGAAGAGGTACTTGGGACCGAGGTACCTAGATGAGAAGAAGAGAGAGTTCATGGCTCTCACTCAGGGAGATGCTTCAGTGACTGATTATGAGATTCGTTTCGTTCGTCTGAGTCAGTATGCTCCAGAGTTAGTACCCACTGAGAGGGCTCGATGTGATCGTTTCAGATACGGACTTCATGAGGAAGTTAAGAGGTATACCTTAGCTTCTGATTATTCTGACTTTGATGTCTTGGTTGCTAGAGCCAAGGACATTGAGCATAGCTTGGGGCTGGCCAAGCGTTCTGGAGGATCTAGTTCTGGTAAGAGGCACAACAACTTTGATGGTAGAGATGCTAAGAGGCACAGAGGTGGCGGACATCAGTTCGATCAGAGACGTGGCGGTGGCCACCATGGTAGGGGCCATCAGGGCCATAGAGGAGGAGGGCGTTTGCCCGAGTGTGCACAGTGTGGGAGGCAGCACACTGGAGAGTGCTGGGGTAATTTCCATGCTTGTTGGAACTATGGTTCGAGGGACTACTTTAGGAGGGACTGTCCGCGTCAGGCAGCTCAGGCACCGAACATAGCTCAGGCCCCTGCGAGAGGTAATGGTTTTCAGAGAGGCCGTGAGCGCGGTCGTGGCTACTTCCAGCCGAGGGCTGATGCACCTAGGGTAGATGCTCAGAGGAACCTTGCTCATGTTGTGGCTGTGCAGCCAGAGGCGGGAGGACCAGCGAGGGTCTATGCTCAGAGAGAGGTCGGGAACGACACCGATGTGATAGCAGGTAATTTTGAGTTACAATCTATGTCTTTGCTTTCTTTGGTTGATTCGGGTTCTACGCATTCCTACATTCTGAGTAAGCATGCACAAAAGTTAGATATTCCTGTTGAGATCTTAGATGTAGGTATGCATGTTACTAGTTCGTTTGGTGAGACAGTGGTGGTTAGGCGTATGTATAGGAGGTGTCCACTGAAGATTCAGGGTCATGTGTTCTCAGTTGATATGATGGAACTTCCTTTCTATGGTTTTGATATTATTTTGGGTATGGACTGGTTGGTTGAGCATCGGGCTAGTGTGGATTTTGAGACAAAGAGAATTTCCTTGAAACTTTCTGATGACTACGAGGTAGTGGTAGTGGGCGAGAACATTAAGTTCTTGTCTAATGTGGTGTCAGCTTTAGAGGCTCATAGGTTGATGGACTCAGGATGTGGGGCCTATTTAGCTTATGTTATGAATCCAGATATGAGTGAAGCTAGACCGAAGGATATCAGGACAGTGTGTGACTTTCCAGATGTGTTTCCTGAAGAGTTGCCTGGTTTGCCTCCTGACAGAGATGTTGAGTTTGTGATTGAGACAGTTTCAGGGTCTAATCCAGTTTCGATAGCTCCGTATTGCATGGCTCCGAAAGAGTTGAAGGAATTGAAGAGTCAGTTGCAAGAATTATTAGACCGTGGTTTCATTAGGCCTAGTAGTTCTCCGTGGGGTGCTCCAGTGTTGTTTGTGAAAAAGAAAGATGGTAGCATGCGCATGTGTATTGACTATAGGCAGCTGAATCAGTTGACTGTGAAGAACAAGTATCCGTTGCCTCGTATAGATGATTTGTTTGATCAGTTGAGAGGTGCTTCAGTATTTTCGAAGATAGATTTGAGATCCGGGTACTACCAGTTGAAGGTGAAGGAGTGTGATGTTCCGAAAACAGCTTTTAGGACTAGATATTGTCACTATGAGTTTCTTGTGATGCCATTTGGGCTCACGAATGCACCAACAGCATTCATGGACATGATGAACAGAATTTTCAGAGACTATTTAGACCGATTTGTGGTTGTCTTCATTGATGATATACTTGTGTACTTGAAGACAGAAGAAGAGCATAATGAGCACTTGAGATTTGTTTTACAGAGGTTGTTGAGCAATCAGTTGTATGCGAAGCTTAGCAAGTGTGAGTTCTGGATTCGAGAGGTTGTATTTCTTGGCCATGTTGTTTCGGCCGAAGGCATCCGAGTTGATCCATCGAAGATTGAGGCTATTGTTGAGTGGAAACAACCTAAGTCCGTGACCGAGATTAGGAGTTTCCTAGGATTAGCTGGTTACTATAGGAGGTTTGTCGATGGCTTCTCTAGAGTAGCTGCTCCCTTGACTAAGTTGTTGCAAAAGGGAGTCAAGTTTGAATGGTCAGATGCAAGACAAAAGGCCTTTGAGAAGTTGAAAGAAGCTTTGACAAATGCTCCAGTGTTAGTGCAACCTGTTTCAGGTAAGGAGTTTGTGATTTACAGTGATGCTTCCTACGTAGGCTTAGGATGTGTTTTGATGCAAGATAGGAGAGTTGTTGCTTATGCTTCTAGACAGTTGAAGATTCATGAGAAGAACTATCCTACTCATGACATAGAGCTAGCCGCAGTTGTGTTTGCATTGAAGATTTGGCGTCACTACTTGTATGGTGAGAAGTGTGTTGTTTACACCGATCACAAGAGCTTGAAGTACTTGATGACACAGAAAGAGTTGAACTTGAGACAGAGAAGATGGCTAGAGTTGTTAAAAGATTATGATTTGACCATTGAGTACCATTCGGGTAAAGCAAACGTAGTAGCCGATGCTTTGAGTAGAAAAGTGGCCGTTGAGCTGAGAGCTATGTTTTCTAGATTGAGTGTGTCCGATGATGGTGGTTTGATCACCGAGTTGCAAGTGAAGCCTTCTTTGATTCAGTTGATTAGAGAGAAGCAGTTGCAAGATGCAAGCCTAGTTCCTCATGTTCAAGACATAGCCGAAGGAAGACCGACTGAGTATAGTTTCAGTGGTGAGAGTCTGTTGTGCTTTAGGGATAGAATTGTTGTACCGGAAGATGTTGAGCTGAGACGTCAGATTTTGAGTGAAGCACATTCGAGTCCCTTTTCTATGCATCCGGGTAGTACCAAGATGTACCGAGATTTGAAGAATGATTACTTCTGGGTTGGTTTGAAAAGAGATGTAGCCGAGTATGTGAGCCGTTGCATGGTTTGTCAGAGAGTGAAGGCAGAACATCAGGTTCCTTCAGGTTTGCTACAGCCTTTGAAGATTCCGGAATGGAAATGGGAGAGAATCACCATGGATTTTGTATCGGGGTTGCCTTTGTCTCCTTCGAAGAAGAATTCAGTTTGGGTGACTGTTGATAGGTTCACTAAGTGTGCTCACTTCTTAGCAGTGAACACTACGGATTCCTTAGACAAGTTGGCAAACTTGTACATTCGTGAGATTGTGAGACTTCATGGAGTTCCGAAGTCTATTGTTTCAGATAGGGATCCTAGATTTACTTCGAGGTTCTGGAGTTGCCTGCATAGTGCTTTGGGTAGTTGTCTGCATTTCAGCACATCTTATCATCCGCAGTCCGATGGGCAATCAGAGCGAGTGATACAGATTCTAGAGGATATGCTTCGTTGTTGTGTGATTGATTTTCAGGGTTCTTGGGAGAAGCACTTACCGTTGGTTGAGTTTGCTTACAACAACAGTTATCAGTCTAGTATTCAGATGGCACCCTATGAGGCTTTGTATGGTAGGCGATGTAGGACTCCAGTTTGTTGGGCTGAGACAGGTCAGATGTTGTTACCTATGCCAGACTTGCTTAAAGGAACCACAGAAAAAGTGAAGTTGATTTGCGACCGCTTGAAAGCAGCTTCCGATCGTCAGAAGTCTTATGCAGATTTGAAGAGGAAAGAGGTTGAGTATTCAGTGGGTGAGAAAGTGTTTCTGAAAGTATCTCCGTGAAAGAAGGTAATGAGATTTGGCCGAAAGGGCAAGTTGAGTCCGAGGTTCATTGGTCCGTATGAGATAGTTGAGCGGATTGGGCCTGTAGCTTATCGGTTGAGGTTACCTTCTGAGTTAGAGAAGATCCATGATGTCTTTCATGTATCTATTCTTAGGAGATATAGATCAGATCCTTCTCATGTGATGCCCGTTGAGGAGATAAAGTTGAATCCGGATTTGTCTTATAATGAAGAGCCCGTTGAGATACTTGCTTCTGATAGCAAGGTGTTGCGTGGCAAGACCATAGAGTTGGTCAAGGTGTTGTGGAGACATAGAGGTGTGGAAGAGGCCACGTGGGAGAGGAAAGCTGATATGGTTGAGCAATTTCCGTATTTGTTTCCACCAGGTAATTTCGGGGACGAAATTCCTTAAGTGGGGGAGAGTTGTAACACTCGGGTTTAGGGGTTAGGTGAGAATAATATTTTAATATTATTTGGGCTCGGTTTTATAATTTAAATAATGTTTCAGGTTTTGTTTCAAAATTATAAATTGGGTTGACCATGTTTTAAGATTTAAACCCCAATAAACCATGGTTTTCATACTATTGAGAATACCCCATCTCATTAGGGGTACAAAGGACTTTTGGCTCTTAAAATAAAACAAAAACACATAAAACTTCACTTTTTACTCATCTTCCTCCCCTCTCTCTTTCAAAACTCACGATACTTTCTCCCCTCCATGGAAGGTTACTATTCCATCATTTCCTTGCTTCATCTTTGAAGATTTTCGAAAGGTAATGACATTTTTGAGTTGTCCTCATCTTCCCCTCTTTAAAAGTACCATTTATTTTCATTTTCATTGAATATTTGAAAATGGGGTTTTCTAAGAATTTGAATAAAAATGGTGCCTTTGTGTAGCTAATCTTAATATTTCGATTTGTTAAGGTTAGATATGGAATATAGGAGCCAAATGATACAATATATGTGAATTTTAAATGTTTTGGAACAATTTTTGGATTTGAATGGAAATGGGGTTTTTGAGAGGTTTTGGGGGTGTTTTGGGGGTTGTCTTAGGTGGGTTTTGATAAGCTTTTGATAGTACTATAGGTAGGGGTTGAATTGGGATCATTGGTGGGTGTATTGGAAGTGGAAAACATGGTTTTTGGTCAAGGTTTTGGGGCCATCCGGATTGGTGAAAAATGGATATTGTTCATGCTTGTAACATGGTATTTTGTGGTTGAATTGCATTCCGGGTTAGCTCCGATGATAAGATATTGATTGTGGGTGTTTTGTTTGTGTTTGGGAATGATTAGAATCAAGTTTGGGCATCGGTGAAGCATCGGAAGTGAATCCGGAGAATTGAAGGTTGTTGCTTGCGTGGTCTTGAGCTTGGAAGCTTAGGTGAGTGGTTATTTGCTTTTAAAGGTTTTAAATTAGTTGGTTCGAGTATATGGACTAGGTTGGGCTTGGTAGACCCACCTAGACTTAGGATTAGGGTGGTAGCCTAATCCTAAACTTGATCTAAGCCTTTGGATGAACTCAAATGTATGAATGTATATGCCTCGTATGTCTTGTGGTATGAATGCTTATGTATATTGTTTTATACATGTGAATTGAGGCATGAGTTGTATTGCGTAAAGCATGCATGACGATGGTTCATGATTGTGTCCATGGTGAGTACGTGCTAAGCACGGAAATGATTGAAATGAGTAATGTGGAATGAGTAACATATTGGCACTAGTATACTTAAATACAAATGATCGATCATTAGGATGTTAGTGTGTACACATGAGTCAAAAGTCGCGCGTGGCCTTGGTGGCGTTGAGTCACCAAGGAGGAGTACGGGTACGCCCGGAAATGGTATTTAAATATAGTCGGTGATGAGTGGAATCCCATCGACGGGGCGTGAGGATGAGTGGAATCCCCTCCGCGAGACCGGTGATGAGTGTAATCCCACCGTCAGGTAATGGTTGTGTTGTTGGATGTGAGTTCCAACGGTTGTCCGCGTATTTGAGTCATAACTAGGTGCCAATGTTGAGTGATATGTGTATCAATGTGTTGAGATATATGAGCTGTTTGGATGTTTAAGTGTGATTACATGTATGGTAGTATTGAGCTCATATTTATGGCATACATGTGATATATTGCTCATGCATCTACCTTGTGGACTCTTGATAAATGTAAATTGCCTTGGCTAGATCGTGCTCGGACCCTGCAATGTTGAGGTTTGTTTTTAGAGCTTACCCTCACTAAGCATTATTGCTTACGCTCTCTTTGTTCAACATTGCAGATCCTTAGTTCGTGGGTTGCTCGGGCAAGTGGAGGGCCTCCAAGTGTGGTTTTGGACTTGAGTTCATCAAGTATGGTTTTAATGCTAAGACATGTAATAGTTTAAGCAATGGGATGTGTAAGGTTTTGTTGTTTGCTGTTGGTTGCTAGGAGCATGTTTAGACTCCATGTTATGTCGCTTTTGTGTGGCTTGTGATGCCATGTCTAAGTTGTAATCCATGCCTAATTGCTTACTTTGAATGTTAGCCTATGCCTTAAGAGTTTTTACATGTGTTTGAATGTTGTTTGAATGAATGCATGTTGTGGATTGTTGCCTTAGTATTAGACATGTTTAAGTCTTGTTAAAGCATGATGTTATTGTTGGTATAACTTGGGTTCAATTGATTTGCTGATTGTATGGTGTTTTGGTGGTGTTTTGGGGCACCCTTGTGCCTCAAAACAGCCCAGACGAGTCTGCAGACAGGGGGCGTTTCGAAACGGGTCCCCCTGTTCCGGAACGGTCCCTGCGTAAATGGCCTGCCGTTTCGAAACGGATGGAGGTCGTTTCGGAACATTTTGGCTACTGGAATTTTGAGAAATTGGCGAGATGAAGCCGTTCCGAAACGGGCCTTTGAAGTTTCGAAACGGTCAAATCTCGTTGACTACGAGATATTGACCGTCAAGGTCGTTCCGATACGGGTCTCCCCTGTTTCGGAACGGTCACCTTATGGTTGACCCTGGCCCGTTGACTAAGTCAAGGCGTTTCGGAACACCCTATGGGCGTTTCGAAACGGCCTGCTGCAGAATGTTAAAATGGACTGTTTGATTGTTGGGTTGGTCAATGTCCGATGCCATGATTGTATCTTCTGCTGCTGTGCCACACATAAGTCTTAATTATGCATGTAGACAAGATAAGATAAAAAGAAATTTTCTGGGTCGTTAACCGAGGGGAAGCCTTAACGGGTTTCGCTTCGGTTTTCCCCGTGTGGCCCACTCGGACCGGTCATTCGGCCAGACCGGGACGAGGGGGTTACAGGGCGGTTTGGGGTTGATTGACGCGAAGGTCAGAAACAGAGCTTTATTGAACAAGAGGCTATACAGGTTTAGCAAAGAACCGGAGAGTTTATGGAGGGAAGTTATCAACGCGAAGTATGGTTATCAGCGGAACGATCTACTGCCGGATAATCTTGGTGTCAAAAATCAGTCGTGGTTGTGGAAGAATATTATCAAACCTATCTCTGATCTAGTAGATTTATTTACTAAATACCTTTACTGTGCATTGGGTGATGGTCGGTCAATTAGGTTTTGGGAGGATAACTGGACCTCTACAGGTCCACTTAAGGTTGCTTTCCCGAGAGTGTTTTGTTTGGCATTAAAGAAGGCGGGTACGGTGTGCGAATTTGGGTCGATTGAAGGTGGCGTATGGCATTGGAAAATTGAGGTGAGAAGAAGGTTGTTTGTTTGGGAAGAAGAGCTGTGGAGGGAATTCCTTTCCGTGCTTAATTCGGTGGGAGAGGCAAGAAGTGGTAAAGATGCACTCATATGGAAAGGTGTTTCGAAGGGGATATATTCGCCAAAGGATTTCTATTTTCTAAGTGCTACGGATAATGCCAACATCGAGCGTTTCTGGAAACTGATTTGGAAGAGGCTAGCACCACCAAAAGTTCAAACCTTTGTGTGGAGAGCCTGCCTGGGCAGAATTCCCACCCTTACAGCTCTCAAAAGGCGTGGCATGGCCATTGATGGAGAAGCGCTTTGCGTTTTATGCGGTAAATTTGAGGAAACATGTGAGCATCTTCTTTGCCACTGCTCGGTCTCGTGGAAACTTTGGCAGCACTGGTGTCAGATGTGGAGGTTAAGCTTCGTTATGCCATCGAATGTGAAGGGTATGCTGCTGTATTGGAACGAAGCCGCGATCAGTAAGTGTGCTAAGCCTATTTGGGATATTGCTTTTTTCGGCATTCTTTGGTCCATTTGGCTTGAAAGAAATGAAATCATTTTTAATAAAAGAAGGCTGTGTGAGAATACTCTTCGCGAGTCCACGGTGTTAAGAATCGGGCATTGGTGCAAGAGTAAGTGGCCGAATTCAATCCCCTCAACATTGGATTTCTCAAGATTCCGAAACCACGGCAGAATTGTTTAACATTCAGATTAATCGGCATAGGAGGAGGAAATGTTTGGCTGCAGGATGTGGTTCACTGGTGAGGTTTTTTGGTTCTTGTGCACTTGGTCATGCTGGAATGGCTTGTTTTCGCTGAGGTTCTCCATTCCCGGTCGTGAACCGTCCCTCAAGGAATGCAATTAGATGTTGGTTGACGAGGGATGATCTTCGACAGCGAGTGGTAGCCATGTTTTTCACGCTTAGCGATTCGATTGGCCTTTGGCCCTGGTGTCGGTTGGTGCATTTGGTTTTGATTTATGCGTTATCCCAGCAAAATATTCGAATTGATGTATTGAACTTATCTCGTGTTTGTGATCAATAAACAGGGCACTCTTTTCCCCCTACCTAGGTTTAGTGGGGGTTTTTAACGAGGCCCGACACTTTTCAAAAAAAAAAAGTTCAAGTTGAGTCTCTTAACTCTATCCGATATATGTATATCTAATATAAAAATATATATATATATATGTATATCATATATGGTTATTGAAAGTCTTTTAAATTGGAACCAATAGTATCATATCATTATAAATATTTACAACTAAATTTGAAGAGAAACTCGAACAACCCAAGTTAATTTTTTTAAAAATAAAATACGAATTATAAAATACGACTCATTAACTCAACAAACTCAAAAAAAAATTTGAAAAGTCAAATATTTTAATTCAAAATTTTAAAGTCAAAAATTTGATTCAATGTCAAGACGGTGAAGGAAATTCTTTTCGTTTCATATCCTTGTAATTTATGTTATATTTACATTCACAAGTTATTTTACAACATTGAAAAATTCACTAAAACAAAATTAAAGATTTTAAGGTTGGAGTTTGAATGGAGGAATTGGAAAGAATGATATTAGTGGGTTTCGAGAGTGAAAGAAAAGTAATATGGGTTAGATTGTAATAAATGTGATAAATATAATATTTAGTAAATAAATAAATAACTGAGTTAGTCCGATGGTTAGGCATCATGTCTTTCATTCACTAGGTTTGGATTTGATTCTCAACTCATTTAGTTCTTAATTTTTATTTATTTTTTATGCCTTTAAACCAATCAAATAATGTTATATGTCATCATTTAATTGGTTAAAAATAATATAAAATAAATACTAAAAATAATTAATTTTTATAAAAAAAATTGGTGATGCCACATTAGTAGTGCCATGTCAGCAAGTTATGCCATGTAGACACGCCACGTCAACGAAGGGTGTTATGTGATTGTTTGCACAAAAAAAAAGAATAGAGGCTAAAATGACCAACAAGTCAAACGTTGAGGTCTATTTTTGACTTTATGCCTATTTGATTTAAACATACACTTTTAAGTTTCGAATTTTAAAAAAGGCTTAATAGTAAAAAAGGTGCCCAACCTATATTCTTTTTTTCCAGTTTGGTGCTTTAACGTTTTTTTCGGGCCACTTTGGTGCCTAACATTTCATTTCGTAACTCAGATTGAATTTTTTCGTCAATGACCGTTAAAAATTTTTCGTTATCCAATAAAAACATGCCACGTGGCCTATTTTTTACCTATTTATTTAATTTTTAAATTTCTTTAAAAATATAAACTTCTTAAAAAACCCTAAAGTTTTAATTTCTTTCATTCAAACCCTCAAATCACATTTCCCTCACCGTCCGACATTCCCACACGCCGGCGGTAGGGGTGAGAAAAACTCGACTCGACTCGAAAAAACCAAATAACTCGACTCTAGGCGAGAATACTCGACTCGTCTTGACTCGACTCGTAAAAATTTCAAATAAAGTTTGAGTTGTAAAATAGAAATTCGAATAACTCGAGTAACTCGAAATTTTTAGTAATTAGTAAATTTATTTTTAAGTTCAAGAGAAGTCCCTAAATTTTTAATGATATATACATACCAATACATAAAAATATGAAGAAATATTGCTACATATAAAAAATATAAAGAAATATATATGTGCATATCTTATATGATTAGAGAAATCCGTTTAAATTGGAATCAAAACGTACTATAACATGGTAAATAATTACAATTAAATTTTTATAGGAACTCGAAAATTCGGCTCGACCTGACTCGAAGAAAATTTCAAATAAAGTTTGAGTTGTAAAATATGACTCGTCAATTCGAATAACTCGAAATTTTTTGACTCGACTTGATCGAACGCTCACCCCTAGCCTGTGGTTCACCGTTCACCACCCCAAGTGTCGGGTACCTCACCGTTCAACATCCCCACCCTCTACTCGTCGATTAGAAGCCCAATCGATCAATTTTTTTTCTTCATTTTTGGATGTTCCTCGACGAAACAATCGTCGGTTCATTCACCGATTTTCGACGACAAAATGATGAGAATTTCAGTAGTGGGGGCCGACAAAGACAAAAGTGGTCGGTCGTGGTTGAATCGGTGGTGGAAGGGGCGGAATTTAGGGATTTAGGGTTTAGTTTTTTGGCGTTTTAAAAAAACTAAAGATTTTGGGTTTTTTATAAAATTAAATATTTTATAATTTTTAGAAATATACAAATAATAGAAAATACCAAAATAAGCCACATGTATTTTTATTGGCTAACAAAAAAATTTAACCTATGTCACAAAAAACCTAATTTGAATTACGGAATGAAACATTAAGCACCAAAATGACACGAAAAATACGTTATGCACTAAACTAAAAAAAATATAGGTTAGACATTTTTTTATTATTAAATTCGAATTACATAAAATAAACCTTATCTATTTTTTCGATAAAACCACTTGTTAATTGTTTTTCTTCATAATTTTATAAAATGATTTAGGAGCATATACTTGATTTGGTCCACCTTATTCAAGTCTCAACCAACCCTACTTACATTTCCATATATGAAAAAAATATGGTAAGAATTCTAGACCCTCCAAATCCTATCCTTTTCCAATGTGTCCTCTCAGATATTTCTTCACTCTTCTGTTTCCACTCTTATATATTTCCCCACTCTCTTCACTTCTTCCCTGCAATCTCATCTCTCTCCACTTTCAATTTCAACTCATCTTTCCCTGTCAATGGCGTCCTCCATAGCTACAACTCTCACTTCTTCTAAACTCATCTCCAGAAACAACTCTCTCTTCGACTCTTCCTTCCATGGAGTTCCGGTAAAGCCACTTTCTTTTCACCCCAAACCAAAATCTTCCCCATGCAACGCGTCGGTGTCCATGTCGGCCACATCTCCGCCGCCGTACGATCTCAACAGTTTCAAGTTCGAACCCATCAAGGAGTCCATCGTCTCTCGCGAGATGACACGTAGGTACATGATGGACATGATCACCTACGCCGATACCGACGTGGTGGTCGTCGGTGCCGGATCCGCCGGGCTTTCTTGCGCCTACGAGCTCAGCAAGAACCCCTCCGTACAGATCGCTATCATCGAGCAATCTGTTAGCCCCGGTGGCGGCGCCTGGCTCGGTGGACAGCTTTTCTCTGCTATGGTAAATCTGAAAGAAAAGAAAAAGATTTCTTTTTTATGAAAATTTCTTCTGTTTTGAACTTAAATCTGCAATATTTAAATGAAAGTTTCGATTTTTAACTTTTTAAGGCATTGGAATTGTCTAAAAATTCTATGTTTATTCAGGTGGTGAGGAAACCGGCTCATCGGTTCCTCGACGAACTCGAGATCGAGTACGACGAACAAGACGACTACGTCGTGATCAAACATGCAGCCCTTTTCACATCCACAATCATGAGCAAGCTCTTGGCCCGTCCCAACGTGAAGCTGTTCAACGCGGTGGCGGCGGAGGATTTGATAGTGAAGGAAGGGAGAGTCGGCGGCGTTGTGACGAACTGGGCCCTTGTGTCTATGAACCACGACACACAGTCCTGCATGGACCCTAATGTGATGGAGGCCAAGGTGGTGGTCAGCTCCTGTGGACACGATGGACCGTTCGGTGCCACCGGGGTTAAGAGGTTGAGGAGCATCGGGATGATCGACAGCGTGCCGGGGATGAAGGCACTCGACATGAACACGGCGGAGGACGCCATCGTGCGGCTGACTAGGGAAATCGTGCCCGGGATGATTGTTACCGGGATGGAAGTTGCAGAGATTGATGGATCTCCAAGAATGGTGAAGTTTTTTCCTAATCATTGTTATTGTTGTTGATTTTTTGGCCAATTAGTGACTTATTGTGTTGATTTTCCACAAATTCAGGGGCCAACATTTGGAGCAATGATGATATCTGGGCAAAAGGCAGCTCATCTTGCCCTGAAAGCATTAGGATTGCCTAATGCTCTTGATGGAACATATGTGGGAAGCATTCACCCTGAGCTGATCTTGGCCGCTGCCGATTCCGCCGAGACCGCCGACGCTTAGTTAAATACCGAGTTTGCTATGGAGATGAGGGATTGAATAATGGGCAGAGTGGTTTGTACTTTGTAGGATTTGGAATAATCCCCTATAAATTGGTAGCAAAAAAGCTTAGCATGTAGTTTCTTCTTCTTTGTTGTTGTTGTTGTTGTTCTTGCCTGCCTTCTAATTAAGTACTGCTTGTTGTTTTTCTGCTGTTTCGACACCATTCTTCGAAATCGAAGAATTTCAACTCTTTATCCATTTTCTGTCATCTTCATCATGGAAGAATAGTGTTGCAGAGTTGATTGGATTTGCTTTTTTTCTTTGATTGAATCTTAAAAACTTTTATCTAATATTCTTTGTATTTCTTGAATGATGAGGAAACACAAGATATGTTTAAAATACAACAATGGCTACCTATAGATTGAAAAAACAATGTTTCTGCATAAAAAGAATGTGGAAGAATGATATCTAATAGAACAATTGCTTCGTTAGCAACATTTGCTAGTTGTGACCGCTGCAGAATACGTCCCGTTCCGAGACCAAGTCACGTCTTCCGGGGATGAAAAATCACCTAAGTTCTTCGCCGGACGGAAAACGTCACACGGTTTTTACATTTGCAGTTGTCTTGTTAGCCTGGAATTGCAAAATCGAATGAAAGAGTTCCGATATCAACCAGCTGCTGCAATGAAAACAAATGAAATAGCAGTACCTTCCTTAAATATTTCTTATGAAGTTTCAATGCCCCAATGCAAGCTTTCTTGGCGTTCAAGTTTCCGGTCAAGTCATTCACAATCTGAAAAAAGTACAAAACCAAGACAGGGCAAAACATCGAATTTCGACCGTCACATAAAAAGGCGAGTGCAGATCGATATAGGGCAAGCTACAAAAATGTGATCTTACCTCAACTACATCGTCCAGACCGCGAGCTTTCTGCAGTAGTACCGAGCTATTATCTTTTAAGACTTTGGCAACAAGGAATACCGAAATGGGGAGGGGTTCACCGGAGCTTTTAATTTTCATATTTTCTCGCTCGTACTTCCCACACCAGCGGGTTGATTTCGGTTTTCCTTTGGCACCCTTGGACTTCTCCATAGTTAATTCAAGTTGTTCGTATAGGAAGAACGAGTCCGGATCATATTCTAGAGCCCACATCATCTGCAGAGAGTGTATGTAACCGGAATGAGTAACAAATTCGTGCGAAGCATGCCGGAACACACTAGTGTATGTTCCTTGAAGCCCAGAACTGATTCCTATTAGTTGCAGAACCAAACATTTATGCTTAATAAACATACCTCCCATAAGTACAATGAATCACAAAACGAGAACTCTCGACGAAACAAAACCATTAGCATTCGAACAGCAAAGAGGTAGTGACCTCCACCTAGTGTCTCTGTAGAACCAATCTTAATAAAGAAAACATAATGCATACCAATAGAGAATGAAAGATAAAAAAACTTCATCTTGTACCAAAGTGCCGGTGAAGTTTCGGATCGATAACTTGAGTTACGTTGGCCACTTGATTAAGCTGTGTTACTACCCCAATGGAAGTCTCGGTGCATCTGAAATTTCCTCGCTTTATGATTTAAGACAGTAAAACACATTGTAAGAAACTGGTAAAGACAGAAGACGAACTGAAACGAAACGAAGAAAGGTACCAATCTGCGCATCAGACGCTCGAAGCACCAAAATGCATCAGCTTCATGTTCAAGAACAATAATCATTGGGGAGCATAGATCACTCATTCCTGCTCAACAATGTAATCGAACCAAGCTTTCAGAATTACGATTAAACATACCGAAACAAGTACTTCATGTGATTAAGCACCTTGACAATATCCGACATCCATATCTATCCAGGCATAAACAGAGAGAACATCCCAAAGTTTTGACACATTCTCTTGCTTCTCATAGAATACCAAATTCCTGTCAGTTCGTTTGACATCGAGACCTGAACGAAACATTAACACAACGGATGCGGTCATGACCGAGAGAAGAAAGCAACAGATCGGAAAGCAAAATGAATTTGGAATAGAAAACAACACACCAACCTATTTGATGCAATGTAAGCAGCCACTTGGTTACTTTCATGTCCAAAGGACCATTACCTTCTGTGCTCTTAGCATTTCTATCTTCGGTGACATGTTTACGGCTTCCATCGACGGGCAACATTTCACTACATTCCTTCTTCCATCTAGCATATTGTGCCCTGAGATATAGAAATCACTTTCAACAAACCGTCCCTCAAGATTCAACATCCGAATAGTACCGAAATCATTAAACAGGAGAACTGTGACTACCTTCGATGCTGGCGAATTCGCTTCCTTTCTTCGAATGTGCTCATAGGATCATAACAACCAAGTAAAAACTCCCAAACTTCTCCTCTAATCGATGGATGGATCCCCTATGTTTGCCACCAAAAACAAATAAACAAACCCGGTCGACACTCGACAGAGACCGAAAACAGAAAAGCATAATCTGCAGTTCTGTACAAGCATTTAGCTCATGAAAAATGAACTTACCCCGCGATGGATTCGATTAAGAGTTTTTCTTATATCCAATTGGCCACTCGGAGAAAATGCAGCTAGCCATTTTCTTACACTTAGAGTTCTACCAGGCTGCATTAGCAAATCTCAAAATGATCTGATTTTCCCATAAATCTAAACAAAACTAAACATCAAATATGCTATCTTTTCATAATTTTCTTAAACAATTAATAAAAACAAACCTTAATCTTAAATCTGGTTGCTGGAACATCTTTGCATTCGGGCTTGACCTGGTAATAAGAATCAGCAGGTTCTGTCTGTTCTGATTTAAGGCACCGCATTTATCAAGCAGAATTTTTTTTAAAAAGCTTCTTTTTTTCCCCTTTTGGTACACAAAGGAAGGGTTTTTCTTTTCTTCTTTGAAGCAGAACCACCAAAAGCTAAAACCTTTGACAATAAGAAGAAATACCCAGAAAGAACAATCAAAGGAAATTCAAGGGAATGTGAAGAAATTCTAGGGTTTATAACTTTATATGGTGGGTGGCGGTGGTGATGGTGGCAGCCATGGTTGTTGCAAAGAAAGCTGCCATCTCACGAGCACATAAAAATTTAGAAAAACAGTTGGCCGTTGTATATGTTGATTTTGACTGTCTACCTGTATTTTTATCTAAATTTAACCGCCATTTTTCAAATTATTTGGGTAAACTTTACTAATAGTCACTAATGTTTAAATAAATATCTTTTTCATCACTGTAGTTTAGTAAATTATAAAATGGTCACTAATAGTATAATTTGTAATAAAAAATTCATTGTACCATCAGCTCCCGTTGAAGCGATGACATGACACTTTAACAAAAAGGTTAGTATTTTCTCTGGCCTTCAAAACTTGTTAAATGTTGACAGTTTTACTTAGTTAAAAGTTGACATTTGAATCATATCAGAATTAATTGTGGTGTGGATGAATTACAATATCAAAGGATGAATCTGGTTCAATATTAGATTTGGAATTTCATGGGAACCAATTTAGTTTCAGCATTTGTTCAATAGTTGAATTGGAGAATGTCATTGTATTATTACTGTAGCTGGAAATTTGATTTGCCGTGTTAAGTCTTATCTTGCTGATTTCTTTGAGATCATTTCTTAAATACCTTCTTGAAGTATGGGTTGATATAGTCCTGATCTTGTAATTTGCATATTTGAAAATAAGTGGCAATTGTTGCATTACTCTAGTGATTGCGAACTGATTCGGTGAACTAAGTTTTTTGTGGTTCCTATTGCTAAGGATTGTGCTGGGTGATATTCACAACGCAATTCCTTGCGAAGTCTTCATTGTTGCTCTTTGGATCTTCTTTTCTAATCCTTAGTTAACATTCGCTTTAACTGGTGTTGTTTGGATATGGTTGATATTCAGAAATAGCTGTTGGTTTCTATTGCTAAGAATTGTGTTGAAGTTCGTTTTGAAATTCTTCATTGTTGTTTATTTCTTCCACCATGTAATTTTGGCACTTGATGTTTAATAACCAAGTGATCATAGAAGAAAATTTTTGGGGAATGTCGAGTGTTTAACAGCCTTGCATTTTATTAACCAGACAAAATAGGATGTTTTCTTGCTCGGAAGGAGGCTTTAAATTGCATCCGGGAGTTCGTAGCTTAACCGCCTTGCTCCCAACAAAAAGAAGGATCGAATAAGTGAGAAATGACGACAGTGAAGATAAAGAACGAACGATTTCTGAAAGAATTCTGGATGAAAGAATGAAGAAGAAATCATTTTTTTTAAGTGTGTACTAGCTCTACCAGCATCTAGTTTATATTTGATTTAACTTGTAGAAGAAGAAGAAGATAGTGAATAAGGATATTTCAAGGGAGCAGTTCACTTGCACATGTAATTTCAGCTTTATGTTTTCTTATTCAAGAAAATCTAAAGAAGAAAAAAGTAAGGTAAATGAAGGAGTTCGTTCTGCAGCAAGAATCAGCTCAGGCATCCTATTTCAGCTTACTATGATTGTATTTTTTTTCTCGAGAATCAGATTCATGAATATCAAGAAGATTTAGAGCAGTGTGAATGTTAAGCATTACCATGCAGTTAATTAGTTTTGGATTAGTTTAGAGTTGGTTAGTTTGTTGGATTGTTGAGTTTAGAACCTCAAGCCTATATAATAAATGTAAATGGGCTTAAGAAAACACTGATTGGATTTTCATTCATTGATTAATAAAAATTTCCATTTCTTTAGTATTCTCTCGTGCTCACAAACCACCACCGTTCATCTCCCTCACTCACAAATCACTACCGTCAGTCACATCTCCGACATCGATGCCGCCATTCTCACATAGTAAAAATTGTTAAATTTTTTAAATGAGATAATTTTAAAACACAAATGAGACAAATTTTATGGGACGGAAAGAGTACATAATATTCTCCTTAAACTATTGTTAAAACACAAATTAGATCATTCAATAATTTTTAATGAAATCCCTTTCTTTCTTATCATTAAACTCAGTTCTTCTATTATTTCTGACCAAATTTTTGAAAGGTTCAAGTCTTTTCTCGTTTTCGGTGAAACAATTTGTAGATTTTATTTAAAGAATTTAACGCAATATTCTGTTAGATTAATTAATTCGTAAGTTATTTGAACTTAATAAATAACGCCTTATTCTGTTAGATTAATTAATTCGTAAGTTAATCTCATCCACTATCCAAAAAAGATGTAAAACTTAAAGTGTTTTACACTATCTAAACGGATCCTATATATATATATATATATATATATATGAAAATTACTTAAAATAGTGAACCCAAAATGATACACCAAAACACACGGTTATTTATATAATATGTGCGAGTATCATAGCTGGTGTCCTTCAAATGAGCAGCTTGCCTATGCGTTGAAAATGATACTTTTAACTTTGGCCAACTTAACAGGATAAGCCAATGGAAATTACAATGTTCATACTATTGAGTTTTCAAGGTTATGAAAGCTAGCATGGCCGAGTTTTCGGCCCTTAATGGCACGAGTGTCTCCTTTGCCACTTTGCAGTACCCTGCAGGCACCTTGAATCCGCCTCACATCCATCCTCGTGCCGCCGAGCTCCTCATCGTTGTCGATGGAAGCCTCAAAGTCGGTTTTGTTGACACGACCGGCAAACTTTACAGCCAAACACTTGAGTTTCTTCACATGTTTGTGACCCCGAAAGGACTTGTGCATTACCAGTATAATCCAAGCTCTAATACGGATACCCCGGCCATGGCCGTCTCAGCCTTTGGTGGTGCAAATGCCAGGACCGTCTCAGTTATGTCCACCGTTTTCGCCACTGGCATCGATGATAACATCCTTGCTAAAGCCTTTAAAACTGATTTTAATACTATTGAGAAGATCAAGAAGGGTCTTGGAGCCTAGGCCAAAAATTTGAACCCTCCTCTCGTTCTTCGAGTAAAAATAAGCTAGCCTGCTACCATGCTGATAATCCCCATCTTTATTTGATTCAGTCTCCATGGATTTATGTAGGAGAAAAATGAATTGCAGAAAAATCAAATGTAGTAATCATGTAATGGCACTATATTCAGTCTCCATCTTAAAACTGTATGATTCATACTATAACAATTTATTTGATATTGCACCAGAGACCAATATTGAGTTTATTACATCTTGATGGTTATTTTTTGAGGTACAAGTAACAGAACAAACCACAATGATAAATACTCATTTTGCAGCAGAAGACCAGACAAACATAAATGACCAAATCTTAAAACCCCAAACCCTGAATTATTTATTACTAATAGCTTAGAATCCCCATCTCAGCCTCTCAGGCCTTAGGTGGAAACCCTGCTTTGATCTTCTGAATTGTTTGAACATCGGTTTTGAAAGACTTGGCTAAGATGTCATCATCAATGTTTGTCCCAAACACCGTAGAAGGAACCGAGACAGTGCCAGCAGCTGCACTACCGAAGGCCGAAATCGCGACAGCGAAATCATTCTCGGCAGAGTTGAACTGATAGTGGACTAATCCCTTGGGAAACACAAACATGTCACCGGCTTGAAGTCTTTGTGTAAACAGCTTGTTAGTAGTGTCAACAAATCCAACTTCAAGTATGCCATAGGTGAGAAACAGAAGCTCGGTGGCACGAGGATGAGTATGAGGAGGGTTAACCGAGCCAGCAGGGTACTCTAAAACAGCATAGGAAACACTTTGGCCATTAAGTGCAGGGAATTCAGCCATGGATGCTTTTGTGACAGTGAAATTTGTTGGTGGAGGAGAGTTAATGACCGTTCTCATGCCGGTATAGGTGAAAAAGTTTCCATCCAATAGAGAATTATTGGTTCCAAGAGGAACCACAAAATCAGAGAGAATATCAGGGTCTCCACTTATTGCCGAGAAAGGGAAGGCAATAAGTAGAATTGCTAGGAAAAATTGTTGCTTGACAGTCAAGGCCATGGCCGAAGAACCTTGGAAACAATGCTGCTATGCCTTGAGACATGAGCAAGAGTTGGATATATAGAGGGGAGAGTTTCTTGGTATTGTCGATTAGATATTTGTTGGATTGTTAATCCTTAAAAACATGGCAGCTAAGCTACAGGCTCAAATTTCTTGTCTATGTTCACAGAGTTTGTTTAGTCTGGAATCTCAGGATGTTCTTTTAGCAGATCCATATGTTCTAAAAACAGCTAAGGCATGCCCACAATTCCTGTCTTTTCTTGCTTGGAATTACGATGGAGATAATTATTTAGAGGCTTTAAAGGTGAGTTTTTATAGATTTAATTGATAAATGAAGTCATGTCCTATAGTACTAATTATTTAATTAATCTTTCTTTAGTCATTTTCTTTTGCTATCAAAATATCACAACTAAATATCTAAAATACACTTTTTTCGTTATAAAGCTTTTGATTTCAGCAAGAGTTCAATATATAAGCCAGGTTTTCTTCATTCAGTAATTTCGGAAGACCCTCACTGTTTTATATGATTGGAACATGGAAGCAAACAATTCTAGCCCCACCACCCTGTTGCCAGGCTCGTTTCTGAGATTTTGGTGGCTCATGGGCGAACTTAAAAAATAGGCCCTTAATTAAGGGTGAGTGTTCGATCGAGTTAAGTTGAGTAAAAAAAATTTAAGTTATGTGAGTTTATGAGTCCTTACGACTCGAATTTAAAAATTTATATACTAAATACTAAAATTTTTGTTATTAGAATTTTTATTTTACAACTCAAACTTTATTTGAATTTTTTTAGAGTCAAGACGAGTCGAGAAGAAAAAAATCAGTTTTTTCGAGTCGAGTGAAATTTTGCTCACCCTTTCCCCTGATAACGAGTATTGAAAAAGAAAGTTTGAAATTAGACCCTTAATAATAAGTGACATAAAAAATGGGTCTCTATTAACAAATTTAAAAAAAATGAATTTTAAGAGTATTGTTGTAATAATAAATATATGAAAAAATGGAACCCTAATAACAAGTATTGAAAAATTAAAATTTAAGAGTATGCATGTAATAACAAATATTAGAGAAAATAAACCATAAATAATAAGTATTGTAAAAAAATTAGACTCGTAATAACAAGTATCAGAAAAAAATAAAATTTAAGAGTAGGACCCTAATAACAAATATTAGAAAAGATAAGCCCCTAATAACAACTATTGAAAAATTAGCCTCGTAATAACAAGTATTGAAAATTTGTATCTAATAACAAATATTGAAATAACAATAAATAATAAAAAATGAGCCCTTAATTACAGCTATTTGAAAAAATGAGCTTATAATAACAAATATTGAAAAAAAATTATAACCCTATCAAAAAATAAATTTTAAGAATAAAATTCTAATAACAATTATTAAAAAAAATTTGAATAATAAATATTAAACCTAACTATAAACATTCAAAAAAAAATATACCCCTATTGTCCAGGGACGGCCCTGCCTGTTGCTAAGGGTCAGGGTAGTTTTGTTCACGACGTTGTGGCAGTTAAACTGTAATCAGAGATTTAAATATAGGTTCACAACTATAATAACAATTATTATATACGCCTAACATACAAAATATTATTTATTATATTCGCAACTGCTATAAACACAATAATGAAAACGCTTTTTAAGTCTCTGGCTGCAATCATTCATTTGCAAACTTACATGATACATAATTGTAAAGAAGAAATCAAAAATGGAAGATCCAATTCAAAGTTCAAACATCTATCTATCTCTTCCCTCCACACTGATCGCTTCTCCTTTTCTTTCTCCTCAATTTGTCAAACATGAATGCTTTCTCCAGCTGCTCCACCCTGTGCCCCAACACCCTCAACATCCGCGTCTGCGTCTCGTTCCTCTCCGTCAACGCCTCCATCAACCTCATCATCTTCTCATTCTCCTCCATTATCCTCTCCAACATCTCCTTTCTCCCGCTTTCTTCCTTCTCATTAATATTATCACCCTGCCCTGCTTCTTCTTCTTCACCTGCATTCTCTTGATTGCCAAACGAATCGGTTTGGCTCTCATTTGAACTTGTCTCCTCTTCATTCCCTTGATTGGTTCCTTCCTGTTGAATCAAATTAGGCACACATTCGGCATCATTGGATTTGGTTGTTTCCTCGAGATTTTCTGACTCCACTGTTTGATTGCAATCATCAGAAGAATCGCTTATATCTTGCCCTTGCTCAACTACCTCGGCATTACTGGAATTCACGGACTGGTCACCGGAAACAATGGCGTCAACCGTCTCTTGCAACGCAATCGCCCTTTTAGTAACGGATTTCCTTAAATCCCTCACACACGAATCCACTCCTCTAACGGAATCCAACTTAAAAAGCAAGCTCATCAGAATCTCGTTCACTTTCAATCTCTCCTTCGAATCATTCCGAATCAGATCCACCGTCTCCGTCTTTGAAACGCTACGCTCCATTCCATTCACTTGCTCCCTTATAGCCATGAGCTTCTTCACGTTCTTTCTCACCAGGAACCCCCTAAACACCTTCTGGATCTTGATCGCCGACTCGGATCTGCCCCGCTCCGAACCGACGAAGCGGACGGGGATCGACACCGTCCTGGGCTTCAAAGAATGAGACGGCGAGGGTTCCGGCATGAACTGAACCGGGATCCCTCTAAAGCTTCTCCCGTATCGAGGGTGAGACGATGTACCCCAAGGATTTTGGAAAAAAGGGAAGTCCATTAGTCGGGTTTTGAAAGAATTAACAGAAAATTTCTGGACAGACTTTCTTGTTTAGCTCTCCGCGATTGAAGCAAATTTGAAATTGCTGGGTTGAAAACGCAGAGAGGCAGAACGGAAATATATACGGGAAAATGGCGGGATCTGGAAATTGCTGGAACATTCTGTGGAGATGTTTTTCCAGTTTGTGAAATAAGCCGGCGATATATTTCCTGTTTGATGAGCTCACTAGGTTCTGGATCCTTCTGGATAATTATAGATTCTTCCGTTTGACAGCTCCCGTTTTTCTTTGAAAGGCTTGGGGGAAAATGACTTAATTCATAACTTAGCCCCTAAATATTTTGATATTTTTATTTTTCTCACTTGATGATCCCTTTGAAAAAAATTCTTTTATAAATATGATCCCTAAAGTTACACGAGGTTACCGTTATTAATCATCCGTTAAGTTGTTAACCTCCCTCTGCTAATTTGACATGGCACAATAAGAAAATGCATAAAGAAGTGTCAGGTGAAAAAATATATATTTTGTTAGCAAATTTAAAAATAGAAAAAATAGAAAATTCTTAATTAAAATAATCTGATTTTTCAAATTTTAATTTATGCTGTTTTTTAAAAGTTTTACGATTTGAATAAATTTCCAAAAAAAAATCTATGTTTATTTGTTTTCACACACATATATATATATATTCAGCTTTTTTATTTAAAAAAATTGCAATGAAAATCTTTTATACACACCATATTCTTTGTTATTTGTTTTCGATGCTTATGTCATGCTTGTATATATATACATTTGATTTACATGCTTATCCTTATATAAATGATGTAACCTCTAGAACCATTTATGCGTTAACACGGATCTTAAGAAGTCACATTAGAGTCACCGGAGCGACCCATGTTATAATTTTAAATAAACAATTTGCTAAATCATTTAAAATCATAAATCAAGTTTTGAATTAAAATACAATTTCAAAAAACATTCAGACAATGAAACAAATTATTAATACAAGTTTCAGACTCGAATATAAATCAAAACATGACATACATGCCCCATAATTACACAAATACCATACTCCGCGAGCAAGCGAAGAAACTCTCATACTGGCGTTGATAGTTGCAACATAGTCGATCTTTTAACATGTGATGATAAAAACAATGTGAGCTTCGAAAAGCTCAGTAATACAGACTACCAGGAGATGCTAAAAGCACAAGCAGGCATATGGCAAGATTAACGCTGTCATGAAGAACTGGGCAACGATAAGCTCAAATTACGATTCGAGATTTTAGAGGAGCATTATACCCGAAGGTAACATAGTTATTCTTTATTTGATCACCCGAGCCTTAAGAGATGAGTCTAAAGCCGAAGATTCGAGAGAGATTAAGGTTCCAAAAAGTTGAATCAAGGAGTTCAGAGTGGTTCATTAAGCACGAATTGTAGTTTTACTAAGATTTCAACTTTGATACGTTAATTTAGTAGGGTATGTTTCAGAAGAGGTCAGAAAGTTTTATTAATTTACTTAACTACCCTCCCACTGAACTCCAAAATGCAATTCCCCTTGAACTGCATACAAAAGGTCTTACTCTAGGCATGAGGCGTAAGAGCCTACCTAAGGGAATGCCTTAGGTCCAAAAAGACTTACCCTAGGCCCATTAGGCGTAGAAGCTTAGGTCCAGAAGGACTTACCAGCGCTGAGCCTACAGATCTTCATTCATATCCCAGATAATATACCTCAAATGATTTCAGTTTATATTCAGAAGACAGTATTACAGAAAATAGATATCAGATCTATTTTTTATACTAGAAGACATATGTCAAACTTATTTTATTATTATTTCGTATTCAATGTCATATATCAGATATATTTTTCATATCAGAGGTCAGAAACCGGGGAATTTTTTTCCTTTCGTATTACATTGTCATACTTTTAAATTTTAAGCATATGGTCTTGGTTTAGAACAGAAAATATTTACAGATACATGGTACGCGCTTTATGACCCAATTCATTTCTCAGAGGTACTTGATAGATATCGGAAAGATGACAATTGACAATTTTGGACTGATTTTAGAACGAGGTCCCTACGAATAAGGGAGTTCGATAAGACGAATCGAATCAACATCGAAATTTAATGCATCAAAATCATTAAGAATTCAGATATATCGAGAGTGATTCGATCATTAAAGTCTATGAGAGTATTTTGGTCATTCTGACCTTCAGAGGTAGTCTGGTAACTAAACCAACAATGTATAAGCATCGTTGTACGAAGTTCAGAGATTTCTAGTTGCTTATCAAGTTCGAGTCCCTTCGAACTAATCACAAACCATAATTACCATGTTTAGTTTTTTGACCAGATCGATATACCTTAAGTACTCACTTCTCAGAACTGACTACATTGTATAATAAAAAGCTCGACTTCACCAAGCAACCACTAACGTACAACGGGAGGTCAAACATGTATTCAACTGGTATTTTCCAAGTATCCGAACATGTGTGTTGCACGTGAACTCGATCCATGGCATCGAATACACACGATGAACATGATGCTCTTACCATTAACCTAGGTACTTTCTCCAAATAACTCGAACATGCTCTTGTATGGTATTCTTCCAACGTCACGACCCGAAACAACCAACCAACGATGGTCGTGTAACCACTTTCAAAGTCATTACTTTTATTTGGCTTTATTGATATTTCTTATTCCAAGTCTTAGAGGTACTGTTGAGTGGATCTAATTATATCAAAATCAAACAAAGGTTTTATAGGTACTTTCAATCACTTCGATGTACGAAGGTGCTCTAATTATTTTGAGCCTTTCGGTTCTTTCAACTATTCATTCATTTCAGACCTCGATGATATAACACATAAGTTGGTCGATTGACAATTATTGCCCGAAGAAAATTCAATCTTTAGCGTCATTCAATCCCATTCAATCTTATCAGTATTTTCAATCCTTATTTGTCATCACAATTCATTCAATCTTTTACGCCACGTTGATTAATTCAAACATACATATATTTTTTCGTAAATTTATCTTCGGAGATTTATTCAAAATTCCAGAAACTCAAGTGCATTACAGTCTCGAATATTTAAGTCTTGTTACTATAACATTTCAAGAAATCATAGGTTTTCAAATGCATCGAATGTCTTATCGGATCAAGTATAGCTTCCCGGGTTGTGTTTATAGTTAAGGGATATTTTCATCATTTGTTAATCAGATATTTTCGACATTTATCATTTTAATAAAAGAAATCATCATGCTTAAAGATTTACCATCTCATTAATCATGTACTGAACTCGGAAGTCCTTTCGATTTATCAAACTTATTATTCGAATATTTTTGCTTTGGCCATTATTATTCTTATTTCATAATTGCCTTACATAAGCGGAAATAATCATATGCTCAATCATGGTTGTGCAAACATTGACCGAATACCAATAAGTTTCAAAAAACATGCAGAAGGTAGTAATGCATTACCTTAGCTCCAAGCTACATCGGTCGATCTGAAAACGACATTCGAACACTCGAACTCGAATTCGACGTCCCTTAACATTTTGTATTCAAGAAACCGAGAATACCTTCAATCACACAAAATTCTATTTCAGCCCTTATTCATAGTGTTCTTAACATAATAAATAAATACATAAACAAGTTCATGTTCAAGGTCAGATTCGGAGGCTTTCAAGTCAGAATTTTGCGAAACAAGCTTCAAAAACGAGCTTAGGACGTCGAAAAACATAGAATAGGAATTTCCGGAAAATTTAACTTTTTGGTCAATGGTCAAAGTCAATGTTGACGTCAACAGGTCAACGGTCAACGAGATCAGAGTGAACGTTGTTGTCAACAATCAACTGGTAAGGGTCAACTGGGTTGACTCAAACGAGTTAACTCGGGTTGACCGGGTCGAGTTCGGGTTGGCCGAGTTTGGGCCAAACTGGTATGGGTTTAGGCCGGTTCAGACATTTGGGCTATACGCGAACCGGTCCATTTACTCTTAAATTCTCAGATTGTCGGACGGTCGTCGGTGAACCTAGATGCACGATTTCTGCCAGAAAAAGATAGATCACTTGACAAAAGCTTCAACCCACATGTTAAAACATAAAATAAGCCGAAAAATCACCAAAAATTACCTAACTCAGAACTGAGATAGCCGGAAATGACGAGGCTTCGATGAGGAACTTGCTGGTGTCGAACGGGCATGCAGCCGGCTAGGTTTTTCACAGCTCGACGCGAGGAATTTCGTGGTGGCAGCAGCGCACCGGACAGACGACCGACGACGACCGAATCGACAGGAAAAACAGGCGGAGAAGTAAAGGGTTCGTCGAACCTTCGAGCGGCTTCTCCCGGCTAACGACTGCGTAATCGCGCGAGTGGGGAGAGGGGTTGGTCGGACGGAGGCGGCGCTTCGAATGGTGCTGACGGTGTACACCACAACCAAGCGATAAGGGTGGACGGGGCTGCGCGTAGAGGTTTTGGGGGGAGAGTCTTAGTTTGGAGATTAGGTTCGAATTGCCAAAAAAAATTGGTAGGAAAACGGTCAGATCAGGCTTTAATTATTTTAGGTACACTACCAGAAAGTTTCAAAAGAAAATAAGGGAACCTTAGACACTAAGAGTTATCTAGCTCAGTTGGTTGGGTTACAAGCTTGGTTACTATAGGTTGTGGGTTTAATTCCTACGACCAGCAACCTCCCTTTTCATTTCATTTTTTTTAGTGTTACAAATTAAATTCTTGAAGTATGGTAGATTAGTTGTGCATCACTGGGCCCGTAAAGCTCAGACTTCAAATTATTTTTATTTTCATATTAGTAGACTTTTGCCCGTGTCTGAGTTGCTTCATCGACGAGAAACTTTCAGCATCCCATTTAAGCATTTACAGAGTACAATACCTTATTTGTAGTGGGCATTGTATTCCTAGAAGCCTTACTTATATTTGGTAGGTCTGTAACTCATTTATTATTTTGGGTATTTTGACTGTTTTGATATATGATGATGTTGGGATAAAAATTCTCTGACTCTTTTAGGTGCTCCTACTTATGCCCGACACTATAGAACACTATAAAATTAAATTTTAAACTCTAATCCTAAATTCTAAATCATAAACCCAACACTCTATACCTTAAAAAATACACATTGCCCTAAATTTTCTAAACCCTAACCTAAAATTATAAACCTTAAACATAATTTTGAGCGTATGACATAAGTAAAGGGACCAAAAGGGGTAGAGAATTTCCATCCATGATATTGAAGCTCCACATATTTTGTATAACTACTTTTATTATAATTTTATTTTAACTATTTAATTGTAGTTTTTGTATTAAAATGAAAATTTTATGTTTTAAAATTATTTTAAAAAATTGTTGGGTTGTTCTGATGACCCGATGTAGCATCTTTATCCTCGAATATGGAGTATTCGATATTAGGGTGTTACACTAACTTTTGGGATACATTGATTTAACTCTTAAATAAAAATAATATATATTTTAGTTATTTTTTATATTTTCTATTAATATTTAATTTAGCACACGTAAAATTGTAATACTATAAATTTCTAGAAGTTCACACTTTTTGATATAAAATCATGTTTTTATCATGTTATATCCTAAGAAAGTTAGCCAATTACATATGGAGTTTGATTCACTAACAATGTTGGGTTCATCATTCCATTTACGGACAATGATATCAACTACAACAACTACAAGGTTTTGTCGGATAATAACAATTTACACTGAAAACCAAATCTCGCCAACTTTCTAAATCTGCCTTCTCTTGCTCTTATTTTTATGCCAAACAAAATTCATTCCCTTTGTCCAACACTCAGAAGTTTAATCGAGCAATAATGGGTTCCAAAGTCTGGCTGATGTTCCTTCTCTTGGCCTCGGCAATTATGGTGCCCGAGTCTGGCCTCACCCGTTTTGGCATTGACGATGGCACGAGTATAAGATCATGCACCGGCGGACAATGTGGTATGGATTCGGAGGCGAGCCACCTCCAGCCTGCAGGGAGAAGAAGATACAACGTTAACGTAGCACTGAAGCGCCATGAAATCCCATGCCTCGGTCATGGACATTCCTACTACTACTGTGGCAGCAGAGGAAGAGCTAACCCTTACAAACGTGCTTGCACCGCCATCGCGCATTGCGTTATTTGATCTGGTTGGAGAGAGACAAGACAAGCCCACAAAAAGGACATTTCGCAACATCTTACTATAACGTTTCTTTTATGTAATATTATTATTGATTATCCAAAAATTGTTCCATTTTGCTGCAAAGAAATTGAAGCTCAGCTTTACCATTTCGATGGTGGGCAGCCAATCACTAATTAAGGTTGGTTTTTCTGTACCAGAAGTTGCATTGTATTTGCATGCAATTACATGTTTCCCAAACCATAAAAAGTGTGATTTTGGAAGAGCACATTTTCATGATCTTAAAACTAAGAATTATAGGGGGATAAAACCTGTAAGATTCATGTTGCAGCAAAGACCAAGATTGAGTTTATTACATCATGATGGTTATTTTTCGAGGTACAAGTAACAGAACAAACCACAATGATCAATCCCCATTTTGCAGTAGAATAAGACCAGACAAACATAAATGGCCAAATCTTAAAACCCCAAACCTTGAATTATTTATTACTAATATCTTAGAATCCCCATCTCAGGCCTTAGGTGGAAACCCTGCTTTGATCTTCTGAATTGTTTGAACATCGGTTTTGAAAGACTTGGCTAAGATGTCATCATCAATGTTTGTCCCAAACACCGTAGAAGGAACCGAGACAGTGCCAGCAGCTGCACTACCGAAGGCCGAAATCGCGACAGCGAAATCATTCTCGGCAGAGTTGAACTGATAGTGGACTAATCCCTTGGGAAACACAAACATGTCACCGGCTTGAAGTCTTTGTGTAAACAGCTTGTTAGTAGTGTCAACAAATCCAACTTCAAGTATGCCATAGGTGAGAAACAGAAGCTCGGTGGCACGAGGATGAGTATGAGGAGGGTTAACCGAGCCAGCAGGGTACTCTAAAACAGCATAGGAAACACTTTGGCCATTAAGTGCAGGGAATTCAGCCATGGATGCTTTTGTGACAGTGAAATTTGTTGGTGGAGGAGAGTTAATGACCGTTCTCATGCCGGTATAGGTGAAAAAGTTTCCATCCAATAGAGAATTATTGGTTCCAAGAGGAACCACAAAATCAGAGAGAATATCAGGGTCTCCACTTATTGCCGAGAAAGGGAAGGCAATAAGTAGAATTGCTAGGAAAAATTGTTGCTTGACAGTCAAGGCCATGGCCGAAGAACCTTGGAAACAATGCTGCTATGCCTTGAGACATGAGCAAGAGTTGGATATATAGAGGGGAGAGTTTCTTGGTATTGTCGATTAGATATTTGTTGGATTGTTAATCCTTAAAAACATGGCAGCTAAGCTACAGGCTCAAATTTCTTGTCTATGTTCACAGAGTTTGTTTAGTCTGGAATCTCAGGATGTTCTTTTAGCAGATCCATATGTTCTAAAAACAGCTAAGGCATGCCCACAATTCCTGTCTTTTCTTGCTTGGAATTACGATGGAGATAATTATTTAGAGGCTTTAAAGGTGAGTTTTTATAGATTTAATTGATAAATGAAGTCATGTCCTATAGTACTAATTATTTAATTAATCTTTCTTTAGTCATTTTCTTTTGCTATTAAAATATCACAACTAAATATCTAAAATACACTTTTTTCGTTATAAAGCTTTTGATTTCAGCAAGAGTTCAATATATAAGCCAGGTTTTCTTCATTCAGTAATTTCGGAAGACCCTCACTGTTTTATATGATTGGAACATGGAAGCAAACAATTCTAGCCCCACCACCCTGTTGCCAGGCTCGTTTCTGAGATTTTGGTGGCTCATGGGCGAACTTAAAAAATAGGCCCTTAATTAAGGGTGAGTGTTCGATCGAGTTAAGTTGAGTAAAAAAAATTTAAGTTATGTGAGTTTATGAGTCCTTACGACTCGAATTTAAAAATTTATATACTAAATACTAAAATTTTTGTTATTAGAATTTTTATTTTACAACTCAAACTTTATTTGAATTTTTTTAGAGTCAAGACGAGTCGAGAAGAAAAAAATCAGTTTTTTCGAGTCGAGTGAAATTTTGCTCACCCTTTCCCCTGATAACGAGTATTGAAAAAGAAAGTTTGAAATTAGACCCTTAATAATAAGTGACATAAAAAATGGGTCTCTATTAACAAATTTAAAAAAAATGAATTTTAAGAGTATTGTTGTAATAATAAATATATGAAAAAATGGAACCCTAATAACAAGTATTGAAAAATTAAAATTTAAGAGTATGCATGTAATAACAAATATTAGAGAAAATAAACCATAAATAATAAGTATTGTAAAAAAATTAGACTCGTAATAACAAGTATCAGAAAAAAATAAAATTTAAGAGTAGGACCCTAATAACAAATATTAGAAAAGATAAGCCCCTAATAACAACTATTGAAAAATTAGCCTCGTAATAACAAGTATTGAAAATTTGTATCTAATAACAAATATTGAAATAACAATAAATAATAAAAAATGAGCCCTTAATTACAGCTATTTGAAAAAATGAGCTTATAATAACAAATATTGAAAAAAAATTATAACCCTATCAAAAAATAAATTTTAAGAATAAAATTCTAATAACAATTATTAAAAAAAATTTGAATAATAAATATTAAACCTAACTATAAACATTCAAAAAAAAATATACCCCTATTGTCCAGGGACGGCCCTGCCTGTTGCTAAGGGTCAGGGTAGTTTTGTTCACGACGTTGTGGCAGTTAAACTGTAATCAGAGATTTAAATATAGGTTCACAACTATAATAACAATTATTATATACGCCTAACATACAAAATATTATTTATTATATTCGCAACTGCTATAAACACAATAATGAAAACGCTTTTTAAGTCTCTGGCTGCAATCATTCATTTGCAAACTTACATGATACATAATTGTAAAGAAGAAATCAAAAATGGAAGATCCAATTCAAAGTTCAAACATCTATCTATCTCTTCCCTCCACACTGATCGCTTCTCCTTTTCTTTCTCCTCAATTTGTCAAACATGAATGCTTTCTCCAGCTGCTCCACCCTGTGCCCCAACACCCTCAACATCCGCGTCTGCGTCTCGTTCCTCTCCGTCAACGCCTCCATCAACCTCATCATCTTCTCATTCTCCTCCATTATCCTCTCCAACATCTCCTTTCTCCCGCTTTCTTCCTTCTCATTAATATTATCACCCTGCCCTGCTTCTTCTTCTTCACCTGCATTCTCTTGATTGCCAAACGAATCGGTTTGGCTCTCATTTGAACTTGTCTCCTCTTCATTCCCTTGATTGGTTCCTTCCTGTTGAATCAAATTAGGCACACATTCGGCATCATTGGATTTGGTTGTTTCCTCGAGATTTTCTGACTCCACTGTTTGATTGCAATCATCAGAAGAATCGCTTATATCTTGCCCTTGCTCAACTACCTCGGCATTACTGGAATTCACGGACTGGTCACCGGAAACAATGGCGTCAACCGTCTCTTGCAACGCAATCGCCCTTTTAGTAACGGATTTCCTTAAATCCCTCACACACGAATCCACTCCTCTAACGGAATCCAACTTAAAAAGCAAGCTCATCAGAATCTCGTTCACTTTCAATCTCTCCTTCGAATCATTCCGAATCAGATCCACCGTCTCCGTCTTTGAAACGCTACGCTCCATTCCATTCACTTGCTCCCTTATAGCCATGAGCTTCTTCACGTTCTTTCTCACCAGGAACCCCCTAAACACCTTCTGGATCTTGATCGCCGACTCGGATCTGCCCCGCTCCGAACCGACGAAGCGGACGGGGATCGACACCGTCCTGGGCTTCAAAGAATGAGACGGCGAGGGTTCCGGCATGAACTGAACCGGGATCCCTCTAAAGCTTCTCCCGTATCGAGGGTGAGACGATGTACCCCAAGGATTTTGGAAAAAAGGGAAGTCCATTAGTCGGGTTTTGAAAGAATTAACAGAAAATTTCTGGACAGACTTTCTTGTTTAGCTCTCCGCGATTGAAGCAAATTTGAAATTGCTGGGTTGAAAACGCAGAGAGGCAGAACGGAAATATATACGGGAAAATGGCGGGATCTGGAAATTGCTGGAACATTCTGTGGAGATGTTTTTCCAGTTTGTGAAATAAGCCGGCGATATATTTCCTGTTTGATGAGCTCACTAGGTTCTGGATCCTTCTGGATAATTATAGATTCTTCCGTTTGACAGCTCCCGTTTTTCTTTGAAAGGCTTGGGGGAAAATGACTTAATTCATAACTTAGCCCCTAAATATTTTGATATTTTTATTTTTCTCACTTGATGATCCCTTTGAAAAAAATTCTTTTATAAATATGATCCCTAAAGTTACACGAGGTTACCGTTATTAATCATCCGTTAAGTTGTTAACCTCCCTCTGCTAATTTGACATGGCACAATAAGAAAATGCATAAAGAAGTGTCAGGTGAAAAAATATATATTTTGTTAGCAAATTTAAAAATAGAAAAAATAGAAAATTCTTAATTAAAATAATCTGATTTTTCAAATTTTAATTTATGCTGTTTTTTAAAAGTTTTACGATTTGAATAAATTTCCAAAAAAAATCTATGTTTATTTGTTTTCACACACATATATATATATATTCAGCTTTTTTATTTAAAAAAATTGCAATGAAAATCTTTTATACACACCATATTCTTTGTTATTTGTTTTCGATGCTTATGTCATGCTTGTATATATATACATTTGATTTACATGCTTATCCTTATATAAATGATGTAACCTCTAGAACCATTTATGCGTTAACACGGATCTTAAGAAGTCACATTAGAGTCACCGGAGCGACCCATGTTATAATTTTAAATAAACAATTTGCTAAATCATTTAAAATCATAAATCAAGTTTTGAATTAAAATACAATTTCAAAAAACATTCAGACAATGAAACAAATTATTAATACAAGTTTCAGACTCGAATATAAATCAAAACATGACATACATGCCCCATAATTACACAAATACCATACTCCGCGAGCAAGCGAAGAAACTCTCATACTGGCGTTGATAGTTGCAACATAGTCGATCTTTTAACATGTGATGATAAAAACAATGTGAGCTTCGAAAAGCTCAGTAATACAGACTACCAGGAGATGCTAAAAGCACAAGCAGGCATATGGCAAGATTAACGCTGTCATGAAGAACTGGGCAACGATAAGCTCAAATTACGATTCGAGATTTTAGAGGAGCATTATACCCGAAGGTAACATAGTTATTCTTTATTTGATCACCCGAGCCTTAAGAGATGAGTCTAAAGCCGAAGATTCGAGAGAGATTAAGGTTCCAAAAAGTTGAATCAAGGAGTTCAGAGTGGTTCATTAAGCACGAATTGTAGTTTTACTGAGATTTCAACTTTGATACGTTAATTTAGTAGGGTATGTTTCAGAAGAGGTCATAAAGTTTTATTAATTTACTTAACTACCCTCCCACTGAACTCCAAAATGCAATTCCCCTTGAACTGCATACAAAAGGTCTTACTCTAGGCATGAGGCGTAAGAGCCTACCTAAGGGAATGCCTTAGGTCCAAAAAGACTTACCCTAGGCCCATTAGGCGTAGAAGCTTAGGTCCAGAAGGACTTACCAGCGCTGAGCCTACAGATCTTCATTCATATCCCAGATAATATACCTCAAATGATTTCAGTTTATATTCAGAAGACAGTATTACAGAAAATAGATATCAGATCTATTTTTTATACTAGAAGACATATGTCAAACTTATTTTATTATTATTTCGTATTCAATGTCATATATCAGATATATTTTTCATATCAGAGGTCAGAAACCGGGGAATTTTTTTCCTTTCGTATTACATTGTCATACTTTTAAATTTTAAGCATATGGTCTTGGTTTAGAACAGAAAATATTTACAGATACATGGTACGCGCTTTATGACCCAATTCATTTCTCAGAGGTACTTGATAGATATCGGAAAGATGACAATTGACAATTTTGGACTGATTTTAGAACGAGGTCCCTACGAATAAGGGAGTTCGATAAGACGAATCGAATCAACATCGAAATTTAATGCATCAAAATCATTAAGAATTCAGATATATCGAGAGTGATTCGATCATTAAAGTCTATGAGAGTATTTTGGTCATTCTGACCTTCAGAGGTAGTCTGGTAACTAAACCAACAATGTATAAGCATCGTTGTACGAAGTTCAGAGATTTCTAGTTGCTTATCAAGTTCGAGTCCCTTCGAACTAATCACAAACCATAATTACCATGTTTAGTTTTTTGACCAGATCGATATACCTTAAGTACTCACTTCTCAGAACTGACTACATTGTATAATAAAAAGCTCGACTTCACCAAGCAACCACTAACGTACAACGGGAGGTCAAACATGTATTCAACTGGTATTTTCCAAGTATCCGAACATGTGTGTTGCACGTGAACTCGATCCATGGCATCGAATACACACGATGAACATGATGCTCTTACCATTAACCTAGGTACTTTCTCCAAATAACTCGAACATGCTCTTGTATGGTATTCTTCCAACGTCACGACCCGAAACAACCAACCAACGATGGTCGTGTAACCACTTTCAAAGTCATTACTTTTATTTGGCTTTATTGATATTTCTTATTCCAAGTCTTAGAGGTACTGTTGAGTGGATCTAATTATATCAAAATCAAACAAAGGTTTTATAGGTACTTTCAATCACTTCGATGTACGAAGGTGCTCTAATTATTTTGAGCCTTTCGGTTCTTTCAACTATTCATTCATTTCAGACCTCGATGATATAACACATAAGTTGGTCGATTGACAATTATTGCCCGAAGAAAATTCAATCTTTAGCGTCATTCAATCCCATTCAATCTTATCAGTATTTTCAATCCTTATTTGTCATCACAATTCATTCAATCTTTTACGCCACGTTGATTAATTCAAACATACATATATTTTTTCGTAAATTTATCTTCGGAGATTTATTCAAAATTCCAGAAACTCAAGTGCATTACAGTCTCGAATATTTAAGTCTTGTTACTATAACATTTCAAGAAATCATAGGTTTTCAAATGCATCGAATGTCTTATCGGATCAAGTATAGCTTCCCGGGTTGTGTTTATAGTTAAGGGATATTTTCATCATTTGTTAATCAGATATTTTCGACATTTATCATTTTAATAAAAGAAATCATCATGCTTAAAGATTTACCATCTCATTAATCATGTACTGAACTCGGAAGTCCTTTCGATTTATCAAACTTATTATTCGAATATTTTTGCTTTGGCCATTATTATTCTTATTTCATAATTGCCTTACATAAGCGGAAATAATCATATGCTCAATCATGGTCGTGCAAACATTGACCGAATACCAATAAGTTTCAAAAAACATGCAGAAGGTAGTAATGCATTACCTTAGCTCCAAGCTACATCGGTCGATCTGAAAACGACATTCGAACACTCGAACTCGAATTCGACGTCCCTTAACATTTTGTATTCAAGAAACCGAGAATACCTTCAATCACACAAAATTCTATTTCAGCCCTTATTCATAGTGTTCTTAACATAATAAATAAATACATAAACAAGTTCATGTTCAAGGTCAGATTCGGAGGCTTTCAAGTCAGAATTTTGCGAAACAAGCTTCAAAAACGAGCTTAGGACGTCGAAAAACATAGAATAGGAATTTCCGGAAAATTTAACTTTTTGGTCAATGGTCAAAGTCAATGTTGACGTCAACAGGTCAACGGTCAACGAGATCAGAGTGAACGTTGTTGTCAACAATCAACTGGTAAGGGTCAACTGGGTTGACTCAAACGAGTTAACTCGGGTTGACCGGGTCGAGTTCGGGTTGGCCGAGTTTGGGCCAAACTGGTATGGGTTTAGGCCGGTTCAGACATTTGGGCTATACGCGAACCGGTCCATTTACTCTTAAATTCTCAGATTGTCGGACGGTCGTCGGTGAACCTAGATGCACGATTTCTGCCAGAAAAAGATAGATCACTTGACAAAAGCTTCAACCCACATGTTAAAACATAAAATAAGCCGAAAAATCACCAAAAATTACCTAACTCAGAACTGAGATAGCCGGAAATGACGAGGCTTCGATGAGGAACTTGCTGGTGTCGAACGGGCATGCAGCCGGCTAGGTTTTTCACAGCTCGACGCGAGGAATTTCGTGGTGGCAGCAGCGCACCGGACAGACGACCGACGACGACCGAATCGACAGGAAAAACAGGCGGAGAAGTAAAGGGTTCGTCGAACCTTCGAGCGGCTTCTCCCGGCTAACGACTGCGTAATCGCGCGAGTGGGGAGAGGGGTTGGTCGGACGGAGGCGGCGCTTCGAATGGTGCTGACGGTGTACACCACAACCAAGCGATAAGGGTGGACGGGGCTGCGCGTAGAGGTTTTGGGGGGAGAGTCTTAGTTTGGAGATTAGGTTCGAATTGCCAAAAAAAATTGGTAGGAAAACGGTCAGATCAGGCTTTAATTATTTTAGGTACACTACCAGAAAGTTTCAAAAGAAAATAAGGGAACCTTAGACACTAAGAGTTATCTAGCTCAGTTGGTTGGGTTACAAGCTTGGTTACTATAGGTTGTGGGTTTAATTCCTACGACCAGCAACCTCCCTTTTCATTTCATTTTTTTTAGTGTTACAAATTAAATTCTTGAAGTATGGTAGATTAGTTGTGCATCACTGGGCCCGTAAAGCTCAGACTTCAAATTATTTTTATTTTCATATTAGTAGACTTTTGCCCGTGTCTGAGTTGCTTCATCGACGAGAAACTTTCAGCATCCCATTTAAGCATTTACAGAGTACAATACCTTATTTGTAGTGGGCATTGTATTCCTAGAAGCCTTACTTATATTTGGTAGGTCTGTAACTCATTTATTATTTTGGGTATTTTGACTGTTTTGATATATGATGATGTTGGGATAAAAATTCTCTGACTCTTTTAGGTGCTCCTACTTATGCCCGACACTATAGAACACTATAAAATTAAATTTTAAACTCTAATCCTAAATTCTAAATCATAAACCCAACACTCTATACCTTAAAAAATACACATTGCCCTAAATTTTCTAAACCCTAACCTAAAATTATAAACCTTAAACATAATTTTGAGCGTATGACATAAGTAAAGGGACCAAAAGGGGTAGAGAATTTCCATCCATGATATTGAAGCTCCACATATTTTGTATAACTACTTTTATTATAATTTTATTTTAACTATTTAATTGTAGTTTTTGTATTAAAATGAAAATTTTATGTTTTAAAATTATTTTAAAAAATTGTTGGGTTGTTCTGATGACCCGATGTAGCATCTTTATCCTCGAATATGGAGTATTCGATATTAGGGTGTTACACTAACTTTTGGGATACATTGATTTAACTCTTAAATAAAAATAATATATATTTTAGTTATTTTTTATATTTTCTATTAATATTTAATTTAGCACACGTAAAATTGTAATACTATAAATTTCTAGAAGTTCACACTTTTTGATATAAAATCATGTTTTTATCATGTTATATCCTAAGAAAGTTAGCCAATTACATATGGAGTTTGATTCACTAACAATGTTGGGTTCATCATTCCATTTACGGACAATGATATCAACTACAACAACTACAAGGTTTTGTCGGATAATAACAATTTACACTGAAAACCAAATCTCGCCAACTTTCTAAATCTGCCTTCTCTTGCTCTTATTTTTATGCCAAACAAAATTCATTCCCTTTGTCCAACACTCAGAAGTTTAATCGAGCAATAATGGGTTCCAAAGTCTGGCTGATGTTCCTTCTCTTGGCCTCGGCAATTATGGTGCCCGAGTCTGGCCTCACCCGTTTTGGCATTGACGATGGCACGAGTATAAGATCATGCACCGGCGGACAATGTGGTATGGATTCGGAGGCGAGCCACCTCCAGCCTGCAGGGAGAAGAAGATACAACGTTAACGTAGCACTGAAGCGCCATGAAATCCCATGCCTCGGTCATGGACATTCCTACTACTACTGTGGCAGCAGAGGAAGAGCTAACCCTTACAAACGTGCTTGCACCGCCATCGCGCATTGCGTTATTTGATCTGGTTGGAGAGAGACAAGACAAGCCCACAAAAAGGACATTTCGCAACATCTTACTATAACGTTTCTTTTATGTAATATTATTATTGATTATCCAAAAATTGTTCCATTTTGCTGCAAAGAAATTGAAGCTCAGCTTTACCATTTCGATGGTGGGCAGCCAATCACTAATTAAGGTTGGTTTTTCTGTACCAGAAGTTGCATTGTATTTGCATGCAATTACATGTTTCCCAAACCATAAAAAGTGTGATTTTGGAAGAGCACATTTTCATGATCTTAAAACTAAGAATTATAGGGGGATAAAACCTGTAAGATTCATGTTGCAGCAAAGACCAAGATTGAGTTTATTACATCATGATGGTTATTTTTCGAGGTACAAGTAACAGAACAAACCACAATGATCAATCCCCATTTTGCAGTAGAATAAGACCAGACAAACATAAATGGCCAAATCTTAAAACCCCAAACCTTGAATTATTTATTACTAATATCTTAGAATCCCCATCTCAGGCCTTAGGTGGAAACCCTGCTTTGATCTTCTGAATTGTTTGAACATCGGTTTTGAAAGACTTGGCTAAGATGTCATCATCAATGTTTGTCCCAAACACCGTAGAAGGAACCGAGACAGTGCCAGCAGCTGCACTACCGAAGGCCGAAATCGCGACAGCAAAATCATTCTCGGCAGAGTTGAACTGATAGTGGACTAATCCCTTGGGAAACACAAACATGTCACCGGCTTGAAGTCTTTGTGTAAACAGCTTGTTAGTAGTGTCAACAAATCCAACTTCAAGTATGCCATAGGTGAGAAACAGAAGCTCGGTGGCACGAGGATGAGTATGAGGAGGGTTAACCGAGCCAGCAGGGTACTCTAAAACAGCATAGGAAACACTTTGGCCATTAAGTGCAGGGAATTCAGCCATGGATGCTTTTGTGACAGTGAAATTTGTTGGTGGAGGAGAGTTAATGACCGTTCTCATGCCGGTATAGGTGAAAAAGTTTCCATCCAATAGAGAATTATTGGTTCCAAGAGGAACCACAAAATCAGAGAGAATATCAGGGTCTCCACTTATTGCCGAGAAAGGGAAGGCAATAAGTAGAATTGCTAGGAAAAATTGTTGCTTGACAGTCAAGGCCATGGCCGAAGAACCTTGGAAACAATGCTGCTATGCCTTGAGACATGAGCAAGAGTTGGATATATAGAGGGGAGAGTTTCTTGGTATTGTCGATTAGATATTTGTTGGATTGTTAATCCTTAAAAACATGGCAGCTAAGCTACAGGCTCAAATTTCTTGTCTATGTTCACAGAGTTTGTTTAGTCTGGAATCTCAGGATGTTCTTTTAGCAGATCCATATGTTCTAAAAACAGCTAAGGCATGCCCACAATTCCTGTCTTTTCTTGCTTGGAATTACGATGGAGATAATTATTTAGAGGCTTTAAAGGTGAGTTTTTATAGATTTAATTGATAAATGAAGTCATGTCCTATAGTACTAATTATTTAATTAATCTTTCTTTAGTCATTTTCTTTTGCTATTAAAATATCACAACTAAATATCTAAAATACACTTTTTTCGTTATAAAGCTTTTGATTTCAGCAAGAGTTCAATATATAAGCCAGGTTTTCTTCATTCAGTAATTTCGGAAGACCCTCACTGTTTTATATGATTGGAACATGGAAGCAAACAATTCTAGCCCCACCACCCTGTTGCCAGGCTCGTTTCTGAGATTTTGGTGGCTCATGGGCGAACTTAAAAAATAGGCCCTTAATTAAGGGTGAGTGTTCGATCGAGTTAAGTTGAGTAAAAAAAATTTAAGTTATGTGAGTTTATGAGTCCTTACGACTCGAATTTAAAAATTTATATACTAAATACTAAAATTTTTGTTATTAGAATTTTTATTTTACAACTCAAACTTTATTTGAATTTTTTTAGAGTCAAGACGAGTCGAGAAGAAAAAAATCAGTTTTTTCGAGTCGAGTGAAATTTTGCTCACCCTTTCCCCTGATAACGAGTATTGAAAAAGAAAGTTTGAAATTAGACCCTTAATAATAAGTGACATAAAAAATGGGTCTCTATTAACAAATTTAAAAAAAATGAATTTTAAGAGTATTGTTGTAATAATAAATATATGAAAAAATGGAACCCTAATAACAAGTATTGAAAAATTAAAATTTAAGAGTATGCATGTAATAACAAATATTAGAGAAAATAAACCATAAATAATAAGTATTGTAAAAAAATTAGACTCGTAATAACAAGTATCAGAAAAAAATAAAATTTAAGAGTAGGACCCTAATAACAAATATTAGAAAAGATAAGCCCCTAATAACAACTATTGAAAAATTAGCCTCGTAATAACAAGTATTGAAAATTTGTATCTAATAACAAATATTGAAATAACAATAAATAATAAAAAATGAGCCCTTAATTACAGCTATTTGAAAAAATGAGCTTATAATAACAAATATTGAAAAAAAATTATAACCCTATCAAAAAATAAATTTTAAGAATAAAATTCTAATAACAATTATTAAAAAAAATTTGAATAATAAATATTAAACCTAACTATAAACATTCAAAAAAAAATATACCCCTATTGTCCAGGGACGGCCCTGCCTGTTGCTAAGGGTCAGGGTAGTTTTGTTCACGACGTTGTGGCAGTTAAACTGTAATCAGAGATTTAAATATAGGTTCACAACTATAATAACAATTATTATATACGCCTAACATACAAAATATTATTTATTATATTCGCAACTGCTATAAACACAATAATGAAAACGCTTTTTAAGTCTCTGGCTGCAATCATTCATTTGCAAACTTACATGATACATAATTGTAAAGAAGAAATCAAAAATGGAAGATCCAATTCAAAGTTCAAACATCTATCTATCTCTTCCCTCCACACTGATCGCTTCTCCTTTTCTTTCTCCTCAATTTGTCAAACATGAATGCTTTCTCCAGCTGCTCCACCCTGTGCCCCAACACCCTCAACATCCGCGTCTGCGTCTCGTTCCTCTCCGTCAACGCCTCCATCAACCTCATCATCTTCTCATTCTCCTCCATTATCCTCTCCAACATCTCCTTTCTCCCGCTTTCTTCCTTCTCATTAATATTATCACCCTGCCCTGCTTCTTCTTCTTCACCTGCATTCTCTTGATTGCCAAACGAATCGGTTTGGCTCTCATTTGAACTTGTCTCCTCTTCATTCCCTTGATTGGTTCCTTCCTGTTGAATCAAATTAGGCACACATTCGGCATCATTGGATTTGGTTGTTTCCTCGAGATTTTCTGACTCCACTGTTTGATTGCAATCATCAGAAGAATCGCTTATATCTTGCCCTTGCTCAACTACCTCGGCATTACTGGAATTCACGGACTGGTCACCGGAAACAATGGCGTCAACCGTCTCTTGCAACGCAATCGCCCTTTTAGTAACGGATTTCCTTAAATCCCTCACACACGAATCCACTCCTCTAACGGAATCCAACTTAAAAAGCAAGCTCATCAGAATCTCGTTCACTTTCAATCTCTCCTTCGAATCATTCCGAATCAGATCCACCGTCTCCGTCTTTGAAACGCTACGCTCCATTCCATTCACTTGCTCCCTTATAGCCATGAGCTTCTTCACGTTCTTTCTCACCAGGAACCCCCTAAACACCTTCTGGATCTTGATCGCCGACTCGGATCTGCCCCGCTCCGAACCGACGAAGCGGACGGGGATCGACACCGTCCTGGGCTTCAAAGAATGAGACGGCGAGGGTTCCGGCATGAACTGAACCGGGATCCCTCTAAAGCTTCTCCCGTATCGAGGGTGAGACGATGTACCCCAAGGATTTTGGAAAAAAGGGAAGTCCATTAGTCGGGTTTTGAAAGAATTAACAGAAAATTTCTGGACAGACTTTCTTGTTTAGCTCTCCGCGATTGAAGCAAATTTGAAATTGCTGGGTTGAAAACGCAGAGAGGCAGAACGGAAATATATACGGGAAAATGGCGGGATCTGGAAATTGCTGGAACATTCTGTGGAGATGTTTTTCCAGTTTGTGAAATAAGCCGGCGATATATTTCCTGTTTGATGAGCTCACTAGGTTCTGGATCCTTCTGGATAATTATAGATTCTTCCGTTTGACAGCTCCCGTTTTTCTTTGAAAGGCTTGGGGGAAAATGACTTAATTCATAACTTAGCCCCTAAATATTTTGATATTTTTATTTTTCTCACTTGATGATCCCTTTGAAAAAAATTCTTTTATAAATATGATCCCTAAAGTTACACGAGGTTACCGTTATTAATCATCCGTTAAGTTGTTAACCTCCCTCTGCTAATTTGACATGGCACAATAAGAAAATGCATAAAGAAGTGTCAGGTGAAAAAATATATATTTTGTTAGCAAATTTAAAAATAGAAAAAATAGAAAATTCTTAATTAAAATAATCTGATTTTTCAAATTTTAATTTATGCTGTTTTTTAAAAGTTTTACGATTTGAATAAATTTCCAAAAAAAATCTATGTTTATTTGTTTTCACACACATATATATATATATTCAGCTTTTTTATTTAAAAAAATTGCAATGAAAATCTTTTATACACACCATATTCTTTGTTATTTGTTTTCGATGCTTATGTCATGCTTGTATATATATACATTTGATTTACATGCTTATCCTTATATAAATGATGTAACCTCTAGAACCATTTATGCGTTAACACGGATCTTAAGAAGTCACATTAGAGTCACCGGAGCGACCCATGTTATAATTTTAAATAAACAATTTGCTAAATCATTTAAAATCATAAATCAAGTTTTGAATTAAAATACAATTTCAAAAAACATTCAGACAATGAAACAAATTATTAATACAAGTTTCAGACTCGAATATAAATCAAAACATGACATACATGCCCCATAATTACACAAATACCATACTCCGCGAGCAAGCCGAAGAAACTCTCATACTGGCGTTGATAGTTGCAACATAGTCGATCTTTTAACATGTGATGATAAAAACAATGTGAGCTTCGAAAAGCTCAGTAATACAGACTACCAGGAGATGCTAAAAGCACAAGCAGGCATATGGCAAGATTAACGCTGTCATGAAGAACTGGGCAACGATAAGCTCAAATTACGATTCGAGATTTTAGAGGAGCATTATACCCGAAGGTAACATAGTTATTCTTTATTTGATCACCCGAGCCTTAAGAGATGAGTCTAAAGCCGAAGATTCGAGAGAGATTAAGGTTCCAAAAAGTTGAATCAAGGAGTTCAGAGTGGTTCATTAAGCACGAATTGTAGTTTTACTGAGATTTCAACTTTGATACGTTAATTTAGTAGGGTATGTTTCAGAAGAGGTCATAAAGTTTTATTAATTTACTTAACTACCCTCCCACTGAACTCCAAAATGCAATTCCCCTTGAACTGCATACAAAAGGTCTTACTCTAGGCATGAGGCGTAAGAGCCTACCTAAGGGAATGCCTTAGGTCCAAAAAGACTTACCCTAGGCCCATTAGGCGTAGAAGCTTAGGTCCAGAAGGACTTACCAGCGCTGAGCCTACAGATCTTCATTCATATCCCAGATAATATACCTCAAATGATTTCAGTTTATATTCAGAAGACAGTATTACAGAAAATAGATATCAGATCTATTTTTTATACTAGAAGACATATGTCAAACTTATTTTATTATTATTTCGTATTCAATGTCATATATCAGATATATTTTTCATATCAGAGGTCAGAAACCGGGGAATTTTTTTCCTTTCGTATTACATTGTCATACTTTTAAATTTTAAGCATATGGTCTTGGTTTAGAACAGAAAATATTTACAGATACATGGTACGCGCTTTATGACCCAATTCATTTCTCAGAGGTACTTGATAGATATCGGAAAGATGACAATTGACAATTTTGGACTGATTTTAGAACGAGGTCCCTACGAATAAGGGAGTTCGATAAGACGAATCGAATCAACATCGAAATTTAATGCATCAAAATCATTAAGAATTCAGATATATCGAGAGTGATTCGATCATTAAAGTCTATGAGAGTATTTTGGTCATTCTGACCTTCAGAGGTAGTCTGGTAACTAAACCAACAATGTATAAGCATCGTTGTACGAAGTTCAGAGATTTCTAGTTGCTTATCAAGTTCGAGTCCCTTCGAACTAATCACAAACCATAATTACCATGTTTAGTTTTTTGACCAGATCGATATACCTTAAGTACTCACTTCTCAGAACTGACTACATTGTATAATAAAAAGCTCGACTTCACCAAGCAACCACTAACGTACAACGGGAGGTCAAACATGTATTCAACTGGTATTTTCCAAGTATCCGAACATGTGTGTTGCACGTGAACTCGATCCATGGCATCGAATACACACGATGAACATGATGCTCTTACCATTAACCTAGGTACTTTCTCCAAATAACTCGAACATGCTCTTGTATGGTATTCTTCCAACGTCACGACCCGAAACAACCAACCAACGATGGTCGTGTAACCACTTTCAAAGTCATTACTTTTATTTGGCTTTATTGATATTTCTTATTCCAAGTCTTAGAGGTACTGTTGAGTGGATCTAATTATATCAAAATCAAACAAAGGTTTTATAGGTACTTTCAATCACTTCGATGTACGAAGGTGCTCTAATTATTTTGAGCCTTTCGGTTCTTTCAACTATTCATTCATTTCAGACCTCGATGATATAACACATAAGTTGGTCGATTGACAATTATTGCCCGAAGAAAATTCAATCTTTAGCGTCATTCAATCCCATTCAATCTTATCAGTATTTTCAATCCTTATTTGTCATCACAATTCATTCAATCTTTTACGCCACGTTGATTAATTCAAACATACATATATTTTTTCGTAAATTTATCTTCGGAGATTTATTCAAAATTCCAGAAACTCAAGTGCATTACAGTCTCGAATATTTAAGTCTTGTTACTATAACATTTCAAGAAATCATAGGTTTTCAAATGCATCGAATGTCTTATCGGATCAAGTATAGCTTCCCGGGTTGTGTTTATAGTTAAGGGATATTTTCATCATTTGTTAATCAGATATTTTCGACATTTATCATTTTAATAAAAGAAATCATCATGCTTAAAGATTTACCATCTCATTAATCATGTACTGAACTCGGAAGTCCTTTCGATTTATCAAACTTATTATTCGAATATTTTTGCTTTGGCCATTATTATTCTTATTTCATAATTGCCTTACATAAGCGGAAATAATCATATGCTCAATCATGGTCGTGCAAACATTGACCGAATACCAATAAGTTTCAAAAAACATGCAGAAGGTAGTAATGCATTACCTTAGCTCCAAGCTACATCGGTCGATCTGAAAACGACATTCGAACACTCGAACTCGAATTCGACGTCCCTTAACATTTTGTATTCAAGAAACCGAGAATACCTTCAATCACACAAAATTCTATTTCAGCCCTTATTCATAGTGTTCTTAACATAATAAATAAATACATAAACAAGTTCATGTTCAAGGTCAGATTCGGAGGCTTTCAAGTCAGAATTTTGCGAAACAAGCTTCAAAAACGAGCTTAGGACGTCGAAAAACATAGAATAGGAATTTCCGGAAAATTTAACTTTTTGGTCAATGGTCAAAGTCAATGTTGACGTCAACAGGTCAACGGTCAACGAGATCAGAGTGAACGTTGTTGTCAACAATCAACTGGTAAGGGTCAACTGGGTTGACTCAAACGAGTTAACTCGGGTTGACCGGGTCGAGTTCGGGTTGGCCGAGTTTGGGCCAAACTGGTATGGGTTTAGGCCGGTTCAGACATTTGGGCTATACGCGAACCGGTCCATTTACTCTTAAATTCTCAGATTGTCGGACGGTCGTCGGTGAACCTAGATGCACGATTTCTGCCAGAAAAAGATAGATCACTTGACAAAAGCTTCAACCCACATGTTAAAACATAAAATAAGCCGAAAAATCACCAAAAATTACCTAACTCAGAACTGAGATAGCCGGAAATGACGAGGCTTCGATGAGGAACTTGCTGGTGTCGAACGGGCATGCAGCCGGCTAGGTTTTTCACAGCTCGACGCGAGGAATTTCGTGGTGGCAGCAGCGCACCGGACAGACGACCGACGACGACCGAATCGACAGGAAAAACAGGCGGAGAAGTAAAGGGTTCGTCGAACCTTCGAGCGGCTTCTCCCGGCTAACGACTGCGTAATCGCGCGAGTGGGGAGAGGGGTTGGTCGGACGGAGGCGGCGCTTCGAATGGTGCTGACGGTGTACACCACAACCAAGCGATAAGGGTGGACGGGGCTGCGCGTAGAGGTTTTGGGGGGAGAGTCTTAGTTTGGAGATTAGGTTCGAATTGCCAAAAAAAATTGGTAGGAAAACGGTCAGATCAGGCTTTAATTATTTTAGGTACACTACCAGAAAGTTTCAAAAGAAAATAAGGGAACCTTAGACACTAAGAGTTATCTAGCTCAGTTGGTTGGGTTACAAGCTTGGTTACTATAGGTTGTGGGTTTAATTCCTACGACCAGCAACCTCCCTTTTCATTTCATTTTTTTTAGTGTTACAAATTAAATTCTTGAAGTATGGTAGATTAGTTGTGCATCACTGGGCCCGTAAAGCTCAGACTTCAAATTATTTTTATTTTCATATTAGTAGACTTTTGCCCGTGTCTGAGTTGCTTCATCGACGAGAAACTTTCAGCATCCCATTTAAGCATTTACAGAGTACAATACCTTATTTGTAGTGGGCATTGTATTCCTAGAAGCCTTACTTATATTTGGTAGGTCTGTAACTCATTTATTATTTTGGGTATTTTGACTGTTTTGATATATGATGATGTTGGGATAAAAATTCTCTGACTCTTTTAGGTGCTCCTACTTATGCCCGACACTATAGAACACTATAAAATTAAATTTTAAACTCTAATCCTAAATTCTAAATCATAAACCCAACACTCTATACCTTAAAAAATACACATTGCCCTAAATTTTCTAAACCCTAACCTAAAATTATAAACCTTAAACATAATTTTGAGCGTATGACATAAGTAAAGGGACCAAAAGGGGTAGAGAATTTCCATCCATGATATTGAAGCTCCACATATTTTGTATAACTACTTTTATTATAATTTTATTTTAACTATTTAATTGTAGTTTTTGTATTAAAATGAAAATTTTATGTTTTAAAATTATTTTAAAAAATTGTTGGGTTGTTCTGATGACCCGATGTAGCATCTTTATCCTCGAATATGGAGTATTCGATATTAGGGTGTTACACTAACTTTTGGGATACATTGATTTAACTCTTAAATAAAAATAATATATATTTTAGTTATTTTTTATATTTTCTATTAATATTTAATTTAGCACACGTAAAATTGTAATACTATAAATTTCTAGAAGTTCACACTTTTTGATATAAAATCATGTTTTTATCATGTTATATCCTAAGAAAGTTAGCCAATTACATATGGAGTTTGATTCACTAACAATGTTGGGTTCATCATTCCATTTACGGACAATGATATCAACTACAACAACTACAAGGTTTTGTCGGATAATAACAATTTACACTGAAAACCAAATCTCGCCAACTTTCTAAATCTGCCTTCTCTTGCTCTTATTTTTATGCCAAACAAAATTCATTCCCTTTGTCCAACACTCAGAAGTTTAATCGAGCAATAATGGGTTCCAAAGTCTGGCTGATGTTCCTTCTCTTGGCCTCGGCAATTATGGTGCCCGAGTCTGGCCTCACCCGTTTTGGCATTGACGATGGCACGAGTATAAGATCATGCACCGGCGGACAATGTGGTATGGATTCGGAGGCGAGCCACCTCCAGCCTGCAGGGAGAAGAAGATACAACGTTAACGTAGCACTGAAGCGCCATGAAATCCCATGCCTCGGTCATGGACATTCCTACTACTACTGTGGCAGCAGAGGAAGAGCTAACCCTTACAAACGTGCTTGCACCGCCATCGCGCATTGCGTTATTTGATCTGGTTGGAGAGAGACAAGACAAGCCCACAAAAAGGACATTTCGCAACATCTTACTATAACGTTTCTTTTATGTAATATTATTATTGATTATCCAAAAATTGTTCCATTTTGCTGCAAAGAAATTGAAGCTCAGCTTTACCATTTCGATGGTGGGCAGCCAATCACTAATTAAGGTTGGTTTTTCTGTACCAGAAGTTGCATTGTATTTGCATGCAATTACATGTTTCCCAAACCATAAAAAGTGTGATTTTGGAAGAGCACATTTTCATGATCTTAAAACTAAGAATTATAGGGGGATAAAACCTGTAAGATTCATGTTGCAGCAAAGACCAAGATTGAGTTTATTACATCATGATGGTTATTTTTCGAGGTACAAGTAACAGAACAAACCACAATGATCAATCCCCATTTTGCAGTAGAATAAGACCAGACAAACATAAATGGCCAAATCTTAAAACCCCAAACCTTGAATTATTTATTACTAATATCTTAGAATCCCCATCTCAGGCCTTAGGTGGAAACCCTGCTTTGATCTTCTGAATTGTTTGAACATCGGTTTTGAAAGACTTGGCTAAGATGTCATCATCAATGTTTGTCCCAAACACCGTAGAAGGAACCGAGACAGTGCCAGCAGCTGCACTACCGAAGGCCGAAATCGCGACAGCGAAATCATTCTCGGCAGAGTTGAACTGATAGTGGACTAATCCCTTGGGAAACACAAACATGTCACCGGCTTGAAGTCTTTGTGTAAACAGCTTGTTAGTAGTGTCAACAAATCCAACTTCAAGTATGCCATAGGTGAGAAACAGAAGCTCGGTGGCACGAGGATGAGTATGAGGAGGGTTAACCGAGCCAGCAGGGTACTCTAAAACAGCATAGGAAACACTTTGGCCATTAAGTGCAGGGAATTCAGCCATGGATGCTTTTGTGACAGTGAAATTTGTTGGTGGAGGAGAGTTAATGACCGTTCTCATGCCGGTATAGGTGAAAAAGTTTCCATCCAATAGAGAATTATTGGTTCCAAGAGGAACCACAAAATCAGAGAGAATATCAGGGTCTCCACTTATTGCCGAGAAAGGGAAGGCAATAAGTAGAATTGCTAGGAAAAATTGTTGCTTGACAGTCAAGGCCATGGCCGAAGAACCTTGGAAACAATGCTGCTATGCCTTGAGACATGAGCAAGAGTTGGATATATAGAGGGGAGAGTTTCTTGGTATTGTCGATTAGATATTTGTTGGATTGTTAATCCTTAAAAACATGGCAGCTAAGCTACAGGCTCAAATTTCTTGTCTATGTTCACAGAGTTTGTTTAGTCTGGAATCTCAGGATGTTCTTTTAGCAGATCCATATGTTCTAAAAACAGCTAAGGCATGCCCACAATTCCTGTCTTTTCTTGCTTGGAATTACGATGGAGATAATTATTTAGAGGCTTTAAAGGTGAGTTTTTATAGATTTAATTGATAAATGAAGTCATGTCCTATAGTACTAATTATTTAATTAATCTTTCTTTAGTCATTTTCTTTTGCTATTAAAATATCACAACTAAATATCTAAAATACACTTTTTTCGTTATAAAGCTTTTGATTTCAGCAAGAGTTCAATATATAAGCCAGGTTTTCTTCATTCAGTAATTTCGGAAGACCCTCACTGTTTTATATGATTGGAACATGGAAGCAAACAATTCTAGCCCCACCACCCTGTTGCCAGGCTCGTTTCTGAGATTTTGGTGGCTCATGGGCGAACTTAAAAAATAGGCCCTTAATTAAGGGTGAGTGTTCGATCGAGTTAAGTTGAGTAAAAAAAATTTAAGTTATGTGAGTTTATGAGTCCTTACGACTCGAATTTAAAAATTTATATACTAAATACTAAAATTTTTGTTATTAGAATTTTTATTTTACAACTCAAACTTTATTTGAATTTTTTTAGAGTCAAGACGAGTCGAGAAGAAAAAAATCAGTTTTTTCGAGTCGAGTGAAATTTTGCTCACCCTTTCCCCTGATAACGAGTATTGAAAAAGAAAGTTTGAAATTAGACCCTTAATAATAAGTGACATAAAAAATGGGTCTCTATTAACAAATTTAAAAAAAATGAATTTTAAGAGTATTGTTGTAATAATAAATATATGAAAAAATGGAACCCTAATAACAAGTATTGAAAAATTAAAATTTAAGAGTATGCATGTAATAACAAATATTAGAGAAAATAAACCATAAATAATAAGTATTGTAAAAAAATTAGACTCGTAATAACAAGTATCAGAAAAAAATAAAATTTAAGAGTAGGACCCTAATAACAAATATTAGAAAAGATAAGCCCCTAATAACAACTATTGAAAAATTAGCCTCGTAATAACAAGTATTGAAAATTTGTATCTAATAACAAATATTGAAATAACAATAAATAATAAAAAATGAGCCCTTAATTACAGCTATTTGAAAAAATGAGCTTATAATAACAAATATTGAAAAAAAATTATAACCCTATCAAAAAATAAATTTTAAGAATAAAATTCTAATAACAATTATTAAAAAAAATTTGAATAATAAATATTAAACCTAACTATAAACATTCAAAAAAAAATATACCCCTATTGTCCAGGGACGGCCCTGCCTGTTGCTAAGGGTCAGGGTAGTTTTGTTCACGACGTTGTGGCAGTTAAACTGTAATCAGAGATTTAAATATAGGTTCACAACTATAATAACAATTATTATATACGCCTAACATACAAAATATTATTTATTATATTCGCAACTGCTATAAACACAATAATGAAAACGCTTTTTAAGTCTCTGGCTGCAATCATTCATTTGCAAACTTACATGATACATAATTGTAAAGAAGAAATCAAAAATGGAAGATCCAATTCAAAGTTCAAACATCTATCTATCTCTTCCCTCCACACTGATCGCTTCTCCTTTTCTTTCTCCTCAATTTGTCAAACATGAATGCTTTCTCCAGCTGCTCCACCCTGTGCCCCAACACCCTCAACATCCGCGTCTGCGTCTCGTTCCTCTCCGTCAACGCCTCCATCAACCTCATCATCTTCTCATTCTCCTCCATTATCCTCTCCAACATCTCCTTTCTCCCGCTTTCTTCCTTCTCATTAATATTATCACCCTGCCCTGCTTCTTCTTCTTCACCTGCATTCTCTTGATTGCCAAACGAATCGGTTTGGCTCTCATTTGAACTTGTCTCCTCTTCATTCCCTTGATTGGTTCCTTCCTGTTGAATCAAATTAGGCACACATTCGGCATCATTGGATTTGGTTGTTTCCTCGAGATTTTCTGACTCCACTGTTTGATTGCAATCATCAGAAGAATCGCTTATATCTTGCCCTTGCTCAACTACCTCGGCATTACTGGAATTCACGGACTGGTCACCGGAAACAATGGCGTCAACCGTCTCTTGCAACGCAATCGCCCTTTTAGTAACGGATTTCCTTAAATCCCTCACACACGAATCCACTCCTCTAACGGAATCCAACTTAAAAAGCAAGCTCATCAGAATCTCGTTCACTTTCAATCTCTCCTTCGAATCATTCCGAATCAGATCCACCGTCTCCGTCTTTGAAACGCTACGCTCCATTCCATTCACTTGCTCCCTTATAGCCATGAGCTTCTTCACGTTCTTTCTCACCAGGAACCCCCTAAACACCTTCTGGATCTTGATCGCCGACTCGGATCTGCCCCGCTCCGAACCGACGAAGCGGACGGGGATCGACACCGTCCTGGGCTTCAAAGAATGAGACGGCGAGGGTTCCGGCATGAACTGAACCGGGATCCCTCTAAAGCTTCTCCCGTATCGAGGGTGAGACGATGTACCCCAAGGATTTTGGAAAAAAGGGAAGTCCATTAGTCGGGTTTTGAAAGAATTAACAGAAAATTTCTGGACAGACTTTCTTGTTTAGCTCTCCGCGATTGAAGCAAATTTGAAATTGCTGGGTTGAAAACGCAGAGAGGCAGAACGGAAATATATACGGGAAAATGGCGGGATCTGGAAATTGCTGGAACATTCTGTGGAGATGTTTTTCCAGTTTGTGAAATAAGCCGGCGATATATTTCCTGTTTGATGAGCTCACTAGGTTCTGGATCCTTCTGGATAATTATAGATTCTTCCGTTTGACAGCTCCCGTTTTTCTTTGAAAGGCTTGGGGGAAAATGACTTAATTCATAACTTAGCCCCTAAATATTTTGATATTTTTATTTTTCTCACTTGATGATCCCTTTGAAAAAAATTCTTTTATAAATATGATCCCTAAAGTTACACGAGGTTACCGTTATTAATCATCCGTTAAGTTGTTAACCTCCCTCTGCTAATTTGACATGGCACAATAAGAAAATGCATAAAGAAGTGTCAGGTGAAAAAATATATATTTTGTTAGCAAATTTAAAAATAGAAAAAATAGAAAATTCTTAATTAAAATAATCTGATTTTTCAAATTTTAATTTATGCTGTTTTTTAAAAGTTTTACGATTTGAATAAATTTCCAAAAAAAAATCTATGTTTTCGATGCTTATGTCATGCTTGTATATATATACATTTGATTTACATGCTTATGCTTATATAAATGATGTAATCCCTAGTCTCATTTATGCGTTAATACGGATTCTAGGAAGTCACATTAGGGTCACCAGAGCGACCCACGTTAAAATTTTAAATAAACAATTTACTAAACCATTTAAAATCATAAATCAAATTTTGAATTAAAATACAATTTCAGAAAATACTCTAACAATGAAACAAATTATTAATACAAGTTTTATACTCGAATATAAATCAAAACATGACATACATACCCCTAATTACACAAATATCATACTCCGCGAGCAAGCCGAAGAAACTCTCATACTGACGTTGATAGCTGCAACATGGTCGATCTTTTAACTTATGATGATAAAAACAACGTGAGCTTTGAAAAGCTCAGTAATACAGACTACCATGAGATGCTAAAAGCACAAGCAGACATATAACAAGCTTAACGCTGTCATGAAGAACTAGGCAACGATAAGTTTAAATTACGATTCGAGATTTTAGAGGAGCATTATACAGAAGGTAACAAAGTTATTCTTCATTTGATCACCCGAACCTTAATAGATGAGTCTAAAGCTGAAGATTCGGAAGAGATTCAAGTTCCAAAAGTTGAATCAAAGAGTTCAGAGTGGTTCATTAAGCGCGAATTGTAGTTTTACTGAGATTTCAACTTTGATACATTAATTTAGTAGGGTATGTTTCAGAAGAGGTCATAAAGTTTTATTAATTTACTTAACTACCTTCCCACCGAACTCCAAAATGCAATTCCCCCTAAACTGCATACAGAAGGTCTTACCCTAGGCCTGAGGCGTAGAAGCCTACCTAAGAGAATATCTTAGGTCTAGAAAGACTTACCCTAAGCCTGTCAGGCATAAGAGCTTACCTAAGAGAATGTCTTAGGTCCAGAAAGACTTACCCTAGGCCCATTGGGCGTAAAAGCTTATGTCTAGAAGGACTTACCAGTGCTGAGCCTACATATCCTCATTCATATCCTAGATAATATACCCCGTATGATTTTAGTTTATATTCAGAAGACAATATTACAGAAAATAGATATCAGATCTATTTTTTATACTAGAAGACAGATGTCAAACTTATTGTTCTATACACAAGCGCTTGTGGAAACTTTTTTACACAAGCGCCTTAGTTTTAGGGGTTAGGGACTTCGTTTAGGGTTTAAAATTTAGGGGTATAAGTGTAGTAGTTTTGAATTTAGAGATTGTTGATTGAATTTTGGGTTTAGGGTTAAAATTTAAGGTTTATAGGTTAAAACCTAAATCCTCACCCATATTACCCTAAAACAAAACCCTAAACCCTAAACCCTAAATTCTAGCCATAATTCCTAAATTCTAAACATGAACCCTAAATTCTAAACCTTTACACTAAAACCCCTAAACTCTAAACCCTAAACACTAACCCTAAACCCTATAATTGAGGCGCTTGTGGAAATAAAAACTTTCCACCGCCAGTGTATAGGATATTAATCCTATTTATTATTGCTGATTTGAGATTACTACAAATAGAAAATTACTCCTTAAATTTTAACTTTTTTGTTTTGTATTAAAAAATATTTCTAATTAATTTCTCAATAAAAAAAATCTATTTTTTTATTATTTTCTCGTTATTCTTTCTGTTAGGAATTCAAATAGCGGTAGTGGTCATAATATAGTGAGAGCGGCACTATCACTGTTCGAAACTGTTATTATTAAAAAAATAGCAGTTTATAATAACTGTAACATATTTATTATTGTTTACAACTGTGATAAAATATTGTAACCGAAAACGTGATCTAACCGCTACTTAAACCCCTGCTTTCTCCTTTTTAGCATCATCGAAAATGGCCTCGACAATAAACCTTTCCACTGCTTCTCTTTGTCGAACTATATCATAAGAAAGTTAAACAAGTTGACCCTATAAATACATGTTCCACTTTAGATTCGTATAGGCAAAAACAAATTAAGCTCAACAATAATCTAACAAAATGAAACAGTTTCCTCATCGGATTTCGATTACAACATAACAACCATACCAAACACCAAAACATTCCCTTTATCCAACTTTTAGAAGTTTAACCGAGCAATAATGGGTTCCAAAGTCTGACTGATGTTTCTTTTCTTGGCCTCGGCAATTATGGTGGTCGAGTCTGGCCTAGCTCGCTCTGGCATCGATGATGGCACGAGTATAAGATCATTCACCGACGGACAATGTGGTATTGACGGCAAAGACATGTCAAAGAAATTGATTGATTCGGAGGCAAACCACCTCTAGATTGCAGGGAGACGAAGATACCACGTTAACGCAGCCCTGAAGCGCCATGCAATCCCTTGCCTCCGAAGCAGGGGAGGAGCTAACCCTTACAAACGTGCTTGCATTGTTATCGCGCATTGCCCTTAAATAGAGGGACAGAGCCATGATCGAATATCAGAGAGACCAAATTATCAAACTAAAAATTATAAGGGTTTATTAAGTATTAAAACTCAAAATTTAGTGGCAATGCTTAATTTATCTTATATTAAATTTATAAAAACTTAAATTGTCATTAGATTAAAAAACTGAAGGGCCAAATTAAAATTTTTAAAGGATTTAATTAAAAATATTTAATAATTTAATAATTTATATATATTTCTAAAAATTTGAAGGGAACAAATTATTTTAAAAAAAAAACTGAAAAGTTTATTATAAATTTTTTAAATTGTTAGAGGGTCAAGACGCCCTAATTATGTTGAGCCACTGCTGAAATCTATTCGACTTCTTGTCTACATTGATAAATAATTCAGAAAATTTTTATCTTTTGCTTTTTCAAGTTTTCATGCCCTTTTTAAATTTCAAAGTTGTATTCATTTTAGTTTTCATGAGATTTTTTCAAGGTTCTTCTTACCTTACGATGTGTTTATATAGAAATCTCTTTCCTATATCAATGAAATTCAATATATTGCTATCACGTCATGTTTTTTTAACAAATTTTAATTTTAATATTAATTTTATTTAGATAGAAGGAGAATAAAAAGTTTTAGGAGAAAGAACGGTGAGGAAACTATATAGGGGTGGGGACAATTGCCCTCCCACCTTCTAATTTTTTTCACATTTATTCTCCTATTTAATTTTTTAAAAATTAATTATTTATGAATTTGTCTTCTCACTTTCATACTTTATGTTTTACCTCCTAAGCTCAAATAATAGTTCCATCTCTAACAAGGGAGATGTGTTTCTAGTGGGTCTAGACTCTAGAACCATGAAAAAATATAAAAAAAAACAAAGATAAACAACTTGACAAATCGACCTAATGTGTTTACTCAAAACCCACGTCATATTAAATGTGTAAACATGTGATATGTATTAGACGCAAAATTTTTAAGTTAGATTCATCCTAGTTTATCCTAAATTAACATAAATAACTAAGGTTATTGGGTTAAATTTACAATGTAGTAATCCGAAATTAGTAATATCGGCCTTACTTTTTTTCCTCCGTAATTTTGCCCTCAAAGTCATTTAATTGCAGTAATTTTGCCCTTTGACCAATGTTAACCGTTAAAGTGTTGACCGAAAAATTTTGCCCTCTAAATCATTCATGCAATTTTACCCTCGAAGTCATTCAATTGCAGCAATTTGGTGTAAATATCCATAAAATTAATAAAAATAAATAAGATATTTAAAAATTATTGAAAATAAAAACTAATATAAATATTAAAATGTATTAGAAATTCTAAAATGATAAAATATAAATATAAAAATTAAAAGTATTTAAAAAGTATTAAAAACTTGAACAATTTCATCAAAAAAAATTCGCTTTTCTAAATCAAAATGATACACATTAATATTTGATAAGTTTTATTACTACTCTAATGGAAGGTCGGTTTCATTGAAAATATGTTCAAGGAATATTAGTTGACTTATCATAACCAAAAACAATCGAACACTTTTTCAATGATTTTTATAAATATTATAAAATTTTGATTTTTTTATTTATAACTTTATATTTGTATTTTATCATTTGATGAATTTGTATTTTTTAATAATTTATAAATACTTTTTTAATATTTATATTTAAATTTTTATTATTTTGTAATTTTTAATATATTCTAATATTATATTAGTATTTATTTTCAATATTTTTTTTTGAATATCTTATTTATTTTTATTAAGTTTATGGATTTTTTTCAAAAGTTGAAGAATATTTTGATTTTTTGTGAGTGTTCTCACTTTGTTTATTTTTAAAATTACTAGGGACCCAAAGGATATTTACACCAATTTGTTAATAAATTTTTCATATATTCTGTTTGTTAAAGTTCTACTCGAAAAATTAAATGACTTCGAAGAAAAAATTACATGAATAGCTTCGAGGACAAAATTACTCTGTCAATACCATTAACTGTCATGTCAGCAGTTTAACAATTAACATCAGTCAAAGAGAAAAATCATTGCAAATGAATGATTTTAAAAGCAAAATTACGGAAAAAAATAAAAAAAAATATTACTACTTGCAGATCACTACAAGAAAAATTAACCCTTTTGTACCCCTTGACCCGGCCTAGCCCCCAGACCGCATCGAACAGGTTACACGAGAAAAATTGAACCGAAACATGTTAAGGCCCCACTCCGATTAGCAACCCTAGAAAATTTCTTTTAAAGTTATCTTGTCTAGATGCATTAATTATATCCTATGTGAGAGGACACGCAGCAAAAAACACACTGACGAGTTCTCAAATTTGACATATTTCACATGCTACTTTTCTAGTTATTGGGACTTCTTGCTGCTTGATACATATTGTTTTCGTTACATTTTGTGTAGGGATCCAATTCTGAAAATAGCAGTGAAAAGGGAGCATTTCTGTAGTTTTTTTTATATATTCTGTCATGACTAGCATCATGGGCACGACACCAGGCACGACGCGTCTGACGTGGCAGTGACGTGGCAACTTCTAGAAGATCCTGAAATATTCCGAGAGAAGATCCGATCAGTTTATCAGCTTTTATCGATTTAGTTTTATTTTGAATTTTAATCAACATTTGAATTTGAATTGTTATTTCTTATCTCCTATCTTTGTAAATCTAAGCCTATAAATACCAACCTTTGGTGAAGGCTTAAGATCATCTTCCAGATTTGAGTCTTTTATATTTGTAAACATTTTTAGTTTAATCCAAGTTCTTTTCTTCTATTTTCTTTGCCTCGTTTCTTTTATGTTATTTAATTATTTTTCCAAAACCAAGTAAAGCATGATAACCAATATCATGTTTAGCTAAATCTTTTAAGCCAAGAACCAGCAAAGTCAATTCGATTCGTGAGAATTGAACTTGCCTAAATTATTTTGGAAAATCATTTTTATCTTTCTGCTTAGATAGTTTGGTAATCGGCCTTACTAAAGGTTTTTAACCGTTTTTCAAATAAAAAAGAGTTCGTTGGTCTGGAATCGTTTAAAAACATAGTTGGGAGAAAGGATCGACCTGTGGTAAATTTCTACTTCCTGTGAACACTCTTAGCGGCGGTACGCTAAGGAAAGATAAAATCAGAAGCGATTCTATTTTTTTAGACAATTTATGAGTCGGGTTTTTTCCTGTTTTTATTCTAAATACTTTAACGGCGATAGACGTGGTTGATTTATTTAAGAACCATCTTTCGAAGATAGACTTGGGAGGATCGGTTACTCGAGAGAGAAACAAGTTACGACGGGTTGGGCCTCATAGACTGTAACCGACATGATCCCCGAAATAAAAATATATTTCAGTGATCGAAAAAATTGAAGGAACTGGTTCGAGGCTGATTTGCACACTTGGATTTTCTTATTATTTTTAATTCCTGCATTTTATTTTATTACTTCACTCAAAATCATATCACCCCTTTTTTATTTCTTTATTTTTATAGACATTCCTGGGAATTCAAATCCGACAAATTTAAGTCAATAATTCCAGCTGATCTCCCTGCGGATCGACCCTCTTTCCCTATATCTATTCAATTTCTTTATTTTATTTATTGTTGAAAGAGGTTAAACATTTATTTATTTTTGACCGGTTAAACGACGACTTGTCACACACATGGATACAAAACACGCAAATAGGCACTTAGGTTAACCCTTTTTAACATTTTACCATAGGTCGTATCGGTACGCTAAAGGACCATATCGATACGCTTGTACTTGGTCAATACCCCAAAGTCAAACCTAGGGAAACCGTATCGATACCCTCAAGGCTGGTATCGGTACACCTTCAACGGTCAACTTTCCTTGGTCAATTACGAAGACCGTACCGATACACCCGCAACTCGTACCTGTACGCCAAAATCTCAAATTTCCAAAGAGCATTTTGGGTATCAATACGCCCCCGCGTACCGGTACGCCTTGCCCAAAACAAGGGACCGTATCGATACCGCCCTTGAGCGTATCGATACGCCCTACCCTGCAAAACTGGTTTTAGCTGCAAAAACACAAGGGACTCAACGCATGAGGCATAAAACATTTAAGCAACATACAAGCACATATATGACTCGAGGCATCATTGGATAAACATATAAAGCAATTTAACCACTCAACGATGCAACAACCAACAAGACAATATTTTTAGAGGTAACAAGCATACATAACATTCACCAACATAGCCAAAAGCTAAACCAAAGTATAAACCAACAAGGCATAAGGCAAAACAAGCCCAAAATAACTAAACAAACTTGTCTAAAGAAATAGACATGTCAACAACACCTCAAAACATAAAGGTCATATCCCATTGCTTAATACTAATTATTGAAGTCTAAACACATACTTGAGCAAACTAAAATCCTTTGGATTCTCTGTTGTTCCTCGAGCTTCTCCGAAGGTCTAAGGGCATGCATTGTTGGAAAGAGAGCGTAAGCGTTTAAGCTTAGTGAGCGGTGCTCAAAATGGTAGCTACAATAATACAGTTTTAAAACATTAGTTTGCTTGAAAACCAAAACCATTTTCAAATCATTTCCACATGCTTGAACACATAACAACATGCATCTACTTTCACGTGCATCTACCGAATGCAACCACAAGCCATAGGCTTACCACATGCTCATTCTCATAACGCAAGCAAAGTAGCCAACAATGCATAAGCATAAGAGAAGAAATCAACAACATGCTTAACATGAGAATTAAAACATAATGGGTATATTGACATTCATCGTTTTTACTCGGATATGTGGATAGTTTCACAAACCCACTAGACACTTCTGGTGGAATCTCACATCACCGTACTCAATCGTCTAGCAAAACATAACTACCGGTGGAATCTCACGTCACCGTACTCAATCGTCTAGCAAAACATAACTACCGGTGGAATCTCACGTCACCGTACTCCTCCTTAGTGGAATCTAACATCACTAAGGCCACGCGCGACTTTTACCTCGAGTGCACTCTAATCCTATTGATCGATCAATTATATCTGGTAACAATTCAACACGTGTCAATATACTCATTCACAACCACAAGCATTATCAATGCTTGAACCACTTACCATGTTCAAACTTCCATGCAAAGAATGTACTCACGATGCAAGTATAAACACAAGTCATAAGTCTCAACATGTATAACAATGCAAACTAACACATAACAACATAACATGTTCAACTTGCATCAAGAGTCGTAAAATACAATTTAATTGCATAAACCTTTAAAACTTATTCTTGAACTTGGATTGGCTTTTCAAGCTCAATCCAAACTTGTAAAACATTCCCTTAACCACGTTAAGGCTTTTAAAATCGATCCACTCACCAGCCAACACACAAACGATGTTCAAGATGCCGAATCAAGCCTCTGAACTACCCAAATTTTCGTCCACAAAGCCCGAATCTAATTCCTCTATTTTAAGCAACCCAAAATTGAACATTAGAACACTAATACACCCACAAACACATCAAAATCCCGTAACTCAACAATCTTGCAACAACACACACCGATTCAAGCCCTGAATTTCACCCGACACATATCAATTCAATCCCAAACTACTTGCAGCCACACCCAACGAATTTACTATAAAAAATCTATCTTTTAACATTCCAAAACATCAACTCAAAACTATCAAACCATCAGTTGTCATTTAGACCCAAAACACATCCAAGAACCTAAGATTTTCAACCCAAAATTACCCACAATACCCATTTCGGGTTTCCCACAACATCCTATCATTTTCATGTTATTTTAGCAATAAAAGAAAGTTTAAAACACACACAAACTCAGTCATAGTCAACCCAAATGAAAACTTATAAACTTTCTTTCATTTCAAACCAAACTTTAAAAATCAAAACATGTTTAAACCATATGTTTTGCAAAAATCTCAACATTTATGACTCAAGGAAGATGAAACCAAGTTAAGGAGCCATTTAAGTTGAAGAAATCACTTGGATTAAGAGCTTGGGGCAATGGAAAAGTGAAATGGGGTTATGAGAGGTTTTTGAACGTGAAAAACAAGTCGGAGAAGATGATAGCTTTCAAAAACCCTTTTTAGAATTACACAATTTCTTTTTTGCCATTTTCTCTTTTAAAACACTTTTAGATGTGTTAAAAATAAATTTTCTCCAAATTAAATTTAACGCGACTCGGCTTCACTAAATCGATTATCTCCCGGCCCTAAACTCGGGGCGTTACACCTTTAACCAATAACTAAAATATGACGTTGTGATAAGATTTTTTCTCGAAAGGAAACCTTCATGGGTCCCACTATTTTTTTTAAAAATCAATTAAAAAGGGGAACTTCTTTTGAAAGTTTCAAGTTTCGAAAAAAAAACCTTAAAAAAGTTTTGGAGTCGCCATAGGCCACTGAGGTAGACCGAGCACCATAAAAAACTAAACTAAAGATTAATTTCGAAGGGTTCGGGAGTTGGTTACGTGTGGGGAAGGGTCAGCACCCTCATCATGCCCGGAGATCGGTACCAAAATAATTATTGCTTTTAATTGATGGAAATTGTTTAAAATTTCAAATGAATTTAATTAGGGATTCTTAATCAAAAATTAAACTTTAATTATACGAGCTTTATCAAATTGGCGATTTCAAATTAATTAGACATTTAATTAAAATGGATGACGGTACACCAGACCAAAGACTAAACCGAGATCATATAAGTCTGGATGTCGTGTTAGTTTAGGGTTCGGATCTCGTACGTCACCTTTATGCATGATGCAAGCAGACAAAATATGATGTCATGGTCTTGTTCGTTTTACTTACGAATTTTACCTTTAGATAATGCAAATTAATTCGAATATTCGGGGTATATCTAATAATCTAGGACATCTCAACCCGAATACACGAATTAATAAGTACCTCCTTTTTATAATTAAAATTAATAATTATGCAAATTAGGATGTTGAAAGTCACGTGAAATGACATTTAGGACGCATGCCACAAAAAACACATTCGAGCAACATAAAAACTAGCTATACCCACATTAAAACCATATACTACATACATAATAAAACTATATTATATGCATGAAACTATATAATATAAAAACACATGTTAAGAAAGACGTTATAAAAGGCATACAATCATATGCTATAAAATAAATAACACATCATATGCCACGTATTATATATCCATCAACATAAACATTGTCAACATGGAAACCACATACATAAAATATGAACATTATTTAATAATATGGTAAAAAGCATGAATGAGGATTGAAAATTAAATATGCATGGAGACAGGGACAAAGAAAACAATTAAACCAACAATTAGGGGACCAAAACAATAATAAAACCATTAAAAAAACATTGAATCACAAAGAAGGGACTCAATTAAAAGATCGCACCAACATAAAGGGACCGAGATGGTGATTAAACCATTCAAAAACATATTAAAATGAAAATAAGGACAATCAATGAGAGAATTTAAAAATATTGAGGGACTACGGGCGTGGTTTAAAAATGCAGAAGCCCCTGCGCGCGTAAATATGGGGACACCGAGGGGTTTAAAACAAATTAAACAAGTTTTAAATTATTAAAATACTATAAAACACATTTTAAAACAGTTTAATCTCTTTTCACAAACCTAAAACACTCAGAGACTCTCCCCCTCTCTCGTCCGAAAACTTCAACACCGCTCTGGTCGCCGTTAACCGACGCCGGAGATTTAAAAATCTTTTGCCACTCTTTTTCCGACCTTTCAAAACCCAAAACAAAAAAAAAATACTTCGCAAAATCAGAATCCCAAACCCTATTTCTTTGTTTTTTTTAAAAACCGAAATCCAAAAAACAATTTTTAAAATAAAGTTTTCAAACCCTACTTTTCCATCGATTCACCATGCATGGGCTTGGAAGAGACCAAGAAGCTTGTCACCGATGAAGAAGACGAATTGTCGCAAAGGTAAAAAAACTGAAACCCTAACTTTTTATTTTTTGCTTCAAAATGAAATGAAAATAGAAGATGATATGACACCTCTGAAAGCTTGAGGCTTTTTTCTATTGCTCTGAAATTCTTCGAATGATCCTCCATTACATTGTGTGTTTCAGGTTTTATAACACCGAAAAATTACATTTTTGTTATTAAATGAAATTTGAACGAAAATTCCTATTGGTTGATCTAATTTGTTTGCATCTGCCCTCTGAAAATCCGTTGCATTTCTTGAAAATTTTGGTATTTCGTATATGCTTGTCCTTCTCTGACGTTTTGTTTTTTTATCTGCATACGACTGCGACTGGAGAGGGGGACCAGAGGACGAGTGTGGCTGGCCGGACGACGCGGAACGATCCCAGCCGTCGGTGAAAGATCTGGACGGTTGCTCGAGATTCGAAAAAGCGCGCGTGAGGGAGATGTAGCGTCGTGTGCGATCTACACACGCGCTGGGAGCCGAGAAGTCGCGCGTGCGACGCGTGGAGGTTCTGGAGACTTCTCTCTTCGGCCGTGGACGGTTAGATCTTTCCTAAAATTAACGGTCTAGAAATGGCTACGCAAGACACAAAGATAGGCAGATTAGGGTTTTTAGTTAGGTTGGGCCAGACGGGCCTTTTAAGTTTTTTGGGCTCTTTTTTTAAATGTAAATGGACTTTTAATATAAAAAACTTGGGTTTTATTTTTATTATAGATTAGGCTTTTATTTATTATAAATTGTGTATGTTATTATATGTATTAGTTTTCTCCAGATTTTCAGATTCGTTTTAAGAAAACAACAACAACAACAATAATAATAATAAAATATAATAAATAATAATAATAGTAATAAAATAATACCAACAATGGTCTTTAGTAATAATAATAGTGATAGATAATGAAATGATAATAGAGTTGATAGTAATAATAGATAATAATAGTAGTAATAATTATAATATTATTTAGGGTTTTTACAAATAACATAATACTAGTGACTATATAAATATTATAATACTAATAATATATATAATATTTTTTATTTTTAAAAAATATTTTTTTTTTGTTTATAAAAAATATTTTTACTCAAATTGAATTATAAAATATTCTTATTAATTTAATGAAAAAGGTCTCTGATTATTTTATTTAAAAAGTATGTCACTCAAATCACATTATTTAGGTCACTATAAAGTCTATTCAGCAACGCTGGTAAAAGATCATTTGCGATAAAAAAAAATCGACGTTGAAAAAGTTAAAAAATTTATCTTTTTCAAAACGAATGTTTGGGACTACATTCAAGCACAAAAATATGATGAAAAGGAACAAATATAAAATATTTAGCGAAGCTTTTCCGTTTGGCCGCCGCTTTTACTCCGAACGCTGCCTGGGAAACGTTGCTGTTCAGGGCTTAATTTTATTGGGCCGCTAAGAATTGATTGGGCCAATCCTAGGAATCCAAAACGCAGCCGTTTTCTTGGTGGGTGGGCGGAGAGAAGACGTCTCTATGTAGAGACCGTCGTCAATAAAATCAAATAATTTCCAAAAACAATCCCAAGAATCAGATATTCTGCAGAACTTGGAAGCAAGAAAAAAGGGAAATGGCGTGTCGTTTCATTCTTCAAAATCACTCAAAACGACATCTTCTTCACTCCGCCTTCGCTTCCAGATCCGTAATTTTTCTTCTTTTCCTTTTTTTCTATTTCCAGCATCAATTTAAGAGATGAAATATTTTCCTCTAATTTATTTGTTTTTTTTTAATTGAAAAGGCAAGTACTTTGGTCTTAGCCGAGCATGAAGGCGGCTCGATCAAAGCTCAGTCACTGAGTGCGGTGGTGGCTGCCAGCTCCATCGGCCAAGACAACCGCGTTTCCTTGCTATTGGCTGGCTCCGGCTCTTCCCTTCAGCAAGCCGCCGAGAAAGCTGCCACGTGTCACCCTTCTATTTCCCAGGTAATTTTATTATAATTTTTACGTTACACCATTTGTTTTTAATTACTTCAATATTAGTAATTTTTGTAAAGAATGGTAATTATTTCATGAGTAAATATGTTTTCTTTGTAGGTTCTTGTAGCTGATTCCGATAAGTTTGCATACCCTTTGGCGGAGCCATGGGCTAAGTTAATCCAATTGGTTCAGCTAAAAGGAGGCTACTCTCATGTAATTGCTACTTCAGGTTCATTTGGGAAGAACATAATACCTCGTGCTGCTGCCCTTTTAGATGTTTCTCCGGTTACTGATGTTGTTGGAATTAATGGCACTCATCAATTTATCCGGTAACCTTATGTTGTCATACTATTTGTTCGATGCAACAGTATGTATGCACTGTGGTGGATGCTATTTGTATGTGAATAGTTGTTGCTTGTCGTGCAAGTTAAGTTTATCGAGTTGTGTCGGTACACTCGAGCTTTCAAAACAGTGGACTTCTGTAAGAATGGCAAGTAGATTAAGGATTAGGAGGGATTTCATTTTGCTAGCGTTATCCGGGGGTTAGTGTCTGGTACGGTATATGCTTAGTTATTTCTAGGTCCATATATTTAGAGTTTCATACCTGTCGTACCTATGTATAAATGTGCCATATACAAGTATTAGATACTGGTACCGCCGTACCAAGAAAATGATAAGTCTATGCAATATAGGCATTTTGAGGTCTGTTCCATGTCTGCTAGTTGGTTGCTGGTCTAGGGCCAAAGGGTCTTGATTTTGAATTGTACCGAAATTATTAGTCGTCTAATACTTATAGCTTCTTGTGAGTTGTGGCCATAGTTATATTATGTTTGACTTGGTTCCCACACGTGTTTATGATCGATTAGTAACTTCTTGTTTCTTAATGGACAAGAACAAAGCAACCAACTATGGCCACAACCATAGTTTCTTGTGACTGTTGCTTTGTTATTGTCATTAAAAAACCGAGTTGATAACAGGATTAGAACCATCAAAAAGCGACTCAATGCTTATCTTGTACTATGCATAATCCTACATGTGGATAATGAATCACTATTATGACAATGCTTATCTTGTATTATGCATGATCCTACATGTGAATAATGAATCATTATTATGCCTCATGTTAAACTGATTTTGATACAAGATGTGCTCATTTCTTTGTCACAGGCCTATTTATGCAGGAAATGCCCTTTGTACAGTTCGATACACTGGTGCCAACCCTTGTATGTTGTCAGTTAGATCCACCTCTTTTCCGGTGCCTCCTATCTCGGGTGATTCAAAATCCGGTGGGGCTTCAATTTCTGAGGTTGATCTCTCAACCTTTGATGAAGGTCTGTTTTCCTTTTACTGATGCACAGATGTTCACATCAACTTTTCTCTTCCTTGTAAGATATTTTGTGTTCGTGCTTCAGAGAAGAAAGGAACCTAAGAAGGCTTTTGTGCTATTGTAGTTTCTGATGGATGTTTCTTCTGTGATTGGAATTATAATGTTGAGAAATTCTACCTTAAAAAATTGTTCAGTACTCTAACTCGTTAATTTATTTGGGTATTGATTTTGCAACCAGTCTTTGTTGTGTCTTGACCTTCATTCTTACATCGATTGCAGATTCTATTGGTAAGTCTAGATTCATAAAGCTATCCTCCGAGGAGACAGATCTCCCTGATTTGGGAAGCGCAAGAGTTGTGGTTACAGGTGGAAGAGCTTTGAAAAGTGCTGAGAACTTCAAAATGATAGAGAAGCTTGCAGAAAAACTTGGTGCAGCTGGTATCTTCAAGAACTCTACTATGTCGAACTTATAATACCTTCCATTTCATCGTCTTCCTTGTCACAACCCTTCTTCAATGAATTTGTATATATGGGATTTGTCAATGTGATCTATTAGTCTTCAATATTTATGATATCATGCTTACTGGTTCGTACCTTTCGCTATAGTTGGTGCTACCCGTGCTGCTGTTGACGCTGGATTTGTTCCCAACGAACTTCAGGTAAGATACATATGGTTCTTTCCTGCTTACAAGTTTCAAGCATGCCATAAGGAGCTTGTATCAAATGTTACAATTAGCACATTTTGTTGCTGGACACCTTTTACATGTGTTCTTCTTCCTCATCTCCTTTGTATTATTTTTTTTTGTCAGGTTGGCCAAACCGGCAAAATTGTAGCCCCGGAACTATACATGGCATTCGGTGTTTCAGGAGCCATTCAACACTTAGCTGGCATGAAGGATTCTAAGGTTATTGTTGCCGTCAACAAAGATGCCGATGCACCCATTTTCCAGGTGACCCTCCTTTCCTATCCATGCATGTGTCATTGAGAGATGTGAATGCATGCATGCATGCATACGCAAAATGGGTGCATATATGACCTTGCTTCACATATGTCCGACTCCGAAACTGATTGATTATCACTGCCATTTTATTTACGGTGCAGGTAGCCGATTATGGACTCGTAGGAGATCTTTTCGAAGTGATACCAGAGTTGTTAGAGAAGCTTCCTGAGAAAAAGTAGGACTGTATACCTCCCAAAGTTGCGGAAAATGTTGAATGTTGTTTAAATCAAAGGTTCCAATTGAATAGCAATAAAACAGAGGATAATTTGTGGTATTTTATCACATTAAAGAACTCTCTAGAAAGGATCAATGCTTCTTTCTTTGTGTGATTTTTATAAAAAAAGATTACAAAAATAAAATAAATTGGACTTCATGAGTTGGTCGAATTGAGATTTTAACTGATCTAAACCTAGTTCGAATGGTAGATTCCTTCGCAGGGTTAAACTCCTTTCATCACCTTTTGAACGTTCCTTCCTTAGCTGCAAGGTAGGTTTCTTCGTTTCTTGGTTCACGGCCGCTTATTTCAGGGCTGGTGTTTCTGGTCTCGAGTCCCTGACCTTGGGATTTGTCCCGTTCCTGCCTTGTCTCTAGCTCCAAACTGATCCTTGCATCACCACCTGCTCACTGTGAGCTTCCTCCCTCTCCTAGCAACACTTTCCTTTGAAAACACACGTTGACCTCAATCTTTCCAATGGAAACAGAGCACGAGAGGATCATCTCCGAGTCACGTTCCCAACATTCTCATGACCCAGAAAATCCCATTAATGACAGTCTAAAATCTCTGGACTTAAATGAGGATGGTGAAGTCAACTTTACCATTAAAAACCATACTTTGGTAGGTAAGATTCTCTCAGATGTGGCGGCAAAGCATCTCACCATCAATGCCATCCTCCGGAAAGCTTGGAAATGTCCGGATTTGAAATGTCATGATCTGGGGAAGAATGTTTTTCTCTTTGTCTTTCAATCACCAGAAGATAGGCTCAGGATCTTAGAAAACCGACCATGGGCCGTTCAAGATCGTCTTTTAATACTGGAGGAGTGGTTGCCGGAAGTTGCTTTTGAAGAACTTGACTTCGCCATGGAGGAGTTTTGGATCCAAGTGTACAATCTCCCTATCACCTTAATTACTCCAGAAAATATCAAGAAGATCGGGAACTTGTTCTCGCGCTGTTATGGTTAAAATTTCGACAATAACAGTAAGGTGAAGTGGGATGGACACTTGAATCTTAGAGTTGCTATCCGCGTGAAAGACTGAAGACTGGCTTTGTTCTCAACCGGAAAAGCTTCAAACCTCTGGAAGTATCTTTCAATACGAGAGACTTCCTAAGTTTTGTTACAAATGTGGCAGGATCGGGCATAGGGAGAAGGAATGTTGGCACGATACAAGTCTCTTCAAACTATCTGGTTGTTTTGGATCATGGCTAAGAGCAGCTCACATCTGGGAAAGAATGACGAGACAAGTATCTCAACAACATCGGCGACACCCAGCTCTTGATGAAAACCATGTAATCCGCCACACCACAGCTACAAAAGATGACAGTCCACTACAAGACAAAACTAGCCATTGTTTCAAAGAGATCTCAGATCACTCGATCCCCACCCCCGAGGGTACGAGGATACTAGGGTTAACTAGTGATGGGACTGCACCTTTCTCTTCTCACGCAATTTCCTTTTATGATAAGGACACTTTGAAGTCTTCCTACTCTGAAGGGAAAAGAAAAGTTGACATTGTGAACTCCAATGTCAAACCTAATACCTTGGCGGGCAAGGAGCTTTGGCCAAAAGCAATCCCAGTTGAGAACACCTCAAGCCTGACTTGTCCCTCAAGCATCAACTCAGATGAACTTTAGAACGACTTGATAATTGAGAAAGTGAACAATCTTGGTGTTTCTGGTAGCCGAAAGCGAAAGAGATATGAGAGCTGCGAAGAGTCTTTCTTCGTGGCCAAACGAAAAGAACTGTGACAATATAACTCAGACGGAATCTTTTAGATTGCTCTTGGTAACATGGGGCAAATGAATTTGGTGTTGTGGCAAATGAGGATGTCCTTAAAGTGGCATTGTTCCCAGAATCCTTCACCTGCGCATCTTCAGTTATTAACAACATTGAGAGGAAAAAGAAAGGGTTCTCTTGTGGCACCAAAAGGCTCACGCTCATCAAGCAAGCTGCGCGACGTAAGCACGTAATGAAAATCACCAAGGTCATACTTGACGAGGTGGGAATCAAGGAACTTGGCATTGATCCTCTCGATAAGCAAATCACCAAAATAACATCTATGTACACCTCTCTGAATGAGGAAATAGTGTTAAGCGATGAGGAAAGCCAGCCCGACCCAAGCTCGGTGAAATTCTCAGTAGACCAGGTCTCAAATGACTCCTACATAGCGGGTAATCCCTTAGGGGTTATCCGCATAAAGCATGGTTACATCGGCCATCAACTTTTTCGAGCCGAAGACACGAAAGATGGTGCCTCTCGCAATTCTTTCCCCTAGGATCAGTAAGTATTCTCGTTTCACTACTGATCTGAGGACCTTCACAGTTTGGTTTTTCGCTAGCATCGTCTCCAGCTTCAGACAAAAAGTTGTGTCTGCCGTTGGATTTTGTTTCCACGACTGTTCTAATCCCAAGTCTGGGTTTACGATAGCCACGAGCAAGTTGATAAGACTCATGTCTACTGACGCTGGAGCCTGCCTTCCGAAAAGAGCTCCCACTTGGACGTTGCTTTCGAGTTCCAATCCAAGAACCTTGGACGATGAGGATCGCGTGTCTACGCTCTTGTTTTTGTCCCTGCTTAGGGTGCACCCAATGGCTTGGGTTTATCCACGCTGGCGTCTGTTGTTCGTTGAGTGTCAATGACTTTGTTTGCCAATGTCTTTTGTTTGTTGCCTGTGTCAAAGGCTTTGTTTTTTGTTCAAGGCTTAGTTGGTCTACTGCTTGCGTCTGTTGTTTCGTCCAAAGTGATCTCTGTTGGTTTCTGTCTTTACATTTTGTTATCCATCGTGCATGGCTCTACATGTGCTTTTGTTTGTACCTTTCATTTGGTTTCTAATGAATTTTGGTATTTGGATAAAAAAAACTAAATTGGAGTTCAATCTCAAATATTACCAAGGAAAAAGAGATGCATCATGCATCATATTATATATGGATGAGGAAAACAAAATAATTAAAATATTTAAATACAACAATTCAACTAAGCGCATCTAGTGTAGTGGTATCATAGTACCCTCCCACGGTACTGACCGGATGCGCATTCCGTTTAATTTTTTTTTTACCGGTCGAACTTTTGTCTGATTTTGTAATGTTTTCAGACCCAGGTAAAAAACATTTAACAATAAGGCCAAAAGCATTGCCTGTCACTGGTCTTAATACGAACAATACATTTCTATTTTTACATGCTGTTCTTTTCTCCTTTTAGCCTGTACTTCACTCAGGCTTTGGCTTGTAGTTCTGATTCAATGAGTTCAGTTCGTCAAATCTAGCTGCTGGTGAACAGTTTTATGGTTTCGGTTCATGAATCCAATTCCAGGGTAATGATTGCGTGAATGTACATACCAGCAGATCTCTAAGATATCGAAATCCCGTGTTTGATAGTCACATGAACCCTGACTCTATATCCGAAGTTAAACCGATCAAATGGCCTTTTACGGAGTTTTTCTTCATACACAAAACTTGAATCGAAAACTTTTATTTAACAACAACGAACTCTTCACCAATACATTCAATTAGCATTTGAATAAATTATTTGGCATAACAAATGAAGAGGTAAGAAATGAAGAGAATCTTGTATTGTTTATTAGCTCGAATATTAAAGTTTTTTTTTTCAATTAATGCATGTATTTGAATGAATATTAGAATGTGTGATATGGGAAACCACATCTTCTGGAATAATTCTCAATATATATATATATATATATATTATAAATTTATAAGATCTGTTGAAACACAACAGCAGCCGTTGTAAGGATATTAGGGTTCCTTGTTGACTTCTAGGTAGTTGGAACTTGGAACCAATATGTCCTTGAATTTTTCTAATCCATTTCTCATCGTATTTATAACTCTTTGACATATACAAAAAGTCAACAAAATAAAAATTCTTAGATGCAAACGAATTATTTCTGAGTGATTTGTTAAATTAAATAAATGAGTATGACTAAATAGAATTATGCTCCTTCATTGAACAAACAAGTTAGAATAGAGGTGTGGTCAAGATTCGTTCGTGTTCGTTTATAAGCTTGTTAATTGGTTTATTTATTTAAATTTGACGTTTTAAATATATATTTGATTGTTCTCCGAACATTAAACAAATAAATATAAACACACTTTTTAAATAAGCGAACATGAAAGAAAAATTATTTGTTCAAGCTCAGTTCATTTGTAATCATTAGGGGATAGAAATCGTTAGCCCCTTAACTATGCCCCCACTTTAAAAAAGTGACTTTAAAGTTTAAAATTATGGTTTAGGGTTAGGGTTTAGGAAATTAGGGGTACGTTGTATTTTTAAGGCTTAAAGTTTAGAGTTAAGAATGTGAAATTTAGGGTTAGAGTTTGAAATTTAAATTTTTATTGTATTTTAGCGCGGGCATAAAAAAAGACATATTTAGAGGTAGAAAATTTTTGTTCGTACTTAATATCATTCTATATACACGTGTGTGATCATGCAAAGCAACTTTATTGGTTGCATTGGTACAGAGAAAGAGAGCTATATAGTACATATGTAATAAAATTTGAAATCAACCTAGATATTGTAGTGCCATAGACAAAGGAACTAAACAAAGACCCCTTTTCTTTAGTTGAGTTTCTTCATTTTCTCCCACAATTTTCCCATCCACCATCTCTCCTAATGAACCACTTCCTTTCTCCTTCTGCAATAACAAAATTTTACAAAAAAATTATTAATCCGGTAAAACGAAGACGAAAGATCGAAAGAGTTGTCCGGATTTGAACCCGAGACTTACCTGAGACATGTCCGTAACCTCTTTCATCTTCAAGTTCTTACCAAACTGGTTCTCCATGATACACATCTATAAAAACAAAAGAAATCCCATGAATATATATACATACATATATATGTATGTATATAATGTTTAAGTTAAAATGAAAGAACTGACCTTGGGGCTATTGACAGGAGAGCTAGCAGTATCTTCCAAATCATCATCGACAAAACCAGCAGACGATCCGTTGGTCTTTCTTTTTTTGAAACTCAGCCTGTTTTTTTTAATGCTTCTATGATCCAACGAAGCTCCAACAACATCATGTTTTCCAGAAACAAGAGATGATGTCTGGTAATTGATGTCCGAAGAAGAACAGCTGATGTTCCCATTGTTATGATCATTTGAGAAATCTTCAAAGTAAATAGTCCAACTACTTTCCTCAGGCGTTTCATCATCATAACAAAGAGGAACCGGCGTTGATCTGCTCATGGAATCCATGGGAAAAACTGGGAATTCTTCAACGTAGGAGATAACAAAAGAAATACACGTTGAATCCTGATAAAACCCTTGCTGCACGACTACATTTATACATACATATATATATTATATAGTGTAATATACAGAGAGAAAAACAATAAACAAGTTGAGAATAATTTGGAATATATGAGGGATGTGTGGACCAAATACAAAGTAGAGTTGGGGGGAAGAATGTATGCACCAACAGTAGAAATTATTACATGGTCCCGGACCACCACGTCATCTATGGTCCTTATCCACTAAAAGTAAGTTACATAATTTTTTTCATGTCATTATTTTATTTATAATTAACTTCTATATAACCACCCACTCTCTACTTACATGGTTTAAAAATGTGAAGATTCATCGTTAGAAAAAATGACATGGAAAAAAATAAATAATGTGGCTGATTTTTAATGGGAGGGACCATAGATGATGTGGTGGTTCGGGACTATGCAATAATTTTTCCACCAACAGAGATTTGTTATTACCAAAAGTTCTAGGATTCAAATAGGATTTGTTATCGTAATAACGGTAGTGATACGGTTAAAAACTATTATTATAGAAAATAACGGTTTATAATGATCATAATATTTCTATAATTGTTTGCAACTGCGATAAAAACGCGACCATAATTGCAATTTAAATTTATGATGAAATTTGTTAATATGATAAAAAAAATGAATTTTGTTAATGGGTGGACTTAAACCTTTCCCGCTAACTTGGTTGAATCTCTCTCTTAAATCACATGGTTTGACCAAAATAGAATTTTTGTTCTTACAAACTCATCTTTGTTGGATAGACTTTTTAAATACTACCATGAGTTTAATATAAGTTCAAGTGTGTGGTATGATGTCTTCTTCATCTAAATTATTATATAAATTGGAATTGAGGGAATTAACAAATACCAATTGTGTATATCAGGTTAAAGTCCACGAAAATTAGGATAGATTCCATAAAATGAAAAACACTTGCACTCCCTTAACGTTTGATGAAAATTTCATTACTTTAAATTTATATCGAAAATTAGAAAATTATTTACTGTTGGGGTGTATTTTAATCTAACTAAAATTTAATTATTTTTTAAATTTATATTTAATTAAATCATATATTGTAATTTTGAGTTGAATTTGTTAAATTGGTTCATTTAAGATAAATTCGTTCCATTATTTTCTAAGTTTTAATGCTAAAGAAATTGGTTAGAATGAAATGTAAAGGTAAATTAAATAAAAATGAAAAATATATTTATTATCAATTAGAGTTATATTGAAAATAAGCTTACATCAATTAATCAAATTCATATATTTTTCCGAGTTTACCTTTTTTTTAAATAAAGAAAAGTATGTTTTGTTAAAATTTTCAGTTGACATCTTTGTCTTCTCTTAAGTTATGGGTTCAAGACTCAGTATGAGCGAAATTCCACTTTTCTCTCTTTAGGTAGAAATTGTTAAAAAAAATGAATCTCATTAAAACTCTTTCATAGCCAGACTTGATATAATACCCAATTCTAGACAACAAAGGAAATAGAAAATAAAATGGGAGATAAAAATAAAATTGTTTATAAATTATGATATTTTATTAAAACTATAATTTACGATACACACAATGTAGAGGAAATATATAAATATGTGTAAATTTTACATTTTGAGATATATTATTTATGTATTATATTATATATATATATATATATTAAAAAGACAATAAATCAATAGTAACTATTAAAATAATGGTTTATAATTGTGAGTATTGTTTTTATAATGAGCTTCTACAATATTAGGTCAAGTTGAATATTGGTAATTATATTCGAAAAAAGTGGGTTGGTGGATAAAATTATAAGGTAAGTGGTAGGTGAAGGTGAATTCACTAAAAATAATTAATGTTCTACAATTATTTATTATATTTAATTTGATTATTTGGTAACTTACTAACTGATTTTAAATACCAGATAAAAAAAAGTTTGGTGTATTTCATAAATGCATGTGCTAAACTTGGTAATCTAACAATGATATTTTGACTAATTATGGCTAAATAATCAAAGCAATGACCAAAATTAAACTGAAATCATGATTTGTTGGGTAATTAATGTTTGCCAATTAAAAGAAAAACTGTTGCTCTCTAGGTTTCTTAAAGTTTTATCCTGACTAATTTGAATTGACTCGCGTCGCACATTTAGTTTTAGTGGGTGAATTTCCTCCCAGTAGAGATTTTCTGCATACACAAGGCCTTGAACTCGAGACATGCTTAAGCAATACCAAACTGTTTACCACTTGAACCAATTATATTGGTTGCGAATTTTAAAATTTTTAAACTTTGATTATTTAAAAAAAATTGTGAGGAAGTTAAGGAAAGACTTTGTGTTTGTTACAAATTCATTGGTTGGAATACATACATACATGCTCCCATCATTGGAAGGGAATATATCAACGTATTTGAGAAATTATTTGTACAACATTGACTTCTGCAATAAACAAACACACACACGTATATGACTTATTATAATAATAATAATAATTATTATTATTATAATAAAAGGGTTATTATTATTATCATTGGAAGGTTTTCATTGATCAGATGGAGAAATCTGCCTTGTTTTATACAAATATTATGATATAAGTAATCTATAACAGTAATAGATCCAGAAATTCAAAAATGATGGTCTAAAATATTTTTTTTAAGCGAGTATGCAAATTTTTAAATTTTCTTTTCATACACTAAACTTATTTTTCAAATGATGGGTATGTAATTACTTCTTATAAGAGCCACATGCATCCGACACTACTCCTTAGGTACCCAATTTCCCTTTTAAAACAAATTGAGAATAATTTTCATTTTTTTTCTTTTCTCTCAATAATAATCTAATGCTATTGATTGAGGTAGTTATGTAGTGCAACACTCTAACCTAGGCTAAATTCCGGCTGAATTTAACCTAAAATGTTACTCTATCTACTCTAAAAAAATATATAATTGGTAATAATTTCGGTTACAATTGAAAATGTTACATTGCGGCAGATTTTAACCTAAAATGTTATATGTTTACTCTAAAAAGTTTACACAATTAGTAATAATTTCGGTTACAATAGAGAAAATATTACATGGGTAACATTTTAGGTTACAAGGACAATTTACATAATTTTTTTGAAGAATGTAATTTTCGGTTTCGACCTAAAATATTATCCAATTCACTTTAAAAATTATACACTTAGTAAATATTTCGGTTACAATTAATTTCAGTCTTTTTTAGCTTTATATTAACTAGATATATTTTAGACTCATCTCTATCGACTGTATATAATTTTTTATAGGATTAGTTGGTGAGAAGATTTGGTGAAGATTTGTTTCTAAATATTTTGGAATTGAACACTTTTTATTATTAAAAAAATATGTCAACCGTTAAAATAAAACTCAAATCGAGGGTCAAAACATGTCACAAGTTTCAAAGAAAAAACGTGGACAATTTTATTTTACAAAAACGCAACTAACTAAAACTATTCGTGAGACAAAGCTACGAATTTTGGGTAGTGGGTCAAGGTAAACGTTAAATTTTTTATAGGTAAAAGTTTTTAAAAAATAGCGTTACTTTTTTTAAATTTTAACTATCTATTTCACCGATCAAAAGATTTAAAAAACGTGTAAAATAGTTTTATATTATGTGTAAGGATCATAACCTATATATATGTGTCGTCGCATGTCGAAATCAGAGTGAATAAAATCACGAACAGTAGAATACAAAGAGATGCTCGACGTTGAACGTCATAACACAGGCAGGATCACAACAGACATAATATCCTGCGAACCATGCAACACCCTCCGCAATATGTGGCAAACAGACAGAACCACAAACAACATCGTAACTCATCAGCTGGTCACATAATAACACACGTGTCCATCACATTTGTCGATGAGAACCTATGACGTCAAGTCATAGCAAGTCTAATCAACGCGCTACCATAACCCCAACATGCAACCGAAAGGGACTAATGTCTTCCATTCCCAACACCATCACGACCCAAAAACAAGAGCAATATATAAGATTTGACCCGAAACGACCATTCCGACTATCGTTGGACCATCGCTTTTGACCTCTGATCAATTTGGCGACCAATAATATTTAATCTAAAAAAGGTAAATTGCACTCCTTTGTTTCATTATTCCTTTAAGATTAATACTATTATAAATTTATACAATTTTTATTTTGAATAATGTTGGTGTGATTACAAAATAGTATCTGTTTAATTTTTTAACATTTTAATAACACATATATTATGTACACATAGTACTAAACTCGAATTATTTAGACGAAATAAATCCCCTTTTACCACTAAGCACTCCACATGTTCAAATCTATACAAAAATTAGGTCCTCTGAAGTTAGATAGAGGGGGTCCATTAATCTTTCATTTTTTTTCTCGGCAATTTTAAAGATTTATTTAATCTTTCATTTTCTATGATAAAAACAGAAAAACTAGACAATGGGGGGAGAGAGTTCATGCTCCCCACGTGCACCCCAATACACTGCATTTATTTTCTTGCATTGTATGATGATTATTGGTCATGACCCAACGTTTTCGATTTACTCAATTAAACCGAATACGTTTTCATTTAAAAAAATGTTTTTTAGGATTAGTTTATTACGCTCGACGAGTACCGATGAGTACTAGTACTACTAGCAATGAGCACTATCGAGCATCATTAATTTATAAAAATTAAAATTTTAAAGGACTTGTCGTACAATTATAAATCATTTAAAAATTAAAAGATAAATTAATTAAAATACATTATTTTATTTTAATTTTCTTTTAAATATAATTAGATTAAAATATTTACCCTTAAATTATAAAACTTTAATTTTTTTTTTAAAATTCAAGCCGCAACCGGCCGCAGTCACATTCAACCAATCACATTGAGTATACAAATGTGTAGGCTTCCCCTCTCAAAAAAACAATACAAATGGGGAGTACAAAGTTAAGTAAATCATGGGAATTTAAATGACCCTCAAATATCAGAATTGCAATAAGACCCGACCAAACATATGCGGTTGGCGGCGGTATGGTGATTGGTTGAATGTGGCCGGCGGTAGGTGGCTAACGGTGACAACAACTTGAATTTTAAAAGAAAAGAATAAAATTTTATAATTTAGGATATATAATTTTATCTAATTACATTTAAAAAAATTAAAAATAAAATAATATATTTTAATTAATTTATCTTTTAATTTTTAAATAATTTATAATTATACGATAAAGTCCTTTAAATTTTTAATTTTTATAAATTAAATTAATAGTGCTCATCGTTAGTGGTACTCATCGCTGTTCGTTGAGCGTAGTAAAATTTTCCTTTCCTTTTTCGTAAACATTATTATTTCATAAAATAACTATTTCCTACCGTTGTGCGGTCCTTTGAATGAAGTCTAGGTAAGAATTGTGATATAATACGCTTCTTGCCCGACTTTATTTCCTAATATTTCTTTGGTTTTGTGATGTTTTTTTTTTCTTCTTCTATTTTTGTTATGAAAATGAAAAAAATTAAGGTGTATAGTTCTTTCATTATTCTTTTATTTATTTTTGAATAGTCGAAAGATGATTACAAGGTAACATTTGTTCATAGCTATTTTTAATTCATTAACAAAGTACACACCTTTTGCAGACTTTGTGATTGAACCTAGATCTCTCGGATGAACATCATTCGTTTTTTCAAATGAACCACTTATTAGGTTCTAGTTTACAATTTTTTAAACATAAAATTTGATATAATATTTATATTATCCGGACTCTTCCTTTCATTTTTTGCAAAGCAAAAGTCAACGTATTAATAATTAAACCTCAAAAGAAGAATCTTACTAGAAGAAAACGTTGAGAAAAACACGTCTAAACCGAAAGACAAAAGACATAAACATAAACGACACGCTAACTGAACTAAATCTAAACAACTACTTAATTTATAGTTTGGATTCGATTTTCACAAACACGTGTAAATATTCTATTACGATCCGACATAAACATATTGCGGCGCGTGAATAAGTTTAATTAAGTAATAATTAAATTATAACTAACCGAACTAAATTTAATCAACTACTTAATTTATAATTTGGATTAGATTTTGACAATTTCGTGTAAATATTTTATCACAATCCGACGTAAACATATTGCGGCTCGTGAATAAGTTTAATTAAGCAATGATTAAATTATATCAACAACGTGTTAACCGAACTAAATTAATCAACTACTTAATTTATAGTTTGGATACTAGAATTTGACAATCACATGTAAATATTTTATTACAATCCGACATAAACATATTGCCGCTCGTGAATAAATTAAATTAAATTATAATTTCAATTCTAACTTATAAACATTTCTAATTTCGTCGTAATAAATCTCTAATAATTTTAAAATTAAATAATTTTGTCTCTATCTAATTCGACACTCTCCCCGAAATAATCAGTTTAGTTTCACTGAAAAAACAACAACAAAAACCATTGACTTAAGGCAAAAAAGAATACACACTCTCATGAACTTATCAGGATTGCCACGTCAGAATAAGAACCTGAAGAATGAGTGGTTTCCGACCTGGCAATTCAGTCGTTTCCTAGGTTCCCACCAAACCCTCCACCCCAATTTCCTCATTTTTTTTACCTTATTTTCCCCTAAAAATACTATATAAATAAGTCTTTTGGTAAATTTTATTTGTGCAAAGACAGTTTTTAGTGAGCTATACTCTAGAGAGAAAAAAGTCAGATCTGTTCACCAGTCTTGATTTGATGTATGGTTTTCTTCTTTCATTTCGAAAATTTTAATTTTCAAAGTTGTTTTCTTATTCTATTTCGAAAATTTTGATTTTCAGAGTTGTTTTCTTCTTTTATTTCGATAATTTTGATTTTCAGAGTTGTTTTTTTATTCTATTTCGAAAACTTTGATTTTCAAAGTTGTTTTTTTATTCTATTTCAAAAATTTTGTTTTTCAGAGTTATATATTAATCATGCATGTAACATTTTATGCATGAATTTTTTTTTCCAGTTTTTTAATCTATATCTTTGTTTTATTTTTTCCTCCAATTTTTTAATCTTTTTATGTTAAGGAAAAAGATAAAATTTTTAGATAGATTATTATTTTTATTATTTAAATTAAACTAAGCAGATCTTTATTTTTTCTTTATTTTTGCAGATGGATAACATGGGTGGAAATGGAGCAAATAGGAGTGGTAATAGCCAACAGGATAATAATAACGTAGAGGAACAGGTCAACAATGGTGGTTTTGGCTCTATCCAGAATATAGTTGAACCCTTGCAAGAAAAGTGAGAAAACAAAAAAAATCTTTTATTTTTTCATATGAAGTTAATTATTTTTTTAAAAAAAAATCGAGATTTCTAGAGTTTAATTTGATTTTACTTATTTTTTGATTTTGGTAAATCAGTCCAACGGGGGGCTCTCAAGCAGCTCTTGGGGATGGTTCTCGGGTTGCTGGTAACCCGTTAGGGTTTAATCAACCTCCTCAATTGACTCCACAGGTAAATTCTTATTTTTCTTTATTTTTTTTCATTTTTTAATTTTTTTTGTTTGATATTCCAAGGAAATTTTTTATCACATTAAAGAAATTAAAACCCTAGATTTTGAAGTCCATTTCAAAGTAATGAACAAGATTTAGGGGGGGGGGGACTTTTTTTTTTTTTGCATTTCATGCTGATGAAAACAAAGTAAAAATGAGTTAGGCCATTTAATTTTTTTCTTATCATTTTGATCCCTTGATTTGTTGATTTATTTTTTCTTCCACAGGAGACTTATATTTTACATGGTAATGGGAACTTTAGCTTCCCTCCAATGTTTTATTCTTTGCCTATGCAAAACCCATTTGGTTCGGTACCATGGATGAACGTGCCCCCCAATAACATGAGCCGAGTGAGCGATCTTCTCATGGCGGTCTCGATAGTAACCGATCCGAACCGGAACAAGACCATCGAGAAAGCTACCAAAGCCATGGAGGAGATGGTAAAACTGGCTACAACGGGCGAGCCACTGTGGCAACGCGATGATGGAATCGAGACCCTAAATGAGGCTCAATACATGATGGAATTCGGTTCTCTTGAAGCAACAATTCAAGGTATAATAAGAATGGTTGAAGTCGGCCAACCCCAACTGTTTCCGAGCTTCGATAGCTTCGATCTGAATGCCCCGACACCGCCTTCTGTGACACCCGAACCCGAGCATTTGCACATGGAAGCTTCGCGACATACCGCATACATTAACATGAACCCTATGAACATTGTTGGATTGCTCATGGATCCGGTTTGTTCTTTCACCCTTTGTCCTTTTTTCCTTTTCATTTTATAGTTATCTACGAACTAATGTTTTTTTTCCTTCTTTTTTTCTTATGATTAGAACCAATGGTCAATGGTGTTTTCCCACATGGTCTCCAAAACATCACTGCTGGGAATTGTTTTAAATAGTGTTGATGGGAGCTATAATGGAGTTTTGCAAGTGGTAAACCTCAAAATCCATTCTTTTTTATCTCTAAATTTATTTTTTTCCTCAAAAAATATAATTTTATTAAGATTAAATCATGCACGCTCTAAACTTGCATTGCATTGTGTGTCTCATTAAAAATCGCAACAATATTACATGCATAAAATTCTTCACGTTTGAGTTTTGCTTATGGAAATTTTATTTTAAAAACCTGATTGTTTTATAGAATCTTTAATCCATTTATGTAAAGAAAGAACCACATAAAAATTGAAGGAAAGAGTTATGTTTCATAGTTCGTTCTTTCTTTCTTAACTTCGAGTCCTTTTAATTCATTTTTATTATGGTTTAAGGTTTTAAGAAAATTAGTAAATTCGATTATGATATCTAAAAAATGTTTTATGAGTTTTGTATCGTAGTTGAATATTTCTTTGTTAACTAAAAGTCTTATGAGTTTATTTTGATTTCGGTTGAGGGTTTAGGGAAAACATTAAATTCAATTGTAATTTCTTGAATTTTTCTTAAGATTTATTCGTTTATTTCCATTAATTGATTTTTAAGGAAAGAGTTGTGCGAAACTTGAATATTTCTTTGTTAACTAAAAGCTCCCTGAATTCATTTTTATTTCAATTTATAGTTTTGAGAAATCAACAAATTCAACCAACATTTCTCAAAAAAAAAAATCTTTACATGAAACATTCGTTTATTTTCTCTAATTGATTTTTACGAAAAGAGTTAGGTCATGGTTGAATATTTCTTTGTTAACTAAAACCCTATGGGTTTATTTTAATTTCAGTTTAATATTTAGGGTTTAGAAAATCGTCGAATTTAATTATAATATCTTGAAAGTTCTTTGCAATCCATTAGTATATCTCTAACTAATCTATAAGGAAAGAGCTGTTTTGTACCTGAATATTTATTTGTGAACTACAAGGCTATGAATTCATTTCGATTTTGATTTAGGGTTTATCGGAATCATTAAATTTAAACATAATTTCTTGAAAATTCTTTATATTCCATCAGTTAATTCCCTCTGATTGATTTTTAAGGAAAAAGTTGTGTCATAGTTGAATATTTCTTTGTTAACTAAAAGTAGTGTGAGTTCATTTTGATTTCAAAATTAGGGTTTAGGGGAATCGTTAAATTTAATCATTGATTCTTGAAAATCCGTTACGAGCGATTCATTTATTTACTCTAAAGATTTTTAAATCATAGGTTTTCGAAAATCCGTTACGATCGATTCGAGGTTTTTAAGGAAAGATTTGTTTCATAGATGAATATCTCTTTGTTAAACTACAAAGCATCTAACTTCATTTTGATTTGGAGTTAGGGTTTAGGAGAATCATTAATTTGAATCACAATTTGTTAGAAAATTATTACAATTCATTCCTTTATTTCCTCTAATTGATTTTAAGGAAAGAATTGTGTCAATCTAACCTTTATTTGTTAACTACAAAAACCTACGAGTTCATTTTAATTTCGGTTTAAAGTTTAGGGTTTATAGAAATCATTGCTTTCATTCATAATTCCTTGGGAATTCTTTACAATCCATTCCTATATTTCCTCTAATTGATTTCATTCATAATTCGTTTATTTCATTTTGAAGGAAAGAGTTGTTTCATTGTTGAATATTCGATCCATTCGTTTATTTTTCTCTGATTAATATATTCGAGATAATTACGTATTTATGTTCTGCATGCATAGTAACTATGGTTCACTTCCAATATCCATTTTCCTGCAGATGTCAGCTGAGTTTCATCAGTCTACACCACTGGTTTCAACTCGACAATGCTATTTTGCAAGGTATTGCAAAATGCTGGCTTATGGAACATGGGGAGTGGTTGATGTTTCCCTGGAGAATTTATTCCCCGACACAGAACACCAGTTCCGAAGAAGGCCATCAGGCTGTTTGATCCAAGACATGCCCCAACATGGATGCTCCAAGGTTACGTGGGTCGAACATGTCGAAGCCGATCACGCATCCATTCACCCTATCTTCAATTTCATCGTCACCTCGGGTTATGCATTCGGTGCCCAACGATGGATCGCAGGGATCAAAAGGCATTCCCAATGGCTCTCAGCTTCAATGCCTAGAACCGCTCCTACAGATGCTGGAGGAGGTAAGTATCTTCTCTTTCCTTTCCGATTTCTAAGTCCGGACTTAATCATCGAAGCATGTCACGAATTATCGATTGTGTCGATTTGTTGTGTTCAGTTTTGATACTGCAACCGGGAAGGGAGAGTCTGCTGAAGTTGGCTCAAAGGATGACAAGGAATTTCTTCATGAATATCAGTTCATGTAATGAGAATTTATGGATGCAATTGCCTCCAAATTTCTTTGGTTATGATGATGTTAGGTTCAGAATCGGAGACATGTTAGCTGTTCCCGGGAGGGCTCCTACTAACACTTTGGTCTTCACTACTTCTGCTCGATTCCCGGTTCCGGTGAAGACCCTGTTCGATTTTTTCCAACATGTACCGGACAGATTCAAGGTACGTAAAAGATCGATATGTGTCAAACATGAATATATGAATGTCGGATATCGATATATGTAAAATAAAAATAAAGTACTATATACATACATGAATGTTTATAAACCTTGATATGGTTAAATATATGTATGCAGTGGGATTTGCTTTTAAGTGGACGACTTGTCCGAGAGCTTGGCTGTGTGAGAACTGGTGGAAATCCTGAGAACCGAATTTCAGTTTTGCAAATGAGTGTAAGTTTGCTTACCATTTCCATTTCCATTTCTTCTTGTTACAGTTTCCTCCATATGAACTGATAAGTATATGTACTACGGAATTCTCAGCCATCTCCGAACAGAAGCAACACAATGCAGCTGCAAGAAAACTATTACGATGAAACCGGCGCGTATATAGTATACGCACCGGTTGAAACGCAAACATTGTCCTTCATCTTGAACGGCGGGAACCCAAATTGTCCACCTGTTTTACCATCAGGGTTCGTCATTCTGCCTGCTATGCCACCGGGGCTAGGAGATGAACATGAGGGAAGCATCTTAACGGTAGTATTTCAAATCGACACCTTAACTACCGACCAATTTGTACCTGATTCGACTGTTGCTCTCATCGATGAAGTCTTGGACGCAACCGTTGCTATGGTCAGTGATGCTATCTTAGGTGATGGGGAGTTTTAAAACTCGATACACAGCTTGTAATGGTAAGTTTGGAGCTACCCTTTTGTTTTGTTTTTTACATCCTGCACATGTTTGATGGATTATTTGTTTGAGAGTTGCAGGTTTTCTGGGCTGAGATTACCATAAATGTCTGCTTCAAGGGAAATAGGGATGAGGAAATCCAAATGAACTGTCCCTTTTTGCCTATATGTTTCATTTTATGTTGTTTTTGTTGGAAGATTATGAATTCGAATTGGAACTTGAAATGTTGTTGGGATTTTCAGACAGTGGTTTAAGGATTTTGGAACCATGATTTGGAACTTTAATTTCATAAAGTGATTGAACTTTTACTCATTACAATGGTTCATTTGATACATCATAGTCAAAAGAAACTTACAGGATGAATCTCATATCTGGAAATTCCGATAAAATTTCGGGAGCCCAGAGATGCCTTTCTATAGGAGAAGCTCATTGCTATTGATTTCTCGGAATAATATCTGAGAACGAAAAATCATGGAATGGTGGACCTGCATTGGAAACAATGAAGTTAATCGAATGTTGTAACGGAAGAGAGCCGAACCATATTGATTCCACCTGTTCAAAAGCACAAGAAAACGTTTCTGGCAGAAGGGAAAGAGTGAGGGGGAGGGTAGGTGGCAAGGTCTCTTACCTTCCTGCTCACCAAGAATGTAAAACGGAATATGTGCAATCATTTTTGTGCTGCCATCATTCAAGTTGACAGTGCCGGGATTGTGCGTGTGCCCATGTGAAGGCCGGGAAGGTCCCAAGACAGACAAACAGATGGCAGAACCATCCATTAATCCCAGATAATCACGAGCTCACCTCCAAACCCTTGAATCTGATATTCGAGATCGAGCAACCTGAATATGAGAATACAAATTGTTAGGAAACAGTAGCATAGTTAAGTTAAAGAATTCAGTCCGTGCTTTACAAGCATTGAACAAAATAGAGGCAAAAACACAAATTAAGATAAAAGGAATGAACATCTTCAACACTTCTAATGAAAGCTACATTCTCCAGATAGAGTTATAAGATACTAAAAAGGATATAAAAGGACTAAAATGACATAAAACATACAGTTATTTGCATCATGAAAAGCTATAGTAATCAAATAAAAAACTAGGCTGTAGGCACAGACACAATTTGTAGCTCGAAAAATATGATATGGTACCACTGAAAGAGTGCACAATATTAAAGTAAGCTAGCCTTAATTTAGAAAACATGCAAACTGTTCTTTTCACTTGAACTAATAGAAAATTAAAATAGTTTATGCAGAGAAAACAAACATAGAAATTAAAAGGAAAAACAGTACTCTACAAGAGCACTGAGAAACAAATTCCTAAGAAAAAAAGCCTGTAATGGTTACACAACTACACTTTCTCAAGTGATGCTATCTATGTTTACAAGTGCTTTTGTCTAAATGTAAATTGAATTTTAGAAATATAAGACCATACTATATTTATAAGTATCTAAGTTGTACACGGGGTTTTAGAAATCGGAAACATCAATTGTATTGCTTTCCTCGGACTCATAGTCTCCCCTTCCATCCCCAATGGTAGAACCTGTATAGGCCTCATCCACGAGTGCAAGTAGCATCTGTGCCATATAAAGGGAGTGTTATCATTTGCACTATATAATGAGCTTTAACTTAAAATATACAATTTATAAAGTCCTACATATAACCTCAGGTACCGCACTCTTCTGGATCGAAGCTATATTGCTTCCTATTAGTGACCCTGAGCTTCGTTCTACCTTTTCCAATGCTACAACCACGACTAATGTAGAAAAACAAAAGTCAGACAGCATAATTAGCTAATGAAGAAAAAAGAAAAAAAAATCACTTCATCATCTGAGAAACCAGCAGAATATTGAATACAATAGGACAAAAAACAAAGAAAAGGAAATAATAATTATCATATCAAACATCCACCAATTTTTTCATGTTAAAGAGTGATTACAATGAATGCAAGTAAGGATTTAAAATCCAAGATGAGGTAAGACGGTGTATGAAATAAATGCAGACAAGAGGATAATGCAGTCAGCTGAGAAGCCAAGATTATAAACTTACGTGGCAAATCTACTAAAGATGGAAATAGGGGGAGAAATGACCCAGGTGACACCAATCCAGGAAAAACCTTCAGAAATGCCTTTTCTAATCTGCAAAGCAGACACATGACCATTAGTGGTTCATATCTACCTCCATACTTTAAAACAAACCATTTCTGAGTACTCTATGTTTAACTGTTTATTCAGTAAACAACATCACATGATAATAGCATCGGTTTAGACTGTTTATTACTGATAAAGGTTTGCCAGAAGTGGAGACAAGACCATAGAGAAAGCATGCTATTGCGAGTCGGGCAATATACCACATCACCGAACACTCAAAGAATAGGGCCTATGAAATGGTAATAAACCTTAGATAGAAGAACTTACTTTTCTCCATTCCATGCAATTAGCTTCAGAAGCAGAGGGAAAAACTACAAAAGAAACAAGGAATAGTAGTAAGAGATGCACAGAGATAAATACTTGAGTCCATGTTTTTTCTACTTTTCAACAAGAAGATTTGAATTATAAATGTAAACTCACTGTAACCAAAATAAGAATAGTGCTAAGAGTAAAATTCAAGAAAAAACAGAAAGTGCAACTTTGTAAAATACTAAAAATGCATACTGACATAAGAGTATAGGCAAGATAAAGTGAATGTGAGAAAAGAAGGCTCGCATAGATTGGCATTGCAGTAAACAGATTAACTAATGATCCATCGATATGATTATGCTTAAATTCATAAAGTTCATACAGCAAATACATAATTATGATTCATTTTATCCAGTCAAGATCATTGGTTTTTAACAAAAGAAAGATATTTTCAAAATAACTAAACAAATCAAATAAATATAGTGCCTCACAACCTAACTTATAAACAACCAAGCAAAATATATATTGATCACAAAAAAATACCATGTATCGTTACCAGCTCAAACAAGAACGGAAAAACGTCCTCAGACTAGGATCAGCTTCATGCAGAACCGCCTCTCCAAAATCAAGGAAAAATTGAAGAATGGCCTGATCAATAATCCAAAAGAACAAAAAAGAAGAAAGAAATGTAAACAGTACAGCCAAACTACAATGCTAGTTTAAATATAAAAACACTTTGACTAGGTACATCTAATCAATGAAGAAATATTTGAATTTTGAGCCATATCATCTTTGCCCTAGTATCCCCAAAAGAGTGCCTGTTTTGTTGTCTCTTTTGTTAACCAAAAGAGAGCTTTTGAAGACTTAACATTAAAAAACTAGCCATTTTCAACCAAAATTCATCACTTTCACCAACAAAAAAATATATCATTTTACTTCCCCATCGACACTTAACTTAGAAAAAGGGGAAAAAAACATTTAAAATTTTCCCATTTTCGACCAATTAAACATTTTTCTTTATACCATTTACTTCAAACGAGAAATTATTTCAAACATCGGTATAAGCTAAGTCACTAACAAATCGAAATCTATTACCTGATTAAAACCGTAAACAAGAGCCAATTAAAGCAATAATTACTGTATCAAAAAAAGAAGAAGAAATAATTACACTTTAAATGAGGTTCAGTCAAAATTCCACTGGCAATACTTAACTAGTTCTAAATGTTTCCATAATTCAAATGAAAATCAGGCAGATATAATTGGAAAGAATTTGAACTTACCAGTTAGAGAATTCCGGTGGGAGAACTAGATTGAGCTTGGGAAACAGTGGCTCGTTGGAAAAGCTTGTTGATACGAGGATAAACCCTAGCGACCAAGTCGTCGGAGTATTTCTCTTCTTGTCTACAGAAATCGCAGAGTTTCTTCACGGCATGAAGAAGAGAAGGATCGGAGGCTGGGTCGTCGGCGAAACTCGAGTCTCTTGCGCTGTTCGATACTGTTCGCAGATAGAAATCCCAATCTCTTTCTCGATCGCTCATTTTTCCGTTCTGTTCGAACGAAAGTTCCGGCGACGGCTTTTTTTTCTCTCGAGACGATGACGATAGCCCTCAAAACGGTGTGTTTTATATTTCGTTAATTACCAAATGACCCCGTTTATTTTCAAATTGATTTAAAAACATATATGTATATGCTACCAAATTGCAATGTTGGGGCCAATATAGTACTAATTTGCCTTAAGATTTTAGGGATTTGAGTTTGAACATCAAAATGTACTACCGACATGATCAAATACCCACAACATCAAATTTTGTTGAGATAATATTTTAGAAATTTTAAGATTGAATTGGACTCCAGATAAATTGTAAACTAATTAGTCAAAAGAGACATTAATAAGTATCGATTCTCATATTGTTTAGCATCTTTTGACAATAAATGAGCCTACCAATCATCTTATGGTTTAGATATTGATATCCGACCTGACCGAAATGTTAAATTTACTGGCTTCATTTATTCTATATAATGGTCATTATCATTATCACATTGATCGTCATACATTATGAGAATGATTGATTAAATATTTTAGACAGGTCATGGATATCATCTCCGAATCTTAGGATGGTTAGTTGGAGGGCTCCTTCGATGTTAAAATATAATAAGTAATATAAAAATTAATTTTTAATGATGTTTCTCTTAGTTAACTGACTTGCGAATATATCTAGAGCCCAACCTAATTTTAGAATTCCTTAATATGACTCAACAAAATTTGATGTTTTGGTTATCATTGGAACATGCAAAAATTATATCACCAATGACTCTAATTTGGACTTCATCAATACAACACCTTTGGTTCTAGGTGAATTAGGCCAAGACTGAGGCCACCATGGTGAATGTTGTAGAGACATTCGTTATTATGATTCTTGAACTGGTTGTTCTGGTCTTGACAAAGTTTATGAATGCTAGAAAATTTGTGCATAGCAGTTTCAGCAAGGTTGATACTGTGTCTAAATCAGTCTATTTCTTGTATCCAGTAACTTCACCAGATGGAGGTGGCTTCCGATTTCAAACTGTTTAGAAAAAATATATAGTACATGAAAATTTTAGAGTTTGACTTTGAGTGGGTTCTATTAGTCAAATTAATTGAGACTAAGTGAATTATTAATCTACTACAAGAGTAGATGAATGTGTATATTTACATGCTCAAAATGTTCAAGGGTGAATGAGAAATTGTTACTCAAAGTAACACTCATGATGATGGAAAAAATAGATGAAAAGTAAAATATCCCAAACTTGTTGGGAACATAGATTTAGAAAATTTTATATGTAGAAGCTCTTCATGTTATAGTTAGAAACAAGATAAAGCTTGGATTAGATTCTTTGAGTTAGTTATAGTTTAATTATATATAGATCAATGATGGGTCTTGGACTAAATACTTTGGATTTCAAAATAATAGAATTAACCCATAATTTTTATGGAGTTACAAGAGCCTTCAGCTGGTTGTAACCTCCAATTTATTTAGATTAATTATGTAATTAATCATATCCCCTGCCTGAACACTATAAAAGGAGGTATCCTCTTTTTATCTAAAACACACCATGAAAACCCTCTAGCCAGTCAAGGTTACATTGCTCCTTTGGTTGTATTCTACCGTTGTATCCTGAGAGACAGATGTTCTATAGTAACTCCAGCATCGGGAGGGGGCGAATCTGTTTTAAGAACACTGTGATAGCACAGGGTTACTGATTTTTCCTTTGATTTCTATTATCTTCAAATTTCTAGTTTATTTTAATTTCATTTACAGAAAATATTTTTAATATATATTTTGTTCTTCCTCCTTTTAAATTGCTTCGTTTGTTATCTATTACAAACTTGACCACATGTAGGAACCTCTGAAAACGATCTACCGATAAATGGGACCGGACATATGCTTTGATTGATTGAGACTCGAACATCAACCTCCCGATTCTTTGGGATGTAGTGAGGTTTCCAGGGAACAGTAAATCCCTTCGGATGAGCTTCATGCTTAGACCAGCAGCCCTGGAAGGAGCAGAAGAAGTTTCATGCTTCATCTGGTTTGCTAACAAGCTTTCACAATTCAAGATTCTTGCTTCAACCAATTTTCAAATTCAGCATTTGGCTCATATGTAATATGTTGTTGATTCATGAATTTCGAAATAGGTTTGCCATACTGCAAAACAAACCTTCCAGTTCAGGCTATTTTGACAGTGAGTTTAAACATGCCTAATTAAGCACTATATGTACTGCATGTATGCATTGCTCCCTATACAACTCTCCAGTCTCCACCTTTTCTTTGTTTATCGCTGTACTTTAGTATGTTTTCTTTTACTCCTTAGATCATTTTGGTCGTTCTTTATTTTATGTTTTTATTAGGGTTAGATTTGACGAGGCCACGACTGATCAAGGTGGTGCTTATTTGTAATCATACTTATCTTTCTTGCTCTAGACCTTCGGTTTGAATTTGGATACGCGATTTGCGCTTGTGAAGAGTTTCTCACAGTGCTCGACTCTGATTTGTGTTTTCTCGGTGGTTTATCAATAGTTTCATTCTCTTTTGTGGTTCGTTTTGCCGATGCAGTCAGGTTTAATATCTATTTTTCGATTGAGTATTTGGATGGTTTTATAACTTTTTCGTGTATGGTTCATGTCTGATATAACGTGGCTAGTTTTAGAAGAAAGTTCAAGTTATATATTTAGTTTACAATTATAGTTTATAAATCCTTATCATAATTTTGGATATTTTTTTGTTAATGAAATTAGTGGCTTTTTTTAAAAAAATAATATATTTAATTATTTAAAAAGTTAATATATAATCAATGTAGGCCTCTAATTTTTGGTGCTGTCAATGTTCGAGGGGATGAGGTTTGGGGTTTTACGTGATGCAAATCCTTGGCTCCTAATGGCATGGAACAAAGGACCCGAGAAAAAGTGTGAAGTTTAGCATAATTATTTGCTTATTTAAACATTATATTCAATACTTGTTTGAATAACTAATTTTTCTAATTTTTATATACAATTCACTAAACCAAAAAAAAACTCCTAATGACTTTTAACAATTTTAGAGCATTCAACTCAATTCACTATTACCATCTTTTGTATATTAAACAACTAAATTAACGAGTTTATTTTTGTATATTAAACAACTAAATTAACGAATTTAATTGGTTTTAAAGTAGTTCAAACTATTTAATTTTTACTTAAAATTCTATTTACCAAATTGGGTAAATGATTTTAATTATATATATGTGTGTGGACGTTTTGTAAGACCTGTTGAGCTAATATGTGTTTTTTTTAAATGATGAATCAAAATACCTTAATAAAATATATTAAGAGATTCCATCAAAAAGTGAATAATGTTTGTTTTAGAAAATTTTCGAACAGCTTTATCGATAAGACATACCTTATTAAAGAGTTAAGAAAAAAATAGGCTTAATAGGTAAATAGGTGCATAAACTATATTTTTTTCGAGTTAGGTGCCCAAACTATTTTTTGACCTAAATTGGGACCTAAAGTTTCATTCTTTGACCCAATTAAGGTTCGTCCTTAATTTTTTCCATTAAAGGACACTTGTCATCTCTTGAAAATTTTAAAAATTATATTAAAAATAAATAAAATAAAAATATATTCTAAATTTTTAAATATTCCCAAAACAATCCCTAAACCCCCAAATCCGACCACTCCCGTCGGTGGCAACTGCGTTGCCAGCGATGAAATGAAGCGCCCTTCCCTAGCAAAACAACCCACACGTCGTTCGTCGCCCCTCCTGACGTCGTTTGTCGCAAATTATTCGAAAGAACCATTCAACAATTTCATCGATTCGCACGATGTCGGTCGATTTCTGGCGACTGGATGGTGGGAGAAATGGTTGTGATTGTCCGACGACCGATGTGGTGGGTGGCGGCGTGCCAATCGGCGACAAAATTGGCCCAAATTAGGATTTAGGTTTTTAGGGTTTAGGGATTTAGGAATTTGGGATGTTTTGTAAAATCTGGAAAATTTAGAGATTTTTTGAAAATTAATTAATTTTATTTATTTATAATAAAATTTTGGATTTTTCTAGAGGTGACACATGGAATTGAACGATAAAAATTAACGATGAACCTTAAATGAGTAACGGAATGAAATTTGAAGTCTCAATTTGACCCGAAAAATTGTTTGGGTACCTAATTGAAAAAAAAATCATAATTGGAGTACCTATTTAAAGGTTAAGCCGAAAATATACAATCGAATATTAATGAAAAATACCTTAATAAAAAAAAGTATGGCAGTTCACATGATATGAAACCAAAGTGTTTATTGGGTTTTATGTTTTCCAACCACTTAGAAAAGAACAGCTTTTGACTGATCTTTCAGAGCTTATCGAACTTTCTCTGTATTTGTTTCCCAACGATTTTGATTCTACTTCTCGTTTTAAGCATCAAATAAAACCTTTTCTAAAATCCCAAAAACGAAAAGAAAATCCTTTTTTCCCAATAAATACGTTTGTGTAATCGTTGATTACTACGTATTTTTGTGATTCCCGCCGTCCTTGTTCCAAAGTTTTAATTTTTATTTGTCTTTTCTTGATCCTTGCTCAAGTTTTAACTTTTAAGAAATACCCTTTTCAGTTTTTATTAGAAATCGGTCCCTCAAAACTACCCTCTTCGAGTTTTGATTAGAAAATTTGAAGAAGAAAAAATGAGTTTTGCCGTCAAGCAATCTGCTTTAACTACATGCACTGATGTCTCAAATTATGTTGTTCACAGAAGACCATCTTCTCCAATTTGCAGACATTCCTTTTCTCAATCTCTGAATCTTCAAAACAACCTTAAAAGAACCAATCTTTCAGTGTCGAAACCATTGCATATCTCATCTATTGAGAACAAAAAAACAGTGTTCCAATGCAAGGCATATGAAGCCGACAAGTCACAGCCTATTGAGGCAGCTGGGGAAGTGAAATCAGAAGCTGCAAACAGGGTGAAAATTGGGGTTTATTTTGCAACCTGGTGGGCATTGAATGTGGTTTTCAATATTTATAACAAAAAGGTTTTGAATGCTTACCCTTACCCTTGGTTGACTTCCACTCTGTCCCTTGCCTGTGGTTCTTTGATGATGTTAATCTCATGGGCAACAAGGATTGCTGAGACCCCAAAAACAGATTTTGAGTTTTGGAAGACATTGTTTCCGGTGAGTTTCTTTCCCCCTCTTTTGTTTGGTTGCTGAGAAAGTGAGAGAAAAAGATTGGGCTTTTGTTTTTTTAGGTTTTGATGTTATTGTTGTAGGATCATGTTTTTTTATGTTGTTTTGGAGTTTGGACTGTTTTGGAGGGAAAAGCTTAGAATTTTGCAGAAATTTAAGGTTGTCTGATTGCTGAGAAAATGAAGGAAATGAAAAGGGACATTAAAGTTTGGTATTATGCAACTTATCTTATAATTACAATATTAATGGATTCCATAGGTTGCTGTGGCACATACAATTGGACATGTAGCTGCAACTGTGAGTATGTCTAAAGTTGCTGTTTCATTCACTCACATTATCAAAAGTGGTGAACCTGCTTTCAGTGTCTTGGTTTCAAGGTTCTTGCTTGGAGAGACCTTCCCTATCTCGGTTTACCTGTCCCTTATTCCGATCATTGGCGGTTGCGCACTTTCCGCTTTAACCGAACTCAACTTCAATATGACTGGTAAAGCATCATAATCTCTGTTACTTTTATAGGAGTTTTGTAAGACAAACTACTCTAATTGTGTGTTTATATGGGTGGATGTTCCATTATTTGGTGCTGAGCCTGAGAGCACAATCTTTTTTTACAAATTCGTTTTAACCTCGGTTTTCGGATGTGTTACCATGTTTGTGTGTTTATTTTCAGGTTTTATGGGAGCTATGATATCGAACTTGGCATTTGTCCTCCGTAACATATTCTCGAAGAAGGGCATGAAGGGGAAATCCGTTAGCGGGATGAACTACTATGCCTGTCTATCTTTGATGTCGCTCGTAATTCTCACACCTTTTGCAATTGCTGTAGAGGGACCGCAGATGTGGGCGGCGGGATGGGAAACGGCCTTATCTCAAATTGGACCACAGTTTATCTGGTAATAACATAAAGTACTAAGTTGTAGTTCCTTGTTCTGTTTCCTTTCGCTTACTATTGTCCGGATTTATTTGTTCGACTCCGCCAGATGCTTTGCATGCATTAGATACTCCATCATCAAAACGACTTTGTAAGAGAATATGGATATATTCTATATTCAATCTGAACCACAAATAGATGATGGAATGCCATATGAAAAGTCTCTATGTATGCCCATGTGGATCGAGAATTCGATGCTCCTTTTCAAGAGCTGATGCAATTGGACGATTTATTCATCGAGTTTGATTAATCTTCAGTAAATGTATGCATCAGCCATGTATATTCAGTTAGGCTCGTACAACATACAGCTTAGATGCGACCATTATCATCTACTTATCTTTTCATCTTGAAGGTCTTATGTGCTTCTCGAGTTTACCGTATTGCAATGTTTAGAATGTTGTCATGAAAATTAAAAACCATATCTTGCTTTTCTTCTATGAACTTTGAATCATTAGATACTATTTATCGACAAGATGTAACGATTCGTGATGTTTTTGATTCTTTTCGTTCGCTAACATAAGTTTGTGGATTTTATCCTATTTTGATAGGTGGGTAGCAGCCCAAAGTATTTTCTATCATCTCTACAACCAGGTCTCATACATGTCCCTCGACGAGATCTCTCCCTTGACATTTAGCGTTGGCAACACCATGAAACGTATATCGGTTATAGTCTCTTCCATCATCATCTTCCACACGCCTGTCCAGCCTGTCAATGCTCTTGGAGCCGCCATTGCTATCCTCGGAACCTTCTTGTATTCTCAGGTGAGTGATCACATAACTAAGAACTAGGCAACAGCTTTTATGTTCTAAAAACACCGTCGTGTTTGTTGTCTTTGATCTGCTTGTGGACTGTCTTTAAACACCTACTTAATGCCTCCTACGATATTTCGTTTCTTAGATGCATCTAATCTTGCGGTAATTGAAAATATAAATCCACAGATGCCAATACGAAGTCGATATCTTCGGCATTTGAATGCACCAGTTAAACTATATGTACCAGTTTCGACCTAACCATAGGGGCATCTAACAAGAACAAGTTTATTCTTTGTGCAGGGTACTATAATTATGAATCTGCAAGAATGATTGATTTCCATTATACTTAAATCATGTTTGTTCAATCACTCTTGCAGGCAAAAGCTTGAAAGAAAACCAGGGGTTCGAGAATTTTGATTCATCGTGCAACACAGGTGACGAAAGACGAAACATCTGGAAAATTTTAGCTCAGATGAGCTTCTCTAAATTGCTGTTTTAGGATTTTTGATGAATGCTGGGATTTGGTTGGATAAAAACAGTCAAATTGTAGATATCTTACAATAATGATGATTATAAACAGTCATGCTGGTTAAAGAAGTTAATAAGAGCTCAAGTGTTGCTTCAGTTGAAAAAGGGCACAAGGAAACTGCAGATATCAATCTCACAAAATGCAATTTTTGCATGACTTTAATAACACACCATGATCTTTCCAAAAAATGAATAAATGATCCACAACTCCATTATAATAAAAGGGTGAATTATATAAACGGGTCATTGTGTTTCAAAAAGTTACAAACGGGTCATTTTGTTTATCGATTGTGTTTGTTATAATCGATTAACTCAGTGACTCGTTTGTAACTATTTGAAATTCAGCGACCCATTTGTAATCTTACTAATACTAGAATAACTGCGGTTAGGAGTGAGTGTTCGATCAAGTCGAATTTTACTCCCCTATATGTGTTATAATTTACCCTTCAAAAGTGTTTTGAATAGGCAAGATTCAAAGCTAACTCTTGGCTATTCAACTTTTCTTTTCTATTGTTTTTGGTGGTTTTGTTTATCTATTCTCTAATATTTTGTAGCTATAACAGAATAAATTTTGGACCCATATCCCCTTTATGAAACCCATAATTTAATCTCATTTTCATATTCTTTTCTCTTTACCAAACATTTCCTATGCTTTAAGTTGCTTGAAACCCATATGGAATTATTCCATCTCCACTCATCACCATCATTTCCCCATATATACAAGTTTATAACAATGAAGAACCCTTTGCAAAGCAGATTCTCCTTTTATCTTTTCTTTATTTGGACCGACTCACGTCGCACATCTAATTTTGATGGGTGAGTCTCCGAGCAAGGATTTCCTGCATACATAAAGCCTCGAACTCGAGACATGCTTAAATGATACCAAGCTTGGACCAATCCCTTTGGTTCATATTGGATAACTTTGATTTTGGTCCCTCACTATACTAAAATCATTCGAATTTAGTTCAACATATTTTGGTCATCTACTTTTATAATTTAATTAATTAATTTAAATAGTTAACGCTGTTAATTATTCTGATTAATATGTAAATATAGGCAAGTATTTTAATCGTAATACTTAACAATATTAATTATTAGGACTACTTTATAATATTATAAAAATAGATAGATCAAGTTATACTAAATTAAAGTAATATGACCTAACCAAATTTGAGCATAGTAAATGGACTAAAACTATAATATGACTTGTGAAATTATAATAAAGGAAAAAGAAACTAACATTGAAATTTGAATATGATACAAGGAAAAGCAAAGGCAATGAGAAGATATGGACCAAACAATGAAAAGACCAAAGTTTGGTGGTTGTGGGGTCAATTTGGTGCTAAGAATTGGAGAACCCTTGTTTATTATTTTTTTTTTCTCTTTTACTTTCCATATCAGCTATGTACATAAAAATCAGTGAAGAAAAACAACAAAAAAGGGATAAAACGACTTTTGATCCCTGAACTTAGCAATTTTTCCAATTTGATCCTTAAATTTTCTCTATTCACATTAGTCCATGAGTTAGAATTTTTAATCTTTCTGATGATGCGGCACTCTGAGAATATGCAATATAACATTATCTAAGAGTGTCACATCATCATAAAGATTAAAAACGGAAGACTGAATTCATGTACTAATGTGGATAAAAAAAGTTCAGAAAACTAAAAATCGGTTTATCTTTAAAAAACACAGGTATTAGAAGTCGATAATGGGTTCTCCAATGGTCAAGTTTCTCTCAACCGTCCATGGCAAGTTAAAGAGTTTAGCCATGATGAACTTGAAGATCTTGTTCACATTGATGTTATGTTTAGCACTTGAGAAGAAAAGGGTTGCCTTCATTGCCTTGGCATATGCTCTTGCCTGTTCCAATTTCAACTTTGGTCAAGTATATTGCTTTAAAAATTACCCCAAAATAATAAAAATAAATAAAGCTTCATTTTTTAAGAACATTAGTATCAAATTGGTTTATTACCTAAAAGGAAGTTTCTTTGTCCAAAGTAATCAAATTCCAAATTCCCTACTTTTAAATCAACAAGTGGACCCCTTTCTTGTGTTTTGATCTTTAAACACGGTTTGAGAAAGATGGGGAAATGTTTGTCACAATTGTCAAATGGCTGACAGATTTGACAAAGCAAGACTCCACCATGACAACAACTCCTCTAATTCAAATGCGTCACTTTTAAGACAAATGACACATTAATATTTTATCTTAGGAGATCTGGGTTCGAGCATTTGTGTACGTAAAGTGTATGTGCATTGTCAAAGAATTTAAAAAAAATATATGAACATATACTACCATGTAATATATTCGTTTTCGATCCTGCCGAATACGAGAATGACACGAATTCGAAGGGAAGTTGTGTACCTGAGTCACAATAGTCCATTGCAAATCTGGGGGAAGCTTAACAAAGTCATCAAATTTTGTTCCTATTAATATTGGAATTGCTGTCTGCAAAAAACATATTAAAATAGAACACTTGAGAACCTGGTAAACTGGTGTAAGAACACAGGCATAAACATCAGGAATCTTAATGGTTCCACTCCATAAAATTCTTTACTGAATACAGAGACAACCTATTAATTGGAGCACTAATTTTATGGGCCTAGTACTGAAAGCTTCACATCAATACTCTTTATTACTTGCAAGTAAAGCTTGAAAATTTGACACCAATCTAATGATATTCTCATTAATTTCATCCATTCATATCACAAGACAACAATTTCTTTCTTAAATGAACAAATTATTGATGTGTTAGCAGTCAATAATTGTATTAAAGCTGCAATTAATCACACATCAACAACTTTATTGCAGTTTCAAAAATCTAAACACTTTATTTGTAGGATTACAGATATTGAAATTCGAAAACCGACAGATTAAGCTGATTTTAGTACCTGATTCCATTTCCTTGCTTGACTATACCATCCAACAACACTGCAGATTCCAACAAAAAACTTGCAAATATCAGAAAACTATATCATCAATTTGCATTTGCAGGGCTTATTTCCAGTTTAAAAAAGAAAAAAAAAAACAGGTTTTTAAGCTAACCTGTTAAGGGTGCATCGGCTAGTTAGATCAAACATAAACAAAATTGCTACTGAATCTTTACAAGCAATTGGAAGATGATCAAGAGAGTTACTGTCACCTGCAATGAAAAGAATCACAAAGAAAACAATGAGAAAAAAAGAGAAGATTGAACCAGTAGAAAAGAGGATAATATTCATCTTAGGAGACTCGAGTTCAAGTATGTGTGTGACTTGTAAAAGGTTAAGAAAAAGTATGAACAGATACTATCGTGTAATCACACCGGTATAGTAAAAAAATATCGGTTTTGCAGCGAAAGAAGAAAGATTTACCTCCTACATCCCATATGCTGAAAGCAATCCTAGCACCTTGAACAAATAATGTTTTGTTTACTAAATTTAATCCGGACATTTCTAAGCTTCTCTCTTGTTCATCCCCAACATATTTGATCTTCCAAAAAGAAAAACAAAATGGTTAGTTAATTCCATTAAAAAAAACTACTTATTATTCTAAGCGGATTTTCATCAAACACGAAAGAAACCAAAAAAATCATGCTTTCTTACCAGAAAACTCGTTTTCCCAATCTGACAGTCACCTAACAAACTGATCTTCAAACAAACCAAATCCGAATCCGTCTCGTACCCGTCGTCCGCTAACGCCTCGTCTTCATCGTCGTCGTCTCCGATAACCACCACCCCTTCCACCGGAGAAGAATCCCGGCAAGTCAACTTCCTATAGTGAACGGGTCGTCTTCCTATAGAACAAACAAGAATCCTATCCCAAATGAACCTAAAAAACCTTCGAAAAATCGATACCCTTCCTAGTATACTCCATTTAATGTTAACATGAACAATTTTCCGGCAAAGTTGTGTCATTTTTTTTGCTTCATGAATGATTTCGGACATGGAAATGGAAGATTGGCCGTTGTTTCGACATAGTATTTTTCAGCTTTATGCTTTGAAAGAGCTTTAGTATATTTGTAATGTAATAGGGGATAGCGGTTGACCGGTATTTTTATTTTTATACCCAAATAGTCCAAAATGCCGGCTTCTTGGAGTTTACATACGGTGGGTATTTGGGTCAATTTCGGCAAAGCAATAAAGGGACTAATATATAAAGACGATAAGGGTAATTTGGTTATTTTATTTAAAAGGGTAATTTTGGGAAGATAAGAATATTTTATTTTTATTTTTTTGAAGGGATAAACCTTTGTCTACATACACCAAGCACAAGAATCTTGTGATGTGTGTATTTTAGATAATAAAAACAAGAATATTGTTTTTTATTACTTTAAAAAGATAATATGGGTTAATTGCATCACATGTCTTTAATTATGGTTTTTATTTTATATTAGCCTTCAAACTTTTAAAAGTTTCAATTTTATCCTCAAACTATGACCGTCATTCTCAATTGATTATTAAACTTTTGAATATTCCAATTTCATCCATAAACTACAACTCTCATTCTAAATTGATATTTAAATTTTTGAGCGTTCAAATTTCATCTTCAAATTATTAGTATATGCTAATGATAACTTAAGTTAATAAAATCGTTATAAAAATTATTAATTGTCATGTAAACATTTATTTGTATTAAGTAATACTATGTTGTGGCATAAATGATAATTTGAGGGTAAAATTAAAACGTTCAAATGTTTAAGGATCAATTTAAAATAAGTCATAGTTTGAGAATGAAATCGAAACATTCAAAAGCTAAGGACTAATTTAAAATGAAAGTTAAAATTTTAAGAATGAAATTAAAATATTTAAAAGTTTAGGACCTATATATAATGAGGATAATAGTTTAGAGAATTGTGATGCAATTAACTCACATAGAATTTTTTGATAAGTTCTATATTTGAATTTTTCATTCCGTCGCCTATTACTTCAATTAATATTTTCGTTAAAAATATAATTTGACAAAATAAATAATATAAATGTGATGCGTACAAAAATGCCACATCAAAGTTACGTATCATAATTTTATTTATCAATTTTTCTGTCTTACTCTTGATTGGAAAAAATTGAATCATTCATTACTATTGGCGAGGAATTTCTTGAAATTTAAGGTTTGGTGAAAAAGTTAATATTACGACTGACGGAAGGATCTGATTGGAACTATATCAATAATTTAAAGACTCAATCTGAACAATTTAAAGTCAATAGAACAATTTAAAATTTAACTCATAGTTTAAGAATGTATGATGCAATTAATCATTCTTAATTTAGTCTAACATAGGTATAATAGATTTGATATTATTTTGAATTATGTTTATTACTTTTTAGCAATTAATAAAAAAATAAACTATTTCATTCACTCTTATATATTTTACAAACAAAATTAGTAATGCAACACATATTTTTTTATAGGAACATTTACAAAATAAAATAAAATAAATGACCTTTTTTTTTGTTGCCCTCTGGTTTTCAGGGCCTGACCTTAACTAATTCAGACCGACCTGCGCCGCACACCTAGTTTTGGTGGGTGAATCTTCTAGCGATAATTTTCTGCACACGCAACGCTTCGAACTCGAGACATGCTTAAGCGATATCAAGCTGCTTACCACTTGAACCAACCCCGTTAGTTACATCTATTTTTTATATAATGCGAAAAATAAAAAGAAACATCATTAATTTTGATAAAATGAAATAATTAGTGTGGAAACTTAAACCGGTGAGTTAATGAAGACAAACAACCAATTAAAACAAATCCATTTGTACATTTATCTATTAGCATTTTTAATAGTCTAAAGGTAATTATGTATCCGTTCATAAATATTTTTAACCCTTTGATAATAAGCTTACACTATGTAGACAAAGTGATTTGAACGTGTCTTATAAAATGAACATCATCCGTTTTTTCACTGAGACATTTACTGGGTTCATTTATCTATTAGCTTTAAATCAAAAGGAATAATATAGATGTAGTTGTTGGTAGGTTAAATATGCAAATTAATTAAATTTATGGCATGATTAATGTCATACAAGAACCATAAAATTCCTTTTCTTTTGATGGGTGGATCAATTAAACCAAGTTTAAGCCTTTTTTGAATTAGGGATCGGCATTTTATTTGGACCCGATAAGTTCTAATCCGACTTGATCAGGTCAGATTTTTTAATGAAAAAAACTGCGTTCGGGTCGAGTTTTTGTTAAGGTATATTCGGGTCGGGTTCGGTTTTATGGTGGAAAATATTCGACCCGACCCGGGATTAATAGTGTAATTTTTCCTAAATTTTGTAGGGATATTTATAATAATATCCCTCTTTATATATATTTTATAATTAAGTCCTTAAAATTGAATTTTTATTTATAATTTAGTCCTTTAAATTATATTTTTTACAATTAAGTCCCTTAAAATATTTTTTTACAATTAGGTCCCTAAAATTAATTTATTTTATATAAGTCGAGTCGAGTCGAATTTAATATATTTATTTTCAGGTCGGGTCGAATGCAGATTTAGAGTATTTGTTTTCGGGTCAGGTTCGGATGAGCAAAAGCTCGACCCTACTCGACCCGTGCCCATCCCTATTTAGAATAAAGCAAAGGCTTCAAACATTAACACAATGACACGTAAACCCCACCATTTTTCTTTAGATTTTAATAGTAATATACTTTATTTAATGTAAGGGTCCATTTTCTTATATATATTTTTAACAAAGTCTAACGGTGGATAAATACCTAAAAAAAATTTGTTCCCAAATTGGTACTTAAACTAGGCATCTTCTCCTAAGCTGATATTCAAAGAATTTTTGCTTCTAAATTAGTATTTAAACTAGACACATTTTTTCAAGTTGCTATAAAAACTTATACATTCTATCAATTTGGTCATATTTCAAAATGATTTAATAATTTTAATCCTCCATATTTAAAAATCACATCAATTTACTCTCTTTTTTTCTTCTTCTAAAATATTTGATCTTCTCCTACAAATGTTATTTGATCACTTCCTAGTATAAAAAAAGTTTAACAATAACTTGTTGTTTAATGATGGAATACATTTATCCCAATTCTGTTTTGATCCGTTAGTCTTGCTTGATTTGATAATATTGCAAAAAAAAACTAAATTGATAGATTTTATTAAATATAAAGGGTTGAATTTGTTGAATTATTTCCAATTAAAACCAAATTGATAGAATGTAAAAGTTTTAGGGACTAAATACGCTAATAAAAGTATTAAAATAGTTGGTGAAATTAAAGTTTGCCTGCCAAAACGAAAGTAACAATTCTTTAGACGTCTATTTGAGAGAAAATGTCTAGCTTATGTATCAACTTAAGAGTAATTTTTTTTTTTCTAAATACCAACTTAAAAGAAGTGCTCTAGTTCAGACACTAAATATATATTTAAGCATGTACGTTTCTTATTCAAATTTGTAATGATAGAAAAATAATAACAGGTTTTGGTTTCGAAAAAGTAAAATTAATAAATTAACAAAAATATTATTTAAAAAGGGGAAAAGATAGCTTTTGATTACTTAGGTTGTTAGCATTGATTCTTCATCTATAATCTACCTATTTACTTATTTTTCTCTTCCAACAAGAGATTATATTATTACTATATGTAACCACCTTTGGAAATATATTTTCTTTTCCATTTTTGTATGTTTTTTTTTCATTTATGCCCTCGTTAGAATTGTTTAATAATATTTTCATCCTTTTCATGAATGTTTAGAAGCATACTCCAATGGACCATGTTCCAACAACTATCTAGGTAGTTGACAAGAGCTAAAGGTTTACTCATAAGTTTATTATAATATATATATATATATAAATTATTATAGCATGCACTGACAGTTGAAAAAAAAAACAATTTAAGTGGTACTATATCAATAATATACGGTGTTTATAATTTAAAGTTTAGTGTTTTAAAATGTAAAATATGTAATAGTATTTTAATGCTATTTTTAAAATTAAAATATTCTACTAACAATATATCAAATAATTTTTAAAATAAGATTCGAACCCGTATAAAATGAAAATAACATAAACATCGTTGATCACCCAAACAATTAGCTGATCTCGACGGTATATCAAATATACTACATATTTCGAAACTTTCTATGTCTATCAAAAGAGGTGTTTGAATTTTTTTAGTATAAAAACTTTGGTAAGCGCATAGAAAAAAGGGATAATTATCTTGTAAACTGTACATATATGTCTATTCTATTATTTTGTGTTGTTCATAATATTTCCCATACTATATTATATATGATATTTGGATATATGTTTTTCAATAGAATATTTGATGTCGAAATTGGTAGAAATTAGGGGGAACAAATTTTGACTTAATTAAAAAAATTAATTTTTTAACTCAACTCGAATCGTAATTTTATAAATTGGATTTAATTTTTTTTAAATGAGTTATAAAATGATACTAAAATAACTATATTTTTTTTTGTAATTAGTGGGTATGATATGTGTATATCACATATGAAAAAATATAAAGATATATATATATATATGATTATAGAATATTGTTTAAATTAAAATTAATTAGTATCATAACATTATAAATATTTACAATTAAATTTAAATAAAAACTCGAATAACTCGATTGAAAAATGTATTTACAATATATAGTTAAAATTGTGGGTATTTATTATTTGTTCCATTAAAAAATGGATATTTTGAGCTTTCAAATAGAACCTCATAAGATGCACAATAATCTAAGGCTTGGTTCAAGAATGATTTTGAAACGGGATTTTAGGTGAAAACGGTGAGAATGATGGTTTGGGGAAAAGCTAAAATTTTTAACGTTTCCAAAAGTTTGGTTTGGAGACCAAATCAAGTGCAAAAGCTGGTTGAAACGGCGAAATTTTTGAGTCGTTTGGTGTCGCTTTTCTGTTGACAACTAAAAGCTGATTTCAAACTCGTTCATGAACAGAGCCTAAGATTTAATGTTCCAAAATATATAAAAAATACTAATCAAACATTGAAATCTACTTAATTAATATATATATATATATATATATATATCATCCATTTGGTAAAGAAATGACTGTCCTACGAATGGGAGGGACCATAGTTGACATCCAGACCAGAACCACCTAATTAACTAATATAAACTAATTTGTTTTCTAAACATAGGTTCATGGAGTTGGGTAAGACATGAAAAGCTATTACCAAACTATAACTATTAAACAAATCTTAAAAAATGTAAATATAAACAGTGTTACCTTAAATCCTACCATTCTATATTATTTTTTTTAATATGCTGGTGCGATGCAAGGGTAGCATCTGTTCAACTTTCTAAGTCTTTTCAAAGACGGCACACACAGCATGGCATTACTGGTGCTCGAACCCGGGTCCCAAAGAATGATAAACATCTACCTTTACCACCAGGACACAAGGGGATGAGCATTCTACATTGGTTTTTTAATGACGGTTTTCGAACAAATTTTTTTAATCTAGATTTTTAAATATAATATTTAAATTATTCAAACCTCATTTTACATGTAAATTGAAGGATAATAAGTCCGTTCGAACCCACATCACTTAGATATTATAATGTCAATTGTATCCAACAGACTAAGACTCAATTGATTATTCTTATTCCAAAATCTGGTTAAGGAAAATATTTAGTGATATTTTAACTATATATGTATGGATTTATATCCTATACACGTTGGTAAAAAATAAAAATTTTCACAAACGCATTAACTTTAGGGTTTATAGTCTTAGTTTAGGGTGTAGAGTTTAAGGGTTTAGGTGTAGGAGTTTAGAATTTAGGGATGATGATTAGAATTTAGGGTTTAGAGATTGGGGTTTTGTTTTTAGGATAATATGGTTATGATTTGAGTTTTAACTTATAAACCATGAATTATAACCCTAAACTATAAATTCTTATCACTATCCCTAAATTCTAAACCCCTACACTTAAAAAACTCTTAAACCCTACACTCTAAACTAAGACTCTAAACCCTAAAACTAAAACGCTTGTGGAAACAGAGTTAATGTAACATTATATGTGTAACATTGCACATTTTATGTGTTTTTTTTTTACAAATGTTTGTTGTTTGGGGGTTAAGACACACATGTTCACACATGGAAAGATTGTAATCGTAAAGAAGAAAATTCACCATTTTAAATGATGATTACTACAAGATAATCAATAAATCTTTGACGAATGGAAGCATAGATTTGATAGCAATAAGAACTTAAGCAATGCAACTCATTTATCATTATATCTGAGATTAGTCGACAGATAAAACCAAATCTTTTTATAATAAAAAGATTTGATTATAAAATCAATATTTGAAAAATGATAAGATCAAGTTAATGTAAGAAAACTTGAAAAATATCACACAACTCGACTTGATTGGACTCGAAACTCCATATATAAGTCTAAATTGGATAGACAACAAGGCAATAGAGAGAAGATAAAGGCCAACAAGATATCAAAGTGGTGGTTAGTGGTTGACAATGACAAGCCAGATGGGTGCCAAAACAGAGTGCATGTGAACCGACTGACGTGACTTGGGAACGACCCATAATTTCTTGCTTTAACCTTCTTCACTTCACTCAAGTCATGCAAAAAAAAAATTATTTTTAAAAATACAAAATAGTTATCGAACTTTCAAAAATTATATAATGATCATTAAATTTTAGTTTTTATTGCAAAATGGTTACTGGGTCGTTAACTGTCGTTAATTGGGAGACGTGACGGTTACGAAAAATTGTATAATAAAATATTTAATCCTCAATATTTACACATTTAATCAATTTAGACATCAACAATGAGGGTTAAATTAGGAATAAATTGATTAAATGTGTCAATACGGAGGATCAAATGTTATATTATTCATTTTTTTTGTAACTGTCACGTCACTCAATTTACGACATTTAACGACTTAGTGACCATTTTGTAACAGAAACTAAAGTTTAATGCCCATTATATAACATTTGAAAGTTTGATGACCATTTTATATTTTTAGAGATAATTTAGTGACCATTTGTGTACTTTACCCAAAAAATTAAATAGTTATGAAAAAACTTAATTGTTTTAATAAAACTACAAGCATAAACTTAAACCACTTAAAATCAAAATTGATTACATATCAATTTCCTAGAAGAAAAAGAAATATCAAAGGGATCAATCATTATGATTTTTAATGCTCAACAACACATCAAGAAAAAAGTGTGTAAAGGGATAATGGATACTTTTAAGTACTTGCATAAATAATAGAATGTTGTTTTGTGCGTATTTGTCAATATCATTAACTAAATTAAGTTAATAATAATAGATTAAATTAAATATAACATCAAAAATATATATTAATGTTTGGTTACACAGTGTAAGAATTTTAAAAAATTTACACTAATTTTGGATCATTTGATTAGTATAAAATATAAATAAATGGATGAAATTAAAAATCAAAAATATTTTTTTTTTAAAAAAAGAAACGAATAATCTCAACAATAAATTTACGCTCATCAAACTATTGACGCAAATATTATATTAAATGATAGGAAGTTATCACCGACACTAATGGAAAAACTCTTTTGCTCCTATGGATATGACTCAGATTTTCTAATCCAAAAACTTAATGTTGATTACTGCAGTCTTAGGTTTATCATCTTTAGCCTTGTCATCTATATATTTATGTTGTATCTCAACTGACTTCATTAATTCCCTTGTTTAATGTTTTGGTTCTACCAGAAAGGTAAAAGAATAGTTGACATATTGTTCTATGTTATAAAACTCAAATATTCTATTACCATTTGAACCAAATGCAACCATTGAGGACTGCAGAGTCCAAATAACGTCGTAATCATGCACATTCATTCCTGCTTCTTGCTGCATTCTCTAACCCGACATTTATATTTGAATGGATTCTCTGTTTCTCTTGCAGATTGTTGAGCCAATGTTGAGGGCAGCGACGTATCCTTATTGAGTTCTATTGTTAAGTTGGACACAACTTAATAATTGGGAGAATTTAAAATAGAGATTGAATGTTTTGCCCTAATGGGTTAGGCACTGATGCTTATATTGGGAAATTCTTAAAAATACACATGCTAAAGCCATTGAAGAACTTCTATCTTTTTTTGACAACCTTGACCGTGCTATAGTCAGGTATCTACTCTGCTAGCTCGCTCGTTTTTTATGGGATTTTCTCTGACTGTTTTATCTCGTTTTGGTTCAACAAGTAAGTTTAAAACCTTCCGATTGAATAGTCAAATTTTGTAGAAAAAGTTAACAGACCTGTTCTAAGTAGCATGAAATTCAGCCTTTGTTTTCCTTTTGCAGATATTACTTGATATAGTCCCAGTGTTCAACACTGTCTCTTATCTCTCCCAAACGAAGCATTCCGTAAAGTTAAATCATCAAGGACTTGAGGTTGACCCCATTCTCCATATTGATAGATTCTTTTTGTCCCAAAGCCTTACTTTTTTTCCTTTCTAAATTCATGTTGCTTATAGTGGAGCCTTAGCCTTTGTACTTCACAATGATGCACAGGTATTTAGAGAGTTTTATCCGAAAGAAGAGGACTATGTCACCCTAGAGTGTGTCTGGAACACGGATAAGTTTATATTGGTTGAGAGGACGAATACTTGTGAGATTGAAATGCAAGAAGGGGACAGTGATGGTGAAGTTTCAGGAGGTAACGAAGTGCGGTACAAGACTATCGAGTCGGTTCTTGGAGGTATAAACATTCATCGCCTTGACTCTTTGCCGCACATATAACTGGATTTACAGTCATCAGATCAGATCCATCAAATTATAACTTCCAAAATTGCCAGTTTCAAGCCGATGAGATTTCGCTGCAATGAATCTATTTTTTACACTAACACGTTCATTCAATTTCTACTGTAGATAATGAACCAACTGCTGAGAATGCTGATGCTGAAAGATCACTTCATATGAATGAGGCTACAACTGACGTCACAATGGACCGCAACGATGAGGACAAGAAGCAGGTTGAAAATTTTGGTGAAGATGTAGATAGCATTGTTATTACAGACAACCCTATGAAGAAGAATGCATCCCGAGCTAGCTCGCTTGCAGACACTGGTACTTCTGCTGGCTCAGGTAGTTAATATTGACGACTAATGCGAGGAAAGTGGCGTTTGTATCTGTGAAAAGGCCGTCATCTTCAACAGCAAATCCAACCGATATACCTTCAAGAGAAACCGGAAGTAATGGAGGTGATAAGACAGATGCATTCTATAGCTTGCTCACCTGTGGAAACCTCAATGATAGTCTCTTCGGATGATCAATCGATTCAACAAGTCTTTCTTTCTGCAATTTTAATATCCTCTGATACCAATCTTGGAAAGAATGAATCTTGGTTTTCCAAGAGGATATTTCATTTGTACATATGATATTTAAAGTTTCACAAATCAAAAAGTTTCAGTTGAATTTGCAACAGCACATGGAGTCCTGAAATAGATATAGCATTCCATTTTTTTGGTCTTTCACACTAGCTTATGATCAATATGAATGCAGTTAAACAGCTACCAATAAAATGACATAGAAATGTATCCAAAAATTAATACACATTAGGTTTCTCATCATCATATTTATGTTCTTTAACATGTTTTCTTAGGAACTTAACCCAATATGCCGTCCTTTGCAACTCTACACACTTTCATAGTAAAATCAATGGATAACAGGCTTCAGAGGATGTGCTCTAAGGTTCGACAAGTCGAGAGCAGAATCAAGCTCTTCGTCCAGTTCACCGACAACACTTCTGCAATAATTAAAGGGTAAAAAGTTGTTATAGTAAAGCATATAGAGAGTAGGCAACCAAACTAACTGAAAACCCGAATAATGAATAGAAAAAGAAGCAGAAAAAAGTGACACACATGTTGTCGCCTCTAATTATGTACAGACCCAACACAAGTTGCTGAACGCCTTCCTGCAAATTTCAACTCATCAAGTATAAGTTATAACAACAAAGGAAACTATCTAAGGGTTCAAATTATCTAGGATGAAGAACAAAAAGAAGAGGGGAAATGATCAGATAAAGGCAATGAAGCTGTTCATAAAGTATTGGGATAAAGAAAAACCTCTTGCTTCTTCAATAAACTAGGTGTGCCAAAGATTAAATAATAATTTATAATAAAAAGTAGATAGCCTGTGGAATAAGAGCACAAACCTTGGTGGAGTACACACGTTCATGAGATTCATCAAGAATGATATTAGTAGCCTGGTCAAAACCTTTTAAAACTCCCTTTTTATTTGAAAGAAAAACAAAGGAGTAATATTGCAAATGAGGATCTCATTGAAACTAAATATAATTTATAAGTACGCAAATAAAATGATCTTTTATTTCAAAAGATTAAGAAATGCGTAGCAAGAATGGCTTAACATACCACAATGTTGCGTCCATCATTGGTAATAACCGAAATTGTCTCTGCACAGAAAGGAAATGATTCAGAAAGAGAGACGGAGAGCACCTTCGTAACTTTGATAAAAAAATGCCAATAAAGAATACACGGAATAGAAAAACAGTTTGAAAGTTGATGCGGATTCAGCACCCCTGTTCATTTGCCTTTAGATGCTATGCTAAAACATTTTAAGAAACAAAGGGGTTATTGCAGTTTGCTTACGATCTACAAAAGACTCAAGTCCAGGGCCAGTTGCCATTTTGAAGCTCTGAGAAAGCAGTAAATGTGATTACCAAGACAGGACCACAATTTTCTGCATGAGGAAAGAGAAGATATAAGTTCCAGAGAACAACAAATTCATTCACAAAAACAAGCAGACAAGATACATCACAAGAACACAAGAAAAATATCCATGCTTCAAACAAAAAAGAAAGAAAAAAAGAATAAGACCCCCGCAAAGTACTATCAATGATGCGATGTCATATGGAAGAATAAAGGTCTGCATACAAACCATCACCGAAAATAACATAGGTATAAATACTTCATAGTTCAGATACATTGTAACTCTGTATTAGTTATCATAGTTGCTGAGATTTGTTGCTAGTCGGTTAGATAGTTATAGATTTAGATAATTAGTCTCTAAGCTAGTTAGCTAAGTAACTTTGTATATAAACTGATTGATTGCATGTTAATTCTATGATGAAACGCAGAAGAATATTTTCCATTCTCAAACTTAACAAACTCTCACAATATAGACAGTCTACTGACTCTACTCCCACGACTTAACTAACTACACATATGTCTCAATACTTCTTCGAAAATTCCTTTTAGTATTATAAAGACAGAATCTTAACTTGAGCCCGATACAATTAGAATTCGACATTGTACCGGTCTTCGCAATAAGTTGAAAGAAAATTGAAATTGGAGAGTTATGAACTGTCCAGCATACCCTTTTCATTCAGATTTAAAGTTCCACAAGTGAAATGAAGAACCCAGAAGCAATGCCTAACGAAACTTTAGGATCATATCTTTTACAATCTCAAAGCAATTCAGGATCATTTTTTAACAGACCAAATTTGCAGCTTTAAACAGATTAACATTCAATAAAAGTTCGTCAATTAATTTAAAGTCCAACTTTTGAGTTCAATCCGGAAGACAACAAGAAAAGACCCATTGCCATACATACACAGACAAATTACAAACAAAACAAAAGGAATCAAATGGTTTCAACATCAACCCAGATTACAAAATCACGCATTTCAACAGAATCAAGTCTCAGAATCCCATATTTGATCGGAGTAACAACTCAAAATCTATAAAATTTATATCAACAGTTAATAACCAATAAGAAATCATTACCGAAGAGATAACAAAAACATAAAATTTTAGCAGAGAGGAGCCCAAACCTAATGCGGAGCAGCTTAAGGGGTCAGTTAGGAACCCCAAATACTTGTCGGGTCGGGTTTTCCAAAGTATGTCGGCTGAGTTAGGGTAGAGAGGGGGGAAATGAAGAAAGGGAAACAAGCAAGAGCTTGAAAAAAATAGTTTAGTTTATCGCAGTGTTGGTTTCCTATTCGGAAGGTAATGACGTGGCGTAATCTTTGTCGTAGGTTGCTTTCTTAAGAATGACGTGGCGTTCGATCTTTCTCTCAACAAGGAGAAATTATATCATGGTTGATTCCCACCACGTCATCTATGAGACCAACCACTAGAAACCACCCACTTTCATCGTTATTTTCCATGTCATTAATCTAATAATAGAATAACTTCTAAAAAACTGTTTTTAAAATGACATGGAAAAATTTTAGTGAAGATTCATTGGTTGGAAAAAATGACATGGAAAAATCATGGTGAAGTGGGTGGTTTCCATTGGTTGGTCCCATGAATGACGTGGTGGGAATCGATAAATTATATCATAGGTGATTCCCACCACGTCATTCATGAGACCAACCATTAGAAATCACCCACTTCATTATTATTTTTCATGTCATTAATCTAATAATAGAATAACTTCCAAAAAAACAGTTTTTAAAATGACATGGATATACTTTAGTGAAGATTCATTGGTTGGAAAAAATGACATGGAAAAATCATGGTGAAGTGGGTGATTTCCATTGGTTGGTCTCATGGATGACATGGTGGGAATCACCCATAATATAATTTTTCGGTGGGAATCACCCATAATATAATTTTTCCTCAATAAGCTTGTTAAATTATTGGTTTTATTATTTAAATTAAAAATAATTACTTGATACACGAGCGCTTTAATTTTAGGGTTTAAGATGTAAGGTTTAGTAGTTTAAAATTTAGTGATCGTGAATAGAATTAAAGTTTAGAATTAGAATTTAGAGTTTATAGATTAAAGCTTAAATATTCAATATATTATCTTAAAACCTAAACTATAACCTCTAAACCCTAAATTTTTTTCTAAATAAATTTTGAGGGAGATGTTGGGTTCCACCCTTGTGGGTTTCTATTAATGAGGCTCTTTATTTATTAAAATTTTAAAATTTATTTATTAGTTTTAGGGTTATGTTTAGAAAAAGAATTAAGTATAATCCATTTTAATAAAAGTTGGATCGTATTATCAATCAGGCTGGAAATATGGAATATATATTGGGCCTTTGGCTCAGAACTATCCGACTATTTAACAAGAAGGACAGCATCGTCATTTACCTAAAACCCTAAAATCGCTCATATTTAGGGTTTCAACTTTCACGGCTATAAAATGCAAATAAGCTCCTTTTCTTTGCCGCATCTGTCTTGCGCTCTTCTTCTCCGCTTTTCTATGTTTCTACTTTTGAACTTTTTTGAAGTTTTATAACTCTATTGTTTTAAAACTCTAATTTTAAAACCCTAATTTTTGTTTTTTTTGCAAAACTGAGGAGATATGGAGATTGCGATGATTATAAAAATAATTCCTCGTTCTGATATTAGCTCAAATTGGGCATGACAGACTTCTTATTACACCCATAGAATCTGAGCTCTCCTCTCCTTTTATTTTCTTTATTTTAATTTCTGTGTTTGCTTTATTAGAAAATTGTTAGAACCCTATGAAATGAGTTTTGTTGTACATCTTTTAAAGGCTTTTTTAGAAAATGATCCCTAAACTATGCCTCTATTTTCAGATTGGTTAAATATTATTTCTAGACTTCTAGTTAAAAATGGGACACCCATTCTATCCAAAAGTATACCTTATCCAATAAAAATATGAAATGTGTCATTTTCAGTGTTCTTGGCCGTTGATCTAGTGCAAGGATTCATGCCACTCCTTTTCCTAGGAATAAAGCATCGTTTAGTCCATGAACTTACAATTCGTCCCAATTTGATCCCTGATTTTTTTGTCCATTTAATCAATGAACAAAATTGTTCTTGTTTATGGTGGGGACAGACAGAAAATCAACGCAAGTTACATATCTGTAACTGGAAATTATTGTGTACAATTGGGAACCATACAAGTTTGCCTCTTAAATATAGCACTCCTTTAGACTTTAGAGCCTCCAAATATTTACTTCCTTCGTAGTTCCAAACAAGAAAAGACAGGAACTTTGCTCTCTTTTTTTACATCATATGGATCTGCTAAAAGAACATTCTGAGATACCAGACTAAACAAACTCTGTGAACATAGACAAGAAATTTGAGCCTGTAGCTTAGCTGCCATGTTTTTAAGCATTAACAATCCAACAAATATCTAATCGAGAATACCAAGAAACTCTCCCCTCTATATATCCAACTCTTGCTCATGTCTCAAGGCATAGCAGCATTGTTTCCAAAGTTCTTCGGCCATGGCCTTGACTGTCAAGCAACAATTTTTCCTAGCAATTCTACTTATTGCCTTCCCTTTCTCAGCAATAAGTGGAGATCCTGATATTCTCTCTGATTTTGTGGTTCCTCTTGGAACCAATAATTCTCTATTGGATGGAAACTTTTTCACCTATACCGGCATGAGAACGGTCATTAACTCTCCTCCACCAACAAATTTCACTGTCACAAAAGCATCCATGGCTGAATTCCCTGCACTTAATGGCCAAAGTGTTTCCTATGCTGTTTTAGAGTACCCTGCTGGCTCGGTTAACCCTCCTCATACTCATCCTCGTGCCACCGAGCTTCTGTTTCTCACCTATGGCATACTTGAAGTTGGATTTGTTGACACTACTAACAAGCTGTTTACACAAAGACTTCAAGCCGGTGACATGTTTGTGTTTCCCAAGGGATTAGTCCACTATCAGTTCAACTCTGCCGAGAATGATTTCGCTGTCGCGATTTCGGCCTTCGGTAGTGCAGCTGCTGGCACTGTCTCGGTTCCTTCTACAGTGTTTGGGACAAATATTGATGATGACATCTTAGCCAAGTCTTTCAAAACCGATGTTCAAACAATTCAGAAGATCAAAGCAGGGTTTCCACCTAAGGCCTGAGATGGCGATTCTAAGCTATTAGTAATAAATAATTCAAGGTTTGGGGTTTTAAGATTTGGTCATTTATGTTTGTCTGGTCTTTTTTGGCTGCAAAATGAGGATTTATCATTGTGGTTTGTTATGTTACTTGTACCTCGAAAAATAACCATCAAGATGTAATAAACTTAATCTTGGTCTTTGCTGCAACATGAATCCTACAGGTTTTATCCCCCTATAATTCTAAGTTTTAAGATAATGAAAATGTGCTTCCAAAATCACACTTTTTATGGTTTGGGAAACATGTAATTGCATACAAATACAAAGCAACTTCTGGCACAGAAAAACCAACCTTAATTAGTGAGATGTTGTGCAATGCGCGATGGCGGTGCAAGCACGTTTGTAAGGGTTAGCTCTTCCTCTGCTGCCACAGTAGTAGTAGGAATGTCCATGACCGAGGCATGGGATTCCATGGCGCTTCAGTGCCGCGTTAACGTTGTATCTTCTTCTCCCTGCAGGCTGGAGGTGGCTCGCCTCCGAATCCATACCACACTGTCCGCCGGTGCATGATCTTATACTCGTGCCATCGTCAATGCCAAAACGGGTGAGGCCAGACTCGGGCACCATAATTGCCGAGGCCAAGAGAAGGAACATCAGCCAGACTTTGGAACCCATTATTGCTCGATTAAACTTCTGAGTGTTGGACAAAGGGAATGAATTTTGTTTGGCATAAAAATAAGAGCAAGAGAAGGCAGATTTAGAAAGTTAATGAGATTTGGTTTTCAGTGTAAATTGTTATATCCGATAAAACATGATTATCCGACAAAACCTTGCAGTTGTTGTAGTTGATATCAGTGTCCGTAAATGGAATGATGAACCCAACATTGTTAGTAAATCAAACTCCATATGTAATTGGCTAACTTTCTTAGGATATAACATGATAAAAACATGATTTTATAAAAAAAAGTGTGAACTTCTAGAAATTTATAGTATTACAATTTTACGTGTGCTAAATTAAATATTAATAGAAAATAAAAAATAACTAAAATATATCTTGTTTTTATTTAAGAATTAAATCATTGTAATCTCCCAAAAGTTATTGTAACACCCTCTCGAATACTCCGTATTCGAAGATAAAGGTGCTACATCGGGTCACCAGAACAACTCAACAATTTTTTAAAATAATTTTAAAACATAAAATTTTTATTTTAATACAAAAAATACCATTAAATAGTTATAATAAAATTATAATAAAAGTAGTTATACAAAATATGTGGAGCTTCAATATCATGGATTGAAATCATCCATCCCTTTTGGTGCCTTTACTTATGCTCTACATTCAAAATTAGGTTTAGGGTTTATGAAATTTAGGGTAAAGTGTATTTTTAAGGTATATAGTGTAGGGTTTATGATTTAGAATTTAGGGTTAGAGTTTAAAATTTTATTTTGCAGTGTTCTATAGTGTTGGGCATAACTAGGAGCACCGAAAAGAGTCTGAGAATTTTTATCCCAATATCATCGTATATCAAAACAGTCAAAATACCCAAAATAATAAATGAGTTATAGACCTACCAAATATAAGTAAGGCTTCTAGGAATACAATGTCCACTACAAATAAGGTATTGTACTCTGTAAATGCCTAAATGGGATGCTGAAAGTCCCTCGTCGATGAAGCAACTCAGACACGAGCAAAAGTGTACTAATCTGAAAATAAAAATAATTTGAAGTCTGAGCTTTACGGGCTCAGTGATACACAACTAATCTACCATACTTCAAGAAGTTCTTTGTAACACTTAAAAAATGAAATGAAAAAAGAGGTTGCTGGTCGTGGGAATTAAACCCACGGCCTATGGTAACCAAGCTTGTAACCCAACCAACTATGCTAGATAAGGTTCCCTTATTTTCTTTTGAACCTTTCTGGTAGTGTACCTAAAATAATTAAAGCCTGATCTGACCTTTCACCTACCAAAATTTTCTTTGGCAATTCGAATATAATCTTCAAACTAAGACTCCCCCCCCCCCCCCAAAAAAAAAACCTCTGCGCGCAGCCCCGTCCGCCCTCATCGCCTAGCCGTGGTGTACACCGTCAGCACCAATCGGAGCGCCGTCTCCTTCCGACCAACCCCTCTCCCCCACTCGCGCGATTACGTAGTCGTTAGTCGGGAGAAGCCGCTCGAAGGTTCGACGAACCCTTTGCTTCTCCGCCTGTTTTTTTTTGTCGATTTGGTCGTTGTCGGCCATCCGTCCGGTGTGTTGCTGCCACCACCGAGTTCCCCACGTCGAGCTGTGTAAAACCTAGCCGGCTGTATGCCCGTTTGACACCAGCAAGTCCCTCATCGGAGCCTCGTCATTTCCGGCTATCTCGGTTTTAAGTTAGGTAATTTATGGTGATTTTCCGGCTTATTTTGTGTTTGTAACATATGGGTTGAAGCTTTTGTTAAGTGATCTATCTTTTTTCGGCAGAAATCGTGCATCTAGGTTCTCCGACGACCTTTTTCGGCGACCGTCCGACAATATGAGAATTTCAGAGTAAGTGGACCGGTTCGCGTATAGCTTAAATGTCTGAACCAGCCTAAACCCGTACCGGTTTGGCCCAAACTCGGTTAACCCGAACCCGATTCGGTCAACCAGAGTCAACTCGTTCGAGTCAGCCGAGTCAACACGTCCGAGTCAACCCAGTTGACTGTTGACGTCAGCGTTGACTCTGACCTCGTTGACCTGCTACGTCAGCATTGACTTTGACCGTTGACCAAAAAGTAAAATTTTCCGAAAACTCATATTTTATGTTTTTCGACGTCCTGAGCTCGTTTTTGAAGATTGTTTCGCAAAATTTTGACCTGAAAGCCTCCGAATCTAACCTTGAACTTGAACTTGTTTATGTATTTATTTATTATGTTAAGAACACTATGAATAAGGATTGAAATGAAATCTTGTGTGATTGAAGGTATTCTCGGTTTCTTGAATACGAAATGTTAAGGGGCGTCGAATTCGAGTGTTCGAATGTCGTTTTCAGATCGACCGATGTAGCTTGGAGCTAAGGTAATACATTACTACCTTCTACATGCTTTTTGAAACTTGTTTTTATTCGGTCAATGTTTGCACGACCATGATTGAGCATATGATTATTTTCGCCTATGTCAAGCAATTATGAAATAAGAATAATAGTGGCCAAAGCAAAAATATTCGAATAAGAGGTTTGATAAATCGAAAGGACTTCCGAGTTCAGTACATGATTAATGAGATGGTAAATTTTTAAGCCTGATGATCTCTTTTATTAAAATGATAAATGTCAAAAATATCTGATTAAAAAATGACGAAAATACCCCTTAAATATAAACACAATCCAGAAAGCTATACTTGATCCGATAAGACATCCGATGCATTTGAAAACCTATGATTTCTTGAAATGTTATAATAACAAGACTTAAATATTCGAGACTGTAATGCACTTGAGTTTCTGGAATTTGAATAAATCTTAGAAGATAAATTTACAAAAAAAATATGCGTATGTTTGAATTAATCAACGTGGCGTAAAAGATTGAATGGATTGCGATGACAAAGAATGATTGAAAATACTGATAAGATTGAATGGGATTGAGTGACACTAAAGATTGAATTTTCCTCGGGCAATAATTGTCAATCGACCAATTTATGTGTTATATCCTCGATGTCTGAAATGAATGAATAGTTGAAAGAACCGAAAGGCTCCAAATAATTGGAGCACCTTCAGACATCGAAGTGATTGAAAGTACCTCCAAGACTTGGAATAATAAATATCAATAAAGCCAAATAAAAGTAATGACTCTGAAAGTGGTTACACGACCCTCGTTGGTTGGTTATTTCGAGAACTATCGTGACGTTGGAAGAATATCATACAAGAGCATGTTCGAGTTATTTGGAGAAAGTACCTAGGTTAATGGTAAGAGCAACATGTTCTTCGTGTGTATTCGATGTCATGGATCGAGTTCAAGTGCAACACACATGTTCAGATACTTGGAAAATACCAGTTGAATACATGTTCAACCTCTCGTTGTACGTTAGTGGTTGCTTGGTGAAGTCGAGCTTTTTATTATACAATGTAGTCAGTTCTGGGAAGTGAGTACTTTAGGTGTATCGATCCGGTCAAAAAAATAAACATGGCAATGATGGTTTGCAATTAGTTCGAAGGGACTCGAACTTGATAAGCAACTAGAAATCTCTGAACTCCGTACATCACTGTTTATACATTGTTGGTCTAGTTACTAGACTACCTCTGAAGGTCAGAATGACCAAAATACCCTTGTGGGCTTTAATGATCGAATCACTCTCGATATATCTGAATTCTTAATGATTATGATGCATCAACTTCCGATGTTGATTCGATTCGTCTTATCGAACTCCCTTATTTGTAAGGACCTCGTTTTGAAATCAGTCTAAGAAATGAATTGGGTCATAAAGCGCGTACCATGTATCTGTAAATATTTTATGTTCTAAACCAAGACCATATGCTTAAATTTTAAAAGTTTGACAATGCAATACGAAAGGAAAACAATTCCCTGGTTTCTGACCTCTGATATGAAAAATATATCTGATATATGACATTGAATACGAAATAATAATAAGATAAATTTGACACATGTCTTCTGGTATAAAAATATATATGATATTTATTTTCTGTAATACTGTCTTCTGAATATAAACTGAAATCATCTGGGATATGAATGAAGATATGTAGGCTCAGCGCTGGTAAGTCCTTTTGGACCTAAGCTTCTACGCCCAATGGGCCTAGGGTAAGTCTTTTTGGACCTAAGACATTCCCTTAGGTAAGCTCCTACGCCTGACAAACCTAGGGTAATTCTTTCTGAATCTAAGGCATTTCCTTAGGTAGGCTCCTACGCCTCAGGCCTAGGGTAAGACCTTCTGTATGCAGTTTAGGGGGAATTGCATTTTGGAGTTCGGTGGGAGGATAGTTAAGTAAATTAATAAAACTTTCTGACCTCTTATGAAACATACCCTACTAAATTAACGTATCAAAGTTGAAATCTTAGTAAAACTACAATTCGTGCTTAATGAACCACTTTGAACTCCTTGATTCAACTTTTGGAACCTGAATCTCTTCCGAATCTTCAGCTTTAGACTCATCTATTAAGGTTCGGGTGATCAAATAAAGAATAACTCTGTTACCTTCTGGTATAATGCTCCTCTAAAATATCGAATTGTAATTTAAGCTTACCGTTGCCCAGTTCTTAACGACAACGTTAAGCTTGCCATATACCTGCTTGTGCTTTTAGCATCTCCTGGTAGTCTGTATTACTGAGCTTTTCGAAGCTCACGTTGTTTTTATCATCACATGTTAAAAGACCGACCATGTTGCAGCTATTAATGCTGGTATGAGAGTTTCTTCGGCTTGCTCGCAGAGTATGGTATTTGTGTAATTATGGGGCATGTATGTCATGTTTTGATTTATATTCGAGTCTGAAACTTGTATTAATAATTTGTTTCATTGTCTGAATGTTTTTTGAAATTGTATTTTAATTCAAAACTTGATTTATGATTTTAAATGATTTAGCAAATTGTTTATTTAAAATTATAACATGGGTCGCTCCGGTGACTCTAATGTGACTTCTTAAGATCCGTGTTAACGCATAAATGGTTCTAGAGGTTACATCATTTATATAAGGATAAGCATGTAAATCAAATGTATATATATACAAGCATGACATAAGCATCGAAAACAAATAACAAAGAATATGGTGTGTATAAAAGATTTTCATTGCAATTTTTTTAAATAAAAAAGCTGAATATATATATATATGTGTGTGAAAACAAATAAACATAGATTTTTTTTGGAAATTTATTCAAATCGTAAAACTTTTAAAAAACAGCATAAATTAAAATTTGAAAAATCAGATTATTTTAATTAAGAATTTTCTATTTTTTCTATTTTTAAATTTGCTAACAAAATATATATTTTTTCACCTGACACTTCTTTATGCATTTTCTTATTGTGCCATGTCAAATTAGCAGAGGGAGGTTAACAACTTAACGGATGATTAATAACGGTAACCTCGTGTAACTTTAGGGATCATATTTATAAAAGAATTTTTTTCAAAGGGATCATCAAGTGAGAAAAATAAAAATATCAAAATATTTAGGGGCTAAGTTATGAATTAAGTCATTTTCCCCCAAGCCTTTCAAAGAAAAACGGGAGCTGTCAAACGGAAGAATCTATAATTATCCAGAAGGATCCAGAACCTAGTGAGCTCATCAAACAGGAAATATATCGCCGGCTTATTTCACAAACTGGAAAAACATCTCCACAGAATGTTCCAGCAATTTCCAGATCCCGCCATTTTCCCGTATATATTTCCGTTCTGCCTCTCTGCGTTTTCAACCCAGCAATTTCAAATTTGCTTCAATCGCGGAGAGCTAAACAAGAAAGTCTGTCCAGAAATTTTCTGTTAATTCTTTCAAAACCCGACTAATGGACTTCCCTTTTTTCCAAAATCCTTGGGGTACATCGTCTCACCCTCGATACGGGAGAAGCTTTAGAGGGATCCCGGTTCAGTTCATGCCGGAACCCTCGCCGTCTCATTCTTTGAAGCCCAGGACGGTGTCGATCCCCGTCCGCTTCGTCGGTTCGGAGCGGGGCAGATCCGAGTCGGCGATCAAGATCCAGAAGGTGTTTAGGGGGTTCCTGGTGAGAAAGAACGTGAAGAAGCTCATGGCTATAAGGGAGCAAGTGAATGGAATGGAGCGTAGCGTTTCAAAGACGGAGACGGTGGATCTGATTCGGAATGATTCGAAGGAGAGATTGAAAGTGAACGAGATTCTGATGAGCTTGCTTTTTAAGTTGGATTCCGTTAGAGGAGTGGATTCGTGTGTGAGGGATTTAAGGAAATCCGTTACTAAAAGGGCGATTGCGTTGCAAGAGACGGTTGACGCCATTGTTTCCGGTGACCAGTCCGTGAATTCCAGTAATGCCGAGGTAGTTGAGCAAGGGCAAGATATAAGCGATTCTTCTGATGATTGCAATCAAACAGTGGAGTCAGAAAATCTCGAGGAAACAACCAAATCCAATGATGCCGAATGTGTGCCTAATTTGATTCAACAGGAAGGAACCAATCAAGGGAATGAAGAGGAGACAAGTTCAAATGAGAGCCAAACCGATTCGTTTGGCAATCAAGAGAATGCAGGTGAAGAAGAAGAAGCAGGGCAGGGTGATAATATTAATGAGAAGGAAGAAAGCGGGAGAAAGGAGATGTTGGAGAGGATAATGGAGGAGAATGAGAAGATGATGAGGTTGATGGAGGCGTTGACGGAGAGGAACGAGACGCAGACGCGGATGTTGAGGGTGTTGGGGCACAGGGTGGAGCAGCTGGAGAAAGCATTCATGTTTGACAAATTGAGGAGAAAGAAAAGGAGAAGCGATCAGTGTGGAGGGAAGAGATAGATAGATGTTTGAACTTTGAATTGGATCTTCCATTTTTGATTTCTTCTTTACAATTATGTATCATGTAAGTTTGCAAATGAATGATTGCAGCCAGAGACTTAAAAAGCGTTTTCATTATTGTGTTTATAGCAGTTGCGAATATAATAAATAATATTTTGTATGTTAGGCGTATATAATAATTGTTATTATAGTTGTGAACCTATATTTAAATCTCTGATTACAGTTTAACTGCCACAACGTCGTGAACAAAACTACCCTGACCCTTAGCAACAGGCAGGGCCGTCCCTGGACAATAGGGGTATATTTTTTTTTGAATGTTTATAGTTAGGTTTAATATTTATTATTCAAATTTTTTTTAATAATTGTTATTAGAATTTTATTCTTAAAATTTATTTTTTGATAGGGTTATAATTTTTTTTCAATATTTGTTATTATAAGCTTATTTTTTCAAATAGCTGTAATTAAGGGCTCATTTTTTATTATTTATTGTTATTTCAATATTTGTTATTAGATACAAATTTTCAATACTTGTTATTACGAGGCTAATTTTTCAATAGTTGTTATTAGGGGCTTATCTTTTCTAATATTTGTTATTAGGGTCCTACTCTTAAATTTTATTTTTTTCTGATACTTGTTATTACGAGTCTAATTTTTTTACAATACTTATTATTTATGGTTTATTTTCTCTAATATTTGTTATTACATGCATACTCTTAAATTTTAATTTTTCAATACTTGTTATTAGGGTTCCATTTTTTCATATATTTATTATTACAACAATACTCTTAAAATTCATTTTTTTTAAATTTGTTAATAGAGACCCATTTTTTATGTCACTTATTATTAAGGGTCTAATTTCAAACTTTCTTTTTCAATACTCGTTATCAGGGGAAAGGGTGAGCAAAATTTCACTCGACTCGAAAAAACTGATTTTTTTCTTCTCGACTCGTCTTGACTCTAAAAAAATTCAAATAAAGTTTGAGTTGTAAAATAAAAATTCTAATAACAAAAATTTTAGTATTTAGTATATAAATTTTTAAATTCGAGTCGTAAGGACTCATAAACTCACATAACTTAAATTTTTTTTACTCAACTTAACTCGATCGAACACTCACCCTTAATTAAGGGCCTATTTTTTAAGTTCGCCCATGAGCCACCAAAATCTCAGAAACGAGCCTGGCAACAGGGTGGTGGGGCTAGAATTGTTTGCTTCCATGTTCCAATCATATAAAACAGTGAGGGTCTTCCGAAATTACTGAATGAAGAAAACCTGGCTTATATATTGAACTCTTGCTGAAATCAAAAGCTTTATAACGAAAAAAGTGTATTTTAGATATTTAGTTGTGATATTTTAATAGCAAAAGAAAATGACTAAAGAAAGATTAATTAAATAATTAGTACTATAGGACATGACTTCATTTATCAATTAAATCTATAAAAACTCACCTTTAAAGCCTCTAAATAATTATCTCCATCGTAATTCCAAGCAAGAAAAGACAGGAATTGTGGGCATGCCTTAGCTGTTTTTAGAACATATGGATCTGCTAAAAGAACATCCTGAGATTCCAGACTAAACAAACTCTGTGAACATAGACAAGAAATTTGAGCCTGTAGCTTAGCTGCCATGTTTTTAAGGATTAACAATCCAACAAATATCTAATCGACAATACCAAGAAACTCTCCCCTCTATATATCCAACTCTTGCTCATGTCTCAAGGCATAGCAGCATTGTTTCCAAGGTTCTTCGGCCATGGCCTTGACTGTCAAGCAACAATTTTTCCTAGCAATTCTACTTATTGCCTTCCCTTTCTCGGCAATAAGTGGAGACCCTGATATTCTCTCTGATTTTGTGGTTCCTCTTGGAACCAATAATTCTCTATTGGATGGAAACTTTTTCACCTATACCGGCATGAGAACGGTCATTAACTCTCCTCCACCAACAAATTTCACTGTCACAAAAGCATCCATGGCTGAATTCCCTGCACTTAATGGCCAAAGTGTTTCCTATGCTGTTTTAGAGTACCCTGCTGGCTCGGTTAACCCTCCTCATACTCATCCTCGTGCCACCGAGCTTCTGTTTCTCACCTATGGCATACTTGAAGTTGGATTTGTTGACACTACTAACAAGCTGTTTACACAAAGACTTCAAGCCGGTGACATGTTTGTGTTTCCCAAGGGATTAGTCCACTATCAGTTCAACTCTGCCGAGAATGATTTTGCTGTCGCGATTTCGGCCTTCAGTAGTGCAGCTGCTGGCACTGTCTCGGTTCCTTCTACGGTGTTTGGGACAAACATTGATGATGACATCTTAGCCAAGTCTTTCAAAACCGATGTTCAAACAATTCAGAAGATCAAAGCGGGGTTTCCACCTAAGGCCTGAGATGGGAATTCTAAGATATTAGTAATAAATAATTCAAGGTTTGGGGTTTTAAGATTTGGTCATTTATGTTTGTCTGGTCTTATTCTACTGCAAAATGAGGATTGATAATTGTGGTTTGTTCTGTTACTTGTACCTCGAAAAATAACCATCAAGATGTAATAAACTCAATCTTGGTCTCTGCTGCAATATCAAATAAATTGTTATAGCATGAATCATACAGCTTTTATCCCCCTATAATTCTAAGTTTTAAGATGGAGACTGAATATAGTGCCATTACATGATTACTACATTTGGTTTTTCTGCAATTCATTTTTCTCCTACATAAATCCATGGAGACTGAATCAAATAAAGATGGGGATTATCAGTATGGTAGCAGGCTAGCTTATTTTTACTCGAAGAACGAGAGGAGGGTTCAAATTTTTGGCCTAGGCTCCAAGACCCTTCTTGATCTTCTCAATAGTATGAACATCAGTTTTAAAGGCTTTAGCAAGGATGTTATCATCGATGCCAGTGGCGAAAACGGTGGACAGAACTGAGACGGTCCCGGCATTTGCACCACCAAAGGCCGAGACGGCCATGGCCGGGGTATCCGTATTAGAGCTTGGATTATACTGGTAATGCACAAGTCCTTTCGGGAACACAAACATGTGAAGATTTAAGGTTTCTTAGTACTAACATGATGTATAGGAATGAATAATAATTCTTCAACCATTTTGGAATTTTAGATTCAAAAACAACATTAACGAAATAATACGTTTAATCTATGTCGAACACATATCCGTATCCATAAAATCCGAACCGAAAGTATGATAAATTTTGACCCCCCAGACACCATTAAGATGAATACCAGAGTAGTTAAAAGAAAAGAGGCACAGTAGTTAGAAGGTTAAATGTTTTAACCGCCAGCACATGAATACAATGATGCAGGCCAGACATTTAATTTTCCCAACAAGCCAAAAACTCTAAATGTTTTTCACTTTTAGATAAAGAACATGAGGCAAAGAACTCATTTGGAGATGCCAAGCATATGTCCAAACACACCCATCCCAGTCTAAGACAAATTTCATTTTCAAGACAACATCATCAAAAAATAGAACAACCTCTTTTCATTTACAACCCTCCTCCACTAATCACATCAGACAGAGCATGCAAAGATCAAAAACCAGTACCAGAAGTGTTCCAGTTGAAATGGCAAGTCCTCCTGTCGAAATCGGCACCAGAGGCACCGTCGGATCCTTGATACTGCAAGAGATCGAGTACTTCAGCCGGCTCGAATTAGGCTGCAAGGATGGCTCAAAGAAGCCTCATTCCAATGTTGGACCAGTTGCAGCAACTCAGAAGAAGAAAAAGAGAGGAAGCAGCAAGCTAATACCGAGCATGTGTTCCATGGTGGAAATTTCAGACAGCAGGCCAGTTGGGGTTTCAGTTTTCGGTTATCGGAACCTGAAATCCGATGTTAAGAAGTTGCAGGTCTAGATAAAGCTCTGGGAAAGCTTAGAGAACCCGAGCTTCTTGAGTCGATTCGTAATTGGGCTCGACCGAGCTCTATCGGGATGTTTCCCACACTTTATGTCCACAACTTCAACAATGTTAGACACTTTTTTGTCACTTTTCTGTCTGCTAGGAGTTCCATCTAAAGCAATGTTATCAAAACCAAGCATTGGAATCTGATGGGGATTTTTGGACAAGCTTTTTGTCTTCTGGGAAGTTTGGGGACTTTTATAACTCTTGTTGTTGCCATTAGCACTAGTACTTGCTCCATCCAAAGATTTCCTCAGCTTTAATCCTTTAGGAGTCGAAGAACCGGAGACGACTGATGCCGGAACCGGTGTTTGCGGTGTCGGTTTAACCGAGTCCAGTTCCCTTGTTATCAAGGAACTGATTGTTCCCTTAGTCCCCACCTTGATTGATCCTCCACCACCCTTGATAGCTTCTAGTTTTTGAGCCATGTTTCCTTTGTATTTCTAATATATTGTTAGCTTTCCAGAGCCTGTTTTGCATGAAAGACAGCAAATCCATAAATGTAAGAAGAAAATCCCCAGTTTTCATCAAAAATTTCAGGTCAGTTCTTGCAATATGAATATGAAACTGAAAATGGAGATAATGAATCAATATCTCAAACAGTTTATCTTCAAACTAAGTTTTCCAGATTTTGCATCAAAATCCCACCAAGAATCAAGCAGAAACAGCACCAAATACTTGAGAAAAAAGTAAGAAAATCCACCAAATTTCAGGCAACTAACAAATCATGGAATCCACAAGGGAAAAAGAAAAAGTTCCAAAAGATCCTAACTACCAGTAATCATTCCACAATTACAATCTGACCCAACCAAGTTAAACACTTTAACCAGATCATAAAAGGCTCAAGAAAAAGCATACCACTTTATGTAAGAGTAAGACCAAGTGCATTAAATGTGAACTATCAGCAACTTTGAAGATGCCAGATTGAATTGAAAACACAACTAAAAAAGTGAAACTGAAACTTTAAAAGAAGAAACAAAACCCACCAAGATTTCAAGACTTTAGGACTAAGATCTTTGAAAATTTTTGTAAATGAAAAACTATGACATTGGTGTTTTTTTACTATGTCATCTTCAGAAGAACCATATCTAATCTTCTTTGCATTTGAAATCTAAGTTTGTGCAATAGTGTTGTGTCTTATTGGTCTATTGTCAGACCAGTACACCAAACACCAATCATGTTGCAGAAAAAAACATGACTTTCCAGTTACCAACCATGTTCCAATAACCAATGAAACTTTGCCATTTATTTAAGAATAAATAAATATTTATTTGTTCATCCCTTTGTGTTCTGGTGTCAAAGGTAATGTTCATCATCCCCTTTAAAAAGACTAAGAAAGTTGAACAGATGCTACCCTTGAATCATACCAGCATATTCGAAAAAAAATGTTTACTTTGTGTGCAAGGCCTAGATTCATTCATACTGCCATTACAAGAGAAAAATGAAGGCTCTTTAGCTAGTGAGTGTTAATTTGACTTGATACTCAGGAAAATGATTGGGTAGGTTAGAATTGTAAACTTCTGGTTCTAACAATCTTGATTTTAATGAAGGTCAAATTCTGTAATTAGTCCCTGCACTATGTATAAATTGTGGGTTTAGTCCATGTATATGAATTGTCTTAGTTCGTTTGCAATGCTAAAGGGAATTAAATTTGTTTGTGCATTTTTTAGTGATGGATTGGATTGAGAAATGTTTCTTGAGGAAGATAAAATGAGTTCAGAATTCAGATGTTCTCGAGTTCTTACAAAACGAATGTGAGTTTGGAGATGTGAGAATTTGTGCTCTAAAAGATACTATTTGATTCTTAAGTCAATACAAAGATTTTGTAGTGAAGAAAACAATAGCTTAAAGTAAGAGGAGCGCTTGTCTAACATACGGCATGGTACGGTGTGACACTAACTGAAAATGTTATAAAATATAAAATATAAAATATGAAACTGAAAATGTTATATTGTTTAATAAAATTTACGGTTGGTGGTAAGTATCGAAACTTTAACTTCAAGTATCGAAACTTTCATCGCTTCTGATAACATTTTAAGTTTTTGTAAATACCGAAAATGTTATCAAACAATATAACATTTTTAATTCTATGTTTCAAATCTTGTAACATTTTCGGTTGGTGTCGTATCGTACTATGTCGTACCGCAGAACTATCCGAAAAGAGAAATGGGAGTAAAGTAGATCACTTAAAATGATGTGTTATTCACATGGGTGGAGCCAAGATTTTCATATGGTGGGGGATAGAGTAGAGTATGAGATATGAAGGATTTTTATACCACTACAATAAGTATTGTTAACCTCATATCCCGACAAATCAAGCGGGATCAATTCTAACATTTTTTATGAAAAATCTGATACAATTCAAATATCCCTATATGGTGGATATTTTTTAGTGGGTTCGATTGCATCCCTAGTTTGTCATGTACATACGCCCATGATTATTCCACCCACAAAATAGTTGATTTAGTGATACAAGACACTAGATCTCTTAAGTAAGGTTAATGATTCGAGTATTGATGTTGTGAATGAAATAAATTAGACTTAAAAATTATTCGATAATGAACTTCTACAATACTTGATTCGAACTAATAAATTTATAGGTTAGATGCCGGAGGTGGTACCAAAAAAATAAGAGTTGTCCGAAGTCAATTTAGTGGACCCCACTGCTCACGTTACAAAATCAGATCAATCAAATTTAAGGGTCATGATCTCCACATCACCATAAACCCTACCCCCTCTAGTTTGTACCCTCCAAAAACAAAATTAACGTTATAATCATCAAATTTAAATATCAATTTGCCCCCTTAATCATCTCTTTTTCCACTAAATCTTAAAAACAAATAATTTCAAATGAAAAAGAAAATCAAAACCCCATCCTCCCTTTCTTAACCCTCAGCTTTCACTGTCCCTTGCGTTTTACTCCCCAATCCCTCCCCCTTTTCTTTCTTCATGAGCTTTCCTTCCAATGCATGCAAAATCCCATCTTTTTAACCTAATTTGCTCCAATCTGTACAACCCCATTTCCTCAAAATCTCATCCTTTTCTCTTTGTTTAATCTGTAAAATCCCATTTCATCGAAAACCCATTGCTTTTTTCATCCCACTCCTTTTGAAATGAGTAATTCCCAAGCACCCAAATCAACAAAGCCTGCAAAGGCTTCAACTTTACATTCTTCTTCAAACCCTCCAAAACCCTCTTCACTTTCTTCTCATCTTGCAATGGTAGAGCTAAAGCAAAGGATTTTAACCTCACTTTCCAAGCTCTCTGATCGTGACACGTACCAAATTGCAGTTGAAGATCTTGAGAATATCATCCAATCCATTTCCCCTGATTCCCTTCCCATGTTACTCAATTGCCTTTTCGATTCTTCCAATGATCCAAAACCAGCTGTGAAGAAAGAATCTTTAAGGTTACTTTCAATGCTATGTAACTGCCATGGTGAATTGGCAGCTTCTCATTTGACTAAAATCGTTGCCCATATTGTTAAAAGGCTGAAAGATGCTGATTCCAGTGTGAAAGATGCTTGCCGAGATTCGATTGGGGCCCTTTCGGGGCAGTATTTGAAAGGGGAGAATGGGGGGACTGTGGTGGGATTGTTTGTAAAGCCATTGTTTGAAGCAATGTGTGAACAGAACAGAGGGGTGCAATCTGGTGCAGCTACATGTATGGCTAAGATAGTGGAATGTGCTGCTGATCCACCTTTGGCTGCTTTTCACAAGTTGTGTCCTAGGATCTGCAAGCTGTTGAATAACCAGAATTTTATGGCTAAGGCTTCCCTTTTGTCGGTTGTGTCGAGTTTGTCGCAGGTTCGAGCATGTAGCTGTTTTTAGCCTGATTTTGATAATGTACATTGTTCATAGAATATTGATGGTCTATGTTGCTTGTTTTCTTAATTGGTTTACTATGTGTACTTGTTATCTGGCTGGTTTGCACATCTTGTTATGTTTTGATCGGGCTAATACATTTTAATATCTTTGAAGAATTTCACAAGAAAATGAACAAGCTTAAGTTCTGTGAAAATTATGGTGACCTTGTTGCAGGTGGGAGCAATTGCCCCTCAGAGTTTGGAAGCTTTACTGCAAAGCATCCATGAATGTGTTGGGAGCACAGACTGGGCGACTCGGAAGGCAGCTGCTGATGCTTTAAGTGCCTTGGCACTACATTCAAGCAACTTGGTTGCAGATAGAGCATCTTCAACAATAACATTACTGGAGGATTGCCGCTTTGATAGGGTAGTTTTCTACTGCCATTTATCTTTCATATAATGTTTGTATGTGTACTCTCAATGTCATATACTTATATGCATAATCTGTGGTTATTAACTTTCAATACTTTGTGGTCATCACCGGTCCAAGACCATTTACTTTGGTTATTAACTTTCAATACTTTGTGGTCATCACCGGTCCAAGACCATTTACTTTCCTTTTTCATGTAAACATAGATTTATTTTTTTATGGGGGTAGAATAATTAGAATTCCGATGGTTAATTGTGTTGTGTGGCTGAAGTTTTTAGGGCTAATACATATTGTTGTTTTGGACTGAATGAATTCATGCTTTCTGAAATGGTTTTGAAGGGACTTTCAGTTTGTATGTTTTGATTTAGGAAGACAAGGGTTTTGTCTGGTTCATTACTAATCAATATAACTCGAACATTGTGGTCCACTAAATGATGTTGTTCATTGGTGTTTATCCACCACTACCATCTCTTCTAATGGAACATATATGATGTTATATGACACTGCCTTATGGAAATTCTATTGCGACGAATAATGTTAATAATTGGTTAATCAGATGAAACCTGTGAGGGATGCCATGACAGAAGCATTGCAATTATGGAAGAAGATTGCAGGGAAAGGGGGTGATGGAGCTGCAGGTGACCAGAAAGGCTTATCTCATGGTAAGCGTGTTTGTTATGTGCTTAAGTTCTATCGGTTGTCTTTCAGATGTTTAATACTTTGTTGGATAATTTCATTTCAATTAATGTTGAAGATGGTGACAATCCTCAATCTGCTGAATCATCACAAAAGAATGGCTTGAAAAATAAGAAGGCCGGTGATACCAAAACAGATCCATCGGCAAAGGATTCATCTGATTCTGTTTCCAAAGACAAAGGTGGAAGCATTCCTGAAAGAGCGGTTGTAATTTTAAAGAAGAAAGCACCTGTGTTAACAGACAAAAAAATAAATCCTGAATTCTTCCAGAAACTTGAATCGAGGGGTTCCGGTGATTTTCCAGTTGAAGTAGTCGTTCCTCGGAGATACCGTAATTCTTCTAACTCAAAGAATGTGGAAGAATCAGAACCAAATGATCCAGACGGAAGAAGGTCGAATAGTATGAGAAGCAGCCAGACAGATGATTTTGTTGCATCTTCCAGCAGCAAAAACCATAACATGGAGCGTGGAGCTGCTAGTCTTCGGGATAAATGGCCTGAAGAAAAGATAAATCGGAAAGACCTAGGAACAAGGGCATTTGATGATGATGGCAGGATAGATGTAAATCAAAGGGAGCCATCCAGAAATCATTTTGGTTTTTCAAAGGTGGATGAACAGTCTGAGGAATCCTTTGTCAGCAGCAAAGGAAATTGGTTGGCTATTCAGAGACAGTTATTGCAGCTCGAGAGACAACAAGCAAATCTCATGAACATGTTGCAGGATTTTATGGGTGGCTCTCATCATGGCATGGTAACATTGCAAAATAGAGTTAGGGGTCTTGAGAGAATTATCGAAGATATGACTGAGGATTTATCAATATCATCAAGCAGGAGAGGTGATAATTTTATTCCGGGGTTTGAAGCATCATTGAATAGACCCTTAGGGAAGTACAATGGCTTCTCCGACTATAGTTCCAAGTTCGGTGGGCGAATTCCATCTGGAGAGAGGTTTGCACAATCTGATGGAACTGGTCCAGGCGGGAGGGGAAGGGGACCTTGGAGATCTGAAATATCAGATGATTGGGATTTCCCTGCATCTGGTGCTTCCAGGAATGGGCAAATTGCATCCAGGAGAGATCCTGCTGGCAGCAGCCTGGATGGTAGATCACCCAAATCGGAACATGAGAGTGATCAGGTTGGTGGCAGGAGAGCTTGGGATAAGGGTCCTGGACCTGTGAGGCTCGATGAAGGGCCTTCTGCTAGAAGTGTCTGGCAAGCATCAAAAGACGAAGCTACCTTGGAAGCAATCCGTGTAGCTGGTGAGGATAGTGTAGCATCTCAAACAGGAGGTGTTCCTGAATTGACTGCTGAAGCTGTTGGAAACAATAATGTTGAAACTGAACGAGATCCCGTCTGGACTTCTTGGAGCAACGCAATGCATGCCCTTCGAGTAGGTGATATGGATACTGCTTATGCTGAAGTTCTGTCTACAGGGGATGATCTCTTGCTTATAAAACTAATGGATAGATCAGGCCCTACGGTCGACCAGCTATCAAACGAGATAGCAAATGAGGCCTTGCATGCTATTGTGCAGTTTCTTCTGGATCAGGACTTGTTTGATATCTGCCTATCCTGGATTCAACAGGTATGGATTCTTAAATCTTTGATCATTTCAGTTCAATCTGCTTTATTTCTCAAGTTTTTAATTAGTCACATCCTCCAACAATCTTTTCAGCTGGTCGACGTCGTGTTAGAAAATGGACCTGATGCATTGGGTATTCCCGCGGAGTTGAAGAAGGAGCTTTTGTTGAATTTACACGAGGCAGCTTCCTCAATGGATCCACCCGAGAACTGGGAAGGTGTGGCCCCTGATCAACTTCTATTGCAGTTAGCATCAGCCTGGGGAATTGAGCTTCAACAGTTTGATAAGTAATTTCTGCTGGTTTTGCCATTCTGTGTTGTGCTTGCAAACTTCTTGATTAGGATACTGGTTCTGTACATTTATTTTAAATTAAATGGCAAATGAAAAGGGAAAAAAGGTTTTCAAAATGCAAACTACAGTTAAGAGTAATATCCAAGGTGGCTGGCAGGCTGAAGCAACCACTTTTTAGCAGGTTTTACCTATTTCCCCCCCTCGGGCCATACAGATATAGAACTGTAGAATAGTAAGAATTACATAAAAGGAAACAGAAACAAGCTTGCCTTCATTTCTCACTTATGATTAAAGAATCAGTGTTACCAGAATTTTACAAGGAACTAACTATGCAACAATAATCTCTGTACATATGGTGCTGCAATCCCCGTTCCCTTAAAATGTAAGTAAAAGCCCCAAAGCATGCTCAGGATCCACAAAGAACCTTGACAGCTACATCAGTGAACAGAAGATGAAATGCCTAAGGAACAGCCTTAGGCGTTAAATTACTGCAGCAGCCAAGGACAACGCTAGCTCCGATATTCCTCTTCAAGGGGGAAAAAGCATCTGGGAAGAAAGTGTTTGAAACCAAAATTTACATGTTCGGAACCCAAATTTGTCTATTTGGCAGCATACCAGTTTTGGGCACACTTGGCGTCAACAGCAAGGTCAACTTTAAGAATGTTCTTTCCGCCAAAGGGTTTTGACATGCACTCAACAACAATTGCTTTTGCAACCTCGGCTGATTCACTTGGTCCTTCCAAGATTACTTCATCATGAACCTGTTTTCTGAAGTATGTTATTTCCAGAGAATTTGTCTAACAATGACTATAAAGAGCTAGATGAAAATATAAAAGGCATAACCTGTAAAAGAAGTCTCCAACCAAGCTCCTTTAAACGTTCATTCATCGATATTTGTAACATTGCACACATTGCCACATCAGCGGCACTCCCCTGTAACACTCAACTAGATGAGAGAGAGAGAGAGAGAGAGAGTTGAGTGCATGAGGAAGAATATAACCTGCACTGGAGTATTGATAGCAGCCCGTTCAATATGACCTCTTTGAGAGCGTGTACAATGAGCAAATGATGGGAAGCTGCGAGCCCTTCCAAGCAATGTCTTAACACACCCAAATTTCTGAGCCTCAAATTTACGCAGTTTCTGCCATTCAAGCACCTCTTGTCTTTCTTTGTACCATAGATCAACAGTGTTCTTTGCTTCTTCAACAGAAACCTGAGAGGTGCAACAATCATTAACGTGGAGGCTTAAGTTTCAACCGATATTTTAGGTTCTGAAGATACCTTCCAATCCTTAGCAAGCCCCACAGGAGTTTTTCCATATGCAATGGAAAAGTTGAGCATTTTAGCTTTTCTTCTTTCAGAACCAAAGGCATCCTGAAAAGGAAAAAATCAACCCACTTGTATTCAACAATCAAAACCAATCCTAATTATCAGGTAGCAAGATCTCACGATATGCAGACTTTTATACATCAATGTCTTGTCTACATTTATAAATAAACTATGTTCAGCAAACCAGTGAGCACATCAAAACAATTTCAACGTAAAACATCAAATACTTAATAACTTTCAAATTGAAAAGGCAATTTAGGTCGTACATGAACCACAGTCATCGAAATATGGTAAGACATCTAATACGAGTATCCAGGATAAAGGTTACAAGTACAATATATTAAGATAGTTCTTGGATAATTTCTAGCCCAATCCTTGTCACCAGATATCTACCTAACGTTCTGTACATAAAACTCAGGCAAAGTGGGATTTTTTTTACTTTACCTTTAAAAGTGGAACTGGTGGTTTCTCTTCACCTGGTTGAGGATACCACTCAAGAAGAACTTCCCCCTTTTCGACGGCTTCAAGGATATGAGAATACATGTTCATTGCAGTCCTTGAATGGAAATCTCCACCAGCTTTGAAGGCATCCAACATGCTTTTACAGCCAGCCATATGTGCAAGAATCCTAAGTTCCAGCTGTAATATGAATTTATATTCTAATCAATACATGAAATTAAATGAAAAAAGAGACTAGCTCAATGAACTTACCTGCCCATAATCTGCCACAACAAGGGAATTTCCTGGGGCAGCTACAAAGGCCTGACGTATCTTATATCGGTCCTTCTCTAGAGCAGGTTGATTCTGACTCGAAAAAGAATACAAGAAAGATGTTAATATTATAGGTTCCCATCCCAATCCAGCGGGCAAGAGAAGGACTTGCAGAGGAGTAATAAGAATTATCCTTTAGTTTTCTTCACGCCTTACTACAACAAACTTTGTGGAGGAAATGACCGAGATTATATAGTAGAAAACTATCATGTGATATGAATATTTAGGCTTTATATAATCTAAAGAAAACTATAGTGCACTGTGCTTCATCACAAATAAAATTTTGGTCTAATGCTATTCAAGTGGCATAGTGGTTATAGTCTTATAGATTATAGACATAATAGAACCTTAAGGTTCTAATAATTCAAATGCTAGCTAAAACAATGGCAGAGAACAAAGTGAAGAAAAACGAACCTGCAAATTTGGTCTCCTTGCAGATAAGCGCCCAGTTTCTGTATTGATATTCAGTGAACAGTGAACACGGCCAGTCTTGCCTGACACATTACTCCCCTGCGGTAAAAGGAGAGCATTCTCATTATAAACCATCCAGGAATTTAAGGTAGAAAATTAATTTAGAGAAAGGAAATAATAGTTGTAGTTAAGGAGGAATTTAAAACAATGCCTTCTTAATTTTCATGACTATTCAGACAGAGAGAAGTTGCTTTTCAAAGTTTTCTTCTTAGCCGAACAACCATTCACAATAATATACTCCAAGTACATGACCATTTAGCATATAATTTAAGTAACAGCCATTATAATGACATATCCCTTTGATTACTGGCAGTATGCATGATTTTGTCAATCTGTTAACACCTAGCAGCACCAACTAATCACATGATCAAATATCAGACCAGCATTTTGATAGCTTCCTCTGCTAATGATGAATTATAATTGACAGGAAAAGACATGATGTAATCATGTTGTCACCCTCATAATAATATCACCACTCATAATGAAGCACATTGAGGACATATACACAGCTCTCGTATTGAGTAGAAATTTAGACCAATAAGCAATAGCATAAGCCCTCAAATAAAAACAAATAAAAAGATACTATAGAGGAAAAACAGGCATAGTAAAAAAAACTGTAAAAGCTGATCAACATGCATGAACAAGCAAATGAGGTATCAAAATCACCTGCAAGGGGAGAATGAAATTGGATATTAACGAGTCAATAGAGCAAACTTCACATAATGAAGCAATAGCATGGCATGCCTCCCTCCCCTTTTCCTCATCCTCAAATGCAGCAAAAGCAGTTCCATATACAGATGTATCAACATCAGTCATTGTTTCAGGAAGATCATCAATACCACCATCACCGGTGTCCTCTGAAAAATCATATTCAGCAGAAACCTTGCCAGCTAAGCTCTTCAAGGCAACACCACTAACCGAGGGCCAACCAGTGGCAGTGTAAATCTCAGCAGGGAGCTTAACACCAATGCTATGCAGCTTAATATTGCGAAACTTAGTAGGAGCCTTTTTGCCTTCTTCAATCACTTTATCTACATTTGGAACTTTGAAAATCTTCTCATCAGGAAGACTCACATTTGGATCCTTACTGTAATAAGAAATAATCAAGTTAATGGTTGGGAACTTTACTTTCAAATTTTCAACACCCTCTCCCTCAGACTGCACCCTGAAACTTTCCTTTCAATTTTTTTACATCTATTTATAATTTTAAAATTTATTTTATATGACGTACCCTTGCCATACACATACCCTGTAATTTTGGAAATTGTCGCTTCTCGTCCCCGTCCCCGTACCCGTATCAGTGCAACATAGCTTAACACACACATGCACATCTTTTGGATAATGAAAAATGATAGTTGATTGGTTGGTGGCATGAATAATTCCATATATTATAGGAAATGAATGTTCATAAGCAACATCAAGTTTCTGAATTTTTTGCACCTATGTTGCTCAGACTATTCGTCATTTTTATTGTACTCATGTGTCCGATACAGGATATGGGGATATGACCTTCAGGCTTCAAGCATCCTCCAAATACATGAGAAAGCTTGGAAAAATCTAACCACACCTGTCGGATACATACCCATATCCAACACTAACACCCAAGTCTGAGTAACATATCTTGCACTGCCCCCATACAATCACCGACTTAACGGCAAGAAATTTCAATCCTGCATGTAATTAGGATACTAACAGTCTTTCTGATTTAGGGAAAGATAAAATTCATCTTGCTCACTTATTCAATATAATGCCTAAATTTCAATGCAATGTGTTGATTTATGTTGATGTTCTTGAACACAAAATATGCAATTAGTACCTGTTAAGAATGCCGCCAAAAAGAAGCTGGCGGAGCTGAGTATCACTACCGACATTCATATACTTGGCATCATCACAATATCTGGATGCCCATGTGCGAAACCTATTAACAGCAATCTCTTGCTCAACTTTAGCAACCTTCTCTAGCTGAGCAAGATACGTCCGATCAACCAACATACCCTCACGTTCCATTTTAACAAGAAGCTCACCAAATGGTCGCCAATAATCTTCGTAGAAGTGATACATGGACTTACCAGAAACATGTTCACCATCAAATACCCAAGGCATGCTTGATAGTTTGTTTTTCAAGCTCTCGTAAAGTCTCAGAGTGCTTATTGAATCTAAGGCTGAATAACAAATCCATAATTTGCGTTCTCCCCGCTGTAACTCTTCAACAGGGGCAATGGTGATCATTTTGCCCTCAGTTCCATCTTGTTTCACCTTTTTCTTGCCAAAAATGGTTTTCATTGATGTTTTACCAATCAGTTCCTTTTCTTCTTTGCGCATTTTATTCCATTGCATTACATTTTTATCACCAGAAAGTGCTTCAAGAGAATAACCACCCAATGTACGCCTCGATGAGTCCCACAACCGTGCCATGTGCATTGTGTCAGCATGAAATCCAGAAAGCGCAAGCCCATAGTTATTAACAACATGACAGTCAAAGCTATAATTGTGCCACACCTATACATAAACATCAAGTTTGTTTCAGGAATAGTATGGTATAGTGCTCCAATGGACTATGCAATAACATGCAAAGAAAAAAAAGTACAGCATATCAGGAGAAACACGAGGAAGTGAGCAAAGGCATGACACACTTCACCTTTTTGATGGATTGATCTTCAAAAAACGGAACAAATTCCTTCAGAAGATCCTTGCCACCACCATCTAGGACATCGACCCAGATACAGGATTTCCCATTTCCAAAATCTGCATCTTCTCCAGAATAAATACTGAAACATGTTATCTCACCATGATCAACAGGCGTCTCTTGCTTGACATCAATATTAGATACCTGCAAATTTTCTACATCAGCAAATAGACAATAGATCATTTACATTTAGATATTAGACTGGATGGTGCTTGGAACATATTCCTATTCCATACAGCATGTACTACATGTGAAACAAAATGGTAAAAGAGAATGGAACTAACGGAACTAATACCTCGGTATCACATGCATGAACAAGATGCCTGTATTTAGTTGTAAGCATCAGAACAACTTCCTTTGCAGCAGAGATATTATCCACAACAAGAACCTGGTCATAAATCCTAGCAAGCTGCTTGTGAATATCATCTCGAGAAACTAGGTCACTTTCTTCACTGCTAGCAACCCCATTTTCATTGGATTTTTCCATTGTGATTATGTTAGAACCCATATGCCCTCTATCTTTTATGCCATCTGAAACAGCCCCATCGGACAAGCCATCACTCGAAACTTCTGCTCCAATTGAATCTTTTAACTGCTCGGAACCATTTATCCATTTGGTAGGTGTACTTTTGGCTCTAGAAATTTGTTTAGTGCTAGTTGGATGGTGTGGAGAATGATCCTCAGAAAGAAAACCAGTATCTTCACTGGATCCAAGCTCTTGGTGGTCGTCCAAGACCAGCCCTGGAAACGATCCATTACTTGAAACTACAGTCCTACCAGAACCTTTCAGCTGCTTAAAACCATTTATTTCATCAGTAGCTACACTGTTTACTATAGAAATTTGATCATTACTGGTAGGTAGGGGTGGGCAATTATTACTCCCCAAAATAGTAATACTTTCCCCACTATTTCTGGAGACTGATCCTTCTTTATTAGTTGCTTTAAATGGTGAGCCAGTAAGCTTCACCTTGAAGTATTGTTGGTAAACGGAAGAACTATAACCTTTAAAGCTCTCCTTCACAATCTCCTTATCCAGCTTTATCCTGCGAGCTTCTGTTTCCCATGAGTGCTCAGCATTGGACATGCTAGGAATTTTCGGAGTAAAAGTAAAATCATTCACTCGAAATGGCTCCATTCTAGACTTTCCATAACTTTCTGGGCTCCCATACTCTCTATTATCAACATTCACTCCTTTGCACTTATTATCAGAAACACGCCAATCTGGTTCAGGGTGGACCATCCTAGCGTAATCAGAAGCATCTACCTTAAGTTTCATATCTTTGGGATGCTGATAATGTCGGGAACTACTTGACATGGTTGCACCGAGGAAAGCATAGTGAACACTCTGCATTGTGCACATTTCTCGCCTGCAATGTAAAAATGAAAAAAAAAAAGAAAATAGAATGACTACCTATTAATTTGAATGAAACATTATTCTAGCATGTCATTGTCATCTATCAGAAATTAAACAAAAAAGGGAGAAAATTCCAATTTCATGCATATACCCCCAATTAGCACTCCAACCAGAGCATCACATTAACGACAAATTCATTGGCTCCATTTTATTTCCCATTTCCAGAAGGAAAATCGCATTCTAGAAACTTAAGCACTACTACATTCCCATTCCAATAGCTCCAATAGCTTATGTACATATTCTTATGTGGAGTAACATTTTACTATAACGTTCCATCACTAACCCCAAAACCCTCTAGAATAGGCAACAGCAGCACATAATCTAAAACAACCGAGACAATGGGGGGGGGGGAGAAAAACAGCAAAAAGAGAAGCAGAAAACAATAAAAATGGCACCTTTTTCCATTACATAAACCCTAAACCCCCTCTAAAACATGAAGCAGCAGCCAATGAAACGAAAACCAATTAAACCCGATAAAGAAAAAGACTTCACCAAAAGGATAAATGGGTATCAGATAATCTAAGAAACTAGTTCAAAAAACCCCAAAACAACACAAAAATAAGGCAGAAAAAGAAGTAGACGAGTGAACCTCTGCAAGGCTCTGGAAGAAGCCAAAAAGAAGTGCCTGGAACGGGACCGGCAAAACCGAGAAGAAGAAGAAGAAGAAGGGCCAAATGGTCTACTACGAAAAGGGGAAGCAGCAGTTTGGGGACTGGAACAAAAACTCCCCATAGCAGCCATGATATCCGCAAGTCTAGCTAGCTTGCCGCTAGTGTTGTTTAGCATACAGGGAGCCGTTTTGTTTGCTTGTTGTTGGGTGTCTTGGAGTGGCAAAGATGGAAAATTTTTGGGTATTTGAGGGTCAATATTGGGTTAGCTTTTGGAAGGTTCTTACAAGTTGGACTGTGACTGCTGGAGTTGCAGAGCTGAGGCCATGAAGATAGAGAGGGAGAAAAGCGGAGGGAAAATAGAGATGACGAAAAGCCTAAAGGCTAAAACCCTGTATTTTCCTTCCGTTTTATGAGGGTAAATAAAACCCTCCACAGTCTCCAACTCCAAACAAAAACTACAAAACAATATTATATAAGCTTATAAGCCAGGAACTAAATGGTATTTTTTTTGTTTTAGTCCCTTTAGATTTCATAATATTTTAGATTAACATTTGGATAAATATTCTATACACAAGCGGTGGAAACTGAAAGTTTCCACAAGCACCTTAGTTTTAGGGTATATGGAGTTAGTTTAGTTTTAGGGTATATGGAGTTAGTTTAGGGTTTAGGGTTTAGAATTTAGGAATAGTTGTTTTAATTTAAGGTGTTGGGTTATAATTAGGGTTTACAGTTTAGGGTTTAGTTTTTAGGGTAATATGGTGAGGATTTAGGTTCTAGACTATAACCCTAGACTATAACCCTAGACTATAACCCTAAACTATAACCCTAAACCTTAAACTGAAACAACTATCCCTAAATTTCTAAACTAACTCTATATACCCTAAAACTAAGGTGTTTATGGAAACTTTCTATTTCCGCAGTTGTATATAAAATATTTATCCTTCATGATAAAAATTCTATTTTAGACCCTAAAGTAGTATATTTATGATTAATTTTGGCCCCGGAATTTAATCTTGCTTTGTCACTTTTATGGACCATTTCATTTTGTAGCTGGTATTTATGCAAGTATTTTGTCTCTTTTTGTATTTTATTTATTACTCCATTTGTTAAAATTAGGGAATGGAATATGAGGAAATTGCATATGTGCCATTATTCCTTGAATGTTTTTTTAGGTAAATTAATCTTCAGGTTACTTGATTGTGGTTTTGGTAACAAATTAAGTTATTTTTCTTTTAAAAAGTTACAAATAAGTCGTTAATTGTTAAATATTAGACAATAATAGTGATTCAAACTGGTATAATAATAGTTTTAGTATTTAAAATTTATATTGTCTATTAATTTGGTTTTAATTCGAAACAATTCAATAGTCACGATTGTAGTTTACCCAAAATTTTATATTTTACATACATGCAGATTTATACATTTGAAGCTTTGGATCATGCCAAAATTGTCTAATGAAATTTCCTCCAGTTCTAACTATTAGAAAGATTAAATAAATCAAGTTTTAACAAAATTTCAGCAAATGAAAACCCCAGAAGGAACAGAAAGCAATTTTGGGTTGATGGATTTGCACATTGCAGGCCTTGGCATGGTAAAAGCTCCATGGAATTCAAAGATGCCATGGCCAAGAGCTATTTTGTCATCAAAACTTCCTTATTCCAGGTACCCTCTTAGAAAAGCAGACCATGAAAGGAAGTAAGATTTCGAGTTTCGAGTTTCGAGTCCATGAAATATGTTTTGATAAGCTCCATTAACCCTCTTCTTGTCGCCATTGCCACTTCTTCCGAGGTTCCGATCGTCTTGATAGCCCTGCCTACTCTTGTTTGTCAACTACTCTTCTTGTTCTTGTTTTTCTTCTTGGCGGCCTTCTTTTTCTTGTTGTTGTTGTTGTTCTTTTTCGCCATCTTCTTTTTTTCCTTCTTGTTGTTTTTCTTCTTCACTGTCGCCTTCTTCTTTTCCTTTCGGTCCTTTGCCCGAGATTAATTCAAGAGCGGATACCACGTCGCTCATCACGGGCCGTGCGGCTGCATCGTCCTGCAGACACATTGCTGCGACCGCGAATGCTTGGTGGAGAGCCTTATTGGGATAATCCCCTTACAACAATGGATCAGCCATTTGTGAGAAATTTCTCTTATCTTTTAGTAAGGGTGTTGCCTGCAGAAAAAGGTATATGTTTGGAAGTTAGAGTTTACAAGTGACACAGTTCCATGATTGTTTAGAAGAAATGAAACATTGCATGCTTACCCAAGTGACAAGATTCTGTTCATCTGTTGGTCTCGAAGTGTCGATTACTCTTCTTCCCGTGATTATCTCCAGAAACACGACCCCGAAGCTGTACACATCGGATTTCATTGTCAATTGACCTGTCAGTGCATACTCAGGTGCACAGTAGCCATAGGTTCCCATAACCCTGGTGGAAACATGCACCTTCTCTCCTGTTGGACCAATCTTTGCAAGTCCGAAATCCGATAGCTTCGGATTGAAATCCTGGTCCAGCAATATGTTTGATGTCTTAAAGTCACGATAAATCACCGGAGGATCAGCCGTTTCGTGCAAGTATTCAAGGCCTTTAGCCGCGCCAATCGAAACTTTTATCCTGGTATCCCAGTCCAATGGCTTCTTGTGGGAGGGTAAATCTGAAGGGCATAATCACAAACAACTGAATCATAAAACACCTTCAGACATCAGAATCATCCAAAGAACAAATGATGGAAAGAAGGCCTTTGAAGTTCCGAGTCGCATTATCCGTATCCGAGTCTAAAGACAAACTTAGATATTAAAACATACCTAGAAGGTGACTCTCCAAGCAGCCATTGGCCATGTATTCATAGACCAAAATCCTTTGATCCCCATCGGCACAATATCCGACCAAGTTCACAAGATTCGGATGGTTAAGTAAACTCAACATCAAGACCTCAACAAGGAACTCTCTGTTCCCTTGGTATCCATTCCTGTCAAGTTGCTTGACAGCAACAACCTGATATAATGGAACAACTATATGTCAATATATATATCCATACGATATGTATATGTATATGTATATGTATATGTATATGTATATGTATATGTATATGTATATGTATATGTATATGTATATGTATATGTATATGTATATGTGAACAACCTGACCGGGTTATCAACCTGGCCTTTGTAGACCCTCCCGAAACCGCCTTCACCAAGCTGATTGCCAGGGTTGAAGTTGTTAGTAGCAGTGCATAGATCACTGTAATCAAAAGTCTTCGCAGTTGTATTGCCTTTGCCCTTTTTTATAACTTCCTCATTAATGTATCTCTTTCGGCTTGCATCTGCCAAAAAAAAGAGGAGATTTTTGTTCAAAACATCAATCAATCAACCACCTTTAGGCTCTAGTTTTCAACTACCTTACTTCTTGGATACGAATATCGAACACGAATACACATTCAAGACTTATATTTTCATATTCATGAACGTAAATGAATCGAATTCGTAGTCACCTAAACAAAGATGAACATGGCTTGGCAGTGGGAAACAATTTAACATCTATTCCAAACACCCATTTCATCAAACAGATTGTATCCATGAATTGGATTGAGAAAAAAGAAAAAAAGGGTCAACAAAAACACATGCAAAAACATGTTCCTTCCATTACATGTGGATTGAGGATGACAAAAACTAAAGAGAAATCAGAGAAAAGTGTACCACTCTTGAATGAAATATTGGCAAACGAAAGCAAAGATTTTGGTGTTCTGGACCAGTCATTCACGTCCGAATTCGCCCTTCTGCTGCTTATTTTCTCTTCCGACATACAACACGAAAAGCAGTTCATTGTTCGGTCTTCTTCTTCGTTGTCAGGATATAAAATCAACAAAACAAAATTTGTCGGAAACCCAAAATAAAAATTCCTTTAATCAAAATTTATAAATAAATAAAAAATTGATGTTAGTACGAAGAAAACTCACTTCTGACAAACGGAGTTGGTTTCTCGTATCGTTTGTTTTGTTAACATCCTTAATATTCCCAGGCCCCTCGGGAGATCAAACGGAGTTGTTTTGTCGTGTCGTTTGTTTTGGCCTCTGTTGTTTCTGAATCCCATCGACCCCATGTTGCCGAAAATTGATTGGTTTTGTCTAAACATAGGATATGAAAGATAGTTTCTTCAAAGTCAAGGTGGTTTTCTTACTTTTCTATTATTGTCAAACTAAGACTATGGTTTGCAAAGGAAAATGGCTATGGCCAGACACATCCTGCATCCATTAACATGCCTAAAAAAATTAAAAAATAGTGCAATGGGGTGAGAGAGGCTCGAACTCTCGACCTCAGGATAACTCAGAAGCTATGAGACCTACGCGCTAGCCAACTGCGCCACCACCCCTTGATGTTTGTGTCTTGAACCGTTTTTTATTTATCTTTATTTATCTTTATCAGTCAATTATCTGCGATTGAATAAATGACCTGGGGTGATCGAGCTTTTTATTAGATTTCAACATTTCTGATATTGTCGGAATCCAATGAAAGACTTCCAGGATGATCACTTGATGAATGATTTCCATCCATATTTTTTTCTAAATTTTTTAGTATTATTTTAAAATTACTACAGCCTGCAGGTATTATCTTTCTCTAATCGTTTCGAGCACTTCAGAAACGTCTCAAAACTTGTGAAAGGATCACTTCCATTCATTACCACTATTGAAGGCTATTCTTGCAGGTGAAAGCTTGCGATGGGTAGTTTAGATCAATACTTATATTTTAGGAGGAGTCAATTTTTTGGCACATGACATATAAAACCACATCATAGTTGGTTGGGCGAAGCCAGGATCGAATATTAGCAGGGGTTAAAATATTGACTTTAAAAAATACAAAGTTTATTATGTATTTGAACTTAAAACTCATGTGCCAAAGCTTAATTTGTCTAAATTTTAAATTTATGAGAACCTAAATTGTTATTGGACCAAAAATATTGAGGATACATGCTCATTCTTCTTTAGTAAATCGTTCATATAATGTTCGTTTATTAAGCTAAATAAACGAGTATGAACAATTTTTTATTTTCGTTTAATAAACGAACAAACACGAACAGATGTGTATTATGTTCGTTTATGTTTACGAACAAGCTCGTTTATTTGATTGTTTATAAGCTCATTTACTTGGTTTTCCTTTTTTTTTCTTTTTTACATTTTAAATATTGGTGAATGTATGAACTAACTTGAACACGTAGTCAACTTTTGAGTTAAAACTGTGAAGCCTAATGAGCTTAAAGACTAGTGGTGTGATTCCACCGTTTTGGCGAACATATAAATGAACATGTTAGGGGCCATATAAATGAACATGTTCACACAAATTACACGTATATGTTCACGAACGTTTAAACGAACATGTTCGTGAACGTTAAACAAACAAACACGAGCACCATCAAAATTAAATAAATAAACACAAACATGATATTAAAATTTTAAAATAACCTAACATAAACACCTCCAAATATAAATAAACGAACACGAACAAAACTTTATTCGTTCAAACTCAGTTTATTTACACCCCTAGTTCAACCCACCTTATAAATTTGGAATACAATTAGAAGGCAGATGACTAGAGTTATTTGGCACAAAATTATATGGTTTTCCCTTCACAATTCAAAACATGCCATTATCACTTATTTTTTTTCGGTAAACTACTCCAGTGACCATCCAACTATGGGTCGCGACCTGTTTTGACCACCCAACTAAAAAAATTTAAAATTCGACCATCTAATTATTTAAATAGACCTATTTTAACCACCGGCCGTTAAAATTTAACAGAAAGGTGACGTGGATGTTAAAGTAAAATTTGTGTAATTGGACATTTAGTCCTTATTAGTTACCTATTATACCAATTTAATCCTAATTTTAATTTAAATAAATAAAATTAATAAATCAACCAGGTAACGGCATGTGTCATCACCCGATTGGATATTTTAATTTTTATTTTATTTAATATATTAATTTTCCTCCAACCATACCTGGTGAAAGAAAAATTAAAATCCTAACCTTTACTTGGCGTGGGGTTTGATCCCATAACCTCATGGGTAAAAACCCATACCTTTACCACCACACCAATCAACTCTTTGTGAAATGCAGCATTTAAATAAAAACCGTCGTAGAACCTTATTTTTACGTCTTCCATGCTTTGATCGTCTTCTCAATCCTCGTCTGATATTTCATCATCGTAATCAGAACAAACATCTCCGGCGACAAAATCACAGGCCAAGTAACCGGACGAGCCTGAACAATTTGAACAATCATCGCAACCTTTCATCCCTAAATAATCAACAATAAAAGGCTCGACAACTTTCAGTCAGGAGAATTTCTTGAAATAGTAAACAAATATAATATAGTACAATTTATTTTACAAACAGTAGGTTGGTGTGATGGTAAAGACTTTAGTTTTCACCTATGAGGTCATAAGATCAAACTTTATGACAAGCAAATGTTGAAATTTTAATTCTCCTTTCATCAGGTGGTGACACGTGTCGTCACCTGGTTGGAGCAAAATTAATATATTAAATAAAATAAAAAATAGATTAAAATATCTAATCGGATTTACTAATTTTATTTATTTAAATTAAAATCAGGACTAAATTAGTATAATAGGTAACTAATAAGGACCAAATGTGTAATTATACAAATTTTACTTTAACAGCCACGCCACATTTCTGTTAAATTTTAACTGTCGGTGGTCAAAATAGGACTATTTAAATAGTTAGGTGATCGAATTTTGAATTTTTTTAGTTGGTTGGTTAAAACTTAAAACAGGTCGCGAGTAGACCTGCCAAACTTGACCCGAGACCCGAAATTCGAACCGAATTACCCGAATCGAAACTCCTCAACCCGAAATTGACCCGAAATCTGATCCGAAATTTGATCCGAAACCCGAAATAAACTGAACCAAATTTAGTTGAACCGAATGGACCCGAACCGAATGGATCCAAACCGAATAGACCCAAACCGAATGAACCCAATTAATAGAAATAAAGAAAGATAAAATATGAACAGCCGCACAAGTCACTAAAATGTCAAATATATTGACTTTATAAAGTCATATATAGGGTGTAAAAATCTGACCAACCTAAAAATTTGATTAAAATCGACTGATCTCTCATTGAACCGAAAATAACCGAACCAAAATCAACCGAGCCGAAATTAACTGAACCAAAAATCAACCGACCCGAACTAAAACCGAACCGAACCGAAATCGAATCTGAATCGAAAATATCAGACCCGAAATAACCAAAATCGAAATAACCCGAACCGATTGACTCGTTTGCCACCTATAGTCGCGTCCCATAGTTGAGTGGTCATTATAGGAGTTTACCCTATTATTTTTTTTGGGTAACAACATGCTGCTTCTATAAGTAATATTACATTACTTATCTAAAAACAAGTTTAATTGTTTGATGTTAATGCATTTATTTATAGTGCTAAAAATTTTAATTTTCATTAATATATAATTGTGATATTAACTATGTTTTTTTCAAGATGTTATTAGAACGAATTTAGCTATTGATTTATATAAGGAGAATACGATAATCACAAATTTTAAAGTTATTCAATTTTTAAAAAGTCATTTTGTCTTGGATAATTCCTAAATTTTTATTATATTATATTCTACCCTCGATCTTTTATTTTTTTTTATCAAATTAATTTAATAAGTAGTCTCAGTAAAAAAAATATAGACCAGATTTATTTTAAGGGTAATCTTCACCAGTGGTCCATTTCGTTTAGGGTGTGTTCTATTTTGGTCATCAGAATTCAAAAAGATTATTCTGATCACTTACGTTTAGAATCGTTTCTATTTTGGTCCCTTAGCCGTTAGTCTCCGTTACTTTAAAAAAATAGTTTCTAATTTAACCCCCAAACTTTCAAAATTTTATTTTTCACCATCTTCCCCAAAAATTATAAAACTAAAACCCCACAACTACAACCCATTCCCCCAAGATTAAAAGTATCAACTTCCACTACAAGAGCTCATAATTTGAGTGCTTTTGATGTATCTGGTGTTTCACGTGCAAGAGAAAATGTGGTAAGTTTAATGATTGAGTAAATATTGGAATACCTTGAACAGTTCCATGCTTGCAAATTTGACATGTATTTTTGATCATGTCTGCTCTATGGAAGTTTTTTTTTTCTGATCCTAAAACAAGAATTTTAAATAGATATTTTCTCTTTTGTTGCATTTTGCCTTTTCTTTTGTCTGCTGCAAAAGCAAAAACAAAAGCAAAAAGAGGTTCTTTCATACTTTTCTATGGAAGTTTTGACATGTATTCTGCTGTGTTTGTGGAACCTCAAACAAAGACAAATTTAATTGCTTATTGGAGTGTAGTCAATGTTCAATCAGAGTACATTACTCACCTCAAGTTTGCCCTTAATTTGTTAATTATCGTTCTCTGATTATGTTTTCATGATACACAGGTGCATCAAGCTTGCTATGGTGTTTCAAAAGTCCCGAAGGGATACTGGTATTGCAGGCCATGCAAAACAAGTTCTAAAGATGTTGTAAGAAATTTCGACTCTTTAACATATGAAGTTTTTACAGTTCGGTTTCAACCATTGGATTAGTTGCTAATATTTCTTCTTTGAGTTTTACTGTTGTATTTTTTATGTGCATAATTGTATGGCATTCTTTTTGTTCCATGTTTCTCAGGGTTCTGATTGTCATTGTCACTGCTTTATTATCATTTAGGTGTGTGTTCTCTGTGGATATGGTAGTGGTGCCATGGCTCGGGCTTTACAAAGTCACGTGTTTGTAAAAGGCCTTCTAAAAGCTTGGAACGCTGAAGCAGAGTGTCGGCATATGGGCACAAGTTCTGCTGAAAATATGGTGGATGATCAGAGTCCAGTTGATGGTAATGAATTATGTAACTTGCAATGTAAAGATCTTGGGATGTCAAGAACTGCTTTGTGAAAAAAGGATGTGCAGAATGGTTTAAACGTTATTGAAAATTCCTCTTGCTCTGTTAGCAAGTTAAATGTATACAATAGTGTGACAGCAGGAGTACTTGATCCTTCTGTAAAACAGTGGGTTCATATGGTCTGTGGGCTCTGGACTCCTGGAACACGTTGCCCAAATTAACAAAGCATCACCACACATACTGTGAAGAATATCATGCAGGGAACCATTAGATGCAAACTCATAGGCAAGTATACGAGAGCTACCATCAACGATGTAACCACGCAATTGAACAAAGTTTTCATTCTTCAACCTTGATACCATGGAAACCTGAAAATCCATTCATCAGTGGATATAAATATGGAAACCTTGATATAAATATGTAGTGTTGGGTTATAGCCATTGATTTAATTTTATGGGGTTTTAGTTTTATAATTTTGGGGAAGATGGTGAAAAATAAAATTTTGAAAGTTTGGGGTGTTAAATTAAAAACTATTTTTTTAAAGTAACGGAAACTAACGGCTAAGGGACCAAAATAGAAACGATTCTAAACGTAAGTGACTAGAATAATTTTTTTGAATTCTGGTGACCAAAATAGAACACACCCTCAAACGAAAGGACCGCCGGTGAAGATTACCCTTATTTTAAAAAGTTGGGTCCAATTTACTTTTGTCAGATTAAATAAATACACTTGTCGGTTCTGTAAATAAAAACACTGGCTGCTTTCGTTTTTGGTGATACTTGGTAGCTCAATTGGGAGAAGAAAAAAAAGGAGATGCCCATGGAATCAAAGAGCAAGAATCTGGTTCTGGGTTTTGTTGTGTTGGCTGTATTCTTGATCTCAGGTGTCAAATCTTGGACCGGTGAGATTCATGGTAGAGTTGTATGTGATGTTTGTGCTGATTCTTCCATTGGTCCTGAAGATCATGTTTTAGAAGGTACCTCTCCTCTCATTTCCTCTCTCTTCTTTTTTCAATCTACAATTGCAGTTGCTTGATTGCTTCAATTATGTTTTTTTAGCTGAAAAAGGGGTTTTTGCTGGAATTATGATTCTTTCATTTGTCGGCAGGTTTATGGATTCTAGATAGTGACAAAGTTTGCACCTTTTTTGGTTAAGTATCGTTCATATGCTGTCTTGAAATGTATTTCATTGAATTTGACCAAGTATACTGCATTGGATTGATACAATTTATGCTCAGATTGAGAAAAAACTACCTTTTGATGGTTGGTGTGATTATTTTTCACTGTGTGTTCTAGTTTTGTGCTTGCTAGATACTTTTTTCCTGTGGCTAATTGATTTGCAAATAGCTATATAGTGCATTAGAAATACTCCAAAAGTCTGTGTAAGCAATTCTCTTATAGGCCTAAAATGTCGAATAGTGGGATATGTTCGTGATCTTTGGTTTCGTTTTGTTTCTTTCGATGGTGATGGCTGACTAGTAAGCTTTGTTGTTTAAGTTTGTGCAAAATGATGTTCTGATCTGGTAGAAATGCAACAACAATGTCGCCGACTAATCCTGGCCTAGACGATGCTTTCATCTTTTTTTCTTTTTGCTTACTTTACTTGGTGAAGTAAGTGGCACAAGAATGGATGCTTGCTGAAACTCTCTAACAAATCGGATAAGGTTTGTGTGGTGTTTTTGAAACTGTTTTCGGTCGGTATACTTGTTGTCAAGATGTGAAGGTCATAGTACCTTAGTGATGATAGAATGAATCTTGAATTCTTCATTCATGTATGAAGCGAACTTTGTAGTTTCCGAAGAAAAGCTGACATGTAATCTTTGTCGGTTGCATTCTGAGTCTACTTCGTCCCATTGTTTTTTTTCGTTGTCTTAAGGTGGAAGCATTGTATCCTCAGTTCAACACTTCAATTTTCCATTGTCGATGACGGTGAGGGTTAAGTGTTAAATAACTCTTATCTATGTTTCGTGTTCTTTCAACCTTACTATGGCATTGATGCTTTAAAGGAAAGAATTGATTACTTTAACCATACGAATCGGGTTTTTTTTTTTTTTTTTCTGTAGAATCCTTAACTGATATTTCAAACCAAGTCTAGAAGTGTATGAATAATCATCAATGAGATTTATCAGTTTCACCTTATATTTATGTAAAACAAATGCATTGCTGCAGGTGCTGAGGTTGCTGTACTTTGCATCACAAAATCTGGCGAAGTAGTGAACTACCAGGCCTTCACAAACGCCAAGGGGATATACACCGTGGCGGAAACAATGCCCGAGAGTGACCGGTGGAATGCATGCTTGGCACGACCTATCAGTAGCTTCCACAACCACTGCAGCCATCTCGGGGAACGCAGCACCGGAATCAAGTTCACCTATAATCGCCCATCAGGTCATTTCCACTCGATCAGACCGTTCGTATATCAACCCTCTACCGCCCCATCCTACTGCAGTGAATAAGTATACTTGTAGCCGCAATCACGTATGTCTTACAGTTACACAGATGCAAAGATTCTGTATATGAACAAGGAATTATAAGTACATTAAAATTGTTGTGAGGTGATATGTAACAGTGTAATCACCACTTTGGGTATCATATATTTTAAAGTTTATGGGAAATTATGACCTTTACTGTTAGATTAGAAATATGAAGCATATTCATTTTCGATATATTGCGAAATATAAAAAAAAACTACATGATACTTTCTTAATTCTTTTCATAATGTATAAAATACGAAGTTCTTCATTCCCATTTCCCATGGACCTGAAGAATCCAAAGTGAGTAATATGAAAGGCCAAATCAAAAATTAAAGAAAAAAGAACAGCAAATGTTTATCAGAGACAGGTTTCGATCCTGTGACCTGTGGGTTATGGGCCCACCACGCTTCCGCTGCGCCACTCTGATTAGGTGTTAGAAGTTAACTATTTTACTTACTTATAGATATGTAAATGTGAACTACAAAAGCTTTAATTGTGATCTAGTCCCTATACCATGTTAAAATGTAATATTTTCTAGTTTAATTGGACCGTCCAAATTTACAATAACATTAGTTGCTTACATTAAAGTATTTAGATGATTGAGATCTAGTAAATAGCATTGTGGTTAAGCAATGGCAGAGCTAGAAAATTATTTAAGGGTGTTATTTTTCTTGAGTTATATGTAAGAGCTGCCAAGTGTCACTTATTTTTTTTAAAAACTATATATAAATCATATGAAAAATTTGGGGTGTCATTTCACCACCCATATTAATGGTTGACTCTGCCTATGTGATTAAGGATGCTCGTATTATTCTATTTTATATGAATTCGATTTTTGATATAAAAATATAATATCTCTATTTAATCGAAAAAATTGAAGGTATTCATTTGAAATAAGTTTATTCTTAATTAAACATGAATAGATTTGTACGTTGCTTAATAGAAAAAACGTTTATAGTTATTTTAACCACAAAAATTAAGAATATTTTATTGAATAGTGATTATAAGGTAGAAATTGCATATTAAATTTATGGGAAATATATCATGCACAGATGTACTAGCGGCATAAACGAAATGTTTTCATAAGTGCTTCGATTTAGGGTTTCGATTTAGGGTTTAAGAGTTTATATGTAAGGCTTTAGAATTTAAGGTTTGCGATTAGAATTTAGAGTTTAAATGTTAAGGTTTAGGGTTTTGATTTAGGGTTTAAGAGTTTATGTGTAAGGCTTTAAAATTTAAGGTTTGCGGTTAGAATTTAAGGTTTAAATGTTAGAGTTTAGGTTATAAGCTAATATAGTTGGGATTCAGGTTTTAACTTATAAACTCTAAATTGTAACCCTAAACCTAAATTATAATCAGGGATGGAGCTAAGATTTAGAGTTGGAGGCAAGCTTAAATATTTTAAAAGTGAGGGGGCAAATGTGCAAACAATTATTTTTTTTTAAATTCTAGGTATTTTTTTCAGTTAGGGCATGGGCCCCTCCCGGGACTTATGTCATTCCGTCCCTGATTATAACTACACTTTATAAATTTAAAATTCATACACCTAAACTCGTAAACTTTAAAAGAAGTTTTTAAACCCTAAATTCAGACACTCGTCCAAACAAAATTTACACAAGTGCTTATGCATGAAATAATTACACATAAATTTATACCTATGAATAATATTATAAAAAAATAGAGGATCATATTAAAATAAATAAAAAATAGATTGGTTAAATTCCAAATTTCAACGTAGTAGAGGTACTAAAACCATGATTAAACCGCTTGAAATCAAAAGTTCCACTTCCACCAGAGAAAAGCAGAGAAGGGAAAGAAGAATCAGATCATATTTTTGAAGAAAATTTGAAGAAAAAAAATGAGAAGACGACCTGGAATCGGAGGCCTTCAAACAGCTGCAGCTGCTAGGGTTTGTATTCGAAAATCAATTTAATCTTAATTACGATTATCGAAATTAATCTCAGTCGCAGCCAACAAATTCTACCTGTAATTAATTGTGTAATTTTATTTTTATTTTTTTTTAATTTCAGAATCAATATCGAGTATTGGGAGAAAATGTAGCCAAGTTAAGAACCGATCTTATGAAAGAACAGCTTGCCACTTTTCGTTCTCAACTCGAAGAATTTGCTCGAAAACACAAGGTAAATAAAATTTCCGTCTAAAAAAATGATGAGTTTCAATGATTTTAGCTTTTATTTCTTCTAATTTCTATATTTTTATTTCCGTCGCAGAATGATATTCGAAAAAATCCGTCTTTTAGGTCACAATTTCACGAGATGTGTGCTAAAGTGGGAGTGGATCCTTTGGCTTCAAATAAGGGGTTTTGGGCTGAGCTTTTAGGGATTGGTGATTTCTATTATGAACTTGGTTGGTATCAAAATCATCCCTTTTTAGAAAGAAAATTAATTGGAGAATTTCCTTTTGTTCTCAGATTCTTTAATTTTCGTTTTTGGAGTTTAAACTGCTTTTCTTATTGTGTATAGTTGTCCATTTTTGTTTCGAAGTTGAAATTTATTAAATCATGAATAATCCACCTGTTTTTCATGGAGGATTATGTTAAAATCTTACTTCTCGGTAGAGTGCTTATATTGAGGTTTTGATTCTTGGCTAGACAGGAGTGCAAATTGTTGAGATATGCTTGGCAACTAGGCCCCTTAATGGAGGTTTGATCGACCTGCAGGAGCTCTGCAAATTGCTTCGTCAGAAACGAAAACATGATCGCGAGGCTGTTTCCGAGGATGATTGTTTGCGTGCTATAAGTAAGCTCAAGGTATGGTAGTTGAAAGTTAGCTCATATTGTTGAGTTTTCCAGCAATCCTGCATTCCCCTTTTCCCTTTTCAACTCTCAGGATGAGAAGGATAGCTTGAGAAAGCAGATCATTTTTCCTTTGTTTTGAGCTACATCTTTTATTGAATAGTTGTCGAATTGTATTGATGCTTGCTGGTCTGACTTCTGTATGGCCTATAATCAATCTCATGTTTTAACTCTCCAGACACTGGGTAGTGGATTTGAGGTGATTTCTGCTGGAAAGAAAAAGCTTGTTCGATCTGTGCCAACTGAGTTGAATAAAGATCATAATGCAATTTTGGAGCTGGCACAGGTTAGTGATACTTCTATTGTGGTAGAGAAACAGCTTTCGTGGACACATGGACATGCAAATAATTGCTTAGTTGATGCTCTACTTGTTTCTCTCTCAGGCTCAAGGCTATGTGACCGTTGATGAGGTAGAGAAACAGCTTTCGTGGACACATGGACATGCTATTGATGCCCTTGATACTTTGTTAGACGTAAGTTCTTGCAAAAGTCGTGTTTTTCATCTTACTGTGACATTTATTTTAGAACTACAGGGCTCACAAAATCCCTGTTGGTTGATGCAGGAAGGTCTTGTGATGGTTGATGATGGTCATAGAGATGGAAAACGCCGTTATTGGTTCCCTTGTGTATCCTCCATCTCCTCATTCGGGGCTGATGGTTAACGCAATTCCGCCTTTCCCCCCTCATCTGTCTCCTTTCTCCAGATTTGAGTGTGTTGTAACTTTCCAACTGTTTATGTTTGAATTTGGACAAAATTTGATAAATGGCTTCAAGACTTTTCTAATAATGTATGTTATTGCAGCAGAAGCCCATGAGTATACGTATACATTAAAGCCTGAACTACACAAAAACAAATCATTGACATATGTCATTTGAATGTTCCCTTACAATTTTCTTATTACAGAAAAGGAGAAAAATAAATTCAATGAACTGTAACTTGAGATTGAGCTTCATCCGTCTCTTCTATCCATTCAGTTCCCGGCTCACTCCAAGACCGGGGTCTCACCCCAAGCTTTAAAAATATAACCATCTCTAATGCCTCGAAAACCTTGTTTTTGTCCAGGAACTCATTGCAGACACCGCTCACGATGCAGTAGTTGCTGTTATACGGAGGCCTATGGTGTGCAGAATGTTGCGTCCGGGAGACAAGTACACCGGCATCTTGTAGCGCCACCACCAATGGAGGGAGCTTGCTCTTGGTGCCATGAGACCAGGCATGGAATTGTTGGCTAAACATGATGCAACCAGCACACATGGTAACAAATCCTTGAATAACAGGGTCATTGCAAAGAATATCTATAGGAAGCACTGCGAAAGTTATGCTACGAGCCAATGCATGTAAGTTGTTAGCAAACTGGCGCCTGGTGATAGTCCAGGGCCATTTGTGGTGCCCCAGGAATCCTTCAATTTGTGAACCGAAAACCGGAGTCGATGCATCACCATAATTGTCAATTCCCCAATGGTAAACCCCAGACAAAAGGTCAGCTAAAACATACCCAACATAGCCTGCTACCACAGGTTCGAACCACATATGTGAATCAGCTGCACCCATCAGAGTCTTGGCTAGGGAAAAGACAAGTGTGGTGCAGCCACTTGCCACCCATGCCCGGTGAGGCCATGTTGACTGCAAACTCGGATCATTTGGCAAAGGAGGGCCAGCAGCACTAGGGATAACCGGAGTGACCGGGTCTGGTTTAGTCTCGAGCCGTGGCTCAACGACCAACTGGCTCCGACTGGACCCAATCTTGGTCATGGCAGTTGCTGAACATGTCAAACGAGCAACATGGCTCAGTCGTGGGACATGAGTTAGAGACCTCGACGAGCACCTGTGTTGACGCAAGATAGACATCGAAAGGGTTTGCACAAGAGAAGCTAAAAGTTTAGTGAAATGAAAGGGCAATATTTCAAGAATGTTAAGAGCATGAAATAGTGGTTGTTGGTCCAATGAAAGATTGTGTCGTAGAATCAATGTTGCAGTGTGGTGTGGAATGAGGGTGCGTGGGGCAACTGCAGTCGCTAGTGTCTGTTCATTTAATTTGAACTTTGTGTTCACAATTTGTTTCAAATGGTTATCTTTTGAATAAAGTGAATCTCTGCCACACAAATCGTTTGAAACTGGGCTCAAAACAATGCCAGATATTGAAATCTGGGTTTCTTTTATGAAATTGACCCAACACATGAAACGATAATATTATTTTTATTGGGACTTAAACTTATCTACTTTTTCTCATATTAGTACCTAAACTTTCCATATTGATGCCTGAATTTAATTACTTTTTTTTCCTTTTTAACGATGTTAAAATGACTGATGTAACACTTTAATATCTTACACTATCATCAAAAAAATATATAAAAATTAAAAATAAAATTTATAGAAATTAAAGGTATTAAAAAGTAAATTGTGGGGAAATAGATAAATTCATTCATATAATAAAAATTTATGTATTGGTATGATAAATAAATAAATTCAATTATTACTGTGTACAAAAATATTTTAGTATTAATGTATAAAATAATAAATTCAGTTTAATTGTGACTTATCTCAATATAATATTATATTATTTTATGTTTAAAGTATAAACATATCACATAATATTAAGGGAAAATATATCATGTAGATGTGGTGAATTTTTTTGTTCTTGCAACTACAAGTGACTTAATTTTAGGGGTTAGAGATTTAGTTTAGAGTTTATGATTTAAGGGTTTAGCTTTAGAATTTTAGAATTAAGTGTTTAGAGTTAGAATTCAAGGCCGATGGTTTGGGTTTTAGAATAATATGTTAAGGATTTAGGTTTTAACCTATAAACTCTAAATTATAATCATAAACCCTACACTAAACCCCCTAAACTTTAAACCTTAAATTAGATCTTTAACCCCTAAAATTAGGATTGTTGAGGAAATAAAAAGTTTTTACCGCCAGTACATGGTATAATTACTCTAATATTAAATACTTTATATTTATAAGATTATTATCTCATACACAAGGATGAAAACTTTTTGTTTTCACAATCGCCTCAATTTTAGGCTTTAGGCTTTTAGTTTAGGATTTAGAGTTTAGGAGTTTTTAGTGTAGGGTTTAGAATTTAGGGTTTATGGTTAGAATGTTAGGGTTAGAGTTTAGGTCTTTGGGTATATAATTAGAGATTTAAATTTTAACTTATAAACCTTAAGTGAATTCCCTAAACCGTAAACCCTAAAACTAAAATACTTGTATAAATTAAGTTTCTACAAACACTTGTGCATAAAATAATTACCCGAATATATTTGTCATGTTTGAAAATTGGAAAACGTGACATTATAATTTTTGTTTATTTATCTCTTTTCTTGGTTGAAGTTCATTCCAAGGATCTTCTTCCTCAAAAGATTCACCTACTTGCATATTTTTAGCATTTACTTGTTTAGATGTAATTATTAGGAATTAATCATGTTCATAAGTTGGATGATCTGTTTTGTTTGATTGATTTGATTTAATTAACGAATTAATCCGACTCGATTGAAATATATTTACTTAATTTTAAAATATATTTATTGATATCTAATTAAATAAAAATCTAACCATTAATATAAAAACAATAATTTTTACAAATTAATTGAATTTAGTTTAATTTTTAAAAAAAATAGACATAGACCCGACCCGGAACATCCCGGTTAGAAACAGAGTACTATTGGAATGATAAATTGGTATCCCCACTTTGTTGAAATGAAGTCAAAAACCAGAAGTTTCCTACTCCTTTCTTTCTCTTTAATTGTTTTTATCTTTTCTTCTTTTAAATATAATTCTATTTCCAACTTATAGATATAACTTTTTGACATTTTAAGAATATTATTTTCACATTATTTTATATGTTTTTCAGAGAAAATAAATTCATATAATTTGAGAATAGAACATAAATTAGTATAACTAAATGAAACCGTTTAGAGTATAATTTTGGTGTTGGTAGAGTATCAAAACCAAATAAGGTATATTGTAGAAAAAATTATGTGATGAGTTGAAAAAGAAAGAAATTAAAACCAAAAATAAAAGAAAAGGGTAATTATTCTAGGCACAAGTTTAGGGTTTAGAGACTCTATTTAGGGTTTAGAATTTAGGGGTTTAGTGTAGTAGTTTTCGATTCGGGAGTTGTTGATAGAATTTTGGGTTTAGAGTTAAAATTTGATTAAAACATATACACCTAATCATATTACCCTAAATTCTAGCCATAAAGCCTAAATTCTAAATATATACACTAAAGACCCTTAAACTCTAAACCTTAAACTAAAATCTTAAACCCTAAAATTAAGACACTTGTAAAAACAAAAAATTTATATCCCGTATACGATAATAATACAAAGAAAAAAAAAAACAATTCATCGCTATCTTTCCTTCTTGGTGTTGTAAAGAGAAGGGAGTCACATAAAGCCATTTTTCATTGTCTTTTTTAACTCACCATTTTGTAAAGGACATTTATACAAATGATAATATTTTAGTATTTTGTTTGAAATATGTTCTTAGATTAAAAATGTTTTTAGAATCATATAAAATGTGAATACATAGTTATTCTAAAAATATTTTATAGTACTTAACGATCTCTAAAGTAAATAGTTAAAAATTTTTAGTTTTCTCCTTCTTTTGTGGTTCTCTAGATATGAATTGTTCAAAAATAATTTATAGTAATTTTTATAAATAAGATTGGATGTTTGTATTTTATTTTGTAAATGAAAAAATTGAAAGTTGAGAGAATTATACGAGTAATTTACATTTTAGATAATTGAAATAAACTTTTATTTTTATTTAGAATGTAAAACATAGTATAATTTATTCAAATTACACCATTCAATTTGTATTATTAAATAAATTAAGTCACTTATACTGTCACTATTAAGTAAATCTAACAAAAAAAATTTAAAATCAACATTTTAACATATTTTCTCGTATAATCATCAAATAATGTATAACATGTTTGAGGAAATTTTCGCAAAAATTTATTTAACAATGATATATGAAAAATATGTTAGATAAAAATATATATTTCAAATTTTCTTTAAAGACGTTAGTATAAACGAATGTATTAATAATAAAATTAAACAATATAATTTGATTAAATTATAAATTTACAATTTAAATGAGACTAGATATAAATTTTAATAATTTAAAATATAATTAATCTTAAAATAAAATTTTATAATATTGGATTCAGATTAATTTGTTCGGTTATACTTAATACAGAAAATTATTACAGTAAAAAAGATCTTATATTTGGTTTTCTTTTTGGTTATGTTACAAGGAAAAATACTAAAACTAGTCTTCTTCTTCTTCGTGCTCTCTCGATCATGGCTTCTTCTTCTTCATTTCTTCGGTGTTGCCTGCTACTTTACTTATTTTTCTTCTTGTTCTCATATGTCCAAGCAGTGAAAACACCATTTCACCCTCGAGATGTTCTCCCTCTATTGCCGAGACAGGTTTCATGGCCGATCCTCAACTCACTCAACAGCGCCGTCGACCTTTTGCCAACCTTTGTCGGCTCCGTTTCGTCCCAAAACCACATTGTCAGCTGGAAAGGTGCGTGCTTTTTTGAGAACACGGCTTGGATGGAGTTCCATAACAAGAGTGGCAGTGAGTTCGGTGGTGGAACTCTCCATATCAAGGTTACACCTTTGGCCTTTTTCCTTAATGTTTTGGAGTCTTTTTGTAATCTGGGTATTGCTTTGTTCGAGTTGAAAGTGCTTAAATTCTTAATTTCTTCGAAGTTTTTGAAGTGTTCTTGTTTCTGGGTATTGCTTGGTTTGAGCTGAAAGTGCTTAAAGTTTGAATTTTTCAGTTTTGATGGATCGTTATTGAGAGTGGAAACTGGACAGTTCATTATTTGTGATTTTTTTACATATATTATATATGCAAATGCAACAACTACTATTTTGGTGAAGCTAGAGTATGTTTCTTGTTAGATATTTGTAGCATTGAATATTTGCATAACTCTGGCCTATAATGGTGCAAAATGTTTATCTATGGTAGAATTGTTTAGAGTTCTTCAGCACAAAATTATGTTAAAATGATATGAATGTGCTTATCCAGGTTAGCAAAGCCCATAGTTGGACTTGTATGGATCTTTATGTATTCGCAACTCCGTACCGCGTAACTTGGGATTATTATTTTCGATCTCGGGAGCATACACTCAAATTCAAGGAGTGGGAAGAAAGAGCTGAGTATGAATATGTAAGTTGCCTTTCTCTGTTAGTTTTGTTTCGGTAGGTTCATCTGTCCTGCAAGCTCATTCATGGTTTTTATGGTGCATTTAATTTAGGTGAAAAACAAGGGGATTTCTATTTTCCTGATGCAAGCAGGGATGCTTGGAACACTTCAAGCTCTATGGGAGGTCTTCCCTTTATTTACTAACACCGAATGGGGTGAGAACGCCAACCTCGGGTTTCTTGAGAAACATATGGAGGCTACTTTCGAACCACGGCCTCAGCCCTGGAACACAAACATTAGTGTTGATGATATTCACTCGGGAGATTTCATGGTACTATCTAAAATTCGTGGGCGATGGGGTGGTTTCGAGACTCTTGAGAAGTGGGTTACTGGATCTTATGCTGGTCATAGTGCTGTTTTCTTAAAGGATTTTGAGGGGAAGCTATGGGTTGCTGAATCAGGACATGAAAATGAGAAGGTGACCTTAAACCTTTTAGTTTATAAATCAAGTAAAGTTGTGTAAACACATTGTTTTATCGAGCTATGCTCCATGTTCTTGTAAATTGATTCTCATTGGTTTTGCTGCACTTGGAATAAGTTTCATATTGCGGTAAAATATTTATTTCTTCTGGTATTGTGACCTAGTATAGTAACATATGTGTCCTGGGATGTAGGGAGAAGATATCATTGCCATTATTCCATGGGAAGAATGGTGGAATTTCGAGCTGAACAAGGATGAATCTAATCCTCATATTGCATTGCTTCCTCTGCATCCTGATGTTCGAGCCAAGTTTAATGAGACCGCTGCTTGGGAGTATGCACTAAGCATGGCAGGCAAACCATATGGCTATCATAACATGCTATTCAGCTGGATAGACAGCATAGATGGGAATTATCCTCCCCCGTTGGATGCTCACCTGGTATTTAGATATTTACATCGAATACCTTACGTTAAGCTTATAGTGTAAGCTGCTAAGTTTCTGCCTCTTCTCCTTTCCCCTTTCTTGGTTTCTCTCCAAGTACATTTTTGATGCTATGTTGGAGTGGATATTTTGTTGGTCTTGTTCTTCCACTTTTTTCTTGCATTCTTTGTCATTGCATTTACAAATAACAACGTTGTCGATGCATACGACTCTTCCTCTCTCACTTTGTAAAATTTTCGGTTCATAGGATTTGAATGTTTCCCTGCAATTATACAGGTAGCTTCTGCTATGACAGTTTGGAGTGAAATGCAGCCTGAATATGCTGCTAACTTGTGGAACGAGGGATTAAACAAGCGGCTTGGAACTCAGGTATGGTATATCTTTCTTGATTGGTCAACATTTGTGGAATGTTTCACACAAAATATAATCTGAATTGTTTGGGATTTATGTCTTGAAGGTAACATACAACTTGCTTAATTGCATGCATGCGTTTTTAGCCCCTTTTTTCCAATCTTCGTAACGATTTAGATTCTTAGATTGCTTAGTCTAGATGCTTCCAAAACTGGTAAGATCAAAAGCTGATCTTTGGTCTTCAAGAATATCAGATATATATAATTTTTGCTCTTGTTATGAAGATAACATCAATGTGATTCATTATCGTTTCTTTGTTCTAATTATGGTGTTCACGGCAGGGTCTTAATCTTTCTGATATACTGGTGGAAACCGAAAAGCGTGGATCATCATTTGATCAATTGCTGACCGTTCCTGAACAAGATGATTGGATATACAGTGATGGGAAGTCAACCTCGTGCATTGCTTTTATCCTCGAAATGTACAAGGAGGCGGGACTTTTTGATCCTATTGCTGACTCTATTCAAGTCACTGAGTTCACGGTGAGCTTATTTTGAGTGAAGTCTTTGTCTAAGATCGTAGGTTTTCTCTTCCGAAATACAGACCTTTCTTGTATTCGTGCTCCAATCCTATTGCTGACTCTTGTTGTTCGAATTAAAACCAAAAACACAGATCAAAGATGCTTATACTCTAAAGTTTTTCGAGAATGATTCAAGCCGGCTACCAAAATGGTGCAATGATGCAGATGATGTAAAGCTTCCCTACTGTCAGATTCTGGGGAAGTATCGAATGGAATTACCCGGATTTAATTCCTTGGACCCATACCCCCATATGAATGAAAGATGTCCCTCTAAGCCACCAAAGTACTTCAGGCCACAAAACTGCTAGACAGCCTCACTTCCATCTTTTATCGTTATGGCAGTGGTCGACCGCTACTTCTAGTTCATCCAAGAAATCGTGTATCTGTATCGGTTGTAAATATGGTAATCAGACTAGGAGTTGAGATTTCAGATATTGAATTGTTATAGATGATAGAAAATGGAACATTGATGCTGATACAACTATGGAAGTCATTCTTTTAGTCAAATAAAGTATTATATATGGAGCTGTAATGTCTGCTTGTTTGGTGACATATGTTTGATGCGAGTATTTGCGGAAAACCGGTCGGATATAATCCGGAATCAGTTTCAGTAATGAAGCAAAATAAAGTTCATTTGATCTGCAACATAAATCTTGCAAGTTTCTTTGAAGCAAGTGACCAAGAGACTAAAATATCAGAGCAGTTTCCTAGGACTGATTTGAACTGGCAATCCTTTAGCTGGGACAGGCATTGGATCCCTGCTGAAACTGTTGTCTGAACATAGTAACTTCCATGTGAACCGAGTAATCAGATAATGAATCGAAACAAGGGTTTCTATCCTTGCGAACTCGTATCCTGGACATATCCGAGGTCCCCCTCCGAATGGAATGAAGCAGTAAGGTGGAACTGAAGCTGGATTCTCGAATCTATTTGGATCGAACTTTGATGGTTCCGGAAATATGGTATCATCCATCTGTGTCATGCCCGTAGCCCAGAAAATCTTGATACAAATCAGTAACTTATATCAGGGAGATACCATACCAGAGAAATGGATGAACCTGAAATGCTGAAAGAAAATGGAATGGGATGTATGGTTCTACTTACCTGCCAGTCCTTCGGAATTAGATATCCGCCATACTCGATATCTTTTACAGCTTTCCGGAAGCCACCGAAGATTGGTGGGAACAGTCTGAGAGTTTCCATGGCAACTTTCCATGTGTATTTCATCTTGGCAAGGTCTTCCCATGTCAGAAGCTCCCCATTAGGCTTGTTCTTTGCTATCTCTTCTTGTTCTGCAACCAGAGATCAACAAAATCATAAGTTCATTTTCTGCAACATCGTTTCGAGTTTGGAATCATAAACTGATTTTAATCTTGTAGAGTTAAGGTCATATCGATATACACCTTGAAGAACAGCTGCATAAATGGCAGGATCATTAGCGAAAAGGCGCATCAAGAAGGTGAGAAGAACGGACGAGGTGTCATATCCAGCAACCATGATGAGCATAACATTGTGAATAATCTCTTTCTCGGATATTACTTGTTCGTTCTTCTCGTCGCGAATGCTAAGCAGACAAGTGATGAGGTCTTGGCGAGGTGAAGCACCATTCTCTAGATCGACTCTCTTCTCACCAATGAGATGTTTCAACAATTTCTGGGCCCTTGCACTTGATTTAAGGCTTCGGTTGTAGCGTGTGAAAGGCAGATTAACCGGTATCGACCACATTCCTTCTATCATGTATCGGAAATCGTCTGCAAGTTTCTCTCTTCTAATCCCTCTTTCGACTCCGAATAGAAGAGAACAGATTATGTTGAATGTAAGGGTCTTCATCAGTGGTAACACCTATCAGGACAGGGGAAAAAAGACATCACAATTCACATATGATATTCCCATGTTACACGCCATTTGAAACCAAGTTTTAATGTTTTATACTAGCATACCGTGATGTGTTCCTTCCCATGCCAATGCATCTCGAGGTGATTCCTGACTTCTTCATCCATCTTTCCAATATACTGCTTCAACGATTCGGGCTTCAGGAACGACACGAGAGCATCACGAACACGCTTATGATCCTCCCCGACCAGTTCCAAGATACACCGGTCGCCAAGAATCGCACTAATCGACTTCACTTGCTGGTTAACGATGCTGCTGCTGTCACTGGCGAATACAAACTTGTTCGCAGCCTGACCGTAGATGAAAACCGCCGGTTTCCCGAACAGACTCATCTTCGATATCGGACCGTACTTCCTTATCCTCTTCTGAAGCCACTCTTCTGCCGTGTTGGTCCTCATGGCCCTGAGAAGGCCAAGGCTCTGACCTATTAGTGGTAGTCCAAGTGAACCTGGAGGAACCCTTTCCGGCGATCTTTTTCTCCGTGTTAGGAGAAGGAAAACCGGGATCAGAAACAGGAGAATCGCGACGAAAATGTTCATGGTTGTGTGTGAGAGGAACAGATCCATGGAGGAGCAAGATATTGGTCGTTGTTTTGTTGGCTTTTGCAGTGGAATCTTTTCATTACAGTGACCTTAATATACCACTACTATGTTTTAACAAGATAAGATATATATTGTTTTTTTTTCAATGTCTTTGTCTTACTCTTCACCTGTAATAAAATGATTGATTCTATTTTTCTTGTAAACCAGATTCTTAGCTTTCAAAGCTTTGTTTGAACATTTCCATGGATTATTCAGAGTGACATTAGCATTTTATATTTTTAAATCCAGATGATGGATTGCATGAAGTTTAAAGTTTAAAATATTTGGCTTTGAATTTGACATTTACTACCTTGAAAATAAAAGAAGACAAAATACAAAACAAAACAGTTGTTTTGGACTTTTAGTTACTGTAATAGATATTTCAAGCCAAGCAGTTCCTTTTCCAATGTGAATCTCTGAGCGTCAGCAAATTCATACAGTATAATATGCTGGCACAATTACCTAAATTATTTAACAAAATATACTTACCGGTGATATGCTTATTTTTTTAGAGTAAACTGTTATGGTAATTGATAGAACTAAACTTTTTAGGAGACCTTCAATATGATTATTCAACTTTTAATTTATTTTTATTATATTTTTTATTAAAATTTATAATTTTTAATAGCTCGGGGCTCTCACTTTCGTGAACAAGCGAGATGAAGGTGTTCATTCTCAATCATGAAAAAAATTTCATCAATTCTAGGGTTTTTATTCAAGGGGAAAAAGAGTGGCATGGAACGTTTATATATAATCTTTCATATCGCGAGGAGAAATAAGTTTTTTGAGAGGAACTGACGAAACTGAGGGGTATACCCAATGAGAGGTGGCTAGTGATTGGTGATTCTCCTTAACCAATGAAGGAAATTGTGAAGCTGTTTTGAGAATCTTAAACAATTTTTAAAATTTAACGGGGCAGACAATTAATTTCCTCAAATCTTCGGTATTTTTCTCCCCGAATGTGAATTTGAGCCTTAAACACCACCTCTCTAGTGTCCTTGGTTTTAGCCTTATGAAGAGAATAACAAGTATCTTGGCTTACCTTCTATTTGGGGACGCAGCAAGAAAGAGGCCCTTAAGTTCATCAGGGAGCGGGTCTGGAATAAACTCAAAGGGTGGAAAGAAATTTTTTTGAACCAAGCAGGTAAAGAGATCATTATTAAAGCCGTTCCTCAAGCTATCCCCACTTATGTTGTGCAATGTTTCCTCATTCCCTCCACCTTTCGTGAAGAGTTGTGCTCGATGGTGGGGATGTTTTGGTGGAATAATTCTAGCGTGAAGGATAGAGGTATTCATTGGATTAATTGGAAGAACTTATGCCTTCCAAAGCACAAGGGCGGTCTTGACTTCAGGGATCTTAGAATGTTTAACCGAGCCCTTATTGCAAGATTTCTTGAAGAATTATGAAAAACCTAGACTCCATTCTTGCACGAACTCTCCAAGGGATCTATTTTCCTAATGGCAATGTCTTTGAAGCCCCAAATTGCAACAATTCATCATGGGCTTGGATAGGTATCAAGAAAGGGATTAAATTTATTCAAGAAAAGCCTCTATGGAGGGTTGAAAATGGAAGGAGCATATCGATTTGGGATGACAAATGGATCCTTAAGCTTTCTTACTTCCAGTTTTCTTCCACTCTCCCATCGTTGGTTCAATTCTCACGATGTTCAGTCTTGTGACGACTAGAAGTCTTGGATAAAACTAAGCTTCAGAATCTTTTCTCTGCTGACGAAATTGAAGCAATTTTGACCATTTTCATTGGTGGACCTTTGGTCAGAGATTCTCTTATTTGGGTTGCTTCTATAGACAAATATTACTCTGTTTGATCGGGCTATCGTTTTCTTGAAGAGAAACAAGAGTCGAGCTGCGACCCGTCGTCTAGTGATGCTCTGTATAGGAACAAAACCATTTGGAGATCTATTTAGGGTTTGAAAGTGCCTCTGAAAATCCGTTCTTTCATGCGGAAGCTGTGTCAAGATATTCTTCCAACCAAGGACAATTTAGCAGCACGCTTCCATGGCTCGTTCTATGCATCTGATTGTTGCCCTCGATGTGGAAATACGGTCGAGAGCATTGAACATTTGTTGTTTTTCTGTCCGTTTGCACAAGCCGTGTGGAGAGCATCGGGATTCAATTATTCTCCCTCGTCTTCTTGCTTTCCCGGGTTCGCCAAATGGTGGGAAAAAATTAATAACTTTTGCATACTCGGTAATTTCGATGATGGATGTGCTATTATTGCTTTTTTATTATGGGCCATGTGGAAGTCTCGAAATGCCTTTTTGTTCGAAGGTCTTGTAGAATCCCCGTGGGATGTTTGGGTTCAAGCGGAATATGCCTTCACGAAATTCTCGCAGGCTGAATCTAAAGTCCCTTTGAACAATGATGCCCGACCCATCGAGAACACGACATGGTCCCCTTCTCTAACTGGAGTGATCAAAGTCAATTGTGATGCGACTTTTGATAAGATGACGGGTAAGGCAACTGCGGCCGCAATATCCCGCGGTTTTTCCTGTTCTCTCCTAATTAGAGATATGACTTCTTTGTTTGTCTCATCAGCTCCATCTGTAGAGGCTTTTGCGATCAGGCTTGGTGTTTCTCTGGCTTTGAAAGTAGGTTTTGACCATGTTATTTTTGAATCCGACTGTCAAGCGGTAGTTAATCGACTTAACTCGGGCATCATGTCTGCTTGGGAGTCATCAGCTATTGAAGAAGATATCAGATCTTTGGCCACTTCTTTCTCGTCTTGTTTTTTTTCCTTTATTTTCTTGTTGTGTAATTGAGTGGCCGATTGGGTCGCAAAAAACGCTCCTGCTCTTGGTAGCCCGTCTGATTGGGTCATGTGTATCCCTTCAGAACTATCCTCTTTGTTGTAACTTTGCTCTAATGAAGTTTTGAAAGTTTTCTTAATAAAAAATATTATAATTTTACTACATGCAGCTAAGGACTGTGTATAAAAATTAATAAATTCTATAATTAATGTTTATTTCTATTTCCAATAGAATATAATATAATTTTTAAGGCTTAACTACAAAATAAGTATCTAAACTATGTCTTTTTTAATAATAGGTGCATAAATTTTTTTTGGCTGAAATATGTGCCCAAAGTTTTATTTTTGGTTATTTTAAAGTCAACTAAGACACCTACTTTAGCACCTGCTTCAACCAAAAATGAAACTTTAGACACTTATTTCAATAAAAAATACTTTAGGCACCTATTGCAAAAAAGAGACATAGTTTAGGCACTTATTTGTAGTTAAACTGTAACCCCCTCGTCCCGGCCTGGCCGAATGACCGGTCCGAGTGAGCCACACGGGGAAAACCGAGTGAAAACCCCTAAAGGATTCCCCCTCGGTTAGCAACCCTATTTTTTTTCTTTTAAAACTTATCTAAATGCATATTAACCTTAGATTTGATCAAACAATCAACATACTCAAAAATCGTAGCGAACGGAAAACATTTAGGGACTCAATTGCACAATTTACAAGTTTAGGGACCAAATCGTAAAATCTGAAAATTAGGGGGGGCTCAACCAGTTTTTAAGTTACCAACATGAAATTAATCATGTTTCATGCATCTCTGCCAAATTTCAACTCAAACGGGCATCTCAAACACATCCAATTGCATATACAAAGTTCAGGACCAAAACGCAAGGATTTCAAAACATATAACCGTCAATTTCAGTGTCGTTTTAAGCAAAGGTTTCGAAACCTTCACCAAAGGTTTCGAAACTTTGGCTGGCAGGTTTCGAAACTTTGGCTGGCAGTGACCCCTGGAACCAAAATTCTCTGCAAAGGTTTCGAAACCTTACCCATGGTTTCGAAACCTTAGTGCAGGGGATCACTTTCTGCTCAACCTAAGGACTTCCTAACTATGAAGAACATTAAGATCATGCATAGACATGCATAAGAGCTTACGAAGGACCAAAGGCATGTATTAACACTTGTAAGACTTGCACATACTAATTTTTAAGCAACCATACATGAACCATAGATAGCAATCAAGCAATTAACAAGGCATCCATACATAGCATTCATACAAAAAGCAATTCATGCATATATGGACATACAAGCATTACATGGCATATAAACATGGAACAAGGCATGCATGGAACTCAAGGACCTTAAAAGGCACAAAGAAGCATATGAGGATTGGCCCTCTCTAACAAGGCAACCTAAACACCAATAGACATGCCAACACACACAACATCCATCATGGCATATCATGCATTACAAACTATAATCAAACCCAAAACATCAACATAAGACATTAACAACATGTGGCCAATACAAATGAGTCTAAATACAAGCCCCTAAAACACGTAGCACTTCCCATTGCTAAACTACTACATTATTTAATAAACCATACTTGAGAAATTACCACACGCTTGGACGCCCTTTTCTTGCTCCTTGCTAACTCCAAGCTAAAGATCTGCATTGTCAGAAAAAGGAGAGCGTAAGCATAAAGCTTAGTGAGCGGAGCTCTAAAACATAACTACGACAATGCAGGGTTCAAAGATTTCTTTAAAAGTAAAGATCAACGCATACAAATCATCCAACGACCTAATCCTTCTTCTATCATGCAAGTTCAACCAAAGTTCAACGATATAGGCATTTAACATGGCATTACACTTCATGGTATGCATGGGGACATAATCCTAGATTAAAGCAAAACAATAAGAAGACAATGATATAGTGAGATACAACATGGACGTTACATGGCATGCACAAGCATAACCAAAACACACACGGTGGGACTACACATCACCGTTTCGACTAGTAGTTTTCCAATGGGACTACACATCAAAGTACTCTTCTACTAGTCACTATCGGCGGGACTACACATCACCGGAGTCTTATACCACTCGCTACCGGCGGGACTACACATCACCGGAGCAACGACAACCATCACGTGAGGTTCGACACCAACCATGCAACACGATGCACAATTACTACCATACGACATGTGCTCACTATATCATGCACAACCAAAACAAGATGTAACGAAAACCACAATTAAGCATCACTTACTACTTGGAGTCTTACCAAATCACAAATGGTCTTACTCACCATTTTCGTGCACAACTTGCACCAACTTACTCACACCTTACAAGGCATATCAACAACATCATTAATACCATCATACATGATCAACGATATAATATTAAGCAATCATACTTCTTCCCAATTTAATTAAATTTCATGCTTAACAAAACATCACCACAAGTAATGAGAACAAATGGTAAAAGGGGAAATTAAAGAGCCAACTCACAACAACTTACTCTTGAGTTTAATTCGACTTTTCAAGCCCAATCTAAATTCTTTCAAACCATCTTTGAACCAAAACATTACTTGAAAACATTTTCACATCTACATTCTTGAACCAACCTTTGAAATCAATTTAAAACATTAACCACTCACCTCATTTCCTTAAGCTAAACAAGCAAAGCCGACTCAAGCCTCCTCACATCCGGATTCGATCCCAACGCTTTACCAACGCAAATCCTTGCTTCCAATCGCCTCAACACAAGTAAATTAACCTCATATCAGTCCACAACACAATGTAGCAAACCCGGAATGAAATTCAAACATCAAACACTTGTTTTTCGAACCAAGAACAACCCCCAAAAAGCCATTCCCGAGCAGCCCCTTTGCACAGTCCAAAACTTGTGATTTCAACACATTTAACACTTCCAAATGCTTCCAAAACGACCCCCAACCAATACCCTAACATCAACCCTCAATTTCCAACACAAACCACACCCAAAACTCAACTAAAAACCTTCCTAAAAACCCACCAAAACCCAAATTCGGGAATTCATTTAAAACACTATAAAAATCATATATGTTGGACCATTAGATTCATAAACACCATATCTATCAATATTAAATCAAAATCTCAAGTTAAACACCATAAAGCTACCACTTTTATTCAAAACTCCCAAAAATTCAAATTCTAAAACATGGATGAAAATGAAAGTTACTTGTACTTTTGAAAAGAGAAAGGTGAGAGCAAGTTGAAAACGTGTTTACCTTTCAAAACCGAGCCAAAATGAGGGAGGAAGGAGATGGAATAGTGAAAGGGGGAGGGAGCTCTTCAAACCCGTTGAAGAAGAAGATGATGAATAGTAAAAGGGTGTTTTATTTGTATAAAGGGGGATTTAAATTAGAAAATGGGTAAATTACCAAAAGGCCATTAATGAATGGCTATTCCCTTGTTCTTTAAATAGCTCTTCAACTTGCAATTAAATCAATTTGGTCCCATTTCAAACATTTACTTTGAAACCTGAAATTTTAAAGGATCATTTTGATTATAAACCCGAGCCCAAATAATATTAAAATATTATTTTCACCCGACCCCTAAACTCGGGTGTTACAACTCTCCCCCACTTAAGGAAATTTCGTCCCCGAAATTTATTAGACAGAAAGAGTCACTGACACATGCTCCTCCACACTTTCTCTCACCACAACATACCCACCAACTCGGTAGATTCACCACACAACATTAGCTATCTGATGCCAAGATCTCAACGGGTCCTTCAATGCATGACCATTTTAAACTCAACTCAGTCTTTTCAACAACATAACATAGAACAAAACTGGCTCACACTTCTGAATCATAGGTACACAAAACACACCACAAACCCCTTTCTAACTCTGGTGGTAACTGCAACAAATAAACAACAGAACTAGCCCGATTCACAATCTCATACAACACTGTTTGAACACTTGGTTCATAACTTTCTCTAACTGATCCTCTGTCTTCAACAAGTAATCAAACACTACGCAGACGTCTTCAAAAATCTAGCAGAAAACTCGAATCTCTATCGGCCACTATTGATCTCAAGACACTGTACAATTCACACCCTTGCTAAGGCACAACTCCACCATCTTTCCCACAGTACAAGTAACGTAAACGTGTATAAAAGACCACATACAGAGCAACTAACATTGATTACACAACTAAGTTCTCGCGGAGGAAATCGAAGGCGAATCAGACACAAGATCTCTCGAATCTATTACCCACTTTCATTACGAATCTCCCACAGATGTAACAAACTAGAAGAAAACTGATGTTCGGTTTTGACACGCTAGCAAATTACACACTTACTTTCACACAGAACCACATCATCCATCAACTCAATCCAGAAGTACTCATCTTCAACTCACAATACGCCTTCATACTACTCTGATGCAATACCAATGAACTGTCGTATGCTTCGGCCAACACAATACGTCTCAAAACACTATGTCAATCGGTACAACAATTATGTCTCTAACAATACAAATTCTATCATCTTTGAACTGTACTCTGAAGGTTTTCTTCCTGATATGCCTTGCACGTGAGGTGCCAAGGACCTGTCTTGCAACTGTCTCTCTTCAAGCATTCTGACTCAAAGTAGGCTCAACCCGAAACTCGGCCACAGAAACACTAGCATTCGGTAAACTGAATTCGGCAATTACACCTTGCAACTCAACTACTAATCTAACAACAAATACAGCTCGGAACATCGGTCACTACGTTGACTCTCTTCGGATGGTACTCAATCTTGATATTACAGTCTTCAAGCAGTTCTAACACTTTATGTTGTTCAAGTTTCAACCCTTCCTAAATCTTCAAATATTTCAAGTCTTGATGATATGTACATATACATTGTGCATTTCTCGTTATACAAGCTTTGTCTCTAAGTCTTCGAAGCAAACACAACTGTAATTAACTCTATGTCTCATATCAGATAACTCTTCTCATAGTCTTTCAACTATCTTAATGAACAAGCCACAATCTTCTGCTTTGCATAAGCACACAACCTAACTCTACATGTAACACATCACCATGGCTCACAACTCTTTCTATGATATAAGTTGTTTCAAGGTCGAAACTCTCTTCAAAGTTTCTTTCGGTTTCTCAAGGGCTCATTGTCTCGCATCTAACCACACAACTGAACATTCTTCTGTAGCAATCTGTCAATGAGCAGCTATCTTCAAAAGATCACCTACAAACCTCCAATAGTAGCAATGCTAGACCTAAGAGCTATAGATACCTCTTACAGTCTTCGATTTCTTCCAACTCACATCTTCTTTTGCCTACTTGGGATTTTCGCTAACACTCTCGGCTGAACCACATGTCCATTAACTTGGGGTTTATGTTTGCCCAACTTGGCATACAACTGATTCTCTAAAAGGATCTACAACCCTAACTTCAAGGCTTGTCATGGTCTTCTTCGGTACGTGAATATACCTACGTATCATCTAAGAGAGCTACTACCAACTGATCAAGGACTTAGGAAAAACATTCTGCTCAACATCTCTATAAAAGTGACTAACTCACTAGTCTAACAAAGCGGCATAACTCGGAGCTCAAAGCGATCACATATAGCCCTGAAAGCGGTCTTCAGTACATCAACTTCTCTCACTTTCACTGGTAATAATCGGATCCCAAATTAATCTTCAAATAGACTGAAGCACACGCTAACTGACCAACAAATCACTGACACTCGGAAACGAATACTAATTATTCACTGTCACTTGTTTCAACTGTCTGAATTCTAAACACATTCTCGTAGTGTCACTCTTTCTTCTTCACAATTTGTACTGTCATACTCTAAGATGACGTACTAGGCTTAACGAGTCTAAGGTCTAACAAATCTCAAAGTTGGTTCTTCAACATTCTCAATTCTTTCGGAAATCACAAGATATAAAGCAACCAAAACACGAGCGAACTCGGAGACAGTCTCACAATCAAACTCTACTTCCCTAACAAGGTACAAATCGGGTAATTCTTGCCAACAATTTTAGGAAAATACAACATATTCTAATAGCCTGCGGTCAAATCCTCATTCAAAAATCAAACCCATAACATTTGCTAGGCAAGCCTGTCAACCAAAATCAATCGGTCTTTGACCTCTAAAGTTGGATCAACACTCGATACGAAATTCACATTCCCACCTACCATTTCAAGATCATAGTCATCCGTAAGCTTTAAGAAAACTCTCAATGGTTCAAGGTCTACCCTAACTCTACGTTCTACAAGCTAATCCATGCATAGTTTCACATCAAACCGTAAGAAGTAATTCCATTGCATCAACTGAAAACACATGCCACTGAACCATCAACGGACATCCCTTGTACAACTTTCTGACCACGACTGTATCCCCGAAGGAGCTAGCAACACCAACACCTACCCCTAGTACCTCACAAGGTAGATTCAACAACTTCGTATGTTCACTCAAAATACACGGACGCGTAGATCCAGAATCAATCAAAAAAACAAGCTCAATGATTGTATCGAGGAATTACTTGCTATAACATCGACATCATTCCGAAGCCAACTTTTAGGTCTTCACTTCACTTACCATCTCATATCAAGATCGGTCACATTGTTTCCCCCTCAACAGAAACCGGCTCGCAGGCACGCTGACCCAAGCTAGCAAACTGTACCTCCAACTCTGGTACTGTCATACTGCCCTGAACTAAAGCGGTGAACTCTATCATCGTTCACATCCTCTAAAACCTCAGATTCACGATTACCAGCCCTAGGCCCACGCCTCGGCCTCCAACTTACCAAAGTCAACAATACAATAATAAACAAAACACACAAACAAGAATATTTAGGGTTAGCAAGAGCTAGGGTCCAAGGTGCTCAAGTATATTCCTTTACAAAAAATCTCTTTTAAATAAGTAATAGTAGCAATGGGAACTCAACACTACGCTTCAACACAAGCATCATGCTAACACATGCTTTCAAACATCGTACTAACAAGCAAACATCAAGCATACATGGCAAAGCATTCACCAAGACATAACAACAACATAACACATCAAACTTACCTCACTTACCTACCCGAGGTCTCGGAAACCTGGCTCTGATACCAACAAATGTAACCCCCTCGTCCCGGCCTGGCCGAATGACCGGTCCGAGTGAGCCACACGGGGAAAACCGAGTGAAAACCCCTAAAGGATTCCCCTCGGTTAGCAACCCTATTTTTTTCTTTTAAAACTTATCTAAATGCATATTAACCTTAGATTTGATCAAACAATCAACATACTCAAAAATCGTAGCGAACGGAAAACATTTAGGGACTCAATTGCACAATTTACAAGTTTAGGGACCAAATCGTAAAATCTGAAAATTAGGGGGGGCTCAACCAGTTTTTAAGTTACCAACATGAAATTAATCATGTTTCATGCATCTCTGCCAAATTTCAACTCAAACGGGCATCTCAAACACATCCAATTGCATATACAAAGTTCAGGACCAAAACGCAAGGATTTCAAAACATATAACCGTCAATTTCAGTGCCGTTTTAAGCAAAGGTTTCGAAACCTTCACCAAAGGTTTCGAAACTTTGGCTGGCAGGTTTCGAAACTTTGGCTGGCAGTGACCCCTGGAACCAAAATTCTCTGCAAAGGTTTCGAAACCTTACCCATAGTTTCGAAACCTTAGTGCAGGGGATCACTTTCTGCTCAACCTAAGGACTTCCTAACTATGAAGAACATTAAGATCATGCATAGACATGCATAAGAGCTTACGAAGGACCAAAGGCATGTATTAACACTTGTAAGACTTGCACATACTAATTTTTAAGCAACCATACATGAACCATAGATAGCAATCAAGCAATTAACAAGGCATCCATACATAGCATTCATACAAAAAGCAATTCATGCATATATGGACATACAAGCATTACATGGCATATAAACATGGAACAAGGCATGCATGGAACTCAAGGACCTTAAAAGGCACAAAGAAGCATATGAGGATTGGCCCTCTCTAACAAGGCAACCTAAACACCAATAGACATGCCAACACACACAACATCCATCATGGCATATCATGCATTACAAACTATAATCAAACCCAAAACATCAACATAAGGCATTAACAACATGTGGCCAATACAAATGAGTCTAAATATAAGCCCCTAAAACACGTAGCACTTCCCATTGCTAAACTACTACATTATTTAATAAACCATACTTGAGCAATTACCACTCGCTTGGACGCCCTTTTCTTGCTCCTTGCTAACTCCAAGCTAAAGATCTGCATTGTCGGAAAAAGGAGAGCGTAAGCATAAAGCTTAGTGAGCGGAGCTCTAAAACATAACTACGACAATGCAGGGTTCAAAGATTTCTTTAAAAGTAAAGATCAACGCATACAAATCATCCAACGACCTAATCCTTCTTCTATCATGCAAGTTCAACCAAAGTTCAACGATATAGGCATTTAACATGGCATTACACTTCATGGTATGCATGGGGACATAATCCTAGATTAAAGCAAAACAATAAGAAGACGATGATATAGTGAGATACAACATGGACGTTACATGACATGCACAAGCATAACCAAAACACACACGGTGGGACTACACATCACCGTTTCGACTAGTAGTTTTCCAATGGGACTACACATCAAAGTACTCTTCTACTAGTCACTATCGGCGGGACTACACATCACCGGAGTCTTATACCACTCGCTACCGGCGGGACTACACATCACCGGAGCAACGACAACCATCACGTGAGGTTCGACACCAACCATGCAACACGATGCACAATTACTACCATACGACATGTGCTCACTATATCATGCACAACCAAAACAAGATGTAACGAAAACCACAATTAAGCATCACTTACTACTTGGAGTCTTACCAAATCACAAATGGTCTTACTCACCATTTTCGTGCACAACTTGCACCAACTTACTCACACTTTACAAGGCATATCAACAACATCATTAATACCATCATACATGATCAACGATATAATATTAAGCAATCATACTTCTTCCCAATTTAATTAAATTTCATGCTTAACAAAACATCACCACAAGTAATGAGAACAAATGGTAAAAGGGGAAATTAAAGAGCCAACTCACAACAACTTACTCTTGAGTTTAATTCGACTTTTCAAGCCCAATCTAAATTCTTTCAAACTATCTTTGAACCAAAACATTACTTGAAAACATTTTCACATCTACATTCTTGAACCAACCTTTGAAATCAATTTAAAACATTAACCACTCACCTCATTTCCTTAAGCTAAACAAGCAAAGCCGACTCAAGCCTCCTCACATCCGGATTCGATCCCAACGCTTTACCAACGCAAATCCTTGCTTCCAATCGCCTCAACACAAGTAAATTAACCTCATATCAGTCCACAACACAATGTAGCAAACCCGGAATGAAATTCAAACATCAAACACTTGTTTTTCGAACCAAGAACAACCCCCAAAAAGCCATTCCCGAGCAGCCCCTTTGCACAGTCCAAAACTTGTGATTTCAACACATTTAACACTTCCAAATGCTTCCAAAACGACCCCAACCAATACCCTAACATCAACCCTCAATTTCCAACACAAACCACACCCAAAACTCAACTAAAAACCTTCCTAAAAACCCACCAAAACCCAAATTCGGGAATTCATTTAAAACACTATAAAAATCATATATGTTGGACCATTAGATTCATAAACACCATATCTATCAATATTAAATCAAAATCTCAAGTTAAACACCATAAAGCTACCACTTTTATTCAAAACTCCCAAAAATCCAAATTCTAAAACATGGATGAAAATGAAAGTTACTTGTACTTTTGAAAAGAGAAAGGTGAGAGCAAGTTGAAAACGTGTTTACCTTTCAAAACCGAGCCAAAATGAGGGAGGAAGGAGATGGAATAGTGAAAGGGGAGGGAGCTCTTCAAACCCGTTGAAGAAGAAGATGATGAATAGTAAAAGGGTGTTTTATTTGTATAAAGGGGGATTTAAATTAGAAAATGGGTAAATTACCAAAAGGCCATTAATGAATGGCTATTCCCTTGTTCTTTAAATAGCTCTTCAACTTGCAATTAAATCAATTTGGTCCCATTTCAAACATTTACTTTGAAACCTGAAATTTTAAAGGATCATTTTGATTATAAACCCGAGCCCAAATAATATTAAAATATTATTTTCACCCGACCCCTAAACCCGGGTGTTACATAAACTAATGTTTAATATAAAATTAATTGTAGATGTAATTAATACTCGACAAAATTTTTTGAACCCATTAATTTAGATGGTATACTGACATTTAATTAATATTCTAAACTTTAAACCATAAACGCTAAAATTATAATCCTTAAACCTAAAGGTTACATGTTTAGTGTTTTAGGTTTTGAGATTTAGTGTTTGAGTTTAAGATTTAGAATTTGAGGATTAGGGTAATCACATTTTTAAAGCAAATGTCGAGACTCATACAAGAAGAAACAACATGAACTTATACAAGATAAGATATTTAAATTCTAACCATAATCCCTAAATTTTAACCCATTAAACCTAAACCTCTCACCCTAAACCCTTATTCCTTTATCCAAAATTTATTTTTAAACCTTAAAACTAAGACGCTTGTAAAGAGTTTTAATTTTTCACTGTATGAAATAATCACCTAAAATAATAATTAATACATAGGGGTGGCAATCAGGTGGGGAATAACCGAAAATTGTGGGGATCTGAACCGATGGGCATGGGGAATAACTAAAATCTTCACCCACGGGGACGAGGACGAGGAAGTTTTATCACCGAAGCTCAAATGGGAATGGGGACGATGATTGCTTTATCCGAACTGTGAGGATAACCAAACCGTAGCCGTATAAATCACCTTGAGGATCCCCGAAAAATATTCGAAGGGATCCCAATATTTTACAAAGTTTAATGGCCATAAGGGTAATTTGCCTATTTTTCATCAAAAATCTAATCTCACTTGAGTTTGCCGGCTGGAGTAAGTTTAAATTTTTCTCGTAAATTCTATAAAAATAATTAGAATGTGGTCTATACATTTTTGTAAACATGATTCAGTCTAGTTTTGTTTAAAATACATGATGGTCGATTTTGATATTTAAATGTTGAAAGGTTATAAAAATGTGACATCAGATTTCTTAAAAAAAGTTTTAGCAATGACTTTGAAAAATCACCAAAATTTCTACAAGATAAATTAGGAAGTGAGCATTATATTTCTATAATCATACGAAAGTCAATATTCGTTTAAAACAAACGGTTCTCTATTTCGAGTTATATATTAGAAATTATTGATTTTTGAGTGAGAAAATGTCAGAAGAAATGACAACGTATTGTTTCTAAAAACAACAATAACAATGACTTCGAAAATTCACCATAAATCGTACGAGTGAAATTAGAAGATGTAATTTATATGGTTGGAAAGGTTATCAAATCTAGTTCCTTTTAGAACAAACAAATCATGATTTGGAACTATAGATTATTAGTTACATATTTTCTTTTAAATGTAGTGCAAGTTGTCATGTTCAATAGTTAATATTTGAGTTATGTTTTATAATTTTGAAATGATTTGTTTGTTAAAACTAAATTTATTTTCTATGTTTATAATTTTGGAGATTTAATGTTGGGTATTTGTTTTAATGTATTAAATTATGTTTATTTTTTTGGTATGAGGATTAACCGAAAATCGCAGGGATCGTAAGGGATGGGTACGAGGACGAAAAAATCCTGAAATGTTTAATGGTAATTTCTCAAAATCGTACTTGCATGTGTTGGGGACAGAGTGAAGAATGCAAAACCGTCCCTGATCCACCCCTAAATTTATCTTCTATGTTTATAATTTTGAAATGATTTGTTTGTTGTTTGTTAAAACTAAATTTATCTTATATGTTTATAATTTTAGAGCTTTATTGTTGGGTATTTGTTTTAATGTATTAAGTTATGTTTATTTTTTGGGTATGATGATTAATCGAAAACCGTAGGGATCCGTAAAGGATGGGTACGATGACGAAAAAATTCCCGAAAGATTTAATGGTAATTTTTTAAAATCGTACCCGCAAGTGTTGGGGATGGAGTGAAAAATGTAAAAGTATCTCCGATTTACCCCTATTAATACAACAGGTAATTAATACAATTCTTGAAGAACGAGAAGGAGAGTTTTGCTCAATGAGAACACACAATTTAAGAAAAGGAAAAAATGTCAATTATTTTTTTTAATTATTTTTTATGATAAAATTTTTGATCGCTTGCTTTAATGATCGTTAATTAATTGTATAAGGATAAAATAAGAATTAGAGTATATTACATGTTATATTAAGCCATAAATAAACAAGTAAATAATCCCCTTAGGGTTTCACTTTGTCCTCTTTGAGATCTTCCGAACGTATACTCCTCGTCTATCCAATATGATGCAACAACCACCACCAGGAGGCGTAGCTCCGCCGCCGTCCATGACAAACGATCCGTCTCAAACCCAGCAGTACCAGCAACAACCGCACCCGGAGTCTTGGATGATGATGCCTCAACAACAGCATGCCAGTCAGCCGGTTCCTTCACCTGCAGGTTGGAATCCGCAACTCGTCCCTCCTCCCTCTCAGATGCAGCAGTACACCGCCGGTTCCCCGGCTACCGGCTCCGGCGAAATTCGGTCTCTCTGGATCGGTGATCTTCAACCATGGATGGATGAGAATTACCTCATCAGCATCTTCTCTCAATCAGGAGAGGTAATTAGATTAGAATAAAAGCTAGTTTTATGTTGATAATCATAATTAAAAGGGGAAATTATTTTGTAGTCTAATAATATTACCGACAGAGTTGATATAATGATATCGTTCTTTTTTAATAATTAAAAAGTATTATTTCTTTCTGTATATAAACGAGTTACTATTTCTTTTGTTTTTAAGGGAATAGTTAATGCCATAATTAAACAAAGCTTAATCTTTTGGGTTGTTCTAGGTGGTTTCAGCTAAGGTGATTAGGAATAAGCAAACGAGTCTGCCAGAGGGATACGGGTTTATCGAGTTCGTGTCACATGCAGCAGCTGATAGGGTTTTGCAGTCGTATAATGGGTTGCCAATGCCAAATGCTGAGCAGAATTTTAGGTTGAATTGGGCTGCACTCGGATATGGAGAAAAGAGGCAAGAAGAGGGTCCTGAATACACAATCTTTGTTGGGGATTTAGCTGCTGATGTTTCCGATTATATGTTACAAGAGACTTTTAAAGCTGTTTACCCATCTGTTAAGGGTGCCAAAGTGGTTACTGATAGGACTACGGGCCGGTCTAAAGGTTACGGCTTTGTGAAGTTTGGTGATGAAAGTGAGCAGATTCGTGCCATGACAGAAATGAATGGGATGTATTGTTCCACCAGGGCAATGCGGATTGGACCGGCTGCTAGTAAGAAGCCCGTCACTGATCAGCAGTATCAGAAAGGTAGACTCTTGTGGTTTATGTTAAGTTATTCTTTATATTGATTTCCATTGAAGTTTGCTTGGTTGTGTATAGTATTTAATTGCCATGGTTTGTGCCTGAGTACTTGACTTGACAAGTTGAACGCTAGTTGGTTATTGTGTTTTTCTTTATTGTTTTTAATTTTCTGAGGTGATCTGCTTGTCTTCTTAAAATTCAAATTCTTTCAGTTACGACCTGAAGATTGGTGGAATTTATACAAAGTCATTTCCTTCCAGTTTGCCTTTGTAAACTTGACACTTTTAATTATATTAAAAGTTAAAACATGCAAAAACTTATATAAAACTCATGTTTTCTTAAAGCAGGACATCAAGAGGCTCTCATTTTGGGGGGCCTGGAATTGATATCAGCTGAAATGATTCCACTTTTATCCGTGGCTTCATTTTAGGTCAGTTACTTTGTTTATGTCGGAAGCTTCATTTTCTCGTGGCAATATTTGTGCTACATCCGCAAATTTCTTTTCCAGTTCCATATTAAGTATTCCAATCAATTTCATTTTGTTCCTTTTCCCCAACATGTTTCCTTTATTCTTTATTTACTTTACTTTACAAGTCCAGAAATTTTGTTTTTATTCGTTCTGGATCAGTTCCCTTCCAGTACTTGCATACATTTACACACTCCGTTTTTTGTCCTTCATATTCAAGCTTTAATACTCAAAAGTAGATGAAGCAGCTATAGTGAAATTGCTATGCATGTTGTATTACACCATTCTGTTAATAACCTTGGTGCTAGTTTTGTTCTATTGCTTTTGAAATCTGTGCTTCTTTTTAAAATATAGTATCTGCTTAGTTTTCATTCTATGCTCCATTGCGATGAGGACAAAGTGGGGCTGGAAAGAAACCTGGAACTTGTAGTTACAAGCATTTTTCAGTCGAAGGATTTAAGTTTAACCTCGATGGAAGTGGATCACTTGCCCTTCTTTATCGCTTAAGCTAAAATAACGAGTGTCTGGTTGCAGATGAATATATCCTTATTTATCTTGCATTTTGAAGACATTTTCTTTTCTACTTTTCATTTGAGGTTGCAAGTCACTTCAAGTTAAAAAGAATTTCCTTAGTTTTCCAAAAATATGTACTTTGTCTTGTGTGCATTCTGAGAATTTACAGTATCACTCAAAGATCCAAATTAGTTTAGCAGGTAGGTTCTTTCTGCTTGTGTGTAATATTTGAGGTTGAACTTCTGAATCATTCAATTTAAGCACCAGCAACTCCCTCTGTCTTCTTCCCCTTCCAAAAAAAAATACTTCATTTCAAGTGAGGACAAAAAGATGAGTTACCCTTTTCACCTTTCCTCTTTTCACCCTATTCAAGGTGTTAGTGTTATGAAAGAGCCTTTACTGATTCCTGGAGTTTAGTGTAATCAATGATTTCTTTTTCAGCTACTATTGAAGTTTATTTAATCCCTAGATTTAACCCAAAAGATTTTTATGGTTGCCGTTGTTTCAGTAATATATACTTGGCAGTAGTACACTTTTGTTCTTTCCATGCCAGTGAGGGGATTATTTTTACCTGCTTATTTTGAAATGTGTTGTTATATTTGTGTTTGTGATCTTAATGCTTTGTTTTTTCAACAATGTTCGATTCGAGTTACCCTTTTCACCTTTCCACTTTTCACCCTATTCAAGGTGTTAGTGTTATGAAAGAGCCCTTACTGATTCCTGGAGTTTAGTGTAATCAATGATTTCTTTTTCAGCTACTATTGAAGTTTATTTAATCCCTTGATTTAACCCAAAAGATTTTTATGGTTGCCGTTGTTTCGGTAATATATACATGGCAGTTGTACACTTTTGTTCTTTCCATGCCAGTGAGGGGATTATTTTTACCTGCTTATTTTGAAATATGTTGTTATATTTGTGTTTGTGATCTTAATGCTTTGTTTTTTCAACAATGTTCGATTCGAGTTTAGAGAAGTAAGAATGCTATAGCTGGAAATTTATTACAAGTTTGTGAATAGGTTTGTAGCTTTCATTTTTAACATGTAAATATTTACTTTTAGAAGATGTACTGTGTTAGTTTCTAATATTTTGTAACAATTTGAAAACCTTAATATGAGGGATAGAACTATATCATCTATTCTACAATAGTTTACATGTATTTGTAATTTGCAGCTGCTTACCAGAATACCCAAGGAAATCCTGGCGAGAGTGATCCGAATAATACCACAGTGGGTAACTTTCTCTTTTTACATTAACATACTTTATTTCATGGTTTGGCCAACTGAACTCTTACAAGCTTAAATGCAGATATTTGTCGGTGGCTTGGATCCCAGTGTTTCTGAAGACCAACTAAAACAAATATTTAGCCAGCTTGGTGAGGTAGTTCATGTAAAAGTACCTGCTAACAAGCATTGTGGTTTTGTTCAGTATGCTAACAGGTCACTTTTAAACACTTTCATGTTTTTTTTGGCATGTGAAAAACATTGCATGGTTTTAACATAATCTGCAATATGATGCACTTCAGGACCAGCGCTGAACAAGCGTTATCCGTTTTGAATGGTACTGTTTTAGGAGGAAGGAATGTTAGGCTTTCGTGGGGACGTAGTCCTTCAAGCAAACAGGTTTTGTTTTTATTACACCATTGTATTCTGTATTTAGAGCCATGCTACATATATTTCTGTAAACTAAGAGGGCATGTATTGGAATTTCAGGCTCAACCTGATCAGGGCCAATGGAACAGTGGATACTATGGATATCCTCAAGGATATGAAGCATATGGATATGCACCTCCTCCCCAAGATCCTAACATGTACTATGGAGGCTATCCCGGATACGGCAATTACCAGCAGCCGGGGGCTTACCAACAACGTCCACAGGTAAAGAAATTCTGTAAAGTATGCTTTTCATAGTTGATAGTTCTAATTACTACTCTAAGAGAAAGCAAAAGTATTTGCAAGCATGTCGAATTTCATCTTCAACTCTGTTACTTCCGGCTGCACTCTTGATTGACGATGTATACGTTTGTGCTGAATGTTTTCTTTTTTCTTTTGCAGTAAGCTGCGGTTGCTGTGCTGCGGCTGGAAACTAGTTCTCTCTGATCCACAGGGCAGTTTAGGTGTCGGCTTGAACCGTGACGTGTTTCATCGATTGCTGTATAATTTGTGGGTTTCGGTTTTTGGAGAGGGTCATGTTTCTTCATCTTCTATGACTTCACTTTTCTGGCTTCTTTTCTTTTGCTCTTTTAAATCTATTGTAATTTACACTTTTATATACAATAGTAGTTTTCTGAGACATGCGTTTTAATGGTTATTAACTTATTATTATGCTTATTATTTGTCGATTTACTTTAGCTAGTCAAGATAATATCGATAGATAATATTTATCCAATGAAATTTGTTAATTTTCAGCACGTGCTGGAAGAATATTACCCGACTTTTATCAAACATGACCAAGTGTGCAGTGAAAAAATAGATGATGTAAGTGTCACAGTGAAAAAGTAGATGTTTATTTTAAGAGACAGTTTAAATCACTTTGTCTATAAGGTGCATATGTATTGTCTTTCTTTGTGATGCCGACGGTTTCGGTAGGTCTCAACCACATAATGAAAAAAATGTTGATCGGAGATGCATGGTTGCTGATGTAAATGGCTCGCTCGTTCGAGTACTCCGTTCCTTCGATCTTTATCGGATTCTCTAAGATCCACATCTGCAATCGATTTGTTCTAATACTAATATATGTATGATACTAATATATGTTCAAAAATGAGGAGTTATGGCAGGGAAATTTTGATTAAAGTGAACGTAAAAATTTGAAAACTCCTCATTTTTAAATCAAGGAGTAATTAATAAAAAAAATTAATTTTAAAATATCGATCAAAATGCATAAATTTCAAAATAATTTTAAAATTTAATAAACATGCAAGATCTCCACCTATACCAAATTGAGTCCAGAAAATACAATACCGAAGTAATTAGCTTTCTTTTTACCAATGTTAAATATATGGAGACAAATCAGCTTAGTTGAAGATTAAAAAATGGTTATTGTTAAACAAATGTTGAGCATGAAAAATATGAGCTTAATAAGCAACTCTAAAATATTGTAGTTGAGACAAATCAGCTTAATAAACGCCGTTAAAGGCTAATTAAATCCTACATGACAAATGTTGTGATTAAAGAAAATTTATTAGACGGATCTGGCTCACCACGTCATTCATGGTCTATCTAATGAATTTTTTCATCAAGGTGAATCTTCACATTTTTTCCGACATGTAACTAAGGAGTCGGTAGTTACTTGGAAGGTACACTGAAATGAGTGCATATTAATATATTATTGGATGGACTATGGATGACGCGGTGAGCCGGGTGTATAAATAATTTACGGTGTTAAAGAGTGTGGTTGAGAGGATTAAGGGATAATAAGTAGATGTAAATGTTGTTTGAGAGGTGATACTAATTAAACGCGGATAAATGCTAACAAATGTTGTATTAAAGATTGTGATTGAGAGGATTAAGGGAAATGTTGTTGGAGAGGTGGTATTAAAATTTAAAAAAGAAATAGAGCAGTTAGGAGCAAAGGATTTCCAATCCAGTATAAATAGAGCCAGGTTTGCTATTGCTTTTAACTTACAACTTAACTTTCTTCAAAGTTGTATCAATGGCGTTTCTTACAGTTTCCATCACAATCTTTGCTTTTAATGTTATGCCAGAAACTCTGATACCAAAAATTTTAGCGGATCTTATACGATCCCCTGCCGATTTTTGGTATAAGATCCGCTAAGATTTTTGGTATCGGAGTTTCTGGGAGCATGTAACTCCAATACATTTCTCCCTTTAGAGCAGCAGCAGCATGTCCCGAAGCAAAGCCATAGCAAAGATTGTGTTGAATTCTAAACAAAAATGTATCTTGGCTCAGTGGTTAGGTGCTAATTTTAGATTACAAAGTTTTCAAATTTAAATCCCTTTGAGTGCAAAATTTCCCTCAATTGTTTTGGGTTGACATTGTTCTAGTGCAACACCCATGTCATCAAGCAGTTGTTTATGTCATCCTCTGTTAAGGAATTAACGGATAGTGGTATAAACAAGTCGAAAACTAAAGTTTATTGTTATAATTGAGCCAATTGAAAGTTCAATGGTATAAACTAGGCGACGACAATTGATACTATGGTTTAGACGCATATTAGTGTTATAGGTTTTGGGTCGTATTCAAAATGACCGGTGGCTACTCCAAATCATAACGAACCTTTGAAGGTCCAATCAATTCAGGTTCAGACGAAAACGACATCGACAATCAAAACAAGAAAACTATAATAGGTTGGTGACTACCAATGTAGTTTACCCTAAATTCTTTTATAATTATTGATATATGTTTTATTTATTGACTAATTCAAATAAGATGTTACATCATTTTATTATAAGAAATATATATTTTTATCCGATTTTTCATCCACAAATAGGTTAAAAAAATTAATAACGATATTTAAAAATAAATAAAAGAGTTAACGATCTCTAGAGAAAGTGGTTAAAGTTCTCAGTTTACACTCTCCTCTCTCTCCTTTAGGTTATGAGTCCAAAACCTATTAAGAACAAATTCTCACTTAAATCCCTTAGGTAGAAATTGTTTTGAAATAAAAGAAAATACTTTGATATTTACACAAACCTTATAATTTTAGGGTTTAAAGATTTAAGTTGTTGTTTAGGGTTTAAAGGTTTAGATTGTATGATGTAGAATTCAAGATTTATTATTAGAATTTGAAGTTTAAATTTCAGGACTAAAGATTTAAATTTAGACGACTTGTTTATCGAAATATAACCCTAAAATAGATAAAAGAGACGTCATCCTATTTTTAACTTTGTTTACAGAAGTTAAAGCTTTCACGGTTAGCATATCATAAAGTAAGGCATAATATAAGATAAAAATGCTTAAACAATATTGAAGAACGGAATAGGAATTTTGTACATTTTTAAATACTTTTTGTATGCCTTGATTTAAAATTTAAGTTGGAATTTAGAATTTATTTTTTTAGTGTTGAGAATAAAAAAAATAGAGAATTTTTGTCGATATAGTAGTTCAAAACTAGTATGTAGATAAAAAAACAAAACAAAAAAGACATAAAATATTAAATATATAAACGGGTAAATTTCATAAAATAATTATTGAAAATAGGCAACACTTTAGATACCATTGTAAGTTGTAACTAGGCATATCCAAAGAAGAATATTTTTTTAACAGAATTCAGGCTGAGAATTAGTAAATAATAATTAATGGGTGAAGTCGTAGGTTCATTTTGATCTGAACGGATGCTACTGTACTGAAGAATTCTCCATTAGTCAAAAAATGTAAATATTGTTTTCTAAAAATAATTTATTCCTTAATTTTAACATTATTAATATAATATTTATATTATTTTTAGATAGCTTAAACTAATTTTAGATATAAAAATTGAAATTATTTTAAAAGAGAGTTTGTTTTAAATATAATTTTTTGAAAAGATAAAAACAATTGAATTAGTTTGACATGTAACTACTTACTTATCTTATCGTTCATAGATTTGAGAGATGTTACATTCTATGGTTGATCCAATTATTTTTCTTTTATTTCCTTGCATTAAACTAGGCAATTCGAATAAAATTTGTCTACCCCTTAATTATGCCCCTTTTAGTGTTTTACTTTTAAAAATAGGTTTAGGGTTTAGGGTTTTAAATTAAGGTTATAGAATTAGGGGTAGAGTGTATTTTCTAGGATGTAAGGTTTGCGGTTAAGATGTAAAATTTAGGGTTAGAGTTTAAAATTTAATTTTTTAATATTTTTAGTGTGAGGACATAGAAAGTGTCATACTTAAGGACTGATGATTTTTGTTAAGACAATTCTATATATATTTTTGTTTGCCTTGTTATTTAGAATTTTCCTTTTTTTTCGAATTGATTTAGAATTTTCCTTTGGGATTTGGTGTAGAGTCCAAGATTTTATATTACGATGGCGAACTTATAAAGTTCTAGGAGGGACGGGCTTAAAAAATTTTAGGGGGTAAAAATAGATTTTTAATAGAAAATAAATAATTTTTTTTTAATTATATATGAATTTCAAATTTTCATGAATGATTGCCCTTCAAATCATCTCGGTCTATCCCAGTATAAAGATATGATATTCTTGATATATGAATATAAAAATTAAAACGACTGGACATATCGTGTTAGACACAAACCTGTATTCTGATCTTCGCCCATGATTTTGGAAACATAGCCTTTTTAAACCTTGAATATGTACTTAATTCATTCAAATGGTGAAAGTATGTTGGGGAAGAAAATCCACCAGGTTATTTTGTAAGACATGTAATTGATTAAGCCTTCTGTTTTTTTTCTACCATGCATGGTGTGTAGTCAATTTGAGTTTTGAAGTTTTGGGATTATTTCAAGTTTAGTTCATGAGTAGCGATTAGGGATCATTTTTGGGTTTGGAAAAGGAGGGTTAAAAATTAGGGTGTGGAAAACCGGGTTTGGTTAACCATTAACAAATTATTTTGGATAACCGGTAGATTCGGGTTGTTCAATTCTTGACCCTAAACCGTAACCATTAAGGATGAGTCTACAGTGCTCGACGAGCACCAATGAGCACCACTAACGACGAGCACCGATGAGCACCATTAATTCAATTTATAAAGATTAAAAATCTAAAGGACTCACCGTATAATTATAAATTATTTAAAAATTAAATGGTAAATTAATTAAAATATATTATTTTATTTTTAATTTTCTTTTAAACATATATCAAAATGTTTATCTACTCCTAAATTACAAAACTCTAATTTTTAGTCATTTGAAATTTAAGTTGTGGTTGCCGCCATCGCCGCCGTCACCGCCGCTGCCCTGCCACTGTTTCAAATGCTGAATCATACTGTGCAGAATTGTCCAAATAGAAATGTGGAAAGTTTGCACAAAAAGCACAAGTTTGCCGCTGCTATGGCGTCATGGAGGGCAAATCTAAGGGTTGAAAACTACATAATATGGAAGGCTTCAATTCAGCCATAGCAGAAAAGCAAAATATGAAAGGTTTCAATTCAGCACAATTTTGCCACTGTTATGGCGTCAATTTAGAGTTCGCAATCGGGTCATTCGGTTCGGGTCACTTCGGGTCTACTTAGAATCAGTTTAAATTCGGATCAGTTCGGTTCGGGTTTGGTTTAGTTCAAGTTTATGATAAGTCGGGTCCGGTTCGAGTAATAGATTGAGTCAAAATCGGATCGATTGTTTTCAGTTTGGGTCAATATCGGATCTGACGCTTTTAGTTAGAGTCAAAATCGCGTCGTTCGGATCGGTTTCGGGTTGGGTCAAACTTTGAATTTTCGAGTCGAGTCGATTCGGTTTAAGTTGGGTTATGATTCACATATACTTCATTGATGTAGAAGATTGTATGTAGGGATGTAAAAAGCTGACCCGACATACAAAATCGACTGAAACCGACTTGAGTCAGAACTGCTTGTGACCCGATATGGTGATGACCTGAAATCGATTCGAGTCCAAACTGGTGTTGACCTGAACCCGAGTTGGACCTGGAAATTTTGGACTTGTACCCGACCTGAGAACGACTTGAACTCAAGTTTAACCTGATATTGTGGTAACCGAACCCGAGATTAACCTGGTAAATAACTGGTATTACCCGACCTGTTATCAACCTGATTTATTATCAACCTGACATGTTATGAACCTGAACTATAATTGACTCAACCTATAAATGATCTGACTTGTTATTGAACTGATCTTACTTGATTTGGTATTTATCTGACTTGTAATAACTAATATATTACAATTGATGAAGTTATGAGATTATAAATTTATTATATTATAGTGTGACAAAATGCATCTTTACAATTTGAAGTATATGACTAATTATGATCATTTAATTAATATTTTTATTTTTTATAGTTTATAAATTATAGTATGTAATAATATTTAAAAAATTTACTAAATTAATAATTTGATATGGATAAATTTAAAACTATTATTTACTCTTAAATTATAAAATCCTAATTTTTATTTATTTTAAATTCAAGTTGCCGTCTCCATGGAAATGTGGAAAGTTTGCATAAAAAGCAAAAAAGCAGACCCAAATAGAAATGTGGGAAGTTTGCACAAAAAGCACAAGTTTGCCGCTGCTATGGCGTCATGGAGGGCAAATCTAAGGGTTGAAAACTATATAATATGGAAGGTTTCAATTCAGCCATAGCAGAAAAGCAAAATATGAAAGGTTTCAATTCAGCACAAGTTTGCCGCTGCTGTGGCGTCAATTTAGAGCTCGCAATCGGGTCATTCGATTCGGTTTCGGTTCGAGTCACTTTGGGTCTGCTTAGAATTAAGATTCAGGTTAGGTCGATTCAGATCTGATTCGGGTTTAGTTCAGGTCTATGATAAGTCGGGCCCGATTCGAGTAATAGATCGAGTCAAAATCGGATCGATTGTTTTCGGTTCGGGTCAATATCGGACGCTTTTAGTTCGAGTCAAAATCGAGTCGTTCGGATCGGGTCAAACTTTGAATTTTCGAGTCGAGTCGATTCGGTTTAAGTTGGGTTATGATTCACAGATACTTCGTTGATGTAGAAGATTGTATGTAGGGATGTAAAAAGCTGAGCCGGCCTACAAAACTGACTGAAACCGACTTGAATCAAAACTGCTTGTGACCCGATATAGTGATGACCCGAAATCGATTCGAGTCCAAACTGGTGTTGACCTGAACCCAAATTGGACCTGAAAATTTTGGATCTGGTAACGACCTGAACTCGGGTTTAACATGATATTGTGGTAACCGAACCCGAACCCGAGATTAACCTGGTAAATAACTGATATTATCTGACCTGTTATGAACCTGAACTGTAATTGATTTAACCTATAAATGACCTGACTGGTTATTGAATTGATCTTACTTGATTTGGTATTTATCTGACTTGTAACAACTAATATATTACAATTGATGAAGTTATGAGATTATAAATTTATTATATTATAGTGTGACAAAATACATTTTTACCATTTAAAGTATATGACTATTTGTGATCATTTAATTAATATTTTTATTAAGTGCAAGATCTGAAGAATGATACTAGGGTTGGGGAGGATGTTTCGCCGTAGACTGGGAGCTTTCATTTTTATCGACAACGTCAGCAGAAGAATTCACCAACATGCATATCTCGATTATAATTTGACTAAAAATGATCAAACTGAAGAACATAAACTAAATCTTCAACTTACGCATACTAAGACTAATAATATAATTTGGCTTAACAAATCTGACAATTATTGTTTAGGTTAAGATCAAAATTTAAAAGTACATGGACTAAAAATGATCAAATTAGAGATACAAATTATATCTACAACATACATATAGTACATCCTTTTATTGTTCGAAATTGGATTTCACCATGTCTCGATTTTGAAGCGGTTTTAATGAGGTCCAATTTTCTTTAAAAAAAAAAAACTTAAGTATTGTACATGGACTGACATAATAATTTAACCAACATACTAAGTCAATTTATTTGTGTAAAAATGAAGTCTTTTAACTCTATACAACAATACAACCATGTTCTTTCTGAAGTTCAAAATTTCTAAAAATGAACCCTTGAATTTTCTTCTTTTCATTTTCTATCACTTTCCCAGGAGAGTCGGTCAACGAATGATCATCACCTCAGGAATGCTTTGAAGTGCAGGCCTCCAGGACCGTTGATTTCCTTGATCGTATTGATCACTAGCATTGATCAACTGTGCCAAAACCTGTTGCACCGATAACTCTTTTACATCAACCCTACCCAATAACTCCACCAGCTGTTTCCTCGTGATCTTCACTTTCACTTCATGTGTTGCAGAAGAAGATGTCGTCGAGCCAAATCTTTGATGGCTTTCAAGCAGACCCTTTTCTTGTACGTTGTCATCGTCGCCGTTTTCATCGTTGTCGTTCGAGGCCGTCGGAATCAATGTACCCCAGTCGTCGTCGCCCCATTGTGCCGATGACTGATACGTAAACAATTCCCCATTGAACTTGTCTTTTTTTTTGTTAATATTATGTAGGGAGAGAGCAAGGAGTTGAATGTTGATCAGCAATGGGTTATATATACTATTCAAAAAATGGGTTATGTATAGGAACGAGAGGAGGGCGAAAGAGTCAAACTTGAGATTGACCCGGTTCACCACGTCATTCATGGTCCAACCAATAAGGTTTATCCATCTCATTTTAACTTCTAAATAACTACTCACTTTTTATTGACAACTAGGAAAAAGGTGAAGATCCACCTTGGAGGGAAAATGAGATGGATAAATTTTATTAGTTGAGACTACAAATGACATGGTGAGTCGGGTCCATCTAATATTTTTTTTCAAACTTAAGGTAAAATGATGCCTCTTGGGATGACATGTCGTTTGACGTGGCTTATGATACATCTTTGTTGATCTGATCGTCACTGATTATTTATAATAGTGTAAACAACCTATTTAATACCACATTTTATTTCTGTATTTTTGTTTTGGTCACCCAACTTTTATTTTGATAAAATAATACCTAATATTACATTTTATTTTTATTTTAGTACTCGCCACTGAAAATTAACAATAAAGTTGACGCGATATTTTTATGAGAGAGAAAATGAATAACAATAATAATAATAACATCAACTTTATTGTTATTTTTTAACGGCGAAAGCACCAAATAAAAACAAAATATAATGTTAGGTACCATTTTACTAAAATAATTAGTTGAATGGTTAAAATAAAAATACAAGATAGATGAAGTGTCAAATAGGTAATTGATTGGGCTTTGAAAATTGAATATATATGATAAGTAAGAAAACTTAAACAAAACCCAGCCCCACTTCCCCACATGGGTAGCCCATCTCCAACCAAACCTTAGCCATTGGGGACGAAACCATGTAGGTGTGAGAGGGGTTGTTGCCCTCTTAAATTTTTTGCTATAATTACAGTTTTAGTCTCTTTCAGTTTAAATATTGATCAAATAAAAAAAAATTTCTCAATTTTTAAATTTAAAAATTTAATAGACTATTTCCGCTCTCAACACTAAATCCTAGCTCGTCTCTGTTAGCCATGGCTTCATAATTGACTTCAAAGAATGCTACAACTCAAAATCCATGCAAATATATTTAATAAGTTGCATTGCTTTTTAGGTATTGCCTTTATATTATATATATATATATATATATATATATATACCAAATCTTTATGTCATGCATTTCACTGATTTTGATGCTATTGGTTTTGTAATTAAATTTATTTCCTGTTTTTGCCTAAGGGCCCATAGCTTACATTATTATACTCATTAACTATTGCCTAAAAGCTAAAGGGGTTAGGTATCTATTACTTAAATAAGATTTTACCCTTTTGATGAATAACGAATATTGAGAGATGCTTGTAATATTAAAACTTCATTCCTTCCTTTGTATTTTCCACCAACTCTTTTTAGTGACTTGTGAATTTAACCTTACAAACACTTGTCATTTTTTTTCGTTTTTAAGTTCAACCACGGGTATTCGATTTATTTGTCGTCTAATTCGAAACAAGTATTGCGGAGGTTCTATGGGAGGAGACCCTCTCAACCTAGTTTGCTCCATACACAATGTCAGAATTCGAATCCTTAACATTACTTAAGAGATATGAGCAATAGGGACGAAGCTAGAATTAAACATTAGGAGGGGTTAAATTGCTTTATATCAAAAGACCAAGTGTCTATTAAATATTTAGTTTTAAAAATTGAGAGAGATAAATATCTTATTTGACTAATATTTAAAGTATAAAAGATATGAAATATTATTATAAAAAAAAATTAGAAGGCACAACTCCTCCCAACCATTGAATGGCTTTGTTCCTTCTAGCGAGTAGCGAAGCCTAGATTGAACTATGACGGGCTAAATTGCTTAACTTGAAACGAACAATGTCCTAAAATAATTAAATTATAAAAACTAAGAGGAGTATGACTTAATTTTACTAATTTTTAAAATTAAAAGATCTTAAAAAATAATAAAATTATAAAAAATGGGGTCAAAGTTTAATTCATTAAATTTAGACATAATCCTTAAAATAATTAAACTAGAAAAAATTCAAGAGACATGACTTAACTTTAGAGGTTTCAAATCTATCAATGACTTAAAGTATAATTAAACTATCAAAGCTGGGGTTATAACCCCTCCCACCTACAACGTATCTTCTATTCATAGATTTACCCTTTTATCTCATCAGATCAACTGAAACTGATAAAAATTGTTTCTAGACATAAAGGAAGCTTTGAATAGAATATTTATTTTGAAAAATAAAACAACAAAGCATGTTATTGTATTGCAGATAAAGATGTTAATTTTGTTAGCTCAAATACATTTTGCATTTAATACATTAATTTCATCAACCCTAGAAAGAATCTTATACATGTCTAAGTGTTGGAAGGTGGAAACAATTAATTGAAAGTATTCAACAAAAAATGGGTCTACAATTTATACATTCTCATTTATTGTCTCCACAAATAGGACACCTAAAGAGGAATCAATGGAGTTTTTTTTAACTTTTAATGTATCTTTCATATTTGTTTTACAATTTATGTTTAGATAAAAAAAATTAATAATATTGTTTTAAGGTTTAAATATGAGTTTCATTCTTGAAAATGTAATGTGTCGTACTATTGTACTCAACATTTATCGGTAAAACAAACGTACTTTAGTTAATAATTTCTAAAATCATGTAAAATATTTTTAGTTCAATTCGATCCATAAATACTCTCCTATAACCTATATATTTATATATGTATGTATAAATATAAAGTTTAAGTAGTCAAATTGATGATGATGATTGGGATAGTGAATTACAAGACATGCAAGCCACACATATCAATAGGGCAACTATTCATGGACCCTCCTCATTATTGGCATTTATTTAGCTATTTATTTTATTTGCTGTTAGCCTGTTGAAAATAATTTATGGACTTTGTCAAATACTAAAAATCATTTTCACATTAATTGTTTATTTTTAAGAATTTTCATTCTTATTGACTAAGAAAATCATATGCAATGTATTGGTCCTAATAGCTTGTTTGGTACAAACTTCAAGCTATAATTGAAACCAGCAAATGAAAGAGATGTGAAACAACATGGAAAGCTTTTTGGTTCCTATCAAAAATAATTTTAGAAGAAAAAGGTTTCGGATTTTCATTTATATTGGTCTATTTGTATGGTTGAATAGTTTTATATTGGTTTGAACTATATTTGAATACGTTTAAGCGCACAATATTTTTAAATTATTATTTAATTTAAAATATTAAAATAAATTTTTAAACTTGAGAAGTCTTTGCAATATCTGATTGGATTGGTCCAGCAATAAGTTAGAAATCAATAATTATATAAAAAATCAACCATCATTCAAAAAATATATTAAAATCATTTTTAACAAAAAAAAAACAGATTTCATTAAAATAAGAAAAGATACAACAAAACGAGAAATTATTAGATGAACTCGGCTCACCACGTTATCCGCGGTCTCAACCAATAAGACCCGTCTTTTTTTTTTGAGTAATCATCCGTATAATTTTAACTTCCAATAACTACATACTTTTTATTAACATGTATAAAAGATGTGAAGATTCACCTTTGAAAAAATTAGATAGATGTACCTTATTGGTGCTGAATCCATCTAATAATTTTTCCAACAAAACACCCCAAAAAAACATGAAGAAAAACTTGATAACTATGTTCACAAAGAAAAAATAATAATACATGAAAACCCAAAGGGAGGAAAAAGAAAAAAAAAACTCAAAATGTTCCATTTATTTTCTTTGTCATCCATAGAAGTTCAACGATCAATTCTCTTTGTTTGTATACAACTAAACACTTAAGTAGTGATGTAAGAGATGTAATCAATTGTATTAAAAAAAATTGTGGTCAATAAAATTAATATTGCAGACGGTTCTACTATTAATTCTGAAAATTTCACCAAATTGTCGAAAGAGAGGATCTAACCATACAAGACCGCCGACCTTCCCTGATTAGGGATGTGTATCATGATGATCGTAACACAATCGCTATACTACCAAGTAGGTGAGAATTATACCGCAAGACAAATGAAAAATGTGCCACACGATAAAAAAAATATTAAGCTACAAAAACAGATGAAATAAAATGTAACAAAATGTGCAAAAAAATCCAAATAAAATATTATTAGGAATAAAAAAATCATCGAAGATCGATAACCAATACAAAATAAATATTATCATCGAAAATGTAAAAAATAAAAATGATGATGAAAAAAGAAAATAAATTATAGTAAAATCGCCATAGGTCAGTCTAATTATGAAAGTGATAATATATGGTTGGAAATTAGAAATTGCCACCGTTGTTATACCAGCATCACATGTGAGAAATCACATGAAACTTGGCTCTTGAAAAACAAAGGGATTAAAGTTTAGATTTTCAGACTTTTTAAGATATAAAGTCAATATGGGCAAAAAAATCAACAGTCTCTTTCAACTCATCAAGTGATTACAATAAAAAATATTTTATTATTTTTGAAAAGATAATTATTATTATTATTATATTTTTTAACAATTTCTAGCTAAGAAGGTAGAAGGAGAATATTATTTTTAAGTGATCAGAACTTGAGCAGCTATGATTAATGAACATATATTATTATATAATTACACTAGATAATTTTAAAAAAAATCAATAAACTTTTATAATTATTTTAAAATAAAATTATAATTACAATCAAAGCATTCATACGACTACAATTAAAATAAAGTAATGCAATTCACGCATAGAATTACAATTAATAAATGTGTAGAATTACAACCATAATTAATCATTAGAATGCATAAACAAACTACACTCGTAATCACTGAAGTTTGAATGAGTTTTTGTTTTGGTCACTAAAGTTGAAAAAGGTATATTATAAGTCACTAAAGTTATCGATAAATCACAAAATGGTCACTTTGTCATTGACTCTCGTTAGGTTGATGTTGTGTCACATTAACAAAAAAGGGCTAATATTCACTTTGGCCCCTGAAATACAAATAAAACTTCAATTTAGTCATTTAACGTGTTTTTAACTATAATTTAAAAATGAAGATATAAAAAAACTATCATAACTGATATAATAACATATTTAGCCCTTTGACCTTTACAAGTTTTGATTCTGAAAAATTAAAGATAGAATGTATATGAAAAAAATCAAACAAAGAAGCAAACCCAATATTCAAATATAAGAAATAATCCCTAAACCTTTGAAACGGATGAACCCCATTTCCTAAATCCTTAGAATGTCCATGAAAGAGATTCTAGAATTAAAACTATTTTGTTTTTTTTTTATGAAATGTTCAAAATTCCACTTATTTGGTTTTATGGGTAATTTTATTTGTTGCCTTGTTAAGAAATTCTAGGTTATGTGAAATTTTCTTTGTGGGTTTTGTTTTATTTTTATTTTTTGTTTAATTGATTTAAAATTACATTTATCCTAAAGTTTTTACTTCTATCAATGTATTTTTATCCTAATTAATTTTTAATGATTAGTTTGGATATTTTAGAATTATGATCAAATTGATACATGTGTAGAGATTGAGGGTTAATTTTTTAGAATTAAAACTGAAATGGTACAATGTGTAAAGGTTAAAGGGATAAATGTGTTAATATATCATTTATGAAAGTTTTTTTAAAGTTTTTTTATAATTTTTAAAAACTAAAAATATAGTAAAGGACTAAAATGAAGTTTTAGTTGTAGTTTAGTGTTCAAATTGGATATTAGCCCGTTTTGATAACTTTTCACATTATCAACCTAACGAGAATCAGCAACAAAATGATCATTTTGTGATTTATCAATAACTTTAATGATCATAACATAACTTTTAAAAATTGGGTGACCATGGATAAAGTTTATCCTAACAGAATATATTCTTTTTTTGAATATGCTAGTGTGATGCAAGGATATTATATGTTCAATTTTCTTAGTCTTTTTAAAGACGGCACAAACAACATGCATCGCTGGTGCTCGAACCTGGGTCTCAAGTGATGATAAACATCTATCTTTGCCGCCAGGACACAAGGGGATGAGCCTAACGGAATATATTCTGACTGCTACTAAAATAACTTTGGACATATTGGACTTAATCTCAAAATAAATCTGAATTGAGAAATCATACAACATATTTAAATGTAATGAGACTCGAATTTAAACGCTTAAAATTTTATAACCTCGACTTTGTTAGGTGACATTTAAAACACAATTTAGCCCACAAATATAGGATTAAGAACAGCTTATATTACCTACGAAATCCCATGGAAATGCACAATTACTACAAGATATTGAAGAAAACCCATAATTTTCATTGTCTAATTGTCTGTCTTTTGGGCAGCCATAATCTTTGATTGTACCAAACCATAAGCAAGACAAGAATTTTGCTTAAATATATGAAATAGTTGCGTTAGCCGCAAACAATGGGACACATTTTGATTAGTTTTAAGGGTTAATTGTCGTTTGAGATTTACATTAATTAAATTTATGGTTTTTAATTTGATCAATTTAATCGGATGAAACAATTTCTAGTCTATGGTTAGAAGTCTAGGGCGTGTTTAACATACGTCATGGTACGGTGCGGCATCAACTAAAAATGTTATAAGATTTTAAACATGAAACTGAAAATATTACACTGTTTGATAACATTTTCGGTTTGTGGTAATTATCGAAACTTTAACTTCGAGTATCGAAACTTCATTGCTTCTGATAACATTTTAAGTTTTTATAAGTACCTAAAATGTTATCAAACAATATAACATTTTTAATTTCATGCTTCAAATCTTATAACATTTTCAGTTGATGCCGCACCGTACCATGTCGTATCGCAGAACTCTCCAGAAGACTATAGTATTATATTCTAGGGTGTATGCTCGATTTGTTTCTAGATTTTGTCTCTCATGTTTAAAGATGAGCAGGTGCGGAACGGCGTGTAACTTGGGAGGGGGCAATTGCTCCCTAAATTTGATAAATTAATTGTATTAGACTAAATTCTAAACCATAAACCCATAAATTTTAAATTCTAAAGTGAATCTCTAACTCTTACATAGTCCGTGTATCGAATATTATTTTCTATATATGTATATAAACATATTCACGAATTTATATGTTTAGTGTCCGTGAATATATTTGCAAATATGGTACATTTCAAGCCAAAATAAATAAATCAAATTGGAGTAAGAAAATCCAAGTAAGATCTACATATATGGGAGTAAAACCTAAGGCCATAATTTTATTCGATTTTATTGGTGTTGGCTCGAACATCAAGCCAGGCCATGTGGGTACATTTCGTCTGCTTCCAAAGATGCAAAGAATAATACATACAAAAATGTGAATGTTGATGCTTCAATTATTTGATTTAATTCGTCTTCCACGTGTAATTTAAATGTAATGCCACGTTGGATTCTCATAGGATGCCTTCGAGAACCGGTCAAAAATAATGCAAAAAAAGAAAAGAAACAAAGAGTTAAGATCTGCCAAACCGTGTGTTAGAAATAGTTGTAGATCTACAGACATATATATATTGTGACAAATATCTATACACTATTAATAATATTTAAACTTTTTTTATTTTTATCTATATTGTGCATTAAAACTATGTTTAAGCAAACTTTACGAGTGAATAAACACCAATTTAATTAAAAAAATTAAAATAATTATAACACGTCTCAAGATTGAGCTCGTGTTTAATAAGGATTATATACAAATCTTTATCACTTAATTTATATTCATTAGTTGTGTAAATATTTATAAGTATATTTTTATATAAAATATTTTATTTCATACCAACCGTATGTGTGACAAAGCTATTTATTATTATATATATATATATGTAATTATTTCATGCACAATCGCTTGTGTTTACACCAATGCTTTAATTTTAGGGTTTAGTAATTTTTTTAGGGATTTAAGTGCAGTCGTTTTGAATTTTGGGTTGTTGATAGAATTTTAGGTTTATGTTTATGGTTAAAATTTAGGGTTTATAAGTTAAAACCAAAATCTCTAAACCATATTACCCCATCCCTAAAATATCTAAGCCATAAATCCTAAACCCTAAATCTTAAAATTAAGACGCTTATAAAAATAAAAATCCTTATTATATACACTTCTTAAAAAAGTTTAGAACTGAGTTGGTGTTTATAAATCCCAACTCAATTGAATAATATTATAATTTTTAAAATAATAAATCTTATTATAATTATATTTATGTATTTCAATAATTAAAAAATAACTTAATTCTCAGTTTTAAAATAAATGTCAAAACAACTCGAAAGAATTATATATATATATATTAAATGTTATTTGCCTACCCTCTCTAACGCCTAAGTATTTATTAGTCGTTGAAATCTATGTGATATTCGTGCATAATTAACTAATTTATTTATAGCTTTTTGGACCTTTTGATTAAATGTAAAGAGATATATGAGAATAATAATTTGATAAATAGTGGCATAGTTTCTTTTAATTATGAGATTATTTTATTACTTTTAAATGTTTTGTTTATAATATATTTATTTTAAAAAATTAATATTTTTTTCTCATTAAACTAACTGATTAAATATATGAATCCTTTAATACAATTTCCAATATATTAGCCTAAACGAAGTCGTTTAGTTTCCTATTTAAACAGTCTACCAACGTCTCTCTGCAAACCCAAGGCCAAGACTAATCAAGTAAAGCTGTAAAAGTAAACCCGCGCCATGTTAAGCCGCCAAACGGCACCGTATCTTTCCAAAGCATACGTTGACTGTACAAAAATACGGTGATACGTATACATATATGAGATACGTCCCTTTCTCCATTCCCAGATACCAATATACAAGCAAAGGTTAAAAATAACATAGGAACACACAACGACATACACTCTCTCTCAGCTCTGCTTTTGCTCTATCTTTTGTTTTTGTGTTTCTTTTTTTGAATCAATTTCACAGACTTCACAAAAAGATAAGATTTTTGGCCAACTAATCTGCAAAGTTTTTTTTTGTTATTTGGGTGTTTTTTTCTCCTTTATAAAGTGGGATTTTTGTGATTTTCTTTTTGTTGGTTTTTGGTATGTTGATGGGGGAGGTTTGAGTCTGAGAGAGTGATGAAGGTGGCGGGGAAAGCTAGTTTACGGGCGACATTCTCGGGTAGGATTCCGACGGACGCGGATCTTAAGCCGGCGACGAAGCGGAAGACACGGAATAGGAGGTGGAAACGGGTCGGTGGTACGCCTGTTGTGGGGAGGCGGAGCAGGCCGGAGACGCCTTTGTTGAAATGGAAAGTGGAGGAGAAAGAGAAAGAGAAAGAGAGAGAGAAAAGTCGTGGAGTTGAAGAGGAGCACGCGGAGGAGGAAGAGGAGGATGGTGGCCGGAGAGTTGGTGGTCGTGGACGTCATAGGAAAGGCGCTTCGAAAGTGTCCGCAAGGAAGCTTGCAGCTGGATTGTGGCGGTTGCAGCTGACGGAGACGGTGGCGCCCGGCGTCGCAGACAGGATAGACCGGTTAGGGTTTAAGGTTGGAAATTTTAACCTTTTTTGGTTCCATGATCCGTGCTTTTATGCTATTTTCCCCCATTTGTTTATACACTATTTGTTATAATGAAAAATTGAAAAATAAGGTGATCAAGTTCAAAAACTATTAATTTCTTGCTTATACTTGAAGTTTTAACAATTGATGCTGAAAAGAATCTGATCTTTATACTGCCATCATTGTATCATTCTCTGAAATTTTTATGTTTAACAAAAAAGTGAACCTTTAAAAACTTGATAAATGTAATTGATTCGAATGATTTCGTACCCGAAAGTTTCCTTTTCGATGCATTTATCATGTTTGCAGTTGTCTTCATTGTATGCCCTGGTATAGTTTTGTTTTTCTAATCATGAGAGGCTTTTGTGAGCATGGTTTAATAGGTTTTCTATGGATTTTTTCTTGATCAAGCGTTGTACGATCACTAGTGTTTACGAGTTTGCTTCATTCACAACGAATGGATTCGGTTATCTGGTTAAATTGCTTCTGAAAGTTGTGCTGCTTAATTAGTCTTTATTGACAGTTTTCACTCTTTTCCGTCTTGAACGAACAATCGTGTTTTAAGTGTTATGAGATTTGAGTCATGATTTTGGACATTTCAAGCTCATTACTTTGTGATTTACTGCAGTGTGGTAAAGATTTTATGGGTGTTCCATTCCATTATCATCACAAGGACAAAAGTCATGGTTCAGAGGATCCATTACAGAGCCCTAGTTCGGTCTCCGGCGTAAAGAATGACCTCCTGCGCAAGGTATGCTTGCATCATTGAGCTACTTAACCGAATCTTGAACTTTTTATGACCTGGTCAAGAAGGAAACTACTAATGGAACTTGCATAGGAAACCGTACCTTTCGTCATCTCATTCGTAGTATGGCACATGTGTCGTGCTACGCGTGGGACCCACATTCGACAGTTTGAATGTTACGGAAGTGTGCTCGACTGATATTAATCTATCTATTAAAATCTTGGATAAACATGCTTGTAGCTTGCTATAATACATGGAAAAAACGAAGACAGCTGCATGTTCTGCATATTGATTTCTTTACTGTTCTGATCTTATCATGCTTTTTTCCTTCTTAAGATTGAGCCTTCAATTCAATTTTCAAACTCTGCAATGGAGGGAGCAACAAAGTGGGACCCTGTCTGCTTAAAAACAACGGATGAGGTACGGAAAATTTACAACCGCATGAAGCGTATTGACCAACAAGTAAGTGCTGTATCAATTGTTTCTGCCCTTGAAACTGAGCTAGTGCAAGCTCGAGCTCACATCGAGGAGCTTGAGACTGAGCGCCGATCCTCGAAGAAGAAACTTGAGCACTTCTTGAGGAAAGTTAGCGAGGAAAGAGCTGCATGGCGGAGTAGAGAACATGAGAAAATACGTGCCTTTGTTGACGACGTGAAAGCTGACTTGAATCGAGAAAAGAAAAAACGTCAGAGGCTTGAAATTGTTAATTCCAAATTGGTGAATGAGTTGACTGCTGCCAAGTTATCGGCAAAGCAATATATGCAGGATTATGAAAAGGAAAGAAAAGCTAGAGAACTAATTGAAGAAGTATGTGACGAGCTTGCTAAGGAAATTGGAGAAGACAAGGCTGAAGCGGAGGAAATTAAGAGAGATTCCATGAAGCTTCGGGACGAAGTCGATGAGGAAAGAAAAATGTTGCAGATGGCTGAGGTCTGGCGTGAAGAACGTGTTCAGATGAAGCTCATTGATGCGAAGGTAGCACTTGAAGAGAGGTATTCACAAATGAACAAGCTTATAGCAGATTTGGAGACTTTTCTAAGGGCAGGAACTGGAAATCTTGATCTAAAAGACTTGCGAGAAGCAGAATCACTAAGACAGGCTGCTCAGTCACTTAGCGTCGAAGAAATCAAGGAATTTACATATGAGCCCGCGAACCCGGATGACATTTTTGCTGTTTTCGAAGATGTTGCTTTAGCTGAAGCGAACGAAAGGGAAATCGAACAATGTACTGCATATAGTCCTGCCAGTGCCAGCCATGCCTCAAAAGTTCTTATGGTGAGTCCTGAGATGAACTTGATGAAGAAAGACAGCATGGCAAGACATTCGAACACACAATATAATCAGAATGATGAGATAGAGGAAGATGAGAGTGGGTGGGAAACTGTCAGCCATTTCGAGGATCAGGGCTCAAGTTATTCACCCAACGAAAGTGCTGCATCTGTGAGCAAGAATCGCCGGGATAGCAATTTCTCGGGCAGTGGAACTGAATGGGAAGGAAATGCATATGGAGATACCCCAAACACAGAGATTAGTGAAGTTTGTTCGTTGCCTGCTAGGCAGTCGAAGAAGTTGTCGTCCATTGCAAGGCTTTGGATGTCATGCCCGAGTAACGGAGAAAATTACAAGATAATCTCGGTAGAAGGAGCAAATGGCCGGCTTTCGAATGGAAAAACGTCTAATGGCAGTATTGTATCCCCAGATCGAGTATCGGGTAAAGGTGGTCTCAGTCCCTCAGTGGGACAGTGGAGCTCACCCGACTCTAGTCATCCACACATGATGAAAGGATGCATCGACTGGCCTCGTGGCGTGCAGAAGAATAGTTTGAAGGCAAAACTTTTGGAGGCAAGGATGGAAAGCCAAAAGGTCCAACTACGGCATGTTCTTAAACACAAGATTTAGAAGTTGATGGTGATATCAACAGAGAAGTCCCCACCTGAAATAAGTAATATATCGTCGGATACTAGTCGACTTCCACTGCTAGTTCGGAATTGGTTAAAGGTTGAAGGAGCATATGAATACAAAGCACCCAGTTGATCCCATGGATTTATCCGATTTTCCGGCTATCGAGTTATTGCTTCATGAAACAGGTTAGTTGGATCATCTCTTTTTATCTGTAGTTGTAACTCCACATGGGAACATTGTCATTCTCTATGTTATAGAGAAAGCAATGCATGCCATCATTTTCCTCTGTAATTTTTATCTTATATATATAATCTTTTAAGTTCTAATTGATAAAACAAAGGACCACAATGGTGTACAAAATCTCATTGAAAATTTTTATCGATCGGTATCTCCTCATATTGGTCTTCCATGGCTTATCTTCTTCGAGGAAGACGTGTTTGCGCAAAACACGACGATAAGTATCTAATAAAAACTTCCTGCTCAGATCTGTCTTTCAAGGAATGCTTGGTTGCTAATGCCTTACTAGGGAAACTGTCCCATTTTTTGACATTCCTGTTTGATTCGGAATTGGGGTTCGAGTTTTCAGGTTGAATCATTCATCGACGGCATACGGAAGTTATCAAGCATGAAAATAACAGAAAGAAATCACTATATGTTTTGCATTGCTGTGATAATATAACAAGAAACCAGTAAATATTTTTCTTCTCGCACAACATGAATCCTACAACAACAGTTCCCGAAACAACTGGAACAACAACAACCTCCATTTTTGCTTTCCGAGAATCCGATGAGATGATTTATCAACCAAATGATACAAGTTCAATGGACTAAGTAGGTATAAGAAAGAGCCGATAAAACGACACTAACCTCTCTGGTTTTTCCATCATCTATATTCTTGAAAGTTCACATGGCCTGTTGCTTGTGCATGCTCCACAGCCTCCTAAACATCCGCACGGAATTACGTGAGAAGCGTCGTATTTAAAAGAAAATAAAGTCAAACTGGATGCGAAATAGCGAGTTCCAGAAATGAGAAGAAAAGAGCGACCTTTTGGCCGATCACGCCAATTTGGCATATACCACAACGCAAAGTGAAGTTGGCAGTGTCCGTGTAGCTTCTCTTCCTAAAAGGCAAGGACATGAAATTTATCCAAAATCAGTTAAGGTCTAAAGCTCATCGCTCGAAAAGGTCGGTTGAAGGACGCTGTGCCGATAAACAAATATAATATAATCAAAAACTTAAAAATGCTACCTTTGTTGATCCTTAACCAGATTCAATGCAAGACCTTCGACTGGTCCGATGGTTCTATCCTTCTGTACAGCAAATATAGTCTGATCAAACTCCTCGGGAGCACCCTCAAATGGAGACATCTGTTGATACAAAACACCAAAACCGGAAAGACATAAGCATTCAAAGGAGAATGGCAACAACAAAAGAAATAGAACACGATCAGCATCCGCGATGCCCTAATAAATAGTCATAATTTCCTTTATCAAAGTTTCCTTTATAGCAATTTATTATCGGCTAATGCCTTAGTGTTATTCCTCTGGTTTTAAAGGTGACAATAGGGACAGCCTCGGAAAATAATAAATGGATCATGAAACAACATACGGCCAACGCATCATAGTGGAGACCGTCGTAGATCAGCATGACTCTTTCAGAGTAGTTCTTTTCCTGTCATGAAGGTCGAAGTAAAAAAGGGGAGAGTAAGCATCGATAACGACGAATTGACGACTAGAGACAAAAGGAGTGACAATATCAGCAGTTCTAACCTGACCATACAAATCACAACGCGTTGTCTGAATATCATATGCTGCGATTTCCCGTCCATAATAATCTGCTAATATTGAAAGTTCAACGGCACCTTCAAAACAAGAAATAACATACTAAGGTCAGTAGCCAATTAATGAAATAACACGAAGACTAACCTTATAAAAAATAGACTCCGATAAAATGAATTAATATTAGAATGGACATGGAAAGGGGGGGGGGGGAGTTCAACTAACCTCCCCACTTTTCCGAATCAAGAATCCATGAACAATACTCTGCATTTGGCTTTCCAAGAAAGGCCTCAGAATATTTCGTCGGGTCACTTGCCACTGTTGCCGCTATAACCTTCAAACAGTCATCGATCACACTAGGTTACGTAAACAAAACCGCATTTAAAATGGTAAGGATAAATGTCATTAAACCGACACCTTCAAACTAAAACACATTGATCGTTCATTCGTTCATTCTACTATGGCTTTCCCATTAAAGCCCCAGCCGTATGGATTTGCATACCAACATATAAAGCTTCCTATTTCGTAACCATTCTATTTCTATCTACAGACAGATCGATGTCAAAATACCAGAATTGACTAGTTAACATAAACTGCATACAGAGTTTTAATACATGTCTTCAATCACCATACAAGCATAAAATAACATAATGACCTCAACGAAGCGCTTCAACAAAAAAATCATGAGATTATGCAGATAAGAACCTGTCTCAATTCCGGAGCTTTGGTCTTGTCATTGTCCATAACGTACCTAAACACGAGGAAACGGAAAAAGACCATCTCAAGTAAACAATAATCATACCAATCAAAGTAATAAACTAGCTAAAACGGAAAGTTAACGATCGAGTAGTTTAATGAGCTAACCCAACAGCATTGAAAAGGCAGCTGTTGTCTGAGGGAATGACCCTTCTAACAATAACACCTTCCATTTTCCAAATTATTATGCACCTAAAAAACAAAACAAAACACATTAAATAATTGATAATGGAAATAGCTAAGAAACTGGTTCATTACATTCCAGGAATATACATATACATATACATATACATATATACACAAAGGGAAACAAAACTTGTGAAAATGAAACAAGGAACATGGATTGATCAGAGCATGAAATCCCAGTTGATTTTCACTAATATAATCTAAATTGAATTCTCTCAAGCAATTAGAATATACATACATACATACATACATATATATATATATATATATATATATATATCCAAAAAATAGCAAATATATATGATACCAATGAACAATTTAAACAGAAGGGATGAAAGAAACAATGGGGGGAAATCAAAATAAACAGCAAAAAAAAAATCAAAACTTTGAACCTTCAACAAGGAATAATTCGATCAAAGAAAAGAGATGCTATCAACAAAATCTAAAATCAACCCAGAAGCAAAAACCTACCAAAAAACATGAAATGAACAAAATTTAAAGAAATTAAATTACCTAAAATGCAATTCGAAAGAAATGTAGAAGAACCGAATTTTATCACGAAAGAACAAACGCCCCCAGATCTAGAATTGACAGCAACAATAATATATAACTTTGAAATAAAGGGATTTCAAAAGATAAACAAATGGACCCCACGTGGATTCGAATGAATAAAATTTATAAAAAGATGACAAATTTTGAACAACGAAAATCTTACAGCTTTCCTTGTTTTCCTGCCAGAGTTTCGGTCGATGACAAAAGAAAGGATTATTATTATTATTATTATTATTATTATTATTATTATTATTATTATTATTATTATTATTATTATTATTATTATTATTTATTTGGTAATTATGTCATGGGAAAAAGTGTGAATTTTTAATTTCTTAATGTTCCATTTAAATTTGCTCAGTGGTGCAGACAAGACATTGTTCTTTTCTTCTAAGTTTTATCATCTTCACTTGCCGCTTGGTCCCACTTTTCTGGGAAAATCTAACCTTGGATTTAAAATATCCATGATTTTATAAAATGATTTGTCCAAATATTACTTTTATTTATTGTATTTTATTTAAAATTAAAATTATAGAAATTTGATTAAAAAGTAGATCTCAAAGGGTTGGATTAAAAATATTATTTTTTTATGGTTGGATTAACTATTAATTTTCTTCATAACTTATCATAATTTTTGTTATGATTTTGTTTTGTGTATATGAATTATGTTATTTTGTTGTGTTTAATTAGTTTTTTCTGTATGAAAATGATAAATAATTTTATTTGTTATTATAACATATTTTTTATCTGCTCTTGAAGTGCGACATTTTTTCTCTCAAGGTTGGGTTTTAGGTCGGCTCTCAAATTGATATTTATTTGATAATTTTATTGATATATCCTTACTTTGAACCTTCAATTTAATTCTTTTGTATTGATAAACATTTATAATTATCCGAGATTCGTCACGACATTCTTTTGTATTGATAGTCATTTACAATCATCCGAGATTAGTCATGGCTGCGTTGTGATAACATCAATTATGTTAATGGCAGGTTAGTACAATTAGTTTAAGTAGACATTTTCCTTGTACTTGCACTATACTAAAGTCTATTTTGATTATCAACATTGATAGTATGTCATTAGTTATTTATTAATAATTCGATCTCCGATCTCGGAAACCGGAGAACATAATATACATGGTACTCCATGTCCGGTGTCCGACATCGAAGAACATAGATTGACTGCTCGGTTAAACAAGAATCATATGCATAAGATCAATACAATTAGTTGTTTATGAGTTGTAACTCAAAACATTATTAAAGCTCAAAATCACACAAGACTTGCTGGTTTCTAGATGTCAAAATGGGATCACTACCTGCAGTAGTAACCCGAAAACGACAGCCGAATTCGAAATCTAAAAGAACTGAGACTCTAAAAGCTCAGTTTCGTCATGCCTTGAGTGCAGCAATGCAGTCAATTTCAATCTTGGCATCCAATGGCAATGCTGCTACCTGACATGTTGCACGAGCTGGTGCCGGCGAACGGAAGTCTGCAAAAGAAATCGTTTTGGGGAGAATGAATCTTTACTTTGTCGATGAATACGAGGTTTAAGACGAAACCGATATATAAATTAGTACTCACATGTACCATAGACCTCATTCACTTTCTTGAAGTCTTTCAAATCGGTCACCCTGCAAGAAGGAAACCAGAGAAACAATAAAAACCTCATCTATTTCATATTATCAACCATCGTCGATATGAAGAGCAAAGCGGCGGAGAAAATCGACGAAGAATTATACATAATTGTTGTATTAACGACACAGGAATAGTCAGCACCACCAGCTTTCAGTATTTCTCCCATGTTTTTTAGTACCTATAGATTTGCATACCAGTGTCAAACCAATTACCAATTTACAGTGGCATTAGTTCATATGTTCCTAGGTTACCTGCTCCGTTTGATCCTCTACATTGTCCGAGACAAGCTTTCCGGTCTAGAAAAAAACACATAGACACAATCAGAACCTCGTTTATATTCCGAAACTCTACACCAACCTTAAAGATATCAAGAATGTTCAACGAATATGTCACGAACCTCCGGAATAAGACCTAGAACACCACAGACAAAGAGAAGATCATTAGCCTTGATGGCCTGCGAATACGGTCCCAATGCTGCCGGAGCTTTGACAGTTACAATTGCCTCCTTTTTGGCTAAAGAGCACAATAAAGTAAAACAGGACAGCAATGTGACTGGTAATGAAACAAAGTTTGGTTCCAAAGTATAATCTGTGATCAATTTGCTTATTGCATTCATCTAATTAGCCCCCAACTATCATAATGTCGTTAATCATTCGGTCGTCGGCTCGTACACCGCAGACCGGCCTAATGGAACACGACACGCCGGCATTGTCGCGGCTTAAAACCGGTCATGACAATAACATATTTTTGGTTCTTAGATATATTAGGCTTGCATGCAGAATAAAGTTCCTAAAATAGACATAAATTATATAAATTCCCAGAATTCTACCATAAACTCAACTTGTATGATTCAGTTCAAACTAACATCCAACATGATTTCACACATTTTCAAGAACAACCCATCAAAGAGAACTAAAAAATGAAACGAATAACAACGAAAAAATTGTAAAAAACCCACCATTTTTACAATGATTAATCGTTTTCATTTTACCAGTAGAGGATTGTTAAAGGTTTGGGCTTTGTAGTGGATTTGGTTGAGTCTTAAATCCAGGTAAAGTCCATTCTTTTCACACTTTTTTTTTGTTTCGTAATATATCCATTGAAACGAGTTAGTGACTAATCAAAACTTGTATTTTGGGAGTGGTTGTTCAGGTTCGAATATCGGATCCATAAATACAACGTTTTCTTTTTCATCTTTTCCATCATTCATTCTCATTTCCAGATTGTACATTGGAACATTGAAGAAGAAGAAAGAACAGTTTTCCTGTTCTTGGTGAATCAAAACTTTTGATGTGATTTACAATTCCTCATGAACATCATTAAAAACATGTTCTCTACACATGGGACAAGTGCCTTGTCGGCTTAGCCATTCATCTATGCAGTTCAAGTGGAAAACATGCCCACATCTCGGAAGTTTTCTCCCCATTTCTCCACCCTTTAGACCCTGTAAAAATACACACAAACATCTCATTTTCATACATACATACATACATACATACATACATACATACATACAGACATACAGACATACATACAGACAGACAGACATTGGTTCTTTACCTGTAAGCAAATTGAACAGCAAGATTCCTCCATGGATTTGATCATCTCTCGAGAACGAAATTCATGCACCGGAAGCTTTTGAATGCGATTTTTAGACAAACCCTTTGCTCCATTTACATCATAAATGTCTGAGATTTCTCTATACGTCGATTCAACCGAGTTAATCTGAAATACAGAACCAAAATTAACCTCCAATGACTTGCAAAGAAAGAAAGAAAAGTTTTGTTTGGTTACTGAGAAAGTTACTTACTTGCCATTGGTAAGCTTTCAGCACTGCTGGACTAACCCACTCAATGAACACCTTCCCATTTACTAAGCTAACTAATAAAGCAACCTATAAAACAGTAGATTAAAAAAGGGGGTGAAATAATTAAATGCAATAATGCCAACAAAAATGGTAATCTGGAAATAGTTTTCTCAGAAGCTTGAATTGGAAAATTATACCCTCCATGTATGTACCTTTGATAATGACTCCCCATCAACCAATGATTCCAGCAATTGAACGGCTGTGATTGCACCTGTAACAGCACCAATTCCAGCTCCCCTCAAAAACCCTGTTTCTGTTGTCTGCCCTTTCATTGCTCCGACCACAGTTCCCACCATAGATCCTCCTGCAAATTTAAAACCAAACAAATTTGATGTAATAAAACAAAAGTATGTACTTTCTGCTTAGACATTTCGATGTAACTGAGCATTACAAACGGTAAGCTGCGAAAAAAAGTATTATGTAACATACTTTTTTTTCGCAGCTTACCGTTTGTATACCTATGTATGTATGTACATACTACATACCTAATGCAAAAATGCAGGTGAAAGCTGCAAAGAAAGTTCTCTTCAACACTCGAATGAAGGGCTCGATTCTGAGATCTTTCACGGCGGCGAAAACCCGGAAAGAGACGGCTTCTCCGCAGCGAAATGCTAGCTTGTTTATGCATGAAAACCACTCCATTAACATTGGGATTTAGATCTGGGAAAAGGGGAAGAAATTAAGAAATGGTGTGAAGTTGTTGTTGTTGAAAAAGGAGGTTTATCTGAAGGAGTTGGGGAAGTTTGTGATGTGAATGAGAAGCATTTATAGGGTCAAGAATGCAGTGCGGCATTTATGATGTTGCTAAGCCCCAAAGCTAAACTAAAGTAATGCATGCACGGTCACGGATATTCATCAAGGGGGAACGTATTTTAGATTCTCACCATGACGCAACTAGCATGTGAATGTGATAGCTCTAATTCGGATAGAATTCGTTTGCCCCTTATCATGCCCCACTTTAAAATACTGAGTTTAGAGTTTAGAGTTTAGGGTTTAAGGTCAGGGGTTATGGTTAGTGTTTAGGGAATTAGGAGTAGGGTTTAGGGTTTAGTATGTAGAAATTAGGGTTAGGTTTTAGAATTTAAATTTTAAGTGATTTTTAGTGTGGGACATAGAAAAGAGCGTGATTAGTGGGCATAGACTTTTTACCCCTCTATTTCCAGTCCAAAATCGAGTTCCAGTATCCGTAATCTTTTTATTTTAATCTTCTAATAGAGTGAATTGATTGATTCTTCGTTGTCGGTTACGAGATCAATGTTCTTTTTAAAACAACCGGATTTTATAATGAAAAAATAGAAAAGAAACAACAATGTATAATGTCAAAAAATATTCTTAATGTTTAATTGAATAGTCATTTTGATTCATATTTTTTTGAAGCAATTTAATCGACATTTCATATTTGGTCTAAATGACCATCTACGAATGAAATGTCTTGAAATGACTTGACAGAATGATACATTAGTAGAAAAATAATTTTATATTTTATATAATTTTATAAAATTATTTTTGACTGATGTGACATTATTTCAAGTCAACACCTTTTATTTATATGTCACTGTCATATATATTTGTCATGTCATTTCGAGTCATTTACTATTAGTTGACTAATAATTTTCAACTTTTCATCTGCATAGGGGTCATTTTGACCCGAAATTAAATATTGACAGTTAAATTACTTCAAAGAAAATTTATATAGACTAAAGTGACTATTCAGTCAAATATTATGGCCCTGTTTGGGCAAAAATTAGAGGTTTGAGGCATAATTAGAGGTTTGACTAGTCAAATACGCTAATATTATTGTTTGGTAAATAGCAGATTGAAAGAGCGGATTGGGGTGAAAACGCTAATTTTGAAAAAGCTCATAATAAGAGCTTTTTGAGAATAGAGGTTTGATATTAGAGTTGTAAAGACTTTTTTACCCTTACCAGTTACCAAAAATCTCAAAATAACCTAAATTAAATATTTTATCACCATATTTTAAGCTAATCCTATTTACTTTTTTTTCTTTTTATTATCACAAATTTATTTTTGTATTTAAATTTATTAATTAATTAAATTATATTAAAATAATTATATAAACAATAAATTAATATATAAATCATTTGAATATGTCTAAAAAGATATTAAAAATAGAGATGGCAAAAATACCCGGCCCCGACCCGACCTGAGGTGCCCCGACTCGACCGGGTATTTTTTCTAAACTTTCGGGGATCGGGGCGGGGCATGAAAGGAATGAAGTCGGGGTGGGGCGGGTTCGGGTATTTGCTAAAAATTCCCCGCCCCGCCCCGCCCTGGTACATTTTTATATTTTTTATATATATTTTTATTATATTTATAAAAAAAATCATTTTATTTAAACACTTTTATGAGTTTTAAGCTATTTTTTGTTTTTGTTTTGGTTCGTACTTATTGTAAAATTTTGTTAGATGTTGTTCAAGTTTTAATATATTCGATTATAACGGTCAATGATTCAAGTTTATTCTTTTAAATATGTAGTTTAACATGTGGATAATTTAAAATTGGTTTTATTTTATTTTTTTATATAAGTTTGAAGTCCCTTGAAACTATAATTTGTGATTATGGTGGACGATTGGTCGAATTTAATATTTATCGTCGGCGAAAATTAAAATTTTTAAAAAAAAAATTCGGGACGGGTCGGGTTTAAGGATTATTGTATCGGGGCGGGTCGGGCGGGTAAATTAATATTTTAATTCGGGGCGGGGCCGGTATAATATCTTATAGGTCGGGACGGGTTCGGGGCGGCCAAAACCCCGCCCCGCCCCGTTGCCATCCCTAATTAAAAATAATTTTATAGATCTAATTAATAATAATTAGATACAAAATATTGATAACTAATAAACTATTTAAACAAGTATTGAATATAAACATGTCCTTATATGTCATTTTACTTGTTTAAATAATCTAACAGCTATCAACTGTCAGTTAATTTTACCAAACACTTTTATACAATTAGCTAATACAATACGCTAGTCAAATCAGCTAATGCAGTCAACTATCAACTATCAGTTAATAGTAATACAATCCGCTATCCGCTATCCGCTAACCTATATTTTTTTTTAGCTTTATGCCAAACAATAAATACTAAAAAAGGGAAAGTAAAAATCAAATTGATAGACTTATCCATCACACCCCGGCCTAATTGCTTTAATGTCATTTACACCAAAAATTAAAACATCTACAAATAGAATTTCACGATAAATAGTTGAATCGTTAATTTTTAATTTTATGATTTAATAAAAGTGTTTAACGACGAATTAATCTCTTAAATTTCATATAACACATGAATCAAAAGAGACTTATTTCTTAGATTTTATAAGATTGAGGAGTAAAATTCAATATTAAACTCGGTGTATACTTATATGTTCATGAATTTAATGAGAATTCGTTGTCAATTAGGGTTTTTTATACTCCAATACAAAAAGACAAAGATATTAGAAGTTTAATTAAACACCCTTTAAAACAATTGATTAGACAATAACAACATTAGGTAGAATAATATTTTTAATTTGTGGACAACATTTGAAAACCATGTCAACTCACAACCAAAATAAAGAATGCCTGAAATTAATAAAAACAAATAATTATTTGACACATATTGTATAAAATAAATTCTACATAAGTATGTCTGTTTAAATGTCATATTTCATTTGTACTCAACAAGTATCTCAGTGAAAAAATAAATGATGTTTATCTTAGGAGACACGAGTTCAAATTGATTTGTTTACACGGTGTATGCGCATTGCCAAAGTGATAAGAATATTTATGAACATATACTACCTTGTAATCACCTTTATACTATTCAAAAAAAAATATCATATTTTATTTTTAAACATTAAATATGTAAAATTTTACATAATCTATGCATCAAATAATTATTAAAAAGAGATTCAGTTTAAAAAACACTAAAAATGAGAGGGAGAAAAAAAGTCAATTTACAATCCATATGCTGAATGCAAATTTAAGACATCCAATTCTCAAGATTCTAAGCTCTCTTTCTTTTTGGTTCTAAAGACCAATGGCAGAAAATCAATGAATAAATGAGGGCAAAATCCAATTGAACATATGAGGAAGAACCCTGACAACTTGTCTGCAAACCCTAAGCAATTGGAAATAGAGATATTGGTTGTCCCCAAACCCTAAAAACAGTAGACTTCCATGTAATAAAAAGGGTTGCCTTAGCTTGTCAGTTGCCAAAATAAAATAAAACCAATGGGCAAAAATATCTCAGAGAGAAACCATGTGCAAGCAAAAGATAGTTGTTCCAAATTCCTGTGGGCTGAAAACTTAAAATAGATAAGGCATAATTAAACTCTATAATTTTAGACACAATACAAACATACCAACCATACAAAACAGTAACATAATTTTAAAAAATAATACGAACACGATACGAAAACGGCTCGCGTCATGGGCAATGGATTAGAAAATCTAGGAGACATTGAAGCAAGGGAAGATAGAGAATCCTGGATGGGGATGGAGGCATTGAGGCAAGTGACCCTTTAAATGGGCATTAATTGCATTTTATCTAGCATGGCTGGATAAGACAGTCTCCCACTTATTCATTGATTAAATGATTCCATGCCTTTATTTGATCTTTTTCACCAGAATTTTGTATTATTGGAACTGTTATTTATAGTTTTTATGGGTTTTTTTTTCTGAAATAAAATAAATAAATGAAACTAAAATTAATGATGTTTTTAATGAAGAAGAAATATCTATCGAGATATTTATCAAACTGGAAGACTGTAAAAGCTTTGGAAAAAGGCTTAAATAGAAAATAAGTACATAAAGTATGTCTTTTTTTTTTTAATTTTAAGTGTATAAAGTATTTTTTTTTTGTAAAAATAAGTGTTTAAAATTTTAAAATTATAATTTTAAGTGCACGATAGTTAATTACCGTTAAAAAATGTTAACCAATACAAAATCGACATGTGTCTTTTTTAATTTCTTTAAATTAATTTTATGTTAATAATTTAAAATTTTACGAAAAAAATTAAAATTCTAAAACTTTCTAAAATAGTCCTCAAATCCCTAAATCTTAAACCCCCCAAATCCTCATTGTTGCCGTCGTTGTCGCCGACCTCACCCGTTCGGTCGCCGAACCCAGCCGGCCATTTCCTCCCGCTCGCCGTCGTCGAAAACCAGTGAATGATGTGCCAGCCGAACATTGAACGTCGAATGTGAAATAACCGTTCGATTGGCACAACATTCACCAGTTTTCGATTACGACGAATGGAGAGAAATGGCCGGTTGAGTTCGGCGACCGAACGGGTGGGGTTGGCGGTAACAACGTGAGAATTTAGAGTTTTTTAAAGAAAATTCTTAAAGTTTTTTTCTTTAAAAATAATTAAAATATTAATATTTTGTCATGTGTCGCTTTTTAAATGAATAACAATTTTTTAACGGCCGGACTCCTAAAATTATAATTATTGAAATTTTAAACACCTATTTTTATAAAAAAAATACTTTAAGCCCCTAAAATTTCAAAAATAATATAGTTTAATTACTTATTTTCCATTTAAGCATTGGAAAAACAAACAATAGCCATTGTTCTGAGTTTGGGGGCTTTGGGCATTTCGCTGGTTTTTTTTTTTTTTTTTTTTATCGATATCTTATCTGTTATTTTGTTTAGGTATGTTTATTATTTGGTTGAAAATAAATTAATTAATCGAATAATATTTATTTCTGTTAATTAGGAGTTCGCGCGGTTAATGATTACTTTTTTAAAAAAATAGTTATAGGTTAATTCAGTTTAAAATTGATAAATTAATCGAATTAATAAAAAATAAAAATTTTATAATTTATATAGATGTAAGGTCTTGTTACACTATGTAAAACTTTGAAATCTTACACATTTTTTAGATAGTTGGATGAAAGTAAATATATAGATGAGATTAACTGTATGGAATCATGAAAATTTTAACGGAAAAAAGAATTACCCTTATCCAACTAACAAAAAAAAACAGAAATATGATTAGAGTTTAAGATTATAGTTTATGGTTAGGGCTTAGAAATATGATTTAGAGTTTAAAATTTAGGATTTAGAAATGAGGAATTTTTTTATCAGCAACACCATATGATTTATTAAAGAGAGAAAATTATACAACAACGCGTTAACGAGTGCCTCGTTAAAAAATTTCTAAACCTAAATGAAAGGAAAGAGTACGACTCGTTAACGAGATGAACCAAATTTAAAAAACCACAAACAAGGTCAACACCCAATACCAAATAGTATGCTCCGCACCAAAGCTCAGAAACACAACCAAGCAAAATCACATCCAGCGCCCATCGGCCATTATACAACGTTACAACCAAGCTTGGAACAGAGTCCCTCAAGTCACTCTCTCCTTGGCCAAAGCATCAGCTAGACCATTAGTCTCTCGATACACATGATGGAAACTTACACTACCAATACTACGACAAGCCCGATAAATGCCCCCAAAAACTTCCCACAACCTCCAAGGTCGTCTATGCACCTGCAGGACCCATCCCAATGCAACTTGTGAATCACACAAACACCATGCTCAAAGATCACAACCATCAGAGATCAAACAGGGACTCAATTGAACAAATTACAACTTTAAGGACCAAATTGTAATTTCTGAAAACTTTAAGGACTTAACCAAATTTTAAGTTACCAACTTACAATTAATCATGTTTCATGCTTCCCAGCCAAATTTCAGCTCAAACGGACATCCCGAACTCATACAATTGCACAAACAAGATTCAGGACCAAAATGCAAACATTCCAAAACATACAAAGATACTTTTAACCGAAATAACGGTCGCGTATCGATACCCCTGGAGTCGTATCGGTACGCGGGGCAGGCAGTAACCAAACTTCAGAGACGGTATCGATACGATGTCCCGCGTATCGGTACGGCATTCATCCGGTATCGATACCCACATAGCCGTACCGATACCTCTGGGCAGGAATGTGCATATTTGGCTCAGGCGTATCGATACGCAAGCCCGAGTATCGATACCCCTGCCTGAATTCGTCTCAAAAACAACATCATACATGCTTCAATCTTCAAATTAACAACACCAAATCATACCACATGATCAATCAACATGCAGGAACCATAAATGCATCAACAATTCAACACATAACCAACACATATGAAAAGCCCTAATTTCAATGGCATGCTTCCTACTCAAGCTAACCATTTAAGCACAAACCTTTCCAAAGCAATCTCATACAAGCCAAATCATGATTCAGCAACATCAACAACATTTTAATCATTCATGATCAACATAAACGAATACAAAAACATTAATCCGAGAGATTCTACCCCCATTGCCCTTATTAACTATAGCTATTCACCGAGACATACATCTCCATTGGAGTCCACCTTGAATCCCTTGCTCCTTGCTGTCCAAACTTCAAGAATCTGCATTGATGGACAAAAAGGAGCGTAAGCACATAATGCTTAGTGAGGAATGCTCAAAATCAAAACACCATCAATGCAGCGGGTCATTAAAACACTTTAAAACAAGCTCGATTTGCTTATCAAAGCCATGTTTGAAAACCTTTTTCAACATCAAGCTCAAAACCATGCATAAACACCATATGCCAAGCTTAAATAAAACCATGGAAAACACTCCCATTTCATAACATACCTTTCTTAAACTTGAAAACCACGTCAAGCAAGAAACCTTTTAAAAACCATAGCTCAAACATTCTATCACATGCATTTAACCAAGGCAACATAAGAATCATAACAACATCTTCGCATGCCTTTAAAAACAAGTCTTACAAGACTCCAATGCAACATAGATATTTCATGCTCTCATGCATCATTTACCAAATGATTACCAACACTTGTACCACCTAACAAGTAAACATGCATTCACTAGCATCATACATTTCTCATGCAACAATGCATCCTTTCAAGCATCCCATGCTTCTCATGCAACTATGCATCAATTCAAGCATCTCATGCTTCACATGCAACCATGCATCAATTCGAGCATCTCATGCTTCACATGATCAAGAACATTATATTGGCTTCCAAAAGATCAACCACATTCACTTTCCAACTCAACAACCCGATCGGATACGCGGATTCCGAGCGTTGTCCCTACGCTCCCTACACACTACCCAATCCAAGGTCCTCCCGTGGGCAACGACCTCCACTTGACCTCAACATCCTAAGGTTCCCATGTATGGACTTTTAAACACCATACAACCTTAGCTTTCCTCAAGGTTCCCATGTATGGACTTTTAACCACCATACAACCTTAACATGCACAAGGTTCTCCCGTATGGACTTTCAACCACCATACAACCTTTGCATAACCGATTGGTAGTTGTAGAACATCATCTAACGAGATCCGGGACATCACACACAAGATCCACACATGGACTTAACCACTGCCATTGTGATCTCAACAAGCACAAGGTTCTCACATATGGACTTTTAACCACCATATAACCTTTGCTCAACCAAGGTCCTCGAATGGGCAACACCTCCATTATGACCTCAAATAACCAAGGTCTTCCCGTGGGCAACAACCTCCACTGACCTCATCTCGTTAGGAATACTTGAAGGGAGCTTATCCGGTCCACTCTTGACCACTCCGCCTCCAAGGCGACTTAATTCACGGTGCACCCAATCCTATAGCCGGCTAACTATATCCGATCAACGAACCAAGAACCATTCACAACATTTGCCAATATAACCATCTTACCATATTAATCCAATGTTCCACATGCATAAACATAATGCAAAACCATCACATCATTAATCCAATGATTCACATGCATAACCAATATGCAAAACCATTACCTCATTAATCCAATGATTCACATGCATAACCAATATGCAAAAGGTAACATATATCATCATCAATTCATTGTTTTAAAGCATCATACAAAGCCAATGATCAACATGCAACACTATGCATCAAAACCACATTTACCATATACAAAACCAAGGATCCCTTACCTTGAGCATCCTTCTCAAATGACTTTCAAAACCAGCATTAAACCATGCTAAAAACATGCTTACAAAACATAATTAAACCATGCAAAAACACATGCATATCAATCATCATCCACATGTGATTTTAAAACCAAATCACACACAATTCAAGAGCATAAACCCTTTCACTTACTCTTGAGCTTAGCAAGTTGTTTAGACTTACACTAAGCTCCCAAAAACCTTCAAACCTTGTTTTAAAAGCTGAAATCCCAACTTCACTCACCGATAACCAAACAAAGCTAGCCAACAAGCCTTCCAAGCTTCCGAAACCTTCCGAAAACACCTTCAAAGCTCACGGATCAAACTCCCCTGTTTCAAGCACACAAAAACAGAACATTAATGCATCCTTATGCATTAAAACACCAGCAACAACAACACAACTCGCTGCTCATCACAAATCTAACAATTTGGCTACCAAACACAACCGAAATCACCTCCAAACACTTCCAAAACTTAACCCAGCCAAGATCCATCACTTCTAACCATTTTTATACATCAAATAACATACAAAATGATCACAACCACGTCCTTATACCTCCAGGTATAACAGATCACCAAAAACACTCCAAAAACAACCAAAAACTCAAGCCAAACTTAGGAAATTCAACCTATCCGGGATTGCATTGATTAAACCTCAACTTCTAATCATTTTAGCATTCATTTAACATCATTTTGACACTCCAAAACACTGCCCAAACAGATCACACGAAAATTTCACCAAAATCACCAAATCTTGCATTTTAGCCAAAAATCAAGATCTCAATTGAAAAGCCATTAATAAAACATAAATCAAGGATTGAGAACTTAGGAATTTCAGTAAAGAACTGATAGTTTAGAGGAGAAGGACGTTCTTACCTCCAAACTTGAATTTCTCCATTTTTGAGCCAAAAAGCTTGATGAAACAACTTGTAAATTGAGAGGTTTTGATGATGAGATGATTAGGAATCAAATGAGAGTTGAAATGAGAGATTTAGATGTCAAAATCAAAGAAAGAAATCTGGAGAATTTTGTTTGGGTTGAGAGAAAATGAGAGAAAAGAGAATTTGAGAGAAAATGGAAAGTTAGTTGGAAATTTGGTTAAAATGATTTCCCTCTCTTTCATAAACTTTAAAATCAGATTTTAGACTTAAAATATCTTAGAAAAATCTGGAGAAATCCTTTTTGGAATAATAGCTCCTTAAAGATTCAAAGTTTCAATCCTTTATAAAATTGTCCCGCAACTTTCAAAAATTACATTTTGGTCACTAGCCAAAATGTCAACCTTCCGAACCTCATTTTCCAAAATTGATTTCACAGTTCACTTATATATATTAAAAGATGATTTTAGAACATTTTTCCATATTTTTAATGCAACCCGAACTAGGCTTTCCTAAATTCACTCTTATATATTCGATCAGCACTTTGACCGAACCGGTCAACGCCAAAACTTCCGAGCCCAAAACCGGGGCATTACAATGGAAACTTACACTACCAATACTACGACAAGCCCGATAAATGCCCCCAAAAACTTCCCACAACCTCCAAGGTCGTCTATGCACCTGCAGGACCCATCCCAATGCAACTTGTGAATCCAACTCCACCACAATGCACTTATCCGACCATCGAGACCCCATGAGCATGGACAACGTAAATTCAATCGCTCTCTGTTGGTAAAATGGAACTGCAAAACCGGTTGTTAGCACTGACTGGAAAAATATAAAAACAATATGTAAAGATGTGAACCGTGTCGTGGTATGGTGGCCACTGCCTTAGAAACAAAACTTCCCCGAACAGTGTAGTCGCTTCACGAGCAGGCTGTCCCCCGAGGTGCACACGGACGCTCCTGGAACCGTACACTCGACTCCGGAGTGAACAACAGTGGAACTGCTCGAACAAACAGTGGAGAAAACAGAGAGAATCGAAATGCTTTGTAATGTGTTTGATATCTCAAATGGTGCATGCAGCACCTCTATTTATAGGTTGGATATCATGTCTATAAATGACATTTCACTGCTCAAATAATTACAGAATTAAATCTGTATAACAACACGTGTTACCCGAGCCCGAGCCGGCCGGACGGCGGCGACGCGCAAGGACTTCCCTTGTTCTTTCCCACTCAACAAGGGAGGGAGGAAGCATGGGTATAAATACCCTTCCCTAGCTATTTTCCCAACCAATGTGGGATATAGCTTTGGTAACTCTTGAAGCATTACCAACACTCTCAACTTTGTCTCATTCGATTCACTACACTCAAGAAGACCAGAAAATAAGGCTAAAATCACGCCTTGAGCATCACGCAAGACTCCACCAAAGTTGGACGGTCCCGGTTTACCCCGAGCCGACCGATCCACGTTAAACTTTAAAACACCACTCACCGAAAGCTCCCAAACAATCCCCACACGGTTGGTACTCACACCTAAAATTGCACAACACGAACTCGAACAACTCTACAACATAGCCTCACTTATGTTTACGCCATCCCTCAACATCTTCGCCCAATAGAGCGAATGAAGTTTTATTAAAAAAAAAACATATATCATCCAAAGGCAGTCACTTGTTAAAAATAGGGATGGCAATTTGATCTGAATCCGATCCGAATTTGATTCGATCCGAAATAATTTATCCGATCCATATTTGATTGAAAAAAATCCGAATCTGAATCCGACTAAAATGTCTGAGTCCTAATAGGAGATTGGTTGGATATGGATCATGCCAAGATCCGATCGAATCCGAATCCGATCCATATACGAGTCCGAATCAAAATATTTAGGACTTTTAACTCATTAAAACAAAATATCATGTATAATATTTACATTAAAACTAGAAGAAAACATAAATAAAATAAAAAGTTAAACTAAATACATTAAAAGAAACATAACTACATATATTTTTTAAACGAGAACATAAATGTATATATTAGGTAATTTGGAATAATAGTAAAAATAAAGTTAACTACAAAGGAATGACGCATACCACCTTGATTCTCACCCAAAGGCACACCACGAGCCTTCAAAAACGCAAATGTCGGCATACGCCGAAGCCAAGCAAACCACAAAAATGCTTGGACTTTTGATGGAACAGAACAATTTCTAAAATCCTGATCACCCGCCTTAATTAACAACAGCCGAGACAATTCCTTTATCTAGAACCTACCATGCAAATCAGGTTTCCACAGTAGAGTGTCTTGGCAGCAATAAACGCAACTCCTTCACTTGCCTTGATTAAGACGACCCTAGCTCTCTGCGAAACAACACATCCCATTGCGAATGAAAAAATGAGCCATCCATCGTATAGTCTCGCACCAATGCTAGCTTGTTCGACGCAATGGAAAAAAGCCTCGGATATATATCCTTTAATGGTTGCTCAACGCACCAAGGGTCAAACCAAAATAACACGCTACTGCCATCGCCAATCTTCCAAAGAAAATTCAAAACATCCATGGCATTCGAGCAAGCCGACGTAACAATATGCTTCTAAACGAGAGACATAAAGCCACAACATGATGTGTTAAATCGCCACCATTGTACATTTTCACCATATTTAGCCACGATTATTGATCTCCACAACGACGATGTATCTGTAGCATAACGTCGCGTCTATTTTGACAATAGAGCCAAATTACGGACATGTAGATCAGCGACGATGTATCCGTGAAATGAGGGTTCGTGCTTATAATTTAAGTTTTTAGCTTTGGGACATATATATAAGAGCACCAAAAAGGGGTAGAACTCGGCTAATTTTTAACTCCAGATCTATTAAGATTTCAAGAGACAAACATATTTGTAACTTAAAAGAAAAAATAATTAAGTTAATCTAATATAACTAAAAAACACATATACTAAAACTTATAACGAAGTTCGATTAACTCAATAAACGACCGATTATTAGTTTTCATTAAGTAAATATCATGTTATATATTTATTTTAGGCTTAAGGGTTCAATAAGCCCTTAAACTTTTACAAAAAAAATTAATTAAGCCCCTAAACTATTCTTGCACTCAATTAAGCCCTTAAACTCAAGAAAAAAAATCAATTTGGCCATTTGACCAACGTTGGCCGTTAACTTTAACGGGTTTTTTAATTTTTTTGACACGTGTCGCAATAGGATAATGCTACTTGTCATTTTAAGAATTTTTAAAATTTAATTTTTAAAAAATATATAAAAAAATCTGAAAAAATATAAAAAAATAAATTCTGGAAAATTATTTTAAAATATAAAATATTTTTAATTCCGAAATTTGATTAAAAATAATAAATAATAGTTTTCTCAAAAGATTAAAAAATTTACAAAATAAAAAATATTATTATACAATTATAAAAAATTAATTAAAAAAATTAAACAATAAAAGTTATTTTGGTTTTTAAAATAAATTTTATTGTTTTATATTTTAAAAATCAAAATAACTTTTATTGTTTAATTTTTTCAATTTATTTATATAATTTTATAATAGTATTTAATATTTTATTTTTAAAAAATATTTATTCTTTTGAAAAATTATTATTTTTATTTTTGAATAAATTTTGAAATTAAAAATATATTTATATTTTTAAATAATTTTTAGAATTTTCCAGATTTTTTTTTTCTGATTTTTATATATTTTTAAAAGTTAAAAATTCCTAGAAATGACAAGCGGCATTATCCTATTGCAACACGTGTTAATTTTTTTCCAAAAAGAACGTTAAAGTTAACTGTTAACGTTGGTCAAAGGGTTAAATTGATTTTTTTTTTTGAGTTTGAGGGCTTAATTAAATGCCAAAAAAAACTTTAGAGGCTTAATTGATTTTTTCTTGAGTTTGAGGGCTTAATTAAATGCCAAAAAAACTTTAGGGGCTTAATTGATTTTTTTGTAAAATTTTAAGGGCTTGTTGAACCTTAAGCCTTTATTTTATGAAATTGAAAACCATCCATCACAGGCTATATAGAATTAGACTATACAACTTACATGTTATATCTTCTATTTAGAATTTATGATTTATAATTTAAGTTTTAAACTTATAAATTTTAAAATTAAAATAAATAGCCGCTCTTCATACCAAAATCCCTAGCCACTCTTCATACCAAAATTCCTTCAATTCTATTCGTTTTCTACATTGATCAATCACTTTGATCGGTGGTCGACAATCAATTTTAATATTGGTTGTCGACCACCGGATCTATTAGTTTTCTTGTTTTTTATTTTAATAAGAATCTCTTTCTCTGTCTTTGTGACACGTTTTTCCTCTGTCCTTGTGACATGTTTTTGTTTTTGTTTTGTGGTTTGATTCATCTGTCTTTGTGGCATGTTTCAGCATACCCTAGCGATCGATTGTTGTTCGCACAGAGATTCAATCGGTGCTAGTTTCTGATTTATGTTTTTGTCGGTGGTCACTTGGAAAGTTGTATCCCCACTCGGTTGATGGTTGTTTGCCGATGAAATCAGTCCTGGGTAGCGGTACTTTTTGCTTGACAGCTTGGATCGCGCACCACTCCTTCTACCTTCTTTATGCATCTCGTTTGGACAGAGACAAGGAGATTCAGGAGGCTGCTAAATTTTGTTGGTATGCTTATCTCCATAGAAATTTTCATTTTCTTTGTTTTTAGGTTGTAAGGATTGTTTTTGGGTTGTTTAATCCAAATATTTTTCTTCTTGGATGCATTGTAATTGAAAATTTTTCTATGGATTTAATAAAAATTTAGTGGCTTTTTATCAAAAAAAAAATTAAAATAAATAATATTATATAAAATTTATTTTACCCAATTTATATATCAAATAATTACTTTATAAAAAAACATTTTTTTCATCATCAACAAAACCATGGATCCATAATTTAGTGGGTCTAAGGTCCCCATAAAAATGAAATAAATGAAAAGCTACTCTCTTGAGACCACCTTGAGCTTGGCCCATGAACTTCACTTAAAGATTTTATTAAATAAAAAATTGAACTAAGAAATAAAACATTATCCAAACAAAATAAAACAAATATTATAAGCAAAAATAAAATAAAATAGGTTATATTTTGATACACAAGCTGTGTAAAAAATATTTACACAATTCTTCTATAAAATTTAAAACTTAAATCTCAAACCCTAGCACTCTAAAACCTAAACCCTCAACTCTAAATTCTAATAATAAAATTTAAATTCTACACTATATACACTAAACCCCTAAATTCTAAACTCTAACCTAAAATCTTAAACCCTAAAATTTTAAAATTTGTGTAAACTATAATTTACACAAGCTTGTGTATCAAAATATTTTCTAAATAAAATTAGTTATTTGAGTACCCAAGAAAGCTTAGAGAGAACGTTTTGATTAAAAGGCTCAAACTTCCTTGGAGAATTTTTCCTCCCTGGTTAAGGTTTTGCTTCTTTGAAGCAACTTGGCTATGTTACGCAATCTTTTAGATTTTCTTAAAGTTCCATATTTTTGAAAATTAAAGTTCCATATCAATGAATTTGATTTTAAAATCGACTAAATATCTAACACTTTGTCTAATTCATACCACAAGACATAGACCATGTTTGGTAAACAACGATTTAAGTAAAAATTAAAAGTCTGAGGTATAATTAAAGGTTTGACCAGTCAAACTCGCTAATATTGATGTTTGGTAAATAGCGGATTGAGAGAGCGGATTGGGTGAAAAAGTTAATTTTAGAAAAACTCCTAATAGGAACTTTTTGAGATTAGATGTTTGATATTAGAGTTGTAATGACTCTTTTACCCTTAACAATTACAATTTTTTTTTAAAGTAGCCTATATTAAATAATAACATTTTTAAATATAAATAATAACATATTAAATATTAGACTTATTTGTTGTTACTACTAATTTATATGGTGACATTTGTAAGCTAATTTTATTTTTTTATCACATATTTATATGTGCATATAAAAAATTTAATAATTATATAAATAATAAATTAATATATAAATCTTTCAAATATGTTTAGAAAATTTATATTAAAAATAATTTTTACAAATCTAATTAATATTTATTAGATACAAAATATTCATAACTGATAAATCATTCAAACAAGTATTGAATATAATCATGTCTTTATATGTCATTCTGCTTGTTTAAATAATCAAACAACTATCATCTATCAGTTAATTTTACCAAACACTTTTATACAATCAGCTAATACAATCCGCTAGTCAAATCAGCTAATGCAATAAGCTATTAGCTATCAGCTAATGTAATCCGCTATCAGCTATCCGCTAATTGCCAAACATGACCTTAGACTAAGAATCAATTATTAATTTAAATTAAATTAAAGATTCTATTGAAAACATCTCATTTAATAGGATAACATTTAATTCAGTTATCAACAATTTAGTTAATATAATATTAATCCTATTAAACGAACCCAACAAGTGGTTCTAGTAGAAAAACAAATGATCTTCATCTTAAGATATTCAGGTTCAATCGCAATGTCTACAATGTATGTGTGAGTTGTCAAAGAATTAAAAATATATATAAATAGATGCTACCGTGTAATCACCTAAATAGACTATTCAAAAAATATTAATCATATTAAACAAAAGAAATAATTTTTTATTTGGTTTAGGGTTCGTAATTAGTGTTTTAGGGTTTAAGATTTATAAATTATAAATAAGTGATTATGGTTTAGGGTTTAAATTTAGGGGTTAAGTGTTTAGTGTTTAAGTGTTGTGGTTTATGGTTTATGATTTGTGGTTTATGTTTTTAGGATTTATGATTTTATGGTTTAGTGTTTATAGCTAAGGTTTTAGGTTTATGTATTAGAGACTGGGATTTAAAGATTAGGGTTTAAGGTTTATAAGTTATATTTGTAACAATTAATGTCTTAAGGTTTAGGGTTAGAAGATTCGAGTGAAATACCAGAATCTGGTTGAAATTTTTGGTTAGGCTTTAGTTAATTAATTAATTTTAAAAAATAATTAGGGCAATTGAATTGATTTTTGATAAATTTATCATGACGAGCATTTGTAAAAAAATATATTTAATAAGTTTTATAAAGGATGAAATTGATTTTGAATAATTTTAATTGGGTTGTTTTATTATTTAATTAAATGATGATTATTTTAGAAAATGTTGTAAAATATTATTGATGACATTTTTGTAAAAATAATTAAATTTGTGGTTTTATAGGATTATTTGACTCATTCATTAAATAAGGATTATACTATTTATTTCTAATTAAAATTTGACAGGTAGTTATTATTTTCTCAAGAAAGAAAGTTATGTCTAAATTTATCTCTATTTTTCTTTCAAGATTCTCTCAATCACCATTTTAATTTTCTTGAATTTTTTTTATCTAATATCTATTTTTCTAAACCATTTCTAATCAATAGCCACACAAGAGATTTTGATTTCACTCATCTTGTTCAATAGATTTCACGTTGGAAGATTAAAGGAGCAATCTTCATTTTCAATTTCCAATTTATTTGGTTAAGCTTTGCTTTTCTAATGATCTCTTAATTATTTTGTGTTGATTTGCTATCAGTTCTATTGTCTTTTGATGCTAAAATGAATTTTAATGGAGTAATTCAATTTATAAATGCTAAAGAGTGGATTATGATTTGATAGATGAAAGAGTGCCCACTTTTTTTTTTTGAAAGTTAGTGTGATTATGATTACAAGTAGTATTTGTTCTCAACATAGTCTCAACCATTTGAGAATGCATGCTCAATCACCCTGCTGCAATTACTGGTGCTCGAACCCGTGACCTCTAAAAACAACAACAATTTCTTTAATCACTAAGGCAAGTTAGTTCGTGCAGCGCCTACTTTTATTGAAACTGAAAATCACGAAATATTACATTGTTTTACATAGGTTTAGATACAAAGAGGCTACCAACTCCCAAAACATTACATGAATCAGTCGAATGAATTAAGCCACCCAAGCAAAGGTTATTTCAATCAACCCATATCATATCGACAAACCTGCACACGCCCTCACGTACAAGATTATAAGCTAAAAATTTGCTTCTCTGTATGCAAAAGTTAACTGCCAATTTGAACTACCGAAAAATTCCCTACACTTTGAAATGATATGGCCAAATACTTCTGGTAATCCAATGCGCTGCTATCGGTTTCATGAAATTCTTGTAAGAATTGTTAAAGCTGAATTATGGCGTAAAATTGTTGCTGCTATTTCCTTTAAATGTGTTGCGCAGGCAGCAAAGGAAATAGAGAGAAAGGCGTGTGCAACCTGGGCGCAGGGATTGCGCATTTGCGTGGGGAAAAAAAGGGGAAATTAGATACCGGGCAGTGGTGTTTTAGGGGAAAGACATTGTTGAGCGAGGGATTTAATTGTGATGGTGGTTTTATAATAAATTAGTTACCTTAGCATGGTTTTAATTATATTGATACTTGCATTTCTTGTGTAAGATGGCAAATATATGAACGTTTTTCGGTTAAGCGTCGAAGTGTTGCGTCGAGACGTTGGCGTCAAGACGGTAACAAGTTGGTGAGTGCAAATATGTTTCCGTACTATAAAGTGGTTTGATTTATGGCTTTGAGAGTTTAGTTAAAGCCTAGCAAGCTTGGCTAAGCTCGCAAGTAAGTTTTTTTTTTCACCTTTTGAATATCAGTTTGATATGAGATTTAATTTACATGTTTTGGTTTAAAAATATTGATGGATTTACCTATTGTTTATGCATGATTTGATGCTGAAAAGTGGATATTAAATGTTGTTGATGCATTTGAAAGTAACACATAAGTTGTTAATGTTATTGGACATTGTTAATGCAAGGTGGTGCTTTGGATAAATATTTTTGATTGATGCATATAAAAACAGTGGGTTAATACTTAATAATGAATTATATTGGCAAGTGATGTGGTTTTAAATGTTATCGGATATAGTTGGTCGGCCATAGGATTGAGTGCACTGTAAATGTCGCATTGGATGTCGAGGGGTTGGCGTCCCGTAACTCCATCCAAGTATCCTAATAGTTGAGAGGTTAGTGTCCCGTAAGCTCTCGTTAGTGGATTACGCATCTAACCGATGGTTAGGGTTGGTATCCCCGTGAGTTGTGATTGTACCCGGTTGTTATTGTACCGTGATTGTGATTGTATCGCTATTCCGGTTGAGATGGCTTGAAGTGTTGTAAGAACACTTGTTGAAGCAGTGTATCCAATGTAATATTTTATAAAGTGGATCTTGGTTTATGATCACTTGAAAGCCAATATAATTGATGATGTGTCGTGTTGATGAATTGTGTTGTATAATGTTGGTTTATACATGTTTACTCCTTAAGCCTTGCATATGAGTTGTTATGCATGAGAAAGCTTAAGTTGAGGGTTAGCAAATGGAATTATTTGTTGATACATGTTGCACAAGGTCTAATATGTATATTTTTTGGAAATGTTAAGTGCATGATTTGTTTTGGAAACAAATGAGAAATGCTTTGGTTTGAGTAAGCATGAGACGTAAAAAAAGTGTTTGATGCGTATAGTTGTTATGCGTGATTCGTTTTGAAAATAAACGAGAAAATACTTATATTTTGATCAGCGTGTTTTATTAAATGTTTGTGAATAAAATGTTTGTTATGAAAGCATGATGCTTATATATCGAACAAGCATGGTTTATTTAAATGCTCTGAAAATGGTGTGTTTGATTTGCTTTAATATGGATTTCTAATATCGGTTTTAGTTTTAAAACTGCATTGACGTTTTACCCGTTTTGAGCGCACTCACTAGGCATTATATGTTCACGCTCTCTTTTCTCACATCAATACACTGAATAAAGCAAATTTGGGGTCGTGGTCTGAGGCAATGTGAATTCCAAGATAAATGTATTCAAAGGGTATGGTTACGATATTAATGTTGTTTGTAATAAGGTAATGTGGGTAGAATATTAGGATGAATTGTTTATTTAGGGAATGATAACTTGATTGATTTTATATTACGTTAGACGATGATTATATTTAATGATTAATATGTTGGTTTTATTTTAATGCTTTGTACTTGATAGTTATGATCAAATGATTTTAATGGTTTAAATAATGATTAGATCGATTAGTTGTGTTCGATGAGTACTTGTGGTCATATGCTTTAATCCCTTAATTATTATGTGGCTTAGGTTGAGGTCTTGATCATTTGGTGCTTATTAGATAATGATTTATCTTGTTAGGAAGCATAGCATGCCTCTAGATTACTTGTATAAATATGAATTGTGTTGATTAATTGGTATGTAATTGTTTGAGCCTATGTGTTTAACGGTAATTTAATATTAGAAGTATGTCAATATTGCTCGTAAGTTTTTTGGATAAGTCGTGTTGAAATTCGAATTCTCAAAAAATTATTAAGTGCAGCTCGTGTATTGTAATGGCTAGTGGTTAATTCGGTTAATAAATTTTACCGAGTTTAAATTTTTGTAATTTGGTCACCGTATGTTGTTGCATCAATTGAATAGGCAACTGATTTCCGTTCTTGCAAGCATGTTTTAAATGTGTCTAATTGCTGTGAGAAGCCGCTACAAACATGTTAGTCTTTGTATTTTGACTGTTTTATGATTTAGTCTTTAATTTTGTATTTGGCTAAATTGGATGCATATTATTTATCTGTTGAAGCTGAAATTTGACATGCTGGCATGGAATATGATTAATTAACAATTGATAACCTGAAACTTGTGTAATTCCATTTAATTATCTAAATTTACATTTTTGGTCCATAAAGTACTTGTTTTGCAATTGAGTGTCTTATCGATGTACAAATCGAATAAAAATTGAACCGTTGTCGATATGCACACATTAGATCTTAATAATGCATCTGGACAAGTTAAAAGAGAAAAATAGACCATAGTTCGAGTAAGATTGTTTGGGTTTGCTTCGAAAAACCTAATGTGATCTTCTTGGTTCGAGTCTAATGACTAGGCCGAGTCAAGGAGGTTATATTTTTTTTTGACAAATTCTAATTCTAATCCTAATTTTGTCTAGAGGGAAGGGGAGACTCTAGGGGAAGGAATGTGTGTTCCTTGTGGGTTTAAAACCCATGACCTAAAAAAATAATGGAACAAAGAATTAGCTGCTTGGCCAACTGGCCAAATTCTAATCTTAATCCTACCTAGAGGGAAGGAGGAGACTCTATGGGAAGGAATGAGTGTTCCTTGTGGGTTTAGAACCCATGACCTAAAAAAAATGAGGAAACATAGACGAGTTGTTTGCAGAGCTGTCCCTGGGCATGGGTGAAAGAGGAGCCCGCCTAATGCCCATTTTTTTATAATATTAGTATTATGGTTTAATTTTTCAATATTTATTATTAGGGGTTTACTCTTAAATTTTAATTTTTTTAATACTTGTTATTAGGGTCCAATTTTTTTAATAATTGTTATTAGGGGCCCAAATTTTCAACACTTGTTATTAGGGGTTCAATTTTTCCAATATTTGTTATTAGGGGCCTACTCTTAAAATTCAATTTTTCTAACATTTGTTATTAGGGGTCTAATTTTTTAATATTGTTATTGTGTGCTCAATTTTTATCAATACTTGTCATTAGGGGCATACTCTTAAAATTATTTTTTTTCAAATATTTTTATTAGATTCCATTTTTTTCCAATACTTACATTAGATGTGTATTTTTTTTCAATAATTGTTATTGAGGCACTAATTTTTACGATACTTGTTAGTAGAGACTCGATTTTTCCCAATATTTATTATTAAGGATCTACTCTTAAAACTCATTTTCTCAATATTTGTTATTAGGGGTTCAAATTTTTTCCCCAGCCCTTGTTATTAGGGCCCTAATTTTTTCCAATATTTATTATTAGGCATATACTCTTAAAATTTATTTTTTCAATACTTATTATTAGCCTAATTTTTCTCTCTCAATATTTTTTTATTTAGGATATACTCATAAAATTCAATTTTCCTGATATTTGTTATTAGGAGTCAATGTTTTCTCAATATTGTTATTAGGGGCACATTTTAAAAAAAAAATTGTTATTAGAGACCTATTTTTCCAACGCTTGATCTTAGGGGCTCACTTTTAAAATTCAATTTTTACAATAATTATTATTAGAGGCCTAATTTTTATGTTACCACTAAAATCTCAGAAACGACTCTGGTTGTTTGGCCAACTGATCAAATGTAATTGTTCTAATTCATTTTTTTAAACAACCTAATTGATCTTAGATCTTAATAAATGCCTAAACAATTAATTATAAAATCCTTTGGCCATTTTCTAGCTAATATAACATCATATACAGAAAAACGCGTAATCTGCAATTCTTTTCTTTGAAGTTTTCTTTGCTTCATTCGATTTGTTTTAGGAAATTGAATTGTCATTTTAGCAAAACCGTGTTGATTCCAACATGTAATTTATAATAAATGTTACTGTTTACGGAATTAAATTAAAATTTAAATTACCAATGACATTTTGACATAGTGGATAAGTATAGTTAGATTGATCTTCGAGCACTTTCTCTCGTATTAATGTCTAAAGAAATTTTGCTCTTAAAATAATATTTTAATTACACATTTTCTCCCAATTGGTACTTAAAGAAATTTTACTTTTAAGTTGGTACTTAAACTAAACACTTTTTTCTAAGTTGATACCAAAACTTTTTTATTTTATTAATTTGGTCCCAATTCAAAATAGTTCAATAAATTTAACCATCTATATTTAAAAATTATATCAATTTACGTTTTGTTCTACTCCTAAATTGTTTGTTCTTCTCTTATAAATGTTATATCGCTTTTCCGATATAAAAAAAAGTTTAACGATAACTTGTTGTTTTATGGTAGAATGTTGTTATCCCATTGTTTTGATCTGTTAGGTTTACTTGATTTGACAGTATCGCAAAAATGACTAAATTAATGAATTTTTAAATATAAAAGATTAAATAATTAAATTGTTTCGAATTAGGACTAAAGTGATATAATGTATAAGTTTCGGCGACAAAATATGTTAATAAAAGTATCAAATTAATGGATGAAATTAAAGTATGGGTACTAAAATAGGAGCAAAAATTCTTTAGGTGCTAACTTGAGAGAATATGTCTAGTTCAGGTACCAACTTGAGAGTAAAAAATTTCTCGATACTAACTTGAAAGAATAGGTTTAGTTAAAGTACTAAATATATATATTTAAACTTTACAATAATAAAAAATAAACGATTAATCTCTACGTGAATCTTTTGTATGTCTGATCATAAATTTTCAATTAAATTGTTGTGTTAGCTTCCTACAACGCATATTTAATTTTCGATAAATCTCAATTTGTGATATTAAATTCATTTTGGGTGATGTTAAATTGTTAGTACTTTGTTATGGTTTTATTTTACCTGAAATGCTTCGAAACTATACGGTTTGCAATTGCTATAAAAAAAGCTTGTTTAGAAAAAAAAATGTTTAAATTATATTTTTTATTTTATGTGTCTAAAGTTCTTTAGTTAAAATAAGCGTCTAAAATTTTACTTCATTACATTTTAAGATATATCCGTTCATCAAAGTTAAAGAATATGTCATCTAATAAATACATGACATGTGGTTTATTTTTAGTTTCGTTTAATTTTCTGAAAAGAAAATAATAAGTAATTTTAATTTTCTGAAATTATATATTTTTTTATAAATTTCTAAAACTAACTCTAAATCTTTAAACATTTAAATCCATCTTCTACTGTCACCAAATCAACCACCACCACTACTATCAAGTTTTTGTTGTCGACTCCCACTAGCAATTACTCATTCTTCTATTACTAAACACCGAATAAGGTGTCAGTTGAGCATTATACGTAAAATAAATTTTACAAACGATGAACAATAACTAGACTTTGCGGCTCTTTCGACGGAATTTTTTTTATTATTGTGACGATGAGGACATTATGTTGGCAGTAGTAGAGGATTTGGGATTTGAGAATTTGAATTATTTTGGGAAAAAAAAGTTTTGAGTTTTTTTTATTATAGAAATTAGACTTTTAATTTTAAAAATAAATTAAAAACTCTATATGTTAAGCAATGATTGAATTTGAATAACAATTTTTTTAACAAATCAATTTAAAATAATAAGTTAAAATATTAGACAGTTATAATACTAACATTATAAATATTAGACAAATAAGTATAAAAGTATAGTTTAAACATTTTTCTCAATTAAGCCTAAAAAACAAAACAAAATCAAAATTAACCAATTTCCACGTTTTCTTCCACTACCCATCACTTTGTGGGCTCCACTTTTTATGAAAGAGTAAATTATATCAGTCAACACAGAATTATTAGAGCGTATTTATTTTGACCACTGAACTATCGAACTTATCAATCAGACCACCAAACTTATTAAATTGACCTATTTTGACCACTGCCATTAAAAAACTAACGGAAGAGTGGCGTGACAGTTAACGAGAATTTATAAAAATATACATTTAGTCAATATTATTTACTTATTCCCATGCCTTTGCCACTAAGCCAAGATGCTCTTAGTGATATAATTTGCAACCTTTTATATACATATCTTATAATGCAGTAAATGTTAGGGGAAAAAGAATTAAAAATGGTTGAAAGGATACTCAAACTTAGATCACTTGATATATGTATAATCACCCACAAACCTTTAATTTAATTTAAATCCGAAAATTATTAAATATCTTATTTTAAAAATATTCGGTTTAAAATATTTGAATATTTTTTCTTTTTCATTTTTAAATATTAGATTTAAAATATTCAAATATTTTTTCTTTTTCATATAAAAAATATTCGATTTAAATATACTAATATTTTTTTCCTTTTCATATTTTTTCTTTTTCATATTTAAATGTTCGATTAAAATATTCAAATATTTTTTTCGTATTTAAATATGAAAAAGGAAAAAAATTGAATATTTTAAATCAAATTTCTTTTCTTTTAAATCAAATATTTTTAAAATAAAATATTTAATCATTTTTAGATTTAAATTAAATCGAATGTTTGTGTGATTATACACATCCCAAGTGATCTAAGTTCGAGTCCCCTTTCAACCATTTCCCTAACATTTACTGTACTATAAGATATATATATATATAAGAGTGCAGTTTATATCATTAAGAGTAGCTTGCCTCAGTGGCAAAGGAGTGAGAATATACTCCGTGGTCTCAGGTTTGAACTACCTTAATGTTATTCTTTCATTCTTATTCACTTTTTCTTTAACTAGGTGGTGACATGTGTCACCACTTGATTGAAGAGAAAAATATATTAAATTAAAATTTTATTAAACTAATACAATCTGGTGATGACACATGTCATCATCTGATTGGTTAATTAATTTTATTTAATTAAAATAAAATTAGGATTAAATTTATTTAATAAGTAAATAACATAAACTAAATATATAATTTTACAAATTTCTATTAACTGCCACATCACTCCTCTGTTAGTTTTTTAACGACGGTGGTCAAAATAGGTCAATTTAATAAGTTTGGTGGTCTAATTGACGAGTTTAATGATCAAAATAAGTACAGCCTAATAATTTGGTGGTCACTGATGTAATTTACCCTTTAAGAAATGATTTGTCATTTTGGGACCCACTTTGTGAAAGGTTCTATGTTGATCATGTGGTTCATGATTTCACATTTTTTAACGATCGATTGAATCTCAGCTCTCTGATTTATTCGTCATCTCCCCGTTGTTTATGGCATGTTTTTCAGTGACAACCCAAGATTTGGGACAGCTAATGCATTTTTTTTTACATTTTGATTTTCATTTGGTGATAAAATAACTTTTAGTCCTTAAAATTAATATTTTAAATTTGGTTTTTAATTTTATTTTCTTTGAACTTAGATTTTTACTTAGTTCTAACAGTGTCAGAGTATCACGTAGGAGTATGTATTCGATCGAGTCTAGTCGAGTAAACTTTTTAAGTTAATAGAGTTGGCAAATCCTATTTTATAACTTAAATTTTATTTAAATTTTTTAGTGGGGTTTATGAAATCTGAGTCTATCCGAGTTGTTTAAATTTCTATTCAAATCTAATTGCAAATTTTTGTAATGTTATGGTACTAATTTAAACGGCTTTCTATAATTATATATATATATATATATATATATATATATATATATATATATCTTCATATTATTTTCATATGTAATATACATATATCATGCAAAGTTGAGAAACTCGACTCAAGCTTAAAAATCGATCCACTAATCACAAATTTTTTTGAGTTATTCAAGTTTCATTTTATAACTCAAACATTTTTTTGAAAACTTTCCGATTCGAGTTTTTTCGCGCTAATTAAAAAAATTTGACTTTTTTTTCGAGTGGAGTCGAATTTATCTCGCCCCTAACATCATGTCTTCGAAAGGACTAAAATGAAAAGAAAATAAGACTAATATAGACCAAAAAATAAAGCTGAGATTAAGTTAAAAAAAGTTTTTAAATTCAGGGACTAAAAAGTTGTTTTAACCTTGAAATTTTGTTGAATATTTTGATTGACAGAGTTGATTGCATTGGCTGCTATTTGGCTTTGCTGTCCTCTCTTGCCAAGAAGATTCTCTTTCCCTCCCTGGTCTCATCAAAATTCAATGTTTCAGACATAACACAGTTGACCAAACCCAATCCAAGCCTCCCCTTTGTCCTAGCCTCCTCAAAGCTTCAAACTTTCATCTCCATTTCTTTAATTTCTGCCTTTTCCCCTTTTAAATCCTCCATTTTTACAACCCCAAGCTCAAAGTTCGATTCTTTTTTTCATCAAAAATCTCTTAGTAGATTCCCCAGTCCTTTTCAACTTACCCATCCTGAAATCTGGGTCTTTTTCTTTCCACCTTAATTCTAACAAATCACTGAATTCTGATCCACTTTCTGAATCTGGGTCTTTTTTGTTTTTGGTTTTGGTTTGTTTCTCTAAATCAGCCAGATGGGTTCTTGCCTGACGAAAAACAATCACTCGAAACCAACGCAGAATGGGCACGGATCAGGCGCCGCCACCAGGCCCACCACAACTACACCCGCCGTGCACCAACAAAGATACCAGGAGCCAGCTAGGCCTGCGCCGGCTCAGCCGCAAGTCTACCACGTCCCCGAAAAGCCAGGCACTCAAGCACCATGGAAGCCAGTGGCTCAAGCCCCGAGCCCCAAGCCTGCGCCGAGAGTCGACACGATTCTCGGCAAGCAATTTGAAGAGATAAGGAATCACTATACGCTCGGTAAAGAATTGGGGAAAGGCCAGTTCGGTGTGACTTATCTTTGCACCGAGAACTCCACCGGGAAGCAATACGCTTGCAAGACGATATCGAAGAGGAAATTAGTGACAAAAAACGACAAGGACGACATGAGAAGGGAGATTCAGATCATGCAGCATTTGAGTGGACAACCGAACATTGTGGAGTTCAAAGGTGCATACGAGGATAAGTTGTCTGTTCACCTTGTCATGGAATTGTGTGCCGGTGGTGAGTTGTTTGATAGGATTATTGCCAAGGGTCATTATACTGAAAGAGCAGCTGCTTCTATATGTAGATCCATTGTGAATGTTGTCCATGCTTGTCATTTCATGGGGGTCATGCATAGGGACCTTAAGCCTGAGAATTTCTTGTTGTCTAGCAAGGGTGAGAATGCCCCTTTGAAGGCCACCGATTTCGGCTTGTCCGTGTTCATCGAAGAAGGTAAATCGATGCCGATTCCTGTTTGCTTTAGTATGTTGTGCATTTGAATTGTTTAATTGAATGAGTCAATTAAGTCCAATTGAATTGTGACATATTATTGGTTTGCTACCTTCCCCAACTGTTTAGACCAGGTCCTTTTTTGTGAGTGTATATTTTGTCTTTTCGTATCTTTCGTGTCTGTTTTATTGTCTATGTTCAGTGTCCATGGCCGAATAAGTCGAAAATGCCATCACTTTGTGTTTAGAAGTTGAATAGATCAGCAGTCTAATGTTCATGCTATGTTCATTGTTCAGCAGTGAATACGTTTCAACTATGCATAAAGGAAGGACAACTTACAGCTTTCTATTATCTCGACTTCGTATAAACCGACTCTGATGAAAAAAACTTCCGTTACATCGGATACATGTGTTCATTTATCCATCCACATAAATATGTACTATGCATGGCAATAATTGTATGTCCATGTGTAATATAACCATTTTTGTTCTTTTGCTGATTGTTCCGGGTACCTTTGGCAGGAAAGGTGTATCGTGATATAGTCGGGAGTGCATACTATGTTGCTCCTGAAGTATTAAAGCGTAGATACGGAAAGGAGATCGATATTTGGAGTGCAGGAATCATATTGTATATCTTACTCAGTGGTGTCCCTCCATTTTGGGCAGGTAAATGTTCAAAGCTTGATTAAGGAAAATAATGTCACCAATTCTCAAAACTTATAGCTGGCACTTCACTGTATTGCCTTCAAAACTTCCACTTCAATGTTAATAAATAACTTAAATGAATGATTTTCATCGCAGAAACGGAGAAGGGGATATTCGATGCTATTTTGGAAGGAGAAATTGATTTCCAAAGTGAACCATGGCCATCTATTTCAGACAGTGCCAAGGACCTAGTCCGCAGGATGTTAACGCAGGATCCGAAAAAGCGGATTACTTCTACTCAAGTCCTAGGTAATTACTTATAGTACGCATTCTTTTTAATGTCCGGGAATCTGTATAAGTATTTAATCTCTGGAAATAGGTTCAGAGATTCGTATTTTAACTGCTCATTCTATCTCCATCTGCTATGCATCGTGGAATTCCATCATGTATACATGTTATAAGGAGAACTGGTTTTAAGATGCTTAGTTACATCCTATATGTGCGTGCGTGCTTTATTCCAGTACGCTGTGCTTGGCTTACGGTTTTGCCTAATTCATGTCAAGCTGAGCCAAAGATTGAAATTATGTGGTTTATGCAGAGCATCCATGGATAAGAGAGGGTGGAAATGCGTCAGACAAGCCACTAGACAGTGCAGTCCTTTCGAGAATGAAGCAGTTCAGAAGAATGAACAAACTAAAGCAACTTGCCTTAAAGGTAAGTTCAAAATTATTTATATGGTATAATTGTATTCCGAAATTTGTAGCCATGAGATGCTTGGTATTTGATATACAGTAGCAAACCAGGTAGTCGTTTTACAGTCTCCAGTTTTTCCTCGGTAATGCAACTTTACTTGCCATCCGATAACATGCCTGGTGGATTATAGGTCATTGCTGAAAATCTTTCCAGCGAAGAAATCCAGGGTCTGAAGCAAATGTTTGCAAACATTGATACCGACAACAGTGGCACGATCACCTATGAAGAACTTAAGACTGGATTAGCTCGACTTGGATCAAAGCTCACGGAGGCTGAGGTTCAACAGCTAATGGAAGCTGTAAGATACTAATTAGATCTATAACACACCGATCTTTTTCCATGCGTATGATATCTACTAACCGTCGGTTTTACTTGTTGCAGGCTGATGTGGATGGAAATGGTTCTATTGACTATATTGAATTTATCACTGCTACAATGCACAGACATAGGCTTGAAAGAGACGAACATCTTTACAAAGCTTTTCAACATTTTGATAAGGACAACAGTGGGTGAGTATTTTTGTCGTAACAGCGAAGATAATTGTACTGTTCTTTTTCCATGCCGTTGGCCATAGGCTCAGAGCTGACCAGACATAATGTTAGAATGCCGGTCCTGTTATTGGTTTTCTCTTTGTATATTGAGTCCTGTTATAGGCTAGTAATTGCAGCAGCATCTTAGGATACCAGTCCCGTAAATTCGGAGTTTCGTCTAAAGTATATAAGAATTGGCTGCTCTGAATCAGTCACATTTGAGGCATACTCCATCGATGCCACGAATTAACCATTAAATCATTATATGGAAGGGGTGAATAACTTGTTTGAAACCTTTTTTTTTTGCAGGTATATCACAAGAGATGAGCTAGAAGCAGCCATGAAAGAATATGGAATGGGTGATGACGACACAATCAAGGAAATAATATCCGAAGTTGACACCGACAATGTAAGCCCTCTGTTCCTCCCTTTCGAAACAGATTTCCTTGTAACATGATGCATTGATTCACACTTATGCCTTGTTTACAGGACGGTAAAATCAACTACGAGGAGTTCCGCGACATGATGAGAAGCGGAACCCAGCACACTCCACTCTTTTAGATTTTATACACGACTAGAGTTGCAGAAATCAGCGAAAAGTTTCCCAAATGCAGTGCACAATGGCTTTAAGAGATCTTCTAGGACTTCATTACATGACTTTCTCTGGTTTTTGTTTTTCATCTCGAGTGTGATATGTCACATATGGTTTCTAGTTTACGTTTTTTGTTTCGATGAAGCAATATATGACGGATTTTGAGAAGAGATATTGTTTAATGTGGAATCTTCATTCGATTCTGGTTTTTCCCAGAGCTTGAAAAACTCGATCCTTGAATGCACTGCACTTGTTGAAAGTAAACTTTCATATAATTTACTATCACCTAACAGGGTTGGCCAACAGTTTTCATCCCCACCAAGGGGAGTATAATATGCAAACAAGTCTAAAATTAACACAACGCAGCCCTAGACTTTTTATTTTATCTTATAAGAACTTCAATGGATTCATAATTCTTTAAAAACCATGAATCTTGATCTGGTCTTTCTTCACAACACCGGCGTTAACGAGGAACTGCGACACGTTCTTGCGCTGATCACCTTGGAGTTGAATGATCTTGCCGAGCTCTTTGTCTTTGACGACGTTGCCGTTGCAGCAAAAGTCCTTCAGACTCTTGAGGATCTTCTCATAGCTCAGATCATGCCTCAGGCCTTGAACTGTCGTCAAGCTTTTCTTGCCATTCCGTTGCTGGATTCGGATATGAACATACTCTTTGGTCCCGGTGCCACCGAATTCCCCGGCTTCCGCGAATGGATCGAATGTTGTAGGGATCTGGATGTCCAAATCAACCATGTACTTGGCTATGTTGGAACTTGAAAACGATTTGAAGATGCTTGTTTTGTTTCTCGAGCACTAAAATTGCTGCAATAAACACACAACCTTGAATTATTAGCTCCTAGACTTGAAATCTTGTCCGAAAAGATTTAACAACATCTTGTTAAAAACACAACAAACAAGAGAATCAAGGTAAGAAACGTAAAGGGTTTTTGGATTAGAAACCGAACCTTGTTTGGGAACCAAGAAACTTGTTTGATATTTGATACGATGAGAGAAAATGGGGCTGTTTATATAGGCAAAGCTGAGAGGCTGTTCTCGCGCGGAAAACCAATCTTAACTGCCGTTAACGTTTTGGGTTGGTTATAGTTAAGAATCTGGACACGTGAGTGGTGGAGACTGAATTAGTGTTTTTTTTTTAATTGAGAATAACAATTACCAAATGTCACCCGATTAGTCTAGCAGGATGAGATGCTAGGCCCTTTAAGTAAGGTCAGAAATTTGAATTCTGACTTTGTGAATCGAAAACTGAGTTAGAACAATCGCTCTTATATTGAACCTCTGCAAAACTTGATTCGAATTAGCCGACCAGTAAATCGAATCTACGTAAAAAAAAGTTATGGTGCCTAGGTACATACCAATCCACTAGGAATATATATCTGTTATCAAGTATCAAATACTTTGTTCATTTTTTAGTGGCAATCCATTTTGATGCTTGGCAAATTGACATTACAACATCAGTAACGGTTACGCAGATTAATTAATTGAAAATTTTAGGGAAATAATACAATTGAAAGAAAGTGAAATAAGAAATTAAAATTTATTTAAGAATCTACGAAATTTACTACAGTATAAAATAAATTCGTGTGTATTTCCGACGTATTTGCATCTGAAAGCAATTTTTTATGGAACTTCCGATGGGTTCCGTTGATTAATATTTTTTTTCAAAGCTGGGGATTGGGGAACTTGTCAGGAAACCATGAGAAGTTTACTTGATCTTGGGATGAAAGTGAAAGGAAAGCAAAGTTGATGGCTGGAGTGAAAAAGAAGAAAAAGTTGGAGGTTGGAGTGTAAATTCTGGAGAAGTTAGGCGGCGGGTGGTGTCATGTTTTATACGAATTTATTCTCCAGCCCCCAACTTTGTCTTTCTTTTCACTCTAGCCATCAACTTTGCATTCCTTTCATTTATATCCCAAGATCAAGCAAACTTGCCCTCATTTCTTGACGAGTTCCCAGTTTTGAAAAAAATTGGAACTCGTCCAGACTACATGACGAGGTCCGTTGACATTTCATTTTTCATGAAATTTGTCGAGAACACACGACGAGTCATCTCGTACAGTTTTCTAAATAATTCCGAACCTGTTACATTTCCCTCATTCTTTTTCCCAATTATATTATTTTCTTAAATTTGTCCAATTAATTAGATTGTTTTCTTTTTCTATCCTCCCAGTTTTATGTTCAAACCTGAAAACATATCATATATAAATTGACATTTAATACTCAAACTAATGATTAGGTTAACAGAAGAACTCCACTGATAGGATACTAATAATTTAAAGATTCAATTAAAACGTTTAGTAAACTAATTTAAAATTTAGATTATAGTTCGAGGATGTTTCATGAAATTAACCCAAACAAGATTGGGCTTTTAGTAAGTTTTTCCGAAAATAGGGAAATTAGAAAGTTATTTTCCCCTTGTTGAAGTCGGCTCATCGTTTTTGTATTCTTCATTTCCCTAAATAAGTTTCTTCGCCCCTCTTTCTCTACGAAATTGAATCATTGAAATAGAAATTTTTGATGGAAAAAGGAAAATCTGCTCCACAATCTGTTGAAATCTCGTTGAAGAAGCTCGATCTGAACCCTAAATCCCCTCGTTTGATCCCTTATCTTCACTCTTCAAGTATTATTCTCTTTCTATTTATTGTATCAATTTTATGTTTTTTGTAATTGAAATTGAACCATAATTTTTTTTTTTTGTAAATTTGTTTTCCTCAATTGAGTTTATTAAAAAAAGACTGCGTTTTGAATGATAGAATTGCGCTTTGAGAAGAAGAAACCTCCTAGTTTAGTGAGCTTGTGCCTTGGAGTTGTAGGTCGGCATCTCGAGGACATTATCGAGGATTTAAGTGAAATTGCTGTTAATTTTCCGGCGGACATTAAGGTGGGATTTAATTATATCTGTTAATCCTTAATTTCTTATAGTAATGATCCTATAGTTTTCAAAGAAACTACGAATTTGGAAGAATTTGTTTGCTTAGGTTGATAGTTTCATCATATATGTAATTGTGTTTATATATATATATAATTTTTGGTTCCCTGGTTTTATAGTTTGATTTCATGCTTAGGAGAATTGCATTCATTCATTCGATTCGGATGTTATCTTTCGATTTTCTATCTAAAATCATTGCTTGAAAAACCTTGTGTTAGTATTCTTCTAAAGCACATTGCTAGCAATTGTAAGACTAGCTTTCATGTAGTTGCTGAATTTGTAAGACTTTGTTTACTTAAGTTGAGAGCTCCATCCCATAAATGATTAATGTGTTATCATGTATTTCCCTAGGGTCATTTTAATGCCTAGGCATTTAGTTTGCGTAATTGATTTGTTCTGATTTTATATCTACTATCTTTGCTGGAAAAACTTTGCATTATCGTGTATTTCCCTAAGGTTCATTTTTATGTTTTAGCAAGATTGCAGTCATTTGTTGTTGGATTGCATAATGATGCTTTTTGGTTTTATGTCTGATATCTTTGTTGAATGAACTTTCTATTATTATTCTTCTAAGTTACATTGCTGGATGGTGAACAGATAACATTAGTTGCAACCGTAAGAATATAGCTTTCCTGAGATGATGAAAATGATTAGTGTATTATGATATGTTTCCCTAGTGTTCTTTTTTATGCTTAGATGATTGCATTATTGAATTGCTTAATAAATGTTCTGATTTTACATCTACAATTTTTACTGGAGAATTTTTATTTTCTTCTGAGGCACATTGTTCAATGATGACAGATAGCATTGGTAGCAATAGCAAGGAGAAGAAAATTACTCAGCGATGATGTCCTCGTGTCATTGGCTGATAGTTCTTGGGAAATTCTTGACCTTTCGGGATCAGATGTTTCTGATTTTGGTTTGACAAAAGTAGCTAAACTGTGTTGTTCTCTTCGGGCTGTGGATATAAGGTCTGAAAATATGGAATTATCTTTTGAAATAAGTTAATAAATTAATTACTGAGACATTTGTCATCTCTTATGCAGCCAATGCAAAAATATTACTGCCAATGGTGTATCTGAACTCGTGCAGCATTGTCCCTCTCTGGAGACGTTGAGATGCGGGTAAACACTCTTTTTCATGCACTCTATTTATTAGAGTTCTCGTTTTCAATGAATAATTGGGTTTCCACCATGTAAGTTCTACAAATTTATGGTTTTGGTACAACATAATCTTGAAAGCTTACATAGAAACTTATCTTACTAACTGTTCAATGCGTGCAACTAGTTAGACTTGGTAGTTGGTATTTCCTGTTTCCATTGTATGCAATGATACTGAAGCAGGGTATTAGGGTTTGACGAGGTTTATAAACCTCATAAACAGGATATGAACCAAAGTTAGTATTGCAGAGGGTGCCCTTCAAGCGAGTCTACAGCTCGAAGATGCTTGGGCATATTAAAGCCGAAGCTGAATGATGTGGAGGGAGATTCTTGGGAGGAGCTCGATACCATGGAGATTGGTCATGGTGCACAGTCTTTGCGTTGGCTTGTGTGGGTAAGGACTTCCTCTTGTCGTGTTCTTTTCTTCCACTTGAATCTGCGTGGGTAAGGCTTGTTACAAAACCTTGTCACTTATTTTTTTGGCAGCCAAAAATTGATGAAGACTCAATTGAGATGATGTCTGCAGAATGCCCACGGATAATCGTAAATCCAAAGCCCTCACTCTTCGGTTTTAAGGGAACTGAAGTTCCTAGGAATGCATTTCCAGATGTTGCTTTGGATGATCTTTTTGTCAAGGATATTGATCCCAAAACATGGTCCATTTCTCGATCTACACCTAAAGCAATATCTCAGTCACTTCCAAGTGCCAATGAGTTATCCATCGCTGAAAAATTTAGACTGGCCTTTGTGGAAAGAGACACACGGTTAGCTCCAAAGCGTGCAAAAAATGCAAGGCAGCATCAACGTCGTTTGGAGAGGGAGTGGGTGATGACAAGTACACAAGCAAAGGCATTAGCTTTGGCCTCACGAGCAACCAAATCTCTCCACAGTCGAAACTGATGGTCGGAATATGTTAATGTGCAGCACTCATAGAAAGTTGGTAAGCTTTCATCTTTTTCTCCTTTTCTTGGTTAAATGGAACTTGTAAAATACATGATGGAGTAAGCAAGGGCCTTGGCAAGAACTTTCTTTGCATATATACATCACCATCATCATCTTGGGGACAAATGGTGCTTGGAGTGCTGTTGAATTAGTGTAATTTGTTGAGTTTTCAATGTAAATGTCACTATTTATTTTCGTTATAAAGCGTCGGGTATACGGAATGTAATCGAGTCAAGTAGAACCAAGTTGAAATTTGGCTCGAGCTCGATTGAGTTCCACTTTTAAAGCTTTGTGTCGATTCAAGATAAAAATCGATTTACTCGGAACTCATTTGATTTAAAGCCAAGCACGAATGTTTATCTTAGGTCTATTTGGTTTTAGAAAATATTTTGGCTCTGTTTGGCGGATAGTTGATAGCAGATTACATTTACTGATAGCTGATTGTATTAGCTGATTTAGCTGATTGTATAAAAGTTTAAACAAATAAAATAACATATAAGGGCATGATTATATCCAATACTTGTTTGAATAGGTTATTAGTTATCGATATTTTGTATCTAATTAGTATTAATTAGATTTATAAAAATTACTTTTAATATAAATTTTCTAAACATATTCGAATGATTTATATATTAATTTATTATTTATATAATTATTTTAATATAATTTAATTAATTAATAAATTTATAAATATATATATATGTGATAATAAAAAGGAAAAAATAAATAAGATTTAACTTATAAATAGGTGAGAAAACATTTAATTTAAATTATTTGGAGATTTTAGTAATTAGTAAGGGTAAAAAAGTCTTTACAACTTTAATATCAAACTTCTAATTTCAAAAACTCATATTAGGAGTTTTTTCAAAATTAACAGTTTTATCTCAATCCGTTGTTCACCAAATAACAATATTAGCGAATTTAACTAGTTAAACGCCTTTATGTTTTCATGTTTAGTTAATAGAAATGGAAAATTATTTTTAAAAATGAAAAAACGGTGAAAATAATTTTGATTTTTAATTTTCCAAATTAGAAATGAAAAGAATATTAAATAAATGAAATAAAATATAATTAAAAAATATTAGTATAATAATAATAAATAAAATGAGTAAATAAATTAAAATTGTATAAATTACATTAAAAAGATTCGAACTCGAGTTAAAATTAAAAAAAAAATATGTTTTCATATTTCATTTTTTAAAACATTTTTAATGAAAATAATAAAAACATTTTTTATGTTTTTAAATTTTCACTTATTTTAATTTTTTTATACTTTTGCAACCAAACATATTTTTTTATCGTTTTTTATTTTCTATAAAAATAAAATAAAAACCGAATTCATTTTCTACAACCAAACGCATATTTTCTATCGGTATTCTTTTATCACTGTAATTTCTATAACAGAGTAGAAATGTTGAGTTGTTTTCTGACAAAATAATAAAAAAGGTTAAATTCCTTAGCATAATGACTGAAAACTGGACGAGGGAGAAGTGTATAAAGAAACCAATATAGTACCTTATTATTAATTATTAATAAATAATAAAATATCACCATCGCCATACCAACTCAATATCATCTTGACATAAACCAATCTAATCAATGACACATTATAGTAATTAAATTTGAAAAAAAAAACTATGGAAAATAATAATACTAATAATTAAGAAAATAAAATAAAAAACCCCACCCTGAGAGAACACAAAAGAATCGATTACTTATACTTGCCTACTTATTAAGCCAAACCAATATATGTATATATGTTTTGAAGTTAAAACTTTTGCAGAAGCCTAAAGTTGAATGAGAAGTTATGGTTTCCGACCAAAAACAAAGCGAATATTACCACGCATGTAAGGAGGACCCACATCCATGGCTGCATCTTTCTCTTACCGCGGTTACGGAGTGGCGGGGGAATGGATTTCGCCTTTGTCTGCTTCGTGAACGGGGATGGCTTTTGAGACCTCTTTGCCACTGTTGCTGGTTTCTCTTTAGTTTGAGGATCTTGTGAAGTTTCAGCTGGAGTTTCCAAAGTTGTAGCGGATTCGGTTTCATCTGTAACACTTGAATCCCCTGCTGCTGCTGCTGCTGCTCCCTTTCTTCTTTCCTTCTTCTTTGCCCTCTTTTCTCTTTCCTGCAGTGAAGATAATTCCACTGAATCCGTATAGCGACGAAGCGAAATGTATCAAGTATTATAGTGTGAACGATAACGAAGAGTTTACCTTCTCTTTCTGTTCAGCTTCTTTCTGTGCTCTTAGTGCAGCCCGAGCTTGGGCCTTCTCCGCATTTCGCCTCTTCCTTTCTAGTGCCTCCTTAGCTTTAGCTATCTCCTCCAGCCGATGTTGCTCCCTCAATTTAGCTGCTTCCTCTTCCTTTCTCAATTCCTCTGCCTTCCTAAGCTTTTCCTCTTCCTCCTTCGTTATCTTCGGTTTTTCTTCTTCTGCTTCAGTTGTATCCCTGCTCGAATCAGTTGCTGAACTGCTTGCTGGAGGAACAGGTTTAGTGGACTTTTCTGGTTTACTTGTCTGTTTCTTTTGCTCCACGGGCTTTGCTGCAGGTTTATCCTTTGCTGTTTCAACTTTCGCAGGAGCTGTTTCAGCTTTAGCAGGAGCTGTTTTCTCTCGTGTTTGTTCTTCCAAAGTTGAGTTGGACACAGTGTGATCCTTGGCAACTCTTCCGTTTACTACTTGAGGAATTACAGGCGGCTCCTCATCAGGACCGAGTGCACGGCCGTCAAATGTCCTGAGTCTCCTCAATGTACTTCTGACATTGCATCGGATGTATTCTTTACGGAATTCATCATTGTTGTTCCACAAGTCCATAACTTTCTCAACCTGAACCATTAACTGTTTAGATAAAAGAGTGCATGAAATTGCTAATACCAAAGAAATAAGATCAATGCATGGGCTCACCTGGTTAACACACAGATTTTGGAGTGCCTCTTTGTCCCCTTTCAAGGCCAAATCGTTTGCTACCTTTGCATCATCTCTATACTGCCAAAAATATTTGTTCTGCAAAATTCAAGCAAGAGTAGGTCGGCATCGTGTACTTTCTTTGTGGAAAAAAAAACAGCTTAGTTTACATAAGCAATATTCAACCGAAACAGAACATAAAATGCAGTTTTATTACACTACAAAACCAGGATATATATAAGAGACAAAATAAGAAACTAGAGGAAAGTCTAGAAGATAAGAAGCAGGATCTCAATTGACCTTAAATGTATTTCTCAATAGAAAATAGAAACCACCAATTTAGATCCAAGGGGTACGCTTTCACGAAACACCAGATACAGCAGGAAAATAATGGAAAAACATCCTTTAAGCAATTCTAGTATGCACTATACAGTTAAATTGACGGAACGCTAATAATGCACGATGCATTGTAAAAACAAGTCTACAATAACTCCACACCTCATTTACTTTAATATGTGCTTCCGGTATTTAAATAAATTTCAATACTGATGTCCGCACATAATTGCCTCTATCAGATTAAAATTATCGCTCAGGGTGAAGGCAAGAGTGAATGGATGTTAGCATGCATGCAGGAGTCCTATACACAATATAATAAAGGCTTACAGGGTTTGAAAGTACCTTCTCATATGATTGTTTCTTCAAGCTCAGCAACTGTGAATATGCTTCTTGGCGGATGTCATCGGCAGCTTTAAACTGGGACTGCAATTTGTTTAACTTTTCAGCTTCATCATGATACTCTTTCTTAGCAGCCTTCGTGGCTGCTTCGGCCTTCAGGAGATTGACCTTCAATTGGTCTACTTCCTTCTTTAAAGACTGTAGATACAGAAGAATGAAATTAGATAAGCAATAAAAAAAGTGTTAACACTACAAAATGAAGATTGGTCCAACAACTAACAAATTTGATGTACCATACTAAGTAGATCTATATTCATAGAAACACGTAAAGACGGGAATAAGAAGAGGATATTGAATTCAATACCTTCATGCGCTCTTTAATTTGGTCTTTTTGGTCCGCACCCTGCTGAATTTCATCCTGCCTACCCATATTAGAAGAGATCCGTTCACGGGTTTGCTTATATTGCTTGATCTGATGAATATATTGTTTCTCATCCTTAAGAGGCATGGTTTCATGTTGAATCATGTGTTCCATGTTTCGTATCTGCTTACAGGTGATATAGTTAGAACAATCAACCATATAATAGAAAAGCACAGTTAGACCAAAATAAATCCAAAATGGAGTAAAACATGAACTTACCTTGGCATCAATATCCTCAATGCTCATCATAGATTGAATAGAGTCTATTTCTTGGCGCTTGGACCTCTGCAGATCTCGTATTGCTCTTTCTTGGGATATGGCAGCCTCGACATTATCACCATATTTCTTGCAAATTGCCTATTAGCGAAGCATTTTATCAACCATTAGAAAAGAAACAAATATACGAATTCTTTTTAGAATGAATATCATAAACATTCTTACCCTCATCTTTTGTATTTCAGTTCGAATGGCATCCCGACTTTGAGTTTTCTCATCAACTCTAATTTGAGCAAGCCTGATTTTTTCTTTTAAATTTTCATCATCATATCTTGGGACCCTAATCAAGAAGTAAAATGGACTTTTCCTTTCAACCTCATCAAGGCCATCTGGTTCTTCCGACTGTTGACATGTAACAGTACCAAACTGAATTTCTCCCTTTATGACAGCACGAGTTTGTTCATTATTGTTAGCATCACAACCTTGTTCTCTAGATTCATGTACAAGTTCATCATTGTTCGAAATATCTGCGGCAGACAATTTTTCAGTTGCAGCAGGTGCTTTCTCATCATTACTTACAGGAGCAACTGAGTTACTATCATTTAGAACATCAACCACATCCACCAATTTTTCATCCGTTTCAGTGCTATGGCATTCAACAATCACTTTTGAAACCTCAGCCTCTTCAGATAAGATGGAACCATCACCATTGTCCGAATTCTCAAAACCAACTCTGCCATTCTCATCTGACTCAATGACTTCAGTTTCAAGTTTCTCATCATCAACAGAAGATGGCGGTAAAGTTTCAGTTGTGGTATCACTAACACCACTTTCAACACATGCATCATTGTGGAGTGTAACTGTGGAGGATGTGTCTTCCACAACATCAGCTATTGTATCATTAAGAACCCCTTCAACAGTTACATGCACATTCTTATTTGTAATAGGGGAGAGAGAGCTTTCCATAAGTTCAGAAGAGTGACCTGAATCAACAGGATCGTTAATCTGAACCGTCTCTGAAATACCGTCCTGAGTGTGAACATCCTGCAAGGCCTCTCCACATTCATCAGAGAAAGAATCACTCACAGCTTCTTTTTCAAAATTAGTATCAGCTACTGACCCCAAATCTTGTTCAGTGTCATGTTCTAAGCTCAAACCATTTTCCACAGGAAACTCATCATCTGCTGGTAAACTTTCCCCAACTTTAACTGATTCATTTCCAGATACATCTTGGAGCACCACCTCAGGAATTTCAGAGATCCCATTTTGTTCATGCCTGTCTCCATTACCATTAGAGACAGGAGCTGAAGAATCAACTGCAACTTCCACTTCAACACTGTTAGAAGACTCATTCTGTTCAGCCCCAGAATCAACAAGAACAGCCTCTGAAACTGTGTCCTTTTCCCTAACATCGGGTAAAGAATCCCCATCACGGTCAGAAACAGAGATGGTAGTAACCCCATCATCAGTTACAGGCAATTCAAAACTCCCGTTCTGTTCATTCCTGGTATCAACAGCAGCTTCAGAAACAGTAGCACTATCATAAGCTAAACCATCTCCATTGCAATCATCAGCTACAACCATTTCAGAACTCTCATTCCCTTTTGACCTGATGTCGAGAACATTGGATTCAGAAACAGTTGCAGCACTGTCTTTAGCTAAACCATCTCCATTGCAACCGTCATCATCAGCTACAGCAATTTGAGAGTCCTCATTCTCTTTTGACTTGGAATCGATAACATTGGCTTCAGAGACAGTGGCCTCAGCAATATCATTAGCTAAACCATCCCCATTGCAATCACCATCATCAGCTACAGCCATTTCAGAGCCCTCGTTCTCATTCAACTCCGAATCAAGAACATTGGCTTCAGAGGCAGTGGTCTTAGCACTAACATTAGCTAAACCATCTCCATTGCAATCGTCAATATCAGCTACAACCATTTCAGATCCCTCAGTCTCTTTTGACTTGGAATCAATAACATTGACTTCAGAGACAGTGGCCTCGGCACTATCATCAGCTAAAGCATTTCCATTGCAATCACCATCATCAGCTACAGCAATTTCAGGGTCTCCATTCTCTTTTGACCCGGAATCAATAACATTGGCTTCAGAGACAGTGGCCTTAGCACTATCATTACAATCACCATCATCAGCTAGGGCCATTTCAGAACCCTCATTCTCTTTTGACCTGAAATCAAGAACAGTGGCCTCAGACACATTGTCGTTAGCACCATAATTAGCTAAACCATCTCCAATGCAATCACCATCAGAAGCTACAGCCATTTCAGAGCCCTCACTATTTTTTGACCTGGAATCAATATCATTGGCTTCAGAGACGGTGGCCTTAGCACTATCATTCGACAAACCATCTCCATTGCAATCACTAGCATCAGCTACAGCCATTTCAGATTCCTCATTACCTTTTGACCTGAAATCGAGAACAATCACTTCATCGCTTTCATTAGCCGAGCCATTGACATCAGGGCCAGAGACAGAAGAAATCTCATCACTCTGTTTATCACCGGAGTCAACAGCAGCAGCTTCTGAAACAGTGTGTTCAACTATATTCTTAGCATCAGAAACATCTTCAGCTGATTCAGAAACTTCATTCTGATCAGCCACGGCAGTTTCTGAAACACCATTTTCAGCATTAATAGAAGAATCAGGACCACTCTGAACAAGATCCAATGACTTTTGCTCATCAACAGTAGCCTCCACGTGGCACAATTCCAACGATTCCTTGTCCTGATCCACAATTTCAATACAAGATTCATCCTCTTCTCTCAAATCCTTAACCAAATCAGTGTTAGATTTCACTTCTCCTTCAGTCTCCACACTCTCAACCCCCTGATCTCCTCCACCAATGCCATTGCCGTTTCTCTCAGGATCCGACTCCACTGGATCTCCATTTTCGCCGTCGTTTCCGTTAACGAAAACATAATCACCGTCACCATCGGTGTCTTCCCTGACAGTACTCCCATTGACGCCATTTGAAAGATCTTCATTTCCGTTCTTCTTCACCTGATCTTCCTCCACCGCAATCTCAACCTTGGACGAAGACGATGCCACCTCCTCCTCCGCCACATGCACGGCGGTCACTTCATCCACAGTCATATTCGCTCTCAACTAACTAAAAAGAAAAAATAAATAAACATTTAGATCTGAAATTACACTTAAATGATACATAACAAAAAAATAGTCATTTTCTTTCAAAATTTTAGATCTTCAACAAATTTAAAAGAAAATGTAAAAACAAGAGTCAAAACTTACTCCAAAACGAAACCTGGTCAATAGCAGTAGCCGGAGCGAGTTCGCCGACTCCAATGCCGGAAAATGCAGCGATCGATTGAATCCAGAGAGAAGAAGCGAAAATTGAATGGAAAATCAGCTGCGAAAAGTTACGAAGAAAACGAAAATATATAAATTATATAAGACAAACGAGAGAGAGAAAAAGAAAGAGGAAGGAGTCTTCTACTGTGACTGTATAAAACACTTCTCTCAGTAAATTTCCTTTTCCTTTTTTTTTCTTATTTTAAAAAAAAGATAAATATCCTATACACAGGCGGTGGAAACTAAAAGTTTCCACAAGCGCCTTAGTTTTAGGGTATAGGGTTTAAGGGTTTAGGTGTAGAGGTTTAGAATTTAGGGATAGTTGTTTCAATTTAAGGTTTAGGGTTATAATTTAGGGTTTATAGCTTAAAACCTAAATCATCATCATATTACCCTAAAAACTAAACCCTAACCTATAAACCCTAAATTATAACCTTACACCTTAAATTGAAACAAATATCCCTAAATTCTAAACTCATACACCTAAACCCCTAAACACTATACCCTAAACTAATTCTCTATACCCTAAAATTAAGGCGCTTGCGGAAACTTTTAGTTTCCACCGCCTGTGTATAGGATATTAATCCTTTAAAAAATTACTAACACGTCACTTTCTTTAATTATTATGCAATTTATCGTTTAATCCCGAAATTTTATTTTTACGCTTAAATGGTACAAATCCTGTATTGGTACCTTTACTGTATCACACTGTACACTTTAATCCCATATTTTCAAAGTGAACAAAGTCCTTCACGTTAGGAAAACTTTAAAATTATATTTTTCATGACTAACAAATGTTAATTTTTAAATGATATGATATATTTATTTGACTGATTGTAGTTTAATTCAAACTATTACATTTAATTTAATAGAATTCTGCATCATGTTCAATAATTAAACACAATAATTCAAATTAAATTATAACGAGTCAATTGATAATGTCAAAGTCACTTGCAAAACATCACTTCATATTTAAAACTGATTTCACAACGTTTAATTAAGTCTACTTATTTGTTCAAAAAAATAAATCTACTTATTTTTCTAATTATTTGAAAAAATAAGGATTGTTTTTTATTTTATTTTCATTGCTCGTTGGATAGAGTTCGAACGAAAATATATTATTAGAGACCTCTCCACCATTGAGAATTTTAAATGAAAATTCTAATCCCCAAAGATTCACAAAGTTAAAAGTGAAGCTTTTTTTCCAAATTTTCTTTCTTAGACCTTCAAATTGAAACTTCAAAACTTAGTTTTTTCCTTAAAAGAAAGAGAAGGAATAAAGAATTTTCAATTGGTATGCGATATCATGGCACCTTTTAGGAGAAAAATGGTTAAGTGACTAAAACATGAATAATTTTAAATTTTAGTGATTAAATTGAAAATTTTAAATTTTATTGATTAAAATAAAATTGAGAAAAGAGTTGAGTGATGGAAAAAATAGTTTACCCTATATTTATATAGGAGGATGATATTAGATAAAATTTGGATATTAAGATAATGATGGCGTCACCAATGAGATCATCCATTATGTATTTCTATTAGAAAGCATATCCAAACGGATAGCTTTTTAATTTGTTTTCCTTAAGTCCTAGCTACTTTAAGCTATGAGTCCTATACAAATATCTCCAACTTCTTCATTCTTCCTTTTTGTTCTTACCGAAAATAATTAAAATTTGATTTCATTATAAATAAAAATATATGTTTATTAGATTTATATTTATAATCCAAATTTATATAACATGAATTATTGATTTATCAAAGAGATGAGATATTTTTACACCTGGGAAGTTTTACATTTTCTTTTACGTTAGATTAAGTTAAATTGATGGCTTAGATTAATAATAGAAAATGAGAAGATTATTATAGGAGAAAAAAATAATTTGGCGATGTTTGGTAAATAACGGTTTAAGTCAAAATTAGAGATTTGATCAGTCAAATCCACTAATTTGAATGTTTGGTGAATAACGGATTAGAGTGAAACCTCTAATTTTAAAAGAAACTGCTAATATGAACTTTTTGAAATTAGAAGTTTTGACATAAGAGTTATAAAGATCATTTTACCCTTAATAATTAAAAAAATCTCTAAAAACATATGTTTTAATCTTTTCAATTTTAATGTTTCACAATCACATATTTACATTATGACATTTGTAAATTACTACTTTTTTTATTTTTTATCCTCACATATTTATATTTATATTTGTATTTAAATTTAATACTTAATTAAATTATATTAAAAGCAATTATATAAATAATAAATTAATTTATAGATCCTTCAAATATGTTTTCTAATGTTATATTAGAAAAAAATATTTTTTATAATGAAATTAATTAAACAACTATCAGCTATCAGTTAATTTTATTTCATCAGCTAATACAATATGCTAGTTAAATCAGCTATCCGTTAATTGCCAAACGGAGCAAAAAAATAATCTTAATCGTTTATTTATCCTCGTCCAACGGTTAAAAATGTAAATAAATAAATAAATAAATTTTACATAGTGTAAGTAGATACATCTATCATTTCAGAATTCTATAATCATACTCCATCTCAATTGATTGAATATTTTGACTCTTTTATGTTTCGACTTGTGGGATTGATTATGTAGAATCTCGCTTAAATGTGTAAAAAATGAATGTCGGTAATTATTAAAAAAAAGCTTATATTTCATACTTTCGAATGACCATAGAGGTCCATTATAGAATGATCATCTCAATCTAGTTGCTCAATTCGAAAGGTTAAAATTTGAATTCAAGAGTTTTTTTTTCATTTTTAAGAGCAGGAGAAGCTCGTGAGATCAAAAGTGTGCAGTTTTAAGGATGGATCCATTTGCAGTTATGATTCCCCCCCCCCCCCCCCCCCCCCCCCCCCCCCCCTTTCAATGCAACAATTCAAGGATCTCCCCGTTTTTATTCATAAAGGAATCCTAAGCTTCCCCATTAAAGTATAATTTCATGCCGGATTTTTCTCATCTAATATTCTCTTCTTCTTTTTTTGAAAAATTATCATTCAATATTCGAATTTATTATTCAAGTGATTTTTTTAAAAAAATTGATTCAATTACCAATACAATTATTTGATCGGAATGTTTTTATTTTTATTAAGTAGATAAATATTATGCTTCAAAAGTAAATATTGAGGTTTAAAATTTGAACCCATATAAAATAAACTTTTTTAGTCACTCAACCAATATAGCTTAATCAATTACAATAAACATTTAATTTAATTCGGTAGAAATCATTGTTGCTGCAACATTTTAGAAGTTGCACATTCGATTACTTTTAAATGTGTAATGACATTCGATTTAAAGAATTAAAAAATTATGGATAGTATAGATATTATATTAAAAAATATGACTTAGATAAAAAAATCCACCTCTTAAGGTAAATTTTTATTTAATTAATCACAATATAAATGTAATTTTTTAGATAATATCAGATCTACCTTAGATCTAGATCAATAATATATATAATATTGTATATATATATATTATAACAATTAAAATAAATAAAACAAATAAATGTGAAATCGGAGAATATTAGCACACTTTATTTTTTATTATATTTATTTTAAATTTCAAGGCTTTGTCGGCAGCAGCCATAGGATAAATGAAGGGTCATTCTTCTGTACAAATTTTTGTCCTTTTTAATTTAGTATATTTTTTTTTACTTTAATTAAGTAGTTATTGGTTATTGATACTACGGTCATAATTGAGACTAAACAGATCGCGAACTATTTGAGTTTGACTCGGTCAAAGCTTGACTTGATTAGACTCAACTCAAACTCGGTTCAAGTTCTTAACGAGTCGAGTCGAGCTACTTAATACCCGACTCGAAAAGCTTCAAGCTACTCGAAAATGCAATGTACTAATTTGTTTTATTTTTTATAATTTAAAATTCTAAATTACTAAACTTAAAACCTTAAAATATAAACCCTAAACATAAGTCTCAAGCCCTAAAATTTAAATCTTAAAGTCTAGACCCAACAACCTAAACCATTAAACCCTAAACTAACACCATAAACCCTAAAAACAACAAGCTTGAGCTTACACAACTTGTGTATCAAAGTTTTTTCTCGATAGGGTTTTAAATGAAATATGACAGATGGCGAGCTACTCAAGTCCGACATGGTCAAAGATTGGTCAACACTTAACTTGATTGAGCTCGAACTAAACTCGAATTCTTAACGAGCCGAGTCGAGCTCAGCACTACTCGAACTTGACTCAACTCGTTTACAACCCTACTTCTAAGTACGGATAATTCAGCTAAAATCTAGGATCATAGTTGTTGTTCAAGAATACATGTATAATTGTGAAGATATTTTCATGTAAGGTACTGATATTTTCACGGGGGACTAAATTGAGAATATTAAATAAGTAAAGATTGGACAATAATAAAATATTGTTGATGACAGACAAGCAGCTCTTGCCTTTAGAATTTAATTACTAATATATGTATAGAATTGATACCGTGTTTATAACTAATTACAGCTAGGGTAACAGCCAAATATATTTTTAAAAAGTGCAAAATTAATTAATTATTATTTATAGTCATCATTTTAAATAATATATGAAATATTAAAAATAGTTTGACACAAATTAAAATCAGAGAATTAAAAGTCAACATTTTCGATATAATAAATTAAACAAACTTAATAAGTTAATTAATAAAAAAGTATTGACCTTAAAATTTTAATATTTGAGATTTTAAATAACTGAAATTAACAATGTTTACTTAAAACCAACATGGGTTGAATCAAATGATAAACAACTTGGTATCGCATAAATAGGTCTCGAGTTTGAGGTCTTGTATATGTAGAAAATTTTCGCGTAAAAATTCACCTATCAAAATTAAGTGTACGACGTAAGCCGGTCCGGAACTCTGAAACCAAGAAGACATCAACAAAAAAAATATTTACTTAAAAATCACATTATAATTTTCTTTTAAATGGATCACAACTATGGATACAAGCACAATTGTAATTACAAATAATACAACAATCTAATAATCATAATTAGATTTGTCTATGGGTTAGGTGACTCGCTCAGCCTGGGTTGAATATGGGCAAGAATATTTATTTAGCACACTGGTCAATCTGGTTCGAATATAATTTAAAATATATTTTTTATTTAAATTTAATTATAAAATAAATAAAATTTATTATTCCATTAAATTTAATATACTTGATTTTAATGACAAATAAAAATGGGTACTTTGGGCGGGACTGGATCTGGCACCGGCTTGAAGTATTTTTTGAAACTAATTTTTAATATAATCTGACTTGATCTATAAATACCTTTAAATAAAATGATTAAGTTAATAATTAAAATATATCCAAATTTAAAAAATAAATTTGAACAAGACCCAACATGATGAAACATTTTTCTGAAATTCGGTATTTTTTAAAGAAAAAACCAACATTATAAAAGTTGAACCAAAATAAATCAAAATTCAACCCTCCACGCGAGACAAGAACTTTCTAAATAGTGTGAAATATTTTAATATTGTAGAGGCTTATCTAGAACTTGGCGTGATGAATAAAATGGACCAAACTCTAGGGCATGCCCCCAACTTTCTGAATTGTGTTTGATTACGACATTTCATTATTCAAAATGGACCATATAATAAGTAAATATATAATAAACTAAGAATTTATTTAAGATGTATCATTTTTTGAATGGTATTTAAAAAGATTTAATTATTTGTAAAAAGTGTTATTTTATTTATGAGCGTTAATTATATATATTTTTTAAAAATAAATATAAATTATATAAAAAATATAATTTTAAAAAAATTTGAGACATTAACATACACCCCAATTATCAATGTGGTTATGTGTGTGTATATATATATGTATATATATATATATATGTATGTATGATTTCAATTGATTAGCATTGGGTCACCATCCCACTTTTATTTGCTAATAAATCAAAATTAAACACCTTCCATCTTGCTTTACGCATAAGATCATCTTTGGTTTCACCAATGATTTGAAAGTCTTCATTTTTTTGCTAAAAAAGTTATTTGTATTTTTCATCCAATATATCAAAATCAATTATCATTAAATTATACAAAATTAACACATTTACAAAATAATTTATTAATTAATAAATACGTATAAACAGATTTATTTGGACTAATTTTTTGATACATATGTTGCGTAAGAAAATTTGACACAAACATGCATATTTACTATTTTAAAAATTAAAATTTAAACCTCAAATTCTACACCTTAAATCTTAAATTCTAATCATAAACCCTGAATTATAAAGTCTAAATTAAATTTCTAATCCATAAAATAGAAAAAAATATAATTTGGATCAAATAATTTTCCATCAATTTATACAAATTTCAATCATGTATAATTCTCTTCTTCAAAAATGAAATATTATTTGAAGTGTACAATTCATCAATTAGGATCACATCACATCACATTGTCACAATGTAATTATTTTTTCTAATCTCGAAGGAACAAAGTGATAAATTTCTTGCAACTGTTTTTTCTAATATTGAATGAACTTTATTGAAGCATGGGGTATCTTAGTAATTAAACCAAAAATTTCTTACATATTCAACATTATTGTCCTAAAATTTATTTTGTTTTTTTTCTTTCTAATAGCATCATTAATTTACATTACGTGTCGTGTCTGGTATTTGAATTATAGATCTATAATGGGCAAACATGAACAAGAGCCAGCTGTTCAATAAGAAAAAACATGAGCTTATATATATGGGTAAAAATACATCAATAATTGCTAAATTATAAAAGGAAAATAATTGTTGTAGTAAATGATCTTTTAAAAATTATAAAATTATCATTAAACTTATTGAACTAATATAAATGGTAAAGTTGTACGATAGTGTAATAATTTCATTAATTAATCTTTTTGTAATAATTCAGTAAACTTTAATGACCATTTTGTAACGGTTTGATAAATTTAATGATCAGTTTATAATATTTTGATAAATTAAATGATAATTTTGTAACTTTTCAAAGGTCAATGACTAAAACGATCATTCTTTCATAATTTAGTGACCACCGAAAAATATTATGGATATTTTATCAAACTATTACAAAATGATCATTCAAATTTCTCGAATTATAATAAAATGATCATTCGATAAATTTAATGATTATATTTTAATTTCTAAAATTTTAATCACCAAAAAAAAATATTTTTACTTAAATTAGTGATAATTTATGTACTCTTCCTGTCTTCCCCATATATTATTGCATTGTGTGCCCTTATATACATTGAATTTAATTCTCAACTTTCTTTTCGTATTTTTTATTATAAATTCATTTTTTTGTTAAGAACACAATATTATTATCTCGTGCCTCATAAAATCTTATTTTTGCACGTTCAAAAAATAATTATAATTTTTGGTAGAGAAAAAAAATCAATGAACCACAAAAGAAGGAAAAGAAAGATCCATATTTGTCCATGTGTCCTTTTTATTTGGTTTTCTTTAGTATATTTGCCTCTTCTTCTTTTTGGAAATTTTCTAATTATATATATAACCCGTAAGTTACAAGAAATTGACTAAAATAACAATTATTTTTATTTGCCTCTTCTTCCTTTTTGAGTTCATTTATTTTGATTAAAATTATATCAAGTGTGATCCGTCAAGGATTTATTCTGATTGATTTTAATTATAATTATTTAGACGTTCCATCGTAATATCAAATAAAATATTTAATTATATTCGAACTGTGTAAGCCATGGATTTTTGTCCATATTTATTTTAATTTTGATTATTATAATATTAATATTTAATTTACATTAAGTCATTGATTTTTATCGTGTAATTAACATTTAAATTGTGTAAGAGTAAAAAATAAGCAAAAGTGTGTGGGAAAATAATGAAGTAGAGTGGAATTTGTCAGACAGATTCAGTTCATGGTACATGTTCCTTGCCCAAAATTAAAGGCTCTTCCCTTTGACAAATAAAATAAAAATGTTTGGTATTGAAGCAATCTACCGTGTTCGGTAAAAATAAAATAACAAACAAAGCATGTGATATGATTATTAAATTATTAAAACAGATCATGGAATTTTCATTGCCTCTCTTATTACTGTTTGGTCAAAACAGTTAAAAATTGATAATAATTGTTTTTTTATCAGAATATGTATGATTTTATTAAGATTTAAAATTATATAAAAATTATCTGAATATATTGTTAAAAAATTTCTTAACCTAACATGAAAGGAAAAAAAGTACGGTCGAATGATTAAAAAAACAAAAGACACTCAACGCCCACGAACATCACCCCTCCAAGCTACAACCGCACCTATGAAAACGCAACTCCCAATGCGATCAGCTTACCACCGAAACAACATGCCAAACCAGTACTCACTCCCATACAATATCAAACATCGAAACCGACCAACCCCGCACCTAATTACCGCACCTCAATATAGCAACGCAGCTTTAAACTGAAGCCAACTCAACTAATCAATCACCCGAAACTACGATGCACGATCAACCCCATCTTTAACCAACGCGTCTGCGTGAGTTTGCCTCTCGAAATATATTAACAAAACATACACTTCACCTTGCATAGACATTATTAATTACACGACAATAACGTCACATTTGTCATAATCGTCGCTCAACATAAAAAATCTAAAAAACCGTCATACGTGAATCAGACTCAACCACAATTGAATATCTCACACCCCACCTCGACTCCACAATCATCTCGAAAGCCACTATTATTGCTCTCACCTCAGCCTCATTGGATTCTATAATACCCAACGGACGCGAGAACATAGCTAACACACATCATTTTGAATTTTGTAACATACCCCACACCCTGCTAATTCCAGCTTACCTCTCGTTGAGCCATCCACGTTGAATTTTAACACCCCAACTAAGGGTGATTGGCCGATTGCCATACAATATGAAAACTCCTCGAAACAGCACTCACCGGATTATGATATTTTCATGGACCATTCCACCATTGAGACTCCAAAATTGTCGACTCCCTCGAAATAGCTTTCACCCAATACAAGGATCGCAACTTAACTAAAAAAAATAGTTCATCCGACCACTTGTAATTTTTTCTTATTAAAAAGAAGCTCGTTTCTCACAAGCCATGCCGACCAAAGGACCGTGGCACACCCAGCTATCCACCACTTACGCACCTTACCTGTAAACATGCCAGCCCTTTAAACCAAAAAGGCATCCAATGAACTCACTAACACCATATCAACACTCCACCAATCAAAAAAACAGGTACTTGACGCGCCGAATCACCGAGCATGAGAACAATATATGGTCAATTTCATGCTTCCCCTTACGACACCATAAGCAAGTATAATCAATATTTACCCCAAGAAATTCCTTGTTCCATTTAGAAAACGTATCGTCGACAACCTCTTAAAAAAATAAACTACAAAAAATAATTGTTCCTTGAGTGGCACCTCAATCCCCTATATCGAAAAAGCTTCAAAATTCTCATCCGAAATCTCAAAAAAATTTATTAATCGTGTCAACTCTCCTACGAAAAACTTACCTTGACATCCGGACACCAAATTAGCTTGTCCTTCATGTTCCTTGACAAAGGTTGACACATGACCAACTCAACTAATTGTTGAAATTTTTACTTTAAAATTTGAGTTTTTTTCCCTTCTATTTTATGATTTGGAGCGACTATTATCAAATCAATAGAGTAACTAATAGAGTTTTCTGAAGTGACCCGCAATGAATACTACAGTCAGCCTGCAGTACTGATAACATCCCCTAAAAATAACTTAAAGTATTGACAACTTTTCTTGTTACAATGATAATCACCCTAAATTATTATATAAAAAAACACTCCAAACCTTAAAATAAAAAAAAACAATCTTATTACTGCAAAAAAAAAAGCCCATCTACACATGTATGATAAGTTGATAACTATCCATTCATAGCAGTTACTTCTCTTAATTTTATATATTTTGTATTATATAAATTTTCGGTTTACTTTTTGGATTACATTTAGATATAATGTATAAACTATTCATATATTTTTATCTATAATTTGACAAAAATACACGTTATAGCTCATGTGTTTTTTATGTTATAACAAGAGTGAAGATACAATCAACACATTTTAAATTATTGACTGTTGAATGTAGAAGGTTAAGTTAGTATAGCCTAAGCTGTTGATTATAAACGTTGGTGTAACTGCTTTAGTTAGGTTGTTAGGCTACTGTTAGCAGTTGTTAACTTTTTGTTTTAGGGTTGAGTTGAGCTATAAATAGCAACCCCTATCACCTTTGAAAATCATCTTTGTAAGCATTCTTTTCTGAATAATCAAATCAATTCTCTTCCAATTTATAGAGATCTCAATTTGGTATCTTTTACCAAGATCCTTGAGGCGTGCTTTCCGCTTGCGTCTGATTCTTGCTAGTTTCTTCTAGCGTTTAGTACTTTTCTTCTTTCATCTCCCTTCTGAGTTGAGTTTTTTAGTTTCTGGTTATCTCGTGAGTCACTCTTGAGTCTTTTCTTGAGTTCTTCTAAAAAATGAGTACTTCTGAATCCTCTACTGGGAAAATTTTCACTCACAAAACTATCAATGTTGTTCTTGATGAAATGAACTTCTTGTTGTGGAAACAACAAGTTTTGCTGACTGTTCGAAGCCACCGTCTGAAAAAACTTCTCACCGGACAATAAAAGCCTCCATCTGAGATGGTTACAAATGCCACTGGTCAATCGGTTCCCAATGATGTCTATGAGGTGTTTGTTGCTTAAGATTCAGCCCTTGCGTCCTGATTGTTGTCTACAATTAGTGCTCATATGCTACCATTGTTCGTTGGTGCTGAATTGCATATGAGGTTTGGGATACTGTTCTCAAATTCTTTTCTAGTCGCTTGACAACCAGTGTCATGAGTTTGCACTGCAAACTAAGATCCATCAAGAAAGGTGAACAAACCATGAGGTCTTACCTTACCCAGATCAAGGAGGTTTGCGATGCACTTGGAGCAAGCGGTAGCAAGGTCTCAGATGTGGAGCACATTGCCACGATCTTGAATGGCCTCTCGTCTGAGTACCAACCCTTCATGGTTGTTATCACATCCAGTAAGGACCCATTCTCTCTCGATGGTGTTAAGTCTGTCTTAATCAATGCTGAGACGCATTTGAGAGGATTTCATGTTGATACACAACTTCATATTGTTGCAAATGTTGCTCATATGCATCTTGGTCAAGGCATTGGGAACCAAGAATCAAGAAATAGGCCTTAACGGGTTTTGCTTCGGTTTTCCCCGTGTAACTCGTTCGATGCGGTCTGGCGGCTAGGCCGGGTCGAGGGGGTTATAATACTCCCATGTAACTAATATGTTATGTTAAATGTCACGGGGATAGATTCGGACAGGCTAGCCCGTGCAGCCTTAGTCGACGATCTTAAGTCGAGGACTAAGTCAGCCTTCGAATATCTAAGCTAGAGCGCTTAGAACTTGACGCGACAGAAGCTTTGTGGGGAAAGTAATGGCTAGGCAACGAGGGAAAAACAAGGATGAAGAGAAAATGTAAACTCTTACTCAATACTCAAGAAAACAAAGAAGAGTGGAATGATTTAGAAAGGGTAGGGAAGGCTCTATTTATAGCCTTGGCCCTCTCGATCTAACGGCTAAGCTTGATTCGATCCAAGGGCTATGGATGAATCTTATCTCCTAAACATAGCAACACTATCACATAATACAAAGTTGCCTAAGATACAAAGCTATGACATCATGGGTTGGGTGGCATAGAAGACTTTCCCTAAGTATGGCTCCATGGTGAACAATTTTCCATTTTTGTTGGTCAAAAGATGACAACTCAACAAGGGTCTTGGCCTCTTGGGCGGATTAGGCTAGGCATGGCCCGATTCTTGTGTCCAAAACCCCCTTGATAGCATGCTTGGTGCTAAATCGAGCCCTAGGGGTGTGGGCAACTCGAATGAGACTCCCTTAGGCCCCTCGGTGTGCACGTTCGGTGCTGACTCGGCCTCCTTGGTGTGTACATCGGGTGCTGACTCGGGCTCCATGGTTTGGGCAGCATGAAGGGTGCTCGACAAGGCCCCCTTGGGTGCGTGTAACGTGCCCCCTCGGGTCCTACTCTCGTGGGCAGCACATGGGGTGCTTGACTTGGCCCTATGGTGCGCGGGAAGTGCTCCGACTCGACTCTCTCGGTTGTGGACACCACATGGGGCGTTGGGCATGGCCTCTTTGTGTGTGGTGTTGGCGTCTACTCGGGTCCCTAAGTCGGGTGAAGGACGTGGTGCGCTAAGGCAAGCATGGGTGTGGCTTGCTCGGTCGTGGGAAGTCGGGCTGTGACATTCTCCCCCACTGAATCTATCAACACCATCGTCGATAGGCGATGATGAGTCCCGGTCGTCTTGTCCTCGAACGTCCTCAGCTCCTCGTCAAGTTCCCGCTCGGCTAAAGGAACTCTCGTGCAAAGTGTAAGGCCTTCGTGCCTTGGGTCTCGATCCGTCTCGATGGTTTGTGTCTCCTCGTCAAAGGAGACGTTCGCCTTGCTTTGTGCTTGGCTCGGTTCGCTCCACTCTTGGCCATCGACTTCCTCGTCCAACGGCTTAGGGATGATGGCAAGGTTCGCTTGTTCTCTTGATGGCAACTCCATCTCGTAGGCCTTCTCGCCTACTTGCTCCTTGACTTGGCTCGGTCCCTTACTCGATCTCACAAGCAACCTGTGGACAGAACTAGAGCAAGTTAGACTCAAATTTTCATAAATTGGCTCACTTATCTCGGACACAATGTCCATGTCGGTTGGCTTCACTATGCCTTGTCGATACTCAAGGCAAGTGATGATGGCGGGGTCGAGGAATAACCCATCTTCGGTGCTCTCTAGCACTTCTCCCTCGGTTTGGATGATGGTTGGAGACTTTTGACTGGCTCCTTCCATTACGGTATTTTGGCTCGGTTCCATGGGCTCATACCACTCGTCCATGAACTTTGACCACTCAGCAAATTCGGCTTGCAACTCTTCATAGAAAAGTGCTAGCCCCTCTCCATCGGCTTGGATGGTGTCTCGCTCACTCGGCTTTCTTCTATCGAAAGCACTTGGATGTTTCACTTGCATCGGCAACTCTTCAATGGCAAGTGCCTCATCGTTGGACTCGAACGGCTTGATGCGATCTAGAAACACAATCTCTCACTCATCCCCTTTGGCTTGATCCACTTCACCAAACTCAAAGGATGTTATCCGATGTTGGCCTTTGGATGGTGGCACAACACTCGAACGTGGCTCAAACTCACGAACCACCTCACTCCTTGGTGGCGATGTCTTTGGCAACTCCAAAGATTTCTCGTCCTCGGTCTTATGGTCCACCTTACTCATTGGCGGACGACTAGCATGCCCCACCTTGTACCCTCGGCTTAAGGCATTGGCTACGTCATTCGACAACCTTGGGTTGCACTTCCAAGTAAAGTCGAATCTCTTAAGAATTTCTTACCAATAAACATGATTACGAGACAACTTTTCTTGGGTTGGAAAATAATCTTTTAAATCACTCTTGGTATAGATGGCAAACCTAGGCCTAATTAATCGTTGTCTCCAAGCATGCAAGCAACGCACAACCACGATCATCTCTTTATCATGATTTGAGAGCCTCTTCTCGAACTCATCGAGCTCGCGGATCTCATGTGCAATCGAAACTCCTTTCTCCAAGATAATTCCTTCGATGGTGTCGGTATTTGCGAAGGTATGAACTTCAAATGCCTCAACATCCTCGAACTCATCAAGGACTTGTCACATTGCCTCAGGGACTCCTATAGACTCTCCCATGGTCTCGTCATCGTCAGATATCTTTGTTTCGCACACTCTTTCATGAGAATTGATGCTTGGCAACGTCTCGCCTTATTCATTTTTCAACGAATCAACACCAAGTTGTTGTGAACCTACATCAACCACAACTTTGGCTTTTGGCAAGAAAAGTGTATCAATTTGCTCGAGACAAGATAACCCAATAATAACTTCATATTCATCAAAGAAAAATTTAGATATTACCGAGATATTGGTTGTTCCACACCAATCTCCAATTTGGTGGCTCACGTCCCATGCAACTCCTTTAATCGGCCTTTTGTGGGAATTGATGGTTTCGGTCCATCCATCTACCTCCTCAACTCGAAGGTCTAACCAATTGGCAATCTGATCGGACGCGATCAACAAAGATGCACTTGGATCCACTAGTGCACGTAGCTTTATGTCGGGAAACACTATGTCCACAAACATAGGTTCCTCTTCCTCATAGTCGCTCTTGACTTTAATTGAGCCTAAAAATGACCCATGCTTGATCTCATCTGCACCATCGTCTCCATGTTGGCAACAAGCACGTCACTCGTTGGCTCGTCATCATCACTCGAATACTCCATGGAACTGGGCTTCTCCCACGGCTTTGTGGACACATTGCCCCTTGGCAATCTCTCGCACATCAACACTTCACTACCGAAGTTTGATGTTTCATTCACCATACTCACTGGTGGTTCATCGAACAAGGAAACAAGCTTTGTGGCCTCGGTCTCATCGGACAAGCCTTGTCCTCGAACGCATCTACCAGACCCATTGGTAGCTCTTTGCACCTCGAAGCAAGCTTCAAAGCCTCAGGCTCATCAGGCTCGTCCTGTACCTTAGATCGCTTGGTTCGGTGCGGGCATTGGAAAGACTTGTGTGGCTCTCCACACCTCCAACACTTTGACGGCCTCCTTCTTGGGCAGTCTTTGGCATCATGATGGTCACTGCAACGAAAACAAAACCATGACCTGCTCACCTCGGTTCCAAGCGTTGCGCTCTGTGATTCCACGTCCATCTTTGCCACAACGATCCTCCCCCTTGCGCTAACTCTAACTCGAACAGATGCGGAAAATGACTCTGATACCACTTGTCACGGGGCTAGGTTCAGACAGGCTAGCCCGTGCGGCCTTAGTCGACGATCTTAAGTCGAGGACTAAGTCAGCGTTCGAATATCTAAGCTAGAGCGCTTAGAACTTGACGCGGCGGAAGCTTTGTGGGAAAAGTAATGGCTAGGCAACGAGGGAAAAACAAAGATGAAGAGAAAATGTAAACTCTTACTCAATACTCTAGAAAACAAAGAAGAGTGGAATGATTTACAAAGGGTGTGGAAGGCTCTATTTATAGCCTCGGCCCTCTCGGTCTAACGACTAAGCTTGATTCGATCCAAGGGCTATTGATGAATCTTATCTCCTAAACATGGAAACACTATCACATAATACAAAGTTGCCTAAGATACAAAGCTATGACATCATGGCTTGGGTGGCATAAAAGACTTTCCCCAAGTATGGCTCCATGGTGGACAACTTTCCATTTGTGTTGGTCAAAAGATAACAACTCAACAAGGGTCTTGGCCTCTTGGGCGGATTGGGCTTTGCATGGCCCGATTCTTGTGTCCAAAACCCCCTTGATAGCATGCTTGGTGCTAAATCGGGCCCTAGGGGTGTGGGCAACTCGGATGGGACTCCCTTAGGCTCCTCGGTGTGCACGTTGGGTGCTGACTCGGCCTCCTTGATGTGTACGTCGGGTGCTGACTCGGGCTCCATAGTTTGGACAGCATGGAAGGTGCTTGGCATGCCCCCCTTGGGTGCGTGTAGCGTGCCCCCTCGGGTCGTACTCTCGTGGGCAGCACATGGAGTGCTTGACTTGGCCCCATAGTGCGCGGGAAGTGCTCCGGCTCGACTTTTTCTATTGTGGACACCACATGGGGTGTTGGGCATGGCCTCTTTGTGTGTGGTGTTGGTGTCTACTCGAATTCCTCAGTCGGGTAAGAAACGTGGTGCGCTAAGGCAAGGCTCTATAAATGCGATTTGCTCGGTCGTGGGAAGTCGGACTGTGACATAAACTTTTAATAACAATGAAAGTTTTAATTATATTTAAAGTGGAGTTAAGACTGGTTTCACTGAGAGAGGATTCTCTATATATTGTTTTTCAATCCATAAAATTTAAACTTTTACTTAAAAAGACATTGAATTTCTTGTCACTCGAGCTGACAAATCTGTGTAGTTATATTTAACTGGAATGAATACGAAAATTTCAATAGGTTTATCTAACCAATTCATTCGGTTTTGAAGAGGGATAAAATCATATGCCCTTTACGGTGCCTTATTTATGCCCAATATTAAAAAAACACTATAAAATTAAATTTCAACTCTAAATTTTAAATCCTAAACCTTGCACCCTATACTCTAAAAATACACCATATCCTAAATTCTTTAAACCCTAACCATAAATCTTAACCTAAAACCCTAAATCAGCCTAAACTTTAAATCTAATTTTAAGCGTGGGGCATAAGTAGGGACAACGAAAAGGGAAGATAATTTTCATCTTTGAAAAGTACAAAAATCAACCTATACAACTAGTAATATAAATATTATAATAAATCGGATTTAAAAAAAAGATGGAAACCCTCTTTTATGCCCCCACTTTAAAATAGTGGGTTTAAGGTTTAGAGTTTAAGGTTTAAGGTTAAGAGTTATGATTAGGGTTTAAGAAATTAGGGGTATGATTTATTTTTAGGGTATAAGGTTTAGGGTTTAAGATGTGAAAATTAAGGTTAAGGTTTAAAATTTAATTTATAAGTAATTTTTAATGTGAGACATAGAAGGGGGCAGACTATTTTTACCCAACGCAGAGTATTTATAATTGAATCTACTTAAGTCGATCGGTTCGATTGCATAACCAATTTAACCCAATATATTATATTTAGAACTTCATTACTTTTGTTGAATGTGAATGGATTTGTAATATATCATACTTTAGGCTTGGTATTTGTGTTAGGTTTGTGTTTCAAATAATAAGTATATTTATTATGAGTTTTGATTCAAATATATTTATAAAAGTATATGAATTTTTACATATATAGAACCGAAACTAAATTAATTAAATTATATCGATTCAATCAGTTAACTCAGTTTTAACTGAATTTCGCTCCTCGTTTAGCGATGCTTCTATCTGCCGAATCACTATTTCCGGCAGCTAAAAGCATTGCTAAACTTTGGACAGTTCTTTTTGAACCAAACCTAAGAATAATGAAGAGCATTGTTTATATTCGAATGTTCCCAAGAGAAGTGGCCAAAAGAATACTGTCAAGATTTTATCACCACTACAACATGATGCAAAAAAGGTTCAAGATTAGCCCTGAAATCATACATTGATGGATAAAATCCGAACATCAACTGCGGTCCATCAAAACTCGGAATCAAATATCAATTTCAAATGCAATCGGCTAAAGAATGTTTTCGTTTAGAGTGCCAAAATTGAGGCTTAACCAGACAACAATGGCGGTTTATCTCGGAGTACATTCTGTGGCACGGATCAAAGTGTAGAACTGTAGGCGTTATGGTGCTGATAATATATCTCAACATGCATTGATCATCGTCATGATGGTGGTTGCCACGTTCCTGGCTTATAGGATGCACCGGACCCTGTTGGTTCTGAAGACCTGAAAACACAGTTCAGAGGATAAACGGACACGTAACCCGCGTTAGCAAAAGTGGTAAGCAGAGCAGGTCTATGTATAAAGCTATATTTTCCGAAAAGGGTCTGAAACTTACTCTGGAAATGGCTTTTCTTTCTCTTCATGTGTCTCTTTGAGGCTGTAAATACGAGGCGTGATGTTAAAGCATGCATATTATCAAGCAAGTTTCATGATATGATAAAAAGAAGATCAAATAAGCTCCAATGGCAACTCATTTTACCAGATATACAAAAAAAATAGAAACAAAACGACAGTCACTGGTGCAATTCGGACTGCGGTGATAGTAAAAACGAAAGGGGAATCCAGCATAGGAATCGGATTAGGAAAAAGATAAAGCCGCAATGATAAACAATTCAACGAGTTATATTTCAACAGCAATGTTAAAGATCGTGTTATAAAACAGTTTGTTTTCACCCACCTCTCATCTGATTCTCTTTCAACTTTGTCAACTGCAAGTAAAAACATCAGAATGAAAACACGGGCAGTAGCAAAGCTTTGATAAATAATATTAAGTTTTATAAGAGATGCATGGTTAGGTAAAAGATTATAATACCTTCCGAAGCAGATGGAAATTGCCGAATGAAGCTTTTTAAGTCTGGACCCCCTACTTTACCTATAAATTACAGTGTAATTATCAGCAACTGGACGAGTAAATATAGCAACGGGAAATGAGGAGACACAAGAGCAGCAACAAAACACTAACCCGAGCTCACAGCCTTCTTACTGCCTTCTCGGGCTTTCCTTTCTTCTTCTTCCTTCTTCAAAACTTTTCTCAAAAAAGACAAAAGCAAGAATTCTTTTTATCAGAGAACACAGTATCAGTACATGTAAATTGATATTAGTAGTGATACGTACGGGCAGCATTAAGCCTAACGCGTTCACGCCTTACTTCAAGTTCCATAATTTCCTGAAGATAGAAATAATAATATGTCAAGTCTGAGTTGAAAGCATTCCACCAGGATACCTTATCTGAAGCACTAGCAACCAAAGTAAAAGACCTCGATACCACATAATGTTTCTATCAAATATGTTGTCAATTTAAGATTATATTTATGCATTCGAATGTAAAATCACGGTTCACTTTATCTTTTGACGAGGGAAAGTCTCGCTGCCTCGAAATGTGGAGGGGTAAATGAATTCGCATAGTATGCAACGAAAATTTGTTTGTAAGTACCTCCGGAGTTGGAGCTATCTTTCGCTGCCCATTCAACCAACATATCCATTCCACTACAATCGAAATGCAAGAAACCATAAGTATCGGAAACAAACAATGCAGTACATGCTATAGGTTAGCTACTTTGAGAGTATCCTTGTCTATTCTATGCTATGATTAACGGGTACGAACCATACGGTTAACAAGCGAGCAACTTTCATCGAAAAGCTTACCTGGGATAGAAGTTGGATCTTGCTCTCCTTTGAATTCCACCCATCTTTTCTCCTTTACTAATACATTAGACAGAAACTACGATGTCAACGAAACATAATAGTATTGGCAAATGAAATTCTGCCTCAATTACAAATTCGGCGTTCTTTCCCAGCTTAATTTTTTTCCAGTTTACTTTCTCCCTATTTGAAGCATCATTATGATTTAAATCAAATTCAGACCAGGACTTCATAGCCAAATAGCAACATAGTTTTAAAACATCCATAAAAACGAGATCGAAAATCCGGTGCAACAACAACAAATAAACGAATCTAGACCTAAAATCACTAGAGACAAGCTTTGTTCTCAAGCACAAAATCAAATTAGGTCAATTTAACTTCCCACTACGTTGATAAACTGAAGAATTCAAGTCTTTCCCAACATTATTTCATAAAACAAAAGAGATAATCTCCAAACAAATCAACAGCTAACAATTTGAAACCATTAAAAAACAAAAAAATGCAATCCAAAATCCACACGTGTTCATACAATTTCTTCAAATTCCCAGATAGAGAATCCATTAACACAAAAGCAAAAACCAAATTAAAAGAATAGAAAAATAAACAAACTGGATCATTAACAAATACCCATATCAATAAAAATTAAAAATTCGAAAGTAAAAAAGAAAAAAAAATTAAAAAGAAAAGGGAAATGAGACCCACTTACAAATACCATCAATCTCTTCTTTTCTAGTGAAGTAACGATTCCCAGATTTATCTAAACCTACGAATGTTCTGTTGCTGAAAAACCCAGCAATTCTAGAGAACAGCTTTGACATTTCTGCTCCTAAAGCTGCGATCTTTTTTTTGGCTTTTTGGAGGTGGAACTGGAAGCTAAGGGAACACAGTAACTCAAAACGACATGATGTTTTGCGTTCAGATGTTCTAAAATCAATAAATCCAAAGGCTAAATTATGGGTTTGGTCTCTTTAATATAGTCAGCGTTGATATTTAATCCTTTTATCTTAATTTGACATAACTAAATCCCTCAATTTTGATAATATTACTAATTAATCTAGATAGTTTGAGTAAAGTACTGGCATTTATTTTTCTTAAAATCAAAGCTTCCAACTCATTATACCGATATGTATCTATTTTGTTGGAATTGGTATTGTTTTAGAGAAATTAACTTCAACGTTTTAACTAGAATGATTAATGGTGTAATTATTTGAACTAATTAATGATATTATCAAAGATCAAATCATGTCAATTTAAATATAATGATTAGATTTTACATATGAGCATATTATAGGGACCAAAACTAAAATTTGACCTTAATCTAAACCCAAAACCCTGCAAAAATTTCCTCTCAAAAACTATGTATTCTTCAAATCTACCGACTTGGGTCTCATCAAAACCTTCAAATTTCTCCAAAGTTCAGCTCTTTTATCAATTTAACGAAAACCCAATTCTCCAATTTGCTCAAAGATTACCCCAAAAAAACCTCTCAAAATCTCCTTCACCCTTTTACTCAGATCCATTGCCGCCTCCGTGAGCTCCAAATACGAATCGAAACAGTGAAAAACACTAAAAAAATCACTGGGGCAATGAAGCTGGTGGCTGTTGTAAAGGTCAGGAGAGCTTAAGAAGCTGTCATCAATGGTAGGCCTTTCACCGAAGCTTTAGTTGAGTTCTTTTTACACCATTAATGTTAGTTTACAATGTGAAGATGTTGATTGTCCTTTAACTGTTATTAGGCCTTTAAATAAAGTAGCTTAGTTGTTATAACTGGTGATAGAGGCCTTTGCGGTAGTTTCAACAATGCAGTGATTAAAAAGGCCGGTTCTCGAATTTTGGAATTGAAAGGTCTTGGATTGGATTACACTGTTATTAGTGTAGGAAAAAAGGGTAATTCTTGTTTTGGTTGATAGATTTGTCGAATGAGGTGGGTTTCCTGCTGCGAAAGAAGCTCAGGTGATTGCTGATAATCTTTTCTCGTTGTTTGTTACTGAAGAAGAGGTCGATAAGGTTGAGCTTGTGTACATGAAAGTTTGTATCTTTGGTGTAGTCGGATCTGGTGACTCGTACTTTGCATCCGTTGTCGATTAAAGGAGAGGTTTTTTATGTGAACGGGAGTTGTGTTGATGCTGTGGAAGATGAGTTGTTTATGTTGAACTTGACGACCAAGGGAGGGAAGCTGGTTGTGGAGAGGGATAAAGTGAGGTGGAAGGAGGGGGAATTTCTCCTCTTACGCAGTTCGAGCAAGATCCGGTGGCGGTGATGCCATGATACCTCTTTATTCGAATAGTCAGATCTTGAGGGCAATGCAGGAATCGTTGGTGAGTGAGCTTGCAGATAGGATGAATGCAATGAGTAATGCTACTGATAATGTGATCGAGTTGAAGAAGAATCTTTCCATTGTTTATAATCGGAACGGCAGGCAAAAATCACCGGTGAGATTCTGGAGATCCTTATGAAGTGCAGTCTTATGATTATGATTGCAATAAAAGATGAATTTGTCCAATGATTGTATTTTTTGCTTCATTTTCCCTTTTTCTATGTCTCACCATTCAGCATGGTGCTTTTTCTTGCAATTTGAACTATCTTATATGCTTCAAGGTTATATACTGGTGTCAAATTCGTTCGAATTGATGGTACAAATTATATGGAGACTAGAGAGAATGAAGCAGTGATTAACAACATCAATGTATTATAAGTTTATAACAATATGGTTATATTTATATTATATAGATATTGAAGATTTACAAATAACACACTTCTTGACATTAATTAAACACAAGATTTGGAGTACATGCAAATTCAATCTGTTGGTTTATATTGTTATTATTAGATCATAGAAATTATTTACTCTAATGAATAGCTATGCACAACTTCATTCTATGTAATAAGCAGCAGATTTTGTGCTCTTATTTAGAACCTTGAGAAGTCTCTGCTCTGCTAGTGATTATATGCTGAAGTCTCCCCCAATAACCTGTAAAGAGGTCATTCGATTTCGATTACGAAGCGGAGAGGTTATTGATTTGAAGCTAAACTGTCTATTTCTTGTTAAGGTTTCGAATGACAAATGGAAGTATTCCACCATGATTGAAGTAAGCCAATTCCACCTGCACATAAATTCTCATGCAAGTTAGCAACATTTATATGCAAAGCCAATGGTTTAATCCTGAATGGTTGGGTCTTGGCATACCTTTGTGTCGAACCGGGCAGTGCATGTGAAGGATTTTCCAGTGTCAGTTGTGATGGTAGCATCTTGGCCGGGTCTTATCTCACGGATTTTACTTGGAAGGTGAATTGTATAGCGCTCGAGACCTGTTAAGCCTAGTGTATCTGCATCCTCCCCAGGCTTGAAACAAAGTGGGATGATCCCCATACCAACCAGATTACTACGATGGATCCTCTCGAAGCTCTTAGCAATCACTGCCTTGACTCCCTATACAAAGGGGAAGAAAGGGTGAATTAGAGTTGATAGATTAGAAGAGCTAGAAGAAAGGGGAAAAAACATGATATTTGAATGTGTTTGTACCAGTAACATCGGTCCCTTGGCGGCCCAATCTCGTGAGCTGCCGCTTCCGTAATCTGATCCAGCTAAGATAATAGTGTCCTGCTTGGCAGCCTTGTACCTCTGCGAGTAGATGATATTCGGCAGTTAGTGAATATGGTCTAACCTTAAATCATGCATTTCTAAAGGCTAATGTCAGCACTCACCATTGCAGCATCGTATATATTGAGTTTATCTCCTGTTGGGATATGAATCGTCTTAGGGCCAACTTCCCCCTTCAAGAGCTTGTTAACAAGGCGGATATTAGCAAATGCACCCCTTTCCATCACCTCATCGTTTCCTCGACGACTGCCGTAGGTATTGAAGTCCCTCCGGTCCAGTCCGCGCTCAAGAAGAAACTTCGCCGCAGGGCTATCCTTGTGGATACTACCAGCTGGGGAGATGTGGTCGGTTGTAATACTATCACCAAAATCCAGTAAGCAATAGGCATCTTTCACTTCATATGGCCCTGGTGGTTCTGCAGTCATGTCTTTGAAGTACGGAGGCTCGTGAATATACGTCGAGTTCGGATCCCAGGAGTAGAGAGTGGACGCAGGGACATCGAGCTGATTCCACATAGGATTCCCATCTCTGATAGCTAGATATGCACTCTTGAACATATCGGGCAACACACTCGATTGAACCACCTGTTAAAACATGAAAATCGGTATCGTTTTTGATCGATCCTTTCTTTCAAATAGTTTCTCGAAAGATATCAAAGTTTACCTCGGCTATCTCTTTGTTGCTAGGCCATATATCCCTGAGATAAACGCTCTCACCATCCTTTCCTGTTCCTATAGGCTCTTTCTCAAAATCAATATCAACCTGGAAATATATGACAGCAAATGGTAAATGATTCATCAAAGTTGCCAAGCATGCTGGCAAACAAGAAACGGTTTTACATACCGTGCCGGCAAGGGCATAGGCAACAACTAGTGGAGGTGAAGCAAGGTAGTTAGCTCTTGTCAAAGGATGAACTCGACCTTCGAAATTTCGATTCCCAGAAAGAACAGCCGCAGCGACAATATCTGTAACAGTTTATCAAGATAGTTAATCAATGGAAAGAAATTATAATGATATTTACAAGGACCAAGAGTTTGAGGTAATTATGAATATAAATGACAGTCAACTCCAGAAACTTACCATTTTCAGAAATTGCAGAAGCGACCGAGTCATCGAGTTCTCCAGAATTGCCTATACATGTTGTACAGCCATAACCAACGATATTAAAGCCCTGCTGATTCAGGTATTTCTGCAATCCACTGCAGACACCAAAACAAGAATAGAATGTAACTCTTTGTACATTTTTTGTTTTCACAAAATCAAATTATAGTAAACAATTGACAATAGATACCTTTTGAGCAAATATTTTGTCACAACTCCAGAACCAGGAGCAAGACTGGTTTTAACCCATGGCTTAACCTAATGAGATATATATATAATGATATGAAATATTTTGCAAGAAAATGAACAGAAGACTGATCTGCTATTTGCTAGCTAAAGAAAGATGAAGTTTAAGAAGCTGATGAGATGAACTCTAACCTCCAAACCTAGCTCAGAAGCCTTCTTAGCAACAAGTGCAGCTCCAAGCACGACACTAGGATTCGATGTGTTTGTACAACTTGTAATAGCTGCAATGACAACGCTACCATGCTTAAGTTCAGCAGGTTGTCCTTGAAATGTGAACTTTGCAACTTTATTCTGCTCTTTCTTTGGTACTGCAAAGCCCTGCAGGGAAGCAAGGATCATAAAATATCGTACATAAGACCAACATATGATGAACACAATAAGAATGCTTCAATTGCTTAGTCATGAAGACTAACTGAGGAAATAGATAGATCGGTAGGTTTTGGAGCAGATCAAGTCCGATTGCGCCGTAGGCTACCCAAAGAATGTCTTAGTGTTTCACGTAGGCTAAGACTAATGAAACTAAGCACGCAAGAGGTTCTGAAGAACAAAGTGCAAGGAAGCTGTCTGTGTCTAACCTTGAATCCGAGTTTATTATCGAGACATGCTTGCCAGTCGGCCTTCATTTCTTTCAAAGGGACTCGGTCATGAGGCCTGTCAGAAAGCATCAAAGAGAACTGTGAATCAACAGGAAAACAATGAAGATCATTGAAGTAAAAATAAGTGGATAAGTACCTTTTTGGACCTGAAATGCAGGGTTCAACACCAGCAAGGTCCAATTGCAGATAAGCAGAGTATGCTCTTTCTTGTTGAGGCTGATTGTAGTCGACAAACATCTTATTCTCTCGCAAATAAGCTTCTATCATTGACACCTGATAGAATACGAAACATAAGTCAAGCCACCAATAATATAACTTCTCATAAGCATACTAGTTTGAGACTATAGCAAAGGGGGAAGGAAAAAACACTCACTGTCTCATCAGTTCTACCGGTTAACTTAAGGTACTGCAGTGTTATATGATCCACAGGGAAGAAACCCATGGTTGCACCATATTCAGGAGCCATATTTGCAATTGTGGCTCGATCAGCCAATGATAGTTCAGCCACTCCCTCTCCTACAAGCACATTGAAGATCATTATTATGATGATAAAGCCCTATAAACCGGGTATTGAAGATGGTAAACTATTCCATTTCCGAGTTATATGATCATAGAGCTAACCATAAAACTCAACAAATTTGCCAACAACACCATGCTTTCTCAACACCTGTGTCAGAGTCAAAACCAAATCGGTCGCTGTTACACCATCTTGCAATTTCCCCAACAACCTGAATCCAACAACACCAGGCAATACCATGCTCAGGGGCTGCATAATTTGCAAAATAAAGCATTAGAAACAAAAGTAAATAAGCTTTTCAATTAGATAGCAATTCCCAGTCAAAAAAGAAAATAGAGGGCTGAGAATACCTGGCCTAGCATTGCTGCCTCTGCTTCAATTCCTCCAACTCCCCAGCCAGCAATTCCTAGTCCATCTATCATTGTTGTATGTGAATCAGTACCAACCACACTATCAGGAAACAGTAGCCCATCTTTTTCAAAGACGACACGAGCCAGGTATTCCAGGTTAACCTTCCAATTTATTGATAAACAAACTCAGTGCCTACGTCTCATTAATTTGAACAGATAACTGTGTCTGCGTGTATATATCTATGTATGTATGTATGTATGTTTACCTGGTGAAGAATTCCAGAACCAGGAGGAACAACGAGCATGTTCTTGAAAGCAGATGAACCCCATTTAATGAAAGCAAATCTCTCTTTGTACCTCTGAAATTCGAGTTCCGTGTTTGCTTGTACAGCATTTTCAGATCTTGTCACATTAACCTGGACTGAATGATCCACAACAAAATCCACTGGGACCTGGATGGAAAAAGTGAATGAACATACTGGCAAACTATAGGGAAAAAGAAAAAAGTGCACATAAAGGCCAAACTCCAAACCAGTGGATTAATCTCATTAGGATCATCGCCAAGATTCTTCATAGCATCTCGCATGCTTGCCAGGTCAACCACCGCGGGTACTCCTGTATAATCCTGGTAAAGAGAAAAGTCCACAGTTAACTCAAAAAACTCCAAAGGCAATAAGATCCAATAGTCAGTTTATCCTACAAATTACATGTAAGAGAACACGAGCCGGCTTGAACGGGATTTCGACTTGCTCCGGTGATGTATTCTCCCAATCAATGATCTTTTCAACATCATCCTTGGTAACTTGAAAGTTGTCACAATTACGTATTGCAGATTCCACAAGGATCCGTATCGAGTACGGCAGACGGTCTGATATTAAAGCAAACAAAGATAAAACAAGAAAATGAAAATGAAAAGTTGAGTTCTATGCAGTGATACAGTCAACATGTTATTTCAATTCAAAATATTCATTTGCTTTTCCTGATATGTAATATAGTGAAAGATTCTAATATAGCCAATATATACATAATAATAATAATACAGGGAAATAAAGTAGATTGAAAATTGTGGCAACATACCGATTCTGGGATCATTAAGAGCAGATAAGCTAAAGAATTTGCCAAACTCTCCACCAATAGGATTGGGAAGACTTGTTAGGATTGCTTTGAAAGCATGTTCAGAAGCTGAATAGATTATAAGTAAAACAAGCAAGCAATCATATATCAGAAAAAACATATAAAAAACTAACATCAAAACAGAACCATGCATTCAAAATTTCTCAGAAATCAAAAACTAAAAACCAACAAATGATGAACCATTGAACCATTTCCTCACCATATTGTCCTCGGGGTGCCATAAGCCTGTTGTCAACAAGATCAGAACAAGTAGGCATCTTCTTTATTCCCTTTTTTTAAATTTCCCTTCTCTTTGCTTTGAAAATAATACAACAACTACAAAAATAACTACAGTTGGTGTGCTGGGGTATTGGTCTTTTTTTATATTCCAACAATCTCCATGGATAAGCATTAGAATTTAGACACTAACGTTGGCAATGATGGTGATTTGCTTTCCAAGGCAATAGGTGGTTGAGACTTGAGACAAAGAAAGTGGCGTTTCAAAACCGATTACCTTCCATAAAAATCAAACCTTTTGTTTAATTTCACGGTCAAAAAGTTGCCACTTTGTGGGGAAAATGAAAAGGGTGTATCTTTCTAAATGGTGTTAAATGATTGTACAAAACACAGCCCCATGTTTTGTAGTTGAAGTTGAAGGATAAAAGGGAAATCGAACTTGTCTTTAGAGGGGGGAGGTTTCACCTGTCAATCGGGCAATGACATGAACCGCCACCAGATATCGTTTTTCTGCTCTACGAAAGCTGAGTTTGACCGGGGAGAGAATCAAACATTGAGGGATACATAATAGGGAATCGAAGCTGTCGCCTTTTTGGCAAAGTCGGTGGCACCTCGACTCGGTCAGGCAATATCACAAGCACCTTAGTTGGATCGTACAGCTGCGCTTGTAAATAGAGAATTTTTAATATATTGATTATTGGGTGTCTGAATTTTTCAGCATCTTTTTATTGTTTTTTTTTTTAACTATCGGTTTTCAATATATTAGTTGACTATTTTAAATCGAGTATAGAAGAAACCTATCATGAGTGACTCTCTCATTTCAATGTTTTACTCGTCAAAATTCGAACTCTTACTCTAAAAATATCTAATATCTTATTCCACTATATCACTTAGTTATCGACTTATTATTGTTTTTTTAGGAGGTCCAAACTTCATTTACAAAAATATATATATATATATAATAGGGTAAACTACTGTGCAGGTCCCTTATGTTTAACGAGTGTACAGAGTTAGTCACCACTTTTGAAAAGTGCATATTAGTAGTCCTCTACGTTTTCGATGTGTAAATACTTGGTCACTCCGACGTTAACTCCGTTAGTCCCCTAACGGAATGCTGATGTGGCGAAAGGATAAATTACTGCAATAGCCATTAAAATTTATCTCATGTACATTTTTTTTCCTCAATTTAAAAAAGTAAACATTATAGTCACTAATAAAACTGTTTCTTTATAATTTCACCCTTAAATTTTTAAAAATTCATTTTTCAATCCTAAAACTTTACAATCAATTAACACAATAATATTATAAATGCTTAGATGAAAAATAGGTGCCCAAAGTATACCCTTTGAAACTTAGGTGCCCAAATTGCTCCTATTTAATAACTCAAACTTAAAAATTTAGTCCACTAACTACTAAAAAATTCGAGTTATTGGAATTTATATTTTATAATTCAAACTTTATTTTGAATTTTTGAGTCGAGTTTATGAAATTATGAGTCGAGTATTTTCACATCAAACCAAAAAATTTATTTTTTTCGAGTCAAGTCGAGTTATTGGAATTTCTATTTTATAATTCAAACTTTATTTTGAATTTTTGAGTCGAGTTTATGAAATTATGAGTCGAGTATTTTCACATCAAACCAAAAAATTTAATTTTTTTGAGTCAAGTCGAGTTATTGGAATTTCTATTTTATAATTCAAACTTTATTTTGAATTTTTGAGTCGAGTTTATGAAATTATGAGTCGAGTATTTTTCACATCAAACCTAAAAATTTAATTTTTTCGAATCAAGTCGAGTGTTGCACTTCCCTACATATAATTTTTAATTTTAATCTGTGTTTGTCCCAAGGTCCGGGCTCCTAAAAAATTTAATTTTTTAATTTTTAATTTATTCTCACAGAAGTGGACCCAAAAGCATAGTTAAATCCGAAAATACCATACGATTATATGATATAAATTTAATTTAAAATTCTTGTTAAAATGTATTGCAAAATATAATATGATATGAAATATAATTTTAGTTTATAAGTATGAAGAATTATATGGTTGCGCTCTATAAGGACAAGGCCTCCTTGCGTCCTGTGTCTGCATGATCAGGCTGTAATATTACTTTCTTTTAGAGTAAAATATAATTTTTACTAATCAAGTCGAGTGTTGCACTTCCCTAAAAATTTAATTTTTTTCGAATCAAGTCGAGTATTTTCACACCAGATCCGGGCTCCTGACGTGGCGGCGAGCAAAACTCCTAAGGTTCCGAGTCCAACCGACGTCGGTTGAGCCTCTATCGGAGCTACGTAAGTTCCGACGACGACGACGACGGCCGAAGTTTTTCTTGGGACAAACACGGATTAAAATTAAAAATTATATGTAGGGAAGTGCAACACTCGACTTGATTCGAAAAAAAATAAATTTTTAGGTTTGATGTGAAAATACTCAACTCATAATTTCATAAACTCGACTCAAAAATTCAAAATAAAGTTTGAATTATAAAATAGAAATTCCAATAACTCGACTTGACTCGAAAGAATTAAATTTTTTGGTTTAATGTGAAAATACCCGACTTATAATTTCATAAACTCGACTCAAAAATTCAAAATAAAGTTTGAATTATAAAATAGAAATTCCAATAACTCGACTTGACTCGAAAAAATTAAATATTTTGGTTTGATGTGAAAATACTCGACTCATAATTTCATAAACTCGACTCAAAAATTCAAAATAAAGTTTGAATTATAAAATAGAAATTCCAATAACTCGACTTGACTCGAAAAAAATTAAATTTTTTGGTTTGATGTGAAAATACTCGACTCATAATTTCATAAACTCGACTCAAAAATTCAAAATAAAGTTTGAATTATAAAATAGAAATTCCAATAACTCGACTTGACTCGAAAAAGTTAAATTTTTTGGTTTGATGTGAAAATACTCGACTCATAATTTCATAAACTCGACTCAAAAATTTAAAATAAAGTTTGAATTATAAAATAAAAATTCCAATAACTCGAATTTTTTAGTAGTTAGTGGACTAAATTTTTAAGTTTGAGTTATTAAATAGGAGCAATTTGGGCACCTAAGTTTCAAAGGGTATACTTTGGGCACCTATTTTTCATCTAAGCATTTATAATATTATTGTGTTAATTGATTGTAAAGTTTTAGGATTGAAAAATGAATTTTTAAAAATTTAAGGGTGAAATTATAAAGAAACAGTTTTATTAGTGACTATAATGTTTACTTTTTTAAATTGAGGAGAAAAAATGTACATGAGATAAATTTTAATGGCTATTGCAGTAATTTATCCTTTCGCCACATCAACAATCCGTTAGGAGGCTAACGGAGTTAACGTCGGAGTGACCAAGTATTTACACATCGAAAACGTAGAGGACTACTAATATGCACTTTTCAAAAGTGGTGACTAACTCTGTACACTCGTTAAACATAAGGGACCTGCACAGTAGTTTACCCTATATAATACTAAAATGATTTATATTTAATACATCGGTTGTGGAAAAAAGTTTTCACATACATCTCAATTTTAGGGTTTAAAATTTAAGTTTATTTTTAGTATTTATGGGTTTAGAATTTACTGTTTGTAGTTATAATGAATGATTTAGTTTTAAAATTTAGGGTTTATAGTTTAGGATAATATGAGTAAGAAATTTATACACATTAAATTCTAGCCCTAATCCATGAATTCTAATAACAATCTTTAAATTTTAAACATCTAGCCTTAAACTAAATTCTTAAACCTTAAAACTAAATCTCTTGTAAAAAAAATTAACCATTTGTATATAGAATAATTACTCAAATAAAAATAAACTACAAACAAAATATTTTTATCTTTGTAGTATCTTATTTTACTTGTTAAAAGTAAAAGAATAAAAATTGTGCTCACTTATATTATAAATTTATTATATTTTAGTCATTGAATCGTTAATGTTAATTTATTGATATAAAATAAATTTTTAATTTATATAAAACATATTAGGGTAAACTACATGAATGGTCCCCTGATTAAGCTCCAATTATCTTTTGCGTCTCTTAACTATCAAAAATTACAAAATGGTCCCTCGACTTAAAAAAATAACAAATTAGTCCGACGCTATTAAAGATTCAACGACTGATGATATGGCAGTTAATATAAATTAATATAATTATATAATTAGCTTTCAAGTTCTATACTTATTTTAATTTGACCATAATTCTAAAAATTAACCCACATAATTTTAATAATTTATCAATTTAGTTTATCATTTTTTCCCTAAAAAAGGGTTCATTTTCTTCCTTTTTTTTGGTGTCAAATTGAAATCTATTTTCCTATTTTTTTTTTGCTTGTTTTCTGCAATTGAAAATTTTCCTTTTTGGTCCAAAGGAGGGCCTTGAAGGGTTGTTTTTTCTCTTTTAATTCAACGCAGACTTCAGGCACAATGGTTGTGGTGAAGCAAGCATTTACTTTGTTTGACAATAGTTCAATTCTCTAAAAAAAAAAAAAAACCCAGAAAGATTTGTTCTTGAACTACTATTAAAAGCTTTGCGAAATACCCACCGAGTATAGTTTTATGATGGGTTCAATTTTCCATTGTAATATGTGAAGATCCAGTTAAGAATTCAAGGTATTCTGAATGTGGCCACGAACCTTGCGGTATAGCCAACGGTGCGATTCTGGAAGAAGCAACATGAGAATGAACTACACAAGTGCCGGAAGACCTGCAATTTCGAGCATCCGCCGCCATGTCCCTAGCACCTGGAGAAAACAAAAATGCCATCAAAGTTCAACACCGATGATAAGAAATCCGTTCGTGCTAAGCAAACACCCAAAAGCTAAAATCAGTAGATCTTAAGCAAAATTGAGATAAGGCAGATGCAGAAGTCGAAATTATAACAAAATACAGAAGTGAGACATGGGTATTGATCTAAGTAAATAACGGGAACAAAAAAAAAACAGTTTTAAAAGTTGAAAAAAGATGAATATATCTCGAAATAGAGTAGTCACCGACAAGAGGAACAAAGAGATCTTGGGGAAGCGAAAATGAAAATGAATGGTTGTGAAAGGGCCAAAGCAAAACCCCGCGTGTTTGATTTGGTGAAACTGGTGAGAGGGGGAAGAAAAGGAACTCTTTCGTAGAAAAGTAGATGGACTAAATTGATAGAATATTAAAATTATGTGATTTAACTTTAGAATTAGTGTCAAATTAAAATAAGTGTAGAATTTGAGGACTAATTATGTAATTATATTAATTTGTATTAACTGTCACGTCATTTGTCGTTAAATCTTTAACGGCGTTGGACCAATTTGTTATTTTTTTTAAATTGGGGGACCGATTTATAACTTCTGATAGTCAAGAGACGCAAAATGATAATTAGAGCATAATCGGGGGATCATTTATGTAGTTTACCCAACATATTAATTAATTCGTTGTACTAAAAATTTACTCAAAAACGATATCCACTAATTCGTCTAGTGGCTAAAAATACTCATATTGTCTTATTTTGTATGAGTTTGAATCCCGACATGAAAATACAATATATATACTTAATCAAAAATTACTCAAAAATATTTTTAATATATTAAGAAACTATATTTTAAATTTATTTTTTATCTTTTAATTTTATCTATAAAAAAAAGTTGTCATTACCTTGTTTGTTATACCTATAGAAATAAGTCACTCACCTAACGCCCCAAGATTCATGCACCGCCTACCCTAAGTTTAGTTTAATGGACATTATCGTTAATACTATACACAAGAAAAGGTGTTATTAAATATGTTTCAAAAATTATCATCGGGATTTAACGATTGATTTTAGTAAAAGAAAAAAAAAATGTTATTAATTTTAAAATAATTCGAATTTAAGTAATTTTGTCTGTAAAGTATATTTTATTAAAGTGTTAAAAAAGTAGGAACATATATCATCTTGTATTTATGTTAAAATATTTAATATATATTTAATCATTTGATTTTTTTAGTTTAAGTCAAGTTCAATCCTACCAGTCAAATAAATCAGTGAAAGGGTTTCAACGAATTTTACAAAAAAATTATAAAAAATAAGTTTTATAACCTTTTGGAATTATAAAATACTTTTTGAAATTCGAGATTTTAAACAAATAAATTATCAAACTAAATCTATTAATAATTTACATTCTTATCACTTTAACTTAATCTCAACTTTCATTTCGATCACAAACTTTTAATAAATTATCTAAAATGTAAATTATTCTAAATCTATTATTCTCAAGTGATTTTTTGTTTTGTTTTGTTTTACTTTTAAAAAATAACAGTCTAAAGGTGATTACAAGGTCGTATCTGTTCATTCATATTACTATTAATCTTTTGACAATACACGCCTTGTAGATATAACGATTGAACTCAGGTCTTTTAAGATGAACATCATTCGTTTTTCTACTGGGAGTACTTGTTAGGTTCACTTTAAAAATCTTTCTAAATGTATAAATATTTAAATTAATTGCTTTAACCTTAAATTTAGTGATATTGTCTATAAAGTCGTATTTTAACTTTTTTTTTTAGTTTAGCTCAAATAAATTTATTTTATTCGATTCAAATCTAACTCTATTTCATTTTACTTTATTTAAAAATGTCAAATTAAATTCAGGCCAAGGAGAATTCCAAATAAGAATCTCATATAGATAAGCATGACACAACATAGCTAGGCAAGTGGCAACAAAGAACTCAAAAGATTTATCTGAATACCACAAATAATAAATGAGTTTGATATCTGTAAATTTTTAATTATTAAAATTTAACTAAATGTTTTACTCAATTTTGTTCCCACATAAATTACTCAAGTATTATTTATTGAATTTGAATTAAATATTATTGACTTTATAAAGTTATATAAAGGGTGTAAACAATTTGATTAAAACTGACTGATCTCCTGTTAGCCCGAAATTGACCCGAACCGAATTGAACCTAAAATCAACCGACCGAAAATGACCCAAAACACAATAAAATCGAACTGAACCGAATCGAATCTGAACCAAATGACATCAGACCTAAAATAACTCGAACTGAACCCAAACCGATTGACCCGTTTGCCACCTCTATTCTCCATTTTGCGATCTAGATACGGATTCATAAATCTAAATTCTCAATCTGCATAAACGATATGAATTTGGAGAACAAATATCATAGAGTATCTATACATACTTCGAATTCGTAACGAATAATCATGTCAACATCTGAATAAGCAAATTACCTGAACTTATAATTCACAAAAATAAATCAGATATCTACAAATATTCGAATTCACATTTTGAATGATGGATCCTACACAACAACTATCAAGTCCGTCACTTTCCGAAAATATAATTAATTTTAAAATGTTTTATTAATTTAAAACCGTACGCTCTAAATTTAATTTTAAACCTTAAAACAAAATTATTTGTGAAATTTTTTAATTTTCACCAATGTATTAAAATAATTAGGATTTAAATCTAGACCGGTTAAAATATAAATTTCTAATAAACATCAGAAATCACGTGATTCTTCGGTCGAACAACGCATGGATTTCCCGCCTTACCTTTTTCAAAGACCTAAAAGCTCTCTTTTTTTCTCCGCCCTATCTCCTCTAATTTTCCCACCCTTATTTTCCCGCCTCCCAAACACACTTCTCTTTTCTCATTAAAACCCCAATTTATTTCTCTCCACGAAAAGAAATAACACCCCCCTCCACCGTTCCTCATTCATCAAAAAAATTCACAAAATTTCCCAGATGAAACCCATCACAAGATCCTTCAAGACCGAAGCAGCATTCCACAAGTATCTAAAGCCAGGAGCTTTAGCCCAGTTAAGAGACTCCAAAATCAATGCCCGATCCAACAGGCTCAAACTATTCCGACTCGACTCGATCCCAAGTCTGATTCCGACCCAAACCCAGATCCAAATTTCAGATTTTGAGCAGATCCCAATATTCCTCAGCAGGATCTATGGAGGTTCACATCGTCTCCAAAGGAAGAAGCTTTTGGCTCCAAAATCTCGTTTGTTCGTCAATTTGCAGGCTTCAGGGCAAAGTTTAGAATCTAGGCAGAATAATGATAATGTCAGGGAGAATAGAAGTAATAGAAATGGTGAAAATTTGTTGATTAACGTGCTAAACAATGACGTTGTTGCTCATTGAATGAAGTGGTGAATAAAAATAGGGTTTTCTTTGCTTTCTCTAGTAAATTTTTCCCTTTTTCTGTGATATTGATTTTCCATGGAAATTGCGTGTGAATTTTGCTAGTGATTATGGTGGAATGACCCCAAAATTTGTTTCCTTTCGTTGATGAAGCAAGTGGTTGTAAGTTGCAAGTGCTGATGTTTGATCGTTGATTCAAGTAGGGGAAATTATTGCCAATGTTTTTGTCTGGTGGGGAACTTGTTTTGTTGATTTACCTCAACAACAGTCATCTAGTCCACATAATTACGGGTGTTCAAAACCGGCTCAATTGGTACTAGAAAGTTCAATAAGTCCAATATCATTCCTATATTATTACTATATTTCATCTTTTCTTTTATTTTTTCAACTTACATTATGAGCTTATTGGGCTACTGAATATCTATTAGGTCGGTTTTGAATATCTATAAGGACATGAATATTTGCCGTAAGAGATAGATCGAGAGGTGTTGTAGGATGGTCGTCCTTGAAAATTTTAATTCTTTTACTTTTAATTGATGATCTAATTTTAAATCTCATAACATTTTGTAATTTCGTACCCTAAAATCTTAATATTACTTTGTTTAAAATTTGTATATATTGACATAAAATCTTTCATCTGTTCTGTTTGTCAAACAATATTAATTGTTGATTCTTACTATGGTTTGTTGTTGTTACTTAGGAATTAGGACCAAGTGGATGTTGATGTTGTCCGAACGTGAAGTTCGAAGTATACTGCATTTCTTAGCTTTTATATTTATGTTGATATCCTGGATCTTGTTCTTGTTTTTCTGATCTTGGAAGCATATCGAACAATTTCCAGGCATGAATTCGCTGAAGTATTCGAAATCAATGTTGCTATTTTTTTTTAACAAAGTGTTGCTAAGGTTTATTGTTAGATAACCGATAAAGACAACATCCGTCACATTTTTAGGGTGCAGCAAGTCTGGATTGCGGTTAAAATTTAAAAACGGTAAGTTATGAAACTTGTCTAAAAAGTTAAATGTTACACTTTTAAATAACATTTTAGATTGATTTTTTTTGTGATTTTTGACAAATTTTGATACTTATACAAAACAAGTTTCGATACTTTGTCCAAAAACTTAAAATGTCGTAAGAAAACAAGTATCGATACTTGTCAAAAATTACGAAAAAATTAATCTAAAATATTATGAAAAAAGACAAATATTTTAAATTTTTGAACAAATTATTAAATATAAAATGAATTCGCTGAAGTATTTGAAATCAATGTTGCTAAGTTTTTTTGAAGAAAGTGTTGATAAGGTTTATTATTAGATAACTGATAAAGACAACATGTGCAACATTTTTAGGGTGCGACATGTTTAGGTTGCAGTTAAAAAATGATAAGTTTTGAAACTTGTCCAAAAATTTAAAATGTTACACTTTTAAATAACATTTTAGGTTATTTTTTTTGTAATTTTTGACAAACTTCGATACTTTTAAAATATTATAAAAAGAGACGAACATTTTAAAAAGAGACGAACTTAAAAAGAGACGAACATTTTAAATTTTAAAACAAATTTTAAAATTTACTATTTTTTTAACCGTACCTTAGATCTGCATCACTTTATACTCTCCCCACATTTTTGCTTATTACCATCACTATTGAAATCCTAAAGCCAATTCAAAGTTGTGGGCTCAGCAAAGAGAGGAAAAATGAGCCGCTAAAAAGGAAGGTGGGCATTTAGCTTTCATGGCCGCCACATTGAAATGGTTAAAGCATGAATCTGCAATCTTTTCAGCACATGAAATGTTCAAATCCCATCCAACAAGAACAATCTTGGTCTTTACTCTTTAAGAAAATGAAAAATGTTTTTTTATGGGTTCGTTTACATTTTTTTGGTAAAATGACAAAAAATACCTCTAACATTTACATGTTTTGTCATTTGGTTCTATATTTTTTTCGGAGCAAACAACTCCTAACGTTTCAATTTGGTCCAAATATGCCCATGTTGGATGGAAAGTTGAAAACTGCCAGTCAACAACTGATGTTGATTGGGCTTGCCACGTGTTAAGATGTACTGACGTGTTAGCATCATATTCGCCACATGTCACCATCCGTTCGGTTGCCCATGTTGGATGGAAAGTTGAAAACTGTCAGTCAACAACTGATGTTGACTGGACTTGCCACGTGTTAAGATGTACTGACGTGTTAGCATCATATTGGCCACATGTCACCATCTGTTCGGTCACGTGTCACCATAAAGAAGGGTATAACAAAATATTTTTAAAAAAAAAACTGATGTGGCATATGCCACGTCAGCCGATCTTAACGCGTGACAAGTCCAGTCATAATCAATCGTTGACCGTCAATTAACTGACAGTTTACATTCAACATGGACATATTTGGACCAAATTAAAATGTTGAAGGTTGTTTTCTCCAAAAAAAAAATAAAGGGGTCAAATGACAAAACATGCAAACATTGGGGCATCTTTTTGTCATTTTACCTTTTTTTAACTAAATTGAATTGTCTGTATCTCACTCACTCCTTCCAAGTTTTGCCAGATTCGTTGAATGAATTGACGGCTGCCAAATTGATGCACGTGGGTCACACCTTGCTGGGGTATTAATTAAAAAGGCTTAATATAAAAACTGACCCTTAAACTATACAATCTTTTCGATTAAGTACTTAAACTTCTTTTTTTGTTAGAAGTGGTACTGTAATTTTACTTCTCAACCAATAAAACGTGAAAAAATTTGGCCCTTAAATTATATTATCTTTCCTATTAAGTACTTAAACTTTGTTAATATTAAAAATGGTATATAAACTGTAATTTAACTTCTCAACCAAAAAAAGAATTCCCATCACATCATTGAAGAATTCCCATGAAACAATCAAATAAAGAATTTGAAGATTATGGTTAAATTTCTCACCATTTTTTAATTTTTTAAACATAAAATGATGGGATTTGTGAAAGTATAGTAATTTTTTTGACAAAATATTTTATTTACGAATACTGAAATTTAAATTAGATTAATTTAGAGAAAATCTCAAACATACTATTAAGTCAATCTCTTGTTTGCATGATTTTAGGAAAATGTTTTTCCCTTTTTCTATCCTTTTACATAAAACAATATAATTATTGCATTTCAAAGTGGCGTTTCGCTTTGTCTTTCTTTGACTTAAACTATCAATTTGCACTAAATCCAAGTGGATTTGACATCATTATTGACTCAATCAAGTTTTCGGGCCTTTTTTTTTGTTTTCTTAGTATTTAGTTTAATAATTAATTTTTTGTGTTTTGTTATTCTATAAATAAATGATCACAAATTTTAAAATTGTTAAATATTTAAAGTTAAGATTAAATTCTCGGCTACTCGTTAAAACAAAAAAAGAACTTTAATTTTCAGTTAATATTTTAAAACAAATTCAAGTAAAATTTCTGCATTATTCTAATTTAGATGTTTAAAATAAATTTAATAAAGTTCAAATTATGTTAGTTTTGATGTACTCTTTAACCTCTAATTTAATTATCCTTAGTCTTTATACGGATAAATTGCAGTAATATTGTTGTTTCAAAGTTCTAAGTACTATCTTTTTTTTTATTTCATAACTTATGGTAGTTCCTATAAAATTAATGAAATAACCAATGAAATTTGTTGAAGTGCCATGTATTATGATCTAAAGTCAGTATGATTGCATTTTAACTTTACCTTTATTTGTCTGAAATTGACATGCACTCCCGACATCGTCTAATGAGACTATAACAAATACAATAGATCATAAAATAAGAAATAAAGTGCAATTCCTAAAATATTTTTTCAAGTGTAATATTGCTCCAAATTACATGTCTTTATACTTTTTTAATTTTTAAATTTAAAGTTGATTCAAATAACTTATACATAATGCAAAAAAAAAAATAGTAGAATTGAACTTAACAAATTTTAATGATTTTATTTATAACTAAAATCGAGAAGAAAAATGAAGCTAAGAACAAAGAAGATATAATTCACATTTTTTTCTCTCTAATAAGACAATCCACATTAACCAAAGAGATTATAAAATGAGCTAATGATGTAAACCCTATAGTTTTTATTTCCCACCTATATTTATAGTGGGGAAAGTAAGAGTATTAGATTAATCAAAGCACTTCTGATAAAACAAATAACAAATCCATTTATGATGTTCAACTACTCACTAATCTCCTCAATTCTCTAATTAAGGTGGATTTAGATGTTCTTAAATGCCTAATTCACCCTGGAAAAATTAAGATAAGCCAGTAAACATAAACACCAAAACAGAACACAACTCTATTTCCTTGTATGTTCTGTTTCCCTTTTCCTGTCCTTGTCTGTCAAAAGTTAAGTTCTTGAAGGACTAGATGGAAATACTGAAAAGGCAGTAGGCACCCATTATACAAAAAAATAGTCTGTTTTATTGTTTGGTTCTTATTTGTTTACTGCTCTTTGTCTTCCATTTTGGCTATTTGAGTCTCCCCTTTGCAGAAAACCTTGCAAATCTCTGTTTTTTTTTGTATCATTTTCTGTAGGTGAGATTCTTATGTATACTTTTCATTTTAACTGAAATTTCTTTCTCATGATGCAGACCAGTTTAGAATCTTGGAAAAGTTGTGGCCTTTTTGAAGGTTGTTAATCCCCAGGTAAAGGTAGATGTTTTTCCCAAGTACCCTTTGTTGATCTTTGTATAAATTTGTGGTAAAAATCTGAATGTGAAAACTGAAAGTTGGAAAGCACATGATGTGTTTGTAGAAATTCCATCAATGGAAGATAGGTATGGCTATTCAAGGCAGGGAAGTGGTGATTTTGAGGAAGAAGATGTTTGGGCAGTTCTTAAAGAAACAAAAGATTCTAATGCCATTAAACTTGGCCAATCCATTGAAGAATCATCATCTGTTGTTACTGTTAGAAGACACCTCCCAAGTGCTGCAAGAATGATCCCTAGAACTTTCTCTGCTGTTAATACAGGCAGTTCGAGTTCGAGTTCCAGTCATGAAGCTAATGGTGGTGCCAAGCAACAGCAATCAGCTCCTGTCAACATCCCTGATTGGTCTAAGTTCTCTAGGAAGAACAAGCCAAAGAAGGGCTCATCATGGCATGATGATGATGAGGATGACGATGACGATGATGAATTCGATACCAAGTTGCCACCACATGAGTTTCTTGCAAAGAGGATTGCGAGGAGTCGGGTATCGTCTTTCTCGGTGTTCGAAGGTGTCGGCAGGAAACTCAAAGGGAGGGATCTGAGGAAAGTGAGGAATGCAGTTTTGACAAGAACTGGTTTCCTTGAATAATGTTTTGAAGCATATGTTTAGTCCCTCTCCACATTGTTGTAATTTCATAAATGGTAAAATGTTGAGTTCTTTCCGTTTTCAGTGTTAGTATTTTGTTAGTCTAGTGTTTGTATATAGGGATTTTGAATGATCATTGTCAGATGTGTTTTAGTTGGAACATTTTCTACTTCAGTGTGTGAAATACTTTAGAGCCATGGAATTGAACATAAAAAGCTGTGAAATTTCATGAAATGAAAGCAAACTTCTGAGGATGTACAAAACTAAATGTAATAAATTTAACGTCTCTTTTTACTCTGTATTCCCTCTAATTTTGGGCTTATCTTTTTTTCTTCTGTCGGCTTTTTCGTTGAGAAGAAGTTGTGTTCGTACGACCACTATGATCTTATTCTTGTCGTTTTTATCATCCCGACCCTTTAATTTACTCCCCGAACATCAAAATTTTCTCGTTTGGTGGACTAAAAGACGGTCGAGACGTTCGACGGTGCTCCTCTGTCCTTTATGTTCCTGTTGCATGCTGGGGTGCTTTATTTTGCCTTTTTTTTGTAATGATCTGATTTATTGTTGAATGAAATCCATTCTTCCTAGTGGCGGAATTTGGATACGAGTTTAGAGGATCAACTTAAATTTTTAAAAAATTTGGAAGCTTAAACTAAAATTTTAATTTTTTGAGGGTTTTACTAAAATTTCTTATAGGTTTGAGAGATTTAATACACTTTAAATTTAAATTTGGCTTAATACATTTTTTTCCTAAACTTTACATATTTTCCTAACTTTCCCATTAAAGTTTATTTTGATTATTTTTGCCCCCTAACATTTTCAACGTTATTCATATTGCCTCCTACCGTTAAAAAAATTTGTCTTGACCAATCAGATCGCGATACGTCACCTAATTATTATTATTTTCTTATTTTTCTGTTTAATATATTAAAATATTCATTAAATTGATTTATTTTACCAAGACTATCCCAGGGGCGGACGGTTTAAGGGGCCTAAGGGGGCCTTGGCCCCCCCAAAATTTTGAACATTTTACATTTGGTCTTTCAATTTTTAAAAAATATTAATTTAGCCTTCTCAAAAAATAGAAAATTTTAGTTTGGCCCCCTCAAAATTTTAAAAATTATCATTAAGTTTTTATTTCTTTAAATATTTTCAATTAACTTCCCTTTTAAATTTTTGAAAATTTCTCATTAAACCTCACAATTTTTGAAAATTTTAGTTTGCACTTCTAAACTTTTTGAAAATTTTAAATTGGCCCCCTCAACTTATTATACCAAGATCCGCCTCTGCCATCCCCTCATCCTCTTTCCCCTAAACCCTAACTTTTCCCTGATTCGAGGATTCAATGGATATTTTTTACACCAAAAATCACGCTAAGGTTCGGTCACCGACAATGTTGATACTGTTCTTGAAGTTCTATTGAAGCTTACACATACGGAAATAAAAAAATTTCCAGCCGTGGAATCTCGAACCTTTGGGTTCAATCATCGATTTACTTCGTCCATACAAATCGATGTGATTGTCGATCAGAAAACAAGACAAAATTGCCTACAAAACTGGTAAGTAACATAACAATCAAAGGCAGGTAAATATCTAAAAGCGAAAAATAAATGATATTATAGGTATTAGGGTATCTCAAAATCGAAAATTAAAGACACTCTTAAACCCAGATTTTTCTATATTACAAGTGAGAATTTAGTTCTAAAACTTTAAATCTATGTTCTTGTTTCTTCCAAATATTAGAAAAAAAAAACAGTAAAGTGGAAACTTTGGATGCAACGGGCGCCATGGTCGGTGAGTTGGTCAGGATAGGTGGAGTGTTTTTTTTTTATTTTTAATTTTAAATTAGGGAAAAAATGATGGGATAAAGATGGGGTGTTTTGGGTATTTTAATATTTTTATTTTATTTTAAAATTTAACAATAAATAAAAATAACGTAGTACGTTCTAATTGGTTAAGACAATTTTTTTTAACGGTAGGGGGCAATATGAATAATGTTGAAAATGTTAGGAGGAAAAAGTGGTCAAAATAATTTTTAAGGGGCAAATTGGGAAAATAGGTAAAATTTAGGGGGAAGTGTATTAAGCCTTTAAATTTTTTTAAAAAATTGAAGGCTTAAACTAAAATTTTAAATTTTTAAGGGTTTTACTAAAATTTCTAATAGATTTGAGAGATTTAATAAAAACTTTTAAAAATTATAAAATAGAATTTAATTAAAAATATTTAAAATTTTAAAGTTTAATATGAATTTTTATCCTAGGGTCTTTTGACAATTTTTCAAAATCTATGGGAGGCCATGACCCCTATTGGTCATGCTTACGTTCCACTACTTATTTTTCATACATTCAAGATTTATAGAGAGGAGAGGAAGAAAAAAATTTAGGGGAGGAATGAGGTGCTCCTACTAGGTCTAGACTATATAACTTAAATAAATATAAATGAACAAAGATGAGTAGATTGACTAATTGACCAAATGTGCGCTCGACAAAATTTTAAATACACGGTAAGATTCAACTCAACCAAGTGTATCATATGTCTATTATAATAACTTTAATTATTAAAAGTCGTTTAAATATTGAACATAAAATCAATAAATTTAAATACAAATTATTTACCACTCAACTTAAGATTATTTTTTATAATATTATTCTGAATAAATATAATTAAGCAGGAGTTTGAGATTTAAGGAAAGATTAAAAATATAATAATAATAATAATAATAATAATAATAATAATAATAATAATAATAATAATAATAATAATTTGTATCTGCATTCTTAAAGGTAATTATCACGTGTGAGTCTCAACTTTTTAATCACGTGTGACATCTTTCACATTCACCTAACCCATTATGTTTTTACTAATAACCGGGATAACTATCAAGGGAAAACAGGTTGTTGAAACTGAAATAAATCTAACAACGATTTAACCTTGAAAAACACGTTTTAAATGAGTTTGATGGGGATTTTTCAGTCCAAAAATTAAATAAGTACAACGATTTAACTACATTAACCAAACTAATCAATTTAACAACTAACAATATCAGTTTATAAGATATTGCGTACAGATAAACGGTTCAAATTCGAATCTTCTTAAAACAATGAGATTCTGATTTTAACCACACATATAACTTATACCTTATACCTGAGCACACATGAAATTGGACTCAAAATAATTAGATATTGCTTGAACCTTTGCCTCATTGAAACACATCAATTCTTTTGCAGCCAATATTCTCATCTCTTCCACCAATCTGTTCAATTCTTTGTCATTTCTTCCCACTCCGGTCACCATGCCTTGTATCTTTCCGATATATAGACCATACCTCCTCATCTTCTCTATTTCTTCCTCGCTTCCGCCGCCTAGTATCGCCCCGCATGCTGCCGCGCAACCATGCAATGTGCCTTCGTATTTTTCGATCTTTCCGACGTGGCAGGATTTGGTGTTGTCTGATTGGTAACGTTCTACCTCATGGTACTGTCCGTGTATCATTCCTTGTGAGCCTACTGCACGTGAAATCTCGACCATCACGCGCAGGATCCGGCTCGAAACGTTTCGAGCCGGATCATCAGATTTGGCCAACAGCTCGAACCCAAATGGTATCATTGCGTCCCCTATGAGCAACTCCATGTTTGGGCCGTAGAGATGTCCGACATCGGATCTGGGCCTACAACTCTGCGCCAACGGGAGGTGTTCGTGAGTGAAGGAAGCCGAATACATGAGCCAAAGCGCTGATGCCGCTGGCAAAGCAACGTCCCGGTTACCGCCAACGAGCTCGCAGGCGGCCACGCATAACGCCGGCGCGGTGCTTCGTGGGGCGGCGAACGTCAAACCGTTCATGGGCTCGAAAACGGTGAGAGGTTCCCGGATCGGAATGGCCCGCTTGAGATGGGTTTCGATGTCGGAGTTTATGGAGGACCAATAAGACTGGTTACATGACATGGTAACCTTGAAAACCCTACAAGGGAATTGTAAGGGAAGTTGACGGTTAGGGTTTGGTTTACAAGGAAGACGAAACAGTGAGTTTCCATTGATGTGGGAGAAAGCTCTCGCCATGGATGAGTTTCAAAAGGTTGAAGAAAGGAGAATTTGGGTCGGCAATTGTGGAAGACATGAGCAAAGATAAAGGACAATTATATGACATGGTGAGATGTCACTATTGCCAAGTCAGATATTTTTGGAATTATCGTTATTCAAACATGAAGTGTATAATGGTATTCGATGTTTATACTAATAAAAATAGTATACTTTTATTAGAGGTGAGCAAAACTTGACTCGATTCAAAAAATTTTAAATAAAGTTTTAGTTGTGAAATGAAAATTTGAATAACTAAAAATTTTTAGTAATTAGTAGATTGATTTTTAAGTTCGAGTCGAGTCCCTCAATTTTTCCTGATATATATTCTGATATAAAAAATATGAAGAAATATATGGTACATATGAAGAAATATATATATATATATATATATATATATATATATATATATATGCATATCTTATATGATTAGAAAAAATCATTTAAATTGGAATTAAATTGTACTATAAAATTATGAATAATTACAATTAAATATGTACAAGAACTCGAAAACTCGAGTCGAATCGAAAAAATTTCAAATAAAGTTTAAGTTGTAAAATATGATGCATTAACTCGAATAACTCAAAATTTTTTAACTCAAACTCGACTCGATCGAACGCTGACCGCTAACTTTTATTAGTTTCCCTTGTAGGTTAGTTTTAATTCAGTCGAGGAAAAATAGAGAATATAAAGAGTCTGACAAAAAATGACTAGTCATAGAAGAAAAAAATATTAAAAAAAGAAAAAGAAAAAAATAATGTGGCACTTAATGTACATGACCGTAATAACAGATAAAATTGAATTAAAAATTGAATACTATAATAAAGATTTTAAAAATTCAATAATCATATTAAAAGTGTCTTAAAATTTAGTGACTATTAGTGTAGTTTGCCGTAATACTAACGACAGTTGGAATTTCCCACCACAAATTTCAACATGATGAAATGGACTTGGACTCTTTAGCCGGAACCGACGACGGTCTTCCACCGCTCAAAATTCTACGAGGTTGAACTTGACTAAAAATTATTAAAAGAAAATGTTAATTAATATTTAGTAATATAGATAATTTATATTCGAATTTTTGAAATAATATTATTAAAAATTGAATTTAAATATATTCATTACAACAGACATGAAAATATAAAAAATATAGTAGATAAAATTTTAAAATAATAATATATGTTTTTAAATATTTAAATTAGAGTTAATCTATGCCGGTCGCGGTTCGAGAAGGGAATCGGGGTGTGAGTAGACTTGACTTATGGGGCAAAGTATATGGTTCAACCTCCCAACCTTATCTTTCAAACATAAAATTATTTGATTATTGATGGTTTAATAATGTTTTGGCTCTCATTTTCTTTAAAAAATGTTTTAATTCATAAATTATTTTTGATAATTTTTTAAATTTATTTTTTTATTAAATTGAACAAACAGTCGAAAATATCAAATTTGTTAATGATGTCAACTGTTTTCTTTATTTTAGGGTAAATTATATGGGTGATCATCTAATTATTATGTCTAATTTATTTTGATATATGTATTACTAAAATTTAAAATTCGACCACTTAATTATTTAATTGAACTTTTTTTGACCACCAGTCATTAAAATTTAACAGATGTGTGACGTGACTGTTAATGAAAATTTGTATAACTACACATTTGGTTTGTGTTAATTACCTATTCTATCAATTTGATCTTAATTTTAATTTAATTAAATAATTAATCATTCAATTAGGTGCCAACACATGTCATTCACCTTATTGGAGGAATTTAATTAATTATTTTTATTTAATAATTTTATTTTTATTAATTATAGGTTTAAGAGCAAACATATCACTCAATTAAAATTTTGTGACAAACAAGCCACCATGTCATTAAAATTGAAACAAGGGATTGATATAATAATAATAATAATAATAATAATAATAATAATAATAATAATAATAATAATAATAATAATAATAATAATAATAAATAATAATAATAATTTTAATCCATAAAACTTATGCATTCTATTAATTTGGTAATAATTCAATAAACTTAATCCTTCAAATTTAAAATTTCTATTAGTGAAGTGACTGTGTCTACTAGCATGCGATGATGATGTCAGAATGTGTCTAGTCCATTAGTTTATCAATTGTCTAGTAGTGAAGCAGTTGTGTGTGTTCAACTATCACATATGTTGATTATCAGACTGATGAACAATAACATTGAGTGTGGTAAGTGAGGGTGTGTCAGGATTGTGTGGTGTTGAAATTTTTAAATATGAATAGTTAAGTTCATTGAATTATTTTGAATTAGGATCAAATTAATAGAATGTGATGAACAATAGCATTGAGTGTGGTAACGGAGGATGTGTCAGGATTGTGTGGTGTTGAAATTTTTAAATATGAATAGTTAAGTTCATTGAATTATTTTGAATTAGGATCAAATTAATAGAATGTATAAATTTTAAGATTGAAATGGTTAATATACCATGCCTTTGTTTCAAATTTTAAATATTAAAGAAACATAATAGAAAAAATATATTCAAAAGTTATATATATATATATAAAAGATCTATTAAAATAATCTCTTCGTCTCGGTTTATATGCATCGATGGGTCGTGTCCCTCAATAACTCTAAGCATGAATATTGCAAAGGTGAAAGATGATCAAGAATGGGAAATTATCGAGACGAAGAAAGCATTATCAAGAACAGGACCCATCGATGCATATAAACCGAAAAATATTTTATTGGAGGAAGAGTTAAGGTAGATGAAAAAAATTAGGATTTTATAATTTAAGAGTGGATAAATATTTTAACATATGTTTAAAATTAAACTAATAATATTCATCGGTACTCGTCGTTAGTAGTACTCATTAATACTCGCCGGGTATAACAAAATTTTCTATTTTTTTAATACGTTGATTTAACTATCACGTAAAGTAAAATCGCATCTTTATCATATATATATATATATATATTCTAAATGATACGATTGACAAGACACATCATATCTTTACTCTATGTATAATGAAAACGTGTAATATTGAAAACTAATTTTATAGTTAGTTTGGAAAATGTTTTTTTTAAACAGGGAAAATGATTTTCTCAATTTATCCTAAATTTTGTAAATGTACATATCGGTATTGTTCCGAGTCGACATGATTTCATTGGATTTTGCAAGTGGGCTTTCAGTCTGCGCATAATTATGTCGTTTATCTTAGATGTAGAGGTTGGTAATGGTCTTATTCCTTCGCGTGAGGTGGGGTTTTACTGTCTACTGCAGGCTGCAGCGGTCAATAAAGTTTTTTTCCACGTTTCTCTCGTTTATTTATGGTAGGGTTATAAACGAATCGAACGTTCAGCAAATCGTTTCTGAACCGTTCGGCGAGAAGTTCGTTTATTTATTAATCGAACGAACGTGACAAAGATTTTTTGTTCGTTTAATTAAATGAGCGAACACGAACAAAAAGCTTGTTTGTTCATTTATGTTCTTGAACGTTTGGTAATTCGTTCGTTTATGTTCGTTTAAATTTATTCACATATGTCTAGGGGTGTTCATTATTCGGTTAAACCGAACTAACCGATCGAACCAAAATAAATTTGGTTAATCTATTAGATAATTTTAGGTTTCGGCTAATGATTAAGAGTTTTTTCAAATTTCAGTTATCGATTAATTCGGTTTAAAATCGGTTAATTAACTGAATTAATTGAACTAACCAAAACTATTAAATATTTAACAAATTATATATGTTCATTTATGTTCGTTTACCATTTAAACGAACGAACATGAACAAGCTACATTCCTTAATGAACGAACACGAACAAGAATTTTTTATTCGTTTTCGTTCATTTGTTCGAATAAAGTTAAACGAACGAACATGAACATACTCTCGTTTGTGTTTGTTCGGTTCGTTTACACGACTAATTTATGGCGATGTTCATTGATTTGATTTGATTTGTTTTTCCTTAAAATGGCTTATTTTTGTTTACACATTGAAGTTCGAATCTATACTAGAGGGAGATTAAATATAACGTTTTAATTAAAAAAAAACCCTTATTACATAATGTCTGCCCCCAAATAAAATATTTTTATTTTAATATTTTCCACTTTCCCCCTGAAAGCTAATAGGAATTCATAAAATATTTTTAAACTAGTTCAAAAAAATATATAAAACTAAAAATCATTTTAATTTTTTATGAGTTATAATATATATGTATCCTACAAAATATAAAATATTTCAGAAAAGGAAGGTTGTTATAATTAAGATGTCCTTGTTCGAGTAGCTTGTCTATACGGTATATGTACATTTTTAAACACTAAGAGTAAATAACATATACTACCGTGTAAATGTAATCACATTAAAATATTAAAAAAAATTACACGTCATGTAATCTCACAATCCAATGAATCTCATCCAAACCTCCCAATTTTAAACCCTCGTAAAAAAAATAGAAAATAAAAATTAAATTTTAAAAACATTTTTTTTAATTTTTAAAGACTTCGAGTTTAATATAAATTATATGTCAAGTGACATTTCTGGTGACACACTTTTAGAGTTTTACATGACTTTTCTTTTGTACCGAAAAAATAAAGTATAATAGCATATTTTTCGAAAGAAAATTCAGAGATCGAATTAAACAAAAAAATTATTTAAATACTTAAATGATATTAAAATAGTACTAAAATATGTAAATGTAATAAAATATTATTTAATCTCAACTTAAATGTTAATTTTCTTTTATCTTGCCTTTTATCTATTATTGCTCTAAAGGTAAAATCTTCAGTGCAATGTAAGGTGTCGTTTGGTCATCATCAACATGGATTTACCTCTTTTTTCCCCTCTTTCACTTCACGCATGCCTGATATACGATTTATATTTGAAGTTAACGATTATCATTTTTAATAATATTATTTATAAAATTCAAATTTATGTCTCTTTTTAAAGTTTGATATATCTTATCATAATATCTAATACTTGTTAATATTTTATTCGTTTATTCCAGGTGATGTTATTGATTTGATTTTGAAAAATTTTAAAATGTTCGACAAACACCGCTAAACACCATTAAATTGAATAATAAAGATTAAAAATCTCATAAACTCAACATATAATTATAAATTTTATTTTAAATAAAATTTTAATTAAATTATTATTATATATATATATATAATATTTTTAATTTTTTTAAAAATAATTAAATCAAATACCAACTTTAGTAAATTTAAAAAATAAAAACCCGAAACCCAAAATCCTCCCTATATCCAAAAATATGAGTACTTTTATAGGAATAGCCCGAGTGTAAATAGCAGAATGATTTCTTTTGCTTTAACAGATGATGTACACTTTTAAAAGACAATAGTAGATGTTTTCAACTATGAATAAACAATTTCGGAATCGAGACTTATGTTAATAAGCTCTTTGAAGATGTCAAAACTGAGTAAGTGTTTGAAACTAGCTCTTGTTGCATATGTCACTGCACTTGCAACTTATGACACAAGGCATAGTTGTTTTGTAATCCAATATTTCAACCATCAACATTGGGTTTAGGGTTTAGTATTAACGTTGAGTTTAGGGTTTTTATTTTTTAAATTGACTAAAGTTGGTATTTGATCAACATATAATTATAAATTGAAATTTTATTTTAAATAAGGAAAATTCTATAATAGGCGCCGAACATTGCTGAACATCACTAACGCTGAACATCACTGAACACCATTAAATTGATTAAAAAAGTAAAAATCTCAAAGACTCAATATATAATTATAAATTATTTAAAATAAAATTTCAATTAAATTATATATATATTATATTGTTTTAATTTAATTAAAATTTATTTTAAATAATTTATAATTGTGTGTTGAGTCATTGTGATTTTAAATTTTTATTAATTAATTTAATGGTGTTCAGCATTAGTGGTGTTCAACGATATTCGACGCACGTAATAGACTCACGCTTTAAATAATTTATAATTATATGTTGAGTCATTGAGATTCTTAATCTTTATTAATCAATTTAATGATGTTCATCGATGTTCAACATTAATAGTATTCAACGGTGTTCGTCCAGCGTGATAGACTCACCCTTTAATTTTTTTTAGTATCTTAATTTTATTTACAAGATCCAAACAGTAATATGTATGGAATGATGATTAATTACGATGACAGATTGTTTAAGGGGTTAATATCGTCACGACATTCTAAAAAAAATAGAAAAAAATAAAATTGAGATAATGGTAAAACTACTGTTTGTTCTCTCTTTACATAATTTATTATTAATCCTATAAATTTAGACATTTTAAAAACGGCCCCTCAAATAAACAATGTTGATACTTTCACATATTAAATATAAGGCTTAGGTATAAGATAGATGCTTAACTTTGTCATTTTCTTTGCAATAGGTACTTAAACTATTTTTTGTTTGAAATAAGTGCTTAAAGTTTCATTTTGTTACTATTTTAAGATAACATCATTAATTTTTTTAACACCTAATCAAAATTTGACACATGTTTTTTATTTTATTAATATTTTCTACAAAAATAAAAAAAGAAGATCTTTTAAAAAAATCAGAAACTTCTCAAAATTTTCAAAACAATCCCAAATTCAAACACCCAAATTTCAAAATTGGCTTCATTCTCGCCGCCGATAGCCTCGTCGGACCTCACCACTACAGCCGGAGTCCCCACCCCATTTCCTCCAACCACCAATCGTCGTTAACCAGCGGAAGGCGTGCTAATCGGACGTCGAATTGTTGGAGCCTTTCGTGTTCGTCGTCCGATTGACGCGCCTCCCATCGGTTATCGACGATGGGTGGTTGAGGGAAATGAGCGAGGGACTCCGGCGACGACGGTGGTGAGGTCCGGTGAGGCTATCGGCAACGACAATGACGCCAAATTTGGAGTTTGAGGTTTTAGGGATTTGTGGTTGTTTTGTAATTTTTTAAAATCTTAGGATATTTTTAATTTATTTTATTTTCAATTTGTTTTTTAAAAATAAAAATAAAGCCACGTGTCAAGCTATAATGGGGTAATGATTTTTTAACAGATTGACTTTAAAACGAGAAAAAATGAAACGTTGGGCACCTATTTCAACCAAAAAATAGTTTAGGTGCCTATCGTAAAAAATTAACAAAATTTAGGCACCTATTTTATAGTTAAACCTAAATATAACTTGAAAATCTATATTATTTTAAAAACTTAATAAATTAGATTAATTCAGAGGTTTCGAAAAAGATATTTGTATTGACAACTTTTTCAAAAGCTTTTGTTAAGGAAACTATAAAGGTTTAAGACTGAGTCGGCGTGTCCATATTTAAATATTATTTGATAATAGATATTATTTTTTAGTTTAAGTTATATCATATAAAAATATTATATTTCAGTTTTTTAATTTAGATTCTATGTATTATATTATTAATTATGATGATAGTTATTTGAAGTATCGGTTGTAATTGTAATTTGGTTTAATAACACTTTTTCAAAATTTTAAAAAAATCATTTTGGTTCTAATTTTTTTGGGTTTTTTTATGTTAAACTTTTAATTTTGTTTATCAAATTGAACCAACCAACGGATTTGTTAAACTAATACAAGCTATTATGTGTTTTTTTTTTGCCAAATTTTTATATTTTAATTTTTTATATTTTTAATAATTTAATTTAATTTAAATATATATTTTTATATTTTAAATATTTTATAATTTTTTAACGAAAAAGGACAAAGTAGTTGACTTCAACATTTTAATAAACAAAATAGTTTACATCAACTTAGTTGATCCATTATTTTTTCGACAGTTGATTCAATTTAATAAGAAAAATTAACCTTTGAGGGTCAAAATATGAAAAAAGAAAATAAAAAGGTAAAAAAAATTTCCCCACAAATTTTCAGGACAAAAAATGTCACAAGTCCTTGTAGATCTAAAAAATCAAGGGTTCTATCTTTTCATTTATTGGGCCTACTATGAAGCCCAAAGTTCATTTATTTTCCATAAAGTCCCAATTTGGATTTCATGATGGATCAGAACGAGAATGGTTGTGAAGTTGGGCTTTGGCTATTAAATAATAATAATAATAATCCTCATATATATATATGATTCGGTGAAAATTCTAAAAATTAATAAAACAAATAGGAAATTTTCTAAGGTTAAAATTTTATTTTAAAACGTACAAGTTGAAAATATAAAAAAATAAAGAATCAAATTAATACTTTGACTTTTATTAATGCAATTAAATATCTTTAAACACCTACCAAATTTTTTTATTAATCAATTAATTACTCCACTGCCAATACATAATATAAAGTTTTCAATGCGTAAAAAACATTTTTCATCTATTTTATTGAAACAAAGTCAATGGGCCATGAGTAGTATGTGAAGTGAACATGTGACACGAACATGCAATTTGGTCACAATGTTAGGTGACACCATGTGGTTCATGTGAGGCAATTAGGCCCAGGGACGGAGCCAAGAAATAAATTTATCATGCATGGAATTCAATGAATGATCTCAATAATAAAGAATGGTGTGTTTTACTTAGATAATTTAAGTTCAAATAGTTTAGTCTATAGGTTATACACGAATTTATTTATATTTAAAATTAGGCACAAATATTATCTTATACTAACGAGAATTATCAAAATTTATCGGGCATTGAAGCTATAACTAAGCAATTCCTATGCTTTAGTGTTCAATTTTCCATCTATATTTGAATATTAAATGCCAATATTGCGTTCAAGCTACTCATGGGATTCAAACCCACAATCATGTGGCAAAAGGTAGGGGTGAGTAATTACATAAACTGGACTCGTTTTGATTCGATTTAAAATTATATAAATTTGACTTGACTTAAAAAAATTTCAAATAAAGTTGCAATTGTAAAATGGAAATTCGAATAACTCTAAATTTTTAGTAATTAGTGGTTTAATTTTTAAGTTTGAGTAAAGTTCCTCAATTTTCATATATGCATATCATATATGATTAGAGAAAGTCGTTTAAATTAGAATCAAAGTGTACTATAAGTCTATAACATGATAAATAATTACAATAAAATTTGTATAGGAACTCGAAAACTCAACTCGACTCGAATTGAAAAAATTTCAAATAAAGTTTTATTTGTAAAAATATGACGCGTCAACTCGAATAACTCAAAATTTTTTGACTCGACTCGACTCGACTCGACTCGGTTGAAAGCTCACCCCTAACAAAAGTGGTTCCAATATATGATGTTTTCTAATGTTTTGGGGCACTTAGATTATGGTTATTCACATCAACTTGATTTAGTTAGCTGTTAGCCACACTCATTTAGAGATCCCTATTTATTACTCAGAAGAACAAAAAAAACTACACTTTCTCAATTGATCTCTCAAATTTACAACAACGAGAAGGCAAATAAAACTATTTTTCCAATTAAATGGTTTTGAACGTCGATTATCATGGTTTTATCAGGGAGCTATCAATTGCTAAAATCTATAATAGAATTAATTGATTTAACTGCTTTAATATTTTTAGGTGAAAATTTGGGCCAATTCTCGAGAGAATGCCCTCAAAAAATAAGCATGTGCAGCTTTGAGAGGCGAGTACACCTCTGTACCTTACAAACAAAATGATTTAAATTTGAATTTTTAAGATAAATAATATTCGTTTTTACAATAAGACTAATTGTTAAATTCCCTTAAATATTAATTAAAGACATGTGACAACTGACAGTGTAAATTAAAATATGTTATAAAAAAACTACATTACTAGTGTACCATATAACTATCAAATTTTTAAGAGTAAACTACTGGAATGGTCACTTATGTTTAGTAAGTGTACACTTTTAGTCATAAATTTTTAAAATTGACCATTATGGTCACTTACGTTTTCAATCAATAAACTTATAGTCACTGGGACGTTTGTTGTCGTTAAACGTTAACTAGAGGCTGATCTAGCAGGGGTAAACTACCGTAATGGTCACTTTCGTTTCAGTTTTGTTTATTGATTTCATAAAACTAACGTTTTGGTCGCTTATGTTTTCGTTTTTTAAACTTATGGTCACCTGAACGTTTATTGTCATTAAACTCTAACGGGAAGCTAACTTGGCAAGCTTAAAGAACTTATTCCAATGTTTTTGAAGCAAAACCCTTGTCACCTTGGGCAATAGATTGACTATATTGAATCTTCCACTCGAGTCTACCAGCAAACGTCGCTGCATAGTTTTGATACCTTTGATATGTTCTTGAATAAGCTTGTCACCGAAAACACAACAACGCTAATAAGTAGAACATGGCATGTTGAAAATTATCAACAACACGAACCGATTCTCCAGTTTTCGAGCTAGACATGAAAGAATCTGACAGAATTCAAAGATCCCATTTGCGAGCACGAGAGTATTATTTGACACGCGAAGAGTGGAGGAACTCGGTTGAGAGTTCGGGAATGTGTTTTGGAGGTGGAAGGACGGAGGTTGAAAAGAGCTTAAAGAAGAAGAGAAATGATGATGGGTTTTGAGGATTTAGTTCATTGTAAAAGAGTCTCACGTGTATTTGACTGTTCTTTTTTCATTTTTTACCACCGTCAAGTCAGTTTCCCGATAAAGTTTAATAGCAAAAAATATTTGTGTGACCAAAATTTTAAAAAACGAAAACGCAAGTGACCAAAACATTAGTTTTTTTTTAACTCGGTGACTAAAAGTGAACAAAACTAAAACGAAAGTGATTATTACTGTACTTTACCCTCTATGTTTTTCCGCTTCCAGATCAGCCTATCATTAACTTTTAACGACAAAAAACATTCTAATGGCCATAAGTTTACAGATAAAAAACATAACTGATCATAACGGTCAATTTTAAAAACCGGTGATCAGAAGTGTACTGTTTTTTAAAACTATCTAAAGATTTTTATAATATAAACACGAGTTTAAAAAACCTTTTGAAATGACAATATTATTCATTATTATTAAATATGCTATTAGATTGAACTTTTATATGTTAAGCGTAAAAATCGATCAAGTTATCAATTTAGATAATAAAAATCGATCAATTAGATATGTTATGTTATTCGATTAATTAGCCTTTTAACGTCAATGGGTTTTAGATTTTTTGCTTTCCATCTCAATGGAGGTTGCCCCTACCCAAAAGATATAGAAAAAGAACAATAACAAAAGAAAAGGGAAGAAGAGAGAAGGCAATCATTTTGATATAATGGGTCGTTTTTATTAAATTTTTTTAGTCAAAGTTAATCTCTACAATCACCAAAATAACACTTATATAAGTTTTATTTCTTAATCCGACACCCATTTAAAATTATTTCTTCTGATAACATTCATACAATGAACTTGGCAAGCAAGTCTGGCCAGTTCCATTTTTGATAATATTTAATGTAATTAATAAAGTCTTTAAACGTTAAAGGAAACAAATTTTAACGAAACTCACCATGCATACTTGACGAGTTCGAAAATAAAGTTTAAAAAGAACTATTTTGGTGATAGTACAAAAAAGGGCTCCTCATGAAAATCCTAAAGAGCTCAAAACGAACCCCATTAGTGCATTTTGCAGCTTTGGGTCATTAAAGTAGAGATGTTTGAAGTAGAGGAAAGGACATTAAGTGTTGTGCTTTAAAAGGACAAAATCATAAACATTATCTTTTACATGCAAATATAAAGTTAGTATTCCCTAATATAAAGCAATACTAAGAATACATCTTAATGGACAAGAAGTTTGGCATATATGAGCATATAATCAAACTTTAACATCTTTAATGAAAGATATGGTTCATCTTTCAAATAAAACATACTTAAAGGTTGGTCCTAATTCCCTTTCCAAGCTGAAACTATGATGACATTTCACCTGTCTTCAAATATATGTATTGTGCAAGAGACAATATAGGGAGGCTTCTTCTCAAAGTCAAAACTAGACAACATTTTTTCAGTCTGGCATCTCCGGTGTTTCGTACTGAATTTCGATTATATTTAAATTGACCGTTAAATTTTTAAATGAAGGACAAAATTTTTGGATTCGAGAACTTATTTAAGAGACATCAAACTTTTTATCATTCAACCCAACAGATATTGATGATTGATTTTGGGAGGAAAAATAAAGAAACAAACATTGTTAAATTAAAAAAGATTAGGGTAATTCTGTAGTAATTGAATTCTAGCAAACAATCATTGCATGGATAATGTGATTTGGAAGTACAACTAAGCCTTTTTTTTCTCCTTTTGTGTTATTCAAGAGAAACACTAATTACTTTTGTTATAGCTATATTTTGCTATAAATAAACATCATTATTCTTTATCTAACTTGGGAATCAACTTTCAACCATGCGAAACATGATTTCCTTAGTAATTTTTAACAAAAAAACAAAATCCTTGGAACACTTGGGCTTCATATATGTATGTATAATGTATGTATATACATACACACTGTCCTAGATATATGTACATGTATAAATCCAAAATATTTGTGCTGGAACTGGGACCAAACTAGCCTATGTTCTGATCTGAATCTCTCTGTTTCTCAGTCTAAAAACCATCAAAAAATTTAATTGAACCCTTAAATCTAGAGAACCTGTGAAAAATCCATTATTAGACTTCATGTTCTTTGCATGTGCCCCATGTGTCCTTAGCATACTTTAAATGAATGTTTTCTAGTGTTGGGATACCAGAACAGTGAAATATGGTTCCCTGCTGCTTTGTAAGGACAAAAAGCAAAATCTAAACAGAAAAAAAATAGCTAAGCTTAACTAAACTAAACTAAACCAAGCTAATCATATCTTTCAAAGGTTCTTTGAAACTAATATATGTCAGGTTTATTGACAGCCTAAATATTCTCCACTATGCTACAACATTCTTAGGACATGTGATTTGCCATGCTTTAGTCTACAACTGTTTTTGCTCTTTTTCTTCTTGGAATTTTTGTTTTGGGGCAAATGATGACAACACAACATTACACATGTGCTTGTGTTTGAATCTAGTCTTTTATTTATTCGAATTTGAACATGAAAATCGAGTATATATGTGTCTGATATAGATATGTTTTGACTGAGAAACACTTTAAATCCATTTTGTTCCTAGGCTAAAAGTAGAAGAATCCAAGTTATTTTCATGGTGAAACAAGCTTTTTGCTTGTGGTAGTACTTTCATTTCATTTCTATTGTGCTGTTAATCATATAGAACAAACAACTATATGATAAAAAAAATATAGAACAAACAACTACCATAGGGGAGTAGTTAAAATGTCAATAAATGTACAACTAGGACCCAACCTTATTTAGACCATACCCTCCAAAAAAGAATTCACATTTCTGAATGTCGGTTGTATAATTTATACATATTAATTGTATCTCTTTTTTCTATATATATTTATATTAGAAAAACTTCTACAGTTGAAGTTGTTGGGGTCATCACCAAGAGCTTTCCAAAACAGCATCAGTTTTTCTTTTAGTTTTATCTTCTTTGCAAATTTTCCAGCTGAAAGAATTATCAAACCCAATTCAAAGATACAAACTTTAAGTAATCCACTTAGTTTTGGGATAAATTATTGCTGGTTTATTTGTTTTTCTGTGTTTTGAGTGTTTGGTTTGAAGGAAAGTTGGGATCTTTTGGATCTGAAAATTTTGGTTTTTTGACTTTATTGACTTGAGATAAGAAATGGGTTTTGCTTTGATTTAGATTATAATTAGTTCTAGAGAGAGAAAGCACAGGAAGAGTTTCAAGAAAAAATGGGTTGGAAGAGCAAAGGATTGGAGCCAAATTCAAAGTCTTTTGTGACCAAAAAATGGACTCTTTTGCTTTGCATTGGCTGTTTTTGTGCTGGGATGCTGTTTTGTGATAGGTAAATTTATCTCTTTTTTCTTTTTTAACTTCTTTAAATTCCATGTCTTGATTTGGTTCTAGCTTGTATTTGCAGTTTGGTACAGTGGGTGCTTGTTAAGTTCTCAATTTTATGAGTTTTGATTTTTATTTCCATAAATTGCTTTTGCTTTTGTACGTTTCCTGATTCAGGATTGTCCTGTTTAAGCAATTTCTTTAGTATTTTTTTTTTCATATATGTCTGTGTTATGAAAACTTTGGATGTTGTAAGCAAAGACCTGCAGTTTCATGGAGTATTATGGAGATTTTTCTGTTCTTTGTTTCATGCTTTTTTTGATGGTGATTTAAAGTTTTAGCAATTTCTGATTTGCATTGTCGATTGGTGTCGTTGGTGAGATTGAATTAAGGTGATTTAAGCTTGAAATCTGCTGGAACTCAAGATTTTGACTGGTTTCATGCCCTGTGATAATTCATAAGAAACCAGAAAGATACCACCAAATCTTCATTTGACATGGCATTTTCTGTGTTCAAATGCTTTGTTTGCTGTTCTTTTATCTGACATTGGTTACTCGAGGTCTCTGTTGCGATCGTCGGTGTGAATTTCGAATTAATTAGATTTTTGCGACATTTAGAATGTGGCCGGAGGCTGAAGATAAAGTTGTATCACGAGAACCGGGGTTTAAAGATGAAAGGCTAAAGTTAATTTCAGAGGGTTGCGATCCAATTCGAGTGAGTGTTTGTTTATATACTTGAAAGTTATGTCGCCTATTGCTAGGTTCGGTTAGCTTATATGATGTCTTCTGTTAACAGAAAGATGTGCAGCACGAGCCGAAGAATATACTCGGGGAAGTTTCAAAGACTCATAATGCTATACAGTAAGTTTATATCCGTGCTCCGTTCCGTTTTTTCTGTTAAGTTTAGTGGAAGACTCATGTTTTACTAAATGTAAAATGCAGAACACTGGATAAAACGATATCGAATTTGGAGATGGAGTTAGCAGCTGCTAGGGCCATGCAAGAATCCATAGTTAATGGCTCTCCCATTTCAGATGACCTGAAAATTCCCGAGACAGTTGTGAAACGAAAATATTTGATGGTTGTAGGCATCAATACTGCTTTTAGCAGCAGAAAACGAAGAGATTCGGTTCGTGCTACTTGGATGCTTCAAGGTTCGTAGATTGATCTTTTTTGTTCAATATAATAATACATTTCTAAAATAATTTCTTGAGATGAATCATTACGGTCCTTCATCGGTATGAAAACCAGGGGTAGAAAGAAAGAAGCTTGAAGAAGAGAAGGGTATCGTAATGCGATTTGTAATTGGTCACAGGTGGGTACTTTATTCGAGTTAAAAGCTAGTTTAGTTGTAAGTTCATTTTCTTTATCCTGCCAACATGAACTTCAACTAATAGTTGAGTCCTTCTCCATCCATCGACAGTGCTACCTCAGGCGGTATCCTCGATAGGGCTATTGAAGCAGAAGATCAAAAGCATGGCGACTTTCTGAGGCTGGTATTACCCTTGATCTTCCGTTCGATATGAGCATGCAGAAAGGAGCTCTTTTCTGCAGTATTATTATCGTTTTAATTCGATATCTAGAAGCTAGAGCATGGTTACAAAGCTTTTCTACAACCATTTTGTTTTGCTTTGATTTAAAGAAAGATTCATTTGTGCAGGAACATGTTGAGGGTTACCTCGAATTATCAGCAAAGACTAAGACATACTTCGCCACTGCCGCTGCTTTGTGGGATGCCGATTTCTATGTAAAAGTTGATGATGATGTGCATGTAAATATAGGTAATGGAAGCAATATTTTCTTGCCTGGTTTTGCAATTTTGGAGAACAATCTTTTCGGATCGGTGAATATTAAGCTCAATGTTCTTGAATATATCCGTCTTTCTCATGTAGCAGCCAAAATGTATTTTGCACTTAAAACTAACACCGAGCTCTTCTCTATCTATGTTCTTTTGCAGCAACACTTGGAGCAACTTTGGCTAGCCATCGGTCGAAGCCAAGGGTTTATATCGGTTGCATGAAATCTGGTCCAGTTCTTGCTCAAAAGTAAGCCAAGCATGTTCGGAATTATGTTTTTAAGTTTTAACTAAAAGTTTTGAAATTTCTCACTTTTTCCTCTTCCTCAAACAGGGGAGTAAGATACCACGAACCTGAATATTGGAAATTCGGTGAGGAGGGAAACAAGTATTTCCGCCATGCTACCGGACAGCTATACGCCATCTCTAGAGACTTGGCTTCCTACATATCCATTAACCAGTAAGTTCCCGCATCTTCGGTAGGGCAATATCGCATGATCTTTGTGTTCTATGTACTACTTTCTTACGGAACATAATTTTCCAGGCATGTGCTGCATAAGTATGCCAACGAAGATGTTTCGTTGGGAGCATGGTTTATTGGGTTGGATGTCGATCATATAGACGACCGCAGACTGTGCTGTGGTACCACAGGTAATGTTATAAACTAATTCTTGTTATTTTCTTACTGTCCACTTCCGATCGTGTCTAGCATCTCGAAATGGCCATTTGGTTGGAACCCCGAATTGCTTGAATATGTTATGTGATGCCAAATGTTCGATAACAACAAACACCATTGCAGATTGTGAGTGGAAGGCTCAAGCAGGCAACATATGTGTTGCTTCATTCGACTGGACCTGCAGCGGGATTTGCAGGTCGGTCGAGAGGATGAAGGATGTTCACCGGCGGTGCGGAGAAGGCAAGAATGCGTTACAAACCGCAACTTTCTAACAATGTCCAGCTCCTCCGAACTCGGGAGGGAAGCAAGTGAAACAGAAAAAAGAGCTTGTTTTTCGGACATCGAGATTTCCCGAATCGATCAACTGTCAAAAAAATGTAATAGTGTAGAAAACATGAATGGCTTGTGGGGCAAGGAAGGGTTGAAGGCTGCTGAGAGTGTCTGCTCCATTTTATATTGGGAGAAAGACCCAACAAAGAGCAGTTTTATATAGAGAGAGAAAGAGGGGGAAAGAGCTTGTAATTAACCATTCTTTTATTTGCTTTTTTAAGTGAGTGGAAAACTCCATAATAAGTATAACAATACTAAGGCTTCCGCCATTGATGCCTTTCGAGTTCTGCTTCATGAATTACTCTTTTCTTTTCTGTTATCTCTCTTTTCAGAAAAATTATTGCATGGTCTCGGACCACCACCTATCCACTAAAAATCAGCCATATAATTTGTTTTTTTTTTCATGTCATTTTTTTCAAAGATGAATCTTCATCTTTTTAAGCCATGTAAATAGGGAGTGGGTGGTTACATAGAAGTTGATTATAAATAAAATAATGACATGAAAAAAAGAAAATTATGTGGCTTGTTTTTAGTGGATAGGGACCATAGATGACTGGTGGTCCGGAATCATGTAATAATTTCTCCTCTTTTCATGATTATGACTGATAATCGTGATGGATATTTCTCCAACACCAGTTTATTCATCATATTCGATGGACGAAAATCGTCTGCCCCAAATTATGACTCTTTTGGTGCCCTACTTTAAAAAAGTGGATTTAAAGTTTAAATTTTAGAGTTTAAAGTTAGGAGTTGTGGTTAGAGTTTATGGAATTAGAAGTAGAATGTATTTTTTAGAGTTTAGTGTTTAAGATGTGGAAGTTAAGGTTAGTATTTAGAATTTAAATTTCAAGTGTTTTTTTGGTGTAGAGCATAAGAGAAGGCATGATTAAAGTTTATTTCAGGTGGATAGAAATCATCTGTCCCCTAAGTATGCCCCCATTTGTGTCCCACTTTAAAATAGTGGGTTCAGGGTTTGAGGTTGGGGTTTAGGGTTAGGGTGTAGGGAATTAGGGGTAGTGTGTATTTTTAGGGATTATGGTTTAAGGTTTATGATGTGAAAATTAGGGTTATGGGGCAAGATTTAATTTTTAACTATTTTTTAGTCAGGAGGCATAGAAGGAAGCATAGTTAGGGGGCAAGAGATTTTTACCTATTTCAGAGTAGATTAGTTTGGAGGTTGATGTTTTAAATTTGGATCATTCAAGTTTAAATTATTTTGGATCAGATATTATAGAGGTTTATTTGTGGGACAATCCTAACCTCATTTGTTTCACTCCAATTCAATTCTCTATTATTCTCCTCCATTTAACCACCATTTACGCTAAATTTAATCAAGATATCAATATTTATTAATCAAATCAAGTTAAAAAAAATAAAACAAAAGAATCAAGAATTTAAGAATTTAAGAATTTCAATAAAGAACTTTTGATTAGAGGAAAATTAATAAGATCACCTCTGACAAGTTATTTTTTTCTTTAATTAGCATAGTTTGATTGAAAACTTCAAGAATTCTAATGAGATTTATTGTAGAAAATCAAAGAACACGTTAAGAAATTAAAAAAATCAAATCAATTGATTACTTATTATTTTTATGAAAAAAAATTTAATTTGATAAGTGATAAAGTTGAGAGAAAGATGAAAGAAAAAGGGAAGTTACGAAAAAAAATTGGCCTTTTAAGAATTTTTTATTAAATCTCATTAATTAATAATTAATAATACCTTTTAAGATCCTTTTAAAATAGCTAAAAATAAGAGAAAGACTGATAAACACTTTGGTGTAATAACTATTTAAAGGTTTTATGTTTTGATTCTTTTTTAATTTAGTCACCAAAATAACTTTATAAACTTTACAATTTAGTCTCCACTTTTAAAATATCAATTAACCCAATTTATTTTTGCCAAATTGAGTTTACCATTAAAATATTAGAATAACATTTTAGAATATTTTCCATATTTTATTTCGCCCGAAAACCATTTAATCCAGATTAAATTTCTGAAACTAGACTGAATTGCCTAACTTGGTTCGCCCGAACCGTCTAAACAAATTGGCTAATTTTTAGGCCCAAAATCGAGACGTTACAGAATACTTAATGTGTACACATTATGTTGAACTTATACAATTTGTCCCTCCCAATATTTAATCTTAGCTCTATCTTGCACATCGTTCTTTATCACTTTATCGTTTTAATTTTCTCAAAATCTTTTTAAACCTATGAAATTAAATACAAAAACCCACCAAATTTGGAGTTCGGCGGACTTTTTCTCGAATTTGAGGTGTTTATTTCAAAATTCAAACGGTTAAAACTATTTTTTCAAGAAGATAAATAATATACCTCAAAACTAATTTCGTCGAACGATTGTCGAACAGGGACGAAAATTAGGCCAAGCCCAAGAGGGCCTCGTGCCCTCCAAGAATTTGAAAATTTTATAAGTAATCCTCTAATTTTTTTTAAAGTTTAATTTAGCCCCCTCAAATTTTTAGAAATTCATACTAAAAATAATGTTTTTTTAGTATTGTTAATTAATTTTTCTAAAATTTTAATTTGGTCCCTTTAATTTTTTAGTCTATTAAAAATTTAAGTCATTATAAATTTAAATATTAGATAAATCAAGCATTGTCCCTCAATTTTAAATTTAAATACTTAATAAATTCTTATATTTTTAAAATTAAGTAACTTGGTCCCTCTTTTCACTAGATCTTGGCTTGTCTCTGTCGTCGAAGGAGATCAAAGCATTAGAGTGTTGAACTTTTAGATGAATTTTCATTGATCTTGACTGAGTTTCGTAGAAAACCAATCTCACCAGGAGAAAGAAGAGTGAAATACGAATGTGTTGATACCAACTTTTTCGTGAATGGTAACCGGTGACATGTGATAATCAACTGGAATAGTGATCGGAGTAGAAAACGAGAAAGAAACGATCATGTCATTATATCGTTAATGATTTAACAGCTTAGTGCCCTAATTAAACCCCAAATTAAAAATTAAAATTAAAATATTTTAAAATTTAATGACAATCAATACAAAATTTAAAATTAAGTGATTAATAGTGTAACCGTTTATGTTTGAACGTTGACTAAAGTACTTCAAGATTTTTTTTTATTTACTAATAATAAATTTAAAATTTAAAACATTCCTTGTTAATTTCTACTTATAAAAAAATTATTTTATTTACTAATAATAAATTGTTCTAGTTTGATGGGATGTTAAGGCCTATTTGGCAATTAGCGGATAACGAATTACATTAGCTGATAGCTGATTGCATTAGCTGATTGCATTAGCTGATTGTATAAAAGTATTTGGTAAAATTAACTGATAGCTTATAGCTGTTGGATTAGTTAAACAAGCAAAATGACATATAAAGACATGATTATATTCAATACTTGTTTGAATAGTTTATTAGTTATCAATATTTTGTATCTAATTATTATTAATTAGATTTATAAAATTATTTTTAATATGACTTTTTTAAACATATTCAAATTATTTATATATTAATTTATTATTTATATAATTATTTTAATATAATTTAATTAATTAATAAATTTAAATACACATATAAATATATGATAATAAAAAAATAAATATGATTAGCTTATAAATAGAGTGAGAAAATATTTAATTTAGGTTATTTTGAGATTTTTTGTAACTGGTAAGGGTAAAAGAGTCTTTACAACTCTAATATCAAATCTCTAATCTCAAAGAGCCCCCATTATGAGTTTTTTCAAAATTAGTGGTTTCACCACAATCCGTTGTTTACCAAACAACAATATTAGCGGATTTGACTGGTCAAACATCTAATTATGCCTCAAATCTCTAATTTTTGCCCAAACCTCTCTTTACGAAACATGACCGAAGTCTTTTAAGGTTAAGAATTTTAATTTTTACGTTGTGAATAAAAAAAATTAGATTGAATGTAGCCTTAAAATTAAACATATATAAAATTAATCAAAATTAAACAACTACTAAATTAGATACTGATACTAAAACATCATTACTTTATTATGCAATTAAGTTATAATTTGTTTTACAAATAAATAGATAAGTTTCTTTCATTTTCTTTCTTCTTATATTTTGCCGCCCAAAGGGAGAATTCTATGGTATCGACTATCGCGTGAAGTGTGTATGAATTGTGGAACACAAAGAGATCAAGCGATCTCATAAAAGTTCGTGTGTTCACAGTGAATTATTCATATACTCCAACTGTACTATTAATTTTAGGGTAATCTTCAGCAGTGGTGCCTTTCGTTTAGGGTGTGTTTTATTTTGGTCACCAAAATTCAAAAATGATTATTTTGGTCACTTACGTTTAGAATCGTTTCTATTTTGGTCCCTTGGCCGTTAGTCTCCGTTACTTAAAAAAATTAATTTTTAATTTAACCCCCAAACTTTCAAAATTTTATTTTTCACCATATTTCCCAAAAATTATAAAACTAAAACCCCAGAAAATTAATTCAAAACCCTAACGATGAATACAACTGGGTCACTTTTTGGATTTACATCGAGTGTAAGAGATTAGATAATCTGCTGGAAGCTCAAGAAGTTCGTAGAATTGTGCCAGAGAACAAGAATAACCTCCCCACTGTCAAAATTGTGTATGTCGTCCTGGAAGCTCAATACCAGTCTTCCCTTTCAAGTGCAGTCCAGGCGTTGAACCAAAATTCCAGCTTTGCTTCATTTGAAGTGGTTGGCTACTTAGTGGAGGAGCTTAGAGATGAAAGTACTTATAAAACCCTCTGCAAAGATCTCGAAGATGCCAATATCTTTATTGGGTCTTTGATATTCGTTGAGGAGCTTGCACTGAAAGTGAAGGCTGTAGTGGAGAAAGAAAGGGACATACTTGATGCTGTTTTGGTGTTCCCTTCAATGCCTGAAGTGATGAGGCTGAACAAGTTGGGTTCTTTTAGCATGTCACAGCTTGGTCAATCGAAGAGCCCATTTTTTCAGCTATTCAAGAAGAAGCAAGGAGCAGGCTTTGTTGATAGTATGTTGAAGCTGGTGAGGACATTGCCTAAGGTTTTGAAATATTTGCCTAGTGATAAAGCACAAGATGCTAGGCTTTACATTTTGAGTCTCCAATTTTGGCTTGGCGGTTCACCTGATAATCTTCAGAATTTCTTGAAAATGATTTCTAGCTCTTATGTGCCTGCTCTCAAAGGGACAAAGGTTGCCTATTCTGATCCAGTTTTGTTCTTAGACAATGGAATTTGGCAGCCGCTGGCTCATTGCATGTATGATGACGTCAAGGAGTATTTGAATTGGTATAGTACCAGGAGGGATGTTGATGAGAAGCTTAGGGGGGGCTGACGCACCAGTAATTGGACTGGTTTTGCAAAGAAGTCACATTGTTACTGGTGACGAGAGCCACTATGTAGTTGTGGTTATGGAGTTAGAGGCAAGAGGGGCCAAAGTGATACCAATTTTCGCTGGTGGACTCGATTTTTCTGGACCAGTTGAAAGGTTCTTGATTGATCCAGTTACTAAGAAACCGATGGTGAACTCAGCGGTTTCATTTACAGGCTTTGCACTCGTTGGAAGACCCGCTAGGCAGGACCATGCTAGGGCTGTATTCATCGTTAGGGTTTTGAATTAATTTTCTGAGGTTTTAATTTTATAATTTTTGGAAAAGATGGTGAAAAATAAAATTTTGAAAGTTTAGGGGTAAAATTAGAAACTAATTTTTTAAGTAACGGAGACTAACGGCCAAGGGACCAAAATAGAAACGATTCTAACCGTAAGCGACTAGAATAATCGTTTTTAAATTTTAGTGACCAAAATAGAACACACCCTAAACGAAAGGGACCACTGTTGAAGATTACCCTTAATTTTATCTTTTATTAACTTTTTAAAAATTAAACTTTTTAAAGTTTGACTATAATTAATATTTTAAATATTTTAAACAATTAAATTTTATAAAATATATATTTTAAAACTAATTGATTGAAGTTTTATAAAATCTAAACCTCCAACTTCAAAATCTTAAATCTTAAATTTTAAAACTAAATCTTAAAATGAATATACATGTGTATTGTATAATTTTCCACATATATAAGTGATGGTCAGGGACGGACCTAAGACTTTATGTTAGGGGAATCTATAAAATTTTAGGGGATCGAACTTATAAAACTTTAGAGGAATAAAAATAGATTTTAAATAAAAAAATACATAATTCTTTTTAAATCATATATAAATTTTAAATTTTTCAGGGGACAACCGCTGTCTCAACCTCTCGGTTCCTCCATGGTGATGGTCATTGAAGATAGTCAGCTTCTAGAGTTGATGGCCGACCATAAAAGTGAGTTTCTAGAAATATTGGGGTACATAATTTTGATAAACAAACGTTTCTTATGATTTAGAGAGAGAAATATTGATAAAACCACACTTGCATACCAATCCGTCACTTCCATTGTCGGCTCTATAACACATCTATAAATAAATAAGTAAATAAACAATCAATCGTTCAAATATTCAAAGTGTTCAGTATACCCAGAATTCTAAGAATTACAAGAATATGACCTTCAGGTACGTTAGAATTTCTTTGTTTCAGTTCTGTAAAGTATTCTTTTTTTGTATGTGAGGTTTCGAATTCGAATTTATTGAACTATATCTGCAAATAACAAATACTTGTCATTTTCATTAACGGGTTGGGTCAAGTGGTAAGCATTTTGGTATCGCATTATCGCTTAAGCATGTCTCGAATTCGAGGCTTTGTTTATGCAAAAAAAATTTAGTCGGGAGACTCATCCACTAAAACTAGATATATAACGCGGGTCGATCCAGATTAGACGAGGCAAAAACATAAGGAATTTCATCAAAATTTTCTAATCCGATGTTCAAATTTACAGCGCAGGTGACTTGGGAACAATGCATGCAATTTTAAGCTTCCCGATCGGGGCCTTCCTACCCTTTTTGCTACTCAAATACTACAACAAGCCCGATGTTTCTCCATTTGACGATAACACCACCGTGATATTGGCCTTTTTCGTCGCCACATTAACATATGTTGCGGCCATGGCGACCGAAATCAAGCTCGGAATCGACGGCATCGATTGCCCCAACATCGTCACCGGTATCGCTCGCTTATCTGCACCCTTGGCATCCATTTCACTCGTAACCATACCTTTCCCGTGCCTCGGGTTGTTCTTAATGGTCATATGGTGCGGTCTCTTCATTAAACTAGTGCTCGTCGACTCCTACCGAGAGTTGTTCGAACTGGTCCGTGATGTTGCTCGATGCGTGTCGTATCCGACTCGGATTAGGATATTGCGTCGCGAGGTTGACAAAGAAGAAATCAACGACGACCGGACATCTGCTACTGGTACTGTCGACTCTATCGTTTGACAATCAACGGCTTACGAATCATTGGCGTACGTATCGTATGTGTTGCTTCTATTTTCATGTGTATGTATATAACAATATATATAAATTTGTACAAGCACTTTGATTTCTTTTTATTTCAAATAGGTACTTAAATTAATAAGAAAACTAATCAAACTATATATATATATGACCATGTTTGGTAAAGAGAAGTTTGGGCAAAAATGAGAGGTTTGACTAGTCAAATCCGCTAATATTATTATTTGGTAAATAACGGATTGAAAGAGCGGATTGAGATGAAATCTCTAGTTTTGAAAGAGCTCATGATAGGAGCTTTTTGAGATTAGAGGTTTGATATTAGAGTTGTAAAGACTCTTTTACCCTTACCAGTTACCAAAAATTTCAAAATAACCAGAATGAAATATTTTCTCACCCAATTTATAAGCTAATCTTATTTTTTTATCACATATTTATATGTGTATTTAAATTTATTAATTAATTAAATTATAATAAAATAATTATATAAATAATAAATTAATATATAAATCATTTGAATATGTTTAGAAAATTTATATCAAAAATAAATTTATAGATCTAATTAATAATAATTAGATACAAAAGATTGGTAACTAGTAAACTATTCAAACACGTATTGAATATAATCATGTCCTTTTATCTTATTTTGCTTGTTTAAATAATCTAACAGCTATCAACTATCAGTTAATTTTACCAAACAAATTTATACAATCAGCTAATACATTCCGCTAGTCAAATCAGCTAATGCAATCAGCTATCAGCTAATGTAATCCGCTATCAGCTATCCGCTAATTGTCAAACTGAGCATATATATATTAAGATATATTTTATATTTAATATAGAATCAATATTTTGTATTTCATATGTTCATTAATATAAAATTATTTGTATTAAATTAAGTGATGTGGTTATATGGGTACGGCTATTGATGTATATGAATCCGTAAGTTTTTATTTTTGTAGGACGTAAGTTTTTTAATGAAAATTTAAATAATAATCTGACTTTATAATATTTTAAAAAAATTACTAAAAATATGTACCTATAAAAAATTCTATTATTTTAAATATAAATAAAAAATTGAATATTTAATTTTTATTGAATTTTATTTGGTGAATTCTATTTTTTTAATTGCAAAGAGCCGAACAATGTTATGGCCTAAAGTATGATGGACAGTGAATTCTATTTTTAAATGTTTATTAATTTAAGTTTAAATAAAATAATAAAATACATATTTACATATGATAATTATGTCAATTTTAAAACTTAAATCTTAGAAGAGCATTTACGATTTTTACTTTATTTTGTTCAACAAAAATTAATTTATTGATAAGATTAAAACGTACAACTGTAGCCAAAGTTGAGTGTCTCTTTAAAAATTTCCCTAATATTAGATGGAGGAAAAGAATACACCACAACACGTAAGAGAATTAAATTCAGAGAAATCAACAGGCGACAATACCTCACAACAATTATCACTAATCCTACTTTGCAAACAAGATCGCTTATACACTTGAAAAACACTGTGCCTAGACCGACTCAAATCTTGTTACTACCAAACTTTAAACATCTCAGATCGAATGTGTTCCACAAACGATTTTCACTTTTAAAACGTTTTGATGTTCAATATATATAATGATAATAAATACATGTTGTAAAAATTATTTTAAGTGCTTTGAAAACCTCCAAATTTACCTTATATATCATAATATACATGGTGCACGTTGGTAAAAAAAACAAAGAAAATTTGCATGTTTGAAGAATAAAAGTTGATTATTCTTCGGATTTCATTATTGTACGTAGGCGTGTGTATATATTTTTGAAGAACTATACGTGTGTATACGCATATTCAAATACAAATATCGTGTTTTACTTTATGAAAAATATTTTATCATGTATATATCATTGAATAATATAAAAATCCAATTATCTCGAATGAGATTCCCTCCTTTCACAATATCAGAATTCGTGACACCAAAGCAATATTAAAGCTATATGCTGTCATTCCAAAGGTCAGTTGGAGACTTCCCACAACTGTTGTACCAATCGGGCATTGCCATCGACGATGGAATACTTAGTAGCCGTGAGTAGTCTTCTTGTGCACCGTTGATCTCTTGATCTGTTGCCGTTTCTTCTTTTGCTATGAATCCCACATCGGTTAAGAGGGGGAAAAAGAAGCATCAGAAATAGTCAGAATCAAAGTAGAAATCGTGATATTTAGAAGGTTCAAAATTCACTATAAAAAGGTTCCTAAACAATGATACTCACACTTTGGCCTCTTTTTCCCTATCTTAGACAATTATGCATATTATTACCATATTTGAACTTCAATTATTAATCTCTATCTTGCATTGAAAATATGTTCCATAGACTGACCTGAAGCTAAACCCTCGGAGCTGGTGCTGAATCCGGCCATACAGCTCTGCCGCCGCATGATGTCGTCGTCGGCAGCCAAAAATTGAGCCTCCTCCAGCATATCATCCAACAAGCCGCCGTCACCGAAAGGGATACTCAAAGCCTGGTTGTTATTGTTGTTGTTGTTATGATCATTGCTGGTATAGCTACTATTCCCCTTAGTATCAAATCTAACTTCTGATTCCGAATTCCCATCTAGGGACAAAAATTGGTTCGAAGGGTGCTCGTCGTTTGCTTTCGAATGATAAACGAATCCCGGAGTCGACATGAACTGTCCGGTATCGAAATGGTGTTGATCAGCGAGGAACTTTGAAGACGAAGTGAGATCGAATGTGATCGGTTCCAATGAATATGAAGGGGAATAGTAGTGTGGAGATGTCAATGGAGTACTAGTACCACCAACGGTTGATGCAACATTATGGGGATTGAAAAATGAATTCTTCTGCAAAGGTGAATAATGTGACATGAAGCTCGAACCGGTACTGCCGCTGCCACTGCCGCCGTTGACAAAGACATTGTTGTTACTTTCGCTCACATCGTGTCTGAACCTCTTGTACCGCATCGGTACCTGAAGCGGAGGGGTAGCTCTAGGGAAGAAGAAATCCGAGGAGATAGTATTATTGTTGTTGTTATTGTTATTGTTATTGCCATTATTAGCATTGATGTTGTTACTACAAGTGTTTGATGTTGAACTATCAAAGAGAGGGAGAGTTGAAAATGCAGGCCCATGGGGAGATTGCAATGGGGACACATGTGTTGAAGGTGAAGGGCTAGGAAGTGGTGACGGTGTCGAAACCGTGCCCGGACTCTGGAGAGGCGGCGGTGTCGAATGAGTGTTATAAAGCATGTGAGACGAAGCCGACCGTTGGATATGGAGAGGGTGTGATTGCATTGGCATAGAGCATTGGAGATTCGGCGACGACGACGACGGCATTAGGGTTTGGAAGGAGAAGGAAGAGGTCGACGTGCCGGCCGGAGACGCCATCGGCATTGCCGGCAGCAAACGGTGTTGGTTTTGTTGGTGTTGGGAATGTAAGGGTTGGATATCAGGAGGGTATAGTGGTAGGCTTTGGCGCTGCCTTCTCTTGACTCTTGTATTCCAATAATTCTTAATTTCATTGTCTGTTCTTCCCGGAAGCTACATATAAATAAAGTAAACAAAAGCAAGAAATTAGTAACAGATTATTAGATAAACTATAATAGAAAAAACCCAGATTCAAAGCTATGAATAGAAAATTTTGGGATTTTCTTGGAATGGCTGAGAAAATAGGTAGAAAATTTAGAAACTGGAACAACAAACAGATCATATCATGCTATAGGAAGTAAAATAAACAGCTAGACATTTGCTGTGGAAATTCTAAAAAAAGTATGAACTATAGGAAATTGAAACAAAAACAAAAAATCATATATCAGAGTTCAAGTGATTAAATTTACCAACAAATAATTAACTCAAAAAACCCAGATTATGAACAAAATGCAGACATTGAAGTTCATGCTGATAAAATGAAAGATAAAATGAAAATGATACTAACTTTTAAAGCAAGAACAAGATCAAATAACAAAAACACAGTTTCAATTTCCATGACAGAAAATCAAAATGTAGGCGTAAAAATGAGTTTTTTAAGAAGAAAACGATGACCCTTTTTCGACATATTTACCTGAGTAGCCATGCGAGCCCATTTGTTCCCCATTTTAGCATGCAACTCAACAATAATTCTTTCTTCCTCAGGAGAAAAAGCTCCTTTTTTCAAGTTCGGCCTTAAATGGTTAGCCCACCGTAGCCTACAACTCTTCCCACAACGTGCCAACCCCGTGTTCTTTTGCACCGCATTCCAATTCCCTTCCCCGTGAGTCCTCACGTAGTCGGCCAAAATAGCATCCTCCGCCGCCGTCCACGGCCCCTTTTTCAAGATCAGACCGCCTTCTCCGCCGCCCTCGTTTACGTGGTTGTTTCCGCCCATCATCATCATCATCTCCCCTCCCCTCTTCTCCTCCCTCCCACGTTATATATAATAATAAACGATACTAACTGATTAAATAAGAAGGAAAATGGGGACGAAAAGGACAAAGAAATCAAGTCTTTGTCCTTATTACCATTGAAAAAACTCAATGACATAAGTCTGGGTTCTGTCTTTTTGTTTGTTTTTGCAAAGACAAGATGTTAAAGGAGGGGTTAGAGCCTTAGTTAAGGGTTTTAGAGATCTTTTGTTCAAAGGTAGACCCTAATTGGCGGCTCTATTCTTCATTACAATGCAAGTTTACATCTTATTTGTTCTGCTTTTTCCCTATGTTATTTTTACAGTAAAGACATGGATTGTCTTTTCTTAAAAAATATAAATAATAATAATAAAAAGAAATGGCTTGGCATTTTGGGTGTCATCTATTAAGGGATTTAAATGTATATAGTAATTTATTTCTAAACTATGAGATGTGTATTTTTGCATTTTGGGTATTCTAATTATAGGTCAAACCAAAGGGACAATAATAGGTTTTGAACTTATTAAAGATAATTTTTTAATATATTGTCATTTATTACTTAATAATTTTTTTCTGCCTCGGAAATTGGATCTTAAATGTTGTTTAAAAAATTTAATGTCTCGTTTCAACTCGCTAGACCATATACCTTTGGTGAGGTTGATTTAATTTATTTAAGCATCTTCACATAACTTTTTGGAATACAACTAGCTTTTAACCCTTGAACTTTGACAATTTTTTATAATTCAATCCCTAAATTTTTGTCCACATTAGTCCTAAAGCTTAGCAATTAGGGGTGAGTGTTCGATCGAGTCAAGTTAATTTTTTTTGAGTTAACCGAGTTGACGCGTCATATTTTACAATTCAAATTTTATTTGAATTTTTTTCGAGTGGTGTTTATGAAATTTCGAGCCGAGTTAAAACGAGTCGAGTAAAAAAATCAGTTTTTTCGAGTCGAGTTACGTTTTTCTCACCTCTATTAGCAACTTTTCTTGTTTTTAGTTTTTTTTTTACAATATAACATTGAGATTATGTCATGTGGCACATGCAAAAATAAATTCAATAATCAAATTGAGAAAAAAAATATTAAAATCAATAATTCAAAGTTGTTTTATTAAAGTTCTTTATGAGGTTGTTTGAAATTTATTTAAAGATCTATAGTTGATTCTAAAGTACCAAGAGGGGTCGTCGTGTGTTTCCGACGAGATTGGAGAAGTCATTATACTTTTTTATGACTTTCATGGCTTTAATTGATTTATTCTTAAAATAACACCGAAATTATCGAGAAAAACATGGCGACTTTGATTTGATTTTGGGACGAAAATGAAAGGAAAGTAAAGTTGGGAGATTGGAGTGAGAAACTAGAGAAGTTGGGGGAACTAAAATTTTAATTTGGGGATGAAAATGAAATGAAGGAAAACTTGAGAGGATGGGTAAGAAACTGGAGAAGTTGAGGGACTGAATTTAAATAAAAACTCATACGAACTTTTCCTAAACGAAAATTTATTTTTATTCAAATTCAGTCCACCAACCTCTTCAGTTTTTCACTCCAGCACCCCAAGTTTGCATTTCTTTCATTTTCATCCCAAAATTAAAACTTCAATCCCTCAACATCTGTAGTATCTCATTCCAGCCTCCCAAGTTTACATTCCTTTCATTTTAGTCCCAAATCAAAGCAAAGTCTTCATGTTTTCTTGACAACTTTTAGTGTGATTTTAAGAAAAAAAATATGTCATGAAAGTCGTCAAGAAAGCATCATGACGACTTCTTTAAATCCTATCATGAACACACGACTCTTCCTTCTAATATAAGTCATGAAAGTCGTCAAGAAAGTATCAGGACGACTTCTCTAATCCCATCATGAACACATTACACACTCCTCCTCTTCCTAGTATAATAGAATCAATGATAGATCCCTAAATATATTTTTTTCAACCGTATTGCCCAATTTATTTATTCCAAGTACAATATTACTCTAAATTTACCACAAATATTTAATAAAATAAATTGGGTTGTACGATACAAGGTAGAAAAGATTATTTGTACATGACGTTTTTACCTAACGTAATTTATACGTGACTTTTTCTTTATTTTTTAAGAAATTATAAATGGGATAATATCACAATGACCATTAAAATTTATCATGTATATTGGCATGGTCCTTTCACTTTGAAATTATTATTAAAATAATATGTTGTTTTTCTAAAGTAAAAAACATTTAAAATTATTAATTATTTTAAATATAACATTGTACTGCTATTTATATTTAAACAATCTCTTTTTAATTTCAAAACTACCATTCCATTTTAAAATATAATTTTAAAGTAAATGCATCATATCAATAAATTTGATAAATTTCAAGGGCCACTACGGTATCATTATATATATATATATATATATATATATATATATATATACGGGTTAGGATCTACTTATGTAAAACTTAATTACTTTTTTTTATTTTTTGGATCATTAGATGGGTGAAACAGATGATTGAAATTAGCAGTAAAATGTGTGAAGATTATCACTTAAAAAAATACTAAGAAGTTAATCTCAGCCATCCATTTTTCTTATCTAGCGATCCAAAAAAATCCTTGTTATATACATCTTCCCCCTGTTTTGACATTTAAATAATTTTTAAAATTATAAAAATGAAATTATTATTTTTTATACCATTGTTATACAAAAAACCTATAAAATCTAAAACTAAAAACATTAAAAATACAATATTTTAAATTTCTTGTTAGAATATGACCAATTTATAAATTGAAAAAAAGGACTTAATCAAGTCTAAAGCCCTTACCAAAAGTCTAATAAGATCAACAACCAAAACAAAAAACTTCCCAAAAGAATTAAAGAAAAATACTAGTAGTGAAAGAAGAAATCAAAAACTCAAAAAAAAAAAAAAACACTTGTTCTTTTCTTTTATCAATTGGTCTAACATTTAAATATATATTTATATATAATACATTATATGGTTTAATATTCAAAAAAATATGAGTATATTATATGGTTTAAACTATATGAACGTGTGCTAATGTGAAGCTGAAAATTAAAGTAGTAGTAATTTCTGCCAACCAACTTTGACCCATCGCCCATTATAAATCCGTAGACAGCAAAAAAGCCATGAATAATAATATCTTCTTCTTCCTCAGAGCATAAACTTTGAGCATTGAGCTTCCATGGCTTTGCTGCAAAACATCTTCGGTTGTTTCACAGAATCCTCAGAATCCAAATATATCTGCCATGGCGATGTCTGCGTCCTTCGGGATCAGAAGAAATCCGGGAAGAAGACGGCGGCGTCTTCGAGGAGTAAACCGAAGCAAAACAACCGGAATTTTTTCACCATTCTTTCCTCCAGAAGAGCTTCAACGACCTAATAACAATGTTTAGCCATGGCGTGGCTTATTTGTTCCCTGTTTCATTTGTTAGAAAAGATTATATATATATATAGGGTTAGGATCAACTTAGACAATGTACACGTTTTCTGGATCGTTAGATTGGGGAATGAATGGCTCATCCATTCGTTTTATTCGTCCAACAATTCAGAAAACGTGTAAAATTGAATCTTTAAGTTTTACCCTGTGTAAACGGATTCTATCTCATATATATATATATATATATATATATATATATATATATGTGCGCGTGATTTCAATATTCTTGATCTTTTATTTGATAGTTTTAGATTACTATATAGTTCATGTAAGCGTCTCATGCTTTTGTCTAACTCGAGAGTCGAGACGCCGGAATCCGGAAGCCGATGATCAAGTCAGGCGGAAGCGTCTCATGCTTTTGCCTCGCCTGTGTTCTTGGACTAAGATCATACAAGGGAGACTGCGATTGCAAACTAGACAAGTAGGCTGCCACTTGTTTTGAATTTTGGTTTTATTCGTGTGAACTGCGAGTGTTTTTTGTCTATCTATTTAATGGTCAAATCGAGTAGGTCTATAAAATTCGGACATAAAAAGATATAAATTCTTTTTTGACAACTACTACTTCTACCTTTACCTAAAGGGGAAAGTGATTCTAAAAAAAAATATTCTTGTTAAGTCAATCAAAACTTAATAAAGAAGAAAATGGAGTAGGTGATCAGCTCTGACCAACCGACCATCAACGTTTGGTCAAGAATTTTTATTCTTAAAATTCTTCTATATGTTAGATTACTAAGTTATTAGAGTTTCAAACTCAAAACTTTAATTAAATTAAAACAATCAAATATTCACTTTTAAATCTCGTATTAGTTTTAGGATGTGTGAATTCTTTTAGTTTTACATTGTTTATTTCAATAAAATTCTTATGTCCCTTAGCTTCTAGTGTTTCTATGTATGCCTCACACTAAAATTTAAATTAAACACTTTAAATTTTAAATATTAACCTTAAAATCTAACCATAAATTCAAATTTTTAGTATTAACGTATATATAAAGACACAAAAAGATAAATAATTTCTATTTCATTTATTTACGTCACGTAAAAGACTCAGATGTACGTAATCCCCTTTTGTTTTCATCTTAAAATCCTATCTTACTTTTGTCAAAAGTTTTGAAGGATGGAAATCCTCGGGCCATTTTCGGTGTCTCTACTTATGCCCACACACTCAAAATTAAGTTTATGGTTTTAGGTTTAAGATTAAGGTTTTATGGTTAGGGTTTATGGAATTTATAGTAGGGTGTATTTTTTAGGGTGTAGGGTTTAAAATTTAAAATTTAAGTGTTAGGACTTAAAATTTAATTTTTAGTGTTGGAGCATAAATAGAGACACCAAAAAATCAAAAAAAAAATTATCCAGTTTTGAAAGTGTAGTAACTAGGATTCTTAATTAGTATTGTATTTTTCCTTAGAGGTTGTTAAGCCGTTTTTTTTTCTTCTATTTGATATATGTTTTTTTTAATAGTAAACTGTCTAATATTATTTTTTTGAAAATGAGTACGCTGTTATGAATATTTTATCTATGTGGATTTATATTATGATAAAAAATTTATCATTGAGATTTGACTTATTTTATCATTAGGAATATTATCTACATTAATTAGAGTTTAATGTATTTGAGAATACAATACTAATTAATAATTCTATATTTGAGAATAAGGCAAATCTCCCTCTTTCTCTCATCTCTTTGTTCTTCATTCTTATTATTGTTCTTCTTTATTTTATTCACAACACGCTATCAGCACGAGTTCCTAATCAATTGAGATCTTCGTCGTTCGAATTTAAAAAACATATTGGAAAGAATTCAATTTCAGGGTGAACCAAAGATAAGTTTTTTTCTTCCTCAATTTTCTTTTTGTTACTGATTACATTTCTCTTTATATTTTAACTTGGTTTTTAATTTTTTTTGAAAAACCAAAGAGGGTCGTGTTCGATTGTATTTAAGCATTGGGTAAAGATGAATTTGTGGTTTCTCACAAATTAAAGGACGAATTAACAGAGATGGGTATACCATGATTGGTTGTATTTTAATTTCAGTATCAATCGATTATTTTTTTATTATGTTATTGATATTCACTGGTTCGATAAAAAATAGTTTCTTATGTTGTGTTTTGCATGTGCGTAAACTTTAAGAGAAAAGGGTAAATTTCTGTCAAGTTCTTCATATTTTTTTGGTTTATTTACTTTAGTCCATACATACTTGTGATTTATTTATTAATATTTAGTTTATTTTATCCTATTGACGATATTTGATATTTTTAATCGTGTTTTGAGTTTTACATGATATGTTTGAATGGTGTGGTAAGAGACATGACAGAAAGAGATTATGAGAAGCCGTTTTGGCCGTTTGCTATGTCTCCATTGTCCTTAAGAGAAAAATCAACATCAGTAAATTTTATTTTATTTTTATTCTTTAAATTATTATTTTAAAGTCCGATACATCATGGTGATTTTGAATCTACAAGAAGATTGTTATAAAGTCTGTATTTGCTCGAAAGCAATATTTCTTCTACGTCGAAAAAAAATCATTTATAGACTTCTCCCAAGTTCATGGTACAAAAATTCATCTTGACACGAATTTTCGTGGGAGGCATTCCCTGAAGTGAATGCAAAGCCTGGTATTTATTCCATGCAATTATCAATGATGAGGCATTACCTGAAGTGAATGCAAGCATGATGTTTATTCCATGTGATTATTGGATCTGTTTCATTCCCTGAAGTGAATGCAAACGTGATGTATAATTTCATTTAGTTTAACAATGCAACGTATGAGGATTAAATCTTTGTTCTATGTGATAAGGATATGTTAATAAAAACATATTCCACTTCTCACGACAAATAATGTTGTCCTCAAACACAATATCGTGAAAAAGTTTTAAAGGCCTACTGGCTCTACTCCATTCCCTGAAGTGAATGTGAAATTATATTATGGAAATAATAAAAGTCACACTAGAAGTTGTGGTCGTGGTCGTGGTCGAGACTATGAATATAGACATGGAAAATATGATTATTTTAAGAATACTTCTACCCACTGATAGTGATCAGGTTATATGGATGACAAGAGTGATAGAGATCATTCTAAGAAAGTGAAATTCTTTTTATTACCAATGTGACGCTATAAACAATTGGTCTCGTACTTATTGTACACTAAAAAATCAACAATCATTGAATGATAAAGGAAAAGAAATATAAGCAAATTTTGTTTGTGAAAATGACGAAGATGATATTGGTTCAACTTGTTTGGACATTGTTGATTTCCCTATAACCCTTAAAGGGAATAAATCATATTCTAATTATTCTCATAACCTTGAAGATAATTGTTTATCTTTTATTTATTTTACTTTATGTTTATTTATTTTACACATTAATTATTTACGTTTTATATTTATATATTATGATATTTATTTATTTTGTTTCACATGATTACTTATCAAATACGATCTATGACGACGATTTATGCTTAGAAGAAACATAAGATATATTTTCCCATTTAAATGCAATGAAAAATGTGAATACTATATCTCAAAATACTGAAAATATTGATGCTCCAAAAGAGCAATAAGTTCATGAGAGAAAACACTTTATCAAAAGTGCAGAATTGTGTATATTATAAAAATTAACGTTGATGGTAATTGACACGCGTCGTATAGTGTCAAAAATAAAACCTTAAACTCAAAATAAATAAGATTTAAATTACTATAGCGAGAGTAAGGGTCGATCCGCAGGGAATAAGAACTCTAAAACCTTTCTTCTGATTTAGACCAATAACCTGTAGAAAATAAAGGGGGATTTTAGAAAAGTGATTTGAATGAGAAAAATAGTAAAAACGTAAAAATAAATTGAGAATGAATTATGGATAGAAATAGCCTCAAGCCACGCTTTGCCACGCCATCTTCGATCACTGAAGTTGATTTTTCTTCGACTCAGTCTACAAGGCCCAACCCTTGTAACTTACTTCTCGTTGGTAGATTCGACTCCCAGGGCAATCCTTGAAGTCAAACTTTAGTGAATTAGCCACGGCAATCGATGCTAACTCAAATCTAAGTTAGTGCTGGAGAAGCCCGTGCTCGGATATTCGTCTCGATGAGAATTGTTTCCGATTTTGATTCCCCTTAGTGGACCGCCACTAAGTTTGTTCTTAGGGAGTTGAATTGGCTACAAGCTTTTCCTCGTCCCCAACGATGGATCTAAACCACTTCAAGCCGATGCGCGCTCTCGGAATGAAACAATTGCGATGCCTAAAGATTAAGCCGATTGCCTAATCAATTTTACAAAGAATCTAAAAAGGAGTTGTTGAAGGTTTGAAGTATTTTCCTAATCTCACGAGATTTGTCGGGTTTGGCGTTGCTTTTGGCTAAAGGGAATTTAGTTAAGCATGGTTTGTGAAAAAACCATACTTAATAAAATAAATAAAAATGGAGAAAAGAAAATGGAGAAAAATGGAGAACTTTATTACTCAAGGAAGAAGAGAACAATGGAAAAATGTTTGATGATTATTCACCCCCAAAGTGGGGTATTTATTGTAGTTGAAAAACCCTAAAAACCTAAGATGATAAATCCAAAAAAATTTAAATAAAATTACATAAGATAAATATCAAAGTTTTGAATTTAAAGATAAAATCGGTTGATAAGCTATCTTGATAAGTGGACTGATAAGTTATCAGGATTGCTGACGTCATCTTCTAGAAGGTGCTGACGTGGCGCCCAGTCAGCATTCATGCCCTGGTTCATGCCCATGAATCTGCCCACGACTTCAGTATTTTCTGCAGCACTTCAACTCATTTCCAGCATTACGTAACCTGCACGAGAACACAAAAACAGCCCAATTAAGTCCTTCAAACATATATATTCGATCAAAACAAGGACTAAAACATAACCAAAATAAATACTTATCAAATTCCCTCTCACATATCCGATACTTGTCCTCAAGTATCTCAAAATTAAATAAACCTAAGTTCAAGTTTTCATCCTTAATTTCACGAAGTCTCAAAAAGTTTCAATATGATTAAGTATCTAAATATGAGAGAAAACTAAGGAGCAAAAATAGATAAATGGCAAGACTAACAATTTAAAGCTAAGACGACATTCTAAAACTCTACTAACATTAATGATGCAAACCAAGTACCCTCACAAGGAATCGCTCATGTCACTCAAAGTGTTTAAGGGTAGAGAAAAGTCACTCGAGCCAAAGCTAATTAGAGCATAACCATAAGCTTGTGTTTAAATCTAATCTCCACTACTAACATGAATATGATGCAAAAATCAAGAGGTCTTAAATAAGGGTTGTAATGGGGCAAAGGTAAGGGTAGGATAAAGGCTGAAAAATAAGGGCTAAAACTCAAGAAAAAAATCATCTAAAAAAATATATTCGAAATTGTTTTTTTTTCATTCGAACCAAAACTGCTCGACAGTGTACCCTTTTTTTTTCTTTTCGAACTGCACTGTTTTTTTTTCTCTCTGCAGACTCGAACAATTTCCTGCACTGTATATTCGAATTCTGCACTGTATATTCGAATCAATTCTGCACAGTTTTTTTTCTGCACAGTGTTTTTAGCTGCTGCACTGCACTTATTCGAATCTGTTTTTTTAAGACGATTTTTGTCTTGAAAAAGGGAACAAAAGTGATGGATTTGAGAAGAAAAAATGGATTAGGCTTAAAATGTGGTGATTTTCAAGAAAAATGCTAAGGCTCAAAAATTGTTTCACTAGGGGAAATTAATTAAAGGGTAGGTAATTTATTTGGGAAGAAAAATGCTTAAAACCTAGTGCCTCTATCATATTAAAGCATCATAATCAATCAATGTAATCTCAAAAAGAATTTAAAAACAAGTTCTAGAACGCAACTAATTTAGCTAGGCACACTCAATGAAACAAAGAGCAAATATCATGCGTGCTCATTAGGCTCAAAAACTCACAAATATGTCTTGTGTACTTAGGTAAGCATCATGTGGATTAATAGAGAAATAAAATGTCATATAAAAGATTTTAATAAAAAATTAATCATGCCAAAAATCTACCATGCAACCTAGAATTTTCTAACAAGATAGATACAAAACCATGTGAAAACAGTGAGACAAGGCGAAATTAAGGATTTAACGAAGAACTTTAAATTAATAAAATCAAGATTTCAAGCGAACAACCAAAATGGATAAGCAAGATAAAATTGATAAGCATATCTCCCCCCCCCTCACTTAGAGGCATTTTGTCCCAAAATGAAAATTTAAAAGTAAAAACAGAGGATGAGGAAACTCCCTGAATGATGGTGGCTGGTTGTGGTTGGTGCAGATGTGACGAGGCGCGGCGGACGAGGCTGGTCTCGAGTGCGAGGCATGGCTTAATGGTGGTGTATGGTTGCTTCGGGTGGCTGCTGAAGGAGATGAAAGAAATAAGGGGTTCGGGGGTTGTGCAGCTGGTAGGAGTTAAATAATAAAAGAAAGGGTTTAATGGGTGTTTTAATTGGGTTTGAAGAGTGGGGTTGACCGGGTAGATAAGGTTTGTTTGAATGAGTTTAAAATATGGGTGAGGTGATTGGGTGGGAAAGGGATAAAAAATCTGAATTTTAAATTAAAAAAAATTGGCCCACAAAATCCTGATAGCTTCTCATCTCTTTATTCAATCTAAATTATCTGCAAATAAAATAAATAAGAGATCAGATAAAAAATAAAATTCAAATAAAAAAGATAAAATAATTAAAATGAGATAATAATAATAATAAATTCAAAAAGATAATTAAAATGAGATAAAAACAAATTCAAAAGTAGATAAGAAAATAAATTCAAAAGAAATATGAAAAGATAATGAAAATAAATTTGAAAAAAAAAGATAAAATCAAAATTAAAAATCTAAAATCAGATTTAGATAATTTCGATTATTTATTTTATCTTTTTTTTCGTTTATTTTAACTAAAAAGAAAATTCAAATGACATTAAACTATGGCACTTTAAAATGGAATAAAATAAAATAAATAAAATAAAGAAGGTAAAAAATAATAAAAGAAATAATTAAAGTAAAAAGAAGAAAAGAAATGGGTTGCCTCCCATCTAGCGCTTGTTTATCGTCATTAGCTCGACGACCTAGTTCAAACTACAGGCATTGCGACAAATTCTTCCAGTTCTTGCGATTTATCCAACTGAGTATTTCCCTACGAGAAATTTTGCGATTATAGGGGTTTTTTACTGGAAAAATTTCTCTTTCACTCTTCAATTTATGTGAAGGTAATTTTAACTCCAAATTTAATTCCTGCAAAATGAAAGAAAACATTTTAGATTTTGATGGAGTTAGGCGTAAATCAGAATGAACAGAGGAAACATTTTTCAACTCCTTAATTCCTTTGTCGTGATCCTTCAAATCCCTGCACGAATCATCAACAGATTTAGATTCTATAAATTCTTCAACCGCGAGCTCAATAACATCTATAAAATTTATACTAGCAACATTATCAGGATGTCGCATCGCTTTGTAAACATCAAATTTTACCACCTCGCCATCGAACTCCATTGTAAGGATCCCGCTTCTCACATCGATTTTCGTGTTTGCAGTACTTAAAATGGACGACCAAGGAGGATTTCGGAAGAATTATTAGTCCGATCGTTTTTCATGTCTATGACATAGAAATCTGCCGGAAAGATTAAATCTTTTACCTTTACCAGGACATTCTCTAGTAATCCTTCTGGGTAAATTATGGATCTGTCCGCCAACTGTATGGTTACCTTCGTATCCTTCAAAGGCTCAGCAGAAAGTGAGTTATAAAATGAAAGAGGCATAACATTAATAGAGGCCCCTAAGTCACACATTGCTCGTTTAATACCCACTTTACCGATTTTGCAGGGAATGACGAACATACCTTGATCCTTCAATTTTGGTGGCAACTTTCGCTGAAGGACCGCCGATACATGCTCTCCTAGATTAACCTTCTCAATTCCAATAAGACGACGTTTATTAGTACATGAATCTTTAAGGAACTTAGCATACCTTGGGATTTTTCGGATTACGTCGAGGAGTGGAATATTGATCTCTACTTTTTGAAACACATCTAGGATCTCCTTTTCTTCTGCTTGTTTGTCTTTTTTCATTAATCCCGGCGGGAAGGGTGGTGGTGTAGCGTAGGGAGAAGGTACATGGGTTGGATCGGGCATACCTCTTATAGTAGGGGGTGATTGCTTTTTTTTCTTTTTTTGTACACCATCTTCTTTAGCTTTAGGTTCGATGACTGTACCGCTTCGTAGAGTGATGGCGTTCACATTCTCTCTTGGATTAGGCTCCGTTTGAGAAGGTAATTTACCTTTGGATTCTAAGCAACTTACCGCTAAGGTCAATTGACTTATCTGTTTGTCAATTGCTTCAAAGTGAGCTTCGGTTCTTAGTTGAAAATTTTTTTTGGCTAGCGTTAACTTTTCAACAATTGACTCCAACGATGGCTTCTGCGGTTGATATTGTTGTGGTGCAATTGGTTGATAAGCTTGATTTGGCCTCTGATTTTGCGCGTAACCGAAGTTTGACTGGTTTCTCCATCCCTGATTATATGCATTTCCTATGGCATTTGCCTGGGCGACATCATCTTCTTGAATCATCGGACAACAATATGTCGGATGTTCTGGGCTAGTACAGATTCCACAAAGTCTAGCTGTTCTTTTTTTATCTGCAACAAGAGATTGCACTATTTCAGCTAATTTATCAATCTTATTTTCTAAAGAAACTGTGCTTACCTCGCGAACCCTTCGAGATGGTTCGCTAGATTGATTAAATCTTTGCGAGTTGGCGGCCATGGTTGATATCAGTGTTTTAGCCGATGTTGTTGTCATGTTGACTAGAGCTCCGCCACTTGCTGCATCTATCACCTTCATGTCCATAGGCGTCAATCCTTCATAAAAATACTGGAGGAGGGTTTGTTCCGACAACCCATGTTGTGGACAATTTGCACACAACTTTTTAAACCTCTCCCAGTATTCATACAAGGATTCAACTTCTTTTTGTTGAATGCTTAGGATGCTGCGCCTGATTTCGCTTGCCTTCGATGCAGGGAAGAACCTGTCAAGAAAAATTTTAGCCATGTCAGTCCATGTTGTAACAGAATTAGGGGGTAAATCAAATAACCAATCTTTCGCTATATCAGCTAAGGAAAATGGAAATGCTCTAAGTTTGATTTGGTCATCGGATACTCCCTGTGGCTTTGTAGTTAGACAAACCATGTGAAACTCCTTCAAATGTTTATGAGGATTTTCTGTCGGTAAGCCGTGAAAGGTAGGCAAGAGATGGATCAAACCCGTTTTTAGCACGAACGGTGTTTCGCCATTCGGGAAAGTTATGCACATAGGTTGTTGGCCATCGGGCGCCGCATTTAGTTGGCGTATGGTTTGATTTTCGTCTCCCATCGGATTGGGCTCGTAATTCGACTCTGCTTCAAATGTAATTTATAGATCGCGCTCGAACCTCTGTTGGCGTCTTTTGTTTTTCTTTTCCCGAAGTGTTTGTGTGTTCAACTTTTGGGCTAGTGCTTCAATTTTCGGAATGAGTTCAAATTGTTCTCCCGGATTGCTACTGGTCATAAATCAAATAAAACGATATTAGTAATTGTCGTATTCCCCGGCAACGACGCCAATTTTGACACGCGTCGTATAGTGTCAAAAATAAAACCTTAAACTCAAAATAAATAAGATTTAAATTAATATAGCGAGAGTAAGGGTCGATCCGCAGGGAATAGGAACTCTAACACCTTTCTTCTGATTTAGACCAATAACCTGTAGAAAATAAAGGGGGATTTTAGAAAAGTGATTTGAATGAGAAAAATAGTAAAAACGTAAAAATAAATTGAGAATGAATTATGGATAGAAATAGCCTCAAGCCACGCTTTGCCACGCCATCTTCGATCACTGAAGTTGATTTTTCTTCGACTCAGTCTACAAGGCCCAACCCTTGTAACTTACTTCTCGTTGGTAGATTCGACTCCCAGGGCAATCCTTGAAGTCAAACTTTAGTGAATTAGCCACAGCAATCGATGCTAACTCAAATCTAAGTTAGTGCTGGAGAAGCCCGTACTCGGATATTCGTCTCGATGAGAATTGTTTCCGATTTTGATTCCCCTTAGTGGACCGCCACTAAGTTTGTTCTTAGGGAGTTGAATTGGCTACAAGCTTTTCCTCGTCCCCAACGATGGATCTAAACCACTTCAAGTCGATGCGCTCTCTCGGAATGAAACAATTGCGATGCCTAAAGATTAGGCCGATTGCCTAATCAATTTTACAAAGAATCTAAAAAGGAGTTGTTGAAGGTTTGAAGTATTTTCCTAATCTCACGAGATTTGTCGGGTTTGGCGTTGCTTTTGGCTAAAGGGAATTTAGTTAAGCATGATTTGTGAAAAAACCATACTTAATAAAATAAATAAAAATGGAGAAAAGAAAATGGAGAAAAATGGAGAACTTTAGTACTCAAGGAAGAAGAGAACAATGGAAAAATGTTTGATGATTAATTCACCCCCAAAGTGGGGTACTTATAGTAGTTGAAAAACCCTAAAAACCTAAAATGATAAATCCTAAAAATTTAAATAAAATTACATAAGATAAATATCAAAATTTTGAATTTAAAGATAAAATCGGATGATAAGCTATCTTGATAAGTGGACTGATAAGTTATCAGGATTGCTGACGTCATCTTCTAGAAGGTGCTGACGTGGCGCCCAGTCAGCATTCATGCCCTGGTTCATGCCCATGAATCTGCCCACGACTTCAGTATTTTCTGCAGCACTTCAACTCATTTCCAGCATTACGTAACCTGCACGAGAACAACACCAAAACAGCCCAATTAAGTCCTTCAAACATATATATTCGATCAAAACAAGGACTAAAACATAACCAAAATAAATACTTATCAGTAATATATCGTTGTCATTAGAAGTGAAAATTTTAAAAGAGCAATATGAGTTCACAAAATATCTTTTTGAAAAATATAGATAACATATGTTATCAATTGACATATGAAATAATTCAATGTGGATATAAGCTCTGGTAGCTAAAAGTCAGCTGAAAGCTCTAGAAAAGTTATATATTGTTACTAAAAGAATAATTTCCATTGAAAGCTTCGAAAGAGCTAAATATATTCCTATTCAAATAAACAATTTTTGGTGTGCAAAGTATTATCATGTTTTAAAGAATTTTGTATTTTAAAATTTATACCACACATGAACAAGTGAGATTGAATCACATGTTATGGTAAATCAGAAGTTTATAAATTTAGAAATATATATATATATACACACATGTATATATAGTTGACATGATCGATTAGACCATCCTTATCAATAATGATGCGAAATATATTGAGATTTATATGCACATTTATTAAAAGAACCTACAGTTTTTGTAGTGCTTGTTCTTAAAGAAAATTGATTAAATTATATTTACTAAAAGAACACGAAGTTATTGTGTTGCTTGTTCTCAAAGGAAATGATTAAGATCTCACTTATCAAAAGAACTTGAAGTTCTTGTATTAAAGTTGAGACTGCATTTCTTGTATATCTGAATAAAATATGAGTCCATTTATCCACAAATGTGGAAAGTTTTATATGATTTTAATAGATGGATCTACTTTATTTTATCAACTTACAACTAGAAGTTTGTGGGATTGGTTATAAAAAGAATTCAAATTATGCAGTTAAACTATTTGTCTTGAAAAAGCTAGTGAGTTTATGTTATAGGCTATATTAGTTAATACAAAGCCTATTGATTATAAAAAAATATGGTTTAGCAAAATTTCAATTGGATGTCTCATCTTTAATAGCTAAACTATGAAAAAATAATTATTATTTATATGGTATTTTCATATAGCAACACTTATACGCATCAAGCCAACAAATTATAATAAACTCCCTGTTATAATTGGTTTTTGGTCAAAAATCATACATTCTCATTTTATAATTTTAGAATGTATGATATATTATTGAGTTCTTCCACTACAACCCACAAAATGAGTAAATAAAAAATTAAGGATATATATTGAGTATGAGTTTCCTTTTATATTTAAATTCTTAAACATTAATTGGAGAATCATTTATGACATGAAATTTTCTCAACATCATGAAAAAATAATAATAAGTTGAATAAAAGAAAATGAATTATCGTTATCTAGATCCTCCCATATAAATCAGAAGTTCATAAGATAATTTATGTTCTTACATGTCAACTGTCATACATATTTAACTTGTGTTATATTTATGAGAGAAAAAAGTCAACAACAATATTTATACAAACTTTCCTTTAACAAGACTCAAAATTTGAATTATAATGTTATAATGAAACAAACTGTGATGTAACTTGTAAGTTATAAGAGTCGTGTCATAATGAGACCATACATTATCAGATGGAGTTGTATCGTGCAATACCCAAATGCAAATGATTATAAAATGGTTTAATTACAAAATAACTGTTTAAACTATATCTCTTTTTTACAATAAGTATTTAAAGTATTTTTTTGGCTGAAATAAGTTTCTAAAGCTTTATTTTTAGCTTGTTTTAAAGTCAATTAAGGCACCTACTTGAACACTTATTTCAACCAAAACTGAAATTTTAGGCTACAATTTCAGCCAAAAATAAATTTTTATACACCTATTTCAATTAAAAAATACTTGAATTATGTATTACAAAAAAATATAGTTTGACACTTATTTTATAGTTTAGCCTTATAAAAAAATACACCATGTATTAGTACTTGCAATTGACAAGACTACCCTCCATAGTTTCGCTCTTCCAATTTTCCGCCGTTTTCAAAGCTCAGTCTTTTCATTTCCAATAATGGAGAAACTGAAGCAAGCAGTGACAGAGATCGCCTACGGTCAAAACCAAGCTAAGTTCTCCAATCTCCATCGCTCAATTATTCCTTTCCTCTCCTTCGCTTCGTCTCTCTACGGCGCCGTTCTCTGTATTCGTCATTCTCTTTACCGCTCCGGCTTCTTCTCTAAGTACAGGTCCGATAATATACTGAAGCTTAGTTTGAAGAATACTAAAAAAAGTTCAACTTTTGTTTATTTTGTTTAATTTATTTAGTGGGTTTTTATTTTTGAAGGTTGCCGGTGCCGGTAATCAGTGTTGGAAATTTGACGTGGGGAGGAAATGGAAAGACTCCCATGGTTGAGTTCCTAGCTACGCGCGTAGCTGATTATGGAATTTCATCTCTCATTTTGACAAGGGTATTCTTTCTTATCGGTACTACTTTAATTATTGCATTTGATTTTTCATATGGTAGCTGTAAATTTATACTTGTGTTTTGATTTGGAAGATCGGCCATTGGATTTAAGTAAGTTTGATTGGATTGTAATTGTTTTGTTGTTTTGAATTTCAATGTTTAGTGGCAAATTATAGAGTTAAATTATGCATCTCGGTTACTGTCACTTTTAATAGAGCTAAATATTAGTTCTCTTGAAGGGTTATGCTGGTGGAGATGAAGCTAAAATGCTAAAAAGGCATCTACTCGGGGGACCGGTAAAGGTCGGTGTGGGAGCAAATCGAGCGGCCACGGCCAATTTGGCATTTGAAAAATATGGATATGTAGATTGTCGTGGTGGTAAATTCTTTGAGAGAACTTATCTTGACCCGAAAATGGGAAGTCGTATCAATTCACAGAAAATTGGTGCTGTGATTCTGGATGATGGAATGCAGGTGTGACAGTTTCTTCCGTGTTCCTTGCATTGTTCTGTTGCATGTCTTATTGCATATTCGAATGAGTCGATTAGTTCTGTATTATATGGCCAAATAACTTCTCTTTATATACATTTAGATGCTAGCAGTTCATGTTCCACGGAATTGGTATTATGGTGTATTTAGTTTCTGCTTTTTTCCTTTATCAGGGATAAAAAAAACATTTTGTGCATTTAGGGTTTATGCTGATAAGTTATTAATCATCTATATGGATGGAAGGCAGCATTGGAGCTTATGCCGTGACCTAGAGATTGTAATGATTAACGGATTAATGCCATGGGGAAACTGCAAACTACTTCCTCTTGGACCCTTGAGAGAACCTTTAATGGCAATCAGACGAGCCGATATTGCTGTAGTCCATCATGCTGACCTGGTATGAAGAATTGAGCTTGAACTTTGTTCTTTCCTAAAAGATACTTTTAATTCTTCAACAAAAGTTGTGTATATTTTGCTTGTAATTTTGTAGCCGAACTATGTGAAGAACTTGTCTAAAAAGCTCATGCTTCAAAATCGTGGCAGGTATCGGAACAAAAGGTCAAAGATATCGAGTTAGTGGTTCAAGAAATGAAGGAGTCACTTCCTATTTTTTATACCAGAATGGCTCCCTCGTATTTCTTTGAACCGAGAAATATAAGCACAAAGATGCATTTGGAAGCGTTGCATGATGCAGTCGTATTATGTGTTTCTGCAATTGGTTCTCCTGATGCTTTTGTGCAGACGGTTGAAAAGGTTTTATACTATTTATTTTATGTTATTTCTTTTCCGGTTTAATTGACATGTCATGCATAATGGACCATTATTTCTCTATACTTGCTGCAGATTGGACCGTTATTTGTTGATCGAATCGATTTCAGTGACCATCACTCATTTGAAATTGAGGTAAATTGCTCCTCCCTTATATCCCAGATTTATTTTCCGAGCAATCATGTTCTTATTTCCTCGACATCCTAGGATATTCATATGATAAGAAAGCGGCTCAGACAACTTGAGGACAAGTCTGGTTATAAGCCAATTGTTATAGTTACAGAAAAGGTGAGTAACCAAGAAAGCTGGTTTCGGTACATGCAGAAGATTTCCCTTAAAACGAATCCTTTAATCATGTTGAACTTGATTTTACCAGGACTATGATCGAGACCCCGAGATTCTAAAACATTTCTATCCTTTTCAAGTTCTCGTACTCTGTTCCGAAATGCAGATTATACCTCACAAGGGGTACAACGAGGATAGCTTCAAGTCGTTATTGAAGGAGCTACTCCAAATATAAATGCGTATCAGGTGCGGATTACATTTCTGCTTTTAGACACCAGAGTAATTGCTCATGCTATGCAGTGACCAAAGTTGCTTGAATGAACATTGAACCGGCAAACCAAATTGAATTATTATTCATACTCAAAGTTCAAGTAAGATTAATTTGCACTGTTTTTGGGCCTTTTATCCTAGACATAGTCCACCTGTAATTGCCCTAGATTTGCTGTATAGGCTCTGTTTGGTAAAGAGAGGTTTGTGCAAAAATTAGAGGTTTGATTAGTCAAATATTGTTGTTTGGTAAACAACGGATTGATGTGAAACCGCTAATTTTGAAAAAGCTAATAATATGAGCTTTTTGAGATTAGAGTCTTGATATTAGGGTTGTAAAGACTCTTTTGCCCTTATCAATTACCAAAAATTTCAAAATAACTTGAATTAAATATTTTCTCACCCTATTTATAAGTTAATCCTATTTACTTTTTTTTCTTTTTATTATCACATATTTATATGTGTAGTTAAATTTATTAATTAATTAAATTATATTAAAATAAATATATAAATAATAAATTAATGTATAAATCATTTGAATATGTTTAAAAAGTTATATTAAAAATAATTTTATAGATTTAACTAATAATAATTAGATCAAAATATTGATAACTAATAAACTATTCAAACAAGTATTGAATATAATCACGTCCTTATATGTCATTTTGCTTGTTTAAATAATCTAACATCTATCAGCTATTAGTTAATTTTACCAAATATTTTTATACAATAAGCTAATACAATTCGCTAGTCAAATCAGCTATCAGCTAATGTAATCCGCTATCAGCTATCCGCTAATTGTCAAACAAGATCATAGTCCAAAGTCTTGATTTTGTATCTAATTTGGATTTGGTCTCAGACCCCCTGCCCATAAATTGAGGATGTAAAGTGTTTAAGTATGTTTGATCTCATGTCCTCTTTTATATTGTATGGGTGACAATATCATTTATATTGTATGGGTGACAATATCAATCGAATTATACTCGATAGGTTGAGACAAAGCATGGAATGAAGTGATGAAGAGAGGTTGAGTGGTGACCCATTTGGCCTCATTATATTTGCAAAGAGCTCCACGCCTCTCTTATCCTTTTTTTTCTTCTGAAAGGATTATTATGGGGGAAGTGGTACTGTTGAAACCACTCATTTATTGATGGTGCATTTCAACACCATAAAACCATGGTCCCACCAATTTGTTCATGGAGCTGCATCAAAATGTCTTCACCAGCTAGCCTTCTAACCACCCACCCACCTAGGTTGAGCATTTGAGTAAAAAAATTTGAGTTAGTTGAGTTGACGAGTCATATTTTATAATTTAAACTTTGTTTGAAATTCTTTCAAGTTGAGTAGAATTTATGAAATTCAAGTTGAATTGTTCGAGTTTCTGTTCAAATTTAATTGTAAATATTTATAGTGTTATGGTACTTAATTAGTTGCAATTTAAACGTCTTTCTATAACTATATACAATATATATATATTTATTTACTTTTTTTTCCGTATGTGATATATATACATATATCATGCATAATTGAGGGACTCAACTCATATAATTCAAAGTTTTTTTTTTTTTTCGTCTCGAGTTGAGTTTTGCATTCTTGTTCACCCATCCTTGTGGGTCAAATGGCTAATAGTGGGTTGTGCCAGCTTTCCCAAAATCTTGTCATTCATTTTGCGCCTAAAAGCACAATGGCTTTCTACAATCATGCCCCTTGTTTGGTCAAAATTATTGCTCTTTTACCTATCCATGTTCTTGGTTTTGCTGGTTCGTTATCAAGGTCAGAATTAGGGGGAATTGGCATATTAAATATTTAAATTCAAAATGTTGCTAGAATCAACCATTAGGAAGAATATTAAATACCATTACATCAAAAAATTTGGCAAGTGCTAGGGCCACTCCTAATCAAAGTGTTTTATGGCTTAGGATAACTATGAATTAATATTTAATACATTGACGATATATAATTTTATGAATTATTAGAGTTTTTAAAGTGAATAGGATCGAATATAGTTTAAAATTTAAAGTCTATAACAAGTGATATCGTCGAACATCATTTTTTTATATAACAATTTTTTAATAGAAAATGACATGTTCTGAGTTCGATTATTGGTATTGATATGTTCGGTAAGGATCGTGATAAGTTGGTATCTTAATTAAATTTCAATCTATGCCTACTCTTAGTTTTGGGTTTATAAACTTAGTTTAGGGTTTAGGAGTTTAAATATAATAGTTTTGAATTTAGGGGTTGTTGATAGAATTTTAGGTTTAGGGTTAGATTTAAGGTTTATAGGTTAAAACTTAAAATACTAACCATATTACTCTAAACCTTAACACTAAATTTTAGCCCTAAATCATAAATTGAAATTATAAATCCGAAAATTAAGATGCTTGTGGAAGCAAAAAGTTTTCTGCGCGGCTTGTGTATGAAATAATATTTTTCTTTTTCAAATTGCATAAAATGGAATAGATTGGAAAGTATTTACACTTGGACGGTGGGATTGGAATTGCTTATTATGCGTTGCCGGCTTTAATATAAAAAAAATAATATTCATAATAATTAAAGATGAAAAAGGGAGAGAAAAAAAACTGATGCCATTCTTCAAATTCCAGGAAAATGGGATCCACAAGCTTGGTGTCTGTCTTTACTACTCAGTTTCTGAATAAATTTGGTGGGTTCCACGACAATTTATATACATTATTCAACCCATATTTTTTATATAATATATATGTCTGTTTTATGATTCATGTTCGAGATGCGAGGTTGTCATTCCTAATAATATCGTCTCTAATGTTTGAATTCATGTCCTTTGTGCAATGTACCTTACCAAATATTTGATCAATTTATTTATATTAAATATTATTAAAATTCCTTATAAGAATATTTTTTAATTTAAATTCATTTGTTTATAATCTTAAAATCTAAATTTTTAATCTTATTTAAGTGATTTAATGTTTTATATTTCTAAACAATTGATAGTTAATTACAATTTTTATTCATAATAAATTATCAAATACATTTTTAGCATAAAAAAGAATAAAAGAAAAAATCTGAATGTTTAAAATTATTAGATAACTTCTTAAAATATTGATTGATGGTCATAATTTAGAAAACCAAAATGAAATATAAACCTGATAGGTACAAATTTTGAAATTCAATAACCGACCATCATAACACTTGTCCACTTTCAAGGATGAAGGGAGTAATTGCACTTTTGGAAATGTAATTTTTTTATAGAATCTAAGTATTTTTATTTTTCATTAATGATTTAATTTTATTTTATCCTTTAAAATTTTAATATAAATTTTAAAAGTACACATTTTCCAACACAAAAGATTGCATCCGTTCGATTTTAAACATAGATAACCACACGTATATTTACATACTAAATTATTAAATCAAATCATCCGGATAGAACACACCACCCTTTCTCACTATTGAATTCAAGTATATAAAAAATTTAATTATTTAATAATGTCAAATAGGAATAAAAATATTAAGACATTTTTGTGCATGATCGGAGCCACATTATAAAATAAAGTGTCTCATAACACTCATTTATAAATAAAACGACACTTCTTTATAAATAATTATTTTTTTAAATATCATTAAAAAATAACACCTCTTAAGTAAATTTCTGTATTCCCATGTTATCATTCATATATGGCGTTGGACTATCTTTATTTCTCAACCCAACACTTTCTATATATATATATATATATATATCAACACTTACATCTTCCACTCCCCACTTCTAAACCAAAACTTTTTCCTTTAAAACAAACAAGATTTCCCTACTGAAAACTAGTGGATGATATGGCGAACACCTTCTTGTTATCCTTCTTCCTCTCTGTATTTAGCTTGAGCGTGGCGTTTTCGAGAGCTCAGATGGCGCCGGCGGCGTTCGTTTTCGGGGATTCCTTGGTCGACGTCGGCAACAACAACTACCTTCCGGCTTCCATCGCGTTAGCAGATTTCCCTCACAACGGAATCGATTTTCCCACCAAGAAACCGACCGGGAGGTTTTGTAACGGCAAGAACGCGGCAGATTTTATCGGTAAGTAATCATCGGAACTGAGAAACACTATTTATTCTTCATTTACTTGTAAACTTTATTCATTTATTTTAAAATTATATATTTAAAAGAGTTTATCCATACGTTTACTCACATATTGATTTGATGTGTGTACCAACTCGTTCTATTTTTATAAAATAATAATAATAATACATTTAATATATTTGATTTTGAAGTTTTGATATATGATATGTTTAATTTAAACAATTAACAAAATATATTATTATTAATAATAATATTTTTAATTTTGATTTTAAGTGATGTATTTAAAGGGTTTGTACAACATATTCATTTGCAAATTAGTTTAGACTTTAGAACGAATGCACAAGTTGATTGCAACTTTATTTTGGTTTTTAAAATGTGTTTTGAAGAGTTATTATTTGGATTCTTCCATGAGTAGGGTTGCCAAAAAAATTGTATCCCACAGGCCACAGGTTTCGATTCGATTTGAACTAATAGAGTTAAGATTTTTTTATATAAAAAATAAGGTCAAATTAGGTCGGGTAGAATTTTAAACTCGATTGGGTCATGCTGATTTCTAGTTTATGGAGAATCAATGTCTCAAAATTATTATGAAAATATCAATATATATATATATATATATATATATATGATTAGTTAGATTTTGATAAGAAAAATATGTAAACGATTGATTAGTTAGATTTTTCGAGTTAATTTTTAATTTTACTGAATTGAATAAATTCCTAGCTAGCTTATCCTAATTATTTTTCTATTTTAAAAATTATAAAAAGTTATATTAAATTAGATAGAATCAAAGTCAATTTTTCATTTAAATTTTTGGATAGAGGAAAGTTTTTTTTAATGAAGGATAGAGTAAAGTTATGTTATTTATGCTGGTAACTGGATAATATATTTGAATTTATAATTTTTCAACTTAAAAACTATTTGTGTAGCTGGCTACTTAAATTTTCCATCTTGAAAACAACCTACCTTCATTTAATACACATGAAATGACAACTAATGAAAACAACAACATTCTGACACAGATTTACTTCACTTTTGACTGCTACAACTACTGGATTATTTTTGTATTCACATTGTTCTCCATATATATACATATATACAAATATGTATATATGAATGCTGACATTGGATTTCATATGTAATTACTTGAACAGCTGAAAAATTAGGGTTACCAAGTTCACCACCCTATCTTTCCTTGTTAAAGAAGAAAGATGCAGTACCGTATATAAATGGTGTTAGTTTCGCCTCCGGCGGTGCCGGAATCTTCAACGGCTCAGATCAAACTTTAGTAAGTCATGAAAATCTAATAAATGTCATATCTTAAGCATGACTGTATGAAACTAGTTGCTTTCCAAACCTAGCGATTAGGGTTTATTGTTTCATGTGCTTTTCCAAATTTCTATTCAGGGTCAATCCATACCATTATCAGAACAAGTGGACAACTACATTGCAGTGCAGAGAATTTTGGTGCAGAAAATGGGATCATCTGCCACAGAAAAGCACCTTTCAAAGTCTCTTTTTGTCGTCGTTATCGGTAGCAACGACATCTACGATTACTTCGGATCGTCCGATCTTCGAAAGAAGAACACCCCACAACAATTTGTGGACTTGATGGCCAACACCCTAAAAGGACTACTCAAGGTAAGCTAATTAAGTGATTTGCATTTTTTAAAACCATATAGTAGCAAAAGGTGAAAGTACTTGATCCTGAAAAATCCACCATTTTCTTGAACAGAAACTATACGAATCCGGTGCTCGTAAATTCGTTCTCACCGGCATCGGAGCGATAGGGTGTGTTCCGGCAGAAAGGGTTAAAAACGAAACCCATGAATGCAGTGAAGAAATCAATTTTTGGTCTGTCAAATACAATGAAGGGCTGAAGGCAATGTTGAGGGGATTAAAATCAGAACTTCATGGCATGAACTACTCTTACTTTGATACTTACGGTATCATGCAAAATGCGATCCAAAACCCATCTTCTTACGGTACGCATACATACATACATACATACATACATACATACATACATATATACATACATACATACATACATACATACATACATACATACATACATACATACATACATACATACATACATACATACATACATACGTACGTACGTACGTACATACATAGCTAAGATGTGAGATTTTTGAGCTTGTGATTGCAGGGTTCAAGGAGATACAAAGTGCATGTTGTGGACTTGGGGATTTGAGAGCTACAGTGCCGTGTGTGCCGGTTTCGAAGTATTGCTCCAACCGGAGCGATCATATTTTCTGGGATTTGTACCATCCGACGGAGGCGACGGCTAGGGTTTTCGTGGATACTCTTTTTGATGGCCCTTCACAATACTGTGTCCCAATGAATGTCAGGCAGTTAGTTTCTGCTTGAAACTTATAGTGAATGATCCATAGCTTGCCTTACAGAGTTACATTACCTGGAGAATCAGATACCTGTTTGTAACCTCATAATTTTAGACACAATATGATGTGATTATAAATTTATACAAATATAATTATGAGTATATGAATATTTTATAAGCAATGTAGAATGTACAATAGGATGAAGAAAAAATAGAATCGAAATTGAATTAGAAATTTGTATGAGAATCAAAAATGTAATTTTATCATTTTTTAGTTTATAGTTTACAATTTCATGAGGATTAAATCATATTTTATCATTTTCGAAGAGACGAAATGCAGTTATTGGTAAAATTAATCTTATAAAATAAGGGAAAAAACATATATTAACGGATACAAAAATGTTTTTAAAATTAGTGACAAAATAATAAATTGTTTATCTATAATTCTTATATACGAGTTTAGAAATTTTTTTGACTCGGCAAAAGTACGTTTTTTTGTTTGATTATACGGGTCTCGCATAATGTTTTTTTTAATATGCTGGTGCGATGCAAGAGTAGCATCTGTTCAATTTTTTTAATCTTTTTAAAGACGGCACACACAACATGGCATTACTGGTGCTCGAACCCGGGTCCTAAAGGATAATAAACATCTACCTTTGCCACTAGGGGTGTAAACGAACCGAGCTTGAACGAACAAGGGTATGTCCGTGTTCGTTTATTTATTTTTAAAGGTGTCCGAACTCGGTTCGTGTTCGTTTAAATTTTTAATGGTATGTTCAAGCTCGGTTCGTTTATTTTTTGGTGCGTTCGGGCTCGGTTCGTTTAATGTTCACGAACATGTTCGTTTAGCGTTCGCGAACATGTTTGTTTATGTTTTCTAGAATTTTAACTAAACAAACAGAAATTAAATAAAATAAAACCAACATAAACTTCACCATTAACTTATATAACGTACCACAACAACAAAATAAAAGCATAAAAATTCAAATTCTTAAAAACATTCACAAGCATTTTCATCCTAAAACATCCACAAAAATAACAAAAAATAAAAGAAACATCCACAAACATTTTCATCCAAGAATATGTGGAAGTATCATAGCTGATTTTTTTCTTTGCTTTGGGTCTTTGTTCCTTAGGCTTTCGCTCCTCCACTTTCTTAAGAAATCATAGCTGATATCATAGACTATCAAGAGTTAGTAGCAATATCACAACCACAAAAGATCCATTCATGCACACAAAATTATGTTCTATACTTCTGATATGCAAACTAGATTTACAGTAGTCACGTTTACTTTCACAAGCCACTAAAAAGATACAACAAAATAAAAGATAAAAAATTCAGTTTTCCTCATAAAGAGTTACCAGCAATCACAATGCAAGGATTCTAAACTTCATTAGGATTTAATTACAGCCAAACAAACCTTGAATGAAAAGACATTTTAGAAAGGAAAGCTAGTTATAATACAACAATTGTTTAACATTATTTTATTTTTTAAGAACTGCAAAAAGCTAACAAATAGAATAGATTTAGAAGAAATAGAGTAACTTAATGCAACAATGTTACAAAAATAAATACCTTTGAAATTCTTCAAATTCCAACTTCAAAGTAAAGAAATCTCTTTAATTTCTTCATTGGTCTACAAAAAAATAAAATTAGATAACTAAATTAAATAAAATTTCAGATATTAAATAAATAAAACAAATATGTAAAAATTACTCACTTTAACTTTCTTTTTCAACCCATAAAAGTTTCGATACCAATCAGAACCACAAAGTAACATTTGCACCGTATCAGTTCCTAAAGATGAACGATATGCATCAATCAACCTACCACCAGCACTAAAAGCAGATTCTGAAGCCACTGTGGTGATAAGAATAGACAAGATTTCACAAGCCATTTTAGATAAAATTCGAAACTTGAGGTTATTAACTTTCCACCACTCTAAGGCATCAAAATCGTCACTATTTTCTTTACAAATGAAAACTCCTTCTTCCAAGTATATATCTAATTCAGACTTAACATTGTCAATTGTGTCAACACTCCTAATATATCTCTCAAACTTGGACCTTCCAGTCATAACTTTACCCTTGCTTATTTTACTAGTGATAAAGGCATTGGTGACAACATTTTCTTGCACATCATTATCTATCATTGTATCAACATTAGCTGTTGTATATTCATCCACATATTCTTTATAAAGCTCATATAGACTATCACGTACAATGCGAATTTGTCTAACAGCTTCCTCTTCAGAATAAATAACATAAAAACTGAAGTCAATCAGTTTCATCTTATTTCGAGGATCTAGTATGGCAACAATAAAAATACTCAAATTGCATTCACCCCAATATTTATCAATTTTTTTTTTGCATTTTATCGACCATTTGTCTCATTCAAAGTTGCTCACTCAAAGAATTCTCCATCAACAGCTCTTTGATACTCCAAAGTTCAGGAAGGAATAAATTTAAAGTTGGATAATCAGAACCTAATATTTATTAAAAAATATTAAATTAAGTAACATAAATAACAATTAAGAAATAATGAAAAAAATTAGATATATTGAAATTGTTTACCTGAGATAATGTTGGTAACTTCATTAAAAAGCGCCAAGAAAGAACTAACTTCCTCAACCCTCACCCAATCTTCATCACTTGGCAAATACTTATAAGTTGCATCCCGTTGAGCATACTGCGGGAACACATCCTTAAACTCTAATACAGATGACAACATAACATATGTTGCATTCCATCGTGTACAACAATCTAAAATCAACCTCTTATTTGGCAACTGAAGTTGTTTAATAATATCACTAAACATAGTCAAACGTACAATGGATGTTGTGATGTGCTTCACACTTTCCCTTACATTGCCAATCACATATTCAATTTCGAAAAGACCATCATGCACCAATAGGTTCAAGATATGGGCACAACATCTGACATGAAACAATTTCCCATTCAAAGGAAGCCTTTTATGAAATGAAAGGCTATCTTTTAACATTCTTATGTATCATTGTAAGAAGCATTGTCCACAGAAATTGAACACACTTTTCCTTCAATAGCCCAGTCTTGTAAGCATTTGTATAATGCGTCATACAACAACTCCACTATGCGGAGGAGGCACATCAACAAAGTTCAATTTTTTTTTTGTAAATTTCAATCTGAGTCCACAAAATGAGCCGTTAAGACCATGTATTGAATCTTTTGACCAGACTTCCACATTGTAATGCTAATCCTATTCACTGTCTTCGACAACCCATTTAACCTCTTCTTCTCAACCTCATAACTTGTCCAGCAATCAGTTTTAGTTGTCGTACGAGAAATCTTTATATAGAGTGGACTTGCAGTTTTCACCAACAAAGTGAATATATCATATTCAGTAAATGCAAAAGGTGATTCATGAACCATTATCATATGAGAAACAACTTCTATGATCTTCGCTTGGTCATATTTCCAAGTATGGATACCACTCGCACTGTCAGATCTAGGTGATTGAGGAGGTAGGAAAAGATTGTCTTGTCCCTTTAAAGATATTTGACGTCTCATACAACCATCTAAGTGTCTTTTATATTGTATGGTTGAACCATCTTTGTTCTTCGCAAGTTTGATCTTACAGTGATTACACTGTACTTTTTCAGTATCATCAACAAGTTTAATTACAGTCAATTCCTGCCAAACATTTGATGTCTTCTTTCTATTTCTCCTCGTATAAGTGCCAGTTTCAGTATCATCCAAACACTCGGGATCTTCAGAGGTTGGTCTTTCATGAGTTGTATCTCGAACATTGGAAGTTTTATTTTTTTTCCTTTAATGACATCCATCGGTGATGAAGAACCAGTACACGAATGATGACTTTGTTCCGAATTATATGACATACCTAAAAATTTAAAATCAAATCATTATTAATGAACAACATCAAATATGATAAACAAGTTCTATAAAAGCAATAATACATATTGCTTAAACAAGATAAAAGAGAATAATATACCATAAATAAAGTTCTGAAAATGTCACCCCCGAACTCTTTGCGACCTCCCCGAACACCTTTTTGGAGAGACTGTCAGAAAGAGTCGGAATGTCGGATCTTATAATAGGATATACATATTACTAAAATATACAAAATAAAAAATTCTTTCGCATACCTTTGAGAAATTTATCAAGAGTTGTAACAAATTTTTGACTTGAAGATGAAACTATATTGAATCCAAGACGAAACTAAGCTGCAACAAAATAGAAATTCGAATGCATCATTAATCTCTTACAAAAGACTGAGTACATTAGTTTATACAAACTCCTAGTTTACATAAGACTAATAGAAAATTTTACACTAAAATAGGGAACAAATCAATGCAGCTTACAACAAAACATAATAAGACATAAAAACCAAAATATGATCTTAAACTCTACTGTAAACGTAAAATACCAAAAATAACTATAAAACTATAAAATACTCCAAGTCTCCAATTAACTCCATATATATATATATATATAGATATATATAAATAACAAAGCAACAAATTTTGAGAATTCAAATACACAAGCAGAAGTTAATTTTGAGAATTCTAAAACTATAAAATACTCCAATTCAACTCCATATATATATATATATATATATATATATATATATATATATATATAACCAATGCAATCAATATAACAAATAACAAGATATATCCTTTGAAAATAAAAGAAAAACAACCAATAGGCTTTTACCATTAAAAACATAAGCACTGATTAAAAACACAAGCACTGATTAAAAACATAAATATGAATTTGATAGTGATACTCACCCAATACACACACAAACGAAAGAGATTGACAAAGAAGATGAAAGGAATGCGGTACAAAGACTCGAATGGTTGGTGGCGGCGAACGGAAAAGATTGGCAAAGAAGATGAAAGGAAGGCGGCACAAAGACTCGAATGGTTGGTGGCGGCGAACGGAAGAGATTGGCAAAGAAGATGAAAGGAAGGCGGCACAAAGATTCGAATGGTTGGTGGCGGCGAACGGAGAGAGTGACGGCGAACGGTGGCGCAAGGGAGAACCAAAAGCCCGGTGGTCGAAGGTTGATCATAAAAAAGGGTGAGGAGACGAGTGTTTATTTTCAAAGGGATGCGGCTGCAGAAATTAGGGAAAAGGGTGATTAGGGTTATAATATGGTTTATATACTTTGAACTATGGGTTATTTTTAAAGGAGACAAGTGTTTATAAATTATAATATGATTTATATCCAGATATTCAAATCCAAATTTATTACTTAGTTTAACAAAATTTTCAAATTTAATGTTTATAATTTTACACACATTTTTAGACTAAAATTTACATATTTTCATATTTTTATTGATTTTAATTTATGAGATTTAAAATAAATAGAACTCATGATTTGAAGAAAGAAAAAAATAGAAATTGAAAGAAAGGCAACTTACACCGGTGTAAATCAGTTCTTTAATTTACTAAACAAACAACATTGTTTTACACCGGTGTAAATCAGTTCTTTAATTTACTAAACAATCAACATTGTCTTACACCAGTGTAAATCAGTTCTTTACACTGTCTTACACCCATACTTTGAACTTTATAAACGAACATAAACGAGCTAATAAACGAACATAAATGGGCTTATAAACGAACATAAACGAGCCTTTAAACGAACATAAACGAGTCTATAAATGAGCTTCTAAATGAACATAAACGAGTTTGTTCATGAACATAAACGAGTTTGTTCATGAACATAAACGAGCCGAACACACCTATGTTCATGTTCGTTCGTTTATTAAACGAACATAAAATTTTTGTTCATACTCGTTTATTTAGCTTAATAAACGAACATAAACGAACGTTATACGAACGGTTCACGAACAGTTCGTCGAACGCTCTGTTCATTTACACCCCTATTTGCCACCAGGACACAAGGGGATGAGCTGCATAATGTTTACATCATTATACTTATTGTAATATTTAACGTTATTAAATAATTCTAACGAATAAATTGAAATCAACACTTTTACATAACATATTTTTTTAATATATTATCATCAAATTAATATTTAATTGATAATTTTAATATTTTTTGTAAAAACTTTCTGAAACATTTTATTTTTAAATTTAAAGAAAAAATAAATTTCATATAAAATCATAATAAAATTATTTAAATTACTAATTAAACATTATTTATTGATGATATGTAAACAATATGTCAAGTAAAAGTATCAATTTTAGTTTTTTCCATTAGAATTATTTAATTGTGTCAATATAAGCGACTTAATTTATAAACAAAAATAATTTAATGATGTATTTTGATTAAATTAATAGTTTGTGATGTAAATGAAAATGAATGTTAAATATAGTGATCTAAAATATAACTGAACCTCTAAAATTTTAACATAAAACTAAAATATATCCATTTTTTAAACATAAAATTTATGTGATATATATACTATTAAGACTCTTTCTGTCTATAAATTAAAGCATATTTAGGATTTAAGCATGCTTGATTTTACGTTTTCTTATATATAATACCAACAATATATCGACCGAGCTAAACTTAATTGATATTTTTTTTAAAAATGTCTATATAATCGTAACAGGAAATCTAAAGATTCGGTTTCCTTTATCCCTTAAGAATATATAAAATGTTGAACAAATTATGACGCATAATACATTAGTTATGAATTTATGATGAATGTGTCTCGTGCGTCCCTTGTTTGAGTACAAAGCTGGAAAAATATTGTATTATAATAAATAGGGTAATCTACAAAATAAGTGCCTAAATCAGTGGCGGAAGCACCAACAACATTCTTATTTTTGATTTTTTTTAAATAGATTTGATTTAATTTAAAAAAAATAATTTTGTGTAGTTTGTAAAGGAAAATTTTATTTTTGCATATTCATTTGAAATATATATATATATATATATATATATTGGATTCTTATTTTTGAATTTCTAGATCCATCACTGGCCCAAATTAATTATGTTTTTTTTGCAATAAGTGTCTAAAGTTTTTTTTGCTGAAATAGGTACTTAAAGTTTCATTTATGGCTAAAATAGGTGCCTAAAGTATTTTTTGGCTGAAATAGATGCTTAAAGTCTCATTTTTTGCTTGTTTTAAAGTCAATTAAAGCACATACTTTTGCATCTATTTCAATCAAAATTGAAACTTTAGGCATATATTTCAGCCAAAAAATATTTTAGTCACCTACTAACTAATGTAGAAAAGAGACATGGTTTACTCATTTTTTTTAGTTAAAGCCTAATAAATAACTAGTCAATGCGGTCGAATTTATTGATTATTTCATGAACCAACGTTGTCTTGTTCTTTAATAGGCTTTTTCAAACTTTAAATTAAATTTAAGGTTATAACAATTAGTTTCGTTTTTAATCGAGTATTAATTCGTGGGAATATTATTGTTATAATATCTAAGAAATTATAAGTTTAAATACTTAAGTACGCTTTTTTCGTTCTATAAATTGAAAAAAATAAGAATAAATTTAAATAATGTATAAAAAAACTTTAATATTATTCTTATTTGTTCGCATATTAAAAAACACTTACAAATTACTTGAATATGCCATAAATATAAAATAATTTCTTGATCAAATAGAGATATTACATCCCCACATCAAGATTCCAACTCATACAAGATGAGGCAACATGAGCGTCGTTAGGTACTCGGTCAATTAGTGGATCTCAATATAAAAAGGATTTATATTTAATACACTGATGGTTGAATCTAAAAGATTTTGCAAGTGTCTTAGTTTTAGAGTTTATGGATTTAGCTTAGGGTGTAAGTTTAGGGGTTTAGATGTATATGTTTAGATGTTGGGGTTTAGTTTTAGGGTAATGTGACGAGGATTTAAGTTTTAACCTATAAACCCTAAAGTCTAACCATAAACCTTAAATTCTAAACTCATATACATAAACCCCTAAAAAGTGCACCATAAATTAAAACCTTAATCCTTAAAACTAAAACATTCATCGTTAATGTATTAAATAATTTTCTATATAAAATTATACTTTTAATTAATAGTATTTTATTTATAAAAAAGGAAATAAAAGAGATCGAGTTTGACACACTATATCATGTTAACTTAAAAGGGTTAGGTGTTACATGACATCCAAGACGTGTTGACCATTTAAAACACGACTAAATCTTTATGATTACAAGGAAGGTTTCTTTATAAAATCAAGTTGGCAATGGTTCTGATTTACGATGTTGATCCAAGGGAATTAACAATGTTGAATTCTTTTAACGTGACATGCAAATTGTAGATATGGTTTACGTTTTTGGGTAAATTGCATATTTCACTATTGAAGTTTAAAAGCTTTTAATTTAATCACCGAATTCTCGAATTGTTATTATTTTAAACTTTAGCGCTCTGCCGTTAAATACATAATAGTGTTATGACTGAACATTTGTCATCAAAAATTTATGAAAAGACCCTAATTTTTATTTCATTTTTTTGCGAATCCCCAAAGGTTTTCAAACCAATTACAGCAGTTGACTTCCTATCGTATACATTGTCATCGTCGGACATTATTTCAATTGATATCGTCACTAAACACAACACACACTATACTCAAAAGCATCACCATCTCCCCCAAATAGTTCTGCCATTTATCTCGTAAACTTCTCTCAAATTTTCCTAAAGTACTCAACCAAATGCTCTCCTAGACGTCCCTCAATAATTTTTAAAATATCTAACCAAACGCCATGTGTTACCAAAAGATATAATGCAATGCATTTCCTCAAATGGTTGTTAGAAATACAATAAATTTGCTATTTAAAAAAAGAAATACAATAAATCTTTGATTCAATTTTGTTTGAAAATCAATGTTAAAAAACTTTGTTCGGAATAACGTTTTTATAATTTCCCAAAGTACTCGATCTAAGCTCTCATGAAATAATTGTGAAACTCTTGAGTATGGTGGGTGTTGTGGTTTCGTAACGTCGAGTGATGACGATACAATCACATAGACGATAGGCAATTAAAGACTATAATTAATTTCAAAAATTTAGGATTTTATGGAGAAGAATATGACTGTAACGTGCCACATCATTATTTTTTAATGGTAGTAATTCTAATCAAAGAGAATTAAAAGTTTAATAATTATGTTACAAGTTTAAAAGTTTGGTGACCAAAAAGCACACATCTTAAAAAATCAGTGACCATTTATGTAATTTACCCTTAACTATATGCCTTTGGTAACTGCTAATGATTGATTCAAATCACCGCAATTAGTTCCTTCATTTTTTTTTCTCTAATTTCTGTCCTAAAATACAATTATTTTAATATATTCGGTGATTAAATATTACTAAGTCTAGATATAAATCATATAATTATAAATACTGTAACGAGTTTTTATTGTAATTCTTTTATATTCAAAAATTGCTTAAAACTTTCATCTTTTTAATTTATTTTCTGATTTTTAAACGAAAACTTCACAGACTACAAGTACAGAAAACAAAATAAAAATTATAAATATAGTATTTGCTAAATAGTTTTTCAATTTTTAAAAACAAAATTTAGATACATTTTCCACTCGTCTTTCTTCTTCACCCAAAGTAATCCCCCGCTTTATATATACACAAGGGAATCCACCGTTTTGATCCATTTCCATTTTAACAAATTATCTCTTATCTTTCGTTATTCTTACTCTTACCGCTCTGAATCTTAACGTGTGCTCCGCCGGCGAACGATATGGAAGCTCCGTCGTTTGTCTCCAGAGCAAGAATCGCTTTCCACTCCGCAGCTGCCAAAGCCGAGAGAGTTCTCACTGATTTGAAATCCGATCTAGGTGAATTGGAAAATCTCTATATTTTTGGTTGTAAATATCTATTGCAAAATTTTGTTGTTATTAATTTTCGCTTTGCTATTTTTAAATTCCTCTTATAGATTCCCGTTATGATGTTGTTAATAGATATTAATGACGGAGTTTTTGTTTTATTTTGTTGCTGTTCGTTTGGTGAAGATTGTGAATTATCATCTCCGAAAGAATTCAAAAATGAATCTCCGACGGGAGAAGGAGAGTCTAAGGTAAATTTTTGTTGAACTTTGGAATTGAAATGTAGGAAGGAATAGCCTGTTTTAGTTTCGTTATTTTTATTACTATCTTTAAATGATTCTTTTGAAAGGTACATTGGAACCTTGTTTGGCTGCTGAGAAAATGAAGTGAAGTTTAGAGTTATGTTTGACTTATTTGAGTAATAAACTCGAAGAGTTTAGCTTAGTTTGTTTGGAATTGAATTGGAGGATTTGCAATTTGTATGCTATTTACTATTTAGTTTCCCTGATAATTCATGTAAAATAATAAATTCTTCTTCAATACATATTTACTTGTTTTAGTATTAACATCTGTGTGGTATGAAGCAGAGTGTTGATGAGGTAAAGCATTCGAAGTGGATGCCTACAAATCTGGGGACCAAGCAAGAATGGCAGGAAAGATTTAAGAATATAAGACTAGGGAGAAAGGGAGTTGAAGATTCAGAGAAAGTTGAAAATTCGACAATGGCTGTTGCATTCTATGATGAAAACTTATACTTGCTTAAAGTAAAGAACGATACAGAAGCAAAGGTACATTTATGAGACTATTTTTGCTCACCTGCTAGTGAGGGTTGCTGTTATGAGAATTAAAATGTCTATTTCCTGTCCTTGTAAAATTCAAATGAAGGGATTTCTTGATGAGATTGTCGTCCTACAGGCTTTAGAAGCAATTCCCTCTGTAGACATTTTAAATACCATCAACACCAATAACATTCCTCCAACATCTGTTATCAAGCAATTAGCTATAGCCGTTGAGTAAGTCTTTTGATTCTTGATTTCAGTTGTTTGTTCTCTGCTATTGCGGTCATTGAAATTCTTTTGATGCCTCATGAAATATGCTGATTTATAAATTGTTACCTTCATTGGAATTTACTTTCTGGACCATTAACACTGATTTTCCATACGGGTAGCTACTATTTAATCATTTGATGCAAAATATTTCTTGCTTCTAAGCTCATGTTAAGTGGTCAAATGTTTGATCTATTTAATTGTCATATTTCAGCTTGTGTATGTTGTTCTTATCTTTTTGTGCTTGCCTTTTGGTGCCAGAGCTGGAAGTCATTTTAAGTCTATGAAAGATCTTTTGGCATCTTCTGGAAATTCTTCACCCCTAAGGGAAAGGACAGGGCTGACCTTCTCTGCAGTGAAGTCGTTAGTTCTTCGAGACAAAGAGGATAAACTTGCATCTTCCTTTGGTGATGATGCGAGAGTGCTTGCTTTGATTCATTCCCTGTTTGATACAGGCAGGTTTTATATGTGACTGATAGGACATTTGCTTTTGTTAGGAGATATGTTTCTCTTTAAACCTTCACCTTTTTCATGGTCTTTCAATTTTGTTGTAACATCCGAAAGATATTTGCAGATGGGGACTTCCTCCGAAGGGATCTTGTTTCTGATTCAAGCACATCTACAACAATGCTATCTTTGCCAAAAGAGATTCATGGTGCTCCTCCGCAGAGCTTCGTTGTTAAGCTTTCTGAAGTCATTGGAAGCTTTAGGACCCTTCGTAAAATGGCTCTCTTTTGGTGCAGAGTTGTTATTGAAGTAAGTCGGACCGTTATGCAGAATCTGTACTAACATGAATGGTCAACGTAGAAATGAAACTAAAATCCTTCATTGGCACATTTTGATGCTTGTAAACTCTGTTTGCACTATAGGTTTTGTTAATCTTCATCTGATGAAAAGTGTTTGGCATCCTTTAATCATGCAGTTACGAAGATTTTGGTTTGAAGGTAGACATCTGCCAGGCATTCCTATGGATGAGACTCCTGATCTAAACTCTTGTCTTTTATATCAACAATTACAAGTTATTAATTGTTGTATATCAAGAAAAAGACGGCGTAGTATTGCCACTGAATCATTGGATTCTGAAATGGAGGAAGCTAGTTCAAATGTTGAAGAATCAGATGTTGCTATAGGCAAAGTGGCTGCCAGCTCTGCATTATATGCACGAATTAGCACTGGAGAACTTGTTCTTCGACAGGGAGCTGATCAACTGGCTGAAAATATGACAATGTTAGAAACTGGTGAACCTATATACTCACCTATTACTCAGGTTTGGTTGCTGATTCTACTAACATATTGCTTACCGTTTGTCCCTATTCATGTGGTTCACTGTGTTGTATATGACTGTAGGAAGGACCGTTGCTTACAGAGGACCTTATCAAAGAAACAGAGGAGTTAGTGCTTCGTACAGGGAGGTCAGTATATATACCAAACACTCATTAACCTTGTTACATTTTATATGGCTTTCAAACTATAGAATTCTCACTGTCTTCTTCTACTTGTCATTGTTTTAATCTGTTTACTGCATAATATTTGTTTATGAATCATGATATTATTAAGGTTCTCATGTTTGATTTAAAACAATGATGGTATCTTTCAGGATCAACCTATCTAATGCTGTTATGCATGTTGAGTTTGTTTATTAATTTCAAATCTTTTCCATATTCTGATGTATACATCCAAGTTTTTGAGTGAAAATTGCACAAAATTTTCCTCTGCTGTCATATTACTCTGTTGTCTATTTACATTATTCTTGTTATTTTTTACTCATTTCCTTATCTTTTGATGATCAGTGTCGGTGCTGGGTGTTCTCAACTCCTCTCTGACATGCAGGCTTTCAAGTTATATTTTAGCACAAAGAAATCAGCTCTATCTTATTATTGTTGTAGATACATATGAATGAAGAATGTTGTTTCAATCTGTTCGTTACCTATCTAAATTTACTTGACAATTATTTTTAGGCTGCAAATCCTGGTTGTATTTTAGAAGATTTTGTTAGATGGATCTCTCCTCCTGATTGGACTGAAGCTGAGCCCAGCGATGAGGTTAACTCTTCAGTTAAAAGAGGTCAACTAAGTTGCCGAATGCAAAAAGAAGGTTTTTTCTCTTTACACCAGTTTCTGCTACTTAATCAAGTTTGCTGCAATTTAGTTTCTTCTTGATCAGGTTTTACTTTTGAGATGTGAACATTGATTCATTTAATTCACAATGTTTGTATATTTGCATGAACTTGTATTATGTTCTTGTGTGACTCATATTAGGAGAATGAATTCTAAATAACTTCTAGGGCTGTAAACGAACCGAACGTTCAACGAATCGTTCGTGAACCGTTCGTTTACAGGCCTAATAACTTTAATGTAGAAGGTTTTTACTTCTTGATGTATTTGTTTGACATCTTAACCTACAAGTAGTGTCACTTGCTAGGACATTTCGATGGTCGATTCTGATATTTGAATTATATACGTTTTAGGTAATCTGTGGCGTGAACTATGGGATACAGCCAAGCCGATACCAGCCATTAAACAAACACCTCTCTTCGATGAGGATTTGGCAGTGTAAGTTGGACGCAAAGCACTTTCTGTTACAACCCTTAAATTTTTCTATCAGAGAAGCATCGTTCTCACAATAATTGCATGGGTTATGGTTCCGGCAGAGAAGGAATTCTGAATTTCTTAGAGGACATCCCCACTTCTGAGCTCTTTCAACAACTGTTTGTTTCTTTAGTAAGTGTTTTGATCTGAGTTCGGACGATAATTTCTTTATTTATGTCTCATAATTTTAAGTCAAACAAGATTAGTCAACTAGTGATTCTTCATAATGCTAATGTCTCGTTTCTATAATTTTCAGCTTTCTTTGGGATTTACATTAGCCGAGGAAAAGCTTTCGGCTAATGAAAACTTGTCAAAACTGTTCTACGACTGCAAAGACTACGTTGTTGCTACTTGCCAGAAAAGTGCCTGGAATGACAAAATGGATGATCTTTGCCAGGTAGTTTCTATTGTACAAAGCAACTTAAATATTTCTTTTACCAATGGCCGGTGGCGGTTCTGGATAGGCGCAATATGAGTGACCGCCCAAGGCCCCTAAAGAAAGCCCAAATAGTTTAATTTAACTTAAATTAAATAATTACAAAAATTATAAATTTTATTTTTGATAATTAACAACTTACAAACAATTAATATCACAATTCAAATTTATTCTAAAGTACGAATAATTAACAACTTACAAACAAATAATATCATAATCTAAATTTATTCCAAAGACTTTTAGACTTAATCCTAGAGCTTTTTATACTCCATGTAAGTGTCATAGTCTTAACTTGGTTTTGTGTGGCATTGCAAATACTTCAATAAAAGCGAGAGACTATTTTGAAATAGTTCAATGTATTTATATTTTATTTGTTAATTTTATCAAGAGATGGAATATATTAAGAAAAATATGAAGGGTTTAGCTCTTAAATTATTGTCGGCACACGATGGAAAGTCGCGTTGAAAGTATTAAGGCAATAAGATTTCAAATTGTTGAGATAAAGAAAGTATTATTTCAAGTAGCCTGATAAGATTTCAAATTGTTGAGATAAAAAAAGAATTATTTCAAGTAGCCTGATAATGATCCTAAAATACAAAGTGAAGCTAAATCTTTAGCAACAAATGAATTTAATAACTTTAAATTTTTGCTATTTACAATCATTTAGTATGAAATTTTGTTTGCTTTGAACTTAGTTAGCAAAAATTTACAGTCAAAACTCATATTGATTGTGTTGTTATTGATGAGATAAAAATACTTATTTAATTTTTCAAAAAATATAGAGATAGTGGGAGTAATAGGAGCAATGAATTTATTAAGATTTTTAAAACGTTTTAATTTCTTCTTAAATGAGACAATTGCTTATAGAATCTTATTAGATATTTCTATTAATATTGGTTCCGTAGAACGAAGTTTATCAAAATCAAAGTTGTTGAAGTCTTACTTGCGAACAATTATGTCGCAAAAAAAAATTAAATGGTCTTGCTTTGATGGTAATCAAGAGTAATCTTTTTGAAGAAATTGATATGAAAAGCATTGTAGATGATTTTGCTTCAAATAAAAAAAAATTTTGTTAAGAGGGTAATCTAACAATATTTTTTTGTATTAAATAAAAAAAAACTTATCTCTCACTATTATAAGTCAAGGGTCCCATTTGAACCGCCACTACCAATGGCAACAAACATCCTTAAAACGCATGGGGCTGACATCAAATGCTTATGATAAACTAAATGCTAACAACAGAGTGCCTTTGTTTCGGGCACATTCAAAGTTTTCCGGTGAGGGAAATGAAGCTTTGGTTTCTTCATATGCTTGATGGTGTCGGTTTATAAGATTATGTTTTTCTGTGATCTGATGGTGTTCAATGTGAATAGGTTTATGAAACAGTGGAAAAGATGGTGGCAACTCCGGAAGAAGTCATAAAGACAATAAAGCAGGCAGAGGAGACGCCGGCAATCGTTGAAAACGGAAATGCTTCTAGTGAACTAAAACACCGGTTTAAGAAGCTCAGTCTCAACTTCGGCGGCAAGGACAAACAGCAACAGAGAAAATCTCCTCCGAAAGAACAGAAGGACTCAGACGACAATTCTTCTCGATCATTTGCTAGCTTTTTCGATAGCAAGTCATCTTTATTTTCAAAGATATCCCCTAAAAATCTCCCACCTCCACCCTTAGATGAAAGTGACTGGACATTGATTTGATCGTACCGTTCGTCGGCTACACGCCCCTCCGTATTCTCCGAGCATAGTTTTGCAGGTAAGTGTAAACTAATGTGAAATGAGCCTAATGGCATTAGAGTTGCGATTCTTTTACCGGTAATAAAATGTACATTGCTTCAACAATATGTGAAAAATGACCACGACATAGGAAGGGAAACATAAACTGTCATTTCTTCAAGAAAACCCTGCCTTCCATTTGAGCTTGATTTTCTGTAATCTTCATCCTCATCTTCCTTGGCTATCATTTCCATTCGTCTTCTGGCCTTCTCCAAGCTTGTGGAATTCGAAATACCCGGAGATGAAATAAGGTGCCACAAAATTAGTCAAGAAGTAAACAACCAGAAGCAAAGTTCACCCCTTGTTGTCCCAATGGTAAAAGATGACCTAATTTATTTAGGTGACCTGAGTTCGAGCACGAATTCTGCACGGTGTGTGTCTTATTAAAAAAATACTAAAAAAGTTGAACAGATGCTACCCTTGTATCACACTAGCATATTCAAAAAAAATTTAAATTCTTTATAATTGAAGAGAAATGAAAAAGATGGTCAAATCTTATAATTAGTCTTGTAATGTACAGTATATTTGTTAACAAACTCGTAATGTATGTAAATTACAAATTTAATATTTATATTTTGATTTAATCATTTCTAATTTTTGTACTTTTTAACTTTTGTTAGATAATATAATTAAAATAAGGGTTGGATATTATTACTTAGAATTATTATTCAAAACATTTAAAAATATCAAAAATGAAATTTTAGCTACAATCGAATAAAAAGTCAAAAAAATATTTTAATATAATTTATTGATCATTTTATACCATACCCTTCAACATATAAAGAATAGAAATAATTAAATTGAGTAAAAACTAAATTTACAATTCGCACTATACAAAAATTAATAGCAAATTTTCACTTAATTTATCAGCTGTCATTTACTTCACAATTAAAATCTTAAAATTTTAAATAAACACAATTGGCAGGTTGGCCAAATTAATTTAATGGGTTTTTGGGTTAGCTTGTGATTCGTGGAAGTCGATTCCAAGGCATTGGGCATAATTTGTCCCTACTTTACATTGTCTATACCTATCAATGGGCCGGGCCAATTCGACTCCCTAAATTTTAAGCCTGTATTTGAATCAAATCCGACTTAATCGAACGGTTCGTTTTATAATTTACTAGAATCTATCTTTTGTGGGTGCAATGGTAATGCACATTGTTCTCCTAAGATAAAAATTTGGGTTCGCATCTTGAACCGATATTATTAGAAGGAGATACCACTCCCGAACATGAACTATAAAATAGACATATACTATTCCCAAAATATCTATCTTTAGTTATGCTTCATAAAACTAAATTAAAGTTTAAAATATCATATTATATAAATATGGTGAATATAAAGATTCAATTTTAAATAAATCGATTCAAATTAAGTTAAAATGGAATAATTACGATGAATTATGCAAAAACATGAATGAATGAATTAAGATACTATACAAAAACAGTATAAACAATTAATTAAAATATAAATTAACACAAAAAATAACATGAATATGATACAATACACGAGCGTATCAATATATATATAGATAAATATTCTATACACATGCGGTGGAAACTGAAAGTTTCCACAAGCGCCTTAGTTTTAGGGTATAGGGAGTTAGTTTAGGGTATAAAGCTTAGGGGTTTAGGTGGATGAGGTTAAAAGTTAGGGATAGTTGTTTCAATTTAAGGTTTAGGGTTATAATTTATGGTTTATAGGTTTAAACCTAAATCCTCACCATATTACCCTAAAAACCTAAACCCTAACATATAAACCCTAAATTATAACCCTAAACCTTAAATTGAAACAACTATCCCTAAATTCTAAACTCCTACACCTATACCCCTAAACTCTATACTCTAAACTAACTCCTTATACCCTAAAACTAAGGCGCTTGTGAAAACTTTCAGTTTTCACCGCTTGTGTATAGAATATTAATCCTCTCTCTATATATATATATCATAACAATTAGTAACATTTAAACTATATAATAATTTGAGTATAAAAAAAACAGGAACATGTTAAGATTACAAATTTTAAAATTAAATTATTATAAAAATTATACAAAATATATCATGAATTAGAACATGGAGTTCACCAATCGTATTTGATAGACAATATGTGTAAATAAATATACAACAATTGATATTTAATGTATATAATCTGAAATTTAAATATTTAATCTTAATCTTTAAATCCATAACTCTAAACATAACCCTAATTTCTGTTCTTGAATCCCCAAATTATCATTTAAACTTGATTTGGACCATATTTAACTGATCAATCGGTGAACAAGCCTAGATTTGTCACGCTACCAATCTAAAAAGAGTTGATTAATTGAAGAAAAAGAGACGATGAATAGTGATTATAGAACATCTATATGCTTAGACTTTCGGCAGCCACAAAGCATATGCACCGCCGCATATTGATTAGGGCAGCAGCTTATTTTGACTTCCTCACTGTGCTTTGAGGTCTTTGTCTTGTAATAAAAACATACATGTAGTAATAGGATCAACCTTACTCAGAGTCAACCCTAATAATTTGATAAAGCAATAGTAATATGCAAAATGAACAAACTAGCTTACATTGCGATTAGACTAATAAACGAAAGTGTCGATCGAATTTAATTAAATTAGTATTATTATCGGCACAATAAACATATAAAAGATATTCAAATTTAAATAAGTTGCTTTAAACATTAAAAAATTAAATCTTACACTTGACTCTTAAATCTTATACATTAAACCTTAAAAATTAAACAATACCCCATAAGCTCTAAACTTTAACCACCCACCTTAAACCCTAAATCTATGTTTTAATGTTTGAACATACATAGGAACACAAAAAAACAGATGATTTATATTCGAATCTAACTCATTCCCCTTATTTTCATTTATTAGCTTTGAATGATTTGAATAAAATAAAACCCACAACTACTAGCAAACCAGTGGCGTTTATGGTTACGTTCAAAAAGTCAACTGCATGGATATGGAAAGGAAACTTTATAATAAAAAAAACCCTAATGACAGAGATGCAGACAGCACCAAAGATCCATGCAAATTGCGACAACATGCGTGAAAAAAGCTCATGCAAATGCAGTTTGGGTTCTAAAATCATAAAAGCAATGGCTTTCAAGGTGAAGAACTAAAGAGATCCATTCCTTTTGTTATTTTTTTAAATCAGTGGGTGGGTCATGGGTTATGGTTACAGTTTATTGTTTCGTCAAAAGTGACAGTTGGGTGCATTAAATCTTCCAACACGGCTTTTAGATGAGGAAGATGAGCACAATTTAAGACCTCAACTGTCTTCTTCTTCTCAGCTTTCATGGAGTTTCATTTTTTCTCACTATATAAACCCTTGTTGGAGCCCCCACTTCTCATCAGAGTTTTCTTTTTTTGAAGTGTTGGAAAAGATGATTTCTAGGGTTCTTCTTGTTTTGTTTGTTGGTTCACTTGTTTGTGCTGCCACTAGTGCTAGGAAGCTTACGGGTGGGTTTGAGGATGAGAAAAACCTGTTCCGTCGTCGTCCGAGATTCGGAGGTGGATTAGGCGGCGGAGGAGGTGGAGGGTTTGGTGGTGGAGGTGGTGCTGGAGGAGGATTGGGTGGTGGAGCTGGATTTGGTGGGGGTGCTGGTGCTGGTGCTGGTGGTGGGCTTGGTGGAGGTGGTGGACTTGGGGGAGGTGGCGGTGGAGGGTTCGGAGGAGGCGGAGGCGGTGGAGTTGGTGGGGGTTCTGGATTCGGAGGTGGGTTCGGAGGTGGTGCAGGAGCAGGAGCTGGAGGTGGATTAGGTGGTGGTGGTGGAGCTGGTGGAGGTGGTGGTGGTGGGTTCGGTGGCGGAGGTGGAGTCGGTGGTGGAGCTGGTGGTGGGTTTGGCGGTGGAGCTGGTGGTGGGTTCGGAGGTGGAGGATCGCCTTGAAGTCATGCAGAAGATATCATGCCTACGTATATTTTGAAGGAGTATTCAGTTATATGACAAGTATGAATCAAAATGTATTTTGATGTATGTGTTTCTTGATCAGCAAGTGTTAATCTTATGTTATTTGTTCCAAATTGTTAAAGAATAAAATAAAATCTTCATGAATTTAAAAAGTTTAAACCCTACGCTTGCTCTTAATCTGATCATACATATTTATAAACATATGATTAATTGTTTTTTTCTTTTATTTTTACTCCAAATAAGAATAATTTATGTTTTTGATTTTTTTTCACACGTTTTTGTGCATTTATTCGTATGTTTTGTAGCACAACTTTGTTTGTTTGGACTTTGGTGGTACAAATTTCATCTATTTTTATGGTAGTTTGACATTTATGTAGCGATCATCACAGTGCACCCTGTAATTAGAGAATATTTACGATTTAGTATGGTTAGATCATCTCTTGTGATAATTTGTTGATATAACCAGAATGATTTGTGGAGCAATATATAAGATTGGTTTTTTCGATCTCCACGCCTACATCAATATAGTGTGTTGTTAGAAGAGACAAAGATTTTGATAATGAATGTTAGATTTTATATGAGGAATATATAAGATTGGGTTTTTTTCGATCTCCACACTTACATCAATATAGTGTTTAGTTACAAGGGACAAAGATTTTGATAATGATTGTTAGATTTTATATGAAAGATGGAGGACATATTCAAGGAATATTTAATTTTTTTTCTCTTTATGATTAGAGTATGTTATATTTATTATACATTTCTTAACTTTGAATGAAACCCAACTTTTTATTTTTGTTAACAAAATTTGAATTCGACCGTAGATATCATTACACTCGAATTAGAATTTGTTGTTTTTTATTACAAACTTTTAAAATAGAAGAAATAGATAGTAAAACAGAAACAAAAGGAATGAATGGATGGATGGTATTTATTTGGTTTGTACAAATTAAGAATGAGAAGGTAGGGTATCAAGTGGCATATATGCTCTTCATTTTAGCTTAAGCTTAGCCTGCATACTGGCATTATAAGTGCTTCATTATTGATCCCTAATAAGTGGGGTATATATTCTTCTTTTCGGTGCCCCTACTTATGCCCCACATTTAAAATTAAGTTTTTGGTTTAGAGTTTAAGGTTAGTATTTAGAAAATTTAGGGTATGACGTATTTTTTAGGGTTTATGGTGTAGAGTTTAGGATTTAGAATTTAGGGTTAGGACTTGGAATTTAATTTTTGTAGTACTTTTTAGTGTTGGGCCATATATAGGGGCACCGAAAGGGGCATAAGATTTTTATCCCTACTTACACTGTGTAAAACTCAGTTACTTTTACACATTTTTTAAAATGTTGGATGAGAGTAATAAATGGCTAACATTATTTTTTTATTTTATTATGTGATAATCTTTACATTTTCTAGTGTTAACCTCAAACATTCATTTTCCATCGTCCAATGGTACAAAAAGTATATTGTAAGAAGTTCCTCTATCTATTTTCGCTGATATATCATTTTAACTCACTTCTATCGATTTTTCATAAGTTCTATTATTAATTTATTGTATGTAAATTGTTGAACGATTATTTTTCTTAAGGGTTATCTTCACCAGTGGTCCCTTTTGTTTAGGGTGTGTTTTATTTTGGTCATCAAAATTCAAAAACGTGTATTCTGGTCCCTAACGTTACAAAACGTTTATATTTTAGTCACCCAACCGTTAGTCTCCGTTACTTGGCTAACGGGTGGCTGACATGGCTCGTTAAAAAAATAAAAAAATCCACGTGTTTAGACCACCACCATTTTCACTCACTCTGCTACTTTCTCCAACCCACCAAGCAAACCCCCTTCTTTGTTCTTTGCTTCATCTCCAGCACCGCATCACTTCTCAAACCCTAATTATAAATCCACAATCTAAACCAAACCCATCTTCTCAAACCCCAACAAAACTTCCAAGATCAAAACTTTGCCACTAAAAACCAGCACTTTCGCCACCAACAAGAACCCAACTATATTATTTCTTTGTGGAAAAACAAAACCCCTAACACTGAAAACTCACGAAATAGGAGAAATCTCAAGAACTACACTTTGAACCAGAATTGAAAACCACAGCTATCAAATCAGAAAGTATTAAGATGAATGTAATTATTAGGTACAAGCTTTCAAAGGCTAAAAATAAAGTCAAATTCAACACAAAAGTTTAAACCTTTAAGCTAAAAGACTTGAGAAAAACAATAATTCACCAAGAGAAGAAATACCCATCAATAGAAAAGAAATGATTACCAGAAGTTGCTGGGGGGCTTTGGCTAGAATCGATTCTAGTTGAAGAAAACAAGCAGTTGCCCATCAGAGAGAGAAGAAATACTTTTTTCTTCTTCTTTCTTCTGTTTTATAAGAGCTAAAAGTTTTACAATTCAACAAGCGAAGGTAATTTCTGGGATCCTTAAAAGAAGGAAGGAAACTGGAAAACGACTCTATTCGGATTGGGAATTTGTTTCTTGTGCATGGACCTTTTGAGTTGGTTTGATCGGTCAAGCTACAAACTTAGGGGGCTAAATTCTTAGCAGAAACTAAGGATAAAATAGAAAAAAGAAAAACAGAGGGAGAAGGAAAGCTCAGAGAAGAAACTAAAGTTGGGTTTTTTTTTTCTTTCTTGTCTATTGAAATGGATGAAACAAAACAAAAGAAAGCAGTGGCTGGTTTAGATTGTGCTCAAACTCTCAGGAACTTTGATTCTGCTCACAAGTGAAGAGATGAAAAAGTTGGGTTCTTGTTGGTGGCGAAAGTGCTGGTTTTTAGTGGCAAAGTTTTGATCTTGGAAGGGTTTGAGAAGATGAGTTTGATTTAGATTGTGGTGGTTTTGTTGGGGTTGGAAGAGAGAGGCAAGTTTTAATCCTATAATAATATCAAACAGTGGCCACGTGGGATTTTTTTATTTTTTTAACGAGCCATGTCAGCCACCCGTTAGCCAAGTAACGGAGACTAACGGTTGGGTGACTAAAATATAAACGTTTTGTAACGTTAGGGACCAGAATACACGTTTTTGAATTTTGGTGACCAAAATAAAACACACCTTAAACAAAAAGGACCACCGGTGAAGATTACCCTTTTCTTAATTTCATGTATATAAATGATTGAAGTATTGATTTTTGAGTAGTGATTGAATAGTAAGGTTCAATAATTTTATTTGACTGGACTAACTTTTTAGTTCTCATAAAATAGGACAGCAAAAGTATGGAAATAGTTAAAAATTTGAATTGGTTTTTCTTTCACTCGACAAGATAAATTTTTATAAATACAATATTGAAACATAACCCCTTAATAGTGGATTACATGACTAAATGGATGGATTAAGCTTCCTTCTGCTGTTCAGGATTGAACTTTAGTTTGAGCTCGAGCATGAAGAGAGTCTTTAACGAGACTCATATTTCTTAAAAAACAATAGATTACATGACATCAAAACAGGATTCACCTAATAACACCCCCTTCAGACCCGTTTTTAAGGTTTTGGTGGCCTTAGGGCGAATCAAAAAATTGGGCCCTGATCAAGAATTTAAATTACGGTAGCAGTCATGTTCTCGATCACGTTGTGTTTATTGTGATTGCAGGCATAATGGATGTTATTGTGGTTACTGCAAGTATCGTAGCTATGAATTATTAATAACATAGACATAGAAGTTGTGAACCGTTATTTAAAAATATCGTCCCTAATAACAAATATTAAGAAAAAAAATTAAAATATAAGAATGTGCACCTAATAATAAATTTTGAGAAAAAAACTAGGCCATAATAATAAATATTAAAAATAATTAGATCTTATATTTAATAAAAATATTTTTTATAAGTATAACACATTATAAAAATTCTGGGCCCGGGCAGGAGGGGCTCTCCCCCTTAGACTAACCTCAAGACAATGTGGTTATAAGTAATTAATGTTTTTTTTATAAGTAATTAATGCATAGTGAAGGACAAACACTGAAATCTAAAATCCTTTTGGTTTTTAATTGTTATAAGTAATTAATATTTTTTTTTATAATCATCGATTAATTTTGGTTAAATATTGTAGAAATTCATTACGATATCGATCGTTCTAATTTCATTTGTTCCATTCACACATAGACTAAATTAGGGTTGGAGATTGAAACAGCAAAACATGAACATTTGAAAAGTGAGTTAAATTCACAAATAATCCAAATTCTTTAAATTTTTTTCTATATAAATGAAAGGTAAAAAGAATTTTGGGCGGAAGGTGAGGGCCCCTTCCACAATATACACACCATTGTCTCTATATTCACAACATTAAAATTTGTACTTTGAACGTTGTTTAAATAATTTAATATTTTATTTCGTTAGACCAATAAATACTTAATTAAATTAATTTCAGTTAACTCAACCTAAGTCGTACATGCTTAAGCTTTAATATAACAAATCCAGGTTAAGCTATAATTGATTAGTTTACCTCATGAAATTAACATTTTTCAAAGATTTAGTCGTAAAATCACCTCTAAAATATGTTTTTTTTTTTCACTTTCACCCCTAAGTTATTTTTACCCTAACGTTTTTCTATCGTTATTGCTACTTTCACCTTACCAGTTTTCTCCATCCAAAATGACGATTTTTTTCTTCTTTAAATAGAAAATCTATTTTTTTTAAAAAAAAAATCAAATATGTTTTTTAAGATAACATTATATTTTGTTGAGATTCACTAATTGGCTTAGTGGTTAAAGATACTTATATCACTTTATTTTATATGAGTTTGAATTTCGACAAAGAAATATAATGTATCTTTATTTAAACAAAAAATAACATTATATTTTTTTTATAAAAACTTGCATTGTTCATTTTTCTGGGAAATTTTAAAAATTATTCCAATACCATTTGTCATTTTTTTTCGAAATAATATATATAATATCACTGTCTTTAAATAAAAAAGTTAAACTTTACCGGATGTCTTTTTGTTTAAGCTGTTTTCTATTTTGGTCCCTCATTTTAAAAAAAAATTATTCATGCCACTTAGATTTTAAATCTGTTTTATTTTGGTCACTGTGCCGTTAACACCCGCTAGTTTGATGACGTGGTACGTCAGTCAAAAGGATTAATTTCTATTTGACCCCTGAACTTCAAACATAATATTAATTTGACCCCTGAACTTCAAACATAATATTAATTTGACCCCTAAATCATTACAACAATACTTTTAGCCCACAATATCACTGCTCCAGCCACCTTTTTTTTTATGGGCGATAGCTCCGACATATCTCCTTCTACATCTTTGCACCCCAGTCACTGCTTCGGCCTCAATCTTCCCTCAAAATAACATCCTCTTGTGTGGGAAAAATAATTTTTTACAAAGAAAAACCAGCCCAAAGTTGAAAACAAATCTCAAAATCAAGAAAAAAATGATGAGCAAAAGAAAAATTTCAGCTGCAGAAGGAGTTGTTTCCTTCTCTGGAAAATTTTATTGTCGCCATAATTGTTCAACAATTCAAAAACATTTCTTTCATCAGAATCAACAAAAGAATCTCATAGAAAGTGTTTCAACAAGTCATTTTCAATGTTGGATTCAGTTTCTGAGAACTCATATGTGAAATTTAACGATAAAAGGTTTGATTTTTCGGTTAAGAAAGTATCGTTAGCAAAACCACTCAAATCAAGGTGGCATTTATTTGCATTTGGGGTTGGATTCTAAGAGATTGAGCTTAAGGATATGAGGAGAGTTTAAAGGTTGAATTAATATTTTGTTTAAAGTTTATGGGTTAAATTAAAAATTAATTCTTTTGAATGACGTGCCACAAGTGTTAATGACACAGTGACCAAAATAAAACAGATTAAAAACATAAATGACAAGAATAATTTTTTTTAATGGATGACCAAAATAAAATAAAACCCAAATAAAAAGGACGCCTGATGAAATTTACCTTAAAACAAAGAGGATCCAAATTTATTTAGGAGAAACTATATTATTTAGTACCCAATTATGCACATGTTACTGTTTTAGTACTCTAACTATTATTTTTGATAAAATGGTACTTAACGTTACGTTTTTGTTCTGTTTTGGTACCTCGGCTAATTAAAACTAACGGAGATGATGATATGGCTCAAAATAATCATAGTTTTAGCCCAAACACTTTTATATATTATTATTTTAGTCCAAAATCCATCAATTTAAAACATCATCTTAATTTTGATAGAATTTTGTCTCATCCCTTTTCCACCCCTCGTATTCTTGCCCGTATCCCAATGGACCCCGCATTAGCCCCCATTGATCCGCAAATCTTAAAGTTTTGATTGTCCCTACCATGTTTTTTAAACTCCTAAACCTAGAAAAATATTCGCCGGGAAGAAAAAAAATGAGCAATTTACAATTTTAATCCAAAAATAAAAATGATGTTCAAATTGATAGAATTTTAGACTAAACTGATAGATTGTATGAGTTTGTGAACTAAAACTGTTATTAACCCAAGCCACGTTATCATTTTCGTTAATTTTAAACGGTAGAGGTACCAAAACAGAACAAAAACGTAATGTTAGGTACTATTTTGCCAAAAATAATATTTAAGGTACAAAAACAATAATGTAGGCATAATTAGGGTACTGAATGTGTAGTTTTCCCATTTATTTATGTTTCACTTTTTTTTTTGATCCGATTATGTTTCACTTTTACACTCCATATTTTTTAAGGTATTAATTATTTATACCATGTTTAGATTATGCTATTGCTATATTAACAGTTCCTCTCCCTCCCTGTCTCTCTCAAGGAAAGAAACAAAAAGGGGGAAAAAGAAGCAGCTTCTTAGATTTTCTGTTTAGAAAATTACATTGAATTCGACGGCTCTCATATTTGTCTGCAAAAATCAGGTTAAACTTAAACCTTTCTTCGATTTTATAATTTTTCTTCACATCTCTTTATTGCCTTTTTCATGTTATTCAATGTTTAGAGTCAGATCCACGCTATTATCAAAGCCTACTCATTTTTCCGGAATCTGTTTTTGTTATTTCGTAGTCTAATATATATATATATATATATATATATATTTGTGCAAGTACAGCTCTAGTTTTACACTGGAATCTGGTAATTATGTATAGAATTATTGATTTCTTATTTGATTTCTCCTTTAGATTATTGAGTTTTGCTGTTAGCTTCTGAGTATCGGTGATGTTGGGCGCTTTGAGGAGAAAAGTTGCGACCGGAGGCTCATCAGCTTCGGTTAGGACTTGTATTTTTTTTTTATAATTGTGGTTTATTCGGCTAAGGCACTCGGATTTTATTAATTCTTTTCCATTTCTTTTACAGGTATTAGGGAAGTCCTTGCAGGTGATTCGGCCGAGCGTTTCAGGATCTAGAGTTTCTTCAAATGCTGGAAAAGAGGTAAATAGTTCGGCTGAAAATGAATATGATTCGATAATCATGCTTGTGGTTCACTTTCTGTTGAATTTTGATTGATGTTGATGTTTGATGCTATTAAATCTTTAATTCGTGTAGAAGATGTTTGGATTTTTTTATCATGCATTGGTTACTGGTAAGTATTCTCACGACACATAATTTTAAGTGTTTGAACAGATTCTGTTACTTCAGCCGAGAGGAATTGTCCATGTTCACAACTTCTCTCGTCTTGTTCTGCCAGGTAAATATTTTGCTTTGTTTTCTTCTCATTTTGGTAAAATTCTGTTGATTGTCTTTGTTATTAATTGAAATTATTTTTTGATTATTGCAGGCTGTTCTGCTGGTTTGACAAAGACAAGGTTAGTTGGTTCTAAACCTTTGTAACCCACATCAATTTTAGGAATTGGTTTGTCATTTCTTAACACGGTGAGGGTATGGGTGAACTACTGGAGTGATCTGATGTATGTAGTGTAATTACCATATCTATCATTATCAGAAGGTCTATTTCCATGCTAAGTAGTCCACCTCATTTTTGTTTATCCAGAAACTATATTAGTCAGGGCAATTAGAAAGGAAATTTCAATGCCCATGTTCTTTTTGGTTCTTTAAATTAGTTTGCCGCTCCTTGGCACTTCTTTCCCCTGACAGCTTTTCTTATGTGCAGGGATGTCATCTCTAGCATTCAGTCGGAGGCTATCATGCAAAAGTCACGCAGGGCTTTCTCTTCTGGAGATGGTATGATATTGATCAATGTCCTCAATAATATTAATTTCACCAAATGCCTATTAGCACTTTTTTTTTTCCTTTTTTTAAAACGGTTATTATTATTAATACATGGGTGTGTCATTGAGGATTTTGTTAACTTAGAATTTAGTTCCTTTGTATTCTCATTGTTCATTTGATGACCAGTTTATCTGGAATAGACCATTGACAACTAAGTACTGTCAAGCTCATTTAGCAGTTAGCAATACGGCTGACCAAGAGGTACTAGGTCAGGCAATATGTCAAAATAAGAAAATAATCTTAACTCAGTTTATTTCAAATTCTTTCTCTGCAAAAGCGTGAAGACAGTAGTATGGAGATTTTGGTTGTAATTTAGTTGTATAATGATTTGGACTAGCACTATTGTGGTACTAGACTAGCAACTCCTTGGCTTCCACGTTTTTGTTTCTGCTTGGCACAACCATATATTCCTTTTTATGTTAATTTAAAAATTTTATAACTTCCGCAATTTACTTTTGGTGAAGGCGAACTGGTTGATGCTGTTGTCCCTTTTATGGGAGAATCAATTACTGATGGCACTTTGGCAACATTTTTGAAAAGTATGTTTTCAATTATTGTATTTTCCATCCTTCACTAGACTTTTTTTAGTGGTTGTAAGTGCTTGATTGTGGATATATCTGAACTTTCGAGAGCAGAACCTGGTGATAGAGTTGCAGCAGATGAGCCAATTGCTCAAATAGAGACAGATAAGGTACTATTTCTTCACTCTTCTTCTTAGAAAGGTATGCGTTTATACCTCTAATACCTATACTGTTTATATTCATCAGGTAACAATTGATGTTGTCAGCCCCCAAGATGGTGTGATACAAGAGGTAATTATAATATATCAATAAATATGTACCTTTGGATCAAACAGCATGCACTTGTCTAGTTTGTTGGTTATTTCTAGGCTCCTATCTTATTTTTGGGAGCAAGGGGAGTACAATGGATCCTGAATATAATGTTACAATTCGTGCCAGTATGTAGCCAAGGAAGGAGATACTGTGGAACCAGGTGTCAAAATTGCTGTCATTTCAAAGTCCGCCGAGGGTGCAGCACCTGCTGCTCCCACTGAAAAGAAATCAGAAAATGCTGCTTCGAACCCTTCTCCTCCCCCTGAAGCAGTTAAGGAGGATAAGCCAAAAGCTAAAGTTGAAGCTTCTCCTGCTGTGGAGAAGCCTAAAGCCCCTGCTCCACCACCTCCAAAACGAACTGCTACTGAACCTGTACTTCCTCCCAAGGAAAGGGAAAGGAGAGTAAGTTTTCTCATTCTCTCTTTACATTGAAACGGTAGCTTTGGTGAAAAATGATGTTGGGCATCATAGAAAATAAGTCGACTGTATGGCTTCATGATTACAGGTTCCTATGACAAGACTTCGGAAACGGGTTGCTACTCGGTTGAAAGATTCTCAAAATACTTTTGCATTGTTGACAACATTCAATGAAGTCGACATGTGGGTTCTCTTTTCCCTCATATTTCAATTTGTCACGCTCATGCATCCTGCAGACTATCTGTGCTAACTAACTTTCTGAACATTTCAATTTGGTCTGGACAGCACTATTTTCTTAACTCTTCTGTTACAAATTTTCTGTCAAGTTAATTAAATCAGCACCCTTTATAAAGGCTATGGTGTAGTTCTGATAAAACTGATTCTGTTATTCTTTTCTAATTCATTGGCTTCTCGTTGCAGGACTAATTTGATGAAGCTCCGCTCTGATTACAAGGATGCTTTTGTTGAGAAACATGGTGTCAAGTTGGGATTTATGTCAGGATTTGTTAAAGTATGCAATATTTGTTCTTGAAATGCTCACATATGCATTCATAGCCTGCCTTCACCATTTGCTTTTTTCTTTTTTCCCCTTACCATTTCTTCTATTTTATTGTTTTAGGCCGCTGTTAGCGCACTTCAGCATCAGCCTATTGTAAATGCTGTAATTGACGGGGATGACATTATTTATAGGGATTATATAGATATCAGCATTGCTGTTGGTACTCCGAAGGTAAGCATCCATTTTAAGTTTTTCTTTAATGTTGTGTAATTTGCTAAATCGCTATTTAGCCATTTAATGGCTTGCTGGAGTTTTTTTTATGCCTACTCCCCAAACCCTTAAATTGGTGGCTAATGCACACTTAAGCGCATTCAAACCCATATCCTCCAGAATGCTGTTGCAACAACAGTGCCAACAAAGCTAAGACTTAGTTGGTGGGTTGCTGAAGCTTTTATTGTTACTTTTTTCTCTCTACTTTCCAAAGAAAGTTGCATATCTGTGGGTTTTATGCATGTAAAAATGTATTGAAAGTTGAAACTGAATTTTGTGTGAACTTAGAGCAGTTTTTTAAATTGAAATGAGGAATCCGCAGGTTCAAAATTTTATCCTTGCCTCCTTGGTGACAATTAATGAAAAATTATTTGTTAAAGGATCTTTTTTCACTTGTTTTCTTTCTTACCGGGCTGAAGTTGCTTCATTTATTTCATGAAAAATGATAAAATGAGATATCTAGAAGATTATGCAATTCTTTTTTTTTCTAAACTTGAAAGTTGCCAATCGTATAGCCTAGTGTTCATAAACGAATGGATTTGAGTTCACTGCATAGCCGCTGGAAGTAAAAAAGAACGAAGATCGTGATTCATGTTTCCATATTAAGCTTTTTGTTCCTTCGTTTTTCCTGCCAGGGGCTTGTTGTTCCGGTTGTCCGTGATGCTGAAAAGATGAACTTTGCCGAGATAGAGAAGACGATCAACAGTCTTGCAAAGAAGGCAACTGATGGGACCATATCAATTGATGAAATGGCTGGAGGCTCATTTACAATATCCAACGGTGGTGTTTATGGAAGTCTGTTGAGTACCCCTATTATCAACCCTCCTCAGGTTAGTGGTTATAAACAGAATATGCATACACTTGCACATACTGGAACTTGTAAGAGTTCCGTATGGTTGTGACTTACTCGTATTGCTTTGGACCAGAAGGAGATCCTTACATGATTAAATATTTTTTTGGCAGTCGGCTATCTTGGGTATGCACTCAATCGTGTCCCGACCAATGGTTGTTGGAGGTAATGTAGTCCCAAGACCAATGATGTACATTGCCCTCACTTATGACCATAGGTTGATAGATGGAAGAGAGGCTGTCTTCTTCTTGCGTCGTGTCAAAGATATCGTGGAAGACCCTCGCAGGCTGCTACTTGATGTATGAAAGCCCTAACCCTAATACCAACTGCTCAGATATCTCATGGTTTTCTTGCACTCATAAACGTTCGATGTATACCTCATGGCATCATAAACTAGAAGAATAAATGCCTGAAGTTTTGTAGGGTTTCATTTGTCGATTCACCCTATAAAGGGTTCCGGAATTGCCGGAGGCCAATTTTGAACCATATCGGGGTTTGAGTTCAAGTTTTGCAGTTCACAAAAGGCACGAAATGTCTTTGGTTTTGTCTTGATACAAATTTCCATGGAACAACGTATTTTGAGATTTTATATTTTACTTGCTCATGTTTGAATCATCTTCTCCATTTCATCAATGTTGTTGCGAGAGATGTACGATATAAATGGATACTCTGTATCAGATAGAGTTAAAATGCACTAAATATTGGAGCACAGCGTGATAACTCCGTCAACCGAATGTCGGTCACAGCGGCAACAGCGTAATGAATAACTACGGGTCAAGGCTGTTTAAGCCGGAACCCGAATTCAGATTAAGTTGGGATAGCCCAAGTTTGCTTCCGGTTCGAATATGTCGGATGCAAATGTTATATTCGAACAAAGAGTTGGAGTAACATAGTTTATGCTGCTTGAAAACTGAGGCTGCAAGTTATTCTGATTCTCCTTGTTAAACCTTCCACGACCAATGGAAAGTATAATTCTTTAATTGAACCGGCAACTGAAGTTTTGAAGCAGATACCAAAATTTCAACATGTTCTTTTACATTTTCAATTGTATACTTCTGGTTTTCGATTCCGTTTTCTCACCCCCCATAAATTGTACGTGATTTCCCCCCAGAAACCGTTGCAGTAATTTGTCGAATACTTCTCGGTCGAGATGATTCATCTCTTGTTCGTGCTCGTTTCAGCTGAAATGGCACTTGTTTTGCTGCTTCTCTTCACTTCTCCTCTAAGGAAACTGGTGATCAAGATATTAGACAAGATGAAAGAAGGCAAAGGCCCTGTGGTTTCAAAGACTGTTCTAGGAACACTGTTTGTTGTTTTCATCTCTATCACTTACAATGTGATAGAGATCCAGAAACGATCCCTCGAAAGCGGCGTTCTTAATCCGACCGACGAGGTTCTAATGGCGAATCGAGTCTTGGAAGCATCTCTACTGGGTAATTTTACATTCATCAACTAGGTTCATAACTTGATAAAAATGTCTGAAAACTTCAGTTTTGATACAAAACTATTATATATATAAATATTTCAGGGTTTGGTATTTTCCTTGCCCTTGTTACATATAGACTGAGTTACTATATGAAAGAGCTTGAATCAAGGAGGAGAAAGGAGGCTGCTGTAGAAATGAAACCAAAGCCTGATCTAAAGCTTGATGATCATGAAGAATACCCAAAGAAGGCAATATCTTCAACATGAACAGTTGATGTCAGAATTAAAATGTAATGTACATATAAACATGCATAAGACAAGGTCATATGTTGTAATAAGATTAAAAAAAATTAGAAGAACTTCTGCAATCTGCATTGCCTTGCAAATTAAGTTTTGTCTGGTAATTTTATTATGCATGTTATCTTCCCGAGTGTGTTCGTTTTCCGAATCTAAAGACTCGTCATCTGAAGTCGCATTTTGGGATGAAGATTCGATTAAATGTCTTTTCTCCATCTGCACCAGTCTTGAAGATTTGGTCATAGAGTATTGCTGCATGGAGTATATAACATATTTCAATATTTCACATCAAGAGATCGACTATAATTCACCCCGAAATAGTTCGGTTTATTGGTTAACGATCGATGGTCCGAATCTAGCCTACTTCGAATACATCGTCCGTCTAACACCGGACGTATTCTGTCATCTATTTCTCTCAAGGTTTGTTTCTTGACAAAAAAGAAACATATTGACAAGTTCTTATTTGTTGCAATGTGTAGATTTTCTGGTACAAACAAGTTGGTAAACTGCTGCAACATGTTGGTTTCTCCATTGTTGCTACCTAAAAACCCTAATTTTGTTTCACATTACTTGACTTTATTAAAAATGTCCCACGGAATAAACTAATGGAAAGTCAACCCACCTTCTAGTCTCCTCCAAACACCCACTCTCCTCCACTATCATACACCTTTTCTAGAAGAAACTGATGCAACTAATCAAAGATCAATGGAATATTAGGTTGCAATGCAAGTTTTTTTTACTATCTAACAGCCTACCATCGATGTCGATTCGATGCTTTATTCTTTTCAACGTATTCGTGTCTCGACCGACATACTTACAGAAGTCGAAATCTTCGAAAAAAATGGAAAATTACCCGTATTGCAGTTAGATATTAGTCTCGAATTCGAGTAACGTAGTCGCCATATGAACTTAGCTAATTAGTCATTAGTCTTTACCTAACCTAAACTTGCAGAGAAGCCAAAGTTGACTTCTTTTTTTTCTTATCTGATCTATCGTCTACCTAACACTTTGAGTCTCCTCTGTTCACACAAGTTAGTTGCCGGCGCCGGCGATCTCTGCCGGACCTCTAAAACTATGGAAAATTTGCATTGGAATAGAACAAGAAATTTCATTAATTTTCTCGAAATTGAGATAATCTGATACAAAAATATCATATGTTACACTGTCAAATACCAAAATAGTGGTGAAATCAATGGTGTTTTCTGCAGAATCGTCTAAGTCGAAATCTTCATCGAAGGTCAAGCTTTCGGTTTCGAGTTCTTCTTCAAATGAATCCATGGAGGAGGGAGTAGGAAATTGAGATTCAATTTGTTGTTCAATGCCACTGCTTCTAACTGTGATCCAATCTTCTTCACACATTGTCCAATTGGAAGGTGGTGGCAGAGTTGATTGAAGCAATTTCTTGATTCTATCAGCTGCAGAATCCATGGAAATCTCTCCGGAAATCTCATTCTTTGGACTTTCCATCACGTTGAGTGAATCCCAGAAACCTTGATCCAACACAGAATTCGGAGAATCCATGGCGGATTCCTTTACTTCCTTCAAAAGGGTATCTGTTTCTTCCAAAAATGGATGTTGAAGCAATTCTTCAGCTGTCCATCTCTCTTTCAAATCCCTCTTCAAACACTTTCCTACAAAATCCTTTCCCTCCTCGGATAACCATCTCGGAATCTCCGGTATGTCGCCGGAGAATCCGATCTTATAAAGAGCTGACACCGGATCGGTCAGCTCTAGCCACGGTGAATTCCCGGTGCTCATCTCTATAATTGTACATCCTAGTGCCCATATATCAGCTTCAAAACCCTGCTCCTCCCCTCGTGCCACCTCCGGCGCCATGAAAGCCGGTGTACCGGAGATCGTCGACATGTCGAAACCGGCGTTTTCACTGTCTTTTCCCATCAATTTAGCACACCCCAAATCAGCAATCTTTGCACCATCTTTGCCGATCAAAATATTTTGGCTCTTGATGTCACAATGTGCCACTCCATTAACATGAAGGTAACTCAAACCTTGTAAAATCTGCTGAGTATACAATCTAACTTTCTCTTCCCCCAATCTCCCTCCGACCCTTCGGATTTCATCGGAAAGCGTGCCGCCGGCGACATACTCCATGCAGAGATTGTACGTAGCCTTGCCATTTGCTTCATTCGTAACATCGTACCCCATGTACTTAACTATGTGAGGACAGCTTAATTTGGACAAGACATAATTCTCTCGTTGTAAGAACGTAGAGTGACATAACTCGATCGACTTAACAGCGAAAATCTCACCGGAAGGAATTGCCGTGGCTAGAGACACGGTGGCGGTGGCGCCTCGGCCTATGGCTGGTCCTCTAATCCACTCCATTAGAGAGAAAAGACACCAAGAAACAAAGAAGAAAAAATATGGGTCTTTTCACTTATGCTATGCTACGCTATGCAAGAAAATGTATATATATATACACACACACACATATATATATATATATGTATATGTATGTATGTAAAGCTTTGGTTATGGTGACTTAATCCAAACACCAAAGCATATGCAACAACTTTGGAAAGATTCTTAATGACAAAAATCATTTTTTTCTGACTTTGTTAGACGTGGTTTTTTGAGTTCATAGAGCAAGAATGTACCACGTGGCGTGATATGAGTGCATGCTGACCGCCTATGGACGGCGTCATGGCGGTTGCTTTACCTTGTAATAAAGCCATTCACATGAAGACACATGAGCACGTGCCGAGATTGCGGGTGGTTAATTTTAATAGGTCAAATTCTGATTTCGATCCTTTTACTATGGCTCAAATTTGACATTTAGTCCTTATACTTTGATTTGGTAAAATTTAATCCCACTTATATAATATCATTTGTTAGTCCAAATGGTTAACACATTAATTATTCTGATTGAAATGATGACGTTGATTTTTTCTCGAAAATAATCTTTTCGACACGGTAAAATCCACGGCAGCATGATGAGTAAGAATGGGTGTTTTTAAGAAAAAAAAAAGTGAGTTAACTAGTTGAACTAGTTAATGACATTATAAAAATAAGGACCAGATCATGTCAAATTAATATATAGGGACTAAATCCTAAATTGGAGCATAATAGAGGGGACAAAGGCAGACTTCGACCATTACAACATTATGGGTTAATTTTAATCTTTTTAATTAGTGTTGTGAATTATTGCGGCGCGAAGATAATTAATCTGCACTTTTAACGGTGTGAACATAATTTGGGACATTTAATTATTTTATTGGTTAGCTTAACTTATAAGCTGTAAAGATAAGACTTTTTTTTACAATTATGGCAAAGAATAAAATAAGGTGGTTTTAATAGGACGAGACATTAGTTTCTGTAAATAAAGTTAGTGATTCAAATTTTTATATTGTAAAAGAAAAAAAAATTAAATTAATAAAATTAACTTCAAAATAAACTTATACAATACTTTATTCGGATTAGTCGATCAATTGATCAAATACAGGTGGTTATACTAAAGAACAAAGGGTATCCATAGATTTTTTACAATGCTTTTCTTGGGGGGCTTAATTTGATAGACTTGAATGGGAATGCATGCATGAATCATAAATGTATTATGCTTATTTTTGTAGGTTAAGTAACTTAAGAGAACTATTATTTTCTTGAAGAAGCTTAAGGAAAAATTAAAGGAGTACGAACCAATCACTATCTGATTTTTTTGGCCAAACACTATCCGAAATCTAAATTGACAAGTTTTTAGTTAAATTCAGGGGTTGGTAAAATGAGTAAATTTGATTAAAAAATCGAGGTCCGAACTTGAATAATTGATTTGGTTCGAGTTCAACAAAATTTAAATCTAGACAAATGAAAAAACAGAAAAGATGGGAAATTAAAGAATCGAATTCAAAAAGTATGAATCCATAAACTTAAACTTGAAATTGATCCGAACTCAATTGCAATACTAAAAAAATCTGAACCCGAAACTATCCAAACCCAACTAATAATATACTTAGTAAATAATTTTAGTTATTTCAAACACTAAAACCAATCCAACTCATGGATAGTTGGAACAAGAACATGTAATCCTATAGTATAAGAAGTTAGGGTTTAGAGTTAGGCTGCAAAGTGTAAGGTTTATTATGATTTAGGGTTTATAATTTAAAGTTAGGACGTAGGGTTTAATTGTTTAGTGTTGGAGCTATACAGGGACACTGAAAAGAGGCCGATGATTTTTGTTTTAATCCCTATAGGTACAAGAAGAAGTTGGAAATATCAATATTCTTTGCAATGTGAAATCAACAAAGCTTTTTTTCCAAGGCATAAAGGCCTTAAAAACATGTTTTTCTCTTCATTGGCTATCAAAACTTGAGAGTTGGCCAATTGATTGGAGGAATCAAAGCAAAAGTAAATAAGCCACCAAAAGAGGTTGCAACCAAACACATAAATTAAAAAGAAGAAGAAAGCACAATCTGTTGTTTCGTTTCTTTTTCAAAGTTTGTGAGATGAATTGTGACGAGGGTGTTTGAAAAAAATATTTTTAGGGTTCTAAATGAAACGTTTTGAGTGAGCTTCAAGCCATGAAAAATGTCAACTTATTCATTTATTGGAATCCCATTTTGTAATTTTGAACTCAAAAACTTTACCCTTTTGGATTGGGTCCTTTTTATGATGTCGGTGCTGATATTGTTTACTGAGTAGTGATCTTTACAGCTAGGTTAACACATGGTTTTATGATCCAATTCTACTTTGATCTGAAGTTTGGCAGAGGCCAACTATGCCTCCACTTCCTCTCTTTTTATCTCTCAATTCTAATAATCACATTCACATCTGTCAATTTTCGAGTCGAATACGAAAATTTAATTCAAAATGATGCGAACAAGTAACTTAAATTTGAATGTCAGACACGAATGTAAAACCCAGATTGATCGACCTAAAAACTTGACGGGCGCAAAACACGATGTTTCTTGTTTGGCCTAGTAGCGAACGAAAGTTCAACACTCGATCTGAGCCACAAGGTTGACAATGTGATGTCTGAGTGCGTGCGTATGTGAATTTGTATTTATAAAAGATCGGAATTCAAAATGTATGTACTTAAAAAGTAATTTAAAAATTTCGAAATTCAAATTAACCGAATCGAAACGAACTCCGACGGCACTCAAATACCTAGTTATGGGGATGACCTAAAATAGTTATGGTCCTCCACAAATTAATTACAACTTAATGGATGCACCCAATGAAATAAAAAAAAACCCAAAATGTTTTACTTAGTTTGCTTAATGATTAGGGAAATTGCCTGTACATTGAACACTGGTCATTACCTATTGTTAGTCATATTAGCTGTACAAACACATAAACTGAAGCAAAAGAGTAGTGGTTTTAATAATCAGAACAGCTATGAAAATTAATAAACAAATGTTGTGTTTAATTGAGGGAGCTGCTTTGTTTATTCCCAGTTATTATTCTTTAGTGTCAGATTCGTTGGCTGTATAAATTCCATTTCTAGTGACAGTTGTATTTTGGACTTACTCTTTTATACATCAATAATGTCACCCTTTCTAATCCTAATTCTAATCCTAAATCTAATCTATCATTTCCTTTTGCTAATCATTGTTCCAATCAATGTAATCATTGTTTTCGATCCAATCTATTTCCTCTGTTGGGATAACTCTCTTTTTTAATGTTTCATTGTTCAAAACTCGATTTAGTTTAACCTAACGAGTTGTTCTAGTGAAAAAGAGGGTGATGTTCGTCTTAAGAGATTCGGGTTCGAGCAGCTCTGTCTGCAAGGTGATCAGGTTGAAATAGTTTTGTCTTTAAGGTGTGTGCATTTTATCAAAAAATTTAAAAAAGTATGAACAAATACTATCTTATGATCACCTTAAAACTATTAAAAAAACTGATTTAATTTTCTCTTAATAAAAGATACCTATTGAATATGAAATTCTGATTGATATTAGCGGTGATAGATCTTGACAAAATAAATTATGGTCTAATCAAAACTTTTAAAATTTTTAGAGGTCAAATTTAATTTTTTTTAAAAATTTTGAGGGGGTTTAATGATTTTTTTTTTTAAATGGAGATTTAGAATTTTCAAATATTTGAAGGGGTCTATTTGAATATATTAAAAATATTTAAGTCTAATTAAAATTTTAAAAAAGTTGAAAGGTTTCTCTAGACATTAATTCTATATACGATCCTTTAACAATTCATTTCTCTCAATTTATTCAATTTATCCGAATTTAAATTTGATTCAAATTAATCCAACAAAATATATCAACGAATCGAATGAACTCGAATTTTTTTTTCACCCGACTCTCTCCCCCTCATTACTATTTCTAGTTTTCCTTAACGAACGGAACTCCAATCAAATTACTTAAGAAATGAAAGGTGTATATCTAAAATTTTTAATAGTCTCCAACTAATTACCCAACAGAAATACCCAGCAAAGCATATGGGCCACTTCATTTAGTGAACACCAAAATCTCACATAAATTCGAGAAATTATTATTGGATACGGTTCACCACGCCATCCGTAGTTCCAGCTAATAAGGCTTGTCCATCTCATTTTAACTTCTAAATAACTACTCACTTTTTCTTTACATGTAAGAAAAATGTAAAGATTCACTTTAAAAAAAATGATATAAAAAATATTATTGGTATGACTATGGATAACGTGGTGAGTTAGACCGCCTATTTTTTTCTTCATAAATTCATCCATTTATCGTGCCAGCCATTCTATTTTAATACACTTAGCTGGATAACGTTATCCCAACTTTCAATGAATTAATCACTTCTTCTATACGTGGAAAAGAAGTACCCGGTAATCAACTTGCACGCCTTCAATCAGTTGAATTAAGGACATAAATGAGTGAGGGTTAAATATTCAGTTAGTCCTCGTAGTTGTCATTTTCTCATTTTGGTACCTAGAGTAAAATCAACATCCATTTGATACTTATACTTGTCTACTGTCATCAGAGACGAAACCATGATTTTTATATAAAAAAAGTCATAATAAATTTATAAAGTCATTTTGTAAGTGACTTATTAGTAAGGATGTAGCTATCAAAGTCATTAGTCGAGCTATTATCACAGTTGTGGATCCATGTGTAGTAAAGGGTAAATAAGTCTGCCCACGTTGGATCTAAAATTTCTTTCATTAGTTATTCATTTTACTGATTTTATGTGTCCTGAAATCTAAATTTTTTAATGTTAATTGTCTATTTTTTTATTGTGCCCACCATGAAAATTTTAAATTTGCATATATTATATATGTGTCCGCTTATAAAATATTTCAAGACCCGTCACTTTATTCTTACTAAAACTAACTGATATGGTCATCCATTGTATATCACCTTGAAGACAAAAGAGGCAATCACTATTGAATTGGTGTGCTTAGATGATCTACTCCACCATGTTTTCTTTCTATATTTCTTGTATCATTCTTGAGGACAATGATATTTTGAAGAGTGGAGTGTTGTTTTTGAAGATAAAAAAGCGGAATATTGTTATGAATCCAATTTAAATAAGATTAAAAGTTCAAATTCACATTTGAAATATCCGATCTGAATTAATTAACCAATAAATCGAATAAAAAAACTACATTTTTTTACCGTTCAACTGAAAATATGTTACTTTTGTCATTCACCTATTTTATTTGTAGTTTAGACTTGGCACCTTCAAGATTAGAAACAATCCGGAGAAAATTACAGATCGTGTTGCACAAAGTATTTACATGTCAATTATTGTGTGCGCACTGTTTTAACTTTTAAGAGTACTACAAGCACTGCAATAAGCTAAAGGCGTTCGGATGTAGAAAAGATTCGCTTACGCAGCCTCGGCAAATCCAACTTGCATGTTCCCGTAGTCGAATACGGTATGGAACTGGCCCATGAAGACGTCGCCGAGGATCCTGTATATCAATGAATACCAGTTTGATTATCATAGCATTTAATGATTTCCGGCCTAAGAGTTAATGTCGGATACGATTAGAAGTTTAATCGTAGACGACATAATTATCCTTGGATATGTATGTGGATGAGTGAAAAGAAATACCAGAGAGGGCCGCGAGGAGGTGGTACGTCCAGAGCAGTGAATCCACTAAGGCATTGAGCTGCATCTCCCTCGCCCACTTTCACGATATACTGGTTCCCGTCACCGGAAAAAAGGAGAGGTCAGGTAAAAAGAATGGATCACCGAACATTAACATTGCGTTGCATCCAACTCGACAGACCATGATCATGAGTCACATCGAATGAAAAGACCGAAGTACCTCTACAAAAATTCAGCATAGTATATCATACCTGTTCAGGACTGAGCTCAAGTAACTTTCCGCCAATTGTGAAGGAGACGTTAGGCATAGAAGAAAGACTTTTACAATCAATACTTGATTCTCCCATCGGACTAGGTATCCGATCACAGAGCTGCAATTACCAATTTCTGAAAACATAAGCCCCGGAATGACCTAGCCGAAATATAGTCAAAGACTCAAAGGTTGCTGAAAGGGAATGCTTATTCACCTGGTTGGCATAGTCAAGTATATGCTCAGCTGTCTGGTTCTTCTTAAGCTGGTTTTGCATCCATACAACCGCCATCTCACAGGCAGAACACATAGAATCACGTACTCCGCCAGAGGCTTTTCCAGCATTCTCATTTACAACGCTTTCGATCCCCATGCTGAACACGATAAATTTACGAGTCAATGAAGCAACAGAACAAATTCATTCAGACAAATACAAACATTTCTAAGCTCACTGATGTGAGTTAAGCAAACTTCAATCAAGATAGGAAACAGCGTGGGAAACAGAAGAGATTTGTGTACAACCTTACACCTTGAGTTCCATCGAACATGCACAGACCTATCTGCGAGCAAACTTTCTTTGGTTGGTCCTGTTAATGCAGAAAAATAAATAGGTTAATTAGGAAGGGCAGCAAGAAACTACCACATCAAAGTCTAACCAACTCCGGATGCCATTTGCATCACAATAAAAGCACGCTAAAATAGATCCATGCACCTTCTCTAATAGCATATCAATTATCTTATCACCATATTCAGAAACAACAGCCTTGCATTCTTGACTTACGACCCCTGATGCTCCGATAGCATGATTGATTTGAGTAATAATACCCTGAAAACATGGTATACGAAACAATCACCGATAAAAGACAAACTTGTTATGGAGTGAAACCATCATAGAATGGACATAATGATACATCCAACGTTTCCATGAGAAACCATCATAGAATGGACAAAACATGGTCAACACTTGACAACCACCTTGCTCAACAAGCACAGCTACACAAGCATGCATACATAGAAATAGACACAAATTAATACAAACCGTGGGACCAGCCACCATGGAAGTCCCTGAATCAGCAATAGCACTGCAGCCACCGGCACAAAAACCTGTAAATGGAGTAAGAGTGTAAAGAAACCAATAAAAGACTACAACATATTTGCATGTCCCTTATCAATTATCTTTATAATGTTAAGCAGAATATCATGAAACATGTTTGGCAATTATTTTCATTAGACAACTTTGACAACAATTTCTCACCAGTTGTTTCGTTATCAATCAGGAAATCACCCATATCAAACTGCAAGCCAAAGAAACAGTAGCATTATAAAAGGAATACATTAAGTCAAATATATTGTATAACACAAAAGGAATGTTTAAAATCCTAACCTGCCAGTATCCTTTCTGTGTTACAGGTACATAAGTATGTTCTCCCTTGAAATGTTCAGGATCCATCCCGCCAAATACCAATTCCCCGCCAAAATCATCCTCAGGGTTGCGGTTAAGCCAAAATGAAAAAACAGGTTGCTTAACAAGACCTTGATTGACCATATTGTACCTGGAGCACTTAACATAATCAAAATCCTAAGCAGTGGCAGTGGCATCCTTAATTGTTACAGTTTAAGCATCTTAAGCCAATAAAACTGAAACAAAAAGCACATAAAAACAGAAATGACACTATTGCATACCACACAGGCACAGCATTTCCCACTGAAATTTCTTGAAATCCAAGACCAAGTATACCATCAAATTTGGCAAGCAAAAAGGTTAAGCTGGGCTCCTTTGTTGCCTCAATAAACTCCTAAGCAGATGAAGAAAAAAAAAGTTACTTCTAAACATGGACCATCACCAACAGCCATGCTGGTGAATTACAGCGCAAACATATATAATAAAAATTTTAGTGAAGATACCTGATGTTTAACTACAAGATCACCAACTGTTACATAGTCCTCACTAAAGAATCCAGAAATGGATCCAGTGCCATATTTAATAGCTGCTGGTTTACCTGCAAGTGGAGTCATTTAAAAGAAAACATATAGGCATCAGCTTCATTATCCTCACTTTGACTGCAATAAGCAACAGTTAGTATTAATATCCTCCCAGTCACCTGTAAGAAAAAATTTCCATTTCTAAAGCGCAATAGAACTGATTATACATGACAACAAGCAGTCATGAGTTTTCCCATTGCAGGAGATGATGCTTATATATAACAAAAAACAAATCACTTAAATGCAAAAGGAGAAGCATAATAACACTTAAATCCAACTACTTAAATTGTTGATCAAAAGACAATAATCAGTTTATGATATGAAGAAAATCATAATCAAGAAGACAGATTTCAAGACTGTTAGAATGACCCAAGAAGCAGGCAACAAACCATTAGCTTTATAAGTGTGTGAATGGCTTGATTTGTATTTTGAATGGAAATAGCAAGCTATCTGCACCCAGACACCAGAAAATCGTAAGAAACATTCCAGAATTATACAAGTCCAACCCTTAAGTACTGCAAGGAATAAAACTCACCGAGAAATAACACTTAGATGAAGGCACCCACAAATTAGAACTGCCAGTGTCAAAAACTACAGTGAATTTCTGTGGAGGTGTGCCGATACCAATTTCACCAAAGTACTGAGCACCCAAGTAGTTCTTTAGTGCCACAATATCGATATCGCTTGAATCTTGCAAGTTTCCATGATGATGATACTTTCCAAGAGAACCTCTCAATGCTTCTCCCTCCTTGGAATCAAGTCGGGCAGTTAACAGATCACTCGGATCAAGCTTTCTCTTTTTTAGTCCAATTCTGACCAATCCATCATTGGATGCGGAAAAGACAATAGGAAACAAAAGACAAAGAAAAAGAGTGATAACCGTAGTTCTAACTACATTCCCCATTCTGATAACTTCAAGTCTGCAATGAAAAGGGAATAGAAAAAAATTGTCAAATATTATTAGAACTACAAATTGCAAACAGGAAAAAAAATTATATCAACACACAACTAGAAGTAGTATTTTCACATAACAGGTAGCTCACAAGCCACTTTTTGCCTACATGGAAATAAAAACTATCTACAGTTCACCCAAGTCTACAACACTTATTCGCTGCCATGTAAAAGCCTGTCCTCAAAGAGTAAACATATGCTCAATTTTTGTGACTTCATGACTATTCCATTCTTTTATGATCAAATTTTTCATATCTTTTGGCGCTGGGAAAACACAGCACTACATACAGGGAATCTTAATTAAAATCAAATGGTTACTCTACACAGATTAGTTGAAAATAATTGAAATCAATATGAGTGTCAATCGAAATTAACTAGTCAACCTTCACTTTTCCCAACTAACAAACACCGAAAATCCTCTAATATCTCACCAACCAAACAGGGAAAATAATTACAAAAATTATTATAAACATAAACGGACAATCCGAACTTCAAATTTTACAAGGTCAACTCAAAGCAAATATCAATGATCAATCAAAGTCAAAAGCAGATCTTCACTCAATAACTTCTATTTTCCCAGGCGATTTCAATTTTCTGCGATTCTAAAACCTAAACATCACACAAAATTCCTACCAAAGAAAAGCAAAATTACTACCAAAAAATAGAACTCACTTCAAATTGTAATCAAATATATGACAAAGATTAGAGGAGAATAAAGGGAAATTACATAATGAACTAAGACTAAGAAATCTAAAAATAAAATAAAATTGGTTCTTACATATTAGTTTTGCGAATTCAGATTTGAAGAAGAGCAGACTGAGCAGAGAAATGAAGTTATGGACCTGAGCTTCAGTAATTTAAAGCGAGTAGTGTGAATTAGATTAGCGGGCTTCTTGGAGGATCGTAGCCGTACACGTGGAGTCGTGTTAGTTGTGATAATATTTTTAAATTTGTTGGCTTTTTCTTATCGACTAAGAAATTAAGAGTGTTAATCCAGTCCGGACGAGTGCATGAGAACGATGGTGACAAGAGCTAATTGGAACCGTTGACTTTGTGATTAGTGCTTGCAAAAAAGTGCGAAAGTTTAAAGGTTAGTTTGGAAAAATTATTAGATAGTCACCACGTCATTTGTGGTTGCTGTGAATAAAATTTATTAATATAATAAAATAAATAAACTTTATATGCTAAAATTACGGATGACGTGATGAGTTGGGTTCATCTAATAATTTTTCATTAATTTAAGATGATTGAGTAACTTATTATTAATAATAATAATAATAATAATAATTTTGACATAAATTAAATAGGAAGAATTATAGTCATAATAAATTTTTACAATATTTAATTCAAATTAATTAACTAATAAATTAAATATCAAAAATTATTAAAAAATACATATACACAACTCTAAAATAATACTAATAAAATCACAGATAATATTTTTTAAAGCATAATTTATTTTGGGCCCTCAAAATTATTGCTTTTGTTGTTTTGCAAAAACAATGATTCAAACCTACCTATGACCCCATGCCTAATAAATGGGCCAAATTCAAGACAGTTCGAGAATATATATATTTTAAAGGATGAGTCTACCACGTGCGACGAACATTGATGATCATTACTAACGATGAACACCGATGAACGCCGTTAATTTTTTTAAAATTTTAAAAACCTAAAGGATTAAAATTATAATTAAAATTATCTCTTAAAAAATAAAAATCAAATTTAATAATTATTTTTAATAGGTTATAATCAAATATACCCAATTCTCCTAAACCCTAACAAAATCAATCTCTTAAAAAATAGAAATCAATTTATAATATTTTAATAGATTAGAATCAAATATACCCAATTCTCATATTATTGATTCTAATCTATTAAAAAATTATAAACTGTTTTTTTTTTTTGTAGAGATTGATTTTGTTAGGGTTTAGTAAAATTATATATTTGATTCTAACCTATTAAAAATATTATAGAGTAACTATTAAATTTGATTTTTATTTTTTAAGAGATAATTTTAATTATAATTTTAGTCCTTTAGATTTTTAAATTTTTTTTAAAAAATTAATAGTGTTCATCGTTAGTGATGTTCATCAACGTTCGTCGCCAGTTGTAAAATTTTCTTATTTTAAAACATTCTTAATCAATATATTTTTACAATGAAAGCTAAATAATATTTTTTTTTATCTGAAATCAATTAAACAAGCTTTTTTTTGAAAATATTTTTGATTCCATCAAAAGAAATTGTGAAACATTACTTAAAACTTGTGTCACGGAAAATTATAAAATTAAAATACATAGAATTATTTTTTAATAAATAGTTTCGTGTAGAACTGAAGAGTTTACACACAAAAAAATGTGGAAAATTTACTCCTTGAGTGAGTTTGATTAAGCATGGCTTAATGTTTTCTTCATCCTTTATCTAACCATGGCTTTAGATTTTAAAATTATGAGCTTTTGAAAATTAGGGTTTGGTTTAAAGTTTAGGTTTCTGTGGGGATTTTTATCTTGTTTTGGAAAATGGAGTTGGGTTCTTAGTTCTTCATACTAAGATGTATTATATATGTCAAAATGGTTGGGTTTTGTTGAAAACCCGAAGTGGGTTATTGGAGCAATTTTTGGGATGTCAAAACTTGATTTTTGGGTGGGTTTTAAGTGGAAATTAAAGGGCTGATGGTTTATATAGGTTAGGAGGATGTTTTGGGACCTTTTGAGGGTCATTTGGGTGATTGAAAATGGAAATTTCAACTAGGGTTTGAGGGAGCACGAAAATTGATATATTTGGGGATTAATTTGGTTGGAAAATTGGGTGAAGTTAGTTTGAGCTCAAAGGTTGAGTGTTGATTGAATGTTAGCATTGATTGAGATTGTTGGTTTTGTTTTGGTTGGCTAGAAGCAAGAGGAGGCGTCGAAGGAGCATTGGGATCGAATCCGGGCTCGTAGGAGACTCGCTTTGGTTGCTAAGGAAGGGTGGTGAGTGACTTTAAATGTGTTTTAAAGTTTGGTTCGAGTGTGTGTAGTGTGTGAGTTGAAATGTGCTTGGTAGGCCATTTCTATGTAAATTCAATTGTTAATTTAGCTCTTGATTTCCTCTAAATGCTATTTATGTTTACCTATTTATGCTCGTGAGATATGTGGTTGTTTTGCACTTGTGTGCCATGATATGTGTATATGATGAGCATGAGATATGGTTGATGAATATGTGATGTGGTAAATGAAAATTGGCACTAATTAAATTACCGGGTGTAAATGATCGATCATTAGGATTAGTGTGCACACAAATTGAGTCAAAACGTATGTGGCCTTGATGGCGTTAAGTCATCAAGGAGGAGTACGATGAGGTAATATTCTACCGGAAACTTTTATATTCTACGAGATGATGAGTGAAATCCCATATGTAGGGCATGTGGTGATGAGTGGAATCCCGCCCATGCAAGGTCCGGTGATGAGTGTAATCCCACCGAGGTAATGTGATTGTTGAGATTTAAATCCGCACATCCGGATAACTAATAGTGGCCAATTAAACTTGTTCATATGATTGTGATATATGATGATGATATTTGATGTTTGAGATTAGTATGATGTGAGATGCCATACATGACACTTGAAAGACTAGCTAGGTCTACTTGTGAAATTATCTATGCATGTTAGATATGAGATTTAGGGGATACATGCTTGAACCCTGCATTGTTGATGTTTTCGGTTTTAGAGCATCCTCACTAAGCTTATGGCTTACGCTCTCAATTTTCAACAATGCAGATCATTAGCGTGGTGTTAGCTCGGAGCAAGGCAAGAAGGGCTTTCCAAGTTTGTTGCTCAAGTACGGTTGTTAATTATGTATTAGTTAGCAATGTGGCAAGGGTGTTTTGTATGAGCTATGTATGACTCAAGTATGTTGATGTTTTGAATTGACCTTGGTTTGTAAAGCATGATATGCTATGATGAACGTTTGTCTGTGGTGGCATGCCTTTAGATGTTTAGGTTGCCTTGTGGGTGAGTGCAAACCTCTTATATGTTGACTTGTGCCTTTTGGGCCTTTTGAGCTTTCATGTATGACCATTCATGCTAAAATATTGCCCTTGTATGAATGCCATGATTAGATGCCTTGTTTCATGTTTGATTGCTTCCTTTGGCTCTAGTATGATTGCTTAAATGTTTGTATGTGCATAGGAGAGTCTAAAAATGCATCTAGAGTCGGGTTTGGGGTCGTTAAGCTAAAATTTGTGGAGTTGCAGAGCAGGGCGTATCGATACGCCTAAGGGCCGTATCGATACGGCCTTGCCCAAATGCCACGATTTTTGCCTGGCGTACCGTTACCCTTGAGGTACCGATACCCTCCAAACTCACTGGAATTTGTGAGAATTGGGTAAGAGTAGGGCGTACCGATACGGGGTTCACGCGTATCGATACGGGTCTACTCCGTTGACCAAGAAGAGTTGACCGAGAAGGGCACATCGATACGCTCAAGGGCTGTATCGATACGGTCTTCCCGGAGTTGACTCTTTGGGCTGACCTGGTCAGGGCGTATCGATACCCCTAGTTAGTGTACCGATACGGTCTGCCCTGTAAGCTTAAAAATGGACTAGTTATGTATGGTCGTGGTTCGAATGTGATTTTCCTATGGATGTTTTCCGCTGTCGTGATTCACTTAGGACTTAACATTCCTCTAGACAAGATTAAAATGAAAGAAAAAAAAATAGGGTCGCTAACCGAGGGGGAACCTTAACGGGTTTCGCTTCGGTTTTTCCCGTGTGGCCTACTCGGACCGGTCATCCAGCCAGACCGGGACGAGGGGGTTACATTATCATATTCATTTATCCCGTTCACGGATTATTGCGACATAATTTTAATTAATTAGGTTTTCTTTTTAACATTATGCCCTAATTACATTTAATAATATACTTTTTATTTTTATTGTATAATAATTATGAAATCTATTAAATTAAAATGTTTCATATATTATATGTTACTTAAAGATTAATTTTCGTTCTCTAATTTAATAATTTTAAGTTATATAATTTAGTTATATTGTCTTGGTATTATGAGCCAATTAGAACTTCTAAATTTAAAAAGTACATGAATCGAACCTAACTAGTGATCTCATTCTTCAATTTGATAATTTTAAGTTATATGGTTTAGTTATAATGTCTTGGTATTATGAGTGAATTGAAATTTTAAAAATTAAAACGAGTGGTGTTAGTGGAAAGAGAGATTATATTATACGTATCTTAAGGGACCTAAGTTCGAGCAGCTTTGTTCGCAAAATACATAGATCGAAACTATCAAAATTAGAATACATGAACTATTGTTTTTTTGTTCTAAAAGAATAAAAATCAACTATTTCATCTTAATTTCGGAATATTATATTTCTTCAAGAGCTATTATTTGAAGCAAAATATTTTTTATGGGGTAAAAATATGACGAGTCAAAATATTTTTTTAGTTAGCTTAATTTCTCTTCTTATTATATTAAAAAAATAAAATATTTTATTAAAGAATATAAATATTAATTATATTACGTTTATAGTTATAAAAAATCTTTATGGGGTAAAAATGTATTAATTGTATTGTAATTATAATATTTAAAATTATTTATTGATGAAACTTAAAAGTGGTATTAATTGCACTACATTTATTGTTTATTAAAATATATTAAATTACATTTAATAATTAACAAATCATGCGCCATATCAACTGGGTAATCTACCCATTGGGTAGATGTGGCATTGCCCATTAAGCACATACCATCGTCCGTTTTCGAAGATTAAAATTCAAGATTTTATGGGAAACACCATATTATTAAATTGGGTAATCTTCACAAATAGTCACTTTCGTTTAGGGTTTGTTTTATTTTAGTCACCCGAATTCAAAATAGATCATTCTTACCACTTACATTTCGAATCGTGTCTGTTTTTACCACTGGGCTGTTAGTCTCCGTTAGTGACCTAACGAACAGCTGACATGGCCGTAAAAAATAAAAAATAATCCACGTGTATAATACACGTGTATAATACACGTGGAATAGACATGTTTAAATTAAAACACCCTTACCTTGTCTATATAACCCCTTTTACTTCAATACCTAACCCTAAGTCAATTTGTTCCTCTTTTAACTCATATTCTTCATCTTTTCCTACCTATTGTACCGAAACATAAAGCAGTAAAGAAGAGAAGACGATAGAAATGGAAGCAGGCGTACCCATTTGTCGTTGTGACCTCGAAGCAAAGGTTGTTGTTTCTTGGACTGATGACAACCCTGGTAGGAGGTTTTATGACTGTAAAAATTATGAGAGAGAGTCTCATTGCCAATTTTTTGCTTGGTATGATGCTCTTTTGACACTACGTGCAAGAGTTGTCACTGTTGGGTTGTTAAGGAAAGTGAAGAAAATGGAGAAAGTAAAAAGGATTGAGCGAATTTGTTGGTTATGCTTGCTGATTTTCTCCATGGCAATGGTGTGGGTTATGAAATAATTGATTGGGTATAATATGCTTGCTGATTTTCAGGAATGATGTTATCCATGAATTATTTTGTATGAGTTTTTTTTGGTAGTGATGTTATCCATGGATTATTTTGTATGGAGTAGCTTAATATGTAGATTATTATTTTCATAGATTGTTGTGTGGAATATTTTCGGTTAAGTAATGAAGAAATAGTTGTGTTGTTTTCTACTGAAAATATTTGGTATAATATTTTGGTATAAAATGAACTTAACACTTTAAGTAAGCAAAGGTAAATTTTCATAAATGAGACAAGTTAGTACAAAAAATTAGTTTCTAAGCTGATAAAGCTCCTATATCAGCTGTAAAATAATAACATCAATGTTAAACTCTCTCTGTCAATTACAAAATAATGCCCCAAATGATAGTTAAGCTTGTAAAATAATGCCCCAAATGATTGTTGGTCACAAATGTGACACAAACATTTCAGTTAACAAAAAAAGTAAAATAAATCTGCCATAACTTCACTCCTTAGTTGAATGATTGTGATTTTTGAGTGGGAGGGTTAGAGACAGTGGATTCTTGACTTGGCATCCATCTCACAGTTTGTGGAGGAGGAAGAGGTTGTTTTCTCCTTATTGGAAATTTTTTGCTTCGAGGCACATGAGGTTGTTGTGAATGTTGAGGTTCTTGTGGATGTTGAGAATTCTAATTTGGCCGAGGTTGTTGAGGATGTTTAGGTTTTGGTCTCTTGAATGTGGGTCTTCTTATAGGCTGATTTGCACCCACTTTTCCTCTACAAGTCCTTCTATTGTGGCCTTATTTTTCACATTTTGTGCAATTGCCTTGCTGCTCTCTTTTACTTAGCTTAGGGTTACTGACTTCACCAGGTTCTAATCTTCTTTTCTTGACTGGCCTTTCTGGTGGCCTCCTTATGATTGGTGGTAATATAGGTTTCATGTCAGTAACTGGAGCCCACTGAAACGGACCTGTACACGAAAAAATGAAAGGAGTTTTTTACTTAAACTATTGATTGACTATAAGGTATAAGCTAGTTTAGATTATTACCTCTGATAAGTTTAATTATGTTCGAGTAAATAGCTAGCTGTGTACTGTTGTGGTAGCATTCATTGACATATTCTTCAGGCTTTAAATTATTCAGTCGAAAGATTGATGCTGCATGGGGACATGTGATCCCACTGAGGTCCCATTTCCTGCATGAACATGATCTTTCTGCAAGGTCCACAACATGTTGATGAGATGAGCCAGCTTCAACTTCATATTTATGTACACCAACATAGGTTGGCCAAAACCTAAAACAAGACATGAAAAATGATGTCTAATGATCAATAAAAAATCAAGTCACATAACCTAAAACAAGACATGAAAAATGATTGTAACGCCCCGGTTTTGGGCTTAGTAGTTTTGGGCGTTGACCGGTTTGGTCAAAGTGTTGTTCGAATCTAAAGAGGTGAAATTAGGAAAGCCTAGTTCGGGTTGCATTAAAAATATGGAAAAAATGTTCTAAAATCATCTTTTAATATAATTAAGTGAACTGTGAAATCAATTTTGGAAAATGAGTTTTGGAAGGGTGACATTTTGGCTAGTGACCAAAATGTAATTTTTGAAAGTTTGGTGACTGTTTTCGAAAGGGTTGAAACTTTGAATCTTTAAGGAGCTATTAATCCAAAAGTAGTTTCTCTAGATTTTTCTAAGATATTTTGTGATATATTCTGATTTTAAAAGATGTCAAAAGAGGAGGGAAAAGCCATTTGGCTATTTTGTTAACTAACTTTCCAATTTTCTTTCTCTCATTTTCTCTCAACCCAAACACCTTATCTCCAGAGATTTGTTTCTGATTTTCTCTCCTAAATCTCTCCTTTCAACTCTCTTTTGATTCCTAATCAACATATTTACAAAACCTCATCATTTGCTACTTGATTCATCAAGGTTTTTGATTCCAAAAAGAGGAGAAACTCAAGTTTGGAGGTAAGAACGTCCTTCTCCTCTAAACTATCAGTTCTTTACTGAAATTCCTAAGTTTTCAATCCTTAATTGATGTTTTATTAAAGGCTTTTGAGTTTTGAATTGGATCTTGGCTTATAATGCAAGATTTGGTGATTTTTGGTGATTTTCGTTTGATCTGTTAAATCTGTGATTTGAGATGTGTTTTTGATGTTATTTGTAACCCCCTCGTCCCGGTCTGGTCGGATGACCGGTCCGAGTGGGCCACACGGGGAAAACCGAAGCGAAACCCGTTAAGGCTTCCCCTCGGTTAACGACCCAGAAAATTTCTTTTATCTTATCTTGTCTACATGCATAATTAAGACCTATATGTGGCACAGCAGTGGAAGATACAATCATAGCACCCAACATCGACCAATCCAACGATTAAACAGCTCATTTTAATATTCTGCAGCAGGCCGTTTCGAAACGCCCATAGGGTGTTCCGAAACGCCTTGACTTAGCCAACAGGCCAGGGTCAACCATAAGGTGACCGTTCCGAAACAGGGGTGACCCGTATCGGAACGACCTTGACGGTCAATATCTCGTGGTCAACGAGATTTGACCGTTTCGGAACCTCAAAGGCCCGTTTCGGAACGGCTTCGTCTCGCCAATTTCTCAAAATTCCAGTAGCGAAAATGTTCCGAAACGACCCTCATACGTTTCGAAACGGCAGGCCATTTACACAGGGACCGTTCCGGAACAGGGGGACCCGTTCCGAAACACCCCCTGTCTGCAGACTCGCCTGGGCTGTTTTGAGGCACAAGGGTGCCCCAAAACACCACCAAAACACCATACCACAGCAAAACAATTAAACCCAAGATATACCAACAATACTATCATGCTTTAACAAGGTTTAGACATGTCTAATACTAAGGCAACATCCCACAAACATGCATACATTCAAGGATCATTCAAACACATACATAAACTCTTAAGGCATAAGACTAACATTCAAAAGAGCAACTTAGGCAATTCTAGATAGCAAAATACTAACATGATTTCAAGCAAGGCATACATCTCAAGCCAAATTAACAAACACATACGAGGAGTCTAACATGCTCCTAAACAATAACAACAATACATCCCAAAAGCATCATAACACGACACCTATCCCATTGCTTTACTATTACAATCTTTAAATTTAACTATCATACTTGAGCTAACCGTAAGCAACACTTGGTGTCCTTTCCTTGCCTTTGCCACCCACAAGCTAATTATCTGCATTGTCGAACAAAAGAGAGCGTAAGCATAAAAGCTTAGTGAGGGTAAGCTCATAAAACAAACCTTCGACAATGCAGGGTCCCAAGCACGAGTCACAACCAAGATAGAATGCATGACCTTACCTCTGATCCACACGAGCCAATTATAGATGATGCATGATCATATATTCAATATCATGTCATGCTCAACATGTTTAAAACCACAACATATGAAATCACATATATTAAACCGTGTTAGCAACACACCCCAAAACACATTGGTTCACAATTAACCACATATTGGCAACATAAACTACAATCCGTATTGGCACCTAGCTATGACTCGAATACGCGGATAACCGTTGGAACTCACATCCAACAACTCAACCATTACCTGACAGTGGGATTCCACTCATCACCGTTCACGCGGAGGGGATTCCACTCATCCTCACGCCTCATTCCACGCGGAGGGGATTCCACTCATCCTCACGCCCGTCGATGGGATTCCACTCATCACCGACTAATATAAATACAATTTCCGGGCGAAGCCGTACTCCTCCTTGGTGACTCAACGCCACCAAGGCCACGCGCGACTTTTGACTCATGTGTACACACTAAACATCCTAATGATCGATCATTTGTACCCAAGCATACTAGTGCCAATACTATACATTTCATTACTCTTTCACAATATTAATTCATAACACTTCCGTGCTTAGCACGTACTCACCTTGACTTACCGTCATGCACAAACCACATTTCCATGCCTAGCATGTACTCACCATGATCCTCGGATCATACAATCATCTCATAACATCATTACACATGTCAACACTACATGCATCTCAATAACACAAATATCACATCATATTTCATACATATGTATATCTCTATCACATTTATAATCAACATGCATGTAACAATGCAATAAGCGATGCCTCCATATACATGTATAACAACATAAGCATAAACACCAGGAGCACGACTAAACATAAGGCATAATTCAACACTTTAAAGATCAACCAAGGTCTCTAACTAAAGTTTGGGATTAGGACACCACCCTAATCCCAACTCTAGGTGGGTCTACCAATCCCAACCTAGTTCACATGCTTGAACCAACACTTGAAAACCATTTAAAAGTATTTAACCACTCACCTAAGCTTCCAAGCTCCAAGCCAAGCAAGCAACCTCCCTCAAATTTCCGGATTTCTTCCCGAAGCTTCCCAACACGAATTCCCGCTTCTAAACAACCTCAAACACATTTCAAACAATTCCAAATCAGCCCAACATCAAAATACCAACCCGGAATACAATTCAAATGCAATTTACCATGTTGCAAACCATGAACAAACCCCATTTTTAGCAAGTTCGGGCAGCCCCTAAACCATGTCCAAAAACCATGTTTCCAACATCCATAGCACCCACAAACAATCTCAAATCAACCCCTAACCATAGTACTACCATTGGGCTATCAATTTCCACCTAAAACAACCCCCAAAACTCACCCAAAACCCTTCAAAAAACCCATTTTTACCCAATTTCGGGAATCATGTAAAAATCATGTAAAAATCATCTATGTTGGGTCTTATGGGTAGTAAACAACATATATAACTTCAACAAATCGATAGCTCAATTTAAAGACATTAAAGTTTGCATTTTTATCCTAAAAACTCAAAACCCTAAACTTCAAAATCTATGAGCTTTATGAAAATTAAAGGTATCATCTTAAAGAGGAAGAGGAGGACAAGTTAGAAACGGTTTTACCTTTCAAAAATCACCAACAAAGAGCATGGGGATGAAGGAATGGAGATTTGGAGAGGGAGTGGGTTTTTGGTGTGAAGGAGAGGAAAGAAGATGATGAAGATAGGAATTAAAGTGGTCTTTTAGATTAAAGGGGTTTTAAAAATGGGAGACCCCTTTTAATTACACCTTTGCCATTAATGAGATGACATATCTCATCCATGCTTAAAATCCATGAAATTGATTCCAAAACAACTTAAGTCCAACATAAAATAATTCGTTTTGAAAATACGAAGTCCAAATATTAATTTATTATTTTAATTATAAAAACCGAAACCCGAAACAATATTTTAATATTATTTTCTCCCGGCCCCCAAACCCGGGTGTTACAACTCTCCCCCACTTAAGGAATTTCGTCCCCGAAATTCATCGAACATGAAGAGCCACGGAAACATGCTACTCCACACTTTCCTTCTCACCACAACATACTTACCAACTCGGTAGACTTACCATACAACAATAGATATCTGATGCTAAGATCTCGACTGATTCTTCGTTGCACGCAATTTCAAACTCGACTCAATCTCTTCAACAGACATATCACAGAACACGTCTGACTCACACTCCCGAATCATAGATAAACAACAGAACTAGCTCAATTCACAAACTCATACAGCACTGTTCAAAAATTGATCGAGGACTTTCTCTGACTGATCATCTGACTTCATCAATTAACCAAACACTGTGCAGACGTCTTCAAAAACAATCTAGTTGAAATCTCGGATCTCTATTACCCACTTCCATTAAGAATCTTCCACGGATGTAACAAACTAGGAGAAAACTGATACTCGGTCTTGACACACTGGCAAACTATACACTTACTCTTATACTGAACCACATCATCCATCAACTCAACCCAAAAGTATTCATCTCCAACCCACAATACGTCTTCATACTACTCAGATGCAATACAAATGAACTACTGTGTGCTTCGGCCAACACAATACGTCTCAAAACACTAGGTCAATCGGTACAACTGTTCTGTCTCTGAAATGCAAAACTCTATCATCTCTGAAACTGTATTCTGAAGGTCTTCCTTCTACTATGCTTCGCACGTGAGGTGCCAAGAATCTGTCTTGCAACTGTTTCCCATCAAACATTCTGACTCAAGGTAGGTTCAACGTGAAACGCGGCCACAAGAACACTGTCATTCGGCAACTGAATTCGGAAAATACAACTCGCAACTCAACTACTAACCTAACAACAATTTCAACTTGGAACATCGGTTACTACATTGACTATCTTCGGATGGTACTCACTCTTGATATTACAGTCTTCAAGCATTTCTAACACTTATGATGTTCAAGTTTTCAACCCTTCCTAAGTTGTCTAACAACTCAAGTTCTGATAATATGTACGTACACACTGTGCATTTCTTACTTTACAAGCTTTGTCTCTAAGTCTTCGAAGCAAATACAACTGTAATTAACTCTATGTCTCATATCGAATAACTCTTCTCACGGTCTTCCAACTATCTTGATGAACAAGCCACAATCTTCTGTCTTGCATAAGCACACAACCTAACTCTACATGTAATGCATCACTGTGGTTCACAACTCTTTCTCTGACATAAGTTGATTCAAGGTCGAAGCTCTCTTCAAAGTCTCTTTCAGTTTCTCAAGGGCTCGTTGTCTCGCATCTAACCACACAACTGAACATTCTTCTGTAGCAATCCATCAATGGAGCAACTATCTTCCAACATTGTTTACAATTCTCTGAGAGTAACAAGGCTATACCTAGGAACTATAGATATCTGTCACAGTCTTCAATTTCTTCCAACTCGTATCTTCTTTTGCCTACTAAGGATTTACTCTAGCACACTCAGCTGATCTACATGTCCTAGGAGGACATCTTTGTTAACTCGGAGTTCACGTTGGCTCAACTTGGCATACAACTGATTCTCTAATAGAATCTACAATACTAACTCTAAAGCTTGTCATGGTCTTCTTCGGTACTTGAATATACTCATGTATCATCTATGAGGACTACTACAAACTGATCAGGAAGCTTAGGAAAATATTCTGTTCAACATCTCTATAAAAGTAACCAACACACTAGTCCAACAAAACAACATAACTCGGAACTCAAAACGGTCACATCTTGCCTCAAAAGTTGTCTTCGGTACTTCAAATTTTCTCACTTTCAACTGGTAGTAAACGGATCTCACATTAATCTTCGAAGGACTGAAGCACACACTACTGACCAACTAATCACTGACTCTCAGAAACGGATGTTAATCATTCACTGTCACTTGTTTCAACTATCTGAAATCTAAACACATCCTCGTACTGTCACTCTTCCCTCTTCACAAACTACACTGTAGAACTCTGAGATGATGCACTAGGCCTAATGAGTCTAAGGTCTAACAAATCTCGAAGTTGATTCTTCAACATTCTCAATTCTTCCGGAAATCATAAGATATGGAGCAATCAAAACAGGAGTAAACTCGAAGACGGTCTCAATATCAAACTCTTCTCCTCTAACAATAGATGAACCGGCAATTCTTCCAAACACTTCTAGGAAAAGAAAACACAAACTATCCTAACATTCTGCGGCCTAATCTTCATCCTAAAAATCAAATTCATCACAATTGCTAAGCAAGCCTGTCAACTAAACTCAGTCAATCCTTGACCTCTAAAGCTGGATCAATCATTCAAAAAGAAGTTCACATCCTCACCTACTACTATAGTCTCACAGAAACCTGCAACTTCAAGGCAACTCTCTCTTTGTCTCAATGCATATCCTAGCTTTGTGCTCTACAAGCCAAACCATGTCGAAAAGGTACATCGAAACCGTAGGAAGACAGTCACTTCACATCTACTAGAAACTAGTAACTCTGAACCACCAACGACATCTTCTGTACATCTTTCTGATCACTACTATCTCCCAAAAGGCTAATCACATGTGTCCCTACATCTAAGGTCTCAACAAGGATATCCAATTTCTTACATGCTCACGCAAAAGGAGGTATTCGCAGAAATTGCAACTTAACATGTACACAACTGATAGTCTTCGGTCCTCTCGTTTTCAGACTGATTCTTCAACAAAATCTGACTCTTCTAGACTATTCGTAGAGCATTTCAAAACTTCAAAAGCGCAGTTCTGAGCACACACAGACAACCATACTGGAAAACCACCCAGACGCACACTGGCCCCAAACACACAAATCGGTTCCCATTCACGGATACTGATCGGCTGTCTTGCATTAAAATCATAGGCTGAACCCCAACGGTCACCACTAACACTTCTGAAATTCAGATTACTCACACGAGACCCCTACCTAGATCTCGCCAAAAGAACTAAGGTACTCATACCTACCTCATCGAGCACATTCAAACTTGCATGCTTGTTAACAACATACGGAAGTACGAACTCAGAGCCAATCAGAAGAGACAGACTCAAAACTGTACCAAGGGCTTATCCACTATAACATAGATACCACTCTGACTCCCACTCATAGGTCTTCACTTCTTTTCACCAACTAATACCAGAATCGGTCTCGTCATCTCCCACCAACAAGAATCAACTCACGGGCACGCGGACTCGAGCAAACAAATTGTACCTCAACTCCGGTACAACTATACTCCCCTAACTATAGCAAAAAACTTCCTCTACATCATCCCCATTTTCAAAAATCACAATTTCCACTTACCGATTCACGGCCCACACACATTGGCCCTAAACTTACTAAAAGCAATAAATCAATCAACAATTTAACATACAAATTGGGCTAGCAAAGGAAAGGTCCAAGTGGCTCAAGTATGATTTCCCTCACTTAAAATCCTTTTTTCGATGTAATAGAAGCAATGAGACTCTACTCAACATGTTTCAAACAAATCATCACACATACATGCTCAACCAAGCATATAACAAGGCTTACTTGCTAAACAAGCAACCATATGCGTACTATCACACAACATATATTCTCATCAAATAATCATACACCACAGTATTCACGGATAACAAACAACATTCTTTTAAACAAGCAATCAACATACTTGTCACATAAGCAATCATACTTACAAGGCAAGTAAACACCGTGCATATCAATTCAAAACTGAAACTTACCTCACTTACCTGCCCAAGGTCTCGGAAACCTTAGGCTCTGATACCAACAAATGTAACCCCCTCGTCCCGGTCTGGTCGGATGACCGGTCCGAGTGGGCCACACGGGGAAAACCGAAGCGAAACCCGTTAAGGCTTCCCCTCGTTTTAACGACCCAGAAAATTTCTTTTATCTTATCTTGTCTACATGCATAATTAAGACCTATATGTGGCACAGCAGCGGAAGATACAATCATAGCACCCAACATCGACCAATCCAACGATTAAACAGCTCATTTTAATATTCTGCAGCAGGCCGTTTCGAAACGCCCATAGGGTGTTCCGAAACGCCTTGACTTAGCCAACAGGCCAGGGTCAACCATAAGGTGACCGTTCCGAAACAGGGGTGACCCGTATCGGAACGACCTTGACGGTCAATATCTCGTGGTCAACGAGATTTGACCGTTTCGGAACCTCAAAGGCCCGTTTCGGAACGGCTTCGTCTCGCCAATTTCTCAAAATTCCAGTAGCGAAAATGTTCCGAAACGACCCTCATCTGTTTCGAAACGGCAGGCCATTTACACAGGGACCGTTCCGGAACAGGGGGACCCATTCCGAAACACCCCCTGTCTGCAGACTCGCCTGGGCTGTTTTGAGGCACAAGGGTGCCCCAAAACACCACCAAAACACCATACCACAGCAAAACAATTAAACCCAAGATATACCAACAATACTATCATGCTTTAACAAGGTTTAGACATGTCTAATACTAAGGCAACATCCCACAAACATGCATACATTCAAGGATCATTCAAACACATACATAAACTCTTAAGGCATAAGACTAACATTCAAAAGAGCAACTTAGGCAATTCTAGATAGCAAAATACTAACATGATTTCAAGCAAGGCATACATCTCAAGCCAAATTAACAAACACATACGAGGAGTCTAACATGCTCCTAAACAATAACAACAATACATCCCAAAAGCATCATAACACGACACCTATCCCATTGCTTTACTATTACAATCTTTAAATTTAACTATCATACTTGAGCTAACCGTAAGCAACACTTGGTGTCCTTTCCTTGCCTTTGCCACCCACAAGCTAATTATCTGCATTGTCGAACAAAAGAGAGCGTAAGCATAAAAGCTTAGTGAGGGTAAGCTCATAAAACAAACCTTCGGCAATGTAGGGTCCCAAGCACGAGTCACAACCAAGATAGAATGCATGACCTTACCTCTGATCCACACGAGCCAATTATAGATGATGCATGATCATATATTCAATATCATGTCATGCTCAACATGTTTAAAACCACAACATATGAAATCACATATATTAAACCGTGTTAGCAACACACCCCAAAACACATTGGTTCACAATTAACCACATATTGGCAACATAAACTACAATCCGTATTGGCACCTAGCTATGACTCGAATACGCGGATAACCGTTGGAACTCACATCCAACAACTCAACCATTACCTGACGGTGGGATTCCACTCATCACCGTTCACGCGGAGGGGATTCCACTCATCCTCACGCCTCATTCCACGCGGAGGGGATTCCACTCATCCTCACGCCCGTCGATGGGATTCCACTCATCACCGACTAATATAAATACAATTTCCGGGCGAAGCCGTACTCCTCCTTGGTGACTCAACGCCACCAAGGCCACGCGCGACTTTTGACTCATGTGTACACACTAAACATCCTAATGATCGATCATTTGTACCCAAGCATACTAGTGCCAATACTATACATTTCATTACTCTTTCACAATATTAATTCATAACACTTCCGTGCTTAGCACGTACTCACCTTGACTTACCGTCATGCACAAACCACATTTCCATGCCTAGCATGTACTCACCATGATCCTCGGATCATACAATCATCTCATAACATCATTACACATGTCAACACTACATGCATCTCAATAACACAAATATCACATCATATTTCATACATATGTATATCTTTATCACATTTATAATCAACATGCATGTAACAATGCAATAAGCGATGCCTCCATATACATGTATAACAACATAAGCATAAACACCAGGAGCACGACTAAACATAAGGCATAATTCAACACTTTAAAGATCAACCAAGGTCTCTAACTAAAGTTTGGGATTAGGACACCACCCTAATCCCAACTCTAGGTGGGTCTACCAATCCCAACCTAGTTCACATGCTTGAACCAACACTTGAAAACCATTTAAAAGTATTTAACCACTCACCTAAGCTTCCAAGCTCCAAGCCAAGCAAGCAACCTCCCTCAAATTTCCGGATTTCTTCCCGAAGCTTCCCAACACGAATTCCCGCTTCTAAACAACCTCAAACACATTTCAAACAATTCCAAATCAGCCCAACATCAAAATACCAACCCGGAATACAATTCAAATGCAATTTACCATGTTGCAAACCATGAACAAACCCCATTTTTAGCAAGTTCGGGCAGCCCCTAAACCATGTCCAAAAACCACGTTTCCAACATCCATAGCACCCACAAACAATCCCAAATCAACCCCTAACCATAGTACTACCATTGGGCTATCAATTTCCACCTAAAACAACCCCCAAAACTCACCCAAAACCCTTCAAAAAACCCATTTTTACCCAATTTCGGGAATCATGTTAAAATCATGTAAAAATCATCTATGTTGGGTCTTATGGGTAGTAAACAACATATATAACTTCAACAAATCGATAGCTCAATTTAAAGACATTAAAGTTTGCATTTTTATCCTAAAAACTCAAAACCCTAAACTTCAAAATCTATGAGCTTTATGAAAATTAAAGGTATCATCTTAAAGAGGAAGAGGAGGACAAGTTAGAAACGGTTTTACCTTTCAAAAATCACCAACAAAGAGCATGGGGATGAAGGAATGGAGATTTGGAGAGGGAGTGGGTTTTTGGTGTGAAGGAGAGGAAAGAAGATGATGAAGATAGGAATTAAAGTGGTCTTTTAGATTAAAGGGGTTTTAAAAATGGGAGACCCCTTTTAATTACACCTTTGCCATTAATGAGATGACATATCTCATCCATGCTTAAAATCCATGAAATTGATTCCAAAACAACTTAAGTCCAACATAAAATAATTCGTTTTGAAAATACGAAGTCCAAATATTAATTTATTATTTTAATTATAAAAACCGAAACCCGAAACAATATTTTAATATTATTTTCTCCCGGCCCCCAAACCCGGGTGTTACAACTCTCCCCCACTTAAGGAATTTCGTCCCCGAAATTCATCGAACATGAAGAGCCACGGAAACATGCTACTCCACACTTTCCTTCTCACCACAACATACTTACCAACTCGGTAGACTTACCATACAACAATAGATATCTGATGCTAAGATCTCGACTGATTCTTCGTTGCACGCAATTTCAAACTCGACTCAATCTCTTCAACAGACATATCACAGAACACGTCTGACTCACACTCCCGAATCATAGATAAACAACAGAACTAGCTCAATTCACAAACTCATACAGCACTGTTCAAAAATTGATCGAGGACTTTCTCTGACTGATCATCTGACTTCATCAATTAACCAAACACTGTGCAGACGTCTTCAAAAACAATCTAGTTGAAATCTCGGATCTCTATTACCCACTTCCATTAAGAATCTTCCACGGATGTAACAAACTAGGAGAAAACTGATACTCGGTCTTGACACACTGGCAAACTATACACTTACTCTTATACTGAACCACATCATCCATCAACTCAACCCAGAAGTATTCATCTCCAACCCACAATACGTCTTCATACTACTCAGATGCAATACAAATGAACTACTGTGTGCTTCGGCCAACACAATACGTCTCAAAACACTAGGTCAATCGGTACAACTGTTCTGTCTCTGAAATGCAAAACTCTATCATCTCTGAAACTGTATTCTGAAGGTCTTCCTTCTACTATGCCTCGCACGTGAGGTGCCAAGAATCTGTCTTGCAACTGTTTCCCATCAAACATTCTGACTCAAGGTAGGTTCAACGTGAAACGCGGCCACAAGAACACTGTCATTCGGCAACTGAATTCGGAAAATACAACTCGCAACTCAACTACTAACCTAACAACAATTTCAACTTGGAACATCGGTTACTACATTGACTATCTTCGGATGGTACTCACTCTTGATATTACAGTCTTCAAGCATTTCTAACACTTATGATGTTCAAGTTTTCAACCCTTCCTAAGTTGTCTAACAACTCAAGTTCTGATAATATGTACGTACACACTGTGCATTTCTTACTTTACAAGCTTTGTCTCTAAGTCTTCGAAGCAAATACAACTGTAATTAACTCTATGTCTCATATCGAATAACTCTTCTCACGGTCTTCCAACTATCTTGATGAACAAGCCACAATCTTCTGTCTTGCATAAGCACACAACCTAACTCTACATGTAATGCATCACTGTGGTTCACAACTCTTTCTCTGACATAAGTTGATTCAAGGTCGAAGCTCTCTTCAAAGTCTCTTTCAGTTTCTCAAGGGCTCGTTGTCTCGCATCTAACCACACAACTGAACATTCTTCTGTAGCAATCCATCAATGGAGCAACTATCTTCCAACATTGTTTACAATTCTCTGAGAGTAACAAGGCTATACCTAGGAACTATAGATATCTGTCACAGTCTTCAATTTCTTCCAACTCGTATCTTCTTTTGCCTACTAAGGATTTACTCTAGCACACTCAGCTGATCTACATGTCCTAGGAGGACATCTTTGTTAACTCGGAGTTCACGTTGGCTCAACTTGGCATACAACTGATTCTCTAATAGAATCTACAATACTAACTCTAAAGCTTGTCATGGTCTTCTTCGGTACTTGAATATACTCATGTATCATCTATGAGGACTACTACAAACTGATCAGGAAGCTTAGGAAAATATTCTGTTCAACATCTCTATAAAAGTAACCAACACACTAGTCCAACAAAACAACATAACTCGGAACTCAAAACGGTCACATCTTGCCTCAAAAGTTGTCTTCGGTACTTCAAATTTTCTCACTTTCAACTGGTAGTAAACGGATCTCACATTAATCTTCGAAGGACTGAAGCACACACTACTGACCAACTAATCACTGACTCTCAGAAACGGATGTTAATCATTCACTGTCACTTGTTTCAACTATCTGAAATCTAAACACATCCTCGTACTGTCACTCTTCCCTCTTCACAAATTACACTGTAGAACTCTGAGATGATGCACTAGGCCTAATGAGTCTAAGGTCTAACAAATCTCGAAGTTGATTCTTCAACATTCTCAATTCTTCTAGAAATCATAAGATATGGAGCAATCAAAATAGGAGTAAACTCGAAGACGGTCTCAATATCAAACTCTTCTCCTCTAACAATAGATGAACCGGCAATTCTTCCAAACACTTTTAGGAAAAGAAAACACAAACTATCCTAACATTCTGCGACCTAATCTTCATCCTAAAAATCAAATTCATCACAATTGCTAAGCAAGCCTGTCAACTAAACTCAGTCAATCCTTGACCTCTAAAGCTGGATCAATCATTCAAAAAGAAGTTCACATCCTCACCTACTACTATAGTCTCACAGAAACCTGCAACTTCAAGGCAACTCTCTCTTTGTCTCAATGCATATCCTAGCTTTGTGCTCTACAAGCCAAACCATGTCGAAAAGGTACATCGAAACCGTAGGAAGACAGTCACTTCACATCTACTAGAAACTAGTAACTCTGAACCACCAACGACATCTTCTGTACATCTTTCTGATCACTACTATCTCCCAAAAGGCTAATCACATGTGTCCCTACATCTAAGGTCTCAACAAGGATATCCAATTTCTTACATGCTCACGCAAAAGGAGGTATTCGCAGAAATTGCAACTTAACATGTACACAACTGATAGTCTTCGGTCCTCTCGTTTTCAGACTGATTCTTCAACAAAATCTGACTCTTCTAGACTATTCGTAGAGCATTTCAAAACTTCAAAAGCGCAGTTCTGAGCACACACAGACAACCATACTGGAAAACCACCCAGACGCACACTGGCCCCAAACACACAAATCGGTTCCCATTCACGGATACTGATCGGCTGTCTTGCATTAAAATCATAGGCTGAACCCCAACGGTCACCACTAACACTTCTGAAATTCAGATTACTCACACGAGACCCCTACCTAGATCTCGCCAAAAGAACTAAGGTACTCATACCTACCTCATCGAGCACATTCAAACTTGCATGCTTGTTAACAACATACGGAAGTACGAACTCAGAGCCAATCAGAAGAGACAGACTCAAAACTGTACCAAGGGCTTATCCACTATAACATAGATACCACTCTGACTCCCACTCATAGGTCTTCACTTCTTTTCACCAACTAATACCAGAATCGGTCTCGTCATCTCCCACCAACAAGAATCAACTCACGGGCACGCGGACTGGAGCAAACAAATTGTACCTCAACTCCGGTACAACTATACTCCCCTAACTATAGCAAAGAACTTCCTCTACATCATCCCCATTTTCAAAAATCACAATTTCCACTTACCGATTCACGGCCCACACACATTGGCCCTAAACTTACTAAAAGCAATAAATCAATCAACAATTTAACATACAAATTGGGCTAGCAAAGGAAAGGTCCAAGTGGCTCAAGTATGATTTCCCTCACTTAAAATCCTTTTTTCGATGTAATAGAAGCAATGGGACTCTACTCAACATGTTTCAAACAAATCATCACACATACATGCTCAACCAAGCATATAACAAGGCTTACTTGCTAAACAAGCAACCATATGCGTACTATCACACAACATATATTCTCATCAAATAATCATACACCACAGTATTCACGGATAACAAACAACATTCTTTTAAACAAGCAATCAACATACTTGTCACATAAGCAATCATACTTACAAGGCAAGCAAACACCGTGCATATCAATTCAAAACTGAAACTTACCTCACTTACCTGCCCAAGGTCTCGGAAACCTTAGGCTCTGATACCAACAAATGTAACCCCCTCGTCCCGGTCTGGTCGGATGACCGGTCCGAGTGGGCCACACGGGGAAAACCGAAGCGAAACCCGTTAAGGCTTCCCCTCGGTTAACGACCCAGAAAATTTCTTTTATCTTATCTTGTCTACATGCATAATTAAGACCTATATGTGGCACAGCAGCGGAAGATACAATCATAGCACCCAACATCGACCAATCCAACGATTAAACAGCTCATTTTAATATTCTGCAGCAGGCCGTTTCGAAACGCCCATAGGGTGTTCCGAAACGCCTTGACTTAGCCAACAGGCCAGGGTCAACCATAAGGTGACCGTTCCGAAACAGGGGTGACCCGTATCGGAACGACCTTGATGGTCAATATCTCGTGGTCAACGAGATTTGACCGTTTCGGAACCTCAAAGGCCCGTTTCGGAACGACTTCGTCTCGCCAATTTCTCAAAATTCCAGTAGCGAAAATGTTCCGAAACGACCCTCATCCGTTTCGAAACGGCAGGCCATTTACATAGGGACCGTTCCGGAACAGGGGGACCCATTCCGAAACACCCCCTGTCTGCAGACTCGCCTGGGATGTTTTGAGGCACAATGGTGCCCCAAAACACCACCAAAACACCATACCACAGCAAAACAATTAAACCCAAGATATACCAACAATACTATCATGCTTTAACAAGGTTTAGACATGTCTAATACTAAGGCAACATCCCACAAACATGCATACATTCAAGGATCATTCAAACACATACATAAACTCTTAAGGCATAAGACTAACATTCAAAAGAGCAACTTAGGCAATTCTAGATAGCAAAATACTAACATGATTTCAAGCAAGGCATACATCTCAAGCCAAATTAACAAACACATACGAGGAGTCTAACATGCTCCTAAACAATAACAACAATACATCCCAAAAGCATCATAACACGACACCTATCCCATTGCTTTACTATTACAATCTTTAAATTTAACTATCATACTTGAGCTAACCGTAAGCAACACTTGGTGTCCTTTCCTTGCCTTTGCCACCCACAAGCTAATTATCTGCATTGTCGAACAAAAGAGAGCGTAAGCATAAAAGCTTAGTGAGGGTAAGCTCATAAAACAAACCTTCGGCAATGTAGGGTCCCAAGCACGAGTCACAACCAAGATAGAATGCATGACCTTACCTCTGATCCACACGAGCCAATTATAGATGATGCATGATCATATATTCAATATCATGTCATGCTCAACATGTTTAAAACCACAACATATGAAATCACATATATTAAACCGTGTTAGCAACACACCCCAAAACACATTGGTTCACAATTAACCACATATTGGCAACATAAACTACAATCCGTATTGGCACCTAGCTATGACTCGAATACGCGGATAACCGTTGGAACTCACATCCAACAACTCAACCATTACCTGACAGTGGGATTCCACTCATCACCGTTCACGCGGAGGGGATTCCACTCATCCTCACGCCTCATTCCACGCGGAGGGGATTCCACTCATCCTCACGCCTGTCGATGGGATTCCACTCATCACCGACTAATATAAATACAATTTCCGGGCGAAGCCGTACTCCTCCTTGGTGACTCAACGCCACCAAGGCCACGCGCGACTTTTGACTCATGTGTACACACTAAACATCCTAATGATCGATCATTTGTACCCAAGCATACTAGTGCCAATACTATACATTTCATTACTCTTTCACAATATTAATTCATAACACTTCCGTGCTTAGCACGTACTCACCTTGACTTACCGTCATGCACAAACCACATTTCCATGCCTAGCATGTACTCACCATGATCCTCGGATCATACAATCATCTCATAACATCATTACACATGTCAACACTACATGCATCTCAATAACACAAATATCACATCATATTTCATACATATGTATATCTCTATCACATTTATAATCAACATGCATGTAACAATGCAATAAGCGATGCCTCCATATACATGTATAACAACATAAGCATAAACACCAGGAGCACGACTAAACATAAGGCATAATTCAACACTTTAAAGATCAACCAAGGTCTCTAACTAAAGTTTGGGATTAGGACACCACCCTAATCCCAACTCTAGGTGGGTCTACCAATCCCAACCTAGTTCACATGCTTGAACCAACACTTGAAAACCATTTAAAAGTATTTAACCACTCACCTAAGCTTCCAAGCTCCAAGCCAAGCAAGCAACCTCCCTCAAATTTCCGGATTTCTTCCCGAAGCTTCCCAACACGAATTCCCGCTTTTAAACAACCTCAAACACATTTCAAACAATTCCAAATCAGCCCAACATCAAAATACCAACCCGGAATACAATTCAAATGCAATTTACCATGTTGCAAACCATGAACAAACCCCATTTTTAGCAAGTTCGGGCAGCCCCTAAACCATGTCCAAAAACCATGTTTCCAACATCCATAGCACCCACAAACAATCCCAAATCAACCCCTAACCATAGTACTACCATTGGGCTATCAATTTCCACCTAAAACAACCCCCAAAACTCACCCAAAACCCTTTAAAAACCCATTTTTACCCAATTTCGGGAATCATGTTAAAATCATGTAAAAATCATCTATGTTGGGTCTTATGGGTAGTAAACAACATATATAACTTCAACAAATCGATAGCTCAATTTAAAGACATTAAAGTTTGCATTTTTATCCTAAAAACTCAAAACCCTAAACTTCAAAATCTATGAGCTTTATGAAAATTAAAGGTATCATCTTAAAGAGGAAGAGGAGGACAAGTTAGAAACGGTTTTACCTTTCAAAAATCACCAACAAAGAGCATGGGGATGAAGGAATGGAGATTTGGAGAGGGAGTGGGTTTTTGGTGTGAAGGAGAGGAAAGAAGATGATGAAGATAGAAATTAAAGTGGTCTTTTAGATTAAAGGGGTTTTAAAAATGGGAGACCCCTTTTAATTATACATTTGCCATTAATGAGATGACATATCTCATCCATGCTTAAAATCCATGAAATTGATTCCAAAACAACTTAAGTCCAACATAAAATAATTCGTTTTGAAAATACGAAGTCCAAATATTAATTTATTATTTTAATTATAAAAACCGAAACCCGAAATAATATTTTAATATTATTTTCTAAGTTTAGCTTGTGTTTCCTAAGTTTAGCTTGTGTTTCTTGTATGTTTTTGAGGTGATCTTGTGGATCTGATGTTGCTGGAGGTATAAGGATGTTTATAGGCTCTTTTTAGATGTTAAATGATGTTAAAGGATGTTAGGTTTTGATGGTTTATGGCTGGGCTTTGTTGAGAAGTGGTTTGGATGCATTTTCGGTTGTGTTTGGTAGCCGAAAATGGAGTGTGGATGAGAGCAGCGGGTTTAGGTGCTTTCATTGAAGCAATTAATGCATGATGATGCATTAATCCTCTGCTTTGATGTGTTAAAACAGGGGAGGCATCTTTGGATCCAAGAGTTGTTGATCCGGAAGCTTGTTTTGGTGCTTCGGCAAGAGGCGAAGTGGAATCGGTGAGTGAAATTGGGTTTTCGGCTTTGAAACCAATGTCTTGGGAGCTTAGTTTAAGTCTAAACAACTTTGCTAAGCTCAAGTGTAAGTTTTCGGAAAGTACTCTCTAGTGGTGGCCATGATTTTGTTGTGATGCAATGTGGTTTATTGCATGATTTAAATACTGTTTTGAAAGTATGATTTAACATGGTAATTGCTGTTTTTGTAAGCCATATGTTGAAGGAAGCTCAAGGTAAGAGTTCCTTGTTTTTGTACATTGATTAAATGTGGTTTGATGCTTTTAAATGCATGATGAATATGGCTTGGTTTAATGCTTTAAAACAGTGGATAAATTGATGATAATGATGTATATTGGCAAGTGATGTTTTGAAAAGGTTAAGGTCACTAAGGTGGTTAAAAGTCCTTGAGTGAGCCTTGTTTACTTAAGAACATCAAGGTGGTTAAAAGTCCTTGGATGGTTCTTGATACGGACACAAAGGTGGTTAAAAGTCCTTGTGTGATCCTTTCCATGGTGTTTAAAAGTCCATGGGGCCATGGTGTTTAAAAGTCCATGGGGCCAAGGTGTTTAAAAGTCCTTGGGGCCAAGGTGTTTAAAAGTCCTTGGGGTGAAACTTGATACGGACACAAAGGTGGTTAAAAGTCCTTGTGTGGTCCTTTCCATGGTGGTTAAAAGTCCATGGGCCAAGGTGTTTAAAAGTCCTTGGGGCCAAGGTGTTTAAAAGTCCTTGGGGTGAAAGTTGATGAACTTGTTTTTAAAGAAATGGAACTTATCACTTGTGACCAATATGACATGTTATGATATGAAGCATGAGATGCTTGTTTAAAGTATGCTTTTGAGCATGTGCAATTGATGATTTGAAGCATGATTTATAAATGTTTTATAAATGCATTATTGAATGGTTTCATGAGCATTCCTCACTAAGCTTTTGCTTACGCTCTCTTTCGTTTTCTTAATTCAATAATGCAGAGCATTAGAGTACCTTGAGGGCAGCAAGAAGGGCAAGCAATCAAGTGAAAGTAAAGCTCAATGTATGGAAGGTTTCTTAAGTACATTTTTAGCTTTTGGTAATTTGGCAATGGGGGGCCTATGTGTATGTTTTGGGAGAGGTTTTGAACTCCCTAAGTATGTTGAATGTTGATGAGAATGCTGGTTTTAGTGTTTGGCCTTTATATGCTTGAATTGGAAGTTTATGCTTGGATGGCTTGCTTGTGTAGGAAGCATGCCTATAGATTTGGGGCTTTTCATATGTGATGTTGTTTTGATGAATTGTTGATGCAAGTATGCCTTATATATGTTGAATTGCATGCTGGTAAAGTTTGGTAGCGTTTGGAGCATGATTGGATGTTTAATTGCATGTTTAAGAATGCATTTTGGGGCAATCTGTGCAGGGTGTTTCGGAACAGTATCACCCGTTTCGGAACAGGTGCCTTAAACAAGCCCAGGCGTCCGAAACGGGAGGGACCGTTCCGAAACGGTTTGGCTACTGCCAGCCCGTGTTGCGGTACGCGTTGCGGAACGGCCCCGCGTTTCGAAACGGGCTCTGCCTGTTTCGGAACGGGTGACCGTTGGGGGCTGACATTGGCAGTTATATGTTTTGAAATGTTTGCGTTTTGGTCCTGAATCTTGTTTGTGCAATTGTATGAGTTTGGGAAGTCCTTTTGAGCTGAAATTTCACAGTGAAGCATGAAACCTGACTAATTACAAGCTGGTAACTTTAATTTGGGTTAAGTCCTCATATTTATCAGAAATTACAATTTGGTCCCTAAAGTTGTAATTTGTTCAATTGGGTCCCTGTTTGATCTCTGATGTTTGTGATCTTTGAGTATGATGTTTGTGTGATCACAATTAGGGCTAATGTGCATCTAGACAAGATTAAAAAGAAAAAAAAGGGTCGTTAATCAAGGTTGACTTTTGGGTTGACTTTGGTTTTCCCCGTGTGACTTTCTTAATTCGGGTCAACCGTTTAGGCCGGGTTAAGGGGGTTACATTTGGTGGTATCAGAGCTGAGTTCTCGAGTAATTGGGAATGAATGTGTGCATGATTGAAGTATGTATGCCTTGTATGCTTGTTGTTTGAAAGCATGTTTAGTGGCTTGTGATTTGGATGCAATTGAGATGTATGCTGTGATGTAGCATGTTGTGGGTACCCATTGCCAAATAAAAGCTAATGAAATGATGTTGATTTTGAATGAAATTGAGCTTGAATACTTGGATTGCTTACCTTGCTGGGCCTGACTTTGTTTTATTTGCATTGATGTTGCATGGTAAAAGTATGGCACCACGTAGAGAGTTACGAGGTAGTGTGCGAGCTACGGCTCCTAATGAGAACGAGAACGAGGAAAACACGGGTAGTGCAGTGTTACCTCCTCCTCCACCTGGTGGTGGTGGTGCTGAGGGAGGAAGAGCTGAAGCTGCAGCTGGTGCTGGAGCTGCTGGACCTGAGGTTGGTCAGGGGCAAGCTATGCCTGATATGACAATGTTGGTACAAGCTATTGCGGGTGCTTTTCGAGCAGCAGTAGCTGGAGCTCAAGGAGCTGGGCATCAGGGAGATGCTGGAGTTAGACTACCTTTGGAGCGTCTGCGCAGTCTTGGTGGGACTGAGTTCAGGGGTATGTCTGCTGAGAGTTCTGAAGCTTGGCTAGAGAGTACCAAGCGAATCTTGGGACAGATGAGTTGCACGGATGTGCAAAAGTTGGGTTGTGTTGTGTCCTTGCTGCAGGACGATGCGTATACGCGGTGGACGACCACCACAGCTGGGATGGCTGAAGCTGACATCACTTGGACATTCTTCCAGAATGTGTTCAAGCGGAGATATCTTGGTGTGAGATATCTTGATGAGAAGAAACGTGAGTTCATGACTCTTACCCAGGGGAGTATGACAGTGGCTGAGTATGAGGTGCAGTTTGTGCGACTCAGTCAGTATGCACCTGAGCTTATTCCTGATGAACGGGAGAAGTGCGAAAAGTTTCGTTATGGTCTTGTAACGGAGGTGAAGATGTATGTGCTGGCCACCGAGTATGATGATTTTGATGTGTTGGTGGGCCGAGCCAAGGACATAGAGATGAACTTGGGTTTATCTGCGAAAGGTGCTGGAGCAAGTTCTGGCAAGAGAGCTGCTGAGTATAGTTCCGGAGGTGGACGGAACAAGAGGGGACGTGATCAGAGGTATCAGTCCTCAGCTAAGAGAGGTGGTGGTGCACCTGCTAGAGGAGGTAATGCTAGAGCTGACCCTAGTGCTTGTTGGATCTGTGGTTCACGTGGTCACATGAAGCGTGACTGTCCTCGTGCTGTGAGGGAGGTGCAAGCTCCTGTTGCGGCAGCCGGTTATGGATGCTGGAATTGTGGTTCTGCAGACCACTTAAGGCGAGATTGTCCGAGGTTGGCTGGTGATCAGATGCGTGCTCCTGTTGTTGCTGCACCACAAAGAGGTCGTGGGCGCGGCCGTGGTAATTTCCAGAGGCGTGAGGAAGGTGGTCGTGGAGTAGCTCATGTTGTGGCTATTCAGCCTGAAGGTGGAGACCAAGCGAGGGTGTATGCTCAGCGTGAAGGGAGGAATGATGCGGATGTGATTGCAGGTACCTTTACTTTGCAATCCTTGTCATTGCTTTCTTTGATTGATTCTAGATCTACGCATTCATACATTTTGCGTGAGCATGCTGAATTGCTTGGTTTGCCTGTTGAGTCTTTGGATGTTGGTGTTCGTGTCACTAGTTCTTTTGGTGAAACTGTTGTGACTCGAAAGCTTTATAGAAGGTGTCCCTTGGTTGTTCAAGAACATGTTTTTCATGTTGATCTTATGGAGTTGCCCTTTTATGGTTTTGATGTAATCCTTGGTATGGATTGGCTTGCTGAACATCGTGCTGTTGTGAATTGTGAAAATAAGCGTGTTTCGCTTAAACTTGCGGATGATTATGAAGTGGTTGTGGTTGGTGAGAATGTGAAGTTTCTTGCCAATGTTGTTTCTACCTTGGAGGCGAGCAGGATGCTGAGGCAAGGTTGCGAAGCTTATCTAGCTTTTGTGATGAATCCTAGCTCTAAGGAGTTGAGGGTGCAAGATATCAGAGTTGTGAAGGAGTTTCCTGGTGTTTTTCCTGAAGAGTTGCCTGGTTTACCTCCTAATCGTGAGGTGGAGTTTGGAATTGAGCTGTATGAGAATACAACTCATGTGTCCATTACTCCCTATAGAATGGCACCTAAGGAGCTGAAGGAGCTGAAGACGCAGTTGCAAGAGCTGCTTGATCGTGGTTTCATCCGGCCGAGTGTGCCACCTTGGGGTGCACCGGTCTTGTTTGTAAAGAAGAAAGATGGCACTATGAGAATGTGTATTGATTACCGTCAGCTGAACAAGTTGACTATCAAGAATCGGTATCCTTTGCCGAGGATTGATGATCTCTTTGATCAATTTCGGGGAGCTGTTGTGTTCTCTAAGATTGACTTGAGGTCAGGGTATTACCAGTTGAAGGTGAAGGATGTGGATGTGCCTAAGACAGCTTTCAGGACAAGGTATGGGCATTATGAGTTCCTTGTGATGCCGTTTGGTTTGACAAATGCTCCTGCTGCTTTCATGGACATGATGAACCGTGTGTTTCATGAATACCTGGACAAGTTCGTTGTGGTGTTCATTGATGATATCCTTGTGTACTCGCGTACTGAGGAGGAGCACGAAGAGCATTTGAGGATTGTTTTGCAGGCTTTGTTGGAGAATCAGCTTTATGCTAAGCTAAGCAAGTGTGAGTTCTGGCTTAAGGAGGTGGTGTTTCTTGGGCATGTGGTCTCAGCTGAGGGGATTCGTGTTGATCCTCAGAAGATTGAGGCAGTGATGAACTGGAAGGTTCCTAAGTCTGTTCACGAGGTCCGTAGTTTCCTTGGTTTGGCAGGATACTACCGAAGGTTTGTGGATGGTTTTTCCAAGATTGCTGCTCCTTTGACGAAGCTGTTGCAAAAGGATGTTAAGTATGAGTGGACGGAAGCGAGACAGCTGGCTTTTGAGAAGCTGAAGGCGGCTTTGACGCAAGCTCCTATCTTGGTTCAGCCTGAATCAGGGAAAGAGTTTGTGGTCTACAGTGATGCATCCTATGTTGGTTTGGGGTGTGTGCTGATGCAAGAGGGTAAGGTGGTGGCTTATGCATCGCGGCAGTTGAAAGTGCATGAGCGCAATTACCCTACGCATGATATTGAGCTGGCTGCAGTGGTTTTTGCTCTGAAGATCTGTAGGCATTATCTGTATGGTGAAAAGTGTACAGTGTACACGGATCACAAGAGTTTGAGGTATCTGATGTCACAGAAGGAGTTGAATCTTAGGCAGCGTCGTTGGTTGGAGTTGCTCAAGGATTATGATCTGACGATTGAGTATCATCCTGGAAAGGCTAATGTTGTTGCGGATGCCTTGAGTAGGAAGGTAGCTGTTGAGCTGAGGGCTATGTTTGCTAGCTTGAGCATATCGCGAGATGGTGGTCTTGTAGCTGATTTGCAAGTGAAGCCATCTTTGGTTCAGCTGATCAAAGAAAAGCAGTTGCTGGATGATTCCTTGGTGTCACATGTTCAGGATATCGCGGAGGGTAGACCTTCGGATTTCTGTTTTAATGATGATGGTGTGTTGTGTTTTGGGAGTCGGATAGTAGTGCCCAATGATGCTGAGTTGAGGCATGCTATTCTGACTGAAGGCCATAGTAGTCCTTTTGCTATGCACCCTGGTAGTACTAAGATGTACCGTGATCTTCGTGATGAGTACTATTGGGTGGGTTTGAAGAAGGATGTTGCAGAGTTTGTGAGCAAGTGTTTGGTGTGTCAGCGAGTTAAGGCTGAACATCAGGTTCCTTCTGGGTTGTTGCAACCGTTGAAAATCCCTGAATGGAAGTGGGAGAGGGTTACCATGGATTTTGTATCTGGTTTACCTTTGTCTCCATCGAAGAAGAATTCTGTTTGGGTGATTGTGGATCGCCTGACGAAGTGTGCGCATTTCTTGCCTGTGCATACTACGTTTTCTTTGGATAAGCTGGCAGAGCTGTACATTGCTGAGATTGTGAGGTTGCATGGTGTGCCTAAGTCGATTGTGTCGGATAGGGATCCGAGGTTCACATCGCGTTTCTGGCAGTGTTTGCATCAAGCTTTGGGTACAAGGTTGCATTTCAGTACATCCTATCATCCTCAGTCGGATGGTCAGTCTGAGCGAGTTATTCAGATCTTGGAGGATATGTTGAGGTGCTGCGTGATTGAGTTCCAAGGTTCTTGGGAGAAGCATCTGCCTTTGGTTGAGTTCGCTTATAACAATAGTTATCAGGCGAGTATACAGATGGCACCTTATGAGGCTCTGTATGGGAGGAAGTGTAGGACTCCTCTTTGTTGGGCTGAAACTGGTCAAAAGTTGGTTTCGATGCCGACTTTGTTGAAAGGGACCACTGAGAAGGTGAAGCTCATCTGTGAGCGGTTGAAGGCTGCCTCTGATCGGCAAAAGTCTTACGCGGATTTGAAGCGTAAGGAGATAGAGTATGCGGTGGGTGACCGTGTGTTCTTGAAGGTTTCGCCTTGGAAGAAGGTGATGAGGTTTGGCCGAAAGGGTAAGTTGAGCCCTAGGTACATTGGACCATATGAGGTTGTTGAGCGTGTGGGTCCTGTTGCGTATCGGTTGAGGTTACCTCAGGAGTTGGAGAAGATTCATGATGTGTTCCATGTTTCTATGCTCCGGAAGTATAGATCTGATCCTTCGCATGTGATGCCTGTGGAGGAAGTGGAATTGAATCCGGATTTGACCTATGATGAGGAACCGGTGAAGGTTCTGGATTCGGATAGCAAGGTTCTTCGTGGCAAGACCATTGAGTTGGTGAAGGTGCTGTGGAAGCATCGAGGTGTTGAGGAAGCCACGTGGGAGCGGAAGGAAGACATGCTGAAGCAGTTTCCTTATCTCTTTCCTTCAGGTAAATTTCGAGGACGAAATTTCTTAAGGGGGGGAGAGTTGTAACGCCCCGGTTTTGGGCTTAGTAGTTTTGGGCGTTGACCGGTTTGGTCAAAGTGCTGTTCGAATCTAAAGAGGTGAAATTAGGAAAGCCTAGTTCGGGTTGCATTAAAAATATGGAAAAAATGTTCTAAAATAATCTTTTAATATAATTAAGTGAACTGTGAAATCAATTTTGGAAAATGAGTTTTGGAAGGGTGACATTTTGGCTAGTGACCAAAATGTAATTTTTGAAAGTTTGGTGACTGTTTTCGAAAGGGTTGAAACTTTGAATCTTTAAGGAGCTATTAATCCAAAAGTAGTTTCTCCAGATTTTTCTAAGATATTTTGTGATATATTCTGATTTTAAAAGATGTCAAAAGAGGAGGGAAAAGCCATTTGGCTATTTTGTTAACTAACTTTCCAATTTTCTTTCTCTCATTTTCTCTCAACCCAAACACCTTATCTCCAGAGAATTGTTTCTGATTTTCTCTCCTAAATCTCTCCTTTCAACTCTCTTTTGATTCCTAATCAACATATTTACAAAACCTCATCATTTGCTACTTGATTCATCAAGGTTTTTGATTCCAAAAAGAGAAGAAACTCAAGTTTGGAGGTAAGAACGTCCTTCTCCTCTAAACTATCAGTTCTTTACTGAAATTCCTAAGTTTTCAATCCTTAATTGATGTTTTATTAAAGGCTTTTGAGTTGTGAATTGGATCTTGGCTTATAATGCAAGATTTGGTGATTTTTGGTGATTTTCGTTTGATCTGTTAAATCTGTGATTTGAGATGTGTTTTTGATGTTATTTGGACACTAAATTGATAAGGAATTGAGTTTTGATTAATGCAATCCCGGATAGGTTGAGTTTCCTAAGTTTAGCTTGTGTTTCTTGTATGTTTTTGAGGTGATCTTGTGGATCTGATGTTGCTGGAGGTATAAGGATGTTTATAGGCTCTTTTTAGATGTTAAATGATGTTAAAGGATGTTAGGTTTTGATGGTTTATGGCTGGGCTTTGTTGAGAAGTGGTTTGGATGCATTTTCGGTTGTGTTTGGTAGCCGAAAATGGAGTGTGGATGAGAGCAGCGAGTTTAGGTGCTTTCATTGAAGCAATTAATGCATGATGATGCATTAATCCTTTGCTTTGATGTGTTAAAACAGGGGAGGCATCTTTGGATCCAAGAGTTGTTGATCCGGAAGCTTGTTTTGGTGCTTCGGCAAGAGGCGAAGTGGAATCGGTGAGTGAAATTGGGTTTTCGGCTTTGAAACCAATGTCTTGGGAGCTTAGTTTAAGTCTAAACAACTTTGCTAAGCTCAAGTGTAAGTTTTCGGAAAGTACTCTCTAGTGGTGGCCATGATTTTGTTGTGATGCAATGTGGTTTATTGCATGATTTAAATACTGTTTTGAAAGCATGATTTAGCATGGTAATTGCTGTTTTTGTAAGCCATATGTTGAAGGAAGCTCAAGGTAAGAGTTCCTTGTTTTTGTACATTGATTAAATGTGGTTTGATGCTTTTAAATGCATGATGAATATGGCTTGGTTTAATGCTTTAAAACAGTGGATAAATTGATGATAATGATGTATATTGGCAAGTGATGTTTTGAAAAGGTTAAGGTCACTAAGGTGGTTAAAAGTCCTTGAGTGAGCCTTGTTTACTTAAGAACATCAAGGTGGTTAAAAGTCCTTGGATGGTTCTTGATACGGACACAAAGGTGGTTAAAAGTCCTTGTGTGATCCTTTCCATGGTGTTTAAAAGTCCATGGGGCCATGGTGTTTAAAAGTCCATGGGGCCAAGGTGTTTAAAAGTCCTTGGGGTCAAGGTGTTTAAAAGTCCTTGGGGTGAAACTTGATACGGACACAAAGGTGGTTAAAAGTCCTTGTGTGGTCCTTTCCAAGGTGTTTAAAAGTCCTTGGGGCCAAGGTGTTTAAAAGTCCTTGGGGCCAAGGTGTTTAAAAGTCCTTGGGGTGAAAGTTGATGAACTTGTTTTTAAAGAAATGGAACTTATCACTTGTGGCCAATATGACATGTTATGATATGAAGCATGAGATGCTTGTTTAAAGTATGCTTTTGAGCATGTGCAATTGATGATTTGAAGCATGATTTATAAATATTTTATAAATGCATTATTGAATGGTTTCATGAGCATTCCTCACTAAGCTTTTGCTTACGCTCTCTTGCGTTTTCTTAATTCAATAATGCAGAGCATTAGAGTACCTTGAGGGCAGCAAGAAGGGCAAGCAATCAAGTGAAAGTAAAGCTCAATGTATGGAAGGTTTCTTAAGTACATTTTTAGCTTTTGGTAATTTGGCAATGGGGGACCTATGTGTATGTTTTGGGAGAGGTTTTGAACTCCCTAAGTATGTTGAATGTTGATGAGAATGCTGGTTTTAGTGTTTGGACTTTATATGCTTGAATTGGAAGTTTATGCTTGGATGGCTTGCTTGTGTAGGAAGCATGCCTATAGATTTGGGGCTTTTCATATGTGATGTTGTTTTGATGAATTGTTGATGCAAGTATGCCTTATATATGTTGAATTGCATGCTGGTAAAGTTTGGTAGCGTTTGGAGCATGATTGGATGTTTAATTGCATGTTTAAGAATGCATTTTGGGGCAATCTGTGTAGGGTGTTTCGGAACAGTATCACCCGTTTCGGAACAGGTGCCTTAAACAAGCCCAGGCGTCCGAAACGGGAGGGACCGTTCCGAAACGGTTTGGCTACTGCCAGCCCGTGTTGCGGTACGCGTTGCGGAACGGCCCCGCGTTTCGAAACGGGCTCTGCCTGTTTCGGAACGGGTGACCGTTGGGGGCTGACATTGGCAGTTATATGTTTTGAAATGTTTGCGTTTTGGTCCTGAATATTGTTTGTGCAATTGTATGAGTTTGGGAAGTCCTTTTGAGCTGAAATTTCACAGTGAAGCATGAAACCTGACTAATTACAAGCTGGTAACTTTAATTTGGGTTAAGTCCTCATATTTATCAGAAATTACAATTTGGTCCCTAAAGTTGTAATTTGTTCAATTGGGTCTCTGTTTGATCTCTGATGTTTGTGATCTTTGAGTATGATGTTTGTGTGATCACAATTAGGGCTAATGTGCATCTAGACAAGATTAAAAAGAAAAAAAAAGGGTCGTTAATCAAGGTTGACTTTCGGGTTGACTTTGGTTTTCCCCGTGTGACTTTCTTAATTCGGGTCAACCGTCTAGGCCGGGTTAAGGGGGTTACAATGATATTTAATGATACACTAAAAAAAACCATAACAAACTTCAGCCCACATTTCATCAAAATCTGCATTTAATTAAATCTGCAATCACTAAAAAACCATAACAAGATACACTATTATTCCATCAAAACAAAAGTTTCAGCCCACATTTTAATATATAAAACTGAAGTCCAAAAGCATGTAATAATCAGTTTTACAATAATTTCAGCCCACATAAACAAGAATTTCAGCACACATTTCATGCAACAAATTTTATACTTTTCAGCATACATTCCATCAAAACAAAAATTTCAGCACACATTTCATGCAACAAACAAATTTTATAATAAGCAATTTTACAAGAATTTCATCCTACATTCTATCAAAACAAGAATTTCAGCCCACATTTCAATATACAAAATTGAAGTTGTCATTCCACCAAAGGTAGATTTACAAGAAACTAAAAGTATGTAATAAGCAGTTCTTAATTCAAAACAAAATTAAAGAACATAAGAAATTTGATTTAGTAACTTGATGGATGCTTCAATACTGATGTTCAGCTTCTTTTGAATTTTTCCACACAATAACCCTTTACACTTTTCAACAGCCTCTCTTTTGGATACAATTCGAGTCATAATTTTCATTCGAATTGTCTCCATCATAGTCAATATAGGCTTATCTCTTACCTCCAAAATGGACTGCCAATAATAAAAGAGTTAAATACATATTAAGTATAAATTATTGTCTTAATCACTAAATAATTAAAACAAGTTATATTACCTTATTAAAAGACTCACAATGGTTATTAAGGAGCATATCACACTTGCTCCTAGTGGAGAAGTATGATCTAGACCACTGAGCAGGGTCCTTCTCCTTAACCCAATTATAGGCAGCCTCTGACAATGCCTTCAATTGGTCCATAGCAACTTCAAACTCTCGCAAATAGGTAGCTCTGGCAGCCTTCCAAAGAGCATCTTTTAGAGCTTGGCCTTTGTGTTTCTCCTTGAAATTTGTGTACATGTGTCTAACACATTTTCTATCCTCTGCATACGGGAATACATCTACAATAACTTAAGGAGAGAGTTAACCTTATGTTTATCAGACATGAAACATATGCTGGAAGAGTTTTCAATCTCCAAATCAGTTTTTAAATTTTCCACAAACCAATACCAAGAAGACATATTCTCAGTCTCTACAGCAGCATATGCTATAGGATAAATGCAATCATTTGCATCAATCCCAACAGCTGTCAACAGAAACCCATGAAAATAACCCTTTAAAAAACAACCATCAAGACCAATTATTCTTCTACAACCTACTTTCCACCCTTCTTTACAAGCTTGTGGACAAACATACATCCTCTGAAACAACCTTAAATCTAGATAACAGATTGTAGTTGTTCCAGGATTAATAATCCTCAACTCTTGTAAGTAGTCATAGATTTTCTCATATTGAGCTTCATGATTCCTTTCAATCATTTCTAATGCCATATGTAACACCCGGGTTTGGGGGTCGGGAGAAATAAATAAATAAAATAATATCCCGGTTTTGTTTTGCAGAATTTAATTTAAAGTGTTGGACCAAATTTATGATATTTAAGCCCAATAGCCATTTTAATGGCATTTTTGTAAATAGTTGAACTTCTAAATTAAAAACCCCATTTTAAATTAAAACACCAAAATTTTCATCTTCCTCCCTCCTCATCTCTTCATTTTCACGACAATGGGAGAGTGGTTCTCCAAGTTCTATCCAACCTTCTTTTCTCCTTCATTTTGGCTCGAATTTGAAAGGTAAATACATCCCATCTTGCTCTCATCTTCCTCTCTTTAAAAGTACAACTAGATTTCATTTTGGTTCAAGTTTTAGAATTTGAGTTTTTCAAATTTTTGGTTAAAGGTTGTGACTTTATGAGTTTTTATCAAGGCTTTCGGTTTATTTATGTTAGATATGTTGTTTATGAACCATAAGGTCCAACATATGTGATTTTTAGAGTGTTTTAAAGGGATTCCCGAAATTGGGTTTTGGTGGGGTTTTATGAGGGTTTTTAGATGAGTTTTGGGTATGGTTTGTGTTGGAATTTGAGGGTTGATGTTAGGGTAATAGTTGGGGGCTGTTTTGGAAGCATTTGAGGGCGCTAAAAGGTTGAAAACATGAGTTTTGAATGGGGTATAAGGGCTGCTCGGGTTTGGTAATTTTGAGGATTGTTCATGGCTTGAATTATTGTGTTTGTTGCTTGAATGGTGTTCCGGGTTTGCTACATTAATTGGTGATTTAATTTGAGGTTGTTTTGATTGTGTTGAGGTGATTAGAAGCGAGATTTTGTATTGATGAAGCCTCGGGAACAAATCCAGAATCATTGGAAGCTTGATCGGCTAGTGTGGTTGAGCTTGGAATTGTCGGTGAGTGGTTAATGTTTTCAAATTGGTTTTTAAGTGGTTGGTTCAAGCATATGGACTAGGTTGGGCTTGGTAGACCCACCTAGAGTTAGGATTAGGGTGGTAGCCTAATCCTAAGCTTTAGTTAGAGACCTTGGATGAACTCTTTAACTGATGTTATGCGTTATGATGATTATGTATAATGTGATATACATGTATGTTGAGGCTTGGCTAAATGCATTGTTATATGCATATTGATGACAAATATAATGTGGATATACACATGTTTGAAATATGATGTGATAATTGTTTGGATGATATACATGTAGTGTTGGCTTGTGAAATGAGGTTATGAGGTGGTTGCATGATTTTGAGGATCATGGTGAGTACGTGCTAAGCACGGAAATTATATTGAAGTTGATGTTGTGAAAGGTTGTGGATTTTATTTAATATTGGCACTAGTATGCTTGGGTACAATGATCGATCATTAGGATGAGTGTGCACACGAGAGTCAAAGTCGCGCGTGGCCTTGGTGGCGTTAAGGCACCAAAGAGGAGTACGGGTACGCCCGAAAATCTGTAACCCCCTCGTCCCGGTCTGGTAGGATGACCGGTCCGAGTGGGCCACACGGGGAAAACCGAAGCGAAACCCGTTAAGGTTTCCCCTCGGTTAACAACCCGGAAAATTTCTTTTAACATTAGTCTTATCTAGATGCAATTATAATTCCTATGTGAAGCACAGCAGCGGAAGAATCAAACAACGCATCAATCACCGACCAAACAAACATAAAAAGTCCATTTTTACTTCATTCCAGCAGGCCGTTTCGAAACACCTATAGGGTGTTCCGAAACGCCCTGACCTGGTCAAAGGGCCTGGGTCGACCACAAGGTGACCGTTCCGAAACAGGGGTGACCCGTATCGGAACGCCCTTGACGGTCAATATCTCGTGGTCAACGAGATTTGACCGTTTCGGAACTTCAAAGGCCCGTTTCGGAACGACTTCATCTCGCCAATTTCTCAAAATTCCAGAGGCGAAATCGTTCCGAAACGACCCTCATCCGTTTCGAAACGGAAGGCCATTTACACAGGGGCCGTTTCGGAACACGGGGACCCGTTCCGAAACACCCCCTGTCTGCAGATTTTCTGGGCTGTTTTGAGGCACGAGGATGCCCCAAAACACCAACAAACCAACAAGCAACTTCAAGGCAAGACATCCTAAGGTATGACACTTATACTAGCATGCTTCAACAATAATTAGACATGTCTAAAACCAAAGTCACAACCCAAATACATGCATTTGATCAACCATCATTCAAGCACAAGTTCATGTACTTAAAGCATAGTCCACAACTCAAGCAAGCAAAAGACGTAAGTTAACAACCACCATGGCAACACAACCATGCAAAAGCCCCACATGTAAAGGAGTCTACACATGCTCCTAACAACCAACAACAACTAACAAGTCTTACACATCCCATTGCTAAAATTATTACATGACTTAGCATAAAACCATACTTGATGAACTTAAGTCCAAAACCACACTTGAAGGCCCTCCTCTTGCCGAGCAACCCACGAACTAAGGATCTGCAATGTTGAACAAGGAGAGCGTAAGCAATGATGCTTAGTGAGGGTAAGCTCTAAAAACAAACCTCAACATCGCAGGGTCCGAGCACGATCTAGCCAAGGCAACATACATAATTCAAGAGTCCACAAGATATAGATGCATGAGCAATTATATCACATATATGCCATAATCATGAGCTCAACACTACCATACATGCAATCACATACAACATCCAAGCAGCTCATAATCTCAACACATTGATACATATATCAAACAACATTGGCACCTAGTTATCGCTCAAATACACGGATAGACTCGTTGGAAACTCATATCCAACAACCACATTACCTCGGTGGGATTCCACTCATCACCGGCCTCGCGGAGGGGATTCCACTCATCCTCACGCCCCGTCGATGGGATTCCACTCATCACCGACTATATTTAAATACCATTTCCGGGCGTACCCGTACTCCTCCTTGGTGACTCAACGCCACCAAGGCCACGCGCGACTTTAGACTCATGTGTACACACTAACATCCTAATGATCGATCATTTGTATTTAAGTATACTAGTGCCAATATTTTACTCATTCCACAACACACATTTCAACCATTTCCATGCTTAGCACGTACTCACCATGGACACAACCATGAACCATCACCATGCATGCTTTAAGCCATACGATCCATGCCTCAATTCACATGTATAAAACAATATACATACACAATCATATGACATAGCATACAAGGCATATACAATCATCCAAATGAGTTCATCCAAAGGCTTAGACCAAGTTTAGGATTAGGCTACCACCCTAATCCTAACTCTAGGTGGGTCTACCAAGCCCGACCTAGTCCGTATACTCGAACCAACTAATTTAAAATCATTCAAGGAAATTAACCACTCACCTAAACTTCCGAGCACAAGACCAAGCAAGTCACAATCCTTCAACTCTCCGGATTCACTTCCGATGCTTCACCGATGCCCAAACTTGACTCTAATCAATCCCAAACACAAACAAAACATTCATAATCAATACCTCATCAACGGAAACAACCCGGATCAACACTTCAAGCACTCAATACCCAAAACAAGTCCCAAAAACAGAATTTCCGAGCTGCCCTTAAAGCCCACCAATATCTTCCATTTCAAGCATTCAAATAACCATCAAACACACCCAAAGCAGCCCTCATATATCATACTAACATTAGCTCTCGAAAACTAACATTGAAACACCCGAAAAACCATTTTAAAACCCTCCCAAAACCCCCTTGGTACCCAATTCCGAAAATTGATTAAATTCACTTGAAATTCACATATATCATGCTATTTGACTTCTACATAACTTATCCAAACATATTAAATCAACCCATTTACTTTAACAGCATAAAGCTTCCATTTTTAATCCCACTCCCAAAAATTCCATTTTCTCAAACTCTTATGAAAATGAAAATAGAAGGTACTTTTAAAGAGGGGAGAATGAGGGGAAGTCAAAAACATCCTTACCTTTCGATTTGGAGCTGAAATGGATGAGGAATAAGATGAAATAGTGAACTTGGGTAGAGAACCCTATTTCACGTTGGAAAATCTGATGAAGAAGATGAATAGTGGAAATGTGATAGGGAAAAAGGGGTTTAAATTTGAAGTGGGGTAAATTACCCAAAAGGCCATTAATGAAAAGTTTTCCTTGTTTTTAAATTAGCTCTTCAACTTAGAGTCTAAAACATTTAGGTCCCATTTTAAATGGTAAATTTTGTAACCCCAAAATTTTTAAAGGATTATTTCATAAACCAACCCGAGCCCAAATATTATTAAAATATTATTTCCACCTAACCCCTAAACCCGGGTGTTACAACTCTCCCCCACTAAGGAAATTTCGTCCCCGAAATTACCTGGCGGAAACAGATACGGAAACTGCTCAACCATATCCGCTTTCCTCTCCCACGTGGCCTCTTCCACACCCCTATGTCTCCACAACACCTTGACCAACTCTATGGTCTTGCCACGCAACACCTTGCTATCAGAAGCAAGTATCTCAATGGGCTCTTCATTATAGGACAAATCCGGATTCAACTCTATCTCCTCAACGGGCATCACATGAGAAGGATCTGACCTATATCTCCTAAGCATAGACACATGAAAGACATCATGGATCTTTTCTAACTCAGAAGGTAACCTCAATCGATAAGCTACGGGCCCAATCCGCTCAACTATCTCATACGAACCAATGAACCTCGGACTCAACTTGCCCTTTCGGCCAAATCTCATCACCTTCTTCCACGGAGATACCTTCAGAAACACTTTCTCACCCACTGCGTACTCAATCTCTTTCCTCTTCAAATCTGCATAAGACTTCTGACGATCCGAAGCCGCTTTCAAACGGTCACAAATCAACTTCACCTTTTCTGTGGTTCCCTTAAGCAAATCTGGCATAGGTAACAATCTCTGACCTGTCTCAGCCCAACAAATCGGAGTCCTACACCGTCTACCATACAAAGCCTCATAAGGAGCCATCTGAATACTAGACTGATAACTGTTGTTGTAAGCAAACTCAACCAGCGGTAAGTGTTTCTCCCAAGAACCCTGAAAATCAATCACACAACAACGAAGCATGTCCTCTAGAATCTGTATCACTCGCTCTGACTGCCCATCGGACTGCGGATGATAAGATGTGCTGAAGTGCAGACGACTACCCAAAGCACTATGCAAACAACTCCAGAACCTCGAAGTAAATCTAGGATCCCTATCTGAAACTATAGACTTCGGAACTCCATGAAGTCTCACAATCTCACGAATGTACAAGTTTGCCAACTTGTCTAAGGAATCCGTAGTGTTCACTGCTAAGAAGTGAGCACACTTAGTGAGTCTATCAACAATCACCCAAACTGAATTCTTCTTCGAAGGAGACAAGGGCAACCCCGATACAAAATCCATGGTGATTCTCTCCCACTTCCATTCCGGAATCTTCAAAGGCTGTAGCAAACCTGAAGGAACTTGATGTTCTGCCTTCACTCTCTGACAAACCATGCAACGGCTCACATACTCGGCTACATCTCTCTTCAAACCAACCCAGAAATAATCATTCTTTAAATCTCGGTACATCTTGGTACTGCCCGGATGCATAGAAAAGGGACTCGAATGTGCTTCGCTCAAAATCTGACGTCTCAGCTCAACATCTTCCGGTACCACAATTCTATCTCTAAAGCACAACAAGCTCTCACCACTGAAACTATACTCAGTCGGTCTTCCTTCGGCTATGTCTTGAACATGAGAAACTAAGCTCGCATCTTGCAACTGCTTCTCTCTAATCAACTGAATCAAAGGAGGCTTCACTTGCAACTCGGTGATCAAACCACCATCATCGGACACACTCAATCTAGCGAACATAGCTCTCAGCTCAACGGCCACTTTTCTACTCAAAGCATCGGCCACTACGTTTGCTTTACCCGGATGGTACTCAATAGTCAAATCATAATCTTTTAACAGCTCTAACCATCTCCTCTGTCTCAAATTCAACTCTTTTTGTGTCATCAAGTACTTCAAGCTCTTGTGATCGGTGTAAACTATACACTTCTCACCATACAAATAGTGACGCCAAATCTTCAGTGCAAACACAACTGCGGCTAGCTCTATGTCATGAGTAGGATAATTCTTCTCATGGATCTTCAACTGTCTAGAGGCATAAGCAACAACTCTCCTATCTTGCATCAAAACACATCCTAAGCCTACGTAGGAAGCATCACTGTAAATCACAAACTCCTTACCTGAAACAGGTTGTACTAGCACTGGAGCATTTGTCAAAGCTTCTTTCAATTTCTCAAAGGCCTTTTGTCTTGCATCTGACCATTCAAACTTGACTCCCTTTTGCAACAACTTGGTCAAGGGAGCAGCTACTCTAGAGAAGCCATCAACGAACCTCCTATAGTAACCAGCTAATCCTAGGAAACTCCTAATCTCGGTCACAGACTTAGGTTGTTTCCACTCAACAATAGCCTCAATCTTCGATGGATCAACTCGGATGCCTTCGGCCGAAACAACATGGCCAAGAAATACAACCTCTCGAATCCAGAACTCACACTTACTGAGCTTCGCATACAACTGATTACTCAACAATCTCTGTAAGACAAATCTCAAGTGCTCATCGTGCTCTTCTTCTGTCTTCGAGTACACAAGTATATCATCAATGAAGACAACCACAAACCGGTCTAGATAGTCTCTAAAAATTCTGTTCATCATGTCCATGAATGCTGCTGGTGCATTCGTGAGCCCAAATGGCATCACAAGAAACTCATAGTGACCATATCTAGTTCTAAAAGCTGTCTTCGGAACATCACACTCTTTCACTTTCAGCTGATAGTACCCGGATCTCAAATCTATCTTCGAGAACACTGAAGCACCTCTCAACTGATCAAACAAATCATCTATACGAGGCAACGGATACTTGTTCTTCACAGTCAACTGATTCAACTGCCTATAGTCAATACACATGCGCATGCTACCATCTTTCTTTTTCACAAACAGCACTGGAGCACCCCACGGAGAACTACTAGGCCTAATGAAACCACGGTCTAATAATTCTTGCAACTGACTCTTCAATTCCTTCAACTCTTTCGGAGCCATATGATACGGAGCTATCGAAACTGGGTTAGACCCTGAAACTGTCTCAATCACAAACTCAACATCTCTGTCAGGAGGCAAACCCGGCAACTCTTCCGGAAACACATCTGGAAAGTCACACACTGTTCTGGTATCTTTCGGTCTAGCTTCACTCATATCCGGATTCATAACATAAGCCAAATAGGCCCCACATCCAGAGTCCATCAGCCTATGGGCCTCTAAAGCTGACACCACATTAGACAAGAACTTAATGTTCTCGCCCACTACCACTACCTCGTAGTCATCAGAAAGCTTCAAGGAAATTCTCTTTGTCTCAAAATCCACACTAGCCCGATGCTCAACCAACCAGTCCATACCCAATATAATATCAAAACCGTAGAAAGGAAGTTCCATCATATCAACTGAGAACACATGACCCTGAATCTTCAGTGGATATCTCCTATACATACGTCTAACTACAACTGTCTCACCAAAAGAGCTAGTAACATGCATACCTACATCTAAGATCTCAACAGGAATATCTAACTTCTGTGCATGCTCACTCAGAATGTAGGAATGCGTAGAACCCGAATCAACCAAAGAAAGCAAAGACATAGACTGTAACTCAAAATTACCTGCTATCACATCGGTGTCGTTCCCGGCCCCTCTCTGAGCATAGACCCTCGCTGGTCCTCCCGCCTCTGGTTGCACAGCCACAACATGAGCAAGGTTCCTCTGAGCATCTACCCTAGGTGCATCAGCCCTCGGCTGGAAGTAGCCACGACCGCGCTCACGGCCTCTCTGAAAATCATTACCTCTCGCAGGAGCCTGAGCAACGTTCGGTGCCTGAGCTGCCTGACGCGGACAGTCCCTCCTAAAGTGGTCCCTCGAACCACAGTTCCAACAAGCATGAAAGTTACCCCAGCACTCTCCAGTGTGCTGTCTCCCACACTGTGCACACTCGGGCAAGCGCCCTCCTCCTCTATGGCCCTGATGGCCCCTACCATGGTGGCCACCGCCACGCCTCTGATCAAACTGGTGCCCGCCACCCTTGTGTTTCTTAGCATCTCTACCATCAAAGTGGTTATGCCTCTTTCCAGAACCAGAACCACCAGCTCGTTTGGCTGCACTCAAACTATGCTCCAAATCCTTGGCCCTCGCGACCAACACATCAAAGTCCGAGTAGTCAGAAGCCAACGTGTACCTCTTAACCTCTTCATTCAATCCGTATCGGAAACGGTTGCAGCGTTCCACTTCAGTAGGAATCAACTCTGGGGCATACTGACTCAAGCGAACAAAGCGGATCTCATAATCAGTCACAGAAGCATCATCCTGAGTAAGAGCCATAAACTCTCTCTTTTTCTCATCTAAGTACCTCGGTCCTAAGTACCTCTTTCTGAAAGCAAACTCAAAGAACTCCCAATCTATCTCGGCCTCTGGAACCCCGGTAGTGGTGGTGACCCACCAGGTGTAGGCATCACCCTGAAGTAGTGAAATCACACAGCCCAATCTACGTGCGCCCGCACAACCCATCTGAGCCAAGATACGAACTGTCTTCTCCAACCATAACTCCGACCTCTCCGGAGTAGATCCTCTAAACTCCTCGGCCCCTAAGCTACGGAGCCTCTCCAAAGGTAAGCTAGCATCATCACATCTAGGCTGAGCTGCAGCCTGAGCTCCCGCAACTGCGGCCTGGAATGCTCCCGCTATCGCTTGCACTAGCGGAGTCATATCAATTCCAGCTGGACCTTGGCCACCTTGGCCACCTTGAGGTCCCTCTCCCCCAGCTCCATCCTCGCCCCCAGCTCCAGGTGGAGGAGGTGGTGGTGGTGGAGGTGGTGGAGGAGCGCCAACTCTCGCGGCTCCCGGTCCCTCTATGTGAGCTCCCGCACCAACTACCGACTCAACAGGAGCTACAACTCGTGGTTCCTGACGAACCAACCTCGGTCTACCTCTCGGTCTAGACATTGCCCTCTCAGATATTAACTACAACCACAACAACAACACACAAAATGGGTTAGCAAGGCGAGGCTTCCAAGTGTCCAAGTATGTTTCCTCACTTAAAATCATTTTTTTTTGTAATAGTAGCAATGGGACCCACACACACATGCTTTAAAATGAAACGATCAGCATACTTGTCACATAAGCAACCATTCTTGCAGAATAAGCAAACACCGTGCAATTCAACTTAAAAACTTAAACTTACCTCACTTACTTGCCCAAGGTCTCGGTAACCTGGCTCTGATACCAACAAGTGTAACCCCCTCGTCCCGGTCTGGTAGGATGACCGGTCCGAGTGGGCCACACGGGGAAAACCGAAGCGAAACCCGTTAAGGTTTCCCCTCGGTTAACAACCCGGAAAATTTCTTTTAACATTAGTCTTATCTAGATGCAATTATAATTCCTATGTGAAGCACAGCAGCGGAAGAATCAAACAACGCATCAATCACCGACCAAACAAACATAAAAAGTCCATTTTTACTTCATTCCAGCAGGCCGTTTCGAAACACCTATAGGGTGTTCCAAAACGCCCTGACCTGGTCAAAGGGCCTGGGTCGACCACAAGGTGACCGTTCCGAAACAGGGGTGACCCGTATCGGAACGCCCTTGACGGTCAATATCTCGTGGTCAACGAGATTTGACCGTTTCGGAACTTCAAAGGCCCGTTTCGGAACGGCTTCATCTCGCCAATTTCTCAAAATTCCAGAGGCGAAATCGTTCCGAAACGACCCTCATCCGTTTCGAAACGGAAGGCCATTTACACAGGGGCCGTTTCGGAACACGGGGACCCGTTCCGAAACACCCCCTGTCTGCAGATTTTCTGGGCTGTTTTGAGGCACGAGGATGCCCCAAAACACCAACAAACCAACAAGCAACTTCAAGGCAAGACATCCTAAGGTATGACACTTATACTAGCATGCTTCAACAATAATTAGACATGTCTAAAACCAAAGTCACAACCCAAATACATGCATTTGATCAACCATCATTCAAGCACAAGTTCATGTACTTAAAGCATAGTCCACAACTCAAGCAAGCAAAAGACGTAAGTTAACAACCACCATGGCAACACAACCATGCAAAAGCCCCACATGTAAAGGAGTCTACACATGCTCCTAACAACCAACAACAACTAACAAGTCTTACACATCCCATTGCTACAATTATTACATGACTTAGCATAAAACCATACTTGATGAACTTAAGTCCAAAACCACACTTGAAGGCCCTCCTCTTGCCGAGCAACCCACGAACTAAGGATCTGCAATGTTGAACAAGGAGAGCGTAAGCAATGATGCTTAGTGAGGGTAAGCTCTAAAAACAAACCTCAACATCGCAGGGTCCGAGCACGATCTAGCCAAGGCAACATACATAATTCAAGAGTCCACAAGATATAGATGCATGAGCAATTATATCACATATATGCCATAATCATGAGCTCAACACTACCATACATGCAATCACATACAACATCCAAGCAGCTCATAATCTCAACACATTGATACATATATCAAACAACATTGGCACCTAGTTATCGCTCAAATACACGGATAGACTCGTTGGAAACTCATATCCAACAACCACATTACCTCGGTGGGATTCCACTCATCACCGGCCTCGCGGAGGGGATTCCACTCATCCTCACGCCCCGTCGATGGGATTCCACTCATCACCGACTATATTTAAATACCATTTCCGGGCGTACCCGTACTCCTCCTTGGTGACTCAACGCCACCAAGGCCACGCGCGACTTTAGACTCATGTGTACACACTAACATCCTAATGATCGATCATTTGTATTTAAGTATACTAGTGCCAATATTTTACTCATTCCACAACACACATTTCAACCATTTCCATGCTTAGCACGTACTCACCATGGACACAACCATGAACCATCACCATGCATGCTTTAAGCCATACGATCCATGCCTCAATTCACATGTATAAAACAATATACATACACAATCATATGACATAGCATACAAGGCATATACAATCATCCAAATGAGTTCATCCAAAGGCTTAGACCAAGTTTAGGATTAGGCTACCACCCTAATCCTAACTCTAGGTGGGTCTACCAAGCCCGACCTAGTCCGTATACTCGAACCAACTAATTTAAAATCATTCAAGGAAATTAACCACTCACCTAAACTTCCGAGCACAAGACCAAGCAAGTCACAATCCTTCAACTCTCCGGATTCACTTCCGATGCTTCACCGATGCCCAAACTTGACTCTAATCAATCCCAAACACAAACAAAACATTCATAATCAATACCTCATCAACGGAAACAACCCGGATCAACACTTCAAGCACTCAATACCCAAAACAAGTCCCAAAAACAGAATTTCCGAGCTGCCCTTAAAGCCCACCAATATCTTCCATTTCAAGCATTCAAATAACCATCAAACACACCCAAAGCAGCCCTCATATATCATACTAACATTAGCTCTCGAAAACTAACATTGAAACACCCGAAAAACCATTTTAAAACCCTCCCAAAACCCCCTTGGTACCCAATTCCGAAAATTGATTAAATTCACTTGAAATTCACATATATCATGCTATTTGACTTCTACATAACTTATCCAAACATATTAAATCAACCCATTTACTTTAACAGCATAAAGCTTCCATTTTTAATCCCACTCCCAAAAATTCCATTTTCTCAAACTCTTATGAAAATGAAAATAGAAGGTACTTTTAAAGAGGGGAGAATGAGGGGAAGTCAAAAACATCCTTACCTTTCGATTTGGAGCTGAAATGGATGAGGAATAAGATGAAATAGTGAACTTGGGTAGAGAACCCTATTTCACGTTGGAAAATCTGATGAAGAAGATGAATAGTGGAAATGTGATAGGGAAAAAGGGGTTTAAATTTGAAGTGGGGTAAATTACCCAAAAGGCCATTAATGAAAAGTTTTCCTTGTTTTTAAATTAGCTCTTCAACTTAGAGTCTAAAACATTTAGGTCCCATTTTAAATGGTAAATTTTGTAACCCCAAAATTTTTAAAGGATTATTTCATAAACCAACCCGAGCCCAAATATTATTAAAATATTATTTCCACCTAACCCCTAAACCCGGGTATTACAAAATCTTTATATTAGTCGGTGATGAGTGGAATCCCATCAACGGGGCGTGAGGATGAGTGGAATCCCCTCCGCGAGAACCGGTGATGAGTGTAATCCCACCGCAGGTAATGGTTATGTTGGAAATGCGTTCCAACATGTTATCCGCGTATTCGAGTCATAGCTAGGTGCCAATATGAGATTATACATATATGCTTATGTGATATGAAAAGTGACTCCCTTTATGAATCGATATATGATGTGGTTAATACATTGAGTTATGTATCATTGTATGTTGAGCTTATGAGTTGTTGAGCATGGCATAATGTTGAATGTATGATCATGCATCATGTATATTTGACTCTTGAGATCGGAGGTAAGATCATGCATTTCATCATGGTAGTTGCTCGTGCTTGGACCCTGCATTGTCGAAGGTTTGATTTATGAGCTTACCCTCACTAAGCTTTTATGCTTACGCTCTTTTTTGCTCGACAATGCAGATCATTAGCTTGTGGGTGGCAAGGGCAAGGAAAGGCCTCCAAGTGTTGCTTTTGGTTAGCTCAAGTATGATCTTTAAATTGTAAGATAGTAATAGTAAAGCAATGGGATAGGTGTCGTTGTTTGAGCCTTCGAAGTATGTTATGTTGTTGTTAGGAGCATGCTAGACTCCTTTCATATGTTGTATCGATTTGGCTTTTAGGTTGTATGCCTTGCTTGTAAACCATGTTGGATTTGCTTATCTTATTTTGTCTAAGTGTTGGTCTTGCTGAAGTTTGTTGCTTTTGTGTAAATGCCATGAATGGATGTTTCATCTTATGCCTTATGTGTTTGAGCATGTTTGTCATAGGATCCATGCCTCTAGATCATGTATGTTTATGCTAAGTGTTGTTTGGGGTCGTTTAGGGCCCATAGAATTGTTGAGAAATGCCTAAGTCTGGTTTTTGAGGGTTGCAGACAGCCCGCGTTTCGAAACGAGCTGGGCTGTTTCGGAACGGGTAAGGCTTCAGGGACCCCGTATCAGAACGTGTTTCGATACGGTTTGGCCACTGAGAGCCCCTGTTCTGATACGGGTTTCGGAACATTTTGGCTACTGGAAATCTGAGAAATTGCCTAGATGAAAGCGTTTCAAAACGGGTCTAAGGGTTTCGAAACGGTCAAAATCTCGTTGACCACGAGAAGTTAACCGTTGAGGGTGTTTCGGAACGGTTGACCTTCGTTCCGATACGACCTCCTCGTATGGGCTTGGGGCAGTTGACCTGGTCAAGGGCGTTTCGATACGCCTCAATGGTGTTTCGAAACGACCTGTCTAACTGATTAAAATTGGGTCGTTTAATTGCTGCTTTGGGTTTAGTTGATTGTCTTCTTCTTTTTATTCCGTTGTTATGATCACGTAGGACTTAATTGAGCCTTTAGAAAAAATTAAATTAAAAGAAAAAAAATTGGGTTGCTAACCGAGGGAGAACCTTAACGGGTTTTGCTTTGATTTTCCCCGTGTGGCCTACTCGGACCGGTCATCCGGCCAGACCGGGACGAGGGGGTTACACCATATCTCTAGCCCTACCACACTTTCCAGTTGACACAAGTGTCCCAAATTCATGTAACGCATCATGCCGTAATGATCTCAGAGTGTAATTAGGTTCTGACATAAATTTCTCAATATAGTACTTTGCCATCCACTTAGCTGTAATATTAGCATTGCTAATAGACTTGGAACATGTATGACAATTCACCAAGATTTTAATTTGCCAAGTTTGGTCCTTACTGTCCTTTGGATTCATAGGGGCTGCCCACAGTTTCCAAGGACATCCTTCCTTGCATAGTGCTTGAAGCCTTTTAGTGTCATTCCTCTTCAATTTTACTTCCACCCTATCTACTCTCCCATATTGCTTGATAGCTTCTTTCAATGTTGTCCTATTTGGGAATATTAAACCCTTAACAAAGTTTGGTTTCACCATGTTAGTTTCAGAATGGAATTCAGGGTACCTAGCCCCATCTGAGTCTGAACCTTGTTCACTGTGTAGGTTTTCAGAATGATCATCATCTGATTCTGGCCCATGATCCTTCTGATTCACATGCACACCATCAGGTCCAAAGCCATTCATATTCCTCTGAACCCTAATTCTTATTCTATCCTCTTGTTGTGTGGTTCACAATCATACTCATTATCACTAACATCAAATTCTTCTTCTTTAGCAGATTCTTTTTCATCACTAGATTTTTCTTCTTCAACAACATATTCTTCTTCCTCAGTAGATTCTTCTTCCTCAACAGATTTTTTTTTTCAGCACCAGATTCTTCTTCCTCAACAGATTTTTCTTCTTCAACATGATGAAAATATTCTTCTCCAGCAGCATAATATCCTTCTTCTTCAGTTCCATAATCTTCTTCTTCATTTACATGATTTTTTTCTTCTTCAGCAAGATGTTCTTCTTCTTCTTCTTCATGAACATCTTTTTCAAATGGCTTCAGATATATATGCATGTACCTATTGCTAGGTAGGCTGTTCAGCATAGTAATACAGTCATGATCAGTCTTCAATTGACTAATAGAAGCAGTACACAGTTTTGCATTTGGCACCCTCCAGTAAACATCAAAATGCTCAATTAAACCTAGACTCTGAACCATCTCACACACTGTAAAGGTTGAGAATCTACTAGCATCAACAAAATCGAAGCAAACTTCAGACTTAGAGGTGTACTTCATCCTTGGTGAAGTTACAAAGTCTCCTCCATAGTGAATCACACAAGTAAACATTTCTGTATTATTACCTGCACAGTACACAAAAACATTTCAATGGCCCACCCCAAAAAAGAACACACTGAAACTGTTATAAAGTTGTTAAAATGTGGACACAAGTAAAAGGTATAAAGTAAAAAAAAGACAAGTATAAACTAATGTGGTTAAAATTTCAAAGCCAGTGAAGACATTGAAGATGTTAAAATATTAACTGGTTAAAATCTCAAAAGCAATGAAGACAACACAAAAAAGTTTACGAGCATAAAAGGTATAAACTAATGTGGACCACTTACAACAGAATATTCTTCCAAATTAATGTGGACCAATGCAACATTACCTTTTTCAATGCAATTAAACAACTCTAAAGTAACATTAAACTAATATGCAACATTATTTTTTTAATGTAATTAAACAACTCTAAAGTAACATGAAACTAATATGTAAAATAAAACAAATTGAAACAACAATCTTAAATCAACCTAAAACAAAACCCTAAATCAAACCTAAAACTAATGTGCAATCCAACCAAAATCAAAACAAAACCCTTACTAAAATCATAAACAACCTTAAATCAGTGTAACATTAAAATCTTATAATGCAACTTTAAATCAATGTAACATTAAACCCTTACTAATGTAACCTTAAATTAATGTTACCTTAAACTATAAACAACCTTACACAACAATTACCCTAAATCAATTGTAACCTAAAACAACTTTAAATTAATCAGTTGTAACTATAAACAACCTTAAACTATAAACAACCTTACACAACAATTACCATAAATCAGTTGTAACCTTAAACTATAAACAACCTTACGCAACATTACAGTTTTGTTAATCAGTTGTGCAATCCAACCTAAAATAACTTTAAATTAATGTAACCCTTACTTAAATCAATGTGCAATCCAACCTAAATCAAAACAAAATCCTTACTAAAATCATAAACAACCTTAAATCAATGTAACCTTAAACCCTTACTAATGTAACCTTAAATCAATGTAACACTATACCCTAACTAATGTATCCTTAAATCAATGTAACTTTAAATCATAAACAACCTTAAACAGCAAATAAAATTCAAAACTCTTACTAGAAGAATAAACGTCAATACAATCTCATCAAAATCAATTTAACTTAAACCATCAATACAATCCAAAACTCTTACTAAAACCATTAACACGAATCCTAAATACAATACAAAACTCTTACTAAAAAACCCTAAACCCATTACGCAATTATTTTTAATTTCAGAAAACGAATAAAATAAGTGAGAAAGTAAGCATACCATACTCCACTTTCTTCTCCTTTGGTTTTCAAAGTCGTCATCGCACCATTTTCAAGCCTCTAACTAATAATACAAAGAAATGATTCAGACGATTCATAACCATTACAAATATGAGATTACGAAAAAGGAAAAAATTGATTTCTTTTAGTTCTTACCTTGATTCTTCGAATATGATTTCTCTAAGTCCTAAAATTTACCCAGAATCAACAGAAAAAGAAAGAGGAGAAAATGACTTTTGAGATTTTAATTTTTTTTAACTCGTGATTAAAGAATATGAACATGTTTATTTTTCTTTTACCCATTTCAAAACTAATCAGATATGTTTATATTCCACGTGTATTATACACGTGGGCTATTTTTTATTTTTTCACGGCCATGTCAGCTGCCCATTAGGCCACTAACGGAGACTAACAGTCCAGTGATAAAAACAGACACGATTCGAAACGTAAGTGATAAGAATGATCTATTTTGAATTCGGGTGACTAAAATAAAACAAACCCTAAACGAAAGTGACCATTTGTGAAGATTGCCCTATTAAATTTCATCTTTCAAAAAGAAATTAAATGTAAACATGGAACATATTTTTGGGTGGAATTATATATTATTAAAGCAGCATGAAAAAAACGTGGTGCGTTTTCAAATAAAATTACAATTTTCAAGTCAATTTACACCGTCCAATAACGGGTTATAAAAGATATTGTCCATTCCAATAATTAATCGATTTAATAAGATATAGGATTAAGAAAGTAATTATTAGTTTATTACGGAGATATAAACGAAGGAGATTTAGGATTTTGATGTTTAGTTGGGGTATTATTTATCTAACACATAAGTTTTTTTTAATAGTCTAAAGATAATTATAATGTAGTATATGTTTATAAATATTTTTAATATTTTGATAATACACATATACTTTACAGACAAAGCGATTTGAACTCAGATATCTTAAAATAAATATCATCTATTTTTCTACTAATACCACTTATTAAGTTTCCAACGAATAAGTTAATAATAAGATAATGGCCCTGTTTGGTAAATAACAATTTGGGCAAAAAAGAGAGGTTTGAGGTATAATTAGAGATTTGACTAGTCAAATCCGCTAATATTGATGTTTGGTAAATAGCGGATTGAAAGAGCGGATTGGGGTGAAAAAGCTAATTTTGAAAAAGCTCCTAATATGAGCTTTTTGAGATTAGAGGTTTGATATTAGAGTTGTAATGACTCTTTTACCCTTAACAATTATCAAAAATCTCAAAAAAACCTAAATTAAATATTTGACTTATTTGTTGTTACTATTAATTTATATGGTGACATTTGTAAGTTAATTTTATTTTTTTATTATCACATATTTATATGTGCATATAAAAAATTTAATAATTATATAAATAATAAATTAATATATAAATCTTTCAAATATGTTTAGGAAATTTATATTAAAAAATATTTTTTATAAATTTAATTAATATTTATTAGATACAAAATATTAATAAATGATAAATTATTCAAACAAGTATTAAATATAATCATTTCCTTATATGTCATTTTGGTTGTTTAAATAATCAAACAGCTATCAGCTATCAGTTAATTTTACCAAACACTTTTATACAATCAGCTAATACAATCCGCTAGTCAAATCAGCTAATGCAATCAGCTATCAGCTATCAGCTAATGTAATCCGCTATCAGCTATCCGCTAATTGCCAAACAGGGCCAATATTTGGTTGAAAATTGAAAATTTCAATTTGGTAATAAATAAGAAGTTGCTAGCCCGTTTGAGTGAGGGTTAGATATTCAGTTAGTCCTCGTAGTTGTCATTTTCTCATTTTGGTACCTAGAGTAAAATCAACATCCATTTGATACTTATATTTGTCCACTGTCATTAGAGACGAAACCATGATTTTTTATAAAAAGAAATCGTAACAAATATATAAAGTTGTTTCATAAGTGACTTATTAATAAGGATGTAGCTATCAAAAGTCATTAGTCGAGCTATTCACACAGTTGTGGATCCATGTGTAGTAAAGATTGGATACGTGCCCACGTTGTTTCTAAAATTTCTTTCATTAGTTATTCATTTTACTGATTTTATGCACCATGAAATCTAAATTTTTTTTTATGTCAGTTGTCTATTCTTACTAAAACTGACTGATATGGTCATCCATTGTGTTGCACAAAGTATAATTACATGTCAATTATTGTGTGCGCACTGTTTTAACTTTTAAGAGTACTACAAGCACTGCAATAAGCTAAGGCGTCCGGATGTGGAAAAGATTCGCTTACGCAGCCTCGGCAAATCCAACTTGCATGTTCCCGTAGTCGAATACGGTATGGAACTGGCCCATAAAGATGTCGCCGAGGATCCTGTATATCAATGAATACCAGTTTGATTCTCATAGCATTGAATGTTTTCCGGCCTAAGAGTTAATGTATGTGGATGAGTGAAAGAAATACCAGAGAGGGCCTTGAGGAGATGGTACGTCCAGAGCAGTGAATCCACTAAGGCATTGAGCTGCACCTCCCACGCCCACTTTCAGGATATACTGGTTCCCGTCACCGGAAAAACGAATGGATCACCGAACATTAACATTGCATTGCATCCAACACGGCGGTCCATGATCGTGAGTCACATCGAAGGAAAAGACCGAAGTACCTTTACAAAAATTCAGCATAGTATATCATACCTCTTCAGCAGTGAGATCAAATAACTTTCCGCCAATTGTGAAGGAGACATTAGGCAGAGAAGAAAGACTTTTACAATCAATACTTGATTCTCTCATCGGACTAGGTACCCGATCACAGAGCTGCAATGACCAATTTCTGAAAACATAAGCCCCGGAATGAACTAGCTGAAATATAGTGAAAGACTCAAAGGTTGCTGAAAGGGAATGGCTTATTCACCTGGTTGGCATAGTCAAGTATATGCTCAGCTGTCTGGTTCTTCTTAAGCTGGTTTTGCATCCATACAACCGCCATTTCACAGGCAGAACACATAGAATCACGTAATCCGGTAGAGGCTTTTCCAGGATTCTCATTTACAAAACTTTCGGTCGCCATGCTGAACAATGAAGCAACAGAACAAATTCATTCAGACAAATACAAACATATCTAAGCTCACTGATGTGAGTTAAGCAAACTTCAATCAAGATAGGAAACAGAAGAGATTTGTGTACAACCTTGCACCTTGAGTTCCATCGAACATGCACAGACCTATCTGCGGGCAAACTTTCTTTGGTTGGTCCTGTTAATGCAGAAAAATAAATAGGTTAATTAGGAAGGGCAGCAAGAAACTACCACATCAAAGTCTAACCAACTCCGGATGCCATTTGCATCACAATAAAAGCACGCTAAAATAGATCCATGTACCTTCTCTAATAGCATATCAATTATCTTATCACCATATTCAGAAACAACAGCCTTGCATTCTTGACTTACGACCCCTGATGCTCCGATAGCATGATTGATTTGAGTAATAATACCCTGAAAACATGGTATACGAAACAATCACCGATAAAAGACCAGGAAAAACAATCCATTTTTGTCAGCAATGGGTAATGCATGCACAGGGTCAATGCAATGACTACTATTAGCACTCTACCAAGCACTTATAATCATAGGCATCTATAATCACAATATGGAAAACAAACTTGTTATGGAGCGAAACCATCATAGAATGGACATAATGATACATCCAATGTTTCCATGAGAAACCATCATAGAATGGACAAAACATGGTCAACACTTGACAATCACCTTGCTCAACAAGCACAGCTACACAAGCATGCATACATAGAAATAGGCACAAATTAATACAAACCGTGGGACCAGCCACCATGGAAGTCCCTGAATCAGCAATAGCACTGCAGCCACCGGCACAAAAACCTGTAAATGGAGTAAGAGTGTAAAGAAACCAATAAAAGACTACAACATATTTGCATGCCCCTTATCAATTATCTTTATAATGTTAAGCAGAATATCATGAAACATGTTTGGCAATTATTTTCATTAGACAACTTTGAAAACAATTTCTCACCAGTTGTTTCGTTATCAATCAGGAAATCACCCATATCAAACTGCAAGCCAAAGGAACAGTAGCATTATAAAAGGAATACATTAAGTCAAATATATTGTATAACACAAAAGGAATGTTTAAAATCCTAACCTGCCAGTATCCTTTCTGTGTTACAGGTACATAAGTATGTTCTCCCTTGAAATGTTCAGGATCCATCCCGCCAAATACCAATTCCCCGCCAAAATCATCCTCGGGGTTGCGGTTAAGCCAAAATGAAAAAACAGGTTGCTTAACAAGACCTTCATTGACCATATTGTACCTGGAGCACTTAACATAATCAAAATCCTTAGCAGTGGCAGTGGCATCCTTAATTGTTACAGTTTAAGCATCTTAAGCCAATAAAACTGAAACAAAAAGCACATAAAAACAGAAATGACGCTATTGCATACCACACAGGCACAGCATTTCCCACTGAAATTTCTTGAAATCCAAGACCAAGTATACCATCAAATTTGGCAAGCAAAAACGTTAAGTTGGGCTCCTTTGTTGCCTCAATAAACTCCTAAGCAGATGAAGAAAAAAAAGTTACTTCTAAATATGGACCATCACCAACTGCCATGCTGGTGAATTACAGCGCAAACATATATAATAAAAATTTTAGTGAAGATACCTGATATTTAACTACAAGATCACCAACTGTTACATAGTCCTCACTAAAGAATCCAGAAATGGATCCAGTGCCATATTTAATAGCTGCTGGTTTACCTGCAAGTGGAGTCATTTAAAAGAAAACATATAGGCATCAGCTTCATTATCCTCACTTTGACTGCAATAAGCAACAGTTAGTATTATTGTATTAATATCCTTCCAGTCACCTGTAAGAAAAAATTTCCATTTCTAAAGCGCAATAGAACTGATTATGCATGACAACAAGCAGACATGAGTTTTCCCATTGCAGGAGATGATGCTTATATATAACAAAAAACAAATCACTTAAAAAATGCAAAAAGGATAAGCATAATAACACCTAAATCCAACTACTTAAATTGTTGATCAAAAGAAAATAATCAGTTTATGATATGAAGAAAATCACAATCAATAAGACAGATTTCAGGAATGTTAGAATGACCCAAGAAGCAGCAACAAACCATTAGCTTCATAAGTTTGCGAATTGCTTGATTTGTATTTTGAATGGATATGGCAAGCTCTCTGCACCCAGACACCAGAAAATCGTAAGAAACATTCCAGATTTATACAAGTCCAACCCTTAAGTACTGCAAGGAATAAAACTCACCGAGAAATAACACTTAGATGAAGGCACCCACAAATTAGAACTGCCGGTGTCAAAAACTACAGTGAAATTCTGTGGAGGTGTACCGATACCAATTTCACCAAAGTACTGAGCATCCATGTAGTTCTTTAGTGCCACAATATCGATACCGTTTGAATTTTGTAAGTTTCCATGATGATGATACTTTCCAAGAGAACCTATCAATGCTTCTCCCTCCTTGGAATCAAGTCGGGCAGTTATCAGATCACTCGGATCAAGCTTTCTCTTTTTTAGTCCAATTCTGACCAATCCATCATTCGATGCGGAAAAGACAATAGCAAACAAAAGACAAAGAAAAAGAGTGATAACCGTAGTTCTAACTACATTCTCCATTCTGATAACTTCAAGTCTGCAATGAAAAGGTAATAGAAAAAGTAATTTAGACTCGAATCTCTTACAATAAATATCACTTTTTTTTACTGGACCACTTATTAAATTTTGGAGGCATAAGTTAATAATAAGAAGTCGCTAGTCCGTTTGACATTGCTTTTTAAAAGTGTTTTTAAAAGAGTTGTTAGAAAATGATTTTGAAAAGTTAATTATAAGATTTTAATGTTTGACATTGTTGTTAGAAAAGTATTTTTGTAAAAATAAAATATATATTTTAGACATGATATTGTAAAGTATAAATAAATGAATATAATGATATTTAAATTTATTATCATAAAATTTATAACATTATTATATATAAAATAAATCAACTTAAATTATAATAAAAAAAGTAAGAATCGCCCTTCATTTTAAAATGACCTCATAGTTTGCATGTAAAGCAATGTTGAACTAAATACGGATCAGCAGTCTCATGAGAAAAGAGATGGTAGGCGAGAGAGGTGAGGGTGGTGAGCGCGGGGTTCTGGGTGATCAACGTGGTAGTGACAGTCGGTCTTCCACCGGGGAAGCCAAAGTATGGAGGATCTTCATTGACAATCTCAGCAGAAGAGTATCTAGGGGAGCTCTTTGGGAGCTCTTTAGCCATTACAGAAGAGTATCAAAGGTCTTCATCCCGGTTTTCAATAACAAACCAAAATACAAAAGAAATACCTTTGGTTTTGTCACTTTCGAAAGGGAGAAAGATATGTTGTCGGCCATTGCAGCTTTTCATAATACTAAGATAGATGGCTTACTGGTGTCGGTTTTGTCACCTGTCGTCACTAATAACTCCGTCACTATTATATTAGTGACAACTTTCATGTATTTCGTCACAATAGTTATGTTATTTATGACCACACTATTTGACACAAATGATTATTAATAGTGACTAAAATTTAGACACTAATGTTATTCTTACTAGTGACAAACATTCTATCACAAATACATATTTTAATGTGTCTAAAATATGTCGTCACTGTCAATAATTTAAAATTAAAAATATTTTTAGTTGTAACCATTTTATTTAGGGTTTAAACTAATCACTAATTGTCCTTGAAATTTAATGAAGCTTTTGTATTTTAGTCAGCAAACTTTTAAGTTTTTATTAGATCACTGAAATTTAATTATAGATAATGTAGCATGTTCAGATATCAATTTTTAGTAAATAAATGCAATGCATGACTTCAAGAAGGATCGAACCTGGAACATTTAGGGCGAGAGTGCAATATTTATCCACTAGGCTAGGCAAGAAATGTTATACTATTTTGAAAGAAAAAATAATATTTAGGTTTAATTGTAATTAATTTTATTTATTTTAAAAATATTTATTAATTATAACACTAATTATTATAATAATAATTTAACTAATTTTTCTATGGTTTCTTATACGAAGTACGTATGTTGAAGAAATCATTTAGATTTTTTCTGTAGAAAAAACTAATCAAAATGGAATATATCTGTTAAAATTTTTATACTTTTTAAATTTGATCATTTTTAGTCCTTGTAATTTAGTCATATTGCAGGTGTCTCGTTAGGATTAGGATTAAAATTTTAAAATTTGAAAAATATAGGGACTAAAGTTGATCAAAAATAGATTGACTAAACCAACAATTTACACATAGTATACACTACAGAAATATTTTACCTTTTGACAAACTAGTTTATAATAACTTTAATTTTTATAATTATAAAAATAAATTTATTATTGTGACAATGTCTAATTTGTCATTACTTTTATTTTTTTTATTTGTGACAAAATTTAACACAACAAAAAGTGAAACTTTAAGTGACAAGTAATTTCATTGTAACAACAAATATCAAATAATAGTGACCACTTCACATATCGTCACTATCATGTGTCAAAGTTTTAGTGACAATAAACTTTGTGTCACAATTGTATACTTATATTGAGAATTCATTTGTGAAAAATGCAATCGTCACAATTACTACTGTTACAGTGACCAAATAAAAATATATCACGATTACTTATACTAATTGTGTCGTACAAAAAAATTGTCACAAAAAGTTAATATTTGTGACAAAATTATTCTCAGTCACTATCAATTTGTCACTAAAAACCTATATTCTTGTAGTGCCAGTGGCACACGCGAACAAAAGAAGCAACCCCGAAGTTCAATACATCTATTGGTAGTCATAGGGTAAAAGAGAAATCGTACAAGGAGGTACTCTTGAACAAACCAACTGGGAACAAGAATTGTTCAACAACAGAGGCGGAGGAAAATTCTCCGGTTAACAAGGATTCCAACAAAGATGGTCTCTTAAACTTCTATATTCCAAAAGAGCTTACAGATTGGATTAAAGGTTCTGCGGTTGGGATTATTAAGAACGATTTCGACATGGAATTTGTACAACGAGCTTTAGCAAGCGATGGTATTATGGTTAATCTTGTCCCATGGGGCTGCGTCCCACATTCTTGTCTTATTGTATTTCGTTCCCAAGCGGAGAAGGAAAAGATCTGGAATGGTAAGTTAACAGAATTATCCTTCTGGTTTGATTATTTAGATTCTTCAACGGAATTGGACGGAGTTCCAATGATGCCAATATCCATTTCTTTCTTGGGGTTCCGTTGCATTGCTGGTCGATTGAATTGTTCTCGAAATTAGCCAATAGATGGGGAAAGCTCATCGCCATTCAGGATTCTACGAGTTCCCGGTCCGACTTAACAAAGGCGATATTTGTAATACGATCAGCCAGCCAATACGATATTCCTAGATCCATCAAGATCGATCTCAAGGGTCGAGAGTTTTTTTTGGAAATTAAAATCGGGGAGGTTTTTGTTTTTCCGAAGGTGGTCGGCGTGGAAGAGCAACCGGATTTTTTCTCCGGTGACAGAACGAAAAATCTAGGGGAGGTTGGTGACATGTTGGACAACAATCATGAGCAAATTAATCAAAATTCGGTTCCCAACAATGAACCTAATAATGGTTTACCGTCTCAAGGAACTTCTACAGTTCCCAAGGAGAATGTCGTACATGGAGGCTTTCAGTATCCCATTATATCTGAGGTGGCAGATGACGCTTTGGCTAATAACTCCTTTGAGCCTGTTTTGCCTGCTTCCCCCCTTTATCCCCAGAAGTGGGCCTTAATGTTCCTGGGTCGGTCGACCCCCCCTTCATCAAGCCTTCTCTTATGGTCTCGGGCCCGAAATTGTAGACCTCCCTGGACCACCTCTGAATCTGAAATTGGTTGACCAGCGTCAATATGATTATGAGTTTGAAAAGGGACTAACTGATTTCTTAAGACATGCGTCTTCCTCTGATATTCTCGAGGAAATTGTCCCCGATAGCATAGAGGGGGTTTCTTTATTACAGGAAAATTCTCAAAACCTAATCTCTTCTCTGGGTTTGGAATTGGAACGGAATAAATCGGCCAACTCTCATCTGAATTTTTGCATGTCCATCTCCTACAAGGAAAACATTTTGAGCTTTGATGTTGGTTACCACCGTTGTCTGAGAAGGAAAATCAGAGATTATATTGAAAATTTGGGAAAAGACCCTTCTTCTGGCTCTTCTTCTTCTAGCTCTCTGCACGGATCTGTTCACCTTAGTTACATTGATGAGGCCCTTGCTGTGTGGGGTGTTAGCACAATGTTGAGGGTCTCATTCGTTGGAGGGAAAACGGCTCTTATGGACAAAGTCTCGGCTTTGGAACGGTCTGGTAGGTCCTAACCCTGGTCTTCTACTCTGGTTCTTCTGGTTTTCAGGTATTAAGACTTCTGATGTGTGATTTGTCTATATTAAGTTGGAATGTTAGAGGGCCAAAAGTGAAAAGCTCCGCATGGTTCGAAAGGTGATTCGGGATAAGAAACCAAAGATTGTCTTTCTTCAAGAGACAAAATTAATGAATGTTCCACCTCTACAATTCGCAATCTGGGCTGTTATAATGGCTGGAACACAATTTTTGCTCCATCATTGGGAGCGGCAGGAGGACTGATGGTCTCTTGGGACAATGAATTTCTGTCGAATGTCACTCATGTTATTCAGAATAGATTCATTGCAGTTTTTGGTTCTATCGCTTCTCTAAATTCTAAGTTTGGTTTCGTTAATGTGTATGGTCCATCTTTGGACTCTGAAAAGGCTAGCTTTTTTAAAGAACTTCGGGATTTCTTGGCTAATTATAATGTAATATGGTGTCTTGTAGGAGATTTCAACGTCTTCCTCAACATGGATGATAAATCTGGATCTTCGTGGAATTTTGTTAACATAGATATTTTCAGAATTTTTTTTCCACGACACAGCCTTATGCGATCTACCGCTTCATGGAGGTAAGTACACCTGGTCAAACAATCGTGATCCGCCCACATTTGTTAGGCTTGATCGCTTTCTGGTGTCTTCCTCTCTATTATCAAATTTTTCCTCCATCACTCAAACGCTTCTTTCGAATTCTTTGTCGGATCACAATGATATCTTGTTAGCCTTGGATAAAATGGAGTGGGGCCCCAGACCTTTCAATTTTTTCAATTACCTCATGGATGAGGTGGGTTTCGAAGATATCGTCGCGAAAGCTACCTCTAAAAGAAATCCTAAAGATCGGAAAAAAGGCATTCTTGGGGTTCTTAAAGACTCAAAACGTGCTATTAAAAAATGGCCAGGAAAGAAGGGATTTAAGTTAGATGCTTCCATCAAGGATTTGGAACTGCAAATTATGAATATGGAAAATGATCTTCAACTTGGTCTTGGAGTTGTTAATACGATTGAGAAGATTGCGGATTTAAGATGGGAACTGAGAGGCCTTATTCGAAAGGAGGAAAGAATATGGTTGCAAAACTCCAAGTTAAGGTGGTTTTTCGAGGGTGATCGGAATACCTGATTCTTTCATTTAACAGCTTCTAATAGACGGCGGAGGAATTGGATCCCTATGATGAAACTAAATGGAGTCTGTACTTCCAATCCCAATCAAATTAAGTCTGCCATTTTCGATCATTTTGCGGAAGCCTACAATGGAGGGGACACTTTAGCAGTGGAAACTTTTAATATTGAATTCTCAAAATTGTCCGAAGCTCAAGTTGGTATTCTAGAAGCACGCTTCTCGGAAGATGAAATCTGGGAAGCCATTTTGTCGATGGAGAGCTCTAAAGCTCCGGGACCAGAGGGGTTTAACATTGGCTTTTACAAGCGATATTGGAAGTATTTAAAATCCGATGTGCTAAAGTTCTTCGAAGACTTTTATGCAGGGAAACCTTGGGAGGATGGGATAAACCATGCTTTCATCGCCCTTATTCCTAAAGTTTCTGGGTCAGAGAGTATCAACGAGTATCGTCCCATAAGTCTCGTTAGCAGTATTTACAAGATCTTATCTAAGGTTCTCTCTAGACGTTTTAAAGGAGTCCTGAATGATTTAATAAGCGACTCCCAGTTCGCTTTCGTGGCGGGTAGGCAAATTTTAGATTGCTCACTCATAGCCAACGAAGCAGTGGACTATGTCCAGAAATTGGGATTAAAAGGTATTATTTTCAAGACAGATTTTCGGCGCGCATATGATACGGTGGACTGGAATTTTTTGATTTTCATTTTGAGGAAAATGGGTTGTGGAGATCGTTGGTGCAATTGGATCTTTCAGTGTATTTCAACGGCTTCTTTGTCGATTCTCGTAAATGGTTCTCCAACTCCTTGTTTCGCCCTTAAGCGAGGTGTCCGCCAAGGCTGCCCCCTCTCCCCGATGTTGTTCAACGTGGTTGGAGAAGCCTTATCTTTACTAATTAGAAAGGCGACTGACGTTGGTCTGTTTTCGGGTTTCCAAATTGGTCGGGGTAACCATCCAGAAATTATATCCCACTTGCAGTTCGCCGACGATCTCATCTTCTTTGTTGGCGCGTCCATCTCTCAACTACTTAATATTAAACGGATCTTACGAATTTTTGAGATTGCTGCTGGCCTGCAATTGAACCTTGGTAAGTGCAGAGTGTTTGGAATTAATGTAGATGATGATATTCTCTCTGATTGGGCCTCACAGATTGGTTGCTCAGTGGGTCACTTCCCAGCTGATTACCTTGGGCTTCCACTTGGCCCCAAAAGGAATTCGAGAGCTCTCTGGGAACCCGTTTTAGTTAAATTTGAAACTGCCCTGGCTGGTTGGAAGAGTTGCAATTTATCCTTCTCTGGCCGTTTGGTGTTAATAAAATCCGTGCTCTCGTCCCTTCCAACATACTTTCTGTCGTTATTTAGAATGCCATCCGACATCTCCATGAAGTTAAATGGCTTCATGGCCCGCTTTTTATGGGGCGGTTCCTCCTCGACTTCTGAATTACACTGGGTAAATTGGCCTTCTATCTGTAAACCTCTCGAATTTGGTGGTCTGGGTGTCTGTGACTTAGATCTGCTGAACCGCGCGTTATTAGGAAAATGGATTTTCCGGTTTGCCGCAGAAAAGGACAGTGGGTGGAAACGGATTCTCTGCGCTAAATTAAACATGGAAGATTCTGCGATATTGCCCGATTTTCAATTACACAGACTATCATCCTGGATTTGGAAAGGTTTGATTTCCTCTTTTTCAAAATTGGATGAGTTGGGTTCTTGCTTCCAAGAAAACTCAAAACTTCAAGTCGGTGATGGTTCCTCCGTGCAGTTTTGGTCCGACATTTGGGTGGGTAATGCCCCCTTGCAGTGCTCTTACCCTCGTATTTTTAATTTAGCATTGAACAAAACAGGTAAAATTATAGAATTTGGGACCCGATCTGGAAATTCTTGGTCTTGGGTTATTCCTCTTCGCCGGCGATTGTTCGATTGGGAGATAACGCAATGGGACAATCTCTTGAATTTGCTTAACAACTTCTCCTCGACAGGTTACAATAAGGATTGTCTGGTCTGGAAAGAATCTGAGAACGGTATGTATACGGTTCAGTCCTGCATGAAAATTATGTATTCTCATCTCGCGTCCCCTTTTGACTGGCTGAGTCCCCCGCGGCCTTGACCGATATGAGGGGTTTTTTTAATGAGGCCTTCCTTCTTATAAAAAAAGTAAAAATCATGACAATTTATTAATAATTATATATATATAATATAAACTTTAAATATTTTTAAATAATTAATATAAATCTTTGTTAAAAAAATTACCACTAAACTATAATTTTTATATTGGTGTAATATAACTAAATATTAATTTAATAAATTAATAATTATTATATTTAATACTATTTTATAATATTAAAATTTATTTTTATTTAAAATGTTAGATTCTTATTCTTATTATTATATTTAATATATTAATAATTATTATATTTAATATTAATATTTTAATATATTAGTATTAACATTAGTGTTAAATAATTAAGGGTAAAAAATAAGTTCACCCCAAAAGTGATTTTCAACCCCAAAGCTAGAATTCTTAACTTTTGAGGTTGGATAAAAAAATATTTTTAAGTGATTTTTAACTTAAAAAAATGTTTGGTGTTGCTTATAAGTGAAAATTTATTTTTTTTAAAAAAATCCTTTTTAAGCGATTTCAAGGGGCGAATTTCATTAACTAAAGGAATTCTTTCTTATAACGGTTGTCGAGAAATATATCGGTATTGTGTTGTCTAAATCCCAGGTTGGATCGAACTCAAAGAATGCTCTCAAAGAAAAAAAAATTACTCTTTTAAAAAAAAATTAAATTTGAATAATTATATCTATAAAATAATCTAATTTGGTCTCGTATAATAGTACCTAGCTGCTACCAACAATTTGCAAGATTTGGCCCCGTATAATAGTTAATGTAGCCAACTTAAATTTAAATTCGAACAATTATATCTATAAAATAATCTAATTTGGTCCACCTAGCTGCTACCAACAATTTGCAAGGTTTGGCCCCGTATTGTTGGTAGCTGCTACCAAACCTTGCAAATTGTTGGTAGCAACTAGGTACTATTATATGGGGACTAAATTAAATTATTTTATAGATATAATTGTTTGAATTTAAATTTTTTAAAAGAGTAAAATTTTCATGGATGAATGGATGAATTTATGGAGAGAAAAAAATTAGACGGTCTAACTCACCATGTTATCCGTAGTCACATCCAATAACATTTTTTCATGTAATTTTTTTCAATGTGAATTTTTACCTCTTTCTTACATGTAAAGAAAAGGTGAATAGTTATTTAAAAGTTAAAATAAGGTGGACGAGCCTTATTAGCTGGGACCAGAAATGACGTGATGAGTCGGTTCGATATAATAATTTCATAATGGGAAAACTACCTAAATCATCACTCAACTTTGGTCATTAGACCTATTTTAGTCACTCAACTTTAAAAACGCTCATTTTCATCACTCAACTTTCAACATTGTGATGTTTTCATCATTCCACCGTTAACTCAGTTAACACCGTTATGACATGGCTTATAAAATTACACGTCAGTTAAAAGAAAATAAACAAAACGACAGTGTTTTGAGAGTAGGGTTAATTTTACCGATTAACCAAAATTAAACAGTTCCTATTCCCCCATTAGACTGAACTTTTGAAAATCTGAGTTGTTCTTTGCGATTTTTTTTCTGAACGTTAAGAAAATTAGGGCTTGATATTCTGTTAGAGATTTGGGGAACATTTGGGTGCGAGTGATAATTTGAAAATCGAAGTTGAGGGAACTACTGATTCAACAACGTAGCTGCAAATCGGAGTAATGGATTGTCGTGTATTGCGTGCGAGGGGTATGAAAAGCATGTCATATGGTAAGTTTTTTTTATCTTTTCGATTAAAGCTTGTAAATTTAGGGTTTATTGAATAAAGTAAAATTGTTTAGTGGGTACTGATGAGTTTAGGGTTTGGCAAATTTGTTTTGATTTCAGGCAGTTCGAAACAGGGGTGATAATCCTTGTTTAATTATTGAGTGAAATGAATGACCATAAGATTAGTTGTCTAAAAGCATGGTATATTAGGTGTTTTTGTATTGATTGGCAGGAGTGTCTTCTAAAGATAGAAATGAGAATAATGAACTAAGTCTTGATAATGCAGTAATGCAGTTTTGGTAATGTAGAACTGCAGTCTCGATAATGCAGTAATGCAGTTTTGGCAATGTAGAATTGCAGTCTTGATAATGCTGAAATGATGTTTGGGTAATGCAAAAATGCAGTTTTGATAATGTTGTAATGCAGAAATGTATTCTTGATAATGTTGTAATGTAGTGTGTCAAATGAATTAAAATAGTTGGGTAATGCCTTGAAAACAGTTTGATTTTGTAATGAAAACAATGTTTTAGTATGAATAAATTGAGTTATAAAATTGTTGGTCTTTGAATAATAGGGCTGCTTGTATACATATATATATATATGGGAATGTGTACTGTGTGTTTTTTTTATGTTTTTATATGTTGGTGGGGGACCAGTAGAATATGACAAAAATGTATGTGTTTTTTTTATCCCAAATTGTGCACATATTAGTGGATATATGTATACTAAATAGGTTCATGTGTTTTTTATATGTTGGTGGGGGACCAGTGGGGTTTTTATATGTTGGTGGGGGACCAGTGGGGATAAGTGTTTTTTATCAGTTAATGTGTTAGTTGGGGACCATTAACTATTACAATAATGAACCCCAAATTGTTAAAGTACAAAGCTATTAGTGCAGTCCCTATTTCTTTACACTGTTCAAAATTAAATTAATTTTTTTGTTATAGTTTTACTAATTTCTAAACTTACAGGTGAGTCCTAATATATATTTGTTTATTTTTTACAGGTCAAACATCAGAGCATTGTACTATAGCTTTTCATCATGGGGGATTTATTGTAAATCATCCTACTGTGACATATACTGGTAAAAAGATATCTTTCTTTGATATGTGTCACATTGACTCTATGTCTATGCTTGAGGTTTATGACATGGTTAAGGAGTTAGGATATGATAGGCCACTGGAATTTTTTTTGGCAATCACCAGGTGGTGTTTTAAGTGTCAATGCATTGAAAACTGATTCTGATATGTTATCTGTGCTTGCTAGTATGCCTAGGAACAAGTATGCACATGTTTACTTACAAGAAATAGTGGAGGAACACTTGCCTGATTCGAATGCTGAAATTTTTGAACATGTGAACATTGTTAATGATGCTGAAATTTCTGAACATGTGGACACTGTTAATGATGCTGGAATTTTTGAACATGTGAACAATGTTAATGATGCTGGAATTTCTGAACATGTGGACACTGTTAATGATGCTGGAATTTTTGAACATGTGGACACTGTTAGGAATGTAGAAACAAATATACCTACTGATGCTGAAACTGTTAAAAATACTGTTAGAAGACTTGATTTTTCTAATAGTGAGGATGATGAAGATACTGACTATGTTGGTTCTGAGAGTGAGCAATCTGACAGCCCCTTTGAAGATAGTGAAAATGATTTAGTTGATGATGATTTAGTTTGTGAGGTAAATGTTGGTGTTGGGAGGGATATACCTGGATTTAGGGCAGGTTCAACTGAAGATAGTGATGAGAGTGTAGATAGTGAGGATGAAACTGAATCACTGCACAGTCCATCTGATTCTGAAACAGAAACTGAAAAGAAAAGGTTCCCTGAGTTTGACAGTACTTTAGACATGAAAAATCTCAAGTTTAGAAAAGGTTTATTGTTTTCTGATCAGAAAATTTTCAAAGCAGCTTTAAAACAATATGCAATGAAAAATAGGTTTAATTTAAGGCTAAAGGTTAATGACACTGCAAGAGTGCAAGCTGTGTGCAAGGATGGGTGCCCATGGATGGTTTGGGCATCTAAAATGCACCCTAAAGATAAGACTAACAGTACATGGCAGATTAAGACATATATTGGAGAGCATAAATGTGTTAGCGATACAAAGAATAGGAACTGTACTTTTAGGTGGTTGGCTACAGAGTACTTAGAGAAATTCAGAGTTAACCCAAACTATTCTGCCAAGTCCCTAAAACATGATGTGATGAAAGACCACCTGCTTGTAGTTGAAAGGTCTAAATGTATTAGGGCAAAAAAATTGGCCTTGGAGATGATTCTTGGGAATCAAGATGAACAATATGCAAGAATATATTATTACCTTGGAGAATTGAGAGGAACAAATCCTAGAACAACAACCATACTTCACTTAGATAATAGGTTGTTTGTCAGAATGTATGTATGTCTACAAGCTTGTAAAAATGGATTTAGGGCTGGATGTAGGCCACTAATTTGCTTAGATGGATGTTTTTTAAAAGGCCATTACCAAGGATGGCTTCTGGCAGCAATTGGAATAGATGCAAATGACTACATCTATCCTTTGGCTTATACTGTAGTTGAGAGTGAAAATAGAGAGTCTTGGACTTGGTTTTTACAGATTTTAGAGACTGACTTGGAGCTCACAAACTCTTTCCATTATACATTTATGTCAGACAAGCAAAAGGTAAATAATTTACTTTTTTATTTTAGATATTTTTCTTCATTGTATTATAGTGTTTGACTGATATTTTATTGTTTTTTTACAGGATCTAATAGATTCAATTTTAGAGTTGTTTCCTAATTCCAGCAGTCGAACTTGTGTGAGACATTTGTACAACAATTTCAAGCTGCAAAGTCAAAATCAAGGCAAGGCATTAAAAGATGCTTTATGGAAGGCAGCAAGGGCAACATACATGAAAGAGTGGACTGATGCAATGAATGAACTGAAGGCTATGTTAGAACATGCATTCAATTGGTTGGTGGCTAAAGACCCTAAGAATTGGTCAAAGGCTCATTTCTCAACTAACTGCAAGTCTGACATACTCTTAAATAACTTGTGTGAGAGCTTTAATAAGGTAAATAAGTTTACTAACCTAACTTGTTTAAATTGAATTTTGCATTAAATAAGTTTACTAACCTAACTTATTTATTGACAGATGATTTTGGAATCAAGGGACAAGCCAATACTCACTATGATGGAGATGATCAGATGCAAAATCATGACAAGAATTGCATCTAAGAAGGAAGCTGCTGAAAAAATAATTGGGACACTTTGTCAAAAAATTCAAAAAAAGCTTGAGAAGATTATTGAACAGTCTATAAGGCATTTTGAACTTTAATTAATTATTTTTGTTTTGATTATTTATTTACTTTAAATAATTATTATTTCAACAATCCAAAAATTAATTGATTTTTTGATCAATGCTGACAGGTGTTGGCCTAGGAATGCAGGTGGACAAAGGTGGGAGGTTTCTGCATGATTTGAAGACCAACATGCTGTAGACTTAGAAGCTCAAACATGCAGTTGCAGAAAATGGGAACTTACAGGTATATTTTGCATAGTTTTGGTTTAGATAATGTACTGGACTGCAAAGTTTTTGCAAATTTTGGTAGTTTCTGCCATTCTGTATTATTTGTGTAAGTGTTTGATTCTTAAGTGTTTTGCTTGGATATAGGAAACATGTGGTCTGTTTATATAATGTTGTGATTCTTAAGTGTTTGCTTGGATATAGGAAACATGTGGTCTGTTTATATAATGTTGTGATTCTTAAGTGTTTGCTTGTGATTCTTAAGTGTTTGCTTGTGATTCTTAAGGTTTATATAATGTACTGGACTGCAAAGTTTTTGCAAATTTTGGTAGTTTCTGCCATTCTGTATTATTTGTGTAAGTGTTTGATTCTTAAGTGTTTTGCTTGAATATAGGAAACATGTGGTCTGTTTATATAATGTTGTGATTCTTAAGTGTTTGCTTGGATATAGGAAACATGTGGTCTGTTTATATAATGTTGTGATAAGTAAAGTTTTATATAATGTTGTGATTCTTAAGTGTTTGATAGCTTGGATATAGGAATCATATGTAAGTGTTTGATAGTTTCTGCCATTCTGTATTAATGTTGTGATAAGTAAAAGTTTATATAATGGTCTGTTTTAGTGATTCTTAAGTGATTTTAAAATGCCATTCTATCTTGTAGGGATTCCTTGTATACATGTTGCATCTGTAATTTTGCATATTGGAGCTAGACCAGAAGACTTTGTCAATCCTTGCTATAGAAAGGACACTCAACTGGAAATCTATTCTCATATGGTTAAACCAGTTCGAGGTCCAAAACAATGGGTTCATTATCAGACAGATGAACCACTCCTACCCCCTGTAATTCGAAGGCCTGTTGGCAGGCCTCAAACAAAAAGAACAAAAGAGCCCGATGAGCAAGTAAAAAAAACTGGAAAAATGAGTAAGCTTGGAGTCCATATGACTTGTTCGAAATGTGGAAGTAAAGGCCACAACAAAAGATCTTGTAGGGGACAAGTTGGTGGCAATGCAAGGAGTGCAAGGATGGCTCCAAGAAGGAATGCAAGGCCTAGTAGGTCTAATACCTCTGAACCAATGCCTACTGGTCATGCAAGGGTGGCCTCTGAACCAATGCCTACTGGTCATGCAAGGGTGGCTTCAACTATGCCTACTGGTCATGCAAGGGTGGCTTCAACATCAAGAATGCCTACTGGAAGTGCTAGACCTTCCAAACTACCTGTAAGTTTGGTTAACTAAGTAATATCATTTTTTTTTGAACAACAATATGATTTTATTGAAGAGAAAAAATCATACAAGCACAACTAATAGCCTCATTAAAAACTCCCCTAAGCCTAAGTGGGGGAAAAGAGTGCCATTAGTTGTGTACTACAAGGACCAACACGACTCAGTTCAAGGCCGAACCCATAGCCAAGACACCCTATCAACACCTCCATTCGCAAGGGAGCCCGCCACTTTATTTCCCTCTCTCAAGACGTGTGAGAAGCATACATCCGGCAAATCCGCACAAGCATCATCAATCTGAAAGAACCATCGCCATAATCTCCAAGGTCGGCTCTCTCCTCCTTGGATCCAAGCAAGGGCCACCTTCGAATCGGATTCAATGACGACCGACTCCACCCCCGCCCAAGACAGCTCCCTCAACATCTTTAGAGCATAAGCTATCGCCTGAACCTCGGCTTCATTCGAGTCCACCACACCAATTGGCCCGGAAAACAGTCCCCTAATTCGACTCTCCCAGTCTCGAAGCACTCCCCCACACCCTGCCAAGCCCGGCTTCCCCCGAGCTGCACCATCGACATTAAATTTCCACACTCCCTTCCAAGGCGGAGACCATTCCACTACATCCCTAACCGGCTGGTTTACCCGTGCATCCTTAACGCAAATAAGTGGACAATCCCACCAAGCTGCTTCCCGAATATCCACCGTATCGAAGCTCACCCTCGTCCATTGAAAGGATCTCAATTTAATTAAGAACAAAATACCCCCAACCGACGAGCTCTTGTTCTGAAACATTAAGTTATTCCGCGCTAACCACAACGACCATAGCACACTAGTGCAGCCTATAAGCCACCACACACGCATATCTCCTTTAAAAAAGCTGTGGAAACTAAGTAATATCATTTGTTTTTAAACCTAAAATTCTAATTAATTCTTATCTATCAATGCAGGTTAGAAGACCAACATGTTCCAATTCAGTAAGTTCTACTCATCCTACTAACAACCAACATCATGAACAAGGGAGTCAAAGAACAATGGGACCAGTAATGACTGTCAGATGGATGCCATCACAGCAGAGCAGTGTTCAAGGATCTCAAACACAAGAAAATGTGTCTAACAGGCAGAAGTCTACTTGAAAGGAGACTTATGGATGTCATTTTGAGACTGTTTAGTTATTTTGTCAAAGAGGCACAAATAGCCTTGTGGAAACTGTTCTAGGCTAGTCTTTTGTTCATCATTTTGTATACCTTTTGTGGTCTTTTGTTCATCTTTTGTACACCTTTAGTGACAAGATTGACAAAAAACAGTGATATGATCATTATTGTCAAAATGTCATTGTTCAACATTTGTAGCCTCTCCCATTTGGGATAATATTAATGGAAATTGAATTTACAGTTTCTACCTTTAGTGAAACAGTTTCTAATTCTTGGATTAGCTTATGAACAATGATTGGTTGAAAACATCTTAAATCATCACACTTGGACATAATTTGTTTCAATTGAGCATAACACTTGAGCATAACACTTTTTTTATAAGAACAACAAACATCTTAAATGATCACTTGAGCATAACACTTGGGCATAATTAACAACAAACATTTTTTTCATTGAATAACATTCTATTACAACAAACTCCAACATACATTAACACAATTTTCAGCTTCGAAATCATCACTAACACAATTTTCAGCTTCTTAATCATCACTAACACAATTTTCAGCTTCTTAATCATCACTAACAGTTATGAAATAAATAACTCACTAAAGCAATACATATTAAAGCAAGAATCCAAGCAATCCTCTCATTTTTTCTTCTCCTCTCATTAGTTCTGATCTTCTTTAGGAGACCATTAATAAGAACTTTCACACGTGGATTCATCGGTGGATCATACCACTGGAAAAAACCACAAGATTTGCGAAATTTTTTACCATAGTTACTACACCCAAAAAATCGCCTTCCTGGATTGTTGTTTGTCCAAGAACTCTTCAACGTCGATGGCTTCTCACACCAGCAGATCGGAATTTCATTCCCTTCAGATGACTCCATGTCTTCAACTTCAACCGGCTTCTCAGACTTGCCCATCGGTAGTTTTCCCCTTTTTTCAAGTGTTGTAAATTTAGGGTTACAGAGGATTTCACGTGTTTTCCCCTTTAAGTACCCCAAATGTTTTATTTATTTATTTTATTAATCCAACATGGCATAAAAAATTATTAAAATAAGCCATGTCATTGTGGTGTTAACTGAGTTAACGGTGGAATGATGAAAACATCACAATGTTGAAAGTTGAGTGATGAAAATGAGCGTTTTTAAAGTTGAGTGACTAAAATAGGTTTAATGACCAAAGTTGAGTGATGATTTAGGTAGTTTTCCCTTTCATAATTTATGTGAGAATTTGGTGTTCACTAAATGAAGTGGCCCATATGCTTTGCTGGGTATTTCTGTTGGGTAATTAGTTGGAGACTATTAAAAAATTTAGATATACACCTTTCATTTCTTAAGTAATTTGATTGGATCTTTCTTAGTTAAGGAAAAGCTAGAAATAGTAATGAGAGGGAGAGAGTCTGGTGGAAAAAAGTTCGAGTTCATTCAGTTCGTTGATATATTTTGTTGAATTAATTTGAACTAAATTTAAATTCGGATAAATTAAATAAATTGAGAGAAATAGATTGTTAAAAGATCGTATATAGAAATTAATGTCTATAGTTAAACCTTTCAATATTTTTAAAAACTTTAATTAGACTTAAGTATATTTAATATATTCAAATAGACCCCTTCAAATATTTGAAAATTCTAACTAAATCTCCATTTAAAAAATCATTAAACCCCCTCAATTTTATTTTAAAATTCAATTTGACCTCTAAAATTTTAAAAAGTTTTGATTAGACCATAAATTATTTTGTCAAGATCTATCCCTGCTAATAATTAATATCAATCAGAATTTCATATTCAATAGGTATCTTTTATTAAGAGAAAATTACATCGATATTTTGTAATAGTTTTAAGGTGATTATAAGGTAGTATTTGTAATAGTTTTAAGGTGATTATAAGGTAGTTTTGAGGTACCTTTTATTAAGAGAAAATTAAATCGATATTTTACAAGTTTAATCCTTGTACATGGCGTTGTTACACCAAACCAAAAGGTCCTTTAAAAATCCCTTTGGCACCAGTAGCCCCGTAGGTCTGGTAGTCCAGCCTAAACACTCGGATTAAACTAAGGAAACCCTAGCATGCATACTAAACCAACAACACATAAACAGAAGCATTAAAACAACTCTACATTAAAACACACAACCAAATGAAAAGGCAAATAGAAGTATACATGCAACCAAGAAAAAGGTAAACAAAAATATACCAAACACCAGAAATATACACGCGTAAGATGAACAGTCTGACAGAAGCCAAAAACCTTCCTGAGTAAAAAAGGTAAACAATTAGAAAAAATCAAAAAAATAGAACTTAAACATTAAACAAACAAAAAACATAAAATAAAAATTGAGAGAAGAGAATAGAAGAGATCTTACCGAAACTAGAAAGGCAGAGAAGATCAGCTCCCAAAAAAAAACATGCATATTAAACAGAAACAATGTTAGCATAAATCACAGTATAAACAAAAAAAAAGAACAGATATGAGGCAATAGCTTACCAAAATCGAGAGATGAGAAAATGAAAAGATGATAAAAAAAGATTAGAGATTTCAGAAAGAAGATGAAACGATTTAAAGAAATTAGGGCTTTTAGGGTTCTTAGAAGTTAGGAGATGGAGAAAGGATATTAGGGTTTTCAGAAGTTGGAAAGATAAAGAAAGGATATTAGAGTTTTCAGAAGAATATGGAGAAAAGATATTGGGTTTTCAGAAGAAGATGAAATTTTTTTTGAATACGAATTGGTTATGGGATAAGTGTTTAGGGTTTATGGATTAGTGTTTATGGTTAAGGGTATATAGGTTAGGGTATCGATTTATTTAAGGTTTAGGGTAAAACATATTTGATTTGGGGATTAGGGTTTTAAAGAAATGAAAAGGAGAAAGTGGAAGAACAAGAACATCAAGATGTTTGTATAGGACCTGGAACAATTTTGGGGAAGAACAATGAAGAACTTGGTGAAAAATCAAAGTTTTGATCGAGAATAGATAGGAATTCTAAAAAAATTGTGTTTTTGAGAGAGAGAGAGAAATCGAGAAGAAATTTCGGCAGAGTAACAATAGGATAAAAATGGTGTAAAGTGGCTGGGGGTGAGGGTTTATTTACAGGGGTGAGCCGGGTCAAAAAGATCTGCGTGTTTTTTAACGGGTTGCCGCGTTATACGTGTCTTGCTCCGCAAGCACGCATACTTTCAATTATTTCAATTTGGTCTTGATTTTTGTAAAATTCAGCTTAAAAGTTTATTTTATATTCGATTTGGTCCTTATTTCAGTTTTAAGGTTTATGGTTGAGTCTTAATTTAAGGTTTGGGGTTTTAATTTAGGGGTTATGGTTATAATTTAGGGGTTAGGTTTAAGGTTTAGTGCCATTGTTTCAATTAGTGTTTGAATTTTGGGGTTTAAGGTTTTAATATTTAGGGTTTAGGGTTTTGAATTATGGGTTTGTTGTAAAGGTGTAGGGTTTATGGTTTTATGTTAAAGATTTAGGGCTTAGGGTTATTGATTTAGGGTTTAGGAAGCCTTTTTATTTAGGGTTCATGATTTTGACTTTTGATTTTATGTATCAATGTATGAACCTTAATCCATAAACCCTAAATCCTAAACCCTTAATGAATTAACCATAAACACTAAACCATAATATATATAAGCATATATGAATGAACCCTAAACCCATAAACTTTAATGAATTTTCCTTTAACCCTAAACCTTTAAACCATACACCCTAAACATTAAATCCTTAAACCATAAACCATCAACACTTAATCAATTAACCCTAAACCCTAAACCATAAATCCTAATATATATAAGCATGTATGAATGAACCTTAAACCCATAAACCTTAATGAATTTTCCCTTAAACCCTTAAACCATACACCTTAAATCCTAAACCTTAAACCCTACTATATGTAAGCATATATGTATATTACCTAAACCCTAAACAAAATTTCTCTAAACCTTAAGCATTATATCATAAACTATAAACCCTAAACCCAAAACTCTAAACCATAAACAATGATGATAACTAATAAACCCTGATGTAACACCCTAAACACTCTAATATGAACCTTAAACCCTAACTCTTAAATCATAAACCCTAAACCATTAAACTATAAACCATAAACAATAATGATAACTCATAAACCCTAATGCAACACCATAAACCCTTGAATATAAACCCTAACTCTCAAACCCTAAACCCTTAAGCCCTCAAAAATACATCATAAACCTTCGGATATAAACCCTAACTTTAAAACTCATAAACCCTAAACACTCTAATATGAACCATAAACCCTCGAATATAAACCCTAACTCTTAAATCATAAACTCTACACCATAGACCCTACACCCTTAAACTATAAACCATAAACAATAATGATAACTCATAAACCCTAATGCAACACCCTAAACCATCGAATATAAATCCTAACTCTAAAACCCTAAAACCCTAAACCCTCAAATATAAATCATAAATCCTTGAATATAAACCCTAACTCTAAAATCATAAACCCTAACCCTTAAACCATAAACTATAAACCATGAACAATAATGATAACTCATAAACCCTAACGCCACACCTTAAACCCTAAACACTCAAATATGAACCATAAACCATAAACCCTAAAAACATATACCATAAACCATAAACCATAAACAATAATAATAACTCATAAACCATAATGCAACACCATAAACCCTAAACACTATAATATGAACCATAACCCCTCAAATACAAACCCCAAACCCTTAAACTCTAAACTATAAACAATAATGATAACTCATAACCCTAACGCAACACACTAAACCCTAAACCATCAAATGTAAACACTAACTCTCAAACCCTAAACTATAAACAATAATGATAACTCATAAACCCTAATGCAACACCCTAAACCCTAAACACTCTAATATGAACCATAAACCATCGAATATAAACCATAACTCTTAAATCATAAACCCTACACCCTAAACCCAAGCTCTAAACCATAAACAATAATGATAACTCATAAACCCTAATGTAGCACCCTAAACCCTTGAATATAAACTCTAACTCTCAAACTTTAAACCATAAAAACTAACCCATAAACCCTAAACCCTAAACAATAATGATAACTTATAAACCATAATGCAACACCATAAACACTCTAATAATTAATATAACATATAATACATATATAACATATATATTAAAACTTATAATATAACATATAAATATAAGGATAAATATTCTATACACAGGCGATGGAAACTGAAAGTTTCCACAAGCGCCTTAGTTGTAGGTTATAATGAGTTAGTTTAGGGTATAGGGTTTATGGGTTTAGGTGTAGGTGGTTAGACCCTAATTTCTAAATGCCTACACCTAAACCCTTAAATCATATACCCTAAACTAACTCCTTATACCCTAAAATTAAGGCGCTTGTGGAAACTTTCAATTTCCACCGCTAGTGTATAGGATATTAATCCATATATTAAAACGTATAAGTTATATAATGTATATATAATATAATAATTAATAGTAAATAATAATTATTAATAGTTTGGGGCTTTGGCCTTTGGGCTCATATCCCACCACTCATTCATTTTAGATGTGCTAAATATTTTGTAGCCTTTTAAATTTTAGATGTTTTTCATTTAAGTCTTTTTAACTTTTAGTTCAATTCAATTAAGTCCTTAAAACTTTATTTTTAGTCCAAATTTACTCTTATTTATTATTTGTTGTTCATTATAGTCCCTGAAACTTTGTTTTTACTCGAAATTGACCCTATTTCAAGTTTTTAATTTACTTTATTATTTTAAATATGAATTATTTATTCATTTCTAGTGCCAAAATTTTATTTTTAATGTGATTCCATGAAAGACGTTAAATAATTAACTCGAAATAAATATCGACTACTTGTACAATTGTACCGAATTAAAAAATAATACGAATTCAAAACCCGAATTAACACGACCTGAAATGAAATCGACCTGAAATTACCTGACCTGAAATGAACCTGGACTGAAATGAACCCGACCTGAAGTCTATCCGAGCCCGAATTAACCTGCCAATTACCTGGTTCGGACCCGATCTGTTTGAACCCAACCTGAAATAAACCCGACCGGAAATGAACCCGACCTGAAATGGACCCAAACTGAAATAGACTCGACCTGCTACTAACCCGCACCCGACCCGAGTCGAGTCAAATTTTTTTTGACCTGAATTGACATGTATTTGATTTGACCCGACCTGAAATCCATCCGATTATCTGTTTTTACAACTCTAATATCAATGACGGAATATATAGTGAAGACCGGGATCATAGAATCATAGGCCTTGAATTTGAAAAAATGTCATTTAATCCTTTTAAGTAAAATTTAAAAATATCACTATTTTTTATTATTTCTTTAAATTTTTTAAATTTATCATTAGTATATATTTATATGCATTTATATATAGAAGAAACATCACAACAAAAGTTATCATAAAATTTTATAAAATGGTCACTTTTGCCCTTATAGTAGTCTCAATTTATCAATTTCGCCCTTATGGTATTTTTGCAACAATAGCCTATGAAGTAGTCGAATTGCATCACCGTTTGCCCCTTGACTGACGTAAGCCAACGTTAACCGTTACGATTCTGACCTGACAGTTCACATGTGAAGGTGACATGGCAGAGGGGCAAAATTGATTTTTCAAGCGAGTTCGATGACAAAATTGATGTTCTGGTTGAGTGCGAGGGCAAAATTGATTTTTAGGCAAAAAAAGGTGTAAATTACTAAAATATTAAAATAACATAAAATTAATAAAATATTTAATTAATATATAACTAAAATAAAATAAAATAATTAAAAATATTTAAAAATAAGTAAAAATATAAAATTAAAATATCATAAGCTAATAAATTATAAATTATTCAATAATTAAAAATTGAAATATTTATAAAGTATTAAAAAATATAGAAATCTTCATAAAAAATAGATGATTTTGGTTTTCTTTCTCCTAAAAAAATACAAGGAAGAAAGAATCCTAAAATAGGGTTAATGTGATTTTCTCAACCGAAAAAAAATCCTCTACCCTTTTTGGCGTCTCTATCTCCCAATACTAAAAAATTAAACTCTACACTCTAAGTCTAATTTCTAAATTACAAACCTTAAAACCTAAAATTTAAACCCTTTACTTGATTAAATTTATACACATGCTTTTATGATTCATAGTCGCTTTATATTGTTAAAAATTTTCAATTAGGGTTTAGAATTTAAGGTTTATAATTTAGAGTTTGAGATTTTTAGGGTTTGAAATTTAAAAATTAAAATTAGATTGTAGAATTTATTTTTAAGTTTTAATTTTTGAATAATTTATAATTTAATAGCTTTTGATATTTTAATTTTATAATTTTTACTTATTTTTTATTTTTTATTTTTAGCCTTATATTAATAAAATATTTTATTAATATTCACTTTTTTATTTTAATATTTTCTTAAATTCGTATTTTTACCTAAAAATCAATTTTGCCCTCGTACTCAACCACAAAATCAATTTTGCTCCTCTTTCACGTCATCTTCGCACATGAACAGCCATATCATCAACGTGGACTGCCACGTCAGCACCGCTGACCGCCACGTCAGCACTATAATGGTCAACGTTAGCTTCCGTCGGTCAAGGGGAAAATGGTGAAATATGACTACTTTCAGGGCTAAATCGATGCAAAAATACCATAAGAGCAAAATCGATAAATTAAAACTACTGCAAGAACAAAAATAATCTTTAAGCCAATTTTATATTATACAATATATATAAGAATTCATAAAATATCTCCAGTTATCCCTCTAAAATCTTTAAAGTCGAGTGTTACTATCATTCGATAAAAGGCTTCCATTTCAAATTACACAAGTTGTCGGGAAGGTTAAAAAGTTTGGTGTCTAAGTTTATGGTACCGTTCAGCAACGCTTTCTAGGTAGCGTTCAGAGCAAAATTGGCGGCTAAACATAAAAAATCTCGCTTAATACTTTAAATTTATTTTTCTACTGTATTTTTGTACTTAAATTTGGTCTCAAATGTTCGCTTTAAAAAATTAGATTTTTTAATTTTTTCAACGCTGGTTTTTTCTATCGCAAATGGTCTTTTACCAACATTGTTGAACGGGCTCTATATGTGCAAATTATAGGACTCTAATGCTCTATTTTTTTTATGGAAAATGAAAAGAACTTAACCTAACAACCTAACAGGAACTTAGATGTTACAATCCTAATGCAATATAGTTAAAAGTGTTGAGTGTGCAAAAGTTCTATAATTTACTCTCTATTTAACTCATATTTCTGCTGCATTCAAGCATATTTCATTGCATTTAGGTTAGATTTCAGTTATACATCACAAATATATTAAATAGCACATTTTCTACTGAAATTGGTTGCTTTTGCAGGTAGCTGCTGTAGCAGATGGAGGGCAGTGGAGAAGCAGACGTTGGAAAGTAAAGAAACAGAGCTAGAACTGGATATGCAGACGAAGAGGACGATGCTGCCACGGCCGCTGCCGTGGCAGCCAAGGATGACAGTAGTGGTGAAGAGAAGAAGCAAAGTGGGCCTCGACAGAAAGAGAAAACTAAGCCGGTCTGTCGTGGAGCACCCTTATATTTTTCCAAGCCCTAGATCGGGCTTGATCAGAATGAAGGCCAAGCCCAAGGTTCAAGGAAGAAACTCCAAGCAAGAAGGAAGGACGAATTAAAGATATATTCTCTGAAGATTTAGTCTTTAATAGAGTTGTACTTTAGTTTAAACTTATATTCTTGTCATATTAGAAAACTTGAACCCAAGGCCTATATAAAGGCATGTAATTCGACCTAGGGGAGAATATCTTCATCTCCAGCCTTCTTCCCAAAACCCTAGCCGTTTTCCCCTTCTCATCATGTTCTAAACTTCCCCTAGGGCCACGGGTTGATTTGTAAAGTAGTTGCAAGGATTACATTTGTTTTAGGAATTTTTCTGTTCAATAAAATAGACTTCAAGTTTGCTTATTCTGGTTTTCAACATCTTGCAAGAGTATCGGGAGAGCATTGTGAGATTATCTATTTACTTAATATCGAGAGAGTTAAGTATACGAAAGGAATAAGTATGGGTTCTTCAGTTTATGGTTGAACTATCTCGGACCTAGGGATAGGACGAGGTTAAGTGGCTAAGGAAGAATTCAACAACATCGGTGTTCATCCTTCGATTCACGCCGGGAGGTATCATCAAAGACGTGTTCATCGACAGACTTGGACCTAGGGATAGGCCAGAGCACAGCAGGGATTCTTGCCAAGCTTGAAGTACAGAGTTGTGTGATCGCTGCCGCGACTAACAACAGACCACTACCGCGACAGGTGCTGCCGCGACAGGTGCGGCGACAGAACAACCAAAAACTTATTGCGTGTAAAAGTGTCTATCGCAATGTAGTGCAAGTGTACAAAAAGTTAACCTGATGCTATAATTTGAACACAATGAAAGAAATATTGCATACTATTTTTCGGTATATTTAGATTTCAGATATATTACATGATTTGTCACATTCCGTATAATACTTGATAATAATGAATTTTAACCATATAATTTTATAAATAAGCAAAACAAATGTTGCCAAAATTTACCTTGGAGGGTCATCTCGTGCTGGGACAGTCGCACCCCCTAAAAGTTTTAAGTTCCTCTATATTTTATATATTTTTCTTTGTTTTCTATTGATAATCTAATTCTGCACCTTTAAAATCTTGTAATTTTGCCCTCCTACATTTTTAATAGAACTACCTTATAGTTCACACCCCTTACATGAAATCCTTCGTCTGTCCCTGAATTCTCAAGGCCCAGTCACTAATTGAATCCATATTAGTTGGTAACAGGGTAGAGCAAAACCCTAAATTCAACTCCAATATAATTTTTTTGATAATGAAGAAACAATTAAATCGAGCTTTACAACCCCCGATCCTCTACCAGCATGTCGTGCATCACAGCCGGTTCAGCAGCCATCCAGACGTCCCCACGACGTTGTCCGGTAAACCACCGCGCAAGGCAATCCGCTACCTTGTTCCCCTCACGTCAAACATGCTGAATTTTCACATCCCAATCGCGACACAGATGTCCAAAAATCATGTCCACAACAACATCACCACGCAACGCCGATGATTCATTCCGCAAGATCCGCACCACTTCCATATTGTTCGATTCAACAATTACCTTTCGAAACCCCAATCGCCATGCATGGTAAAGACCATCATACACCGCCCACAACTCCGACATCAATACCGAGCTACTCCCAATCCGACGAGCAAACCCAAACACCCATTCACCACTCCAATCACGAATAACACCCCCGATCGCGGCCGCACGTTGCTGCCCATGTACCGAGCCATCCGTGTTAACCTTTACCCACTCCCCTGGTGGCCGCTGCCATCTAACAATCCCCGCACGACTTCTACGAGGGGCCGTAGTACACACCGATGTACTCTCAAATTCCAATGCCAACTGCAAACAATGGCCAGCGACATCCCGTGTACAACACCAACAGCGTCAAACATAGCAGTGCACCTTCTCTTCCATAGTAACCAGCACCCTACCGCAAACCTTGTGACCCACATCAACCCCCTATTCCGGTATTTACCCTCATTCTTCAGATTATATACTAGCCAAGAATCAAAATCCATGGCCTCAAATCCCTGCAAGCTTGCGCGCGGCACTAGTTGCTGCCAAAGCAACCTCGCTATCGAACACCGTCTCAATATATGGTCTGCATCCTCATCCCCTCTTTGACATATCTTACAGCCCCCATCGGTTGTTAGCTTGCGTCGGCAACGTTCCACATTCGTGAGGAGACTATGCCGCATCACCAACCAAAGGAAAGTCCGCACTCGTTGAGGTAACTTCAAGCCCCAAACCACTCGCCATTTCTCGTTTGCCATAGCATGTTGAGAACCCACCAACATTTGGTAGGCGGATCGAACCGAGAAGACCTTGTTCTCCTCCCACCGATAGCTCGGTACATCCTCACCAAACCACGCTCTCGGTGGCTGAATCGCCTCCAACTTAGCCAGGATCTCATCCGGCAAGATTGGCTCCAGCTGCCGCCAATCCCAATCTCCAAAACCAGTCACCATGCGCGCAACAGGGGTTGGTAAAGGTGTATATGGCATGGTGCATCTCGCAACTAACGGCCCTTCCATATCGACCCATGTGTCATACCAAAAGTCCGTATGCTCTCCATTTCGCACATTCCACAAAATGCTATTCCTCACCTCGACCCAAACCATATCCAAACCCTTCCAAAGTCGTGAACATCGACTTCGAGTAATACTTGATGGAACCTTCTCTCGCCACCCATACTTCTCTTTGATGACCCTAACCTATAGCTTATTTGGTTGAGTTAGAATTTCAAAACCCACTTTCATTAAAAAAGCGTTATTTTGAACGGACAAATCCTTAAAACCCATACCTTCATCCGATAACGGTTTCCGCATAGTCTCCCAATTCACCAAAGAGATGTTCCTATTCCCTCGAGTTCCACCCCACACAAAACGTCGAATAATTTTTTCCATCTCTTGACAAAGACCTTTCGGTAACACCGTAGATTGCATTACATAGGATGGAATTGCTTGTAGTACCGCTTTAGCCAAGGTTATCCGTCCCGCTAACGATAAGGAATTGGCCACCCAACCCGCTAACCGTTTCTCCATACGATCAATAAGATAAGCATATGTGGCTTTAGTGACCCTTTCATACAGCAAAGGTACACCTAAATATCTTCCTAAATCCCCAACCACTTCAAAGCCTAACCGCTGCCCCAAATCCATACACACACTCTGATCACAATTTTTAGAGAAAAAGATCTGAGTTTTGGCAGTACTAACCCGGTGTCCAGAACACGCACAAAATTCCGTCAAAACCTCATGAATTACATTCATTTGTGACATCTCCGCCTCTGCAAAAATTACCAAGTCATCGGCGAAAAAAAGATGTGATATCCCCGTCCCATTCCTGGATAAACGAATCGGTTTCCACAACCCAGCATCCACTTTCTCCTCGATGCTATGTGCTAAGCGCTCCATACATAAAACGAACAAGTATGGCGACAGTGGATCTCCCTGTCGAATACCCCTTGATGGTCTGAAAGAATCCGTAACATCCCCATTCCATAGCACTTGTGTCGAAACAGAACCAACACACTGCATGGTTAGCGCAATCATCGTATCCGGCAAACCAATCTCCCTCAATGTATCTTCAATAAAATGCCATTCAAGGCAATCATACGCCTTTTCTAAGTCTACTTTGATCGCCATAAAGCCCTTCCTCCCAACCTTGTTTCGCATAGAATGGATAATTTCCTGAGCCAATATAATGTTATCAGTAATGTTCTGCCCCAGAACAAAACTCACCTGATTCGCCGATACCCACTGCGGTAAAAACTTCTTCAATCGATTAACCATCGTCTTCGTGATGATCTTATACAGCACTGTACACAAACTGATAGGCCTAAATTGGCTTATCAATTCAGGAACCTCCACGTTAGGAATAAGCACAATCAAAGTTTGTTTGATACGAGCATCTAGCGGAGCCCTTTCAAAAAACCCCTTGACAAACTCAAATATCGACTCACCTACCACATCCCATTTTTTCTGATAGAAGTCCGCATGAATGCCATCTATGCCCGGCGACTTTAACGGATCCATCTCGAACACCACCTTCCGTACCTCTTCCAATGTTACCGCCTCCGTCAGTGAGCTCAACTCTCGTGCGTCAAACGCATGAAACTTCCCTACTGGCATGCGAACAGTGCAGTCATGCACTCCAGCCGTGAACAACTGCCGAAAATATTCAATTGCATGCAATTTTAACTCACGCTGCTCAAAGCACCACTGGTCCGCATTAATTCTAAGTGCATTAATAGCATTCCGTCGGCGGCGTACAATTGTACTAGCATGAAAAAAACGCGTATTCCTATCCCCATCTAAAATCCAGGAATTACGTGATTTCTGGCGCCATAGACTCTCCTCATCCTTTAACACCTTCGCCAAATCCAGTTTCAATTCCTTTTCCAAATCAATTAAAAATTTCGAATCCCTCTTTCCCCGAGCTATCTCAATCCCTTTAATGCGGGCAAGCAATAATGTTTTCCGACGTCTGATATGGCCATACACTTCTTTATTCCATTCTGTCCCCTTCGTTTGTAACTCAACAACATTGTCAAACACATTCCTCTCCTCCCGCCACACCTCTGTCACTAAGCAGTGAAAATCAGGGTGCTCCGCCCATGCTGTAAGATAGCGAAAAGGTCTAGTCACCCGAATTTCATTCTCTCCCACTGACTTCAAAAGAATAGGACAATGATCAGATTCAAGCTTTGGTAAATGACATACTTTCGATGGCGGATAATCCGCAAGCCACTTCTCATTACATACGCACCGATCTAGCCTTTGCTTCAAGTCACCCCGCTCCCACGTATAGAAAGGTCCATGGAAACCCATGTCTACTAACCCCGAGTCAAACATAAAGTCCTTAAACCTCTCACACACTCCTATACGATTTGCCGATCCCCCTTCCCTTTCCAAGGGACTCGCAATCACATTGAAATCTCCTCCCAAAACCCAAGCCTCCCCATGTCCTGGCTCAAGTGCACGCAATTGATCCCATAACAAAGCTCGCTGACTGCTACCCGGACTTGCATAAACAAACGTAATGAAACAATGCTTACGCTTCCCCACATCATAACACCAACCATGCACGAATTGAGAAGACACAACCACTACATCCAATTTAACCGTAGACCGCCACAGAACCCAAATACCCCCTGAAAATCCATTCGCCTCAACTCTATAAGAACAATCAAAACCCGATCTTCTTATAAACCTATCCGCCTTAGAACCACTAATGCACGGTTCAAACAAAGCTATCACATCAGGCCTCTAAACTTGCACCAAAAGCTTAAAACACCGATAAAACTCAGAGCTAAGCGCTCCTTGTACATTCCAAAAAATAACTCTAACCATTAAAATTATTTGAGTAGGAAGACAACACCTTAGGACGACATGTCCTTACCCGTCACGGTTTCGAAAACCTGATTCGCTTGCCATTGGACTTGGCTTTGCTCGTCTACATTCCGCGCTACAGGGTCACAGCTTCCTCCTTTCCCTCCGCTCGTCGCAGCGTCAAGTTCCGCTGTCATATTGCTAATCCATTCCTTAAGAACCGGCTTTGGAGGTCCGCGCTCATCCCTCTTTTTTACTTTCAACCCCTTCGCCCCCACATTCTTAGCCGCCAATGGGTTCTTAGGCACATTCTTCACTGATGGTTTCCGAGCAGCCCCCTTCGCACCTCACCCGTTCACATCTCGCAACACTTCCCTCTCATTCTTATCAAATACCCGTACCACCGTGTGGTCGCCTACTCCCAATGAAGATTTCTCCACCACCACCTCCTACACGGAAGCAACCACTCCCGCGGTAACAGTAGTCTCCGCTAACCTTCCCTCAACATCCGCAATCACCTCCTTTCCAACCGCTAGCCGCTCCTCACGCACCAACATACCCTCCTTACTACCCCCCACCCACACTCGATGGACCAGCCATCTCAGCCCCTAGCTCCTTTGCGAAACCACCACCTGCATTCACCTCTACCCTCTTCCCTTTGTCCAGCACCCTCCTTGTATCATTCCCCTCATCTACCCCCATAGCCACATTGTCCGTGGGCCGTTCCTCCTCAGTCTCCAGAACACCAAACCGCGATCCCACTGGGCGATTCGTGGCTTGTTGAGCAGCGCCTACCGCAGAACTTTGCTTACTCGCATGCGTCGGCTTGCGACGACGAGATGGAACCTGCATCCAAGGTCCATACATGTCCTTCTCGACCGTCCCTCCCCCCATGCTAGGGGACGAATTCAATGTTGCACCTATATCCGGATCACCTCCCTTACCACACACCTCTTTTTGGTGACCATATTTACCACAATTATAACAAATTAGTGGTAATCCTTCATAATCCACATCTTGCCGAAACCCATCGATTACCACCCCCGATAACAAAGGTTTACTCAAATCAACAACTATAGCAAACCTAGCAAACCGACCCCTCTTCCCTTCTAGCGTGTTATAATCAATCTTAACTACGTTGCCAAAAACACTAGCTATCGCCCTAAACATGCTCTTCGTGTAGTAGCGATATGGAAGGCCTGGAAGACGTGCCCAAACCACAATGTGCTGCGGATGTGCCTCGGACGTAGTAAAAGATCTTGACCAAGGTTGTACCGTGAGGTAACTCCCGTATATAACCCACGGACCACCGGACAACACCCGATCATAATCCCGCTCAAGTTCAAACCTCACTAAATAATATTCATTGTCTAAGTCTATCAGTTCCAACTTGCCCAGCGGCATCCAAAGCGCCTTGATTCTATTTAACAGTGCTCGATACCCAATTGCTTTCCCAAGTAGCTGTACAACTATCGAGCAAGCGAGTTTTGCATCAATCGAGTCATGCACCCGATCCGCAAAATCAATCCTCGACAGCAGCCCTTCCAAATTAATCCGGACATCCTCCTTCGTTAATTCCACATCAAGGTCCTCGATCATCGATAAGTTACCCTCCTTCCCGGCAACCATGTCACGAAACGACGGCTTTCCTACCACGGAGCCCGTCTCACCCTATGCCGGCGCAGCCCCGGCACCCTCTTTTTCCACTGCCTCTTGCATGCACACGTCTTCTACAACGCCACACTCACGTCCCTCCTCCTCCATTCCCTGCGACACCGTCCCTCTCCCTTTCTTCGACTCCCTCTCCACTCCTTCCTCCAGGGGCAAGCCCGTTCTCTCAAGACATACAGGCACCGGCACCGGCACTGTAATCTCCGGAGGCTTCCCGACAATCCCCCCGTGCGGCTCCATCCAAACGAAGATTCCAAACGTAAAACCCTAGAGTTCCGAAAAGAACGGAGCGAAACTAAATAACTCCAATATAATTTAATTGCGATTCGACATCATAAAAATTAATCTAATCCAAAATTTCTAACAAAAATTCACCTTGAAAATTTTAATAAAACCCCTAAATATGTTATATAAAGTTAATTATAAAATAAAAATAATTTTAGTAAATATAGCAGACAAAGCGGGACAAGTTTCACCAAGATATGGCTCCAACCCTAAAAATTTTAACAAAAAATCTATATTAACCAGTGTTCTTTTAAATGACTCTAACCGGGTCAAGTCGAGTCGAACCCCGAGAAATTAAAAAAAATTACTATCTCTATAATCAATAAGTCAGATGTTTGGTGGTTATAAACAAAACATTTATAATAATAAAAACTATTAATTTAATTTATAACTTACTATGATTAAACTAATAAATCAAATATTACGTATATGAAATCACACACACAACGAATGTGAAACATTAGATCTTGTTAGCCTTCGCATGAACCAAGATACACATGCATGTAAACATAAAACCCTAGAAGATAACATGGTTCCAAAATTAGAAAAAAAATATAACTAAAATATACTCCAACTTTCTAAGGAAAAATAAAAGTTATAAACATCAAATTAAATACATTAATTTTCAAACAAAATGTTTTTTCTTTAATAATATGATTCAAGTATTGTTGTCTCCTGTGTTTCTTTACGTTGTGCTATTGTCATTACCACCACTATTGTCTCGATGAGAATTGCCAATAATGGAAGTAATGGCCGCGACCAGCGCCGCGGTGAAGTTGGGATCAGCTGCGATGGCGGCTGCCGTATCGGCCACGGGATGTCCCTGCATTTGGTTTTGAGCTAAATGGCCGGGAAGTTCATTAATGTTTCCTTGAGAGCTAAGAAAAGAACCCAAAAGTTTTGATTGGTTGTAAACCGGGTGGCCAAGCAGGTGAGGCGGCAAACTTGATAAATTGTGAGGCCAATGTGGAGAAATAGGGTGAACTTGGTTCAATGGTCTTTGGTTAGGGTTGTGAGTGAGGTCCAATGTGACAGTCGGAAACGGAGCCGAAGCCGAAAGGGTGATCAAACTAGGTGAACCGGGAAGCATCATCCCTTTGGGGACGAGATTCGAGTTCATAATCCCATCCGCACTAGGCATCGAACCGGATAGTAGCGTCGATGCCGCTGCCGAAGTTGTCGACGCCATTGCCACTGCAGCTGGAGGTAGTGGATGGTTATGATTTCCTTCATAAGTTGTAACAAGGATAGTTCTATCCTCCGCACACCTTTGCACCTGTTTAATGCATGGACTAGTTTTCAATATACCATAGCTAAGTGAACGATCAAACCCTAACCCTTGAAACTAAAAATCGAAAAATGAATGAAAAAAATATATATACTTGTTTGCGAACCGGACAGCCGGTAGCCATGGTGCATCGGTAGTAAGCTCTAGGGCAAGGGTTTCCTTTTGCCATCTTCTGCCCATATTTTCTCCATTGGCAACCATCAGAAATCTGCACCCATTGAAATAAGTACATATTAGCTTTGAATCAGTCTTGTGTTATTAACTAAGTGACAACTTTCGATTCGACGTCGATATCATTACATGTGATTCACTGTCGGTATATAGATTCGTAAATACAAAACTGAAAATGTTATTGGAAATTTGGATGCAACTTTACAACTTTTGCTAATGACTTTCTCAAAATCTACTTCAACAAAAGTAGGCGGGTGCCAACCTAAAATTGTGTGCTCACCGCCATGTTTTCTTGCACGTGAGGAGTTTAATTCTTTTTGCTATGTTATCAACTGTTACAAGTAATTATCAAACTGGATTTTCCTTCTAATATTGGAAAACGAAACTGATGCAAGATTGCTTTGATTAATTCAAACAAAAATCTTGAATAATCCAATCCAAAACCCTTACCATTGATGCTTCGGATTGAGCTCGAACCGAGACGCGAGCTTTTCGAATCATGGCCATGGTCTGTTGTGCTTGTTCATTATCCTTTGAAGTAGTACTAAACTTGGGAGCTTTGTTAGGTAACCATCCCGGAGGATGAGGTAGACCTTCAGGGGTAACACTGTTATTTTCTCTTCTCACCATAGACTCAACAATGGTGTTCCCCGGCGAACCCGATAACTCGGCCGACCGATCCTCGGACGAAGATTCCGAAATCTCATCCTTTTCAGCCTTTGCTGATTGACCCAGATCCATGAATTGCCTTGCCAAAATGCCTTCACCATGTGTTTTATCTTCCATTGGCCTATCAATCTAATACAAACATAATCAAAGAACACATATTTGCTTTATGGTGCAAATATATATGATATCTGCTGCAGTTTTACCTCAGTGTTGTTAGCTTCAGAACTCTCAGCTATTCGATTTCGTTGTCGTTGCATCAATGAAACAAGATGCATCTGTAAAGCACAGTAGTTATTATTCACCTGGTTAAGAGTGAGTTTCAATCGTTGATTCTCTGCGTTTACTCGTTCTAACTCAGCTCGAGCATCTGCTAACTGCACCCACCAAAAAAGTTGTCTAATATTAGCTTCCAAAATCTCTTTTTGATTGAAAAATACTCATCGGTCGCCATGTAATTTACCCTTTGTTTCTCTTTCAGATTCTGTGCTGATTTCTCAGTTGCAGTACTATTAGTTGTCAACAGATTTAAACCAGTCTAAAACAAAACACAGAAAAGTTCAAAGTAAATAACTTGTTACATACATACATATATACATATATGACAATTCCCTTACATTTACACCCTCAGCTTGATGTTGCAGCAACCCAGGATGTTCAGTTTCTATCTTCACATGACGGCGATGATCTTCGTCGGCCTTTGCATGTTGTCGCGAAGATCGATCGCCGGCGAAGAAGTCCATCTCGTTGACTACTCGTTTCTGATCAACGGGCTCCATTATGACAGCTTGTTTCTCTCTAGGGAAAAGGGTTTCGCTTTCACAAGATTTTTTTTCTTTCTTTCAAAAAGCTATACCAGAAAGGGATTGCTTGGGATGAAAGAAAGAATTAAAAGTGTGTATCCAAGGAGTCCAGAAAATGGGAGAAAGGGAGTATATAGGAATAGGAGGAGTAGATTAATAAATTTGGGAAGGAGAAGATGGTAGGCATTAAAAATGGGGTTTGGACTAAGACCAAATGTGAAAGGAGTGATGAGGTGGTAGGGATCATATTATTATTTTCTCAAAGCATGAAAATGGATTTTCAATGTGAGAGAAAGAGAGTGAGGTAAGATGGTGCGTCAAGTGGACACTTGGCTCAACTTCATGTTCATGGCTAGCTACCTTGTTTATTTCAGTGATAAATTTATGAAAATTTAAATAGGTATCGAATTCGAGGTGTTATGTATGTAAAAAAAAGTATTAGGACATTCAACTACTGAACTAAGATAGCTTGAAAAATCAGTAGCGCAACAAAAATAAATAAATAATGGGAAAAATAAGAAATTAACTTCCATCTTGTGTGAGATTTAACATTGTTGTATTCCCGAGGTCTCAAACAATTTGATGCATTAATAATGTATAATTTTATAAATTATCACAAAATAAGACGATGCCGATGAGAAAAATAGATTAGGCATATTATAAATCATTTTTAACATTTAGTGTATAAAATATGTACTATTTAGATTTTTCTCCACCCATAAATAGGAGGATATTAAGCGTTTTAGCATGCTCGATTTCATGCCCTTCTATTATATCAACGACAATGTCAATCGTGTTATACTCAATCGGTCATAAATTAATTTATTTTTAACTGTTCATTAATAGTGTGTCATATCAGGAGTAAAAATCTTCCGCCCTTTAATCATGCCTTCTTATATCCCCTACTAAAAAAACACTTAAAAATTAAAATTTAAGCTCTAACCCTAATTTCCATATCCTAAACCCTAAAAAATACACACTGCCCCTAATTCCCTACACCCTAACCCTAAGCCCTAGCCTTAAACCCTAAACTTATTATTTTAAAATGGAGGCACCAATAGGAGCATAGTTAGGGCTAGACGATTCTCATCCCCATATTAGCTAGATCTATAGCATGTAGATTTATGGATAGAAATCTTCTACCCCTTTTCGGTGCCCCTACATATGCCCCCATGCTCAAAATTAACTTTAGGGTTTAGGGTTTAAGTTAAGGGTTGTGGTTAGGGTTTAAGAAATTTAGGGTAAGATGTATTTTTAGGGTATAAGGTTTAAGATTTAGAATTCAGGGTTATGGCTTAAAATTTAATTTTGTAGTGCTTTTTAGTGTTGGGTATATGTAGGGACACCGAAAAGAGGCATACGAATTTTATCCGTAGATTTATATAACGTGAGTGTAAATTTTATATATAAATATTTCATTGTTCCTTTAATATGTTTTATAATTCCTTAAATTACTTAATTCAATTTTTATGTACATATGTTGTGTCATTGTTCCTTTTTCTTTTATGAATTCTACCGATAAGATTAGAAAATTAACATATACTCTCTTAGAGTATAATCAATAATGAATAATTTCTAATGATGTGCTACCAAACCTTTGAATATGAATCTTTATGTCTGAATGAATTTAAAGAGTTGGTATTCATACTTCACATTCATATTCATAGTGTATAGGAACATTAATCATAATATTTTCTAGTATTTTGGTATGAAATTCCTTATTTTTTTAGTTATTTACAATTATATCCTTTATGAGTAATCAAAAACAAATTTTAAAATTTATATCAAATGGTCGTGCTCTTTAGTGATAGTCAAAATCTTAAAAAAGATAAGAGAGGAAACCAACGTGTATCAACTAACAAACCTTTAATTATTATTACTGTAAATCTGTAGTAATAATAATAATTGAAGTGACCCAACAATGGGAACTAATAGAAACTAAAAATATAACCAACGATGTTAGTTTAAGTGGTAAGCAACTTGATATCGTTTAAGCAGATTTTGAATTCGAGACCTTGCATATGTAGAAAATTTTCGTTGGAAGACTCACCCACCAAAATCAAGTGTACAATGTGGGCCGGTCTAGATTAGTCAAGCTAAAGTCTTAAGAACCGAGAAAACAAAAAAACTAAAATAATTATTTTATAATTTTTTATTAATGGTCGGAAAAAATTGATCATTTCAAGTGGTTGTTAATAAAAAAATTATTTACCGATATACACCGATAACAAATAATTTTATGAAAAAAATGAAATCAAAATAGTTGCAATGTCACCTCAAAATAGTGAGAATTTGCCACATTAAAGTATTTGGTGCCTCTATGCATTGATTAACGATTGTTTAATTATTATTTGTCTAAAGTAATATATTAGTGCATGAATTTATTTTTTAGGTTGCACTTTCAGTTTTTAGTATTTTGTCCTGATTAAATCAGACCGACTCACGTCATACACTTAATTTTGGTGGTTGAATCTCTCATCAGAAATTTTCTGTATACACAACGCCTCGAACTCAAGACCTGCTTAAACGAAACCAAATTGCTTATCAGTTAGACCAATCCTTGTTGATTTAGTACATGACTTTATTTGTATTAAAAAAATAATTTTGTACATTTAAATATCACTTATTATTACAATTTCCTTTCCTAAGTGGTTTTGGCTTTGACTGGTTCTAAAAAGGCACCGCTGTGATTGGCCGCATTTGATTCCACGTGAGGGTAAAAGAAAACTAAAAGAAAGTCAACGATATCGACGGACAGGATTCTTTAGGTGAGATGTGAGCCCCGCATTTTGTTTGACCAATCCACGTTAAACAAATCGTGCCTGCATCTGTTTCTAAGACGGCCGCTTTCTCTTCTTTTTATCCATTCCGCTCCTTTGTTAAGTATTTTACGGATTTATATTCGATGCATTAACGAATGAGTAATTTTTTAGAATATTTTTTAGAATATTTATACACGTCGGAAAGAAAATTGATAAAACTCAGATCTTTCAAGATAAAGATTATTATTTTTCTATTGGAACCACTCGTTGAATTCAACAAATAAGTATGTATATTATTATTGAATAATATTAAAATGATTTATTAATAAATTAATTATTAAAATGAATGTAATTTTAACATATTTGTGCATTGTTTTTATTGACCATGTACAAGTTTGATAAAAAAAATATCCAAGATCTTTTTAATTTAAAAATTAAATAAGTTGGTTCATCTAGAAATAAGGTCAACAAGAATACAACAAGTGGTTGCAGTGAAAAAACAGATGATGTTCATCTTCGGAGACTCGAGTTAACATCGTTTTGTCTACAAGGTATGTGTGCATTGTTAAAGGGTTAAGAATATGTTTGAACAGATACTATATTGTAATCACCTAAAAAATTCTTTTACCAAACTAATACATTGCTAGAGCATCTCATTTATCGGATGAGTGTAAATTGGTGATTGCTATTAAAAATAAAAAAATGATGGACTTTTTAAAAGAAAAAAAAGAAATGAATAATATCAATTCTAAATTTACACTACCAATCCAATGATTCAAAATTAATATGAATCTTTTTAGTTTTCACAATGTTAAGTGAATCTTACCCATTAATTATATGCTAATGCAAATAACACGTTTAACGTTTGTTTAGTTTTTTTTCTCTATATTTAGGGAAATTTCAATTGATAAATTTATTTTTAAGATTTAAAACAAATGGAAAAGAACAAGTCAAAAACAAAGCTTATGGTAGCATTAATTTGGAGTTCAAGAATGAAAGAAAAAAAATTAAGACATTGTTATTTGAGTGTTGGAATTGATGACATTAAAGTCATAAATAAATTTTCACGAATTTTGATTGGTTATTTTATTTTTGTTGAAAACGGGAGATTAAATGTTTATGAAATTCTAGTCCTACACGAAACTAAAATTTACAGGCTTCCATTTATTCCTTCTTTATCTCTCTTCTATAAAATTAGGTCCACAATATGGTTAAATTAATCAAACATAAAAATTATCCTCAACATGACTAATAATTTATATTTTTCTTTTGTTTTTATAATATTAATTATTGATAAATCTGTTTATAAGTTGGACTATTTGTGACACCAAGTCTTTATAAGATTTTTTTTATAACAAAAACCAATTCAATTTGAATTACTATTCATTAATATAAACATTATTATTTAATTTTAGTTATCAAAAATAACAATATTAGCAAAAGTACAAATAATAATACAAATTTTTTTACCAACAAGTGATAAGTGCATTGGTAAGAGGATGCGAGTTCGAACCTTGGAGACGATATTGTTGGGAGGGACAGCCTCGCGCCCCATGTTAAAGTATTACTGTTAATCAGTTGTTATTAGGTTGTTAGTTTGTTGGATTGGTTGTTAGCAAACTATTGTGGTTAATAGGCTATATAAGCCTACTAGTTGTTATGTGTTGTGAACCGAATTAGATCTACTCTTAATAAAATACTGATGCCCCTTTTCTCTGTAATTGTAAAATCCCTAATCACTGTTTCACCTTAATATCTTCTCTTCATCACTGGTCGTTCACTATTTCGGCCACCATGGCCCATTTCTCACATGGTATCATTCGCCATTAACAGTCCTGACGCCGATTTCTTTTCGCTGCCGTCAACGGTCCTGAAATCGTTTCTCTTCCGCAGTTCTTATCTGGTTCTAGTACACCATAGTTGTTTTCTGTTCATTTTTTGTCGGTCGTTGTTGTCGCTTTCTCAATTGGCGATTGTATTTTCCGTTTGATTCGCCAACAATGATCTTGACGTCGTTTCATTTCCGTTGGTGTCGTTCATTTTTTTCTTCTTTGCTATCTTGATCTCACCGATGAGAGTCATTTTGACTCCTTACTGGCAATCATGATGATGCTTCCTCATCGTCTCGTTCTTCAGTCATCTTTCACTTGCGATTCTAACGCCACAATTGTTGTTGACTGTTGTTTCAGATCTCAGATTTGATTATGGTTTTTCATCATCGTTGCTTCATTACAGCACCAGATTCGACAATGGTCTCTGATTTCAACGGGTTGCTATCTGATTCTTTTTCGACTTCAATTCTGGGCGAGGTCCTTTCGATTTTCTTTTCTTGTCTGATTTGTTGCTCATTGGTTGGTTGAATAATCTTGATAGCTGTTGTTGTCGTATTTGGTGAGATATTTTTATTTTTTTCTTCTCTCGCTTGATTTGCTTGTTCACTGCTGTTTGGATTTGTTGTTGAGAGCATTGCATCACTTTTGCGTAATTTTCACAATGCTTTGGATCTATCACACGACCTTTGATTCGATTATTCCAAATTGTGTATTGGTGCCTTCTAGTTGGTTTGAATTAGATCTGAAAGTGTGTCTCAATCTAGTTATTGTTTGCAATTACACCTAAACTGTGATGAAGATAATTTCTGATTTTGGAGTAGCATGTGCAACTGAGTCTGTTAATTGAAGAAAATACAATGAAGAATGTGTTTAATGGTCCTTGTCATGCTATTGTTCCACAATTGTTATGGCTTTATTTGTATCAGCTGATGAGAGTTTGGAGGGTTACTCTGTTGATTCTCTTGAGCTATCTACGTTGTACACCTTCTTCTTGCTTGATCTAAAATTGATGCTTCGATGTTTTGGTTTCATCTATGTGTGCATCTGCTGTCAGCGTTGGTGTTGCCTATTGTTCACAGTGTCATATAAAAATTGGTGATAATTTGGGTTAAGTTGGTTGTTTTTTGTTGAATGCTTCGTCATGTTGCTAAAGAAATTGAGTTGCTAAGTTGATCTCAACTTAAAATTCTTTGTTGTCTGCTAGTTCTTCTCTGAAGTACACATGGAAATTTGATGCCTAACAGGCAAATGTTTCATGAAAGAAAATCTCTGGGGAGGGTTAATGTTTAACAACCTTGCTCTCTGTTAACCAGACATAAGAGAGTGTTTTCTTGCTAGAAGGTGGGCTTCAAATTGCACTCGGAAGCTCGACGCTTAACAGTCTTACTTTCAACAAAAAGACCGTCTGAATAAGTGAGAAGAAAGACAGTAAAAATGAAAGAGAAAATTTAAAAGAAATTTCAGATTAAAAAAAGTTGTAGGTCAGAAAGGTGAGCAAAGAAGAACGAAAAGAAAGAAAAAAATTTCCTTCGATTCTCGGTAAGCCGCCAAGCAAGAAATACAAGTTTTTTTAAAAAAAATTCGGATGAAATAAGCATCGTTTCGTTTGTGCATCAATTCTTTACAAGCTTCTGCATCTGTTAATTGGTTCCAAAAATTTCGGTTCACATACTACCAGCTCAAAATTTCAGGGTATTCAACTAGTCAACTCATGGTTTAATTCATTGAAGAAGTTGAAGAAGGTTGAGAAAGCATGAGAATATTAGAGTATTACCGTTAATGAGTTGTTATTAGTTAATTGAGTCAATTGTTATTAGGTTGTTAGTTTGTTGGGTTGGTTGTTAGCAAACTATTGTGATTAATAGGCTATACAAGCCTACTAGTTGTTATGTGTTGTGAACCGAATTAGATCTACTCTTAATAAAATACTGATATCTTTTTTCTCTATAATTGCAAAATCTTTAATCACCGTTTCACCTTCATCTCTTCTCTTCATCACCGATTGTTCACTATTCCGACCACCATAGCCCCTTTCTCACACCCCAAACATACCGTAAAACGAACATGCATATTACTAAAAAGAACAGATTTTTTACTCTATCTATCTCATAAACAAGTGTAATTATCAATGAAGTATATCAACTAAAAAGAATAACATTATAAATAATACTCCCTCCGTCCTACTAAAACTGTCACATGTTGACATTTTTCTGGTCAAATTTTTTCAACTTTGACTAATTTATTTAAATATTTTAATTAATTAAAAATTATAAAAAAATTATATTTAAAAATTAGTTGATTCGAGGTTTTTAAAATATATTTTTTCATATTTGTATCGATAAAAAAATTTTAAATTATAAGAGGTCAAAGTTAAAAAAGTTTGACCTAGAAAAAGTAACATGTGACAGTTTTAGTGGGACAGAGGGAGTATAAAGTTTGAAGTTAAAATTTGAACATAATAATCATATCTTTTACTAAGATATGTTATATACGTCAGACTCAAAAAATTTAAATTAGGATGATAAAATTTTAAAAATATATTGTCAAATTTAAATTATAAATTATAATGTCAAAATTTAAAATGGTATAAATACTCTTTTTAATATTTTATTATAATTTTTATATAAGTTTTTTTTAAAAAAAATGGGTGTCAATAACACTCCATCACTTACCTAACTCTATTAGTGTATATAATTAGTTTGTGGATTTTGCATAAATTAATATTATTGATATTAAAGTAGAAAAATAAAGAAAATGTGTTCTCTACGGGGCTACTTTCTGGTGGTCACATACTCGCATTTATTATTTGATTTTTATATTCTTCATAATTCATGACGTTCACGCCTTTTTTTCTTTTCTTTGCTTTGTCTAAAATGTTTCAACATTAATTAATTGCGTGTTTAATGTATACAGAGAGTTAGGATTACCTATACAATGTAAAATTTAAAAATTTTACGTATTTATTTGATTATAAGATTAATTAAATTTAATAGTCGGGGATTAAAAATTTTAAATTAAAGCTAATCTACTTTTTTTCCCATAAAAAAATTATATTTTATATTGCCTTAATAGATTCTACCTCATATATATAGAGTAATTACTTTATACACAGGCGGTAGAAACAAAAAGGTTTCCATAAGCGCCTTACTTTAGGGTTTAGGGACTTTGTTTAGGGTTTTAAAGTTTAGGGGTTTAAGTGTAAAAGTTTTAAATTTACGGGTGTGGTTAGAACTTAGGGTTTATATGTCAAAACCTAAATCCCTGAACATATTACCTCGAACACTAAACTCTAACAATAAGTCATAAATTCTAAACCATGCACTTAAAATTATAAACCCTAAACCCTACAATTATGAGCATTTGTGAATTTTTTTTTGTTTCTACCGCGGATATTTTCTCATATATATATATATATATATAGACAAATTAAGAAACATTTTTCCTGTTTTGTCTAAGAGAAGTTTTTTTTTTTGGATCAAAGTCTAAGAGAAGTTAACAACACGTGAGATGAAACTTAGACTTCAAATGCTAATTTATATTATAATTCCTCTCTTAATTTCATAAAGCATTAGAGTTTATCTTTGTTCTCGTTTTCGTACCTAATTTTGTTTTACTTTCCTCCCAATAATCAACTTGTAATAAACCTATTAAAATGATATTATCTTCTGTTAGCAATGAATATATTAATAGTTTTAATTGTTATAAAAATTAAACTTATTTTTTTTTAAATGAAGGTGCATGCAAGTTTTGACTAAAGGACAAAATAATACCTAGGTTTCGATAAGAAAATAAAAAGGAGTTTGAAACATGCACGGTTTTAACGTTTTCATTTACTGACTTGAAATGATTACGTTGAAACTGCGTTTCGACTTTGTCATGAAAATTGACTTTTTGAGCTTTAATTTTTGTTTCGAAGCACGTTTTCGGACATTTTCATACAAACTTTGGGCAAAGTCGAAAATTAGTAAATACTAAATACTTGATTGTTTTATTACTGTGACCAATAAGGTGTTGACACGATTTTGTGTTTGTAATGATAGATATAAAGAATATATCAATTTGTTTCAAAAATTTTCATGCAGACTAATTAAAGCTCTTTGTATTAGGGGCCAACTCAGGAATTTGCTTGAGATGTGTTTTTTAAACAAAATTGAAAAAAAAAGTTAATTATTCATAGAAGAGTGTCATTTATATATATATTTTTAATTTTTATATACAAATTAATATAAAAATTGAAAAAATGAAGTGTCAACAAACACTCCAAATCTCCATGTGGCTCCGCCCATAAGTCTGTAGAGAAAATTATTATGAACATAACCCCTTAATTCAAAAATTAAAAGTAGGTATGTAAACGAACCGAACGAACACAAACAAAGATATGTTTATGTTTGTTCGTTTAATTTTAACCGAACAAATGAACGAACGAACACAAACAACTAAACGGACATAATTTCTTGTTCGTGTTTGTTCGTTAAAATAATAAACGCACACAAACGAACGCAAACGAACATTGAGTATTGTTTTTTTTCTTTTTTACTTCATATTTTTAATATATGTTTTAAAATTTTCTTTAAATATAATACTTTTGTTATGAAAAACAATAAATATAAATGGACATATGTGAATAAATTTAAATGAACATAAACGAACGGGTTACCGAACGTTCACGAACGTAAATGAACGAACAAGCCCTTTGTTCATGTTCGTTCATTTAACTAAACGAACAAAAAATCTTGTTCATGTTTGTTCGTTTAATAAATAAACGAACATTTCGCCGAACAATTCACGAACGGTTCGTTGAACTTTCAATTTATTTATGGCCCTAATTAAAAGATTATTATGTGTTTAAATGCGTTCAATTATATATACTTTAATATATTATAGTAATAACATGAACAAACATGAACAAACATGAACAAGAAATGTTCGTGAATTTATTAAACGAACAAACATGAACAAGATTAAAATAGTTATCGTACCAAGAAATGTTTCAATTTTGACAATAAAATTACTTTTTTTCCAATAAAAAACTAATCGAGTTACTAATCGAGTTACTAAATTATAACTTTCAAAAAATCTTGTTCATGTTTTTCATTATTGCAATAAATAAATTGTAACCCCCTACACCTAAACCCTATACCTTAAACTAACTCTCTATACCCTAAAACTGAGGCGCTTGTGGAAAGTTTCAGTTTCCACCGCCTGTGTATAGAATATTTATCCATTAATATAATGTATAAGTTTTAGAGATTAAAATAGTTATCGTACCAAGAAATGTTTCAATTTTGACAATAAAATTACTTTTTTTCAATAAAAAACTAATCGAGTTACTAAATTATAACTTTTAAAAAATACACATTTATAACCGAACACATAATTAAGTTACTTTATGTGTATTTTACTCCTTTAAAAAAATCTAAATCTAGAACAGCTTGAAGCCACTACTCTTGTCCGTTCAGTTTTTAAAATGACATGGAAAATCTTTAGTGAAGATTCATTGGTTGGAAAAATGACTTGAAAAAGTCATGGTGAAGTGGGTGGTTTTCATTGGTTGGTCCTATGGATGACGTGGTGGGAATTACCCATAATATAATTTTTCACTTATTAGGGATTAGCTGTTTAAATGAAATTAATTGAAAGCGATTAACAGCTAGTTCAACTTGGAAAGACTAATTAAAAGAAAATCAATGCATTGGGATTAAAACCTAATTGCCATGCCCAAAAGTCATCCCATGTCCATGCCCTAAATTGACCATAATTTAGTCATGCCTAATTTTTTTGTCCTTCACTATGTAGCCTATCTTCACCTTAATGTACTCTTTATCTTCCTACTATATTGTCATTTAACCATAATATATATTATTTTGACCCGAGTTACTTATAATATAAAAAATATAGTAGTCGATTGAATACCAATTCAGTTAATATCATTGTTATTACATCATTCAATAGGTTGTGAGTTCGAGTACACTTAAACATATTTATCTTTAATTATTCTTGAACAATTTTTACCTAGGGGAGGGAGAAAGAGAATTTTACTCCTATTGGGTCTTGAACTCACAACCTAGAGAAAGAGGAGGGTGTCAACTTGAGAACTTTAACCATATGTTCTAGAGATTATTGACATATTTGTCTTTAACTTAAAAATCAAAAGGATTATGAATAATTTAAACAACGTAATTTATATGTTAAAATCTTCATAACCAAAATGTTACTATTTATATTTTTGAAAATTAGGTTGGCTTCTTTTATAATAATAGTTTCGGTGCAATGCACAAAACAACGTAATAAGGTTGAATTACATTTCAAGTCAATTAATTATAAGTTTGATAATAAATATTATTTTTTCTTAAAAGTTACAAACAAGTCACTCAATTAAAATATTGTTTCAAATGTCACTGGTTGTTAAATATTAGACGAGAATAATAATGTGACATGATATAATAATAGTTTTAGTTTTTAACACTTATACAATCTATTAATTTGATCCTAATTCAAAATAATTCAATAAATTTAATTTTTAAATTTTTTAATCATTTTACTCCTTTGTTCTTCTCCTAAAAATGTTATATCACTTTTATATTTTTTTCTTGGTATAATAATAATTTAACAATAACTTGTTGGTGTATTATGGCAGAATAAAGTTATTGAATGATTGCTTTAATAGTATCATAAAAAAGACTAAATTTATGAGTTTTTAAAAAACGAAAGGGTAACAATATTAAATTGTTTCAAATTCGGAAAAAATGGAATGCTTAAGTTTTGGAGACTAGAAATATTATCATATCAAGCCACATTAAACGTTTGATTCTATTTTAACGATAAATTGACGTGCTTGTAACATTATTTTAATTGAGTGCTATATTTATAACTTTTAAAAAAAAATGGTTTGTCTGTTACCAAACTCATAATTAAGTGACTTTGGTTATAGTTTATCCCAAAATAATAACTTAAATATGTTTATATTTAAATAATGTAAAACTTGTCTGAACAAATCTAGATTAAAAACTGACACTTAATATCAACAAGTGTTGGGTGCATTGGTAAGACACAATGCACTCTCAAAAAGTATTCAATCATTAAAAATGACATTATTAAAAGAACAACTACGCAACCCGAACATGAGCAGTAAAACGGACATGCATATTACAAAAAAAACCCTTACACTTCATCTATATAAGGTAAAACTCAAAACTTGGAATCATAAAGTTCCCAAATATTTAACCTCACCAACCCTAGGCCTCATTCATTAGTTATTATTGTCATTTTGAACATTGAGTAGATTGATTCAATGAACGTAGAAAAATGAATTCAATCTTATGACTAATTAGAATAAAAACAAAATAGCATTACCTTAAACTTTTTAATCAATATTATATTTATAGCATTATATAAATCATTTGAGTAGAAAAAATATTTTATAGATTTGATAATACCAGACATTGCATATTATATAATATGTAATATACAAATAATTCAAAAATCATGTAATATAAATATGATACTCATTTTCTAAATAAACATAATACTCCTAATTTTCGAACACGACATAAATATATCCAACTTCGAATTGCTCTTTTTTGTATATACTATAAATATGCGTATGAAAAGAGAAAGAAAAAACAAACACAACAAAACAAAATTGAAATGAGATGTCTTTGGTAATTGGTACACGAAAGTGAATAATTTGTAGTAAATAATGATAAATGAGTTGAAAAACAATGGGAAATTATAGCCAAAGTCCAATTTCAACTGACGTTTGCAACCCAATTTTTTCCTTGCTTCTTTCTTGCTATGCATGGCTCCATGGAAGATATAATTGAAAATGACTTGTTTTTTTACCCATATATTCAAATATTAATTTATATCTCTTTTACTTTTACCATTTTAATAAAAAATTTAGAAATACCAACCATCGGTTGGCCTAGTGGGATGAGGCATTGGTCCCTTAAGCAAGGTAAGTGGTTTGAATCCTGACGTTATGTACAGAAAAAATCAGGTTGGGAGAGTTGCTCTCATATTGAACCTATGCAAAACTTGATTCGAATGAATCGATAAATGAGTCAGATATCAATGGTTAAACAAAAAATAATGATTTTGAAAATAAAATCATATGTTGAATCGGCCGAATCAATAAGAAAAAAATGTTTTTATAATTATGAAAATATAAATAAATCTAGACAAAATCCGAAGATGCATTATGAAAAGAAATATACAGATTAAAATAATTCACAGCTTTGTTAATCCAATATTTAATAAAATAAAATAAATATTTTATGATAAATGTGATGGAATAAGTACTTGAAAATTATTCTAATACTAAAAATCATTATTGGGGGCAATATTACTTTGACTAGTTTACAAGCCACATCATGTTTATGTTGTTTTGATTAAAATCAATCAAACTCAGCGTGGCAATCTTTGTGCCGACCTATTAATAATGTGGAAAACTTATGGTTATTGAATTAGATATTTAATTAAAGAAGAAACATAGCTGACTTTGAGAAAATTATTTATTACTAGGGGAAAATGTTAGGTTGGAATTTTGGGCAATTAAAATAAACGTTTGCTTAAAAGAAAGAAAAGGACAAAAAAATATTCTTAACCAAATTGATTGATAAAATGGATTCAACTTATTAATCTTAACTTTTGATGAAATTGGATATGTAGTACAATGTTTTCCTTTGACTCCCAAAATATTATTTTAGAAAAATTGTAGAGATTAAAATCAACTGAAAAATGTGTTTGGATTCGACTACGACTACGAATGTGATGTGAAAAATTAAAATGACTCTTAAAGACATTAGACAAAAGTTATATATAATATAAAATTTAAATTATTTTAACCTTAAGGAATTATTAAAAATATGTAAAATTGTAGCTTTATAAGTAGCATTATTTTATTAAAATCAGTGAGTTAACCCTATCTATTCGATTATAAATTTTATTAACCAAACAATAATCAATTTAATCGAAACCGATAAAATAAAAAATATTAATTTAGTTGACTTACACCGAGCTTTGGACATTTTAATGTGAAAAAAAAGGTAGAGGTGGCAAACGGGGTATTCGAATCAGGTTATTTCAGGTCGAATCAGATTTGGTCGAGTATCAGTTCAGATCGGGTCACATCGGTTCGATTGATTTTCGAGTTGGTCAGTCTGAATCGGGTCACATCAGTTCAGTTGATTCGGGTGGATTGATTTCAGGTCGGGTAAAAATCAGTTCAATAGGAGATTAATATATTTCAGTCGGGTTTTTAAGTCGGATCAGTTTTATAAACCTACAAATGACTTTATAAAGCTATTATATTTGACTTTTTTATGAGTTGTGTGACGATTCACATCAAATCTTTCATTATTTATTTTAATTTTTTTTTTATTTCGGGTTGCCTTCGATTCGGGTTACTTTCTGTTCGGATGAAATTGGTTCGGGTCCGTTCTGTTGAAAAATCGGATCGAGTCCATATCGGTTCATCTAAAAATCGAGTCGATTTCAATTTGATTCGGTTTGTTTCAGATTTCAGATCAATTTCGGATCATCCTGTTCAGGACGATATCAGGTGTTGGATAAGATAAAATCAGTTCGGGTCTCTAATCAGTTTGCCACCTCTAAAAACGGTTTAAAAAATGTGGAATTCATCTCCCAATCCCAAATTGAGGCAGATAAAATTACCAAATTCAATTAAGAACCTAAGCCTACATAGTAAATTACGTTCCAAAGATGATAGGTTTGCCAACTTTCTTAGGCTATTTGTGAAAAAGAAAACACGTGCAGTTCTCCTCCCAAATTAAATAACCAAAATTCAACTATCAAACCTAAGCCTAAGCTTGTAATTTACATTCCTAAGACCATAGCTTTGCCAAATTCTTTTAGGATATTTGTTAAAAATATGTGATTATATATATTTGGCTTGGCTTCACAGCTATACCATTTCACAACGAAACAATTGTTTCATTTTTCTCAAAGTTGTCATTCAATTTGAAGCATTTATGATAAAAACAAAAAAAAATTATTAATTATCATAAGTTGATTGGAAAATTTGTTGGTTCAAATCAATATTTTCTTCTATCTCCACCTTATCTCACAAGTTTCAAACTTTGTCCAAGTAAACAGAAAACAGTACCTGAATAACTTCAACAGTGGCAATTTGAGATATCTGTTCAGGGAGCCTTAGCCCAACCAACCTGTAATTCAAATACTGCTTCAAGAAAAAGAATATCAATAAACATCCAACATGCTCATGTCTAAACAAAAATAAAATAAAAAATAAAAACACAAAAAATGGAAAGAGCAAAGTGGACAATCTGGCAACAAAGTGATCTGTTTGCTCTTAAACAAATGCAAAGGCACATTGCACAGGTCTCTTAATGAAAATTACCTGATCGTAGGAGTTATCATTGCTGCACTTAATAAGATGAAGGATATCCACAGCATGAAAGCAAACAATGTCAGTAGCAAGTTCCTTTAGTAAATGATGAAGAACAATTGAGACACATGGCGAACCACGAAACAATTCCTCCTGACTTCTCCCTAGTTCAAGCTCAATAAGTACTTTTCCACCCGCCTCGTACAAAAGACAACGGAAACATTGTCAACTCGGTGTATTACAAAGAAAAAATAATCATGGAATAGCAATAACTCAAACTAGATGAACATTATCTCAAAGTAATGGCAACAATGCAGTTATCAAAGAATTCCTAGACAAGTTCCATACATCCAAAATCAGTAATTCAATGTTCCATACAAAAATTAATCATGGAATAGCAATAATTCAGACCAGGTGAAAACTGTCTCAAAGTAATGGCAACATTGCGGTTATCAAAGAATTCCTAGACAAGTTCCATACATCCAAAATCAGTAATCCAATGTTCTGCTTAAGTTTTGACCTTTGCTGATTCTGAATGATTCTATTATATGCAAAAATAACTGACAACACTGAATTTGTTGCAGAAATGTTATTATTGATGAAAATGAAACTATAACCTAAATATGCAGATGCTTTTGGAAAGTAATAAGCTCATTACTGACCGGAGATGCATCATTTAATATGCTTTTCATGATAAACTCGACAGATGGTTCCATCACACTGACAAGTGACCTCGTACTGTCGGCAAAACTTCCATGTGCAGTTTCCTTTGTTGATGATATCCGTGTAAATATGAGTTTGATGTCATTAACACAAGTAATTAGATATCCTGCAACAACAGCATCAAACAAGTCATGCCAACAAATCAATAGAAACTATAATTCGCAAAGCAAAATCAGATTGAGCCAAAGCATCTCCACACTATTTCCTAGGTCTGATTAGCTGAAGTTGGTAACTTTAGAATCAACACATCAAATATGCATGCATGAAGGGGTGATATATCAACATTGGCATATGGTTGTGTAAATAAATTTACAAACCACCTGTATCGCACGAGGGAAACTTCTGCGCACGATGAGCAATACACAGGCGACAATAGGCAGATGCTAAGGGATCTGCTAACCCCCTTGTCATCATGACCAGGCGCTGAAGAGACTCTGCTGGTTGTTCAATCAGAAAGTGCCAACAAGGGAAGATAGCCAGTTCCAAATAACTGAAATACAAACCAAAGTGCCATGTGCTAAAAAACCATGTTTACAAGAAAGAAAGAGATAAAGAAGTAGAGATAACTTAGTATTGCAATTACAGTACAAAAGAAAAGGAAAACGACAAAATTAATACTATAAAATAGCAACAGCAAGCAAATAAAACTAAGCAAATATGAAAAGTATGATGTTGCATCAACGGCATCACTATGAAATATTAAACCTAAAAAAAGATAAAACAGAATATGAAACGCTCCTCACATGCATAGAAGAAGTTCTCGAATGGTTCCAACCTTGCAAAACCAGTTATAGCAAGTTTCCTTGGCATCAGTAGGAACATCACTTGCTGCAAAATACTCTGCTATAAATCCAGAAAAATTTTCAGTAAAATCAATCCAGTTGCAATAATCTAGGTTTAAAACCAGAAGGTCAACCAAACAGATGACTGAAAGCAAGACTGCAAGCACCAAAAGACATATCTACAGCGCCTTCTTCTCTGATTTAATTATATTGAGAAATAAAAACACCACCTTATAGATTCTTGGTGAAGTGGACAAGGAAAAGCAACTGAGAAACACTACAAGAATGTTCAAACAAATTTTTTGGTTGCTAACGATAAATTGTATTATGAAAGAAGAATATTTACCTAATCTGTACAAAAAATGGATCAAGCTTGAACAATCCCCTTTTTCACCAACATATCATAGACTCTATCCACCTTGCTTGCTTCAACTTTGAACAGGTTGTGAGCATCAGATTTCTTGCTAATATTTTAATCATAGGCACTATTCTCATCTTTAGTTAAAAACAATAAAGATAGCCAGTTCCAAATAACTGAAATACAAACCAAATTAATGGTATACAAACGTCTTAAGGAGCAAAATTTGGCTCCATCTTCAGCAAATTCAGCTTTCTGCATAATGTGTTCCCATACCATGTCTCCAAGCATGTCTAATACATCCGTAACAAGGACAAACAATGTTGGATAAAAATTTAGAACTGATGTGTCCATTAGAAGCCTTGCAACCTGCAAAATTAAAAAACACAGTTTCATGTCCATATAAAAGCATTATAAAACAATATATACACCGACCTCAATTTTCACATCAGACCGATATTAGTTACCACGTGTCTCAACATCATACAAAAAGTACACAACAAAGTTTAACTATTTCATATAAATGGACAAGAGTAATTGAATCCCCTCACCACCTGCATGAAAGTGTTCAAGCTCGGTTTCAATAAGTTAATTATATTCAGAATTTAAGATTCTCATATGATGAAACATCAATATAACTAATTGTATGAGCTAAAGGTTACAGATAAAAACATAGCTAATCATGCAGATATTTGGTCCTTTCTACACCTTTATTTTATTAACTATTAGATGGAGCTCAAAAGTTAATATTAGAGATAAATTCACCTTTATAGATAACTTCAAAGATTCTACATGATCTTCATTGTGCCAAGCGCGATTTATTTCATCTTTCAGTTCATGTAATCGTGACACATATTCCTGTTGTGTGATAACCTTGGTACTCTCTTCTGAAGATTTTTGTGGATCATCCAGTTCTTCCAGATGTGTGCTACTTGAGATTTCTCATGTGCTACAAATTAGTCTCATAGAATAGCTACAATCAGAACATTGTTCAAGTAAATGGAAAATAAAAACTTACAGCACCAAGCTGACTACTAAAGCCTACAGGGACACAACTAAACTAATAAGTAATAACAAAAACAAATTGAAAGGAACAGAAACTTTTATACATTTTCCACTTCTCACTATCGTATTGGACATCTGTAAGAAGAACAATGTCTCAATTTCAGTACCAACAAATATATATATATATATATATATATATATATATATGTTCTAAGTTTCAAAAATCTAATTACAAGGCACACATGAAAAAGAAACTTTATCCAAAAACACCAAATGTTGTCTACAATCCTCATACCAAAGCCAACATATATTCCTCTCACTGGCAGGGGAGTCTAAAAGCTCCGCAGCCGATATCGTATTCTTACTACATGTCAGTTTAACTATAAACAAGAATTGCAATACTGAATTAGGACCATTTTGATCTTATATACTAGCTACGAAGTTAAACTCCAGAAGCGATTATGGAGTTTAAGAAATCCACCAGTTGACACTAATATAACTGTTTAAACAGATAAGTGACAAACATATAAACTCGCTTCTGCCGATTTTAAATTCCATCATAGCATAACAACTGATCAAATCTTTAAGTTGACATAGTTACATAAATCTACACGTAGCAAATATATAAAATTCCAAATTTTAACATAATGCAGAGCAGCCATAACTAAACCTACTTTTCAGCATCAATTTAAAACTATAAATTCATAAATAAAATCGATGTTCTTACGGAAGAAACTGAAATCATTTTGGAAACGGGAAATCTCTGCATTAAGAGTCTCTTAAACGAGGTCCACTCCTTCGTTTGAACTTGGACAGAATCATCGAGTCCATTAGAACTGCTCTCAAAATCTTTTTCATCGACGATTTCAACCGATGCATTAGAATCAGGTGCTCTTAGCGGATCAAAGAACTCCTCGTTGTTCCTATTTTCCGCGTTATCATCAACCTACAATCATAAATTCATAAAATATAATCAAATAATCAAAACAAGAGAGAGCGAGAGATTTTAATAAAAAAACGAAATACAATAAAAAAACGACAAAAAAAGAGAGAATTTGAACCTAGCGGAGGATAGGCTGATAAGAAGGAGAAGAGAGAGGGTGGACATCGGCGCGTGACCGAGGAAGCGCGTGGGACTGTTCTTCTGCGACGTAGTTTCGTGGTCTGAACTCCATTGAAAAGCTTGCTCTCTCACTAGAGCAAGCTAAGCTTAGAGAAAAAGATCAATTTCGGCTTTCAGACTTTCGATCCATTAGAAACGCACCGTTTTATGTTCTTATTATTGAAATTTGTTTGCTCGGTTTTAAATATCTTTGGGCCTTGTCCTTTCTATTCCCCCAACAAATTAAATGGGCCGTACTGACCTTTCAATATATATATATAGAGAGAGAGAGGTTAAGATCAACTTACATTGTGTAAAACTCAATTATTTTTACACTGTGTAAAACTCAATTATTTTTACACAGTTTTTAAACTGTTGGATGACGGTAATTAATAGCCCAAATTATTTCCTTATCTTTTTTCCCAAGAGATATTCTTCACATTTTTTACTGTTAATCTCATCCATAAATTTCACTCATTGCCAAAATCTTATCAAATCGAGACTAATTAAATCCAAATAAATTTTTGGAGTTAAAATGAAGGGAGATAAGCATTTTAAGTGTGTTCATTTACCATGGAGTAATTGTTTAATTGCACAAAAGTATGACTATTAAGTTTAAAACTTGTCTCCCCTTTGAAAATTTTGAATTTTTTAACACAACCTGAAAAAATTCAATTCGTCTTGATTCAACTTATAATTTTATAAACTCTGACACATATATACTAATAATTATTTTAATACACTCGTTTTGATTCGTCTTAACTAAAAGTTTTTTAAGCACCTTAGTTTTAGGGTTTAGAGAGTTAGTGCAGGGTGTAAGATTTAGGGGTTTAAGTGCAGGGGTTTAGAATTCAGGGGTGGTGGTTAAAATTTAGGGTTTAAGTTAGAATTTAGGGTTTATAGGTTAAAACCTAAATTCTTACCATATTACCTTAAAAACTAAAACCTAACCTCCGAACCTTAAACTCTAACCCTAAACCTTAAATTCTAACCTACCATCATCCCTAAATTCTAAACCCTTACACTAAAGCCCCTAAACCCTACACTCTAAACTAAGTCCCTAAACCCTAAAATTAAGGCAATTGTGAAAACTTTTAGTTTCCAACATTGAATATAAATCCATATATATATATATATATATATGAAGGAAAAAGAATAAGAAACATTGTGCATTGTATATGGATATAGAAAGCAGCTTAAATTAGAATCAATATGTACTATAACATTATAAATAATTATAATTAAATTTATACATAATCTCAAAAATTCGACTAGACTCGAACTCAAATTTCATAAACTTGATTCGAATCAAAATTATTTTAAATAAAATATGATTCGTGAACTCGATTAACTTAAAAAATTATTTGACTCGATCCAACATTCACCCCTAATTAAGTTAGTGATTAAAAAATATATTTTTAATAAAAATATTTTCTAGACATGTTTCATTGGAAAAGTATAATTATATATTAATTCTTTGTATTATAAGAATTATAGAAATATAAAATATTATAAAAATATCATTAATATAAAATTAATTAGTATACTTTTGAATTACTTCCACTCCCGTGTCGTTTGGCATTCTCCTAGTCGACATTTCTTATTATAATATAAATTTTAATTACTTCGTGCACAATAAACAGCAAGTAACACCAAATATTATTTTTCATTGCTAGCCAACATACATTTATATTTTATATAAGCTTGGTGCTCAAGCATTGGGTTCTCTAATAAATACGTCATTTTTAAAATTTTCGTTTTTGATTAAAATTCTTAAAATGGGAAAACCCTAACTTTGCTTAGCCAAAGGGCAAGGCTAAATTTCCTCAGGCCAGCTAATATTAAGAGCACCTTTTAATTAATTTTCTCTTCGATTCATTAATAGTGCCCCCCCGGCCACTTTTGACTTTCTAGGACACCATGTGATTGTTGCACTAGCACATGCTAAAACTTCATGTTACAACAAAACAATTAATTAAATAACTTATAAGATAAACAAAATGTTCATACTTAAGTGCTGTAAAAAAATATAAATATATATGCATCGAGACGATGTTGAGATGCCATAAATTAAGGTCCTTTGCATGTAATTTTATCTTGATTTGCAAGTAATTTTAGTAACTAAAATGGTCAAAAATTCCAAGTAAATAAAATATCTAAACCAAAACATATATATTATGTTACCAAAGTTTGACGTGATTGAATTTAACAAGCTAGTGAACTCAATTGATGTGCAACCATTACTTACCGTAACAATTTTTCGATATTAAAAATATATGTTATCCCCTCGATTGGTATAATAGATGTGAAAAGAAAAATATTGTGTTAAATAATACTCGTGTAAAAGCAGATGTTTAAGTGTGTTCAAATTTATGTCCTCTTAAAATATTGTAACATCAATTATATCAATCAAATTAGAACTCAACTGATTTAAAAGATATGTATTTCAACTTTAGGTTAATTTGTTAAAAAATGATACATTTCTCAAAATCGGATATTATTATTATTATTATTATGAATAAGTGTTTTGATAGTATTTTTTAAGAATAGAAATCTTATGTCTCTTTTTGGTGCTCTTATTTATGTCTCAACACCAAAAATTGAGTTTAGAGTTTAGAGTTAAAATTTAAGATTATAGTTTATACTTATGATTTAGGTTATAGGATGTATTTTTTAGGGTTTAAGATTAAAGCTTAAAATTTAATTGTTTAGTGTTGGAACATAAAAAGAGGCACTAAAAATGACAAATGCCTTTTGTTCTTCTCGTAAAAGCGTCATATTGAATTGTTTAAATTTAAACTCGGAATTTTTAAATTGGCAAATCAATAAAGAAATTAAATAATGCAAATCATTTATCACTACACCTGATTAAAACCATTTTAATTAACTTTAACAAATATGAGTAGTCGTGATTCGTGAATAAATGAAAACTTGAGATGAATGCAACAATAATACCGATTAGCTTGAGAACTAATAAAACCTACATTTTTTTATAATTTACTTCATTTCTTAAACTCTAATTTGTTAATTAAGCTTAAGAATTCGACCATACACCCTGCTTTATTTCTTTGGTCAACTCCCCCTTGTTTCTTTTATAAAAGCCCAAATACCTACCATTTTCCATCACCAAATATCTCAAACTTCTCTCTATTTCCTTCCCACATAAAGAAGGAAAATTAGAAAGAAAGAACACAATCCGAGAATTCGAGACCGAAATCACATACAAAAGCAAGATGTCACTTACCAAGATCATCGTCACGATAGCGGTAATGATCGCTTTAGCAACGGGATCCATCGGCGCCGAATCGGACACGGGAAGAAGCCCTACTTTGCTCCCAAAGGCTGGACCACCCCTACTGCCAAAGCCGAGTAGTTTCAACAGGGTAAGTCGTTTCCTCCAGCAAGGAGGTAGAAACCCTAGAGCCGCCGACCATTGCCACAAAGACGAGGAGGTTTGCTACATCCAAGACGGCGCCACCTCCACTTGCTGCAACAACAAATGTGTCTTTTTGGCCACGGACAACCACAACTGCGGTGCATGCAAGAGGAAGTGCAAGTTCACCCAAGTTTGCTGCCGGGGAGAGTGCGTCGAGACTGCTTTCGATAAAAGGCACTGCGGCGCTTGCAACCACCGGTGCAATCCCGGTGAATATTGCGTTTATGGAATGTGCAACTACGCATAAAATTTAAGAGTTCTTATGAGGGTTGGGATTTATTCATATACACAATAAAAGAGAAGTACATTTGAAGTGCTTCTTAAAGGTTATATTTATATAAACATTAATAATTATAATGTAATGGTACAAAAAAAGCTTAAGAAAACATATCTATGAATACTTCATGTTTCTCTAGTCTTGTGCAATTTTTGGAGTTAGGGAGAGTGGGGGGAGGATATTCAATTGTATACTTGCACCATTGTTGTACAAAACAATAAAAAAGATTGTTATTTACTTATTTATATATATTTATGCTAACTATTATCCTGACTAATTAATTGAATTCATAAGTAATACTCATTAATTAAATTGGATTAAAGATTTTTACGTGATTCTACTATTCAATTTCTTTTAAATTAGGGGATTTGGATTTTAATCTATGTTGCACTGACACGGATACGGGGACGAGAATGAGGACGAAAAACGATAATTTTAAAAAATATAGGGTACATGTACGACAAATATAAAATAAAATTATATATATAATTATTATTACTAAAATAACCAATAAAAATAAAATACTAGTAAAAAGTATTTTCTACTTTATATATATATTAATAAAGTGTTCATAAAAAAATTTCCTAAATAAATAAGCAACTAATACTGATATTATTAAAAAAAAAACAAATATCAAGTATCATTTTACTTGGCCCACAAAGGTTATAATTATTTTATTGGGGCTCACAGAACTCATAAAACAACTATTTAATACAATATTTTTCCCTGTTCATCTTTTTCACATGTCTTCTTCTTCAACTTTTCTTCTGCGCTTTTTTTAAGTTGGCCGCTTCAACTCCGCCGTTGAGATTGCCGTTAGAATTCTTGTTGAAGTGCGCGAGTCTCTCAACTGAAAAATAACCTTGGGGACGCGCATGAAAGTCGTATGTTGTCCCCGAAACATCCCAACCGTCCCCGATTGTTTTCAGTCGTACCCTGTCCATGTGGAGAGTCCTCGGTACGTACCTAAACTGTACCCGTCCCAGAAACATTTTGGGTACTTGAAACGTCATGAAACTTAAAATATTGTTTTACTAGTCACAAATCCGACTTGAATTTTTTTTTGATTATATGCATGTCCATCTTACGGTCCATGTTCGGGGTGCGTGGCTGCTCCTCCCAACAATGTCATCTCTAAAGTTCGAACTCACGTCCTCTCCTTGGAAGTGCAATGTGCCTTACCAATGCACCCAACTCTTGTTGGTAAATTCGACTTGAAAATTTAGTTGGAAAATTGATCCCAACCTAACTCGATTCAATTTAATAATTTTTTTTTCATTTTTTAAAATATAAACATAATTGAATAAACTACTAATTTATCGAATTTAGTGACATAAAATCTAAGTAATAATTAAATTATTGCCATAATTCTAATACTTTATATGTAAATTTTTACATACTTTTCTTTATTAAAACTTAACTGATAATATATAAATATATAACATCATTTTTTGTAATTATTTCGAAATGAGTTCCCCTAAACTCAACCATATATCTCGATCCACCTGATATTAAACTTTTATCTGACTTGATATCATATTAAAACTTAAACAACTTGGTATCGATTAAGCATGTCTCTAGTTTCTTTTGTATGCATGTGATTTTTGCTGGGAGACTCACCTACCAAAACCAGATATTCGACATGAATCGATCCAAATTAGTCATAACAAAATCTTGAAAATCGAATAGACAATCGATAAATAATTATCATATTGGGCTGTAACCCCCTCGTCCTGGTCTAGATGACTGACCGGTCCGAGTAGGCTACACGGGGAAAACCGATGTGTTACCCGTTAAGGTCCCACCTCGGTTAGCAACCCTAGAAAAATTTCTTTAATCATATCTTGTCTAAAGGCATATTTATTTCCTATGTGATCAATACAACGAAAGTACCACGGAAAAAAGAGCAACCAGACCAAATTAACACTTTAAACAACCCATTTCGAAGTTACACAACAGGCTGTATCGATACACCAGACAAGGGTATCGATACGCCTTGACCAAGTCAACTGCCTCTAGTCAACTCAGGGAGACCGTATCGATACAGCCCTTGGGTGTATCGATACACCCTCCTCGGTCAACATCTCGCGGTCAACGATACAAAACCGTACCGATACGCCTAGAGCCCGTATTGATATGCCAAAATCTCGTCTAAAACTCAGATTTCCAGTGAGCAATTGGCGTATCGATACACCCCCGCGTATCGATACGCTAGGCTTAAACTGTGCCTCTAAGTGCAAGACCGTATCGATACAACCCTTGGGCGTACCGGTACACCCTGCACTGCAACACTCTAGAAAGCTGCTAAGGACTCCAAACCCTCACTCTAGATGCAATTTAGGACTCTCCTAAGCACAAACAAACATACATACAACATTCACAACCATAATACAGCAACATGGCATTAGATACGAACAAGGGTCATGCATTCAAAGGATCCATGCAATACTCAGAAGGAAGTATAAATAGCATTCATAAGGGTTCATGTTTTAAACATCCAAGCAAGGCATCCATAGGTCAAGTTCATAGACACTTAAACATGAACAAATAAGCACAAAATAGGCATGGTCCTCAATCCACAAAACTAAGTCATAACACAACAATAATTTAGCATGCTCAACTAACACAAATCACCTAAGGAGTTTAACACCAACTCCTACAATTCTATACCCCATCATTTAGGCATTATTACAAAACGCAAATCATACTTGAGCTAGTTAGAGAACTCCAAAAGCTCCTCCCTTGCCCACTTGCCTCCCGAATTCTAATGATCTGCATGTTGGAAACGAAGAGAGCGTAAGCTAACTAGCTTAGTGAGAGAAGCTCTACAATTCAACAAACTTGCAGTTTTCAAAACACTTTTCATAAATGGAAATAAAAAATGGATGCACGAATGACTTTCTCATCAAACTACACATGGTTTGCACATGCATAATCAACATACACACACAGGAGGACTACACATCACCGTTTCGACTAGTAGTTTTTCAATGGGACTACACATCAAAGTACTTTTCTACTAGTCACTGCCGGTGGGACTACACATCACCGCAGTTAAGACAACCATCACGTGAGGCTTGACTTCAACACGACTACACATTAACAACTGTATAAGACAACTCAAGATGCACATGATAATCACAACACATAGTCATTCATCCACTCATAACAAAGCATAGGAGTAGTAACTTACACTCGGGTTTAGGTGAACCATCTAGGTCCCACCCAAACCCCTCAAGAGTTCCATTCGAACACAAATCAACGGTTAACAATTCTACTCACCGATGCTACCTACAAGAAGATCGAGAACCAAGCTCAAGACTCCAAAATCTCTGGATTCGTCCCCGAAGCTTCACCAACTAGATTCCTTGCTTCTAATCATCCCAACACAATTAAAATAGCCACAAATCAGTCCACATTTCAAAGTAGTCAATCCGGAACACAAACCAAGCACAAGACACATGATTTCAACTAAAACAAAACCCCAAATTCTACATTCCCGAGAAGCCCCTAAGCAACACCTAAATCCAATAATTTCAACACTTAAATTACTCCCACAAGCCTTCAAAACAACCCTTACATATAGTCTAACCATCAACCATCACATTTCCACATAAAACACTCTCAAAACTCAACTTAAAACCCTCCAAAAACCTCCCCAAAACCCAAGTTCGGGAAACACCACAAAACCTTGTAAAAATCAAGTGTATTGAACCTTTTAGATTATAAACAACTAATATAACATTAACAATTCAAAATCTTTAGTTAAAAACAATAAAGATAGCATTTTTAATAAAAAATCCTCAAAACCTCAAACTTCAAAAACATGGACAAAAATGAAAACTAAGGGTATTAACTTGAAGAGAATGACGAGGTCAGGTCAAAAGCGAGTTTACCTTTGAAAAATCTTCAAGAATGAGCAAGCTATGAAATGGAATAGTAATTTTGAGAGAGAGGGGTTTTTGACGTTGGAAAGGATGGAAAGGGGAGAGAAGGAGATCATGAATAGTGAAGTGTTTGAAATAAAAGGGTGTTTATTTAGAAGTTTCAAATAATTACTATTTTGCCATTAATGAATGACTATCACCAAAAATCTTAAATTCCAAGAGATTTAGGGTTCTAATTTAATTCCAAAATTGATCCAACACGTAAATTAAATTTTTAAGACAAAAAGAGATTGTTTTCGCCCGACCCTTAAACCCGGGTGTTACATGGGCTATAACCCGTCGGGTACAGATTTCTTTTCCCGTTCCTACTTTTGTTGATGTTAATTTTTCTTTGACGTGGATTGGGCTTGCAGGTGACTGGCGAGTGATAAAAGACGAAGTTTGAAATTTGGACATCTTTGCCATACAAAATAAGAATGAATCTATAGAATAGCTCTAATGGCAAAAAGAAAAGTCCCTCTTTAAAATATTTAAATTCGAATAATTTTATTTGTAAAATATATTTTCATTTTATTAATAGTTAAAACTAAACAAATATTATTAGAGATCACATTAAAAATACTCAAAAATATAATAAGGATGAACTCGAAATACTCAAGAATAGTTCCAATACAAGATCATTGGTTGCATGTATGACCATACGTGCTTTACGTGACCTAGTCTATTTTTGTACATTTTGATGTAATTATATGATAGTGTATGTTCTTTACTCTTAGCCCTTGAAACACATATATTGTGAGATAAATTGTTCGAACCCGAATCTCTTAAAGAAAATAACACTTCCTTTTTCAGTGAGACCACTCAAATCTAATTATTGACCTGTTTATTAAAGTAAGACATAATTTAAAGACTAATATTACTTCTTTATATATATATATATATATATATATATGAGATAGGATCCAGTTATACAGTGTAAAACTTTTTAAATTTTACACGTTTTCTTAATCGTTGGATGAGTGAAACGGATGGATGGGATTAACAGTAGAATATGTGAAGATTATCACTTGCGAAAAAAGGTAAGGAGTTAATCTCGGCCATCCATTTTCCTCATCCAATAATCTAAAAAACGTGTAAAACTTAAAGAGTTTTACACTGTGTAAGTTGATCTTAATTAACCATATATATAAATATAAGGGAAGTCAACGTACCAAAATGTCTTGATCGCAGACATTTTATTTCGTGGTGATTTTTATAAAATATATAAAAAGTTTGAATCACATTCACACACCCCAAAAGACTGAAGTTCATAATTGGTCCTAAAAATACATAAATATATATGCATTGAGTCAATATTAAAATACCATATATTAAGGTTCTCTGTATATGTGTAAATGTCTCTACTTATATTTTTTGTATTGCTATTTCATCTTAGTTTACAAGTAATTTTTTGGTTAAGAGTTTTAAATATTTTTTGATTGAGTTTAATACGATTAACATATTGTTGGTACAAAAGATAACGGGACATAAGATTAAATATGCTTTAGCGCTCAATATCTTTTTATTTATGGGCAGAGATAAGACTGAATCGTATAAACATTGTATCAAAATGTATGTAAAAAATAAGTTTAAATATTTAAATTTAATATATAATAATCAATAATCCTTAATTTAACATTTTCATTGTCAATTGAGTACTATTTATGTTGGCATCGTTGTTATAACATTTAGGAAATCATTGATTCCGGTGCACTTTATATCTAGTTTAGACATTATAATTTGTAGTTTTAGAAGAAAAATAATTCATTAAGGTAGCAAAAGAGGTTGTCTATGTATAAATTAATCCAAAACAAATATCTTAAAAGTTAATTAACGAAAAGTTGAGATGAATACAACAATGACTTTGGTTAGCTTAAGAACTAATAAAAACTACTACATTTCTTTCTAATATATTTAATTTCTTAAAAGTTAATTTGTTAACTAATTAAGCTTAAGAATTCCACCACATCCCAAATACACCTCCCCTATTATTACCGTTTCTTAAAAGTTAATTTGTTAATTTGTTACTTCATTTCTTAAACTCTAATTTGTTAATTAAGCTTAAGAATTCGACCATACACCTTGCTTTATTTCTTTGGTCAACTCCCCCTTGTTTCTTTTATAAAAGCCCAAATACCTACCATTTCCATCACCAAATATCTCAAACTTCTCTCTATTTCCTTCCCACATAAAGAAGGAAAATTAGAAAGAAAGAACACAATCCGAGAATTCGAGACCGAAATCACATACAAAAGCAGGATGTCACTTACCAAGATCATCGTCACGATAGCGGTAATGATCGCTTTAGCAACGGGATCCATCGGCGCCGAATCGGACACGGGAAGAAGCCCTACTTTGCTCCCAAAGGCTGGACCACCCCTACTGCCAAAGCCGAGTAGTTTCAACAGGGTAAGTCGTTTCCTCCAGCAAGGAGGTAGAAACCCTAGAGCCGCCGACCATTGCCACAAAGACGAGGAGGTTTGCTACATCCAAGACGGCGCCACCTCCACTTGCTGCAACAACAAATGTGTCTTTTTGGCCACGGACAACCACAACTGCGGTGCATGCAAGAGGAAGTGCAAGTTCACCCAAGTTTGCTGCCGGGGAGAGTGCGTCGAGACTGCTTTCGATAAAAGGCACTGCGGCGCTTGCAACCACCGGTGCAATCCCGGTGAATATTGCGTTTATGGAATGTGCAACTACGCATAAAATTTAAGAGTTCTTATGAGGGTTGGGATTTATTCATATACACAATAAAAGAGAAGTACATTTGAAGTGCTTCTTAAAGGTTATATTTATATAAACATTAATAATTATAATGTAATGGTACAAAAAAAGCTTAAGAAAACATATCTATGAATACTTCATGTTTCTCTAGTCTTGTGCAATTTTTGGAGTTAGGGAGAGTGGGGGGAGGATATTCAATTGTATACTTGCACCATTGTTGTACAAAACAATAAAAAAGATTGTTATTTACTTATTTATATATATTTATGCTAACTATTATCCTGACTAATTAATTGAATTCATAAGTAATACTCATTAATTAAATTGGATTAAAGATTTTTACGTGATTCTACTATTCAATTTCTTTTAAATTAGGGGATTTGAATTTTAATCTATGTTGCACTGACACGGATACGATAACAGATACAGGGACAGAAATGAAAACAAAAAAAAAGACAATTTTAAAAAACATAAGGTACGGTACGACAAATATAAAATAAAATTATATATATAATTATTATTACTGAAATAAATCAATAAAAATAAAATACTAGTGAAAATTATTTTCTACTTTATATATATATATATTTTAATAAAGTGTTCATTAAAAAATTCCCCTAAATAAATAAACAATAAATACTGATATTATTCAAAAAAAAATACTGAGTACCATTTTACTGTGCCCTACAAAGGTTATAATTATTTTATTGGGACCTACAGAACTCATAAAACAACACCATTTAATACAATATTTTTTCCTGTTCATCTTCTTCACAGTCTTCTTCTTCAACTTTTCTTTTGCGTTTTTTCTTTTAAGTTGACCGCTCCAACTCCGCCGGTGAGATTCCCGTTAGAATCTTTGTTGAAGTGCGCGAGTCTCTCAACTGAAAAACAACATTGGGGACGCGCATGAAGGTCGTATGTTGTCCCCAAAACGTCCCCAGAAAAGTTCCAACCGTCCCCGATTGTTTTCAGTCGTACCCTGTCCACGTGGAGCGTTCCCGATACGTACCTAAGCCGTACCAGTTCCAAAAATGTTTCGGGTACTTGAAACGGCATGAAACTTAAAATATTGTTTTACTAGTCACAAATCCGACTTGAAAATTTAGTTGGAAAATTGATCCCAGCCTAACTCGATTCAATTTAATAAAATTTAAATTTTGTTTACATTTTTTAAAAATATCAACATAATTGAATAAACTACTAATTTATCCAATTTAGTGACATAAAATCCAAGTAATAATTAATTTATTGCCATAATTCTAATACTTTATATGTAAATTTTTACATACTTTTTTTATTAAAACTTAACTGATAATATATAAATATATAACATCATTTTTTGTAATTATTCCGAAATAAGTTCCCCTAAACTCAACCATATATCTCGATCCACCTGATATTAAACTTTTATCCGACTTGATATTATATTAAAACTTAAACAACTTGGTATCGCTTAAGCATGTCTCTAGTTTCTTTTGTATGCATATGATTTTTGATGGGAGACTCACCTACCAAAACTAGATATTCGGCATGAATCGATCCAAATTAATCAGAACAAAGTCTTGAAAATCGAATAGACAACCGATAAATAATTATCATATTGGGCTATAACCCGTGGGGTACAGATTTCTTTTCCCGTCCCTACTTTTGTTGATGTTAATTTTTCTTTGACGTGGATTGGGCTTGCAGGTGACTGGCGAGTGATACAAGACTGAAGTTTGAAATTTGGACATCTTTCCCATACAAAATAAGAATGAATCTATAGAATAGCTCTAATGGCAAAAAGAAAATTCCCTCTTTAAAATATTTAAATTCGAATAATTTTATTTGTAAAATATATTTTATTTTATTAATAGTTAAAATTAAACAAATATTATTAGAGATCACATTAAAAATACTCAAAAATATAATAAGGATGAACTCAAAATACTCAAGAATAGTTCCAATACAAGATCATTGGTTGCATGTATGACCATACGTGCTTTATGTGACCTGATCTATTTTTTTTTTACATTTTGATATAATTATATGGTAGTGTATGTTCTTTATTCTTAGCCATTTGAAACACATATATTGTGCAGACAAGTTGTTCGAACTTGAATCTCTTAAAGAAAATAACACTTCCTTTTTCAGTGAGACCACTCAAATCTAATTATTGACCTGTTTATTAAAGTAAGACATAATTCAAATACTAATATTACTTCTTTATATATGAGATAAGATCCAATTACACAATGTAAAACTTTTTAAATTTTACACGTTTTCTTGATCGTTGGATGAGTGAAACGGATGGATGAGATTAACAGTAGAATATGTGAAGATTATTACTTGGGAAAAAAAGGTAAGGGGTTAATCTCGGCCATCCATTTTTCTCATCCAACGATCCAAAAAACGTGTAAAACTTAAAAAGTTTTACACTGTGTAAGTTGATCTTAACTCTATATATATATATAAGGGAAGTCAACGTACCAAAATGTCTGATCGCAGACATTTTATTTTGTGGTGATTTTTATAAAATATATAAAAAGTTTGAATCATTCACACACCCCAAAAGACTGAAGTTCACAATTGGTCCTAAAAATACATAAATATATGCATTGAGTCAATATTAAAATACCATATATTAAGGTTCTCTGTATATGTGTAAATGTCTCTACTTATATATTTTTTATTGCTATTTCATCTTAGTTTACAAGTAATTTTTCGATTAAGAGTTTTAAATATTTTTCGATTGAGTTTAATACGATTAACATGTTGTTGGTACAAAAGATAACGAGACATAAGATTAAACATGCTCAAGCGTTCAATATCTTCCTATTTATAGGTAGAGAAATAAGACTGAATCGTACAAACATTGTATCAAAATGTATGTAAAAAATAAGTATAAATATTTAAATTTAATATATAATAATCAATAATCCTTAATTTAACATTTTTCATTGTCAATTGAGTACTAGTTATGTTGGCATCGTTGTTATAACATTTAGGAAATCATTGATTCCGGTGTACTTTATATCTAGTTTAGACATTATAATTTGTAGTTTTAGAAGAAAAATAATTCATTAAGGTAGCAAAAGAGGTTGTCTATGTATAAATTAATCCGAAACAAATATCTTAAAAGTTAATTAACGAAAAGTTGAGATGAATACAACAATGACTTTGGTTAGCTTAAGAACTAATAAAAACTACTACATTTCTTTCTAATATATTTAATTTCTTAAAAGTTAATTTGTTAACTAATTAAGCTTAAGAATTCCACCACATCCCAAATACACCTCCCCTATTATTACCGTTTCTTTGGTCAACCCTCCCTTTATTTCCTTTATAAACCTAAATCCCTCCGGTCATTTTCCTTCACCAAACTTCCCTCAATTTTCTTTATAAAAAAAACCCTAACAAAAGGGCACCTTCAAGAATCCCACACTCAAAACACAGAAAAAAACAACAACATGGAACTTACCAAGATCATCGTCACGATATCGATAATGATCGCTCTAGCAACGGGAACCATCGACGCCGACGACGACACGGGAAGAAGCCCTACTTTGCTCCCAAACGCTGGACCACCCCTACTGCCAAAGCCGAGTAATTTCAGGAGTGTAAGTCGTTTCCTCCAGCAAAGAGGTAGAAACCCTAGAGTCACGGACCATTGCCACAAAGAAGAGGAGGTTTGCTACATTCAAGACGGCGCCACCTCCACTTGCTGCAACAACAAATGTGTCTTTTTGGCCACGGACAACCACAACTGTGGTGCATGCAAGAGGAAGTGCAAGTTCACCCAAGTTTGCTGCCGGGGAGAGTGCGTCGAGACTGCTTCCGATAAAAGGCACTGCGGCGCTTGCAACCACCGGTGCAGTCCCGGTGAATATTGCGTTTACGGAATGTGTAACTACGCATGATTTATATAATAAAACGAAGCACAGTGGTTCTTAAAGGTTATATTTATATAATCATTAATAATTTTAATGTAATGGCATACAATAAAAAGATTATGTTTAATTTAAATATTATGTTAATTATGTAAAACCTTTAATCAGTAACCTCCATTGAAGACGATAGGAAGTAGACGAGAGAGCAAGAGTAGAGTGAAATCAGAGAGCCAAACACAATTTTGATTAATTTCAAAGAGAATACAATACTGACTTAACCATTATTATAGTCTTGACCCAATAACAACCAATTAGTTGTAACTGCCCAACTACTCACAACAACCCAATTACAAATTTTATACTTCTAATAAATTATCGTTATTAGATGGGACTCGACTCACCACGTCATTTGTGGTCTCAGCCAATAAAATTTATTTATGTAAAAAAAATCCAAATAACTACATATTCTTTATTTATATGTAGGAGAGAGGTAAAAAATCACTTTGAGTAAAAATGACATCGATGAATCTTATCAGCTAAGACTACGAATGACGTGTGGAGCCGGTCCATCTAATAATTTTTCTATTTTCTGACATGTAAATGCCTCCTTATTAACATTTTCATTTTAATAGCAGTACTAACGTTGACTTCCTAAACTTCTTTTCCATGAAAAATGGTTCAATGATGAGTAGGAAAAAATTGATTTAATAATTTCTTTTCTCAAGTTAAAATTAAGGGGTAAAATACACATATCATCACTCAACTATCTTCTCACTCTTATTTCGGTCACTCAATTTCAAACTTTTTAATTTACTAACTGAACTTTCGAATTGTTTCTATTTTGGTCACTCGCGATTATTTTATTATTATTTTCAATTTTTGTTATTTATTATCATTAAATAATATAAAAATAATTTAAAATATAAAATTAAATCCAACTGTTCGCCGGCCACCATTCATCGTCGTCGGACACCACTGCCGATGGCTGTAGATGGTGATAGTTTAGTCCCGTATTTCACCGGTTGTTTTGTCTTGCCCCCTGGAGTCCAAATTTGACCTCCATTTTGCTGAAAAATACTCCGAAGTCTACGAAAAAGAGATCGAAAGTTAGGGACCGAAAAGTTTCAAAGGAGATTTTCAGGTTTTGGGACATTTTCCGGTGAAACAAACACCAAATTCAGACTCAACGTGTCAAAACCAGTCTACCGATACAATTTGGGATCAAACGGTCGTCGATTCTGAGACCAACAGTGGTCGACGATGGTGGTCATTTTTTCATATTTTTAAATTTAATAATAATAATATGATTTTATTATTTATTTTAAATTATTTTTATATTTAATAATATTAAAAAATTCAAAAATAATAATAAAATATTCCAGAGTGACCAAAACAAGAGCAATTCAAAAGTTCAGTTAATAAATTAAAAAGTTTAAAAGTTGAGTGACCAAAATAGGAATGAGAAGATAGTTGAGTGGTGAAGGATATATTTTACCCTAAAATTAATTTATTTAATGAATTATTCAAAACATTTTTTTTCTAAAGGGCCAGCTGACATTATTATTAATAAATAAAGAGTTACAACTGAAAGGTAAAGTAAATGAACCTCGACATTTTAACCCTTTGAAGACTGAAACTCAAAAGGCAGTCCGGCGAAACCACAAAATCTCCGGCCAAACCAAGTTGAGTCGAAGCAATTCTAAGATGGAGATATGGTTAAGAAGATGGGGATAAGATAAAAGGGAGCCCCTTGCTGAAAATTATAGGATTCAAACTCTACGGCGGTTCTAGATTCCGTCTGTCGGCCGAAATGAGTGGAACGACCACCGATGGGGTTTCTTCAATCCAGGAAGCATCTTGACTAGCTTTTAAACCCTCCTTCGCCAAGGTATGAGCCGCTTTGTTTGTATTACGGTGACCGAAGCGAAAGTTGCATCTGTGGAAATTTCTAACCAATTCCTTTCCATTGATGATATAAGTGCTGATGTTCGAGAAATCAGGGCCCGAAGCTTTAAGTTTCTCAATAATGGATCCAGCGTCTCCTTCAAGCACTACTTCAATGAAACCCAAGTCTAAGACAAATTGGAGGCCGTCAATGGCGGCTAGGGCTTCTGCCGCAAAGGAATTTTGCACCGCATCATGCAATCGGTAACAGGACCCTAGCACTTGCCCTTCGTTATTTCGAATTATAATACCTGAGAAAGATTTTCTTATTTAGACAAGAAATGTCTAGTCAAAATTCAAAAACCATGATATCCAATTAAATGTATAGAATTGATACACATAAAAAAATGATAGGTAGACACGCATGGTAAGGGGAGAACTATTCATATTCAAGTAGATGTCTTTAATGTTTGTGTACAATCATTTTAACCCTATTTTTTAAAAGTATTTTAAGCTTCAACGTTTCATTTTGGGTTAAAATAGTTTTTCTGTAGATGAAAACAGTTAGTCAACTAACAGTAAATGAATAGACAAACATACATGACAATGCACGCTGCGCTGACATTAGGGGTGGGAGAAAATACCCGACCCGATTGACCCGACCCGAAAACCCGATGACCCGAAACAAAAATACCGGGTAATTCCCGAAAAAAATTACCCGACCGGGCCGGGTACCCGACCCGGTAAATTTACCGGGACACGGGCCGAGAGTTTTCCCTTACCGGGTACCCGACCCGACCCGATAAAATTTAATATATATTTTTTATATTTAAAATTATATTTTTATTTTATGTTTCTTAATATTTTTACTCTAAAATTAAGTTTAAATCCCTACATTTTTTCTATGTTTGTATTATATTCTTTTAAGTTTTAAGTTTAATTTTTTTTTAAATATTTTTGTGTTTAACATATGATTTTTTTTAATTTTAAAATTAAAAAAATAAAAAAATATATGAACCGGGTACCCGGTACCCTGTACCCGATTACTCGGGTACCCGAATTTTACGGGTACTCGAATCCCGGGTACCCGGATATAATGGGCCGGGACACGGGCCGTTTAAAGAGGTACCCGGATGAACTGGGTACCCGAATCCCGGGTACCCGACAATTCCCACCCCTAGCTGACATAGCTCTATAATATAGACAAATGTGCTAAGTTTACATAATGGCTCGTTAGTCAAAAAAATAATTTTATAAAATCGTATAAAATATAAAATTATTTTTTTTAAATTATATGGGCTTTAACCCAAATAATTTGAAGCAAAATGGGAATATTTTTTCGGAGGTGGGCCATAGTGAAAGGTTGGCCCAGGGAACCTCAAAATCAAGTGATCCTTTGAATTGTAGGGCAGATGTCAAGACACACTTACCCTTGCCAAATGTATGCAAGAAAAATAAGGAGGGGTCGTTGGAAAAACACGTTTCAAAGGGTCGGATTAATGAAGAACAACTCTTAGATATCCCTGAATTAAAGTCAAATGCAATTACAGAAAGAGTCAAGAGAAGTTATGCTTTATTTTCTGGACCAGTCCTAAGTCCTTGTTCTGACTTTGCTGGATTAATGGCACAATCTTTGATTTTGCTTTGTAACTAAACTGGACCTTATGCTTTAAATAAGTTGGGATCCCATTTGTTTCGATCACCAAATTAGATCATACTTTTTTTCTCTATTTAAGTTTAAGGAAGTTTTTAATGTGACGTCTAATTATAAATTAATAAACTGCTTTTGCTGAGAAAAAAATATTCAAAAACATAATTATAAGCATTGAAAACGATTAGCTGATTGAAGAAAACATTTGCTTTTTCAAAAGTTAACTCGTTTTCGTCTTATGCAATATATTAAAATCAAGTCAACCTCCCTAAATGTCTGATCCTAGACATTTGACGTTCATGTTATTCTAATATTTTATACAAATTGAAATCTCAGTCTTTGAAATACATAGAATAAAAAATATATATTTGTATTAAATAAATACCTGACCCGTACAGTTGGAGCAACGTGGCTTAATGCTCAGCTGCTGCATTTGTGTTTTGAGATCATGGTCGATTTTAGTGGTCTGAATAAAGTTAAAACTGAAGATTTTATTCCGGAGGGAATGATGAGGAAATGCCAGGTTGCATGAAAACATCTTAATTATGAATCCCACATTCACCATTTGAATATTTTGATGTAGAGTAGGGTAGGTTAAAAAGATTTAGGAGTTTTATATAATTTATTAAAATGAATACTCAAGTTAAAAGAAAATAAATATTTATTGATTTATTGTGTGCGTAATAAGACTAATTTTTGAATAAAAAGAAATAACATGACTCAAAATTTATAAGCTACAACAACATTTTTTTCTCATGTACTTTACCACTAGTTCATAACTATTTTTTCCCTTATAAACATTTAGCAAGAATTTTCTTTTTTCTGGAGCTCGGTACGACTGTTTTTATTGCATTATTTAGAATCACCCACATTTAAATGTGTAGTTATATATGGACATCGATAAAGTAGTATAATATTCAATGGTCTAGGCTGATTCATTGATGTTTCATGTTCGTGGATTGTTCAGGGTTAGAATTCACCATTTCATTTCTACTATGATTGAGGTGTTTTTGAATTGTGTAGCAGGTTTTTTTTGAACATTTTTTGCCTAGCGGGAGGGGAAGAAGGAATTTGATCATACTAAAATTAGAACCCAAAATCTAGAAAAAGAGATTCGATGTCAACAAAAATCTTTTAACCATCTGCTCTAAGTTATATTGACATTATATTTATATATAACATGAAGTTTTGAAATTTATGTTATAAGATATTTTAATAAAATTGGTGACATTATTAACAAGAGTATCATATATCGGTGTTCTAAATTGATTGATGTGAGCTCTCGTATTTATTAAAAATATTTCTACTCTTTTTTATTTATTTTTAATAACTCTACCAACAACAAAATATATATAAAAAATAAATATATTTCATCTAAGCATAATTGCACAAACCAAGAACACAAAACTCTCCATTGCCGCACCTATTGTTGCATCCACCGCAGTGTTTGGCATTGAAAGATGGATTCACACATTTTCCCTTACAACACATCTCATTGTACTTACATTTCTTCCCACACTTTCCACAGTTTTGTCTGTCTTTTAATATGTTCACACATTTTTTCTTGCAGCATTGAGGTCCGGGGCTCCCCTTTGCATGACAAATTGCAGGGAACTTCTTGCATGTAACCCTACGACTTCGTTTCTTTTGCAAGGGCCAACGATGGCCTTCGTCCGAAGCGTACTCAGACGAATCCATTGTTACATCATTATGATCTTCAACGGCTGAGTAATTCTCACTACCATCTTGTTGTGATACTGCCGAAATGGTTAGGACGAGAACCATCACGACGACCGATAAGAAAACTAGCTTTTCGAACTTCATAGGGATTGTTTATAAGAAAGTAGAGAAATCAGAGAAGGTGAAGGCTTGAAGGGAATTGGAAATAGAAGTTTGAGATGGAGAATTGGGTGATAGAGAAGGGTATTTATATAGGGAACTAACTACGGAATGTGGGGCATTGGACTTGTAGGGTAATGGTCAGCCCCAGGGCATAAAATAATAAACTAAGTTAGAAGAAGAGCAAAAGGCAGCACATTCACATTCCTAAAATTCAAATACTAAACAAATGAGACATATAGACACGCGTAGGAAGGCTGAATACATCAATAAAGTTGCAGATTCATGTGCTTCTTTATTCATTTTTCTATCCAATTTGGTAATTAAAGTGTAATTAAAGTTTATAGGTTTAATCATTAATACGAGTAATTATTGTGTTAATATATCATTTGGTAACTGAGTTTTTATACTAGGTTTATAGGAGAGTTGGGCCGCGACCCCCAACACTCCAACCTATCTAGCTAACCCCCCATCTACACTCTCATCGGCAGATGCTGTCAATTCCTCACGACATGCATGCCCCTATACCCTTACATACATTGGGTATATATAGGGCTCTTGACCTAAGTTGAGTCCTTCTTGAAGTAGGAGTCTTAAAAGTCAATTACATTAAATATAGACTCCTTTATGCTTTAAATACAGACTCTTTGGACGTTGCCTTCTTCAGCAAGTAAGGATAAGTGCTCCTACTTATCGATCTTGAACTAACTCTACCGACCGCTATAGGCTTCAGGAAGTTGCAAGACTGGGCTCATTAGGCTTAAGAAATTGTCCTCTTGAAATTGTAACCCATCTTGGCTAAGTCGGTGTAACTCCTGCCCGGGCGGCTTTTGGCGGCAGTGCTACTTCGGCAGTGTCCTTGGCGGCAACTTGAGCTACTTCAGTACAATTTCTTTGGTTCCAGCTTTCCTCGCATTGTTCTGTCATCTTCTCTACTTTCCTAGCTATAGCACCTGAAAACATAAACTAAACTAAAACAATAACTTTTCTTTACCAATCATAAGATATTCAATAAAAGCATGATACAAGAGAAGATGTTGTTATAATGCATGCAATGCTCCTACATATGCCTAAATGAGCTTAAGAACAGTAATAATAAGTGCAGGAATGTGTACAAAATATAGGACTCGTGGACACTTTACAGCCGGGTTTAGGAGTTACATTCATAAGTATTTCTTGTCATTTTGAATGAGTGGATAATAAAATAATATAAAAAATGAGTTATATATTTTCAGAGATTGTGATGTTTTTGGATTGATTTATTAGTTCAATCGTGTATTTTTATGATATTGTTTGTTGTTTTTTTGTGTAAATTTCGTTAATATAAATAATGTGAATTTATAAATATTTTAGATTCATTTTTTCAGCCATGACTACGGTTTCGATTGATCTTGTTCTCCGAATATGTTGTCGACTTCGGGTGAAGACACTTATGCGCTTCAAGTGCGCGTCAAAGCTATGACATTATCTCTTAACTGATTAAATTTCGCCAAACAAAATCTTCAATACTAAAAAACTAGGCTAATGCTGGACAATTCTACAGAATTACGGGATGATAATAGCTATTTAATAGATTTAAAATTATTCTCTGACTTGCAGAAAATACCTCGCTCATTCCCTTCAAGTTTCACAAGTCATAGCAAAATTTTTGGCTCGTACAACGGTTTACTTGCTCTATACAACGACTCTTTCTACGAACCAAACTTTGCTTTGTAGAATCCTTAAGAATTAGTGAGTATGACTTTCTTGGTTTTGGTTATGATGTTAAGGCAAATGACTGTAAAATAATAATGATAAAGATGAGAGAAAAAGACACATCAGTCCTGATTTATAGCCTAAGAGCGAATTCTTGGAGCCAGACCAAAATTTTCATTATGCTACGCCACATTTGGATCTTTCCGGTGGTGCTTATTTAGATGGTAAACTGCATTGGATAGCAGAAAACATCCTATTAAGCTTTGATTTAGGGGTTGAGCAGTTTGACCAGATTCCTATATATGAGATTTTTTATGGACATTTTTTATACTTTTATCAGAAATAATTTATTTTATGTTATTTTAATATATCATAATTCGAATTAGTTTTTAGGGTAAAGTTTTCAAACGTAACTTCTTAAATTTGGCTATTTCTTTTAGGTCGAGTTTAGGGGGTTACATTTAGTGGTATCAGAGCTAAGTTCAAACCCTTGGATTGTTGGTTATTTCTTCTAGGCCGGGTTTAGAGGGTTAAAATTATTGGTATCAGAGCAAAGTTCAAACCTTTGGAATGTGAAGCTCACATAAAATTTTAAGCCAAAAATAATATTTACATGCACATCAATTGTTTTGGGGCAAAATGGGAAAGTGTTTATACGAATAAGAATGTGAGGATTCTGGGAGGAAATTTGTGTGTTACTCGAGACCACTGAGGTTATTTTTAGCGACAAAATTGTTGTGATCAATTTCATTTTGAATTGTGGTAAATGAAGGAATATGGAGTTAAAGCGTCATGGACTAAACTAATTGATTCAGATAAAGCATTGACCATGTATCATCTTGATATGAAATGCATAACACAGTCCATATGTGGTAAAAAAAAGTACTAATAGATGATGACAGTGCACACATACCTGCCTAGCTCGACATTTAAGAAAAAATAGCTGAAGTTTTCGATATTCCAGGTGCACCGGCACGTTTTACTACAGTGGCTTATGTGGAGAGCCCGGTTTCGGTTCTACCGCAATTTCATCTTTGATGACTCTAATATCATGTGTACGTCGAAAGCTACTGAAACAACCAAATCAAATGGTGAGTTTGTTTGACTTCTGATTAAATTACATTCCTTGTGTCTATAAGATTTGTTAGTTGTTGAGTGGATCGAAAGATCGATATTTACCAAGAGGGGGGGTGAATTGGAAATTTGAAGGATTGTAGTGGAAATTGGCAAATTAAAATTGAAGAACAAAGAATTTAGAGTGGTTCAAGTTCCAAATGAACTCTACATCTACTACCTTAGTCTCACTAAGGATTTGCAACAATTTCACTAAATTGATCTTCCCCTTTTCTAGGACAAGGAGGCAACCCTTTACAATATCGGTTGATTTTTCTACCCAAAAATCAACCCAACCCTCACACAAGAGAATAAAGGAATTTGTAGGCTAATTAGGTATCTCTCAATACAAATGATAGCCCCGATACAAGCACTCAACCCAATTTTACAAAATATGAATGAAGAACACAAATTGGGATTTTACACAAATTTGGGATTTTTGCTCAAATGCTTGAAATTGATGTTTGGATGTTTGCTTGAAGTTCAATAGTTGTTGCTGATGCTTTTGGATGTCCCTTTTATACATTCTCATTGATTTCTAGCCGTTTGGGTGGTTGGGAACATAAATGGAGCCGTTGGAACCCTCTCTTGCCACCATTAATGCTGTCTGCACCAACCCGTTTCGGAACACGGGAAACCTGTTTCGGAACGGACTAAAATAGAAAGAGCCGTTGGGGTGTATTTAAGAGCCCGTTTCGAAACGCCTTAGGGCCGTTTCGGAACGGTTTTGCCACTGTAAAAGGGTCGTTTCGGAACGGTCCTAGCCCGTTTCGAAACGCCTTAACGGTTTTAAGAAAATCAGTTAAAACATACAACGGTCATATTTTTCAAACTGAAACCTAGCCCCTGTTTCAGAACGGTATTGATCCGTTTCGAAACGAAATGGCTACTGTCAAAGGGTCGTTTCGGAATGGGCTTGATCCGTTTCGAAACACCCCTTTTATATTTAAAAGTCTGAATATTTGAAATAATTTATCCCTTTTTAAATCCAACATGAAGAACAGTTTCGAAACGAGTTGTGCCGTTTCGAAACGATTTCAAGTGTTTCGATACACGTTTCGGAACGGTGGTCGACAGTGGTGAAAATGTTTCGAAACGTCTTAGGGCTGTTTCGAAACGGGTACTTGAAAAACACTGTTTTGGCTTGAAACACTTAGAAAAAATATTTGAAAATGTATGTTTTTAACTTGGGCATAATACTAAAATTATATGGGGATATTTTAAGGACTTAAAATTCGTTTTGACTTTTTCGATTTAGTCCTTAGGTTTTTAGTTATATCAAAATTAAAATATTTGTTTCACAATCTCCCCCTTTTTGATATAACAAAACCAAAGTTAGAATTTTTGAGAATTTTGAAAGTTTTGAAAATATTCTAACTCCCCCTTAATTTAAGATAGGTTTTTAAAAAAGATTTTGATTTGAAGTTTAAGTTTAAAAACCTTTTAAAATTTAAAAACTAATTTTAGTGTTGTGGCTCTTAAATTTCTTCTCCCCCTTTTTGTTAGATCAAAAAGAACAACATAAGCTCATAGAGAAGATAAAAGATTAGTACCAATAAGCAATAATAAGCAACCATAGAATTAATTCATAAAAATATCCAAAACATAATTCAAACATAATTCAAACAAGAAAATCCCAAATAAAAAGTCATAAGCAAAGGTTCCTAAAAACATGAGAAAACAAAAGATGCAATCTTAATCCTAAAAAACATAAATAATATGATATGATATGAAGATCCTAAGCCTCGTCATCATCATCCTCGTCATCATCATCGTCGTCCTTGGCTTGAGAACGGTGAAACTTCGTCCATTGCCCATAAAGAGTGGAGAAGGAAAGATCCAAGTTGGAATAAGAAGTCTCAAGAGAAAGAAGGCGATCCTCGACATTCTTCAAATGATTTCCCATTGTTTCAAAGCCCGAAGCAATGCTAGTGTCCAAAGCATTCATCCGAGTGTCCAAAGCATTGAACCGCTCGGTGAGGAAAGCCGTGAGGGCTTCATTGTTTGCAACTGGAGCTTGCGGTGGAGGAGCAATGGGAGCAGGATCCGCTTCTCTATCAACTCTTTCCCAAATGCCATTCACATATTGGAACCCAGACTTTCGAAGGGATGATTCACCAATCTTGGTCTTGCGAGGGATCGGAGAGTCGTAGGAACAATCAATTTCAAGATGATGAAATAGGGCGCTCAAGACAATGCCATAAGTAAAAGACTTTAACTCATTCGTGTCAATAAGCTTGATATTATTGACAATCTCGGCAAAAATTATCTTAGGGACATTTGGGCGCTCACCCCTACGGAAACACTCTAGCCAAAAGTGATCAGTGTGACGAATATGAGAGTATTTGCCTCCGGAAGGACGAATAAACCAAGACACCATCAAGTGAAGAACTCGATCGTGCACATCCAAATAAAGTGCCTTACCGGTGAAAGAGCCAAAGTGGCGTTCATCTTCAAGACCCTCATTCTTAAGTTTAAGAGCAGACTCTAAAAGTTTAACATTTATGACAACCTTTTTGCCTAGTAAGGATGACTCAATCCCTATGATCTCGGTTTTGGACTCATCATAAAGAAAATGAGCATTAGAGTAAAAGATGAGTACCATATTTTTGTAGCAAACATCCGGAAGGCTCAAGAAATCCATGAGATTTCACTCATCCAAACGAGGAAGATAACGAAAAAGGAATCGCTCGGAATTTAGGAATTCAAGATCAATAACACGTTCCTTACGAACCGCGAAGTCCTTGACATAAGAGAAACGAGCACGTGCCTCCGAAGTTTTGAAAGATTTCTGAAAAAGCATCGTGATATTCGGACGAATGCTCGAATCAACGGATTGAACGGCCTTGCGCTTTTTGTTCGATTGATCCGCCATCTAAAAACATTAAGCAAGTGTTTTAAAATTGAGTGTATGCATTGATAATTAAAATCAATCCAATAAAAAATCCCACTTAGGTTTTTGAAAACAAAATTAAAATAAAAACAGTTTAAAAAAATACGATTGAAAAATTTTATATTTGAATCAAAAATTTTGAGATTTGAAAAAAATTTCACAAGATTTTGAAAACCCACAACAAAAACATATAATTTATACAAAAATAAAATTTTCTAACCTAAGATTCGAACATGAATTGAAAGAAAAGAAAAACTAGAAAAATTACCTTAGTTTGGGATTTTTGGATGATTTGAGAAAAATCCTTGCACAAGATTATTGAAACTTGCTTAGACTTGAGTTGTAGAGTAAAACCCCTCACAATTTTGTGAAAATCAAAGAGTTTGAGAGGGTATTTATAGAGAGGGAGGCGGTTTAGGGTTTTAGAGTTTGATAAAAAGTGAATTTGTATCATTAAAAGCCCTAGATAAAGCAATCCGCGATGCCGTTTCGGAACGGTCAAGACCGTTCCGGAACGGGCGGCTAGGGTTTTGACCATTTGAAAACCATGAACAGAACGTTTCGATACGCTTTTGACCGTATCGAAACTCCCGTTGACCCGTATCGGAACGCGTTCCGATACACCCCTTGGCAGAATCAAAAACGTTTCGGAACGCTTTTGAGGCGTTTCGAAACGCCCTTCTCTCAGAGCTGGATTTAAGGTATCCGTATCGAAACGGGTTCACCTGTTTCGATACACCTGGGCCTGGAAGTGCAGATGAGGCTCTAAAAAGCAGAAAAATAATCTTTTAAGAGGCCTAACATGCATAAATGTCATGAATGAGCAGGCAAAACATATTTAGGCATAAACATATTCTCCCTAACTATAGGCATGGATGAAATTAGGATATTAAACACATCAACATGGCATTTCACAAAAACAAGCATATTTAAGCACAAAAGAGGTCCTAAAAGGTCAAGATAGGCTAGCTAGACCTAACTCTCTCCTAAGGGACCAAAAACGCTCTTTGTCTAAGGGTTTTGTAAAAATGTCCGCTAATTGATTCAAGGTGTCTACATACTCTATAACCACATCTTTCTTAAGGACATGATCTCTAATGAAATGATGCCTTATTTCTATATGTTTGGTTCTAGAGTGTTGGATGGGATTTTTAGTTAAGCATATTGCACTAGTGTTGTCACATTTTAGGGGTATGGTTCCAACTTTAATTCCATAATCTAAGAGTTGTTGCTTCATCCAAAGGACTTGAGCACAACAACTCCCTAAGGATATGTACTCGGCTTCGGTGGTAGATAAGGCTACACTATTTTGTTTCTTAGAGAACCAAGATATGAGCATACTACCTAAAAATTGGCAAGTTCCCGAAGTACTTTTCCTATCAATTTTGCAACCCCCATAATCCGCATCCGAGTAAGCATGAAGGTTGAAGGTAGAGTCTCTAGGGTACCAAAGACCTAAACAAGGAGTGTCTCTAAGATACCTAAAGATCCTCTTAACGGCTATAAGGTGAGACTCTCTAGGACTAGCTTGAAACCTAGCACACAAGCAAACACTAAACAATATATCCGGTCTACTTGCGGTAAGGTAAAGCAAAGATCCAACCATAGAACGATAAAGCTTAGAGTCAACACACTTACCTCCTTCATCTTTGTCAAGCTTTGTAGATAAGCTCATAGGAGTGGCTTGAGGCTTTGCATTCTCCAAGCCAAACTTCTTGAGCATATCCTTTATGTATTTTGCTTGGTTGATGAAGGTGCCATCCTTCTTTTGCTTGATTTGGAGTCCCAAAAAGAATGAGAGCTCCCCCATCATGCTCATCTCAAATTCACCTTGCATTAGCTTAGAAAACTCTTGACAATGACATTCATTAGTAGAACCAAAAATAATATCATCAACATAAATTTGAACTACTAAGATGTCATTTTTATGAAAAGTGTAGTGTCCACCTTACCTTTTTCAAATCCTTTTTCAATCAAAAAATTTGAAAGCCTTTCATACCAAGCTCTAGGAGCTTGTTTTAAACCATAAAGAGCTTTGGTAAGTTTGAAAACATGATTTGGAAATTTTGAATCTTCAAAACCCGGTGGTTGTTCCACATACACTTCTTCATTTATAAAACCATTTAAAAATGCGCTTTTAACATCCATTTGAAAAAGCTTGAAATTATGATAACATGCATATGCAAGCAACATCCTAATGGCTTCCATCCTAGCTACGGGTGCATAGGTTTCATCAAAATCTATTCCCTCTTCTTGAGTGTAACCTTGTGCTACAAGTCTAGCTTTATTTCTCACAATGTTACCACTCTCATCTAGTTTGTTCCTAAAGACCCATTTAGTTCCTATTGTAGATTGATTACTAGGCCTATCAACTAATGTCCATACATTACTTCTCTCAAATTGATTTAACTCTTCTTGCATAGCCATAATCCAAAAGTCATCTTTCAATGCTTCTTTTATGTTTTTAGGCTCTATGCATGAGATAAATGCAACATGATTCATTAATCTAAGAGAAGAATGAGTGGTTACCCCCTTGGATGGATCACCCAAGATTTCACCATCTTTGACATAGTTCAACTCCCTTGGGTAGCTCACTTCCTTTTCCTCAATAGCCAAGTCCTTCAAGGCTTCAAGAGGTGGATCTTGTGTATCTTCTTCTTTTGGTTGAATCTCATCCTCCTTTGAAGTTTGACCTCCATCAAAGGCATTTATGATTCCTACATCATCATCATCACAAGAATCCTTCCTAGGAAGGAGGTTATCATCGAATACAACATGAATAGATTCTTCTACTACTAAAGTTCTTTTGTTAAATACTCGATAGGCTTTAGAGGTTAAAGAGTAACCTATAAAAATAGCTTCATCACTTTTTGCATCAAATTTACCTAAGTTGTCTTTTCCATTATTTAAAACAAAACACTTGCACCCAAAAGGGTGAAAATAGCTAATGTTAGACTTTTTAGATTTTAAAATTTCATAAGGTGTTTTCTTTAAAATTGGCCTAATCATTACTCGATTTACAATATAACAAGCGGTGTTTGTGGCTTCCGCCCAAAAATATTTAGGTAAATTATTTTCACAAAGCATAGTTCTAGCCATTTCTTGTAAAGTTCTATTTTTCCTCTCAACTACCCCATTTTGTTGAGGAGTTCGAGGAGCCGAAAAATTATGGCTAATACCATTTTCATTCAAAAATTCTTCAAACCCTAAATTTTGAAACTCGGTTCCATGATCACTTCTAATGTGTGAAATTCTAAGTTCAAGATCATTTTGGGTTAATTTTGAAAATGTGATGAATTTTTCCAAAGCCTCATCTTTAGTACTTAAAAAGAGAACCCAAGTAAATCTAGAAAAATCATCAACTAACACAAATGCATAAGATTTACCACCCAAGCTCATAGTCCTAATTGGCCCAAATAAATCCATGTGAATTAATTGTAAGCATCTACTAGTAGAAACATCATTAATGGATTTAAAGGAAGACTTATGTTGTTTACCCTTAGAGCATGCATCACAAATTTTGTCATTTGAAAATTTAATTTTGGGCAAACCTCTAACTAGATTTAGAGAGACTAGTTTTTCCAAAACACTAATGCTAGCATGTCCTAGCTTCCTATGCCACAACCATGCATCGTTTTCATTTTGAGCAACTAAACATGCATGAGATGTATGTATGTCATCTAAATGCACCATGTATATGTTTCCTATGCGATGACCTATGAGCATAATATTATTATATTTAATGTCAACAATTTTGCATCCATTTTTATCAAATAAAACATTAAATCCTTTATCACACAATTGACTTATGCTCAATAAATTATGTTTAAGACCATCGACATATAAGACATTTTCAATGAGAATGGTAGAGTGATTACCTATGGAGCCAATACCTTTAATGTGGCCTTTGGAGTTGTCACCAAATGTTACTACTCCTCCACTTTTTGGCTTTAAATCCATGAATCGACTCTTGTCTCCGGTCATGTGTCTCGAGCATCCACTATCAAGGTACCATGAGTTTTGACTTTGTGCTTTGGCCTTGAAGCAATGCTCCCCCTACAAACAAAGATATTAAACTTTGGTTTTTGGTACCCAAATCATTTTGGGTCCATGAGTGTTAGCTCCCAAAACCTTGGTTCCCTTAGGAATCCAAGATGACATAGCAATAATATTATTAGATTTTACAAGTTCCTTAGGAACCCATACACTTCTAATTCTTTTAGCTCTACTATGTCTAGGGTAGCTACCTTGTTTGTAGTAATTAGTCCTTTTCTTAGGTTGGTGTGTTCTAGAGGATTCTCCTACTTCATGTTTGACACTACCAACATTTTTTAAGGACTTTTTGAGCTCATTTAGCTCACCTAACACCTTTTGGTGTTCACTATTGCATTGAGACAAAAGATTATTAAGATCAACATTTTCATCTTGAAAGAATTTAAGTTCATCTTTTAATCCTAAAATCTTTTTCTCAAATTTAGAATTAACTTGAGTGAGTGAGTCATTTTTCTCATTTAGCTCTAAAATGATTTTCTTGTTTTTAATGACCGACTCTTTAAACTTCTCAACTAATTAATCATATACCTCTTATAACTCATCATATGCATCATTTAATTCTTCATATGAAAAATCTAAAGTAGATGAGTTAGAGGTTACCAAGGAGGAATCTTCCTCAAGTGCCATGAGACAAAGGTTAGCCACTTCTTGTTCGTCATCCTCCGATGACTCCTCATCACTCCAAGTAGCAAGCTTGGCTTTGAGTTTCTTCTTCTTCTCAAAGCCCTTCTTCTTGAGTTGAGGGCACTCCGAACGGATGTGACTGGATTGTTTGCACTCATAGCAAATGATGGGATCCTTCCCTTCTTCTTTGTTCCTTCCTTTGAAGTCCATCTTTCTTTGGATTTTTCTTCCCCGGTTGGACCTCATGAAGCGTGAGAATCGTTTGGCTATCATAGCCAATTCTTCAAGTTCATCCTCCTCACAAGATGAGCTCTCATCATGTTGTGAAGCTTTTGCTTTGAGAGCTATTCCTATCTTCTTCTTCTTTTCAACTTCAAGTTTCTCTACTCTTTTCTCTTCTTTCTTTTTCTCATCTTCCCTTCCTTGCTTCATGATCTCATGAGTAAGGAGAGAACCCACAAGCTCATCAAGCTTTAATGTCTTCAAGTTCTTTGCTTCGATGATGGCGGTTCTCTTCCCATCCCAAGCTTCGGGAAGTGAATAGAGTAGCTTCCGGACAAGCTTGTCTTCCGGTATGATTTCTCCGTATCCCTTTAGACCGTTGACGATTGTGGAGAATCGATCAAACATCTTTGACACCGTCTCATCGGGCTCCATCTTGAAGTTTTCATAACTAAGATTGAGAAGTCCAATCTTAGTTTCTTTGACATCATTGGTGCCTTCATAAGTGGTCTCAAGAGTGTCCCACACTTCCTTGGCACTTTCAATGGATGAGACCTTTGAGTAGATGTCCGGACCGAAAGCACAAAAAAGCATATGGAGAGCTTTATCGTTGACTTGAATCTTCTTCATCTCCTCTTCACTCATTTCGGCTTTCTTCTTCAACACCATCTTGCCTTCACCATCTTGCTTCAATGGAATGTATGGCCCATCCTCAATGACATCCCATACAAGATAGTCACTTGACTTGATGAATAGCCTCATTTTGTTCTTCCAAAAGGAGTAGTTGTCACCATTGAAGAAAGGAGGCTTGGTGGTTGATTGTGACTCGTACATGCCAGAACTGGAGGTTGAAGCCATCTCTTGATAATTTGATGATCACACTCTTCCAAGGATCTTTTCTTGTGGTTGTTAATCCTCAAAGAGTTAAGCTCTGATACCAATTGTTGAGTGGATCGAAAGATCGATATTTACCAAGAGGGGGGTGAATTGGAAATTTGAAGGATTGTAGTGGAAATTGGCAAATTAAAATTGAAGAACAAAGAATTTAGAGTGGTTCAAGTTCCAAATGAACTCTACATCCACTACCTTAGTCTCACTAAGGATTTGCAACAATTTCACTAAATTGATCTTCCCCTTTTCTAGGACAAGGAGGCAACCCTTTACAATATCGGTTGATTTTTCTACCCAAAAATCAACCCAACCCTCACACAAGAGAACAAAGGAATTTGTAGGCTAATTAGGTATCTCTCAATACAAATGATAGCCCCGATACAAGCACTCAACCCAATTTTACAAAATATGAATGAAGAACACAAATTGGGATTTTACACAAATTTGGGATTTTTGCTCAAATGCTTGAAATTGATGTTTGGATGTTTGCTTGAAGTTCAATAGTTGTTGCTGATGCTTTTGGATGTCCCTTTTATACCTTCTCATTGATTTCTAGCCGTTTGGGTGGTTGAGAACATAAATGGAGCAGTTGGAACCCTCTCTTGCCACCATTAATGCTGTCTGCACCAACCCGTTTCGGAACACGGGAAACCTGTTTCGGAACGGACTAAAATAGAAAGAGCCGTTGGGGTGCATTTAAGAGCCCGTTTCGAAACGCCTTAGGGCCGTTTCGGAACGGTTTTGCCACTGTAAAAGGGTCGTTTCGGAACGGTCCTAGCCCGTTTCGAAATGCCTTAACGGTTTTAAGAAAATCAGTTAAAACATACAACGGTCATATTTTTCAAACTGAAACCTAGCCCCTGTTTCGGAACGGTATTGATCCGTTTCGAAACGAAATGGCTACTGTCAAAGGGTCGTTTCGGAACGGGCTTGATCCGTTTCGAAACACCCCTTTTATATTTAAAAGTCTGAATATTTGAAATAATTTATCCCTTTTTAAATCCAACATGAAGAACAGTTTCGAAACGAGTTGTGCCGTTTCGAAACGATTTCAAGTGTTTCGATACACGTTTCGGAACGTTGGTCGATAGTGGTGAAAATGTTTCGAAACGTCTTAGGGCCGTTTCGAAACGGGTACTTGAAAAACACTGCTTTGACTTGAATCACTTAGAAAAAATATTTGAAAATGTATGTTTTTAACTTGGGCATAATACTAAAATTATATGGGGATATTTTAAGCACTTAAAATTCGTTTTGACTTTTTCGATTTAGTCCATAGGTTTTTAGTTATATCAAAATTAAAATATTTGTTTCACAATAGTTTTTCTTTAACTGCAAATTAACCACGGGACAGTGCTGCTACTAATCACTGTTGCATTTTTGGGTTTTCTTCCATTCAGACTTTGTTGCTTTCTACTGGTTGTAAAAAACAGAACTACATTATTTTCCTTTTTAGATACCAGAATCTAAAATTTTTCCTCTTCAATGTATTATGCAAATACATTATAAGCTTATAGCCTTAGCATTTTGTCTGATTTTGCATTTTAAAAGTTGATAATTATGGTTGTCACATTTCCATTAGGTGGCACTCTGCAAGGTTCATTGGAGAAGAAGACATCCCGAAATGCAACTTTTCCAAATGGATTTGAGGTGATGATTACATATTCGAATTGATATCTTTTCCGTTCTTGCTTCTCATAGTTAATACCTTTCAGAGAATGATGCTATAAACCATGATACATAATTTTTGTTTTCAAGACTAAATTTTCAAGCAAAATACTTCAGTTAAGATAAAAAGATTAAAATCAACTAGACGACGTGAATCAAATCATTAGCTCTCCAAATTCCACCCAATAGAAGTTCAATCCAAGTTCGTCCATATGTGTGTCCAGCAGCAACACATCCATACACGAGTGGAAACCGAGGTAGATACGTGTAGCCATGCCATCTTACTGCAGGATGCAACGGAACGCGAGATGAAATTATAATGTTTGCTAATTGACTTGATTCCCCCACTGCAGGAGCACATAAAGATCGATGTGCAACCAATAAATAACACATGACCGTTCAAATCCTTGTAAAAAAACCCAATGCATCTTTGACAAATCAAGCTTAACGAGATTCGAATGATGTTCACAAGATAACAGTAGAAGATGTCCATCAGACGAGAAGAGTTTAGCATAGTGGAAATTAAATCCTGGGAGAGGAGCATGCTCAACTAGAATACTCCATTCTTTATGTTTGAGATTGAAGGCACCCAATTGACCTTCTCGGAAAACACAATAGTAAACTCCGTTGGCGTAGGTAAAATCAACTACACGATTTCCCTGGCCAAAAACATTAAACTCGAAAGTCTTCCATGAAGAATCACCAGGTGAACATAACATAATTTGAATCTTTTCGTATTTATTATACAAAACAAAGATGACACATTTTGGAGAGGCTGCGTTCAAGGAAATCGTTGACAAGGGAAAGCTGAGATGTTCCCCGAATTTCTACAATTTAATCACCTCAGTTGTAAACGGAGAGTAGAGAAAGAAGCGGCTCCCAAAGAAAAGAACCCACTCGTAGGCTGTAGCACACGGTATTGCATAAAGGCAAGGAAATAACTTATTATTAAACCTAAATCCCGAGAATAACCTAATATTAATTAGTTTTAGGGTAAAATATCTAAATCATTACTCAACTTTGTTTTGTGACCTATTTTGGTCACTCAACTTTCAAAATGCTCAATTTTAGCATTGAACTTTAAACATTGACCTATTTTGGTCACTCCACCGTTAAATCTCTAACACTGTTATGACGTGGAAATAAAATAATAATAAAAAATATGTTTTAATAATATTTTAATACACTTAATTAAAAAAAACCATATGTTCCCTCACCTCACCTTCATCGACAACTCCCACCCTACCCCTTTCTCACCTTCATCGGCAACCCTTTAACGCTGCACCGATGAGTTTTTCGACGAACCAAAATCACTAGCTGACTCTTTCTCTTCTCCCTTTTTTTTTCTACTGATTCGTTTTTTCTGAAAACTGCACTCAAATGACTCAAAATAATTCCAAGCCTTCTCATTTTGGGAGCGCGATTCGCCACCGTCGGATCGACCTAAAATCAAAGTATGTTGATCTCCTCACCAAAACACCTTAAATAACCGTTGGGATTCATCGTCCGACGTTTCGGTCGGTTAAACTAAAATGGTAAGGTAAAATTTTCCCCTCTTTTAAATTTCAGTTCGAATTTCTCTTTTCTTTTTGGCTATAATCTATTCCGATTTCCTTTGTTTTCCTTTGAGTTTTAGGGCACCCAATGCAGCTGGTATATTGCCACCACAGATAAATTAACCAACTTGCAAAGATTTGATGAATCCCAGTAAAGCAATTTTTAACTAAAAAAAGTTAAACTAATGATTGGCAATTTGTAACACCAAACGAGATATTCCCAGTGAGTTTATCTCAAGGTTAAAAAATTCAGGTTTGAGTTTGACAAAGATGTTGAGGGATCCTTCTTGTAATTTAATTGTCTGATAAATTAACTACCCAACGTGAACTGTAAGCCCCGAGTTTATGAGGAACGGTACTGTGAGTGAAATGGAAAGGAGGGTGAGATGAGGAAGGTTTTAAATTTTTTTATTTCCACATCATAACAGTGTTAGAGATTTAACGATGAAGTGATCAAAATATGTCAATGTTTAAAGTCCAATGATAAAATTAAGCATTTTAAAAGTTGAGTGACTAAAATAGGTCATGGAGCAGTTGAGTAATGATTTAAGTATTTTACCCTTTGTTTTATTTAAATGAATGTCTATTATGATTAAAACTTTATATTATAAATAAAAGTGATTTACTTTATTAGAATTAAAGTTTTATAGGATTTTTTTAGAATAGAAATTTTTAGTTTTTTTGTGTCCCTACGTATGCTCCCACTTTAAAAAAATTAAGTTCAAAGTTTAGGGATAAAGTTTAGGATTTAAGAAATTAAGCATGTATTTTTAGGGTGTAGGATTTAGGATTTAAAGTTTAGGGTTATGGCTTAGAATTTTGATTTTTAGTGTTTGAGCATGGAAAGGGCATAAAAAAGATAGATGATTTTTGTTCTACTTACGCCTAAAATAGATGCCTAAAGTTTTTTTTTTTGCTAAAATAGGTGCCTAAAGTATTTTTGACTGAAATATGTGTCTAAAATTTTATTTTTGGTTGAAATATGTGCCAAAGTAGGTGCCTCGGTTGACTTTAAAACAAGTCAAAAATGAAACTTTAGATATCTATTTCAGCCAAAAATTAAACTTTAAGTATTTATTTTAATCAAAAAATACTTTAGGCACCTATTGTAAAAAAACATAATTTGTGCACTTATTTTATAGTTAAGCCTTAATAAATTTAATGGAATGACATACAATAAAAAAATTATGTTTAATTTCAATATTATGCTAATTATCGTTATAATTATTTTGAATATAATTATCGTTGTAATTAATTGTTATTCCGTGCAATGTTTGGATTTATGAGCTGGTACGTAATTAGAAAAGCTAAGTCTAAATTAATTGAATTGAAAATCAAAGGTTTATTTTTTTTTAAAGCAAAAGTATTTTATTAGATTTAAAAAACTTAAATATACGCCTCATTAAAAAATTTCTCTATATTTAATGGAGGAAAAAGAGTACAGAATATGTAGGGGCACCGAAAAGGGTAGAGGATTTCCATCCCCTTAGGATAAGATTCGTCTGCCCCTTTTTGGTGTCCCTACATATGCCCCAACACTAAAAAACACTACAAAATTAAAATCTAAGCCCTAACCCTAAATTCTAAATCCTAAACCCTACACCCTATACCCTAAAAATACATCATACCCTAAATTCCCTAAATCCTAACCACATCCTATACCTTAAACCTTAAATCCGCCTCCTTTGATAAACTTCTTTTTACTAATTAATCAGCCAGCACATTATCCTCTCTTGGTATGAAATTAATATCCCAATTCATATCCTTTCCCTCCGATAAAATGTTGTGGATGATCTCTTTGAAGACCATTGCAGACTGCTGAAATTTTTTTGATCCATTGAACAACATTGCTACTATCGCACTCTATGCGTAGGGATTTAGAAGATGCATATAGTAAGCTTTTGTACATTAAAATTGCTTCTTTTACTGCTATCAACTCTGCTGTCGGAGCATCTGCAATTCTAATCTTCTTGGAGAAATAGCAACATATCGAACCATTGTGATTCCTTAGGACTCCACCTATTGCTGCTGGACCGTAACTATTTACCACAGCTCCATCGGTATTAAAAGTAAGGCTGCCTTGTTCAGGTTTGTTCCAATTGCAGCTCGCACTCTTTGGCTTTGCGAAGGTGATGCTGCTTAAGATAGCGCAGCAACTCATGATGTTTGAAGATTGGGGAACTGATTCCACCATTTGGCTCTTCCCCATCTACTAACCCTTATAACTGACATGTTGAAAACCTCTTCCTTATCTGCATTTTTACAAAGCTAGCTGAGTACCGTTGAGCATCACTAACGATGAGCACTGCTGAGCATCGTTAAATTAATTTATAAAGATTAAAAATTTTAAGGATTCAACATATAATTATAATTTTTTAAACATGTAATTATAAATTATTTAAAACAAAATATTAATTAAATTATTTTTCATATATATAATATTTTTAATTTTTTAAAAATAATTAGATCAAATATCAAACTTAGTAAATTTTAAAAAATAAAAACTCCAAACCCTAAATCGTAAATCGTAATCTCTAAACATAAATCATAAACCATAAATCCTAAACATGAAACCATAAACCCTAAACCCTAAATAGTAAACATTAACTAATAAACCTTAAACCATAGATCATAAACCCAAAACTCAAACACTAAATCATAAAACCATAAACAATAAACCCTAAAGCCTAAACCCAATATTCAAATTTAGAGTTTATACTTTATTATTCATGGTTAATGTTTTTGGTTTATGATTTATGGTTTAGTGTTTTGGGTTTAGGGTTTAGGGGTTATGGTTTAAGGTTTAGGGTTTAGAGTTTAGAGTTTAAGGTTTCATGTTTTTTAAATTGACTAAGGTTGATATTTGATCTAATTACTTTAAAAAAAGATTAAAATATTATATATATGAAAAATAATTTAATTAATATTTTATTTTAAATAATTTATAATTATATGTTTAAATAATTTATAATTATACGTTGATTCCTTTAAATTTTTTATCTTTATAAATTAATTTAATGGTGTTCAGCGATATTCGTCGAGCGTGATAGATTTATTCTTAATTAAATACGTGGTATTAAATTGATTTTTTTAACAAAATGGACAAAGATCTTTTTGTCATTTTATTACATTTCTCATTGTGTCCCACCTTTCATTTTCTGACATGCGTCATCTTTACTTTCGTATTAACATTTTCATTTTTAATAGCAATATTAATGTTGACTTCCTAAACTTATTTTCCATGAAAACTGATCCGATAATGAATAGGAAAAAAAAGAAAATTTGATTAAATAGTTTCTTTTCTCAAGTTAAAATTAATCTATTTGATGAATTATTCAAATCATTTAGATAAGGAGTGTCTAGTCAAAATCCATGGGTAAAAATTCAAAAACTACCGACGTATGTTTTTATTATCATTAAAAAAATAAAATTAAAAAAATAATGATGGTCGGGTGGCCGGAACTTTTTCATACGCATTTTCTCTTCTCTTAGGAACTTCAATAGGAGCACTTTCATTCTCTTCTCCTTTTGATCTTAAGATTAGTTCTCAGCAAGAACAGTCCTCTTTTCTTTGTTCAGAAAAAATTTTGGTTGATTTTTTTGTTAAGTAGAGAGATATTGGCCATGTTTGGCATTTAACAGATATCAGATTACATTAGCTGATAGCTGATTTGACTAGCAGATTGTATTAGCTTATTGTATAAAAGTGTTTGGTAAAATTAACAGATAGCTATAGTTGTTAAATTATTTATTCAAGTAAAATGACATATGAGAACACGATTATATTCAATACTTGTTTGAATAATTTATTAGTTATCAATATTTTGTATCTAATTAATATTAATTAGATGTATAAAATTATTTTTAATATCTTTTTTTAAACATATTCGAATGATTTATATATTAATTTATTATTTATATAATTATTTTAATATAATTTGATTAATTAATAAATATAAATATAAATATGTGATAATAAAAAATAAATAGAATTAGCTTATAAATAGGGTGAGAAAATATTTAATTTAAGTTATTTTGAGATTTTTGATAACTGATAAGGGTAAAAGAATCTTTACAACTCTAATATCAAACCTCTAATCTCAAAAGGTTCCTATTATGAGTTTTTTCAAAATTAGCGGTTTCACCCCAATCTGCTCTCTCAACCCGTTGTTCACCAAACAACAATATTAGCGGATTTGACTAGTCAAACTTCTAATTATGCCTCAAACCTCTATTTTTTGCTCAAACCTTTCTTTATTAAACAGGGCCATTACATTTTTAAATAAATGTCGAGATTCGAACTCATACAAGGTGTGACAATATAATCATTCTTAATTACTCGGCCAACTAATAGATTTCAAAGCTTAATTGACTTTGAATCAACTTTCTTCTTATTGATATCTAATCAAATATCTCATTGATACATACATCAAAAAATGATAAGTAATCGCACTGAAAGACATGATAAAGCGACAAGACGATTTTTATTCAAGTTAATATTATATCTCTAAACTCTAATAATAATAATAATAATAATAATAATAATAATAATAATAATAATAATAATAATAATAATAATAAAAGTTATAGAGATGATTTTTAAAAAAAAGGAAAAAGGTAGTGCCTCAAAAGCTTAATTATAAGCATTGAAAACGATTAGCTGATTGAAGAAAACATTTGCTTTTTCAAAAGTTCACTCGTTTTCGTCTTCTGCAATATATTAAAATCAAGTCAACCTCCCTAATATTTTATACAAATTGAAATTTCAGTTTTTGAAATACATGGAATAGAAAAATATATTTGTATTAAATAAATACCTGACCCTTACAGTTGGAGCAACGTGGTGCATAATGCTCAGGTGCTGCATTTATGTTTTGAGATCATGGACGATTTTAGTGGTCTGAATAAAGTTAAAACTGAAGGGAAATGATAAGGAAATGCCAGGTTGCATGAAAACATCTTAATTATGAATCCCACATTTACCATTTGAATATTTTGATGTAGAGTATTTTAGAGGTTTTATATAATTTATTAAAATGAGTATTAAAGTTAAAAGAAATTAAATATTTGTTGACTTACTGTGTTCGTGGTAAGACCGACTTTTGAATAAAAATAAATAATATGACTCAAAATTTATAAGCTACAACATTTTTTTCTCATATAATTATTTTTTTCCTTGTAAACATTTAGCAAGAATTTTCTTTTTCTGAAGCTCGGTAAAGCTGTTTTTATTGCATATGCTTTAGAATCACCCATGTTTAAATGTGTAGTTATATATGGGCATTGACAAAGTAGTATAATATTCAATGGTCGAGGTTTATTCATTGATGTTTTATGTTCATGGATTGTGTAGCAGGATTGATTTTTTTTCAATTAATATTATATTCATATATAGTTAAGAAGCTTTGAAATTTATGTTATAAGATATTTCAGTAAAATTTTAATAAGATTGATGACATTATTAATTAGAGCATCATATATGGGTGTACCAAATCTATCAATTGATCAATAATTGATTGATGTGATCTCTCATATTTATTAAAAACATTTCTACTCTCTTTTTTATTTTTAATAACACTACCAACAAAAATATATATATATATATATTAAATATATTTCATCTAAGCATAATTGCACAAATCAATAACACAAAACTCTCCATTGCCACGTGCTGTGGGTCTCGATGCTTGTGTTCACGCAAAGTTACCAATAAGGCTCTTACTCACAGATTGGAAGAATTTAGCACCTACTGATAAAGTCTTTGTTCAGATTTTCATGATTTGTTTACTACTCAAGATAATGTTTTGAGCGGGATTCTTGCAGATTTGAATACCTCTCTTCAAAAGGATTTTACAAAAAAGAAGGTATTTTTAGAAGGTAAGAGATGGGGGAAAACACGGCGAGAGAACCTCTGTATAACCAAAAACAGAAGGTTGTCACTTTGTTTATTGAAAACCTTCCAGAATCGCTTCATTGGCAAGGCTTATGGCATTCGTTTAGGAGACACGGCGATGTGGTGGATGCGTTTATAGCGAGAAAACGGAGTAGAAGGGGCTGTCGTTTCGGTTTTGTACGATATGCAAATATGGTCGATGCAGAAAGAGCAATGGAGAGATTGAACGGTTTTGCCTTGTATGGTAGCAGGATATCAGTGTCATTGGCAAAGTTTAATACAAGGCAGGATTTCTGGAAGAGAGTGAGTTCGGATGAAACAAAAAAGCATGACACCGTAAAGCCCGGAAATAGCAACCAAAATAATGAAGGCATAAGGCGAGAAAAGGAAAAAGGAGAAACAAGTCATCATAATAATATGGATAAAGGCGAACTTAGTTATAAGAACTCTCCAGCGAATAAAAGAGTGGCTGGTGTTGAGCAGAAAAAAAGAGTGGTTGGACATATAGAAGTTGAGGAGCTATGGAAGTGTAAAAGATGTCTTGTAGGGGAGATGGATGTCGTGTGTAGTGTGAGGAGCATTGAGATCAGGCTGCATGAATGGGGGCTGGGGGAAATTAAAGTTCAAAGACTAGGTGGTAAATCTTTCTTGCTATCCTTTGAAGATGATGAGCTATTTACGATGTTGGAAGACTTGAACTGGTCATACCTTAAGGAAATATTTTTGTCTGTGAAAATGTGGTCGGAAAACATGATCCAAAGGAAGAGGGTAACGTGGGTAGAGGTGGTAGGAGTGCCAGTCCATTGCTGGAACCATGTCACGTTGAGAAGGATAGTGGAACTTTGGGGTAACGTGGAAGCGTTCGGTGAAAATGTAAACCACGTCAAGGACTGTGAAAAAACGAGTATTCTAATTACAACTGAACATTCAAGGAAGATTGATGAAGTAGTGGAGCTTGAAGCCGGTAATGCTATCCACCAGATTCGTGTTGTCAAGTTAGGGTTTTCGGATTCACATGAAGCTTCACTTAAGGGCTATGGCGATAAGGTTAGAAGAGCAAAGGAGCAAGCCAAGTGTTCAAGCCACTCAGATTCCTCATCGGAGGTCGATTGTAATCTTTCACCGGATGTAGAGATGGTCAGTAAGCCTCAAGAGAATGAAGAAGCATTGAATGCATTTCTCATTGGGAAGGCAAAAAATGATGGTGGCAGCTCCTTAGAACGGGATTCTAAAAGACACCTAGGTGAAAATGAATTAAATGGCTGCAGTTCAAGGAGTATTCTAGAAGGTGATAGATTTGAGGAGTTTATGCCTGACACAAACATTGAACCGATATGGTGTGGCAATCCAAACTCTGGAAAAACAGAAAAAGTAGATAGATCTAGAACTGTGGTGAAAACGAGTGGGTCCAAAAAGATCGTTGGGTTAGAGGATGGGTTGGACGGGATTGTTAGGCCATTGGATGCAGATTTGAAGGAAGTTGGGCCTGGTGTAGATACCCAAATAGAGGCGGGTGAGTCTGCTAAAGAGACCAAGAAGATTACGCACCAGGAAAAAGCGATATGAGAGTTGTGGTTCGACGTTCAGTTTTGATTTTAAAATGACAGAGGCAGCAGGGAGGTTGCGAGCGTGAGAAAGAGTTAGAGGGGCTGTAGACGGTAGTTATGGGAGACGCTGGGAATGTAGGAGAACTTATGGAAACAAAAGCGAGAATAATTTAGGCGTTGAAAGGGGAACAGATCACATCTTTTTTAATTTGGCAGTTAAGTTGAGAGCAAAATAGGCAACGAACAGATGGTTTTATTCTGGATATTTCGATGGAAGATTTTCACAGTGTGGGTGATCTTTGAGACCAAATGGAAAAGGAATGAAGTAAAGAAGATTTGCGGAATTTTATGAAAGATGATTGTGGTAGTTTTACCTTTTGCTTGGGTACCAAGTACGTGTGTTTGATAGCTTGTGATGTTTCTGAAGGTTTTTTTTCCTTATAGTATGCTGCTCTTGTAATTTTGGGACTGCTGTCTGCTGCTACACTTTCAATCTGCTGGGTCTGGATGTTCTGCATTTTTTTCTCAAGGGGGGTGTTAGGCAATTTTGGTCTTGTCTGGTGTAGTTTAGTTCCCCAGGGGTTGTATGAACTTGGTTGTTTTCTTGGTGATTTTTATCTGCTCGTATGTGTTGTACTCTTTTCCTCCATTTAGAGTTAGGGAGGTTTTTAATGAGGCACATATACGGGCTAAAGCGTTTTAGGTTTCAATTAATAAAAACTTGCTGAACAAAAAAAACTCTCCATTGCCGCACCTATTTTTGCATCCACCATAGTGCTTGGCATTGAAAGATGGGTTCACACATTTTCCCTTACAACATATCTCATTGTACTTACATTTCTTCTCACATTTTCACAGTTTTGTTTGTCTTTTAATATGTTCACACATTTTTTCTTGCAGTATTGAGGTCCGGGGCTCCCCTTTGCATGAAAAATCGCAGGGAACTTCTTGCATGTAACCCTATGACTTCGTTTCTTTTGCAAGGGCCAACGATGGCCTTCGTCCGAAGCGTATTCGGACAAATTCATGGTTATATCACTGTGATCTTAAACTGCTGAGTAATTCTCAACGTTGTCTTGTTGTGATGTTGAAATGCTTAGGACGAAAATTGTCACGACGACCGACACGAAAACTAACTTTTCGAACTTCATAAGGATTGTACTGAGTTGGTAAGAGAGTTTGAGAATAAATTTTTGGTAATTTTTTATCTGAAGCATTAAATTGGTTAGGTGAAAAGACAGATTAAGCTATTAATTATCCTTGGTATATTAGACAGGTAATACTCAAAAGAAACTCAAAGAGATTTAGACAACAAGAGCTACTTAGCTCAGTTGGCTAGGTCACTAGACTTGCCACCCTTAGGTTGTGAGTTTGATTTCAACAACTAACAATTTTAATTAATTAATTTTTTTTACTTTTTTTCAGGGTGTTACATTGGTAACATAAATAAAGTGAATTTATAAATATTCAAATGTCATGACTAATGTTTCGATTAATTTTATTGTCGAAATATATTATCGTCTCCCAATAAAGACAATTTTGCGCTTCAAGTGTACGTCAAAGCTATGATCTTATCTTTTACATGTATCCAATTTTGCCAAACACTATCTTCAACACTCAAAAATTAGGATAGTGTTGGACAATTCTACAGGGTTACGAGATGATAATAGTTATTTGGTAGATTTGGACTTACTCTTCGACTTGCATCAAATAGCTCGCCCCTTCCCTTCAAGCTTTGCAAGTCATTGCAGAATTTTTGGCTCGTGCAATGGTTTATTTGCTCTTTACAATTACAATTTATGGGGACCAAATTTTGAATTATAGAACCGTAAATAAGAGAATATCGTTATATTTCAAATTCAACGGGTGGATTTTGTTAGTTTTAGTTATGATGTTATGGCAAATGATTATAAGATAGTAATGATAAAGATGAGTGAAAAATACACATCAGTCTTTATTTACATCTTAAGAGCGAATTCTTGAATTCATACTAAAAATTGTATTTATGCTACTCCAAGTTTGGATTTTTCCGGTAGTAATTATCTAGAATAAACTACAATAAAATAAACTTTTAGAATTTGCTTATTATTTTTTCTTTTTGTTTAAATATTTTCGTCAACTTTACTCTTATTTTATTTTATCTCTTTCTTTGTTAAAAATGATAAAAATTTTGTACCCTTATTTATAGAGTTTAGTGGTAATTAGATTGTTGACACATGTCAACATCTTAATCATTACTCTTACAAATATCTAGGTACTTCTATGAAAAATTCTAGACAATAATTAAATATTATAAACATCTAAATTATTTTATAAATATTTATAGAAATTCTTTTAACATTATTTTAATAAATATCTAGATAATTATTAAGAATTATCTAGAGAAAAAGGAAAATTGATAAATATTTAAGGTATAAGGTCAAAAATAGCCTATAATGTTTCACATTTTTTTCATTTTAGTTCTATCTTTTTTTTATTATGTGCATGTCCGTCTTACGGTCCATGTTCGGGGTGCGTGGTTGCCCCTCCCAACAATGTTGTCTCAAAGGTTCGAACTCACGTTCTCTCCTTGGGAGTGCAATGTGCCTTACCAATGCACCCAACCCTTGTTGGTTAACTCTATCTTTTTTTTTGTGTAAACAATCACCTAACGTTTTATTTTTCGTTCAAATTTCACCCTTGTTGGATGAAAACCGTTAATCAACTAACGGTTAACGCCTGAGACTGACGTGACATGTCTGTAGGACATGTGGAAATAATGTGAAGATGTCACGTGACACTTTGCTGATGTGATAATTGGTTAAAAATATTTTCTTTAAAAACCAACTAATTATTTTTTTAATTTTTTAAAAATGTCACACCAGTAAAATGCCACGTGGCATTACCACCTCATCTCCTCATGCCTTACAGACATGCCACGTAAGCCTCAGGCGTTGAACGTTAGTTGACTAACGATTTTCATATGAGAAGAGTGAAATTTGAACAAAAAATAAAACGGTAGGTGATTGTTTACAACGAAAAAAATATCGCTAAAATGATCAAAATGGTAAACGTTAGGGATATTTTTGACCTTTTACCAATATTTAACCAATACTAAAAAGTTGAATTAGGGAGTTGGTTTTAGTTATGGCGTTATGAATAACTATAATCATAATGATTGAACACACACATACTTTAAACAAGTTATGATTTACAACCTAAAAGCTAATTCATAGAGTCGGATCAACAATTGTCCTTGTCCTATTGAAATATTGAATCCGTCTGATAGTCCTTATGCAAATGGAAAACTGCATTGTGTAACATAACTATATAGTCAATCCTTTTTTTTCTTTTTTTTCTTTTTTGCTCAATAAAAGTCACTCCAATTAAAAGTCACTTGAGAATCAGACTCCACAAAGAGCGCAGCCTTACCGCTCTATTTTGCTTCAGAGAAAAACTTCAAATTCAGTTTTGATAGTTATAACCACAACAAAAATTAACCATAATTTAAAAAATTTATTAGATGGATCCGGTTCACCACGCCATTTGTGGTCAACCAATAAAGTTCATCTATCTAATTTTTTCATGGTGAATCATCACCTCTTTTTTATATGTTAGTAGAGAGTGAGAAGTTATTAAGTAGTTATTTTAAAGTGAATGTATTTTATTGGCTAGGACTACGAATGACGTGGTGAATCATCACCTGCGTTTCCCTACACATTGTGCATTTAGAGAATTATTTATCTGTAATTGTTTCTTATCCACAATTGTGTCATTGCACCATATCGTGAATCTCCTATCCAAAAGAAACTGTTTCAATGCAGCCTACCCAAATATAACACCCAAAGGAAACTTAGATGTCTTTATTTCCTAAAAGATGCAAAAAAAAAAAATTAAAAAAATCGATGAACAAAGCCCCGATCCAACCGGGGGACTCAACAAAACATTACTTGGAACCGCCTTAAATACAACCACTCCTTACAAACGAGCCAATCTGCACAACCTCACAAACACAATACGTAATGGTCGTAATCCGCACCATAAATCTTCTGAAAACAAAGTAGAATTGTCATCTCCAATTTGCCAAACAATCGAAATTCTCCTAACCTTTGAGCAATTAACTTACCACTAATGAAAGAGTTCCCCATACTTTGACCCGAAAACAATGTTGAAATCACCCCATTATTTAGTTACCCACATCCGTGATTAGGAGTGGATCTAGGAATTTAAATTTAGTGGTTCACCTATTTATCTTATTTAGAGGTTTAAGTCTTCAAATCCCTCCAGACAATCAATTTGACTACAACAGACTAAATAAGCATAAAATGCATTTTGTTAAAGAAATCCCTCTACTTGAAAAAAGAATTAAAAAAGTAATAACAATCCCCAATTGATAAAAGCGACAAGAAAGTTGAATTGACAGTTGTTTATCGTTAGTTGACTGATAGTTTTCATTTATGGAAATGTCATTAGACACAAAATGAATGTTGAGGGTTAAAATGCTTTAAAAACGAATAAAATAACTATTTAGTCAAACATTAGAAATATTTTTTGACATTGTCTTGATATAATATCTCTCAACTTAAATAATAATAAAAATAAAGGTATAGAGATTATTTAAAAAAGGAAAAAGGTAATGCCTCAAAAGCTTAATTATAAGCATTGAAAACGATTAGCTGATTGAAGAAAACATTTGCTTTTCAAAAGTTTACTCGTTTTCGTCTTCTGCGATATATTAAAATCAAGTCAACCTCCCCAGATGGCTGATCCTAGACATTTGACGTTCATGTTATTCTAATATTTTATACAAATTGAAATTTCAGCCTTTGAAATACATAGAATAAAAATATATACTTGTATTAAATAAATACCTGACCCGTACAGTTGGAGCAACGTGGCTTAATGCTCAGCTGCTGCATTTGTGTTTTAAGATCATGGTCGATTTTAGTGGTCTGAATAAAGTTAAAACTGAAGGTTTTATTCCGGAGGGAATGATGAGGAAATGCCAGGTTGCATGAAAACATCTTAATTATGAATCCCACATTCACCATTTGAATATTTTGATGTAGAGTAGGGTAGGTTAAAAAGATTTAGGAGTTTTATATAATTTAACGAATCTATATTGTTATTCAACAATAAAACATGTACAATATTGTATTTACTAATTGAATGATGTTTATGTACATTGTGACTAATTAAATATAATGCATACCCCTAAGTTCCTTGTAGTACGTAGTATTAGTTAAAACTTGATTCAAGTTTATGTATAGTAAGGAAATCAACCACTATATAAACAACATCAAACATTTTTAATTAGTCAATCAAATTAAAACCAACCAACCATGGCTTCACATCTAAATGATGTCCAAAAATCAACTATGACAGATCAAATACGTAAAGCACTATGTTAGAGATGGAATACAACTAGATTTAAATTTTAGGAAGAAACAAACAACAATAAAATCATATTTTACTAAGTTGTACTAGTTATATTTGTAATTTTATAAAATTATTAATTTATAATATTGAAGGGACATAAATTTATATAAGCACTATATAAACAATATCAAACATTTCTAATTAGTCAATCCAAATCAAAACCAACCAACCATAACTTCACATCTAAAAATTGTCTAAAAATTAACCATGACAGATCAAATACGTAAAGTATTATGTTACAGAAATGTTACATATCAGACACACGTAGGAAGGTTGGAATGCATCAATAAAGTTGCAGATTCATGGTGTTTTTTAATTCATTTTTTAGTCCGATTTTGACAACTTTGGCAAGCTCCCCAGCTGAATTAATGAAAACCCAATATATTTCTCAACTCAAAGAGTCAAACTTTCTCCCGAAATTAGGTGCAGTCTGAGAATAAAACACCATGTCACTCTCCATAGACTTCTAATTACAATGGCAAGTTTGCAATAGTGAAGACGTGTTGTTTATCAAACTTCATGCTCTAAGCACAAAATATATATCAACTGATTTTTATACATATATGGAAAATGAAATGCTTGAACGAGGATAGTACCCTTGGTTGGTAGAAATCAGATTTTCTTCTAGAAGCAGATGACCGGACATTAATTTAGGGTTAGTTTTTTATGTCGGAATATCAGGGTCGATGTGGTTTGCGGGATCTTGTGACGATACGGTTACCATCACTTAATTTGAAGCCTAAAACAAAAGATACATAGATTTTTGTGTTTTTTTACTCAGCAATAAAAAAAATTTTAGGTCAAATAGTCATAGTTGAGTTTCTCGTTAAAAACTTCCATTCACAAAGTTTCACATATCCAATACAACAGTTGAGAACCAATGATTTGATTTGTATACGTGACATTTAGCATATTTATGAGTATTTTCCCCATAGATCAAACAAATTCGACTCACATTCAACAAGTAAATAAATAAATGAATAAATAATGAACTTATATCATCTAAGCATAATTACACAAACCAAGAACACAAAACTCTCCGTTGCCGCACCTATTGTTGCATCCACCACAATGTGTGGTATTGAAAGATGGATTCACACATTTCCCCTTACAACATATCTCATTGTACTTGCATTTCTTCCCACACTTCCCACAGTTTTGCCTATCCGTTAATACGTTTACACATTTTTTCTTGCAGCATGTAGGTCCAGGGCTGCCCTTGGCATGACAAATCCCAGGGAACTTCTTACATGTAACCCTACGACTTCGTTTCTTTTGCAAGAGTGAACGGCGACCTTCGGCCGAAGAGTACTCAGATGAATCCATTACAATTGCATCATTATGGTCATCTTCAGAATAATTCTCAGTACTCTCCTGTTGTGATGCTGCTGAGATGCTTAGGACTAGAACCATGACGAGAACCGACACGAAAACTAGCTTTCCGAACTTCATGTGGATTGTTTGTAAGCAAATAGAGGAATCAGAGATGGTGAAGACTTGAAGAGAAATGAAAAGAGATGTTTGGGATGGAGAATTGGGTGACAAAAAAGAAGGGTATTTATAGGGAGAACTAATGGAGTTTGTGAACATTTTGCTCTTAGTGGAAGGGTCAGCCCTGCACATAAAATAATAAACTAGCAAAGACCAAGTTCACAAAAAGGTACCACATGCACATTCATTTTTTTAATCTTTTTGTTAGTCAGATTTTGACAACTTTGCTAGTTCTCTAGCAGAACTAATGAAAACCAAAGATTTTTTTGAGCTTAAAAGGCTTCCAGGTAATGTCAAATTCAGGGTCAGAATAAAACACCTTACAGATTTTGCAAGTTTGCAATATTGGCGATGTGTTGTTTATCAAATTTCATATAGTTTCTCAATTCTTGGGAAATGCTTTCAGCCCTCTTTTCAATTAGGGTAAATTACACTAAATTATTATCACTATGTAAATAATATATTTTATATTATTTATATATTAATATTATCTATAGTATTATTTATTTCATAAACTAAATTAAATTAATCTCAGGTGTAATTTGATATATATTATATTTGTAGTAAAATATTATATTTTATATTATTTCATAAGGTCGTGGGTTCAAATGCATTGGTTTTATTATTTTTCCTCCAGCAAAACGACGTCGTTTTAAGTTAACGGTTCTGTTAAGAGTTAACAACGGAATGATATAAATGAGTCAAAAAGTAAAGTTCGGTGTTATATTTGAACATTTTTAAAGTTCAATAACATTGTTTCTCAGATGGAGTCAAGTTCAATGAAGGAATTTAAAGAACGGATAGAGGTCAATCATGATGGGGTTGGAGAAACTACGAAAGTAAGGACTCAGTCTCTTGTAAACAAGGGGGTGTCTCAGCCCATCTATATCGAAACTGGTGGGCTCTCTTGTAAGGCATTGGAAGATGTAACTAATATGGGCTTGGGGCCCAACGTGGTAGTGCAGTCAGAAAAGGACACAAACGTGGTGAGCTTGAATTTTACATCTATTTTGGCTACTCTGAAATCTCAAGATAAGGAGGTAAATCCTTATGGTGAAGATAGGTTGCCGATATCATCGGGGAATAGAATACATCTGCCAGAACTTGTGAAGACGAATCGCAAAGAGAAAAGATATTGTTCAATCAAAGAATTTCAAGACCAAAATTTGTCAGAGCTAGAGAAGAGAAAGAGAGATCGAGCAATTAGAAGAGCAGTGAGGAAGAATCAGAAGATTTCTAAGTCTCATTCTTTGGAAGGTAGATCCCTTTCTGACACCGATCTAAAAATTAGGTAGAATCTAGCGAAAAAAGAAGCAAGAAGAGCGTTGAAGTTGGGAAAGAAGCTGGGTATTCAGATTGTGGGGGATCAGAAGGAAGCAATTAGGGATTTAGCGTCATTGGAAATCTCAGAATCGACTAAGAATGATTCTTGTAACATGGAACGTGAGAGGATTAGGGTCGAACGTCAAATTGTCAGTGGTCAGGAAACTTCTGAGGGAAAAAAGGGTGGATATGGTGTTTCTTCAAGAGACCAAGAGACAAGAGTTGGAAACAGGGGACATCCGTCAATTGTGGTATGATGAAGAATTTGACTTCAGAGTCTCAAATGCAGAAGGAAGATCGGGAGGCCTAGTTATTATCTGGGACAAATCTAAATTTTTGTTGGAAAGAACAATGCAAAGTCCTAACTATATTATTTTGGTGGGTAAATGGATTCAAGATGGGATAAACATAGTCTTCATAAACGTGTACGCTCCGTGTCTATTGGAGGAGCAAATCCTTCTGTGGAATGATCTATTGGCCTGGAAATCGATATTTCCCTCGAATTGGTTAATAGAAGGAGACTTTAATGCCGTAAGAAATAAGGGAGAAAGGAGAGGGTGTACTATCAACAATAGAAGCCTCCATGAATTCAACATGTTTATTGAAGGGTGCAATCTGATTGACCTTCCTATGGGGGGTAAGAAATTTATGTGGTGTGGTCCAAAAGGTAGGAGAAGAAAATTGGACAGGTTTTTATTAGATGAGAATTGGATGTTGGTATATAGGGATCTTAAAGTTACAGGGTTGCAGAGATCAATCTCAGATCACGTCCAGTTCTGCTTTCAAATGAACAGATAGATTGGGGTCCGAGACCCTTTAAGTTCTTTGATGCGTGGCTTCTAAAAATGGTTGTAAGGAAGTAATTCAGAATGCACTCAAGTCGTCCGGGGGAAACAAGACGGATCTAAATATGAAATTAAGGCATGTGAAATCGGCACTGCGTTCTTGGAATCGAGAAATTTGTGGAGATGTGGATGATAAAGTAAAAAATTTGGAAAAAAAAAGATGAATGACCTTGAGGATCTTGGGAATGTTTCGAGTCTGGATGTTGAACAATTGAAGGATTTGCAGAGGTTAAAGTTGGAGCACTGGGATGCATTGAGGCTATAAGAGGAATTGTGGAGGCAAAAATCAAGATGTAAATGGCTGAGTTCGGGAGATCAGAACACATGTTTCTTTCACAAAGCTATTAAGATTAGAGCCAAAAAGAAAAGTATTCAGGGTTTGTTTATCCGGAATAAATGGTGTGCTGATCCAACGGCTTTAAAGCAGAACATCTATGAATTCTTTAAAGACCACTTCGATAGTAAAGATAGGAAATGGAATGCAGTGTTTAACCTCAATTTTAAGAGCCTGTCAGGGGAAGAGGTGAACTTGCTGGAGTCTCCATTCACTGTGGAGGAAGTGAGGTATGTGATATGGAATGGTGTGGGAGATAAGGCCCCGGGACCGGACGGTTTTAATGTCAAATTTTTCAAGCAGTTTTGGTTGGACATAAAACACAGTCTGATGAAGATTCTAAACTGCTTCCATGAGTCTGGTAAATTTGCTCCCAAGTTAAATGCTTCTTTCATTGCCTTAATTCCAAAAGTTAAAGATCCTAATGATATTTCGGAGTTCCGGCCAATCAGCTTAATAAGTTCAGTTTATAAAATTGTGGCAAAAGTGTTTTCTAGAAGATTGAGGTTGGTTATGGAACAATTAATTAGTGAGAATCAGTGTGCATTTCTTAAGGGTAGACAAATTTTTGATGGAATCCTAGTAGCCAATGAAATTATTCATTCACTCTCGGTGAATAAGGAAATTGGTAAAGGGATGATTTTAAAGTTAGATCTCTTAAAAGCATGTGATTGTGTTAGGTGGGACTTCCTTGAAATGGTTCTGAGGAAAATGGGTTTTGGGAGGAAATGATGGTTATGGATATGGGAATGTGTTTCTTTGTCAAGTGTTTCGATGTTGGTAAATGGTTCGGCCACTTCAAAGTTCAGAATGAGAAGAGGGTTACAGCAGGGAGATCCACTCTCCCTTTTTCTGTTTATTATGGTCACAGAGGCGCTTCATCTGCTATTAGTCAAAGCTGCAAACAATGGCATAATAAATGGAATCGATGGTATTATTCCTAATCTTGTCCTTACTCACCTGCAATTTGCGGATGATACCGTCTTTTTTTTAGGTCGATGGAAAATTCTATGATAAATGTGAAGCGTATATTAAGATGTTTTGAAGCTTGCTCAGGTTTAAGCATCAATTTTGGAAAGTCTTGCTTAGTGGGATTAGGGGTGGATGATGAGGCTGTAAAGCATTTGGCTGATTTAGTTGGAAGCAAGGTTGGTAGTCTGCCAATTAATTATTTGGGCATTCCGTTGGGTGCTGACCCAAGAAAGGTCCAAACTTGGGATCCAGTGGTGAATAAATTCAGGGCGAAACTGGTTGGTTGGAAGAGTAATTCGCTATCATTCGCGGGAAGGGTGGTACTTATCAACTCCGTGTTATCCTCCCTTCCTCTTTATTACATGTCCTTGTTTGAAGTACCGAAGACAGTCCTTACGAAAATTGAGAAAATCAGAAGAAGGTTTCTATGGGGTACTTGCAATGGCAAGATGGAGTTAGCTAAGATAAGTTGGGATCAAATTTATTCTCCTAAAGGTGTGGGGGTGCTGGAGTGGTGAATCTAAAAGCAAAAAACAAGGCACTACTCGCCAAATGGGGCTGGAGGTATGCATTGGAAAAAAGAGTGTTATGGAGAAGGGTGATTTGTGCCAAATACGATGGAGTCCCGAGAAGCTGGAAATGGAAGTTTTCAAAGTCTAGAAATATGTCCCGAGTCTGGCAGGGGATTATGAAAATTTTGAAGAACGAGGAAGTTGAGATGTGGCTAAATGAAGAAAATTTTCTATGGAAGGTAGGTGATGGCAAAACGATACTATTTTGGGAGGATGCTTGGAGGCATGACTTGCCTTTTTGTAAATTGTATCCGAGATTATACAGGCTGGTGGATAAGAAAGGGGTGTTCGTGAAAGACTTGGCTTATCAAGACAGATTCAGAGGTTTAAATTAGAGCACATTGTTCACAAGACCTTTGTTAGACAGGGAATTATTGTTAGTAAAAAAGATTGAGGTTGATGTAGAAGGAGTGAAGTTGATACCTGATGTAGAAGATAAATTAATGTGGAAACATGATAGGAGTGGTGACTTCTCAGTTAAAAATTGACGGATCTAATCTCAAATGTTGAAATGGAAGTGTTGGAGTTCAATTTTGATTTGATTTGGTGCATGAAGGTTCCTCCAAAAGTCAAGAGCTTCCTTTGGTTGCTTAGATTGGATCGAATTTCAATTAAGTCTTTTCTTCGCAGCAGGGGAATTCCATTAGAGGAAGCACAAAGTCGGTGTTGTTGGTGTAATTTAGTTAGCGAGGATGCGAACCATCTTCCGATAGGATGTGATTTTGTTATTAGTTTTTGGAACCAGTTTTGTGGATGGTGGGGCATAAATTGGATTAATGAAAGCAATGTGGAGGGACTGTTCGAGTTTGGTTTCAATGTTAACTTGACAGGTTTAGCTAAAAGTCTTTGGCTTATCACTTGGGGAGCGGTAGTTTGGAGTTTATGGCTATCGAGAAACAACAAAATTTTTAATAATAAGCTGTCAAATTCTAAGGATATTTTATTTATTGTGAAACTTAGAGCCTTGTTCTGGATTAAGGCAACCAAAGATGATTTGATCGGTAATGTTGAAGGCTGGTGGGAGTCACCGAGAAAGGTGGTGGCAAATCCGTATGCTAGTTTGGAGGAGAAGTTGGCTTGGTTTCCACCACAGTCCCATGTGCTAAAATTTAATATAGAAGGGACAGCGAGGGAGAATATGGGTGAAATTGGAGGCGTGTTGAGAACTGTTGAAGGTGTCTTTCGAGCATTGTTCTCAGGGCCAGTAGGGGATATCGACGAAGATCTTGCAACCATTTTTGCTCTTAAAATGGCGCTGGAAATTTTGATTGAAGCAAAGTGGGTCGAAAAAGCAGCAATTACCATTGAAATTAGCTCATCAATGGTGTTACATTGGTGTGTTAATGTCTTCCAAAGACCATAGAATAAATGGAAGGAGTTAATGGAAGTGGATTTTCTTCTAAGTAAGGGGAAGGTAGTTCAACTGGTGGGTATTGAACGTGATAGGAATCATTTGGCTCGGTGTTTAGCGTTAGATGGAATGCTCCGGGAACATATCTTTAAAGCATGGTGGTGAAAAGCCATAAAATAGGATCCAGGAATAATTGGTTTGTCACTTTTGTTTTGTATTGTATCAAGTGTTGTATCGTGCTGTAGGTTGACTCAAGTAAACCTTTATTTGTTCCTGTATTTGTTGTCCAGGCGGTAGTGGATTGTCTAGTTGAAAAGGTTGCAGGTGTAGGAGTATCGTGCTGCAGGTTGACTTAAGTAAACCTTTATTTGTTCCTGTATTTGGTGTCCAGGCGGTAGTATCGTGCTGTAGGAGGTTTTTAACGAGGCAAGCATACTCGGGTCGGAGTATTGAATATTAATAAAAGCATTCTGCTGAGCAAAAAAAACAACGGAATGATATAAATGAGTCAAGAAGTAAATTTCGGTGTTATATTTGAACATTTTTAAAGTTCAATAACATTTTTGAGTCACTAATAATAGTTTAGTGACATCGGGTATAGTTTACCCTTTCAATTATTGTTGCTGCAGTGCCAAAGATTCTAAATCCTAGTGCAGTGTCATATTTCAAACCAATTTCATGTTGTACGACAACCTATAACTATGTAACTAAGATGCTTGAAAAATAGAATGAAGCAATGCTTGCCTAGCGTTATTACTGGCAATCAAAGTGTCTTTGTACGTAGGCAGTGGCGGGTGGCGGGTGGCCGGATGCAAGGCTACCTTAGGGTGGGGAGATGCCCCTCAACTTTTTAAACATCATACATTTGATTTTAAAAATTTTAATTTTTATAAATTAGACCTTCAATGTTTTTCATTTTAATGTGTTGTGCTCACCCTGAAATTTTAAGATATTACGTGTGTTTACCTTGAGAAATATTTTTGGATTCGCCACGGATTATTGTAGGCAGTGTCTATCCTCTATATGGACTACCAGAACGCAGATGATTAATCACTAAATTTGCTCTAGTGTATATCTCGGGAAAAAATTACCTGTGTAACCTAAGAAAAGTCAATTGGGTGGTCAAAATAAAACCAACCTAATAATTAAGTGAACATTCAGATAATTTACCCTAAAAGTATTTGGGCGAGCGAAAAAAATAATCTTTATGATTTCTGTCATCTATTAGAGTATAATAAATCCTCTCTTAATATTTTTGTAAAGCCTGCTATTGGGCCCAGTTTGTTAGTCTGTTAGAATAAGCATAAATCTGTTAGGTTGTTAACAGATTCCTCCAGAACCCTCTTTGGGTCAGGCTATAAATGTAATGCCCATTGGGCCAAGTCAGTAATGAGAAACAGATATCAGATTTACATTTTGTTTCAATTCTTTATTTGTTTTTCCCTCTTTTCGTTTCTAAACCTAAACCACCGTTCACGGCAGTTCTCACGACTGCATTCTCTTCCACTCTTCTCCTTCTTCAACCTCTCAATCATTCTTTCTTCCGATGCTTGATCTCTAAACCTAACATGGTATCAGAGCTTCTTCTGTGGCTGCCGGAGCACTCTGTTGTTGTCACTGTGTTGATTGATTGATGATAAAGAGCGACGGTGAATTGTGCGCACTGATCTGTGATTAATCGAAGATGTTCTTCGTTTGACAATTGCAAGGAGTTTCTGGTATTTCTTTCACCTTTAAGTTTAGTTTGCATCTGGTTTGCGACTTCGTTGATTGTCTTTGCTGAATGCTACATCTCGTTCACACTTTCGTTCCTACTGGTAATTTGTTGATTGTTCTTGATGAGTTCGAAGTTATTTCGGTCAGATCTGGAATTGATTCAACTGCTGTGCGCTCAATCTTACTTCTAATTGTGTTTGATTGAATTAAGACATAAATCTTCTTGGTCCTGCTTTGATTGCTGCTGTTGTTCATTTAATGATGCAATACTGTGCGTGTTTGTGATTTGATCTGGTTTTGCTTTATCTTCTGTGAAGTTTTTGTATCTTGTTTGGCTATGGCTGGTGATGATGTTAATGGATCTAATCTTGGTCATGAATCTGGTCCTACTAATAATGTCTCTAATGAAAACTCTGCTGCTGTAAATAATGGTGCTACTCCTGTGTCTGGTTCATCTTCTGTATCTAGTAAAGTGTTTTCATCTAAGAAAATCAATGTTACCTTAGATGACACTAATTATCTCATCTGGCATCAACAAGTATACCTTATCATCAAAACAAATCGATTACTTAGATTCATCGATCCCAAGGTCTCAGCCCCTTCTCAATATGTTTCACGTGATGGAGTTGTGTCTATTAATCCTGAGTTTGAGCTCTATGAGGAGCAAGATGGAGCTCTCACCACTTGGCTTCTATCTACTGTTAGTCCTGGTGTTCTACCTCACCTGATAGGTCTTAGTACATCTTCTGCTGTTTGGGGAACTTTGCATAGACTTTACAGTGGCAAAACAACAACTAGACTAATGTCCTTTAGGAGAATGCTACATTCTCAAAAGAAGGGGGACCTGAGTATGCGAGAGTATCTTATGAAGATCAAATCAGTGTGTGATAATCTTGCAAGCTGTGGAGAGGTTATCTCGGAGCATGAACATATAACTGCAGTTCTCAATGGCCTTTCTTCTGATTTTGATCCTGTTATTACTGTCATCACTGCATCTCCCTCTTCTTCTGATTATAGCTTTGTTAGCTCAATTCTCTTAGATGCTGATGCTAGACAAAATCCTGTTACAGAACCTATTTCTGCTTCAGCACACCTTACCACTCATAATTCTGTTTCTTCTTCCTCATCCTCTCAACATTCTTCTCAAAGTAAAACTCAATCCTCCACTCCAACTCCCTTAGCTTCTCAACCATCTCAACCTTCTTCTCAAACAACTACTTCAGAAGTTCAAGATGGTTTAGGAACTGAGTACAGTGAAGCAAATACTGTTGAAACTCAAAATGCTCAATACTCTTATAACAACAACAATGCATATAGAGGTAGAGGAAGAGGAAGGTTTAATGGTTCTAGACCTCAATGTCAACTGTGTGGAAAGTTGGGTCATCTGGTGGAAAGGTGTTATTCCAGATTTGACACTACCTTTAAGAATGAATCTGCCAGGTCCTTTCAGAATTCTGCACCTCAGAATCAGTCTCCTCAGGCACATATATTCACATACAGTGCACCTCCCAGTATTCCTTCTCTGTCACCCTACAGCTCCTTGTACTATACACCACCCCCTGCATCTGTTGTTAGCATGCCTCATACATATCCTCTGCCAGTTGTTGCTCAGATGCGTGCTCCTCAAATTCATAATATCAATCCTTCTGGATATGCCCCAATGGTTGTGACCCATACTACTAGTAGTCCTGCCTATCCTACTACTTCTCCTTCCAGTGTAGCACCTGGTCATGTTTCACCTCAGGTCTTGATGGCAACTCCTGAGATTGTTGCAGATAATGCTTGGTACCCAGATTTTGGGGCCACTCATCATCTCACCAACAACTTCAGTAACATGCAAGTATGTACAACCTATCCTGGTTCAGGTAATGTTCTTGTTGGCAATGGTAATGCTCTTCCAATAAAACTTTCTGGTCAAGCTTCCTTTCTTTATAATAATAAAATGTTTCATTTGAATAAGTTATTATTTGTTCCTGGTATCACAAAGAACTTACTCTCTGTGTCTAAGTTTACACAGGATAATGGAGTTTCTCTTGAGTTCTATCCCAAGTTCTGTCAAGTACGAGATCTACACACAAGGAAGGTTATACTAGTAGGACAAGAGAATAATGGTTTATATTGCTTGGAAGGATTGTCTCAACTTTCTGCTGTTAATAATTCTGCATCTTCTACAAAATCTTTGCTTGCTAATAATTCTGTTGCTCATTGTCATTCTATTCATTCTGTTGATTCTGTGCATTGTCATTTAGCTGCTTGTAATACTGTTTCTTCTGATATCTGGCACAAGAGGCTTGGGCATCCATCTCTTGATGTTCAGAATCATGCTTTATCCAGTTGTAATATCTCCCTTAGCACTAATAAAAATTCTTGTTTACCTCATTTATGCAAAGCATGTCAATATGGCAAAGCTCATCGGCTTCCTTTTCCCACCTCACACACTTAGTACACAAAACCTTTGCAATTAGTTGTAGCTGATGTATGGGGTCCTGCCCCTGTTACTTCAAATGGTTTTAAGTATTATCTTGCCTTTACTGATGCCTTTTCTCGTTACACCTGGGTGTATTTCTTGAAGTTTAAATCTCAGGTTAAGGAAGCCTTTACTCAGTTTCATAAGGAAGCTGAGAGACAATTGGGTGAGCAGCTGAAAGTTTTGCAATCTGACTGTGGTGGTGAATTCCTAGCTCTCAAAGCCTACTTGCAAGCTCAGGGCATTGTTCATAGGATGTCCTGTCCACATACCTCTGAGCAAAATGGCTTAGTGGAAAGAAAGCACAGACATATAGTCGAGGTAGGACTTACTCTTTTTGCCCAAGCATCTATGCCTTTACGTTTTTGGTTTGATGCTTTTTCTTCAGCTGTTTTTCTCATTAATAGACTGCCAACCACTGTTTTAGCTAATATGTCTCCTTATGAAAAACTTTTTCATCAAAAACCTGATTATAAGTTGTTGAAAGTGTTTGGTTGTGCTTGTTTTCCACTGCTTAGGCCTTATAATAAACATAAGCTTCAATTTAGATCCACTTCTTGTGTGTTTCTGGGTTTTTCTTCTGTTCAAAAAGGTTATAAATGTCTTGATTCTTTTGGTAGGATTTATGTTTCCAGACATGTCAAATTTGATGAGAATCTGTTTCCTTATGAAAAACATGTTTCCTCTACAAAAGAGCCCTGCATTTCTATATCTTGTCTACCTGAACTAAATGATGAACCTTCTGGGTCTAAACCCTCTTGCACTCAAATGCCTAGTATACCTCCTGCACCAATACATTATACTCCTACCCCCAAGTTCATTTCTACATCTGCTCCATGCTCCTCAAATGAGCATTCCCCTGTTGTTCCCAGCAAGTCACCAGTAAATGTTACCCTTTCCTCACCTATAAATCCTCCTTTGTCTTCTCCAGTTCTGGTTTCTACACCTTTACAGTCAAACTCACCACTTCCTTCTCCTATATCTTCTTCTCCTACTCATACAATTTCAGTTCTTCCTTTCACTGCATCTCCTTTACCATCTTCCACTCATGAACCTATATCATCACCCATTGCATCTCAATCACCATCATCCACTCATGTACATCCCTCATCACCCATTGCATCTCAATCACCATCATCCCCTCATGTTCCTATTCCATCTTCCACTGCATTTCAATCTCCATCCTCCACATCTACTAATCCATCTCTCACTGCATCTCTATCTCCATCCTCCACTCATATACCTACACCATCTCCCACTGCATCTCTACTTCCATCTGCCACTTCTATTGTTCCACACTCCATTTCAACTTCTTCCATCCCCACTGTTCTACCACCAGTTGTACACTCCAATACATCTGATTCCAACACCCATTCCATGATTACTCGGAGTAAGGCTGGAATCTTTAAGCCTAAGGCTTATTTGGTTCAAGATGATGTGAAAGAACCTACCGATGTTTACACTGCTCTTCAGTCTCCATGCTGGCGTGATGCTGTTCATGCTGAGTACTTGGCTCTCATGAAGAATGAAACTTGGGAGGTGAAGCCTCTACTTGAATCTCGTAAACCTGTAGGCTGCAAGTGGCTCTTCAAGATAAAGTGAAAGCCAGATGGTACAGTTGATAGGTACAAGGCCAGACTTGTGGCCAAGGGTTACTCACAGACTGTTGGCTGGGATTACAAAGAAACCTATAGTCCAGTGGTCCGTGCTTCTACCATTAGAGCAGTTCTTGCTACTGCTGTTGCTAAACAGTGGCCCCTTCGACAGATTGATATCAACAACGCATTTTTAAATGGCGAGTTGAATGAGGAGATTTTTATGTCTCAGCCTCCAGGATTTGAGCAGTATGGTCCTAATGGTGAAACATTAGTCTGTCATCTTCGCAAAGCTTTATATGGCCTTAAACAAGCCCTACGGGCTTGGTATGACACACTGAAAGGGTTTCTAGTGCAAGTTCTTGGGTTTGCAGCCTCAAAGAGTGATACTTCTCTGTTTATCAAGAATTCTAGTAGCAGTCATCTTTTACTAATGGTGTATGTTGATGATATTGTCATCACTGGAAATAATGAATCTGAAGTGGATGCTGTTGTTCAGGCCATAAATTCAGAATTTTCTTTGAAGGACTTGGGCCAGCTGGAATTCTTTCTTGGCATGGAAGTTCAATCTCTGCCTGCTGGTCTTTTCTTGGGTCAGAAGAAGTACATTGTTGATTTTGTACATTGTTGATCTTCTCACCAAAGCTAATATGCTTTCTTCTCGTCCTTCTCCTATACCAATGGTTGTTGCTCCTAAGTCGCTGCTGAATGATGACTCTGTGTTTTCTGACATTCACTTATACAGAAGTATTGTTGGTGGATTGCAATATGTTACTTTAACCAGACCTGATATAGCCTATGCTATCAACAGGGTATCTCAGTATATGAATGGGCCATCTGAAAGTAATTGGCGTGCTGTCAAAAGAATTCTTCGATATCTATGTGGCACACTTGACTTTGGACTGTATTATAGACAATCTGAGAGCTTTGACTTGGTATGCTATGCTGATGCAGATTGGGCCTCATCCGTTGAAGATAGGAGGTCCACCTCTGGATTTTGTATTTTTCTTGGTGGGAATCCAATTGTGTGGAGTTCGAAGAAGCAAAATGTGGTGTCCCGTTCTACATCAGAAGCTGAATATCGTAGTTTGGCTAATTCAGTCTCTGATTTAGTTTGGATAGAAAGTCTTTTGACTGAGATTGGTATTGCAATTGTTGGGAAACCAATTGTCTGGTGTGATAACACCTCTGCAGTTTCCATGGCTGCCAATCCCACACATCATGCTCGAACAAAGCATGTTGAAATTGATATTCACTTTGTTCGTGAAAAGGTTATTGCAGGGAAATTGTGTGTCAATTTTGTTCCTTCTGCTGAGCAGATCGCAGATGTGTTAACCAAGCCAATTCCTCCAGCACAGTTTGCTCAGGTGCGTGCTCGATTGGGGATGGTTTCTCTTGATGATGTTCAGGGAAGAAGAGAACTAGGGAAATATTAGAGTATAATAAATCCTCTCTTAATATTTTTGTAAAGCCTGCTGTTGGGCCCAGTTTGTTAGTCTGTTAGAATAAGCATAAATCTGTTAGGTTGTTAACAGATTCCTCCAAAACCCTCTTTGGGTCAGGCTATAAATGTAATGCCCATTGGGCCAAGTCAGTAATGAGAAACAGATATCAGATTTACATTTTGTTTCAATTCTTTATTTGTTTTTCCCTCTTTTCGTTTTTAAACCTAAACCACCGTTCACGGCAGTTCTCACGACTGCATTCTCTTCCACTCTTCTCCTTCTTCAACCTCTCAATCATTCTTTCTTCCGATGCTTGATCTCTAAACCTAACATCATCAAAGTCTGTCATCATAAAATGATATTAAAAAATATTTCTTTTAAAACTTTCCATATGTAAGTTGAAGCAGATAAGAAAAATCGGTCGAAAGCTTTTCAAGTTTCCAATCTCCTCATGAATAGGGCCACATCTATATAAAATAATCTTTTAAAATTTAACAAGCTAATTTGGATGAAAGATGTCAATTAAAACGCTCAAAAATTTATTCGAAAATTATTATTAGCACAAGCTTGATTGAAATACTCCTTCAGAATTAAAATTTTATATGATTTTTTATGTTTATAAATATAGAATTTGTAAAAAACATTACACATACTTCAATTAAGATAATATAGGATTTGATTTTTCTTATTGTTTCGTTATTTTATTTCGTAACATGTTATTAGCACGAACTTGATCGAAATACTTTGATTAAAAATCAAATTTCTTTAAAGACGATAGTCCAACTCTCGGCGTAACATTAGAAAGATTGGGTTTACTGTACTAGATATTTTATCTCAGGTTATACGAGAAATAGAAATTCTCTACTCTTTTTCGGTACCCGCTTTATATTTGAGCTTTGCTGGCTGCAAACCTGTAATCTGATATTGTTTGGGGGAAGTGGTTTGATGATATTATTAGGAGGTCTCTATTCCAGTCAGTTTTGGCAGTGTGCTTCGAACCATATTGTTGGTTGGATGTGCCATGTCATCACATATTTTGATGGAGAACAGTTGCAACGGGGTTTTTCGTTTTTTTAAGTTTGAATGTAGATTGTTTTTTATACGTTTTTTTTTTGTTTTTTATTCGGTTTTTTTGTTCGATGTTCGATTAGTTTAGGGTAAAGTACATAAATTGTCACTAAATTATCTCAAAAAATACAAAATGGCCACTAGACTTTAAAAAGTTATATAATGGGAATTAAACTTTAGTTTTTTTACAAAATAGTCACTGTTAACTGTTGTTAATTGGGTGACTTGACAGTTACGAAAATTTGTATAACATCACATTTAATCCTCAATATTTACACATTCAATCAATTTAGACATCAATAATGAGGGTTAAATTAGACTAAATTGATTAACTGTGTAAATATAGATGATTAAAAGTTTTATTATTTAAATTTTGTAACCGTCACATCATTCACTTAACGACAGTTAATGGATAAATGACAATTTTGTAACAAAACCTAAAATTTAATACTCATTATGTAAATTTTGAAAGTTCGGTGACCAATTTGTATTTTTTGAGATAGTTTATTGACCATTTATGTATTTTACCCATTAGTTTATTGTGCGTGTTGATGTCGGTGTTTGTTCTATACTTCTTTTTATCCACTATGTTTAGTGGTTTTATATTAATAAAATAAATTGCTTAAGAAAAAAAACGTTAAAAAGATTGTGATAAACCATGTAAAAACATTTGAGTTCACCCATCCAAGCATTTTCGAATCTTCATCTTTCATGACGAATATGGTATTGCGATCCAATAACAATATATGATACTTCATTATTGTCATTAATGTAATCATGATGAGTAAAGTAATGTTTTGATATTATTGTTTTATATCGAAAATATATCAGTAAAGAACGATAACGATAAAACAACAAAAAAAATAATTATAATAAAAAGTTAATGAACACCAAAATTTACACGAAAAAACTTAAAAGATGTCAAAATCTTATTGTACTTAGAATAAAGTTTGTTTTCAAAAAACCTATGAAGATAATACCTCAAGAAAGTGTCCCTAGTAGGGGGTTTGTCTAGCACACACGCCATGGGGATCATACGGGGCACTATCAGGGCCACTTGGACCAAAGAAGCCCATAATATATTGGAAGAGTTCGGAACATTATAAAAGGCCACAAAAACAACTAAGATTGACCAAATATATCTAGAAGTATCCATACTCTTTTAGGCATAGATCTTTCTACATGTATAATCTCAACTGTCCATTTAAATTTTTGTTTGGTCGTTGGATGTAAGGAGCTTTGTCTATACATAGGGCCACCCTACCTAATGTAACTAGGGGCAGAACTAAAAATTTATAAAAAATAGACTAAAATAAAATTTAAAAACAATAAAAAAAATTTAAAGGGGACAAAATGAAATTAAAAATTTTGAGTAGTTTATACTAAGATTTTATAAACTTTGAAGGGATTATAGAGGTAATTTTACTTTTTTTTAAAAAAATCTATACTTAGAAAAAAATTAGCGGGGAACAAACTCCCTTAAATCCCCTTAATTCCGCCCCTAAATGTAAAACTCTTGCTAATAGTTTTTTTCACTTTAAGTTATCATTCTTAATAAAATTAAAAATTAGAAAACTAATAAAATAATATTAATTTAATGTTAATTAGAGAAAATGATTAATTAGTTTTTATCCTTAGCAGTTTGCAATCAATGTATTCACATCTCTGATGACAAGATTTTTTTTATAATCAGGTCTTTAATTAAAATGACTACATATTGTCTGATATGCAAAATGGTGGAAGAAGCAGGTGTTCAATTTAAATGATTAAATATTATCTTACGTGCAGAATGAATTATAAAAATTATATATTCTTTAAATAACATTAGAGGAAGCGGTACCGAACCAGTGGATCAACAAAAAAGAAATAATATTATCCTAAAAAGTAAACGACTCAAAGAAATGGACTGGTTAGGGCTCCGCCAAAGCTAAAAATTTTAAAAATTACACAAAATGTATGACATTGTTCTTGTTAAATTTCAAATTTTACACAAAATATATGACATTGTTATTGTTTTTCTTTCTTCATGTAAATAGTTTTGAATGAAAAAATAGAAAAACATTTATTTCTTATTCTCCGATTTTAAACTGAACAATTCCGAACAATATTAAAATTCTTTAAAACGTGTCAGTGATATATTTTTTAAGTTTATGGATATCCAAATTATGGTTGCTTTTCTTGATAATTTCAAGAGATAAAACAGTTGAAATTATTAAAACTTTTTCATTTGTTATAATTCTTGAAATTCAATTTATGTTCTGAAAAGTAAAAGACTATTTTATAAATTAAGACCATACTTAGTGTTATTCTTTTTGATCGCCAATTAGTTATGGGAAGTGAGGTTATCGCCAACAAAAGAAATTGGGCAAAAGAAAAATAAAAGGAGATGATGAACAACAGTTAGAAGAGAGTAGTGGAGAGAGAAGAAATCAACATCTATATATATATATTTACATAAAAATTTGATGTTCTCTAAATATTAATATCGGTCCATGCAATGTTAATTATAACTGCATAATAAGATTTGTGTCTAAATGATAATTTGTATTATTAGTTGGGAATAATACTAGTATCAAGTGTTCAGAAATTTCAGACAACTTTATTGTTTTGTATAACTTAAAAATCATGGGGGAAACAATAGGGTAAGTCGTAGCTTCAATGGCGTCTAATAACTGTTATTAATTTCTCTAATAATAAAATATTATAATAAAAAGTTAATGAACACCAAAATTTACACGAAAAAACTTAAAAGATGTCAAAATCTTATTGTACATGCTTAAAATAAAGTTTGTTTTCAAGAAACCTATGAAGATAATACCTCAAGAAAGTGTCACAGCTCGCAACCCTAGTAGGGGGTTTGTCTAGCACACCATGGGGATCATACGGGGCACTATCAGGGCCACTTGGACCAAAGAAGCCCATAATATATTGGAAGAGTTCGGAACATTATAAAAGGACACAAAAACAACTAAGATTGACCAAATATATCTAGAAGTATCCATACTCTTTTAGGCATAGATCTTCCTACATGTATAATCTCAACTGTCCATTTAAATTTTTGTTTGGTCGTTGGATGTAAGGAGCTTTGTCTATACATAGGGCCACCCTACCTAATGTAACTAGGGGCAGAGCTAAAAATTTATAAAGAGTGGACTAAAATAAAATTTAAAAATAAAAAAAAATTTAAGGGGACAAAATGAAATTAAAAATTTTGAGGAGTTTATACTAAGATTTTATAAACTTTGAAGGGATTATAGAGGTAATTTTACTTTTTTCTAAAAAAATCTATACTATTCTTATTAGAAAAAAAAATAGCGGGGAACAAACCCCCCTTAAATCCCCTTAATTCCGCCCCTAAATGTAAAACCCTTGCTAATAGTTTTTTTCACTTTAAATTATCATTCTTAATAAAATTAAAAATTAGAAAACTAATAAAATAATATTAATTTAATGTTAATTAAAGAAAATGATTAATTAGTTTTTCTCCTTAATAGTTTGCAATCAATGTATTCACATCTCTGATGACAAGATTGTTTTTATAATCAGGTCTTTAATTTAAATGACTACATATTGTCTGATTTGCAAAATGGTGGAGGAAGCAGGTGTTCAATTTAAATGATTAAATATTATCTTACGTGCAGAATGAATTACAAAAAGTATATATTCTTTAAATAACATTAGAGGAAGCGGTACCGAACCAGTGGATCAACAAAAAAGAAATAATATTATCCTAAAAAGTAAACGACTCAAAGAAATGGACTGGTTAGGGCTCTGCCAAAGCTAAAAATTTTAAAAATTACACAAAATGTATGACATTGTTCTTGTTAAATTTCAAAATTTACACAAAATGTATGACATTGTTCTTGTTAAATTTCAAAAAGTACACAAAATGTATGACATTGTTATTGTTTTTCTTTCTTCATGTAAATAGTTTTGAATGAAAAAATAGAAAAACATTTATTTCTTATTCTCCGATTTTAAACTGAACAATTCCGAACAATACTAAAATTCTTTAAAACGTGTCAGTGATATATTTTTTAAGTTTATGGATATCCAAATTATGGTTGCTTTTCTTGATAATTTCAAGAGATAAAACAGTTGAAATTATTAAAACTTTTTCATTTGTTATAATTCTTGAAATTCAATTTATGTTCTGAAAAGTAAAAGACTATTTTATAAATTAAGACCATACTTAGGGTTATTCTTTTTGATCGCCAATTAGTTATGGGAAGTGAGGTTATCGCCAACAAAAGAAATTGGGCAAAAGAAAAATAAAAGGAGATGATGAACAATAGTTAGAAGAGAGTTGTGGAGAGAGAAGAAATCAATATCTATATATATATTTGCATGTATGTATCGAAGGGAAAATTGATGTTCTAGAGAAAAAATAGGTAAAAATTTGATCTCGTATTGTTCTCTAAATATTAATATCGGTCCATGCAATGTTAATTATAACGGCATAATAAGATTTGTGTCTAAATGATAATTCGTATTATTAGTTGGGAATAATACTAGTAGTATCAAGTGTTCAGAAATTTCCGACAACTTTATTGCTTTGTATAACTTAAAAATTATGGGGGAAACAATAGGGTAAGTCGTAGCTTCAATGGCGTCTAATAACTGTTACTAATTTCTCTAATAATAAAATATTATAAATTTAAAAACAATAAATAAATTTAAAAATAAATTTTGTAAATTATCACTAAAATTAATTATCCATTTTAAAATATTTAATTTACTCATTTAAATTTAAAAATTGTAAATATTTTACCTTCCAAATAAATAAGATTCCAAATCAAGTTTTTATAATGTTTTTGTTACAGCTGATAACAGCTATAGTTAGTTATTTCTGTTATTAGGGTTAATTAGTCATTAGAGTTAATTAAGTTCTATATAAGCTTCATTTCTGTACTTTGTAAACTTAAGTTTTTCAACTGAATAAAATCTTCTTATTTTTTCATACTTCAATATGGTATCAGATGTTTTCATTTTTTGAATCTCCAAGAAACAGTTTTTGAATTTCTTCGTTTTCTTTTTTTCGTGTTCGCGTTGCTTTTGCCTGCACATTTTTGTTTCTATTATCCACAGTTATCTTTCAGTCATGGTTGATCTCAACGATCAGTTTGAAGAGGGTAACAACCCTTATTATCTTCATCAATCGGATAATTCAGGGATGATTTTGGTGACTCAACCCTTAACCAATGACCATTACAATACCTGGAAACGTTCAATGTTGATGGCATTGTCTGTCAAGAATAAACTGAGATTTGTTGATGGTTCAATCTCAGCACTTGCTTCTACTTCAGATCGTTTCAATGCTTGGACTAGAGCTAACAACCTTGTTAACTCATGGATCTTGAATTCTGTCTTTAAGAAAATCGCAGTAAGCTTGCTTTATCATTCCACAGCAGCTGCAATATGAAAAGATCTTGAAGAAAGATTTCAACAAACAAATGGTCCGCGTATTTTTCATCTTAAGAAAAAGTTAAATGAATTGGCTCAAGGTTCGATATCTGTAAGTATGTATTACACTAGTCTCAAGATTATATGGGATGAACTAATGTCTGTCAAGAGTGTGTGTTCTTGTTCTCTTTGTTCCTGTGGAGGTGTTCGAAAGATGTTGGATGATCAACAACGTGAGCAGACCATACAGTTCTTGATAGGTCTAAATGAGTCATATGCTCATGTCCGTGCTCAAATCTTGCTTATGGACCCTTTTCTATCTATTTCCAAAGTTTTCTCTTGGATCTTACAAGAAGAGAATCAAAAATCTATTTCTTTGAATACTTTTTCAACTAATTCTGAAGTTCTTTTCAATCCTTTTTTGTTGTTTTAAATCAGAGACATGTTCCTCAAAATCCAAAACGATTACGCCCACAATGTACTCATTGCCATATGTTAGGGCATACAAAAGACAAGTGTTTCAAGTTACATAGCTATCCTCCAAGGTATAGTTTCGATCTCAAAAGGTTGTTCATACTGCTTATGCGCATGTTGTTACAGATTTAGGAGCTTGTCCATCTACCAGTATTCCTGAATCTCCTGGCAGCATTGATAGTGCCACTAGTGGCTTGTCTAGCCAACAATATCAGCAGCTTATTGCTATGATCACCTCTCAATTACACACAGCTTCACAAACACCTTCAGTTGTGGGCATTCCTTCTTCCTCAATTAACTTTTCCATGCAAGGCAAGATATATCCTATATTATTAATTTGGCTACATTCCATGATAGCTTTAATTGGATCATTGATTCAGGGGTTTCTCGATACATTTGTTGTTCTAAAGAAGCTTTTGAATTCTTGGTTCCCATTCATGATAGTTCTGTCATGTTACCTAATGCAACTATTGTTAAAGTTACACATGCTGGAACAGTTAGATTATCTTTTGATTTAATTCTAACTAACGTTTTATATGTTCAATATTTCAAACTTAATTTAATTGCTATCAGTGAATTAGTAAAGCACTCTAATCTGGCTGTGTTATTTGATAAAATTTATTGTGTTATCCAGGACCTTCACAACATGATTGGGAAAGCTGATCTTCTTCAAGGGCTTTACCTTTTTCATTTGTCTGCTGATAAGCATGTTGTCCATTCAAATTTGATTACTCTTGTTCAAAATACTCGAAACTCAAGTGATGTTGTATCTGTTTTCTGGCACATTAGATTAGGTCACCCTAGTACTCGTATTTTACATTTACTAAAGGATGTATTACCTTCTTGTGATGTAAATAATAATGATCCATGTTATGTTTGTCCTATGGCTAAACAACATAGGCTTTCTTTTCAAAATTCTTCTTCTCATTCTACTCAGCCTTTTAAATTAATTCACTGTGACATTTGGGGGCCTTATAAGTTCCCAACCTATGATAATAAGAGGTACTTTTTGACCATTGTTGATGATTTTACTCGTTGTACATAGACCTATTTGATGCAATACAAGTCTGAGGTGTCCACTATTGTTCATGTTTTTATACAAATGGTTAAAAGGCAATTTGGTTTCGATTTGAAAATTTTTAGGTCTGATAATGCCCCTGAACTAAAGTTCACTGATTTGTTTAACTCTCTTGGCAACATTCATCAATTTTTTTGTGTGGAAACACCCCAACAAAATGTTGTGGCTGAAAAAAAGCATCAGCACTTGTTGGCTGTAGCTCGTGCACTTTACTTTCAGTCTAAGATACCTATTCAGTTCTGGGGAGATTGTTTACTCATTGCCACATATATCATTAACAGACTTCCTTCTACTTTATTAAATAACAAAGCACCTTATGAGCTTCTATTTCACAAAGTTCCTTCCTATGCACATCTTCGAAACTTTGGATGTTTGTGCTTTGTTTTCACCTTTAAATTCAAACGTGACAAATTTTCTCCTCGTGCTTTGCCTGAGATTCTTCTTGGTTATGTTTCTGGGGTAAAGGGTTACAAAATTTTTCTTGTTTCTACTGAAAAATTTGTTATTTCTAGGGATGTGATATTTCATGAATCTGTTTATCCTTTTCATACTGTGACATCACCTACAGGTTGCTTACTCGATCCTTTTCCAGATGTTTCTTTACCACATGTTCATTCTGATAACTTTACTTCATCCTTTGATCAGTTTACTCCTCATGCTTCTAATGAGAATGACATTCAACGTGACACTGGTTCTCCTTCAACTTCTCTTAACAATGCTTCTGACACAAGTCTCAATTTTTCCCATCAACACTAAGGTTACTCATGATGTTCCTGAAGTTTCCCAGCCTATTCTTGATAACATTCCTCCTATAGCTCAACATATACCTGGTCAGAGTGATAGTTCTACCCAAACAACTGTTTCTCAAGAGAATGGTAATGGACCACGCCATGAAGTTTCTATTCCACATGCAGAGATTGTTCGAAGATCATCTCGTGTTTCACAAAGACCCTCCTACTTGTAGCATTATCAGTGTAATAACGCCTCTGATTGTTCTTATCCTATCCAGAATTACATTTCTTCTTCCAAGCTTTCAGAAACCTATGCAGCTTTCATAAACAATGTCTCATCTGTTTATGAACCTACTTACTATCATCAAGCTGTCAAATATCCTGAATGGAGGAAAGCTATGCAGGATGAGTTGAAAGCAATGGAGGATTTACATACATGGACAGTTGTTCCCCTTCCAGAAAGTAAACAACCTATTGACTATAAGTGGGTTTATCGAGTGAAGTATAAGGCTGATGGCACTGTGGACAGATTTAAAGCACGATCAGTTGCTAAAGGCTTCACTCAAATTGAAGGAGTTGACTATATAGATACGTTTTCACCTGTTGCTAAGATGAACTCTTTCAAGCTTTTACTAACCTTAGCTGCTACATATGACTGGCATCTGTTGCAATTGGATGTCAACAATGCTTTTTTAAACGAGAAGCTTGATGAAGAAGTCTATATGAAACTTCCTTTAGGTTATAATTTGAAACATTCTCCTACAACTACACACATGGATTTGGGTGATTCCTCCAACTTAGTTTGCAAGTTGAACAAGTCAATTTATGGTCTTAAACAGGCTTCTAGACAATGGTTTCATGCCTTTTCTCAAGTAATTTTCAAATATGACTTCACACAGTCCCCTTCAGAACATTCTCTTTTTACCAAAGGCACAGGTGATGATTTTATAGCATTACTTGTATATGTAGATGATGTGGTTCTTGCTGGAAAGAATTTACAACTGTTGGCTGTTGTGCAAGAGTTTCTCCAGCAACATTTTAAACTTAGAGTCTTCGAACCACTGAAATACTTCATTGGATTTGAGATTGCAAGAAATGACACTGGCATTTTTTTATCTCAACGCCATTACACTTTGCAACTTTTGGAAGATATTGGCTTCCTTGAAAAAAAACCAGCTGAAACTCCTCTTACGGCTTCCCACAAACTAAGTGCTCATGAAGGAGAATTATTATCTGACTCGCAAATATAAAGAAGGTTAGTTGGACGCATGTTGTATCTAACACATACGCGTCCGGATATCACTTATGTTGTTCACCTCCTAAGCCAATTTGTTTCATCTTCACGTCAGCCTCATCTACAAGCTGCATATCACCTTTTATCCTAAATTAAAAAGTCTCCTAGACAAGGATTGTTCTTTTCTAAAATCAACAATCTCCAGCTCCGTGCCTTTGTGGATGCTGATTACGGTTCTTGTCCCGATACTCGTCGATCCACCACAGTTTATTGCACATACTTAGGTGATAGCCTTATTTTTGGGGAATCCAAGAAGCAGCACATCGTGAGCAGATCATCCTGCGAAGCAGAATATCGAGCAATGGCCTTTGCGACGTGCGAGCTTACCTGGCTTGCTGCTCTTCTTTCTTCCTTTGGGATCAAGGTTCCTTCTGCTTCATTATTTTGTGACAACCAATCAGCTGTTCATCTTGCCTCGAATCAAGTATTCCATGAACGCAGTAAACACATTGAAGTTGACTGTCATTTTATTATGGAGAAGGTCGTTGTTGGATTTTTCAAACTTTTTCACATTCGATCTATCAACCAACTCGTTGATATCTTCACCAAGGCTCTTCCTAGTTCCACGTTCAACGATTTCGTTATCAAGCTGAACTTGCTGGACATCCATCAACCTCCAGCTTGAGGAGGCTATTACAGCTGATAATAACTATAGTTAGTTATTTTTGTTATTAGGGTTAATTAGTCATTAGGATTAATTAAGTTCTATATAAGCTTCATCTCTGTACTTTATAAACTTAAATTTTTCAGTTGAATAAAATCTTCTTATCTTTTCATATATCAATAGTTTTGGCCGCCAATCGCAATCATTGTGTTAGCCGCTAGAAATTGATAGATTTAACTTAACGTGTTAGCTGCCGTCCAATAATTTGATAGGTTTTAACTTATGTGTTAACGGCCGGTTACATAAAGGCTATTTATTTAGTCTTGAAAATGATATCCAAAAGGCCATTTTTATAGAACAAAAATCATCTTTCCTTTCTTTGTCGTTGTTTTTCTTTATATTTCAATACCAAAAATTAAAAAATTTATTTATTAAGTAAAAATTATTTATATTTTCAAAATAAATGTTGAAATTCAAACTCATATAAATAGGACAAAACAAATATTGTTAACCACGCGACCAATTAATAAATTTCTTTTTTTGATATTACATTCATTATGTTCAATTTTGATATTATAAATTCATTTATACATAATAATAACAATAATTTATATTATATATTTGATGTTAGTGTGTCATGTGTATATGTCACAACGTGTTTTAAACGGTTTATTATAAAAATTTAATTTAGAGAATGCTATTTATGTTAAGGGTCGTTTTATATCTCGTTTCATATCAAATATTTTATGGATTATATTTTGATACTTAAAAATGACATAATTTAGGTACTTATTTTAACCAAAAAATAGTTTAAAAACTTAAAATAATCAGAAATGATAATTTAGAGACTTATTTTAACCAAAAAAATATTTAAGGGTAAAATACAAACAAAAGACATAATTTAAGGGTTGAATTTTCATTTAAGCCTATTTTCAATTCAAAAAGAAAAATATATGTTATTAATTAAACATATGTACATATTGTATATTTCAAAAGAAAGAAAAATATATGTGCATATTGTATTCCTGATTTTTTGTATTTAAAGTATTATAAATTTCTAATAAGTTTTAAATGTTATTAATTAAATTTTGTATAATTTATTATAATCAAATAATTTTATCTCCAATATTATTTTTAAAAACATTATGAAAATCATATATTAATACATATGAATTTTCGAAACATAGCAAAAACAAAATCATATCTAATCTTAAGTAGTTATATTCTGAATAAATTTATTTATTCTTTTTCTGTGTCTGTTTATATGTTCCATTAGTAATTGTATGTTATGTGTATTAATGGTTTCAGATTAATTTTGGTAAAACCTTAAACAACAACAAAAAATAATGCATGTAACATAAAATCATTGGCCAGCGTATAAAAGACACAGAAAAGGGATAGACAAATTCTATATAATAAATTATTCACAAGAAATGTAATTTCATCAACTTCTAGTTCTGCTTAGTTCTACCTTGGATAACCAATTCAAGCTGCTCCCATTCTCCTTCACCTTCCTCGTCTTCATTTTCATGGTGTTTAAGCTACGGGCGAGATCCAAAACAAAGCACTCCCCCAAAAATCTACCCCCTGCGCCATGGAAACTACCTCTGATAGGCCACCTGCACCTTCTACTTTTCTCTCTTCCCCACCGTCGCCTGGCGGAATTAGCCAAACGGCACGGTTCCCTCATGCACCTTCAACTCGGTGAATTGCCACACGTCGTGGTTTCTTCTCCGGCGGCTGCGAAACAAGTGATGAAAACACATGATATCATTTTTGCTAACAGACCCTTTCTCCTTGCTGCAGAAACCATCGCGTATAATTTTTCAGATATTATTTCTGCGCCCTATGGTGATCACTGGAGGCAGCTTCGGAAAGTTTGCACGTCGGAGCTGTTAAGTACGAAACGTGTCAGTCGTTCCGGTCGATAAGAGAAGATCAGGTGTCGAGTCTGATTCGATCCATCTTTAGTAAAGCAGGAACGGAAATTAATCTCGGAGGTATGTTATGTAACTTATTGTATAACATTACTCTAAGGGCTGCATTCTCCGGAAAATGTGAGCAACATGAACCATTCCTTTCACTTCTCAAGAGACTTGTAGAAGTCGGAGCCGGTTTTAGTGTCGCCGATCTGTTTCCTTCCGTCGAATCGCTTTCGGTGATCAGTGGGATGAGGTCGAAAATAGACACGATTCACCGCGATTTGGATGCGATGCTCGAGAGCATCATCGAAGAACATAGAGCTAGCAATGCGAATTCGAATAACGGTGATGATGTAACAGAGGATCTAGTTGATGTTCTTTTGAATCTTCAGGGTCATGGAGGCCTTGAATTTCCCTTAACAACTGACAACATCAAAGCTGTTATCTTGGTTAGTACTTATTGGTATATAATATATATTGCTTGTTTGTATGGTCCATTGGTCCTATTACTATAAGTTCAAATGCTCAAAAATCAAAAATCAAACACCTTTAGCTAAGTAGAACTGCTTTTCAGGACATGCTGGTTGCCGGAACCGAACCATCTTCGTCTGCAGCCGAATGGGCGATGTCGGAAATGTTGAGAAATCCTCGAATCCTAGAAAAAGCACAGGCGGAGGTGAGACGAGTATACGATACAACAGGGGATGTTAATGAATCAGACCTTCATGAATTGAAGTACTTGAAGTTAATTATCAAGGAAACTCTAAGATTACACCCTTCTGCACCTTTGTTACTTCCAAGAGAAAATAGTGAGACATGTGACATTAACGGATACGAAATACCGGCGAAAACCAAAGTGATTGCTAACGCATGGGCGATCGGAAGAGATCCCAACTACTGGAACGAAGCGGAGAGGTTCGATCCGGAGAGATTCATCGATAGTTCGATCGACTATAAAGGAGCTAGCTTCGAATATATTCCCTTTGGTGCTGGAAGGAGGATATGTCCTGGAATCTCATTTAGTATGGCTGTTGTTGAGCTTGCCCTTGCACAATTACTGTACCATTTCGATTGGGAACTGCCTAATGGAATGAAAAACGAGGATCTGGACATGACCGAGGTCGTCGGCGTCACCCTTAGACGAAAAAGAGAACTGTGCTTGATTCCCATTCCATACCACCTACCACCATGTTCTCAGTAGTTGGATATAAATCACATTTCACATTTGTGTCTAAATAATGGTCTCTTTAAATTGTACCCTGTGGTTGGAGCATGTTAAAAGGCAGTTCATGTTTCGAATTAGTAATCGATCGAGCTCTTTATTAACTGATTATTCATGAAATATATACATTATTAGTTATCTCTATACTAGTGTGGCTTAATTTGGAGGCTGATGCAATAGGATGGAGCTCATGGCTCTTCTGAGATTACAGGCATGAGCTCACTACAGCAGAACAGGTCATTCGCGGCGGTGCCGTTGAAATTACCGCACTTTCCTGGATTTAGAACATGCTGATGCCAATTTCCCTAGCTTTTCTTTGTAGCCTTGTGAAAGCTGAGCCTGTTGTTGTATCTTGAAGATGATCGAATGAACATTCATCGATTAAAGGGAATCGAGGTTTCGAGATTTTGCTTAGCTTCGACAAGGGTCTTCTTAAATCTCTCTAAATTGATCTTTACATCTTGGCCATCAACGTACACGGACCGGAACGCACGATATCCCTTGGAGCTCACGGATTCCGGATCCGTAACCACAGGGTGATCTTTACCATAAGTGTAGAACAATGAACTTTCCTCTGGTTCAATCTTGTACTCCAAGTATCGAACTCCCATCGCCTTTGCCGGTCCACCGTAATAGGTGATTGCACCCCATTCACATCCCAATGGCACCACTTGAATCATCACTGCACCATCAGGCAAGAATATCTCATTTGTTAGCCCTGCACCATGGGCTCCAACCATGACACTACATGAGTTCACCACCTCGGCGAACTCGTTTAAGTACATCATCGTCTTAGGTTCCACCCTTATGATCCGAAAGCCTAGTCCCTCCATCATGTCCACCATTTCATGTTCGTTCAGAAACCGTCTCGTATTCCGGCGCGATATAAACAACAACGTCGGCTTTCGAAGGTCAGACACGTGGTTTGCTTTCAGGTTATATGATTCTCTCAAGAATTTCCTGAAATTCAACATGGAATAGCCCCCTGGACTATCAGAATTTTTGAGGGCTAGATTGTCATGATATTCAAGCCCTATAATAGCCCCTGGAAAACAATGAACACTCCCATCATCAGGATTTATAACATCATAAGCAGACAATTGAGAGATAACCCTGCTGTACTTTTCAACCAACCAAAGCTCGAAATCGGTGACCACGAACTTTAATCTCGACCGAAAATGCCGAGTAGTGATGAACAAAGGGATGATAATCTCATTAAACTCATGAAAAACATTGCCTGTGAAGCCTTTGTTAGCAAAGACAACAGCTGTGACATTGTGGCTAAAATCGCAGGCCGGCGGTGGATTAATGGTGCTGTTCCCGTGTAGAATCTGAACCGGCGAGACGCGTATCATGGCGGTTTCATCCTCCTTCCTTGCATATGGCTTAACAATTCTCTTCACTAGAGGCTGATGATCATATGGCACATAAACTGTTAACCCTTTGTTGTAAATCCTTACAGGTTTATTCGCAACACATAGATCGTAATGAACATCGGTGTGGCACGAAAATCCATCGGAATCGAACCGAACACGATCATCTCCTGTTCCATCCAATGAAATATATACAGAATTTATATTCAATGCAATAGAAAAAAAATGGAAGAGATCAAGAGAAGAACCTCTAACAAGCCTTCTTAATAGAAATTCTTGGGAATCAACATCAATATTGATACTTTCACTTCTGATATTGCTTCTTGAATTCGATAACCTGTATCCCCCTTCATTTCCCAAAATTCCATGTCAGCCAATATATATATATATATATATATACACAAAACTAGTAAAATGATTGAATTTCTAAGAAAGATGATTACATGATTCAAAAATGGTGTCATTAGATTGGAAAAATGTAGCATAAACCAGAACAATTGACACTAAACAGATAGCTAAAGTTGCACAATTCACCAGCCTTCTCGGTTGTCTCTCCATCTTCTTTCAATCTGCTTGTTGATGATAATAAATTTATTAATAACAGCTGAAATCATAGAGTTTTACAACCAAGCGAAAATTGAGGAAGGATTGATGCCAAATTTAGCCAACCATTAACCTCCCTACATAGATGAACAAAGGAATTCCGAGCTTGATTTTATTATTCGGACTCGGGTGTAAGTGTTGGACACGGATATGATTAAGTTTTTTCAAGTATTTTCCTGGTGCACCATAGAGGTAGGTTGCCACCCAATCACATGCCAATGGCGCCACTTGAACCATCAATGCACCATTGGGCAAGAATATCTCATTTGTTAGCCCTGCACCATGGTCACCAACCATGACACTACACGAATTCACCACCTCGGCGAACTCGTCCAAGTTCGACATCCTATCAGGTTCTACCCGTATGACTTGAAAGCCTACTCCCTCCATCATCTCAACTATTTCATCTTCGTTCAGAAACTGCCTCGTGTTGCGGCGCGATATAAGCATCAACACCGGCTTCCGAATCTCGGACACATGGTTTGTTTTCAGGCTATATGATTCTTTCAAGAACTGCCTGAAATCAAACATGGAATAACCCCCTGGAATATCAGTAACATTGAGGGCTAAATGATCATACATACATACATACATACATACATACATATACTTCTTGTTGTGAATTTTGCATGTAATGTATGCTAAAAAAGTGAAAGAGATGAAGAGATGAACCTCTAACAAGCCTCCTTAATAGAAATTATTGAGGATCAACAGCATCAACATTGGTCTTTTCACTGCTGAGATTACAGCTTGAATTTGGTAAACTGTATCCCCCTTCATTTCCAGAGAGTTTCAAGTCAGGCAAATTTATATATATGAAATAAAAAACTAGAAAAATGGTTGAATTGCTAAGAAAGATTATTACAAGAATCAAAAACGGTGTCACTAGATTGAAAAAGTGCATCATAAACCAGAAAAATTAGGCATTGAACAGATTGCTAAAGCTGCATAATTCACCAGCCTAAGCCTTATTGGTTCCTTCATCTTCTTTCAACCTGCAAAGAAAAAGAGACTGTATTTGACACTAATGTATGTCTTTGAAAAAACAAAACTAAACTAAATATTGAGAAAAAAAATGGGTATTTTTTATATTGTTTTATCTCCAATCATCATTATTATATTTTGGGTTTTGGATTTTTTCCAAAGGCATGCTTAGTGCTTAGGGATGGGCATCTTATTCGGGCCCGACGGATTTCGACTTGACCCGACCCGATCGGGTTAGAGTTTTTAATGAAAAATTGGGATCGGGTTAAGTCAGGTTTTTGTTAAGGGTAAACTCGGGTCGGGTTAAGATTTATGGTGGAAAATATTTGACCTGACTCGTAATTAATTGTGTAATTTTTTCTCCTAAATTTTTTAGGGATATTTATAATAATACCCTTCTTTATATAATTTTTATAATTAAGTTCTTAAAATGAAATTTTTATTTATAATTTAGTCCTTTAAAATATATTTTTTTTTACAATTAAGTCCTTTAAAATTATTTTTTTACAATTAAATCCCTAATTTAATTTATTTTATATAAGTCGGGCTGGGTCGGGTCAAGTCAAATTTAATATATTTATTTTCAAGTCGAATCAGGTCAGGTTTTTTAAAGAATATGTTCGGGTCGGGTACGAGCAGGGATGGACCGAGGGGGTGCTGGTGGGGCAACCTCCCCCCTTAAAATTTTGAAAATCATATATGATTTAGAAAAAAAATAGATTTTTTCTATGTATTTTCTATTAAAAATCTATTTTCGCCCCCTAAACTTTTATAAGTTCGCCCGCCTAGAAATTTATAGGTTCGCCCCCCCCCCCTAACCTAAAGTCCTAGGTCTGTCCTTGGGTGCGAACAGGGATGGACCGAGGGGGTGCTGGTGGGGCAACCGCCCCCTTAAAATTTTAAAAATCATATATGATTTAGAAAAAAAATTAAAATTTTTCTATGTATTTTCTATTAAAAATCTATTTTCGCCCCCTAAACTTTTATAAGTTCACCCGCCTAGGAATTTATAGGTTCGCCCCCCTAACCTAAAGTCCTAGGTCCGTCCTTGGGTGCGAGTTTAATGTGTTTATTTTCAGGTCAGATCCGGGTGGATCAAAAACTCGACCCTACCCAACCCGTGCCCATTACTATTAGTGCTTAACCACTGACGGGGAAACCTCATCTACATTGCTGAATTATGTTGTGTAAGAACAATTCGTACAACTATGTTCATATCTTTATTATATGGTTGTTGGTTCTTCATTTTCTTTCAACTTCTTGATTCTCTGATTGTGATTTTTTTAAGCATATATTATGTTTTCTCCCCTAACTAACATTGGAAGAAAATATTGGAAAATAATATGCAAGTTATGCATTTTTAATATTTACTAAAATATTTTATTTTATGTGTTCTTTTTAATATTTAAGTATTATGATATTATACATTTTAATAATTGTTCATGATCAACTTATGTTGAGTTTGTCAGATTTTTAAATATTAGTTCTGGTATAGTATCTCGATTAATTTCATGTTTTTAATTAGGATGTTATAAATATTACATACTAATAGTTTACTTTATATTTTGTGCAAAAAAAATAGTTTACTCTATATACTTGACCTTTCGCGATATTGTATCTTAATTATGGGGATTAATCAGGGTTAGATTTTGACAATCTAGTTTGAGAGAACCTATTTAAAATTTTTTGAAAAGTTTAAAAGGTTTTTAAAACTTTTATAAAAATTTATAAAAGTGGGAATTTAACTAAAAAATTTAAATAAAATTAAGACTTATCAAGATTTTTAAAAATTTTAGGAGGAGATATAATTAAAATTATTTGAAAATTTTGAATTATAATAATAATTTTTAAAATTGTTAAATTAAAATTTTTAAGGGGTTAAATGTAAAATTTTCTAACTTTAGGGAGCCAATGCCCTAGCCCCATTATCTCCATTAAAGGTCTGCCTCTGGGCTCAACACAACCCTTGATCGTCAACGGATCACTAATTTTTTCGTGGGGTATCCCTATTCGCTATAAATCTGAAAAATATTTTATTTTCGCTATCAAATCAGTGTCATCTTTGAGTTTGGGTAAGAAAGATATTTATTAAGGTCTAATTTTATTTCGTTACTTGTTATTATAGTTTAACTTTGTAAAATTTTGTTATTATGATTAGTCTTAAAATTTAATATTTTTTAATATTTATTATTAGATGCTATTTTTTAATACTTGTTATTAGATTTTAATTTTTTTAAAATATTTATTATTAGGGCTTCCTTTTAAAATTTTTTTTTTAATATTGTTATTAGGGGCATAGTTTTTTACAATACTTGTTATTAAGGATCCAATTTTTCTCGATATTTGTTACTAAGGGCACTCGTAAAATTCAATTTTTTTTCAATACTTATTATTATTGACTAATTTTTCTCAATATTTATTATTAAGGGCACTCTTAAAATTTAATTTTTTTCAATACATATTATTAAGGAACCAATTTTTTTTAATACTTGTTATTAGGAAAATACTCTTAAAATTATTTTTTTTCTAATAGTTGTTATTGGAGGTTTGATTTTTCGGTTCGTTCTTATGCCGATGAAATTTCAGAAATAGGTTTGTATATAAAGCGCTATTGTGTCAGGTCTGATTCTGATTTTGTTTGTGTCTATATTATGTCGGGTCGGGTATCGGTTTGGTTGGTTTTCGGTTCGGGTCAATATCGAATCGGTTAAGCTTTCGGGTCTAGTTAATATTGGATCGTTGATTTTCTATTCAGATCAATACCAGATCGTTTGCTCCTTCGAATCGGGTCCATATCGGATTGGACGGTTTTCAATTTGAGTCTATATGAAGGTGATCTTTTAAGGGAGAAAAGATAATATTAAACCATTAAAATATTACTAAAGGTGGTTGTTTTTAGTAATATAATATAAAAGGAGAATGACACATACATATTTGAGCAAATTAAATCCGGGTTGTTTTGCGGTTTGGGTTAGCTTTTATTTTCGGTTACTTTTGATTCGGGTTGCTTTCGGTTTTCGTCCGTGTTTATTTTCAATTCAACTAAAATTTAGTTTATTTTTAATTCAATTCGGATCAAGCTTAGACCATAATATTTAAATTTATATTAATTTTTAAATCGAATAAATGAGTTCAAATATCGAGTCAAGTTTGCTAAATCTACTTAAACCTCTGCTAAACTCAAAGAAGCAACCTCTAAAGAGACTGAGTTGAGTCCAAGGCCAGGCCCGCAACTCTTGCTTCCCAAACATTCATGGCCGTCGGCCGAAAGACAAAATCTTAGATCACTTCCAAAGATATTTTCTAGTTTTATTGTTAAAAAGGAATCCTAAATTTTATAGTATTTTCTGATATAAAAATAAATTTAACTTTCAATGCTTATATACTTATCAAATTGATTTTTATTTTTAAACTAAATTTGATTCTCAAATTTTTCAATAAAAGTCAAAATATTTTTTAAATTAACATATTGGTAAAATTAGGATTGTAAATGAGACGAGACAGATCGCGAGCGATTCAAGCTTGACTCGCTCAAAGTTCGGTCAACACTCGACTCAACTGGACTCGACTCGAGATCGAACTCGGCTCGAATTATTAACGAGCCGAGTTGAGCTACTCAATACCTGACTCGAAAAGCTCGCGAGCTACTCGAAAATATAATATACTAAATTTTTTAATTTTTTAAATTTAAAATATAAATTCCTAAACCTAAAATCCTAAAACATAAGTACTAAACCCTAAAATCTAAATTATAAATTCTAAACCCAACAATCTAAACCTCTAAACCATAAATCAACACCCTAAAATCTAAATCAACACCCAAAATAAGACAGATCGCGAGCTACTCGAGTCCGACTCGGTCAAAGCTCGATCAACACTCGACTCAAGCTCGAACTCGACTCGAGTTCTTAACGAGCCGAGCCGAGTCGAGCCGAGCCGAGCTTAAATTATTCAGGCTCGTTAAAAACTACTCAAGCTCGCACTCAACTAAAAATCTTAACGAGCTAAGTCGAACTTAACACTACTCGAATTTGACTCAACTCGTTTACACCCCTAAATAAAATATTAAACTTTTAACCATTTTTAGATGTCAAATCACGTAATAATCAACATGTCATTCGTACTGACATGACAATGTTGATAATATGTTACACAATTTTGAAACATTTGTAAATTTCTCATGATATTATTTTGTAACCCCGTGCCGACACTTATTTCCCACCACTCTAAAGTAAAGAAAAGGGGATTCCAACATTTCTAAGAAACAAAATTTCGAAACATCTGTAATGATAAAAAAATAGTTTCTTGTCCATTAAAATAAATTTAATAATTAATTTTTCGTGTTTTATTAGTCTATATAAAATTAAAAAATATGTCGAAATTCCTTTTTAGAAGACGATGGAAGAGGTTATATATATGTCAGAATTTAAATTTTATTCTGATTCTTAAAACTTATTGTATAAAACAATTGAGTTAAATCTCAGGTTTACTAGCCTATGTATTGGGGTGAAAATCGTCTAACTCCTAATTATGTCTCTATTTATGTCTCCACAATAAAATTAAGGGTTTAAGGTTTAGAGTTTAGGATTATGACTTAGAGTTAAAGTATAGGGAATTTATGGAGAGGTGTATTCTTTAGGGTGTAGGGTTTAGGATTTGGAATTTAGGGTTAGGGTTAGGGTTCCTAATATATTTTTTAAGTGTTTTTTAAAAGGAGTCACGATTAGGAGGCAGAAAATTTTTACTCATGTATCAGACCCAACAAATGTCTTAATAGAAAAGTGGATGATATTCATCCTATGAAATACGGGTTCAAATACACTTGGTTCAATTCAAACAAAATTTTCTTACATGTTTTGATTTAAACCTGTATGATATATAATATATAAGAGAAGAAATACTGATATATATGGAAAATCCATAAATTATATCTAACATATATATCATACGGATGGAAATCCTCTACCCCTTTTCGGTGCCCCTACATATGCCTCCACGCTCAAAGTTAAATTTAGGGCTTAAGATTTTAAGTTAGGGGTTATGGTTAGGGTTTAGGGAATTTAGGGTAGGGTGTATTTTTTAGGGTATAGAGTGTAGGATTTAGGATTTAAAATTTAGGGTTAGGGCTTAGATTTTAATTTTGTAGTGTTTTTAGTGTTGGGGCATATGTAGGGGCACCGAAAAGGGACAGACGAATTTTATCCATATCATACATCAATATAGTATGTGTGTACATTCCTTGGCTATCTATGTCCTTTTTGTTTCATGACACTGTAAAAGACTAACAACAAACATGCTTGGCAAGCAGGAAAATGAGAGAAAAAAAAAACATGCATGATCTATGTCCTAAACTGAATATAATTGTAATAACATAGCATGATATGATATGATACGAAAGATTTTTAAGAGTGATACAGTTTAAAATGCTTTTTGATAAAATCCATGAATCTTTTTCCAAGACTCTTCCCTTTGCATATTCAACTGCTGGTAAAAGTTTCCAATGAAAGTCTCAGCTTTGGCAAACAACTCAGCCCCACTAAGCACTCCACCATCTCCTTCTTCTTCCTCGAGCTCGTCTCCGGTAACAGCTTCGGGTTCGGTTTCTCCGTTTCCGATAAAGAAAAGGCTCGGAGTCGAAGGGCATTTCTTCACCTTATTCGCCTTGATCAATCCGACATTGATCTTCTTCTCGGACACGGATTTCTCCACAACTTTCTTACCTTTATTTTCACCGCCTGCTGTAGGAGCAACCTGTTTCGAATCTTCGAAAGAGCCCTTAGCTTCTTCGGTATTCACCGGCTTTGCCGCAACATAAGAAGGCCTAGAAAACACCGATCCTAGCCCGGCTTCGGCTCCGAGCAATATGATGACAAGATTGAGGACAAAGTAAAGAAAAGTAGGCCTCAAGGATGAAGATAAAAGTGGTGCAATGAATATAAGTGCTGCCACAACAGATAGTATCAGAAGCTGAGATTTCTTGAACTTGTTCATGGCTATAAACAGCTTTCGGATCGATCCGTATTAGCTCGAAGGAATAAATTTAAGTAGGGGCGACGAAGAAGAAGCTTTTGAAGATATATATAGAACAAAAGAAATGAGAAAAAGATTCGTATTATGGCTGGACTTTATTGTTTATTAATGGCGATGAATTATATCAGTGGACAGAGTACAAAAGAAGATACCTACAGCAGCAAGAAGCTGTTTTGATTTTCCTTTTGTGTGTTTTTCCTTAGTTTTTCATTAAGAAATGGCATTTTTAAGCTTTAAATTTCATTTTTCAGGTCCCACATTGATGCAAAAGAACACTTTTCTTAATTAGATTGGAACATAAGAGTGTGGATGTATAGCTTTTGTTATAATTTTTGGATATAATAGGGAATTAGAGCTGGATTAAAGGTAAATGAGAATTAAAGGTAGCAAGCAAGGATAAAAGTGGAGAGACTAGAGAACATGTAAGATTCGAAACAATTGGCCATAGGCTTGGTATGGTCGGTGTAAAAGTATTGTTCATGAGATTGCCTCTAAAAATGATACCTCATATGAGGTTTATGGTCTAAATTGGAAGAATATGATCCCACCTTTGTTTTCTTTATAACCACTAATATTTAATTCATGACTGATTAATTCGAATCAGATACTTTAGGGTTCATCCTATGAGCAATTAGGGATGGACATTTTACCCGGACCCGACGGGTTCCGACTCGACCCGGCCCAACCGGTTCGAATTTTTTAATGAAAAAATTGGGTTCGGATCGGGGTTTTGTTAAGGGTAGACTCAGGTCAGGTTCGGGTTTAGGGTGGAAAATATCCGACCCGACCCGGGAATAATAGTATAATTTTCCCCTAAATTTTTAGGGTTATTTATAATAATACCCCTCTTTATATATATATTTTATAATTAAGTCCTTAAAATTGAATCTTTATTTATAATTTAGTCCTTTAAATTATATTTTTTACAATTACGTCCCTAAAATTAATTTATTTTATATAAGTCGGGTCAGGTCGGATTTAGTATATTTATTTTCGGGTCGGGTCAATTTTTTTTAAAAATATTGTCGGGTCGGGTGCAGGTTTAGGGTGTTTATTTTCGGGTTGGGTCCGGGTGGGCCAAAAACCCGACCCGACCCGTGCCCATTCCTATGAGCAACTCTCTCAATCAAAATTACTTTATTCATAACGATAGAACACAAACTCCTAACATTATTTAAAAAATTTAGTGTCTCATCTCACTGAACCAACTTATTGTTGTATCTTTGTCCTTATTTAAATCTTGTTCTTTTTAATCTTGGAATTTGATTTTGGACCCATTGAAGAATAATTTACCCACTTGAATTGGTGCCTTTGTGGTCCTTTGGGAATAGAAATGTTATGCCTATTTTCGGTGCTCCTATTTATGTTTTTACATTAAAAATTTGGTTTAGGATTTAAGGTTAGAGTTTAGAGAATTTTTGTAGGGTGTAGGGTTTAGGATTAAGAATTTAGGGTTATGGCTTGGAATTTAATTTTTTAGTGTTTTTTAGTATTGGGACATAGAAAGGGCACCGAAAAAGGACAAATAATTTTCCTTAAATCCTAACCATAAACCCTAAACCTAATTTAATGTGAGGGCATAAATAAGAGCACTTAAAGAAAACGTTCATGACAATTTCACTACCCTTATCAAAAACCTAAAATTTTCTCTCCTTCCCCATATGTATCGTTGAACCTTTTCATAATCTTTTTGCTTATCGGCGGCGACGCTAATTTTAGTGTTGGTTGTCAATCGTCAGTGTTCATTATTTCCCTTACTTTTTATATTTTGTTTTTGTTTTTAATTTTCTTAAGTTTTTTTATATTTTTAATAAGAATCTTTGCTCTTGTAGCATGTGTTTCCCTTGCCTTTATGGCATGCTTTTCATTGACTTTTGTGATTCATTTCACCTGTCGTTTGGCACGATTTCAGCATACCTTAATAGTCGTTTGTGCTCGTATAGAGATCCTCGCGGCGCTAGTTTTCTAATTTGATTATGTCGGTGGTCATAGAAAAGATTGATCCCCACTCCTTTGATGGTTTGTTAGCCGATGTAATCAGAAATGTGTAGCAGAGCAATCTGTTTGATAGTTTGGTTCGCTCACCACTCCTTTTTCATCCCGTAAAACATCTCGTTTGGCTAGAGACAAAGAGATTCATGAAGGTTTCTGGGTTTTTGATGGCATGCTAATCTCTATAGAAGTTCTTTGCACATTTGTATGAGATTTTTAGTGAATTAGTCCTTTTTTTTTTCTTTTTTGATACATTGTATTTGTAATATCTTTTATGATGATTAATAAAATTCAGATGTCATTATTAAAAAAAATATTTATGAGTATAAATAATGTAAATAGTACCATGTCACGTTTAACAAAGCTTACCTCTCATGCAAAAAAATCATTAAATTCAAAGTTTCTTTGGGTTCCTACTAGAGAGTTTTGAATAATTAACCAACCAAGAGCAAATGAATCAAGAGATGGCAAATTGTAGCCAATAATTCCTTTGAGTTTATCCATATGTTAAAAAGTTTTTCTTCTTTTACTTTTTTTCCAATTCTTTCTCGACAAAATAACGTTTTAGACATATATTTAATTTAATAATCAAAGAATATATTAATTTCGAGTAAGGAGTACATATAAACCCTATTTGTCAATAATATTAAAACTTGGACCATACATCAACTTTTAATATTGGCAATATTACCTTTCTCATAACCCTATGAAATTTCTTTTTAGCCTAATAAGTTATGTTTTATAGCCCTTTTCTATCTTCTAGACGATTATGACATGACATAAACCCTAAATCTAAAAAGAAACAAATTTTGGCATGACAATAAATGGGAGATCCTTATCTCGTTAATTTCTAGTAGCCAAGCTAATACTGGTTTTCCTTTGGATTAATAAAACATTGGCCGATACAGCTCATTTCTTTCTGCAAATCATCATATTACTTTTTTAGTTTAGCTATCGGTTTCTAATTTATTGATCGATTTATCAAACTGTATTCTGCAGAGATTTATTATAGGGCGATCCTCTCAACCCAATTTTTTCATTCACAATATTAGGGTTTAAACTTTTAATCTTATTTAAGGAATTCAACACTTCATCCTACTGGACTAACTGATTCTCAATATCAAATTACTTTAAACACATTATCAAGAGTAACATTTATATTATTTAAATTCCTTCTGTAACTTATAAAGTATTAAACGTCTTTATATATATTGCAATGACATATCAATCGAACTAAATTTAACCAATAAATTTTTTTCTTCCTAAAAGTTTTGCTCGAAAATGATTAATTTTTTCATTAATATATAAACATACATTTTAAAATGGATAAAAATTTATTTAATGAATTGTATTAAAGTTTATTGAATACCCATTAACCATATGAGTAGAGGTAACTTTGTCCCAATTCCCAATGTTTCTTTTGGGCCTTTAGAACCTTTCTTTTGTCTTCAAGGGCCCATAAGAGTTTGGCCCGAAATCAATCCATCAAAAGTACTCTCCCTTTAGAACCTTTCTTTTTGTCTTCAAGGGCTAGTGTTTGCTTGGGAAAAGGCTTTTGTTTTTTGTTTTTAATAAATGGTTTATTAACTTATAATATGAATAAAAAATTAGACTAAAGCCATAAACATTTATCAAAAGAGTTCTCAAAGTTCGGAAAATACATCGATTTATCTACTATCTTTTTAACCTTTTTTTTAATATAGAGAAAGGTTTTTGTTACATGATGAATAAAAACGGTACTTTGAATGTTTTTATTGACAACGTTAAAATTCATATTTTAAATGTTTAATAATGATTATATCAATCATAAGATTTAAAGAGAAATAGACAAAGAATTTAAGAAAAATAGAAGAAGATTGATAATTAACGTAGGAGTGAAATTATGATTAAACATCGGAATGGATAAATTTGTTCAACTTAAAAAAGACTTATTAAATATACACTATATCTGAATAAAAGAAGACCAAATAAACTTATATTTAAATCTTTTTAACACCCAAAATATGTGTGAGTTTAGGGTACAACAGTTTAATTCAAGATTACATACAACACAATTAAAATGTTAGAAAATATGGAGCCTAAATGTTATACTTTTCATAACATTTTAATTTGATGTTTTTTTTTTCAAACTTGGTTTGGAGTTTTATAACAAGTTACAAAATTTATCATTAAAATATTATAAAAAAAAATATAATATTTCAATTTCGTGGTAACATTTTAGGTTACGTATTTTCTAACATTTTAAATTAAAAAAAATTAGCTTTAAATTAAGCCGTTAAACTCACTTCCTTAATTACTACTAGACAAAAATTATGGACAGACAGCCCCCTCCCAGATCCATTTGACTCTGACATTGAATAGATCATGTGAAGCTGACATTGAGTTTGAATATGCTTAGGGATTGGAATATTCTATTACCAATAATTTTGTCGGGATATGCTAAGGTGAGGCATTTTAGGGCGTAGTTAAAATACGGTTTTATACAAATTTTTATTGTTTTAGTAAAAATTTTATGTAAGATTGAATGATAATTTAAGTAGAATTGAAATTTTTACTAAATGAGTAAAAATTTGTGTAATTATATAAATTCTTATGAACTGAATAAAAAGTTATATAGATTTTGTCTCATTTAAGAATTTATGTAACTACACAAAATTTTATATTATAATCTAAATTCTTACTCAAATTTGTATAAATGATAAAATTTTATGTAAAACCGTCTCATTTTAGCTTAATTTGTTGCCCGTTGCTAATGGGTTGGGTTCTTTGTGTAGTGTGTGTTTTGGGTTTTAGCCCATGGAAGTAAGTTAGTACGGTGGAGTCCAATGTTTATTATAAGGATATATGATTCGGTTCGGTTTAATTTGATAAGTTACTTTAGTAGCCTATCAATTTTCTATTTAGTTATTCCCGGTTTTCCATTTTTCCGTATTAACTTTGCTTTTCAAAATTTTGTATTTCATTTTGGAGAAATAGCTTTATTCATAAATATTTCTTAAAAATTAATTTTAAACTAAATAATAATGATTAGTAATTCGTCTATAGTATTTTTAATATAAGATATTTATTTTATATTATAAAATAATTAAATTTAATTGTAAATGAAATAAAAATCGAATTCAGTTCAATTTGGATAACTACAGTTTTTAAACTTATGAAACATAAACCATCTAAATACTACGGTTCAGATATGTTTTTGATTAAACAGTTTGTTGCTCGGCCCTAATGTTTATTATATTCAAATTTCTTATCATCCATAAATTGGTTGATATTAAACATTTAAATAGGTTTGATCTCATGTACTCATTAGGGGTGGGCATAATTACCCGACCCGGTGACTCGGTCCAATTACCAAATGACCCGAAGCAAATTTAGCGGGTAATCTTATAAAAAATTACTCGACTGGGTCGGGTACTCGATCCGGTAATTTTTTCGGGACACGGGCTGGAAGTTTTTCCTTATCGGTACCCGAAACGACCCGATAAATTTTAATATATATTTTTTTATATTTTAAATTATTTTTTTATTTTAAGTTTCTTAATATTTTTACTCTAAAACTAAGTTTAAATCCTTAAATTCTTTCTATGTTTGTATTATATACTTTTAAGATTTAAGTTTAAATTTTTTTAAAAAAAATATTTTTGTGTTTAACATGTTATTTTTTAAAAAATTTAAAATTAAAAAAAATAAAAAATTATATATGAACTGGGTACCCGGGTTTTACAGGTACCCGGATGTGATAAACCGGAATACGAGCCGAACAATAAGGTACCTAAATGAACCGGATATCTAATTTTCGGGTACCCAAGTACCCGACAATGCCCACCCCTAGCACTCATGTATATTGTTTATCCCCTAAAAGATTTTGCTTGAGAATTAGTTTTTCATTAATAAATAAAGATGTAATTTAAAAAGAAAAATAGAAAAAAATCATAAATTTACCTTATGAATTATATTAGGAAATTTATCAATTTATCTCTCATATTTTATTTTCTTGCAAAAAAAAGGTTGAATATAGTATTTTATGGCAAAATTAAGTCAATATTTTTCTTTTAGGGGAATATTTAGAAAATAATCTCCAACTAAGATTATGTAGAAAAATATTTTTTTCAACCCACGTAAGATAAAATTCGTGTTTAGCTAAATTTGAGTTCTGTATTGAGTCGATGAAATTACCACAATAGTGTGGTTGAATTTTTTTTCAAAATATGATTATGAGCAAAATATTTTCAACAATATAGTGAATCACTGTTCATAATAAAAAATCAGAGGAATTTCTATCCGTTTTTAACATTGTTTTTAAAAAAATTATTAAAAAAGCAGGTGAAGTTGGAGAAGAATGGTGTTAAGCCAGCTTTATTTGAAAATGGGAGGAGAAGAATCCGTTTTGAACAGTAAAATTCAATTTTTTAATATTTTTCTTCAAAATACTGTTTAAAAGTCGGAAGGAAATCCATCCAATTTTCAACTTGAATAATAAAATACTATATTGTTAGAAATATTTTGCTCAAAATCATATTTTTGGGGGAAGGGGAAATTTAACCACAATATTGTGCTAAAATCACCGTGTTGAGTGAGTATGTAAAAAATAAAAATAAAAATTTATTATTTTTTTATACATAACTCACTTTTAACTAAGTGTGAGTTTGAAACTATTTTTTTAGCTAAACTCAAATTTTATCTTACCTGAATTGAAAGAGGTATTTTTTTACACAAAAGTTATTTTTCTAAATATTTCCTTAGAAAGGAATATTGATTTAATCTAGCGGCAATTTTGGGTGAAAACCCTCTTTTTAATTATTATTAGGGTAAATGGCTCCCAAAAACTTTTATTTGGCAAAATGACCCCCAAACTTGCCCGGTCGGCAGACCTCGCGTTGTGTAGGACGCGAGGTACGATATCGCGTTCTACACAACGCGATTTCATTCGACGTGGCATTGTTGTTTGTGTTAACGGTTTTACAGTACCCCGCGTTCTGCAGAACGTGAGGTCCCCGAGAAATTGAAACGGTGGCTGAATATATCGCACAGACCTCGCGTTCTGTAGGACGCGAGGTCTGTGCAATTCTGGCCTGAACAACAAGGGAAAACAAGTGTGGGTAGGCCTGTTCGAGCTCAATTTCGAGCGTGTAAATCGTATATTTTTAGCGATCATCGAGTTTGGGGTCGTAGTACTGGAAATTCTCTATCGTATGATACCAACATGGTTAATTTCCGTCCATTCTACAATGGTTTAAAATGGCTTCGAAAACCCTATGGCATCATCTTTTTTTTATTGAAGTTGCATTTCAACTAATGTCGATTTTCGATTTAGTAATCCCATTAAATTTATTAAAAACAAAAATTAAATAAACATTATAATGTTTAATTATAATATGTAAACAAAATTATAATACGTAAACAAAATTATAATACGACATTATAAAATTCAAATGTGTTTTACATAAATATTAAAAACATAAGTACAAAACAGTAAAAAAAAAGACTAAAAATGCCTATGTCCACCCTTTCCGCAGTCGAGTGGATGACGCTCACGATCCGGATACCTCCTCTGTCCATCGTGTGGTGGTCCCTGGTCCCCATCATCCTGACCATCGTGCGCGATATGCGGATCTGTGCTGGGCCGAGGCGGGGAGTAAAACAAGCTACCCATCTGCGTACTCTCCACAATGGGAAACCCATACTGAGAGTGCAACTGTGGATAATCGATAAGCAGAAGGTCAGTCGTGGGCATATGCGGACGATGAGCATCAGTGGAGCCGTACTGGGGTGGAGGCAACGTCTGCTGGAAACTCGATGGACCGCTATGAAATGGTGCGGCAGAAGATGATGCCCCTGCAGTGTCATATCGTGGTCTCGGACCGCGCTGCGTCGACTGCCTCTAGCTCTGCCTCTGGCTCTGGGTCTGGCTCGCTCGACGGCTCCCGCGTGGGCGGTTTTGGGGTTGCTTGGGAAGCCCTGCTTCGCGCTCGGCCTGAGTAAGGATATGTGGCATCCCATTGTTCATATACCACTGGTCATAATTGAAAGCGACCGAATGACCCCCTACCATAATTTGTTGGAGAAACTGTGGGCGTCTGTTAAATCGGTGAGCCCAAAGCGTTATCCAGCTAGCGTGGTGCTAGGCCCAGTCAACCTCCGTCTTCCCCTGGCGCGTAAGATTGTGGAAGGAGTCCATATTTTGCGGAGGGGCTGAAACATTTTGGACGTACCTGAACTGTCGGAGTACCCTATCCGTAGAATGCCACACGCAAATTTTGTAGTTCAGCAGCGGCACGACGGAAATCCAGAGATCTCGCTCTCGCATAATATCTGGTGGAGTAATCTGGCGAATCTCCTCTGAATCGTAGGGCCTCAACACGAACTAAAAATAATGAAAGAGTTTGTAACAGTTATATGAAATATTATTGGAAAAATAGTATGAAAAAATCAAAATAATCGTTGAATTACCTCGTCCTTCGTCAAGGTATCGAATCTAAATTTGTATTCTTTCTGGGAGTCCGGCAGGCTGGTGTGGGTCAGTGCGGTGGTCCACCTATAAATAATGAAAAACATCGTTAAATAAAATAATTTAATAATAAAAAATATAGTAGATTATGTAGTACCTCCGTAGAAGCGGAAATAACATAGCGGTAGGCTGCCTAAGCTGTGGTCTCAAAGTAGGCATCTGAAACCAAACCCAAGCCTGTAGGAATAAACAACATCCTCTCATCGATGCTCTGGAGGCGTCAACGTTTTTGCAGTGGTCTCTGATAAGAAACGCCAAGACAGCTGACCCCCAAGATTTTCGTCCAGACTCATCTAAATTTGTTAGATGACGAAGCCACATAACGTGCACTTTTGTGCGGGATTTGTCGGGTATTAATATCCTGCCAATAATGCGCAAGATGTGGGTTCGCGCACACCGCTGTGAAAATATAGATTTAATAAAGACGTCCTAATTAAAAAAAATTGTAAGTTCATCCTAATTAAAAAAATTGTAAGTTCATCCTAAATATAGATTTAATATAGATTTAATAAATGCATCCAAAGAAATTAGTAACTTAATCCTAATTTGTAAATAAATATTTGTAATTTCATCCTAAATATTTAATGTAGGCAACCTAAATATTTAATAAAGTCATCATAAATATTTAATAAAAGCATCCTAATTTTGAAGTACTGATTTGTAATTGCATCCTAAATTTATTAAAAGGATTCTAAATATTACTGAATTCATCCTAAAAATTTCATAAACCATCCTAATGTGCAAATAAATATTTTTAATTTAATCATAAATATAATAAAAGCATACTAAATATATAATAATGGCATCCTAATTTTTAAATAGAAAAAATACTTGAAGTGCAACTTCATCCGCATTGGGGGGAGGGGTTCCAAACTGGTCCTCCAAGTACGATAGATCGATTTTCCCTCCGTCCCACACGTACTCAGGCTCTGCTGGAAACTCGATGGACCGCTATGAAATGGTGCGGCAGAAGATGATGCCCCTACAGTGTCATATCGTGGTCTCGGACCGCGCTGCGTCGACTATCTTTGGCTCTGCCTCTGGCTCTGGATCTGGCTCGCTCGACGGCTCCCACGTGGGCGGTTTTGGGGTTGCTGGGGAAGCCCTACTTCGCGCTCGGCCTGAGTAAAGATATGTGGCATCCCATTGTTCGTATACCACTAATCATAATTGAAAGCGACCGAATGACCCCCTACCATAATTTGTTGGAGAAATTGTGGGCGTCTGTTAAATCGGTGAGCCCAAAGCGCTATCCAGCTAGCGTGGTGCTCCGCCCAGTCAACCTCCGTCTTCCTCTGGCGCGTAAGATTGTGGAAGGAGTCCATATTTTGCGGAGGGGCTGGAACATTTTGGACGTACCCGAACTGTCGGAGTACCCTATCCGTAGAATGCCACACGCAAATTTCGTAGTTCAACAACCACACGACGGAAATCCAGAGGTCTCGCTCTCGCATAATATCTGGTGGAGTAATCTGGCGAATCTCCTCTGAATCGTAGGGCCTCCACACGAACTAAAAAGAATGAAAGCGTTTGTAACGGTTATATGAAATATTAGTGGAAAAATAGTATGAAAAAAATCAAAATAATCGTTGAATTACCTCGTCCTCCGTCAAGGTATCGAATCTAAATCTGTATTCTTTCTGGGAGTCCGGTAGGCCGGTGTGGGTCAGTGCGGTGGTCCACCTATAAATAATGAAAAACATCGTTAAATAAAATAATTTAATAATGAAAAAATAGTAGATTATGTAGTACCTCCGTAGAAGCGGAAATAACATAGCGGTGGGCTGCCTAAGCTGTGGTCTGAAAGTAGGCATCCGAAACCAAACCCAAGCCTGTAGGAATAAACAGCATCCTCCCATCGATACTCTGGAGGCGTCAACGTTTCTGCAGAGGTCTCTGATAAGAAACGCCAAGACAGCTGACCCCCAAGATTTTCGTCCAGACTCATCTAAATTTGTTAGATGACGAAGCCACATAACGTGCACTTTTGTGCGGGATTTGTCGGGCATTAATATCCCGCCAATAATGCGCAAGATGTGGGCTCGCGTACACCGCTGTGAAAATATAGATTTAATAAAGACATCCTAATTAAAAAAATTGTAAATTCATCCTAATTAAAAAAATTGTAAGTTCATCCTAAATATAGATTTAATAAACGCATCCAAAGAAATTAGTAACTTAATCCTAATTTGCAAATAAATATTTGTAATTTCATCCTAAATATTTAATGTAGGCAACCTAAATATTTAATAAAGTCATCATAAATATTTAATAAAAGCATCCTAATTTTGAAGTACTGATTTGTAATTGCATCCTAAATTTATTAAAAGGATCATAAATATTTATTGAATTCATCCTAAAAATTTCATAAATCATCCTAATGTGCAAATAAATATTTTTAATTTAATCATAAATATAATAAAAACATACTAAATATATAATAATGACATCCTAATTTTTAAATAGAAAAAATACCTGAAGTGCAACTTCATCCGCATTGGGGGGAGGGGTTCCAAACTGATCCTCCAAGTACGATAGATCGATTTTCCCTACGTCCCACACATCCTCAGGGGGCAACACGCCCATTTCTTCAGCAAATAGAGTTGGCCAATGTGCCATCGCTACACCAGTAATTACGCTGCCGTTTGTAGGCAACCCCAGAATGTAGGCAACATCCTCCAACGTGATTTTTGCCTCGCCAAATGGAAGATGAAACATGTGTGTCTCGGGTCTCCACCGTTCTATCAGCGCGCTGATCAACGACGGTCTAACCTTCACCCCCTATATACCGAGCTATGTGCCCAAAACCAGCGCGCTCAATCCAATGCATAACAGCATCAACGGGTGCGATGTTGATACGGTTAAGGTAACATTGTAAGTTACGTTCGTATCCCTGAAAAAAAATAGTTAGTAAAATAAAATAATATAATTTAATTAAAAATTTTAGAAAATAAAAGGGAAAAAAAATAATACCTCAGGAGTGTTTCGCCAATATTGACTGCAGTGACTCGCTTCGTTGCGTAGCAAGGGCTCCATGTTATCGAACGACATATAAAAGTTGCTAACAATTTTTTGTAAAAATGCTATAGAACTCGCGTTCTGTGGGTTTTTTTAGAAAAAAAACCTCCAATTTATAGAAGACCTCGCGACTTTTGAGATGCGAGGTTAATGAACCTCGCGTTCTGTAAAACACGATATTCACAAACCTCGCGAACGCGAGGTTATAAAGAAATCGCGTTCTACAGGACGCGTGGTCGTGGGGTTTTTTAAATGAAGAGTTTCGAGGCGGGAAACTCATTTAATATTAAAAATTTTATTTATAATAATAACTATAAAAATAAAAATAATAATAAAAATAATAAAAATAATAATTATAATTAAAATAATAAAAATAATAATAATAATAACAATAATAATGAATCATACTAATAATATCATAATAGTAATTATAATAATAAAAATTATTAGTATGATAGTAATAATAATAATAATAATAACAATAATAATCATACTAATAATTATAATAATAATAATTATCAGTATGATAATAATAATAATCATAACAATAATAATCGGAAAAAACTTCCTAAATACGCGTTATGTTTTCATTAGTAACTAAAAATAACGACATAGCGCAATATTTTGGAAGTTAGTTTGAACAAAACTTCCAAAATACGCGCTATGTTGCCATTAGTAGCTACAAGCGAAAACTCCTTACGTGAATATGTTTACGTGAATACAGAAAAAAAAATTATGTGGGTGCTCCTTGCCTCTCCAAGAGTTTGCTATTTATAGAGGGAGGTGAATATGTTGACGTGACAACCTCGCGTTCTGTAGGACGCGAGGTCATTCAAACCTCGCGTTGTACAGAACGCGAGGTCTATGAGATGTTGGTATATATATATGCACGGAGATGAATTTTTGTAACCAGTTAAGTTTAGTTTAGGTCAGTTGAATGTGAGTTCGTGTAATGCTGCGTTTTTTCCGTTGAAATTTTTATGTCTGAAATTTTGTTTCTTTATGATAGTTGGAGTTCACTTAAAGATTTGTGTTCCGCGGGGTACATACCCCCGCATGATACGTTCATTGAATAATATTTACCGACATATCGTAATATTTTGGAGGTTGTGTGCTGCAGTAGTGGCTTCAATGGCAGCTTCTGTAGCCGCCGTCGAGAGGATCCCCGGCTACAGTTTTGAAACGAAACGACTTTTAGGAAGCGAGGGCGGATTCAGATCGACATTCTGTCGTGGCAGCCAACATTTTCAGATGCGGCCGGTGCCGATTACATTTGTTAATGTGGATCAAAGCTGCTACCATTTCAGAAGAAATCTGATTATCGCGCTCTGCTTCTTTCAGTCGGGACCTCCGATCAAATTTGCCCACCGGAGCAGCTGAATATATTGTTTCGAATTTTGTAGATAATTTATGTAGTTGTCTCAATTTACTTATTAAAGAATACATGTTGAAAGTTTTGTTAAATGAAATGCGACTTAAATTTACTTATGTGATATTTTTCCTTTCCTATAAATACCCACGAATTCCACCATCATTTACTCATTCCAAATTCTCTCTAAACACCCAATCTTTGCTCACCTTGTGGCAAAATTTCAGGCAACATTTTACTTTCTCGATACTTATTTTGAGTCAACAATCACCGGTAAAATGTCACTAAAAGATTTAATACAGTTGACAACAATCGAGGTTAGTAAACACACCGACAAACAAACTTCTTCCATGGAATGTCGAATCCCAACACCGTCAGCTAATGAAACGCACTACGTTATGAAGCTTACGAACGAAACAGACGTTCGTAACATGTATGACCGGCTCAATTCCGTCGGAGCTAGAGACGTCGATTTCAATGTTAAGTTTGTCAACGCCGGCGAAGGTAGTACGTCTGCACCTGTAGAACCTGCTCCGAACACTGAACACGCACCGTCTTCACCGGATGTTGATGCGGCTGTGGAGGAGCTGCAGCTTTTTATGTACAGGCGTAGACAAAGAAAACAACAGCTGATCGAAGAACTAAACCTAAGTTCAGACGTGTCCACTGACTACGGTGATTCGGATTAACCATTAACTTATGAAATTATCTTCCAATTATGTTATATGACGTCTTACTTCATCCTTTATTAATGTTCAACGGACCACAAGTTATGTAAAACTACTACTACTCAATTACATTGATAAACTACAATTGTCTAAGTTATTCAAACATAAATTTTTTTGACGTAATCTCTGTCTCAAATAATATAAAGGGACCTCACGTTATGCACCAGTAGTAGTATTCAATTACATTACCAGACTACAATTGTCTCAAATTCTCAAACATGGTGAACTAAGAATTGGTATGGCGTTCTCGAACAAGGAAATTGCGGTGGCGGCAGTTAAGTAGTACAACATTCGTCATAATGTTGAGACGGCAGTGGATAAAACCCAATCCACATACTACAAGGCTTATTGCGTCCAAAAAAATCAAGGCTGTAAATGGAAAATTCGTATATCAGAGTTGAAGAGGGCAGGCAACCGTTGGAAAATAACAAAACTTGAGGGACCCCATACATGCACCATTGCTAGCCTCAACCAGGATCACAAGAACCTGGATTCAAAGTTCCTCGCGGACATCTTTTCGACACTGGTGAAAACAAATCCCACAGAACGCGAGGTTTGTGCGATATATTCAGCCGCCGTTTCAATTTCTCGGGGACCTCGCGTTCTGCAGAACGCGAGGTACTGTAAAACCGTTAACACAAACAACAATGCCACGTCGACTGAAATCGCGTTGTGCATAACGCGATATCATACCTCGCGTCCTACACAACGCGAGGTCTGCCGACCTGGCAAGTTTGGGGTCATTTTGCTAAATAAAAGTTTTTGAGAGCCATTTTCCCCAATAATAATTAAAAAGGGGTTTTTCACCCAAAATTACCTAATCTAGCCGTATTTTATTTTATTTTTTTGAATACAGAATAATATTTAGGAAATTGGTATTTGGTAAGGATAAGGACCATTAACGTATTCTTATGTCCCAAAAAGGCTGACATAGGACATAGCCACACAGTTGTACTGACCAGACTATTTGCAAAAAAAATCAATGTTCAAATTCTCTCTCTCTCGAACATGTGTTCAAATTCACTATCACCCATTCCTTTTTTTTTTTCAAAATTTATAAAATATTAAGAAATAATTTCCTAAGAAATTCGTTGGTTAAATATGCTTACCCCACCACCAACAACTACCGCAACAATAAATAATAATAATAATAATAATAATAATAATGCAATTATTTTTATTGATAAACTTACACGTTTTAAAATTAACGATATAATATCTATTCAAAAATAATAATGATATAATATGACTAATTATGGATACACTCGCAATAATTTTTTTAAAGAAAATATATCATGTACCGACGTTTGAAAATTTATTTTTTACAAGTGAATTTTATTTAAGTTTTAAAATTTTATTTTAAGGTTTAGAATTTAAATTTTAGAGTCTAGAGATTGAGATTTAAAATTTAACGTTTTAAGGTTAGAAATTTTAATTTTAAAGTAAAAACAAACATGTTGGTGGAGTATTTTTTTATTGTCTATACATGAAATAATAACCAAAAATTTATTAACAATTTCAATATACTATTATATTTATTTATTTAATATTTTAAATAATTAATTAAATAATATAATAAAATCGAGAGAGAAAAACTCAATAGTTAGTGTTTCAAGTAAATAAATATGGATTTATATCATACACATTGTCGATAAAAATTGAAAGTTTCTGCAATCATCTAAATTTTAGGGTTTAGGGATTTAGGTGCAGAGTTTAGAATTTATGGTTTATGTTTAGAATTTAGGGTTTAGAGATTGAGTTTTTATTTTTAGAGTAATATGGTTATGATTTAGGTTTTAACTTATAAACCTTGAATTAAAATCATAAACTCTAAATTCTTACTATTACTCCTAAATTATAAACTCATACATCTAAACCTTTAAACTCTATACCCTAAATTAAAATTCTAAACTCTAAAATTAAAGCACTTGCAAAAACTTTTAATTTTTAACTATGTATATAGGATAATAATATAATAAATATATGTCAGTTGGTACAAATAAATGTGAAGAAATTTCCAATGTCAGTGTCACGGTGAAAAATCCATGTGAATTTGGGAGCAGTACAAAAATATCTCATTCAAGACGATAAGGCTCTTAGTGTTTTTTACTCTTATTTCTTAAAGTAAAAAGGTATCCACAAAATGCGTGGGTCTATCTTTCCAAAATGTACCAAATAATATTTTTTTAATATTATTTATTTTGGCATCTACCGTAAATAGTTAAAATAATAATTGAGAGCCATATGACTTCACATTCACAAATCCCCACCATGTTTGACGAAAAGAAAATGGTTAAAAATTGGTGTCAAAAGTATAGACGGACCCATATTATTTTTGAATCTATAAAATTTTAAGGGATTAAAAATAAATTCTTAGTAAAAATACATTAAGAATTAAAAAATCAAATTATATTTTAATTTTAGATTTCTTAAGGGGCGACCTCCCGCCGGTACTTTTTCGATCCATCTTTAATTAAAAGAATGTTAAAATTTTTTATAAAGAAGGTTGACATCCTCTCTCTCTCTTAGGTTATGGGTTCAAATCTCATTAAGAGTAAATTTTCCTTTCTCCTCCCTAAATAGAAATTGTTCAAAAAAAATAGTAAATTTCATAAATCATCACTGAACTTTACTCTTAAATCTATCTTGGTCACTGAAATTTTAAAACGTTTAACATTCAATTTACTCACTGAAGTTTAGACAGTATACATTTTTTGTCACTAAAATTTAGACATTAACGTTTTTTATTACTCTTAAACCCCAAACAATCGTAGATGGTGGGTTCAGTCCTAAGTTTCACCAGTCACTTCGTCTCGGCCACTGAGTCTGAATTCAACCTCCGTTTTGCCAGAAAGTGCTCTAAAGTTCACGAATCGGTTAAATTTTTTTTAATTTTTTTCTTTTCGATCTCCTTCCTCCGCCGTCGAATGAAGCTCGTTTCTCATTATGTTACTTTTCTCGTGCCGATGAAGATTTCCACCGTACAAATCTTCAAAAAGTTTCTTCGTCCGCCGCTAAATAGACATCATCAAAAAAATTAACGGGTGAGTGACTAAAAATGTTCATTGTCTACACTTCAGAGGGTAAATTGAACTTTTGAAACTTAGGTGACAATAATAGATTTGAAAGTAAGATTCATTAATAATTTTTGTAATTTACCAAAAAAACAAATTAAGCACATGTCGATGGGCCAAACTTAAATTTAATTTTTTTATTTTAATAATGTTATTATTAAGTAAAGCATACCTAATGTTTGGAATTCCAATTGCTTTTTATTCCTTAGTGGGTTGGAATTCCTTCTTGGTTTAAAACTCTTTTATATAGTTTTGAAGCTAATATGCACCATATCAACTCTGAGACGAGACGATCTAAGACTCAACTCATCAACCACTAAGTTTTCCTTTAAAGAGCTAAAGGGATTACCTATTTTATTTATTTTGAAATTTCTTTAATTACGGTTATAATTATAAGGATAAACTGTAAAAAGAGATTAAATTTTAGACAGTGTATCATTTATGTCATTAAGCTTTTAATTGTTTCAATTTTAATATTGAGTTTTGATTTTTGCTTTAATTATTTTATCAGACCGTTAATTCAAAAACGACGTGATGATGTGGACGACGGTTCTTTCAATGTAATGAGATGGCAAAAATGACATTATTATGGTGTGGTTATATTGATGCTAAAAAATCAACGCGGTTTGGGAACTAAACTTTAAAGTCTTGTATTAATTTTATCACTAAACTTTAAAATTTATGTATCTATTTGCCTCAAAACTTTTTGATCGTTTTCTGTGAGTAATCGTCATTCATCATCGGTTGTCATTCACATCAAGATAAGCATCAAAATGTTCACATTTCACTCCTTTCTCTTCTCTGTGATTTGTCTTGTCATGAAACTCAATTGAAATTGGCGAAAATTCATCTAAAAGTTCGACATGCTAATACTTCGATCCACTTTAATAGCAGTTCGGAGAGGCCAATTTTGAGGTATGTTGTTTGTCTTCTCGAAATAATAGTTCTCAATATTTTAATTTTCAAACAAACACCCAAAATTTATCAAATACTGAATTTTTTTAATTTTTTATTTTTCTCAAAAACATATTTTATATATCTTTTTTAATTACATATTCATATAAATGAAACGTAAATATTTGTAATAAGAATGGGAAAAAACATGAGTACCAAAAGTGATATCTAAGATTACAATATCATGTTGGATATGTGGTAATAACAAGTTTTGGGAGGGACCAAAGCTTTGCATATATTCCTGACAGAATGAATGGTGGATATTTGTGTCATTCAGTCATGTGAAAGAAATTTCATGAATTGTAATTCTGTTTAGGACACTGGACCCAATCATAGGGACATTTGAACAATAAATGCCACGGTACCAATCAAGGTTAATCTAGAGAAAAAATTACTGCCCAAAAAAATATAGGGTTCGAATGGCTTAACTATAAAATAAATATTTTTTGCAGTTAGGGTTTAGAGTATTTTTTTGGTTGAAATTAGTGTCTAAAGTTTATTTTTAGCTTGTTTTAAAGTTAATTGAGACACCTACTTTGACACCTGTTTCAACCAAAAATAAAAATTTAGACACTTATTTCAACAAAAAATACTTCAGGCATCTATCACAAATATAAGACATAATTTAAATACTTATTTTATAGTTAACACGGTGAGAATTGAAGTTATAGTCTTCTGATGCTTACAATAGAATTTTATTTTTAATGGAATTTTATTATTTTTAAATGATTAAAAGATTACTAAATTTTGTTACATAGCAATGTGGTGAAAGAAACTTTATATAAAAAGAATATTTTTTTAAAATTCATTAATCAATTTTTAATACTATGTGATGCGAGACGTCATATCCATTTTATCACATACATAATTTTAATCAACGGCGGCAGGTTGTCCGTTCAAGATCTAATTTTTCTTCTAATATTTATTATTATGATTTAATTTTTATAATATTTATTATTAGAATTTACTTTTAAATTTAAGTTTTTTTACTATTTGTTATTATGGGTCCATTTTTTTCGATACTTGTTATTAAGAGTTAAATTCTTTTCAACACTTGTTATTAGGGGATCATTTTTTCAACATTTTTTTATTAGGGGTCCAATTTTTTCAATACTAATTATCATGCCATAATTTTTAATACTTGTTATTGAGGTTCAATTTTTTTCCAACATTTGTTTGTAGGGGACTACTCTTAAAATTTATTATTTTTCAATATTTTTTATTAGAGTTTATTTTTTCTCGATACTTGTTATTAAGAGCCTAATATAAAATTATTGAATTACTTATTTTTTCAATATTTATTATTAAGGTTAAATTTTTTCGACATTTATTATTAGGGGTTTAATTCATTATTTATAATTTGGAAGGTTAACTATATTTAATAGCGTAAAACTATTTAGTTTCATATTAGTTTAAAAATATTGAATTACTTTAATTAAATATAATTCATTTTTGAAGAAATTTTTCGTTTACTACTATTAATATCAATCGAGTGGAAAAATAGATGATGACCTTGTTTGACAATTAGTGGATAGCTGATAACAAATAGCGGATTACATTAGCTGATAGCTGATTCCATTAGCTTATTTAACTAGCGGATTGTATTAGCTGATTGTATAAAAGTGTTTGATAAAATTAACCGATAGCTGTTAGATTATTCAAACAAGCAAAATGACATTTAAGGACATAATTATATTCAATACTTCTTTGAATAATTTATTAGTTATCAATATTTTGTATCTAATTAATATTAATTAGATCTATAAAATTATTTTAATATAACTTTTCTAAACACATTTCGAATGATTTATATATTAATTTATTATTTATATAATTATTTTAATCAATCAATTTAAATACACATATAAATATGTGATAATAAAAAAATAAATAGGATTAGCTTATAAATAGGGTGTGAAAATATTTAATTTAGGTTATTTTGAGATTTTTGGTAACTGGTAAGGGTAAAAGAGTCTTTATAACTCTAATATCATACCTCTAATCTCAAAAAGCTCATATTATGAGCTTTTTTCAAAATTAGCGGTTTCACTCTAATCCGCTTTTTCAATCCGTTGTTCACCAAACAACAATGTTAGCGGATTTGATTGGTCAAATCTCTAATTATGCCTCAAACCTCTAATTTTTGCCCAAATCTCTCTTTACCAAACATGACCGATGTTTATCTTAAGTGATTTGAGTTTAAATCACATTGTTTAAAAGGTGTGTATATTGTTAAAGGGGATAAAAGTAGGGGTGTTCAAAATTACCCGACCCGAACTACCCGACCCGACTACCCGAACACAAATAATCGAGTATTTACCCGGAATTATTTTTTTTATCCGGGTCGGGCCCGGGTCAAAAAATATGAATTTTTCGGGTACCCGATTCCTATACTTTTTTTATTTTTATTTTATTAGATTACTTAATATTTTAACTTTATAACTATATTTAAATCTCTAAATTCATTCTATATTTGTATTATATGCTTTCATGTTTTAAATTTTAAACAAAAAAATAATTTGTGAATATGTAAGATTCGATATGAAACAAATAACAAAGTTTCTCTATTGCATTAGTAGGTTTCTTTAAAAAAATATGAGATTGAAAAAAATCACGATCGAGAATAATATTTTTAATGTCTTTCTTATGGTTATAAACTTCAAATCATTATTATTTTTTTGTTTGGATCATATGTTATAAACTTTTAAGATTTTTTTAATTTAAAAAAAAAAAGAATCGGGTACCCGATTATCGGGTACCAGGTATTTACGGGTCGGGACACGGGCCGACAAACCTAATACCCGAAGGTCTGGGTACCCGGTTTTTCGGGTACCCGAATTTGAACACCCCTAGATAAAAGTTTGGTGCCTTTTTGGTGTCCTATTTATGTCCAACACTAAAAACATAGAAAAGTTAAATTCCAAGCCCTAATTCTAAAATTTAAATCATAATCTCTACCCATATAGCTTAAGAAATATATTCTATCTTAAATTTCCTAAAACCTAACCACAAATCGTAAACTTAATTTTTAATATAAGTACATCAATAAAAACACCGAAAAAGACAGATAATTTTTATTTGTTAAAGAGTTAAAAATATATACAAATAAATAATATTATAAGGAATATTATTTCTTCACTTTCCCAATATATTGGGATTTACTTTGAATCATGTCTTTAATTCCTTCTACATCATCTTTTCCTTAAATAATTATTTTATTTTCGATTATGTAAACAAATCAATTTCATTCCTTGGAGGAGCCAACCGAACCAGAGCCACCGGAGCCTCTACCCATCCCATCCGTACGGCCGGACTGGGGTTCCAACTCCCGGAGCTCACCATCTCCGGCAACCACCCAATCCCCCTCTCTGAGCCTCCTGTCGTACGGATAAAGTAGAAGAAAAAAAAAGAAAGAAAAAAACAACAACAACGAGAAACACATTCACTCTCTTTCTCCCCCTTTCATTTTCGTGTTCCTGTGTCAAGTAATTGTCTTTGAGCCCACAAAAAAAAAAGGGCTAAAACTGAAGAAATCACAGGGGCCACCAGCTTTCCTTACTTTATAGTATAGCACATGCTTCTCACAACTGTATACCTTCAATCCTTCCAAAAAACTACCCCCAATTTGCCTTCTCCTTCACTCCCCTCTTATCTATATATCTCCTTTTCTTCTTTTCCTTCCTTCTCCCGCCAAGAGAATCAGAAGAAAAAAAGGTTTTTAACTTTGGGTTTTTTGTATTTCATCGGAAAATTTGAAGCTAAAGAGGTTGGGTGTTTGGTTAAATTAGTTTACCGGTGTTTTTGAATTGTGGGTTTTTCGTTTCTTGGGGGGTAATACCCTGGTTAGACAAATTGTGGACATCACGGCTATACACAGAGTTTACCCGCCTCTTATTCATGCCCGAAATGTACGACGTAAGAGTTGTGTGACCGAGAGCAACCCTTCGCCGCACGGTGGGCGTGGAGCTTTGCCTTCTGAAGGCGGTAGTCCTTCCGATCTCCTCTTCCTTGCTGGTGGTGGTCTTGCCTTTTAGAGTTTCAGTAGTTAGTATTAGCTAGTTTTTAGTCTATTAAGAGAAAAAAAACGAAAATTATTATCCAAAAAAAGCTTATTTAGATCGTTCCTAAGAATAAATTGCTGGTAATAAAGAAGTAGTAGCAAGATGATGCTCAGGATTAAGAGGGTTCCCACTGTTGTTTCGAATCACCAGAAGGATGAGACGGAAGAGACTGCTCGCCGTAGCGATGGATGTGGAAAGAACTGCCTTAGAAGCTGCTGCATTCCAGGTATTCGTTAAATTTACTCTGTGGCCTTGTATGTTTGAAGAATGAGGTTTAACTGGAACTGGGTTTTGGTTTATAGGAGCAAAGCTTCCTTTATATGCTTTCAAGAAGCTGGATAAGATTGATGGTGAAAAAGATGTGCTTGCAATTGAGGACAACGAGCCCCCTGTTGCTTTTCTCGACTCACTCATTCTTGGGGAGGTAAATTTTGCTATTACAAATAAGATTAAGATTATTGCGATGGTTAGTAATTGTTGTATATTGGACAAATAGTGAGGTTAAAAGGTGCTTTATGGTTTTATGGTAGTGGGAAGATCGCATGCAAAGAGGGCTCTTTCGCTATGATGTTACCGCCTGCGAAACTAAGGTTTAATTTCGGCTTCTTTCCTATTTCCTTGCTTCAATTGTTTACCTGCAAATAAGCTGGCATTTTATGGTTAATTGGGTTGTTAGGACCATGAAAATATTCTACTTTTATCGTTGTTTAGGTGATTCCTGGTGAATATGGCTTCATTGCTCAGCTGAATGAGGGCCGCCACCTCAAGAAGAGGCCAACTGAATTCCGTGTTGATAAGGTTCTCCAGCCCTTTGATGGGAACAAGTTCAACTTCACCAAGGTCGGGCAAGAAGAGGTTCTCTTCCAGTTTGAAGCAAGTGAAGACGGTGAAGTCCAGTTCTACCCGAGTGCTCCCATTGATGTTGAGAATTCTCCAAGTGTTGTTGCCATAAATGTATGTTTGTTCTACATATTCAAAGTATAGAATTACTAACAGAGCAAAAGTGTTAGGCTTGTAAGAATTAACATTGTTTGCATACAATTTGACAGGTCAGTCCTATTGAATACGGACATGTGTTGTTGATCCCTCGAATCCTTGAGTGCTTGCCCCAGAGGATTGACCGTGAGAGCTTCTTGCTTGCACTGTATATGGCAGTTGAAGCTGGGAATCCGTATTTCAGACTGGGTTACAACAGCTTGGGTGCATTTGCTACAATCAATCACCTTCACTTCCAGGTACTCACATCCCAGTTTCGTGCATAATGTACTTTGTGCCACCAGGATATATCTATCTGTTAGATGTTGTTATGGTTTTGGTGACTTAACTATTCCGATCGTCGCAGGCTTACTACTTGGCTGTGCCCTTTCCCATTGAGAAAGCTCCCACTAAGAAGATAACCACTTTGAAGGATGAAGTGATCATCTCAGAGCTTTTAAACTATCCGGTGAGGGGTCTTGTCTTTGAGGGTGGTTACACTCTTCAGGACTTGTCCGATGCTGTCTCTGATGCCTGCATTTGCCTTCAAGAGAACAACATACCATATAATGTCCTCATCTCTGATTGTGGAAAGCGGATCTTTCTCCTTCCACAGGTAATAAACTAAGTCTAATTGACACTCTTTTATTACCTGCATGATGTTCTGCTAGTTCTTACAATAGATTTTGCAATTCGTCAATTGAACCGACAGTGCTATGCTGAGAAACAAGCTCTTGGGGAAGTGAGTCCAGAGCTTCTGGACACCCAGGTGAACCCAGCTGTGTGGGAAATTAGTGGTCATATGGTCTTAAAAAGGAGGAAGGACTATGACGAGGCATCTGATGAAAATGCTTGGAGGCTACTTGCTGAGGTTTCTCTCACTGATGAGAGGTTCCGTGAAGTGAACGAACTTATCTTCGAAGCCATTGCCAATGGCAAAGATAGCATCAAAAACGCTGCCGATACCGTGCTTAAGGAGCCCGTTGAAGAAAAGAACACCATCACTAAAAGCTCCCACCGCACCGTGGTGGCTGGGACGCAAGAATGCCTCGTTCAGCAGTAGGAACCGGCACTCCACGAACAGAACCCTGTCCCTTCTATTTTAAGCTTCTACAATGTCCGTTGGTGTCTATGATTGTGTATGTGTATTGTATGGCAATGGTAGCCTAAATAAGCGAACTTAGTTTGCCGTGATGTTTAAGGTTATTCGACATTGTGTAAACTGCTATCTGCTTGTTGGTGTGGTGTTGTACTTTGATTGGATCATGTAAAATACCATTAATGCTTGGTATTACGAGCAAATAAATAAGTTCATGTGATTATTGTGTGTTGTTATATTTCTGTTTGCTGGGTTGTTGGATACGTAGGTTTTGTTAACAGAAAATATGGTTGAACTAACTTTACCTACCTCATTATTTTGGTTCTTCATGTGATTATTGTCATTGTCTTGCTCTTCTTTTGGTGCGGAAGAAATTTCAGGCAACATAGCCTCCAAGCATGCGAGTGGAATGCTCTGACGACTTGCGGATTGGAACAATCCTATACCGGTGTTCCGGTCTTACATCGACCAAAACATGAGGTCCACCACTAACAATCTTATCTTTGTTACTTGTTGCTGGTTATTCTAAATTCTTGCTTCTAGCAGGTTCAGCTTCGTCGGAGACTGCATGCGGTATGATCTTCAGATGAACTGGCAAGCCAAAAGCTTCAGTTCTTGTCTTTCTGCAACTGTTGATGTTATTTCCAATTGGGACGGTAGAAGGTAATGTAAAAGTGAAACGGGTGCTATCGAATGCGACTGCTGATGGAGCGTTGTTGTAGCTTAGGGAAGTAATGAATCCGAGGCCGAGACCTGGTGGATGCATGTTCAGGCTGTGGATATGTGAACAAGGGCAACGTCCACCCACGGGCCACGGCTCGGTTGAGGTGTTGTCGAAATCGACGTGTCGATGTTTCTTCCGATGATGCTCACTGTTAATAATGTCTCGTATCGTATGCATTATTGGGTATTTATGATGTTAGTAATCAGGGTTTCCAACCCAATAATGAAGCTTCCATAAACACAGATGGGTCATATTTGTATTACTTAGAAGAAACATCCACAAACGGTCACAACGACATGAATTGGACCTGTAATGGAATGAGCTTACTTGTCCGGTGGATATAACATGAAAGGAACCAAAGCCCAAAGCCCCAAACGTAGACTACTAACTGGTAGCCCAATATACCAAATAATATATTGAAAACTTTACAAAAAAAAAATCCATGCATGAGATTAGTTAATTGTCAACTAAGCTTTGGAAAGCTGACGTGTCACTCGGTTCACATCCTTCTCTCTACTTTTGTTTAACTACGTGTATTTAATTCATTGGTTGACTAATTTGAATGGAATATTGCAGTGATCAATTATGGGAGAAGCCATCCCAACTAGAGGTGGCAAACGAGTCAATCGGTTCGGGTCATTTCGGTTTCGGTTATTTTGGGTCTGATATCATTCGGTTCGGGTTCGGTTCGGTTCTAGTTCGGTTCTATTGTTCAGTTGATTTTCGGGTCGGTTGATTTTTGGTTTTGTTCAGTTCGGGTCAATTTCTGGTTGATGGGAGATCGGTCGGTTTTAATCAAGTTTTTAGGTTGATCAATTTTTTACACCCTTTATATGGCTTTATAAAGCTAATATATTTGAATTTTTTGTGAGTTGTGCGATTGTTCATATCTCATTTTTTATTTCTATTAATATCTTTTATTTATTTCGGGTTGTCTTCGGTTCGGGTCTATTTCGGTTCAACTAAAAATCAGTTCATTTTCGGTTCAGTTTCAGTTCGGTTTCGGATTTCAGGTCAAATGTTGGGTAAGCATGTTCCGTTCAGTTTCGGGTTCGATTCGAGTAAATCGGTTCAGTTTCAAGTTCGATTCGAGTAAATCGGTTCGGTTTTCGGATCTCGAGTCAAGCTTGCTAGGTCTAAAATCCCAACCCAATATTCTTCTTTTACAATCATAAGACTTGAACCTCTCTAACCTTACTTAAAAAATTTTAGTGTAATATTTCACTAAACCAACTAATTGCTCGTGATACCTTCTTTTCAATCAAAATTAATATATAAGAAAATAAGTTTCAATACTTTGATTGTGTACTACATTTTCACATATATCGTATACGTCACGTGTCAAACCTTCAATTTTTCTTAGGGTGGGGCTCTCTATTACAATTATCCTTTTTTCTTAATAACCTAATTCCAAAATTACATGCCAAATTGTTATCGTAATTAATCCCAATTATAGGAATTTTCCTTACGCCTGAAGACTAAACTTATTGAAGCATTCAAAAATCAGACAGCAACCATTGATTTGGAAGGGCCAAGTTGCTTTCTTACTCCTTATTTAACCGAAAAATTTCGTTATAAATTATAAAATTTAAAATTTAAAAATTCGATCTTCATCTATAAGAATTGAATATATCTTATGCTAAGTATCATTATCTTTTTCATTGAAAGTCACTCATTGGGTTCTATTAATCTATTCTTTAGAAGTCAAGCGGAATTATCCTTAAAATGTTCAATAAACTAAATTAATTTATACGAATATTCTTATTTATTTATTTAAATACATTTTAAGAACACCATTTCTAATATTAAAATCAAATATTTCTTTACCATATTAAAATGGCAGGCTTATTGGGAATGTAATAATCAATCAATATTAATCATATTTATTTATTTAAATACATTTTAAGAACACAATTTCTCATATTAGAATCAAATATTTCTTTACCATATTAAAATGGCAGGTTTATTGGGAATGTAATAGGCAAATAGAGTTAACTTTGGATAGCAAAACATATCATTTCCCAACCAAATCAATATTCATTCCATTTACTCCAATTTGATCGAATAATAAAACCAAACAGCAATTAGTTGTCAACTCAACGTTCGAATTTAAGGAAAAAAGAAACATAGCTTCAAACCAAAATTTGTCATTAATTTCCCTCCACCATCATCATAATGGCAATTAAACATCTCTTAATTAACCTTCCAAACGGTTAATCATCATCTTCATTTCACACGTGTATGGCCAATTGAGAAATATTTGGTTGCTTCTTCATCTATTACTATCAAATATCTGTTTAAATGGTTAATGTAAAAACTAAAATGTACTTACAAAGAAACAGTATCTAAAATTAACATAAAAATAGTTACAAGAAAAGATACAGACGAATTTCATAAAATCTCGTATTTTTTCCACCAACCCCACTCTCTATATAAATAATTTCGTGATTATCCCTTTTTCTCCCAAGTTAAATTTGCTCATGGCTTCCCGAGCTTTCTCGGTTCTCATTATTCTCCTTTCCGCCACTGTTGCTTCAGGTAATTACGTACTTATATATGATTAGGATCAACTTAGAAGTTTTACACGTTTTTTAATCGTTAAACGAGAAAATGAATGGCTGAGATTAACCCTTATTTTTTTCTCAAGTGATAATTTCACATATTCTATTCTACTGTTAATCTTATCTATCCGTTTCACCCATCCAACGATCCAAAAAAACATGTAAAACTTAGAGAGTTTTACGCTATGTAACTGGATCCTATCCCATCCATATATATATATATATATGTATGTATGTATGTTACTTAAAACCTGCGTATATGTTGTTCTTTCTCCATGTCTGAACTCAGAACATGAAAACGCGAGGTTTTGTTTTTGTTTTTGTTTTGTCGTTGCAGAAGCAGCTGGTTCGGTCGGAATTAACTACGGTCGAGTGGCGAACAACTTGCCATCACCGGACAAAGTCGTGCAATTGTTGAAGTCTCAGGGCGTGACGAAAGTGAAGATTTTCGACACCGACCCCGCGGTCCTGTCGGCGTTGGCGAACTCGGGGATCAGCGTAGTTGTCTGTCTTCCCAACGAACAGCTTGCCTCGGCCGCCGGCGATCAGTCCTTTGCGGACAGTTGGGTTCAAGCCAACGTCGCCAAATACTACCCCGCGACAAAGATCGAAGCCATAGCCGTCGGAAACGAAATCATCGCCGCCAGCGTCACCGACGAGACGAAAGTCCTCGTACCCGCCATGAAAGCAATCCAAGCTTCACTGGTTAAATCAAAGCTGGATTCGAACATCAAAGTCTCGTCCCCCATAGCTCTCAGTTGCTTGGGGAGCTCTTACCCTGCATCCGCCGGTTCATTCCAACCGGCACTGGTGGATGCTGCGATCAGACCGATGTTGGATTTCTTGAGACATACCGGGTCTTACCTCATGGTTAACGTTTACCCTTTTTACGCATACAAAGATAACTCGAACCAAATCTCACTCGATTACGCTTTGTTTAAAGAAAACCCCGGGGTGGTTGATTCGGGCAACGGGGTTAAATACACCAGCCTTTTCGAAGCTCAACTCGACGCCGTTTTCGCCGCCATGTCGGCTCTAAAATACGATGACATGAAGGTGGTGGTGACGGAGACGGGGTGGCCGTCGGCCGGGGATGAGGCTGAAACCGGTGCAAGCCTAGCTAATGCGGCGGCGTATAACGGGAACTTAGTACGAAGAGTATTGACCGGAAATGGTACCCCTTTGAGACCCAAGGATCCACTTAATGTGTACATATTTGCCTTGTTTAATGAGAACCAAAAGACAGGTCCCACATCGGAAAGAAACTATGGGTTATTTTACCCTGACATGCAAAGGGTATATAACATACCGTTATCACAACAGGGGTTAAATAGTAATTTAGCCACGGAAACGAACAACAGGCGAAGCGGTAACAAGTCACCGTCGGCAAACAACGGCACCGGTGGAGTGTCGAAGAAGACGATGGTGGGGCGGACATGGTGCTTGGCCAACCCTAAAGCCGACCGGCGTGTGGTGCAGGCCGGGTTGGATTATGCTTGTGGCGAGGGAGGGGCTGATTGTGGACCGATTCAATCAAATGGTGCATGTTTTAATCCCAACTCTCTCGTGGCACATGCCTCGTACGCTTTCAATAGTTACTATCAAAAGAAGGCACGTGTGAGTGGCTCGTGTGATTTCGCCGGTGCGGCTTACGTGTCCATGCAACCTCCACGTACGTGATTTATCTAATTCTTATTTACATTTAAATTAGGTTAGATCCAAATGCAATTAATTAAAGTGATTTTAGGCACATTGGAATTCTTATGGAAGGAACTAAAATGAATGGTGGTGATGAAAATTATACATCATAGGATTAAAGGGGTTTTCAGTAATTAAACCATTAAATTAATTCTAACATCGAAATTTATACATAAACATAAACTTATTCATTTTTTTTGACTTTGTATTGCAGCATTTGGGAACTGTAAATATCCCACTGGACATTGAAGTTTGGAAATTCGAAATATATTTCTCTGGGAAAGAGATTTTATTTTATTTTTCCTATTATTATATAAATAAGGATGAGTTGTTATCATTTGGTGTAATATTTTCTTTTTTATATAATTTGTATTTAGTGAAATGGATTATTACGAAAGAAATCATATGTATTGTATTTGTATGATTTCTCTGATTTTAATGAAAGTTTTAAATTTTGTAATCGATGTTATCATTTTAAGACATATATTGTATGAGATATTAAAAACTAAATAAAAAAATAGTTTGTAACAAATTATAAAGGCCTACCAAATTCACTACGGCCCAAATACCCATTTCACATGCCTAGTCAACCTCACCTCCCACTTTGTTGGACAGATTTAATCGTGGTCTCGGCTCTCGTCTGTTCATAAATACTCGAACTGATACATCGTAAAGAAAAATTAGGGGAAAATAGAATAAATGGTAGGTAATCGGTTGGAAAAATTTCAGTTAAGATTGTATTAGTAAAATTAACTGTTAAATAAAACGTTTACTATTATAATTTTTTTGTGATGACTTAAAAAAATTAACAAACTAGTTTGGTGCTGTTAAAAAACTAACAATAGATGACGTGATCTTTTTTAAATTTGTAAAATAACAAATATAGTCTTTAACCTTTACACTTTTTTATAATTTAAGTTTAATTTTAAATTTTTAACTCTCAACATTTAAATTTTTATCAATTTAATCTTTAACTTCACTTTTCTTACTGTGTCTATTTCTTCTTCTCCCAAAGCTTGAATTAATTTCTAGTTATACTCCTTGATTTTCACTTTTGGGATTCTAAAAATTCTTTTTCTTACCCCAAATTCAAAATAAAATAAAAAATACTCAACAAATATTTTTTATATACGTCTAAATTTAGTTTTTCATTATCTATCTTTATATTTGTCTAATGTTAACTATTCTCTCCGTCATATTTACTATGTCAAGTATTGACTTTTTTGAGTCAATTTTTTTTTTAACTTTGACTCATAATTATTTTAAATTTATTATTAATAAAAATGTAAAAAAAAATTATAAACCTTCAATCAAATAGCTTAAATATATATATATTATAAAATTTAATTAACTAAAATATTTAAAATAATTATAGTCAAAGTTAAAAAAAATTAACTTTTCAAAAGTTAATACTGAACATATTGAATTGGACAAAAAAAAGTATATTTTATTACTATGAAGGTACCAAGAATACAAGTTAGAAGAACAAACGCATAAGAACGACATCAAAAAGAGCAAACATATTATTGCTCTAAAATCTATTGATTTTACTCCATTTGCATTGATTTTATTTTTACTGTCAAAACTTACTCTCACTCTCATTTTACAAATTTTGATGGTTTTAATTGGCTCTTGTTAATTTTATTTTTGTTTTTGTTTTGGATTAAACAATTTCTAATTTTTGATTTGATTTTTTTTTTCAAATGATAAAAGTGAAGAACGATTCGGTTCTATTGTCATTTGCAGAATGACGATAGTTGAAGGTAGGGGTGAAGGAACAATGGCGAAGGGGAAAGTTAGAATAGAATTGATGTAATTTTAAAACATTGAGGGTTAATTTTTTTTTATAAGTGAGACTAAATTATAATAATGTATAAATATTGAGGGTTGTTTTTTAGAATTATGGTCAAATTAAAATAAGTGTAGAACTTTAGTGCTAACTATATTATTATTCGAATTTATATTAATTGTCACGTCATCAATCGTTTAGTTTTTAACGACATAAGACCAATTTGTTAATTTTTTTAAGTTAAGGGGCAAATTTGTAACTTTGAATAGTTGAAAGGCTCAACAAAAAATCAAGTCATAGTCGAAATATCATTTATGTAGTTTATCTTAAAAATAAATAAGAATCAAAATAATTATTCAGCCAAATATAGAGGGTGAATTCGTATGTAAAGTCAAACTTAAAAGGAAGTTTGTTTAAAAGATTAAGAATAATTTAACTTAAAAAACATTTTTAAAATAAATTATAATCAAAGTAATTATGCAACTAAATATTTAATATGACTTTTTTTGCTAAAGTCTCAATGGAGACTTTTCCAATTATAATATGCAATTTATATTAACTATATAATTATTTCAATTTAACTATATTTGTCAACAATCTTCAGAGCATGTGGTTAAAGTTTCAATTGACATTTTTATTTTCTTCTAGGTTATGGATTTAAAAAAAAATTCTCTCTTAAATAGAAATTGTTAAAAAAAATATATTTAAAATATTAAAAAGAGTATAATTACAATAATAATAATAATAATAATAATAATAATAAGTTATTTATTATTTGAATAGTAAATATAGTTTGAAATGGCAGGGTATTTATTATTTATTTACTATTCCGTATCCTACAGGTAAAACAATAATTACTGCGTTGTGGCATCAGAACATGTTGTACCTGCTTTACACAGCATATTGTCTTCCAATTCCTTTTCTTTATTATCAATGAATTAAATTATAAAAAGAAATAGGAGATCAAAACGTCAATACTCCGTTGAGGATTTAACGGAGGGATGATTAAGGTTTCGTTCGGCGTAATTTTTTAACGTTAGTTTAGATGAGAACGTTTGTTTAGAGAAAAATTAAAAAAAAAAAAAACTTAATTTTTTTCTCTTAATTTGGACCGAATGAAGTGGAAAATGAACATGTGGAACACTGGAAGAGATCGTTCGATATTGCATCTCCATTTGATAGTCAAACGTCTCTTTAGAAAACCTTTTTTGCCGAACGAAAACTAAATTACTAATATCCCAATGACTATTTAAGTAGTTTACCCATAATTGAAAGATAAGTGAAATGGCGATGACGTGGCACATCATTACTGGTCGAGTGGTAAGCTTATCCCGACTCTTACCGGACACTACCCATACCACATCCATAAATTTAGGCCCCACTTCCCTCACCCACCCAACCCGCCCTTTTTATATTTTAAAAATAACATAAATAAAATTGTTATTTTACTTTATTTATTTAAAATAAAAAATCAACAAATTCGTCAATCTATTGGGATAAGACATTAGATTTCTTATGCATAGTTAGTAATTCAAATTTTAACATTGTGGATAAAAAAAATTTGATTGAAAATATCGCCCACATAATGAATATATGTAAAATTCGAACTGGATTAGTCAATTAATGAATGAAAACTAATGATAAAAAGAAAACTGAACTGCACAACAAGGGTAAAACGGGGTTTTAATATTTATCATATGAAAGAGGGGAGAAGGGAAGGGAAAAGCTGTCCAATCAGAATATATATAAAATAAAAGTTTATAAGTACATGTGTCATCTTGTCATGGTTTGACGCCGTCTAAAAAGAAATCACAGCTGTCGGTTACGTGCTCTCGAGTCACGAGACGGGTTAGAAGAACGGCCCCCATATCCTGCATTCTTGTCTATCCCATCAACCGGCTACGTCTCACTAAGTAACCGGTTGTTGTCGGTTAATCTCCAAAAAAAAAAGAATATTGAAACAAAAATTGCTGGTTTTGTATACCTCATTTAAAGTGTCTATTTTTCATAAAACCACTAAATCCTCAAATCTACAAAATTATCCTTTGTCATTACAGAATCAACTACTACTATCACACATCCTTTTGTGTTCGAACCCTACTATTAATTACCCAGTCTTTTGTCGTAGTAACCGAACAACGATGTGTCAATTGAACGTCAAATACAAAATAGGTTCATCAAACGAAGAATAACAACTGAATTTTATAATTATTCTGGCAAGATGAAGATATTTTCAATTGTAATTTAAGAGTTCGAATTTTTATATTAAGTAAAGTGAAAAGTGGTTTGAATTTAATTATATTATAAATAACTTAGATTATTTTCCTATAGAAATTTGCACTATTCTTTCAAGTGGAGGGAAAAAAACTTAAAAAAAAACATTACTCAATAGGTAAACAACATATTAGAGTTGATGAACAACTCTCCTAAACAATATATATATATATATATATATATATATATATATATATATATATATCAATTGCCAATTGATATATATTTAATTAAAAATCACTTGCATTATATTTTATAAGAGTTTGATTTAAATTCAGATATTATGAATAAAATAAATTAAATCTTAAAAGTCTTTCTGATAATAAATATGTACAATGTCAAATTTAAATTAAATATCAATGATTATAAGAAAAATACAATAAATAATATGATTGTGATAAAATAGTTGCTTCAACGTTAATTTTAAATTTTTTATTTATTTATCTGATTACACCCATTTATGTAACAATATAGATATTTTGCACTCTTTTTTTTCAATTAAGATTAAAGAAGTTTTTTAACGAGGCAAATCATCTATGTGTTGTTTCCGTTGAGCTAAATAAAATTCTTATCCCTTCAAAAAAAAAACGTTAATTTTAAACTTTTTTTATTTATCTGATTACACCCATTTAAATAAAGATAAAAATCTATTCGAAAAAAATAACAACTAAAGATAAAAATAATTATGGCTGGTCACCAAAATAGATACCATAATAATTTGGTGTTTGGAAATGAAAATAGTTCATATTGACCTAAAATTCCTATTTTTGCCCCCACCTTAATTTTAAATATATTCATATTGATATTTCTATTGGATCCTTTATAGATAAGGGCATAAATAAGAATACTTAAAAGCTAAGGACATTTCTTAATTGCCATAATCTCTGATTATAATCTTTCTTGCTTCAAATATAATCAGTTGTATTTTTAAAAATTTTAGTAAAAATTTTTAAATTAATTTTTAAGTTTAATTAATGTTATTATCACAACAATTATGATCCTGAATTTTCTTTTTGTTTTTCAATGTGTTCAGTATAGCGAATTCAATGACTAATTCTTTCGTATTCTGTTGGTTCATATAGAGGGCAGATACTAGCCACAACTTTTAAAGTATGAAAAACTAGTTGACTGTTTTTTTTTACAATTTGATTTTTTTTTTTGACAATGACAATTAAATTGTATTAAAAATTATAGAAGATATTATAAATACAAAATATCTAAAATGAAGTATAATGGATATTAGTCCACCAAAATTTCGTACAAAAATCTAAAGGTGCAAAGAAAAATAAATATTTTTAGGGTAAACTACACTAGTAGTCACTGAACTTTTAGGGCACTTTCAATAAGGTCACCGAACTTTTAAAACTTTCATTACAGTCACCCAACTTTTAATTCGCTTTCAATAAGGTCACTACCGTCAACCACTGTTAAAAAAGCTGACGTGACATGTTAAATTTAAGGGTAAAATACATTGTTAGTCACTGAACTTTTAAGAGACTTTCAATATGGTCACCGAACTTTTAAAACTTTCATTACTATCACTCAACTTTTAATTCGCTTTCATTACCGTTAAAAAAAGCTAACGTGACACGTTAAGTTTAAAAATAAACGTTTTCCCACCATATTTTCTCTCCCCTCTTATTTTCTTCCATCCAAACATGTCTCTTTCTTCCATATGAATCAAATTGTAATTTTTTGGTGAAGATCGTTACTTCTCTAGTAACACATCAAGGAAAATATTAATGTATCTAGACATGCATGCGACATGTGTGAGAACAAGAAAATATTGGGAGACATCCGATGATGGAATCATAAAGAAATGACTAAAATTTTGCTCATAAAAATCCTCTCTATGCTTCAGGCCCGACATTTACTGAGTCATGCACTGGATAATGAGGAGTTTAAAGGAAAATATTAATGTATCTAAAAGATAGACATGTTTGAATGGAAGAAAATAAGACATGGAGATAAAATAGGGCGGGAAAAAATTTATTTTTAAACTTAACGTGTCACATCAACTTTTTAATGGTAATAAAAGCGAATTAAAAGTTGAGTGATGGTAATGAAAGTTTTAAAAGTTCGGTGACCATATTGAAAGCCTCTTAAAAGTTCAGTGACTAACTGTGTATTTTACCCTTAAATTTAACATGCCACGTCAGCTTTTTTAACGGCGGTTGACGGCAGTGACCTTATTGAAAGCGAATTAAAAGTTGGGTGACTGTAATGAAAGTTTTAAAAGTTTGGTGACCTTATTGAAAGCACCCTAAAAGTTCGGTGACTACCAGTGTAGTTTACCCATATTTTTATAGAGATTAGCATACCGTCAAAATTCAGAAGCCTTTTCTGAATCTCATTGTCTCTAATCCAAACGAGACGAAGGGGTGAAAAAGAAGTGGTAAGCAAACCAAATTATCAGGCATATTGCTCCGTTACACAGGTCTGATTACATTGGCAAAAAAATTATCAACCGAGTGGTGATCTATCTTTCTATGACCACCAACAGAATCATAGTTAGAGATTCTCGTCGTGAAGATCTTTGTATGAGCACCAAACAAGCGCAAAAATATAGTGAAATCATGTCAAAACGACAGATGAAACAAATCACAAAAAATGCGTGTCACAAGAACAAAGAGAACGCGTGTCACAAAGGCATAAATTATTATTAAAAATATAAAGAAAGAAATAAAATAATAATAATAAACTCCGATAATTGACAACCAATATAAAATTAATTGTGGACCACCGACTAACAAAACTAAAGAAACAAGAGGCAACCGCGGGACAGAGAAAAAAACTAATGAATCTAGGATTTTAATTCAGAAATTAAATTTTCTTTGGCCTTAATCTCCAATTATCATAAATGAAAGAAAACAATTAAATTGAGAAGAAAATCATAAACTTTACGTAAGATGTTTAATCAAGCATATGATGGATATTGGGACAGGTGGACGGTGACACTAATTATGAGCCATGATGGACGGTAGTTATACCAATAACATTAGGTTTGGGATAATATATCAAGGATTATTAGACCCGAACCACAAAGCATGAGAAAAATCAAAATAAATAAAAAATTAAATATTAAACCTACTTTTCGAAAAATAAAATTGAGTTTTGTCTTCATGTTTGCCTTTTCGAGTTAATAAATATTTATAGCTGTATAAAAATAAAATGGGTAATTATTCAATACATGAAAATTAAAAGTTTTTACAAGTGTCTTAATTTTAAGATTCAGGGTCTTAGTTTAGGGTGTATGGTATAAGGGTATAGGTATATGTGTAAGGGTTTAGAATTTAAAAATAACAGTTAAAATTTAAGGTTTGGCGTTATAATTCATGGTTTATAAGTTAAAACCTTAATCTTAACCACTTTATCTTAAAAAGTAAACCCTTACCTCTAAAACCTACACCTAAACCTTGAACTACTATCTCCAAATTCTAAACATGTACACCTAAACCTCTAAACTCCACACCCTAAACTAAGACCATAAACTCTAAAACTAACGCGCTTGTAGAATTTTTCAGTTTTCACCGCTAATATATTGAATATAAGTAAAAATATTATTTAATATTTTTATTTATATACAATATTTAAACTATCGATAATCCTTTCAAATCCCTAAACCAGAATTAATGTATCTAAATACATTCGAATATAAAATCTCCAAGAAGTATTAACCGAATCAAGATTTAATCAACTTTTGTTATAAGAGCCTGAAAATTATTTTAAACTCGTAATTTTAAATACACTTAAATACATCCGAAATTGATTTTTTTTAATATTTCAACCGAATTAGGAGGGTTGACTTTTGTTGTAAGAGCTCGAGAATTGGCTCAATAATAACGCCATCATTAGGTGTTGATTTTTTCATGTAGGTGGTGTAGAGTATGGTGGTAGACACTGCCCCATTTTAATGCTCCACTCCATTCAGCGGGTAGTTTTACGGTGCGGTATAATTGCGATGCGATTACAGTACAACACTAATTGGAAATGTTATAAACTACGAAATACGGAATTGAAAATGTTATGTTTTTATAATATTATCGGTTGTGCCTCGCACAATATCGATACTTACAAAAACTTAAAATATTTTCAGAAGCGATAAAATATTCATACTCGAAGCTAAGCTTTGATACTTACCACCAACCGAAAATGTTATCAAACAATGTAACATTTTCAGTATAACATTTTTAATTTCGTATTTCATATCTTGTAACATTTTCAATTGGTGACGCACAATAACCACACCGCATCATGCCTTACGTTAGATACGCCCCCATTCAGCATAAGCAAGTAAACATAATTTACTATTTTAGTTTTCCACATTTTAAACTTCTGCGTAATATTGCTACCTAATTTTGAAGATTAATTGTGGCAGGTTACTTAAAAGAAGCAACATATTAGAACATTTGTACAAAGTATGGATGGGTTTAATTGCAATGATTAGTTAGTAGATTAATTTAGGAAGATATACCAAAAAAATTGAGTTAAATGTATCGCATGTCCTCAAATTATGATCCTCTTCCTATTACTTTTATTTTTAAACTATGGATTTGATTCTAAGTTTGCCCTTAAACTTTTGCATATTTCAGTTTCATTCCTAAACTATAATATTCATTCTAAATTAGTCTTCAAACTTTTGAATATTCCAGTTTTACTATCAAATTATCATTTACGACATATTATATTATTGCATAATATACATCAATGTCTACATGAAACAAAATAATTTTATAACGGTTTTATTGACATGGGATATGATTAACATACATTGATAATTTTGGAATGGAATTAGAAAGTTTGCCCCTAAAGATTTGCATATTTCAGTTTCATTCTCAAGCTATAACACTCATTTTAAATTAGTCTTCAAACTTTTAAATATTCTAATTTTACTATCAAATTATGATAATTATCGTTTACGACATATCATATTATTGCATAATACACACCAATGTTCACATGAAACATAACAATTTTTATAACAATTTTATTGACATGGGGATATGATTAACATATATTGATAATTTAAGAATTGAATTAGAAAGTTCAAAAGTTTAGGAATAATTTAGAATGAGAGCCATAGTTTGGGGACAGAAGTGAAACATTCAAAAGATCAATTTAGAATGAAGGTCATAATTTGAGAATGAAATTGAAATAACCAGAAATTAGAGAACCAACTTATAATGAGCGTCATAATTTAGGTACGCATGTTGCAACAAACTCATAAAATATGAAAATAGAGATGTACAAAAAAAATATTTAGGAAAATAGGTCAAAATTAATAATGTTTGTCAAAGTTGTCCCTAAATGAATACAATTTTGGCAAAGTCTCCATCTGCTGCGATTAAAAAAAATACTTGTAACGGTGTATACACAAATACAAGCACAAAATGGGCTTTGACAACATGCATATGAGAGCCTGTCTCGAATCACTTAATAAGAATATGTATATGTTCAGCAATATTTTTTCAATGAGCGTAGTGAACGTCAAACAGAGAAGTAATGTCAAAAAAGTATCATGCTTGTTGAACGGGCTGTTGTCCACAAATTTTTTACCGGGTTTTGCACCCAAACGTGCATTACGCCACAACTAAATTTTTCAACTTTTCTGCAATCAGACGTTTGACCTTCAACGAGTATTTCACAACTTGTTGTTGAACGAAACCTAAGTTAATTGAAAAAAATCAATATAAAATCAATATGAGACTGCAAAGAAGCAAATATCTCATATTTGTTGAATATTTACTTTTTCATGTCTTTAAATATAACATTTTAAGCAAATATGACTTTCATGTGTAAAATAACCTCACTAATTTGTATCAACACATGATGATTATGTCAAAAATCATATTTAGGAACAATTTTAACAAATAAAATGGATTTTGACTCATTTCCTTAAAAAAATTATTATTTTATCAATTCATTAAATAATTTGTAGACTAACCTATTTTTTATTTTTCGTACTATTTCCTTAAAAAAAACTAACCAGTAAGCAACCCTATTAATTCATTGGATTTGTAGGTGATAAAGTGGTTTTTCGTTAAAAATCGTAAATGAGGGATTGAATCTCGCGTTGACATTATAAAAAAATGTAATGATAAAAAAACTATTTTGAATTCAATATTTTCACCATCACATCCATGTTTTCATTATTGCACCCCCTCAATTTGTATTTCAAAACGAGCTTGCTTTTATTTCACTTTTCACCTTTTCTTTCACATTAAGTCAGTGGAAGATCCGAACCGATAAAGGTGAGGAATAATCGAAATCTTCACTCACAAAGATAAGTACAAAAAAACTTTTATTACCAAAGTTCAAATGGGAATAAAGATTGCTATATCTGAACCGTAATTGTATAAATAATTGCAGAGATCCTCGAAAAGTATCCACAAGGATCCTTGATATTTTACAAAATTTTTAAAATATATAAAATTAACTTTCATTTATATGTATATCTACTTATCTTATTATCAATATATTTGTGTCTTTTGTTTAAACCTTATTAAGTTTGGGTGACCTTTATAGTAATTTACTATTTTTTGTTAATTATATAATATATTTTCTCTCTATTATAAATTGAAAACGACCATATGTTTTGATTAGTAAAATAGTAAATTTTGTTTAACTGTTTAAGGTAGGGATTTTTCGAAAATCGTAGGAATTCAATAGGGATGAGATGAAGACAAAACATTCATCAAAGCATGTAACGAGAATTATCCAAAATTATACCCGCAAGTATTAAGACATAGTAGGAAATGTAAAACCATCCTCGAACCGACAGGTCCCCACACCTAGTACAAAGACGATTGGCTTGGAAATTATAAGATTTAAGATTAAGTTAAAGGACAAATCGAGGCTTCATTTACGAACTGTAATTTTACACTATCAAATGTTAAGTTCAACTCTCGTTCATTACTATTCTTTTATATATATATATTAGCAAAATTCTAACACTATTGTTAATTTATTATCTTCTCTAAATATTTTTAGGATAAATTTTCTATACACAGGCGGTGGAAACTGAAAGTTTCCACAAGCGCCTTAATTCTAGGGTATAGTTAGTTAGTTTAGGGTTTAGGGTTTAGGGGTTTAGGCGTGGGGGGTTAGAATTTAGGGATAGTTGTTTCAATTTAAGGTTTAGGGTTATAATTTAGGGTTTATAGGTTAAAACCTAAATCCTCACCATATTACCCTAAAAACTAAACTCTAACCTATAAACCCTAAATTATAACCCTAAACTTTAAATTGAAACAATTATCCCTAAATTCTAAACCCCTACACCTAAACCCATAAACCCTATACCCTAAACTAACACTCTAAACCCTAAAACTAAGGCGCTTGTGAAAACTTTAAGTTTCCACCGCCAGTGTATAGGATATTAATCCATATTTTTAAACATTTTTATTGTCTTGAAAAGTAAAAAAATTAGCGGTAATTTTTAATATATTTTCCTTCTAAATATTAACGGATTTATTTTACTTTGAAAAGTAAAAAATGCAACCTTAATTGTCAATTATTTCCTATTTTCAGTTCCATACATTAATATTTTTCTTCTTCAAATATTTCAAAATTCAAACTCTAACTTATTTTTCACTATGTTATTAGATTTGGTATTTTTAGTAAGGAAAGTTAATAAACCATTACTCGAACCAAACCAAACCAAACCAAATATTTTGGTTAACAAGTCAATTGATTAAATGGTTTAATGGTTAAGGTTTAGGGTTGAGAATTAAGCAACTCGAGTTTACCGGTTATCCAAAATAATTTTCTAACGGTTAACTGAACTCGATTTTGCACACCCCTACAATATAAGATTCGAACCCGTACAAAATAAAATAACATAAACATCATTGGTCATTCAGCCAATTAGTGAATTTATCCATCACGACTATTCTAACTATTACTACTATTCAATATAAATTCAACTGTAATTCAGTTTATATAATCTATAGGTGGAGTCCTATTAGGAACGGACCCTTACGGGTCAGAAGGGGCCTCCCCTAAAATTTTAAAAATCAATATTTAACCCCTTATCATTTTAAAAAATTTAAATTAAAACCTTTTAAGTTTTTATTTTATTTTATTTATAATTTGGAGTATGTTCCCTCAAACTACATTATTAAAATTCGTCACTGAATCTCTCTCTATCTCTCTCTCATATATATATATATATCATTGATGTTAAAAAAATTTAACATCAATAAAATAAATTTTAATTATTTAAATGTCAATCGTGTTTAACTTAGTTGATATATTTTAAAAGTTGTTAACTCAAATGTGTTTAACTATAATTATCTTCGATTTAGAGATATTTTTGAAGGGTTCAAATATATATTGAAAGTTAAGGTGATAATTGTTTCCTTAACCCCAGGTAAGTTGGTTCATGCATATATATTTATATATATATGTGTATTTTTAAATATTCCTAAAATACAAAACATGATACACATGTATGTAGATTTGGAGTAACATATAAGCAAAGTTGAGAAAAATACAGAGAATTTGGCGGGAAAAGCTGCAATTTTACTTTATTATTTATTGTCGAAATTTGCTTAAACTTTGCAAAGATAAGATCAAATCAAATCCTTCCCTAAACCCAAGATTTCTTTCCTTTCTTTTTCTAAAGAAATAAGTAACAAACAAATGGCACTCATTTTAATACCATATGGGTAAAGTACACTAGAGACCATTTCAATATATATAAATAATTTTGTTGGCCATTGAAGTTTTAGAGGTTATAAAATAATCATTAAAATTTTTATTTGGTTACAAATGATCCTTATTAGTGATAAATTTTGATAAATTTAAGGACCATTTTATAACAGTCTGAATGGTTATTTTGTAATATTTGAAAAAAAAAAACAATGACAATATCGTAACCGAATAAAAAATTTAATGATTATTTTGTAACTTTCAAAACTTGAGTGACCAAAAAGATCGTTTTACATAGTTTAATGACCTCTAATGTAATTTACCTTACTAATATCAAGGAAGAAACTGGTCAAAATACACAAAACCCAAAAACTTTTGTTAAAATTTGGAGCGCCATAAGTCAAGCTTCAAGTATTCGTTTGGATTTTATACAAAAAGAAAAATGATAATTTATGTCAATATATCATTTTGTTAAAGATGCTCAAAATAAGCATTATTTAATTTTGAAATTGCGTTTAGTTTGATTTTTTCAAGATGGTATATTTAAATGTAATTAATTTTGATTTAAATATTTGAAGGGTTATAAATAGATTAATATTGTATTAAAAATGTTTTACATAAAATTATGAATGTCTTAATTGAAAAATACTTGAATATTTTTATTTTTAATATAACGACTATATTACACATATCTCTTGTCATACATAAATCAGATAAAGATATTAAGTGCTTAAATATACATGATCTTATGTTATTCTATATATTATACCGACGACAATACTATCTAAACTAAGCCCACTTGGCAAATATTTGTCTAAACTATCAATATTACCATGAAATTATTACTTCAATCCATGGGAAGTGAATTTTTTTAATTAGAATATTTTTATGAGAAAAACATTAAAAATGGGAAATTACATACACTAAGGTATGCCAATAAACATCTAAAATTATTAAGAAAAAATGAAGTAAAACTTGAGAATCTATTGAATGTTTTATGAAAAAACAGGGGAGTTAATTAAAGCAAATCAAAGTTCCCTTGGCCTTAAAGAAAATTAGAAGAATAAAGAATCAATCATCAAGATTATAAAAAGGAAAAGGAAAACAAATTAAAGCAAAATGATTCATTGATTCTTCATGTAATTGAAAATATGAAAAAAATTGTCATATAATATATAAATGTGAAATTATTTGATGCAATAATTTGGGTTTGGTATTAGACCTTAAAATTATATAGTTTGAAACTTAATTAATATACTAAAATCATAAAAACAGTAAAATATAGTTTAATGCACCTATTGTGTATTTTAATATTAATTTATTTAAAAAAATATTTAATCTATTAACCGACTAATTAAATAAGATATCACAAACATTCATATTAAAATAACTCGCACAATTCAGATTTTTTTTTCATTCATAATTGTTAGGGATAACTATATTTTTAGTACCCTATCTTTACTCGTTTTTCTATTTTGGTACCCTACCTATTTTTTTGGGCAAAATAATACCTAACGTTATGATTTGTTTCTATTTTGATACCCCGCCGTTAAAAAATTAACATAAGGCTGACTAGGAGAGAGAAAATCACATGTGGCATCATGCCACGTCATTCTCTCTCTCCTAATCAGCATGCCACATGTGCCTTTTTCATGATTTTTGTTGACGTGGCATGCTAACTAGGAGAGAGAAAATGATGTGGCAACATGTCATGTGTGATTTTCTCTCTCCTAGTCAGCTTTCTGTTAATTTTTTAATGGTGAGGTATCAAATTAGAAACAAAACGTAACGTTAGGTGCTATTTTACCAAAAAAAAATAAATAGGATACCAAAATAAAAAAAAACAGGCAAAGATAAGGTACTAAAAATGTTGTTATCTCTAACTATTATCAAGAATATACGTGGTATGCAAATAAAATATTAATATAGGATGAAAATGTATAAAAGGCAATACTGCGATAATATTATTTATTACTTATATATAAAAGAAAGAGAAAACCTGCCCAACGCAAAAAGAATGATGGTGACCAATCTGTAAAAAGCATAAGAAGAAATATTAATATTACCTTCTGACCAAATAATTAAAAGAAAAAGGACCTGTGAATAAAAGATAAAGGACTTCTCTGTCATTTCCTACAAGATTATTTACTAATAAGTTAAATCTTATAATTATTAACTATTTATAATTCCTTCAAAAATATATAAATTTAAATGTAAAACACTAAAAGTAATAAAAAGGTGTTATCGGAGGTTTTAGTCATTCTATTATGTTAAGTTTTGAGATTTAATCCTTTACTTTAACTTGCATCCCTTGAAAATAAAGGTGTAATTATAGTTTTAATCCTTGATTATTCTAAAATTTTAGATTTTTCTTTATAACTTAACATAGTCTTATCATCATTTTTTATAATGTTATTAACGATGGTGTGAATTTTTCACTAGTATTGGATCACATGAAAGTCTACTTAGCTAATTCAGTTAATAATAATTTTATATATTAACCGATTACTTAAAGATATTTTTGAAAAGTTTACTTAATGACATATTAAAATTTTTAATGTCATTATTGTAACGTTACTAAGGGTATCATAAATTTGGATAAACAAATAACATTATTAAAGAAATAAATTGGATACATAGTTCGTGTAAGTTTACACGTGCTTGTCAAATTTAGAAGTTAAAAGTTTAGTTTAGAGTTTAGAGTTTAAGAGATTAAGCCGCAAGATTTAGAATTTAAGATTTTCTGTTAGAGTTTAGAGTTTAAGGTTTAGAATTTAGAGGTTAGAGTTTTATATTTTATATTTTAAAGAATAGTGTGTAAAAAAATTACACATAATGTGTATCAAAATATAACTCATTATAAAAAGGCTTAAGGGTGTAAGAAGTTATTAAAGTTTTGGAAAAAAATCAATTAATTTTATAATTTCTTTTACATCCAATCAAGCCATTGAACCAGTAAGTTGAATTAATTCAACCCTTTGACCATTAAATCTTTATCATCTCTCTTTTAGATATCATTGTCACATGATACCCTACAATTATATCATATGTCATTTACATATTTTTAATAATTTTTATATGTTTTTCAGAATTTTTAGAACTTTAAATAATTTTTAAATAAAATAAAAAATTATAAAAATATCAAGAGGCAACACTATGACACGACGCGTTGCACCAACCAATCTAAAAGAAATATTATATCAACAATCAATGTTGGTCAAAAGGCTTAATTGATTCGGAATAGAAGGAGGACTAATACTAAAATTAAAGTAAATGATTAAATCTAAAGTTTCAGAATAGAAGGAGGACTAACACTAAAATTAAACCAGAAAAAATAAAAGAAGAGAGTCGGCATGTGGGGGCAAGAGAAGGTAGAAGAAATCGAGAGAAAGAAGGAAAGCCATTTAAGCCATAAAAAAAGAAAGAAAGAAAAAACTCAATCCCCCAAAAGAAAATTTCAATTTAATTAATTAATTATTTTTTTTTTTAAAAAATAATCAAAACACTATCTTTTTTTAATATTTTAATTTTGTATGTGTAGAAGAGAAAGAGCCGGCCTCTCTTCTGGTGCCATCCAGTCCTTTGCCCACCAATCTTCTTCTTCCTCTGTTTAGCTTTCCCTTTCATTTTCCCTTTCCTTCCCCTTTCCATCTTCCTTCTTCTCTTCTTCCATTTTCCTTTGTTTTCTCTCCTTCTTTATCTTCAATCTCTCTTGGTTTCTGTTTTTAGACTCATAAATAGGTTGGTTTTGGGTGGGTTGATTTGGTCAGATTACTTCTTTCTTTTTTAATTTCCCTTGGTTAATCTCTAATCTTTCCATCAACCCTTTTGATTGTTATAAATAATTTTACTATTCTTTTAATCTTTTTAAGTTTCCAATCTGATTTTGGATTACCCTTTTGAAGGATTTGGGTGAATCTAAACTTTTTTTTTTTGAAAAAACAATATTTTTCCGATGAGGAGAGGCAGAGGTTCCGCCGCCGCCGGAGAAAACTTCGTGGCTACAGCCCCGGCACTACAACCCAACGGATCTATTAAAGAACAGAGATACAGAGGTGTTAGAAAAAGACCATGGGGCAGATTTGCGGCCGAGATTCGAGACCCTTGGAAGAAGACCAGAGTGTGGTTAGGGACCTTCGATTCAGCCGAGGATGCTGCTCGGGCTTACGATGCGGCGGCGAGGTCACTCCGTGGACCTAAAGCGAAAACGAATTTTCCCTTGAATTCTTCAAATCTCCCGGCTTTTCCGTTCGAAACGAATCATCTTCGCAACAACGATGGGTTCATCGACCAGCACCGGCTGTATCCGATGGGCGATTTTCATGAGCACGAAGTGAATCCACAGAGACCGACGAGGAGCAGCATGAGTAGCACGGTGGAGTCGTTTAGTGGACCCAGACCGGCTCAACCACCGCAGCAGAAATCGACGGATTTTGCGGTGGTTTCAACTAGGAAGTACCATCCAAGGACGCCGCCGGTACTCCCAGAGGATTGTCACAGTGACTGTGATTCGTCATCATCGGTTGTCGACGACGGAGATATCGCGTCGTCTCCATGCAGGAAAACTCTGCCTTTCGATCTCAATTTTCCGCCGTTGGATGAAGATGACGATCTCCAGTGTACCGCTCTATGTCTCTGAACACGGTGATAGCGATGAATCCACGACTACGATAATGGTCAATTATTAAATCTTCTCTTAAAGTTTTTAGCTTTTTTTGAGCGGAAAAAAAAGAAGGAAAAAAATATGAGACATGGTTAAGATGCAATGTTCTTAATCTCTATGAGCATGGAATTTGATCCCTTTGATTTTTATCAAATGAAATCTTTGTTGCTAGAAATATTATTATGATGATGAAGATGAAGATGATGATTTAGGGTTTGCTATGTTATTTAACCTTCTGTTATAGATCTTTCTTTGTATAAAATCCACCATTTCCTGCATTTTTTTTGCTTTCATTTGTTCTTTAGGAAGAAGAAAACAACACCATGGAGTGGTTAGAAATATAATAATGATGAAATTAATGTATTGTTATGTTAAGATCAGATCTGCATTTTGGTTTCTTGTTTTGATGAGTTTGATTCCTCCATCTTGTGAAAAAGATCAGATTTTGATCTTCAATTTCCTCTCTTTTTCTTGTGTATGATTGAATCGAGTAGTAAACAGTTCGATTGATGAGTCTGGTTTTGTTCGATTTCGAATATAATCAACTTGTTGCATGTCTGATATTCAATTTCCTCTCTTTTTCTTGTGTATGATTGAATCGAGTGGTAAACAGTTCGATGTTCGAGTCTGGTTTTGTTCGATTTAGAATATAATCAACTTGTTGCATGTCTGATAATGGGTGATAATAAATATGGTAGATGCATAGAATTCCTGCAATAAATTCTTTCACAAGAAAGGATTTTTCATGCCTTAGCTGTGAATCAATTTAATGTACCAATTTTGAAACTTTCATCATTTCCTTTTTGCTTCCAATAGAAGGAAATCAAAACAGGAAAAAGAGAGAAAAGATTAAGAAGATCATTGCATTTGCTCATCATTCTGGCTTGTTAAATCATCTTTGTTTGCATTGGAAGGCAACTTGAAATTTGATCCATAATTTCATGGAATTTTCCATTTGGGACTGTTTGGTGTTTGTTTGTTCATTGATTTTTAATCTTTGAAATCATGTTTTTCATTTGTTTTTTTCTACTGGGTTTTGACTGATAATGACATTTTTTCTGGATTGATATGTTTCAAGGATACTTCCTCATATGAGCATATTCCTTCTATTAGTACAATCTTCGGCATTTGATTTATTGACCGATTAACATTATAGAGATTTTTTTTCTCAAAATATGCATTTATTCATTTTCTTGTCATTTTATTTCCCCTTCATTTTTGAAGTTGTGTTTCTTCATGGATTTCAATAAAAAGTTTTGGTTAATGAAATAACATTATGTAAAGCCATGACCAATATGTATGTGTAAAGCATAGTAAAATTAAACAAAACCCTAAAAATTGGTTTAAAAAAACCCTAATAAACTTGAAGAAATCTTGAAGCAAGAGCTAAAGTTGATATTGGAGAGTGGGAACCAATCGTATCTTTGTATCTGCTGATGCAGCTGCACCATCCACTGAGATGATGGAATGGCTATGGTTTCAACTTTAGGGCTAGTTGCATTGTATTTCAACTATTATATATATTTATATATATATATATAAATAATATATGTAAAAATAATATTACATATATTTTTTTTATTTTGTAAAGGCTATTACAACTTACAAAAGAGTATTTGTTTATATATATTTTTAACTACTTGACAATGCGCATACACTTTGCAGACAAAGTGATTCAAATCCGTATCTCCTAAGATAAACATCATTCGTTTTTTCACTGGGATCCTTTGGCCAAGATGGGCAGCCGAAGTTTTGGTGGCTCGGGAGTTTTTCTTCATTCCCTTTGTCAATTTAAAAAGCTTTTCAAAAGGATGTTGAGCAATCTAGTTTCACTGGAGTCGCTACTCATGGAACATCGATAGTTGGAGTGGGATATGTGTCATCGACGTCGGGAGTTATTTGCGGAATGAGGAGTTTATTTTTTTGTTTTTTTAGTTATTTTATGGTTGTTTTAGTTGGTTGTTTCTGAGCAATTTAGTTACTAGTATATATACTCTTTTTCCTCCATTTAAGTTTGAGAAGTTTTTTAACGAGGCACGCACTAGTGATTTTTTTCCTTTATAAAAAAAAAAACTTATCAGTCGAAAGGTTGAAGATGTTTACATTGAAGTCCAAATGGGCTGCACCCAAATTTGGGTCTTAAATTATACAAATATGCATCCAATAGAAGAAGCCTTGAAGTTTGATGAATGGTATATATTTCTTTTGCCAATAATGCAAACAACATATACAGAGAACAAGTTCACTTAAGAATATGAGTAGAAAACAGGACAATAATGATCCCAAATAGGTGATTGGTAAAATCAATTTTGATATTAAGGAAAGTTCTTATCATGCAGATCACAAATCTAAACTATTGAAACGTTACTCAACTGCTCAAGGGCAAATTCCGCAATGAACATCGAATCAGTATAACTCAACTATTCAAAATCGAATTAACCGAACTTTTAAAATTCATAGCCGTAATCTAAACCCTTTTTTTCTTCTCGAAAATCATTAATCGAAACAAATTAAGTTCGGTTAATTCAGTTTAACCGACCGTTTAAACACCCCTTCATAGAACCTTGCTTAACATTATCAAATTCAGTGACTAATAGTTGCTTTATTCCTTAAAATTTCTAGATAGAGTTGCAATGGGAAATTTTAGTCCTCTTCTGGACTGAAGAGATTTAAGCTCTACACTCTAGTTTGATATATAATTTGATTTCTCTTTATTTATAAAATTACTGGTAAGGATCAAATCATGCTGATTACGATGTCGGTTCGGATGAGTTCAGTCTTGGCAGAACACCTTAGGATCAGGCGCCACTAAAGGATCATCAGCCATCGGTATTGGCCTATCGCACATTCATATTATTGTGCTTCATCTTGATCACTGGCAGCCAGTTCACTTCATTGTTCATCACTACAAAGCCTACTTCTGAACTGAATATTTTGGAGCTGGAGAGCTTGCCGAACTTATAATCATAGAATCGACTCGATCATCATATTATAGATTATAAGTTTATAAGTGTTTGTTAGTAATACCCGAGTTCGATTAGCATAGATGATTTCAATGTTGGAATTGAATGCGTACGTGGGTTATTCCCACGTTCTCAATCCACCATACTGTACAGAGCCTAACATTTACAAGATCTAAGCCGTCTATACATTTGTTGCTGGCTTTAATTCTAACTATTTCTTTAATAGCAATAACAATTTAAGATAATTGCAAATTAGTTATCTCTTACTCCTTTATATTCTTTATTGAGTTGATATTATGGATTGATTGGTTGTTATTATGTCGATTCTATTAACCGTGATAATAATTTAACGAAATTATACGATTTTGTAACTTCTGATAATTTGAGTGATTAATTTGCAACTTTTTAAACTCAAATGGATCTATTTAATAGATTTCCTAAAATTGAATGACTATTTGGATAATTTACGCTTAAGTTTAAAAAAATTAATTAAACCATCTTAAAAGTAATTAGCAATTATAGCAATAATTGTTTGGTGTATTGGTAAGTCACATTATACTCTAAGTAGAGGACACAAGTTTAAACTTTAGAGATAACATTGTTGGTAAAAGCAACCTCACACCCTCAACATGCACTGTGAAACGAACATGCATATTACTAAAAAAGTAATTAAGAATTATTTTATTTTTCTTAGGAGGTTCTGTCGTGACAATTTTAAATGAATATACCTTTTTGTTAAATTAATTAGAAAAATAATTCTTATCTAAGATTATTTAGGAAAATAATCCATTGTCAGTCCACGTAAGACAAACTCGCATTCTACAAAAAGCGAGTTTCAAACTCGCTTTTTATAGAAAGCGAGTTCTATATTAAAAACGCGACAAATTGATTAAATTTTTACCGACTTACTCAACACGAAACTCGCGTTTTGTAAAAAACGAATTTCAAACTCGAGTTTTGTAAAAAGCTAGTTCGTCTTACGTGGACGACTTAAAGGTTATTTCTCCAAATAATCTTAGGATTAATATCTTATACACAAGCGGTGGAAACTGAAAGTTTCCACAATCGCCTTAGTTTTAGGGTATAAGGAGTTAGTTTAGGGTATATAGCTTATGGGTTTAGGTGTAGGGGTTTAGAATTCAGAGATAGTTGTTTCAATTTAAGGTTCAGGCTTATAATTTAGGGTTTATATGTTAGGGTTTAATTTTTAGAGTAATATGGTGATGATTTAGGTTTTAACCTATAAACCCTAAATTATAACCTAAACCTCAAATTAAAACAATTATCTAACCCCCTACACCTAAACCCCTTAAATTATATACCCTAAACTAACTCCCTATACCCTAAAACTAAGGCGCTTGTGGAAACTTTCAGTTTTCACCGCCTGTGTATAGAATATTTATCCATAATCTTATATGTGAGTAATTAAATAATAAAAAGAATATTGATTTAAAATTGCCTTATGCCGTGCAGTACCTATAGTACGGTTAAATTAAGGATATTTTTAACACAAATTTTTATCTAAAGTAAAATCTAACCTAAATTTTTATTCAGTTAATAAGAATTTTAATTCCACTCAAATTATTATACAGGAAAATGATAAAAATTTATGTTGAATTACTAATAACAACCATTGGCGCGAGTCTCAAGACGAAGCAGCAATTAAAAACCACAAAACGCTGCCGTTTGTACAACTTCAAAAAGTCGTTAAAAACTCGAAGTTATATACGACGACGTATCAAGTTTCCCTTTTCGTGGTGGTAAACACGGGCGGTGCGCGTACGGCTGTGTTTTATTTTCTTTCCTTTTTTTTCAATTTTCTTTGGACTATTTTTTTTCTCGCTCTTTCTGTACTGCTTGGAAAGTGGAAACCAGCTTCTCTTCTATCCAATATTTGAAGTACATAGGGGACGAAATATACAGTTTTCTCTTCAGCAATGGAGATCGGGACCGGCCGGGTCGGTTCGTGCTCTAAAGAAGACCAGAAAATTTACCAGGAGTGGTTTAACTTCGCTGATTCCGGTACCGTTTTACGTTTTACTCTAAATTTTTAATCGCTTCTGTTTAATTTTTGTAATTTTTTCATTTTATTTTGGTAGATAATGATGGACGCATTACTGGAAGTGATGCAATCAAATTTTTCGGTATGTCAAATTTATCGCGACCAGATCTCAAGCAGGTTAATCTTCAGTTTGATTTTGATAATTTTGTTTTATTTGTATTTATTTAAGTTCTGCTTAAGATTTAAGTATGCGTGAATAAAATCTTAAGGAGATTTTGAACTTAAACTACAAAAATAATCTTTAATTGATTCATAGAAGTTCGATTATTCAGTAAATTCGACAAAATCTATATTAGGGGACTTGGAGGTTGGTTGCTGTTCTTGCTTCATTTTTGCCTTTTCTAAATGGTTCAGCTTCATAATGTGCAGTATGTTGAATAGATTTGAGCTTTTTTGTTTTGATTGCTTAAAGGTTTGGGCAACTGCGGATTCCAAGAGACAAGGATATCTTGGTTTCAAAGAATTTGTGTTTGCTATGCAGGTTAGGAGTTGGTAATTTTTCTTTGGATTATGATCATATATATTGCTGATTGATTTCTTCGAATCTGACTTGCTGTTACTTTTAATGCTTAGCTGGTTTCTCTTGCACAAGAAGGTCGTCAAATTTCATATGATCTCGTGAATGGTGATGGTATGATTAGCTTGCCCCTATTTATGAATTACATGCTTTGAATCTTTATGTTAGGTTGAAAACTTTTACGGCGCATTATTTCGTTTGAAAAAAAACTGTTTTTTGGTTGTTTTGTTGGTACTTCTATAATCTTGTATGGTGAATTAAAAGGTAAAGCTTATGTTAAGATATGCTGATATATTGCAGTTGACTTTGAGAATATCAAACCTCCTGTAATGGAAGGCTTAGATGCATTAATCATGGTACATCGTCTTCTTTCTTTTACCTTCTTAAAGTCTTTGTTCCTTATGCTTAGCATCAAGAATTGCTTACATTTTTGCTTGCTTTATTCAGAGAAAGAAACAATCTTCAAAGTCGAGTACCCCTGAAAGCAATGGTATGACTTTCTCATTGTAACATTTGATGATATTTTACTCTGATTTCTTTGTCATATATTAATTTTATTACTTGGGGGCAGTGCAGGTACTTCTTCAACGGAAACATCACCTGCATCTCAATGGTTTTCTTCAAAATCATCAAAGAAGGTTTGTTTCGTCATTTTATAATTGATCTTTCTTTGCTCCTGATGTTCTTGTTTATTACTTTTTTTTTAAAAAATAAATATTATTATCTATGTATAGTAGCTATAATTAATTCTTTTATTTGTATCGAATGCATATTGGACTCTTTATTTTACTTCCAGAACACTTAACAATTTTTTACTTTGATATTTGTGGCGTTAATGATGTTAATATGTGTCTGGTTCCATTAATTGATCTTATTTTTTGTGTGTTTTTATTTATCTGCATCCTTAGCAAGGGGACCTAATCCTTTCTTGTGTATAACAGATATCTTTGTCCTCTGTGACTTCAGTCATAGATGGTTTAAAGAGATTGTACATTCAGAAGCTGAAGCCTTTAGAAGTTGCATATCATTTTAATGATTTTGTATCCCCATTCTTGGTGAGTGACTTGTAGATCCGACTCAGTTTTAACAATCTTGAATATGTTCTAAAGTTTTATTTAACAGCTTTCTAAAGCTAATATGCTGATTGTGTTTTTTGTTTACTGCAGACAAATAGTGATTTTGATGCCAAACCAATGGTTATGCTTTTGGGTCAATATTCCACTGGGAAAACAACCTTCATTAAACATTTGCTTAAGACTAGTTATCCAGGTACGTGATCCTCTCTCTCTCACTCGGAGAAATCATTATTTCGAAGGGTCCCCTCCTTTTCGCTCATAATTTTGTTATCATTTTCAGGAGCTCACATTGGACCTGAACCAACGACTGACAGATTTGTTGTTGTTATGGTAATTCAGAACCTCTGTTCTGTGATAATATCATTCATCTAGCATGAATAGTTTCAATTACTTGGTGGTTTTAGCATCAATTATTGAAATTAAATTATAATTTTTTGTATAATCTTTCTATAGTGCTTTGCTTGTTATTGATTGTTTGATTTTATTTGTAACTTAAGAATTTTGTTTTGATCCCGTGTGTTATGTATGTACTTTCTTTCCCTTCATGCAGTCGGGAACTGATGAAAGAAGTGTTCCAGGGAACACTATTGCTGTCCAGGCAGACATGCCATTCAGTGGTCTCACTCATTTTGGATCTGCATTTTTGTCGAAGTTTGAGTGTTCTCAAATGCCACACCCTGTGAGTTAATTGTTCTGTTCCAGTTTACTGTGATAATTAATTTTCTGCTCATATTGAATTTAATATTTTCTTTTCATGTCTGAAGCTGTTGGAGCACATAACATTTGTAGATACTCCTGGAGTGTTGTCAGGAGAAAAACAACGAACACAACGATCCTATGATTTTACAGGTGTAACATCATGGTTTGCTTCAAAATGCGATCTTATTCTTCTTCTGTTTGATCCTCACAAGTTAGATGTAAGTGATGAATTCAAGCGTGTAATATATTCTTTGCGTGGTCACGATGACAAGATTCGTGTGGTTTTGAACAAGGCAGATCAAGTTGATACTCAACAAGTAAGTATTATGGCAGCCTTGTTTCTGACTACTAATCTTTCTCCTGGTGTTTGGATCTTCATGAGCTTATATCTTTTCCTAATACTGTAGTTGATGAGGGTATATGGAGCCTTAATGTGGTCACTCGGGAAAGTCCTTAATACCCCTGAGGTTGTGCGCGTATATATTGGGTAAGCCTTTTCTGTTTGTCAATCTTTATATTAAATAATGAAATGAATGCTTCCAAATGTTTCTTGATGTGCTCATCTATTGATGTTAATACCTCTTCTGTGGCAGTTCATTCAATGACAAGCCTGTAAATGAAGCTGCAACAGGTCCAATTGGGAAAGAATTGTTCGAAAAAGAACAAGAGGACCTTCTTTCGGATCTGAAAGATATTCCGAAGAAGGCCTGTGATCGTCGAGTAAGTTTATTTTTACTATTCTTGTAAAAAATGAATGTTTTTTTCCCTAACAAGATGCACGTTGAAGACAAGTTTCCGTACATTGTGTTTACCTGCAGATAAATGAGTTTGTGAAACGTGCTAGAGCTGCCAAGATACATGCTCATATCATTGGTCATCTTAAGAAGGAAATGCCTTCTATGATAGGGAAAGCGAAAACTCAACAGAAACTAATCGATAATTTGGAAGCCGAATTCGGAAAAGTATCCTCTCTCTTCTCTTCTCTTAGTGCGCACGCACCGACGCACGTGCATGTGTCTTGCAAGTTTACATCGAACTCTAAATTCTTTTATCATGCATCAGTTGCTTATGTGGACATCTATTTGTTATACAGGTTCAAAAAGATCACCACCTACCACCAGGGGATTTTCCAAATGTGGAACATTTTAGGGAGGTTTTGAGTGGTTACAACTTTGACAAATTCGAGAAACTAAAACCTAAAATGATTCAAGCCGTTGATGACATGTTGGGTTACGACATCCCCGAGCTTTTGAAGACATTCAGGAATCCCTACGATTAACGACCGATAAAATTTCTCGGCAGATCAAGATTGGATTTGCTCAACAAAAATCTTGATTCTACATTACCAATCTTGAGCCAAACTTGTTGTAAGATTACGTCTGTATTAGCTCCTAGAGCTGTTATTGTTTAGTTGGTGAGTTTTATGTTTAGTATTTCGACTCTTCATAATCATGGTAAACAACAATGTTCCTTATTATGTTGATAGATCAAAGGTTTTGTGGGTTAGCTTGAAACTATCGCTAAAATGCTAAAAAATAGAACAACTTAAAATTATTGTTATAGTTTTGGGGATTTTTATTCTAAACATATATTTTGATACATAAATTTAGTTTTTAGATGTAATTTAGTACCTAACTTTTTTGGGGGTCAAATTAGGTACTTGAACTTTTAGATTCAAATTGATATCTTAATTTGGTTTCATGGTTCAAACAAATTATTTTTTTGCAAGTGTTAATTTGGATCGAAAATAAAGTTTGGATACCAATTTGAACTTGATTAGTTGACTAATTTATATTAGGTATTGCAGAGTTTATTATGGGACAATCTTTCTAATTTAATTTACTCCGTTTACAATGTCGGTATTCGAATTTTAGTATTAAATTAAACTTTAAAATCAAGTTTAAATACTTAATCAATAAAAATGTTTAAATAATAAATTGTACTATGAAATCAAATTCAACTACCAAAGTATATGTTTACACGTCAAAGCCTTTGGATCCTTTTATTCTGTCTTCGTTACAGATTGTGACCATGATTTAGAAAGCAAGTATTATTTGTGCTAGAAACCATCATTTTCATTTCGAATAAACCATTTTTCAATTGAGTCCTTTTCTCTGATGAAATACAAGCACAACAAGCCCCTTTCATGGATGCATGGTCGCCATCATGAAATTTGTCTTCTCCGTCGGGGTGAAACGAGTCTCAGAATATGTATTTATTGGCGTCCGAACATGTAAACGGGTTCATTCGATCGATTACACTGGTAACTCATCTCGAAGTGTCCAGTCCCACAGCATGTTGTGTCTGCATTTTCGAATCATGTCATAATTGTAGAAATTTCATCAGTTAAGACCAAATATGTTAAAAACGAATGCCTTAATGCATGTGCGCTCACACCGTGCCTTACCGAACCGAGTCGGATTTTGAATCATTTCTAAGAGTTTGTCGTAGGGGTCCGCGTCACGATTTGGATTCCACCAAGTTCCTGGTTCAGCTCGGTGATGGACCCCTGTAACTTTACATTAAAATTATTTAGCCACGTTGTTATACTTTTCGATACATGCGCTTCCGCGCATGATATTCGTCGTTCTTCCCTATCAGGTAATCCACGTATTTATCGATCGGATACTGCGAAGATCGGGTTGGAAAAGTGTAGTAGTTCTCTAGGAAGTCATTGGTTCTTATGCTTAAAAGGTGCAACGGTTCACTCAAAAGCTGATTAGCTCAGTCATTGTCTAGGTACCCTCTTAACTTGCTCTGATATTCTTTGTACTACTACATTTCCTTCCAAAATGGTATCACTGACTCCAGTGGACATCGGAGGTTGCATTATCATAACCGGTTCCAGTGGACGCAAACGAGACCCCGGTAGCGAAATCTCTTATGTCATACTTGGGATCCAAGTAAGCAGGTATGGCCAGCTTGATCCCAAAGGCTTCCAAAATGAAGTTCATCGCAATCCTATCATTGGAGAAACGTCCGGTCGGCTGACCACTGAAGTAATCCCGACCGTAGGGCGCAAAATTGTTCTTCAAGACAGTGGATATCTAATTGTTGTTTCCCGGATCCATCGTGAAATCTTAGAATGAGATAACTGCAGGCGCCATTGCAAAATGAACCTTGAGTCACAAGTCACATGTGATACACCATTTCATCACCTTTCTTTCATTCTTCTGTGTCAATGTTGCAATGCAATGGGTGGAACTGGCAAAAGTTAATCAACTTCTACATAGTGATCAAACTATAACATAAGGACTAAATCTAAAAAATATATAATATAAGGACCTTATATACAATTTGACCTAAATATGTTCGACTTCTATCTCTTCGCGCACCGTTCTTTTCTCTCTAAAACCCCCCGTTTATCTCTTAATTCCCAATTCGACCCTCTAAAACCCTCATCCTTCTTCTTCAGATATGTTGATGTCCAGGGCTTTGTCACGCGTCTCAAAGAGCGTTGGTGCACGCTCCTTGCTTCTCTCCGCTCCCAGGAAGATTCAACCGCCAAGCTTTGCCACCGATTTTCACTCTCTTGTTTGTGAATCTCCCAATAAGGTACTAAACACTTGCAGCAAATGAAGTAAATAAATAAAACCCTTGATTTTTTTTCTAGGGTTTAAGGGTTTTGTTTAAATCAGCTCAATTTTGATGGCATTTTTTCATCTGGGCATTATTCTATTGTATATTTATGTTTTATCATGTTGGAATTCTCTGTTTTTTTTTAAAGTTAAAAGGGTTTAAATTTTTATGAAATTAAGTTCGTTTTAGGATCTTAAGGTTCATTTTATCACTTTATGTGCTCTTTTCCATTGATTTTGTTGCCTTTGAATTTAAATTTTAGGTTGTAATTGAGTTAAAGTTTAGCATTTGGGAGTAAAAGATTTGATTTTTACTATTGGAACGAATCAAACATACCAAAGGAGAGAATTTTACTAATTGCCTCAAAGCAGTTATTATATTAGTATAAGTTGTATGCATTTGATCAATGTCTTTTTTACTTTTAGATTTTGCTTGGTTGAGTGGAAAAGTGGAAGGAAAAAAAGAGGGAAGAGAAAAGTGAAAAGAAAATGAATTAGGTTCTCATTTCTTTGATGTTTGATGGAATTTTTTAAGTTGTATATGCTTTCTTCTCTGTGCAGTTGGTTACAAGTGAAGTGTCCCGGCAGCATCGTTCAAGCCTTAATTTCTCTGCAGTCCAACAATTTGGGATCTCTTCGTCTGTCCCGCCGCCTGGGCCTCCGGAAAAGGAAAATGGAAATGATGCACAAAGTAATAGGGAAGAGCCTGCAAATCCTGGTGAGGCTGGGGTTACTGAGCAAGCAAAAGAATCGGGTCTTAACCAAGATTTCCAGAATACAACGCCTCAATCTGATAAAAGGAGGAGAAGAGCCGCTAAACGAACTGCATTTTCTGATTCGGATTCTGATTCTGAGAGTGATGGCAACTTATCAATGGCTGATATGGTCAAACTTGTGGAGGAAAAAGATGGGCTCTTGGAGACGAAACAAAAGGAGATTGAAGAATTGAAGGACAAAGTTGTTCGGACTCTTGCGGAAATGGAGAATGTCATGGCCAGAACACGACGGGAAGCAGAGAACTCGAAGAAATTTGCTGTACAGGTATCATTGGTGACTCGACACCATTTGATTTCTGTTGTATTTGGGATCGATGAAAGTGATAGTAATCGTTTCTCAATGTGTTACAGAATTTTGCAAAGGGCCTATTAGATGTTGCAGACAATTTAGGAAGGGCTTCTGCACATGTTAAAGGCAGTTTCTCTAAGATCGACGAATCTAAAGACACTGCCGGAGCTGTACCTCTCCTTAAGACACTACTAGAAGGAGTTGAAATGACAGAGAAACAACTTGGAGAGGTAATTTTATGACTTCCACTGAAAAAGTCAGTAGTTTTGTTTTTCAGCTACCTATGGTTTTGGGAGTTCGAATGAAGCCGAATTGTTAGAGTTCCTATCTTCCTATGTTTGAATTAGTAGGTTTGATTTCGACATCTGTTCATTCGTAAAAGGGGCAAAATTAGCAAAACTGAAATTACTTGAGCTATTGCAGCTTCATCTGAGAAGTTGTTATACACGGCCATTTGCTTAATTTTGCAAGTTTTCTCCATTGTCAAGAGTGACAATGTTTGGTCTCTGCATCTGCTGTCTATCATATTAAAATGGTTACAAACCAGCTAGAAATGTTTTGCTTTCAGGTATTTAGAAAGTTCGGAGTCGAAAAATTCGATCCTACAAACGAACCATTTGATCCAAACATGCACAATGCAGTATTCCAAGTACCAGATAATTCTAAGCCTCCAGGCACGGTTGCTCATGTGTTGAAGGTATTGTTTTCTAATCCTATTTCTATTGAAACTGTTCCATTTGCGAGTCGTCTGTTACAGTAGATTCAAATTCAAATTCGGGTGAAGCAATGTGATAGATAACCAAGAAGATTATACAAGTACAATCATCATTTACCAGGTCGAATTTTCTTTTGTTTAACTACAAAGTACTGTTTGAGCATCCTAATTGGTATTGTCTCCCATCTTTATTACAGGCAGGATACATGCTGTATGATCGAGTTATCCGACCAGCCGAGGTCGGAGTTACTCAAGCGTTGGATAACGATGCAGCAGAGAATAACACAAGTAACAAAGGCTCCAATGCTTGATGATAGACTAGGTAGGCAAATTTTCAAAAATTTTGCCTAATGTGATTAGAATTATATACATAATGAAGTTTTCACTGTTCATGTTAAGATTCATCTTTGAAAAACACAAATTTCTTGTTTCAATACTCAATAAAAGATGCCACAAGAGGGCAAAGCTTTTAGGTAACATTGATAAGGTGCAAACTCGAATATACATCACACACTATTATACGATCGAACGTATGCAAGTATATACCTACTACTATTACTACTACAATATACGATCGAGCATATGCAAGTATGTACCTACTAAATCTATTACTACTACAGCATATGATCCATTATTACTACGGATCATGGATTCTTCTCGGGACATAAACCATGTTCCCTTTAACTAATTACACATCAACCGACTGCCCAAAATCCCGTCGAGTTTGCTGCCTTCTCCTGACCGATGCTCTCGCCTACGGAAGTGCGGCTGCCATCATGGCCCTTCAAACACAAACCTAAGTCCAAATTACCCATGCTCGAATCCTACAAAAAAAAAACCCAGAGAAATCTTATTTTCATCCAGTCATCAACTTTGAGCAAGATGATGTACATAATTTCAACAACTCGACCGTTTCTGTAAACATATGAACCAACTACGGTGCAAGCCATCGTCGAATAACCCTGAAGTTGCAAGCATTTAACAATGTCATGTTACCTGAATTTCTTTCTTTAAAGGATCATTCATGTTCAGCTTGTTATCAGTCTTAGACGACAGCCAGTCTGGGGATTGCTTGGTCTTATTATCATCCGTCTTAGCTTCGTTTTCAACCTGTTTCGCGGCGGCCCTTTTTCGCTCTTCCTCTAACACCGCAACCTGCAAAAATGACAACCAACAACCCATTTTTATGATCACTAAAACATTTTTTTTGTGTGTGTGTGAAATAGAAGTAAATATATTCAAGCAAAATAGACAAATTAATGGAAGGAAAAACCCAATTTTTAACTATATAAACTGTATTGGAAATTCAGTCTTATGCTTGATTTCTTGAATCCATGACAATCTGGGGAAACAGGTTATTATTTTTAGTTCCAGATTAATCAAAACTATGAGAATGAAAAGAACAGTGAGCAAAAACCCTAGTCCCTAAGCTAAAAAAGCCTCAAACCACCAGAAAGGGGACGCATACGTATATTTGTAGGCATACATAAAAGTTACATACGTATATTTAGAGACTTACAGGGGTATAGCGGAACTTGCGCTTTGGGGGCTGCTCCTCGTCCTCGCCGTCGACGGCGGAGGACCCGGAATCAGCAAAGGAAAGTGGGGTCCACCTGCAGAGTAGGATGCTGGAAGCGGCGGAACCGTTCCCGGTGGACTGGGAGTGTTTAGCGGTGGACGGGGGCGACACGTGAACCCACTTCTTCTTCCACTTCCTCACCGGACCATTGAACACCGCCGTCGAACCACCGTAACGAGCAGAAGCTCGGCCAAGCCTGGTGGAGCCCACACCTTCCATTTCGATGTTCCGAATCTCGAGATAAATTATCAGCCTGCTGTAACCCACAGAGGAGAAGAAAAGCAGAGATTTTTTTGAGAGTGAAAGCGAAAGTGTTAAGTTCGTTTTGTACGGTTGTAGATGCTGGGTTCGGTGTCTGTAATTAAAATAAAAAACAGACAAGACAAAGATATTTAAGACAAATAATCAAACTTTGTACGAGAACGGCGTCGGTTTAGTTCGGTCGTTTTTCCTGTTTCGTACTTGTGATTAGGCGGTAATAATTAATACTAATTAATAAAGTGTTACAAGCATAAAATGGACTTTAAAGTTTTAATTTTTTTAATTAGGATTAGTGTGCAAAAGATGGTTAATGAAACGCCCATTGAAAATAATAATCAAAATAAATACACAACAAAGTTCAAGTCTTTATCTTCAAACTGCCAAAGCTTCAAGCTTTACACAGAGCAGCTAACAATGGAGGTCTGTGTTAACTCCATAAATCTCCTCAATTTAAACTAAAACACCCATCTTTTCATTCCCAGAAACTCCATTTATCGCGACATCGAACCGCATCCGCAACTTGAAAAAAAAAATAGAATTTTTTGTCAAAAAGTCACATCCGTCACGACAATTATGCGTTACGTAACGTTCATACCATCAGTAACCGCGACTCTGCGACACTGTAACCGCAAAAGGTCTGCCGATGCAAACTAATTACAGTTAAATCCGACTGCCATTTTTTTACTGCACCAAACATGTTAATGTCCACCATAGCTTTATTTATTCCGTTAGGTTCAGAACATCAAATATATACCTACCAGAAAGTGATGGTCGGATTCGATTTTAGAATAAAAACATTTAAAGTGTTGGTTCTTTGTATTTATTCCTTTTGTAGGTTTTAATTTTGATACAAATTGAAATGCAGATAACAAGGGAATGCACTTAGAATGTATGTCTTGCTTCTTTCAAAATCAAAACAAAAACAAAAACAAACCTGCAATGTATAAGAAATAACAAATAACTATCTGATACTGTATTCATGAGCCGGTGACCGAGAATGCGACCGTATACAAAGAGCATCGCCGTAAAGTAAAAGTGCCTGGAAAGACAGATATAACATGAAAGAGACATATATTTTATGTAACAAATACAATACGAACCTCATCGGACCGTCTCCGGTGCCGAGCTGGAGCACTGGTAGGTGCATTTGGTGCACTGTTATCCTTTTGCATTGTTCTTTTTGTTTTTATACTGCTTACCAATCAGACATTTCCTTGGATTAAAACAATGAAATGTTGTCGAGCAAACAAATGAAAGAAACCCAGAAATATAGAATCTTATGAATTATGATTTGTTAACTTTTGATCATTGAACTATTGGTTTGATTCTAATTTGATCACTGAATTATAAATTTTATCAACTAGACCATTAAATTATTGAAATGGTTTTAATCAAGTCAAGCCACTAACTTTTAATTTTGGACAGAATTACTAACGTGACAATTAAGTAAGTAAATTTATATAAATACATATTTAATTTTCATTACTTATACATTTTATTAAATTAATTCTAAGTTTAATTTAATTCAATTTAATATTTATTAAATTTCACATGTCCTTAGCCAATCAAAATGTTCAAATGTCCAAAACATTAGTCAAACTTTACTTGCCTATACATAACTCAATAAGCATCATCTAATTTCTAACGATAAATTAATCTAACAAGATGAAACGTTAGATTCTCTGAGGTCAGAAAATCAAATCTTAATATTATGAATAAAATAAATTGGGTTAAGAGAATTACTCTTATAAAGAAATTTGTGTTGTCAATCTATGTAGCTATAACCATGTCCATTGCCCTTCCTTTGTCGATCTCCTCTTCACTATCTTTCTTCCGCTACTAATAATATCCTTGATTAAAGAGAAATATTTTAAAGATTATTATTTCATACACCGACGATAGGAACATTAATTTTTATAAACGAATTAGTTTAGGGATTTAAAATTTTAGTTTAGTGTTTAGAAATTAGGGATTTAAATTGCAAGGTATAGAATTTAAGATATAATGTTTATGATTAGAATTTAAGATATAATGTTTAGGGTTGATGGTTTAGTATTTAGGAGCTTAGGGATAGAGATTTCAGTTTTAGATATTAACTTTGAATTAGGTATGCTTGTGTTAAAATTTTTACACCGCTGTGTATAGAATAATTGTCCATATTTGAATAAGGGTAATTATTTGATACATTGACGGTGAAAACTAAAATTTTTTATAAGTGCCTTAGTTTTAGGGTTTAGGGACTTAGTTTAGGGTGTATGATTTAGGGGTTTAGATGTATGTGTTTTGAATTTATGGATAGAGGTTGAAATTTATAGTTTAGGGTTTATAAATTAAAACATAAATCCTCACAATATTACCCTAAACCCTAACCTCTAATTTCTAAACCCTAAATCCTAAATTCTAATTCTATACAATTAAAACCCCAAATTAATCCCCTAAAATTAATGCGCTTGTGGAAACTTTTAGTTTCCACCATCAGTGTATAGAATAATAATCCATTATTCAATACACTGACGTTAGAAACTAAAAGTTTTCATAAACACTTAGTTTTAGAGTTTAGAGAGTTAGTTTAAAATGTAAGGTTTAAGGGTTTAGATTTTAGGGATATTGGTTAAAATTTAGTGTTTAGGGTTAGAATTTAGAGGTTAGAGTAATATGGTGATGATTTAAGTTTCAATTTATAAACTCTAAATTATAACCATAAGCTCTAAATTTTAATCATTATCCTTACATTCTAAACCCCTATATTTCTACGACATACATCTTAAACTAAGTCTTTAGAACCTAAATCTAAACATTTGTAAAAAAAATTTAATTTTCAATGTAAGAATTATTCATTTTTAATACCAATCAAAATATAACTTTAATTAATTTAAATGTATAACGCACGGAGTCCACCAACGGAAGAATCCAAAAAGCCTCTAGAATCACAGGGGACAACCAAGTAAATTCATATTGATATAGTGTCATAATCGTAAATAACCCAAGAAACAGGGGTACTTATCCAGTTATCCATCGAAAGAATTTCTCAGGACATTGGATATAATAAAGGGTCCCACACGCTGCATTTCCACTCCTCTTCTCTGTATCTATCTAAGCTTCTCTCACTCTAAAAACACAATCTTTGCCCTCTACGTATATCAAAGCATTAGATCTGAAGAAGAAAAACCCAGAAATCTTTGCTGAAAAGAAGATCTGGGTATGCCTTATTTCTTCTTCTTTCCTGCATTTTCGGTTGGGATTAAGGGAGATCTAGGGAGCTGTTCTTGCACTTGTTCTTCTGAATGTGTGTGGTTAATTCAGGTTTTTGAGCTTGGTTTTTAGTTGTTGTGAAGTGAATCGTGAGAAATAAGCGAATTTGTGAAGTTGGTTTTGTTTTTTATTGTTAAGCTGATTGTTCGGTTTTAGTGAATCAAAGTAAGGGTTTCTTTGGTTGTTGATCGAGGATTGTGAGGATGAAGAAGTTCAATACATGTTTTATAATGCTGAATTTCTGATGATTTTGCAACAAGTTATCATATATATATATATATATATATATATATATATATATATTTCTCTACCTTTGTAAAATTTCTAATAGTATGCTTGATCAGTTGCACTTTGGTTCCATAGTCACTGATTAAGTCTGTTCCTTTGACTTCCTTTTTGGTATGACTTGACCTAAATAATACTTCCTGTTTGTCTGCTTGCTGCAGTTCCTAAAAAACAAAATAATGTTAGATGCATTATCTATTCTGTTTGCTGAATTCCATAGTTGCACTAGACATTGTTTACTCTTTTGAGTTTCTTTTTTATCATTTCGATATGTCAGTGCCTTAGCAATTGGTTCTGTACACTTCGAATTTACACATTTTATTGCCATGAGATTCTTTAGTTACAAGTTACAACTATAGTTCTTGGAGCTTCATATAACTTAATGATTTGCCATTGTTTGTGGCATTTTCTGTTAGATGTTTATATCATTTTGTCTAGTAAAGTGATGTTTCTAGCTGCCCTACATATAGTTCTCTACTCCTGGTTTGTTCCTTTTCATGCGTGGCTCCAGATTCAAAGGAAAATTGTGTTCATGTCTATTGAGTGGTTCCCTTGGTGCAGGCTAGTTTGACGTGGTAGAGTAAATGGCAATAACGGATGCCGAAAACCCTCTTCTAGGAGAAACCACTTGTGGTTCTTTACTGCAGAAATTGCAGGTAATGTGACTTTTAAATCGGTTCTCTCCTATAAAAACTTTTTTCTCGTACATGTCTGGATTAATATAACCAGTAAAAATGTTCTGCAATGGATTGTAGGAAATTTGGGATGAAGTTGGTGAAAGTGATGAAGAGAGAGATAAGATGCTTCTTCAGATAGAGCAAGAATGCTTGGATGTATATAAGAGGAAGGTTGAGCAGGCTGCCAAATCAAGAGCACAACTTCTTCAGGCTTTGTCAGATGCCAAACTCGAGCTTTCTACTCTTGTATCAGCTCTTGGAGACAAAAGTTTTGTTGACATTGTGAGTGCTCACCTATTTCAGCTTATATTCAAAGTTACTATAGATAATAGGAAGTTATTACTCTTTATATGCAAATTAATGTAAATTATAAAATTTCAAAAAAATAATGTAAATTATAAGTCTACTGTAAAATACTGGGACCTTGATTCCTCATTTTTTCCTTTGGGTTTGATTACAGCCTGAGAAGGCATCAGGCACAATCAAGGAACAACTTGCTGCTATAGCACCGGCACTGAAACAGCTGTGGAAACAGAAAGAGGAGAGAGTTAAGGAGTTTTCTGATGTACAGTCTCAGATTCAGAAGATATGTGGGGAAATTGCTGGGAATGCCAGTGAGCAGACAGGTGCTCCGGAAGTGGATGAATCTGACTTGTCCCTGAAGAAGTTGGATGAATATCAAGTAAAGCTGCAAGAGCTTCAAAAGGAGAAGGTAAATACATTGCCTTGGATATTCTGGTTTCTAGTCTTTTCATGTATCAATCCTCTAACTTCTTATCTATGTTGCAGAGTGACCGGCTGCATAAAGTCCTTGAATTTGTCAGCACCGTGCATGATCTCTGTGCTGTTCTCGGAATGGACTTCTTTAGTACTGTAACTGAAGTTCATCCGAGCTTAGATGACACTACTGGTGTGCAGTCAAAGAGCATCAGCAATGACACACTATCGAGGTTGGCCAAGACAGTTTCAGCTCTAAATGAAGATAAGAAACAAAGGCTTCATAAGGTATCTTTGTTGCATGCAGAAATTTGTTTCTTTTTCTTTTCCTATTTGAAAATGTACAACCTATTTTGCTTCTTGTGCTTTGTTACTTGAACTGTTGCATACTGATAAATGACCTTTCAGAATCATCGGTACAGTGGACCTAGTTATATGAGTTAATATATTCTTCTTCATCCTTTTGTTCCAATAAATGAAATTACGAGGTTAACATTTCCCCCTTTTGATAGCTTCAAGAGTTAGCAACTCAACTAATTGATCTCTGGAATTTGATGGACACTCCTGAAGAAGAAAGAAGATTATTCAACCATGTTACCTGCAACATCTCTGCTTCAGTTGATGAAGTGACTGTGCCTGGTGCTCTTGCTCTGGATTTGATTGAACAGGTAAATCTAGTTTCTTAGTTGGTGTTTAAGTTTGAATGAGAACTGTTGCTTATATTCATTCTCCGTTTTCCTGAAGGCGGAGATAGAAGTTGAACGGCTTGATCAGCTAAAAGCAAGCAGGATGAAGGAAATTGCCTTCAAAAAGCAAGTGGAGCTTGAGGAGATATTTTCCCGTGTGCATATAGAGATAGATCCCGAGGCTGCTAGGGAGAAAATTATGGCTCTGATTGATTCTGGAAATGTTGAGCCTACTGAGTTACTAGCTGACATGGATAATCAGATAGCAAAAGCAAAAGAAGAAGCCCATAGTAGAAAAGAAATATTAGATAGGGTTGAAAAATGGATGTCAGCTTGTGAAGAAGAAAGTTGGCTTGATGACTATAATCGGGTATTAGATCTCTCCTCAACCTTTCCTTTTCTCTGGCTGCTTGCTCCCTCTGCTCTCTCCCTTGTGGATGGGTGTATCGATTTGTGTTGAAAATCAGGAAATTTTTTTGATAATTCGGCCACAATATTTATCCTAACATGATACAATTAAGAATCATGGCTTAGTGATTTGGCTTGATCTCTTTCCTGATAAATAGTAAATAATGCTTTGAACCTTAATGCTAATCCTTGAATTCCTATCTTATTCCGATGTTCCTTGATTAATGTTTTGGACTTTTAAAATACGAGTCGCTGCAAGCTCATACCATCCGTAATATAATATACATGCTGCTGTATCTATATAGGGAGAAGTATAAAAATAGTATCCAAGACACAGATTTTATGTTGATCTCCCTGTAAATGCTCATATCATGTTTTACCTCCAATGACACTGAATGTTCGCTCGCTCCTACTGATATTTTCTTGCTGGGCCAGGATGAGAATAGGTACAATTCAAGCAGGGGTGCACACTTAAATCTCAAGCGTGCCGAGAAAGCTCGTATTCTTGTCAACAAAATTCCAGGTAGGACCTAAAATCATATTTACAGGATGGTGGTTCATATGCCATTGGTGGACATTGTGTGCATGTGCATTTATTTGTTCAATAGAAGGTAATAATGTTGGTATAATAAATACAAAATCTCTGTGAAAATCATTTGCAATTCAATTTCTGGTCTTAAAGTTCCTTCTAATCTATTTTTGCTTAGGCTCGATAGTTGATAGAAAGTATGCCCTAAATTTTGTTCTCTACTTCACCTATCTATAATGTGGTAGTCAAATAAAAAAACATTAAATCTCAAAGATGAAGGTTCATTTGTTTTTATTGGCCTTTTGTAGGTATGGTTGACACTTTAGTTGCCAAAACTCGAGCTTGGGAAGACTCTCGTGGCATAACGTTTACGTATGACGGTGTTCCCCTCCTTGCCATGCTAGATGAATATGCCATGCTCAGGCAAGAAAGGGAAGAAGAAAAGCGAAGGCATAAGGTGAGGTTTCGATTCATTATCAGTTATAACTATATAACTTCAAGATAGGAATTAGGAAGAAAGTGAACTCAAAAGAGTCTTCAGCTAAAGATAGTCAACTTATGGAACTACAGGATCAGAAGAAGTACAGTGAGCAGCCAAACGCTGAACAAGAGGCCATCTTCGGTTCAAGACCAAGCCCTGCTCGAGCATCTGGTACGAAGAAGGTGGTGGGTCCTCGAGCAAATGGAGGAAGCAATGGAACTCCTCCTGGCAGCAGACGGTTGTCTCTAAATGCTAACCAAAACGGAAGCAGGTCTGGTACTAAAGACGGGAGGAGGGACAGCACGAAACTGGCATCTCCTTCCAATTACGTTGCGACATCAAAAGAGGATGCAGTCTCCCACGTTTCCGGAACTGATCCAGTTCCAGCATCACCCTAATAAAAACGACAGATTTTACACTAGTGTCTTGTTATTAGTGTTATTCCCAGATGTCATTTACTTAATTGGTCCGATTCGAAGAGCTGTCGGAGTAGGGATATAGTCAGTGACTGGAGAGTATACTGTTATTAGATGTGTAATATGTGTGATATTTAGCATTTGGAAGCTGGTTTTTGATTCATGTTGTGTTCTTTGCATTAGTTAGATTTATAATTACAGAAAAAAAAGGAAAAGAAAAAAACAAGTTCAATGGCTCATGTAATCATACCAACATCAAATTTTAACTCATTTAGTAAATGGATTAGAACTCAAACTTTGATAAAGTACAGGGACTGTAGGCAAATTTGACCCCAGGTTACGGGGTGTTTTGTTAAATTCCTCAAGCTAAAGAGGTAAACCAGCAATTATTCCAACAACTTTCAAAGTTGTCATCTAATTTTCAAAAACTTAACTACGAAGAGTCTAATTTCCTTTACATTATCAAATTGAAAATCGAATCTTTCTCAGGAAAAAAAGCCATGGCAAACGAGAACGAGCCAGCAAAGCTGATTTTACCGTACCTTCAACGAGCCGATGAACTTCAAAAACACGATCCTCTCGTCGCATATTACTGTAAAGATAAATCTTTTTTTTTTAAATCCTTTTTTGTGGAAGCTAATTAGATTTTTTCTGTCTAAAGGTCGATTATATGCAATGGAGAAAGGATTGAAGATACCCAACGGCGAGAGAACCAAAACCGCCAATGCTCTTCTTGTTTCTCTCATGAATCAGCTTGAAAAGGTCTGTCCTTTTTGAACGATTAACTGATTTTGAATTATGGGTTTTGTTATTTAGCTGTGTAATCAATTGGGTCTAGTTTACCTTCCCAGAAAAATGGATAATGTTGAATCAGATGGTGTTAGTGACTGATTGGTGTAATTTTACATGAAAATATTCAAATTTAAAACATTGGTATTTCTCATTGAACTGTATAATCAACTGGGCCTAATTTTTAATTTTCTGCTGCTTGTGATGCCATTTCATTGTTGTTTATTCCTTTGTAATTTTTGTTAACTTTCAGAAGAAAGAATATATACTGATCACTGTTTAACTAGAGTCATATGACTTTATATTGATCATCACCATGGGATTGTTTGTTGTATAATATGTATGGAGCTTACAGATTCATTTGTGTTCAATGAATATATTGGTGCTTTGCAGGATAAGAAGTCGGTGAAGCTGGGACCTGAAGATAATTTGCATCTAGAGGGCTTTGCCTTGAATGTCTTTGCAAAAGCTGACAAACAAGATCGTGCTGGCCGAGCAGACTTGTAAGTAAATCTTAATTCTTATACATCGATGTTTTACTAAATCGTATTTTTTCCAGAAGCTTACCTTTTTTTGAGGCACGAGGAGGAACTTATGAAAAGCAGCTCATTTAATGAGCTGAATAGCATGTTTGTAGTTTTAGTGAAGTGTATTTTGTGTTACCTTCTAAATTATGAAAAATATTCTGTTAATTGCAACGTTGCATCCTTTTACTTACCCTATATGACTTAAAATTAAATTTTGGAGCTTCGTGCAGGAACACTGCAAAGACATTTTATGCTGCCAGCATTTTCTTTGAGATCATAAACCAGTTTGGTCCTCTTCAACCTGATGTGAGCTCGAAGTTGTTATAGTTGCATTAAAATTCTGTACTTCCTAATTTCTTCTTTTGTAGTGGTGGTGTGTTACTTGTTATTTTTGGTTTGAACTTCTTATGGTTTTATTCTACAGCTTGAGCAGAAACAGAAGTATGCAGCGTGGAAAGCTGCTGATATTAGGAAAGCTTTGAAAGAAGGAAGAAAGCCTAACCCTGGCCCTCCTAATGGTGACGAAGATTTGTCAATTCCATCGAGTACACATAATGGTGCATATGTATGTTTCTAATCAGAATGATGTTGATGTATAACTGAAATTGTGGATAATCTTCATCTATGTTTATCCTCACAGGATCTTGGATCCAGCGAAGTCCCAGTTACCAGTCCCAGACAAGATTCTAATCCACCACCGCAGTTTCGTGATGAAATAAATAACCACCATTATGATAGTATTCCACCACCATCTCAGTCCCATGATAAGATCGATCGGCAGCATTCTTTGGATATTTTACCGCCACCTCCTTCATTTCCTCCTGGCAGTTACCCTTCTCAGGATCAATCCTATCCACAAGAGCCCCACAGGCACTTTCCTTCACCACCTCCCGCAAACAATTCCGAAGATCCTGCGTATCCTCATTCATACCACCATCAACCCTATCCACAAGAACCGCAACTGCATTTACCACATGGTTACCCATCCCATGATGTTCCCTTGCATTCATACCCTAATTTTCAGTCTTATCCAAGTTTCTCAGAGAGTAGTTTACCCTCCGCCCCATCTCACTATCCTTCTTACTATCAAGGTTCCGAGACTCCTTACGCTCCCCAGTCAGCTCCTCAACCGACAAGCTATCCATCAACACCCCAATACTCTTCAACTAGCAGAAACGAGACAGTCTCAGAACCAGCACCAGCACCAGCTATGTCTCAAAAATACCAATATGAAAGCAATTACCAGCCAGCACCAGAGAAAATTGCCGAGGCACACAAGGCCGCACGGTTTGCAGTTGGAGCCTTAGCATTTGATGATGTGTCAGTTGCAGTAGAGCACTTAAAGAAATCTCTTGAATTGCTGACTAATCCATCAGCCAGTCAGTAAGTTATTTCTTTGAATCATGACTTGATTTGTAACGGTTTTACTAAGAGTATGGAGATTATGAACACTGCTATTTGCCATGAAATTTTCATTTGTGAATAAAAAAATTCCATGTGGTTTTCCATTAAAAATTCAGCAGGATTTTGCTTTTTCCAGCAACACATCAATAAGGAAATTCCAAAATACTTTGGATATAACTTGAAAACATAGGAAAAGCCTAAAATTACTTGATTGACCGGAAGCAAGCAGCATTGCAACAAGCAGAAGCAAGATGCATGCTTACTTGCTACATCCCTGCCATACTTAGCATTTTGGCCTATATACATACACACACACACATATACAATGTATGTATGTATGTATGTACTCATACATGCGTGCATGTTCGTATCTTCATAACCAAGGGTTTTCCTCATCTGTGTTTATTGACAACTTTTTAGCTACTTACGTTGGTTTTCTTGGCTTCTTCACCAAATTCACCAAGTTTGTCCGCATATATATGTAGGTGAACAAGTCAAGACAGTGTTTCCAAACCTGTCTGTTCATTGATAGCATTTAAGATAAACTTAATCTGTATTGAAAATGTCTGTTCTGCCAATGGAAATATGGGATCAAAAGGTATTAGCGAGGGGGTTTTAGTCATTTTGATAATAAAATGATGTACAGATTCTGTAGTCCTATAAGTGTTGTTCCGGCACAAACAAGTATAGCTTAACATTAACCAATGACTGACTATCGATCATAACTAAGCTATTTCCGGAGAATCTTATCCCATTCCCTTGGAGAATCCATCTAGGAATCCTATATATGTAACCTTATTGTACCATGAAGAACAAACAAAGTTCTTCAGTTTATGATTTTTGATTGTTAGAAACATGGGTTGTAGATTCTCTTGTTCCAGACAACCAAGCCCCCAAAGATTGTCTGATCAACAGGAAACAAAACGTGACAACGATCGTAACCGAAGTTCTTGTTCGGTCCTGTCTTTGCTGATGTTGGTTTGCATGTGGAAAAACGAAGCGAAAGAGAGGGAGTTGTTGCAGGAAAAAGAGAAGCAGCAGCTAAACAAGAGAAAAGAGCCCACCCCTACCCTGGAGGATTGGCTCATTGCTTCACCAGGGTTGCAAAACGGGACCTCACCAGGGGGTGAATACCATGTTTTCAAACACCATTCATCCAAGAGAGTTTTCCCTTCTTTTATCAGGGAAAATACGAATACGAATAGAAGCAGTAGCAGCTCATCGAAAGCAAGGGGGGGTTTCTCTAATGAGAGGCTTTTGAAAGCCGAAGAAGAAGAAGAAGATGCTGGGAATGAAGACATTATCGAGGTTTCTTCGAGCATGAGCCGAAGTGGGAAGTCGAAGAAAAGGGTGAGCTTTAGGCTACCAGAAGAAGCTGATATTTTCTTATTTCATTCATCTCCACCAGAATAAGAATCTCAATAGAAGGGAGCATAAATTAATGTGTGATATGCATTTTTTTTAAGAATCATACATAAACCTCAAAAGATATATTTGCTTCTTGTTATCGGTTTGAGCATGCTTAGTTTGCCAACTTTGTTTCAGTTGTGCAGTTTGGAGAGAATGGATCGAGTGATTGTATAAGCTTTATTCAAGCATCAATGGAAAATGTAAGATATATGCATGTTAATGTCTCATCTTATGTATCGATGTATGATTGTCGATGTCACTGGCTCTCATGAAAGCCCTCTAGACGTGTTCACAGAGTCGAAACATCGATATCAGATATTATTTATAGATCAAGTGTTTCATCTCCCTACTTTGTCGAGGGCTATAACAAGTTCACAGAGTCGAGCGCGTCTCGTGGTGTTTGAATCGACGAAACTGATAAAACGAAAAATCAATGTTTTGGAATAATCTTTTGCTAGTCAAAGAATGAAAAAGGGGAAACAAGTAGTATGCAGGAGCTAAATAGTCTTAAAGTAGTTTTTGAAAAAGGATAAATTGAATAATATATTGGAAACAAAGTTTGTAATAAGATTACAACCGAAATAACTACCATTGAACCCCACCCCAGCTTTAAGTTTGTAACAAGTCTTTTTTTAATTGAAGTTTCACAAGTCTTTAGATACAAAAAAGCAAACAATTTTCCACATACAATCTATGTTTTCACATATGCAAAGTTGCAAATATCTTTAATAATTATGAATTAGAGTATTTGGTTTGTAATACTATTATTCAGAAATGATCTAACAAGCTAGAAGTTCAAATTTCAATATATATTTATACATGTAGGCTAACTATACCACACACCGAGGTGAAACAAAAAGTTTCTGCAAGCGCTTTAGTTTTAAGGTTTAAAGATTTAATTTAGGGTTTAGAATTTAGGAGTTGTGGTTAGAAATTATGGTCTAGGGTTAGAATTTAGGGTTTATAGGTTAAAATTTAAATTTCTAACATATTGTCATTAACCCTAAACTCTATACCCTAAATTATAATCATAAACCCTAATTTTTAACCACAACCTCTAAATTCTAAAACTCTAAACTTAAACCCTTAAATATTAAATTCTAAACTGAATCCTTAAGCTCTAAAGTCAATGCGCTTGCAGAAACTTTTTGTTTCACCTATGTAATATTTTTCTTATATATATATATATATATATAGATTGAGATAAGAGGAACACAAAGTATTAATATTTCATTAACTATAACCACACCCAAAACACACAAAAGAAAGTTAAGAAAAGCAAAAGAAACCCTTTCCCCTCTCTCTTTTGTGTGTTAATTAATTAATACTGAGAATTAACACACAAAAGGGAAAAATATGCATAAAAAAAGACTTTTAATTGTTCTTTTCTCCTCTTTTTTGATTAGCCTTTTCCCCATTTACTTTAAGCAAAAGAAAGTGACGCAACTATGTGAAAGAACTGCAACTTCTCTAGTAGCTCTTTAGCATGACTTGTGGCTCGGCTCGCCACCCGTAAAAACAGCTCCTCGCTGAGCTTGTCGCCGATGTGAGCATCGACTAGTACCCCGGAAACGCTCCGGCAGCTGTTGGCTAGTGCTCGGCCTACCTCCGACGCATCATCCGGCCGGCTAACGACAAGAGGGCTGCCTCCTTTGAATACCTCAAGCTTGTTTATGGTGAATGAACCATCAGCTTCAACCACTTCCTTGAAGTCTTGCAGGCTTGGAGCATACACCGGGATGTTGAAATTGTCGCGCTTTTCGACACTTATAAGACCCTATTTCGACACATACATGTTGTTACAATCACGTAAATTATCTTAAACTTTAAACTTTAAACTGTTCGAATATAAAATTATTATTAAATTATGATGATAATCTATGTGGCAGCTTGAATAGAACAGTTGATCAAATGAGAGGATGATACGTAAATGTACTATCTACTACATGAATTTGCTGCAACAAGAGAATGTTTGGTGTCCCACAAAACTTTTATGATCAACAATATGATCCAATGGACACAAATGTCTGTTATTGTCGTCTTGTTAGATGCCATGATTATGTTTTTTTTTCTTACAATTTGATCCAACGGTGGTGGTCACTGCTTATGTGGGGTCCCCACGACCATTGCCTGCAGTTATCATATTGCTGCCGACATGGCAAAGTGAGACAAGTGGAGGGATAGAACTGATTCTCTTGACCAAACCCATCCAACGGCTGGCATTGGAGTGAGTTAATCATGACCAGTGACAATCCATCATAAACCCCAACACACCTAATCATTCCCTCTTTTGCATGGTGTTTCCCTTTGCTTTTTGGTCTGCCAAATTGCAGAAACAGACCCTAGGGAGAAATTATTATTCTTTTTCCCCCCTAGACTCATTATTATTCTTATGTAACCATATCTAACAATGCCAAACCCTAATTTTTATTTTCTTTAATTACTGATATTCGACCTATTGACTGGTTAATCTAAATTGAGTTTTACAGAATCTGAATACAAGGAGACCCTTTTAACCTAGTTTTTTTTCATTCATAATACCAGAATTCGAATCTTTGACCTTGTTTAAGGGATCTAACACCTTATCATACTAGACCAACTGGGTGTTTGTTTATTCGAACTTATTTTAATTATATATTTTTAAGTGATAATTAAAATTCCTAACCCTAAAATTATGAAATGGATGTGATGTAAAAGAATCTAATGATGTTAGTTATGATATGGGTACAATTGGAGAGCACTGTTGACACATAAGCCACATGCAAACATGGAGAGCTTTAAGTAAACATGGAGTGATTAGTGATTATCATTAATTAAAACAGTGGGTATGTATGTATGTATGCATGCATGCATGCATGTATACCTCTTGGACAAGATCATCCCAGGCATCCTGAAAGTGGGTCCCGAAGAGGAGGCCGGCCCCACCTTGGTCGGTGGGGTCCACCGAAGTTCGGCCCAAGCAGACAAGGAACATGGACCCACCCCTCTTCATCTCTATGGATCTTGCCCTCAGGAACTCCGCCAGGTCTGTCTGGAACTGCTTCCTGTATGCATTGGCCGTGCTCTCGCCTGCACCGTGGATGAACACCCTCCCCTTGTTGTAAGCCGTTGATCTTCTGTCCAACACAGATTCAGGCATCTGGGTGCATGGGCCCCCACGTTAGATACTCCAACAACACATACAAACATATATTCATGTAATAAAAAAGACACGAACCGATGAATCTATGATATGTCTCATAAGTTTCCCCCCTCTTTTTTATTTTGTTTTTTGTTTTCCTAAATGAAAAATCCATTAATTATCTTTTTTTTTATACATGTTTACAATTAAATATGCCTATAGGGATTGACTAACAATGGTAATATTACTTTTGAAATAATATTCTACATTTATTTAATACATTATTTCATCAGATTCAAGACTAGACAACACATTAATTAAACCCTTTTTTAAATTAGAGAAGCACAATATAGTCAAAACATTTTGAAGAAATTAGGGTTCCAATTATTTTTCAAGTTTCAAAAAGAAGGGAAAATGACATATATATAGTATATACACATAGTATTATCATTTGTGCACTCACTTTTGACTTACTAAATGCCGGCAAAAATGGGATGGTTAAAGCATATTCAAAAATCACATAAACTTTTGTATTTTTTTGACTATGAAATGACATCAACTTGAAGATTATGTGTTTTCTCCTGTTATTTTCCCCTTGGAAATCATCCTCGGGAACAAACTTTCACTATATATATGTGTATATATATACATATATATATATATTATAAAAATGTATGTGTTTAATAACTTAGAGATTTGGTATTATACAGCAGCATGACCAAAGACTTGTACACTTAAAGGAAGTAATGCGAGAATAATAATAATAATAATAATAATAATAATAATAATAATAATAATAACCAACCTGTGACAGCCAGTGCAATGAAAAAGCCGAATGGAAGACGTCGATGGATCTAGCCGGGAAAAGGCGTCGGTAAAACGATCCGGGCACACCGGCAGCGAAATAGGATCGGTGTCCGTTCGACGCCAGACACTCTTCCATGCTACTGCCTCCGTTATTCGCTAACGGAGGCAGAAGTTGGAAGAGTGTGTTGAAATCATTGCTGGGAAGATCGGAGAAAAACGCGGAGAACTCCGGCGGCTCGTACCCCGACGTCTCATACCGCTTCACCATGTGCTTGATGATGACGTCGATGATGTAGATGGTGTTGCTGCCACAGGAACACCCCAAGTCGACCACGACGAAGGGTATCTCGGGGGAGCTGAGATGGACACTGTCTAGGGCTTCTTCAAGAAGGTGAAGCATAGAACGAGCATGTAAAGCCTGCATGGATCAAATTGAAAGGAAAAAAAAAACAAATAAATTTCATATGTTGTTATAATCAGACAAAAGGAAAAAAAAACAAGGACCTGAGCTTGGGAATTATTGGCATAGCTGCCTTCGCCTTTGCCTCCTTTCATGCTGAGAAGCTTCTCCAGGTTTATGTTCGGAACAACAACATTGTCTCCCATGGGTGCCATTTCTGTTTGCCTTGTGTGGAGAGTTTTGAGTAAAGCTGAGTATATATAGAGGGAAACCAAACTGGTTGGAAGGACAAAATTGGACTAACAATATTATGGTACCATATAATACGGACACCACCGTACTAATAGAAATCTTCAGCCCTTTTTCGGTATCATTTTCTATGTCTTAGTACTAAAAAAACAAATTTAGGGTTTATGATTAAGGTTTAGGGTGGTTTAGGGTATTGGGTGTATGGTGTATTTTTAGGGTTTAGGATTAAGGCTTAGAATTTAATTTTTTTAGTGAATAGAAAGTGGGACCGAAAAGGGGCATAGGGTTTTTGTTCAGATCAAACCGTAATTTTTTTCAAAAAAAAAAGTATTGGGTCATGCGACGAGACGTTAGATTCCTCAAACAAATTTAAAAGTTTAAGTCTTTGTATTATTATGAATGGAGTAAACTGGACTAATATTTTTTATGCAATATTCGATCTAAATTAACCGGTCAGCGGATCGAAAACTGGTGATGACATTGTATTTTAAGTGTGTCCAACATGTATTGTGATGGGTCAATGTATGCATCCAACACTGTACTGACAAAAGTAGTTGTTGCTCCTCATAACCAAAGCCGAAGGGAAGCTTTTGTGCTTGTACTCTGGTTAGAAAACAGAAGGGAAAAAGCTAATTATTAGTATTAGATAGAATTTTGAAATAAATAAATGGCAGATATTTGTATACAAATGTATCCACACTAACGGGACTCACATGCAAGCAATAGCAAGATATTTGTAATACAACTTTAAATTTGAACAAAAAAATTACTATCTATACTATAATTTTTTTATTTACAAGTTAATAAGAAATTAACTCAATTATGAATTTATAAAAATAATATTTTATAAATTATTTAAGGGTTAAATGAAAAATAAGTGCTCAAACTATACATCTTTTGAACTTTAGGTGCCTACAATATTTAAAAAAAATATGTGTTCAAAGTTTCAACCGTTACAATTTTGAAGTGTCTGGTCATTTAAAAAAAAACCTTCACCCGATCAGAACGAGACATGTGGCAAGATTTTTTTTTGATTTTTTTAATTCCAAAAATTCTCAAAAATATTCAAATAAGTCCATAAATCCCTAAAAATAACAGAACCTCAAATTTTCACCACTGCCGTCGTCGATTGTCGTTGTCGAGACCCCACTCTTTCGGTCGCAGGACTCAGCTGACCATTTCCCCATCGTACCGTCTCCAGAAATTGGCGGATGATGTGCTAATCAAACGAGTTTTTCACATTCGTCGTTCAATGTTCAGTTGGCACACTGTTCGCCGATTTTCAGCAACGACATGATGGAAGAAATAGCTGGCTGAGTCCAACGACTGAAAGAGTTGGGTCGCCGACGACAACAACAATGAAGATTTGGATTTTTAAGATTTAGGGATTTGGGCACTACTTTAAAAAAATTAAAATTTTGAGATTTTTCTGAAAAGTTTTAAATTATTAAAAACAAAAAATAATTAAAAGAAATTATAAATTAAAACATGGCATGTGTAAAATTTTCATTGGTTAATTTATTTTTAACGGTAATTAATTGCCATACACTTAAAATTATAACAATTGAAACTTTAGACACTTATTTTTAGCAACAAAAAAAAAATAGTTTAGGCACCTAAAGTTTAGAAAATGTATAGTTTGTGAATTTATTTTTACATTAATCCACTATTTAAAAATATTTTAAAGTTAATTTTATCATTTAAATTTATTATATCTTATTTGTTAGAAGAGTTGATATTTGATGTACTGTCAATATGATTTTTTTTTACACAAACATACTTATTAATTAAACTTTACAATAAAAAAATTTAATCTCTAACCCTAAATCTTAAATCCTAAATCTAAACATAAATTCAAAACCTTAAAATCTTAAACATAAATCATAAACCTTAAACTAAATCTTTATATCCTACATATACTTATTGTGGAAAACAAATTTTCCGTCACTAGAATTTAAGTATACAAGTTCAATTCTCACCTCATATAATTTTAAAGAAATAAAATAAAAATTATATATTTTTCTTCGATGATTCAGATTCAATTAACATTGTTCACAAGAGACGATTTTTATTAAAAAAAATATGTTTTAACCTTAAAAATGAGAAATACCAAAATTACTAATTGATTTTTCCTTTTCAATTTGCTTTTCTTTCCACCTTTCTTCTAAAGGCCAGGGTTTTATTTTTCATTTTTCATTTTTTAACTCAGCTGGTTATAATGTATATGGATAAGTTTAAAACCTTAAAGCCATTAATTGGGTAAATAATAATAACAACAACAGTAATTCAGCTGCTTCCACTATGAATTGTATTGTCATTTTTAACATGGTTTTCATTACATTCCTTTTCCCTTTTAAGGAAAAAGGGTTACATATACATGCAAAAGCTTTTTATGGGTAGACAACACTACTTAGCTGCTGTATATATTAACGGTATAAATAGATTGTATTCTATTCGAATCATAAAATTCGAAGGTTCAGTTAAAATCATTGTCGATATAATATACATAAGGGTATAAAACCGAACCTATTTAAACATTCAATATCCTCTAATTTATAGACGGTGAGAGATCTGGATAGAAAAGGATTAATCACATATTGGTATTGTATATCCAAACCGAAATTAGATTAAATTAAGTCTCCCGGCCGAGTCTTAATCTAAATATAAAGTATGAAGGAATTATTGAGTAATAATCTGAATTAGGAGCAGTTTATGTAAAGCGACCCCATGCAAAGTGATAAATAATAAAAACAAAACATACAATTATGTTTGTTAATCCCATTGGTAATTTTATAATAATCTTTTGTCTTTTATGAGTGTGTATATGTTTAGGTGAATGATTAGGTGGTTTCTGTTACAACAGTTAATTTAAACACAGAGTAATTAGTGCAAACTCCAGCTTTTCTTTTTTATTTTTTAATTAATTAATTTGTTTTTTTTTTTGAGAAATCCGAGAGATCCCATAAAAGCCAAATGATGGTGAATTATTTAGTGGTTTAATAGAATAGAAATGAAGGTTCATTAATTCTAGGCATAATGCTAAAAAATACTCTAATTTTAGCTTATATTTTTTTGAATTAATTTAATCTCTAACGTTTTATTTTAGGTCAAAATAGTCCCTTTGCGGATGATAATTGCTAATCAAATGACGGTAAACAACTTAAAATGATGCGACAAACCTACATGACAGTGCATGTCGCGATAGTTATGTCATACAAAGAAATATGCCGACTTTACATAATGACACATCAGTCATTTTTTTATTTTATAAAATTGTATAAAATATATATTAAAAAAATCTTCTGATGCGTCATTCTGTCAAGTCATTTCAAGTTGTTTATCGTCGGTTGACTAATAGTTTTCATCCGCAGATGAGCCATTTTGACCCAAAATGAAATGTTAGGGGGTTAAATTGGTTAAAAAATAAAGATCAAAATGACCATCCAATCAAACAATGGTATTTTTTGGCCTTATGCCTTAATTTATATACCTAACCCTGTTTTAACAAGTAATTATACTACTAGTCTTTGTTGGATTAGTGTTTAATCCCCACCGTTAACTCTCTCGTTTCTCGCGTGGCTCTCAACTAACTTGAACTCGCTTTACCACTTTCTCTTTATAGGGTAAATTTACATTTTGGCACTTGTATTTGGTTTCATAGTTCAATTTGGTACTTAGTTTTTCTTTGGTTCAGTTACGTACCTGAACTTGACTTCTTGATTAAATTGATATATGAACTTGGTTTTTTTCTTTCAAATAGATACTTATAATGTTTAACCAATTTGAGCTAAAAAGTTAAGTTTAGATAACAAATTAAACCTTGAAACTAAATTCTAGTACCAAAATGTATATTAACCCTTAACCATACATTAATTGTTATTTTTATGCATTAGCTAAATTTCATATAATCTTCTCTAAATTGAAGAAAAATGCGTTTAAACATATTTGAACCAACGACTCCTTAAAAGTGTCAACTAAATTATGATTTGATCGACAATCATACATTAATTGTAAAATTTGACAATTTAATCAAATTATAGATGATAAAATTAACGAATTGTATCTCTCTCTATATAAAGTAGAAAAAATCATCAACACCTTACAAGGTTGTATTGTTCAATGGATTTGCAAGGATGTATTATTCAATGGATTTGTAATGATAAAATAATTATGAATGGAGGACCAATATGCACACTTCTATTTTTATTCGCTGCGATTTTTAAGGGTTATATTTTGATATATAATGTGTAAAAAAAATTCACAATCATTTCTATTTAAACTATATTATTAAACTCTAAAACTCTAAACATGTCCTAAATTAGAGAATGGAAATCTTCTGCTCCTTTTCAGTGCTCCTACTTATGTTCCCATGCTTAAAATTAGGTTTAGGGTTTAGGGTTTTAGGTTTAGGGTTTTAGGTTAGAGTTTATGGTCAGAGTTTAGGGAATTTAGGGTATGGTGTATTTTTAGGGTATAAGGTGTAGGGTTTAGGGTTTATAATTTAGAGTTAGGGCTTAGGATTTAATTTTGTAGTGTTTTTTTAGTGTTGAGGCATAAGTAGGGGTACCGAAAAGGGGTAGATGAATTTTATCCTAAACTAGACCTCTAGACTTGAGGATGAAAATCGTCTACCCCTAACTATGCCCCCATTGGTGCCTCTATTTTAAAATAGCAGGTTTGGGGTTTGGGATTTAAGGTTGGGGCTTAGGGTGAGGGTGTAAGGAATTAGGGGTATGATATATTTTTAGGGTTTAAGATATGGAAATTAGGGTTAGGACTTAGAATTTAATTTTTAGGTGTTTTTTAGTAGGGGTATAAGGAGGCATGGTTAGTGGGCAAAAGATTTTTACTTTAAACTTAACTTATGTAAACTTTAATTTACACTTGTATATTAAATTTTTTTTAACATGTTATATGGAATTAAATAAAGAGATTAAATTTGTGATGGTTTATCTATTCAGAAGAGTACTTGTAATGAGTAAATTAGTCACTACTAATGATAAATATCTAGTTAAGAAAGAGATTAAATTTGTGATATATACTAAAGACATGTGATATAATAAACGCTACGGATAGGCACACATGACTAATAATAAGGTAGATATTGAAATGTCACAACCTAAATCCATTCAATCATGGTGCGTATAAGCATGCAAGGAATGTGTGCTTGAATAGTTGTCATTACATTTACTTCGCATCTCTAAAAACTTTGCTTTCTTGCTAGTGTGTGCCAACTATGTCCATCCCCCTTGGAGGACTCATGCAAATCCAAAAATTATACTATAATTACGTATACTAAACACATAATTAGTATAAAAAAATCCGATATGTATCCTCAGATGCTCTAGGACGAAACTTGTTATATTTATTATATTCTCCGTCAAGACGTTTTTGTATAACATGTCTCCGCGTATTGATTCTTTCGTAATGTCCTCTCCACATGACACTTATATGCTCTCATCTTGCTAGACATAGGATTTTAAGAGTCTTCGAAATCTTTAGACTACATCTTTATCGAGGAAGTAATTGTGTCCTGATAAGATGACTATTAAAATCGTCTAATCCACCTATTATGTCTATCTACCGACAACCATGGTTACTTTACCGCACCATCATATTTTACAAGATATAAACTTGAGACACTCGTCAGACCTCCCTAATATAACCATGAGGAGAGACAGTTCTCCCCTAAGTGAGATCTGGCTAAGAAGAACTAGAACATCATACACGGTCACTTTTGACCGTGACTTTTCACTCAAAATACCGACGACCACCGTCATCCGACATTTTCCATCAACAAAATTAAAATCAAAAGGTACATCTTTTGACAATTTAAATGAAAATCCAATTAAATTATAAAAAAGGGTCAAGGAATCTTGCTCTAATTTTCTTCATGTTGGCCCCTTTTGATATCTCCATTGTTGTTTCATGGCAATTTACTTCTTTAAAGTCTAAACGATGGGCGTGATGGCCGGGGAGTTCACGTGAAACAAGGTCGGACCATGTTTACCTACATCGGCTTAGGTCTTTGCTTATATTACAAAATGCAATTCCCATGCAAAAAAGTTGAAAATTTTAAACTGTTAAGAACATGCAATTTCCGATTATTTTAAGCCTTCACATTTAGCCCCTACCCTAGCTTTGAATTTCTGCTTGCCTTTCCAAAAGATTATCTCTTTTTTAAAAAGAAAATATACCCAAAGATTGATGGATCAGTTGATTACTTGACTAAACTTTTAACTTGGTTTTTTTAAGAGAAAAAAAATGGGTTTTGAGTTTGGTTAAAAGTGAAGTTGGAATGGTCAAAAAAGAGGGTAGTTTTAACAATAAAGATAAAGGCTTTGGAACAAGAAATGGCCCCTGCACCGCCTAGATGGATACCTGGTCAAATGAGCTTGGAATTTAGATGCTTTTATTACTCTTTTACATGGTATGTTTTCATTCACTTTTCAAGGGTTTACCATTAATAATCAACATTAGTTTGATTATGAGCATTTGAAATGATTATAGGTGATGTAATTTGGTTATGTTTAGAGTTTTACTTTTCAAGTGTTATTTGTGTCTTGAATCGAGATGCAGAGTTTAAGTATCTCGTAAAGTTTTCAGCATAACCGAGACACGTCAACAAATATATAATTGACTAACAGATAATTATTTGATACACTGACGGTAAAATCTTTTAGTTTTTACAAGTGTCTTAGTTTTAGGGTTTAATGACTCGAATTAGGGTTTAGGGGTTTAGATTTAGTAGTTTAAAATTAAGCGAGTGAGAATAAAATTTAGGGTTTATAGGTTAAAACTCAAATCCTAACCCTAAACCCTAAATTATAACCATTACCTCTAAATCTTAAACTAAATCCCTAAACCTTAAAATTAAGGCACTTGTAGAAACTAAAAATTCCCGCTGGCAGTGTATTGGATATAAATCCTTAACTAAAATGCTTGATAATCGGTAGGGATGAAGTTAAATGGTGTGATCACAGGAATATCTAATCATCACAACTTTGAGTATTTTGTACACCAAAACCCTTTAGCTTCTTACAGGTTGAAAAGTTGAGTACTTGTTATCCAAAGCATGAACCTTGCAGTTCATGAAGTATTGGGAATTGTTATTGGTTTTGGATTTATCAGGCAAATTCCCAACATGAGGTTGGGATCTAAATGGACAAAGCAAGTCAAGAGTCAAAATACCCTACAACAAAACATTTACTAGCTTAATAGATTCTACCCTTTAATTTATCTATAATCAAACATTACACACATATTAATGCTTTCTTTTTGTTGTAATTTTCTGTCATATGGATTTGATTTGAGTTACAATTCACATGGTTTGTTAGGGATTAAAATAAGCATTTTTTTGTGTCCATTAAACCCTATGAGTTATGCCTATTATAGCTTAAAATTTTGGATGAATCAGAAGCCAACAAAAGGCTTTAAATGCAGATGTCTGTTTGCTCCCCTGCAGGTATATAGCAGCATGAACTGAATTTAGTGAGTATTGGGAATAGTAGCTATGATTTGCATGAAATTTAGGGTTTTCCACCCTTCATGTTTCATTTTTCAAATGAGATTTGAGTGATTGGATCCCTGAATTTAAGTAGAAAAGATTTTGGTCAATGCTAATTTTATTTTTTTATTTTTTCTTGCTTGTAAAAAGCTCTGCAAGTTGCTGCAATCTTCATTTATTCCTTTCTCCCTTTTCATTCTTATGTATCAAATTTTCAAAACATGTCATGCTTCCTTGCTCTGCAAGTAAATGACTACAATCTGCTACAAAGCTTCCACCTTGGCTTCATAATCATTTCATTAATGAACCGGTTTTTGGATACGACGAAGTTTAACACGAATTCATCGTAAAACCATCTGCAGAACCAACTGTTGCACAATGGCAGACTTTAGTAGCAATGAGTGATTTTATGTACCATATACACACTTGCACAAGAAAATTGCCGTTAACCCTTCGTTTGCATCGATTGCTAACGGACTCCGCCTTTCGCTTTCTTAAATTTAGCAGCAGACATGGACCTAGAATTGAGATTGCCATTACTGTGCTATTATTAGATTCATAAGCCAACAATGAATGGGAAAAAGGAACTATTTGCTGCTGTAACAGTCTTTGTATACTAGACAGCATATAGATGTATTTCGGCCATAATGAACAAGAGCATGGTCTTGCACCATAAGAATGAACAGCATGCCTTAAAACTCCAGTACTAACACCAGAATTGCAGGCAGCATTTGCTTGTGCTGGTGCAACATCTTTTCTCGTTTTCATTAATATACTCTCAACCATTTGACAATGCATGTTCAATCACCCTGCTACAGCTGCTGATGCTCAAATCTTTTACACAGAGAGATTAGAGGGAATTCTAGGATAAGAAACTTAAAATAAGAGACAACTACATAAAACATCATCAAATTACATATGCTATAATTTTAATGTTGCTTTCCCGCGCTACAATCTTATTTAAGTTCTGTACCTTGGGAGGACCCTGGAAAGCATTAGCATGACAAGATAGAAGTAAAAACTCGGCAAAAACACACTCTGGACAGCAAGATTATTTACATTAGAGGATCAGTTAAAAGGGGATCGAACAACCAAAATTCTGAAAATCATCCCCTAGCGTTGATGGATGATGAACAACTATCTACTCATTGAGCCAACCTGCTGAATTCTGATGTGGGTACGGGTGGTATGGACCAGGGGCAAAACCCATAGGAAATGGAGGTCGGGGTGCACGAGGATCAGCCATGAAAGGGGGTCTAGGATCATAAAAAGCATTTCTATTCGCCATTGGTGGCTCGGGCCCTGCTGGACCCATCCTAGCGTAGTTCAATTCATCTAGACGAGGAGCATATCGCTGCGTAGCAGACGTATGCATCCTGTAGGACGGATTCATTGTAGCACCGAGGTGTTGTCCATAGGAGGGTGGTGTTGGACCATAACCAGAGTTCAACCCAGCCAGATTGTTTCTCTGAGCAGATAGATCGGGAGTTTGACCATAGAAATGAGCTTGTGAACGCATGGCAAATTCTCTGTCCATTTCATTGGTGTAATGTCCATAACCATGACTGCGGGCACCAACAGAATAGGGGTCATTTGTCATGGTGTACCTTCTTACCATATCATCACTAACGCCGGTCCTGATGTCGCCATATGATGTTCCATGCGGGATATGTGAACCATGCATGTTGGGGTTTTGATGTTGGTTGGGTGATTTGAAGGAAGCACCTTCCACTGAGGATCTGCTACCCATCACATTGGATGGAGAAGAGTTAAGAATTCCACTGTGCGTCTCGCTTCTTGGAGTCCTTCCTCCACTCTTTTTATCAGTTCCCCTTCCATGATTTTCTTCACTATGCTTTCTTTTATTCTTACCCGAGGTTTCCTTGGATTGGTTCCTCTCATCACCTTGCTGACAACTCTTATTCGAGGTCTCCCTGGATTGGTTCTTCTCATCATTTTGCTGATGAGTCTTACTCAAGGTTTCCCTGGATTGGCTCTTCTCATCACTTTGCTGATGACTCAAGGTTTCCCTGGATTGGTTCTTCTCATCACTTTGCTGATGAGGGGAGCACACTTTCGGAGTCATGGACCTAGATTTCTCTTGTTTACATTCCTCAACTTCATGATTTTGCAAATGATCTTTCAACTCAGAAGCATCATTACGAAGAGCAGCATCCTCCAATGGCAGTTCAGGCATGGGTGTTTCATCAATATCCATTTCATGATTTAAACTCTCTGGTTCCTTGGGTAGATGACCGTGTTTTTCAGCTATGCTTTTGTGCTTAACTGAAAAATCAGAACGACTCCAAAGATAGAGAGGTGGAGCCGTCATATTCCACTGATCCATTTGTTTGTCATTTGCATCAACAGAACCAGGCAGGTAAAATGACTGGAACACAAGATGCCAAAGTTACACAAAATACCATAAGATCATAACAAGAACATCACACAAATTTATCTACAAGGAAAAGGCACAAGGTTTATCAGTTACCTTTCCAGATAAAAAGTTGTTATCCTCCCAAACTAGTTCATAAGAAGATCTCAAAGATTTCTTTTCATCCAACCTGGTGAAAGCCAAAAAATGTGAGTGTTTGAGGGAGAGAGGAGCGAAAGAGAGAGGAAAACACTACCTTTCTGTTTCTGGTGGAACAATAAGGATCAAAAGTTTAGGTTTAAATTCAAGGGCCTTATCAATAAACTTGTTTGCCAAAGCAGCTTTAACTCCAAAAGGAGGATTTAGACCCATTATCTACACAAATAGTGAACAGAAAATTTAAGTGAAACGTGACAACAGGAATACCTGCATGTGTTTAATTCATACATGAGAAAAAATTCCTTACCAATTTTGACCCTTTTGGCAACTCCTTTGGTTTCACGCTCATCCAATCCTTCCTCTCAAAATTAAAATCATTCTAACAAAAAGTAAAAAAAAGAATTATGAATCATCTGCATATGTATGCAAACAGCCAGAGTCCCCTTGTAATCCAGGAAACTAAAGCATACCTTTGCTTGAAAAATATCATAGTTTTTGAATGAGCACTTCTTTCCCGTCTCTTCAAGCTTTCTTTTCAATATTAAACTAAAATCATTAGCACCACAACAAAAGTCGACAACCTGTACATGGAAATAATTAACAATCGGACAACTCGCTCAAATATCATACTTCCATCTCATCTTTTATTAGGGATGTACTTATAAGATGAAGGAAAGAACTGTCAACAAATAACAGCTTTGTTGTTTTTCCATACATAACAAGAATATAAACATGGCCAGCCATGTAGGGTTGATCAGTATTAGGAAATTACTGTACATACTTTCTAGGTGTTATATTATTCCTGTACATCCAAGCATAAAAAGAACTTAATAACCAAAATATTTTTCCCTTTTATTCCATCATCGTTTTCAGTAAAATATGAGAAGGAAACATTTCATTATCAAGCAAATATCAAAGTATAATCACATAGACTTGAATTACAAAACATAAAAGCAAATGAATAAACAGTAGAGGGAAGAGAAGTAAGAAAGAGGGGGAGGGGGAGATTGGCAAGGTACAGAAACCCTTACTGTATCACCATCTTGCACATACCAATGAAGTCTATCAACAATCTGCACATTTAAAACCAGGCATTAGTGTTTTAAAGCATCAAGGAACTTTAAATAATAAGAGAACAATTGAATTAGCAGATACAGAACTATAGGATATGGAAAACAATGGAACTTACCTCCTTAAGTCTATCCACTTTGGTAAAATGGCGACCAAAAGACGTGTAGCGCATGCCATATAGGAAAGGAGCAAGATATACTCTAAGTTTATTCTGCAAAATAATTTTAACAAATTCAAGAGCAAGAAAAGGAGAATGAGATAAAGCACTCAACGGCACCTTGAAAAAACATGTACGTGCAGCAAACTTGCAGATCATATGTTATGTCAAGGGGAACTCTGAAGAAGGAAATAGGCCACTTATAAAAAATCCATATCATCTTATTTTAAGAAACAGGATAATTAAGATTGTATGTGTATCCCTTACCAAACCTTAGTTTTGCAGTGAAACAAAAATAAAAATGAGATTACAGATACTGACTAGAACTCTTAATTAAACTAGGAGGGGATAATTACAAATAATTAGTGGTAATAACCTGCCAATTTAGAATCTGGTTTAAAACCTCTGGCTCACAAACAGCTTGAGCATCATCAATACTACAGCCACCCTCTAGTTTTGCTAAAGCCATCCGAGCAGCCTGCAAACAGTTGAATAAAGACTCAAATAAAAAGAAGAAAACACACAGCAAACAAGCTATAAAGAAAATTTATCTGGAATGATGAAATACCTCAACTGAACCCTCAATCTTTCCAAGTGTAATTCTTTCCATGGCACTTCTTGAAGAATGTTTGTGTGTAGATGGGAGATTTTGCTTCGCTATTATATCTTCTAAAGTTATTGATGATTCAGCCTCCTTCATTAACTGGAGTAATCTACATTGCACAGAATAAGCCCAAGAACAAATCATAAAATAACAACTCCGATCAGTTTAAACATTTGCGATGAAGTGTCAGGAAGCAAGAAATATACAACTACTGCATAAATAAAATTAAAATAAGTCCACCTTTTCTCAGAATCAGCATCTAATGAAGGCATTCCCAAGCTCTTACTTTTTGCAGTAGAATTGTCCACTGCAGCCTTATTAAGACCACCTTTAAGCGTATATTGTCTCCCAGGCGTAACCTGATCACTCTCCGTCATAAAGGTGAATAATCTGTCCCCCAACGAGGTCTTGTTTCCACCAGCAGCAGAGCCCACATCCATTGGCACAGGCTTTGAGATCTGCCTCAAAAGCTTTTTGGATGGACCAGTGGCTTTGACTTTCTTTAGGGGGATTTTCCCAGGAGTAACTTCTTCACTCTTTTTTCTAGCTTGACCAGCTTTAACAACAGTAGACGATTGCTTTGCTGCCTTCATCGCAGTTCTTTCTTGTGAAATGCTTTCCAACGCAGGACTTTTCTTCTTCAAGCCAGCCTTTTCATGACTTCTGAACACATCTGATGCCTTTCTTTTCTTCGTTTCATCAAAAGGGAATTTTATATGATCCCTTTTTGGAGTTCCAAGTTCGTCGTCAATCTCATGTTTTCTACCCAAACCAAAAGGATAAACAATTTAGAAAACAATTAAAACAAATAAAAGTATGAGAGCAACACATTTAAAACACTTACAAGCAATATATCAGTACACGATTGTCAAGTAGACCATCCCAAGCCCGTATAACACCTTCCTCTTCTATATCATCAAATGCAATCTCTCTGATAGGAGTAAAAAAGAAACCAACTAGAATGTGAAAAATAGGACATATTCTGATGAAATATGCTTAATATAAATGAGAAATCTCATTGTACCTTGGTAAGCATTTCCTGTGGTATGATGTGGGACAACGTCTACACAAAGCAAACTGTAGCTCCTCGACTTTCTTGTTTTCTCCTTGTTGACAAACACAGCATTTATGAGCGGGGCATGTAAAAAGTTCCCCTGCTGAAATTTTTTCCCCATGCTCTTCAGCAGAAACCTTATCTTCCCTATGGAGCAATTTTGCCACACAATGTGGATGATAAAAGCGACCACAGGTTGCATTACTGCAGCGAAAGACCTGGCAAAAAAGAATTGAAATTTTGGAGCCATTCAGCAAGAAGTTACAATAAAACTAGAATAAATAAAAATCTATTGGGGATAGCTAAAGACCAGCAGAAGTCATAAAAGAAGATTTATGCAGAAAATTTTCAAAGTAATCAACTGTACCTAAACAGTCTGATAGATAAAACGCCATTAAAGCAAACAGACAAATCTAAAAACAAACTAACCGATGCCACAGCAATATAAAGCTCCTATAGATGTTTATTGTTTGTAATTGATTTCACTACGAATTGATTAGCTATATATTTTGTTGCAAGAATGATCAATGACATCGGTAGGTATTATACCTCAGCACCAGAGGACTTATCAGAAGAGCCTAACTTCCCACAGGCAAAGCACTGATGTTGATTATGTTCACAATTCTTGCATAAGAAAGTTTCCAATGCCTGCCATTTAGTAGGGATTAGTAATTAGAAACAAGACAGCAACAAACTAAAAGTCAATGAAGTAAAAGTCGGTCACTAGCTTACTTTAGCTTGCTTAGCTTCCGTTGGAGTAAGGCCAAGAGATTCACATGCAGATTCACGCGCAGACTCTTCATCAGCGGTAGGATGAAATGATCTCATGCACCTTCCATCACAACATAGAAGAGCACCCCCATTGTCACAAATAGAACAAACTGAATCATACAAGTCATCGTTGACATCATCAAGATTGGAATCATCCAGCTCAGGGTCATCATCATGATTGGAATCATCTAGCTCAGGGTCATCAACTGCACCATTAACTATAAATCCAGAAATTGATGTGGCTCGAGCATTCTGATTAATCAATAAGTAGACTTGCTCATGATAATGTAAAATTTTGAGAATATATATAAAAAAACTGAATAATCAAATTTGAAAAGGAAATAAACCAAGAAACATCGAAGGCAAATATCCAACCTCATTAGCAGCAAGTTTCTTCTTTTGGGGCTTCTCCTCCAAAAATGAGAGCAAAAACTGTTCACAACATAAACATTCCATCGACTTCAATGCCGCAAATAACCCGAAAGATAGCAATGTCATTATAAATAGCTACAATCCTTAAGATGAGTCTCTCATGTTTTATAAACCAAAAATCATTATATAAATATCATCACTGACTAAGACATGCTAAATCCGACTCCCGCATTATCCAATGAAAAATAACAATTAAATGCACCAAAATTGTTTTACCACATTATATACAAACCTTGGATTTTGCTAATGAGTCGTCACTTTTAACAGCCTCAGCAATCAAATCCATGTGATCCACCAAATCATTCTGTGAAGGTTTTACCTCATACAAGCTGCAAACAATAGAAGAAATTTCTTTTAAAAGGGAAAAAAGAAAAACCCTCCAACAATTCCATACTTGCAAATAGGAAACATGCTCCGATAAGAGTGATAACCTACCTAAAAGTTTTAGCTAACTGTTCCCACAATGATTTCACTGACAAATCAGGTTTCCTACTAAGAAGATGCAAGCAATGGACCGTTATTAAAACACTCCTAATCTCAGGCTCATAGCTCTTCCTTGGCTTCTGTAGCTTGAGCCATCTGTTTTCTTTACTTAAAACAGAGATCACTGGCATCCCAACATTAGACAGATCAAATCTCCAGGCAGTGACCTGCTTGCATATAGGTAAGAGCCCATCATCAGCTACCCCTCTCAAAAATATCTCCACTTTAGATCCATCGCTTAAGCATTCTTTTCCCACAAGTTGTAGTGGCAACTGAGAAAAGCAAACGGCCTCATCTTTTTCATCATGAAAATAGTAGTTTGAGACAGAATGGAGCAACGCCTCTTCTTCGTCATCGTCCGAAAAAGCCATTACCACACTGGTATGAAAAAAAAAACAAAGGAAATAATTAATAAGATTCTATTAAAAATAACACAATTAACAGTGAAAGAAATTGCACCAACATTAACAAAGCCTCTTCTTTTTAATCATTATATAACTCAAGTACCACATGCATCATATTAAAAAAAACAACTGAAGTTTATTAAGAACAATGCAATTAACCCTAAAATAAACAGCGACAACAATAACTACAACTGAAAATTGAATGCAATATACTGATCAAATTCAGATTTTCAAACAGCGGTGTGAACAAAATTCCACATCGATAGCAGCGACCACGGCCGCAAAAAGCAGCGTGATGGAAAACAAAGGCGTTAACGGCCCGTTATTCCCGCGAAACCGATACCTTTAAACATATTCGACGAGACAGATACTAAGGAGCAGAGAAATTCAAGAACAAATCTTGAGATTAGGTTTAGGGTTTCAAAAATTACCTAATTTGATTTCCCGGTCTGTCGGCAACTTGGAAGGAGAAGAGAGAAGAGAGGGCTTCGATCAGAAGAGAGGGATAAAATTACGAGGAAGCGGAGAGGGGTCGATAAATTTTAATGGAAATTTCAGAGAGAGAGAGAAAAAAATCTATTTTTTGATTAAAAAAAAGGTAAAATATTTGGACTATATTTTCCGCAGACATTAGTTATATATACTATTTTATTTACCTAAATAATCCTACAAGTGATAATGATGTTACGTTGGTATTTTATTTTTAGAGAATATTTAATGTGGTGTTTATATTTTTAAGGTTTATATTTTTAGGTTTATAGTTTAATAAATTAAAGGCACTGCTTTACTTAAATAGTATCACAAACGTCTTAATTTTAGAGTTTGTGTCTAATTTAAAGTTTAAATTTTAGTAATTTATAATTTAAGATTTATGGTTAGAATTTAGGGTTTAGATGTTAGGGTTTAGGCTAATATTGGTATAGATTTAAATTTAAAAAATCCTAAATTCTAACCACAAATCTCAAATTATAAACTCATAAACTTAAACTCCTAAACTTTAAATCGTTAAACCCTAAAATCAAGACACTTATAAAAAATTCTTTTCAACACTAGTGTATAGAATAATTACCTAAAAAATATCAAATAAGTTCTTGATTTGAATTATAGATTAAATAAGTCTTTATTTAAAAAAAATCATGATCAAATAAACCTTCGAGCGTTGAAAAACAATATATATATGATCACATTGTTCGAATATGACTCATTTGATCCATGATTTTTAAAATAATAACTTATTTAATCATGATTGTTCATATAATTACTCATTTAATTAATGATTCAAAGTTTAAATTATGAGCTCACTACTTAGAAGAGAGGAGAGAATGTCAACAAAGAATTTTCCAGAGATTTTAAAAAAATTATGAGTTCACTCATTTTCTTTTGTACATTAGAATGGTGAATTTGATACATAAGTCTTTTTCAAGTGTCTAATGTGACGTGTACTTTGAGAATATATTTAATATGGTTAGACTCGACAAATTTGACTTAAGACTTGAGAATTGAACTGATTTATTTGAATCGAAATTCGAAATCGAATTGAATATGATGACATAAATTTGATTCGAAACTCGAAATAAATAAAATCGAACCGAACTTCAACTGAACCGAAAATAAACTCAAATCGATTTTCAACCTAACCAAATAAAACCGAACCAATTTTATTCGAACCGAAAGCAACTCGAACCGAAGGCAACCTGAAATAAATATATATTAAAATAAAAAAATAAAGATGGGAAGTGAATTGTCGCATAAGTCACCAAAAAGTCAGATACACATGCTATATAAAGTCATATATAGGGTGGAAAAACCTAACTCGGCCTGAAAACCCGACTAAAGTCGATCGATCTCCTATTAAACCGATATTGACCCGATCCGAAATCAACCGACCCAACCCAACGCCCTGACCCGATACCCAAACTAAAATCACCATAGACTTGAACTAAAATTGAACCATGCACGAACCGAATCAAACTTAAATAGAATGCAGTCAGACCCGAAATAACTCGAACCCGAACTAAATGACCCATTTACCACCTCTAAATATGGTACATGTACTTCTAAAATTTCTAATGCGGTACTTATATTTTGCTGAATATCTAATGTGATACTTGAATGATCGTGTTGTTTATTACTATAGTACCGGATAATTTTCACAAATTGATTTGATATGTTAACCCAAATATATCACTTATTAGTTATTAATGGTGTTATAACCCATATATCATAATATAATAATAATAATAATAATAATAATAATAATAATAATAATAATAATAATAATAATAATAATAATAATAATAATAATAATAATAATAATAATAATAATAAATGAAATGATAGTTATGTATCATATTGGACATTTTGACAAATTATTAGATATTACATTAAACATATTAAAAGTAGATTAATATCTTATACACTGGCGGTGGAAACTGAAAGTTTCTACAAGTGCCTTAGTTTTAGGGTACAAGGAGTTAGTTTAGGGTATAGAGTTTTGGGCTTTAAGTGTAAGGGTTTAGAATTTAGGGATAATTGTTTCAATTTAAGGTTTAGGGTTATAATTTAGGGTTTATAGGTTAGGATAATATGGTAAGGATTTAGATTTTAACATATAAACCCTAAATTATAACCCTAAACCTTAAATTGAAACAACTGACCCTAAACTCTAACCCCCTACACTTAAACCGTATACCCTAAACTAACTTTCTATACCCTAAAACTAAAGCGCTTGTGGAAACTTTCAGATTCCACCACCTGTATATAAAATATTTATCCATTAAAAGTACATATAACACATTTTTCATAAGACAAATATCATAGTAGACATTTTTTTAACAATTTCTACTTAGAGGGGGCGAATGGAAATTTTACTCCTAATTGATTTTGAACTCACAATCCAAAAGGAGGGGAGAGTATCAACTGAGAGCTTTAACCACGTGATTTAGAAATTGTTGACTACCACATTAGACATTAAATAAACTACAAGGACATTATTGATTATTTTGTTAAATTACAAGTACCAAATGTGATATTATCCATAGAGAAAGATTAGCACAATATATCATGGCATGACCTGAAACAAAAGTAAAAATTGGCAAAAACAGATAATGTACAACGAGATCATTTAAAAATGTATCAGGTAACTACAAGATAATATTTGTTCATTAATCCTAACCGGCAAGATCATTAAACATCAACAATATACATCACAATCTATTCTTAAGGATCAGTTGAAAGTGTCCTAACTCCGAACAACCAAAATTCTGAAAATCATCTCCTAGAGTTGATGGATGATGAACAACTAGCTATTCATTGAGCCAACCTGCTGAATTAGTACGTGACTAAGGATTGAATGGACCGGGAGCGAAACTTTTGGGTTATGGAGGTGGGGGTGGTCGAGGATCAGTCGTGAAAGGTGGTCTAGGATCATAAAAAGCATTCTTGTTCCCCATCGGTGGCTTCGGCCCTGCTGGACCCATCCTAGTGTAGTTCTGTTCATCTAGGCGAGGAGCATATCGCTGCGTTGCAGACGTATGCACCCTGTAGGACGGATTCGTTGTAGCACCGAGGTGTTGTCCTTTGGAGGGTGGTGTTGGACCATAATCAGAGTTAAACCCAGGCAGATTGTTTCTCTGAGTAGATGGATCAGGAGTATGACCATAGAAATGAGCTTGCGAGCGCATGTCAAATTCTCTATTCATTTCATTGGTGTGATGTCCATAACCATGACTGCGGGCACCAATCGAATAGGGGTCGTTAGACAGGTTGTACCTTCTTCCCATATCATCACTAACGCAGGTCCTGGTGTCACCATATGAAGTTCCATGCGGGATATGTGAACCATGCATGTTGGGATTCTGATGTTGGTTAGGCGATTTGAAGGAGGCACCTTCCACTGAGGATCTGCTACCTTTGAATGGAGAAGAGTTGGGAATTCCACCGTGCGTCTCGCTTCTAGGAGTCCTTCCTCCACTCTTTTTATCAGTTCCCCTTCCATGATTTTCATCACCATGCTTCCTTCTATTCTTACTCGAGGTTTCCCTGGATTGGTTCTTCTCATCATTTTGCTGATGAGTCTTACTCGAGGTTTGAAGGGAGCACACTTTCGGAGTCACGAACACAGATTTCTCTTGTATACATTCCTCAACTTCATGGTTCTGCAAATGACCTTTCAATTCAGAAGCATCATTACGAAGAGCAGCATCCTGCAACGGTTCCTTGGGTAGATGACCGTGTTTTTCAGCTATTCTCTTGTGCTTGGTTGAAAAATCAGAACGACTCCAAAGGTAGAGAGGCGGAGCCGTCAAATTCCACTGATCCATTTGTTTGTCATTTGCATCAACAGAACCAGGCAGGTAAAATGACTGGAACACGAGATGCCAAAGTTACTCAAAATACCATAAGGACGTAACAAGAACACCACAAAAAGCTATCGACAACAAAAGTGCACAAGGTTTATCAGTTACCTTTCCAGATAAAAAGTTATTATCCTCCCAAATTAGTACATAAGGAGGTTCCCAAGATCTCTTTTCATTCAACCTGGTGAAAGCCAAGAAATGGGAGTGTTTGAGAGAGGGGGGGGGGGGGGGGGGGGGAAGCGAAAGAAAGAGAGGAAAACACTACCTTTCTGTTTCTGGTGGAACAATAAGGATCAAAAGTTTAGGTTTAAATTCAAGGGCCTTATCGATAAACTTGTTTGCCAAAGCAGCTTTAACTCCAAACGGAGGATTTAGACCCATTATCTACAGAAACAGTGAACAGAAAAATTAAGTGAAACATGACAACAGGAATGCCTGCATGTGTTTAATTCATACATGAGAAAAAATTCCTTACCAATTTTGACCCTTTTGGCAACTCCTTTGGTTTCACGCTCATCCAATCCCTCCTCTCGAAATTAAAATCATTCTAACAAACAAGTAAAAACAAGAATTATGAATCATCTACATATGTGTGCAAACAGCCAGGGCCCCCTTGTAATCCAGGAAACTAAAGCATACCTTTGCTTGGAAAATATCATAGTTTTTGAAAAAGCACTTCTTCCCTGTCTCTTCAAGCTTTCTTTTCATTATTAAACTAAAATCATTAGCACCGCAACAAAAGTCGACAATCTGTGCACAGAAATAGTTAACAATCAGACAACTCACTCAAGTTCCATACTTCCATCTCATCTTCTGTTATAGAGCTGTACTTAAAAGATGGAGGAAAGAACTGTGAACAAATAACAGCTTGTAGTTTTTCCATACATAACAAGAATATAATTATATAAACATGGCCAACCATGTAGGGTTTATCAGTATTAGGAAATTACTGTACATAGTCTCTAGGAGTTATTTTATTCTGTATATCCAAGCCTAGAAAGAACTTAATAACCAAAATATTTCTTTCCCTCTTATTCCATCATCTATTCCAGTAAAATATGTGCACGGAACATTTCATTATCAAGCAAATATCAAAGTACAATAACATAGACTAGAATTGCAAAACATAAAAGCAAATGAATAAAACATGGGAGGGAAGAGAGGTAAGAAAGACTGGGCAAAGCACAGAAACCCTTACTGTATCACCATCTTGCACATACCAATGAAGTCTATCAACAATCTGCATATAAAAACCAGGCATTAGTGTTTTAAAGCGTCAAGGAACTTATAATAATAAGAGAACATACATTAACAATTGAATTAGCAGATACAGAACTATAGGATATGGAAAAGCGGAATTTACCTCTTTAAGTCTATCCACTTTGGTAAAATGGCGACCAAAAGACGAGTAGCGCTTGCCATATAGAAAGGGAGCAAGATATACTTTGAGTTTGCTCTGCAAATAATAATTTTAGTAAATGCAAGAATGAGAAAAAGCACTAAACACCAACTTGTAAAAACATGTCCGGGGAACTTTGAAGAAGGAATTAGGCCACTTACAAAAATTTCATATCAACTTATCTTAAGAAACAGGATAAATAAGATTTTATGTGTATCCCTAACAAACCCTTAGTTTTGCAATGAAACAAAAATAAATTCTGCATTCCTTTGAAAACGAAATCATAGATACTGACTAAATCTCTTTATTAAAGTAACCTGCCAATTAGATATCTGATTTAAAACCTCTGGCTCACAAACTGCTAGAGCATCTTCAATACTACAGCCATCCTCTAGTTTTGCTAAAGCCATCCGAACAGCCTGCAAACAGTTGAATAAAGACTCAAAGAAAAAGAAGAAAACAAACACACAGATAAATCATACTTTTGCTAAAAGCTATAAAGCAAACTTATCTGGCATGATGAAATACCTCAACTGAACCTTCTATCTTTCCAAGTGTAATTTTTTCTATGACACTTTTTGAAGAATACTTATGTGTAGATGGGAGGTTTTGTTTTGCTATAATATCTTCAAAAGTTACAGATGATTCAGCCTCCTTCATTAACTCGAGTAATCTACATTGCACAGAAAAGCCTAAGAACAAATCACATTTGATACATAATCTAAAATATCAACACATATCTGTTGCCGCTACGTGAAAAATACAAATAATGCAAAAATAAAATAAAAAGTCCACCTTCTCTCAGAATCAGCATCTAATGAAGGCATTCCTGGGCTTTTACTTTTTGCTGTATTAAGACCAACTTTAGGAGTATCTTGTCTCCAAGGCTTAACCCGCTCACTCTCTTGAGTCATCAAGGCGAATAATCTGTCCCCCAATGAGGTCCTGTTCCCACCAGCTGCAGAGGATTTGCCCACACCCATTGGAACAGACTTTGAGTTCTGCCTCAAAGGCTTTTTGGATGGACCAGTGGCTTCAACTTTCTTTAGGGGGGTTTTCCTAGGAGTAACTTCTTCACTCCTTTTGCTAATTTGATCGACGTTAACAACAGTAGACGACTGCTTTGCTGCCTTCATGGTAGTTCTTTCATGTGAAGTGTCTTTGAATGCAAAAGTTTTCTTCTTCAAGCCGATCTTTTCATGACTTGTGAGCTCATCTGATGCCTTTCTTTTCTCCCTTTCATCAAAGGGAAATTTTATATGGTCCCGTTTCGGAGTTCCAAGTTCATCGTCGATCTCATGTTTTCTACCCAAACCAAAAGGATAAATAATTTAGAAAACAATTAAAACAAGTAAAAGTATGAGAGCAACACATTTAAAACCCTTACAAGCAATATATCAGTACACGATTGTCAAGTAGACCATCCCAAGCCCTTGTTATAATACCTTCCTCTTCTATATCATCAAATGCAATCTCTCTGATAGGAGCAAAAATAAACCAACTAGAATGTTAAGCATGGGACATATTCTGATAAAATATGCTTAATATATAAATGAGAAATCTTGTTGTACCTTGGTAAGCATTTCCTGTGGTATGACGTGGGACAACGTCTGCACAAAGCAAACTGCAGCTCCTTGACTTTCTTGTTTTCTGCTTGTTGACAAACATGGCATTTATGAGTGGGGCATGTAAAAAAATCCCCTTCTGAAATTTTTTTCCCATGCTCTTCAGCAGCAACTTTATCCCCCTTATGGAGCAGTTTTACCACACAATGTGGATGATAAAAGCGGCCACAGGTTGCATTACCACAGCGAAAGACCTGGCAAATAGAATTGAAATTTTGGAGCCATTCAGCAGGAAGTTACAGTAACACTAGAAGAAATTGAAATCTATCGAGGATAACTAAAAGACCAACATAAGTCATAAAAGAAGATTATCCAAAGAAATCAATTTTACCAAAACAGTCTGATAGATAAAATGCCATTAAAAAAATAGGCCAATGCCACAACAAAAGAAAACTCCTATCGATGTTTGTTGTTTGGAATTGATTTCATTGTGACTCAATTATCTAAATATTTTGTTGCAAGAATGATCAATGAAATTGGTAGGTATTATACCTCAGCACCAGAGGACTTATCAGAAGAGCCTAACTTCCCACAAGCAAAGCACTGATGTTGATTATATTCACAATTCTTGCATAAGAAAGTTCCCAGTTCCTGCAATTTAGTAGAGATTAGTAATTAGAAACAAGACAGCAACAAACCAAAAGCCAATAAAGTAAAAATGTGTCACTAGCGTACTTTAACTTGCTTCAGGGTAAGGCCAAGAGATTCACACGCAGACTCTTCATCAACAGTAGTATGGAATGATCTAAAGCACTTTCCTTCACAACATATAATATTACCCCCATCGTCGCAAAAAGCACAAACTGAATCATACAAGTCATCTTCGTCATCATCATAATCTGAATCATCTAGCTTAGGGCCATCATCATCATGATCAGAATCGTCTATAAATCCAGAAATTGATGTGGCCCGAGCATTCTGATAAATCAATAAGTAGAGTTATCAAAAAAAAACTTTAAATATTGAGAAAATAAAAAATGAATAATTGGATTTGAAAAAGAAATAAACCTAGAAACACTATCTAACCTCATTAACAAGTTTCCTCTTTTTGGGCTTCTTCTCCAAAAACGAGTGCAAAAACTGTTCAAAACATAAACATTCCATTGACTTCAATGGCACAAAGAACCAGAAAGGCAGAAAGATAACAGATTCATTATAAATAGCTACAATCCTTAAGATGAGTTTACCAAATTACATACAAACCTTGGATTTTGCTAGTGATTTATCACTTTTAACAGCCTCAGCAATCAAATCCATGTGATCCACCAAATCATTCAGTGAAGGCTTTACCTCATACAAGCTGTGCAAAGAACAGAAGAAATTTAAAAAGAAAATGCAACAAGTTCATTCTTGGAAATAGGAAACATGCTCCCATAATCAAGAGAAACTACCTAAAAGATTTAGCTAACTGCCCCCACAACGATTCCCGGGACAAATCAGGATTCCTACGAAGAAGATGCAAGCAATGAACAGTTATTAAAACACTCCTAATCTCAGGCTCAAAGCTCTTCCTTGGCTTCTGCAGCTTAAGCCACCCATTTTCTTTACTTAAAACAGAAATCGCCGGCATTCCCATATTTGACAGATCAAATTTCCAGGCAGTAACATGCTTGCAAATTCTTAAGAGTCCGTCATCAGCTGTTCCTCTCAAAAATATCTTCGTTTTATATCCACCACTTAAACATTCTTTTCCCCGAAATTGTAGTGGCAACCGAGAAAAGCAAACAGGCTCGTCTTCTTCATCATGAAAATAGTAGTTCGAGACGGAATGGAGTAAAGCCTCGTCTTCGTCATCGCCAGAAAACGCCATTACCAAAACTCTGATGGCATTAAAAGCAATGAACTAAATAAGTAACTAGGTTTTAATAGAAATAACGCTATTAACAGTAAAAAGCAGCTGAACCGCCGCCGTTGTTTGGCGGTAGTGGGTGTGAACAAAATTTCGCCTCAATAGCAGCGGAATGAGGCCGCAAAAAGCAGCGGAATGGGAAAATGAAGGCGTTAACGGCCGCCTGCTATTCCCGCAAAACCGTTACATTTAAAAAGTTCAATGAGACGGAGAGCGAGAAGCAGAAATCTTTAAAGTATAAATCTTGAAGTTTTCAAGAATTACCTTTGTTTAATTTCCTGGGAATCTTGGAAGGCAAGCGAGGGCTTCGATCAGAGGAGAGGGATAAATGGGCGGGAGAGGAGGAGTCGATATTTTTTTATTGGAATTTAAAAAAAAATTGACCTTGGATATACTCTGTGGGGACTGGGGAATGGGGTGTTCTATTTTGACGATCTTTTAATTGTGTTATAATTAGAATATTTAATTATTTAAATGATGTTAATTAAATTAATTATTATGGGGAATGGGAATTATGGGATGTTCTATTTTGACGATGTTTATTATTTTTTTTAATAAGAATTTTTACATTTGTGGTACACATTTTTTCTGTTCTTGTAGCACGCATTTTATTTTGTTTTTGTGACATGTTTTCTTTACTTTTTATAATTTTTATTTTATCTATCTTTGTGTCATGATTAAGCATACCTTAACGGTCAATCGTTGCTCGCATAGAGTTTTTAATCAGTGCTAGTTCCTGATTATGATTTGTTGGTGGTCACGCAGAGTTAAATTTTCACTCAGCTGATGATTATTTGTCGGTATAATCAGTTTTGGGTAGCGGAACATTCTGTCTGATAGTTTGAATTGCTCATCACTCTTTCTTCATAAGTTATGAGTCCCGATTAGATAGAGACAAAAAAATTTAAGAAAATTATGAATTTTGATGATATGCTTATTTTCATGGAAGTTTTTTATTTTTTTTTATTTTTAGATTGTAAGAAATTTAAATAATTAGTCCTATAATTTTCATTCGTAATAAAAATTTAGTAGTCATATTTAAAAAAAATTATTTAAAAGATTAATATTTGATATATCCATGTCTAATAGTTGAGTTTTTCTTTTCACAAACAGATTTTAAATAATATCACATGTTATTTTAAGGACATTAAACCTTACGTATTAAAAATTAAATCTTAAATTTTAAATTATAAACATTAAACCTTAAAAAGTGAACTTAAAATATATATATTGCTTATGAAAAACTTCATCTTCTACCGTCAATACATCAAATAATTTTTACATAATTTTAAAATTAAAAAAATTATGTAAACAATATGACAAAAAATTAAATAATAATTCTATTTCTTAAAAGTTAATTTTTATATTTTTGAAAAACTAAAACAAAAGATAAAATTTTAATAGTTGTAAATTTTAGTAAAGTATAACAGTTAATAAATTTTTGACCTAGTTTCATAACATAGAGTGTAGTTAATAAATTATAAATTATTAATATAATAATATAAATAATATTATTTTTTAATCATATAGAATGAAATTTTAATAGATTTAATAATAATAAAAACTAACATTGTTATGGGACGTTATAGATAAAAACCAAAAGAAAAAAATAAAATTGCCTCATTATTTGCAATTTTAGACCAACAGTTTCCAATGGTGATTATGTACCATTTATGAGATTTACCCTATTATTATTGTTAAAGAATATTATCTAAAATACAATTGACTGATAACAAACAAAAACAAAGGGGGAACTTTCCTAACTGCACTGAAACCATATTCACTTATGGGGTTTACACAGTTGCAATTTCAGTATCTTCATTCTCGCATTAAGATGACGAGACCGTAATGTCCGAGGCAGCATCATCCATGGTCAAGCTCGAGATCTCACCACACAGCGACGACCTTTCATCTTCACCGCTAATGGATGGTGCCGGAGATGCATCCGATGTGTAAGTAGTACTACCGTTGCCATTTGAAGGGGATAGAGCTGCCTCACCCTCATCAGCGGCGTGTTGAAGGCACCAGTACATTACGCTGGCTGTTAATGTGAGGATCATCTTCTGGTTTACCTGGCACAACTCGATATATTCATCCATTTGCAATAACTAAAACTGATGACATATCCGGTTTCCTAATTCCTATTTGGTGTAGAGATGTAAATTCGAGATTCAAAATGCGGCCTGTCTGCCTATGTTAATGTGCTGACAATATAATTCATGCAACTCAGTTGGAATACTGAAAATATCGCAAGAGTGATGTCGATACAAATGCAGTAGCAAGTGACCTAGTAGAGTTGCACCCTTACCTCCATGATGTCCTCAGGCAACAAGAAAATTGAGCACCCGAGCTTTCGTGCCACGCTTATGATATATGTGGCATTCAACCTCTTCTCCTCATCTATAATCCAACAGGGATAAAAACAGCTAAGTTCAGCTCAATCTCGACACTTTTTCTCAGACGGTTTGAGAACTTATTCGCTTCGTTCCAAATATAAAAAAAATGTCATCAAAATTTCAGTTAAAAAATAACCGTACCGCTTTCCCCCTTGGTTACAAGGTTCCAGTTGACCACTCTTGGCTCCACCGCACTTAAAAGTTCGAGGAAGAACAATCCAGTGGAAAGGCTTCTGTCCTGCAAATTTAGTATAAGCATCAGCCTAACTCTTAAACTATGATGGTTTTTTGAACCCATTATACTATGAAGGTTAATATATAATAATAATGCTGATAATTGTAAAACCTTGAAGCTTTCTATTTGAGTAGTTCTTCCTGAGATTTTGACTTTCCGATTTGCCCAATTCAAGATATCTGCATCAGTTATCTCCTTCCCTCGGGAGCGAGATCTCAAACTCTTTAGAAGTTGAAGCATGTTAAACCTCATCAATTGCCACAGGAAAGCTGTTACACGCGTAATCCATGAGCATTTGGACAAGCATCAAATGTTGAGCAACCAAGCATATTTTTAAAGAACAAATACAGGTGCAAATAATTCCCCACAGCATGGAGCAACGAACCGACAACTTTATGTGAACAGAATTTTTCCTTTTTAGTGGAGACAAAACATGTCAAGCTGTGAAGGGAATCATACTAAATCAAGGAAAAAACATCGAGATTACCAACTATGAGCTTTTTATTTCCTTGCACTATATCGTGTCCACCAAGATTCACCACCGAAAATTTCAACTGTTTCCCGATCTTCACTACTTGATTGCAATTTTCCACTTTTCTAAATGGAAACTTAATTGGAGGTTTCGATGCATGCTTCCAGTTCACTGATCCAGGAGCAACTTTATCAAGCACTTCTAAAAGTATCCAGCTGCATCAAAAATCAAGCTTTTTATGTTGATAGTCAAAATTTTGAATTACAAACCTTCGATGTATCCCTCAAAGATCATAGTAAATCTATATGACATAAACAAGCTGAATGTGAAATTGTTGAACATATGCAAGAAGTGCATGCTTTTCGCCATAACAGAAAGGACAAGCAGGCAAACTGATGCTTTCATTGTTTCATTATTCTCAAAAGGATTAAAAAAAAACAGGACATTAACCCAACCTTTTGTAATGTTAGCTTGATATCTACAGTGAGGACAATTCATGCAAGTCGAGCGATTTAACTACACCAGCAAAGAGGAAAACTTACCCAGTTCTAACATCCTCGAAGACATTATTAACATAACTTTCAATTCCAAGACTATTGATCCATAGTCGAAAACACCTCTCTTCTCTGGAAATTTGAACATCATCAGTCATCCTTTCAGCAAAAGAGATCTTTTTGCTATCTGTGCTCAGGCCATTCCTGAAAAATCACATGTTTTTCTTACTCGATTACATAAAGATCAAAGAGTAGACTTTAATGTTACTAACTAAACAATCTAAACTGCTGACATGATAATGGCTTGTAGGCATTGCTAACAATTATATAACACCAAAGTCGGAACTGTTTAAACATCAAATCATAGCACTTTCTCCCTACCTTTTTAACAAGAGATAATGATGGCAATACTATGCAATTAGAACTAAGCCATTCATGACCTGAAGTACATGAAAAATTTCATGCACCTTGACTCCTAATTTCGTATTAACAGTTTTATAATGCGTACGACAATAACCTACTCCTAAAACCTCTTATAGTGGGGTTAGCTCCAAATTCTATGAGAATGATGTTAAACTGAAAAGGATTTTAAAAATATCAAAATGTCTGTTACAAATACAAAGTTTGTGATTCCTAACCTTTCATGGAAGATTTGGGCCACAAATGCGAGATTCAAATTTGTTGAGCCCTCAACAATGTCTTTTGGCCTCAGATACCGTTTGCAGCCCATTCTCTCTGCGTGGTCAAGAACAAGTTTAGCCCTTTCGACAGGATCCTTTGTATCCAGGGTCAACGGATTGCAGTACTCTGGCGCCAGAACATTAAGCAGGTAAGTGTAAGCTTTTGCATCCTGCATGTATGAGAAAACGAGTAAAATATGTCAATTTACCAATGCAAGAAAAAAAATATAACAATGCATCTTATTGGAGCATAATCATCCACCTCAACACACTATCAGTTTATCCTACCCTTGTGATTCAATGTAAATTAACAATTTAACATATTCAAATACCTTCACATCTGAAGAAAAATTTGCAACAGTTTTCTCATAGCCGGCTTTATTCAAATGGAAATTCATCCATTTTAGTAGAACTTTCTCAGGAGCTAACCCCATAAGTTCCTCAACATCCTGCAAGTGACGATAATTATAGGAGAAACAATCAGTTCATTTGTTTGAACATGCTTAATTCATGTTTTATTCTTAATTAAACATCGATCACATGGTAAGGAGATATATTACTGCATTGCTATCCTCCACCAATTCCACAAGCTGAGGTGTCTTCTTAAGGTTGAGATCTGCTAACAATTGAATCTGCAGTTTCAAAGATATATGAGAAAGAGAGTACCCGAAAACAACTTGTTCCGAGTTAAAATCCTACTTTCCTCAGTCCATCAAGACGGTTTAAAGCCTACACAAGAAATTGCAAATGAATAGTAGAGATGAAATTCAAATGCCTACCTTTATAATTTGAGATATCAACCCAAGTACGAGATGAGGCTGCAATAAAAATAATGTAGATGAAAACCATCGGATTATCAGAGTGTTCCATTCTAACTCATTTAGTAATCTGTTTAGCTGCACTAACCCTTCCTTCAACCAAATCTTGAGTGCCAATATTTACAACAGTGCAGCCAATAGCCTTTGCAGAGTTAAGGCAAAGGGTATGGTTCTCGTTCCTCTCCCATGGGTTAAGTACCCTTTTTGTGTTGATAGCTCTTTCATCTATTGTTCCAGGCACAGCAACATTTATAAGCTTACTGCACGAATATAAGACGGAACAGAATCGGTCACACCACATTGTACCAGCTTTTATTGAAGACATATATAAGACACGTGCATAATAGAGCACACCCCATAAATGTACCATAAGAGTACTCCGTCTTTTGCGAGATTGAAAATATCATTTGTAGCTGGATCAAGCGGAAGAAACTGTTTTAAAAATGGATCCTCCGCAAGATAAATATTTATGTGTGTTACATAAGTGGCTTTTTCCGATTCACTGATCGTGTGAAGAAGGGTGGTTGTGGAGGCCTTTAGGAACGATGATGAATTCTTCGAACCACCCAGTTTTCCTGTAGCCTGACCTTGCATATTTAAATACACCTGCACATTCCATGCAACCGATCGAAATGTTAACCTCCTTTTACTAATTCCTGTATCGACCAAAGTTAAAACCCATCATTCCCACTCCTATGCAACTTGACAGAATGCAAACTGCCATATAAGTTAAACTGAAGCAATGGTTCCATTTTTAACACAATATTGTGCTCTTGTTAACAGTAAGATAGAAAACAAATATAGAACCGTTAGCACGCACAAGCTCGTATATATATTACTCACCCTAAGGAATGCCTCAAAATCAATCTCGGTGCTCATGTCAGTATACGATTCGCCCAATATCTGCCTAATCTCATCCTCGGTAAGCAAAGCACTAAAAGCCTTCAATTTCACCATCAAGGGTGGCAAATCTTCTACTGTAACTTTACCATTTTGGTTCTTTACTGAAACAAACTAGAAATCATACACAAAAAGACGGTTAAAACTCTATCAAATTAGACTAAAAAATATACACAGTAATATTAAATAGTAATTCAATAGCTGAATCAATAAGTCGAGGAAGGAACAAAATATGCTTACATTTGATTTAAGGCTGCGGAGCTCGACTTGTGTGAATTGGCTCTGAAGCCATTGATCAGAGACAACAACACCCACAAAACTAGACATACCGACCGATTACTCGAACAGTGGTTCTCAAAATTACACCTTCTGAATCCAGAAACCCAATGACCAATGCAAGACTCAAACTAGACTTCAATCTACCCAAGTAAGTAAAACCTTCCACAAAGTTTCCTCAAGCCCAGAATCTGAATATCAGAAAATCAAACCAATGAAACAAGCAAATTCAAAACAACAACTTTTCATGAAAATATCCATAAGATTGCTTATAACTGATATAAATCATGAAAATCCAATACCTTCATCATCTAACAGATACAAACCAATAAAAATCCAAATCCAGAACTCAACTTTAGATCCCATAAGCATAAATATCAACAAGAAGCCATCATGTAAACACCCTACATATTGCTTTCTAAGCCATAACAGTCAAAAAAGGAATCACAAAATTGAAAAAACCCAATGAAACTAGTACCAAGATAAAACCTTTTCCATGATTCAGGCCCAAGCAACAACAACCAAATATAGAACAGAAAAAGAAGCACAAAGAAATCTCAAAAAACAAATGATGATGACCCAACAAAGAAAACACAAAAACGAAGCAAACCCAGAAATACTTACCTGTAAAAAGCAATGATTTTCAGGGTTTTCAATAAACGAATTCATTTCCTTTCAAAGTTTTTAACTTTACACCCCATCAAAATATACACACAAACACTCATAACAACAAACATTTAAAGTATTAACCATTGTTTATTCATAGGATTGAGTATATATGAAGATAAAAAGGAAGAAAGGATCAATTTTTCTTCTAAGAAGAGCAAAGTGATAAAAGAGAGAGAAATGAGAGTTAGCTATTACCTTAAAGACAGCATAGAGCAAGACAAGGCTTTGAAACAGATTTGATCCTGTTGAGAATCCGGTGTTCCCGAGAGTATTGTGAACCGAATGCACTCGCTTGATTGTTTGACACGTCAACAAAGTTGTGTGAACACGTGTAATTGTGGGGAGTTAGGTGGAATTTGGGATCTCGTGCAGCTACCTTTTGATGAATTTATTGTAGTTACCAAATTACCAGTCCAAAAATATAAAAGAAATGAATTTTATAAATGGTTGGATGTATCATTATACTTCAACCTAAAGAGTTGTCAATTAAAATTTTTACTTTTTGTATTAATATGGTAATTAGTATTTAGTAAACAATAATAAAGAGTTGACAATTAAATTTTTTACTTTTTGTGATAATATAGTAGACTTATAAATACCAATGTTTTTATTTAGGTATTTAAAGTATTTTTTTTGTTAAAATAAGTATTTAAAATATATTTTTTAGTCAAAATAGGTACTTAAAATATTTTTCGACAAGGTAGTATATGTTGATAGATATTCCTAACCCTTTGATAATGCACAGTATGCACATACACCTTGCAGGCAAGTGATTGAACTCGGGTGTTCTAGAATGAACATTATCCGTTTTTCATTGGATTAACAATAGGGGTTCTAAATAGGCGCGATAGGAGCGACCGCACAGGGCCCCCGAAATAGCGGAGCTCAAAAATAGAGAACTTAAATTAATATTTGTAAAAAGATTATAAATATATATATAACCATGTGTGTATACATATAAGAATTATTTAAAACTTAAAACATGAAAAAAATGACATTTTTTAAGTAAAATTGTTTGATAATTAGATATTTATAAGACAAGTTTTTGTTGCTTAAAGAGGATAATTTAGTAATATTTTTTTATTAAGATAAGCTTTTTAAAGAAAAAATTTAGTAATATTCATAAAAATTTTATGCCTTTCATATGTACTTTTTTTTAAATAGATTTAAAAAATATATAAAAAAGTGAATTAGGTACCTGATTTTTATGGGTCGGGCCACGGGCTAACTTTTTGGTACCTGAAAATCTTAGTACCCGAATATAAACACCCTTACTTACTGATTATAAATTAAAAATCTTATTTTAATAAATTGTACAAGCCCCCGAAATCTTTAAACCACACCAATTGTTAGGTTCAAATCTATTAAAATTTTCATATATTAAGTAAACATGATAAATCTGTATCATAAAAAGTAATAATTTGGTCAAAAATCATCACACGTTCTAAAAAGGTAAAAATAAAAACTATGAGATACAATGTGGTAGTCGTTTACCCCATAACGATTTTTTAATTTATTTATAAAATTAAGAATTAAAAAATATATCAAATAATAATATATGAAATAATACTTTCACCATCCATTTACAACTTTAATTTAACTTTATTTTTATTTTACATCTCACTTGAGTAAATAATTTATATCAATTAAATCTATCATAGGCTGTGGACCAAAAAAAACTTTGATGGTGAAGCAGCCGGCAGACTCTATGGCCCAAATTCTTTATTGCGATTACATTGATATTTGCCAAAAAATAAATTATATTATTCTAAAAATATATTATATAAATATATGAAAACTACTTTGATATATATAAGCCTTTCAATTTTAGGGTTTAAATATTTAGGTTGTGGTTTAGAGTTTAGAAATTTAGGTTGTAGGAGGTAGAATTTAAGATTTATGGTATAGTTTAGAGTTTAGGGTATAGGATTTAGGTTTTAGCGTGTTAGGGCTAAGGATTTATGTTTAAGATTTTATAACTTAAATATGAAGGGTTGTGTAATTTTTTTACACAGCATGTGTATCAAAATATAACTATAAATATAATAGTTAAAATGTATTCACAATCTAGGTACTTTTTGTACATTTGGAAATTAACCATTTATTTTATATTTCTAAGAATTCAATCCATCTATTTTTAAAATTTAAAATTCAAGTCCATTTGTAATGTTGTTTAAATTCCGTTGTTAAACACGTCCATTACAAAAATCATCTTCTAGTTTCATGGCTCTATGTTTGAATTTTTTATTTTAAAATGTCTCATTAATAAATTTATCAAAAATATATTAATGGCCTAAACTATTAGATTTGATTTTTTAAAAAAATTAAAAGCAAGAGAATTTAATTCTAAATGAATAGAAAGTATAGGGACGTGAAGCATATTAAAACCAAATATAGTTTTTAGTAATTAAGATTGGAAAGTATGGGTTTAGTTAATAGATTATTATTTTATATATTGGCGATGGAAAACAAAGTTTCCACAAGCGGGGTTACTTAGGGGTTTAGGGTTTAAATGTTAGAGGTTTAGGTTGTATGGTTTAGAATTTAGGATTCATTATTAGAATTTAGGGTTCGTGGTTAGATTTTTAGGATTTTAAAGTTGAAAATTTAGATTTTTATATTCAAGCTTGAAAATATGCATATTTGTGTAAAAAAAATTACACCAACAGTATATCAAATATTAATCTTTAGTTAATTTCTGAAAATAAAAGGGTTCCAAAATCTAAGAATTGATTGGAAAATGAGTGAAGATGTCCCCATCTTTTTAGGAAGCAATCTTTTAGAGGCTTACAATTAATAATTTGATCCCACTAGTCAGTGGTCACCTTTGTCCCCCATTATATATATTATCACATATAGAATATTAATTTAGAATTTTAAAACTTTTAAACTCAATACGTGGTTTTAGAAGAAAAAAAAGATTATGTTTATTTTAAAAATTTTGAGTTGAAATTATTTTGTTTGTAAAGTTTATATACATTGTTAAATGATTAAGAATATGTATCAACATATATCAAATTAATCACCTTAAGATTATCTTAATTTAATTTGTTTCATTCATGACTCCTAAATTTTAACTTTGACATTGTTTAATATATTTAGTGTCTCACCTCACTAGACCAACTAGTAGTTAGCAAAATAATTTTAAGAATATATACACTTTAATTTCGAGAGCAGTTTATTAATTTGATATTTTAATAATTTTAAAATTATTTATACTATTAAAGTTTTTTAAGATATTGACGTGATTACATTACAATATTTGATAATATTTTTTAACTTTTTAACAACTCATACACATATTATATACACAAATATTCGAACTTATATCTCTTAAAATAAATATCATTTTTTTACCGAAATCGCTCATTAAATTTTTAACTAGTTGAAGCTAATGTAATGTTTTTATTCATTTATTTATTGTTGGCACATGATGCCATGTAAAAATGTTAAGTGTTTGGTACGAGTTAACTTGACTCAATGGACAGTAATTAAGGAAACGATTATTGTTCTTATAAGTCATAGATTTGGGTTCGAGCAAAAATAACTACAAATACATAGATTTTTCGGATGACAAGTAGCCACCCACCACCGACCGAACCGACAATGTTCGTTTTGTTAACCCATGTGGCTTGCACGACATCCTATTCCTATCCTTGGAAAGGGACAAATACATGCATTTTTTAATAATTATTACAAATGACAAGTATAAATGATAAATAATAATAATAATAATAATAAATAACATATATTCGAATAACTATAATTAAAAACATTCCGTTGTATTATTCAGAAAAACATTCACTATAAAATATATTTGTTCGAAATTTTATCAAAGTAAAAATAGGCAAAAGTTACATTATTATAAAATTCAATTTATAATAAATTTGAAGAGAATACTTTTTAAAGGTGTTTCGTGTCTTAACTAATAATTGAGGCTCGAATTTTTCCTTAGACATTAAGAAACTTTAAAATTTATGGCCAACGTCTATCTTAACGTGGACAAACAGAACGTGAAAGATAAGTCATTGGACTGGATCTAGCTAGTATACCTTTGGGAAATCAATTTTTTTACATATTTACTCTTTAGAATCTAAACTCTAAACTCTAAACACAAACCCCAAATTTCAATTTAAACCTTACAAATTAAACTCTAAACTAAATCATTAATCTCTCAATTAAAAATAATTGTGTAATGTAAAAACTACACAATATCTATATCAACTAATTTTCCGATAAATATTGCAATACTTTAAGGATTTATATCCAATATACTAGCGGTGAAAACTTTTAGTTTCCACAAGTGCTTTAGTTTAGGATTTAAGGACTTAGTTTAAGGTGTATGATTTAGGGGTTTATGTATATTGATTTAGAATTTAAGGGTGATGGTTAAATTTAGGGGTTAGGGTTAGTATTTAAGGTTTAGAGGTTATAGTTTAGGTTTTCGGGCAATATGTTGAGGATTTAGGTTTTAACCTATAAACCCTAAACATAAATTTTATTCACATCCCCTAAATTATAAACTACTCAATCTAAAACCCTAAACATTGCACCTTAAATTAAGTCTCCAAACACTAAAATTAAGGCGCTTGTGGAAACTAAAAGCTTTCACTACCGGTGTATCAAATAATTATATATACTTTAAAAGCTAGAGAAAGAATAGGGTGAAAATACGTTATCAATCGTTTTATTTTACTTTTTTGTTTGAACAATTCTTATTTGAGAAAAAGAGAGAAAAAATTTACCTTAAAAAATAAAAAAATTAACCGAGAGCTTTTAACTACTAACTTACAAAAATTATATTAAAGTAAAGTAGCATAAGAAAAGAATATCATAAATTAGATGATAGGTCTGCTTGCTTATATTTATAAGCCCAAATAACGGGTTAATTACGTGGATTGATCATTTCAATTAAAGCCCAAATAAATGGATTAAGATTAAATTACCGGTTGATCACCCAACTTCTACTCTTCTAGTGTACAGTGTATTTTCTAATCATAAAAATTAATATTTTAAACGTTCAATTATAAAATTTCCTAACAAATATTGACGTAACTTGGGGTGACCTTTTCATCCCAACTCACTTTATTTACAACACGATAATTTTAACCTCTAATCTTATTCAAGAAATAATTCAAGAAATATTGTGTTTCATTACACTAGATCAATTGATTATAGGTCATATGTTCTTTATTAGATTTATATCCTATACACTGGCGGTGAAATTTAAAAGTTTTTATTGAGTGTATGATTTAAGGGTTTAGAAGTTTAGGGATAGTGGTTAGAATTTAGAGTTTAGGTTTAAATTTTAGGGTATAGAGGTTGAGTTTTTTTAGGATAATATGGTTATAATTTAGGTTTTAATTTATAAACCTTGAATTATAACTACAAACTCTAAATTCTAAACCCCTAAACCCTACATCCTAAACTAAGACCCTAAACCCTAAAGCTAAAGCGCTTGTGCAAACTTTCAGCTTCCACCGCCAGTGTGTAGGATAATAATCCTTAATGTTTAGTCAACTAAAATAATAATAATAAAATCTCACCGTCGTAACGAAAAAGCCAAAAAAAAATATTTTGAATGATAAAAATGAAATCTCTTATCTAATTATTTGTTCATTCTAAAAAATATGATCTTGAGATCTATTGCAAACTCCATGCGAAAAAGATTCCCCATGTATCCATGACCATTGAATAACAAGCTTAAATTTTTTTAAAACCAAGGCCTCAGTATTTTCTTCACTATTTTAAGCTCTCTCGTGACTGCCCTACAGACTGGAATTTGAGTTCACATGTCATATGTAAACAAATTACATATACATACACACACATATATATATAATTTATTTTATGAACAAGCTTCAAAATCCTTGCTATAAATCAACTCCAAAGAGTGTTGTTTGGCATTGGATTTGGATATAGTTTTGAGGCAAGAAAAAAATGGCAATGTCTGGTGAAAAACTTCTGGTGCAATGCATGGTTGCAACATTGTTGCTCATTGCAGTGGTGGAAGCAACCGATGGGCCAATCATATGTAACATTGCATTGAACAAGCTGGCGCAGTGCCGGCCGGCGGTCACCGGAAAAAACCCTCCACCACCAACCAAGCAGTGTTGCAGTTTGATAAAACATGCCAACTTCAATTGTCTCTGCAACTTCAAGTCTGCTCTTCCGGCTCTCAAGATTGAACCTTACCGTGCATTTGCATTGCCTAGGAAATGCAAATCTAATCAGCCGGTGCCACCACAATGCAAAGGTAAGTTCTGATCACAGATTATAACATTGGAATTCATTAAATTGCTTTCTAATTCATGTGTTTTGCTATTTGGCAGCATGAATCACTTCAAGTTGCAGATTATGAATCATGTTGAGATGTTATTTAGACCGAAACCCGAAACTGCTGTTAAATTTCACTTCTTGTTGCAATTACTTCAATTTTCTTCTTGTTTTTCACTGATGTCAATGATGAATCAGTAAACATATATGGTTGCATTATCCAGAAATCGAAAGCAACTCGCTTGTTGCAGCGGATCCGACACAAATACGCGTCGTTTTCACTGCAATGTCTGTCTAGGGACATATGTTTAAGACAGTTTCCCACACAAATATTCAAGTCTTAAAGTCTAAACCACTTACCGCTACGTATAAAAACTTTCATGGAATAGCAAAGATGAGTTAGCTAACTAACATTCTGGTAAACTGCTACGAGGGCCTCCGAATATTGGCCTCATATACTTGTCATCGAACTTTCTCCAATAGGAATGTACGGTGTACACAGGCCTTCCGATCAACATACTCAAACTATTCTTTGCGCGTAGGATATTGGTTGTGGCCGATTCTTCGAAGGAGAGCAAAGGTAGGGTCAAGTCCTCTTTTGGAGATTTCGATCCTTGACCGCCATCGCTCGTGTCAGTCACACGGTGCGGAAGCAGACAAAGTATAAGCGGCTTTGTTAAGAAACCAAACACCTGAAACAAAATGATTTACTTGAATGCCAATTACAACAATTCAATTAGCTTGAGCTGCAAGACATGATGGACTGCTTATAACCTTTATATACAGCATGGTACTATAGTAGTTTCTTCTCGGATTCAAAATCTATTAAAATAAGTTTCGCGACATACCAGCGTAGTGAATAGGACAACGATTATGGTGTTGGTTATCATTGCAGCATTAACCGGATCCCATGTAACACCAGAAAATGTGAACTGCAATAATTCGTACGAGCATAAGTTTGGTTCTACATGCAATTCAGACATTATATTAACCATATCAAACAGCTAACACATTCGATACGTGAAAATACCTGTTTAAAAGCTAATGCAATCGATACTGCGCCTCGCATTAGCCCTGCCCACCAGATAACCACCTGTATAAATAAACGTTGTTAAACTTGTATTCAACCAATCACAAAGGAAACATCTTACAAGGTTTGAATAGACCGAAAAAATGAATTGGTAACCTGGTGTTTGAAAGTTAATGGACGTGGTCTGTTGGGACGCCTGTTCATGTAATTGGAAACAATTGAGAGAGGGAACACAAATGCGGCACGTCCGAGCAATATTAGAAGAACTAAGGTGCTGAAGCTGCACATTAAAGTCCCAGGACTGGAAGAAACAACTCAAAACCGAGATCAGAAGCTATATATACGGTAAGCGGATGTAAACCGGTTTAGGAGGAAGAATGTATGCATAATAAGACACCTTAGTCTAGTCATCTTCCATTTCTCCATATCAAGTGCATCCATTCCTACATAGAGAAAGATGAAGGTTTCTGCAACAAATGACATCATTGCAAATATATGCCTGCAAACAAACAAACAAAAAAGAAAACGGTGCGATGTTAAGCCTTGTCGAGCTCAATGGACCAAGAAACATATGTCTCTAATTTCATAATACGTGCCTTGTCGTGATTCGTGAGCTTTCGGTCACATTGTACCATGCATAGTGTGACATCAAAATTCCACAGAAGAAAACAGTGAGGATCCCACTAAGGACTAACAGCTGCACAAAGAAACTGCGGTTGAAACGAAGAACTAGAAATTGCACACTCTATTTATAGAACATTAAACTTCAAGCCTTTTATCGGATGTTACCTCAGCTAACATGTAAGAGAGATATGCCATTAAAACCATAATAGCAAGTTCACGAACGGTTGAATGTCTGCAAACATATAAGGATACAAGTTTTACTAGGATATCTCCACTAGAAAGAAAATAAAATTTCGACCATTACCGCGTTTTCCATTGTTTTTTATTCAAGTCCTAACCTCCCAAAATATAAGGTTTTGAGCAAATATGCCGTTACAAGTCCGAACTGCATGCGAACAAGAAACAACATACCAAGATTAATAAGTATCGAGATTGGATCCAAGCCTAACATTATCCTAAATGACATTTACAGTCAGAAAAATGCTTCAAGAGCCATTAACTCACGCCAACTCCGAGAGCAGTACTCGTTGAGAACAAGTAAATGAAATCACCAATCAACTTGAGAAATGTTTTACTGTTAACTCTCGAAACATCGATCTGTTGAATCGCGTTGAAGAGAACAACTGATGTTGCATCATTCACTACTCCTTCTCCGAAGACTAGGCTGTATAATAAAGGATTTTCATCTTGATGAAGCACCTATAAGGAAGTCATCAAATCTAAAAACCTCCTCCGGTGAAATAATAAGCGAAAACATGACAGAAATTGCAAACCGGCTAACCTGTAATGTACAAACTGTATCTGTTGATGAGAAAATAGTTCCCACAGCTGAAACAGACAGCATAAAATTCAGACAATTCTAGTAAGAAATTAACCGGAATACGGATATCAGTTGACAACATAACATCATTAATAATCTCACCGAGGTATTCTCGTGGAGTCAATCCACCAAATCCTAGCTTGGGAAACAGCCACCAACTGCCTAGGACAAGTGTACCATCCATGAACTTAGAATATACTTCATGCAAACTAACACCAAACAAATATGCAAATAAAAAAACCAAAGCCTAGACGGAATCGAAATTACCAGCTGCAACAATCGCGGAAGAGATAAAAACACCGATGACTCCGAACAGCATGATGGTTATAAAGTTCTGAAAGAACTGTTTCTTCTTCACCTGAAATCTGCAAGCAGGGCAGCAAATAATGAAGTTTAGCCAGTTTCGAAACCCAAGTTAATTCAACAGGAAGAAAAAATCGAAAATTTCGCACGACATTCGAAGCCAATTTTACCCTGCATTGAATATAATAGGGGGAAGGAGATAAATGAAGAACAGTTCTTCATCAAATCTTAGGATGTGAGAGCTTTTCCCTTTGCTCAATAACAAGATTACTGTCCCAGCTATGCTTCCCTGAGACCAACAAGATGTCATTTAGACTTCAAATTAGTAATACTTCCACATGCTAATTCAAAGACAGCACGGCATGCATTACTGGTACTCGAACCTGAGTCCCAAGGATGATGAATATCTAACTTTGCCACCAAGACACAAGGGATGAGCAAAGCACTACATAGTTTGTTCTTCGTTAATGAATGTTGAGCCGGTCGACATGTATCAATTCGTTCGAATTGATACATCATACATGTCGACTGGCTCAACATACTCGAAATAATGCGTCTGAATGTTGAACCAGTAGACATGTATCAATTCGAATTTCGACATGCATAAGAACATACTCGAAATTTCTATTTTCGAAACAGATGCCAAGTCCATAACCATAACAACTAGTCTAGTAAACTTCACATGAAGCACATAATTCACATACATTCAAACAACTTTATACATACATACATACATACATACATACATATATATATATATATATGAAAAAGTTGCAGAGAAATGAGAGAAGTTTACAATTATGATTGCAGTGATTGATTCATTGACCCATCGGTTCTCTTCAAGCAGATGTCCGATGACTAAGCACAGGCAGAGAAGTGCAACAAACACTGAAACAGGCACCACCTGCTCATGCTGATGAACTAAGTTTCTTACAAGCTCAAACATCTGCACTAATTATTGTTCCTTTCTTTTACTGAACTTTGCATTCTTTCTGGGATTCACTGTCGGGAAAATGCGGGATTAAAGGGATTAGATGGAGAAGGGGTGATGAATCGGAAAATGAGTGTTGGCAATTTGGCTATGCCACGTAGGGCTTGAATATGCATGCAGAGTGCCAGGTGCCAGTACGAGCATGAGTTATATAGCTTCTTGTTGGCGAAGTGTGATCAAAAAATGGATCAAGTTTTAGTGTTGTCTTTTGTTTTGTTCTTAAGGTTTTGGAGCTTTCTGTTGTAAGGATTCGCCAATTCATATTTGCAGCGTTAGGGATTCTTTCATTGGACCGTCTCTTTGATAGTCTTTCTTTCTATCTATAACATATAATATTCAATATAATATTAAAGAAAGGAAAGGATTACTAATGAGTTAGGAAAGTGGTAAGCAGCTTAATATCGCTTAAGTAAGATCTGCTATTTGAAGTAAGATTTCGGATTTGAAGTGTTGTGTATGCAGAAAATTCATGTTAAGAGACTCACCTACTAAAGTTTGGTGTGCGACACGAGTCACTCCAAATTAATCAGGGCGAAGCCCTAAATATCAAAAGCAAAACTAAAAAAACGATTTACTAACAATAAGTTGGTCTATCGAGATGAAATGTTACATTTTTTTAAATAAGGTCAGATGTTAGAATTTTGACATTATGAATAGAGAAAATTGAGTTAGGATAATCGCTCTACAATAAATAAAAACCATCTACTCTTTTTTAGTGCCCCTATATATGTCCCAACACTAACAAATATTAAAAAAATAAATTCTAAACCCTGACCCTAAATTCTAAATCCTAAATCCTACACTTTATACCTAAAAATACATCATACCCTAAATTCCTTAAATCTTAACCCTAAACCCCTAAACTTAATTTTGAGTATGGGGTATAAGTAGTGGCACCGAAAATGGGCAAGGATTTCCATCCTTCTATTACAAGCCTCTGTAAAACTTGATCCAGATTTGTGGAGCAATAAGTCGGATACTTAGTAATTAAACAAAAAAAAGAAAGAAATAATTTAGCGGGATGATGTATTAGATTTTCTATATAAAGGTAAAATATTGGTACACAACAATTCTCTTAACTTAATTATTTCATTCACAACATTAAAATTCAAACGTGATCTTACTTAGGATTTAATGCTCATTGCACTAGAATAATTGGTTGTTGGTTATTTTGTGGGTATTTTGATGTACTTATTTATTCATTCACATTTTATTTGTTTTACTTTTACGTTTGTCTCGTGTGTTAATTGTGTAAAATTTTCATTTAAATTTTTTTAAAATGTTTTTAGATTAAATAAGTTTAAAGAAAAATATTTATTAAATAATTTCTATTTTAGTTTTTTATTCAGTAAAAAAATCAAAAATTGTGTATGTAAAAGGATTTCTCGTAACTGTGATTTGCTGATCAAGTTAGGATCTATGTCCAACTCCAATCCACTAGGGAAAAAATAGTGTAAAAATATATAATTATTTGAATCGTTATTTAATTTTGATTTTAAATGATATACTTAAAGGAGTAATAGTAAGTCTTAAAATCTAATTGCAGCTTGATTTAAGAATCGTATATGAATTTCTTAAAATTTATTTATTTTAATTGATATATTTAAGCGAATTAACCTATATAATCGCTCTTAATGATATTCATTCTCATTTATTTTCAAATTTTGATTTTTTATGTGTGTTTCTCGATATATTTTATATAATTTATCATAATTATTTAATTAAAAATTATGCAGGCATGTGCCAAAAACAGCTGACACATATAGCGGTAGACTACCACATGGCCTACCATGTGGGTTTGATTTGTTATACAACATTTAAAATAGATACAATTTCCTAATTGTATTACCATTAACATTAGTAATACTAAAATTATTGGGATTTATATTCAATATTCTAGAGATGAAAATTAAAAGTTTCTGTAAATACTCTAATTTTAGAGTTTAGTGATTTAATTTATAGTGTAGGATTTAGGGGTTTAGGTGTATGGGTTTAGAATTTAGGGATTGTGGTTTAAATTTAGAGTTTAGTTTTTAAGGTAATATTGTGAGGATTTAGGTTTTAACTTATAAACTCTAAACCCTAAATTTTAAACTCATACACCTTAAACTAAGTCCATAAACACTAAAAATAATGCACTTATAAAAACTTTTATTTTCCACAACCAGTGTATATAATAATTACCCAAATTATAGCCTTTAACTATATATATATATATATATATATATATATATATATATATATATATTTATTTATTTATTTATTAAAAAAAACTACATATATACAATGAACGAGCTAAAATATTGACTTGGAAGGGATGAAAAAAAGATAAAAATCCTCCGTACTTTTTCGGTGCCCCTACTTATGCCCCAACACTAAAAAATACTATAAAGTAAAATTTCAAGCCCTAACTCTAAATTTCATATCCTAAATCATATACCCTAAAAATACACCCTACCCTAAATTCCCTAAACCCTAACCATAAACCATAACCTAAAACCCTAAACATTAAACCTAATTTTAAGCGTGAGATATAAGTAGGGGCACTGAAAAAGGGTAGAGGATTTCCATAAAAAAAACTTATTATAAAAGAAAGAGAGTATATTAACCATGAGGTTAGGTATTCGATCCTTATCCTTAGGAATGAAATACATTTTCTCTTAGTGAGAGCACCCGCAACAAGAAAATTAGTCATTATTATCGACAGTGGATATCTTTGATTAAATTAAAAAAGAAAGTATATTATAATTAATCTAAAATTTTAATCTTTGTATACAAATCAAAGGTAAAATAAAATAATAAAGGTGGAGAGGGGCTTGTAAAAAATATTAAAAAAATAAACAATAATATGTTTTTGTGTATTGTACAGCCGTACAGTTTTATTTTATGTATAATGTTCAAGATTTGTGGCTATCCAAAAACAATTTTATCATTTTTAAGGCTGAACTCAGATTCACCTTAGATTAATTATGAATTTATCCTCCAACTTTCAACACTTATGTTTTGCTCCAACCTCAAATCCTCACTTTTCCCCTCTCATTTGTTGTTACATTGTCGAACAATATTATATATATATATATATATATATATATATATATATATATATAACGATAATAAATAAAAGTTTATTGGTCAAAATAATTAATATAGTAAAATTAGAGACAAACGTATCATTCGATCGAAAAAATTATCATACAAATCAAAATCTATTCAATAAAATAAGTGGTCTTCACGATATGGTTTGATTCGATAATACAGACATTATATGAAATATCAATCAAATTAGCATAGATTCATTTGAATAATTCAAAACAAATGAAAAAAAAGGTATTTGCCCGCATACATACCTTTAGACAAATCTTCAGCAATTGAGACCCCCACTACTTATCGACTGCTCCCCATGTCTTTTTGGTCTACTTCCTTTGCAATGAAAGAATAATTATTCTCCTAGAATAATGTCAAAAAATATTTATAATATTTAATTAAATAATATTTTGACTCATATTATTTTTTTTAAAACGCTTTTAATTTTAACGTTTCGATTTGAGTCAAAACATTCACTCCTAGAGGTGGGAATTGGGTGAGGAATATCCGAAAATCATAGGGATCCGAGCCGATGGTGATGGTAATAACCGAAACCTTCACCCATGAAGAAGAGGACAAGAGAAATTTTATCACCGAAGCTTAAATGAGATGGGGACGAGGATTGTTGTATTAGAACCGTGGGGATAATCGAACCGTAACCAATAAATAACCGCGAGAATCCAAAAAAAATATCTCCAGGGATCCCGGTATTTTACTAGATTTTTAAAAAACATATACTAATTAATTATCTATATACCCCTAATATATATCTTAATAAAAAAACCCTAACTATATTATTATCACTTCAAGTTTCTCTTAAACTTACACTAAGTTTCTAAACATGTTTCTATATTAGTTTTTAGATATAAGTTAAAATCCTTGTCTAAATCTTCCCCAACACAACATTCTTTCAATCTTCATCATCTCGTAATTGTTTCCAATTGAAGTCTCCAACTTTTATATTTTGAACTGAATTCACCATTTATTTTGGTCAGTAAAATAGTAATTTTATTTATTTTTTACGGGGATTCCCCGAATCTGCGGAGATCCGCACGGGGAGGGTATGGGGACGAAAAATTCCTTGAAGCATTTAATGTGGATTCCCCGAAACCGTAACCACAAGTATTGTGGTGGGGGATGCAAAATCGTCCCCACCCACCTGATTCCCACCCCTAGTCAGTACTCTTCGGATAAAAATTGTTAGTCAATTGACAATAAACGACTTGTCAAAATGACACATCATCATGAAAAATAATTTTATAAAATTATTTTTTTGACCGATGTGCCATTCTATCAAGTCAGCACCTTTTTTATATGTCATTATTATGATAGCGTGTATTACCACGTAAGTATGTCTAATCATTTCAAGTTGTTTACTATTAATTGACTAACATTTTACAGCTATAAAGATCCCATTTTGACCTATATTAAAACGTTGAGAGTTAAAAGTGCTTCAAAAAAGAATATGAGTTAAAATGACTATCCATTCAGACGTTAAAAACATTTTTTGGTATTATACTTTTTAATCTCTAAAACCATTAAACCCTAAACTATAATCACTAAAAATCCTAAAACCTTAAATTTTAATCATAACCCCTAAATCTAAAAACACTAAACTATAAACACAAACAATTAAAACCTCACAGCATAAGCCATAAATTTCTAAAAACATAAACCTTAAAACTCTAAATTATAACTTAAAAACAAAACAACAGATATTAAAAAATCTAAAACCTTAAAAGCTTAAAATATAAATTAAAATTCTTATTAAATATTTATTATTAAAATGCAACAATAATTTTTTTTATTTAATTTATATTATTAGATAAATCTAAAACCTATGTCATGTGGCGTAGATTATACCCGAGATTATCGGTCTATGTGCATTTCATTTTACTTTTGATTCGTATCCCATGTGGTGACAGATTAGACCGTTGCCTTTTGTTTTTGCGAATGCGAACAACCCCTTTGACAGAGGTCGTTTAATTTTGTATGTTGTCAAATTATAATCAACTAGTATAATAAAATTCATATAAAACTAAAACTATATTTTATATTACAGATGTTTTATCAAATAGCTTCGAAGATTATCTAAACTATTGGTTCTTGAATTATACCTTTTTACCCAAGTTGTTACTTAAAAAAATTTACTCTTAAACTGGTACTTGAACTAAACATTTTCTCCCAAGTTAACACCTAAAGAATTTTTCCTCCCATTTTGATACTCGAAATTTAATTCCATCAACTACTCTAATGCTTTTATTAACATACTTAGTCTCAAAACTTATACATTCTATCAATTTGGTCCTAATTCGAAATGATTTAATAAATTTAACCATGTGTATTTAAAAATACCATCAATTTAATCATTTTTACGATTATTCCAAATTAAACAAGCCTAACGAATCAAAACAACAATGAGATAACTGTATTCTACCATAAAATAACATCAAGTTACTGTTAAAAATTTTATACTAGTAAAATGATATAAACATTTACAGGAGAAAAACAAACAATTTAAGAACATAACAACGAGTAAATTTATAAGATTTCTAAATATAAAGGGTTAAATTTATTGAATTATTTTGAATTAGGACCAAATTGATATAATGTATAAGTTTGGTATCAACTTGAGAGTAAAAATTCTTTAAGTACCAATTTGGAAGAATATGCTTAATTCAAGTACTAATTTGGGAGCAAAATTTCTTTAAGTACCAACTTGGGAGAAGGTGTATAGTTTAGGTACCAAATGTATATTTAAGTCTTTTGAATAATATTTTTATTCTTTTATTATTATATAATCTTTAAACAAGATAAACTGAAATCGTCTACCCTAAATATACTCTTTTAGTGTTTTTTTTAATGAGTTTAAAGTTAGGTTTTATGATAAAATTTAGAAAATTAAGGGTAAGTTATATATTTTTTTTTTGTTATTCGAGTTCACCATCAAATAAATTGGATCCAGCTTGTGTACAAACTTAGAAATCTCAAGCCATTTCATTTTCCATGTGGTGGGATCCCACATAGGACGTAACCTTTTTGCGCGGTTCGGTGCTTGTGACCAACCACTGAGATCTTCACACGTGGGAACTTGCCAGGTTGGCAACACCCCCCATGTTGTGAACCCCTTATTCTATTCTAGCTGTCCTCCGAATACAATAACTCGTTGCACCGGAAATATGTCTGGTGTAATGCTATGAGATTTTTTACGTGTGATTAAACAGTAATAGTGAATAGTGTTAGACATTGAGAGGTGTAGGCAACTTTAGAAGAAGAAGAAATAATATAGAAATGATTGTCTGAAGTAGGATCGGAAATGATACGAGACAAATTGCGAGTTATTCGAGTTTGACTTGGTTAAAATTTAGTTAATACTCAACTAGATTGGACTCAACTCAAACTCGACTCGGTTGAAATTAACTCGGCTCGAGTTCTTAACGAGCATAGTCGAACTACTCAATACCCTACTCGAAAAGATGGCGAGTTAAAGAAGAAGAAGAAGAAGAAGAAGAAAGTTGTAAACGGACATATCACAAGCTACTCAAGTCCGACTCAATTAAAGCTCGATCAACTCTCGACTCGAGCTCAAACTCGATTTGAGTTCTTAACGAGCCGAGCTCAGCACTACTCAGGCTCGACACGAGTTAAACGGGCTCGAACTCGGCTCGAATTCTTAACGAGCTGAGTCGAGTTCGAGCTCAACACTCTTTAAGTTCGACTCGTCTTATTTACACCTCTAATACAAAGTCATCGAGATTTCTAACTGAATTCTATTTTCATGTGTCTTAAATCGTCAAAAATTTTAAGGACTTCTAAAATACTGTTCAAACATTTATGCTTTAAAAAATAATCCTTTATCATTTCTATTTTATAAAATAAAAAAAGGGAAAACTACACCAGTGACCACCGAAGATATTGGGGATACCTATTTGAACCACCGAACTAAAAAAAACGTCAATCCAACCACCAAACTTATTAAATCAACCTATTTTGACCACCGCCGTTAAAAAAATTAACGGAGGGGTGACGGAAGTGCCACGTGGCAGTTAACAGGACATTTTTAAAATTACATGTTTAGTCCCTGTTATTTACTTATTAAATCAATTTGATCCTAATTTTATTTTAATTAAATAAAAATTAATCAACCAATCAAATTATGACACGTGTCATCACCTGGTTGAAGGAAATTTAAAGAAGAAAATAAAGATGGCATTATGGTGGTTCGAACTTGGGACCAAGGGGATAAAACCCCCAAGCTTTAACCATTGAACCAAACTGCTTTTAGTGCTATAGTTTGCATCTTTTATATACATATCTTATAGTCGTGATACAGTAGTAATATTCCAGCCATGAAACATGATAAAATAGTTCGAAGATGACTATAAGATATGTATATAAAAGGTGCAAACTATTGCACTAAAAGCAGTTTGGTTCAATGGTTAAAGCTTGGTGGTTTTATCCCCTTAGTCCCAAGTTCGAACCACCATAACACCATCTTTATTTTTTCCTTTAAATTTCCTTCAACCAGGTGGTGACATGTGTCACCACCTGATTGGAGGAAAAAATATATTAAATATTAAATAAAATAAATTAAATTAATCCAATTGGGTGATGACACGTGTCATAATTTGATTGGTTGATTAATTTTTATTTAATTAAAATAAAATTAAGATCAAATTGATTTAATAAGTAAATAACATGGACTAAACATGTAATTTTAAAAATATCTTGTTAACTACCACGTGGCACTTCCGTCACCCCTCCGTTAATTTTTTAACGGCGGTGGTCAAAATAGGTTGATTTAATAAGTTTGGTGGTGTGATTGACTTTTTTTTAGTTCGGTGGTTCAAATAGATATCCCCCAATATCTTCGGTGGTCACTGGTGTAGTTTTCCCATAAAAAAATTAAGATCATTATTTGCGCGAAATATCTCGGTGCACCCCCACAGCCATCTTGCTTTCAGAGTTCAGACTCAGTTGCACGGATTGAAGGGGGTCGAGCCAATGGGTCCAGTTTCACTCATTGGGTGAGACGGGCGGTCTGACCCGCTCATTGGTTCCGGTCTGTTCAGGACATTTTTGCAATTGTTGTTATCGGTTTTTGATTTCCATGAAATTTCGAGCCATCATGAAATTGACCGTTGAGGAAAATGAAGTATGACATAAAAACTACGCATTTAGTCATTTAAGTTTTGCGATGTTTTTGTTTTGATCCTTCAATTTAATTAATTAATTAATTTTGTTATATAACTTAATTCTCGAATTTCATTTTCTGTCATCTAATCGTTAAGTGTATAGTGCTGTTTTTTTATTTATACGAAAAAGTATTTGGAACTTTTTATCTCAATCCCGGAATTTTAAACTCTTTTTATTCATTGACACGTATATTTTCTTTCAAATTTAAATAATGCAGATGTCAAGAAGGAGAAAAGGACTATATCTCAATTTTATAATGATCAAAGGGTGAATATTGTAGATTGGACCAAAATAACTTCGTAAACTTTAATTTGAGTTTTGTTAATTTTGAGAAAAATCAAATCGAGAAGAAGAAAGATGAATGTTTTCTGTACCAATTATGTCATAAACAATGGCTATTGGCGATCGAATGCTGGTGGAGAAGGATGTCGGCCATGCGGTGGGATAAATATAAAATGTTAGGTTAATTTTATAAATAAAATTGCCTAAAATAATGTGTTTTGCTATTGTCATTACACAATTAACGATTGGGCAACTAGAAGAATGAAATTAAAAAATTGAGTGGTAAAAATAGGATTTTCTAAAGTTGAATGACTAAAACATAAACGTAATAAAAGCTAGACCACTAAATACGTTGTTTACTATTTTGCATACATTTAATAATGTAAAAGTTTTTAAGGGTTTAGTAAAATCATTGTTTTATATTTTCCTCATACATTTTTAAATAATGCGTTTAAAGTCTATTGAATTGTAATTTTTAAAGTCTACAAGCATTAATTGAATAATTATTCTTAACTCTTTCACAATACACACAACTTGTAGGCAAAACGATCAAATCCTCGTATTACACTTAATTAGTTAGGAATTAAATTTAAATAATCAAACACATATTTTTAATCAGTAACAAATCATCTAAAATATATAATTAATAATCTTTACCAAGATGAGTAACTAAGTACCAGTAGTATTAAATATATTTTAACTAAAAAAGATATAACTTGGAACTTGTCTCAAGGGAAAAAAGACATAAATATAATTGGTTAGGATAGAAAGACCAAATCTTGAACAAAGTTAAAATAGAGGGACTAAAGCAACAATATAGCATTTAAAGAAAGCAATAAATATTGCGAAAGGTGCATATATTACTGCTAAAATTATCTTATTTTATCAAGAAGGTTTTCAACTACTACTTTTATTACTTCCAACTACCTTCTACCGGAAAAGAGAAATAAAGAACAAAAAAAACAACAGAATTTTAAAGGTTATAATCGATTAATCCTAATAAAATAGTGCAACAGTTCATTATAAAATGACTCTTCCAACTTAATTTACTTAATCTCTAACATTGTTTAATGTTTAGTTCTGAATCTCATAATTTTATTTTACATAAATGAAAACATAATCCATATATTTTAGCTTATTATAATTTAATCCTTTTTTTATGAAAATTGAGAAGTCAGTTTTGTTCTTGATAAACACATAAACTTTAACAGTTGATTTTTACTCTCTTTTTTTGTTTATAATTTGTCGAACCGTTGAACTTTGCCATTTTTTATTAAAAAAAAACTTGGTTAGTTCCTTGCATATAAATAGTCTTACTATTAAATTGTTGAATTGTTAATTTTGAAGACAATAATTCAACAACTAAATAACAATGTCATGTCATTTAATTAAATTAACTTTACAAATTTTATAAAATGCAATTTTTTTTCCTGAATAGGTTATACCTAGTGGATGGGAGAACAAATTTTTTTCCCAATGAGTCTAAAACCTACAACATAAGGTAGAGATAGGTAAAACTCGACTTAACTCGAAAAACATGATTTTCTTTTTCAAATTTGAGTTATTCGCTCGAACAACACATATTTTTTTTTTGATTTAGAGTTGATTTTTCCCAACATGAAAAATCAAATTTTACAATTTTACAATTTAGTCCCTAATTTTCTTTTTTCTTCAATTCTTCATTCATTTTAAATCAATTTTGACCAAATTTGAACCACATGTTCCTAAACCACTATAGATACATATTTAGCTTCAATTCATTTTTTTAAAAAATAAATGCCCTCTTTTTGCAATTTAGTCCTTCAACTTTATATCATTTCCTCGTTTCTTCAATTCCTCTTTCATTTTAAGTCTATTTTGACCAAATTTGAATCACATGCTCTAAAAAAATTTAGAATACTTATTTAGCTTCAATTCATATTTTGGAAAATAAAATTTCTATTTTTTTCAATTTAACCCCTCAATTTTTTTAGATTTCTTCAATTTCTCATTCGTTTTAAGTCCATTTTGACCAAATTTAAACCACACACTCCACTAACACTATATAATATCTATGTAAATTCAATTCTTATTTTTAACAAAAATATTTTTTTACAATTTAGTCCTTTAATTTTTTATTTTATTCAAATTGATCCTTCAACTGTATTTTTTTGTAAATTTTTTCTTCTCATCAATTCCTTGAGTGTTTTGTACTCCCATCAATATTTTATCCTTAAAAGTTCTTTCTTTTAAAAGTAACATTATAAATATATTTTAGAATTTTAAATATATATTTTTATTAAATAGTAACACTACAAATCTTGCTCACGCATGTGAAAAATAACATGAATATACACATGTATACCTTATATGATTAGAGAAATTCGTTTAAATTAGAATCAATACGTACTATAACATTATAAATAATTATAATTAAATTTGTATAAAAACTCGACAACTCGACTCGAATTTCATAAATTAGACTCGAATCAGAAAAATTTCAAATAAAGTTTGAATTATAAAATAGGACTTGTCAACTCGAATAACTAAATTTTTTTTGACTCGACTCGACTCAATCGAATACCCACCTTTAACCTAGGGGAGGAGAATGTGTCAACTAAAAGCTTTTAACCACCTGGTCTAGAATTACTCAAAAATTTTAGAGCCCATGATAATCATGTGGAAGCGATCACACTCAATCATTATCCCACAGCTTCGGACAAAAGCCTCCGTAGAGCCAAGAACTTTCCTTAGACCGGATCCAACCGAGTTGGGACAACACGTAATTCGGTTCGGGAGAAACTCATTTAATTAACTATAAACCATCATTAACTAATTTAATTAATTAAAAGGGAAAAATAATATAAATATTGAAACCAACATAAAGCCAGCCTAAAAGTTCAGCATTTTTTCTCTCTTAAATAATCCACTTTTCTCTATCTAAATCTTGTACGGTTAACGACGGGAGGGAGACACCGGCGGCGGAGATCGGTGGTGGAGCTGAGCTGAGTTGTTCTTGGATGAGATATTTTCCGGCAATGGGAATCTTCGGCGGCATTTCGGTCGCCATTTTTGTAGTTCAAGCTCTGTTAGCTTCAGTAGTTTTGGTTTCAGCTCAAGGATCTACTACTGCTCGTCCTCGTTGGCAGACTTTAAGCGGTGCGTTTCTCTCTTTACGGTTCTTTCCTTTTCTAAATCAGTTAAATGTGGTGATTTTTTAGCTAGATTTGTTGTTTGATTGCTGAGAAAGACGAGGAAATGTTGGGGAAACAGCTTGTTGAGCCGGATGCATTTTCGATTTCCCCTGCGTTTCGCTTAATTTTTAGTTACTTTTTGTTTGATTTACTCAAAAGTGAAGTACATGATGAGAAAATTGCTCATACTAAGCTTAGTTTGAGGCTTTGAGCTGCTCGAGCCTTTATCAGATTCGTTGTGTTATGCATGAAGTTTAGCTAGTTTGAGCTTGGGGTTTATTTTTATTTAACAGTCTTTGTTTATCTGCAAAGAGTATGGAATGAATAAAGAGGAACTTCCATTTTTTTCCCCATAAAAAAGAGCTTCTCAAGTGAAAGAAAATGCATGCATCAACTTCCAAGCTTCTCAAAATGGAAGTATTTTACCTTTTTTTTCCTTATAAAAAACAAAAACAAAAGTTAGTTTCTCTTTACTGATTTTTGATCATTTGGAATTTAGTTATTTTTAATTTGGTTTCAGAGGATATGCGTGAATTGAAAAAAAAAGGATAAAAATTTCTCTATCAAATTCAACTGCAAGTAATTTTTGAGTATTTCATTTTTTTGCTAGTATATATATATTTTTTTTCAATTTCTGTTCACTGGAAAATGGAACAAATTGATAAGAAATGCAGTTTCAAGTTTCTCCTGATTTATTTATGTGAATATTGTTGCTTTCTACTCTGTCTCTTCTTTCTTATATTAGATCAGACTTCTTCTTCATTGGAAGTTTGGCATTTTTTGCTTTACCTAAGAGCTTGAGCTGTCTCCTCCTTCATCTTCTATCATAGAAACTATCTTCAGGAGCGGTTTAACCTTAAAATGTTTTGTTTCCTTTTTCAGGGGACCAGCCCTTTGTTGTAGCACGTGGTGGATTTTCTGGAATATTTGCAGACTCCAGTTTTGGAGCTTATAGTTTGGCTTTATTAACGGGTCCATCTGATGTGATCTTGTGGTGTGATGTGCAATTAACAAAAGATGGAGCTGGGATTTGCTTTCCTGATCTTAAGCTAGATAACAATTCTAACATTGCATCTGTTCTCAATGATAAGCCAGCGACTTACCTTGTTAATGGGGTCTCTACCAAGGGATTATTTTCTATTGATTATACTCTCAAGGATCTTGGAAATAATAATGTCTTTTGTAAGTTGCGCTCACAGTTTATTCTGCTTTTTTGGTCACCATCAATGCTCTCTACCTTTCATTCATTACTGTTGTCCTTGTTGCATTCTCTTTATTACCATCATCTTCAAAAACTTTGCTTGATAGATAGTTAATGAACTTGTGAGTTTCATGTTCATCTTACTGGTGTCAAAATTACTTTTTAGTTTTGACTCATAAAAGACTAACTCATTTCCTAACCACTAAATCCGTTCAGGCGATTTTACAACCAATCGGGTATAAATTCTAAACTTTGATATGATACTGCTAGCTTTCACGTCAACATTATTACATGTAGATGTTCAGCATCTGTTTTGATAGGTTCGCTTGGTTTGACTTGCTCTGAAATGTAGCAGTAGTAAATTCTTCATTGTTTTCTGCTACATGTTTTATGTGTTATATTCTAATGTGCTACTTGTTATCTGGGCAGTAAGTCAAGGTGTTTATTCTCGAACTAATAAGTTTGATGGTCAGAATTACCCAATTATGACTGTTCAGGATACCTATACTCAATTGAAACCACTTGGTTTTTGGTTGAATATTCAGGTAAAGGATTTTTTAGTGCTTAATAATACCTTATTACCATTTCCCTCGTCTTTTCTATCCCAATTGTATAACGAGTGTAACTTCACTTTCCTGTTTTTGGATGTAATTGACTCTCTCTATTTTGCAGCATGATGCGTTCTATGCGCAACACAACTTGAGCATGAGAAGCTTTCTACTTTCTGTAACTAGAAATGCGGCTGTAACTATTGACTATATTTCGTCACCGGAGGTGGCTTTCTTGCAAAATATTGCTCCAATTTTCCGAAGAAGTGCAACAAAGTTTGTCTTCCGGTTTCTAGGACGGGAGGATGTGGAGCCTTCAACCAATCAGACCTATGATTCTCTCTCGAAAAATCTCACATTTATCAAGACGTTTGCCTCTGGAATCATTGTACCCAAGTCTTATATATGGCCCTTAGATGGAAGTCTTTACTTGCAACCTTCTACCACTATTGTCTTGGATGCTCACAAAGAAGGGCTAGAAGTTTTTGCATCGGATTTTTATAATGACGTTCCATTTAGCTTCAATTACTCATATGATCCTGTGGCAGAGTACCTTCAGTTTGTTGACAACGGCATATTCTCTGTTGATGGGGTGATATCCGACTTCCCAATGACTCCATCAGCAGCTATAGGTAAGTTGTATACAGGTGTATGCGATGTGAATCCTTGGGGAAAAGTTTTTGGCATCTTAGGCTGATTTTTTACTTTTAAACTTAAATTATGGTCAAAATTCATAATATTCTTAAGGATTGCTACTTGTCCCAATGACTTGCTTTGCCATTTTTCAAGTTTCTTCTAATTTTTTGTGCAAAGTAGGGAGTATATCCCACCTCACCTAAGAGTCTTGCTCTTGTTGATATTTTTCTCCATGTTTGTCTCCTGCCATAGTTTCATCATATAAATAAGAGGGTGAAGTGAGATGTCTGCCTTTTTTTATCTTTACTCTCTTGGCTTGACATTCTATACAGTCTACACAATAACTTAGTCTGATTATTGAAAGAAAGGTTGCCTTATTTTACTATCTTTTGCTGCTACTGAATATGAACCTCTTTTTTTTAGATGCTAACTTTTGTTTCGCATTGCAGATTGTTTTGCTCACCTAGGAACAAATGCTACAAAACAAGGTATGTAATTATGGAATGCTTCTGATCGAAAGACCTTATACACACACGCACTGAGAGTTGGTCATGGTCATACGAATATGTGTTTTAAGGTTCCTCATAAACTATTTTCTTTTTTGGCATGCTACAGTGGACCTTTTGGTCATTTCAAATAATGGAGCAAGTGGAGACTATCCTGGTTGTACTGACGTGGCATATGCAAAAGCAATTGAAGATGGTGTAGATGTTCTCGACTGTCCTGTTCAAATGACAAAGGATGGAACACCTATTTGCTTGGGCACTATAAATCTCATAGATAGCACAACAGTTACTCAATCAGGTTTTAGCAATCTTACGACAACTATTCCAGAGATTATGCAGGGCAGTGGAATCTTTTCCTTCAATCTGTCATGGAGTGATATTCAAACCTTGAAACGTATGTTGAGTTTATTTCTAATTTGCTTTTTTCTTTACTGTACTGAATTGTTTTCTTTTTCTCTTTGTCTTTTGTAGTGGGTGGGATGTCATTAAATTCTAGGGTCTTCGGTCTTTTTATAAAATAGAAACATAACATGTTGAAATAAAAGTTGTGTAGCTCAGTATAGATTGAAGTTTGTACATTACATTGACTGGGTTTGTAAGATATATGGTCTTTCTGTGCTTGAAACATGGTTAGCCATCTTGATTGAGCATGAATAAAGCCCTGCTTTGGGAGATAATGTGTCCTTGCATACACTTCTTATGTCAGTTTTTTCTAATTTTCCCTATAATCTAAATCTGTGTTTTAGTTGCAGAGATCAGCTGGTTTGTTGTTTTTTTGATAGATATAACTGGCAGCAGCTTTTTGTCAACTTATTTTAATCTATCATTACTTCACCTGCAGCTGTAATATCAAGTCCACAATCACAGTACAAATTGTTTCGAAATCCGAAGTTCAAAAATGCTGGGAAGTTCTTAACGTTATCTGACTTTTTAAGCATGGCAAAAAATGCCAGCTCTCTTAATGGTGTCTTAATCAGCATAGAGGTCAGTTCTTGCCATTCTATATTTTCCTCAAGTTTATTGCTTTATGATGGATGTTAAGAGGTATCTTAATTATTGTTTTCTGTTGTCTTAATGGTGACTTTTTAGCCATTGTTTTCTGTTGTGCCATGGTGGAACTGTTAGCATGGTATCTTAATTATTGTGAGAAACATATCAGATTGAATCATATTGTCATATGGAAGTTGTGGGTTATTTCTATCTCTTTCTGATTATTCAAATTTTGCCATCTCCTGAAACACTTAGCCGGCAGCCGCTTAAAATCTTTGTTAATGGTGATTGTCTCTAGTAGCTATGAATTCTGTATATTTGTATTTCAATTAGTTTCCTCTTTGATACCATGAAACAAACATTTTCTTCTGAAGATTTCTGACAGTCCCGAATTGTTTATTCCTTTCAGAATGCTCCTTACCTCGCAGAGCAGGGATTTGGTGTAACTGATGCAGTGCTCAATGCCTTGAGCAAAGCCGGCTATGATAAGCAAACAGCTCAGAAAGTTATGATACAGTCCAGTAATAGCTCTGTTTTAATGAAGTTCAAGGGTGAACCCAACTATCAGCTTGTCTACAAGGTTGATGAAGATATTGGCGGTGCTCAAAGTTCAACCATTGAGGACATTAGGAGATTTGCCGACGCGGTTGTCATTAGCAAGGACTCCGTGTTTCCTGAGAACTCAGCATTCCTTGCTGGTACAACAGATGTTGTACAAAGGCTACAAGCTGCTAATCTCTCTGTATTTGTTCAAACCTTCCGTAATGAGTTTACAGCTCAAGCATGGGACTTCTTCTCTGATGCAACCATTGAGATCAATTCCTTCTACGGGGGAGCCGGTATTAATGGTCTCATTACAGATTTCCCGAAGACGTCTGATAGATACCGGAGTAAGTGCTTACCGGTTGAGTTTTGCAACTGTTAGATTCTGAAACTATAAAATCCTTTGATTGACGTGATAATCTTTTTCGTAGGGAACCGATGCTTGAACAGAGGCAACAAAACACCCGGTTACATGACTCCTGTGCAGCCTGGTAGCCTTTTACAACTAGTCACAACTGAATACTTGCCACCAGCTGAAGCTCCAAACCCCTACCTGACCGAGGCAGATGTTGTCGAGCCTCCTTTGCCTCCCATTGCTGCAAAAACCCCAACTTCCGCTCAATCCGGTACCGCATTAGCCCCAAGATCACCAAACGGACAGCCTAAAGTTACTACGTCTGTCATTGTACCACTTATGGCTGTGCTTCTCGCCGTATATTTGCTGTTTTGAAAAATCTTATTCGAGTCAGTCCTGCACTTAACCATTTTTACCCCCTCTCCCCATTTTCTTATAAATCTTATTGCTTGGGTATCGAGTAGCTAGCCGCGGCAAAGACAGCCCTTTCTTAGTTGTCTCCCCTCCAAACAGCAATGTTAATTCTTTCCCTTGTGATTTTGTAGGTATGTTCATTCTTCTTGCTTGTCATTATTGTTTTATTAGCACATACTTGTTGAGAGCTACATAGCTTTAATGGACGCATTCCGTATTTGATTTGTGTAAGATTTGTTTCCCATTATTTATTTCTGTGAATTATTTTATGGATTTATCATATGCTATGTACATAGTTGAGGGACTCGATGCAAATTTGAAAATTGATTTACTAATTAATAAAAAATTTAAGTTATTTGAAATTTAATTTTACAACTCGAATTTTATTTGAAGTTTTTAAAGCCGAGTCAAATTTATTAAATTATAATTCAGGTTTATTTTGCGTTGAGTCAAAAAAATTATTTTTTCTTGAGTCGTGTTTTGTTTGCCACTAATCTTCGTCATCATATGTTCTCCAGTTTTTATTTTATTTTATTTTATCATAGCCATTGATCTTAATGATGGGGAAGAACGTAGCAGATATTTACCACGATTACAATGTTTCATCATATGCATCACATTTTTTTTTCTTTCTAAATTTGATATCCTTGAAACTTGACGCTAATCGAGACGAGACAGATCTCGAGTTATTTGAGTTTAACTCGATCAATATTCGACTTAAATTTTTAACGAATTAAGTCGAGCTTAACACTATTTAGATTCAACTCAAGTTAAATGAATTTGAACTCGGCTCAAATTTTTAAAGCTGATTTGCATCCCTACTTGAAAACGGCTAGAATTGTGCCATCTCTATTCAAATACATTTTCCCTATAATTTATGGATCTTAATAACAAGTTCTTGTCTGGTCAATCATTATACAATATTATATTTTGCAATGCTTCGAATAACTACATTAGATTTTTGGGTAAAGTACACAGACGGTCACTGAACTTTAGTAAAAAAAACAAAATGGTAACCAAACTTTTAAAAATCACAAAATGGCAATTAAACTTTATGTTTTATAATAAAATGGTAACTGGACGTTAAATCCCGTTAAGTGACTGTTATAAAGTTTGATATAATAACACATTTAGTCCTTCATATTTATACATTCAATTAATTTAGTCCTAATTCGAAACAATTCACTAAATTTAGCCCTCTTTATTTACGTATTCTTTTAATTTGGCCCTTAAAGCAAAATTCCAAAGTATGGAAAATGATAAATAATTACAATTAAATTTTTATAGGAACTCGAAAACTCGACTCGAATCAAAAAAATTTCAAATAAGTTTTGAGTTGTAAAATATAACGCGTCAACTCGAATAAATCAAAAAAAATTTAACTCGATTTGATTGTAAACATAAATTGATTCCATTAAGATTGTTTCCACGGCTTCCATGTTTCTCTAGGTTACATTAGAACATTTGTGTAATAAACATCATTTGAAACCTTTTGTTAGCCATTCTTTGTTTTATAGGTTTTGATTTTGTAAATGGTGTGTTCTTAATCGAACTCTGGTTGCATGATTTGATACATCTGCTTTTCGTGCAATTTATGGTTAATATACATAACCTGTAGGCAAGTAAACTGTAGTGCAATTTATGGTTTGGTGCCCCCTCCCAAATCAAATACATTGCACTTCTGTTCAAGATCATTGCAGATTTCATTTCTATTTCTTATGGTCTTATATGTATTGAAGACGCATTTAAAAGAAAAATTGATTTAAAATATTCGAATATTTCGATTCGAGTTTTCGAGTTCCTATAAAAATTTAATTGTAATTATTTATCATGTTTCCATACTTTGGAATTTTACTTTAAGGACCAAATTAAAAGAATGCGTAAATAACGAGGGTTAAATTTAGTGAATTGTTTCGAATTAGGACTAAATTAATTGAATGTATAAATATGAAGGACTAAATGTGTTATTATATCAAACTTTATAACAGTCACTTAACGAGATTTAACGTCCAGTTACCATTTTGTTATAAAACATAAAGTTTAATTGCCATTTTGTGATTTTTGAAAGTTTGGTTACCATTTTGTTTTTTTTATCAAAGTTCAGTAACCGTCTGTGTACTTTACCCTAGATTTTTTTAACATAATATGTGTTTATATCAAATAGAAATCTTTTATCTTTTTAGTGCCCTATTTACACCTCCACACTAAAAAAATAGGTTTAGAGTTTAAGTTTAAGGTTTATCAAATTTAGGGTAGAGTGTATTTTTTTAAGATGTAGAGTTTAAAATTTAAAATTTAAGGTTAAAGCTTAGAATTAAATTTTTATTGTTGGGCATAAAAAAACCACCGAAAACGGATAGAGAAATTTTATAGAGTAAAATAATATAATTATAAATAAATAAACTTGAAGTTAAAATTAAATCATTATAATATAATAAATTAAGATAACAAACATACAAAAACAATTGAAATATGGCATGAAATGAATCAATTGCTGAGGTTTTATTTTAGTATAAAGTAAAAGTGGCTGATATCTTAATAAAAATAATACGAGAATTAAACAAAAATGTCATAATAATCAAAATATGTACATTATTTTTTAAACTTTGGAGACTACATTGTTAAAAGAGATAGCCTCGTATCTCGAACATAAATCGTAAGACAGACATGTATATAATCAAAGAAAATATGTACACTATTTATTATTGATATCTTAATAAAAAATTTATCAACAATTTTTAGAGCATGTAGTTAAAATTCTCAATTGGCATCTTTCACTTCCCCTAAGTTAAGAGTTCAAAACCTAGTATGAGTAAAATTCCCTTCCCCTCCCACCAAGTAGAAATTGTTAAAAATAAAAATAAAAAATTCCAATTTTGATTAAAAAAATAAAAAACTTCCAACAAGGGTCACTATTGACACATATACATTTTCTAGGAGTGGACAAATAGTTTGTTGAATTGGATTTTTGTGTGTGTGGATTTTCAACGGTTAATTTGGTTTAATTTTATGTTTTGATAATCTAAATATCAAATTAAATATCTGAATATAAGATGACTCAATCCAATTATTTAATTAATTTTATATAGATGTTTAATTTTACATTCCTAATTTTTATTTTATAAATAAATCTTAAAAAGTTAAAAGAATGATCATTTTGGTTTATCCATTTTGGTTAGGTTATTTTATTTTTAAAAATAAAATATGTCCGATTTTGATATATAAAAACAAATCCTACACTCTAAATTATTTTATGTCTTTAGTTTAAAAACAAAACAAAAAAAATCATCTACATGCATAGCGATTAAGAATGAGCACAAGTCAAATTTTTAGTTAAACTGAACACGACTTAAAAATATAAAAAGCTCCATCGGCCCGACGTGACAAAAATAATTGTTTGCCCATGTTTTATTAAAAATAAAAGGGATAATAGGAAAGCATATAAAAAGAGATATTTATAGTAATTATTTATACTTTTTTTTATATTTCATAAAATTAAGGATGTACTTGAAATATATATATATATATATATATATATATATATAAGAGACGAACATTATAATAATTAACTTTAAATATATGAAAATTTGTATAAATAGTCAGATCAGACATTTTTTATTATAAATCCGAATCTGACCCGACTTTAATTTTCTAAATAAAAAATAATTTTATAGAATTTGATCTAAACTCGTCAAGTCTGGGTCCATATTCATCCCTAATAACAACTATATCTGTCAAATAGCTTTTAGTTTAAAAAGGGGCCTAATAATCAGAAAAACAAATAAGGGGCTATTGAGTGTAGTTGGGTCCAAACTATTGTTTTTTTTTTTAGAATCTGAATTATATTCAACACTGAAAGGAATACAAATGATTCACATCTTTTACAATAGAAATACAGTGCTGAACAAAACAACAAAAATATAAAGGTGTGAAAGACTTTGAACATACCAAACCTAAACTGTCAGAAGAAATCTTCTAAAATAAAAATTCAGAAAAATTATATTTTGCCTTGAGTGCTCTTTGAATATAGTAAAAATTCTTTCGCTACTTGATCTTGGCATGTCGGCACAACCACCAAAGGGAATCATAACATGTATAGAACGACCACCTTCGTTGAAAAGCGCTCGTTGATACTCGTCACTCGAACGCGTAACTGTCAAAAGACAGACTACTGTCATGAAAACAGACAAAAACTGCTAAAAAGTAGACGAAAAAACTGCCACCAAGCAGACAAAAGAACTGCCATAAAAGCAAATTTGAATAAGAATTCGACAAAGTAGATAAAAAACAAAAAAAAAACTTGAAAAAAAGAAACATTCATCTGAAAAGATAAATTTATTTATATACAGATCCAGCAGAATGGCCAAAGGCCGCCGCCGGTGAAAAAAAATAATGAAAAAGAATAAGAATTTGAAATAGTTTAGTAACAACCTCAGAGAAAATGGAGAAGTGCAGAAGTGAGTTTTTTAATGGTCCAAACTATTGTTGAATAAAGCTGTTAAATAGCTTTTAATGTATTAAAATTAAGATGTATATTTAAACTACTCTATAAACAGTAGCCAGGCTTAGGGCAAATAATTGCTAATTAAGGCCTTTCCTCACTCCCTTTATTTTTAGTTAAATCTTTGTTTTTTTTTTTCATTTATAGATATAAACATGGATTGTTTTTTTAGGTGAATTTGTAAATATATTCCAAACTTAAAAAAACTGAATCATGTGCATCACAACAGGCTCAAAATCTCTTGTAAAATCCCAGGGGATCCTTGAGGGACTAGTGGGGCTGCAGCCTCTAAAATTTTAGAAAATTTATTTTTTTTTAATTTTTTTAAATTTAATTTGCCCCCACAAAATTTTTAAAAATTTATATCAATTTTAAAATTTTGAATATTTTCAATTAAATTCTCTCTCAATTTTTTATTTTTTTGTTAAATCTTTCAAATTATTAAAAATTTAGTTAAATTTTATTTTCTTTTGAAAATTTTCGTTTAAGTCTTCAATTTATTTAAAAAAAATCGTTTAAGCTTTTAATTTTAAAAAAATAAATAAATTAACCCATCAAACTTTTACTTCAAGTTCCGTCACTGCTAGAAATTATACACTAAGTAAAAAAAACTAAACCATATGAAAAATAAATATTAATTCCCCAAGCTATACAAAGTGGACTATTTACTGGTTTGATGAAATTAAGCGGCATGATTTAATGTTTAACTCTTCTATTAATTTAGTTTTAATTTTTTAGAACTATTTTTTTTTGAATAGTTTGAAGATGATTATAAATTAATATTTAGTCATATATATTCTTAAGCTTTTAACAATACGTACACACCTTATATACAAAACGATTAAATCCGTATCTTATAAGATAAATATTATCGATCCTAAAATTAAAATTTTAATTAAATTATTGTGTTTTCACAAAATACGTACTAAATTATTAAAACGTTTACACCACCAATGTAGAAATCCCAATATATTATGTTATTCATGTAATACTTTTTATTAATTTTAAAAAACGCGTTCTAATCATCATTTTCATTAATTTAACTTTGAAGGTCGAGTTCTAATTGTTTTTGAAAAAACAATGATCGTCCGGTAGTTAAAATTTTCTCACCTACTTCTTCTATTCTTTTAAGTTTTAAGTTTTAAACCGAACAAAAATACTTCTCCTTCACTTTCTCTTAGGTCCTGGAACTAGTTCCTAGCAATAACAGACCCTTTTTTTTAAGTGATTGAATGATTGTTAGTTAACATCCAAAATTTTGAGAAATTTTTATGTATTTTATATAAAAAAATATATATATATATAAATAAAATTGACATTATTTGAAAAAGATACCGATTTAAAAAATAATTAAGATTATTTGAAGAAATTGGATCCTATATTTGACTGTATTGACTTTTTAGTAAAATATAAATTAACATCTAAAATTCAGACATGGTAATTTCAAATTTCCCTTAAATTATGATAAATTTCCCTTAAATTTTCTTTAAAAAAATATAAAGAACTCAGTGTCTGATTTTCCATATGTTTTGTTTACTAATTAACTTTGATAAATAACATAAACTTGTCGGATAAAAAAACGTAAACTCAAACTGCTCTTTGTCTTGAACAAAATCTCTTTTGTAGTGAAAAACAAAGTCATGAGCAAGAAACAGTGGATTCTTCTCAAGATCCTCTTAGCTCTCTTCGCTTTAAACTCCATCTCTCTTTACTTTTACTTCGCCTCCAGCCACCGCCACCTGGAAGACCACCGCCGCGACACGGCGGCCGGGGGTTTCCCCGGAATAATCCAACACCGTGGACCTCACTTGTCAAAGCCCTGGCCGATCATCCCATCGTATCTCCCCTGGTCTTTGACCTCAAACGTGGCTCCGGAGTCATGTGAAGCTTATTTCGGGAATGGGTTTACAAAGGTTTCCGATGTTGTGTCCCCAAAAGCCGCCTTGAGATCCGGGTCGAGCTGGTTCAGGTGCCATTACTCCGAGACCTTGAAGAGCTCGGTTTGTGAAGGTGGGAAGATAAGGATGGATCCCGAGAAGATTAAGATGTCGAGAGGAGGTGAAAAGCTGGAGGATGTTATTGGGAGAACTGAAGAAGAAGAATTGCCTGAGTTTGAAGATGGAGCTTTCCAGGTTGAAGATGGAGGAGGAGGATCGAGGTTGAACTTAAAGAGAAAGAAGTTTGTTGGGGATGAGTATTTGGATCAGTTCTTCTTGCCTGATGGAAATGTTCTGAAACATACTATGAGGGAATTGGTGAGGTCTATTGTTGTTGTGGGTGAAACTGATTTCACTTGCCAAGAGGTTCGATTCGATTGTTCGATCTTGATGCTTGATGAAAATTGCTATTTCTGGCTGTTAATGGAAGTTTTGGAAGTAGATTAATGCTTATGCAGATTTGGGGTATTATTTAATGCATGTCTGTATGTCAAAACATATGTTTAGGCTATTCTGTTTGTGTGTGCCCCTGGGGGAAACTAGCTTGTTTTAGCTTGATTTGTAGATACGTAGCAGCTTCGATGCCGATTCCGGTTTCGTATGAAATGAATTTTGCAACTCTGGTTTGAAACCAGTTGGTTAGAAAGTAGAATGTTTATATAATTTGGAAGTAGATATTAGTTTGATATAGCGGACTAGTTGATTTGTTGGTTTTCTTCCCTTCCTGTTCATTTAGTTTGTGACTGTGTGTATTCTGATTTAATGCCATTTTGATGGAATGTGAACTTAATTCTTGTTATGTTTACTAGTTATTTTCATCATTCGTTTTCTGATTCGATTCGATTTGATGGTCGTTACTTTTGTTTTTCTTTTACTTTGGATTCTGATATGGTAAGATTTGATTGCAGTGGGTAGAGGAGCCTACACTTCTGATAACAAGATTCGAGTATGCAAACCTTTTCCACACTGTGACAGATTGGTATAGTGCGTATGTTTCTTCTAGGGTTACCGGCTTGCCGAACCGGCCGCATTTGGTCTTCGTGGATGGTCATTGTGAGGTATACATGTGATCTATTCATTATGTACAAGAATTAATGAAAAAATATCGATGTTTTATGTGGGGCTGTCATCCTTTCCGGTCCGAATGGAACGAAGGGAGAGTGTTTGTAGATAGCATAGGGAGGAATGTTTTATGTGGAACTGTTTGTCTATTAACTACTTATTATCCTACAATAGCTGATTTATTTGTCCTCTTTTTGGCTGAATATTTCCAGACACAATTAGAAGAAACATGGAGAGCATTGTTTTCAAGCCTTAGATACGCGAAAAACTTTAGTGGTCCGGTCTGTTTCCGCCATGCTATTTTGTCACCGTTGGGATATGAGACTGCGTTATTTAAAGGGCTTAGCGAAGACATAGATTGTCTAGGAGCTTCTGGACATGAACTATGGCAAAGCCCCGATGACAAAAAAACCGCTCGATTATCCGAGTTTGGAGAAATGATTAGAGATGCTTTTGGATTTCCAGTAAACAGGCACCATTCTGATAAGGCAGTCTCAGGTGATTATAATGTTCTCTTTGTCCGTCGAGAAGATTATTTAGCCCATCCTCGCCATAAAGGTAAAGTTGAATCAAGACTTAGCAACGAACAAGAAGTATTCGATGCATTACAGAGGTGGGCATCTAATCGTCAGGAATGTAAAGTAAACCTCGTCAACGGGTTGTTTGCACACATGTCCATGAAGGAACAGGTCCGAGCTATTCAGGATGCTTCGGTTATCATCGGTGCTCATGGTGCTGGTCTAACACACATAGTTTCTGCAACACCAAACACCGTGATTCTCGAAATTATTAGCAGCTTTTATCGACGGCCTCACTTTCAATTGATTGCACAATGGAAAGGATTGGAATATCAGGCCATTAACCTTGGCGGATCGTATGCCAGTCCAGGAGTTGTTATCGATCGGCTTAACAAAATAATGAGGAATCTTGGGTGCTAAGAAAGTTCTCTCCACCGTATTTTTCTCTTTCCCTTTTTCCAGATTTCATTTTCCGGAACTTGCTGAACAAAACATAGAAGAGATTGTTATATATAGTCTTTGCAGGTGTTCATCCATTTCCGGGGGGTTGAATTCATAGCTGGCTGAAAATGAAAGTGATAGAAAGAGCGACGAAAAGGAGACCTGAATTCATTCAGGTCGCCGGGGTTGATTCGTTCGGAGACGAAAAATTTTGGGTTGAATATGGCATCTCAAGATGTAAGCTTACAGGTCAGATTTCAACTTTTTTATAGTTTGAAACAATTACTGTAAACATTGTTTTCCATGTCAATAAATTTATACTGAAAGATTTCTTTTTCCATGTCAATAAATTTATTACCTAGTGCGCACACACACCGGCACGCGCGCGCACACAATCACATACTTCAGCCAATTAGGTTAAACTCGTGATCGGATGCTTTAGCTTGCCTTTAAGTTTGAACTGAGAAATTTACTTTGCCAAAATAGGCTGCACTTGTATAAAGTTGAACACAATCTCAGAATGTTCTGAAAAAGGTTAAAGAAAGGACATTGGATCTGAAATATGGAACCTCAAGTAACAAAACTTTAGGCAGCTCCCTTCCCCTTCTTTCTCTGGATCTTCTTCATGTAGAATTCGAGCTCTTTGCCTTCCAAAATACACCTGTAAATGAAGAGATTAGTGAATGTAAAGAGCAATTGTGGGAGACAATATGGTAAAAGCTGCAAGGTTTTGAGGGGATATAATATAAGGTTCCGGGGAGAAAGACATGCAAGAGATTACATACCCGTCGGCACGGCCGCACTGACCAGGTCGTGAAGTGATTCGCGCCAGTAAACGGCCACTGCTGAATTGCTCATCAATATGTGGATCAAGAGAGACACGATTCTCCTGGCGCTTTGACAACTTCCTTAAGACGTGATTGCTCTTCTTCGCCACCTCCTCGGTAACAGTTTCACCTTCCTATACACAAAATGGAGCAAGACAACGTAAAAATCCTCATCCGTGGATTAAGAGAACCCGAGTTCGGACAAATGTGCAGAAACAAACTGGCATACTCACATCTCATAAGCTTAAAGTATCTCAACATATGAACTGATCTATTATTGAAGCAATAATATCCGGTTGAAGAAGAGAATAAAAATTCCTCCTACCTCTGATTCTTTCTTGCCTGCTGCGGCAGCTGTTTTCTTCTTGCGACCGATGTCAATATTATAGTGCTGGAGATACCATTGCTTGAATGGAGCAGCATCAACTTGAACAATAGCACTCTTCACCAAAGTTTGAGTACGAACAAGCTCATTGTTCGATGCATTGTACACCACATCCAAAATTCTGGTTTTACGAGTCACGGCCTCACTTCCCCAAGAATAGTTTCCGGTGTCCAGCCTCAGAGCACGCCACTTCACATTTCCACCACGAACCCTAATCCTCCGGACAGTCTTGTTGCTTGACAACTTTGTGTTCGCCGGTTGCCGTCCAAGCTCATACCTTTTAAAACAAACCATCAACAGCTATGGTAAACGCAGATTGAAAATTCAAGTGAAACAAACAGGATAAGCAACTTGAAGCAATTACCAAAGCAAATAAATCCCAAAAATGTTCAACAAAATTGCTCCAAAAACTTCATATGATAATAAAATGAAGAGAATCTGAACTAATGGCCGACAGTAGAATAACAGTTCAAGTAAATCACATGAACAAAACCCCCCCATTTTTAAACTAATTCTAAATCAACATAAGGAAAGGAAAGGGCTTTGCAGATTACTTTCTTTTCTTCCTCCAAGCCTTCTTTTTGCCACCAGTGGCACGCCTCTTGTGCATAGAATCACGAGAAATACCTATAAGAAAAATGAAATTAAACTCATTAAGCAAGAAAATTAAGCTGAAAAATACATGATTTAGAAGATATTAATGAAATGATAAAAATTAGAGGAATTTGAGAAATACCCATTTTGGCTGAGAGAAAGCTAAAGCCTTGTCGGAGAGTTTTGTGATTTGAAGCAAATCTATGTAGAAAATAAAGCTAGGGTTTCAAAGGAAGTAGATGGCAGCAGTTTGAGCTTGGATGTACCCCCAAAAAAACCCTAGTTCTGGGAATTTACTTTAATGTCCTATTTGGGTTGGGTTTATGTAACCCACTAAAGAGTTTGGATTTCATGATTTGATCCATTAATGCCCAACTATTACTGGATGTTGTATATTCTAACAATGTCATCTTCAAGGTTCGAATCAAATTCGTATAGCTTTTGAGTTTAATTGCTGCTTTAGAGAATTAGGCTTTATTTTTATTTTATTCCTGCAAATGGCTATGTGTCTTGGCTTTACTTTTCTTCTAGTGGTGGCAAACGAGTCATTTGGTTCAAGTTCAGTTCATTTCGGTTCGAATCTGATTATATTTGGTTTAAATTTAGTTCGGGTCGATTCAGATCATTTCGGTTTAAATTTGGGTTTATAGCGACTATGAGTTGGGTATCGATCATTTCGATTGAGTTTCGGGTCAGTTGACTTTCGTTTCAGTTTATATTGAGTCGATTTTTCGGGCCATGTCTCGGAGGAATCTCCATCTCTCCATATCTGGAACTCAGCTGAGAAAGATCCACGTGTAACCCTACTTCTGCGAGTGTTTCATAAGCTGCCTAGGGTTTAATCTTCCTGTTATTTGGACAAATCCATTTTTTCCTTGGATGTTATAAGTGATTCCTAAAGGAAAACAAACCAATGCAAATTAAACTCCTACGTACATAAATCAAAAACAAAAGTAAACATGATTAAGTGACTTGTTCATCAAGAAATAGAAAAAATGAAAAACCATCGATGCTGTCCAAGACTTTGACAAGCATCGCTCGCCATCCGACGAACCCGGTGTCGACTCTTAGAAAGCAGTTCTGATCAGAAAACAGAATCCACAAACACATCACACTAACATCAATTAGTATTTCTAAGAAAATGTTGAAACCTAATGAGAATTAATTATAACAAAGTTTGGGGTAACCATGTATTCCAACGAAAATGGAGAAAGAATCAACGAAAACATCACCTGCCGCCGACGGTGAAGATGGAGTGGTTACAAAAGCAACGAAAATGAAAGCCAACAAATTTCTCCCTTTGTTCCTGCAAGAAAAAACGAGCAGCAACCATGGAGAAAGAATCAACGGGACGACTTCCATGAACTCCGGTAGATCGTCGTCGTTCCACACTACTGAACACTTCTACACGACGACATATTATTCTTTCTTCCCGAGAGCGCCGTGTTAGCCTTCGAACCGGCGGGACTTAACGTACGGTTTCTTGCCGGCGAACGAGCTAAACGACGAAGTAAAAGCCATCTTCACAAGCGCTTTTCAAAAATGGTCGGCCGTTATACCGTTGACCTTCACGCAAACGGATTCTTACTTTCTCGCCGACATCAGAATCAGGTTTTGCGGCGGAGACTACGGAGACGGCGAGCCATTCGACGGGATTTTAGGGACGTTGGCCCACGCTTTTTCTCCGACAAGCGGGAGGCTCCATTTGGACGGGGAAGAGAACTGGATAGTTTCCGGTAAGGGAGTTCTGAGAATTTGGGTGTTTGCGATTTGGGATATATGGGGTGTTTGGGATTAGGGTTTTTATTTTAAATTACTTTTTTATTTATTAATAAAAAATATTATTTATTTTTATTTTAAATTATTTTTATATATAATAATAATAAAATATGTCATGTCATACCTAAATATTAATAAAATAATTCAAAGTGACTAAAATAGGTCAAAAGTATGTCAAAAAAGTAAAATTTAATGAGTAAATTGAGCGTTTTTAAAGTTGAGTGACTAAAAAAGATCAAATGACTAAAGTTGAGTGATAATTTCAATATTTCACCGTAAACATATATATGCCAAGTACTACTTCGATATGTATATAACTATATATCATATGCTACACACACAGCTTGATTAACCCCTCATTGGAACCAGAAAGACGAGTCTTACTAGTTTTTCGATCTTCGATTAAATGTTTTTATTTTGATCCATAATCATGCAGACCATATATATTAATGCAACAAAAGAAAGAAACATTTTCACATTTCCACCTGCAAAAGCTTTGAGAGAAATTTTAGTCTACATTCTTGTGTTACAGCTCGAACAGCTCGAACAACTCGAACACTAGAAAAAATCTACATGTAACAGACAATTAACAACGGTCAATGGCTCCCCTCCCATCTGTTACTTGTAGGAGACTTGCCTTTGTTCGATTTCACTAAGGATTTGTAGAAAGAAGAAAAAGCTCCTTTCAACTCATCTGGAATTGGGAGTGAAAGAGGATAACCCCTAAACCTGACCTAAAAAAAATAGCCGAATCTAAGAAGTCGTGTTTGAAAACTTATCCCTCAAATATCACCTTTTAAGTTTACTTAATTAAACTTTTTTTTATTTAAATTTGATGCCTACAGTTTGTTTTTTTCCTAGTAAGGTATTATTTGTGTTTTTTAGTCCAATTCAATATTTGAACCGGACACTCTGACGTGACATGTGTATTTGACAGTTTTATACATAATGGTATAATTTATTACAATATAATCGGTTATTGAAATATCATATCATCTCATATTAAATTTAATTTTAAGCTGAAAACAATTTATATCTATCACATTAGAAAAGAATAACAAATCTAATTCATGTGGCAAATTGTATATTAAATCTAATTTTAGGCTGAATCCACTAATTAACGAGTGATTAATAATACTTATGTTATCTCTATTTTATATATATTCAAATTTCGGTGTTTATCTTAAAAATATAATATTTTTCTATTTAATAAAAAAATTAATTTTAAGCTGAAAACAATTATCTAACCCAATAAGCAATTGGGTCAATGTCAAAACCATTAAATTGAACTTGAAATTTCATGAGCTTAGTATTGGGTGATTTAAGCTAGTCCATGAAACCCGTCATAAATCAGCCCATTTGAAAACCAACTTGTGCTGCATCACTCGGTGCCCATTTTTTTTAGTTGCCCTCCCGGTTTTTAAAGTTTCGCCATAATTAATTTGGACCAACCTATGCCGCATACCTAGTTTTGGTAGGTGAATCTTTCAGCGGGAATTTTCTATATACACAATGATTCGAACTCGAAACCTGCTTAAACGATACCAAACTGCTTAATACTTAGACCAAGACCGACCTCGTTGGTTCACCAACTCGGTCCCCTTTCTGATCCCAAACAAACATAGGATTCCAATCCCAAGTGTTAAAAGTACCCATCAATAGTATTAGTAGCCACAACTACCAGTCAACAACACTATTCATCAAGGGCAGGGCCCTTTGGATCTCACTTAACTTGTTCCTTTGAAATCTCTCCGGTTTACAATCATTTCTCCGGCTCCTCTCAATTCGTTATTAGGATGATATTTTCAATTCAATTTATTCTATTTAGAACATCAAAATTCGAATTACTGACTTTTACTTTTTAACATTTCGTTCTGGTGATATTAATGCCCCGTTTTAAAGCATTTAGGAGCTATGGGACCCTTGTGACATGAAGAGCATCAATACAGTTCAACCTAGCTACTTATTTTCAGCTTCAGTATCTTTTAGTAGGTGTGTGCATATTATAATCTTAAAACTTTGTAACATTTGTCGACGTGAGTCGATTCGGTTAGAAGAATATTCATCGGTATGAGTTTCGTTAAGAGTTAGATCGATTTGGTTTGATCGGATTTTTAATGAATAGTTGGTAGAAATAGCAAGCAGAATGTTGTAAAATTTGTTTAATGAGTAGTGTTTTTCGTTTTCCAGTATCTAATTGGAACATGTGGGGTGCATTTGTGGTCTGGCAGGGCTCAAGGGTTATTATAAAAGTTGAAAGACATGGCCTTAAACTACACCTTGAGAACAATCATCAAACAGTAATTCAAAGGGTGTGTAGCTTGTCAAACTAAACCAAGTCTCTCTCTTTTTAACCGCATTATTTTACTTATTAACCGATTAATTCAGATCAAATTTTACAAAAATTTAATATATCGACAATTCTCTTAACTCAATTTTCTCAATTTATAACATCAATATTCAAATTCTGACTTTATTTAAAAGATTTAACGTCTCATCACACTAAACAAACTGATTATCATTGATATACTAAGTATTTTTAAACTTATCTTTGTGGTTATAATTTCAACGAGAGTCAAGATTTGATGACATTTCAATGAAGAAAAAACAGGGCATCTGCTGCTATATTTAATTGGCGAGAATAGTAAGCAAACCAACCTTTAAGCAATGGCTAATATATAAAACATTTATGGTGTCAAAACCCACAAAGATTGACAATATTTTGAAGGCATTGAAAAGAGTCAAAGAGCAAAACAAAAGGCTGAGATTTTCTTTTGTCCTATGGGTATAAATATGGTTAATAAGATCTCACCCACCACCAATAATGTTGTTCAACGATCGAATATCTGTTAATTTAATAAGATGAGACGTTAAGTTTTTAAAACTAAGTTAATAATTTATATCCTCATGTTATGAATAAAGTAAATTACATTAAAAAATCATCATCCTCATAACAAATTTCTACAATATTTTATTTGAATTAGTCGATCGATAAGTCAAATACCGTTAGAAATTTAGAAGTAAGGAATGCCTTGGTATATAGTAAAATTACAAGCTAGCTTTTATATATATATATATATATATATATATATATATATATATATATATATATATATATATATATATATATATGATTCTCTTACACTATTTAAAACTTAAAAGATTTATACTTTTTTAGACCATTAAATGAAGGTAAATAGATGATTGTGATTAAAGATAAAAAATATAGAGATTATCACAAAAAAAGAGATAAAAAATAATCTTAACTATTTATTATCTTCATCCGACAGTTCAAATATATATATATATATATATATATATATATATATATATATATATATATATATATATATATATTTATTGGTCTCATCTATCTCCATCACCCTTAAAAAGGTAGAATAGATACAGAGAAAGGAAATAGAAAGAAGGAAGAAAGCGCCATTCCTATCCCTATCCATCATGGCAGACCTTTTTATGTCCAAGACTCACCCTAATTTTTAAACTTAAACAAATTTAAAATTCCATTCAATCATATTTGATCGAAACTGTAAAAATTTAATTTTAATTTAAATTATTAAAAATTATATTTAGAAATCAGTTGTCTGAATCGATCAAATTCAATTCAAATCAACTCAATTCTATTTTTTATTAAAAAAAATACTTTGATATACAAATTTATGTAAAAATTAAAATTTAGTTGTTTAGTTTAAGGCTTAAGTTATATGATTTAGACTTTATGATTTTAGGTTTAGTGTTAGAGATTTATGTTTTTAAAATTAGAGTTTAGATTTTAGGGTTTTATAATTTATATAGAAAATATTGTGTAAATTATTTTTACACAGATTTCTGTACAGAGGTGGTTCAAACGTTTATGGGGTCTTGTGCAGTTTATTAAAACGAGTCTTTTTAATATATAATCTCAAAGATATATGAGGTATTTTTAAAATAATTTTTATTTTAGTAAAAAACTATATTATGATACATCTTTAAAGTTATTTTTATTTTATTTTTTTGTAATTTTTTAAACTAAAATCTTATGTTTTCTCTGCAAATATTTAATTCAACTAATTTGGGGTCTTTTTTTTCTTGGGGACTTAGTGCGATTGCTCATTTCGTACATGTCCAAACCTCTCATTGCTTGTGTATCGAAATATAGTTTTTTTATATTTCACCTTTTTAAAAAAACTAAAATATTACATAATATCCATACTTATTTTCATAATTAATTCAAACCCAGCTTTTATCACTTGTAAGAATTTTTGTTTATTTGGATTTGGATGGTATTTTTTCAAAGGGACAAGATGAGGGCCATTGAATATAGTACCCTTTTAAAGTCATTTGAATTAAAGAAAGAAAATGAAATGACCCCACCATATTAAAATTGCCATTTTTTTTTGTTCAAATATAACTTTCATTGCAAAACAAACAGGAAACAACAGACACTAGACTCGATAACCAGGAGGTTCCCCACCTTGGACCAAACAAGACGGGGAAACATCCCCACAGCAAACCAAGCAAGACATACATGAGCAGGCCATAGAACAGAAACAAAAGACAGACCAAAAGAAACTAAAAACATAAACCCTAAACGGGGAGCAAACTACCAGAGCCATCAACCTAGGGATGGTATAACTGGTAAACTTCAAGCAACCGACCAGACTTAAGCTGGAGACAAAAGGCTTTTCCACAACGTTGGATAATATCGGAACACCATGTCTTCGCCTGAGAGCTCTATCCAGAGGCAGGCTTCCGTTGCATCGGCGACGGTCCTTATCAAGGCAATCGGCATCGTGAATAACCATCGAACATTGATAAAAAAAAAAGGACTCCAGCTGCTTTCGGCTTGCAACCACCAATCCGAGGCCAACCGGCCAACAAAGAACATACGCGACACCTAAGATCGACAGCTTCAACCTTAAGGCGTAAACACAGAAAAACCTAAAAGACGGGGACCTACATAATGCATGGCACCGACATGTCCCCCTAGAGAAGGTGCCAGCCTTATAAGCAATCATGGAGTTATCGGATAACCCACAGCGGAGTTATCCGACTCAGCAAAAGCGTCATTGAAGCCACTGTTAGTGTTTCCCTGTTCCTCCCCGTCACTAATAATGATTTCCTCGTTGAGGATATAATCAGCATTCATGCACATTGAGGGCATCTTCGTTATCTTTTTGCCGAAAGGATCTTCACCAAGCTCTAAAAGCCCCACTTCATCCACCATTATACGAGAACATTCCATTGAGTATTTGCGTCTAGCTGCTTTCTTTATCAACGTTAACCTCTTGGTTCCAAACGTTCTTCCTTTCTTCCTTTTTTCAATGTTATGAATTATGGTGGAATTGTTGAAAATGGAATTCGGAAATAGTGCAGCTTTCAGCACCTCATCATTGGCAGCTATACCCCTTTCTGCAATGCACCAATTTCCAGGACTAACTTGCACAATGGCTTTGGAGACTTCATTCCAGAGTTCCCGACGATGGATTTTGCTTATGTATTCACCTTCGTCATTGTCTCGTTTCCTCTTCTTATTACAGGAAACTTCCATTTTATTCAGGCCTTCAGCAAGGAAACAACCCCATAGACCTTGGGAGTCCAAAGGTGGACTAGTCCATTTGTCCGGCCCGTGTTCAAAGCCCACTTCCGTGTGAGAGACTCTATCACTAGGTTGATCAGTCTTCTCAAGGAGATTCAGCAGGCCTTGCTTAGGAGCTGAGGAAATCTCCAAACTTGGGCTCGAAAGTAGAGGAAAATCTTTGATATTTTCCTCAAAAATGTTAATTGCCCCAGTAGAGAGAGAGGAGCCAGGTTGTAAACTGCCAAAACCGGGTAGGCTAGCGTTGACAATTCGCTTAGGTGGCCCAGGTGTAGCAGACAAACATAATGATGACTCTGCCATTTCGGATACTCCTAGGGATTTCCTATGATTAGGATGCATCAAGCCTTTGTCTTTAGTGCCTGGGCTTTTTGTCATTTCTCCTCCCAAAAGTTGCCGTTTGTTGTGACTCGAACTAGCTTCCCCTGCGTTTCCTATTGCAATGGAGCCTCCAGGTTTCAGGTTTTTTCTGATGAAAGTAGCTCGGAGCCACGACCCGAATCTCCCAGAAAGTTTGAACATAGTCGTATCGTGTCGACACTCTCTTTCAACGTGCCCTAGCCTTCCGCAACGGAAACAGAATTTTGGCAAGCCAACGTATTTGAAGGCAACCTCCAGAGGTTGATCTTTTTTCCTGTTTAATATGAACCCCGGTTTCAAGGGATCCTCGACCCTAACAGCCACCCTAACGCTGACCTCCCCAAACCTGTGTTCAATGCTCCCATCATCCAGGGTAGAACCATAGTAAACTGGAAATAACTTCCCTATCCTCCTTACGTTCTCAGGAGTGATCAACCCAATGGGCAAGTTATGCACTTGGACCCAGAACTCTTAAAGGGAGAAATCAATTTCTTCAAGAGCCTTTTCTGGTTGCCAATCTTTCAGGATCAAAAGCGAATCTTGAATGGCCCATGGTTTTCCCCCGAGAATCCGTAGTCTCTCGTCTGTCGATGGAAAGATAAAGAGGAAAAAGTTCCTCCCTAGATCATGGCATTCTACTCCTTCACTCTTCCAGGCTTTGCGGATAATGGCTGTTAAGGTTAACGGCTTCATGGTAGTTGGCGAGAGCAGTTTCCCGACAAGAGCCTGATTTTTCAGAGACATGTTGACATCCCCATCTTCATTTAATTCGAGTTCATCAATGAACTCTTGACTTACCAAACTTGGGTCAGCAGGGTTGTTGGGATAACCACTGTTGACAACCCCCATACTTAAAGCCGCTGTCGTATGCATGGCAGGAGGCGAGGCAAAACAAGAGGACTAGGACAGAAAGAAGGAAAAAAAAGGAGCAAAACAACAACAGAGAACGGGAAAACAGAACAACCAAGGAAAACCTAAAAACAAAGGGAGAACAAGAGGAACCAAACCCAACTAAAGGAAGTCAAAACACCTCACTGTTCCGGCCCTGAGGTCCAGGCAAACTGTGAGTGGAAAACTTTAGGAGGGAAAGCTCTTGACTCTTTCACGGCTTTACTTTTTCCTTTTTATTTCTTTGCTTTATTAAAAAAAATTGCCATTTGATTTTCTACCCATTTAGAGTTTGCATTTTAGTTTGAATAGTACATCACAAGACTTTGGGAAGAGCATGTTAATAGGACCCTATTAAATATTTGATAGTGCTTTCCCTTTGTGGGGTATTTTTTCTCTTAAAATAAGAATTCCCCTAAATCCTTACCCATCAAATTTATATTTAGTTTCTTTTAGTTTTAAGGAGGTTCAAAAAATTGGGTATTATCAATATTTAATTTTTTTATAGTAATCAAATATTATAAAAATTTAGTATGTTTATAATAAAATCCTAAAAAAAATTTATAAAGAAAAGTGCTAAAACATTTGTGAGTGGCGAGTTTAAATTATAAATATGCTCTATTAAAAAAAATACAAATATGCTTTGTATCTATGTGTTTAACACATCATTTATAACATATATGGGACCACTAATTGATTTGTTGTTTATCTATTATTGCTATTATTCTCTCCCATCTAAATATAACCCTTTATTATTTGAATACTTTGTTGGATTCAATTTATTTTATCATGGCCCTGTTTGATCAAATGAGGTTTGACCGGTCAAATTCGATAATTTGAATGTCTGGTAAATAGCGGATTGAAATATCGAATTGGGGTGAAACCTCTAATTTTGAAAAACTGCTAATATAAATTTTTTGATATTAGAGGTTTTGACATAAGGGTTATAAAGATCCTTTTACCTTTAACAATTATCAAAAACTTACAGATAACTTAAATTTAACCATTGATTGGTTTAGTGGCCAAAAATGCTCATATTGCCTCACATCTTTTATGAGTTCGAATCCCGATGTAAGAATATAATCTATGTTTAATAAAAATATTATTTATTGTTTAACAAAGTTTATATTTTAAAGCTTTTATAGTTCTACAAAAGTAAATATTTTGTTTTGAGTTCAATTACAAATGAATAGATAATTTTCATGTTAGTTTTAAAACGTTAAATGTTAACTCTGTTAAAAATTAATTTTTTTTTATTAATATACAAAATAAATTGATTCATTTAATAATAGATGATCGAATTTTAATCATCCATTTAATAGTAGAGGGATAAGTTTTGCATTGAGTAAGTGCAAACAAATATGATACGACATTTTTAAATGGCATCATATACTATTCATTTAACATAATTCGAACCATTACATAAATTTTAAAAAAACTAACTAATAAGAATATTTTATTTTATTTTATTAAATAAATACAGAGGAAATATGATAAATCACAAAGAAAATTTTACAAAAATGAAAATATGATCCTAATATAACAATGACAATAGATTAACAATTAGTTGTGTCACAACTCAATTACAATCTTTCTAAGGTGACAGCGAGCATCTAATAATGCTTTCAAATCAAGAATAGATAAAAAAAATAAACAAATAAATGTCAATTGTAGAGGAGTTGTTAAATTCAATTTTAAGAGAGAGAAAAAACATGTTATAAAACAAAGAAAATGTTTTGTAAGAATAAAAAATTTCACTATATACATTAAAAGAAACTCAAAAAATAAAATACTACAAAAATGAAAATATATGAAAATAAAAAAAATGAGAGAGAAGAGAAGGAAAGAAAAAGAATTAATGACCGCATGACAAAAATTATGATGAAATATGAATGATAATAATTTAATCAACGGTTAACAACCTCACTCTTCTTGACAACTAAAGAGAATAACTTGAGGGGAAAAAAAGGAAAAAAACTGAACAATTTATCGATTTTAATCAATAAAAATACAACAATTCAATGTATAATAATAATAATAGATTATATAAACATATCACATTGTAAATTAATAAAACTTAACTTACACTCCAAAATGAACCAACAAGACAATAAGTGTTTTAGTGAAAAGTGGATAATGTTCATTTTAGGAGATATTAGTTCAAATCGTTTTGTTTACAAGATGTATACTTATCGTCAAAGAGTTAAGAATATCTATGAAAAATTACTATTTTGTAATCTTTAGACTATTCAAGAAAAAAACTTACACTACAAAACTCAGTTATTAATATGGATAAAAATCCTCTACACTTTGATGCCTATCTCTATGTCTCAGCACTGAAAAATCAAATTATAAACTCTAACCCTAATTCTAAATCCTAAACTATAAGCCTTAAAAAATGTAACATACCTCTAATTCCCTAAACTATTACCCTGAACCTTAACCTTAAACATTGGCCCTAAATATAGTGTTTTAGTGTGGGGCACTAAGAAAGGACAATAGATTTTTATTCTATTAGTATGATGTAAATCAACAAAGTATAAATGAAAGGAATGACTAATTTTTTTCCTTCAACTGTTTGCGAAAAGTATAAATGTCGATGAATAAATTTATTAGTGTATCCAAAAAAAACTTGCATTTTAAGACATGTATTTTTTCAATAAATCAAAGGTTTTACCTTTTTCTTGATTCAATGCTTAAAAAAACAAAAGAAAATGCCTTTAAAATTAGTTAATTAATTAATACTTTAAAGAAAATTTCAGAATACTATTACCCGACAATCATGCATGATTGTCGGCTGCATTTTCCTAGGAATCATTTTTCTCGTATTTGAAATAACATGAACGGATACAATAAAGCAAGATATAATATAACGACCCTTTATAATATATATATATATATATATATATATATATATATATATATATTTGTGCTTTTTACGTAGGGTTAAAATAAATTTACACAATATAAAACTCTTTAAGTTTTATATATTTTTTGGATCGTTAGATGGGAGAAATGAATAGCTTAGATTAACTCTTTACTCTCTTTTTTCTAAGTGATAATATTCACATATTTACTGTTAATCTCATCCATTCGTTTCACTCATCCAACGGTCCAAAAAACGTGTAAAACTTAAAGAGTTTTACACTGTGTAAACGGATCCTATCTCTTATATATATATATATATATTTGTATAATAAATTATGAAGAAAAACTGAAAAGGTGAAAGATACAATGAATTATACAGAATCAATCAAGATAATTGGCCGCTACGACATTTTAATTAATTGGCCTCCAACTTTGACATGAACATCTTTGTAATCTCAAGGTGGTTATAAAAACTATTTTTCATATAATATTATATTAATATATGTTTATGAATTGATCGATCGACTAATTTAGATTAAGTATCGCAAAAGTTTATTATGAGATAATCTTTTCAATTCAGTTTACTCCATTCACAACGTTAAAACTCAACATGTTATCTTCACCTAATTAATATAAGGAAAAATTATACAAATCATCATTGAACTTTACTCTATAGCCTATTCTAGTCACTGAACTTTTAAAACAACCAATTTACTCACTAAATTTTATACATTTAATGCTTTTGGTCACTCTAGATTATTTTATTAATATTGGGTATATCTCCGGTGGCAATCCACTGTGTTTTGGTTAGGGTTTTAAAAGGTTTCTTAGAATAATCATGATAAAGGAAGCTGAAATGTGTGGAAAGATTGGTTTTATATAATATAGAAGAGATCGAGAAGAAAATCCAGTTCATGGTGAATAGGATAAAGTATAGAGTTGGTTACTTAGTTACGGGTGAAGAGTGTGGCCGGTGGAGGTGAAGGGAAGAGTTTTGGGGTTTGTGGATCGAGGTTGGATATGATTTGGGTTTTTTTAAAATTATTTTTATATAAAAATAATAATAAAATATACTTTTGTTTTTATTTTAAATTATTTTTCATATTTAATAATAATAAAATATACTGAGTTATACTAAAATATTAATAAAATAATTTAGAATGACAAAAAAATTAATATATAAAGTTCAATGATTAAAATAAATCATAAAATAAATTTCAATAATAATTTAATAATTTACCGATAATATAATATCTCGTCCCGTTAAACGGTGAAAAGTGAACCTTAGTCATCATCATAGCATTATAAGTTTCTTATTATTGTTGTGAATTTGACATTGTCTTGAGATTTCAAAAAAATAAATTTGATCCAATCCTAATTTTGTGATCTTGTGCTTGTTGTACTTTCTCGTGATTTGGGGTGAATCACATGAAACCTAATTCAATGACGGTCAAAAGGAGTGATCAAGAGATTTCCGTGGGAAAAAAATGTAAAAGTTTATGTTTGATAAATATCGGTTTAGGCCAAAATTAGAAGTTTGATAAGTTAAATTCGTAAATTTGAATATTTAGTGAATAGCGGGTTGGATTAGTAAATTGGGGTGAGACATCTAATTTTGAAAAGCTGCTAATATGAACCATTTAAAATTAGAAGTTTTGACATAAGAGTTATAAAGACTATTTTACCCTTAACAATTATAAGAAATCTTCAAATAATATAAATTTAACATTTTATATTTTAATTCTTCACCATGATGTACTTACACTATGATATTTGTAAATCAATATTTTTTTAATTTTTTTAATTTTCACACATTTAAATGTATAAAATTTAATAATTAATTAAATTGTATTAAAAATACTTATATAAATAATAAATTAATATATAAATACTTTAAATATGATAAGTAATGTTATATTAAAAAATATTTTTATAATCTAATTAATATTAATAAATATAAAATAGTGATAACTAATAAAATATTTGAACAAATATCGAATATAATCATGTCCTTATATGTTATTTTGCTTGTTTAAATAATCAAACAACTATCAGTTATCAGTTGATTTTACCAAACACTTTTATACAATCAGCTAATATAATCTGCTAATCAAATCAACTAATACAATCAACTATCCACTATCAGTTAATGTAATCCGCTATCAGCTATCCGCTAATTATCAAACATGTCCAAAATATTTAGACAACAAATGATAAAGTGGCATTTTTAATAATTAATTTTGATATTCGATTAACTAAAACAATGAACTTCAAGGAGTTTACACTGTCATTCCAATAAACTCACAAATATTTGAAATAATTATATTTACTTTTTTTATTAAAATTATATAGATCCAGTAAAAAAATAACAAGATTTGTTTTAATATGTGTACGGCTGAATTAAATCAAATATTATTTATCCCAAAAAAAAGTTAAATCAAGTTTTTTTTGTAAGAGTCATATGAATTAGCGAAACAAATCATACAAAAATAATATCCACGCATGCTTCATTAAAAACTTCTAACCTAAAATGAAAAAAGAGAGTACAATACGCGGATATATGAAAACAAATTAGCGCATAAAATCACTCCAACACACGAAGCCAAGTAGAACGATCTACTCCTCCTTTAGCCAGAACATCGACCACGCTATTCACTTCCCCAAGCACATTATAAAAACATATGCAAGGTAAACGACGACACTCTTCATCAACATGACAAAAAATACCTCATAATTTTCATGTTCGATGAGAGTGATTCAATACCCAAGACACAACAACGATGGAATTCGATTCAATAATAATCGCAGGCCCTGAGCACGGCTGGGAATCGACCAGCATCTCCAATACAAAATCAATCGCCCATAACTCTATTTCATTCGACTCCAACTCTCTCAAAAGGCTCGAAAAGATCGTTAAGACTTTTTCACACGAGCGTCGTCATACTCTCCCACACCCCGCCAAAATTAAATCAAAATTATATATAATTATATTTTTTTAGCGATGTCCTAACTCTTTCAGAAAATGTCTATGAATTGCCATTCATTGAACAATCGAATCCCACAATCAATTAGTATTGCATTATGTTTTAACCAGGGGCGGAGCTAAAAATATATTTAAGGGGTGTCATTTTTTAAAGATATTTAAAAATGATTAATTATTTATAAAGGGGTGTCATTTTATTCATAAAAAAAGTGTCATTTGTCCATATTTTTAATTTTTTATATACAAATTATATAAGAAAATTAAGTTTTCAAAAAATTTTGAGGTGTCATGAGACACCCCAATTCAAAGTGTAGCTCCGCCAGTGGTTTTAACCCTAGAATTTTACGAGGATGGTCACGACCATGAAGAAGGTAAGAATTTTAACTTTTGCAAGCATAAAAAGTTAAAATTTTTAACTTTTATATTTGGGTTGAAAAATACTTTTCAAATACATTTTTATAAAAAGTTATATGTTCAGTATTACAATTAACTCTAAAAATACTTTTGACCCTAAAAACACTTTTAAGAAACAATATTAAACTATATTGAAATTTAACTGCGCCAATACATGGGGGGAACTCTCTGTGTGGGCGAAATAGACTCGACCCAAATCTATTTTTTTATATTTGAAGTTAGATTCAATTCGACTTAAAATGTAAATTTGAAAGCAAGGGGAGAAAAAACATAGTTTGAAGAGTTATTAAAAAAAAAGGGTATTAGAATACAACTGTTTGTTGGTTATTAGTTAGAAATTTTCTTTATTTTCTTTTTAGTTTTCTTTAGGGTTTATTTTAGTATAAATAAAAACTCTAGTCAATAGTCTGATGTTGACTTTGATCATATTATTGAAGACTTAATAAAAGTTCTTTTTTTTTCTATTTTCTGTTTCTAATATCGTGTAGTCGAAATCCCTAAGGGATATTTCTCCCCCTTTCTTCAAACCCTAGCAAACCACCTAAATCTGATATGGTATCAGTTGACTCCATTCTGCTGCGTTCCTCCGAGACAAACGACGGTCGTTCTGTTCGTGTTGATGATCCGAATAACGAGTATTACGTGCATCCCAACGAAAATCCTGCGTTAGTCTTGACTTCGTCGCTCCTCACCGGCAACAACTACCACGGCTGGGCGAGATCTATGAAGATGTCGCTAATTTCGAAGAACAAATTTCGGTTCGTTGATGGCTCGATCACAAAACCCAAGAAAGATGATTCTTCCTACACCGCCTGGATGAAGTGCAATAATCTTGTGTTTTCTTGGCTCCAGCGCGCGTTAAGCAATGAGATCGCTCAGAGTGTAATTTGGATCGACTATGCAAGCGAGCTCTGGGCTGATTTGTTCGACCGATTCAGCCAAGGGGACCTTGTTCGTATTTCCGATTTGATGCAAGATTTTTACTCACTTAAACAAGGATCTATGCTGGTCACCGTTTATCACACGCAACTTAAGGTACTCTGGGATAAAATCTCGAACCTCCGTCCTTTAATACATTGTGGTTGTGATGCAAATAAATATAGAAAACATGATTTTGTTCTTAGATTCTTGCGAGGGTTAAATGATAATTTCTCTGTTCAGAAGGCTCAGATTCTTATGATGAAGCCTTTACCGTCCATAAATGAGATTTTTGCTCTTGTTATTCAGCATGAAAGAACTTTAGGGTCTAGTATTTCAAATTGTGACTCTTTTGTGTTCTTAGTTGGTCGTGTTCAGTCCCAAAATATGAATAGGTTTTCTGGGAACAAGAATTCTAGTTCTGAGTCTACTGGAAAGAAGTACAGTAATAATTATGGGAATAAAAAGCCAACGTGTACCTTTTGTGGCATATTTGGGCATTCTGTAGAGAAGTGTTTTCGAAAACATGGTTATCCTCTAGGTTATAAAACTAAGTATCAAACTCCTAGGTCTAATCAGGTGGGTTCTTGTGAAACCAATGTCCCTAGTGAGTCTTGTGTTAATCAAAATCCTGGTTATCCTCATGCCTTTACAAAAGAACAATATGAGAGCATTGTTTCTTTGCTTCAAGAACGTGCTTCTTCTGTTTCTCCACATGTTGTTCTTGGTCAAAATCAGAATGTTCAGCCACAAGTTAATGCCTTGTATTCAGCCTTTGTTTCTGATGTTAAACAGACTTCTGAATCATGTATTCTTCTTTCTTCTGAGTTATACTTCAGCATTTCTTTCTGCAACAATGTTTCTCATTGTTACAATAATGTTTCTAATGCTATTTCTCATAATAGTCTTCCTTATCAAAATGTCTCTTGGATAATTGACTTTGGTGCTACTGATCACATAGTCAATGATTTAATTTTTTTCAAGGATTATGATATTGTGCATGATAAGTTTGTGAAGCTTCCTAATAATAAACTAGTTAAGGTTTATCATATTGGTACTGTTGTTTTGCATTCTTTGGTTTTGAAGAATGTTTTTCACATTCCTAAGTTTGGTTTTAATTTGATATATGTCTCTCAATTAGTTCAAGATAGCGTGTATTCTTTATTTTTCTCACATAATTGTTGTGTTATACATGATACACTTTAGTGGAAGAGGATTGGTACAGTTAAGCAAATTCAAGGCTTATATCATCTTTGATGTTTCAAATTTGGTTTGTCATTCTTCTGTTTTTAATAATTTTGTTTCTGAAAATGTTGTTTCTGAGAATGTTTTTTATTCTGCTGGTATTGCTTCTGGTAGTTCTTCTAGTCTTAGTAGTGTTTCTGAAAATGTTTCTGCCTCAAGTATTGTTTTTCTAGTCATTCTTTGACTCTTTGGCATGCTAGACTAGGACATCCTTCTTCTAGAAGGATGAAGTTTTTTGCTGAGATAAACAATGATATACCTTTAGGAAATGTCTCTGGGTGTGAGGTTTGTCATTTAGCCAAACAGAAGAGACCTTTTTTTCCTATCAGTAATTCTGTTAGTGCTTCTCCCTTTGACCTTATTCACATGGATGTTTGGGAACCTTTTTTCATTAAAAGCTTGCATGGACATTCATATTTTTAACCATAGTTGATGATAAAACTAGGTTTTTATGGATTTTTCCAATGCATAACAAAGGGGAAGTTAGAAGTTTTATAATCAATTTTTGTTCTTTTGTTGAAGTTCGATTTTCAAAACAAGTTAAATGTATAAGAAATGATAATGCCAAGGAGTTTGAAATGACTGAGTTTTTTAACAGTAAGGGCATTATACATCAAACTTTTTGTACATACACACCTCAACAGAATAGTACTGTTGAGAGAAAGCATCAACACATATTGATTGTTGCAAGATCTTTAAGGTTTCAAGCTAATTTACCTCTCTGTTTTTGGATAGATTGCATATTGCATTATGCCTTTTTAATCAATGTTACTCCCACACCTGTTTTAGAAAATAAAACACCCTTTGAGTTACTTTTTAATTCAAAACCTAATTTGAAACATTTGAAAGTTTTTGGTTGTTTGACTTATGTTTCTGTTTTGCCTAAGTCCAAAACAAAAATGCATCCTCGTACCTCTAAATGTGTTTTCTTAGGGTATCCTAAACATACCAAATGTTTTAGAATTTTTGATTTAGAAACTAAGAGCATATTTGTTTCAAGAGATGTAACCTTTTCTGAAGAACTGTTTCCTTTTAAACAAACATCCAGTGATGTTGTGCTTCCTGTTTATGAAAACTCTCATTTTTCTGATGATGTTGTTTTAATGAACAACTCTGAACTTTTGCATCCTGTTAACAATCAAGTTCCCTCCGTCATAAGTGATTCTGTTGTGAATTCAGATAATAATTTGAGTTCTATTGCAAATACGAATTCCCTGATTCTGATTCTATTCACAATCATTCTGTTGATTCTCATACTTATGCTGGTAATTCTAAACCTGTTGACTCAAGTCAACAATCCTTTGTTTCTACTCGGCCATCTAGAAAGAGGCAACTTCCAGAAAAGTTTAAAGATTTTAATGTTTCATTGCCTAAGGTAAGAACTTCTCCTCATCAAATTGCTCAAGTTTTATCTTATCATAATATATCATCTACTCATAAGTCTTACATCAATAATGCTGAAGTATTAGATGAACTTAAGACTTATAATCAAGCAATTAAACATGACTGTTGGAAAGAAGCAATGCAAGAAGAAATTAGAGCTTTAGAACTTAATAAAACTTAGCAGCTTGTCTCTTTTCCCCTGGTAAAAGTACAATAGGTTGCAAATGGGTTTTTAGCAATTAAACATGACTGTTGACTTTGACCATATTATTGAAGACTTAATAAATTTTTTTTTTGTTTCTAATATCATGTAGTCGAAATTCCTAAGGGATATTTCTCCCCTTTCTTCAAACCCTAACAAACCACCTAAATCTGATAGGGGAGAAAACAACAAAATTAGGGCATGGGGAGAGACAAAAGATGAAAGTTGGTATGTGTAAAAATTAAAATAAATATGGGAGGGAATGAGGCTAGTCCCTACAAGGCTACAAATACCGCACCTATTATCTCCCTCATTGGCCTCCCCGTGCCATTCTCATGGGCCGGTGGCTGTCCCACTTCTCTGCTAAAAAATCATTACTCTATTCACATAATAATAATAATAATAGCATATGTCCTCGAACTATGATTTTTATTTTAAATTAGTCTCTAAATTTTTAAATATTTTAATTTTATCTTCGATCTATGCTTTTTATTTTAAATTGGTCCATAAATCTTTGAACGTTTCAATTTTATCCTCAAACTATGATTTTTATTTTAAATTAGTCTCTAACTTTTGAATATTTTAATTTTATCTTCGATTTATGCTTTTTATTTTGAATTGGTCCATAAATCTTTGAACGTTTCAATTTTATCCTCAAACTATGATCCTCATTTTAATCATATATCAATGCTAATAAGAAGAGAAATATATCATACACTGACGGTAGAATTTTTTTGTTTCCACAAGTGTCCTAATTTTATGGGTTATAAATTTGATTTAGGGTTTATGAGTTAAAAATTTAAGAATTGTAGCTAGAATTTAGGATTTAGATGTTAGTGTTAATATTTTAGGGTAATACGTTAGAGATTTAAATTTTAACCAATAAAATTTAAATTTTTAGCATAAACTCTAAATTCAAACCAAAATATATAAATTCTAAGCACATAAACTTAAACCCCAAACTACAAATCTTAAACTAGATAAAAAAAAGGTATGACACTAATCCATCACTCCATGGTATAGTTACCCTATAAAAAACACAAATATTCAATGTTACTTTTATGACAATATACAGTTGAAGTTGAGAGATTATAAACAGTAAAACATTATGCAAAAAAAAAAAAACAGTAAAACATGAAATAATGTAGCAATACAGATTCCATTGCTTTTGTGATCATTTAACAATAAAAATTCCATAACATTCAAGTTTCAACTGCCCCTAACAGTTAGCAACACACACGCACAAACTCCCTTTTCCGACAAGTTTGAGCCCCCGAGAATCCTCTCTGTTTTTTTTCCTCTTTACTTCTGCCCATTATTACACCCAGTTCATCTGTTGTTGTTGGACAAAAGAATATCTGTTCTTAGCATTAAAAAAAAACACCTTTATCTAAGAACTGGGTTGTGTCCGGATCTTGTGTTAGAGCCACACATTCCAAGGAAAATATCAGTTTTTCTTTCTTTCTTGACTTTGGAGTCCTAAAGCCAGAGCCGAAGGTGAATATAGTATATAATTTTCTTGTTTTTATTTGCTTTGAATTGTTTAAGTTAACCCATAAAGAGCAAAGTTGGGAATTTTCATTGGGATTTTCTTTGTTTCCTGTTTTTACTCTTCCTTGGATTCCGGGGTTTTCTCAAGAAAAAAAGTCCGTTGCTTTATTGGAATCTGGGATTAAACTGTTGATGGGACTTTGGTTAATATTAAGTGTTTTGACATTGAAACTAGCTCACTTAAAATTCCCAGCTTTTCAAGGGTTCTTAGTTTCTGGGTTTTTGAAGCCAAATTCAACTAAAGACTTCAGCTTTTGGAGCTTGTTGGTTTATATTGAAGAGTTTTTGTGTGTGTTAAAAGTAAGTGGTTATCTTTCAGCTTAAGAAAATGACATTTTTGTTCTTTGTTACAGGATTTTGAAGTTTTGGTTTCTCAATTGTAGCCTGTGTTAGGTTTTAGCTTTAGTAGTCTGTGTAAAAATTAATTTATTTTTACTAAGTTTTGCAAAATCATGCTTGTTTCAGCTTTGTTTAGTGATTTAGGCTTTGTGGCTTAGGGTTCTTAGTAACATAGAGTTCAAATGTTAGGGCTTGAAGGCTTGGTGTTTTTTAGGTTCTAATTTGGAAGTCAAGCTTTTTGTTCTTGGAATTGTTTTGGTTTCTACTTATTGATTTTTTGGATGACTTGATATTCCATAAAGTTGCTTTCTTTTGCTTTGCCAGGTTCATTTTCTTGCTGTTATCATGGATTCCCCACAGTCAGTCGTCTCACCATTCAAGAACTCTGTTGTAGCTGAGCCTGGGAATCAGAGAACCGAGTTTTTCGGAGGGAACGCCGGTGGTTTATCCTCGAATGAGTCCGAGGTTAGCCGAAAGGAACAGAACTCCATTGGGGTTCTTGAGGTTTATGTCCATCAGGCAAGAGACATCCATAACATCTGCATTTACCACAAGCAGGATGTGTATGCAAAGCTTTGTCTCACCTCTGATCCCGAAAGCACAGTTTCCACCAAGATCATCAATGGTGGCGGGAGGAATCCGGTGTTCAATGATAATCTACGTCTCAATGTCCGAACCGTTGATTGCTCTCTCAAAATTGAGATTTTCATGATGAGTAGAGTGAGGAATTATCTTGAAGACCAGTTGCTGGGATTTGCATTGGTGCAACTTTCCGATGTGCTTCTCAAGAATGGGAAGTTGGAGAAAGAATTCTCTCTTTCTTCAACCGATCTGTTCCATTCGCCTGCCGGTTTTGTCCAATTGTCTCTTGCATATGCTGGATTATCTCCTGAAGTAATGACCATTCCTGCAATGCCTACAGATGTGACTGCTGATGAAACTGTGAAGGATTCGGAAACAAATGAGTGTGAGTTGGAAAAGATCGAGTTTCCTGATCCGAAAATTGTGAATGAGAACCAGATGATGGTTTCCGAGTACTTTGGTATCCCGTGTTCTAGTTTGGACTCCGAAAGTTCGGAAAGTTTCGTCACAGCTGATGCTGAGAATCAAATTAGTTCAGACATGGGCGTTCATGTAGTGGAGAGCTTCTCAACTGCTACTGTCAATTCCATCCAAGTCCCTAAGCTTGATTCTCCTCCAAGCAGTGTGGCAACTAACGGGGTTTCGTCTCCATCAGCCGCTGCCAGCTCCGAGTCTACAGATGGTCCGGCCGCTTCAAAAACTACTACTCAGGAACACATGTCAGCCTTGAAAGAGAAAACTGTGGATGTTGGAGATGCTGACAGTCATTCCTCCGCAGCACAAAGCGATTCCACCGCGACACCTGTTGTTTCCGTCAATATCGAGCCCGAGCAGAAGTTGGTGCAGCAAGACATAGTGGACATGTACATGAAAAGCATGCAACAATTTACCGAGTCATTGGCTAAGATGAAACTGCCGCCTCTGGACATCGACAGCGTACCTACCAAATCCGAGAGTTCAAGTACCACCGACCAGAAAATCCAGGCATCGAAAAACACCAGCTCTCGGGTGTTCTACGGAAGTAGGGCTTTCTTCTAAGCTTCCCGATCCTCTGTTCAAAGGAAGACTCACAGGTGACTTTAGAAATTTAGGGTGAAGACCGGAGACTAATACTACTGATAGTTAAATGTGATAATGTATCATGTGATGTGGTCTTTTCCTTTGTATGTGACTTTGTACTGTTTATTTAGCTTTGTTCCATTTCAACTTCTGTTAGTATATATATATATATATATATATATATATATATATATATATATATATGAACTTTTCCTTTTTATAACATTGTCTTCTGCTGATTTTCAACTTTCAAAATAATTGCAAAAAATCACATTCCATGTTAACCACAGTGTAATTTCTGCATGTAATCATATTCTGTGATAATTGGTCCCATTTTCACATGGTGATTTGAGGCCTACAATTTTTGCTTTCTGCTGTTTTGTAATGATAAGATTCAAGATATCATTGGACTTATTACATTCATATTTACTTTGATTTCCATCATAAAAAGGCAATTGGCTAATATATTTGAAATTCAAGGCAGCTAACAAGTTTTGTTTTGCCATTACAAGATAGAAAATAAGATACCATTTTATTGCATGTGCATTAACAGAATCTAAACAGGTACTTCAATGATTTCATTTGCTCTGATGGTCATATGCCTTCTGCAGATCCATGCAATGTGTCCATCATCCCTGTATCTCACTCTCCATAACCCAAATTTATCTGCGATATCCTTTCCGGTTGAGCACCTCCTGTCCCTCAGAAAGTCCACCACCCATTGTTGGGCTGATCTTAGGTCTTGCTGAATATCTCCGGTCTTATTTCGGTTTCGGATTCCGTTTACTCGTCCCATTGCTGCAGTTCCAGCGGCTCCAGCAGCGACTGCTCCTGCAGCTCCATACATTACAGAAGAGTCGGCGAGATGGGCAACTTCCCTGCTCAAATCCGGTATCAGGTTTCCCATACCGGCTGCTAAATGCGCTCCGATTTTGAGAGCAAATGTTACAAGTTTCATGAACTTGGTCATGTATGGAGCTAAGCATTTTACAGCAGTGTTGTCAATGTGCATCACTTCACAACCAACCTGATCTTCAACAACATGCATTTCTCTCCTGTATTCACATAACATGTGCAGCCGAAGAGCGGTTATGCCGGAAATAACGGTGGTTACCAATCTCCTCGAGTAGTTTTCGGTTTGCACGAAGTAGAACATATTGGGTACTTTCCGCCCTTCGACTTGAACATTGAAGTTCACGAGGTAGTTCACTTTGCGATGAAGCTCGATTAGAAGCCTGTGCTCATAATATCTCATTCCCTGAATCTCCTGTTTCAAATCTCTTATTTCTTGTTCAATGATCTTTAATCTCTGCAATACTGTTTCCACTCCCTTGGCTATTCCACCGAAAGAAGGATCAACTTTGTCACTCTCAACAACATTGGATAAAGAGTTCTCTTCTTCAGCTGGATTGTTTTCTGGTGGAACTTGTAGTTCCACGGCAAGGTTGTACAGGTCGTGATATCTTCGGTGCAATACTTCCCGAAAATCATCATCCGATAGGAGGTCTCGAGCTAAATCAAACCCCGCTCTAAGAACTAATTTGCCTGAATCTGACACTGAATCCCAAGTGTGCTGATAATCATACATGCTTTCAGCTGGGACTGAGAGTAGTGCTTGTTTAAGTTGTTGAAGAGGTACAAATTGGGATTTCCGGTACCTAGGAGGGACCAGGTTTTGCACACATTCCGGCCTCATGATATTTTCGATCAAAGTTACACCATGGCAGAGGCTTTGGATTGCAGGAACTATGAGCTGGTTGATAAGCCTGAGTGTTTCGGTTAGGTTCTTGGTGGAGCAGGTGAGGATGTCAATGTAGTAACCCAACTGTCCTCCGAGCTCTACTCGGATATGGATGCCGTTGATGTTTATAGCAATGAGGTATTTCTCAAGGCTATAAGTAGCTCCATGCTGGTTCTTCAATGCCATGATTCTATTATGAAGGTGCACCTGTATTTGCAAATACTGAAACTGAGTGAGAAATTAAGAATAGGACATGAAAATTTGAAAAACTCTCCTTGCTAAAATGTTCTCATGGTGAAGCAATTTGCGAAAGGTACGAAAAAATCTTGCCTGTAGGCGCGGAAAGAAGCCCGGTGTAAGGAACATATGGCTTGAATCATCACACTGAAGATGTCTCCCTGCATAAAGGCAATCAACACCACCTAATTGCCACTTCTGTGGTTTACCTCTGCCTTCTTCGAGAATCGAGGGAATCAATAGCAGAGAATTCGGATCAGATGGGTCTTGTTCATAGCATAGTTCGAGCTTCATCATCATTTTAATAAGGTCATTGGCCTCTAAGTTTTCAAACACCTTTGAACCCATCCCTGGAATCTGACTATGCAAACTTGCTCTTAGAATCTTCTCCAATTCTTTCCGGCTGATGAATCCATTCTCGGCCGAGCTTTGCCTTCTAACCTCTAGTTTTATCAGTTGACTGAGCACTTCACCACAAAACCACTCACAATCCAATATTAGGAAGCCTAATTCATCGAAATATATCACCTCACCGATATGATGGAGACAAGTAGCAACAGCCTTCCTCCTCATTTCGATTTTCTCCTTATTGTCATGTCGAGATCGAATCCTTAGAGGAGAAACTTTAACTTGGCATAGCTCAGCAAACTCTTTCCACTTCATAGCAGGCTTGTTATAATTCTCTGATCTCCAGTCTGATAAAATTTGTATAAGATCATTGCAAAGCTGATAAACTCGAGGAACTCTTTGGAGAATAGTTTTGCTTGTTTTTGTAATGTGATGGGTGAGTTTACCGACCGATGGGGATGATCTTGCATCGACGGTAAACACAGTTGGATAGAAATCAACATAGCCATTGAACTTGTCTCTCAGTTTTTGTATTGAATTCACAGTGGCCTGCAAGTTCTGAGATGTTTGATCGACTTTGTCATAGTGTGTGAGGACTACTGCTACATTCGGTAGCATGCACTGCTGGACTGCCCTTTTCGAATTTGAAACGATGAACCTTAGCCAGTATTGAAGGTCCTCTTCAATCTCCATTGGAGTCTTTGGTTCTCGGTTGCTCGGCTTCCGGAATAAACTGGATACGATGAGGAAAAACGACGCGCTCCCATGTCCAGGAAACATGAGATCATGAAGTGAATAGAACTCATGCTGACCGGCAAGATTCCAAATTGATATCTTAGTGTCTTCATCTTTGAAAGTCTTTATTTTCATGCCAACTGTTCTAACAGCTTGTTCGACCGGATTTACCAGGGTCTTCACTTGTTCGATGTAGGGAAGTTTTGAAGAAGAGAAATTCTGTGATATTGAATTGCAAAGTGTGGCCTTACCTGCATACTCTTGGCCACAAAAGAATACCCTACAGCTCTTGGGCTCAGTAAGTGGCATATCCTTGAGCAAATCATTTTCAGGTTCAGTTTCACTCCTCCCATTCTGACCCAATCGTTGATAAATTGCATCTGCCTTCCCAGTATTATGCAGTGGTGTTCTAGCGAGATCGATATCTTCGATCCAAGGATTGATTTGCAGTGTCTCCATTATTGCCTGCAACACCCTCTCTCCTCTAACACCTTTGCAGCCTTGCAAAGACAAGCACCTCAAACTGGCATTCTTCTCTAAGCTCTTGAAGATTCTGAAAAAATCGTCCGGTCTCATGCTTTGATCATCGATAATAGCTAGCCGAGTCAAAGTTTCATTGGTGGTTAACATCTGCAAAATGGCTGCAAAACCAGATCTCCCTATATTTGTTTTACAGCCTCCAAATGTCACTGACCTTAGTGTAATGTTGGCTTGGCATTGCAAAGCAGAAAACCTACTCAGAGGACACAATAGATGTTCGACGCCTACACCACTGAACCAGTTTCCATCGAGGTGCAAACGCTCCAAATGCCTGTTCTTGAATAGTCCAGCTGCTATATACACAATTCCCTTGTTTTTAAGGCAGGTTTTCGACAAGGTTACCTCTTTCAGGGTTTGATTCTGCTCCAAAACCCATCGAAATTCCTTTGCCCACCGCGATTTTAGGCGTACTCCAGTCATATCGAACGAGGTAACCGTCGAATTCATACCAAGAGCACAAGCAACCCTGCAGGCACCCGAAACATCAATCTTGTAAATCCTAAGAGTGCTGTTTTGAGGTACAAACTCAACCACCTTGGAACTTTTATCACTTTCTCCACTCCATACATGGACTTCCATGGCTCTATTCCTTGCTAAAACAGCAGATATAAGAGGTGTTGCTGTGATCGAGCTCGAGTCGAAAATCGTCAAAAGCTTCAGCATCGAGTTAGATTCAATCATCTTCGAAAGCTCCTCAGCACCTTTCGATCCAATCGAGTCTTCCCATATCTGTAACTCTTCCAAGCTATCATTCACCTTAAGAGCAAATGCAAGCAATGTAGCACCAACAGTCCCAATATGTGATTCAGAAAACATAACCTCTTTGATAGCTCCATTTCTCTTCAAAATATCGGAAAACTCCGACAGACAATCTTCACCGAACCTGTTCCTCCGGAACACGAGTTGCTTGATGTTCAAGTTACTATCCAACAACTCCCCAAGGTTTTGCACTTGTTGCAATTCCCATTCAACACAGTGAAACTCCAAGTTCCTGAGGGACAACAAGGTGCTTTTGGCTGGTCCTAGCATTATAAGAATGAGGGAGAAGTATTCAAGGTCATCAGTGGAAATGTTTATGTTCATGGAGTTTTCGGTTTCTTGATAACAACCAGAAACAGGTTGCGAAAGGTAGAAGGAAATGCTGTGCAGGTTAAGGCTTTCGGTTTCGAACGCTCGAAGAACACATTGAAGATCTCTGAACCTCTGGTTTGATGCCATTGCCAATGTAAAAACTTCAGCAACAACAAAAGACAGCAAAACTTGTCTATCTGCAGGAAAAATCTTTATAAATATTGAAGCTGGTTTCATATGGCAATATGTTACAGTACATTTTGAATTTTGATGCAATTTTTTGCCATATTCTCTCCTTCAGTCCAAAGTTATTCCTTTCAGCAATACAGTTGAAAGGTAAAGATAATAAGATTATTTTATTACAAAAGGGATGTCTTTGCACTTTTTGTTCTAAATTCTAATCCATGTCTCCACTTCATTCTGGTTCGTTTATCAAGTAATTTACTTTGGCTAAATGAGATTAAAAGGTGGCGCTTCTTACATGTGTAAATGGAGGCCTATACCTTTTTGACTTTTTCATTCTCTCTTGTTTCTCATTGAAGAGGATGAAGAATCCTATAAAGGGCAGTTGAGTGTTGGACAAATTAACCTCTTTTCAAGGAAAGTAAAGACAATCTTATTTAATGTGTGATGTCTGTTTTTAAGTATTTTTAATTTTTTTTCTTCAGAAAAGACATGTTTGGACATTCTCTAGAAATGTGTCTAAACCTGTTGAGATTAACTATAGTTTTTATCCATCTCCCAAACATACCTCAGTTTGCCTGGTGAATCTCTTTCTGGGTTTGAAAATCTTATCTTGAAAAATTCATAGGTAAATACAGTACATTGCCTCGAGAGCTGTGCAAATTGGCCAACATGAACATGTGAAATTTTCGGTGCAATCAGGGCCGTGGGATTTTCCTGCTGATTTTGGACCCAGTAAATGTCATTTTCATATGGGAAAAAAACTGGAGCATATTATTCCCCAGTATTTCCTATCATGCCATGAACCACTAAGATTTGAACCATGGCTAGGGATGGCAAAAATACCCGGCCCCGACCCGACCCGAGGTGCCCCGACCCGACCCGGTCGGGTATTTTTACTAAAATTTCGGGGATCGGGGCGGGGCGGGGCGAGAAAAGCTTGAAGTCGGGGCGGGGCGGGTTCGGGTATTTGATAGAAATTCCCCGCCCCGCCCCGCCCCGGTATATTTTTATATTTTTATATATATTTTTATTATATTTATAAAAAATATCATTATATTTAAACATTTTTATGTGTTTTAAAGTTGTTTTTTGTTTTTGTTTTGGTTCGTACATTTTGTAAAATTTGTTTAGATGTTGTTCAAGTTTTAATATATTCGATTCTAACGGTCAATGATTCAAGTTTATTCTTTTAAATATGTAGTTTAACACGTGATAATTTAAAATTAGTTTTATTTTATTTTCTTATATAAGTTTGAAGTCCTTTGAAATCATAATTTGTGATTGTGGTGAAAGATTGATCGAATCTAACATTTACCGTCGACGAAGATTAATTTTTTTTAATTTTTCGGGGCGGGTTGGGGCGGGGTCGGGTTTAAGGGTTATTGTATCGGGGCGGGTCGGGGCGGGTAAATTAATATTTTAATTCGGGGCGGGGCGGGGTCGGGTATAGTATCTTATAGGTCGGGGCGGGTTCGGGGCGGCCAAAAACCCGCCCCGCCCCGCCCCGTTGCCATCCCTAACCATGGCACCCACAATTAGGATACCTGAGGGATTTCTTATATAGTTTTAGACTCGATATAAATGAATTCGATCGTAAAATGACATTTTAATGCGAATCTTTTTTAAGTATAATCACCGGTATTCAAATAATGCGATGTTCGAGTCAGCATTCGAGGATCATTCATGGGGACCTGATCTTTTCTCTTTTTACAAAGATTCACTTGTTAAAAGTTGATGGACCAAGAAAAAGAAGACAAAAATGGGGAAATAATTTGCTCTTTTTCATCATCAAAAGGGCTCTTCTTTTCTCTCAGTCACATATCACTTTGGGCCTTATTCCACAGATGATTTTGCAAAGCTGATGTTATCATTTTCTCTCTTCTTTTCTGGCAAACTTTAAGTGGAAAATCCACATGACAAAAAGCTTACCAACAAGTCCAGAGTCATTATCAGAGGACCACATAATAGTAGCAGCAACTTGAATTATTTTTTATTTTGCGATTTCGGAGTTTTCTTCAGTACAACTGAAGATAATAAGATTTGTTATGTTCACAATTACGATAGACACAATATAACCGAGAATGTATCTACAACCGTAATTAATGCTTGATACAGGGAGCATCAAGTATTAAGCAGGTTGAAACCTCTGAAAAATACAACTAAAATGGCTGTTAATGCAGCATTGTAACATTCAAGACAAAGTGAATAGTCCAAACTTTTCAAACATAAGAGACACATTTACAGCCACTGTAATCAAGCATGCAGAAGATCCAAGTAAAGTTGTGTTTATGTATTGAATCAGAATGTTTTGTTACTTATTTATACGGATAACTCGATATCCCTCTAATGTTTCACACTAGTAAATTGAACAGAAAACTAATCTGAGAGATAAACAGTCCCAGATAATATGACAAGAACCAGCAACTCTGCCAGGGCATTACAAATTTAAAAAAGAAAATGGGAAAAAAAAGTTAATACCCTATGGTTTGATGTACCGCTACCAGTGTGCCTTGCTGAAGATGCCTGGTACTTTAGTTGGAACCAATCTTCCGGAGTATATATACTGCAATATGATTGTACACCTCACTCGAATACCAAGAATCAAACCTAAATATTCACTATTACAATATAAGAGAAGAAAAACGAATCGAATCTCAAACCTTACGGCAACCCCCTTGTAACTGCTCACTCTGAATGTGTATATTTCAAATCAATAACCCTCATTAGTGTCATACGATCAATTTCCTTGCAAGCTGACATAGTAAAACGACAGTTGTATCGAATTCGCAAATCCTTGGCTTGTTTTTGCAAATTTATTCACCCTACATCATAACTTCTTATACCCAAATAACAGACTGCCTAGGCAGCAATTCCTGGATATGAAGCAAAGAGACGAATTAACAGATGCATCAAGCTGGCATTCACTTCTCGAGCCTCGACATATCAGCACAAATAAAATATTCAGAACCGAGCTCAAATAACTGGATGTAAAGTACTGTCATCCAGTGATTCAGTCCTATGACATTAATGATATTCCAATTATTGAATTTCATGACTGCGTAAAGAGAACATTACCTCTATTGGACTGTCTACTTGCAACACTGTAACTTCCAACATAATCCTCAGAGGATCTTGAAGTAACATCTGAGGATGCATTGCCAAGGGCGTAACTGAACGAGCTAGGACCATCCAAGTCAGGAGCTGCAGACTGCCAAGGTGAATCACCATAAACCGAACCACTATGGTAAAGATCCCCATAGGACCCCTTAAAATTACCAGTTGGACCAGCAAAAGACAATGTCGGAGCTGCAACAGTGCCCCCGTCTCTTCCGTATCCTCCCCCTCCTAAACCGTAGTTGTCATCAACACGCCCATAACCAGCAGTCCCACCAGTATAGCCAGAAGCATTGCTTCCACCTTGCACAGGAGGAGGAGCAGTCCAATTAGCCCCAGTATTTCCTAAAGGACCAAAACTCCCCCTTCCAGTCCCCAAGAAACCACCAGGGCCAGAAGCATTTGTGGGATTGCTAAGGCCTCCGTTTCCCCAGATATCCCGAGTAGCAGAGCTCAAATTAGAATCATTTCTTCCACTTCCAACACCATATCCAATAGGAGTGTTATACCTGTTTGAAATCCCACCATGGTACGGGCTAATTATCCTCCCATATCCTAGACTGTTGCCAAAGTTGGAACTTCCACCATAGCCTGTGCTCATTCCCGGTTCCATATCCATACCTAATCCGTAGCCAGTGGTACTAAATGGAGGAAACCCGCTTCGATCAGTAGGAAGAGTATTAAACCTACCATCCATCCTAACTCCAAAGTCAGCAAGTGGGCTAAGATTATATCCCTGACCATAACTATTGAGGAAATTGGCAGCCCTACTCAAACCATAATTATATCCAATCACAGGACTGCGGGTGGGGACTGGAGATAGTTCTTTCGGAACTGCCCTCTTGACCTCAACCAATTTCCCTTTGAGTTCATGAAATGTTTTATGCAGAACTATATCTACTGCTTCCTCTGAATCATAAGTGATGAAACCAAACCCTCTCGGCCTTTGTGTGTTATGATCATACATCACCACAACATCAGTAATTGTACCAAACTGATCAAAGTAGTTCTTAAAGTCATTCTCGGTAACAGATGAGGCTAAACCTCCGACAAAAATCTTTTTCGTGCGTCCAGGAACAGGAGAACCAGTGATGCCACTCATGTTCCGGTTTATAATGTTCTGATCATCCCTAGGAACAGCCTTCTTTGCCTCGACCTGAAAATTGATCAAACAATTAGATCAAATTTTCTATCTCAACCCAACCATTGAATACAAATTCACTTAAACAAAATTATATTCTGTCTAGATTTTCCGTCTACATCACATTTGGCCGATTTTAACTGCACTGTATAGATTTTCTAGTAGTATTTTCGAAGGGGAAAACATGCAAAATACCAATTGAATCTGCAATGTATAAATGAGACTCATAATCAAGGCTCTTACTGTGCGACCATCGATCATATGCGTATCCGTAATTACCCTCTCAGCAACAGCAGGATCAGCAAAGACAATGAAACCGAAGCCACGGGCACGACCGGTAATTCGGTCTCTCATGATCATTGCCTCCACCACTTCTCCGTATTTCCCGAAATACTCCTTGAGACGTTCCTCATCGGTGTCCCAAGATATCCCACCAATGAAGAGTTTACCAAGATCTGATTCCATCTTATCTGCAATCACTATCATCAAACCACCGATTTCAATCCAGAGAGGAAAAAAAATCTAAACTTTTCTAAGAAAAAGTACCAAAATTGGATTCAAAGATCAAAATTTCAAATTCAATCAGAATACCAACACCAATTCAATGAATGAAACTCTCTTCCACAAGTTAAAACGCCAATACCAAATTATCCAATTACCATCAGCAGCTAAAAAGGATCCATCCTTTAGAAAAAGGGAAGCAAAACAGATCGAAATGCAAACAACAACAACAATCAAACAGGAACATTAAAAGGGAAAAAACATACCTTTTGATATGAATTACAGACAGAATCTGATCAAAGACAGAGTTGATAATTGTAAAATCCAATCTAGGATCATCTGGAAACTTCATCCACCAATCAGAAAGCAACCCAAGAATCCTGACAATCAAAAGAATAAAGTTGAAAATTGAGACATGTGGATCAAGACAAAAGAGAAGTCCAGGGAAAGACCAGGAAACAAAGAACAGAAAAGATAGAAAATTTACCATCTTGGAAACGACCCAGATGAGAAAATGGGAAGAAGTTTAAGATCTGAGATTAGAAATGATGACAATGGAAACAGAAGAGGAGGTTCTGCTCTTCATTTTTATTTATTTATTTATTAAAAAATAGCCTTTTCTTCCTTCTCTCCTCCTCTGTTTCTTTTATATATCTTTCTTGGTTATTCCACTCCTCTTAATTAAATCAAAAGAAATGGAATTTGAGAAGAGAGGTAGAGGGAAAAAAGAGAGAGAATATATATAGAAGAGCAAATCCTCTGATGTAAGAATATTTGGAGTAGCTTAAAGAGTGATGACGGGAGATGTTGATGTTTTATTAATATTTTTTCCCCTTCTGTAAGAAAATTTCAATATAAACAAATCTTATTACAACTCAGTATCCATTTAACATAACTATTCTTTGCTTGGATGTAATGTTAGAACAAAATCAAGCTTCAACTTTTGTATTCTTTTAATAAATTTGCATTTTTTTTACAGAATTTATTTCTAGACATGTCTGATAAATATTTGGCATGCTGTTGTTGTCCAAAGTTCATCATGTTACAATGAACCTTATGGTATATATTGAGTCTGGTTGGCTTGAGTTGAGACCACACATAAAATTAGTGGAGTTTAAATTTTTTAATAATTTTTTATCTTTGCTTTTGCCTAAAAGAACACAGAAAAGGTATTATAAAACATCAGACAATCATCATGTCTTGTCCTGGATTGTTTGCAGTCTCCAAAAGTTGAAACCTCTTCAATGAACATTTGAGGACTGAGTTGTAAAATACAACCACAGTTCACCCCATGTTGTGTTCTATTTAGGACATTCAAATTTGATGTGTTTTAAAAATACCTAAAATCTAACAGTTATGAATGATTAGATTATGTTATTTGATCTCTTCATTTATTTTGTCTTAAAATATTTATATCCGACATTTATATCGAATATTTAAGATTAATGCGAGTTATGGGATGAAAAGATTATATTTTTATATTTTTACTAATATTGGTTCAACAACCTTTTTGCAGTTAAGATTGGTGTAAATTGTGTTTGGCTTAAAGCAGAAAGCAAGGTCCAATGTGCCTAATTTAAGATTAAAAGAGATTGGTTTATGGTTAAGATACTTTGGGGCATAATTTAATGATTTGGTATAAGTGAACAAGCAATGTAAGAAACTATGCAAAATAAATAATGTTTTTTTTCAAGATCCCAACAGATCTTCTTGGAAATTTAAATTGGTTTATTAGAAATAAAATATAGGTTAATTCATTGCACTATGAATAAGTTATGAATTTATATCTTTAACTTTAATTTGATCAATTTTATTCTTTAATATTTTTAAAATTTTAAATTTCAGTCACGACTCAAATAATATAAGGATGATATGCCTAAACTACAACGATTTAAAACAATCACGAGTATATAGATAAATCTGCATCTTTCTTAATGGACGAATAGAAAAACTTGAACTAAAAGATAATGTAGGCCATAACTTCGGGGTGGAGTTGTACATTCCAACTAATTGATGATCCCAAATGGCCAAATCCCATTATTTTTTACCAATAATATATTTATATTTTGCCTGTTTCACATGCCATTTTGAGCTTATTTCAAGACTATAAATGGCAAGTGGACGAACTAGACAGTGCAGTCTAATAAACAGTTTTTCAGCCTGAAAAGACTGTAAATAGGAAATGTCTTGTAAGCATGTATTTGGATACGGATACGAGTATATTCAATTTTCTTTTCGTAAGTTTTTTCATGTATTCGAAGTTTTTCGAATATATAAACTTTCTTTGTTTGAACTAAGCAGAAAAATGGATGATCTTGCTATGGTTTCTGTTTGAATTAAGCAAAAACAGACAAGTACTTGTGAAGTTTATTAGGACAAATACAATAACATGACTTATGATTCTAAAGGGCTTAGATAGTCTTATTTAGATAGATAGTCTTATTTCTTCTGAAAACATATTGAAATGTGCACTAATAATTCGATCCCGGAGTGTCCCATGTCTCGGGTATGACACTATGAAGCATACAACAATCCGGGTGACCGGATGCCAAAGACGACATAGACGAAACCGAACGATCTTCACACACATTCAAAGCCTCGTCGATCAGCTGTGCTACTTCTGCTGTAGCCGGTCTATCTTGAGGCGAATGTGATACACACTTGAGAGCAATTTTTAGCAAAGGAAATGCCCACTGCGTTGCAGCTCTAGGGACATCCTTGTCGAACACTTCTCCGGTCCATTCTTCTCTCACCATCCACCCGACCCACTTAGGAAGGTCGACTCCGGTTTTCTCCACGGTTTTACCGGTTAGCAACTCTAGTAGGATAATACCGAAGCTGAAAACATCGCCTCGTTCCGATAAACTTTTCTCGGGTGCCGTATTACCGTTGGAAGAGAAGAGGCAACTCTGCTTGGGGTCTAAAAGCCTTGAAATTCCATATTCACTGATCAATGGTTCCATGTCGAAAGCTTTAGATTTCCATGAGGAATGCTTTCCTGGTTTTCGGAACTCTGGTATATGAATGCCAATCCCCCTGCAATTCCTCTAGCTATTGCCAATCTAAGCCTCCATGGAAATTCATTTTTACCCTCAATGTAGCCTGCAGGTTAACGAAAACAGTCTCGGTTTATGTGTGTGTGCGCGCGTGTGTATGCACATTCATTCTTGGTGAGAAGTCTAAAATCTTACCTTGTAGCAAGTTTAGGAGACTCCCATTGCTCTGGTACTTATAGAACAGTAATTTTTCGTCGTTCGTACAACGGTAACCGACAAGTGGAAGAATATTCCGATGCTTCAAGCTCCCTATCCGCCTCATTGTTCGGCCAAACTCTTCGAAATTAACCTGCAATTTCTTCAATCTTTTGACAGCATAAGTGGCATTGTTCTTAAGTACTACCTTGTAAAAGCTGGTGCAGGAGCTTTGGCATTGTATATCAGCCGAGGCATTTAAGAGATCATCTAGTTTAAATGTTTCATTGTCTTCGGAGAAGAACACGATCTGTTGGTGTCGACCCTCCGAACTCACTTCTCGTACAGCATTGACTGGAGATTGTTTCAGAGCCATTGGAATCTCATTTTCTTTCCTTCTTGTATCTGCTCTCTTGCTCATACAGTATAAGAACACGCAGAAGAGCCCGAAGCCTATAAATAAAGGCAGCAAAGTCACCAATAGTTTGTTCGAATCATCTTCACTAGGCACTCCTGCGGGTCCTGCAGCAGTTTCATCCTGTCCTGTTACGTTTAAAAGACCGTCTCGGTCTCGTTGTAACGCAATCGGTTCCTTGGAATACTTATAAACGTGCTCGAATTTCCGGTTACTATGAAAAGATTCGGATTCGTGCAACTCACGTCCCAAACACACCGCAGTTAGTAGAGTAACAACTGCAATGCATGTTAGCCCCTTCAGAAACATGTCGAAACCGTCTCTTCTCCGGATTTTCTCGACAACTTTCATCGGTCATCGTTTAAGGGGGTACTTCAATAAGGCACACATTGATGGAATCACAGTACATTCTTGTCCCTCCTTGTTTTTGATACATCAGATGAGTATATTTCCTTAGTTTCCAAAGCTAATTCGATATCTCCAATGGAATAGACAAGATTCTTGCTAGAATATTACCCGAGACGCCTTCGATGTCGTGCTCGGAGTCCGTATATTGCTGACAACACAGTTTAAGCTATCAATGTCATCAGATTATATTAGTAACGAGAAACAACAATGTTTGTTTTATGGAACATCCTAAGAACTAAAACCAGACAGACAGCCTAATCTGTTGTCTTTTCCGACATGAAGCAAGCATGCATAGTTTTACCATTTCTTTGTCTTAAATTGATCTGAATATCCCATAAACAAAATTTATATTAGAATTGGTTTATCTTTGGGGATGTCAAATTTATTATTTCTGGGAATTTCAACCTGCTTTCAGACATCCAGAAAAGGGCATTGTCCCTTTGACTAATGGATTTGCAACTGTGTTTTTTCCCGGGAATCAAAGGCAACTTGCTACAAAATCAGAGACTTTCTCCAATCTTCTAAATGACTCGGGTCATTTCAGTTGAAAAAAGCAAGCAATTTACATTTAATTTAGGGTAAACTACACAGATGACCACTGAACTATGAGTTTAGTGTCAAAATGACCACTATATTATTTTTTACCGCAAATGCACCACACAATTATTTAAATGGTTCCATTTTAGCCACACGTCGTTAAAAAAACAAAAAAGTTGACGGAACAGTTAAAAAATTGGTATAATTACACATTTAGTCCTTTATATTTATACAATATATCAATTTAGTCCTAATTTTAATCTAATAAAATAAATTAATTATTCAATAAGATGATGACACGTGTCACCACCTGATTGGAGTAGGAAAAATAAAAACCAAGGAATTGTCCTTGGTAGGATTCAAACCTGAGACCTTGGGGGTGTAACGCACGCAAGTTTGCCATTGAGCCAAGTATATACTTATACAATACTAATAATAATATATGTGTTATACATATGGAGAAAGAAAAAACAAACAATATACTCGCCCTTAGCTAGCTAGGGATCCTACTCCAATTAGGGTGACACGTGTCACCACCTGATTGGAGGGGAAATTAATTAATTTAGTTAAATAAAAATAATTAAAATCCTCCAATAAGGTGGTGACACGTGTCACCATCTTATTGAATAATTAATTTATTTTATTAGATTAAAATTATGACTAAATTGATATATTGTATAAATATAGAGGACCAAATGTGTAACTATACCATTTTTTTAACAGTTCCGTCAACTATTTCGTTTTTTTTAACGACGTATGGCTAAAATGGAATTATTTAAATAGTTGTGTGGTGCATTTGCGGTAAAAAATAATATAGAAGTCATTTTTACACCAAACGTATAGTTCAGTAGTCATATGTGTAGTTTACTCTTTAATTTAAGTTAAAGGCATATTATATACATAATATTCTGTTAGAGAACTATATACAAAAGTCACATGCGTGCGAAACCTGGTTTAATCGCTTTGTCTATAAGGTGTGTGCATTGTCAAAGGATTAATAATATATATAAATAGATACTAAATATTTAAAGTTAGTTGTCTGCGAACTCGACTAAAATGGATAAATCACTCTATAGTCCCTTAAGAAAGAACGAACTTATAAATTAATTCAACAAAAAATTATATTTTAGGGTAAAGTTCACAAATGGTCACTAAACTATCTCAAAAATTATAAAATGGTCATCAAACTTTCAACAATTTCGTAATGGGCATTAAGTTTTGGTTTTGGTTACAAAATGATAACTAAGCCTTAACTGCCGTCAAAAAATAATGTGACAATAATTTGTATAATAACACATTTAATCTTTTACATTTGTACATTCAATCAATTTAGTCTAAATTTAAAAAAATTTAACAATTCCAACCTTTATTATTTACACGTTCTTTCAACTTAACCCTATTTTTAATTATTTCATTGTCTACTATTTATCTTCTATCTTTTTGAGGTTGATTTAAGTATCAGGGTGTGTTTTGGAGTCCCAACTACGATACCCTCCAAATATAAAACCACATATATATATACATATATATGATAAAATTTTCAAAGAGCACACAAAAATTTTGACATATCAAATCTGCAAATATTATTTTTCTGAAATGGAAAACCAGTGAAGGCCAGCCAGATAAGTGCCAGGCTATAGCATAGCAATAATTTCCCAACATAATTGAGTGTGACAGCAAATACACAACAAAAGGCCTCTTTATTACCAAACATCAAATAATATAAAACATGTTCCAAGCTCCACATGTCATTGCCAAAAGCCACTTAGGTAAAAAACATAGCATGTTCTCATGCCAACAACCCATTAATCAAAAACCCTTTGAATGGATCTTTCTTATTAGTTATTTATTGAGTTGACTTTGCTTCCAATACAAACCAAAATCTTTATCTATGATTCAGAAAAATACATAAAATATTGGGAAATTCATGCTCAAGAAACCCAAGTTAAGTTCACACTCAATCTTCTCCTATTCAAACTTAAATGTATGTTTGTGAAAGGATTTGTACAAATTAAACTAGTTTAATCCAATTAACCTACTTGAAAATGAATCAAAACAACCATGAGTTTGGATTTGCTTAATACATCAACCATAAACATGAAATAAGATTTTTTTTTTAAAATAATAATACAAAAACAAGAGTCTATACCTAAGAACTATTGATCATTTTCATCGTCGTCAATTTCGTCGAAAAACGGATCCTTGAGAAGCTCGGCCGCTGACGGTCTTTCCCCGGGCTGAGCAATACATCTCTCAATGAATGCCTTCACATCCTCATCTCTAACCTTGTTCAAGGCTTGAGGCCTAACCCCACTTGACACTTTCTTGTAAATTTTGGCCACATTGTCACACTCGCTATAGGGGATTTCCAAAGTCACCATCTCTAGAACACACATGCCGAACGAGTATATGTCGACGAGTTCCGTGTAATGTTCGTCGTATAACTCCGGTGCCATGAATTCCGGTGTCCCGAGAACCGAATGAGCCGAATGATTCTTCCCCACGGTCGCAGCCAACCCCAAATCACCAATCTTAACCTGTTGAAGGTTTAATAATTAATGTTGTTCACCAATCCTAGTTTTTTCCTAGGGACCAAACATAAAAAGAACAACTTTATGTGACCAAAAAAAACATACCTGACCGGTGTTTCCATTAACAAAAACATTGCTGCAATTAAGATCTCTGTGAATGATACAAGGCTCATGTGAATGCAAATAATTCAAGCCTTTCAAAATTTGTTTCGACCACTTCTTCAACGCCTTCATTGAAACTTGTCTGTGTTTCTTCCTGTATTCCCTCAAATTCCCAGAAGTACACACTTCGGTTATGAAATTGAGTGTGTTATGTTCCTCGTCGTGCCAAACGTTGTACAATGAGATTATGTTTTTGTTGGACAATGATCTTAACAACCGGACCTCCGAATAAAGCCGGTCGATCATCGACGGATCGTCGGAGAAATTTCTTAGCTTGACTTGGTTCCATGCAACTTCAATGCCTTCTTCTTGATCAAATGCACGGTAAACCTTTTTAACTGCCCCGCAGCCTAGAAGCTCCCTGTAACGACCGTATCGACCGGTCGGATCGACCTCGACAAAGGGCTCCGAATCCCTGTCGGATTGGTCTGGATTGACACTAGGCATCTGTTCACATAATAATTAAACGTAAGTGATCAAAAAGTAACTTTTTGTTTCGTGTTGGATCAAAGTTTAATAACTAAAAGTCTAAAACAATGACAAATAGTGAGGAGAATTGAGCAAAAAAACACCATAAAATATGAAAAACTTGCAGAATGCAGAAGATCTCAATATAAAGTGAAAATTCTTAAAAACAACAGATAACCCATCATTTGTAAGAAATTTTTATCATCAAAAACTAAGTTTTTAAGCCAAAACAAACTAAAAAAATAGGAGATATATGAAGAACTCACCATGAAAATAAATCGTAACCCAGAGCAGGGAAAAGCCAAAGGACGGCTTTTGAAGAATGGTATTTATAAGAAAGGTTTTCTATTAGGTTAACTTAACTATGTTTAATTAATATTAAGATTTATATATTTTTTCATTAAAAAGGTTGATTTTAATTAGTTTTGTTTTAAACAAAAAGCAGAAGCTTATTTAATGAATGAATCTTGTGAATGAAAAAAGGGATTGTTTTAATATAAAAAATTATTTTTAATTATTATTTTCGCAGCTGTTGTTTGGATTTTACCACGTTGCAGCGTGTTACTGGGGATTTTATTGCCGTTTTTAAGGTTGTGTTGTTTCCCTGTATGTTGGAATATTAAAAAGAAGTCAACTTTGGCACAATTTTATGATCGTGAACGTCCACGTGTTTTTTTATGATTTAGAGGGTCTAGATTAAAACTATAGAAGTTTTGGATGTGCATTGACTGAGGGAAAGAAGTAGTCTAATTCCAATGTAAGTCTATGACTTTGAATTTTTCTTATTTTGGGTTCTGCTTTTGACGTGTTTGGGTTCCGAGAAAGTTGTTAAAAAGAAAATCACATTTGGTAAAACTTTTTTTTTTCAGATTCACGTGATAAATGTTATTTTTGTGATTGGATTTCAAGTGCAATTGAATTGAATTAAGCATGTAGTATTAACTTTAAATTATTTATTCAAAAAATATTTAAATGTTATTTTTTTGCCTTTCGATTTTCAGGACTTCGTCTTGACTAATCCGAACCGGTCCGCGTTGCACACTTAGTTTTAGTGGGTGAGTCTCTCAGCGAGGATTTTTTACATACACAAGGACTCGAACTCGAGATCTGCTTAAGCGATACCAAGCTGCTTACCACTTAGATCAACCCGTTGATTAAATGTTATTTTTTTTAGGATGACTCTACCACGTGCGACGAACATTGATGAACACCACTATCGATGAACACCATTAAATTAATTAATAAAGATTTAAAATTTCAAGGACTCATCATACAATTAATAATTATTTTAAAAAATTCAATTAAATTATTTATATATATATATTAAAATTTTATTTTTTTAATAAGGCTAAACTATATATTTAGTATCTCACCTATTTTCGTATTTCTATTGAACCGCATTATTTAAATATTATTTTAATTGAATCTATTCTTTATAAAAAATAACTTAACCCTTAACCTTCAACCTAAAACCCTAAACTATTAAACCTTAAACCCTTAAACTCTTAAACCTATACCCTAAATCATATACCATTAAAAATAATTTTATTGAAATTAAAGTACCATAAAGTTTAACCTAATGCCACAGTGCTTGGCACAGGGAAACCACAAAGAACTTGCAAAATCCTCCTCGCTCCCAACCAGCTTAAGCAGTGTCTTCAAGGAATGGGTAATCAGTGTAGCCAACAACAGGATCCGGTAGGCAATATGTATTGCGGTCGTGCTTGGTGAGAGGCGCATTGAGCTCAAATCTTTTCGGCAAATCCAGATTTGATTGAAACAAACGACCAAACGCGACAAGATCGGTTCGGTTTTCGGCCACTGCTTTGTTCCCATCATCTTTATCGTATACTCCGACCACAATGAAAGTGCTCTTAAAAGCCTTCCTCATGGGAAGCAAACTTTCGGTCGTTTCGAAACTTTCTTCGGCAAGTTTCATCCTAGGCTCAACCATATGACAGTAAAGGATTCTGTATTTGTTCAAGGACTCGGCCATGTAAACGCCTAACGCTGTTGCATCTGAGTCGCCCGAATCCAAGTAGTCTGCATATGGAGATAGCTTGAGTCCGACTCTGTCCGCTCCGATCTCATTAGCAACTGCTTCGACAACTTCTAATGCGAAACTGCAGCGGTTCTCTAGAGACCCGCTGTATTGATCTGTTCGATCATTTATATGATCTTAATGGTATATAATAAATAATTTAATTGAATTTTTTTTAGGAGAATTCAACAATTCATTGAATTGAATCGATAATGGTGAAATTATTTTTAATGGTATATGATTTAGGGTATAGGTTTAAGAGTTTAAGGGTTTAAGGTTTAATAGTTTAGAGTTTTAGGTTGAGGGTTAAGGGTTAAGTTATTTTTTTTATAAAGAATAGGGTTAAATTAAAATAATATTTAAATAATGAGGGTTCAATAGAAATACGAAAATAGGTGAGGTACTAAATATATAGTTTATCCTTATTTAAAAAATAAAATTTTAATATATATATAAATAATTTAATTGAATTTTTTAAAATAATTATTAATTGTATGATAGGTCCTTGGAATTTTAAATCTTTATTAATTAATTTAATGGTGTTCATCGGTGTTCATCGTTAGTGGTGTTCATCAATGTTCGTCGCCCATTGTAGAATTTTCCTTTTTTTTTATAATCACAGTTTGTCTTACTCATTTGTTGACTAATCTAAATTGGATAGGGTAGATGTTCATTACGAGGATGACTCTGTCAATTAAATTTATTTTATTAACAACATCAATATTCGAACTCTTAATCTTACTTAAAGAAGCATATCAACTCACAAGTAACATTTGGGCATCAACTAACTATCAACTCTCAATAATAAGGCAAATTTAGAGAAAATAATTAGAGATGACCATGGGTCGGTTTTTGGTCGATTCGTATTTGACTTGAAAATTTTAACACCCAAAATCGACCCAACATTTTATGATGTTTCACCCAACTCGAACCTGAGTCCGAATTCTGGAGTAAAAATCCGACTTCGATCCGACCCGACCCGAATTAAATAAAAAATTATTATTTTATTATTATTTGATAAAATAGAGAGCTAATTGAAAAAAACAAATAAGGGGGGAGAATTATTATAGTTATTCAATTTTTATTCGATAAAATAGGGAGATAATTGAAATATATATATATATATATATATATATATATATATATATATATATATATGAAGAGAGAGACATTGTAGTAATTATACCTAAATATTTATAACAAAACTAAACTATTATTTCGGGTCGAGTGAGATATTTTTCACCTTAAACCAAAACTCGACCCGACCTTATCCTCAAAAATTAGACCTTAACCTAAAATTTTCTTTAAAAAATCTGACCCTATAAAATTGGGTCGGGTCAAAACCTATCGAGTATGAGTCAAATGTTCATCCCTATAAATAATGTTCTTGGAATAAAAAGAATAGGAAAATACGATTGAGAAAAAAATATTTAATAACTTACCGTCAATTTTACGGTATCATAAAGAGTTATCGTGTGTTCTCGACGAGATTAGGGAAATTGGCATACCTTTCCGATGACATCCTTAGTTTTTGTTTATTTATCTTAAAATCACATTAAAGTTATCAAGAAAACATAACGACTTTGCTTTGCTTTCGGGACAAAAATGAAAAGAAGGTAATTTTGGAAGGTTGGAGTGAGAAACATAAAAGATTGGGGGCTGAATTCAGATAAAAATAAACTTTTTTTTAGAAAAGTTCGTATGAATTTTTATTTAAATTCAGTCCCTCCAACTTCTAGTTTCTCACTACAGCCTTCTAAGTTTGCCTTCCTTTCTTTTTCATCCCAAAACTAAATTTTCAATCCCTTAATTTCTCTAGTTTCTCACTCCGGCCTCCCAAGTTCGCTGTCCTTTCATTTTCATCCCAAAATCAAAGCTAAGACGTCATGTTTTCTTGACAACTTTAGTGTGGCTTTAGAAAAGAAAAAAAGGGCATGGAAGTCACTGAGAAAGTAGGATAACTTTGTCAATCTAATCGGGAGCACATAAAAACTCTTCATGAGAAAACATTGATGGCCAGGTGGTCAGAGCTTTCTTACATGCTTTTTTCCTTTCCCTAGGTCATGGATCTTAAACCTAGCAGGAGCACTCCCCCCTCTCCCATGACCTAAGGATCAATTCTTAGCAGGAGCAGTCCTTTTTTGTTAAAAAAAAAATCTCCTCTTGAATATTATATGATAAACGATAAAATTTTAAATAATTTTCAGACTACCCCATTTCTTTATTTCAACTACATTATTTCACTAATTTTATCCCATAGTGATACATAACAAAATTTTAACCTAAAAAGCTGGTGATGACACATGCTTAGCTTATCCATAGGTGCTTCAAATGCAACCTAAGATCATTAATATTTAATCCCTCAATTTTTTTATTACTTTGAAATGAACATTGGACCAAAATTGTTTCTCACATGGGTAACCTTATCCCGGATATAATTATATATAAAGAATTATAAAAACAACGTCATTATGCATGATCTTAATGTGTGTTTGTATTTGTGTGTATATATAATCAGAAACAGATATAATTTTGGGGGCGAAAAATAAATTTTTAATAATTTTTTAAAATTATATATGAATTTCAAATTTCAAGAGATTGTTCCCCCAACCCTTTGATCTACCCCGATATCTATATCTATATCTATCTATATAGTTTTAGAGTTTGCCATTTTCTTGTGACAACATTGAGGAACATGTGATTTTTATATCCAACTTGTTTTTGGCCACTTGTGACTCCCATCAATTGCATGCTTCATTAATCAATTTGTTTGTTTCTTTTTCAATTTTTTCAAAACTAACCAAATTATATGTAAAATATAGTAGCAAATTTCAATCCTTGTTCAAATCTTAAAAACGTTAAAAATATGCTTTAACTTCATGTATTTTTAGATATTTGGAGTTTGGTTGTTTTATTTTTAAAAAATTAACTATATTTTTTATATTTGAAAATTCAAGTTTAATTAACACTGTTAACAATTTATATTAATTTCAAGCCTTTTTTTTACCTAACTCTTAAGTTAATACTATTTTATTTCAAAATATTACGTCAACAAATTTAATTAAAAAACTTCAATGGTATTAATAATTGAACTTAATTTTTAAATTTGAAAATTAAAATAACTAAATTCTTTGAAAAAAATTTAATGACTAAATTTCAGTTGTGCGAAAAGTACAAAGAATTAGAACATATTTTAACCAATCTTAAAACATTGTATGTTTCATGTACCTAAAATCTTATACAATCTATTAAATTCAAAGCAATTCAATAAAATTAAACTTTTAATATTTAAAAATGTCATCATTCTAGTATTTTTTTCTTCTCTAGAAATATTAGTATATTATTTTCTTTTGTTGCCTTTGTTTTCCACCAACCAAATGGTGATATATGTTACCATATGATTGAATGATTAAATTTATTGAATTAAATTAAAATCATGACTAGATTGATATAATATGCAAATAAAATAGATTAAAAATGTATTTATACAAATTACAGTTAACTGTCGTGTCACCTTTTCAGTTAAATTATAACGGTAAGCGACTTAATTAAAATTATTTAAATAGTTGCGTGGTCTGATTGAAAAAATTAAAACTCGGTGGTTAAAATAGAATCAGACATATAGTTGGGTAGTCATGAGTGTAGTTTACCCTTAATTTTAACGTTTACAGATAAGGGAGGGGTGCTACTGTAGAATCGGGAAATCTTCCGGCCCCTAAACTTTAAAACAATGTCATCGGAAAATCTTCCGGCGACGCCATCGCTGAAAGCAATAGAATCGGCGATCGAACTCATAGAAGCCAAAAAGGGTGAGCTGAAGAAAGCCTTCGATGATCTCCAAGCTAACTCTTCGCACTCCTCTTCTTTCTCTATATCATGGTCCGACCTCGATTCTCACTTCACGGCAATCCAAAACTCGGTCACTCAACGATTCCGCCTCCTCGAGTCCCGCGAATCCTCTCGCTGCCCAGTCGTGCCTGTCCTCGTTTCGGAGCACACTCGGTGCTCAACTCACTCGTCTTCGTCAAAGCAGGGAGACCCATTAGCTTCGAAGCCGTTAACGACACTGGACAGAGTTGATCCCGTCACTGACTCGGATGTGAATCGTCCGTTAAATCAGAATGTACCGTTAAATTGTGACCAGCCCTCGTCGTCTAGTTCAGTGGGGCTGCGGACCGATGGTTCAGTTCCGGCGGTGGTGACTCGGCCAGAGTTGAAGGAGTTTTGCGAGAGAATGGATTGGAAGGGGTTGAGGAAGTACATAAATGGCCAAGAAGAGCGGGTTGCTATCCAGAAGGAGCTTCCAGGTGCTCTAAAGAGTGCTCCGGATCCTGGGGCAATGGTTTTGGATGCAATGGAAGGGTTTTATGCGGAGAATGATCCGAACAAAGGCGATAAAGATATAAACTGGTTAGATTTGAGGAGGATTTGCGTGTTTTTGTTGGAGCAATTGATGGAAACTGGTTTAAGTTTTAGTGAAGAAGTGAGGGAAAGAGCAAAGAAGTTAGCTTTAGAGTGGAAAGGCAAGGTCAGGTTGAAGATGAACGGAGCTAAAGCCTTAGAGCCATTAGCGCTTTTGCTTTTAGTGGCAGCTTACAGCTTGGGAGATGTAATTGATAAAGAGGAGCTTGTGGAATACTTTTTGGTCACCGTTGCATCCCGGCAAGCTCTAAGGTTGTGTAGGTCAATCGGTTTAGGGGAGAAAGTTTATGGTAAGGTTCATGTTTCCTTGATTAAATCCAGTTATGACATAGTTTGCTGCATATGAGTGAATGGTCAGATACTCAGATGAGTTTCAATAATCTAATTTCTGCGCCGTATTGGGAGCATATATAGTTATATACCCCCTTTAATTTGACTCTATTGAATGCTGGAGGTTCTGAGAATTTTATGATCTGTTGTTAACTTGTTATGCTTGTGTTAGATGCCTTGGAAAGGAAGATACTTTTTTCTCTATATTAAATGGGAAATTTTTTATTTTGAAGAAGAAAGTTTAGATAGGAGACAGCTTGATTGTCATTGGTAAGAAGCAGCTGAAACACATTGCATCAAATCAATGTGTGACACGAAATGGTGTAGCATGTTATTTTCTCATTTAAATGACTAGTTGAAGTTGTAATTCTGGGTCATTAATCATACACTTCGAGCAGAGAATTTACAAAATTTTCTCTCCCTCATGCCTATATTTATCAATCTTCTTGTTTTGGAAGTAGCTTCTGATAAAACAGCCTTGTCTTTCTTATATGTTGCAGATTTGATTCAAAAGCTGGTAGATAAGGGTAAGCAACATCATGCTGTGAGATTTATATTTGAGTTTGGGCTTGCCGAAAAATTCCCACCAGTGCCTCTTTTGGACAACTATCTGAAGGAGGCAAAGAAGCTTGCTGAGCAAGTTTGCATGGATGGAGAGAACTCTTATAGGTCACTGGTAATCTTTTGTTTCCTGCAAACTTTTCAGGGTATGATACTCTTGTTTTGATTCATTTTTTTTATTAAAAAAAGATGTTTCTCATGCAGAATGTGGCAATAAAAAAAGAAATCGTTGCCTTGAAATCTGCAATTAAAGTAATTAAAGATTGCAAGCTAGAAACTGAATATCCACAGGAGTGCCTTCAGATGCGTCTTGAGCAGCTTGAGAAGCAGCTGGCAGACAAGGAACTCTCTGCAATACTTACTGCTGCTGGGTCTCAGCAGCAGCAGGCTATTGAGTTAACCAGTCAGCAGACAAAGAAGAAGAAAAAGAAGAAGAAGAAGAAGAAGAAGAAGAAGAAGAAGAAGCAGGTGCAGGCGCAGGCGCAGGCGCAGGGGGAGCAACAGCAGGATATGGAGTCAACCAGTCAGCAGGCAAAGAAGAAGAAGAAGAAGCAGGTGCAGGGGCAGGGGGAGCAGCAGCAGGATATGGAGTCAACCAGTCAGCAGGCGCAGGGGAAGCAGCAGAACGCTATTGAGTCAGCCAGTCCGCAGGCGCAGGGGAAGCAGCAGCACACTATTGAGTCAGCCAGTCAGCAGGCGCAGGGGAAGCAACAGCAGAGTGGCAACAAGCGTCCTAAAACAACTGCAACTGTTTTCCCTACGACAACCTCGTTTGGTGTGGCTGGTTCAAGTTCAGTGGTTCCGCCTTTCCAGCAATCTCACCTTCAGCCAGCAGGTTTATTCCCGGACCAGTCTGCTGTATATTCAAGCACACTAACTGGTCCTTCTGGATTGGCAGTTCCTACTCCTGCTGTTAATCCGTATTTAAGCCAGCAATTTCGTTTTCAGCCAGCAGGTTTATTGGCAGACCAGTCTGCCGCATATTCAAGCATACTAACTGGTCCTTCTGGATTGGCAGTTCATACTCCTGCTGTTAATCCATATTTAAGCCAGCAATTTCGTTTTCAGCCAGCAGGTTTATTGCCAGATCAGTCTGCTGCATATTCAAGCTCACTAACTGGTCCTTATGGCTCGGCAGGTCTTACTCCTGCTGTTAATCCATATTTAAGCCAGCAATCTCATCTTCAGCCAGCAGGTTTATTGCCATATCAGTCTGCTGCATATTCAAGTTCGCTAACCGGTCCTTATGGCTTGACAGGTCCTAGTCCTGCTGTTAACCCGTATTTAGGCTCATCGGTTACTGCTCTATTGGGTTTGGCAGCAACCCTTTCAGGTTTCTCTGTTACTTCAAATCCTGCTGCATCCCATTTATATCCTTCTGGCCATCAGCCTTTTAATGGTGCATATGGTTTACCACCACAATACCCTCCACAGTAGGCAGTAGCTCAACGTTATTTTTATGGCAGACTAGATTTGGCGACCGACTTCTGTTGATGTTTTAGGCGTAGTATTTTAGTCATTGATAATTGGAATATTGACACCAATGCCCCTGGTATTTTGGAAAATCTTTCAATGTAATGTTCATACTTTCTAAATGTTCAATGTGTTCTTTGTACTTTGCTTTCGTCTTTCAAAATGCTCTCCAACACTAACGTCTTCAATCGATGATGTGGCAGGAACACGTGGCACCATCATATGTTGTCACGTGGCATTTTATTACCCGACGAGCTTCCGATCAAGGTACAACAGAACAATGACAATACTGGACACATTGCACATGAGCCATCGCATTCGTGAGATAACTGGTGAACTTGATGCTGCTGGAAACACCACTGCTGCTATGACTATAACCATGAATCACACTTTCACTAACACTCCTAATCCAATATCAAATTCAATATGCAAATTTCCTCAACAAAGCTTTGTTATGTCTTGTCTTCAAGTTAAAAACAGTTAAACGAATCTCCAACACCTTAACCATAAAGCAAACATTGTCATTGTCTTGATAATCTTGTACTATGATCCAAAGGGGAAATCTCTGTATAAAAGTCGAACAGATCTTCGAGTAAATAAGTTCTAAAATGCTTATAACAATACCATTTATGGTTAGTCTTCAACACTTGTGTTAAATGAATATCAAGGTACTTTCTACATGAACATAAATGAAATAATTTTGTTATTCCACTTTAAAAATTAGGGAAATCCGGATGTGACTTAAAGGTTAGAGAACATACCCCGAATATAACATGTTTATTATCAAGCCACTCGCATTTCGCATATGTAAATGTCCGATAACTGGTTGTTTGCTCATCCTGGGGTTAAAGATAGCAGGCTCCTTACCATATAGTTCTAAGTGATTAATGTCGACGATGCCAACCGGAATCCGAATAAACGAGGGAAGTGTTCGGTTATTAAAGCTGTAAATTTTATGTCCCTTCCCATGTTATCATTGTTCATTTATGAAACTTGCTTTGCACATAACAGTACAATGATGGGAAACACTAGCTACACTGGTGCCTTCCCTCTTTCCCTTTGCCATTTATGTCCAACACATTGTTTAATGCTAGTTTAGATTGCAGTAGTTAATTGAACTTTTAAAATACAAATATTATACAAATTATACAAATAAAATTAGCACAGGTCTGTTTCTGCAGTACCCATTTTTAGCCTGAGTTAGACATTTGCTTGTGAAAGCACCCAAAGCTTAAATTTCAGCAAATTCCATTGTCTGGTTTCAAGCTAAAAATCATTAATGTTCAAATCCCTGCTTTGGTCCCATAATCATATCATCATCTGTCCTTTATAATGTTTATAGCAATGTCTTATTTATTGCATACAAACAAGAACTTTAAGGTAGAGAAGAAATGTGTGTTGACATGGATTTTCAATTTTTGAACTTTGGGTTTTAATTGAAAAGGTGCAATATCTTTGCTTGTGAATGATCTTAAGAGACTAATTCAAGTAATTTTAACTTATCTATTAAATGGTAAAGGAGGTTTCCCAAGCTCAAATTTGTTTACTTTAATTATGAAAGAGAGCTGTCATATCCCCTAGTTTTAGAAGGCTTTCACATTGAATTTGAATGAGCTTGGGAAAAAGTAGGGATATTTGTTAGATATTTTTCTTCATTTGTTTTTTTTTCGAATTTAATAACATGGTGTTCGATAGTTATATAAACTTCGATTATATCCGAAGTTAAATAAGACCAGCCTCTCGAAAATTTTAAAAAATATAAATAGAACTTCAAAATTTTTAAAAATTCCCATGAAATGAATTATTGTTTTTAAAATTTTAATTAGACTTAAAAACATTTAAACCTTTTCTATTTAACTCTCAAATTAATTTTCTAAAATTTATTAATAATACATCCAATTTCTTAACACTCGATTAAGTACTATTTTTATTTTATTTTTATATAAATGAAAGAGTATTTGTGAAGTAAAGGTTATATTTTTATCAATAAAAACAAAAAAAAATAGAAATGGAGAAAGCAAATAAAGGTATGATCTTGGTAGATAACAACAATGATTGCCATGACAAAATGGGTCACCTTTTGAAATTTTAACCACCTTTCAAAACCATTGTTGAAAGCTTAAAAATAAAATTTAAATTCAAGAAAAAGAAGAAGAAGATGTTGATAAGGCAAGGCAATGACACAAGCCCCAGACCCAGATCCAGTGTAACAAGTCAAACACTGTCATTCTCCTCTGATAGCCTTCTCCAACACACTAAAACAGTAAAACTACTCACTCACTCCAAAAAGTTTCAATCTTTTGGTATTTAAGAGTTCTGAGGCAATCCAAAAAAACAAAACAAAGGGCATGTTTTTAACTTAATTTACTATTGTAACCCCCTCCCCCTCCTTCTTTTTCTTACAGGACATCAGAGATCAACTCCATTTTGACTCTCTGTCTTGTCTTTTTGTTTTTGGGTTTCCTTTGGTATATTGTAAAATGGAGGAGCAAATATTAGCTTCTTCTTCTTCTTCGGCTGTTGCTATTACTGAGCAGGATCCATCGGGTCCGGGTGGAGCTCGGTACAAGCTAGTGGCTCCAGCTAAGCTGCCGATCTCAAGGTCGGCTTGTATTACAATCCCTCCTGGGCTTAGTCCTTCTTCCTTCTTGGAGTCTCCTGTTCTTCTTTCAGATGTTAAGGTTAGAGCTGCTTTTTGATGTTTTTTTTTTCTGGGGTTGTATTGGTTTATGGTTGTATCATGTATGTTTCCCGAGAAAATAGAGGAAAGTAAAAAAGTTGGCTACTTTTTGAAAATTCACTGGTGAAATTGAATTCTTTCTTTTGTTGAACCCCCTCCCCCCAGGATTTTTTAGTTGACCGAGGAATTCAGCAGTGTGAGATTCAAAGTTTATTTATTGACAGTAGCTTTTAGTGGAGAATTTTTCTTTGGTTTGGGAATGATGTGATTGGGATTAATTTTCAGCTAAAGATGTGCTTAGGAGGGGAAAATGATGGGTTACTATATTTGTTTGCTTTCATTTTTGGGGTTCTTTAAGTGCTTGATTTTATATTTGAAGTGGTTCATGAATCATGGTGTTGTTGGAGGCCTAAAAGTTAAAAGAAAATATTCTGATGCTTCACCATTGCAATTATTAGATAAATTATGATAAAAAAACACAGCTCCTCAGTGCTCATTGATTTGTATATTGTGGAAAGAATAAAGTTTGTCCATTTTTTAATGTGTTGTTAGTGTAAAAAGTCTGGATTGAACCTTCTCTTGGTTGTAGGAATTGTGGCTTCTTTATATACATACTAGAGACCTTTTCCATTTTGTGTAATGTAGAATATGGAATAGATGCTGGGGGTGAGGTGGAGTGGAGTGGATCGGCGGATTGATGCTTCATTAAAGGCGATCGTCTGATTTTGTATCGAAAGGTGGAGGTTTGTTTAATGCGTTGTGCATCGAGGCAATGAAAAGAAAGGGTGGAAAAATAGAAAGTTGGTGGGTCAAGGTGAAGAGAAGAGATTTAATGGAGGATATGGCATTGCATAGAGTTGAATTCGTGGAAGGGATACGAGTATTTGGTAGTGAAGCTTAAAAGTTGAGCTTGGGGTTTTACAGACTTGTTTTTTGCATCAAGTGTAGGGTTTACTGCAAAAGTATATGAATGATATTGTTCTGGAATCTTGCCCCGTCCGTGCTCTCCCTTTGTTTATATTATGTTTGGCACTAAATAAACATGATGGAATTAGTTTGTTTAATATTTAATCACCGGCTGACTTGAGCTTTATATACTTAATTCATGCTGATAAGTGATAATATCTGTGCCAAGTAACTTGTTTTTGCTTCTTGTTCTTCAAGGCGGAGCCTTCACCGACTACTGGTTCTCTCTTTAAGCCTCAAGCAATACACGCCTCTGTTGCGTGTAGCACATATTCGGCGACTGCTGTGTGTTCTAATGCTTTTGATGAAAGAAATTCAAGCTGCTTTGAGTTTAGACCCCATCCTAGGTCGAACATGGTAATTTCCTGATAAATGTTGATCGAACATGTAGTTAGTGTTGCTAATATACAATTGTTTTTTTCCTCTTATTCAAGGCTCCTGCAGATTTAGACTGTCGGAGAAGTGAGCAATCTCGTCAGATCCAAATTCAATACCAGCCTATATCGTTCAACTCATCTGCTTCAGTTAAGAGTGAGATGGCAACCTCGAATGAACTGAGGCTTTCAGTACCTGTTAATACTGCTACTTCTATAGCTAGTACACCTACTGAAGTTGATGCAGATGAATTAAAACAGATAGGTAACCCGAACAGCGGGATGCTGTCAGGGAAGTCTGATCATAGAGGAGTTGGCCCTGTGTCATCCGATGATGGATACAACTGGAGGAAGTATGGACAGAAACATGTGAAAGGATGCGAATTTCCTCGCAGTTATTACAAATGTACACATCCTAATTGCGAAGTGAAAAAGCTATTCGAGCGATCTCATGATGGGCAGATTACTGAGATAATATACAAAGGTACACATGATCACCCTAAACCTCAGCCCAGCCGCCAATATTCTTCCGGTAATATCATGTCCGGCCAAGAAGAAAGATCTGACAGGGTCTCATCTTTGAATGGTAGAGATGGTAAGGGGAATAAACTATACATTCAGTTTTATCTGCCTAGTCCTTTTTTTTAACTTATGAATTAATCTTTTCTTTTTCTCCGTTTTAGACAAGCCATCCTGCGGTTATGGCCAGATAGCTAAGAATATTGAGCCAAATAGTACTGCAGATCTATCTCCTGTCACAGCTAACCATGATAATTTAGATGAGGTTGAAGATGATGATCCATTCTCGAAACGGAGGTATTGTTAATTTTTTATCAGTCAATAGAAGCCTTTATGTTTTAATTTTGTGGATGTCTGGTTGCTAATGATACTAGCAAACTACAAGCAGGAAGATGGATGGTGGGATTGGTATCACTCCTGTGGTGAAGCCAATCCGGGAACCACGCGTTGTTGTTCAGACCACGAGTGAAGTTGATATACTGGATGATGGCTATCGGTGGCGCAAATATGGGCAAAAAGTAGTGAGAGTAAATCCTAATCCTAGGTACGTACCATTAAATTGATGATTGTAGAATTATATGTCAAGTTATAATTCTGATCTTTGAAGAAGCTCATCTGTTTCGACATACAGCTTCTTAAAACACTATATTGGTGGCTTACTGCTTACCTGCATAAAACTCCGATCGAAGCATGTTACCTTTCATGCTTTGTCATAAATTAGATATGATGATTGATTGCTTTAGGATCTTTTATTCTTGACCATAGTTTTTTGTTATTTCATTTTGGTTTCTTACAGTATATGATGCTATAGTTTCTGCTTACTTTTCATGTAGGAGTTATTATAAGTGCACGAATGCCGGTTGCCCTGTCAGAAAACACGTTGAGAGGGCGTCTCATGATCCGAAAGCTGTTATAACCACATATGAGGGTAAACACAATCACGATGTGCCTATCTCAAAGACCGGTGGTCATGATACAGCAAGACCAGTAGCATTGAGTGGGCCATCAAGGGTTATATCGGAAGAAAACGGTGCCATTAGCCTTGACCTTGGTGTCGGGATTAGTTCCGTTCCAAAACATGCTTTGAATGAGCATCAGCGATTGCATCCTGAACTGGTCCAAAACTGCCCTCAGACTAGTAGTTCAGGTTTCAACACGGCTCAACCAACTCCGATGGCAGCATACTACGGTGTTCTAAACGGCAGCATGAATCTGTACGGCTCTCGAGAAAATCCGAGTGAAGGCCGTGGTGTTGAAATTGCACCCCTAAACCATTCTTATGCATTCCCACAGAGCATGTCAAGAATACTAACAGGTCCATAAATCTGTTAACAATGAAGGTGACTGAATAAAATATGAACATCATTTCGTTTTATGTTGCCAATCACTATTTGTATTAACTTGAGAGTTTGTACAAAAGTGGAACGGATACAATATTATTTTCTCACATGAAAGTGTTGTAAAACAGGTTCTTGTAATGAAATTTGTAAGAAATATAATATATATATATATATCTTAAGAATTTGTGGTTAGTACAATGTATGCCTGTATTCTTCGTCTTCCTTGATTTGTCATAGATTTCAACTGAAATGTGAACGTTTTCAGGCAAATGAACTGGAATGGGCCACCTAGAATCATCATTTCCATGAAAAAACATATTGATAACAGTGAAATGTAAACATTACAGAGTGGAAAACGCGTAAAGAATGCAACAGTTAACCACTAGAAATTAATCACTAACATTTAATTCTAGGACCTTGTTTACATTGCATCCCTGGAAATGGCATCGTTACATAAGTGCTGATTTTGTGTTTTTGCCATGTTTTTTTTCTCTCGAATAAAGGTGGTATCAACACCGTCATAACAGCTATCGGCCGGTTAACATTTCCATGCACAGGAAGCGATAATAGCTCGATTCATCCAGCCGAGATAAAGAACACCATCTCTCTCTTCAAGTGTATACTTATCACAATAGCTTTGCAGCAGCGTTTTGATGGTGGTATTGACGAATGAGCTTAATGGAGAGGGTGTAAAGCCAGCCATAATAAACCTTGATCTCCATTTTCCTAGAAGTTCATGACGTTCCACTCTTTCAGGTCCTTCACATGCTATAATGTTAACGATCTCCCGGGCCAGACAGTGCTGTTCGGTGTTGATCCGCTCCTTGTGTTCCCTCGGCAGGCTAACATCAATTGATTCAAAGATAGCCAGATAATGATCCATTGTTTCCAGGAAACGGGGAAGGAACGGGGCGGTATTTGTATTCGCTTCTTGCTCGACAAGCGTCACCACCTTCGGGGACAAACTCTTCACCAACCTCAGCAGTCTATCCCGATGGTTCTCGGTGCCCACACTTTCATCTGGCATGTGATGCAGCACCATTGCAAAATTTACAGCAATGGCTTCACCGGGTTGAATCCTGAGGTTTTCAAGTTGAACCTCAGTACCAGAAATAGCAGCAGCATGGAACTCAAAGGGTACGTTGCATGACTCGGCAAGCTTGCGTAGTCGCTGCCCCACTATTTCAAGTCCTCCTCCTCTGGCAAAAGATGATGTAGGGTCATCAATGCCGGTAATACGGATGCTTGGTGGTCCTCCAGGCCGAGCAGCAAGGGCATGGATTAGGGTCAACCACTGGCTTCCTTGGGCAATCTGAAAATCGATTATATGGACTCGACTTTCTTCTTTCATGGCTTCAGCAATTGCCCCATTTGCCGACATATAGCCGAACTTGAAATACGGGCAGATTTCATAAAGGATGTGCATGTATGAAAGCAGTTCAGCACTGGCAGGCTCTTTACATCTGAGGGCTTTGTAGATAGAACTTCCTGATGAAGCTAACCTTGCAACAAGACCTTCCACCATGTAAGCTCCTAGACGTTGCATTGGTTCACCCGAAACCGACACCATTTGGCGCAATTGCGTAACCAAACAGTCGGCCATATACATATCTTTATTTTCTATAGCTTTTGCACAAGCACAAAGCAATTCTTTCAGGTCCCCTCTGGCAATCATTTCCATCATGTATTTCCACCTCTCCGCTTCTGTAGAGACTTCAGTGGCTCTGCCGGAAGCAGCAATTGCATGAAGGTTAAAATTATCTAAATCGGAACCTAGCATAGCAGTTTCCAATTGCCTTATCATGTGCCCCAAGTCATTTTCATTGTCTATTACACAAGAACCACTTATTGGTGAACCACATGTATTTTCTGGGGAATGATGAAGGTCTAATGGGTACGAATAGTTTTGCTGCGAAGCAGGACTGCCGTCGGGTGAGAAACTGGCTGTTGAAGAAGTGTTCTGCATACCGGATGACGAATCAATGGTGCAGTATTGATCTGGGTTATGAACCGATTGTTGCACACCATTGCTGCCGTCATCAGAGCCAGATTGATACGGGTCTAAGCTCTGGTTGGGAGGCCAACAATAGGACTCCAACTCTTGCACCGGCTGACTGAAGTACTTGCCTGTAATTTTAGGTTTCTGAGACATTTGCATTGGAGAAGTTTCTTTCAGTAGACACTACGAATCAACAGACAACAATGGAAAGAAACACTGCAAAACTTTTCCGATCGAACCGCCTTCGAATTTAACTGACAGCACTGTTACAATGAATAAGTTAAATCACCCTACCATTTTCCAGAACTGCTGCTTGGCATGAATAACACATCAATGAGCTGAATCCAATGTATTCTGTATAGACAGTAGACAAAAATTTAGCTCAAACAGATACCGATCCGAAAAATTAACACCAGATTTTCATTTATATCAGCAGAAATCAAACAATAAAAAAGATGCACAATAAGGCAAAAGGGAAAGAACACGAGAGGCTTATCGAATCTTCTTAATCCGACAAATCGTGATGACAACCATATGGTACAAGCATAAAACACGAATGCATAAGATGAACATAAGTTTTCTGTCCTAGAGTAAATATAGATCATACATGAAAAGCTTGACAAGGCGAACAAAGAGATCGATTTCGTGACAAAGAGAATACATTTTCGCAGCCAACACGAATTTAGTCTGTGCAAAAAGATGGTATGAATGAAATCAGAAAGTCATTTACCTGGAAAAAAAGTTGAAAAAACAGAATTCATATCATAGATTCATGCAACCAAGCTTTTTTAGTAGAACACAGTAATTTTTTTGCAGAATCTGGTTTCAGTTGCTAACACAGACAGTTCTTTCTGAAATTAAAAGAACAAGAAGTTTTGCTGCAATAAAATGGAAACAGCAACAACAAACATTTTCCTAAGAGAGGGGAATTCGAGGATAACCTCAGAATCTGTAAGAACAATGGTCAAATCTTTTATAGAACATGATAAAACAGGGTTCAAAGATTAAAAGTTCATTACTTTCAAACATTCATGAACATAAAGATTGTACCTTTTTACAACCATAAATATATTAGCTCAAAAAACAAACTTGGAATTAAAATTCAGCCGAAAAGCAAAGCAAATTCATTTTCAGACCTGAAATACATCAATTGCATCATGCAAAAGAAGCACAAAGCACACAAAACAAGGCAAGAAACTCTAAGAAATCAACCCCAAATTAAAAAGAGAATCAAAGAACAACAAAGACCCAAGTCAATTTCAACAAGGAAGATTCAAAGTAATGTTTTCTTACCATACCTTCTTTTGATTCCCCTTCCAAGTTAAGAACTTTGGCACTCAGTTTGGGTTCCAAAGAGCAAAAGATCTGAAAGGAGAATCTCAAACTACAAAGTGCCAAGTGCAGGTTTCCCAACCACCAAGGTGTATCAGTCTTCAACTTTATAATACAACTTCCTTAACAAATGACATTACTCATGGTGGAAATTACACAACTGACACTTACAAGATGACAGATTTACTCGGCTAAGACATGAATCACATTTCATTACAACCAACCATCTTTCAGATTCAATCTCGTGTCCCCTTCCCTGCTTACCAATTGAAAAGACCAGAATACCCTCTCTGAAGTCTCAACCAATAAAGCCTCCACCAGACTTGTATTATCATTTGATCCCTTTTTGCCTTATCTCTTTGGTATTTGGGGGTAGTTAATAAATAATAATAATATTCTAATTAAAGAAAAACCTTTGAAAATTCTCATTCCTGTCTATGGAAGACATCAGCTTAGAGTCTTCAAAGTATAGTCAAATAATGTAACCCCAATGCAACAGTTGTTGAAAATGTCAGAAGTCTTCTGTAAATCTCTTTTCAATTTATGGATATATATATATAATATTGGGTGCAGATTTTTGTTCCATTTCTTTGATCTACGTGGGGGTGTTTTTAATCAATAATTTACTTCAAATCATATCAAAAGTTTAATTTAATACACAAGTTGTTAGATGATGAGTAAGCATCCACCACCCTTGAATACAAGAAAATGAAAACATAAAAGTTAAAGCTTTTTTATATGGAGATGTTGCCAAAGTTTTAAACTTTCTTCTTCATTGGTGAAGTAGTTTTTAGATAAGCAAGTACCAAGTAGCATAGCTGGAAGTAAAAATGAAAGCTTTTTAGCTGTAATGGGGACAAGGGTATTTTGGTCCGACTGATGTGTCAGAAAGGAGACACCTTTGGAAAGTTGACTGAAGAAAAAGGAGGGAGAGAAATGGAGAAACAGAGGGTATGTTGAGTTCATCCGAGTGTCAAAAGGATAGGAAAACTTAGCCTTTAGATTTGACAGCATAACCCATTCAACATGCAAAGGAATTAAAAAGGACCCACACGGTTTAAGCCCCCATAACAACGGATGAAAATATTTTTTTCTTTTTCGGTGTCTTTATTTATACTATATTGTCACATGAGAACTTTTTGCGACCGAGCCATCCGCACTCATAGGTGCTGACCCTTGCGCACCATGTCTTTCTCCCAACCGAGGGGCCCGAGTAGTTGCCGACGCCACGCACCAAGGGGCCATGCCCAACGCCCTTGGTGGTGTCCGCACCCAAGTGATCCGTCCTGGGTCAGTTCGTCCGCACCATGGGGCCTTGTCAAGCACTCCATGTGCTGCTCATGAGTCTTGCACCCGAGGGGGCCCAACACACGCACCCGAGGGGCCTTTGCCATGCACCCTCCATGCCGGCCAAGACATGGAGCCCGAGCCTGCACCCGACGTGCACGCCCAAGGAGCTGAGCCCGCACCCAATGTGCGCGCCAACAGGCCTAGGGGTTGCCCATCCGAGTTGCCCACACCCCTAGGGCCCGATTCAGCCAAAGACATCCAAGAGAGGGGACTTTGGACACCAAGATTGGACCATGAGAAGCCCAATCCGCCCAAGCATCCATATCCCATGCCAAGTTGTCATCCTTGGAGAAATACTTATGGAAAGCCATCCATGCATGAGGAAAGTATTCCAAGACAACAAAGCAATGATGCCATAGTCTTTGTATTAGGGGCAATAGTGATTGTAATCAAGGCAAGTCAATATGAATATGACAAACTTGCCTTGAATAGGAGATTCTTTTGGAAGACTCATCCATGGCCCTTGGATCGAGTCATTGCTAGCCATTGGATCGAGGGGGATTAGGCTATAAATAGAGCCCTCCTCCATCCATTCCACTCATTCCACCTTTACTTCATTTCTTTCTTGTAAGCTTTTCTCTTCTTTGTTAATAAAGAAGCTTTGTCACTCTTTTCTCCCCATCTAGGCTTAGGGGGAGTTTTTAACGAGGCCTTAGCTTTCTTAAACGAGCGTGTGCATCCCATTCCTTGCTTTACTTTGTTAGCCATCACCCTTCCCATTTTCCAAGAGAGCTTCCGCAATCCGAGACTAAGCCTTCCGAGCTTAGTGAGTAAGGCTGACTTGGCCGTTTTCAAGCCCCTTTCGAGTGCTTCACGACCAAGGCCGCACGAGGCTAGACCGGCCTAGACCTAGCCCCGTGACAAGTGGTATCAGAGACATTTTCCGCATCCTACCGAGTCGAGAGATGGCGCAAAGAAGAAGGAACGTTGCAGCAAAGAAGACAGTGGAATCACAAGGCGTCTCGTATAAAAGCGAGGTGAGCGAATCTGACTTTCTAAAGAGGAGACCGTCAAAGTGTTGGAAGTGTGGAGAGTCACACGAGTCTTTCCGATGCCCGCACCATTTCAAGCAGTCCAAGGTACATGACGAGCCCGATGAGACCGAGGCTTCGAAGCTTGATGCGAGGTGCATTGTGCTACCTGTGAGGATGGTAGAGGCGTTCGAGGAGCGAAGCTTGCCCGATAAGACCGAGGCCGTGAAGCTAGCTTCCTTGTTCGGGGAACAATCATCAGCGAGTATGATGGTTGGGGCGTCCAACTTCATGAGTGAAGTAAGGGAAAGGTTGCAAGAGTGCAACGAGGCCACACAACCGTGGGAGAAGCCAGGTTATGTGGGGTGTTCCAGCAACGATGACGAGTCGTGGGAGTCAAGTGTAGTCGAGAGCGACTACGAGGAAGAGGGGCCTATGTATGTTGACATAGTGTTCCGTGAGGCGACATTGAGTGCACTAGTTGATCCAAGTGCACAAGGAGTGCTCGTGTCCGTGCAAACAACCGAGCGGTTAAACCTTCAATTTCGGAAGGTTAAACAACAAGTTGTGACAGCCAACTTTAGAAATGAGAAAGTTGTGAGAATCGCGAAGGACGTGTTCCATCAAATCGGCGAATTTCGAGGCACAACAAACATCAAGGTAATCTCTTGTGAATTTCTTGATGTGTACAAAATTGTTATTGGTGCATCTTCTTTAGAGCAAATTGATGCACTTGTCTTGTCAAAAGCCGAGGATAGGTGTGTTGCAGATCCACACCGACAAGACGTTGAGTTGAGCGAGAAAGTCGAGGTTTCGTCAAGCATCCATGAAGGAGTGCTTGAGTCCGAGACAACCGAGGAGCAAATCCGCCCAACTCTAGCCAAGAGTGGCCACGATGAGGAGGAGCGCGAGTTTGCTAAGATCACGATTGGCAACGTAGAGTTCGAGGCGCTAGTGGACTCTAGCGCAACATCGTTGATCATTTTCGATCAAATTGCCAATTGGTTGAACCTTGAAGTGGAGAAGGTTCATGATGAGACCGAGTTCATCAACTTCAACGAAGAGTACATCGATGGAGTTGCATGGAACGTGAAAGTTCGCATCGGAGAGTGGTGCGACACAACTAACATCAAGGTAATTTCCGATCATTGTCTTGATGAAGATGTTATTATTGGTTATTCTTGCTTAGAGCAGATTAACGCACTTGTTTTGCTAGAAGCCGAGGGTGAGTATGATGCAGGTTTGCAACAAAGCGATGACGAGTTGTCAAGCCAAGATGAAAGCGAACAAGTGTGCAAGTCCGAGGTAGCCAATGATAAAGCCATGGAAGAGTCCATGGAAAGTTCCACCACAATGGGACGAGTCTTTGAAGAGATCAAAGACGATGAGAAGTCTTTGGAGTTATCAAAGACACTAAAGAGCAAAGCGGTTCGTGAGATGGAGTGCTCATCCGAAGCGGATCAAGTTGCCGACGGAGAGGAGTTAGCACTTTTCCTTAAAGAAGTGCAAGCCGAGTTCGACGAGTGGTCGAATTCCATGGACGAGTGGCATGAGTCCATGGAAGCGAGTCAAAGCACCGAGGTGCCCAAGCCCATTGATGAGGGGCCAAACCATGCCAACACTTGCCTTGGGTATCGACAAGGCAAAGTGGATCGAGACGATGAGGACTTAGTGTCCGAGGTAAGTAGTTCTTTATTTGAAGAGCCCATTTTAACCCACTTTCATTTGGATGTTTGTAGGAAGCCTACAATTTTGAGCGAGGATCCAAATCGAGAAATGGGGCGAGAAGTTATCCTAGACAAGCCGTGCAACAAGGATAACAAGGAGACGAGTGACAAAGTGGTTGGACCAAGCCAAGAGTTTCCAACCCACCATGACGAGGGACGAGTGCTAGAGAGCACCGAAGTGGGGATACTTCAAGATCCCGCCACCATCACTTGCCTTGAGTATCGACAAGGCGAAGTGACCCAAGCCAACAAGGACTTTGTGTCCAAGGTGAGTAAGTGTAGTTATTTTGATGACATAAGACTAACTTACTCTGGTTTTCTTTTCAGGCCGCCGATGCGATCGAGCCAAGCACAAAGCAAGGCGAGCATCTATTATGAGAAGGAGTGGCGACCGTTCGAGGATCATGAGTTTGCCAAGGAGTGGCAACCGTTCGAGATGGATCAAGGATCAAGGCATGAGAGCCTTGAGCTTTGGAGGGTGTTTCCCAATGCCAAGCAGAAACATGATGAGCCATCCGTTGAAGAGCATCAAGAGCCAAGGCATGAGAGCCTTGAACATTGTGCGAGAGTTTCCTTAGTCAAGAGGGAACATGATGACGAGCCGAGGCCGTTCGAGAGCAAGACGACCGAGTCTCTTCAATGCCTATCGACGAGGGCGTCGATAGATTTAGTGGGGGAGAATATCACAGGGGAACTTTTTGCGACCGAGCCATCCGCACCCATAGGTGCTGACCCTTGCGCACCATGCCTTTCTCCCAACCGAGGGGCCCGAGTAGCTGCCGACGCCACGCACCAAGGGGCCATGCCCAACGCCCTTGGCGGTGTCCGCACCCAAGTGATCCGTCCTGGGCCAGTTCGTCCGCACTATGGGGCCTTGTCAAGCACCCCATGTGCTGCCCATGAGTCTTGCACCCGAGGGGGCCCAACACACGCACCCGAGGGGCCTTTGCCATGCACCCTCTATGCCGGCCAAGACATGGAGCCCGAGCCTGCACCCGACGTGCACGCCCAAGGAGCCGAGTCCGCACCCAATGTGCGCGCCAACAGGCCTAGGGGTTGCCCATCCGAGTTGCCCACACCCCTAGGGCCCGATTCAGCCAAAGACATCCAAGAGAGGGGACTTTGGACACCAAGATTGGACCATGAGAAGCCCAATCCGCCCAAGCATCCATATCCCATGCCAAGTTGTCATCCTTGGAGAAATACTTATGGAAAGCCATCCATGCATGAGGAAAGTATTCCAAGACAACAAAGCAATGATGTCATAGTCTTTGTATTAGGGGCAATAGTGATTGTAATCAAGGCAAGTCAATATGAATATGACAAACTTGCCTTGAATAGGAGATTCTTTTGGAAGACTCATCCATGGCCCTTGGATCGAGTCGTTGCTAGCCATTGGATCGAGGGGGATTAGGCTATAAATAGAGCCCTCCTCCATCCATTCCACTCATTCCACCTTTACTTCATTTCTTTCTTGTAAGCTTTTCTCTTCTTTGTTAATAAAGAAGCTTTGGCACTCTTTTCTCCCCATCTAGGCTTAGGGGGAGTTTTTAACGAGGCCTTAGCTTTCTTAAACGAGCGTGTGCATCCCATTCCTTGCTTTACTTTGTTAGCCATCACCCTTCCCATTTTTCAAGAGAGCTTCCGCAATCCGAGACTAAGCCTTCCGAGCTTAGTGAGTAAGGCTGACTTGGCCGTTTTCAAGCCCCTTTCGAGTGCTTCACGACCAAGGCCGCACGAGGCTAGACCGGCCTAGACCTAGCCCCGTGACAATATGCTTAAAATTATATTTTAAGTTTAAAATTTAGAATTTTAAGTTAAAGTATGGTGTACGGTAAAAAGTAAAATATTATAAGAATTAAAGTTAGTTGTGCTATAAATTTAAAATGCTACTTTTTTAAAAATTTAATTGAATAGTTGTTTTGTTTCTTAAAATATTTTTATTTTTAACCGTTTTAAGTTAAAATAGTTTTTTATATAAAATTATCAATCAACTAACATTAAATAATTTGAAAATGACGTGATAAACTTATATAACAATGCACGTTGACATAACAATGTCGTATAAATAAATATGTCGACTTCACAAAATAACACATAAGTTAAAATAACAATTTTATAAAATTGTATAAAATATAAATATATTTTTCCGGCGTGTTATTCTGTCAAGTTATTTCAAACTGTTTATCGGTAGTTAATTGTTATTTTTCATTCACGGAAGGACTATTTTAACATAAAATGAAACGTTGAGGGTTAAGATACTTAAAAATGAATAGAAACTAAATTGATTATTCAGTGAATCGTTAGCAGATTTTTGTGCATTATGCCAAAAATAATAAAAAAGAATTCTCTCCTTAAGTTTAATGTGGGAAATTCACATTCAATACCCTTCTAATTCAATTTGTTATATTTTATAACGTCATAATTTAAATATTTAATTTTACTTAAATAATTTAGTGTCTCATTCTGTTTTATCAATTAATTATCGGTATTCAAACAAATTGATACACTAATAAAACTCAACTAAAAACTAAAATCCCAATTTTTAAATATTCAATCTATTTTTCATGTGAGGTCATAAAGTGTAGAAACCATATATATCTTTGACTACTGCACATGCATAAGGATTAAAAAGGGAAAAAAGTGAGAATATGAGAGCATGGGATAATTATTATTTATTACATAAACCTACCGGCTCCACCGGGAAATTCTAAAAAAAACAATTAAAAAGAGTTTGTACATTTATTTTTATAAAAATTATAAGAATTTGTATATTGACCTTTATGTACAAATACAAATTCTTACAATTTTATAAAATTGTGTATATATACAAATTCTTACGATTTTTAAAATTTTCTAAAATTATAAAAATTTGTGTTTGTACATAAAAGTCAATACACAAATTTTTATAATTTTATAAAAATTTATATACCATCTATTTTTTTTTTAACTTTTTTTAGTCTATCATTCCTTAAAATCTCCTAGCTCCACCACCTTCCCTTTAAAATCCTGTTCGAATCTTGCATCTGAACACAAACCGACATACACCAGTGTTTTCACAAGGTTTTGACAGATTATGTTTGTGATAAGATTTTGTCCGCTCTAAAGATAAATATTATTTCTGATTTTATACTTTTGAGAAAGATACCTCATAGAAAAGTGATACGATTTGATCCTTAGCTAAGTCAAAATATGACCAGGTGTATGGATTTAGTTTAAAATAAAATACGTAAATTATTATTGAATTTTATTTAAAATTTATTTTAATTATTTTAAATTTTAAAACGTCTAATTTATTTAATAAAATTTCAAAACTTTCAATTACTCATTGAAGTTTAAACATTGAATATTTTTGGTCACTATATAGTTCACCGTCGTTGTCGTTCGACACCAAATTTCAACACCCTTGAGTATGAATTCGACCTCCATTTTGTCAGAAGTGCCCTGAAATCTACGAATCGGGCAAAAATATTTCGATTTCTCTTTCACCAATCTCTCTCTTCCGCCGTCGGATGAACTCCATTTCTCTGTATATTACTTCACTTGTGTCGATAAAGCTTTTCACCGTTCGCCAGTAAATGAACATCATTAAACAGTTAAAAATAACAAAAAAACATTTAATGTTTAAACTTAAATAATTAAATTAAATATTTTAAAACTTTAATAATCAAGATATATTTGAGAGTGAAATTAGTGAGAATTTAAGTAATTTACCCCTTAAAATATTAGAGCGGGAAAGGAATAAGTGTACTTGTATTATACCTCGTATATAGTGTCTAGCAAGAATAGTTTTGTTGTGTTTAGTAATATTCCAAATCAGAGGACCACAGCAAATTATGTTCTGAATTCAAAACCCTTTTGGTTACGTTGAAAACTGCTAAATGTTATGGCACCAAATTGTAAGTTACACATCCAAAACGTGGATTGGTTCTAGAATGGTTTGAATTTTGATGTTTTGCCGACCATTACAGGACCCTACTACCAACGACAACCTCATAGTATTGTGTTTCTATGCTCTTAAATAAAATTTCGGTATTTTCTTACTTAGATTATATAATTCATATGATATTTATTTATATGTTATGAATATTTATTTACGTAGATGTCTATCATGATGAGAATTTTATTTAAGGAGTTTCATTTATTTATTATTAGGAATATTATATATGTTAATTAGAGTTTAATGTATTATGTACTTCTTATAGTTATAATTAGATGAAGGCATTGTACACAATTCTAGTTTTTGAGAATAATACGAATTTCCCAATTTTTCTCATCTCTTTTATTCTTGTTATTTGTTCTACGTTATTTTATTCAAAACACGTTATCAGCACGAGACTCTAACCAACCGAAGTCTTCATTGTTCGAATCCCAAAGAGCCATAAGTTCGCTTGAAAAAATTTAGTTAGAAATCAAGTCTCTCCAAAGACAGTGTTTATTTAACTTATCGACACAAAATTCATGAAGATGTTGAAACTTTGACCTCGGCTAGGATCATGATTCGTTCTTGATTTGGTAAAAAAAAGATATATAATTGAGAGGCATGACATTATAAGAAGCTGTCTTGGTCATTTACTACGCCTCCATTGCCCTCGAGAGGAAAACCAATATCGGTAAATTCTGATTTATTTTCATTCTTTAAATTATGATTTTAAAGTGTGATAAATTATGGTGATATTTGCTCGAAAGCAATAATTTTCATGTGTCGAAAAAAATCGACTATAAACTTCTTCCAAGTTCAAGTTACAAAAAATCGTCTTGATCCAAAAAAGTTTTATGCGATGCATTTCCTGAAGTGAATGCAAGCATGGTGTTTATTCCATGCGATTATTCGATCTGTTTCATTCCCGGAAGTGAATGCAAACATGGTAAATCACTATTCAATTAGTGACATAACTTCAATATGATTCAAGTTACTACACAACTGAAGTTATGCGATCAAGTATCAATGATGAGGATATATTAATAAAAACATAATCTACTTTTCACGACAAATGATGTTGTCCTCAGACACAATATCATGAAAAAGGTTTTAAAGGCCCACTGCCTCTACTCCATTCCCTGAAGTGAATGTGAGATTATATTATGGAAAGAATAAAAGTCACATTAAAAGTAGTGGTCGTGGTCGAGGCCATGAATATAGACATGAAAATATGTCATTTTAAGAATACTTCTACCCACCGATAGTGAGGTTATAAGGATGACAAAAGTGATAAAAAATCATTCTAAGGAAGTAAAATCTTTTTTATTACCAATGCGATATTATAAATCATTGGTCTTGCACTTGTTGTACGCTGAAAAATAAACAATCATTGAATGATAAAGGAAAGAAAATAGAAGCAAATTTTGTTTGCGAAAATAAAAAAGATAATATTAGCCCAACTCATTTGGACATTGTTGATTTTCTTATAACCCTTGAAAGAAATAAACCATATTCTAATTATTCTCATAACCTTAAAGAGATTATTTTTTTATAATTTACTTTGCTTTATGTTTATTTATGTTGAGTGGATCGAAAGATCGATATTTACCAAGAGGGGGGTGAATTGGAAATTTAAAGGTTTGTGGTGGAAATTGGCAAATTAAAAATTGATGGACAAGAGATTTAGAGTGGTTCAAGTTCCAAATGAACTCTACATCCACTACCTTAGCCTCACTAAGGATTTGCAACAATTCCACTAAATTGATCTTCCCCTTTTCTAGGACAAGGAGGCAACCCTTTACAATTTCAGTTGATTTTTCTACCCAAAAATCAACCCAACCCTCACACAAGAGAACAAAGAAATTTGCAGGCTAATTAGGTATCTCTCAATACAAATGATAGCCCCAATACAAGCACTCAACCCAATTTTACAAAGTATGAATGAAGAACACAAATTGGGATTTCTAGACAAATATGAAATTTAGCACAATTGCTTGGATTTGATGAATAAGTGTTTGCTTGAAGTTCAATGGTTGTTGCTGTAGCTTTTTGATGTGTCTTTTATACCTCTTCATTGATTTCTAGCCGTTTGGGTGGTTGGGGGCTTAATTAGAGCCGTTGGAACCCTCTCTTACCACCATAAATGCACTTCTGCAGCTACCAATATCGGTACGCGGGAAAGAGTATCGGTACCTGTCTCAGAAAAGAAAGAGTCGTTGTGTGCATTTAATACAGGGGTATCGATACGCGCGTAAGCGTATCGGTACTGGGTATCGAAACGGCAAGGGCCGTATCGATACTATTTTCTGAACTGAACTCACTGTCCACAACTGTATCGGTACGAGGGTTTGGCGTATCGATACGGGTCAACGAACTTTTAAAGTTTGGTTACCAACCAACTGACACCAACGGTCATATTTTTTAAACCGACTTATATTAAAAAATTACAAAGCCCGTATCGATACGAGGGTTAGCCGTATCGGTACCGTATTCAAACTCTTTGAATTTTAACACAGGGCTGTATCGATACGGGGTTTGGGGTATCGATACAGGTTCCGACGGTGACCAAGTTTGGCAAAATGGTATCGATACGCTGGGTGCTGTATCGATACTCCTGGACGTTTTTGAATGGTTTTGCCTTGGAACACTTAGAAAATATTTTGAGTTTGAGTTTTATAAATCAGTTTCAAAGTGTTGGTGTTTTAAAAACTTATTAAGGGACTTAAAAACTAATTTTAAGTTTTACAAAATAATCCTTAAGGATTTAATTATATCAAAATCAATCATAGGTTTTACAATTTACTTTACACATTAATTATTTATGCTTTATATATTGATTTAACGCATAAAGTATGTTCTTTAATTAGTTAATATGTTCTCTATTATGTTGGTTTAATCTAAATATATTGGCTGGACATCCCGTTCTGCGATACTACTGGTCTCAAAGGAGATTTTTAAAGGACTTTGTGAACTGGTTTAATAATAACGCGTACGAGGATTAAATCTCTATTCTCTATTGGTTTATATATATATATATTATGACATTTATTTATTTATTTATTTATTTTCATATGATTACTTATCAAATATAATATATGATGACGATTTATGTTTAGCAGAAGCATAAGATATATTTTCCCATTTAAATGCAAGGGAAAATGTGAGTACTATATCTCAGAGCACTAAAAATATTAATGCTCTAGAAGAGCAATAAATTCTTGAGAGAAAGCACATTATGAAAAGTGTAGAATTGCGAATATTGCAATAATTACCGCTAATGGTAATAATACTGTCACAATTAGTGGAAATTTTAACAAAACAATATGAGTTCGCAAAATATCCCTTTGAGAATTATAGATAACATATGTTATCAATTGACATTTGAAATAAGCCAATGTGGATAAAAGTTCTGGTAGTCAAAAAGTCAGTTGAAAGCTCTAGAAGAGCTATATATTACTACTAAAATATAAATTTTATTGAAAACTCTGGAAGAGCTATATATATTCCTATTCAAAGGAACAAGTTTTGGTGGACAATGTATTATCAAGTTTTAAAGAAGCTTGTATTTCAAAATTTGTACCACACACGTGTAAGTGAGATTGAATTACATGTTATAGTAGACCAGAAGTTTACCAAATTCAAAAATGTATATACACACTTGTATATAGTTGGCATGATCGGTTAGACCATCCCGATCAATAATGATACAAAAGCTATTGAAATTTATATGCATATTTATTAAAAGAACTCGAAGTTCTTGTGGTGCTTGTTCTCAAAGAAAATTATTAAGATCTCACTTATCAAAAGAACTTGAAGTTCTTGTACTAAAGTTAGGACTGCATGTCTTGCATATGTGAATGAAATATGGGCCCATATATCCACAAATGTGGAAAATTTTATATGAATTTAGTAGATGGATCTACATTAGTTTATCAACTTACAACCAGAAGTTTGTGAGATTAATTCTAAAAGAATTCAAATTATGCTATTAGACTATTCGTCTTGCAAAAACTTGTGAGTTTATATTTTAGGCTATTATGTTGAAATAACTATTACAAGCCTATTGATTATGTACAAAACAGCTAAGCAAAATTTTAATTGGATGTCTCCTCTTTAATAGCTAAACTATGAGAACAAAGTTATATATATGGTATTTAACATAGAGCAACAATTATACGCATCAAGCCAACAAGTTATAATTAACTCTCTGTTATGTTTGATTTTTGGTCAGAAGCCATACATTTCTTATTTTAGAATTTTTGAATGTGTGATATGAATTGCTCCACCACAACGCACAAAATGGATAAATAAAAAGGGTTGAGAATATATATTGAGTACGAGTCTCTTTTTATGTTTAAACTCTTAAATATTAATTGAAAATAATTATTTATGAGATGATTTTTTTCAACATTAGGGGAGAGAATAATCAGCTGGATAAAGAAGGATGTAAATCCTTTTATGCACAAAAGTATCGATACCTTTTTAAAAAACAATGTAACAGGTTGCAATGTGGCTCGAAAGTAACTATACCTTTTTAAAAAGCATTGTAACGGTTGCATAAAAGTATAGATACTTTCGAGTCACATTACAACCAGTTACATTGCTTTTTAAAAAAGTATCGATACTTTTAAAAAAGTATAGATACTTTCGAGCCACATTGCAACCGGTTACATTGTTTTTTAAAAAATATAGATACTTTCGAGTCACATTCCCAGTATGTTATGCTATGTCAACCAGCTTAAACGTTTAAAAAGTATAGATACTTTCGAAAGTATCTATACTTTAATAACATAATAGGCGCTACCTAATATGTTGATACTCTTATCAACAAAATAAGTAATTTTACCTATTTTGTTATGTTTGTATCGATACCTACCGATAACTTAAGTTTGTCGGTTACCAATTTTTTTTTTCAATTTCTTCATGTTTTCTACTAGATACATTGGTCATGTTTGGTAAATAGCGGTTTGGGCAAAAATTAGAGGTTTGAGGTATAATTAGAGGTTTGACTAGTCAAATCCGCTAATATTGATGTTTGGTAAATAGCAGATTGAAAGAGCGGATTGGGGTGAAAAAGCTAATTTTGAAAAGTTACTAATATGAGCTTTTTGCGATTAGAGTTTTGATATTAGAGTTGTAATAACTCTTTTACCCTTAACAATTATAAAAAATCTCTAAATAACTTAAATTAAATAATAACATTTTTAATATAAATAATAACATATTAAATATTTGACTTATTTGTTGTTACTACTAATTTATATGGTGATATTTGTAATTTAATTCTATTTTTTATTATCACGTATTTATATGTGCATATAATTTTTTAATAATTATATAAATAATAAATTAATCTATACATCTTTCAAATATGTTTAGGAAATTTATATTAAAAATAATTTTTATAAATCTAATTAATATTTATTAGATACAAAATATCCATAACTGATAAGTTATTCAAACAAGTATTGAATATAATCATGTCCTTATATGTCATTTTGCTTGTTTAAACAATCAAACAACTATCAGCTATCGGTTAATTTTACTAAACACTTTTATACAATCAGCTAATACAATCCGCTAGTCAAATCAGCTAATGTAATCAACTATCAACTATCAGCTAATGTAATCCGCTATCAGCTATCCGCTAATTGCCAAACAAGGCCATTATATTATATCAACATATCCGGTAGCGCTTTACCGACTTTTTTACTTATGTTATAATATTTCTAATAACGCCGTTTCTTAATTGTATATTAGTCCGTTTTTATTTAAAATTTCCCCATCCATTGACAAAAAACCCCGTTATTAACTCATTTATTAAATCTTACCGATATGATCGACAAATTACCTAATGGTGTGTCACCAGAAGTGAAGTAAGGAGGAAAGTAAATGAGCTTGTCTCCAAAAGAAAAACTACACATTTAATCCCTTAAAAATATAAAATTATAAAATAATACAAAGGGGGAAATTGAATTTTTAAATATAAAAATATTTTATTAGTTTAATATAAATATATGTATTTATTAAATATAAAAATATAAAAATTAAATTTTTTATTAGTTTAATATAAAATATATATATTGAATATAAAAATATTAATTTTAAATACATCTGGGTACTCGGGTACCCGGAAATTCTTAATTTTGTGACATGGACAAAAAAATTTCTAGTAAATACCCAATTATTTATGTTCGACTAGTCGGGTCGAGTCACTCGGGTCGGGTATTTTTGAACACCCCTAGTAAAAACAGGTCACCCCCAATAATTTGTGGTACCTGGCATAGTTTACCTAATTTTTTAATAATCTGTTTAATTCGGTTCAATTTGAATATTCACGATATAAGATAATATCTATTCATATTTTTAAAATTATATTTTGATAGACAAGTTGTGCAAAAAAAAATTACATAACCTTCATATTTAAACTATAAAAATTTAAAACCTAAACTCTTGACCATAAAACCTAAACCTTAAACCCTAGACTCTAAATCCTAATCATAATCTTAAATTCTACACCCTATAACTTAAACCCATAAACCCTAAAATCTACAATTGATAAGCTTGTGTATCAAAGTATTTTATATTTTTTTTCATCCGTTTGATAGAGCACAAACTTTATACACAAATATCCTCGAACTTGAGTTTAAAATCTAAACAAATTCATCACATCAAATATGCAGCCTCAAGCATGGTCCTTATACCTGTAAAGTCAATGTTGCAGTGTCTTTTCATCTTTGATTATGAGAAGGAATTTTCCATTCCAAATCAATACATATTTTTATATATAAAAATCAAATCAAAATCTTTGCAGGCAAGTCATTTTCTTCATTTTAGCGTGGAAATAGTATCAAATCTCAAGAGAGATATACATAGCAAATTGTCAAACCTTTCTGCATAGTCTACACTTACAAGATAACATCACAAAACAAAACATCAATCCTTAAATTTCAAATGCCTAATAAAAACAAAGATGATATTGTCCTTTGTGTTTTTAATTTTTGGTCTAAAGTCAAGTATTTAGCTATATGAGAAATTTGACTAATTAGTGCTACCAAATAAATTATAAACCAAGTTGTTCATCATGGTGATGATGATTTTACATGAGGAATGACGTGTTTGAAAATCATCCAGATTATACATCATCATCAATATTAAAATACAGGAGAGGAAGTTATGTATGTATGTATGTGCAACATGATGTCAGTATAATTTGATATGTTCAGTTTTATGTTAAATTCAAACATAATATAAGAAGCAGTTAAACATATATATAGAGATACCACCAAACAACGAAATCATACGAACCACCCGGATTTCATATTGAAAACAACGAAACTTTACCATAGAGTTTGTAAAAGTTCCATACCAGACGACATGGATTCAAATAGCGGTCTGCTTCTACAATAAAAATTATTATTTGATCGTCTGAAATCGTTATAGCAAAAAAATAACAGTCAACAATAACCACGATAACATTCGTTATGTCCGTAATTGTAATAAAATCCCATAACCGAAAATACAGTCACAACCGTAATTTGAAGAAAACAATAATCCAAAATTAGTTTATTACATACCAGAAACAACAGCACACAACAGGATGGTGGTGAGACAGCTTCCACCTTGCATTGTTCTATAAGCGACACTTAAGACTCTTAAGTTTTATTTATTTATGAATTTGTTTCTCACTTGTAAATATTTATGTTTTGCCTTCAACTCTAAATCCTAGTTCCGTCCCTACTTAAGAGTGCTGCCTGCAACCACGCAAGGCATGAGAATAAACTTTTTAATTATTACTTTTGAAACACTTTTTACTTTGATTTATTAAAGAAATAAATCTTCGCCAGTCGTTGTAAATACGATCTTACTTCTTATTATCTATCATTTTATTTATTAGTATAATTTTTCTTTTGTTGGATTCAATACCCATCTGTCATGAAAAAAAGCCCAAAAGTATATCAATTCGTGGGTGAGCGTTTGATCGAATCTAATTGAATAGTAAAAAAGTGATAGAGAAGGTGAACAAACAATTTTATTTTTATTCTGAGAAAGTTGCATAGCCTTTAGATCGATGAATGCATGCATGCATAAAGACATACATACATACACATATACTTCACGTGCATGTTACAAAGCAATCAGAGTGTACGTTTTGTGCTTTTAGCTTTAGGCACATTACCAGCCTGCACATTTTCAGTCTCCCTCATGGCATCCCTCAAAGCCCGAATGACCTCCGGTTGAATCTTGGGCTCCATGGTGTCTCCTCCGCCCGGAAAAAGCTTCTCCCTCAGAACTTTAGGGTCCATCCTCCCTTCGTCGGCCATCTTCATCATCACCTTAAAGAAGAGTTTCATCAGAAACTCTTCCTCCTGCTGAGGCGAAAACGATTTATCATAACTCACATCCGTGTCCTTCACAAGCCCTTTGTTGACGGCATCTTGCAGTCCCGACGCAACGTCTTTCTTCACTTCCTTGGAAGTCATCTTCTGGTCCTGCTTCTCGTTAATGGCTTCCTGACCACCTTTGGGCGGCAGTTTCGATTTTACTACTGCAGATTGCATTGTCAGAGCTAGGGCTAATGAGAACACCAAAAAACCAACCCTTGCCATATCTCTTGTTTTCTTTAATGAATAAGAACTACTCGAATCGAATGTGATGATGATTAAGGATGGGAATGTGATGGAATTTAAGGGGTTATGGATGAGGTATTTATGCCGATTTTATGGCTTCTACATTGATCTGGTGTTTAATGGCCGTACACGTAACACGAGTAAGATACTCATGACTTTTTCTCATAATTTTTCAAAGGGAGCAGTTTTTGGATGCAAATCGCCTGCCCAAACTATCAAACTTAAAAAAAAAATGAGTTTAGAGTTTAGAATTTATGGAGAGAGTTTAGAGTTAAAGTTTATGGTGAGGGTTTAGAAAATTAAGGGTAGTGTATGTTTTAGGGGTAGGGTTCAGGATGTAGAATCTAGGGTTAAGGTTCAGAAATTTTGTATTTTTTAGTGTGGGGTATAGAAAGGGGCATGATTAAAGATAGAGATTTTTTGTTCGTAGTTTCCCCTCTATAATGGATAAAAATCCTCTGTCTCTTTTTGGATGGAAATCCTCTACCCCTTTTCGGTGCCCCAACATATCCCCACGCTCAAAATTAACTTTAAGGTTTAGGGTTTTAGGTTAGGGGTTGTAGTTAGGGTTTAGGGAATTTAGGGTAGGGTGTATTTTTTAGGGTATAGAGTGTAGGGTTTAGGATTTAGAATTTAGGGTTAGGGCTTAGAATTTAATTTTGTAGTGTTTTTTAGTGTTAGGGGCATATGTAGGGGCACTGAAAAGGGGCAGACGAATTTTATCTGTCTCTTTCTATACCTCAACACTAAAAAATCACTGAAAAACTAATTTTAAGCCAAATTCTAAATCCTAAACTCTATACCCTAAAAAATATATCTTACCCAAATTCCCTAAAAACTAATCACAAACTCTAAACTTTATTTTTTAATGCGAGAGCATAAATAGGGCCACTAGAAAGAGTCACAAGTTTTCTATTCGTCTATAATGGGTAATTTTAGTTTACTTTCTCTTTGTTTTAGTTCATCACGGTGTGTGTGATCGAAGTCATGTTTTGAAGACAAATATTAAATATAATGTTAAAAAATATTTTTAATGTTTGACCGAACAGTAATTTTGGTTTTTATTTATTTTTTAGGAGTACTTTAATGATCAGCGTTTTATTTTCGAGTTAATATGACTCTTTCATGGATGAAAATTTTTACTCGACTAACGATAAACATTTTGAAATGACTAGACAAAATGACACATCAATAGAAAAATAATTTTATAATTTTTTTTTTTCACAAATCTGTCATTCTGTGAGACTGCTATGTCAACTTGCACTGTCATGTATGTTTTCCACGTCATTTCAAGCTATTAATTGTTAGTTTCCTAACCTTCCACTAGGGGTAATCGGGTACCGGGTACCCGTAAAATTGGGTACCGGGTACCCGTAAAATAGGGTACCGGGTACCCGATTCACTTTTTTATATTTTTTAAATCTATTTAAAAAAATACATAGGAAACACATACAATTTTATGATATATATATATATATTTCAAACACAAAAATTATTGATTTGGGGTTAGTTTTAAGAGAGAAATATTTGGATATATATATATATATATATATATGTGTGTGTGTGTGTGTATTAAAGTTTATCGACAAAAGAAGGTATTAAAAATATTAATCTCGAACATTATTTTTCTTTCGAATCTCATATTGACAAATTAATATAATTATTTTTGAAAATTTTAAAACTTAAAAGTATATAATACAAGTATAAAAAGAAGTTGGAGATTTAAAATTAATTTTAGGGAAAATAGTAAGAATCGAAAATAAAAATAAAATTTAAAATTTAAAATATATAAGTATTAAAATTACCGGGTCGGGTATCTGGTTATAAAAAAAATTCAGCCCTGACCCGCCCGACTACCCGAAAAAAATTACGGGTAGGGTACCCAACCCTAAAAATTCGGGTATTTTCAAAAAAATACCCGGTAATTTTCAATTGGGTAGGCGAGTCGACGGGTCGGGTAGTTCAGGCCAGGTATTTTTAAACATCCCTACCGTCCACTACAACAATATAAGTTTTTAGTGACAAATTGACATTGACTAGGAGTAATGTTGTCACAAATAGTAAACTTTTATGAAATTTATTTTGTGCGCCACTATTAGTATAAGTAATTGTGATGTATTTTTATTTGGTCACTGTTATAGTAGTAATTGTGACGATTACATTTTTCACAATTAAATATTCACTATAAGTCTATAACAGTGACACAAATTTTATTGACGTTAAAACTTTGACACATGATAGCGACGATATATAAACTGATCACTATTATTTAATATTTGTTGTGACAATTAAAATGTTTTTCACTTAAAATTTTACTTTTTGTTGTAATAAATTTTGACACAAATAAAAAATAAAATTATTGATAAATTAGATATTGTCACAATAATTGATTTATTTTTATAATAATAGTAATAATAACAATTATAAAAAAAATTGAAGTTACTATATTACTAAATTACAATGACTAAAAATGATCAAATAAAAGAACAAAAATGAATTATGCAACTTATGTATAACAAATGGGCTAAAAAAAATTACGTAATATATTTAAAGACTATCCGTTCATGCCAAAATCAAAATTTCAAAATTTAAAAAGTATAGAAACTTAAAGTGTCCAAATTAAAGTACAAAGACTAATACGTAACTTTGTCATAATACACTATAACAAAATTTTACCTTGTAAAGAATCTTACACTTGATATTTGTTTTAATTTTGCTTGTGGAATTAAAATTTGCATTGTTAATATACAAAGTAATTATCACATAAAAAGATAATTCTATCAATAATTTGAATTGAATTAAATTAATTTTAATATATTATTTAATATTTAATATTTTAGGTGTAAATCTTAATATTTACATTTTATATTTTAAAACCAACTCAATTATTTTTATATATTTTTTCAATAAACGTATTTCGTGTAAGAAACAATAGAAAAATGAATTGAAATATTATAATAATTAGTGTTATAATTAAGGATTAATATCCTATGCACAGGCGGTGGAAACTGAAAGTTTCCACAAGCACCTTAGTTTTAGGGTATATGGAGTTAGTTTAGGGGTATAAGGTTTAGGGGTTTAGGTGTAGGGATTTAGAATTTAGGTATAGTTGTTTCAATTTAAGGTTTAGGGTTATAATTTAGGATTTATGGGTTAGGGTTTAGTTTTTAGGGTAATATGGTGAGGATTTAGGTTTTAACCTATAAACCTAAATTATAACCCTAGACCTTAAATTAAAACAACTATCCCTAAATTCTAACCCCTACACCTAAACCCCTAAATCCTATACCCTAAACTAACTCCATATACCCTAAAACTAAGGCGCTTGTGTATAGAATATTTATCGTATAATTAATACATATTTTTAAAATAAATAAAATTAATTTTAATTACAATTTAACTTAAATACTATTTTTCTTTCAAAATAATATTAAATATCTTGTCTAGCCTAGTGCATAAACATTACACTCCCCCTAAAAAGTTTTGGGTTCGATCCTTTTTGAAGACATGCATTGTATTTATTTATTAAAAATTAACAAGTTCAATGACCTAATGAAAGTGACAACACATTTTAGATTGTCACTAATAATAATAACATTAGTGTTTAAATTTTAGTCATTATAATTAATCTTTTGTGTAAACAATGTAGTAAAAAAAATAACTAACTGTGATGAAATGCATGAAAGTTTTCACTAATATAATAGTGACAAAGTTATTAGTGATGACTGGTGACGACTTAGAAAAATAGTCACTGTAAATTTCAATTATTAAATTTAATATTTTTAGTGACCATTTTCAATGTAACTAAAAATGCATTTTTTTGTAGTGATTTTTATTCAGGGAGGGACCATTTCAAACTAAAATGAAACACAGAGACTAAAAATACTTAAAAAAAGAATAGAGGCCAAAATGACCATCTAATCAAACTTAGGGACATGTTTTGATATTATGGCTTAATATTACAAACTTAGGAACATTTTTTGACACTATGCCTTAATATTATAAACTATTTTTACTAAATTCTTAGTAAGTATCAGGTAATGCAATGCAAAAGTAATTGTTCTCTTGCGAGCCATATACAATGTCAAATTATAGCATATTTTCCATAAAATCACATCCTGTATATCTATATGTATATGTTTTCCATAAAATCACACACAAACTAAATGCCTGAAGGTATTGCTGAAATCATTGTATGGCAATTAGACCAGAAAAAAAAAGAATTTCTGCAGTTAAGCATTGTAAAACATTTTCTGTTTCCGTTTCGAAAGAAGATATATATGTTTCTGCAACATGGTGACAATGTGATTTCAAATATAAGATAAGAAGCAGTTCGGAACTCATATCGGAAGATAGTTCCCTACCGGACAGCTAGGAAACATCAGTCTAACATATTTAGTATGTCCTTCCAGGTAATAAGAGTGCTTCCCGCTGGCTCCTACGACCAGAAACTTGCCTAAATGCCTTTGGAACATCTGCATCAAAAGAAAAGAACCGATTCATGTTAACAGTAAAGATGACATTAGAGTGAAACCCGAAGTTCGATATCAGATATATATGGCTTTGAGATTATGACTATAGGCAAGGGAATTCATCTGCTGATGCATGACAGAATTGGATTTAATGTTAAGCACTGCAAATGGAATGATTAATAAATACTTGATGGTCATATCTTTTCGGATTTTGATACGGCTCAAACGTCTGTAACAAGACTGCAGGCCGGGAAAACAGACATAGATAGACATAAATCTTTAACATGATGCCATTACCTGTTTCTAAAACAAAGATATGAGAATTAAATGCAATTAGCATGGTGAATGCTGCATGACAAGGCATATTAAAGCTAATTAGCCAATGGTTTGTGAAACCAATCTCTTAGACCTAAGCCCTTTGGTCAATTCCGAACGGTAGAGGAACGCTAAGTTTCGTCCAAATGTAGCAACTAATTGACTTACTACCAGACAATTAATAGTACCAGTGCAAAATTGACGCTAACACAGACAGATACATAGGCAATAACATGACAAAGAGCAAGCATGTAAGCGACACTTGAGCTCGATTTATGGTCTCATTTCAACCATATATCAAATTTGCAAAGCATAAGAGAACCGTATAGAAACACCCACTCTCCTTTCTAGCTTATCCATAGCTGATTTCAGTATCTCCTCATCGAAGAAGAGCTTATCAATACCAATCTTGCTGGTATGAACTTCTAAGAGAACTCTCTTGCAATGCTAAACACCACGGTACTTGCGTCAGTGTTCTTTAATTTGGGGTCGTATGCAACTATTGGAGAGGTCCAATTCCTATGCCACCAAAATCTCCTACATTGCCAAATCAACTCCTCTTCCCTGTTGATTTTACTACGAGGAAACCTTTTCATTCCTAAATCGTCACTCATGATATGATGAAGGTTTCCTCGTAGGATAATTAACACGGAAGATGAGTTAATTTGGAAAAGTAGGAGAGTTTGGTGGGGTAGAAATTTGGATTCTCCAAGAGCTGCATACGAATCGGAATTAAAGAAGACTAACACGAACATTTATATTATATTAAACTTGGAATCAAATATAAGTTAATTGTAGCCTCTAGCTCGAACAAAATTTGCCTTATATAGCAAAAAGTGCAGGATCGGCTACGGTTGAAACATCATGAATAATTTATGGACAGATAGACTGGGATGTAAGTGAAGCAGAAGCACAAAATGAAACTTTTAAGGCAGAATAATTGAGGCTATGGAAATAAGAGGGAGTTGAAATGACTTGGTTTGGATGGAATTGAAACATAAGCACAAAAAGGAACGTCTAGATCAGAGTAGTTGAATTGAATACTTTGCGAAAGTGGGTTTTAATTGGGGAAATGGGAGATTAGGGATGTAAGTGAAATAGAAGAACAAAGTGAAAATTTCAAGGCGGAACAATCGAGGCTATAAAAGCAAGAGAGGATCAAAACAATTAGTTTTGGATGTAAATGAAGCAGAACAATGTGAAACTTTCAAGGCGAAATAATCGAGGCTATAAAAGCGAGAGCTAAACGAAACAACTAGTTTTGGATATAAGTGAAACAGAAATATAAAAAGAAATGTTCATGGCGGAGTAATTGAGGCAATAAAAAGTAAGGGGAATTGGAAATGCTGATTTTGGTTAGGTCGCGTGACTTCATTCAATTATTAGGTTTTTGTTTTGAGTTGGTTTGAACGGATGTAAGTGAAGTAGCAGCACATATTGAACTTTCAAGGTGGAATAATCGAGGCTATAAAAGCAAGAGGAAACCGAAACAACTAGTTTTGGATGTAAGTGAAGCAAAAATATGAAAAGAAACGTCCACAATGGTGTAACCCAGGAAATAAAAAGAAAGAGGAAATTGAAATGACTAGTTTTGGTTAGGTCACGTGATTTCCTTTGGAATTAAAATTTTGTTTTGAGTTTGTTTGAACGGATGTAAGTGAAGCAAAAGCATAAAGTGAAAATTTCAAGGCGGAATAATCGAAGCCAAAAAAGTAAAAGAGAATCGAAACAATTAACTTTTGATGCAAATGAACAGAAATATAAAAAGAAACGTCTATGACGGAGTAATTGAGACAATAAAAAAAAAAAAGAAGGAATCAAAACAATTAATTTTGGTCACGCTACATTACTTTCTTCAGTTATTATATTTTTATTATGAGTTGGTTTCAACTTGATTGATAATAAAAAAATTCCATAGAAAATGATTTTGAACTTGTGATTTCAAGATGATTTTTTATTTGCCTTGTGATATTTTAATTAGTTATGGATAAATATTTAGCATTACGTCAAAGATTATTACTTGTTACTCATTAAATTAAGTATTAGAGAGCATCTCCAAACTTCAACTCTAACGTTTCAGTCGCATTGCGTTATCTCTTGGTCCAATTAAAGGAAGTCACGTGGCCTAATTAAAATCAAAGAATAAAAAATTTTTGTCTCTATTTTTAATAGAAATTTTTCGTTCCTTTTTGGTGCCTCACACTAAAAAAATACGTTTAGGGGTTAGAATTAAAGTTTTAGGTAAGGATTTATGTTTAGAGTTTAGAAAATTTGGGGTGAGTGAATTTTTAATGTTTAGGGTTTAAGATTTAGAATCTAGGGTTAAGACTTAGAATTTAATTTTTAGTGTTGGAGCATAGATAGAAAGGGGCAAATGATTTTTGTCCCTTTTTTGCGCACCTATTCATGCCCTAAGCTAAAAAAATAGTTTAGAGTTTAAAATTAAGGTTTAGGGAATTTAAGGTATAATATATTTTTAAGGTTTAGGATTTAGGGTTAAAACTTATAATTTAATTTTTAGGGTTGAAGTATAGAGAGGGGCAGAGGATCTTTGGTCATAGAAAGGGACAAAGAATTTGGGGTATGATGTATTATCTGTTCATACGTATTCTTAACCGTTTGACAATGCACATACATCATGCAGACAAAACGATTTGAACCTCATTCGCCTGAAATGAACATCATACGCTTTTTCACTGGGACCACTTGTTGAGCTCGGTGTTAGAGCATAATTATATTTCTTGGAAATTTAAAATTTTGTATATTATAAGTATTTTAATATTTTTATCAATACTCTAATTTGTACTCTTAAAATTTTATAATTTTACATCCTTAAAATTTTAATATAATTTAATAAAAAATCACACCCTGACATAAAATTTTCATTTTCGGACTAGTGTTGGCAGTTGAGTAAATACATGAATAAAGAAAAATGTGGGCAGCAATAGTAGTTGTAACCCATTGATTGTTTCCTATCAAAATTCTTGATCTTTGGGTTCAAGTAACTAACACAGTTGGATTTGAATACTTTGCAAAATGTGGGTTTTGATTGGGATAATGAGAGATTGGGGATGTATGTGAACAATGTGAAACTTTTAAGATAGAATAATCATGGTATGAAATCAAAATGAAATTCAAAACGTTGGTTTTAATGTAAGTGAAACAGAAGCATAGAAGGAAACATTCATGGCAAAGAAAAATATAAATTTTACGTCTGTCCCGTTATTTTCAAACTAGTTTCACAGTTAAGTAAATACATGAACAAAGAAAAACATGTTTCTCTGCTTAACGGATCATTTTATTATCTCGGTCAATGATAATTTTGTTAATGAAAACTGTTAAACAACCTTCCAACCACAACGACATCAACACAGAAATAACTGTTAGAAAAAAAACATAATAGATATGAAATTTAAAACCCATAATCTATCATGTCAAATCATCAAGAACAATAAACTGAAATAATCTGAATGCGGAAGCGTACCTGAATTCATTGATAGATTGAAAATCTTGAATCTTGATGTGGAAATCCCAAAATTTTGGTATTGATCTTCCAAGAAGATAGATTATCTCTTGACGTAAAACTCTCTGACGGGGAAGGAGAGAAAAACAAGTTAACCTATTTCTTGGGGACCACTACCTCTTTATATAGTTGATTTATTAAATCAACTATTAAATATTTATAACTCTGCCCCTCATTGAATTATAAATATATCTTACGGTATCTACACTTTTATTTCCATGACATTTTAATACATATGACACGCTTAACTTAATTGGTCACTTTATTTTGTGTCATACTTTATAATAGCAACATACATTTTACATATGAGCCCACAATTGCGGATTTTAATCCAACAATCTCCCACTTGGGCAACATATGTTTCCTGATAAATGTACAACCTTATGAGCTCAAAATTTTGCTATTATATAATAGGTATTCTATAACAATCTCGTCCATCAACTATATCTAGGGGTGTTCATTGTCGGATATCGGATCGGATCCGATCCGGTTTTTTCGGATATCCGGGTTTTCGGATCGGCAATATAGTGATCCGTATCCGATCCGGAAAAAACCGGATATCCGGTTTTTCGAATACCGGATAATCGGATCGGATATTCGGATATCCGATTATCCGAAAATATAATTTGATTCAACTATTTTTTCGAATTTGAAGGTCGTATTTATAAAAATTTTCGAAATTTCGAATATAACAAACAACAAATTGCTAAATATAACAAGATTCACATCTATGAAAATTCGATTTTTTAAAATTTCGAATATAACAAGCATCAATTTGTTAAATATAAAAAGATTAATATTTTTAAAAAATTAGATTTTCGGATTTTCGGGTTTTCGGATAATCCGAAACTTGAAATATCATGATCCGTATCCGATCCGGAAAATCTATAATCGGATCGGATATCCGATCCGAAAATAAAAATCGGATCGGATATCCGAATTTTCGGATTGGATCAACGGATAATCGGATCGGATCGGTCGGATCGAATATTTTTGAGCACCCCTAACTATATCCACATAGGATCAAAGCGGTCTTCGCCATATCAATCATGACTGGACCCATCAATGGTCACGTATACAAATATAGTCAAATGACATAGATCAATCATGGATGTGTAGCATGGAAAATTACATGAAATGTGAACCATACATGTCTATTTCCAACTGGTCCTCCTAAACCTTAGTGAGATCAACTTTACTGAATTCAGAGTGTACATAAACCAAAAGAACTTTATTTCTGCAGAAAATAATCTTAAATAACTTTAAACTGAAGTAACTGAAATTGAGTCTAAACCGAATGAGCATTTTTTTAAATTACAAACTCCCACTAAAACCGAATATTCTTAAATAACATTACACCCACATGAGTAGTGTGCTCATGAAAGACCCAGGGTGACAGTTTCTTAATATGCGCACAATTATGGAGTTTGTACCAACATGCTCTATAGACACACAACCACTCTGAATTTTCTTTAACAACTAGGAACTTAATATTTATGTGCTTTAAATTTGAAGTGTTCCTATTGTTTATAGAATAAATGAATGCATATTTATTGTCACAAAATAACTGAAGTGGTCTTTCTATTCAATCTATAAGTAGCAGTTCATGTGACAGAATTCTTTTGTATCAATATTCAAATAGTATCGAAGTCTGTAAACCTGATGATCTCTAACTTACCAGAACTCCGACATGTGAGCATGTAATTTTTTGTTCTCTAAAGATATCACATAACTCTATTGGCTGCTATCCAATAGTCCATATTAGAATTTCTTAAATATCTATCTAACATTTCAACAATGTACACAATTTCCAAATGCATACATACTTAAGCATAAATTAGATTCTCAATAGCTTATGTATAGAGAATCTTTTGAATTTTTTTAAATTTCAAGGTTACTTTTAGGGCATTGAGTAAGATAATACTTATCTTCTTTAGCAATATGAGTGTCACTTGGTTTACTCCCACTGAACTTGTAGTATATACAAGTGTCAACCAAATTTATCTCAAAACCGAATGAGATAATCAACATGAAATTTATAATTTTATTAATAAGAGTCTTACATAAGCTCATAGATAGACTTCTTTAATTTACATATCATTGACATTGTATCATAAGACATAACTCTATGATTGTATCATATAAATAGTTTCTTCAATGTCGTCATTGAAAAAAACAAGCTTAACATCTATCTAATGTAGCTTAAGACTAAAACAATCAACAAGTAAAATAATTATCTTGAAAGAGTCTTTCAATAAAAACTTGAGAGAAAGTCTCTACAAAATCAATGTCTTCTTTTAGAGTATATTCTTTAGATACAATACGTGCTTTATACTTATCCACATTACCATTTCTATCCCTATTGGTTTTAAATATCCATTTATAACCAATTGGTTTGCACCTTAAGGTAATGAGACAAGTTCCTAAACTTTATTGTATTGCACAAAATTATACTCTTCTTGAATGACATCAATCCACTTTTGAGAGTTAGAACTTTTATGGTCTGATAAAGAAAATGATTGAACATTTTCTATCATTCCATTGTTACCTTATTTACTTGAAGAAATACAATATAATAATCTGGAATAGTATTTCATCTTAATTGTGAGATCATAAAATTTACAGTCCATGGATCACTCAAAATAACCGAAGTAGTTGCTCTCTTTTAAAGTTTAATTTCTTTACATGTGTCCTAACTTATACAAAAGAATCAACACTTAAAAACTTATTGTCGTTTCTTTTGGCTAGAACCCTTAGTAACTTTATTTAAATATTTTCTTTATTGCCCTTATTCTCAAAGACACTAACTAAATGAGCATTAACAAAATAATTATTTTTACACTTATAATGCTTCAACCTTTCTTCCTCTTGAACACGATGAGAAATGAACCCAAATAGAGTATATTTCTCCCTTTGACAGTTGTAACTTGAATTGGTTAAATTGTATAGGAAGCGATATCAAAACCATAAGAACAAACAATTGTTAGAAAGTTCGATCTTATGTGCCTTAAATTTTTGAAGCAATATAAAGAATTTTTATAATCTACTCTCTCACATTTCCTTGACCCTTATACTTCATAGACATCAAAGAAAGCATAAGTGATGTTGTAACCCCCTCGTCCCGGTCTGGCCGGATGACCGGTCCGAGTGGGCCACACGGGGAAAACCGAAGCGAAACCCGTTAAGGTTCCCCCTCGGTTAGCAACCCTATATTTTTTTTTCTTTTACTTAATCTTTTCTAAAGTTCATTTGAGTCCTATGTGATCAAACAGCGGAATAAAATACATGAGACAAACATTCGAACCCAAAACAACAGTTAAACAGCCCAAATTTTAATCTTTTAAACAAGCCGTTTCGAAACGCCCTTGAGGCGTATCGAAACGCCTTGACCAGGTCAACTGTCCTAGAGCCTTTACAAGGGGTCGTATCGAAACGGTGGTCAACCGTTTCGAAACGCCCACGACGGTCAATATCTCGTGGTCAACGAGATTTTGACCGTTTCGAAACCTTTACACCCGTTTCGAAACACCTTCATCTCGTGAATTTCTCAGAATTCCAGTAGCCAAAACGTTCCGATACGCGTTTCGGAACAGGGGTTCCAAAGGCCATACCGTATCGAAACGCGTTCCGATACGGGGTCCCTGAAGCCTACCCGTTCCGAAACGATCCCTCCCGTTTCGAAACGCTGGCAGTCTGTAACCTTTAAAATGCAGATTTAGGGGTGTTTTGACAAGTCTAAAGGTCCCATAAGACCCCTAAAGGCACACAGAACCATCAAACAAAGTCTAGAGGCATACATCCTAGATTTAGCATACTCAAACACAAATCAAGCATGGATTTAGACAAACTTTCTAACATGGCAAAATACACACTAAGAGCCTTTCATATAAGCATGCTTGAAGACATTAAAAAAGAACCAATAAGCATCATACATATCAAATAAGCTTACATGCCATTCAAGCAACTTAAGCATTCATAAGCCATCGATCAAACAAATATTTGGCAAGATATAACATGCTTACAAACCAAGTCAACCATATACATACATCAAACTCAAATCAACAATACCTATCCCATTGCTTAACTATTACATTCTATTACTTAAAATTCATACATTGAGCTCACCAAAAGCAACACTTGGTGACCTTCCCTTGCCCTTGCCACCCACAAGCTATTTATCTGCATTGTCGAACAAAAGAGAGCGTAAGCATAAAAGCTTAGTGAGGGTAAGCTCTTTAAAAACAAACCTCGACAATGCAGGGTCCAAGCACGAGCTACAACCAAGATAAAATGCATGGTCTTACTTCCGATCCACGCGAGCCATAAATATAGATGATGCATGAACATATATTCAATGTCATGTCATGCTCAACATGTTTAAATCCACAATATATGAAATCACATATATTACACCATGTTAGCAACACATCCCAAAACACAATGGTTCACAATTAACCACATATTGGCAACATAAACTACAATCTGTATTGGCACCTAGCTATGACTCGAATACGCGGATAACCGTTGGAACTCACATCCAACAACTCAACCATTACCTGACTGTGGGATTACACTCATCACCGTTCACGCGGAAGGGATTCCACTCATCCTCACGCCCCGTTTCACGCGGAGGGGATTCTACTCATCCTCACGCCCCGTCAATGGGATTCCACTCATCACCGACTAATATGAATACAATTTCCGGGCGAACCCGTACTCCTCCTTGGTGACTCAACGCCACCAAGGCCACGCGCGACTTTTGACTCATGTGTACACACTAAACATCCTAATGATCGATCATTTGTACCCAAGCATACTAGTGCCAAATACTACACATTTCATTAATCATTCATAATATCAATTCATAACACTTTCGTGCTTAGCACGTACTCACCATGATCCTCGGATCATGAAACCACCTCATAATATCATTTATCATGCCAATACCACATGTACATCATTAACAACCATATTACATTATATTTTACACATGTGTATAACCATATCATATCTATCATCAACATGCATATAACAATACATCAAACATGCCCCAACATACATGTATACAACATATACGTAATCAACACCATCCCAAATTAATACGAGGCATATACGACCATTAAAAAGTGCAACCAAAGTCTCTAATCAAAGCTTGGGATTAGGCTACCACTCTAATCCCAACTCTAGGTGGGTTTACCAAGCCCATCCTAGGTTCACATGCTTGAACCAAATACTCAAAACCATTTTGAAAATATGTAACCACTCACCTAAGCTTCCAAGCTCCAAGCCAAGCAAGCAACCTCTCTCAAATTTCCGGATTTCTTCCCGAGGCTTCTCCAACACAAATTCCCGCTTCCAAACAACCTCAAACACAGTTCAAACAATTCCAAATCAGCCCAACATCAAAAGACCAACCTGGAATACAATTCAATCACAATTCACAACGTTGCAAGCCATGACCAAACCCCACACTTTGCAATTTCGGACAGCCCCTAAACCATGTCCAAAAACCATGTTTCCAACATCCATAGCACCCACAAACAATCTCAAATCAATCCCTAACCATAGCACTACCATTGGGCTATCAATTTCCACCTAAAACAACCCCCAAAAATCACCCAAAACCCTTCAAAAAACCCATTTTTACCCAATTTCGGGAATCATGTTAAAATCATGTAAAAATCATCTATGTTGGGTCTTATGGGTAGTAAACAACATATATAACTTCAACAAATCGAAAGCTCAATTTAAAGACATTAAAGTTTGCATTTTTATCCCAAAAACTCAAAACCCTAAACTTCAAAATCTATGAGCTTTATGAAAATTAAAGGTATCATCTTAAAGAGGAAGAGGAGGACAAGTTAGAAATGGTTTTACCTTTCAAAAATCACCAACAAAGAGCATGGGGATGAAGGAATGAAGATTTGGAGAGGGAGTGGGTTTTTGGTGTGAAGGAGAGGAAAGAAGAAGATGAAGATATGAATAAAATGGGTCTTTTAAATTAAAGGGGTTTTAAAAATGGGAGACCCTTTTAATTACACCTTTGCCATTAATGAGATGACATATCTCATCCATGTTTAAAATCCATGAAATTGATTCCAAAACAACTTAAGTCCAACATAAAATAATTCGTTTTGAAAATACGAAGCCCAAATATTAATTTATCATTTTAATTATAAAAATCGAAACCCGAAATAATATTTTAATATAATTTTCTCCCGGCCCCCAAACCCGGGTGTTACAGATGTCATCTTAACCTTAATGTTTTGGGTAAAATATTTCTTAATTTCGTCAAGGAAACCCTTAGTATGAATAATTTCTTTAGATTTGTGCTCCTAAAGACATCTAGAATGTTGTGTTTTATGATCATTAGACTCATGCGATTCGAACGATTTCACCTCTCAAAATACCTTTTATGGGTGCTTACCGCAGTGAGAGGTGCAAGTTGTTCATTCCTTAGTGCAAAGTCTATGTTCATACATCAAAATACTATATGTAAGTGTCTTTTCTATTCCTTGAAATTAGTTTCACTAAACACGAGTGTAGAATGTATTTAACAGATATTGTGATAACAAAAATAAATTACCTAAATATAGAACAAAAATAAGTAAATAAAATAGAAATAAGCTCACATAAATATTCATAAGTAAACAAATAAATTCAAAATAATGGCTAGTTCCCCTCAAGATACCAAACACAACATTAATATCAAGTCTTTGGACAGTAATATTAACTGTAAGCGGTACTCTTGTTGTAGCAATCAAACATTGACAATAAACTATGTCAAACAATAGGCTAATCTTTGGACTAACGTATTGCTCACATAAAATACCTTATAATTGTCACATATTTATCGCCACAGTTGTCGTTGTAATTCTGCCAGATATTAACTTTCCTTTGGGCCAATTAATAAACGCATGAATTACAAAAACCCATAATCATCTTGATATTTTAAATAAATTAATCTACACAAAAGTGGTCACTTTGGTGACATTATGTTTCAACTAATCTATTAAAATATTAGATGTCCGAAGCCAAAATATGAATTTATTTATTTCAAAAAAAAATTCCTTAATTTTTTTTCAATTAAATTAAAAGATAACCAAAATAATAATAAATTTGAATAAAGGTAAACCTCATATTAAGATATCGAACACTCCATTAATATTTCATCATTGGACAAAACATTAACTTGCAAGTGATATCTTGGTATAGTAATCAAACATTGATAATAAGAACATGTCAAACAAAAATCTTCCTTTGGGCCGATTTATTGCTCACATATAAAACTGAATAACTATCACATGTTTATTACCACAGTTGCACATGTAATAATGTTAATTATTAACCTTCCTTTGGGCCGATTAATACTAACATAATCTGACTTACATGCACAAAACCTTCTATATATTAAAATAAAATAATTTTCACAATAGAGGTCACTTTGGTGACTTAATGTTTCAATTAAATTATTTTAAAATATATACAATAAATATACCGATATCCAAATTTAAAATTTTGTAACAGTCAAAACTAAAATTTCCGATAACACTTGAATTTACCAAAATAACCTAAAATAAGGTTGTCTGAATGGGGCTATCAGAAATGGAAAAATTAAATCCTTGACTGTTTCTTTAAAAATCCCTTAATTATGCATTTACTAAAAAATTCACTATAAACTTGAAGGTAAAATATATAATTTAAACTAAATGTATTTCAATCCATAACTTTATATATCACTCAAAGATTGAATTCAAAATAATCAATATTTAATCGAAAAAATTGAAATCAAAATATCATATAAATGAATAGTTGATATCATTATCACATGAAACTTTAACCTTTTCAATTGTTAGATAACAATTGACCAACTCCTAAGTAATTCATGAATTATGATTGAAACATAGGTGTGATCATACAGATAGTAGTAAACCAAAAATTCGACTAATAAAGTCGCACAAAATAAAGCATAAAATTACCGAAGATATGATCAGAACCAAGTAACCAAAACTTTTACAACAGCAAAAAAAATGAAAAGAACAAGAACTGCCCAACATGAATTTTTAAAAATGAAAAATCCTTAAATTGCACCACTGTGTTCTTTTAATCATAATTTATTTATTAAACGAGTCAATAAATACCATAAAGGAAAAAGCTCGAAACTAAAGCTTAAGAAGCAAACATATACTAATATATGAAACTCGACTTAAGAAGCAAAAGCTCGAAACAAAAGTGAATGTTATGCGCGCGGCAAACTCCTCCAAATAGTCCCAAAGCAATAGGTTTTATTTATTATTATCTTTATGTAATACGCATAACCCTAATTTCTTTTAATCTGTATTATCATAAAAATTAACTTTCTTGAAAAATTAAAATCTGAAAAATTCACCATAAACATTAACCGAAACATGAGATCAGGATATCAAAATCATAAAATTAAATCTGAACTTTAAAATTTAATCTTTAATCCTAATACCAAATCTGAATATTAAACGCAAAAATAATTTAAAGACGAATCAATCTAGAAAAAAAATCAATTGAATCTCAATGATTTAACATGACGAGGCTCTGATGCCACTTGTTAGAAAAAAAAAACATAATAGATATGAAATCTAAAACCCATAATCTATCATGTCAAATCATCAAGAACAATAAACTGAAATAATCTGAATGCGGAAGCGTACCTGAATTCATTGATAGATTGAAAATCTTGAATCTTGATGTGGAAATCCCAAAACTTTGGTATTGATCTTCCAAGAAGATAGGTTATCTCTTGACGTAAAACTCTCTGACGGGGAAGGAGAGAAAAACAAGTTAACCTATTTCTTGGGGACCACTACCTCTTTATATAGTTGATTTATTAAATCAACTATTAAATATTTATAACTCTGCCCCTCATTGAATTATAAATATATCTTACGGTATCTACACTTTTATTTCCATGACATTTTAATACCTATGACACGCTTAACTTAATTGGTCACTTTATTTTGTGTCATACTTTATAATAGCAACATACATTTTACATATGAGCCCAGAGTTGCGGATTTTAATCCAACAATAACACCTTATCACTTTTGGAATGGCCAATTGTAAAAATGGAAGGCACTCGTAGTTCAGTTGGTGGCCGCTTTTGGAATTGTAAGTCAGTTTTAAAATAGTAATTCATGCGTCATCTAATATACATGTATGCATGCATGCGTGTATGTATATATTCCTTGCTTGCAGGAGGATTTCTTCCATGACTGTGATGGAAAAGATTCTTCACTGGTAATACCAAAAACTCCTTTCAATGTTATAAGATTTTCCATCAGCTAAGTTTACGATTTCCATTCAATAATTCAGTTCCGAGGCATGCATTATCTTATATGTATGATAATACATGCCTCAGAACTGCATTATTGAATGGAAATCGTAAACTTAGCTCATGGATAATTTTATAACATCGAAAAGAGTCGTTGATTTTCACCGGTGAAGAATTTTTTCCATGACAGTCATGGAAGAAATCCTCCTACAAGCAAGAAATACATTGATACACACATGCATGCATACATGTATATTAGATCTAGCATGAATTACTACTTTAAATCGAACTTACGATTCTTTTGCTGAGTTCAATCCTTGCACCAATGGAAGGGGTAAGCCTGGGTTTTGATTTGAATTCTTTGTGAAAGTGGGTTTTGATTGGGATAATGATAGTTTCAGGTTGTAAGTGAAGCAGAAGCACAAAGTGTAACTTTCAAGGCCTAATAATCGAGGCTATATAGAAAGAAGGGATCAAAACGGCTAGTTTTGGGTGTAAGTGAAACAAAAACTCAAAGAGAAACGTCTATGTAGAAGTAATCGAAGAAATGAAAAGAAAGAGAAAATCAAAACGGCTAATTTTGGCTAGACCACAAGGCTTCCTTGGTTATTAGATTTTTGTTTGAGTTGATTTGAACTTTAACTCAAAGTAAAAAAAATGATGTACTAAATATAAAAGAGAGAATCGAAATAACTAGTTTTGGATGTAAGTGAAACAGAAATTCAAAGAAAAACGTCTATAGCGGAGTAGTTGAGGAAATGAAAAGAATGAGAGAATTGAAATGGTTAGTTTTGATTTGGAGGTAGTAACTTTCTTAGATTATTAGATTTTTGTAATTTTGAGTTAATTTCAGCTTAACTCAAAGTAATTCAAAACTCAAAACGCTAGTTTTGCTTAGACCACATGGTTTTTGTGAGTTATCACATTTCTATTATAAGTTGATTTGAACTTGACTCAAAATATAAAAAAATGAGGCAATGGACGAAAATAAAGAATCAAAACGGCTATTTTTGGTTAGGGCACGTGGTTTCCTTCGGTTATTAGATTTCTATTTTGACTTGATTTATACTTGACAAAAAAGTAAAAAACGAGGGAGTGGAAAAATAATTTATTTTGGGTATAAGTGAAACAGAAATACAAAGTAAAATTTTCAAAACAGAATAGTCGAGCCTCCTTAAACAAGAAGGAATTGAAGCTACTAGATTTGGATGTAAGTGAAACAGAAACATGAAACGAAACGTTTGTAACAGAGTAAATCAAGGAGTGAAAAGGAAGAGAGAATCGAAACAACTAATTTTGGATTTAAGTGAAACAGAAGCATAAAAAGAAGCGTCCATGACGGACTAATTCATGCCGTGAAAAGAAAAAAAGAATCAAAACGGTTAATTTTGATTAGGCCGCGTAACTTTCTTCGATAATTAGAATTTTGTTTTGAGTTGGTTTGGACATGATTGGAATTTAAACAATATTTTTTTAATAAAAATGATTTTAGACTTATGATTTTAAAATAATTTTTATTTGTCTATGAAATTTTAATTTATCTGCATAAATATTCGACATTATGTCAAAGATTTTATTTTTTTACTCATTAAATATTAGAGAGAATCTTGAAAGTTAAACTCTGACATTTGCTCACTTTGCTTTTACATTGCTTTTGGTGATCCAAGTAAAAACATTGGACTAGTGATGGCACATGTTGGGGTTTTGTCGACCCGAAAATAATTACCCTAAACTCAACTCTGATGCGACCTGCTCTATAAAAAAATTAATTTTAAAGACCTTATTGTAAAAAAAAATTTAATAGACAAAAGTATCAATAAAAATTTAATTTTAAAGATCTAATTATAAATAAAATTTAATTTTAAAGATCTAATTATAAATAAAAATTAATTTTAAGGACCAAATTACAAATATCCCTCAAAAAATATAGAGGAAATTTCACTATTAGTCTCGGATTGCATCGAATATATTCCACCCTAAACTTGACCCAACATCACCCACAATAAAAACTTGACCCAAACCCAATTTTTTTTTACCAAATTGGACTTTTTAGGGCAAAATTTATGATCTTGTTTTTTCTTTCTTACTTTTTTGTTGATTTTTTTATTAATGAAATTTCCTGGCTTAGTAAAAATATATAATAAAAAGGGTAAACTACCTGAAATACCACTCGACTTTAATGTGTGACTCTAATATGCCACTGAACTAAAATTCGATACTATAATACCATTGAACTTCACTGTGTGATTCAAAGTTAGCACTCCACCGTTACTCCCATTACGGAATTCTGACGTGGACTCTAACTCCCGTTGCAGGGATGACGTGGCCGATAAAAAAATAATATCTTTTTCCAGATATGATCCACCTCATTATATTTTATGTTTTAATTTTACTATAAAATCTCTTTTGGCTGAAAACAAAACCCTAATTTCCTATTTTCTATTTCCCAGCATAGATTTTGAAGCTGATCCAAATCAATGAAGGTAGAATGGCAAAGATCAAGTGAACGCAGGGTTGAAGTAGAAGAACCCATTTCAATTCCGGTGTGTGGATGCGGATATCCGACAAAGCTGACTACATCGTGGTCTAATGCCAACCCTGGAAGGAGATTCTTTAGCTGCAAAAAATTACGGGAGTTTTCTTCATAAACATTGTAGATTTTTTTGTTGGTTTGATCCTCCAATGAGCCCACGTGCAAGAGTTGTTCTCGTCGGACTGCTAAACAAAATCAAGACGAATAACATCCAAAGAATGAATGAGAGATTTGTTTGGATTTTTGTTTTGATTATCAGTATTGTACTACTGTGGTACTTAATGCACTAAGGGGAGTGGAAATACAACTTATACCGGTATAAGACTTAAAGAAAGAATAAAATAAATACAACTTATACCGGTATAAGACTTAAAGAAAGAATAAAAGAAATACAACTAACTAATTGAAAAGGTAGAATCAGCCTTCCATTGTTCCAAATATTTTTTAGCCAACCACTTGTAAGTAACATTTTTATTTCTAAAATCTTTGAGACAGTTATGCTCTTCAATATAAGACTTAATCTGCCATGTGTTGTTCATAAGATCTTTAGGGTCAACCTTTGATGCCCAAATATACCAAGGACAATTTTCCTTGCAAATTACATGTATCCTACCTTTGTCAACCCTTTTGAATTTGATATCATGTCTGGTCTTAATCCCATACTCCCTTATAGCTTTTTTTCAGAATCTCTTTATCACTAAATTTCATCCCCTTTTTAAATCTCGGATTTTCCATATCCACCTCAGCATTAAATACAGGACATTTGGGGTTTTTCTTTCGATCATCTTCATCAGATTCATTTGCACTAACACTATGCAATGAATATGATCCATCACTAACATATCCATTCAAATGTGTCTCATTACCAAACTCCAAATCCATCAGATCCACCTCTTCTTCTCGAGCTTCATCATTTAAGGCATCATCACTATTTTCATATCCACTATCACTATCAGTTTGTTCAATCTCATCCTCTACATAATCATCATCCTCTTCTACATCATCATCTCCAGTCTCTTCTACAACATCATCTACAATCTTCTTTCAGAGAAAACCCAGAGAAACCCACGTTTTCCATTTGATTTCTTTCTAACAATCGATCACTACAATCTTCTTTCAGAGAAAACCCAGAGAAACCCACTTGAATAATCAATAACAATCCATAGAAAACCCACTGATTTTTTTTGCGTCTAATTTCAGAGTGATTTCTGAAGTTTGAAATTTCATTAACCTAATTTTGAGGAGATAAAGAGTCTTTAACAAAACTACGTCGTTTTACAATAAAATAAAACATAAAATATAATGAGGTGGATCATATCTGGAAAAAGATATTTCTTTTTTATCGGCCACGTCATCCCTGTAACGGGAGTTAGAGTCCACGTCATAATTCCGTAATGGGAGTAACGGTGGAGTGCTAACTTTGAATCACACAGTGAAGTTCAATGGTATTATAGTATCGAATTTTAGTTCAGTGGCATATTAGAGTCACACATTAAAGTTGAGTGGTATTTCAGGTAGTTTACCCTAATAAAAATTAGAAGAAAAAACTCAATGTTTTTTTGGGTTAACTACACCGGATACTACTAAACTATAGTCCCTGAGTCGAAAATATCACTGAACTTTAAAACTCTTCAAAACTAGCACTGAACTTTAATATTTGAGTCAAAAATGTCACTCCCCCGTTAACCGTTAACTCTCGCGTTAAGTCAAAGCGACGCCGTTTTGAAGCCTAATTTGGCCCAAAAAGATGTCGTTTTGCTGAAGGAAAAAAATTCGAACCATGCACTTAAGGTGGTTTGAACCCAAGACCTTTAAAAGGTAAAGTTAAGCTTAAACCATTGAACCAACATAACATTATGTAGTATTTTACCACAAATATTATATATCTTAAACTACTTCAGATTAATTCAAATTATTTTATGAAATAAATAATATTAAAATATATTAATTATATATAATATATATAAATAAAAGTGTATTGTTTTTATATAAATAATATATTTATATTATAAATATTATATAAAAACTCTAAACTCTATATCCTAAATCTTAAACTATGAAGCTCAAACCTCAAACCCTAAACTTTACGATTTGAGGTTTGGGATTTATAGTTTTTTATATTATTTATAATATAAATACATTGTTTTATGAATATATTTTGTTTTAAAAAAATAATATATTTTTTATTGATATATGTAAAAACAATATATTTTATATTATTTATAGAATTATTTTTTATAAAATAATTTGGTTGAACTAAATAGATAAGTTTATATAATTTAAATAAAAATATTTTATTTTTATATTATTTTTATATAAATATATTATTTTAAAAAATATAAATAATCCTTAAACCTTAAATCCTAAACTATAAAGTTTAAAATTTAAGTTTGAGGGTTAGGGTTTGTGGGTTAACAATTTAGGAATTAGGGTTTTATATATTATTAATAATATAAATATATTATTTTTATAAATATTTTGTGTTTTTTAAAAATAATATATTTATATTATTAATAATATATAAAACCAATATTGTTTTATTTATATATATATATGTGAAAATAATATATATTTATATTTTTATATGTTAATATTATTTATTGCATAAAATAATTTGAATTAATCTGAAGTAGTTTAAGATATATAATATTTGTGGTAAAATATTACATGACGTTATGTTGGTTCAATGGTTAAGGCTTAACTTTATCTCTTAAAGGTCTTGGGTTTAAACTACCTCAAGTGCATGGTTCTAATTTTGTTCCTCCAGCAAAACGACGTCGTTTTGGGCAAAATTAGGCTTCAAAACAGCGTCGCTTTGACTTAACGGGGAATTAATGGTTAACGACGGAGTGTCAGTTTCGACTCAAATATTAAAGTCCAGTGCTAGTTTTGAAGAGTTTTAAAGTTCGGTGATATTTTCGACTCAAGAGCTATAGTTTAGTGGTATCCGATGTAGTTAACCCATGTTTTTTTTTTAGAAAGTTAACCAACCAAGAATTAAAGTAATCATGGAAAACCATGCAAGCTATCACGTACGGACGTTCTGCTATGAGGCACCTTTAGGTGCGACTAAAATAAGGCAACCCTACATAAATTCTTGCCCGAATGGTAAGAATTTATGTTATAATATAACAATTTGTGTAACTACACAAAATTTTACCTAATGCAAAATCTACACAAATTCTTACCTGTTGATAAGAATTTATGTAGTTACACAAATTCTTACCCAATTAATAAGTATTCCGGCTCCATCTAAATTATTACCTAGTCCTACATAAATTCTTGCCAAAATAGTAAGAATTTGTGTAGGGTCGTATTTTAGCTGCACCCTAAGGTGTTGCACCTTAGCATGTCCCTATCACGTTAGCTGGGAGCAAAGCTATAAATTAAAAGTTAAAGGGATGAGAATAAAATGTTACGATAAGAGTTATAAGAAAATTCAAAGAAAAAAATTAAGACTATAAAGGTCAATAGTAGGATTTCATCTGTTAACTTTAAGTAAAACAAGCTTATTTTCATTTACACGTTGTATCACTAAGGTAATAACTATTTAATGATATCAAAGTAAAAAAATAAGATAATTTCAAATTTTACAAAGTTCAAATGAAAAATTGAATTGTAAAGGTAAAAATATTGACGGTAAGGTGGGCTGCGGGGGCCAAGCCTATGTCAGCCCCTTGTGGTTATGCCCTTTATGTTAACTTTATTAAAATTGAGGATAAAATACTTAAATCATCACTTAATTTTGCTCTTTGATCTATTTTAGTCACTGAACTTTCAAAACGACCACTTTACTCACTGAATTTTATTTTTTAACCTATTTTTTTTATTAATTATTTTATTAATATTTTGGTATCACTTGGCATATTTTATTATTATTATTAAATATAAAAATAAATTTCAAATAAAAATAAATTATATTTTATTTATTATTAAATACAAAAATAAAATCTAAACATCTCAAACCTCAAATTCCTCCCACCCTCACCAACGTAGGTGGTGGCAACCGCTGCTCGATTTCATCGTCGATCATCTCCTCCCAGTCTCCGTTGCTTTGGTTGATTGTCCTTCAATGTTGAGTTGTTACCTAACATTGAAGGATGAAGAGCTGATGCGATAGTGCGAGATTACCAGCTTCAAAGCCTCTGGCCCAGACGGTCAGCACCGTAACAAGCGAGAGTCAGTCGTTCGTCTCAAGCACCTGTAAGTGTGGGAGAGATTTGGGGTTTCGAGTTTAGGATGTTTGAGTTTTATTTTTGTATTTTTTGTATTTAGTAATAAATAAAATATAATTTTTTTATGTTTTAAATTAATTTTTATATTTAATAATAATAAAATATGTCAAGTCATACTAAAATATTAATAAAATAATTCAAAATGATCAAAATATGTCAAAAAGTAAAGTTCGATATGTAAATTGATCGTTTTGAAAGTTCAGTGACCAAAATAAGTTAGAGAGCAAAGTTGAGTGATGATTTAGGTGTTTTACCCTAAATTTTTTTGATTCAATTAATTTTCACGTCCAAAAAAATAAAAATTTAGAGACAATTTGAAGGTTAGGGTCAAAATGACAAAAATAATGAATGTTAGGGGATACATTTTAAGCCCTATTTCAATCATGTGAATTGTTAGACTCTTATTTGAACAAATATCAGACCCTAATTCGACCATTAGAACATTCGTTATTCACCTTCTTTTTGCATAACGTTAGTGATCCAAGCCCAACCTTTGAGCCCAATTTTTCATCCCAAACCCTTCTCTTCCTCCAGAAACATGTCGAATATAAAGAATTATAACAGCTAATGAAAATAGTGAAGTATAAACATTTTGTTCAAAAAAAAGAGAGTAGAAACATTGGTCCTTTTTAGTGCCAAATTTCTGATCTTGTTTTAGCTTTCTTATTTTTTGGGATGCCTTTTTTATTAATATTTTTTTTTAAATTTACCGACAATCAGTTGATATAGTGAGATGAGACGTTAGTTCGAATCGTGACATTATAAATGAAGAAAATTGAATTGATAGGGTCACCCTATATTTAGTCTAAACTCGATCTAAATTAATCGGCCAATAAGTCGAATATTAGTGATTAAAAAAATTCTCTAGCTTAGTAAACAAATAAATATTATTTTTAAATATGTTGAAATAAGACTGGGACCTTTCTAAACGGCCCAATAAAGATCCAGCGTTCTCCCATCTACTTAAATAAGACTGGGACTAACCAAAACAAATGTATAATAACAACATTTTAGTCAAGGTAAAGGCTTGTTTCGATATATATAAAAAAAAGGGGTCGAGGATTTGGCTAAGGAATTTCATGCCGACGGTGTCCGAGGTGCCTCTGTTACGATAATTTTCGGTACAGCATTCCTCATCATTTTTCAAGATGCAACTTTCGAATTTGTAGAGATAGAGTTTAAAGAAAGAATTGTAAGCCAACTTTAAAGTGGTAATTCAAAAATGCATAATTAAAAAAACTCATAACGTTTTTTTTAGAAAGTTAACCATGGTCGGTTAACCGTATCGTTTAGCCTAAACGGTCGGTTAACTGTTATAACGGTTATCGAATTTAGCTGACCATAATCTAACAGTTAAAAATCGGATAATCACTAATAATTAACCGTTAAGATACGATTAACTGACGGTTTGGTTACAGGTTAACTTGTAACCTATTACAATTTTTTTCACATGTTCACCATTTTTTGAGAATAATAAAACTATATTTTTTATAAATATTATATTAAAGTGTTTATAAAAATGCTTAAATAGAAATTATAAACACTAAGTCTATACTTAATTAAAAAAGTACATACATACTACAAAGTTTCAACACTAACACAAAATATATAAATTTCATACTAAGTTTAAAATTCTAAGTTTTAACGGCGTTTAACACATAGTAATGCACCATCAAAGTTTTAATGAAAAATCTTTAACTGACATAAAACAAACATAAGTAAATGAAACTTCCACGAGTTAGTATCACAAGCCACAAAAGTTAATTCTATGACCAAATCACCTGGGGTTTTCGCCGACTTTCTCTAAAATGAAATATGACTCATCAAAGTTTATTAAGTATAGGTTGACCATTTGTTAAAACTCGTAACCGTAACTATTAACCATCATTTTTAGCGGTTCGATTAATCGGAACTGTTTAACCTTAACAGTTGAATTAATTAACTTATAAAATATACCGATTAACAATTACAGTTAATTATGCACAACTTTACGTAACCATTTTTCTGCTTGTAACTTGGTTAATATCATATTATTTAAGTCTATGCATATGAAATTTTCACGGCAAAATAAACGAAGCTTTACAAGTAAGAGGGAATTAAAACAACTTGTTTTGGTCCTTTGGAATTAAAATCTTTCGAATTTCATATTGATAAATTAATATAATTATTTTTGAAAATTTTAAAATTTAAAAGTATATAATACAAGTATAAAAAGAAGTTAGGGATTTAAAATTAATTTTAAAGAAAAATAGTAAGAAACATAAAATAAAAATAGAATTTAAAATATAGAAGTTAGGGATTTAAAATTAATTTTAAAGAAAAATAGTAAGAAACATAAAATAAAAATAGAATTTAAAATATATAAGTATCAAAATTAATCTTTCGAATTTCATATTGATAAATTAATATATATGTTTCTGCAATATGGTGACAATGTGATTTCAAATATAAGATAAGAAGCAGTTCGGAACTCATATCGGAAGATAGTTGCCAACCGGACAGCTAGGAAACATCAGTCTAACATATTTAGTATGTCCTTCCAGGTAATAAGAGTGCTTCCCGCTGGCTCCTACGAGCAGAAACTTGCCTAAATGCCTTTGGAACATCTGCATCAAAAGAAAAGAACTGATTCATGTTAACAGTAAAGATGACATTAGAGCGAAACCCGAAGTTCGATATCAGATATATATGGCTTTGAGATTATGACTATAGGCAAGGGAATTCATCTGCTGATGCATGACAGAATTGGATTTAATGTTAGGCACTGCAAATGGAATGATTAATAAATACTTGATGGTCATATCTTTTCGGATTTTGATACGGCTCAAACGTCTGTAACAAGACTGCAGGCCGGGAAAACAGACATAGATAGACATAAATCTTTAACATGATGCCATTACCTGTTTCTAAAACAAAGATATGAGAATTAAATGCAATTAGCATGGTGAATGCTGCATGACAAGGCATATTAAAGCTAATTAGCCAATGGTTTGTGAAACCAATCTCTTAGACCTAAGCCCTTTGGTCGATTCCGAACGGTATAGGAAGCGCTAAGTTTCGTCCAAATGTAGCAACTAATTGACTTACTACCAGAAAATTAATAGTACCAGTGCAAGAATCATCTCAATTACCGACATTACCGGTAAAAAATATGTGATATCCGAGCACCATGTGCTATAGGCTTCAGTGATTGGTTGCTAAGGGTTTAGCTATACGTTACACGTAATCTTTACAGGTAAACAACGGTACTTATTGATTGTAACGGCACCTGAAAGTTTGTTTGTTTGCTCTGATGGCAGTATAGGATACTAGAGGAAAGTGAATCGTGTGCTAAAAAGGGAAGCACGATACAACCCAGGACTGCAGCATTGCAGTTCAACAGACTTATGATCTATGAACAGAGTTACTTAGAATCCATAACCTCAGATATTCTTTGAGCTCTGATCTAGCCATGACACTTTAGAAATGACATATCCATTTGAATCTTTATCGATTCAGACTTTATCGTGTGGTTAACTTGTGATTCAAGAAAGGTACATTACTTAAGGTCCTATACATAGCTTGTCAACAGGGTTACCGAGTAAACACAATCAATTGGCCTTTATAACAACAGGATATTCCCATCTCAGTAACCTTAATCAGTTAAAGAATCATTTGATTTAACGCATGACACGTGTGAAAAAGACTCTAACAAGCGATCGTCCTCTGTTTTTTTCTTGTCGGAATATGTCCTAGATGGGCTAGACTATGACATATGACACTCAACAAATTTCTGTTCAAAACACGACACATGTGATTAAAGTATTGTCGTTAAGCTGTCGGGCGGCTCTAAAAGAAATACCGAACAACTGCATCGTGCATGCCGGGCACGTGTTAAAGAATGACAGAACCGGCAACCTAAATAACATAGCAATGAATAATGCATGCATCATTACCTCCTTATAAGTGGAAGTTTTCATGAATAAAGCACATTATCTGTCAACACAAGGTTAAGCTAACAGTTATCAATCTCGGTTTCCACTGGAACTAATATAAGTGCTTGAACTTACATTATTCAGGAACTAGATGAGCCCCGATCCACGGTCAGCCATGTCGGAGGTGGCCAAAACATAGCCAGATATTCCGGGAAGAGTTCAAGAGGACCGCTAGACTGATCTGCTAAGTTGAACAATCCGACTTTTCCATTCTTGAACTCCCAAAGTTCATCGTTGTCATTGTCATTGTCATTGTCATATCGTTCTTTGTTCAAGAGATGCTCGATATCGGTTATTTCATCGACATAAACAATGCAGTTCCCATGGCAACCTTTGGAGTATTGAGCTGAAAAGGAAAATGAACAATCAGTGCTCACGAAGAACACTTGATCATCCAAATCATTCACCTCCACCCAATCATACTTATTCTGCTGATGAACACCACAACAAGGGATCCGTTTGTAAACTCTGAATTTCACCGGTACATGATCGTCTCCGGTTTCATTAACGAAACCATCAATTTTTCGATGATAATAAACTTGATCACCGCAGATATCGAAGTCTCGCACAACCAAGTAAAGCTGACCACAGGATTCCACGAAATATCTTTCACATTCCGGGGCCATTGGATCCAGAGGTGAGCGAATCTCTTCCAAATATCTTGAAACATGGCAGAATTAGACCTTGGCAGTCCTTCGAATTTGTTCTCAATCAATATACAAACAAAGCTTCATGTTGAGAAATGAAATTTAAGATAATGAAATTTAATATACAAAAAAAATTAATATTCATCTTGGGGTAACACTTAAACTTGAGACACTGAAAATCTGATTCGATGTTTAATATAATGTAAATGTTCCTGTTTCATTTTTTCTACGACTAGAGTTACACCTTTCGTTTTTGTAGGGATTGAGTTTAGAAAAAAAATTGTAAGTCGATCTTAAAGCAACAATTCATGCTTGATATGATATACATGTATGCATGCATGTGTGTATTAATGTATTCCATGCTTGCAGGAGGATTTCTTCCATGACAATCATGGAAAAGATTCTTCACTAGTAATACTAACAAATCCTTTAAATGTGATATGATTTTCCATCAGCTAAGTTCACACTTTCTATTGAACAATTTAATAATGAAGTCTGCACTGTCTTATACGTACAATTAACTCTGTAAAAGCTTTCATGGCGTATATATATGTATGTTTAACTTTGTAAAATATATAGATAGATAAATATAGAGTATGTGATTTTCTTGAAATTATGCTTCATTTAACATTGTATATGACTAGCAAGAGGAGAATTACAATCCCTTTGTATTACCTCATACTTTTTTTTTTGATCAGCAACATGATTTTATTTTATTGATAAATCATGTAAAAAACCAATGCACCGGCCTCATTAAAAACCCCCCTAATCCTAAGTGGGGGAAAAGAGTACCCGTGCATGTGGTACATCGAAGGATTCCAAAAGGCTAAAAACCGAATAAACTCAGTACATCCATATCCAATTAGCGCGCATTGCGCCATTCTTAGCTAGTGCATCCGCAATAGAATTGGCCTCCCGAAAAATCTTATTAAAACAAATAAAAGGCATCGCCTCCCATGCATCATCAATTTGATGAAGCCAATTAACCAATCTCCACGGTCTGCGCTCCATTCCTAAGACCCAAGCAAGTGCAACGGCTGAATCCGATTTGATCACAATCGAATACACTCCCTCACAATCAACCTCCCGCACCATTCTCATAGCATACGCAATCGCTTGCACTTCAGCCATATTGGAATCCTCAATCCCGATAGGCCCTGCAAAGAACGCAACAATCTTGCTGTTACCATCTCGAAGGACGCCCCCGCACCCTGCTGCGCCAGGCTTTCCCCGTGATGACCCGTCGACATTGAACTTCCATGCCCCCTGTGGAGGCGGCATCCACACAATGCCCTGTCTCGGCTCCCGTTTCTGCATCCTTGACGGCCGACATAAGATGGGGCATGACCACCAAGCTGCCTCCCCCGCATGGAGTAGCTCAAATCGAGCACAAGTCCAGTGGTAAGACCGGAGTTGAACCAAGAAGAAAATCGAATGGCATGACTCCCTTTTCTCCTTGAACATCAATTCATTACGGGCCAGCCACAACGACCACAGCACACTTGCGCATCCAATAATCCACCAATATCGTACCTCCCCCTCAAAATAGCTCGTGCAACACTGATTAATAAACTCGCTGATATGCCAAGGACGGACCGTCGAAACAGACCACCAATTGAAAAACATTTCCCACACCTCCCTTGCCATCTCACAATGCCCGAAAATATGATCAGCAGAATCTTCCCCATCCTCACACCATCGGCAGCTAATATTATTTACTCCCAACGGCATTCCACGATCAATCAACATACGTAAGGTAGGCAGGCGGTTCAGCATTAAAAACCAAATAAAGCATTGTATTTTCGGTATCAACGGCAATTTCCAAATCATGCTAATATCGGATGTGTCATGTAATCCAAAAGATGCCATTAATTTATGTAGAGTACTCACCGAAAACTGTCCCGCCACATCATGGATCCAAACCAGCTTGTCCATAGCCCTCGCACGAAGGGAAAAGCCACTAGTGCACGCTACCAATTCCCTTAATTGTGCATGTTCGAACACTCGCAATGGTCGCCGAAAGCATCCAACCCATTCCTCACTCGGTAAGCACAAGTAATCACATACCCTTGCCATGTTATTGCACGCCAAGCTAAACAACCGAGGAAAAATAATCTTCAAAGGATCCGTAAGGCACCAACAATCCCTCCAAAAAAGAATACTCTTCCCATCACCCAATGTCCAAGTGAATTGTGCCGCATTCATAAATTTTTCCACACACTCGTCACTTTGTATCGCAACTATTTGTTTCCACATCGATGACATACTCATCACGCCCCTCGAATTGAGACGCCATGCAAGGACATCGCTGCCGTATTTCGCCACGATAATCGCTTTCCAAAGAGATCCATCCGCGTGAGTATACCTCCACGCCCACTTAGCTAACATAGCTAGATTTCGGATATGGAGATTCACCACTCCTAATCCCCCAAAACGCTTCGGTTGGCAAGCTACCCTCCAATTTACCCTGCTTAGTTTCGCCTTTTCTTCCTTTCCCCCCCACAAAAAATTCCTCCGGATACGGTCTATCTTTAAAATTATCTTCTTCGGAATCAAGAAGACTCCCATGTAGTACACTGGTAGAGCTGACAAAACTGAGTTAACCAGGAGTAATCTTCCAGCAAACGACAAAGAATCACGTTTCCATCCCGGCAATTTTTGACGAAACCGCTGCACTAACGGATTCCAAATCTCTATACCTCTCGGATTCACCCCTAATGGAATTCCCAAGTATTTCATAGGAAACGATCCTAAGTGGCAGCCCAATATTCTCACAATTGAATTCATCTCCTCCTCCTCCACACCAATCCCGTATACACAAGATTTATCGTAATTTATTTGTAACCCCGTCACATACTCAAAACAAGTCAGGATGCGTTTGAGCTGCCGCGCATTGTCGCACTCACCTTTTATAAACAGCACTGTGTCATCCGCGAATTGTAAATGCGAAACGGTCACATCTCTTGCTACTGTGATTCCCCTGATCAAACCCCGCTGTTCCGCATTGAATAAAAATTGGTGCAGTATCTCGGCCACAAGTACAAACAGCAACGGGGACAGAGGGTCCCCTTGCCGCAAACCCCTATGCATAGCGAATTCTTTCGTCGGGCTGCCGTTAACCAACACTGACAGTCTTGCCGTTTCAATACATGTCCGGATCCAAGTCTCCCATGTCTTTCCAAAACCCATCCGCTGCATCACACAAATCAAACAAGACCAGCTAATGCAATCGTACGCCTTGGCGAAGTCCAATTTCAGCATAATTCCTCCCTTCCCCGCTCGATCTTTCTTCATTGAATGAATAACTTCATTAGCGAGAAGAATGCCATCCAAAATCTGGCGACCACGTACAAACGCAGCTTGTACATCATTCACAAGCAGCGGCAACACCGTTTGTAACCTCTGTGCAAGACATTTTGCTAGGATTTTATATATGGAATTTAGCAAACAAATTGGCCGATAGTCATTAATTCCCCTCGGCGTGTCTCGCTTCGCGATTAAAACCACAAATGTTGAATTCGCACCATGTGGTAACCTACCGGAGCTGAAAAAATCTGCCATAAACTTGATCACATCCGCCTTAAGAAATTCCCAGCCCTTTTTGAAAAATTCGAACGTAAATCCATCTGGTCCCGGTGCTTTGCTTTTGAATAGTGTCATTATTAACATTTAAGACTGAGATTTTTCCTCTTCTTCCCAAAATTGATTTTCTTACTCCCAAAATTGACCCTAACACAAACAAATACATAGGCAATAACATGACAAAGAGCAAGCATGTAATCGACACTTGGGCTCGATTTATGGTCTCATTTCAACCATATATCAAATTTGCAAAGCATAAGAGAACCGTATAGAAACACCCACTCTCCTTTCTAGCTTATCCATAGCTGATTTCGAGTATCTCATCGAAGAAGAGCTTATCAATACCAATCTTGCTGGTATGAACTTCTAAGAGAACTCTCTTGCAATGCTAAACACCACGGTACTTGCGTCAGTGTTCTTTAATTTGGGGTCGTATGCAACTATTGGAGAGGTCATATTCCTATGCCACCAAAATCTCCTACATTGCCAAATCAACTCCTCTTCCCTGTTAATTTTACTACGAGGAAACCTTTTCATTCCTAAATCGTCACTCATGATATGATGAAGGAATGGAAAGGTTTCCTGTAGGATAATTAACATGGAAGAGGAGTTAATTTGGAAAAGTAGGAGAGTTTGGTGGAGTAGAAATTTGGATTCTCCAAGAGTTACATACGAATCGAAATTAAAGAACACTAACACGAGTATCGTGGTGTTTAGCAATGCAAGAGAAGAATTCTCTTAGAAGTTCATACCAGCAAAATTGGTAATGATAAGCTCTTCTTCGATGGAGAGATACTCGAAATCAGCAATAGATAAGCTAAAAAGGAGAATGGGTGTTTCTATACAGTTCTCTTATGCTTTGCAAATTTGACATATGGTTGAAATGAGACCATGAGTCTTGCCCAAGTGTCGCTTACATGCTTGCTCTTTGTCAGGTTATTGCCTATGCATCTGTCTGTGTTATGGTCAATTTTGGGAGTAAGAAAATTAATTTGGAAGAACAGAAAAAAAAAACACTTAGTCTTAAATGTTAATAATGACATTATTCAAAAGCAATGCTTAGCAAGTATTAGATAATGCAAAGCAATTGCAATTCTTCTCTGACTAGCCATACACAATGTCAAAATAAAACACATTTTTCAAAAAACCCACACACTATATATCTATGTACGTATATATATTTATAATTTGAAAATTTTTACAGAGTTAATCATACATATAAGACATCACACGTCTCAGAACTGAATTATTCAATTGAAAGTGTGAACTTAGCTAATGGAAAATCTTATAACATTGAAAGGAGTTGTTGGTTTTAAACAGTGAAGAATCTTTTCCAAGACTGTTATGGAGGAAATCCTCCTGCAAGCAACACATACATTGATACACACATGCATGCATACATGTATATTAGATCTAGCATGAATTACTACTTTAAAATTGACTTACAATTCTTTTGTTGAATTCAATCCTTGCAACAATGGAAGGGGTAACCCTGGATGTAGAAGAAACATAAACAAGAACATTTATATTATATTAAACTTGGAATCAAATATAAGTTAATTGTAGCCTCTAGCTCGAACAAAATTTACCTTATATAGCGAAAAGTGCATGATCGGCTACGGTTTGAAACATCATGAATAATTTATGGGCAGATAGACTGGGATGTAAGTGAAGCAGAAGCACAAAATGAAACTTTCAAGGCAGAATAATTGAGGCTATGGAAATAAGAGGGAGTTGAAATGGCTAGGTTTGGATGGAATTGAAACATAAGCACAAAAAGGAACATCTAAATCGGAGTAGTTGAATTGATTACTTTGTGAAAGTGGGTTTTTATTGGGGAAATGGGAGATTGGGGATGTAAGTGAAGCAGAAGAACAAAGTGAAAATTTCAAGGCGGAACAATCGAGGCTATAAAAGTAAGAGAGGATCAAAACAATTAGTTTTGGATGTAAATGAAGCAGAAGAACAATGTGAAACTTTCAAGGCGAAATAATCTAGACTATAAAAGCGAGAGCTAAACGAAACAACTAGTTTTGGATATAAGTGAAACAGAAATATAAAAAGAAATGTTCATGGCGGAGTAATTGAGGCAATAAAAAGATAAGGGGAATCGAAAAGGCTGATTTTGGTTAGGTCGCGTGACTTCCTTCAATTATTAGGTTCTTGTTTTGAGTTGGTTTGAACGGATGTAAGTGAAGTAGAAGCACATATTGAACTTTCAAGGTGGAATAATCGAGGCTATAAAAGCAAGAGGAAATTGAAACAACTAGTTTTGGATGTAAGTGAAGCAAAAATATGAAGAAAAAAAACGTCCACAATGGTGTAATCCAGGAAAGAAAAAGAAAGAGGAAACTAAAACGACTAGTTTTGGTTAGGCCACGTGATTTCCTTTGGAATTAAAATTTTGTTTTGAGTTTGTTTGAACGGATGTAAGTAGAGGTGGCAATCGGGTCATTCGGTTCGGGTTCGGGTTCGGTTCGGGTCGTTTCGGTTCGGGTCATTTCGGGTCTATCTAGAATCGGTTTAGATTCGGTTCGGGCCGGTTCGGTTCGGGTTCGGGTCTAATTCGGGTCTGTGATGAGTCGGATTCGGTTCGGGTATTGGATCGGGTCAAAATCGGATCGGTTGTTTTCTGGTCGGGTCAATATCGGATCGGTCGCTTTCGGTTCGGGTCAAAATCGGGTCGTTCGGGTCGCTTTCGGTTCGGGTTAAAACCGAGTCAATTTCGGGTCAATTTCGGGTCGGGTCAACATTTAAATTTTCGGGTCAATTTGATTTGAGTTGGGTTAAAGGTTTGAGGTTTAGTATTTATGGTTTAGTTTAGAGTTATTGATGTATGAGATTAATTCTAATTCAACTTGTCAATCTATGCATTTGAATTTGATTAAATATTTTAATCAAAGTTTCATGTATCCATATAATTTTTTTTGTATAATTATATTGAATCAAAGTTAATAATAATAATAATAATAATAATAATAATAATAATAATAATAATAATAATAATAATAATAATAATAATAATAATAATAATAATAATAATAATAATAATAATAATAATAATAATAATAATAATAATAATAATAATAATAATAATAATAATAATAATAATAATAATAATAATAATAATAATAATAATAATAATAAAAATGTCTGAAATGAATTAATTTATTAAACTTAGGATTTAATTGAATTAACTAAAATCTAAAAGCATAAATCACGGACATAATTAAAATAATTTTAAAACTAAATGTGAAATTTCAATTAAATTAATCTAAATTGAAACTCAATTAAATCAAGAAAAATAGAAAGACAATTGGTAAAAATAGAGAGAGAAAAAACAAAATTTTGGAGGGAAATAAGCCACTAATTTTTTAAGCTAGATTGAAAAAAAAGAAAAAGACAATTGGAAAAAATAGAGAGAGAAAAGACAAAATTTTGGAGGGAAATAAGCCACCAATTTTTTAAGCTAGAGATTAATTACTTTTTAGGTCATGTTGCATTTAAAATGTTACATTTTAGTCAACTTTAAGTTTTAATTTAATTTAATTTAGTCACAAGTATTCCCACAGTTTAGACTTCGGATATACGAATCCCCTCCCCATAGTGATATTTAGTCTCTAAAAATTTACTTTTAGTTGAAATTGACTAATCTTTGTAATTTAGTCTATTAATTTAATATAATGATATTTTCGTTCATTTTAATTTCAAAGATTTAATTTTTAGCCAAAATTGACCCATATTTATTTATATGGTATAATTACAAATTTGATCATTGGACTCTCAAATTTCTCCACTTCCAAATTGTCAATTTAGTCTACAATTTCAATTTTATGCTATATTTTATGATGAAATTATAAAATTGGTCACCAAGATCTCAAATTTCTATACTTCATTTTATTATTTATTATATTGTTAACAATAGATATTCGGGTTAAAATCGGGTCAAAATCGGGTTAAAATCGGGTTAAAATCGGGTGATATTCGGTTCAGCTTTCGGTTCGGCTTTCGGTTCGGGTAGCATTCGGTTCGGGTCCATTCGGTTCGGGTCTATTTCGGTTTGGGTCCATTTCGGTTCAACAAAAATTTTCGGTTCGGTTCGGTTCGATTCGGTTCGGTTCGGGTTTCGGGTCAACTTCGAATCATCATGTTCGGGTCAAAATCGGGTTTCGGTTCGGGTAATTCGGTTCGGGTTTCGGGTCTCGGGTCAAGTTTACCAGGTTTAGATGTAAGTGAAGCAAAACTATAAAGTAAATTTTTTTGAAGGCGGAATAATCGAAGCCATAAAAGTAAAAGAGAATCGAAACAAGCAGCTTTTGATGTAAATGAACAAAAATATAAAAAGAAACGTCTATAACAAAGTAATTGAGACAATAAAAAGAAAGATGGAATCGAAACAATTAATTTTGGTCACGCTACATGACTTCCTTCAGTTATTATTTTTATTATGAGTTGGTTTCAACTTGATTGATAATAAAAAATTCAATAGAAAATGATTTTGAACTTGTGATTTTAAGATGATTTTTTATTTGCCTTATGATATTTTAATTAATTATGGATAAATATTTGGCATTACGTCAAAGATTATTACTTGTTACTCATTAAATTAAGTATTAGAGAGCATCCCCAAACTTCAACTCTAACGTTTCAGTCCAAACGTTTTTTTTGCATTGCGTTATCTCTTGGTCTAATTAAAGGAAGTCACGTGGCCTAACTAAAATCAAAGAATAAAAATCTTTTATCTCTTTTTTTAATAGATTTTTTTCGTTCTTTTTCGGTGCCTCACACTAAAAAAATATGTTTAGGGGTTAGAATTAAGGTTTTAGGTAAGGGTTTATGTTTAGAGTTTAGAGAATTTGGGGTGAGTGAATTTTTAGTGTTTAGGGTTTAAGATTTAGAATCTAGGGTTAAGACTTAGAATTTGATTTTTAGTGTTGGGTCATAGATAGAAAGGGGCAAATGATTTTTGTCCCTTTTTTGCGCACCTATTCATGCCCCAAGCTAAAAAATAGTTTAGGGTTTAGAATTAAGGTTTAGGGAATTTAAGGTATAATATATTTTCAAGGTTTAGGATTTAGGGTTAAAACTTATAATTTAATTTTTTTAGGGTTGAAGTATAGAGAGTGGCAGAGGGTTTTGGGGCATAGAAAGGGACAACGAATTTAGGGTATGATGTATTATCTGTTCATACGTATTCTTAACCATTTGACAATGCGCATACACCTTGCAGACAAAGCGGTTTGAACCTCATTCGCCTAAAATGAACATCATCCGCTTTTTCACTGGGACCACTTGTTGAGTTCGGTGTTGGGGCATAATTATATTTCTTGAAAATTTAAAATTTTGTATATTATAAGTATTTTAATATTTTTTATTGATACTCTAATTTTGTACTCCTAAAATTTTATAATTTTACATCCTTAAAATTTTAATATAACTTAATAAAAAATCACACCCTGACATAAAATTTTCATTTTCGGACTAGTGTTGGCAGTTGAGTAAATACATGAATACTTTGCAAATGTGGGTTTTGATTGGGATAATGAGAGATTGGGGATGTATGTGAACAATGTGAAACTTTTAAGATAGAATAATCATGGAATGAAATCAAAATGAAATTCAAACCGTTGGTTTTAATGTAAGTGAAACAGAAGCATAGAAAGAAACATTCATGGCAGAGAAAAACATAAAATTCTACGTTCGTCCTGTTATTTTCAAACTAGTTTTACAGTTCAGTAAATACATGAACAGAGAAAAATATATTTCTCTGTTTAATGGATCATTTTTTATCTCGGTGAATAATAATTTTGTTAATGAAAACCACGACAACATCAACACGGAAATGACACCTTATCACTTTTGGAATGGCCAATTGTAAAAAAAGAAGGCACTCGTAGTTCGCTTGGTGGCCGCTTTTGGAATGTCTAAACTACTTGTAATCTTTCAAATATTTAAACTTGAGGCACTGAAAATTTGATTCGATGTTCAATATAATGTAAATGTTCTCGTTTTTTTCCTACGGCTAGGGTCACCCCTTTCATTGTTGCAAGGATTGAATTCAACAAAAGAATTGTAAGTCAGTTTTAAAATAGTAATTCATGCGTCATCTAATATACATGTATGCATGCATGTGTGTATGTATATATTCCTTGCTTGCAGGAGGATTTCTTCCATGACTGTGATGGAAATGATTCTTCACTCGCAATACCAACAACTCCTTTCAATGTTATAAGATTTCCCATCAACTAAGTTTACGATTTCCATTCCATAATTCAATGTTATAACATCGAAAGGAGTCGTTGGATTTCACCGGTGAAGAATCTTTTCCATGACAGTCATGGAAGAAATCCTCCTGCAAGCAAGAAATACATTGATACACACATGCATGCATACATGTATATTAGATCTAGCATGAATTACTACTTTAAAACTGACTTACAATTCTTTTGCTGAATTCAGTCCTTGCAACAATGGAAGGGGTCAGCCTAGCTGTAGAAGAAACATAAACAAGAACATTTATATTATATTAAACTTGGAATCAAATATATATGCTGAATTCAATCCTTGTAACCTCTTGCTCGAACAAAATTTGCCTTGTATACTGATAAGTGCAGGATGATGAAACATCATGAATATGGGCAGCAACCTTAGTTGTAAGCCATTGATTGTTTCCAATCAAAATTCTTGATCTTTGTGTGCAAGTGAATACCACCTTTTGATTTGAATTCTTTGTGAAAGTGGGTTTTGATTGGGATAATGATAGTTTTGGGTTGTAAGTGAAGCAGAAGCACAAAGTGAAACTTTCAAGGCCTAATAATCGAGGCTATATAGAAAGAGGGGATCGAAACGGCTAGTTTTGGATGTAAGTGAAACAAAAAATCAAAGAGAAACGTCTATGTAGAAGTAATCGAAGAAATGAAAAGAAAGAGAAAATCAAAACGGCTAATTTTGGCTAGACCACAAGGCTTCCTTGGTTATTAGATTTTTGTTTTGAGTTGATTTGAACTTAACTCAAAGTAAAAAAATGATGTAATAAATATAAACTAGAGAATCGAAATAGCTAGTTTTGGATGTAAGTGAAACAGAAATTCAAAGAAAAACATATATAGCGGAGTAATTGAGGAAATGAAAAGAATGAGAGAATTGAAATGGTTAGTTTTGATTTGGAGGTAGTAACTTTCTTAGATTATTAGATTTTTGTAATTTTGAGCTAATTTCAGCATAACTCAAAGTAATTTAAAACTCAAAACGCTAGTTTTGCTTAGACCACATGGTTTTCGTGAGTTATCACATTTCTATTATAAGTTGATTTGAACTTGACTCAAAATATAAAAAAAATGAGGCAATGGACGAAAATAAAGAATCAAAACGGCTATTTTTGGTTAGGGCATGTGGTTTCCTTGGGTTATTAGATTACTATTTTGACTTGATTTATACTTGACAAAAAAGTAAAAAAAAGAGGGAGTGAAAAAATAATTTATTTTGGGTATAAGTGAAACAGAAATACAAAGTAAAATTTTCAAAACAGAATAGTCGAGCCTCCTAAAACAAGAAGGAACTGAAGCTACTAGATTTGGATGTAAGTGAAACAGAAACATGAAACGAAACGTTTATAACAGAGTAAATCAAGGAGTGAAAGGGAAGAGAGAATCAAAACAACTAATTTTGGATTTAAGTGAAACAGAAACATAAAAAGAAGCGTCCACGACGGACTAATTCATGCCGTGAAAAGAAAAAAAGAACCAAAACGGTTAATTTTGATTAGGCTGCGTAACTTTCTTCGATAATTAGAATTTTGTTTTGAGTTGGTTTGGACATGACTGAAATTAAAACAATATTTTTTTTAATAAAAATGATTTTAGACTTATGGTTTTAAAATAATTTTAATTTATCTGCATAAATATTTGACATTATGTCTAAGATTTTATTTTTTTTACTCATTAAATATTAGAGAGAATCTTGAAAGTTAAACTCTGACGTTTGCTCACTTTTTTTTACATTGCGTTTGGTGATCTAAGTAATAACATTGGACTAGTGATGGCACAGGTTGGGTGACAAGTCGTCGTTAACCGGTCAAAATAAATATAAATTAATCCTCTTTCAACAATAAACAAATAAAGAAATTGAACAAGTATAGGGAAAGAGGGTCGATCCACAGGGAGATTAGCTGGAATTGTTGACTTGAATTTGTTGAATCCGAAATCCCAGGAATGTCTGAAAAAGCAAATAAATAAAAGAAGGGGGTGATATGATTTGTGATGAAGTAATAAAATAGAGAAAAAGAACTAAAAGTAATTAAGAAAAACCAAGGGTGTAAATCAGCCTCGAACCAGCTCCTTCAATTCTTTCGATCATTGAAATAGATTTTTATTTCGGGGATCATGTCGGTTACAGTCTACGAGGCCCAACCCGTCGTAACTTGTTCTTCTCTCGAATAACCAATCCTCCCAAGTCTATCTTCGAAAGATGGTTCTTAAATAAATCAACCACGACTATCGCCGTTAAAGTATTTAGAATAAAACAGGAAAAACCCGACTCAGAAATTGTCTAAAAGTAGAATCGCTTCTGATTTTATCTTTCCTTAGCGGACCGCCGCTAAGAGTGTTCATAGGAAGTCGAAATTTGCCACAGGCCGATCCTTCCTCCCAACTATGTTTTTAAGCGAATTCAGACCAAAGGGCCCTTTTTGATTTGAAAAACGTTTAAAAGACTTTAGTAAGGCCGATTGCCAAACTATCTAAGCAGAAAGATAAAAATGATTTCCCCAAAAGTATTTAAGCAAGTTCAATTCTCACGAATCGAATTGACTTGGCTGGTTCTTGGCTTAAGAAATTTAGCTAAGCATAATATTGATTATCATGCTTAACTTGGTTTTTGGAAAATAATTAAATAACATAAAATAAATGAAAACAAGAAATTAAAGGAAAATGAACTTGAATTAAAACTAAAAAGTGTTTACAAAGATAAAAAATAAAATGATTGATGGATGGATGTAAGCCTTTACCAAGGGTGGTATTTATAGGCTTTACAAAGATAAGAGATAGGAAATAATTCAAATTCAAATGTTTGATTAAAATTCAAAAATAAAACTAATATGGATAAAAGCTGATAAGTCTGATCGGATTCTTCTTCCGGAACATTCCAGGAGCTTCTAGAAGTTGCCACGTCACTGCCACGTCACTGCTATGTCACTGCCACGTCAGATGCGTCGTGCCTGGTGTCGTGCCCATGATGCCAGTCATGACAGAATAATAAAAAAAACTGCAGAAATGCTCCATTTTCACTGCTATTTCCAGAGTTGGACCCCTGCACAAAATGTAATGGAAACAGTATGTATTAAGCAGCAAGAAGTCACAAAACTTAGAAAATTAGCAAGTGAAATATGTCACATTTGAGAACTCATCAAATTCCCCCTCACTTGTCTCATACTTGTCCTCAAGTATGTCCGAAATAACATAAACCCAAGAATGCATTTTTCAAGCCATTACAAGCATCAAACAGAATTATAAGAGTTCTAGCACAAAAGGAGGTTCATGAAAGAAACATAATCAAAACCAAGTAAACACAAGCAAAGAGCAGCTCTTGTCCTTTTCAATTACCTATCAAGCATTAACCAAACCTCAGCCTAGTCCTAATCCTCACCAAGATACACTCAAGAGCACTCAAAGTGTTTTAAAGGTAAATTTGAAGCAGAAACACTCAAAGTCATGCATGAACAAAGGTTTCCATAAGCTTGTAACAAGTTCAATTCTCCACTACTTTTATTAGAATCGAGGTGCAAAAATCATTAGGTCTTTTATTCAAGGTGTAATGTGGGTTTAGAAAAAAAAAGTAGAAAGATGGAAAGAAAAGGCAAAAGAAGATGATCTATGCAAGAAGTTTCAAACAATAAGCAACGAAGACAAAAGAGGAGTTAAAAATGGGCAAGCAAACACATTTTTTTTCTTTTTTTTCTCTTTTTTTTCGAAGCAATTGCTTCTTTTTATTCTTCTTTTTCAATTTTTTTCTGAAAAATTCTGCCCTTATTCGAATTGCAGCCCCTTTTTGTCTAGCAATACAGTTCTAGCATTTGATCAATCAAAAAGTTTGGTTGAGGGTTAAGCCAAAAAAATGGGGTGTAAGGCTAACAAAAGGCTCACTAGGCGATGAGAAAGGGTAAATTAAAATGAAAGGGAGAAAAATGGTTAAAGCCTAATGCCTAAATCATTTTAAAGCACCTCGTTCTTAGTGTAGTCTCAAATTGTAAGCAAGCCACAAGTTCTAGATTCCTAAAATTCAAGATGACACTCTCAAGCAAAATAAATGAGCATAATATGAAGAATGCATGCTCAAGGCTCAAAGTCTCACAAAATTTGGCTAAGTTTGATTAAGCTAGGCGAGAAATCTAATCAACACAATCAAGAGTAATTAAAAGAGAATGCCAAGCTGCAGATTACCCATATCATTTGATATATAAAAATGTTCCAATTCAATCACTCCTAAGTATTTGAGCAAGTATAATATGCTAGATAACATGAAATGGCAAGAGAAGTTCAACTCAAGTTCAGTCAAAGTCAGACATATCATCAAACAAAGCATAGGACAAGTGTTGTTGTACCCCCCCCCCTCACTTAAATGAATTGCCCCAATTCAGAAATAAAATAGGAAAAGTTAAGGCAAAGAGGGGTAAAGGAAACTCCCCGTTATCAACGACGATTGCGGCCACGTCCGCGGCCGCGCCCAGGACGTAGGTAAGAGAGGATTTCAGAAATGTTGTCCTCTAATGCGTGAAGACGGGCAGCAAAATCCGGAACATCTTGAGAGGGCTGCTCTTGGGGAGGAGGGGAATAAGGGGCACGTGGTGCATTTCTGCGAGTGAAAACCCTCCTTGTCCGTGGCGTTAAAATACCTGGTGGATTGAAGAAGGGTGCATCCGGTGGTCCATGAGTAAACCCATGGAGTCCAAGCAACGCTCATCTAAAGCATCCATAGAAAAAGCGTAAGTGAAGTGCTCAATGTCAAAATTAGCTATTCTAGATGCAAGGTGAGTAATTAAAGGACCAAGGATTAAAGGACGATTATACCGGATGACGACTTTGAACTGACGGGCTAACCAAAATCCTAAGTTAACCTTCTTACCCGAATGCATACACCAGAGGAAGAATAGTTCAGTCTTACTTAAAGTGGCAGAAGCATCGTTACGTCCAGAAAAATTGTAGGCAAGGAAACGATGAACATAACGGAGCCCGGGATCTTGAAGCGCAATAGCCTTAGTAGAACGAGGATCGAAGGCTATGTCTGTTTGTCCGGATAGCTCAAAATAAGCAGCATTCTCATCGAAATCTGCAGGAATCTCAAACAATGCTGTTAGATAATCGGGGTTTGTGACGTTAGTCACAAAACCCATAGCTAAATTAAATTCATTAACAGACATAGCAAAATTTTGACCACATAACCGAAATCTGATAATAGCAGGGGAGTCGGGCGTAATGTAACTAGTTTCGACAAAAGAAAATGTGGAGTAGAATTCAAAGACCAACTCATAAAACGTTCCACATTTTATTTCAGAATAAGCAGTCCATCCGATAGCATCAAAATAATGTGCAACAGAGTCAGAGATATTCAAATTGACAATAGTATGATGGGGGATGAATTTGCAAACCCGAAAAGGCCTATGCCGGATACTCTGAAATTGGTCGAGCTGATCGGCAAAAAAGACGAGGAATCCTTTGAGCTCTTCTTCTGCTGGTACGGCATATTTACGCCCACGCCTGTTTCTTTCAGGATTTTCGGTACCTCCTCTGGGCGGAGAGGGAAAGGATGATGCACTAGAGTGCTCGCCATAATTTGCAGAGGTCTGGTGATCGTGATGGAAACCGAATTCAGCCGAGAAGTCCTCTGTGTATCCAAAAGAAGGATGATACATTAGTAACAGTTGAGTAAAAATAGGGGTAGAATTTACCTCAGGATGTTGCTCTGGTTCGGCAGAGTGCATGGAAAAGGAAGGGTCTGTGGACTCTCTCTGTTGGGTATGGAACGAACGCTGCCGAGAGGGTGTGGACGAGTCCACAGTGGGCATTGAATAAAATGACGGCGACAGAGACCGTGGGGATGGCGGACGGCGGCTGGTGCTCGGGCCGGTGACGCTGTGGTGCGAACGGTGGCTGACGGTCGGGGAGGGAGGCAAAGGAATCGCGGTCGTCTGGGGAATAGGACTTTCAGCCGGCGGAGTGGTGGCTTGTCGGTGACGGCCTCCGCGGCGAGGAGGAGGAGGTGCGGCGGAAGGCTCGGATTCGCTGCTTATTTCCATAAACTGGAGCGGTTGAAAACGGCGCCGTCCGCCGATAACCATCGGTGGTTCTTGGGGGAGGCGGCGGGCTTGTTACCTTGTGCGCGGCATTATGGGTCGACGGCGGTGGGGGCTTGAAAAATCCGGCTGAGGTTTGTTTTGTGGGGTGAGGTTTGCTAGGGTTTAATTGTTTTACGCGGAAGGGAAAGGAAAGGGAAGAGGGGGGAAAATTAGGGAAAAATCTGATGGTGTGCAAAGGATAAGGGGTGGGGCTATTGTGCACCGCTCATTACGCGTGCTAAAATGCACCACGTTTAATGAAACGGTGCACTTTGATGGGGGAATGAATTGCCCTGCTCTTGGTCGACAGAAAAACCTGCAATGAGAGAAAAAAAATTCGATCAGTATACTGGAACAAGGAGAAAATAAAAAGAATAAAAATGATAAATAAATAAAAACAAAAAAAAACAATGGGTTACCTCCCATTTAGCGCTTTGTTTATTGTCGTTAAGCTCGACCAATTCGATGCTCAGAGTCTCGGTTCTTCGAGGATAATTTCCTCAATGTGTTCGATGGGTGGGCTTTCGAAGAATGGTTTGAGTCGCTGTCCATTTACTTTAAATCGTGCACCCGAGCTATCTTCGATTTCCACGGCTCCATGAGGGAAGGTATTGACTACGGTAAATGGTCCGCTCCACTTAGACTTAAGTTTTCCTGCAAAAATTTTCAACTTCGAGTTAAATAGGAGAACCTTTTGTCCAATTAAAAAGGATTTAAATGAAATGTGTTTGTCATGAAATGCTTTAGTTTGTTCTTTGTAACGCTGTGCGCTATCGTAAGCGTTTCGGCGAATCTCCTCTAGTTCTTGGATATGGAGTTTCCGTGTTTCGCCAACAGCGCTCATCTCCATATTACATTCTTTAACCGCCCAAAATGCTCTATGTTCAAGTTTGACCGGGAGATGACAAGGTTTACCAAAGACAAGGCGGTAAGGTGACATGCCGATAGGTCCTTTGTAGGCGGTCCGATATGCCCATAACGCGTCGACCAACTTCAAGCTCCAATCCTTTCGATTGGGTTTAACAATTTTCTCTAGGATTGACTTAATTTCCCTATTTGAAACTTCCGCTTGTCCGTTAGTTTGCGGATGATAAGCCGTTGATATTCGCTGCGTCACGCCATATTTCCTCATCAAGGCTTCGACGATTCGATTGACAAAATGCGTTCCCCTATCACAAATAATCGCCCTTGGAGTTCCGAATCTGGAAAAAATAAATTCACGCAAGAAGTTAGTCGTGGTTCTCGCATCATTTTCACGGGTGGCTTTCGCCTCAACCCATTTCGAAACGTAATCGACTGCTAAAATAATATAAAGGTTTCCATAGGACGAAATAAAAGGTCCCATATAGTCGAGTCCCCACACGTCGAATACTTCGCATATATGGATTGGATTTAATGGCATTTCGCTTCGACGACTTAGATTCCCAACCCGTTGGCATCTGTCACATGATTTGCAAAAATCGTAAGTATCTTTAAATAAGGTAGGCCAAAAGAACCCACACTCGAGAATTTTGTGCGCAGTTCGCTTAGGGCCAAAATGTCCGCCACAAGCGTAAGAATAACAAAATTTAAGTATAGAAGTTACCTCGCTATTACTTACGCAACGACGAATTATTTGATCAGAACACAATTTCCACAAATATGGATCATCCCATATATAATATCTAGCATCTCTTTTAATACGTTTAACCGCGGATTGAGACAAATTGTTAGGGACCTTACCAGTGGCTAAAAAATTCGCCAAATCGGCAAACCAAGGGAATGTTACCTTAACTTCCATTAACGATTCATCCGGGAATTCATCTCGTAGCGGAATTTCGATTAGTGATGTCGCCAAACGGCTTAGGTGATCCGCCACTAAATTCTCGCTGCCTTTCTTGTCTTTGATTTGGATGTCAAACTCTTGTAACAAGAGTATCCATCTAATCAAACGAGGTTTCGCGTCTTTTTTGTTGATCAAATACTTCAATGCTGCATGATCAGAAAAAATGAGAATTTTAGTTCCTAATAAATAAGGGCGAAACTTATCTAATGCAAAAATGACAGCAAAAAGCTCCTTTTCTGTTGTAGAATAATTTCGCTGTGCCGAATCAAGAGTTCGAGAGGCATAAGCGATAACATGCGGTCCTTCTTTGGATCTTTGTCCAAGCACTGTGCCTACACTTAGATCGGAGGCATCGCACATGATTTCGAAGGGTAGTGACCAATCCGGGGGCTGCACTATCGGAGCGGAAATAAGCCGTGCTTTTAGTTCATCAAATGATTCTTTACAAGCTTTGTCCACATCGAATGGTGCATCTTTTTGTAATAGGCGACAAAGTGGTTGTGCGAGCTTAGAAAAATCCTTTATGAAGCGTCGATAGAATCCTGCATGACCAAAAAAACTTCGAATTTCCCTCACCGAAGTGGGGTATGGAAGTGAGTGAATAACATCTACTTTAGCTTTATCAACGGCTATCCCTTGGGCAGAAACTACGTGACCGAGAACTAAACCTTTACTTACCATAAAGTGACACTTTTCATAATTTAAAACCAAATTATATTCAATGCATCGATTAAGCACATATGAAAGATTAGAGAGACATTTAGAAAACGAATCGCCGTAAACGGTGAAATCATCCATAACTACCTCTATACCTCGCTCAATGTGATCGGAGAAAATGCTTAGCATGCAGCGTTGGAAAGTGGCTAGAGCGTTGCATAGCCCGAAAGGCATTCGCCTATATGCAAATGTGTCAAATGGACAAGTAAATGTAGTTTTTTCTTGATCTTCGGGTGCTACCGGTACCTGAAAAAATCCAGAGAATCCGTCAAGACAACAATAATGTGTTTTTCCAGCAAGTCTTTCGATCATTTGATCGATGAACGGTAAAGGGAAATGGTCTTTTCGAGTTTGGGAATTAAGTTTCCTATAATCGATACACATTCGCCATCCGTTTTGAACTCTTTTTGGAACCTTCTCACCTTCATCATTTTCGATAACAGTTATTCCCGTTTTCTTAGGTACAACATGAATTGGACTAACCCACTTACTGTCAGAAATTGCATAGATGATGTCGGCATCTAACAATTTTTGTATTTCTTGTCTTACCACATCCATCATTGGTGGGTTTAGTCGACGTTGTCCCTCTCGGATAGGTTTTGCGCCATCCTCCAATTTTATTTTGTGCATGCACGTGGAAGGACTCAAGCCTTTGATATCGGCTAATGTCCATCCGATTGTTTCTCTATGGATGATCAGCGTAGCAATTAACTCCTCCTCTTGTTGTGACGACAATTCGTTTGATATGATGACGGGTAGAGTTTCTTTGTCGCCCAAGTATGCATATTTCAAGTGTGGTGGGAGTTGTTTCAATTCTAACTGAGGTGCCTGCAAAATTGAGGGAAGCGGTTTAGATTGTGATGGAGTTAATCGAATTTCAGAAACTAAAGAGAGGGTAGAAATTGTTTCGCCTAAGTCGTCATCATTGAGATCTTCCAATTCCCTACAAAAATCATGAAATAAATCAGTTCCGATAAAGTCATTAGCCAAAGGATCTATAATATCAATGAAATTAAGGCTTTCGACAGAATCAGAATATTTCATAGCTTTATATACATCAAACTTCACTACCTTTCCATCAAACTCCATGGTTAAAATGCCATTACGAACATCAATTTTTGTGTGTGCAGTTGATAGAAAAGGACGTCCAAGCAAAATTTCAGACCCAGTATTGCTACGATCACTCTCCATATCAATAATATAAAAGTTGGCGGGAAAAATAAGATTATTTACCTTAACCAGAATGTTTTCCAATACCCCCTCGGGATATATAATCGACCTATCAGCCAATTGCATTGTTACCTTAGTTTCCTTTAGTGGATCATTTGAGATTTTTCTATAAACATTTAAAGGCATGACATTGATGGAGGCACCCAAATCGCACATGGCCCTTTTTATTCCAACGTTCCCAATTTTACAGGGGATTGCAAACATACCTTGATCCTTGTATTTGGGTGGCAGCGGTCTTTGAAAAATGGCTGAAATATTCTCGCCAAGGTTAACCCTCTCATTTCCCGACAATTTTCTTCGGTTTGTACACAGATCTTTCAAAAACTTTGCGTATTTAGGAACCTTCCTAATAACATCCAAGAGTGGAATGTTGATTTCTACCTTTTTGAACACTTCCATTATTTCCTTTTCCTCCTCCTTCTTGTCCTTTTTCGCTAATCTTCTTGGAAAAGGTGGAACAGGTTCGTAAGTAGAAATAGGAATTTTAGAATCGATGTTACCTGAAGTGGGAGGAGATTTGTCCTTTTGGTGTTCCGAGGAACTCTCGGATTTTTGCTCGCCCTTTTTCGGTGGTTCAGGTGCTATCACGGTTCCACTTCGCAAAGTGATTTCGCTCACATTTTCCCTTGGATTGACTTCGGTTTGTGATGGTAATTTTCCTTGAGATTCTAGCCGCCCTATTGTTTGAGCTAATTGACTAACTTGTTTGTCTAGTTCCTGAAGGTGAGAATGCGTTTGGTTTTGGAACTTTTCTTGTGAGATGGCTAGCCTTTCAACAATAGATTCAAGGGAGGATTTCTGAGGGGTTTGATTTGGGTAGGGAGGTTGTCTAGCTTGGAAGTTTGGATTCCTATTACCATAGCTAAGGTTAGGATGATCTCTCCACCCAGGGTTGAATGTGTTGCTTTGCGGATTGTAGGGTCTTTGGGGAGGTCCGGCAAAATTGTTTAAGGCGTTGACTTGGGCATTAGTCGTTTCCCTCAACATTGGGCATAGATCAGTGGCGTGATCGTGCATAGTACAAATCCCACATGCCTTAGCAACTCCTATTTCTCCTGAAACAAGTGAATGCACAATATTAGTCAAATTATCAATCTTATTTTCTAATGTAATTGTGCTTACTGAATGAACCCGTCGACTGGGTTCACTTGTAGAACCAAATTGTTGTGAGTTCGCAGCCATTGTAGAGATTAATGTTCTCGCTGCAGTAGGAGTCATGTTGACGAGTGCGCCGCCGCTTGCCGCATCTACCATTTTTTTGTCCATCGGTAACATTCCTTCGTATAGATACTGAAGGAGTGTCTGCTCGGATAAGCCATGTTGCGGGCAGCTTGCACATAGCTTCTTGAACCTTTCCCAATAATCATATAGGGATTCGTCGTGCATTTGTTGGATACTCAAAATGCTTCGCCTAAGTTCAGTCGCTTTTGCTGCAGGGAAATACCTGTCAAGGAAAACACGAGAAAGATCAGCCTATGTATTAATAGAATCCGGAGGTAAATAAAATAACCACTCTTTAGCCGTTCCGGCTAAGGAAAAAGGAAAAGCCCTTAGTTTTATCTGATCCTCCGAGACTCCTTGCGGTTTCATGCTGCTGCACACCATGTGAAATTCGGCAAGGTGTTTATGTGGGCTTTCAATAGGGAGGCCATTAAAGGTGGGTAATAGGTGAATCAGGCTCGTTTTGAGTTGGAATGGGGTATCACCGTGAGGAAAGGCGATACAAAGGGGTTGTTGCACAGTAGGGGCTGCGTTCAGCTCTCGAATCGTTTGTTCCGCCATTGGTTCTGGTTCCTATGTAGGCTCTTCGACTGGTGTGGTTTCGGAAGTGGATTCTTGTTCCGGTCGTCGTGTGCTTTGTTGTTTCTTTCGTCGAAGGGTTTCGCCATGATTTCTACGAGCGCTTGCTTCGATTTCCGGGTTATATGGAGCTAAAGTACCCGGATTCTTCCTGGTCATAAAATAAAACAAAAATCAGTCAAAAATTGCCGAAAATCAATCTCCCCGGCAACGGCGCCAATTTTGACAAGTCGTCGTTAACCGGTCAAAATAAATATAAATTAATCCTCTTTCAACAATAAATAAATAAAGAAATTGAACAAGTATAGGGAAAGAGGGTCGATCCGCAGAGAGATTAGCTGGAATTGTTGACTTGAATTTGTTAAATCCGAAATCCCAGGAATGTCTGAAAAAACAAATAAATAAAAGAAGGGGGTGATATGATTTGTGATGAAGTAATAAAATAGAGAAAAAGAACTAAAAGTAATTAAGAAAAACCAAGGGTGTAAATCAGCCTCGAACCAGCTCCTTCAATTCTTTCGATCATTCCGTCGTAACTTGTTCTTCTCTCGAATAACCAATCCTCCCAAGTCTATCTTCGAAAGATGGTTCTTAAATAAATCAACCACGACTATCGCCGTTAAAGTATTTAGAATAAAACAGGAAAAACCCGACTCAGAAATTGTCTAAAAGTAGAATCGCTTCTGATTTTATCTTTCCTTAGCGGACCGCCGCTAAGAGTGTTCATAGGAAGTCGAAATTTACCACAGGCCGATCCTTCCTCCCAACTATGTTTTTAAGCGAATTCAGACCAAAGGGCCCTTTTTGATTTGAAAAACGTTTAAAAGACTTTAGTAAGGCCGATTGCCAAACTATCTAAGCAGAAAGATAAAAATGATTTCCCCAAAAGTATTTAAGCAAGTTCAATTCTCACGAATCGAATTGACTTGGCTGGTTCTTGGCTTAAGAAATTTAGCTAAGCATAATATTGATTATCATGCTTAACTTGGTTTTTGGAAAATAATTAAATAACATAAAATAAATGAAAACAAGAAATTAAAGGAAAATGAACTTGAATTAAAACTAAAAAGTGTTTACAAAGATAAAAAATAAAATGATTGATGGATGGATGTAAGCCTTTACCAAGGGTGGTATTTATAGGCTTTACAAAGATAAGAGATAGGAAATAATTCAAATTCAAATGTTTGATTAAAATTCAAAAATAAAACTAATATGGATAAAAGCTGATAAGTCTGATCAGATTCTTCTTCCGGAACATTCCAGGAGCTTCTAGAAGTTGCCACGTCACTGCCACGTCACTGCTACGTCACTGCCACGTCAGATGCGCCGTGCCTGGTGTCGTGCCCATGATGCCAGTCATGACAGAAATGCTCCATTTTCACTGCTATTTCCAGAGTTGGGCCCCTGCACAAAATGTAATGGAAACAGTATGTATTAAGGAGCAAGAAGTCACAAAACTTAGAAAATTAGCAAGTGAAATATGTCACATTTGAGAACTCATCATTGGGTTTTTGTCGACCCGAAAATAATTACCCTAAACTCAACTTTGATCTGACCTGCTCTATAAAATAATTAATTTTAAAGACCTTATTGTAAAAAAAATAATTTAATAGACAAGAGTATCAATAAAAATTTAATTTTAAAGATCTAATTATAAATAAAAATTAATTTTAAGGACCAAATTACAAATATCCCTCAAAAAATATAGAGGAAATTGTAATCACCTATTTTGTCCGGGGTGTTAAAACCCAATTTCTTTTCTTTTTTATAGTGGGCTTTGATTTATATATATGTTATGGCAAGAATTAAAAAACCCAAAAAACAAAAAACAATATATATCTTATAAATATTATCTTATCCTTACGTATATATATTTATATCTTATTATAATATCCTATCTTATATATCATATTATTATTATTATGTATTACTTATACATTTTATTTATTTAGTACCATCGATATTATATGCCATATTATATTCTAATATATTATCATATTTGATATCATATATTATTATTATATTATTATTATTATTATTATTATTATTATTAACTCTGAAAACAAAAAAAAACAGAAACATTAATTAAATAAAAGCCCACAGTTTTAATTTAAAGTCCAATTTACATTATCAAAGCCCAAAAATAAATAATATTACATGGCCCGTTTAGGCCCAAAAATAAACCCTAATATGCTAAACCAAAAAAACCTAATGCCTCCCTTTTGATCTGTGCAGCCGCCACCCCCTCTCCACCGTCAGATCTAATCTAGATCTGACGGTCCAGATCGCACCAGACGCGAGAAACCCTAGCCGGCCCCTTCCTCAAGCACCAGCGCCGCACCCCTCTGAACCATTGGATCGGGAACGCAACGAACGGCTGAGATCGAGCCCGGGAAGTCTCCAGAAACCCCACACTCTGCACGCGCGACCCTCCAGCAGCCCACGCGCGACGATCCGAGTCCCACGCGCGCGCGTGTAGACCACAACCGACCCCTCAGCTTCTCTTGTACACCGTCCAGATCCATCTTCGACGGCATGGATTGCCCCACGACGCCGGCCACGTCTCTCTGGTCCCCCTCTCCTCACGGGTCACATACAACAAACAAAAACCAAATGTCAGAGCACCAAAACGCAACCGAAATGCAGAGTCACAGAGGGGCAAACGGAAATTGCAGACGGATACGTACAAATCAACCAACAAATTCCAGCATTTCATGTAATATTAGAAAAAGGAAAAATGCAAATTTCCGGGGCTATAAAAACCCGAAGCCAATATTGTAATGGAGAGATTCTCAGAGGAGATTTTTTCAGGAGAAAAATTGTAAGAGAGAGACATTGTAATCGGAAATTTTATTCAATACAAGCCGAAAGAGAATTCCAGAGGTATTAACACCATCTTCATTTCATTTCTTGTTTTCGAATCGCAAACAAATAAAAAGGGGGGTTAGGGTTTTCGGTTACCTTCGCGTCTCTTCCTCTTTCTCCCATCTGTTTCCCATCTCGCCGGTGACAAGCCATCCGGTCCCTTCCGGGACCGCACACGGTGAGCCGGTGAGAGGTAAACGTCGGTAAAAAGTTTTTTTTTTTAAGTTTTTTTGGGTTCGATTGAAAGCAAAAAGGAATCTTTTTTTTGGGATTTTGGCTTCGGAAAGGTCGGGAAAGGTTTTACAGGCCTTGTGGTTTTGGAAAAGTAAAAAAAAAACAACATTTTAAGGTTCCGGCGCCGGAAACGGCGGCCGGAACCCTTGCGGCGCCGGAAAATAACAGAGGGGAGAGAGGCTCTCTCGGTTTTTAGGGTTTTCAAATGGAAAAAGGGCCAAATCTGTTTTTTAAGACTGTATTTATAAGGTTTTCTTGTTTTAAAATAGGGTTAATAACCTTTTAAACCCTCCCGCATTTTCGAAATCACGCGAGGAGGGCCTCCGTGTTTTTAAATCCCTTCCCCGGTCCCTCGGTTTTATCAAATGTTCTCAATAACGTCCCGCTTCTTGTTTCAATCGATTTTCGGGTGGGGTAATTGCGTTTTTGGTCCCTGTAACTTCCCGCGTTGTTCTAATTAGGTCCTTATTTCGTCTTTTAGTTAATTTTTTTATGGTTTATTTATAGCCTTGGTCCCTGCCAGTTTACCTCTGTATTCATTTAGCATTTTATTAAGTTTATTTGTTACTCATGCGTTTTGCTTTTTGTGTTTGCATCGAATATATATTTTGCATGCTTGCTTTTTTGTTTTAATGTCATTCGAGTATATGTTTTGCTATGTTATTTTATATATGTGATATGTGGTCATATGTTTTTTTTATATATTTAGCATTTAAGTTTATGCATGTTATATATGTCGTATGTTTCTTTTATATTGTTCGAATATATTTCCGTGGCATGCACTTTATATGTCATTCATGTGACTTTTAGCATTTTTAAATTGATTCATTGTTAATTATGAAACGGAGATACCTATTAATTCGCGTATTCGGGTCGACATACCTAGCTTATTGGATGTCCCGCGAATATTCGGATTGATTCGAATCGTCTAAAGGTAAATCCGTAAATAAAAAGGACAAGACCATAGCATCATATTTTATCTGCTTGCATCATGCATAAAGGTGACGTACGGGATCCGAACCCTAAACTAACACGGCAGTCAGTCTTATATGATGTCGGTTTAGTCTTTGGTCCGGTGTACCGTCATCCTTTTTAATTAAATGCTTAATTAATTCGATACCACCAATTTGAAAAAGCTCGTGATTAAAGCCTAATTTTCGACCGGGAACCCCTAATTAAAGTCTTTTTAAATTTCGAATAATTTCCATCAATTAAAAGCAACAATTATTTTGGTACCAATTTCCGGGCGTGATGGGGACGCTAACCCTACCCCACACGTAACCAACTCCCGAACCCTTTTCAAACGAATCTCTGGTTTTGTTTTTTACGGTGTCTGGCCTACCATAGTGGCCGGTGGCGACTCCAAACCGAGGAAAAAAGATTTCTTTTAAAGGTTGTTTTCCCGAAACCCGAGCCAATTTTTAAATTCCCCCATTTTTAAATCAAATCGAATATTTTTCAAAAGTAACGGGAACTTGATTTGTGCGACGAAAAAAAACCCCGTTACAGCTTGGCGACTCTGCTGGGGACAAATTTTGTTTTTCAAAACAAAAAGAGAGTTAGGCCAAAGAAATAATTGTTGCTTTTAATGATGGAAATTTTTGGAATTTAATTTGACTTTAAAGAGAGGGTTCTTCTTTGAAAATAAGACTTTAAGTACACGAGCTTTGATAATTGGTGGTCTTGAATTAATTCTTCATTTAATTTCAAAGGAATCACCGACATGTGTTGCATCACGCATTAGGCTCTATACCCGAGCTTCGTCCCTTAAGTGGGAGTGAAACGCCCATACCCACGTGAGCCTCCCTCCACGGGTCGGTAATTCACTTCCGGAATCCACGCCTTTGACATGTGAGCAGCCCTCCACGTCATTAGGTTGTGCTTTCCCTCGAACCGAAACCAATTCGCAAGCTTGTAATGGGCCAGAATTGGGGTTCTTGTTACCTTAGTAGGTAATAAGATAGGTTCGGGTACCCTTGTTAGAACCGAACCACATGTGTGAGAATTTAAGAAGCCTACCCCAGTTAGAGCCATGCGGATAACCATAGAATTAGAATTCATGCTATTAGGTCTTGCATCGTTGATCTGCTTTGGTATTTCCTGTTTATTTGTTTTATCTAGGTATTCATTCTCGGTGTTACTAACCCAGTTGCCTTCTTGTCTTGTTTTGCTTATATTTGCATACTCATCGCATTCTCATACGAGGTGTTGATTCGAGAACAGTCTAAGTTGAAAACTTTCACAACGGGAGAAAGGGTCCACAGCAACGGAGTTTTCGGAACCCTAACGGAAAGGGACGAGGAAATTTATCTATTTTTACCGCGTTGTAAGAAGACTCGATCTCCGTTATGGAAAGTTGTTTGATAAGGATGTTTGTCGAACCAACATTCTCTTGCATTCAGTTTTGTTTTGTTGCATTTAATCATACGTTTCTGTTTTGCATTTGAAATATCATGCATTGCATCATTAAGTCTTGGAATTAATTGTTCGAGGTCATGGCAGCATTCATGACTTCCGAAGATTCCGCACCCACACTTTACTCGCCACCAAAGGAGGCAAATGGAGGAAAGTTTTGTTAAGTTAGAAGCTGACTTGAGAAGGGTCCAAATGGGGGCATATGATGGCCATGGATCATTTTGCTAGTACCACTAGACCGCGGGGCATGAAATTTAGAGTTGTCCCGAATTTAAGCAGTTGGTTCAGAAATTGATGGACAATCGGGAGGTTGAGTTCCTCGAAGAAGTTTGAAGGGTGGAATGGATGGTCAACTCAGCAGTGTTTAAGAGTTTTAGTGTATCCAAGACCGATTGTCTTCATTTCATTGCATTTTAATCTTTTCCTTGAAGTGATGTGTGAAATCAACCTTTGCTACCCTTTTGCCCGAAGGTAGCAAAGATTTTTGTAAGGGCCTCAGACTGCTTTTTTTTAATTTCAATGAAAGGATGCATTACGTTTCAATTGCCTTTCCATTTTGTGTGTATATTTGCCTATTGAGTCCCCGTATATCAATTGCACAAGGGACATTGACCTTGACCCCAAAGGTTGACTTCGAGCCGCCTTTGTCTAGTGGAAATCGAAAGCTTTGAAGATGATGAATATGTGGCTTACACTCCAAGTTAATTTGGTCAAACACACATAGAATTATGACCTTCAGGAGAATAACCGGAAGTTTTTCGTGCTAAAAAAAAATTCAAGAATACTAAGCCTAACAATGTTCGAAGCCTGGTAATAGGCATTTTCGGATACAAATGTGGAATTTTTGGGGCACTCCGCTGTAGCAAAAGACCAATAAGGTTGCTATGCACCATCCACTTTAGCTACATGAGTGATGGTAAAATCGTGACAATGCCGAGTAACTCGGGGTATCGTTGTATGCTCCATCTTTATTCTCGAGCCAAAGGAATGTGATGAGACGACTCCCCCACAATCATGAAGAATTGATAAAGGCAAAGCCTATTGAAGATAAATCTAATTTTTGGGCACTCCGCTGTAGCAAAAGACCAATAAGGTTGCTATGCACCATCCACTTTAGCTACATGAGTGATGGTAAAATCGTGACAATGCCGAGTAACTCGGGGTATCGTTGTATGCTCCATCTTTATTCTCGGGCCAAAGGAATGTGACGAGTTGACTTCCCCACAATTATAAAGAATTGATAAAGGCGAAGCCTATTGAAAATAAATCTAATTGATTAAAAAGCCGAAATAATTTGGAGAGTATGTCATATGTTCAGACATCAGCTCAGCTTTCGAGGTCTCCTGGACACATAATGCTTGAGGCAATCATTGGTAAGCCATAGTAGTGTCGTTCGTGCACTTGATATTCAGGGTATTTGATCTAGCTTGATATATCCATGATTTGAAAAGAAAGTCTAGTTTTCAAAAACGCATCTCGTGTTGAAATTAGAAGATGCCGTCTAAATCTTTTTGTGAACACAAATTAATTTCCCTTTGCTTCAGGGATAAAGTCTAGAATGCAATGCCATGAATACAAATGACAGCTTGTCAGTGGCTACGGTGAAGATTGTAATCAGTCCCTACATGCAATAGTTCAGGGACTTGAAGTAAATTTTTGTCGAAATGTTTCGATTGCTTCAGAAGATGAAATTGGACCTTGATGAACTTAAGAGAAAAGTTCAGGGACTTGGGGGCATGTGCTTCCCCTATTGTTGAAAGAAGAGAAAAGTCGTCATTTTGAGTTAAGACGAAGAGATGTTGAGCACCCAGTTTGAGTAGGGGGCAATGTTTTGAGAACGAGCACCACGAGAAGTGCTACGTCCAGCCTGACCAGTGGAAGTCAGCAGTTGTCTTTTGAGAAGAGACCAAGATTTGGCAAAGAGGAGAAAGCCAAAAAAGATTGAGAAGAAGAAGAGACAAGAAGAAGGACGAGATCGACCAACTCGGAGAGTAGAAGCATCCGAGCATTTTGATGTCATAATCCATGCATCACTTGCAGTTAGGCATCCCTAGGATTAGGGGCATGCTAACTCACATCATCATATTTTTTTTACCTACTTTCGACAGGTATATCAAAGCTTTTCTCATACAAGGAAGCTCGCCTATCTGTTCAGGCTCGTGAAGAATGGAATATCAAAGCTTTTCTCATACAAGGAAGCTCGCCTATCCGTTCGGGCTCGTGAAGAATGGAATATCAAAGCTTTTCTCATACAAGGAAGCTCGCCTATCCGTTCAGGCTCGTGAAGAATGGAATATCAAAGCTTTTCTCATACAAGGAAGCTCGCCTATCTGTTCAGGCTCGTGAAGAATGGAATATCAAAGCTTTTCTCATACAAGGAAGCTCGCCTATCCGTTCGGGCTCGTGAAGAATGGAATATCAAAGCTTTTCTCATACAAGGAAGCTCGCCTATCCGTTCGGGCTCGTGAAGAATGGAATATCAAAGCTTTTCTCATACAAGGAAGCTCGCCTATCCGTTCAGGCTCGTGAAGAATGGAATATCAAAGCTTTTCTCATACAAGGAAGCTCGCCTATCTGTTCAGGCTCGTGAAGAATGGAATATCAAAGCTTTTCTCATACAAGGAAGCTCGCCTATCCGTTCGGGCTCGTGAAGAATGGAATATCAAAGCTTTTCTCATACAAGGAAGCTCGCCTATCCGTTCAGGCTCGTGAAGAATGGAATATCAAAGCTTTTCTCATACAAGGAAGCTCGCCTATCTGTTCAGGCTCGTGAAGAATGGAATATCAAAGCTTTTCTCATACAAGGAAGCTCGCCTATCCGTTCAGGCTCGTGAAGAATGGAATATCAAAGCTTTTCTCATACAAGGAAGCTCGCCTATCCGTTCAGGCTCGTGAAGAATGGAATATCAAAGCTTTTCTCATACAAGGAAGCTCGCCTATCCGTTCAGGCTCGTGAAGAATGGAATATCAAAGCTTTTCTCATACAAGGAAGCTCGCCTATCCGTTCAGGCTCTTGGAGAATGGAAGTTTTCGATATTTGTCTATATGTTCAGACCTCAGAGGGTTGAAGAATGTTGAAGTGAGAAATAGCTTCGAACCTTCGCGACAGTTGTATTTTCCCGTACCGACCTCCAGACCGCCAGAAGTTCAAGTGCATGGTGACTCGGAATCCAAACAGGGAAGTCGGACAAAATTGGTGTTTATGGCCTTTGCTTTATCCTTGTTTCACAAGTATAAGCAAAGGGGGGCAGCTGTAATCACCTATTTTGTCCGGGGTGTTAAAACCCAATTTCTTTTCTTTTTTATAGTGGGCTTTGATTTATATATATGTTATGGCAAGAATTAAAAAACCCAAAAAACAAAAAACAATATATATCTTATAAATATTATCTTATCCTTACGTATATATATTTATATCTTATTATAATATCCTATCTTATATATCATATTATTATTATTATGTATTACTTATACATTTTATTTATTTAGTACCATCGATATTATATGCCATATTATATTCTAATATATTATCATATTTGATATCATATATTATTATTATATTATTATTATTATTATTATTATTAACTCTGAAAACAAAAAAAAACAGAAACATTAATTAAATAAAAGCCCACAGTTTTAATTTAAAGTCCAATTTACATTATCAAAGCCCAAAAATAAATAATATTACATGGCCCGTATAGGCCCAAAAATAAACCCTAATATGCTAAACCAAAAAAAACTAATGCCTCCCTTTTGATCTGTGCAGCCGCCACCCCCTCTCCACCGTCAGATCTAATCTAGATCTGACGGTCCAGATCGCACCAGACGCGAGAAACCCTAGCCGGCCCCTTCCTCAAGCACCAGCGCCGCACCCCTCTGAACCATTGGATCGGGAACGCAACGAACGGCTGAGATCGAGCCCGGGAAGTCTCCAGAAACCCCACACTCTGCACGCGCGACCCTCCAGCAGCCCACGCGCGACGATCCGAGTCCCACGCGCGCGCGTGTAGACCACAACCGACCCCTCAGCTTCTCTTGTACACCGTCCAGATCCATCTTCGACGGCATGGATTGCCCCACGACGCCGGCCACGTCTCTCTGGTCCCCCTCTCCTCACGGGTCACATACAACAAACAAAAACCAAATGTCAGAGCACCAAAACGCAACCGAAATGCAGAGTCACAGAGGGGCAAACGGAAATTGCAGACGGATACGTACAAATCAACCAACAAATTCCAGCATTTCATGTAATATTAGAAAAAGGAAAAATGCAAATTTCCGGGGCTATAAAAACCCGAAGCCAATATTGTAATGGAGAGATTCTCAGAGGAGATTTTTTCAGGAGAAAAATTGTAAGAGAGAGACATTGTAATCGGAAATTTTATTCAATACAAGCCGAAAGAGAATTCCAGAGGTATTAACACCATCTTCATTTCATTTCTTGTTTTCGAATCGCAAACAAATAAAAAGGGGGGTTAGGGTTTACGGTTACCTTCGCGTCTCTTCCTCTTTCTCCCATCTGTTTCCCATCTCGCCGGTGACAAGCCATCCGGTCCCTTCTGGGACCGCACACGGTGAGCCGGTGAGAGGTAAACGTCGGTAAAAAGTTTTTTTTTAAGTTTTTTTGGGTTCGATTGAAAGCAAAAAGGAATCTTTTTTTTGGGATTTTGGCTTCGGAAAGGTCGGGAAAGGTTTTACAGGCCTTGTGGTTTTGGAAAAGTAAAAAAAAAACAACATTTTAAGGTTCCGGCGCCGGACACGGCGGCCGGAACCCTTGCGGCGCCGGAAAATAACAGAGGGGAGAGAGGCTCTCTCGGTTTTTAGGGTTTTCAAATGGAAAAAGGGCCAAATCTGTTTTTTAAGACTGTATTTATAAGGTTTTCTTGTTTTAAAATAGGGTTAATAACCTTTTAAACCCTCCCGCATTTTCGAAATCACGCGAGGAGGGCCTCCGTGTTTTTAAATCCCTTCCCCGGTCCCTCGGTTTTATCAAATGTTTTCAATAACGTCCCGCTTCTTGTTTCAATCGATTTTCGGGTGGGGTAATTGCGTTTTTGGTCCCTGTAACTTCCCGCGTTGTTCTAATTAGGTCCTTATTTCGTCTTTTAGTTAATTTTTTTATGGTTTATTTATAGCCTTGGTCCCTGCCAGTTTACCTCTGTATTCATTTAGCATTTTATTAAGTTTATTTGTTACTCATGCGTTTTGCTTTTTGTGTTTGCATCGAATATATATTTTGCATGCTTGCTTTTTTGTTTTAATGTCATTCGAGTATATGTTTTGCTATGTTATTTTATATATGTGATATGTGGTCATATGTTTTTTTTATATATTTAGCATTTAAGTTTATGCATGTTATATATGTCGTATGTTTCTTTTATATTGTTCGAATATATTTCCGTGGCATGCACTTTATATGTCATTCATGTGACTTTTAGCATTTTTAAATTGATTCATTGTTAATTATGAAACGGAGATACCTATTAATTCGCGTATTCGGGTCGACATACCTAGCTTATTGGATGTCCCGCGAATATTCAGATTGATTCGAATCGTCTAAAGGTAAATCCGTAAATAAAAAGGACAAGACCATAACATCATATTTTATCTGCTTGCATCATGCATAAAGGTGACGTACGGGATCCGAACCCTAAACTAACACGGCAGTCAGTCTTATATGATGTCGGTTTAGTCTTTGGTCCGGTGTACCGTCATCCTTTTTAATTAAATGCTTAATTAATTCGATACCACCAATTTGAAAAAGCTCGTGATTAAAGCCTAATTTTCGACCGGGAACCCCTAATTAAAGTCTTTTTAAATTTCGAATAATTTCCATCAATTAAAAGCAACAATTATTTTGGTACCAATTTCCGGGCGTGATGGGGACGCTAACCCTACCCCACACGTAACCAACTCCCGAACCCTTTTCAAACGAATCTCTGGTTTTGTTTTTTACGGTGTCTGGCCTACCATAGTGGCCGGTGGCGACTCCAAACCGAGGAAAAAAGATTTCTTTTAAAGGTTGTTTTCTCGAAACCCGAGCCAATTTTTAAATTCCCCCATTTTTAAATCAAATCGAATATTTTTCAAAAGTAACGGGAACTTGATTTGTGCGAAGAAAAAAAACCCCGTTACAGAAATTTCACTATTAGTCTCAAATTGGATCGAATATATTCCATCCTAAACCTGACCCAACATCACCCTCAATAAAAACTTGACCCAAACCCGATTTTTTTTTACCAAATTGGACTTTTTAGGGCAAAATTTATGATCTTGTTTTTTCTTTCTTACTTTTTTGTTGATTTTTTATTAATGAAATTTCATGGCTTAGTAAAAATATATAATAAAAATTAGAAGAAAAAAGTCAATGTTTTTTTGGGTTAACTACACCGGATACTACTAAACTATAGCCCATGAGTCGAAAATATCACTGAACTTTAAAACTCTTCAAAACTAGCACTGAACTTTAATATTTGAGTCGAAATTGTCACTCAACCGTTAACCGTTAACTCCCACGTTAAGTCAAAGCAACGCCGTTTTGAAGCCTAATTTGGCCCAAAACGACGTCGTTTTGCTAAAGGAAAAAAATTCGAACCATGCACTTAGGGTGGTTTGAACCCAGGACCTTTAAAAAGTAAAGCTAAGCTTAAACCATTGAATCAACATAAAATTATATAGTATTTTACCACAAATATTATATAGCTTAAACTACTTCAGATTAATTCAAATTATTTTATGAAATAAATAATATTAAAATATATTAATTATATATACTATATAAAAATAAAAGTGTATTGTTTTTATATAAATAATATATTTATTTTATAAATATTATATAAAAACTATAAACTCTAAATCCTAAATCTCAAACCTCAAACCCTAAACTTTATGATTTGAGGTTTGGGATTTATAGTTTTTATATTATTTATAATATACATATATTGTTTTATGAATATCTTTTGTTTTTTAAAAAATAATATATTTTTTATTGATATATGTAAAAACAATATATTTTATATTATTTATAGAATTATTTTTTTATAAAATAATTTGGTTGAACTAAATAGATAAGTTTATATAATTTAAATAAAAATATTTTATTTTTATATTATTTATTATATAAAAATATTATTTTAAAAAATATAAATAATCCTTAAACCTTAAATCCTAAACTCTAAAGTTTAGAATTTAAGTTTGAGGGTTGGGGTTTGTGGGTTAACAATTTAGGAATTAGGGTTTTTATATATTATTAATAATATAAATATATTATTTTTATAAATATCTTGGGTTTTTAAAAATAATATATTTATATTATTAATAATATATAAAAATAATATTTTTTTATTTATATATATGTGAAAATAATATATATTTATATTTTTATATGTTAATATTCTTTATTTCATAAAATAATTTGAATTAATCTGAAGTAGTTTAAGATATATAATATTTGTGGTAAAATATTAACTTGTTTGATTTGTTTGGCAGGAATGTAAGATTACATTGTTTGATTGAAGGAATATAAGATAGGAAAAATGCATGTTTTACCAAATTATCCTTGAAATATATATTCTTTTTTAACCAACTGATATTTTAAGATTAAAGTCAAAATATTTACATAAAAGTTCATAGAAAATTTAAAAAAATATAATATGAAAACTTTTTTATGAAAATTGATCTAAATAATAAATGTAATAAAGCACATACCAATAATAAAATTTGAATCAAACACATATATAAAAAATTGAAATAAAATAAAAATTTGATATATTTTTATTTTATATGCATCATATTATTTTATAATAAGTATTAAAACCCTGAACCACTAAAAAATAAAATAGATTTATACTTGTGTAATTATATACAAAAAGAAAATATCATTTTAAAATAACTATATTTTTTAGGGGTATTCTTGTCCAAAGGGGAGGGAATTGTCTAATACCTAAGAAAAGGGAGGGAATGACATTCCCAGGAAAAGACTAAAAAATAGCTACTGTTGGGAATATTTCATTACCCTTGAGAGGGAATGCTCTTGAACCAAACGTGGGTATGTGATTCCGGAAAAGATTATTCCCTATAGTAATGATCTTTTCCGCGAACCAAACGCCCCCTAAAGGTCTTGGGTTTAAACTACCTCAAGTGCATGGTTTTAATTTTGTTCCTCCAGCAAAACGACGTCGTTTTGGGCCAAATTAGGCTTCAAAACACCGTCGTTTTGACTTAACGGGGAGTTAATGGTTAACGACGGAGTGACAATTTCGACTCAAATATTAAAGTTCAGTGCTAGTTTTGAAGAGTTTTAAAGTTCGGTGGTATTTTCGACTCAGAAGCTATAGTTTAATGGTATCCGATGTAGTTAACCCATGTTTTTTTAGAAAGTTAACCAACCAAGAATTAAAGTAATCATGGACAACCATGCAAGCTATCATGTACGGACGTTCTGCTATGAGGCACCTTTAGGTGTGACTAAAATAAGGCAGCCCTACACAAATGCTTGCCCGAATGGTAAGAATTTATGTTATAATATAACAATTTGTGTAACTACACAAATTTTTACCTAATGCAAAATCTACACAAATTCTTACCAATTGATAAGAATTTATGTAGTTACACAAATTCTTACCCAATTAATAAGTATTCCGGCTCCATCTAAATTATTACCCAGTCCTACATAAATTCTTACCAAAATAGTAAGAATTTGTGTAGGGTCGTATTTTAGCTGCACCTTAGCATGTCCCTATCACGTTAGCCAGGAGCAAAGCTATAAATTAAAAGTTAAAGGGACGAGAATAAAATGTTACCATAAGAGTTATAAAAAAAATTCAAAGAAAAAAAATTAAAACTATAAAGGTCAATAGTAGGATTTCATCTGTTAACTTTAAGTAAAACAAGCTTATTTTCATTTACACGTTGTACCACTAAGGTAATAACTATTTAATGATATCAAAGTAAAAAAATAAGTTATACTTTAAAATTTTACAAAGGTCAAATGAAAAATTGAATTGTAAAGGTAAAAATATTGACGGTAAGGTGGGCTGCCGGGGCCAAGCCTATGCCAGCCCCTTGTGGCTATGCCCTTGATGTTAACTTTATTAAAATTGAGGGTAAAATACTAAAATCATCACTCAATTTTGTTCTTTGACCAATTTTGTTCTTTGACGGTATGTGATTTTCTTGAAATTATGCTTCATTTAACATTGTATATGACTAGCAAGAGGAGAATTACAATCCCTTTGTATTACCTCATACTTACTAAACATTGCTTTTGAATAGTGTCATTATTAACATTTAAGACTGAGATTTTTCCTCTTCTTCCCAAAATTGATTTTCTTACTCCCAAAATTGACCCTAACACAAACAAATACATAGGCAATAGCATGACAAAGAGCAAGCATGTAATCGACACTTGGGCTCGATTTATGGTCTCATTTCAACCATATATCAAATTTGCAAAGCATAAGAGAACCATATAAAACACCCATTCTCCTTTCTAGCTTATCCATAGCTGATTTCGAGTATCTCCTCATCGAAGAAGAGCTTATCAATACCAATCTTGCTGGTATGAACTTCTAAGAGAACTCTCTTGCAATGCTAAACACCACGGTACTTGCGTCAGTGTTCTTTAATTTGGGGTCGTATGCAACTATTGGAGAGGTCCAATTCCTATGCCACCAAAATCTCCTACATTGCCAAATCAACTCCTCTTCCATGTTAATGAAAAAAAGCACATTATCTGTCAACACAAGGTTAAGCTAACAGTTATCAATCTCGGTTTCCACTAGAACTAATACAAGTGCTTGAAATTACATTATTCAGGAACTAGATGAGCCCCGATCCACCGTCAGCCATGTCGGAGGTGGCCAAAACATAGCCAGATATTTCGGGAAGAGTTCAAGAGGACCGCTAGACTGATCTGCTAAGTTGAACAATCCGACTTTTCCATTCTTTAACTCCCAAAGTTCATCGTTGTCATTGTCTTCTTCATATCGTTCTTTGATCAAAAAAAGTTCGATATCGGTTATTTCATCGACATAAACAATGCAGTTCCCATGGCAACCTTTGGAGTATTGAGCTGAAAAGGAAAATGAACAATCAATGCTCAAGAAGAACAATTGATCACCCCAATCATTCACCTCCACCCAATCATACTTATTCTGCTGATGAACACCACAACAAGGGATCCGTTTGTAAACTCTGAATTTCACCAGTACATGATCGTCTCCGGTAATTTCCTCCACCCAAATCAGTGCCCAAGTGTCGCTTACATGCTTGCTCTTTGTCAGGTTATTGCCTATGCATCTGTATGTGTTATGGTCAATTTTGGGAGTAAGAAAATTAATTTGGAAGAACATAAAAAAAAACACTTAGTCTTAAATGTTAATAATGACATTATTCAAAAGCAATTGCAATTCTTCTCTAACTAGCCGTACACAATGTCAAAATGAAACACATTTTTCAAAAAACCCACACACTATATATCTATGTACGTATATATTTTAAAATTTTAATTATAAATATGTATACACATAGGAAATTTTTTACAAGTTAATCATACATATAAGACATCACACGCCTCAGAACTGAATTATTCAATTGAAAGTGTGAACTTAGCTAATGGGAAATCTTATAACATTGAAAGGAGTTGTTGGTTTTAAACAGTGAAGAATTTTTTCCAAGACTGTTATGGAGGAAATCCTCCTGCAAGCAACACATATATTGATACACACATGCATGCATACATGTATACTAGATCTAGCATGAATTACTACTTTAAAATTGACTTACAATTCTTTTGTTGAATTCAATCCTTGCAACAATGGAAGGGGTAACCCTGGCTGTAGAAGAAACATAAACAAGAACATTTATATTATATTAAACTTGGAATCAAATATAAGTTAATTGTAGCCTCTAGCTCGAACAAAATTTACCTTATATAGCAAAAAGTGCATGATCGGCTACGGTTTGAAATATCATGAATAATTTATGGGCAGATAGACTGGGATGTAAGTGAAGCAGAAGCACAAAATGAAACTTTCAAGGCAGAATAATTGAGGCTATGGAAATAAGAGGGAGTTGAAATGGCTAGGTTTGGATGGAATTGAAACATAAGCACAAAAAGGAACATCTAAATCAGAGTAGTTGAATTGATTACTTTGTGAAAGTGGGTTTTAATTGGGGAAATGGGAGATTGGGGATGTAAGTGAAGCAGAAGAACAAAGTGAAAATTTCAAGGCGGAACAATCGAGGCTATAAAAGCAAGAGAGGATCAAAACAATTAGTTTTGGATGTAAATGAAGCAGAAGAACAATGTGAAACTTTCAAGGCAAAATAATCGAGGCTATAAAAGCGAGAGCTAAACGAAACAACTAGTTTTGGATATAAGTGAAACAGAAATATAAAAAGAAATGTTCATGGCGGAGTAATTGAGGCAATAAAAAGTAAGGGGAATCGAAAAGGCTGGTTTTGGTTAGGTCGCGTGACTTCCTTCAATTATTAGGTTTTTGTTTTGAGTTGGTTTGAACGGATGTAAGTGAAGTAGAAGCACATATTGAACTTTCAAGGTGGAATAATCGAGGCTATAAAAGCAAGAGGAAACCGAAACAACTAGTTTTGGATGTAAGTGAAGCAAAAATATGAAAAGAAACGTCCACAATGGTGTAACCCAGGAAATAAAAAGAAAGAGGAAATTGAAACGACTAGTTTTGGTTAGGTCACGTGATTTCCTTTGGAATTAAAATTTTGTTTTGAGTTTGTTTGAACGGATGTAAGTGAAGCAAAAACATAAAGTGAAAATTTTAAAGCGGAATAATCGAAGCCAAAAAAGTAAAAGAGAATCGAAACAATTAACTATTGAAGCCAGAGTCAACTGGTTGTTGAAGGGCGACTTAAATACCAGATTCTATCATAGGGCAGTGAAAATAAGATCAAAGAGGAATTCGATCAAGGGGGCAAACTTAGGTGAAAGTGGATCGGTCACGACTAGGCGATTGAAGCAAAAAGTATACAACCACTTTGTGCAACAGTTTAGTAGCAGGAAGAGGGATTGGGAAGCATCTTTCAACCTTGAATTTTGTAGAATCTCCGATATAGAAGCAAACTGTATAGAACAACCCTTCACTCTTGAGGAAATTAAAGATGCAGTGTGGAGTTGCGAAGACTCAAAAGCCCCCGGGCCGGATGGTTTTAACGCTCTATTTTTTAAAAAATGTTGGGAGCTTGTTAAAAATGATCTGAAAAGTTTGATGGAGAACTTCTACTCATCAGGGAGATTGCCAAATAATGTGAATTCAGCCTTAATCGCCTTAATACCAAAGATAGATCATCCAACAAGCATTACAGAGTACAGGCCTATCAGTTTAGTGGGATCAGTTTACAAAATTGTTTCCAAAGTACTATCCAAGAGACTAAGCAGCGTTATAGGGAAATTAGTGAGCTCTACACAGTGTGCTTTTATAAAGGGTCGACAAATCTTTGATGGAGTATTAATTGCAAATGAAATAATACATTCGCTCCAACGGAATGACAGAAATGAAGGAGGAATCTTATTGAAATTGGACTTTACAAAAGCCTATGATAGTGTGAGTTGGGATTTCTTGATGATGATAATGAAGAAAATGGGCTTTGGAAGTAGATGGTGTCAATGGATATTCGAGTGCGTGTCAACTGCAAAAGTGTCTATCTTACTCAACGGCTCTCCCACGAAAGAGTTCAGATTGTGCAAAGGACTGAGACAGGGGGATCCCTTATCCCCTTTTCTCTTTATTCTTATAACGGAGGGTCTTCACCGACTTCTAAAAAAGGCTGTGGATGATAGAATTCTGGAAGGTTTCAAATTAGCGGAGGACTTGGAGCCAATCACGCATCTCCAATTTGCCGACGATACTCTGTTGTTTCTAAAACCAATCGAAGACCAGATGCTGATCATCAAACGTATCCTTAGGTGTTATGAGGTCAGTTCTGGGCTGAGTATTAATTTCAAAAAATCGTGTATTGTTGGGGTCAATGTGGAGGAGGAGCGAACTGTTGTACTAGCAAAATTGTGTGGTTGTTCTAAAGGAAAGCTCCCTTTTAGTTACCTGGGTATTCCTCTTGGTGCGGATCCGAGAAAAATATCAACGTGGGATCCTGTGGTAGATAAAATCAGGAAAAAGCTCGCGGGATGGAAATGTAAATCCTTGTCGTTTGCAGGAAAAATTGTTCTTGTTAATTCTGTCCTTGCTACCCTCCCTTTATATTACATGTCCATTTTCCAGGTTCCCAGATCAGTACTTAAGCATATCGATAAAATTAGGCGCGCTTTCCTTTGGGGAAGCTGGGCTGGTCCAAAAAAGTTGGTTCGGGCGAATTGGGGGAAACTTTGTAAGCCAAGGAGAAAAGGCGGTTTGGGTGTAGTTAATATTGAAGCAAAAAACAAAGCTCTACTAGCAAAGTGGGGCTGGCGATTCTATGTGGAAAAGGAAGCGTTGTGGCGTAAAATTCTCAGCTCTAAATATGGTGAAAACATCCATAATATGGTCAAATCTCAGAGTAGGCTAAAAACTGCTTCGATAGTTTGGAGAGGTATTCTTAACAACCTGAAGGAACCCGCTGTTGGAAGATGGATGGATGAAAAGGCGTTTAAATGGCAGTTTGGGGATGGTAATACGGCTTTATTTTGGGAAGATATATGGTGCGGTGACAAGCCTTTGAACATGGTCCAACCAAGATTGTATAGACTGTCAATTCATAAGGGAGTTTCAGTTGCTGCTGTGGCAGGAGAGTGTGAATTGAATGATTTAAACTGGAATCAAATGTTCAAAAGACCACTTGTAAGTAGAGAAGAAAAGCTTCTGGTTTCGGTAAAAAATCTTGTTTCTCCGGTGAAATTGGTTGTCGGGTCTCCAGATAGAATTTTATGGCTCCATGATAAAGCTGGGAATTTCTCAGTTGGAAAGCTAACTGACTTAATGGTAAATGTTGAGTTGGAAGACCATCCTTTTAATTTTGATATGCTATGGAAGCTGAAGGTGCCGCACAAAGTAAAAACTTTTCTCTGGTTCTTAAAGATGGATAGGATCCCTACTAAAGAATTCCTTAGATCGAGGGGTGTGAAGCTAGATGACAAGTTGATCGGATGTCCATGGTGTGCAAGGGTAATTGAAAATACCAGCCATCTTTTTCTGGAGTGCAGGTTCGCGATATGTTTTTGGAAGCATTTTTGCAGCTGGTGGGAAATTTCTTGGCCAGGATTGATGAACATCGAAGACTTCTTTGCATTTTGTTTCAATGCTTCTTGGACAGGTAGTTCCAAAACCATTTGGCTGGTCTCAACTTCTTCTGCTGTATGGAGCTTATGGCTAGCAAGAAATGAGAGAGTTTTCGAAGACAAAACAGCCTCCTTGAAGGACTTGCTGTTTATCCTGAAAATGAGAGCTTTCTTGTGGATAAAAGCTTCGTATCCAGACTTGTTACTTGATGAAGAACGTTGGTGGAACAATCCGAGGGGCAGCATCAGAATAGAAGAAAGTAATTTCAATGGGATCGCGTCTCTTGCAGATAATATGAACATTAGAGTAGAAGGTGCGTGCAGGGATGAGTTTGCCGGATGTGGGGGTGTTTTAAGATCGACAAAAGGGATACTAACAGCTATGTTTTCTAGCCCGGTGGAAGCGGTAAGTTGGGATTTTTCTGTTCTGTATGCAATAAAGTTAGCCTTGGAACTCTTCATTGAAGCTGGTTGGGTAGGAAAATCAAAACTTACTGTGGAAATCAGCTCGAAAGTTGTCCTCAATTGGCTTGGCGACAAAACTCTAAGACCTTGGCGATGGTGGCAAGTATTTGAATCGATTGATGGAAACTCTAAGAAAATAGCATGTATAATGTTTGTGTATGTTCAGAGGACGTCAAACAACCTTGCAGATTTCCTAGCGAATGAGGGATCGAAGCGTTCGGAACTCTTCAAGGCGTGGTGGTAGCATGTACCGCAAAGGCCCTGTTGGTTGTGTAAAATCCGGACATGATTCAGGGGATGAAGCATTGGTTCTGCGATATAGACTACACTGGAGGCTGTTTTTTTATAGCTGATTGAAAAGTTGGTGGAATTGATAGGCTGCTGGCGACATTCAAGGGGTTTCACTTGGTTCTTGTTGACAGGGAGTATAATATGGTAGTTGTAAGCCTTGTTTTTTTTTTGGATGGGATGATTTGAGAAAGGTTCTACAAGACAGGGGTGTTTTTATTACTTTCATTGGCAGGGTGAATCTAAGCCAATGTGGGTAATCTGTTTGAGTCATGGGGTAACCTTATTGCTGTTGGTTAATTTATATTAGTTTTCTTTTGGAGTCTTGGTTACAGTAGGAGCTGTAGGTATTGGGTAATTTTGTTTTGCCCGGGTTATTATGTGATGTTGTTGTATCCCCTATATGTGTTGTACTCTTTTCCTCCAATTAGGTGTAGGGAGGTTTTTAACGAGGCACACATATAGGCTGAGGCGATTATAATTCAATAAAAAATATTATTTGCCGAGCAAAAAAAAAAAAATGAACAGAAATATAAAAAGAAACGTCTATGACGGAGTAATTGAGACAATAAAAAGAAAGAAGGAATCAAAACAATTAATTTTGGTCAAGCTACATTACTTTCTTCAGTTATTATCTTTTTATTATGAGTTGGTTTCAATTTGATTGATAATAAAAAATTCCATAGAAAATGATTTTGAACTTGTGATTTTAAGATAATTTTTTATTTGCCTTGTGATATTTTAATTAGTTATGGATAAATATTTAGCATTACGTCAAAGATTATTACTTGTTACTCATTAAATTAAGTATTAGAGAGCATCTCCAAACTTCAACTCTAACGTTTCAGTCCATACGTTTTTCTTGCATTGCGTTATCTCTTGGTCTAATTAAAGGAAGTCACGTGGCCTAATTAAAATCAAAGAATAATTTTTTTTCTCTCTTTTTTTAATAGAATTTTTTCGTTCCTTTTCGGTGCATTACACTAAAAAAATATGTTTAGGGGTTAGAATTAAGGTTTTAGGTAAGGGTTTATGTTTAGAGTTTAGAAAATTTGAGGTGAGTGAATTTTTAGTGTTTAGGGTTTAAGATTTAGAATCTAGGGTTAAGACTTAAAATTTAATTTTTAGTGTTGGAGCATAGATAGAAAGGGGCAAATGATTTTTGTCCCTTTTTTGCGCACCTATTCATGCCCCAAGCTAAAAAAATAGTTTAGGGTTTAGAATTAAGGTTTAGGGAATTTAATGTATAATATATTTGTAAGGTTTAGGATTTAGGATTAAAACTTATAATTTAATTTTTAGGGTTGAAGTATAGAGAGGGGCAGAGGATCTTTGGGCATAGACAATGACAAAGAATTTGGGGTATGATGTATTATCTGTTCATACGTATTCTTAACCGTTTGACAATGCACATACACCATGCAGACAAACGATTTGAACCTCATTCGCCTAAAATGAACATCATACGCTTTTTCACTAGGACCACTTGTTGAGTTCGGTGTTGGGGCATAATTATATTTCTTGGAAATTTAAAAATTTGTATATTATAAGTATTTTTATATTTTTATCAATACTCTAATTTTGTACTCTTAAAATTTTATAATTTTACATCCTTAAAATTTTAATATAATTTAATTAAAAATCACACCCTAACATAAAATTTTCATTTTCGGACTAGTGTTGGCAGTTGAGTAAATACATGAATAAAGAAAAATGTGGGCAGCAATATTAGTTGTAACCCATTGATTGTTTCGTATCAAAATTCTTGATCTTTGGGTTCAAGTAACTAACACAGTTGGATTTGAATACTTTGCAAAAGTGGGTTTTGATTGGGATAATGAGAGATTGGGATGTATGTGAACAATGTGAAACTTTTAAGATAGAATACTCATAGTATGAAAGCTAAATGAAATTCAAATTGTTAGTTTTGAATGTAAGTGAAACAGAAGTTTTGAAAGAAACATTCATAGCAGAGAAAAACATAAAATTCTACGTCCGTTCTGTTATTTTCAAATTAATTTTACAGTTCAATAAATACATGAACAGAGAAAAATATGTTTATCTGCTTAATGGATCATTTTTTTTATCTCGGTCAATAATAATTTTGTTAATAAAAACTGCTAAACAACTTTCCAACCACAACGACATCAACGCGGGAATAACACCTTATCACTTTTGGAATGGCCAATTGTAAAAAAAGAAGGCACTCGTAGTTCGGTCGGTGGCCGGCTGGCCGCTTTTGGAATGACTAAACTACTTGTAGTCTTTCAAATCTTTAAACTTGAGGCACTGAAAATTTCATTCGATGTTCAATATAATGTAAACGTTCTCGTTTTGTTTTTCCTACGGCGTGGGTCACCCCTTTCATTGTTGCAAGGATTGAATTCAGCAAAAAGAATTGTAAGTCAGTTTTAACGTAGTAATTCATGCGTCATCTAATATACATGTATGCATGCATGTGTGTATGTATATATTCTTTGCTTGCAGGAGGATTTCTTCCATGACTGTGATGGAAAAGTTTCTTCACTGGTAATACCAACAACTCCTTTCAATGTTACAAGATTTCCCATCAGCTAAGTTTATGATTTTCATTCAATAATTCAGTTCCGAGGCATGCATTATCTTATATATATATATATATATATATGAGGCTAACTTAGCTAATCATACATATAAGATAATACATGCCTCAGAACTGCATTATTGAATGGAAATCGTAAACTTAGCTCATGGATAGTCTTATAATATCGAAAGGAGTCGTTGGTTTTCACCAGTGAAGAATCTTTTCCACGACAGTCATGGAAGAAATCATCCTGCAAGCAAGGAATATATTCATACACACATGCATGCATACATGTATATTAGATGACGCATGAATTACTACGTTAAAACTGACTTACAGTTCTTTTTGCTGAATTCAATCCTTGCAACAATGGAAGGGGTAAGTCTGGCTGTAGAAGAAACATAAACAAGAACATTTATATTATATTAAACTTGGAATCAAATATATGTGCTGAATTCAATCCTTGTAACCTCTTGCTCGAACAAAATTTGCCTTATATACTGATAAGTGGATGAAGAAACATCATGAATATGGGCAGCAACCTTAGTTGTAAGCCATTGATTGTTTCCAATCAAAATTCTTGATCTTTGTGTGCAAGTGAATACCACCTTTTGATTTGAATTCTTTGTGAAAGTGGGTTTTGATTGGGATAGTGATAGTTTCGGGTTGTAAGTGAAGCAGAAGCACAAAGTGAAACTTTCAAGGCCTAATAATTGAGGCTATAAAGAAAGAGGGGGGTCAAAATGGCTAGGTTTAGATGTAAGTGAAATAAAAACTCAAAGAGAAACGTCTATGTAGAAGTAATCGAGGAAATGAAAAGAAAGAGGGAATCAAAACGGCTAATTTTTGCTAGACCACAAGGCTTCCTTGGTTATCTGATTTTTGTTTTACTTTGATTTGAACTTAACTCAAAGTAAAAAAATGATGTAATAAATATAAAAGAGGGAATCGAAATGGCTAGTTTTGGATGCAAGTAAAACAGAAACCCAAAGAAAAATGTCTATAGCGGAGTAATTGAGGAAATGAAAAGAATGAGAGAATTGAAATGGTTAGTTTTGATTTGGAGATAGTAAGTTTATTAGATTATTAGATTTTTGTAATTTTGAGTTAATTTCAGCTTAACTCAAAGTAAAAAAAGAAAGACAATAAACAGAAAGATGGAGTCAAAACTCAAAACGGCTAGTTTTGCTTAGACCACTTGTCTTCCGTGAGTTATCACATTTCTATTATGAGTTGATTTGAACTTGACTCAAAATATAAAAAAATGAGGCAATGAACAAAAATAAAGAATCAAAATGGCTATTTTTGGTGCGGCTTCCTTCGGTTATTAGATTTCTATTTCGAGTTGATTTAAGCTTGACAAAAATGTTAAAAAAACGAGGGAGTAAAAAAAATAACTTGTTTTGGGTATAAGTGAAACAGAAATACAAAGTAAAATTTTCAAAACAGAATAGTCGAGCCTCCTAAAAAAAGAATGAATTGAAGCAACTAAATTTGGATGTAAGTGAAACAGAAACATGAAACGAAACGTTTATGACAAAGTAAATCAAGGAGTGAAAAGGAAGAGAGAATCGAAACAACTGATTTTGGATTTAAGTGAAACAGAAACATAAAAAAAACGTCTATGACGGATTAATTCATGCCGTGAAAAGAAAAAGAGAATCAAAACGGTTAATTTTGATTAGGCCAAGTAACTTTTTTCGATAATTAAAATTTTGTTTTGAGTTGGTTTGGACATGACTGAAATTAAAACAATATTTTTTAATAAAATTGATTTTAGACTCGTGGTTTAAAATAAATTTTATTTGTCTATGAAATTTTAATTTATCTGCATAAATATTAGACATTATGTCAAAGATTTTATTTTTTAATCATTAAATTAAATATTAGAGAGAATTTTGAAAGTTAAACCCTGACGTTTGCTCACTTTGTTTTTACATTGCGTTTAGTGACCCAAGTCCAACCTTTGAGCCCAACTTCTTTCCCAGTTCAGCTCCATCTCCTATAACAATTAAGGTAAGATAAGATAACAATACAAATAGAAAATAGTGAAGTAAAAACATTTAATTTTAATGACATAATTATAAATAAAATTTAATTTTAAGGACCAAATTATGATCTTGTTTTTTCTTTCTTACTTTTTTTGTTGCTTTTTTATTAATGAAATTCCCTTACTTAGTAAAAATATATAATAAAAATTAGAGAGAAAAAAACTCAATGTTTTTTTAGAAACTTAACCAACCAAGTATTAAAGTAATCATGGACAACCATGCAAGCTATCACGTACGGACGTTCTGCTATGAGGCATCTTTAGGTGCGACTAAAATAAGGCAGCCCTACATAAATTTTTGCTCGAATGGTAAGAATTTATGTTATAATATGTAGTTACACAAATTTTTACCTAATACAAAATCTACACAAATTCTTAACAAGTTGATAAGAATTTATGTAGTTACACAAATTCTTACTCAATTAGTAAGTATTTCGGTTCCATCTAAATTATTACCTAGTCCTACATAAATTCTTACTAAAATAGTAAGAATTTGTGTAGGGCTGCATTTTAGCTACACCCTAAGGTGCTGCTAGACCTTGCAAACTTGACCCGAGACCCGAACCAAATTACCCGAACGAGACCCGATTTTGACCTGAAACCCGAAATAAACCGAACCGAAACCGACCCAAAATTTTTTTGTTGAACCAAAATGGACATGAACCGATTTGAACCGAACCGAATGCTACCCGAACCGAAAGTTGAACCTAATATTGACCCGGTTTTAACCCGAAAATTAAGGTAAAATAAATGAATAATTTATTTTTAATATTATCTATTTTTAACAATATAATAAATAATAAAATGAAGTATATTTTATTATTTTTTTGTACTATACCATGGAAGAGACTGTTGCTCTTGTCAAAGTTGTGGTATAATAACATTTTATGTCATTTTGGCTAAAAATTAAATCTTAGAAATTAAAATGAACAAAAATATCATTATATTAGATTAATAGACTAAATTACAAATATTAATTAATTTCGACTAAAAGTAAATTTTTAGAGACTAAATATCACTACGGGAGGGGATTTCTATATCCGAAGTCTAAACCGTGGGGATACTTGTGACTAAATTAAATTAAACTAAAACTTAAAGTTGAATATTAGTACTAAAATGTAACATTTTAAATGAAATATGACCTAAAAAGTAATTAATCTCTAGCTTAAAAAATTGGTGGCTTATTTCCCTCCAATATTTTGTTTTTTTCCCTCTCTATTTTTACCAATTGTCTTTTTTTTTTCAATCTAGCTTAAAAAATTGGTGGCTTATTTCCCTCCAAAATTTTGTCTTTTCCCTCTCTATTTTTACCAATTATCTTTCTCTTTTTTTTTTCTTAATTTAATTGAGTTTCAATTTAGATTAATTTAATTGAAATTTCACATTTAGTTTTAGAATTATTTTAGTTATGTCCGTAATTTATGCTTCCAGATTTTAGTTAGCTCAATTAGATCCTAAGTTTAATAAATTGATTCATTTCAGACATTATTATTATTATTATTATTATTATTATTATTATTATTATTATTATTATTATTATTATTATTATTATTATTATTATTATTATTATTAACTTTGATTTAATATAATTATACACAAAATTTTTATATGGATACATGAAGCTTTGGTTTAAATATTTAATCAAATTCAAATGCATAGATTAACAAGTTGAATCGGAATTAATCTCATACATCAATAACTCTAAACTAAATCATAAATACTAAACCTCAAACCGTAAACCCAACTCAAACCGAATTGACCCGACCCAAACCCGACCCGAACAACCCAATTTTGACCTGAACCGAAAGCGACCCGAACGCCCCGATTTTAACCCAAACTGAAAGCGACCGATCCGATATTGACCCGACTCGAAAACAACCGATTTGATTTTGACCCGATCCAATACCCGAACTGGATCCAACTCATCACAGACCCGAATTAAACCCGAACTGAACCGACCTGAACCGAATCTAAACCGATTCTAGATAGACCCGAAACAACCCGAATCGAACGACACGATTGCCACCTCTAGGTGCTGCACCTTAGCATGTCCCTTTCACGTTAGCAAGGAGCGAAGCTATAAATTAAAAGTTAAAGGGGCTGCGAATAAAATATTATGAAAAGAGTTATAAAGAAATTCGAAGAAACAAATTAAGACTATAAAGGTCAATAGTATGAAGCAACACCGACGTAGATGGTGGCAGCCGCTACTCGATTTCATCGTCGATCATCTCCTCTCAATCTCTATACTATGTGTGAGTTATTGTTCTAGTCATTCTATTTTGATCAATATTAGTCACTATATATTTTTTTAAATTTTTATATATTTTTAAAATAAATAAAATTAATTTCAATTACAATTTAACCTAAATACTATTTTTATATATTTCTCCAACAAACGTATTTCGTGTAAGAAACAATAGAAAAATGAATTGAAATATTATAATAATTAGTGTTGTAATTAATACATATTTTTAAAATAAATAAAATTAATTTCAATTACAATTTAACCTAAATATTATTTTTTTCAAAATAATATTAAATATCTTGTCTAGCATAGTAGATAGGCGTGGTTTAGGGTTGTCTTGGTTCGTAATTGTCATGGTTCAAGATTTCAATTGGTCTATATCGGTTTTCATTGGTGAGTTGGCTCGTTGGAATAATGGGTAAGATTGTTACTGGCTCTAGATGGTTGTTAGGTATGTGTGCTCTTATATGTGATGACTTTTGTTTCGTGTATTTGGGGCTAGTTGGTGTTGTTTGATTTTGGCTAGGTGTTGTTTTTTATTCCTGTCACTTTTTTAACGAGGTTCAACTGTGTTGGGTTATTATTGTAGATTAATAACATGCGAGTCTGTAACAGGTGGTATTTTTATCTTGTGTATCTCTAAATTGAGTGTACTTAAGAACATTTTTTGACATTATAACTTAATATTACAAACTTAAGAATATTTTTTGACATTATGCCTTAATATTATAAACTATTTTTACTAAATTCTTAGCAGGTATCAGGTAATGCAATGCAAAAGTAATTGTTCTCTTGCGAGCCATATACAATGTCAAATTATAGCATATTTTCCATAAAATCACACCCTGTATATCTATATGTATATGTTTTCCATAAAATCACACACAAACTAAATGCCTGAAGGTAAGCATTGCTGAAATCATTGTATGGCAATTAGACCAGAAAAAAAAAAGAATTTCTGCAGTTAAGCATTGTTAAACATTTTCTGTTTCCGTTTCCGTTTCGAAAGAAGATATATATGTTTCTGCAACATGGTGACATGTGATTTCAAATATAAGATAAGAAGCAGTTCGGAACTCATATCGGAAGATAGTTCCCTACCGGACAGCTAGGAAACATCAGTCTAACATATTTAGTATGTCCTTCCAGGTAATAAGAGTGCTTCCCGCTGGCTCCTACGACCAGAAACTTGCCTAAATGCCTTTGGAACATCTGCATCAAAAGAAAAGAACCGATTCATGTTAACAGTAAAGATGACATTAGAGTGAAACCCGAAGTTCGATATCAGATATATATGGCTTTGAGATTATGACTATAGGCAAGGGAATTCATCTGCTGATGCATGACAGAATTGGATTTAATGTTAAGCACTGCAAATGGAATGATTAATAAATACTTGATGGTCATATCTTTTCGGATTTTGATACGGCTCAAACGTCTGTAACAAGACTGCAGGCCGGGAAAACAGACATAGATAGACATAAATCTTCAACATGATGCCATTACCTGTTTCTAAAACAAAGATATGAGAATTAAATGCAATTAGCATGGTGAATGCTGCATGACAAGGCATATTAAAGCTAATTAGCCAATGGTTTGTGAAACCAATCTCTTAGACCTAAGCCCTTTGGTCGATTCCGAACGGTATAGGAAGCGCTAAGTTTCGTCCAAATGTAGCAACTAATTGACTTACTACCAGAAAATTAATAGTACCAGTGCAAGAATCATCTCAATTACCGACATTACCGGTAAAAAATATGTGATATCCGAGCACCATGTGCTATAGGCTTCAGTGATTGGTTGCTAAGGGTTTAGCTATACGTTACACGTAATCTTTACAGGTAAACAACGGTACTTATTGATTGTAACGGCACCTGAAAGTTTGTTTGTTTGCTCTGATGGCAGTATAGGATACTAGAGGAAAGTGTGTCGTGTGCTAAAAAGGGAAGCACGATACAACCCAGGACTGCAGCATTGCAGTTCAACAGACTTATGATCTATGAACAGAGTTACTTAGAATCCATAACCTCAGATATTCTTTGAGCTCTGATCTAGCCATGACCCTTTAGAAATGACAAATCCATTTGAATCTTTATCGATTCAGACTTTATCGTGTGGTTAACTTGTGATTCAAGAAAGGTACATTACTTAAGGTCCTATACATAGCTTGTCAACAGGGTTACCGAGTAAACACATAATCAACTGGCCTTTATAACAACAGGATATTCCCATCTCAGTAACCTTAATCAGTTAAAGAATCATTCGATTTAACGCATGACACGTGTGAAAAAGACTCTAACAAGCGATCGTCCTCTGTTTTTTTTCTTGTCGGAATATGTCCTAGATGGGCTAGACTATGACACATGATACTCAATAAATTTCTGTTCAAAACACGACACATGTGATTGAAGTATTGTCGTGAAGCTGTCGGGCGGCTCTAAAAGAAATACCGAACAACTGCATCGTGCACGCCGGGCACGTGTTAAAGAATGACGGAACCGGAAACCTAAATAACATAGCAATGAATAATGCATGCATCATTACCTCCTTATAAGTGGAAGTTTTCATGAATAAAGCACATTATCTGTCAACACAAGGTTAAGCTAACAGTTATCAATCTCGGTTTCCACTTGAACTAATATAAGTGCTTGAACTTACATTATTCAGGAACTAGATGAGCCCCGATCCACGGTCAGCCATGTCGGAGGTGGCCAAAACATAGCCAGATATTCCGGGAAGAGTTCAAGAGGACCGCTAGACTGATCTGCTAAGTTGAACAATCCGACTTTTCCATTCTTTAACTCCCAAAGTTCATCGTTGTCATTGTCATTGTCTTCTTCATATCGTTCTTTGTTCAAGAGATGCTCGATATCGGTTATTTCATCGACATAAACAATGCAGTTCCCATGGCAACCTTTGGAGTATTGAGCTGAAAAGGAAAATGAACAATCAGTGCTCACGAAGAACACTTGATCACCCAAATCATATACCTCCACCCAATCATACTTATTCTGCTGATGAACACCACAACAAGGAATCCGTTTGTAAACTCTGAATTTCACCGGTACATGATCGTCTCCGGTTTCGTTAACGAAACCATCAATTTTTCGATGATAATAAACTTGATCACCGCAGATATCGAAGTCTCGCGCAACCAAGTAAAGGTGACCACAGGATTCCACGAAATATCTTTCACATTCCGGGACCATTGGATCCAGAGGTGAGCGAATCTCTTCCAAATAAAAAGTATTCTCATCACGCACCGAAATAGCGCCATAAATATCAACAATGAAGAACTTCCCATTGAAGTAGGCGATGTCACGAAACTTGATATTAGAATCGAACTTGTAACACATATTGCCTCTATCATCAGACGTAAGCCGGCACAAGTTCCCTCGTGAGATAGCAACCGCACTATTACTCGAATCGAAATCCGAAGCAAGCTTTATCTTACGAATCAATGGATTGTTGTCGTTAACAGCATAATCAGGATCCATTCTCTGCCGAATACTGAAAGCTTGGACTGTCTCCTCGACACTGAAGCTAAGATGGTTTAGCTCCCTAGGAAAGGAAGCGGGCATGTTCTTGATCGGATGCCGAGAGAACGGGCTCAGCACGCGGAACTTGTTCTGCTGTTCAGTCTCTTCGACCTTGATGAACCAGCAGTTTTGGTCGGAAGGAGCTTCGAAACCTGGTCGGCGAATGCGATAAACATTCATTCGGGATATGAGGAAGGAAGGGATAGGTTTGTTGGTAGGATAATTAATCCGGAAGTGGAGCTGCTTTGGGAATGTAGGAGATGTCGGAGGCAGAGGAAGTGAAGCTCTCCAGGAGCTGCACACGGCCCGGAAACGAAGAAGATGGAGGCGAGAATCGAGGTGTTTGGCAATGGAAGAGATGAGATCTCTTGGAAGTTCAGACCAACATGATCGTTGACGATAAGCAGCCATTTCTTCTTCGATTGGGAGAGCTATGGAAATCAAATCACTTCTGCTGCAGAAGGAATCAAATACTAAGATATAATATGGACAGGAACAGTTACGGCTGAAACATCATGAATATGGACAGCATCCTAGGCTGTCAGCCGTTGATTGTTTCCTTTCAAACTTTTGCAACTTTGGGTACAAGTGAAGATCACCGTTGGATTTGAATACTTGGTGAAGGTGGATACTGAGATTGGGGATGCAAGTGAAGGAGAAGCACAAAGATATTCAAATTGTAATGCTCTCTTTGGTAATACCTAGATAACCGAAACGTAACGCTCTCTTTGGTTTGTAACGGTTAGGTCACGTGGTCTACGTCAATAAATAAGAATCCTGCTACAGATTTTAGTCTCAAAACTTATATAGTCTATCAATTTAGTCATAATTCAATAAATTCAACCTTTCATGTTTAAAAATTTCGATAATGTGATAACTCGACATACAAAATCACTTCACTATTAGATAGTTGACAGACTAATGAAACAAATCCATTATGACCTTCACGCCGCCTGCTAGTAGCCACATACACTTTAGTAATAGAACTTTTAAATATGAAGTGTTAAATTTATTTAATTGTTTCTAATATGACCAAATTAATAAAAATGTTTAAGTTACGAGGACTAAAATTGGTATTATGTCAAGCCGTCTGTTTCAATTTTAATAGCAGAGTAATATGTTTGTCACAGAATTTTAATTGAGTGACTAAATTACTACTTTTAGAAAATAAAAACTATGATTTTTGTCTATGTAAATACACGTTTAGGACACCAAAAGACCGTTCAGATCATCAAATCCATTACCGAAATAACTCACCACCATGCTTTGAAGAGCTCTTGTCTATGTAAGCCATCCTTTGCAAGACAATCTGCCAAATATCATGAAACATGGCAGAATTAAACTTTGGCAGTCCTTCGAATTTGTTCTCAATCAATATTAAAACAAAGCTTCATGTTGAGAAATGAAATTTATGATAATGAATCCAACGAGTGTCTCCAATGAAAAAAAGATTAATATTCATCCTGGGGTAACACTTAAACTTGAGACACTGAAAATCTGATTCGATGTTTAATATAATGTAAATGTTCTTGTTTCATTTTTTCTACGACTAGGGTTACACCTTTCGTTTTTGTAGGGATTGAGTTTAGAAAAAAAATTGTAAGTCGATCTTAAAGCAACAATTCATGCTTGATATGATATACATGTATGCATGCATGTGTGTATTAATGTATTCCATGCTTGCAGGAGGATTTCTTCCATGACAATCATGGAAAATATTCTTCACTAGTAATACTAACAAATCCTTTAAATGTGATATGGTTTCCCATCAGCTAAGTTCACACTTTCTATTGAACAATTCAATAATGAAGTCTGCACTGTCTTATACGTACGATTAACACTGTAAAAGCTTTCATAGCGCATATATATGTATGTTTAACTTTATAAAATATATAGATAGATAAATATACCGTATGTGGTTTTCTTGAAATTATGCTTCGTTTAACATTGTGTATGACTAGCAAGAGGAGAATTACAATCGCTTTGTATTACCTCATACTTACTAAACATTGCTTTTGAATAGTGTTATTATTAACATTTAAGACTAAGATTTTTCCTCTTCTTCCCAAAATTGATTTTCTTACTCTCAAAATTGACCCTAACACAAACAAATACATAGGCAATAACCTGACAAAGAGCAAGCATGTAAGCGACACTTGGGCTCGATATATTAAATTTGCAAAGTAGAAGAGAACTGTATAGAAACACTCACTCTCCTTTCTAGCTTATCCATAGCTGATTTCGAGTATCTCCTCGTCAAAGAAAAGCTTATCATTACCAATCTTGTTGGTATGAACTTCTAAGAGAACTCACTTGCATTGCTAAACACCACGGTACTTGCGTCAGTGTTCTTTAATTTGGGGTCGTATGCAGCTATTGGAAAGGTCCAATTCCTATGCCACCAAAATCTCCTACATTGCCAAATCAACTCCTTTTCCCTGTTAATTATACTACGAGGAAACCTTTTCATTCCTAAATCGTCATTCATGATATGATGAAGGAATGGAAATGTTTCCTCGTAGGATAATTAACACATAAGATGAATTAATTTGGAAAAGTAGGAGAGTTTGGTGGGGTAGAAATTTGGATTCTCCGAGAGCTGCATATGAATTGGAATTAAAGAACACTAACACGAGTATCATGGTGTTTAGCAATGCAAGAGAAGAATTCTCTTAGAAGTTCATACCATCAAGATTGGTAATGATAAGCTCTTCTTCGATGGAGAGATACTCGAAATCAGCAATGGATAAGCTAGAAAGGAGAATGGGTGTTTCTATACGGTTCTCTTATGCATTGCAAATTTGACATATGGTTGAAATGAGACCATGAGTCTTGCCCAAGTGTCGCTTACATGCTTGCTCTTTGTCAGGTTATTGCCTATGCATCTGTCTGTGTTATGGTCAATTTTGGGAGTAAGAAAATTAATTTGGAAGAACATGAAAAAAACTCTTAGTCTTAAATGTTAATAATGACATTATTCAAAAGCAATGCTTAGCAAGTATTAGGTAACGCAAAGCAATTGCAATTCTTCTCCGACTAGCCATACACAATGTCAAAATGAAACACATTTTTCAAAAAACCCACACACTATATATCTATGTACGTATATATTTTAAAATTTCAATTATAAATATATATACACATAGGAAAACTTTTACAGAGTTAATCATACATATAAGACATCACACGCTTCAGAACTGAATTATTCAATTGAAAGTGTGAACTTAGCTAATGGGAAATCTTATAACATTGAAAGGAGTTGTTGGTTTTTAAACAGTGAAGAATCTTTTCCAAGACTGTTATGGAGGAAATCCTCCTGCAAGCAACACATACATTGATACACACATGCATGCATACATGTATACTAGATCTAGCATGAATTGCTACTTTAAAATTGACTTACAATTTTTTTGTTGAATTCAATCCTTGCAACAATGGAAGGGGTAACCCTGGCTGTAGAAGAAACATAAACAAGAACATTTATATTATATTAAACTTGGAATCAAATATAAGTTAATTGTAGCCTCTAGGTCGAACAAAATTTGCCTTATATAGCGAAAAGTGAAGGATCGGCTACGGTTGAAACATCATGAATAATTTATGGGCGGATAGACTGGGATGTAAGTGAAGTAGAAGCACAAAATGAAACTTTCAAGGCAGAATAATTGAGGCTATAGAAATAAGAGGGAGTTGAAATGGCTAGGTTTGGATGGAATTGAAACATAAGCACAAAAAGGAACGTCTAGATCGGAGTAGTTGAATTGATTACTTTGTGAAAGTGGGTTTTAATTGGGGAAATTGAAGATTGGGAATGTAAGTGAAGCAGAAAAACAAAGTGAAAATTTCAAGGCGGAAAAATCGAGGCTATAAAAGCAAGAGAGGATCAAAACAATTAGTTTTGGATGTAAATGAAGCGGAAGAACAATGTGAAACTTTCAAGGTGAAATAATCGAGGCTATAAAAGCGAGAGCTAAACGAAACAACTAGTTTTGGATATAAGTGAAACAGAAATATAAAAAGAAATGTTCATGGCGGAGTAATTGAGGCAATAAAAAGATAAGGGGAATCGAAAAGGCTGATTTTGGTTAGGTCGCGTGACTTCCTTCAATTATTAGGTTTTTGTTTTTGAGTTGGTTTGAACGGATGTAAGTGAAGTAGAAGCACATATTGAACTTTCAAGGTGGAATAATCGAGGCTATAAAAGCAAGAGGAAACCGAAACAACTAGTTTTGGATGTAAGTGAAGCAAAAATATGAAAAGAAACGTCCACAATGGTGTAATCCAGGAAATATAAAGAAAAAGGAATTTGAAACGACTAGTTTTGGTTAGGCCACGTGATTTCTTTTGGAATTAAAATTTTGTTTTGAGTTTGTTTGAACGGATGTAAGTGAAGCAAAAACATAAAGTGAATTTTTCAAGGCGGAATAATCGAAGCCATAAAAGTAAAAGAGAATCGAAACAATTAACTTTTGATGCAAATGAACAGAAATATAAAAAGAAACATCTATGACGAAGTAATTGAGACAATAAAAAGAAAGAAGGAATCGAAACAATTAATTTTGGTCTCAACTTGATTGATAATAAAAAACTCAATAGAAAATGATTTTGAACTTGTGATTTTAAGATGATTTTTTATTTGCCTTATGATATTTTAATTAATTATGGATAAATATTTGGCATTACGTCAAAGATTATTACTTGTTACTCATTAAATTAAGTATTAGAGAGCATCTCCAAACTTCAACTCTAACGTTTCAGTCCTTACGTTTTTCTTGCATTGCGTTATCTCTTGGTCTAATTAAAGGAAGTCACGTGGCCTAACTAAAATCAAAGAATAAAAATCTTGTCTCTTTTTTTAATAGAAATTTTCCGTTCCTTTTCGGTGCCTCACACTAAAAAAATATGTTTAGGGGTTAGAATTAAGGTTTTAGGTAAGGGTTTATGTTTAGAGTTTAGAGAATTTGGGGTGAGTGATTTTTTTAGTGTTTAGGGTTTAAGATTTAGAATCTAGGGTTAAGACTTAGAATTTAATTTTTAGTGTTGGGGCATAGATAGAAAGGGGCAAATGATTTTTGTCCCTTTTTTGCGCACCTATTCATGCCCTAAGCTAAAAAATAGTTTAGGGTTTAGAATTAAGGTTTAGGGAATTTAAGGTATAATATATTTTTAAGGTTTATGATTTAGGGTTAAAACTTATAATTTAATTTTTTAGGGTTGAAGTATTGAGAGGGGCATAGGATCTTTGGGCATAGAAAGGGACAGAGAATTTGGGGTATAATGTATTATATGTTCATACGTATTCTTAACCGTTTGACAATGCATATACACCTTGCAGACAAAGCGATTTGAACCTCATTCGCCTAAAATGAACACCATCCGCTTTTTCACTGGGACCGCTTGTTGAGTTCGGTGTGGGGGCATAATTATATTTTTTGGAAATTTAAAATTTTATATATTATAAGTATTTTAATATTTTTTATTGATACTCTAATTTTGTACTCTTAAAATTTTATAATTTTACATCCTTAAAATTTTAATATAATTTAATAAAAAAATAACACCCTGACATAAAATTTTCATTTTCGGACTAGTGTTCGAAGTAGAGTAAATACATGAATAAAGAAAAATGTGGGCAGCAATCTTAGTTGTAACCCATTGATTGTTTCGTATCAAAATTCTTGATCTTTGGGTTCAAGTAACTAACACAGTTGGATTTGAATACTTTGCAAAAGTGGGTTTTGATTGGGATAATGAGAGATTGGGGATGTATGTGAACAATGTGAAACTTTTAAGATAGAATAATCATGGTATGAAATCAAAATGAAATTCAAACCGTTGGTTTTAATGTAAGTGAAACAGAAGCATAGAAAGAAACATTCATGGCAAAGAAAAATATAAAATTTTGCGTCTGTCTCGTTATTTTCAAACTAGTTTCACAGTTAAGTAAATACATGAATAAAGAAAAAAATGTTTCTCTGCTTAACGGATCATTTTTTTCATCTCGGTCAATAATAATTTTGTTAATGAAAACTGTTAAACAACTTTCCAACCACAACGACATCAACACGGAAATAACACCTTATCACTTTTGGAATGGCCAATTGTAAAAATGGAAGGCACTCGTAGTTCGGTCGGTGGCCGCTTTTAGAATTGTAAGTCAGTTTTAAAATAGTAATTCATGCGTCATCTAATATACATATATGCATGCATGTGTGTATGTATATATTCCTTGCTTGCAGGAGGATTACATGCCTTAGAACTGCATTATTGAATGGAAATCGTAAACTTAGCTCATGGATAATCTTATAACATCGAAGAGAGTCGTTGATTTTCACCGGTGAAGAATTTTTTCCATGACAGTCATGGAAGAAATCCTCCTGCAAGCAAGAAATACATTGATACACACATGCATGCATACATGTATATTAGATCTAGCATGAATTACTACTTTAAATCGGACTTACGATTCTTTTGCTGAATTCAATCCTTGCACCAATGGAAGGGGTAAGCCTGTGTTTTGATTTGAATTCTTTGTGAAAGTAGGTTTTGATTGGGATAATGATAGTTTCGGGTTGTAAGTGAAGCAGAAGCACAAAGTGAAACTTTCAAGGCCTAATAATCGAGGCTATATAGAAAGAGGGGATCAAAACGGCTAGTTTTGGGTGTAAGTGAAACAAAAACTCAAAGAGAAACGTCTATGTAGAAGTAATCGAAGAAATGAAAAGAAAGAGGGAATCAAAACGGCTAATTTTGGCTAGACCACAAGGCTTCCTTGGTTATTAGATTTTTGTTTTGAGTTGATTTGAACTTAACTCAAAGTAAAAAAAATGATGTAATAAATATAAAAGACAGAATCGAAATAGCTAGTTTTGGATGTAAGTGAAACAGAAATTCAAAGAAAAACGTTATAGCGGAGTAATTGAGGAAATGAAAAGAATGAGAGAATTGAAATGGTTAGTTTTGATTTGGAGGTAGTAACTTTCTTAGATTACTAAATTTTTGTAATTTTGAGTTAATTTCAGCTTAACTCAAAGTAATTCAAAACTCAAAACGCTAGTTTTGCTTAGACCACGTGATTTTTGTGAGTTATCACATTTCTATTATAAGTTGATTTGAACTTGACTCAAAATATAAAAAAATGAGGCAATGGACGAAAATAAAGAATTAAAACGGCTATTTTTTGTTAGGACATGTGGTTTCCTTCGGTTATTAGATTTCTATTTTGACTTATTTATACTTGGCAAAAAAGTAAAAAAAAAACGAGGGAGTGAAAAAATAATTTATTTTGGGTATAAGTGAAACATAAATACAAAGTAAAATTTTCAAAACAGAATAGTCGAGCCTCCTAAAACAAGAAGGAATTGAAGCTACTAGATTTGGATGTAAGTGAAACAGAAACATGAAACGAAACGTTTATAACAGAGTAAATCATGGAGTGAAAAGGAAGAGAGAATCAAAAAAACTAATTTTGGATTTAAGTAAAACAGAAACATAAAAAGAAGCGTCCATGACGGACTAATTCATGCCGTTAAAAGAAAAAAAAGTATCAAAATGGTTAATTTTTATTAGGCCGCGTGACTTTCTTCGATAATTAAAATTTTGTTTTGAGTTGGTTTGGACATGATTGAAATTAAAACAATATTTTTTTAATAAAAATGATTTTAGACTTATGGTTTTAAAATAATTTTTATTTGTCTATGAAATTTTAATATATCTGCATAAATATTCGACATTATGTCAAAGATTTTATTTTTTTACTCATTAAATATTAGAGAGAATCTTGAAAGTTAAACTCTGACGTTTGCTCACTTTGCTTTTACATTGCGTTTGGTGATCCAAGTAAAAACATTGGACTAGTGATGGCACATGTTGGGTTTTTGTAAAAAAATAATTACTCTAAACTCATCTTTGATCCGACTTGCTCTATAAAAAAATTAATTATAAAGACCTTATTGTAAAAAAATAATTTAATAGACAAAAGTATCAGTAAAAAATTAATTTTAAAGATTTAATTATAAATAAAATTTAATTTTAAGGACCAAATTAGATATATCCATCAAAAAATATAGAAGAAATTTTACTATTAGTCTCGGATTGGATCGAATATATTCCATCCTAAACTTGACCCAACATCACCCTTAATAAAAACTTGACCCAAACCCGAATTTTTTTTTTACCAAATTGGACTTTTTAGGACAAAATTTATGATCTTGTTTTTTCTTTCTTACTTTTTTGTTGATTTTTTATTAGTGAAATTTCCTGGCTTAGTAAAAATATATAATAAAAATTAGAAGAAAAAACTCAATGTTTTTTGGGGTTAACTACAACGGATACTACTAAACTATAGCCACTGAGTCGAAAATATCACCGAACTTTAAAACTCTTCAAAACTAGCACTGAACTTTAATATTTGAGTCAAAAATGTCACTCCGCCGTTACCGTTAAGTCAAAGCGACGTCCTTTTGAACCCTAATTTGGCCCAGAACGATGTCGTTTTGCTGAAGGAAAAAAATTTGAACCATGCACTTAAGGTGGTTTGAACCCAAGACCTTTAAAAGGTAAAGCTAAACATAAACCATTGAATCAACATAACATTATTTAGTATTTTACCACAAATATTATATATCTTAAACTACTTCAGATTAATTCAAATTATTTTATGAAATAAATAATATTAAAATATATTAATTATATATAATATAAATAAATAAAAGTGTATTGTTTTTATATAAATAATATATTTATATTATAAATATTATATAAAAACTCTAAATCCTAAATCTTAAACTATAAAGCTCAAACCTCAAACCCTAAACTTTATGATTTGAGGTTTGGGGTTTATAGTTTTTTTATATATTATTATAATATAAATATATTGTTTTATGAATATCTTTTGTTTTAAAAAAATAATATATTTTTTATTGATATATGTAAAAACAATATATTTTATATTATTTATAGAATTATTTTTTATAAAATAAATTGGTTGAACTAAATAGATAAGTTTATATAATTTAAATAAAAATATTTTATTTTTATATAAATATATTATTTTAAAAAATATAAATAATCCTTAAACCTGAAATCCTAAACTCTAAAGTTTAGAATTTAAGTTTGATGGTTGGGGTTTGTGGGTTAACAATTTAGGAATTCGGGTTTTTATATATTATTAATAATAAAAATATATTATTTTTATAAATATTTTGTGTTTTTTAAAAATAATATATTTATATTATTAATAATATATAAAACTAATGTAACCCCCTCGTCCCGGTCTGGTCGGATGACCGATCCGAGTGGGCCACATGGGGAAAACCGAAGCGAAACCCGTTAAGATTTCCCCTCGGTTAACGACCCAAAAATTTCTTTTAACTTTAATCTTATCTAGATGCATACTTAATTCCTATGTGAAGCACAACAGCGGAAGATTACAAACAAAGAAACATTCTCCGACCAAACAAGACATAAACAGCCCATTTTATTCCATTACAGCAGGCCGTTTCGAAACGCCCTCAGGGTGTTCCGAAACGCCTTGACTTAGTCAACGGCCCTGGGTCAACCACAAGGTGACCGTTCCGAAACAGGGGAGACCCGTATCGGAACGACCTTGACGGTCAATATCTCGTGGTCAACGAGATTTGACCGTTTCGAAACTTCAAAGGCCCGTTTCGGAACGGCTTCATCTCGCCAATTTCTCAAAATTCCAGTAGCCAAAATGTTCCGAAACGACCCTCATCCGTTTCGAAACGGCAAGCCATTTACACAGGGACCGTTCCGGAACAGGGGGACCCGTTCCGAAACACCCCCTGTCTGCAGACACGATTTTGCTGTTTTGAGGCACAAAAGTGCCCCAAAACATCACCAAAACACATCATAACACCAAATCAATTAAACCCAAGACATACCAACATTACTATCATGCTTTAACAAGATTTAAACATGTCTAATACTAAGGCAACATCCCACCAACATGCATTCATTCAAGCATCATTCAACCACATATGTATAAACTCTTAAGGCATAAGGCTAACATTCAAGTAAGCAATTAGACATGAGTTAACATTCACCATGGCAACACAACCATGCAAAAACAAGATACTAAGGAGTCTAAACATGCTCCTAGCAACCAACAACAACCAACAAAACATACATGTCCCATTGCTCAAACTATTACAAGTCTAACATTAAAATCCATACTTGATGAACTCAAGTCCAAAAACCACACTTGGAGGCCCTCCACTTGCCCGAGCAACCCACGAACTAAGGATCTGCAATGTTGAACAAAGAGAGCGTAAGCAATGATGCTTAGTGAGGGTAAGCTCTAAAAACAAACCTCAACATTGCAGGGTCCGAGCACGATCTAGCCAAGGTAAATCACAATCATACCAAAGGTCCACAAGATAGAATGCATGAGTAAAAGACAATATCAATGTCATGATCATAAGCTCAATTTCCATGATACATGTAATCACAAACAAGTATTCCAATAAGAACCATGAACCTCAACACATTGATATACACATCAAACAACATTGGCACCTAGTTAAGACCCGAATACGCGGATAGACATGTTGGAAACTCATATCCAACAACCACATTACCTCACGGTGGGATTTCACTCATCACCAGTCTCGCGGAGGGGATTCCATTCATCCTCACGCCCCGTCGATAGGATTCCACTCATCACCGACTACATTTAAATACAATTCCGGGCGAACCCGTACTCCTCCTTGGTGACTCAACGCCACCAAGGCCACGCGCGACTTTAGACTCATGTGTACACACTAACATCCTAATGATCAATCATTTGTATCCAAGTTTACTAGTGCCAATATTTACTCACTTCATTAACCTTGTGCTTAGCACGTACTCACCAACAATCATCATCATGCATGTCTCAAGCATCATAAGTCCAATCTCATTCCACATGTATAAAGCAATATGCATAGACATTCATATCACAGTTTATACGAGACATACACAACCATATAATGAGTTCAACCAAAGGCTCTAGATTAAGTTTAGGATTAGGCTACCACCCTAATCCTAACTCTAGGTGGGTCTACCAAGCCCAACCTAGTCCATATACTCGAACCAACCAATTTAAAACCGTTAAAACAATTAACCACTCACCTAAGCTTCCAAGCTCAACGACCAAGCAAGCAATCACCTTCAACTTCCCGGATTCGGTCCCAAAGCCTCTTCTACGTTTCCTCTTGCTTCTAGTCAAACAAAACCCATACATTACTTCTCAATTCAATGCTAATTCAACCATCAATCTACTTTGCAAAACACAACTCAATTTCCTCAAATTCCCAAACCACATAACATCTCAAAAACCCAATTTTCGGACTCCAACAACCATTGACTGAAATACCCATTTCCAAACACCCAAATGACTTCCAAAACATCCCAAATCACCCTCCTAATATAGGTAGACCATCAGCCCTTCAATTCCAACACTAAACCTCTCAAAAACTCAAGTTTTCATACCCTAAAATTTGCCCTAAAGACCCACTACGAAAATTCATCCAAAATCTACCAAATTAAGATATGTTGCATATTTCATTATGATTAAACATAACCCCAAAACAATTTCTCAAAACAAATTGAAAAACCCCATCAAAACCCCAAATTTCCATATAAACCCTAATTCCCAAAACTCACTATTTTTGAAATTTAAAACAATAGTTGGATAGAGGATAAAGAGGAGGTTAGGAAAACGTAATTACCTTTGAAAAGGACCTTGGATTGAAGAAAGGGGATGAATGGAATAGTAACTAGTGTAGTTGGGAGAGTTTGAGCATGGGAGGGGGGTTTCACGTCAAGTTTAGAAGAAATGGGGAAAGAGAAGACACTTTACAATAAAGTGGTCTTACTTTTAAAAGTTTTGGGTAAAATCACGATATAAGTCCCTCCCTCTTATTTAAGGTTCAAAAAGGTCATTATTTACAATTGAATTGTCTTAATTAAATTTTTATTTAACTCGAACTAAAACCCGGTTAACTCCTAGGCCTAAGACACGGGTGTTACAACTCTCTCCCACTTAAGGAAATTTCGTCCCCGAAATTACCTGGTGGAAACAAATACGGAAACTGTTCAACCATATCCGCTTTCCTCTCCCACGTGGCCTCTTCCACACCTCTATGCCTCCACAACACCTTGACCAACTCTATGGTCTTGCCACGCAATACCTTGCTATTAGAAGCAAGTATCTCAACGGGTTCTTCATTATAAGACAAATCCGGATTCAACTCTATCTCCTCAACGGGCATCACATGAGAAGGATCCGATCTATATCTCCTAAGCATAGACACATGAAAGACATCATGGATCTTCTCCAACTCAGAAGGTAACCTCAACCGATAAGCTACAGGCCCAATCCGCTCAACTATCTCATACGGACCAATGAACCTCGGACTCAACTTGCCCTTTCGGCCAAATCTCATTACCTTCTTCCACGGAGATACCTTCAGAAACACTTTCTCACCCACTGAGTACTCAACCTCTTTCCTCTTCAAATCCGCATAGGACTTCTGACGATCGGAAGCTGCTTTCAAGCGGTCACAAATCAACTTCACTTTTTCTGTGGTTCCCTTAAGCAAGTCTGGCATGGGTAACAACCTCTGACCTGTCTCAGCCCAACAAATCGGAGTCCTACATCGTCTACCATACAAAGCCTCATAGGGTGCCATCTGAATACTAGACTGATAACTGTTGTTGTAAGCAAACTCAACTAATGGTAAATGCTTCTCCCAAGAACCCTGAAAATCAATCACACAACAACGAAGCATATCCTCTAGAATCTGTATCACTCGCTCTGACTGCCCATCGGACTGCGGATGATAAAATGTGCTGAAATGCAGACGACTACCCAAAGCACTATGCAAACAACTCCAGAACCTCGAAGTAAATCTAGGATCCCTATCCGAAACTATAGACTTCGGAACTCCATGAAGTCTCACAATCTCACGAATGTACAAGTTTGCCAACTTGTCTAAGGAATCCGTAGTGTTCACTGCTAAGAAGTGAGCACACTTAGTGAACCTATCAACAATCACCCACACTGAATTCTTCTTCGAAGGAGACAAAGGCAACCCCGATACAAAACCCATGGTGATTCTCTCCCATTTCCATTCCGGAATCTTCAAAGGTTGTAGCAAACCTGAAGGAACCTGATGTTTCGCCTTCACTCTCTGACAAACCATACAACGGCTCACATACTCGGCTACATCTCTCTTCAAACCAACCCAGAAGTAATCATTCTTCAAATCTCGGTACATCTTGGTACTACCCGGATGCATAGAAAAGGGACTCGAATGCGCTTCGCTCAAAATCTGACGTCTCAGCTCAACATCTTCTGGTACAACAATTCTATCCCTAAAGCACAACAAGCTCTCACCACTGAAACTATACTCAGTCGGTCTTCCTTCGGCTATGTCTTGAACATGAGGAACTAGGCTCGCATCTTGCAACTGCTTCTCTCTAATCAACTGAATCAAGGAAGGCTTCACTTGCAACTCGGTGATCAAACCACCATCATCGGACACACTCAATCTACTAAACATAACTCTCAGCTCAACGACCACTTTTCTACTCAAAGCATCGGCTACTACGTTTGCTTTACCCGGATGGTACTCAATAGTCAAATCATAATCTTTTAACAACTCTAGCCATCTCCTCTATCTCAAGTTCAACTCTTTCTGTGTCATCAAGTACTTCAAGCTCTTGTGATCGGTGTAAACTATGCACTTCTCACCATACAAATAGTGACGCCAAATTTTCAATGCAAATACAACTGCGGCTAGCTCTATGTCATGAGTAGGATAGTTCTTCTCATGAATCTTCAACTGTCTAGAAGCATAAGCAACAACTCTCCTATCTTGCATCAAAACACATCCTAAGCCTACGTAGGAAGCATCACTGTAGATCACAAACTCCTTACCTGAAACAGGCTGCACTAACACTGGAGCATTTGTCAAAGCTTCTTTTAATTTCTCAAAGGCCTTTTGTCTTGCATCTGACCATTCAAACTTGACTCCCTTTTGCAACAACTTAGTCAAAGGAGCAGCTACTCTAGAAAAGCCATCAAAAAACCTCCTATAGTAACCAGCTAATCCTAGGAAACTCCTAATCTCGGTCACGGACTTAGGTTGTTTCCACTCAACAATAGCCTCAATCTTCGATGGATCAACTCGGATGCCTTCGGCTGAAACAACATGGCCAAGAAATACAACCTCTCGAATCCAGAACTCACACTTACTAAGCTTCGCATACAACTGATTGCTCAACAATCTCTGTAGAACAAACCTCAAGTGCTCATCATGCTCTTCTTCTGTCTTCGAGTACACAAGTATATCATCAATGAAGACAACCACAAACCGGTCTAAATAGTCTCTAAAAATTCTGTTCATCATATCCATGAATGCTGCTGGTGCATTCGTGAGCCCAAATGGCATCACGAGAAACTCATAGTGACCATATCTAGTCCTAAAAGCTGTCTTCGAAACATCACACTCTTTCACCTTCAACTGATAGTACCCGGATCTCAAATCTATCTTCGAGAATACTGAAGCACCTCTCAACTGATCAAACAAATCATCTATACGAGGCAACGAATACTTGTTCTTCACAGTCAACTGATTCAACTGCCTATAGTCAATACACATGCGCATGCTACCATCTTTCTTTTTCACAAACAACACTGGAGCACCCCACGGAGAACTACTAGGCCTAATGAAACCACGGTCTAATAATTCTTGCAACTGACTCTTCAATTCTTTCAACTCTTTCGGAGCCATGCGATACGGAGCTATCGAAACTGGATTAGATCCCGAAACTGTCTCAATCACAAACTCAACATCTCTGTCAGGAGGCAAACCCGGCAACTCTTCAGGAAACACATATGGAAAGTCACACACTGTTCTGATATCTTTCGGTCTAGCTTCACTCATGTCCGGATTCATAACATAAGCTAAATAGGCCTCACATCCAGAGTCCATCAACCTATGAGCCTCTAAAGCTGACACCACATTAGACAAGAACTTAATGTTATCGCCCACTACCACTACCTCGTAGTCATCATAAAGTTTCAAGGAGATTCTCTTTGTCTCAAAATCCACGCTAGCCCGATGCTCAACCAACCAGTCCATACCCAATATAATATCAAAACCATAGAAGGGAAGTTCCATCATATCAACTGAGAACACATGACCCTGAATCTTCAGTGGACACCTCCTATACATACGTCTAACCACAACTGTCTCACCAAAAGAACTAGTAACATGCATACCAACATCTAAGATCTCAACAGGAATATCTAACTTCTGTGCATGCTTACTCAAAATGTAGGAATGTGTAGAACCCGAATCAACCAAAGAAAGCAAGGACATAGACTGTAACTCGAAATTACCTGCTATCACATCGGTGTCATTCCCGGCCTCTCTCTGAGCATAGACCCTCGCTGGTCCTCCTGCCTCTGGCTGCACAACCACAACATGTGCAAGGTTCCTCTGAGCATCTACCCTAGGTGCATCAGCCCTCGGCTGGAAGTAGCCACGACCGCGCCCACGGCCTCTCTGAAAATCATTACCCCTCGCAGGAGCCTGAGCAATATTCGGTGCCTGAGCTGCCTGACGCGGACAGTCCCTCCTAAAGTGGTCCCTCGAACCACAGTTCCAACAAGCATGGAAGTTACCTCAGCACTCTCCAGTGTGCTGTCTCCCACACTGTGCACACTCGGGCAAGCGCCCTCCTCCTCTATGGCCCTGATGGCCCCTACCATGGTGGCCACCGCCACGTCTCTGATCAAACTGATGTCCGCCACCTCTGTGCCTCTTAGCATCCCTACCATCGAAGTGGTTATGCCTCTTTCCAGAACCAGACCCACCAGCTCGTTTGGCTGAACCCAAACTATGCTCAAAATCCTTGGCCCTCGCGACCAACACATCAAAGTCTGAGTAGTCAGAAGCCAACGTGTATCTCTTAACCTCTTCATTCAATCCGTATCGGAATCGGTTGCAGCGTTCCACTTCAGTAGGAACCAACTCTGGAGCATACTGACTCAAGCGAACAAAGCGGATCTCATAATCAGTCACAGAAGCATCCCCCTGAGTAAGAGCCATAAACTCTCGCTTCTTCTCATCCAAGTACCTCGGTCCCAAGTATCTCTTCCGGAAGGCAGACTCAAAGAACTCCCAATCAATTTCTGTCTTTGGAACCCCGGTAGTGATGGTGACCCACTAGGTGTAGGCATCACCCTGAAGCAGTGAGATCACACAACCCAATCTACGTGCGCCCGCACAACCCATCTGAGCCAAGATACGAACTGTCTTCTCCAACCATAACTCCGACCTCTCCGGAGTAGATCCTTTAAACTCCTCGGCCCCTAAGCTACGGAGCCTCTCCAAAGGTAAACTAGCATCATCACACCTAGGATGAGCTGCAGCCTGAGCTCCCGCAACTGCAGCCTGGAACGCTCCCGCTATAGCTTGCACTAGCGGAGTCATATCAATTCCAGCTGGACCTTGGCCACCTTGGCCACCTTGAGGTCCATTTCCTCCGACTCCATCCTCGCCCCCAACTCCCGGTGGAGGAGGTGGTGGTGGAGGTGGTGGAAGAGCGCCAACTCCCGCGGCCACCGGTCCTTCTAGGTGAGCCTCCGCACCAACTGCCGGCTCAACAGGAGCCGCAACTCGTGGTTCCTGATGAACCAACCTCGGTCTACCTCTCGGTCCAGACATTGCTCTCACAGATATTAACTACAACCACAACAACAAAACACACAAGCTGGGTTAGCAAGGCAAGGCTTCCAAGTGTCCAAGTATGTTCCCTCACCTAAAAATCATTTTTTTCCAATGTAATAGTAGCAATGGGACCCACACACACATGCTTTAAAATAAAACAATCAGCATACTTGTCACACAAGCAACCATTCTTGTAAAACAAGCAAACACCGTGCATTTCAATTTAAAAACTTAGACTTACCTCACTTACCTGCCCAAGGTCTCGGTAACCTTAGGCTCTGATACCAACAAGTGTAACCCCCTCGTCCCGGTCTGGTCGGATGACCGATCCGAGTGGGCCACATGGGGAAAACCGAAGCGAAACCCGTTAAGATTTCCCCTCGGTTAACGACCCAAAAATTTCTTTTAACTTTAATCTTATCTAGATGCATACTTAATTCCTATGTGAAGCACAACAGCGGAAGATTACAAACAAAGAAACATTCTCCGACCAAACAAGACATAAACAGCCCATTTTATTCCATTACAGCAGGCCGTTTCGAAACGTCCTCAGGGTGTTCCGAAACGCCTTGACTTAGTCAACGGCCCTGGGTCAACCACAAGGTGACCGTTCCAAAACAGGGGAGACCCGTATCGGAACGACCTTGACGGTCAATATCTCGTGGTCAACGAGATTTGACCGTTTCGAACTTCAAAGGCCTGTTTCGGAACGACTTCATCTCGCCAATTTCTCAAAATTCCAGTAGCCAAAATGTTCCGAAACGACCCTCATCCGTTTCGAAACGGCAAGCCATTTACACAGGGACCGTTCCGGAACAGGGGGACCCGTTCCGAAACACCCCCTGTCTGCAGACACGATTTTGCTGTTTTGAGGCACAAAAGTGCCCCAAAACATCACCAAAACACATCATAACACCAAACCAATTAAACCCAAGACATACCAACATTACTATCATGCTTTAACAAGATTTAAACATGTATAATACTAAGGCAACATCCCACCAACATGCATTCATTCAAGCATCATTCAACCACATATGTATAAACTCTTAAGGCATAAGGCTAACATTCAAGTAAGCAATTAGACATGAGTTAACATTCACCATGGCAACACAACCATGCAAAAACAAGATACTAAGGAGTCTAAACATGCTCCTAGCAACCAACAACAACCAACAAAACATACACGTCCCATTGCTCAAACTATTACAAGTCTAACATTAAAATCCATACTTGATAAACTCAAGTCCAAAAACCACACTTGGAGGCCCTCCACTTGCCCGAGCAACCCACGAACTAAGGATCTGCAATGTTGAACAAAGAGAGCGTAAGCAATGATGCTTAGTGAGGGTAAGCTCTAAAAACAAACGTCAACATTGCAGGGTCCGAGCACGATCTAGCCAAGGTAAATCACAATCATACCAAAGGTCCACAAGATAGAATGCATGAGTAAAAGACAATATCAATGTCATGATCATAAGCTCAATTTCCATGATACATGTAATCACAAACAAGTAATCCAATAAGAACCATGAACCTCAACACATTGATATACACATCAAACAACATTGGCACCTAGTTAAGACCCGAATACGCGGATAGACATGTTGGAAACTCATATCCAACAACCACATTACCTCACGGTGGGATTTCACTCATCACCGGTCTCGCGGAGGGGATTCCACTCATCCTCACGCCCCGTCGATGGGATTCCACTCATCACCGACTACATTTAAATACAATTCCGGGCGAACCCGTACTCCTCCTTGGTGACTCAACGCCACCAAGGCCACGCACGACTTTAGACTCATGTGTACACACTAACATCCTAATGATCAATCATTTGTATCCAAGTTTACTAGTGCCAATATTTATTCACTTCATTAACCTTGTGCTTAGCACGTACTCACCAACAATCATCAACATGCATGTCTCAAGCATCATAAGTCCAATCTCATTCCACATGTATAAAGCAATATGCATAGACATTCATATCACAATTTATACGAGACATACACAACCATATAATGAGTTCAACCAAAGGCTCTAGATTAAGTTTAGGATTAGGCTACCACCCTAATCCTAACTCTAGGTGGGTCTACCAAGCCCAACCTAGTCCATATACTCGAACCAACCAATTTAAAACCGTTAAAACAATTAACCACTCACCTAAGCTTCCAAGCTCAACGACCAAGCAAGCAATCACCTTCAACTTCCCGGATTCGGTCCCAAAGCCTCTTCTACGTTTCCTCTTGCTTCTAGTCAAACAAAACCCATACATTACTTCTCAATTCAATGCTAATTCAACCATCAATCTACTTTGCAAAACACAACTCAATTTCCTCAAATTCCCAAACCACATAACATCTCAAAAACCCAATTTTCGGACTCCAACAACCATTGGCTGAAATACCCATTTCCAAACACCCAAATGACTTCCAAAACATCCCAAATCACCCTCCTAATATAGGTAGACCATCAGCCCTTCAATTCCAACACTAAACCTCTCAAAAACTCAAGTTTTCATACCCTAAAATTTGCCCTAAAGACCCACTACGAAAATTCATCCAAAATCTACCAAATTAAGATATGTTGCATATTTCATTATGATTAAACATAACCCCAAAACAATTTCTCAAAATAAATTGAAAAACCCCATCAAAACCCCAAATTTCCATATGAACCCTAATTCCCAAAACTCACTATTTTTGAAATTTAAAACAATAGTTGGATAGAGGATAAAGAGGAGGTTAGGAAAACGTAATTACCTTTGAAAAGGACCTTGGATTGAAGAAGGGGATGAATGGAATAGTAACTAGTGTAGTTGGGAGAGTTTGAGCATGGGAGGGGTGTTTCACGTCAAGTTTAGAAGAAATGGGGAAAGAGAAGACACTTTACAATAAAGTGGTCTTACTTTTAAAAGTTTTGGGTAAAATCACGATATAAGTCCCTCCCTCTTATTTAAGGTTCAAAAAGGTCATTATTTACAGTTGAATTGTCTTAATTAAATTTTTATTTAACTCGAACTAAAACCCGGTTAACTCCTAGCCCTAAGACACGGGTGTTACAACTAATATTGTTTTATTTATATATATATGTTAAAATAATATATATTTATATTTTTATATGGTAATATTATTTATTTCATAAAATAATTTAAATTAATCTGAAGTAGTATAAGATATATAATATTTGTGGTAAATTATTACATGACGTTATGTTGGTTCAATAGTAAGGCTTAACTTTATCTCTTAAAGGTCTTGGGTTTAAACTACTTCAAGTGCATGGTTCTAATTTTGTTCCTCAAGCAAAACGACGTCGTTTTGGGCAAAATTAGGCTTCAAAACAACGTCGGTTTAACTTAATGGGGAGTTAATGGTTAACGACGGAGTGGCAGTTTCGACTCAAATATTAAAGTTCAGTGCTAGTTTTAAAGAGTTTTAAAGTTTGATGGTATTTTCGACTCATAAGCTATAGTTTAGTGGTATCCGATGTAGTTAACCCATGTTTTTTTAGAAAGTTAACCAACCAAGAATTAAAGTAATCATGGACAACCATGCAAGCTATCACGTACGAACGTTCTGCTATGAGGCACCTTTAGGTGCGACTAAAATAAGGCAGCCCTACATAAATTCTTGCCCGAATGGTAAGAATTTATGTTATAATATAACAATTTGTGTAACTACACAAAATTTTACCAGTTGATAAAAATTTATGTAGTTACACAAATTCTTACCCAATTAATAAGTATTCCGGCTCCATCTAAATTATTACCTGGTCCTATATAAATTCTGACCAAAATAGTAAGAATTTGTGTAGGGTCGTATTTTAGCTGCACCCTAAGGTGCTGCACCTTAGCATGTCCCTATCACGTTAGCCAGGAGCAAAGCTATAAATTAAAAGTTGAAGGGAGAGAATAAAATGTTACGATAAGAGTTATAAAGAAATTCAAAGAAAAAAAATTAAGACTATAAAGGTCAATAGTAGAATTTCATCTGTTAACTTTAAGTAAAACAAGCTTATTTTCATTTACACGTTGTACCACTAAGGTAATAACTATTTAATGATATCAAAGTAAAAAATAAGTTATAGTTTAAAATTTTACAAAGGTCAAATAAAAAATTAATGAATTGTAAAGGTAAAAATATTGACGTTAAGGTGGGTTGCGGGGGCCAAGCCTATGCCAGCCCCTTGTGGCTATGCCCTTGATGCTAACTTTATTAAAATTGAGGGTAAAATACTTAAATCATCACTCAATTTTGTTTTTTGACCTATTTTGATCACTAAACTTTCAAAACGACCACATTACTCACCGAATTTTATTTTTTGCCTATTTTATTATTATTAATTATTTTATTAATATCTTGGTATGACTTGGCATGTTTTATTATTATTATTATTAAATATAAAAATCAGTTTCAAATAAAAATAAATTATATTTTAGTATTTATTATTAAATACAAAAATTATAAAAATAAGATTCAAACATCCCAAACCCCAAATCTCTCCCACCCTCCCCGACACCGACGTAGGTGGTGGCAGCCGCTGCTCGGTTTCATCGTCGATCATCTCCTCTCAATCTACGTTACTTTGGTTGATTGTCCTTCTATCAAGATGGTTGGAGCAGCACCGTTTGTAGATATGGGCAAAAAAGCCAAAGGCCTCGTGACAAAAGATTACAACTTTGACCAGAAGTTTACTCCTTCAATGTTGAGTTGTTACTTAACATTGAAGGATGAAGAGCTGATGCGAGATTACCAGCTTCAAAGTCTCTGGCCTAGACGGTCAGCACCGTAACAAGCGAGAGTCAGTCATTCGTCTCAAGCACCTCCCCACCGGTATCGTTGCCCAAGCCGTTGAGACCGATCCTAGCACATGAATCAGGCTTCTACCTTGGCTCCAGGGGCGGAGCCAAAATTTATTTAAGTGGTGTCATTTTTTCAACCATATTTAAGGAGAGTTAATTATTTATAAAAGGGGTGTCGTTTTATTCATAAAAGATGTGTGATTTGTCTATATTTTTGATTTTTTTATAAACAAATTATATAGAAAAAATAAATTTTTAAAAAAATTGGAATATCATGAGACTCCCAATTTCAAAGGTGGCTCCGCCCATGGTTGGCTCGTCTCGGCACTCATATTATTTTCCATTTCCGCTTCTTCATTCTAATATGCTATTTGTTGTTTGATTCAGAGTACCGCAGCTTCAAACATGGGTATGGGCGTGGTCAAAGCCACTCAAAATGGATGGTGACGTCGGCGAGGGTGACCCCGGTAAGTGTGTTTGGGTTTTGAGTTTAGGATTTTTGAGTTTTATTTTTTGTATTTAGTAATAAATAAAATATAATTTGTTTTTGTTTTAAATTAATTTTTTTAATTTAATAACAATAAAATATACCAAGTCATACTAAAATATTAATAAAATAATTCAAAACGATCAAAATAGGTCAAAAAGTAAAGTTCTATGAGTAAATTGATATTTTGAAAGTTCAGTGACCAAAATAAGTCAGAGAGCAAAGTTGAGTGATAATTTAGGTATTTTACCCTAAATTTTTTAGATTCAATCAATTTTCACGTCCAAAAAAATAACAATTTAAAGACAATTTAAAGGTTAGGGTCAAAATGAGAAAAATAATGGATGTTAGGGGCTAAATTTTAAGCCCTATTTCAATCATGTGAATTGTTAGACTCTTATTTGAAAAAATTCACAAACATCATACCCTAAATTTTAAGTCTGGCCGTAGAAGAAACATAAACAAGAACATTTATATTGCACTAAACTTGGAATCGAATATAGCTCGAACAAAATCTGCCTTATATACCATTAGTGTAGGATTGTGAGTGAAGCATAAGTATAAAGTGAAACGTTGAAGGCGGAATAACCAAAGCTATGAAAGTAGTAAATTGAAACGGTTAGTTTTAGATGTAAGTAAAACAAAAATACAAAGAGAACGCTTGTGACAGAGTAATCGATGCGCGAAAAAAAAAGAGAACCAAAACGGCTAGTGTTAGCTAGGCCATGTGCTTCCTTCGGTTATTAGATATTTGTTTTGAGTTGATTTAAACTTGATTAAAAAAAGGTAATAAACAATGGAAGGGAATCGAAATGGTTAGTTTTGGTTAGGTCATGTAACAGAGTAGAAACATTGGTACCTTTTAGGGCCAAATTTTGGATCTTGTTTTATCCTTCTTACTTTTTGGGATGTCTTTTTTATTAATAATTTTTTTTTTTAAATTTAGTAACAATAAGTAGATATAGTGAGATAAGACATCAGGTCCCTTAAGCAAAGTAAAGAGTTCGAATCGTGACATTATGAATGAAGAAAATTAAATTAATAGGGTCACCCATATTTAGTCTAAACTCGATCTAAATTAGTCGACCAATAAGTCGAATACCAATGATTAAAAAAAATCTCCACCTTAGTAAACAAATAAATATTATTTTTAAATATATTGAAATAACACTGAGACAATTCTAAATGGCCCAATAAAGATCCAGCGTTCTCCTATCTACTTAAATAAAACTGGGACTAACCAAAACAAATGTACAATAACAACATTTTTCAAGATGCAACTTTCGAATTTGTAGAGATAGAGTTTAAAGAAAAAATTGTAAGCCAACTTTAAAATAGTAATTCAAAAATGCATAATTAAAAAAACAAAACTCATAACGTTTTTTTAGAAAGTTGACCAACCAAACAATGAGGTGATTCAGCCATACAAGTTGATAAACTATTATTTAACTAAATTTGGAAATGTTAATTTCTATTTCAATCAAGTGAAAGATTAAATACTTATTTAAACAAATTTAAAAATATTAGACTATTATCAACTGTTTTAAAAGGTTAGTTCATTCATGTGATTAGGGGTGTTTATGGTCGGTTAATTGTACCGTTTAGCCTAAACGGTTGGTTAACCGTTATAACGGATATTAAATTTAGCTGACTATAATCTAACAGTTAAAAATCGGATAATCACTAATGATTAACCGTTAAGATACGGTTAACTGACGGTTTGGTTACATGTTAACTTGTAACCTATTACATTTTTTTTCACATGTTCACCAATTTTTTTAGAATAATAAAACTATATTTTCGATAAATATTATATTAAAGTGTTTATAAAATGCTTAAATAGAAATTCTAAACCCTAAGTCCATACTTAATTAAAAAAGTACTTACATACTACAAAGTTTCAACACTAACACAAAATATATAAATTTCATACTAAGTTTAACATTCTAAGTTTTAACAGCACTACAAAAAAAATAACATATAGCGACGGATAAAAAACCGTCGGTAAAACATCTAAAATCCGTCGGTATATAGTCTAAAACCTTATACCGACGGATAAAATGGAAATTCCGACGAGCAAAACACCGTCAGTAATATGCTTGTCGGTATAAATTTATACCGACGGTAAAACCCGTCGGTATAGATGTTGGGTACCTATACCGACGGTTCGAACCGTCAGTATAAGTATGGGCTACCCCGACAGTTAGTGTATCTATTCCGACGGTTATGTCTGTCGGTATAGGTCTCATGTAGATCTGTATAAGAACTTATACCAACGGTTGTGTCCGTCGGTATATGTTTAATATACATTTATTTTTTATTTTAAAAATTAATAATCACTATTGTTATTTTTTATTTTAACTATTAAAATTGCTAATACTATTATAACAAGAATCGTTTGATTCTTAAATAAAGAATATTCAATTTAATCTTCAAATAAAACGAGTATGTAACACATTATCAGTAAAATATGTACGAGAGCCTTGTATCCCAATTAGCAGAAAAATCAATGACTACACATGTCTAAAGCAAGCTAAGTTTCTGAAGGTTTAACACTTTTAGAACAAAAATCTTGTCATTATCACAATTATGTCAAGCAAAGTTCGAGCTGTACAGTTTGCATCATCATTAACCCATTATTGATATCATAATTACAACTACTGCTATTGACATTTGACATTAATAAAGGTGAGGATGGAAAAACATCAATGTGAACCATGGATAGATTTTTGTTTCCCGATATTCCAGTCAGAGACTTGGAGCTATTAACAGTTCTATAGACACACTCATCCTTAATTTCTCTTGCATTTTGGTCACCTTGAGCTGAAGTTACAGAGGAAACATCAATGTGAACCATGGATAGATTTTTATCATCACAATCAACAATCTCATTCACTAAGGAAGCTCCAAAGGATTCTTCCTCACCAAGAGATATCAACTCTGAAACATCAGATGCAAATAGTTTGAAATGGAATATTGTGCATTATGCAAGAGATAAACTGAAATTATCGTTTAGATTATATGTCAAAGGGGAAAACATATGTAGAAAACATTCATTCTACCGTACCTCAACATCGCCAACACTAGCACAATTATGTACAATTGACTCATCCTTATTTCCAGCTTCGTCCTCTTCACCTGCCGCAGAGTTACCAGCAGAAGTGGTTGCATCTCCTGCAACAGCAAGACCCATTGCTTCACCCAACTTCTGCAGGACATCTTTATCATTCCAATACCTAAACCATAAAACCTTTTCTTGATTAATTTACTGAAGAAAGAGTAGGATGCAAAATTGTACATCTAAAACAAGAAAATGTTATGCCCATAAGCGTATCATATTATGCTTTCCAATCTCCCATTTTAATCACTCACCTCATCATTGTTGCGGGACCACCAGTCTCTATTTCTTCTAAAATAGGTTTCAAGGACGGATCTTCTTTTATATGAGCCATCCTTTCCTCAATCTGGTCTTTTTGTTGAGGATTAGCCAAACTGTCGAGCATGCTAGACATAGCTGGATCCTAAAGGACAACAAAAATTCCATCTACCAGAAGTGATTCATGTAATTTAATATTAGGGAAAAAGACGAGAAGGACAGATAATCCACTCAAAGTGGCAACTGAGCCCACACATACCTGCATTAATGCACTACCAAGGCGCTCAACCATGGTCATAAACTGGGGATTCTGCATAACCTGTTGCATAGTTGTATAGTACTGCTGTGGATCAAACTGTGGCATGCTCTCTTCAGTTGCTGCCCCTTGAAATGTTTTAGTGAGCTGCTCTGCCATTTGATTAAATGAAGGATCTTTGGCTATCTGCTCAGCTAATTCCTTGATACTTGGATCCTAACAAACCAAGATGGTTAACATCCATAAGATATAAAATTGACCTAACTATACCGACGGTGGAAAATATTGCCGGTATACATTTTACCTATACCAACATACACAAAACTATTGGTATATAGTTTACCTATACCGACGGTCCCAATAAATCGTTGGTATATATTACATTTATACCGACGCATTTCTATCTTCCGTCGGTTATATTATATCTATACCGACAAATACCATATCCGTCGGTATACATCTGAACTTTTACCGATAGCTTTAATTTCCGTCGGTATATGTACATTTTTTTGTAGTGAGTGTTCAACACAAAGTAATGCACCATCAAAGTTTTAAAGAAAAATCTTTAACTAACATAAAATAAATATAAGGTAAATGAAACTTCCATGAGCTAGTATCACAAGCCACAAAAGTTAACTCTATGACCAAATCACCTGAGGTCTTCGCCGACTTTCTCTAAAATGAAATATGACTCATCAAAGTTATTAAATATAGGTTAACCATTTGTCAAAATTCGTAACCGTAACCATTAACAATCATTTTTAGCAGTTAGATTAATCGAAACCGTTTAACCTTAACAGTTCGATTAATTAACTTGTAAAATATAGCGATTAACAATTACAGTTATTTATGCACAACCTTACGTAACCATTTTTCTGCTTGTAACTTGGTTAATATTAAAATATGCCAAGTCATACTAAAATATTAAAAAAAAATCAAAATGATCAAAATAGCTCAAAAAGTAAAGTTCGATGAGTAAATTGATCATTTTGAAAGTTTAGTGACCAAAATAAGTCAGAGAGCAAAGTTGAGTGATGATATAGATATTTTACCCTAAAATTTTTCGATTCAATCAAATTTCACGTCCAAAAAAATAACAATTTAGAGACAATTTAAAGGTTAGGGTCAAAATGACAAAGATAATGAATGTTAGGGGCTAAATTTTAAGCCCTATTTCAATCATGTGAATTGTTAGACTCTTATTTGAAAAAATTCACAAACATCAGACCCTAATTCGACCATTAGAACATTCGTTACTCACCTTCTCTTTCTCCAAAAACATGTCGAATATAAAGAATTATAACAGCTAATGAAAATAGTGAAGTAGAAACATTTTGTTCAAAAATAAATAAAGAAGAGAGTAGAAACATTGGTCCTTTTTAGGGCCAAATTTATTATCTTGTTTTATCTTTCTTACTTTTTGGGATGCCTTTTTTATTAATAAAGTTTCTCAAATTTACCTACAGTCAGTTGATATAGTGAGATGAGACGCTAGGTCCTTTAAGCAAGATAAAAAGTTCGAATCGAGGCATTATGAATGAAGAAAATTGGATTGATAGGATCACCCCATATTGATTCTAAACTCGATCTAAATTAGTCGGCCAATAAATCAGATACCATCGATTAAAAAATCTCTAGCTTAGTAAACAAATAAATATTATTTTTAAATACCACTGGACCGAAAGAGTGGTCCAATAAAAAATAAAATAAATATAATATAAAAAGAAAGTATTTTTTATCAATTAATTTTAATCAATTTTTTTATAAAAAGGGTAATCTTTATCAGTGGTCCCTTTCGTTTAGGATGTGTTCTATTTTGGTCGCCAGAATTCAAAAAAGATTATTCTGGTCACTTACGTTTAGAATTGTTTTTATTTTGGTCCCTTAGTCGTTAGTCTCCGACCTATTTTGGTTACTGAACTTTCAAAACGACCACTTTACTCACTATATTTTATTTTCTGGCTTATTTTTTTATCACTATTGATTATTTTATTAATATTTTGGTATGGTTTGACATATATTATCATTATTATTTAATATAAAAATCAATTTCAAATAAAAATAAATTATATTTTATTTATTATTAAATATAAAAATTACAAAAATAAAATTCAAACATCTCAAACCCTAGATCTCTCCCACCGTCACCGACGTAGGTGGTGGGTGGTGGCAGTCACTGCTCGGTTTCATCGTTGATCATCTCCTCTCAATCTTCGTTGATTTGGTTGATTGTCCTTCTATCGAGATGGTTGGACCAGCAACGTTTGTAGATATGGGCAAAAAAAGCCAAAGACTTCACAAAAGATTATAACTTTGCTCTTTGACCTATTTTGGTCACTGAACTTTTAAAACGACCACTTTACTCACCGAATTTTATTTTTTGACCTATTTTTATTATTATTAATTATTTTATTAATATTTTGATATGACTTGGCATATTCTATTATTAAATATAAAAATCAATTTCAAATAAAAATAAAATATACTTTATTTATTATTAAATACAAAAATAAAATTCAAACATCCCTGATGATCTGTCAAGCACAGATAACAAGAAATTAAAGGAAGGCTCTAGAAAAGAGAGCACATATGTATATTCTCGAAGAGAGAAAAGAAAAGAAATTAAAAATATCGGCCTTTCATTATTGAGAAAAGACTCAAATCACGGATGAGGCCAAAGGTATCAAACTCATGTTTATATAGCCCATTTAGTATAACAGATCTGGTATTTGAAACAACCAGTCTGTTACAACCGCAGGCTTCAACAACTCTAACAAAGAGAGGCCCACACTAACATATTATACTAACAGCTCAAACGGTCAAAAGATAACAACTTTGACCACTGACTTCCAACATTCACCCATTTCCTCCAGCCTTTTGACAACCCCCTGGTTCAACGTAGACTTGCAACACAGCACCAATCAAGCAGTACCAGACTGTACATACATCTTATCACGAAACAACAAGAAATAAGACCTCGACAACGGCTTAGTCAACCCATCAGCGGCCTGAAACTGAGCGGGAACATAATTGATCATCACCTGTTTTTCCGTGACTTTTTCCCGAACAAAATGGACATCGAGTTCAACATGTTTTGAACGAGCATGAAAAACAGGATTGGCGGCCATGGCTATGGCACTTGTGTTGTCACTCCAAACAACTGGGATGCCATCTACATGAACACCTAAATCACTCATCACAGTTCTGACCCATGTAACCTCAGCAACAGTATCGGCAATACTACAATATTCGGCCTCAGTGGTGGAGCGAGAAACAGACTTTTGTTTCCGAGAGCTCCAAGCAACCAAACAATTGTTAATATACACACAATACCCCGTTGTGGACCGCCTATCATCAAGACAACTAGCCCAGTCCGCATTCGAATATGCAACAATATGCATGCCACTCGTATCCGAAGAAGAAAATAATAAGCCAAAATCCAACGTACCCGAAAGATAACGTAATATGTTTTTGACGGCCTCAAGATGTACCTCACATGGTTTATGCATAAATTGCGCAGCTTTGTTAACCGCAAAGGCGATGTCGGGACGAGTGTGGCAAACATACAACAACGCGCTGACAATGCTACGATATTCTTGTTCATCAAATACGGGGCTGCCACCATCTTGAGTTAATTTAGCCGTGGACACCATAGGAGTAGGAGTGGCCTTGCATTGCAACATATTCGTGCGACCAAGAAGTTCCAAAATAAACTTCTTCTGACTTAATAAAATGCAATCATCCTTGCGAACAACCTCAATGCCAAGAAAGAAAGACAACAACCCAAGATCCTTAAGAGCAAATTTGGTATTCAAGCTTGTAATAACATCTTCAACATGTTGTATGGACTGCCCGGTGACAATGATATCGTCAACGTACACTATCAAGTAAGTGGCGATATCGTCTTTGTCACACACAAACAATGAGGCATCAGCTTTGGATTCACGAAATCCAATGTGCAAGAGATACACACGAAGTTTGTTATACCAATTGCGAGGCGCTTGCCGTAATCCATACAAGGCTTTTTGAAGCCGACAAACTAGCTTAGTACCATTACCACTAGTTTGCTCAAAACCCGGAGGTTGGCGCATATAAACTTCCTCATGAAGTTCACCATTCAAGAATGCATTATTAACATCGATTTGACGAAGACTCCACTTGTTAGTTACCGCCAAGGCTAAAATAATATTGAGTGTTGTAAACCGAACCACCGGACTAAATGTGTCTTCAAAGTCTTGTCCCGAAATTTGCGAAAATCCTTGAGCAACAAGACGTGCTTTATATCTCGAAACCGACCCATCCGGATTTCGTTTAATCCGAAACAACCACTTGCAGCCCACACAATGACGATCTTTGGGCAACTCAACAAGAGACCATGTCCCATTATCCACAAGGGCATTATATTCACTAAGTACAGCCGCTTTCCACTCTGGTATACTCATGGCTTGTGTAATATTCGTAGGAACAACATCAGCTAGATTCGACGTCGCAGAATACAATTTTGGTTTGAAAATCCCACGTTTACTTCGTGTAACCATCACATGTCGATTGGATAAATCCATGTTTGGCCCAGCAACATCAGTAACCAGCGGGCCTGCCAAGCCAACAGAATCCATATCCAGCACACAATCCCCAGGCCCACTCGGACCAGCATTATCAGATAACGAGAGCCCAACAGCAGCTGAAGCCAACTCATTCACCACTGGGCCAACTAAAGGACCATCAGTAACAACCGCACACCCAGCAGGTCTACTAGAACCATCGAACACCGCACCTGCACTAGCGTCAGAGCAACCAGCAGCCTCTGCACTATGCACAGGTCTGTCAGCAAAACCAGTAGCAGTGGTGCAAACATCAACATCAACATGCGAATGAGGGGGAGACGCAGATGCACACGGGACAGAAGCAGAAACTATTGGATCAACATCACGATCAGCGGATGAAACGGACAAAATTGGAGACTTTTGTCCACTAGGCCCTGCATCATCACTCACAACCCTTGGAGCAGCAGGCTTAGACCCACTACACACGGGCCCAACTAACGGAGCAGACCGAAACACAGTAGGGGTGGCCTTCACCGGTTTACAAAGCCGACGAGGACTGCTAGCAAACGGAAACACGTATTCATCAAACACCACGTGTCGAGAAATAATAGTCTTACCCTCAGGAGTTAGGCACTGGTATCCTTTGTGATGAGGACTGTATCCAAGAAACGTACACTCTTGAGAACGAAATTCCATCTTGTGCTTTTGAAAGGGACGCAAGCACGGAAAACACCGACACCCGAACACCTTCATAAAACCGTAATCAGGAGCACGTTGATAAAGCCGTTCAAACGGAGACACACCGGCTAGAACCTTAATGGGAAGACAGTTAATCAAATAGACAGCCGAAACAACAGCAAAAGCCCAAAATTGGAATGGCATCTTTGCTTGAGCTAAAAGTGTTATGGCAAGATCAATAATGTGTCGGTGTTTTCGTTCGACAACCCCATTTTGTTCAGACGTGTGGGGGCATGTAACACGATGATGAACACCCAAATTGGCAAGCTCACGAGAGAGACTGCGAAATTCGCCACCCCAATCGCTTTGAACCGCCTTGATCTGAGTACCAAACTGAGTTCGAACCATTTGATCAAATTGTTTATAAGCAAGGAGAGCCTGAGATTTATGCTTAAGCAAAAACAGCCAAGTATTACGTGAATATGCATCAACGAATGAAACATAATACGAATATCCAGCAGACAAAACGTGCGATGGTCCCCATACATCAGTAAACACAAGCTCAAACGGTTTATTATACAAAGTACAAGAATCATGAAAGGGTAACCGATGGCTTTTCCCTTGCTGACAAGCAGAACAGAAAAAATCTTTATTTGACTTCAACGAAACATTACATTTATCAAGAATCAAATTCAACGTAGCCTGGGCAGGATGACCCAGCCTACGATGCCACAATTCAACATCAGAATTAACAGAAGTAACAGCAAAGCAACCAACATTAGAAGACACAGACTGACTAGTAGTAGACCTCAGGAAGTCCTCAGCACCAGCCGTAGCTTGTGTATGAAAAGCATACAATCCTTCACTCTCAGCACCTTGCAGCAAAACATCCCCAGTTCGCTCATCACGAACAACACATTTATTTGCATGGAACTCAAAATATACTTCATTATCTCTAGCAAACTTTGAAACCGAAAGCAAATTTTTAGTCACTTGAGGGACAATCAACAAGTTACGTAAAACTAAAGGCCTAGAAGCAGAGGTAAACACAGTAGAACCAACTTTGGAAATTAATAAACCATTACCATCACCAACAACCAGTTTACCTGGTCCAGAGTAGTCAGAACAGTGATGAGCTGTAGAGGCATCAGGTGACACATGATGCGTAGCTCCCGTATCCACAAACCACGATTCAGTAGAGCTAGAAGACAACGGACTACCAGAGTTACATTGAGTGCAGCCATTAACCAACCCTGCAGTGTTACAAACTGGAGTAGCATTAGTATCAACAGCAGATAACGGCACGGAAGAAGAACCATCACCGGTACGAGACTTAGAAATATTGGCAGTAACCCCTGCAAAATTCTTATCAAATCTACGATAGCACCGATCCACGAGGTGCCCTAATTTACCACAGAGTTGACACTGGAATTTGTTACGAGACCGACCTCTGCCACCATTATTAGGAGGGTTTCGAGTATTACCAGCATTGAAGCCAGGCTGAGAATCAGAGGGTAATGTATATTGGACATTATGAGCGCTCATAGGAACCGGCAGATGATTGTCATACATAGCATGTTGAGCTTCCGCGTCCACAAGTGTTGATGTAACACTATCAAGCGTGAACGGAACCCGGCTGGACGTAATGACCGCAACAAAGGGACGATATTCCACTGGCAGACCATTCAAAATAGAGGCCACATGCTCCGTTGTAGACACAGGACTTCCACAAGAAGCCAACGCATCACATATCTCTTTAACCTTAGAGATATAAGCATGCATACTTAAGTCCCCTTTTCTGATGGATCGAAGACGGAAATGGAGACTCATGATAGTCGTGGTTGATCGACTGCTGAAATACTCGACGACAATCTTCCAGATCTCTGCGGAGGTTTCCGCACCAACAAACTGCGATAAAAGCGCCGGATTCATGGTGGACAGTAACCATGATGCTAGGGCACTGTCCTGAGCAATCCACTCTTCGTACTCGTCGTTCGGAACTTGAACACCAGACGTCGAGCGCACCATGGCCGGCGGAGCCACATACGTGCCGTTGAGAAACTTCTCGATGCGGTGACTCCGAACAGTAAACAAGACTTGCTGTTTCCAAACAAGAAAATTAGTCTCATCTAAGAGAACATTAACCCTCTTGTTGGTGAAAGCACGCCCGCCACCACCAGATCCACCAGAACCAGAGCCATCATCTTCACCGGAACCAGGAGGAACAACGGCCGGCATGATCAGATTTAGCGAGAGAACAAAAAAAGAAAGGAGAAGCAAACTAAAACCAGAAACCACCAGATCAGAGAGAAAGGAAGCAGAAGCAACGAGAAGAATAGGAAACGATCTGGGCGAATGATACCATGATGATCTGTCAAGCACAGATAACAAGAAATTAAAGGAAGGCTCTAGAAAAGAGAGCACATATGTATATTCTCGAAGAGAGAAAAGAAAAGAAATTAAAAATATCGGCCTTTCATTATTGAGAAAAGACTCAAATCACGGATGAGGCCAAGGGTATCAAACCCATGTTTATATAGCCCATTTAGTATAACAGATCTGGTATTTGAAACAACCAGTCTGTTACAACCGCAGGCTTCAACAACTCTAACAAAGAGAGGCCCACACTAACAGATTATACTAACAGCTCAAACGGTCAAAAGATAACAACTTTGACCACTAACTTCCAACAATCCCAAACCCCAAATCTCTCCCACCCTCCCCGACACCGACGTAGGTGGTGGCAGCTGCTGCTCGGTTTCATCGCCGATCATCTCCTCTCAATCTCCGTTGCTTTGGTTGATTGTCCTTCTATTAAGATGGTTGGACCGGCACCGTTTGTAGATATTGGCAAAAAAGCCAAAGACCTCCTCACAAAAGATTACAACTTTGACCAGAAGTTTACTCTTACAAATTACAATCCTGCACCGTTTGTGGAACTTTGACCAGCTTCAAAGCCTCTGGCCTAGACGGTCAGCACCGTAACAAGTGAGAGTCTGTCGTTCATCTCAAGCACCGGTAAGTGTGGGAGAGATTTGGGATTTCGAGTTTAGGATGTTTGAGTTTTATTTTTGTATTTTTTGTATTTAGTAATAAATAAAATATAATTTATTTTTGTTTTAAATTAATTTTTATATTTAATAATAATAATAATAATAATAATAATAAAATATGTCAAACCATAAATATTAATAAAATAATTTAAAATGATCAAAATAGGTCAAAAAGTAAAGTTCGATGAGTAAATTGATCATTTTAAAAGTTTAGTGACCAAAAAAAGTCAAAGAGCAAAGTTGATTGACGATTTAGGTATTCTACCCTAAAAATTTTAGATTCAATCAATTTTCACGTCCAAAAAATAACAATTTAGAGACAATTTAAAGGTTATGGTCAAAATGACAAAAATAATGAATGTTAGGGGCTAAATTTAGAGACGATTTAGGGAGGCTACTGGTTTTCGAAAAAAGAGGAGTTTTTTTGTTTTGTTTTAGTTTTCGGGTTGAGGGTAACAAAGCTTTTTCTCTCTCTTTGGTTTAGATTCATGGCTACTGGCGTCGTTTTACGACGAGAGCAGCGGCCGCTTCGAGAAACCCTAACTGAAGGGTAACATAGAAGGGGAAATAGGTGAAAATTTTCTTTTTTTCTTTTTTTCTTTTTCTCAGTTTCAAAATATAAAATGCCAAAAGCTTTTCGAAATGCCCAAAACACGTCTTTTATAGCGTTTTTAATGTTTTACAATGGTATAATCTCTGATATGGTCCCTCCGTGTTTCCAAAATATCCCCTTAGGGGTTTCTTCTTCTTTAAATTATGTCTCTAGTCCCTACTTGTTTTTCGATTTGTTCAAATTCACCCCTGGTCTGTCTCCACTGATTTTCCCGTGGGCCAATTGCACATTTAGTCCCTATTCTGTTAATTTCAATTCATTTTCATCCTTGAAATATGGGAATCGGGCCTAATAATAGTTTAAATCCGCCTTTTTTCTCCTTTTTCTTATCGTTTTTTATGTGCTCATCCAATGGCAATTTTATTACATTAACAAATAAGGTAAGTTAGTAATACAAATGGAAACGGTGAAGTAGAGACATTGCAGCAAATCCCATTAAGGTAATGAATGGAAGTGCTGGACTAACCAAAACAAATGTATAATAACAACATTTTTGTCAAGGTAAACGCTTGTTTCGATAAAAAAAAGGGGGGGGGGGGTCGAGGATTTGGCTAAGGGGTTTCATGCCGACGGTGTCCGAGGTGCCTCTGTTACGAGAATTTCCGGTGCAGCTTTCCTCATCATTTTCCAAGATGCAACTTTCGAATTTGTAGAGATTGAGTTTAGAGAAAGAATTGTAAGCCAACTTTAAAGTAGTAATTCACGTATGATCTAATATACATGTATGTATGCATGTGTGTCTCAGTATATTCCTTTGCTTGCAGGAGGATTTCTCCATAACTGTCATGGAAAAGATTCTTCACAACAACTCCTGTCAATATAGCTATTGGGAAATCTTATAACACTGAAAGGAGTTGTTGGACAAATTCACAAATATCATGTGAATTGTTAGGGGCTAAATTTTAAGCCCTATTTCAATCATGTGAATTGTTAGACTCTTATTTGAACAAATTCACAAATATCATGTGAATTGTTAGGGGCTAAATTTTAAGCCCTATTTCAATCATGTGAATTGTTAGACTCTTATTTGAACAAATTCACAAATATCAGACTCTAATTCGACCATTAGAACATTGGTTACTCACCTTCTTTTTGCATAGCGTTAGTGATTCAAGCCCAATCTTTGAGCCCAATTTCTTCATCCCAAACCCTTCTCTTTCTCCAAAAACATGTCGAATATAAAGAATTATAACAGCTAATGAAAATAGTGAAGTAGAAACATTTTGTTCAAAAATAAATAAAGAAGAGTGTAGAAACATTGGTCCTTTTTAGGGCCAAATTTATTATCTTTGTTTTATCTTTCTTACTTTTTGGGATGCCTTTTTTATTAATAAAGTTTCTCAAATTTACCTACAATCAGTTGATATAGTGAGATGAGACGCTAGGTCCCTTAAGCAAGATAAAAAGTTCGAATCGTGGCATTATGAATGAAGAAAATTGGATTGATAGGATCACCCCATATTTATTCTAAACTCGATCTAAATTAGTCGGCCAATAAAACAGATACCATCGATTAAAAAATCTCTAGCTTAGTAAACAAATAAATATTATTTTTAAATACCACTGGACCGAAAGAGTTGTCCAATAAAAAATAAAATAAATATAATATAAAAAGAAAGTATTTTTTATCAATTAATTTTAATCAATTTTTTTTTATAAAAAAGAGTAATCTTTATCAATGGTCCCTTTCGTTTAGGATGTGTTCTATTTTGGTCGCCAGAATTCAAAAAAGATTATTCTGGTCACTTACGTTTAGAATTGTTTTTATTTTGGTCCCTTAGTCGTTAGTCTCCGTTACTTAAAAAAATTAATTTTTAATTTATCCTCAAACTTTTAAAATTTTATTTTTCACCATCTTTCCGTTACTTATTTCAGGGACCGGTTAAACCAAGCCATATCAGGACAAACATACTTTTGATCAGTTCAAAACCATGGATGCCATGTTGGATCCATCATGCACAAATTTCTCAGCAGCAAGGCAGCATCCACCAACTCTGTAACACCCCTCTGCAGTGATTGCGGTGGGTCCATTACATTCAGTTCAAGACAAATTGTCACTATAAATTTCAATTATTAAATTTAATATTGACACTAATGTAATAGTGACAGAGTTATTAGTGATGAAATACATGAAAATTGTCACTAATATAATAGTGAGAATTATTAATGATGACCTGTGACGACTTAGAAAAATGGTCACTATAAATTTCAATTATTAAATTTTTATATTTTTAGTGACATTTTCAATGTCACTATAATTTTTATATCTATATGTATATGTTTTACATAAAATCACACACAAACTAAATGCCTGAAGGTAAGCATTGCTGAAATCATTGTATGGCAATTAGACCAGAAAAAAAATAAGAATTTCTGCAGTTAAGCATTGTAAAACATTTTCTGTTTCCGTTTCGAAAGAAGATATATATGTTTCTGCAACATGGTGACATGTGATTTCAAATATAAGATAAGAACCAGTTCGAAACTCATATCGGAAGATAGTTCCCTACCGGACAGCTAGGAAACATCAGTCTAACATATTTAGTATGTCCTTCCAGGTAATAAGAGTGCTTCCCGCTGGCTCCTACGAGCAGAAACTTGCCTAAATGCCTTTAAAACATCTGCATCAAAAGAAAAAGAACCGATTCATGTTAACAGTAAAGATGACATTAGAGTGAAACCCGAAGTTCGATATCAGATATATATGGCTTTGAGATTATGACTATAGGCAAGGGAATTCATCTGCTGATGCATGACAGAATTGGATTTAATGTTAAGCACTGCAAATGGAATGATTAATAAATACTTGATGGTCATATCTTTTCGGATTTTGATACGGCTCAAACGTCTGTAACAAGACTGCAGGCCGGGAAAACAGACATAGATAGACATAAATCTTCAACATGATGCCATTACCTGTTTCTAAAACAAAGATATGAGAATTAAATGCAATTAGCATGGTGAATGCTGCATGACAAGGCATATTAAAGCTAATTAGCCAATGGTTTGTGAAACCAATCTCTTAGACCTAAGCCCTTTGGTCGATTCCGAACGGTATAGGAAGCGCTAAGTTCCGTCCAAATGTAGCAACTAATTGACTTACTACCAGAAAATTAATAGTACCAGAGCAAGAGTCATCTCAATTACCGACATTACCGATCAAAAATATGTGATATCCGAGCACCATGTGCTATATGCTTCAGTGATTGGTTGCTAAGGGTTTAGCTATATGTTACACGCAATCTTTTCAGGTAAACAACGGTACTTATTGATTGTAACGGCACCTGAAAGTTTGTTTGTTTGCTCTGATGGCAGTATAGGATACTAGAGGAAAGTGTGTCGTGTGCTAAAAAGGGAAGCACGATACAACTCAGGACTGCAGCATTGCAGTTCAACAGACTTATGATCTATGAACAGAGTTACTTAGAATCCATAACCTCAGATATTCTTTGAGCTCTGATCTAGCCATGGCACTTTAGAAATGACATATCCATTTGAATCTTTATCGATTCATACTTTATCGTATGGTTAACTTGTGATTCAAGAAAGGTGCATCACTTAAGGTCCTATACATAGCTTGTCAACAGGGTTACCGAGTAAACACATAATCAATTGGCCTTTATAACAACAGGATATTCCCATCTCAGTAACCTTAATCAGTTAAAGAATCAGTCGATTTAACGCATGACACGTGTGAAAAAGACTCTAACAAGCGATCGTCCTCTGTTTTTTTTCTTGTCGGAATATGTCCTTGATGGGCTAGACTATGACATACGATACTCAATAAATTTCTGTTCAAAACACGACACATGTGATTAAAGTATTGTCGTGAAGCTGTCGGGCGGCTCTAAAAGAAATACCAAACAACTGCATCGTGCACGCCGGGCACGTGTTAAAGAATGACAGAACCGGCAACCTAAATAACATAGCAATGAATAATGCATGCATCATTACCTCCTTATAAGTGGAAGTTTTCATGAATAAAGCACATTATCTGTCAACACAAGGTTAAGCTAACAGTTATCAATCTCGGTTTCCACTTGAACTAATATAAGTGCTTGAACTTACATTATTCAGGAACTAGATGAGCCCCGATCCACGATCAGCCATGTCGGAGGTGGCCAAAACATAGCCAGATATTCCGGGAAGAGTTCAAGAGGACCGCTAGACTGATCTGCTAAGTTGAACAATCCGACTTTTCCATTCTTGAACTCCCAAAGTTCATCGTTGTCATTGTCTTCTTCATATCGTTCTTTGTTCAAGAGATGCTCGATATCGGTTATTTCATCGACATAAACAATGCAGTTCCCACGGCAACCTTTGGAGTATTGAGCTGAAAAGGAAAATGAACAATCAGTGCTCACGAAGAACACTTGATCACCCAAATCATTCACCTCCACCCAATCATACTTATTCTGCTGATGAACACCACAACAAGGGATCCGTTTGTAAACTCTGAATTTCACCGGTACATGATCGTCTCCGGTTTCATTAACGAAACCATCAATTTTTCGATGATAATAAACTTGATCACCGCAGATATCGAAGTCTCGCACAACCAAGTAAAGCTGACCACAGGATTCCACGAAATATCTTTCACATTCCGGGGCCATTGGATCCAGAGGTGAGCGAATCTCTTCCAAATATCTTGAAACATGGCAGAATTAGACCTTGGCAGTCCTTCGAATTTGTTCTCAATCAATATACAAACAAAGCTTCATGTTGAGAAATGAAATTTAAGATAATGAAATTTAATATACAAAAAAAATTAATATTCATCTTGGGGTAACACTTAAACTTGAGACACTGAAAATCTGATTCGATGTTTAATATAATGTAAATGTTCCTGTTTCATTTTTTCTACGACTAGAGTTACACCTTTCGTTTTTGTAGGGATTGAGTTTAGAAAAAAAATTGTAAGTCGATCTTAAAGCAACAATTCATGCTTGATATGATATACATGTATGCATGCATGTGTGTTGTAATACCCATTTTTGTCCGGGCCTAAACCCAAACCAGCCCAACCCAACATTCAAATTAAATAATAAATAAGCCTTTATTTACAACCCAATCTAACATAAACCTAAAAAAACCCTAATCCTAAACACCCAAACCCTAGCCGCCACCAACCCCTCATCTGCCAAGCCACGCCGCCGCCAACCGTTCGAGCCGCCGCCAACCGTTTGAGCCGCCACCGTCTCGACAACCAACCAGCAGCCGCCACGTCACCCGCACCGCCCAAACCTGAAAAAGCAGAAAATTTTGTCAGAACCACTTGTTTTTCTTTTCATTTCTAAGTGGGTATTTAAAACCCAAATCAAAATGTAATGGGATCAGTTTTTGGGGGGTTCGAAATAAAAAACCAGAAAAAATTCTTTTCGTTTCACTATTCAGAGCAAATAACGCAGAAAAAGAAGAGGTTCGATCAACAAAAAATAAAATAAGGTACAAAAAATAATGAACAAATATTTCGGTTTTTGCTAGATCTATTCGTATAGGGTTAGATCTAACAAAAAATAAGGTTAGATCCAAGAAAAAGGAAAAAAAACGAACCTCGAGCTTCATTTTCATCATCTCCGGCGACCACAGACGGTGGTGGCCGTTGCCGGTGAGCGGCGGCGCACGGCGGCGCTCGCGGACGTCGACGGCCAGCCACCGGATAGCGCAGAGAATTTTGAGAGAGTCTAAATATTTTTTTTCCTTTACCACACACAAATGATTTTTTGTCCAAAATAGGGTATTTATACCCATTCCAAACGACGTCGTTTTGGCCCTCTGGTGACCCGCGTAGAAGCCCGACCCGAGAAGGAGAACCCGCGTGTTTTTGTTGGTTAATGGGGAAATTGCATTTTTGGCTCCTCAATTTTCATATCCTTTAATTTGCTTTTTATTCCATTTCGGTCACTATTTTTTTTCTCTTTCCCTTTCAAGCTTTATTACTATATATTTGTTATTATTATTCGTTCTTTCATTAAATTAGTTTAGCATCAATATACCATTATTATTTATTATTTTTATTGTTAATATTATTACATAGTAATATTATTTGTAAAAAGGGGTATATATGTATTATATAAGGCTATATATACATATATATATATATATTGTATTCTTGTATATATTAGTTTAGCATCAATATACCATACTAAATCAACACGGTACCAATTTTGGGCGTCGTGGGGGTGCTAATCCTTCCCCACGCGTAACCGACTCCCGAACCCAAATATTTTGAATCTCTGATTGATTTTTAACGGTGTCTGGCCTACCATAGTGGCCGGTGGCGACTCCACACTCATTTTTCCATTTTTCTACTTCCCCCATTTTCAAAATATTTTCCAACACCATCGTTTCTTCAAAAATCAAAAACCCTTTATCACAGATGGCGACTCCGCTGGGGACACTTTTAAGAGAGTCAGGCCAATGTTGATTTTTTGTTGTCTTGCAAGAAAGTAAAAATTCGATTTTTAATTTAATTTTTAATCTCTTTGCATTCAAGCATGAGCTATTCGGGCTCCGAAACCGTTAAGTGGGAGTGATTACTTTGTCTCGTGGGGTGGCCACCTCCGTATAATGTTGTAATTCACTTTCGGGATATGATCCTTATATTTCGTGGGGTTTACGCCCTCGTATGGTATAAGGACTCATATCCTCCCGAATCGATGTCCTATTATCTTAGTAGGTAATAGCGACAGTTCGGGTACCCTTTAATACTCTAGATCCTAATTGCATATAGTGGCCCATAGAGCCTACCTTTTAGAGTCATACCGAAACTCTGCCCATTTAGCAGTCACCCTGTTAGGTCTTGCTTACTTGTTTATACCTTCATTTATTATTTGTGTATAGTTTTTTATTTGTTTTAATTTTATTTATTTATCGTTAATTTGTTCATTTATTCGAATCTGAACTGACCTATTTTCTCTCTTTTTAATCACTTCATATTATATTCATTCATTTTGCATTGATTGCATGACATCATTATTATATTTTAATTTTGCATTTCACAAGCATGAAGTACTGATTCACAATTGGTTCTCAGCAAAAAAAAAATTATCATCGGGAGAAAATTGGGTACCTAGATATCAATGCAACATTCAAAGTTGTGAATAAATCCCGTGAATTCAGAAGCTGAGCTATGAGAACCATATTTGAATCTGTACCTTTTCATCTAAGATCTGCACCTTGCATTTACATGCATTCATTTTTGAAATTTTAAGACTGATTCTTGGGATGCCCCGTGACAGTGATACTGGATAAAACGAAAAGCCAACCAATTCAGCACCCCTACGGAACCCGACAAAAAACTAAAATGGTGAACGAAGACAGATTAGACAGAATTGAGCAAACTCAAAGAGTCATGCAAGCGGATTTGGCTAAAAAGATGGAGGACCAATTAGTCAAGGCACAACAAGACATGATGGAACAGTTCAAGAAAACTCAACAAGACACACTCGGCCAAATAGCACAAATGTTGGGATTTAAGCTTCCTGAGCCAGGAGAGACATCTGTTGTAAATCCCACGATAAAACCCATGGATAGGGATGAAGGTCCTACATATCCTCCGGGGTTTACTCCTACACATGTTAGGATTCAAACTGACCCTCAGGTAATACTCTCTCGAGGAAAAGCACAACTTCATCAGGCTGGTGCCTCTTCCCCTATTAACTTAGCCTCCGCTTCAGAAAACAAGCCCAGGGGCAATGAAGTCGAAAACTTTGTCTCCGAAATGGACCAGTTGATCGAGACCGAGAAACCCATAATTGAAACCTCAAAAGAGACCGAGGATCGTTGCAAGCGACTCGAAGAGAAGATGGAAGCTATGGAGGTAGTTGACACTTTTGTTGGTTTTGATGCCAATGAACTTAGCCTTGTCCCAGATTTGGTGTTACCTCCTAAGTTTAAAGTCCCGGAATTCGAGAAATATGACGGGACGAGTTGCCCCCGTGCTCATCTTACCATGTTCTGCCGAAGGATGACAGGGTATGGTAGAGATGACAAGTTATTAATCCATTGTTTCCAAGATAGCCTGTCAGGATCTGCCACTAGATGGTATAATCAGTTGAGCCGACATCAAATAAAGTCATGGAAAGACTTGGCCAAGGCTTTTCTAGCACAATACCAACATATCAGTGATATGGTGCTAGACCGTTGGACCCTACAACACATGAAGCAAAAGTCCAATGAAAGCTTTAGGGAATACGCTCAACGCTGGAGGGACATGGCTGCACAAGTTCAACCCCCGCTTGGCGAGAAGGAGACAGTGGTCATATTTATCCAAACACTGGAAGGCCCGATTCTAGACCGCCTCATAGGAAATGCAACTACCAATTTCGCAGATCTAGTGCTATCAGGGGCGCTCATTGAGAATGCCATCAAGAACGGTAAGATTGACGTCGGTGGAGGTTCATCCCACAAAAAGCCCTCGTATGGGAGGAGAGACAATGAAGTAAACGCTTCAGAGGTTTGCAATGTTAGTTTCTCGAAACCTGTGATAGTGACACAACCCAAAGCTGCGAGTCCTCAGGGTTCCTCAAGCCAAGGTTCGGGACAAAGGAGGAATACAGAAAAGATAGAGTTTACGCCACTACCAATTTCTTACGGAGAACTGTACAAACAACTGTATAACAACCATTTGGTGGCACCATTCCATGAAGATCCAGTACAACCTCCTTTCCCAGCATGGTATAATGCCAATGCAAATTGTGACTATCACGCGGGGCAAGTAGGCCACTCGATCAAGACCTGCATAAGCTTCAAAAGGCTCGTGGAAAAATTTATTAAGCTTGGGGTGGTAAGTTTTGAAGACTCAGCTGGACCATCCACAAACAAGAATCCCCTACCGAAGCATGAAAGCGCCTAGTATGCCAGTGATGCCCCTTTCCATTTTTAAATGATATTATATGAAAATAGCCCATGTTTGACGGGCCTAGATATTGCACTGTTATGACCATAGTAGGTCCATTGTAGTTTTCATCTCTTTTAAAGTGATGACTTTTTGTATCTCACTTCCCAATATCAATGGTGGTGAGAATCTTTTGTGAGAGCCAAAAACTACAACCTTTAATAAAAGTGTCTTTTGTTCGTCTTAATCTAATTGTACTTGCACATAATGTAAACCAAGAGTTACATCACGACCATAACACGAGGCATCAAGAAAAGGCAATCGAATCCAAGAAAAGGCTAGGGGCATCATCGTCGAGTACTGTTTCCACAAAGGCAAAGATCTGACATCATAGAGTTAGGGGCATCCCTTTAAGGGGCAAAACATAATATGTCATTCACTCACCCATTAAGATCATTTCGCATTAACTGCATACATCATACTTGCATTTAAGTCACCATGCATTTAGACATATCACATGCATCCACAACACATTCATTTGAGCACACGAACAGGTCCAAGGAAGAGACCAAAGAACCTCGACTATGGGGGCAACAACATGATGGCAAACTTTTAGCCCCAAAGGAGGCCGAATACGCAGAAGCGTAAGCATCCAAAATCTTTGAACAAATACTGACTAGTGTTTTCTCTCCTTTTCAGGTCAATACTCTTTGTTATGGAGTAGAAGCTGAAAATTTCCAAATCTAGCCTCTCCGTCAGTGGTGTGGCAAGATCAAAAATCTTTCTGATCTAGCCTCTCCGTCAGTGGAGTAGCAATATCAAAATTCATTCCGATCTAGTCTCTCCGTCAATGGTGCAGTGGATCAAACCTTTTTCAGCTGGATCAAAATTTACATTGAGACTGTGCCTCTTCGTCACTGTTGTAGCTCGGTCAACTCCTGGTCTTGCCTCTTCGTCAGTGTTGTAGCTGGACCACATTTCTAATCCTGCCTCTTTGTCGGTGTTGTAGCTGGATCAAAATTTACCTTGAGACCGTGTCTCTTCGTCGGTGTTGTAGCTCGGTCAACTCCTGGTCTTGCCTCTTTGTCAGTGTTGTAGCTGGACCACATTTCTGATCCCGCCTCTTCGTCGGTGTTGTAGCTGGATCAAAATTTATTTTTTAGACCGTGCCTCTTCGTCGGTGTTGTAGATCGGTCAACTCCTGGTCTTGCCTCTTCGTCAGTGTTGTAGCTGGACCACATTTCTGATCCTGTCTCTTCGTCGGTGTTGTAGCTGGATCAAAATTGATTCTTTAGGACCGTGCCTCTTCGTCGGTGTTGTAGCTCGGTTGAATCTTGGTCTTGCCTCTTCATCGGTGTTGCAGCTAGACCAAACTTTACTCCTCGGATGTTACCTTAGAATTATAGTTAGAAAAAAAGAAAAAGAAAGAAAGAAAAAAGTAAACAAAAAATCAAAGAAAAATGAAAAAAGAAAAAAAGAAGAAAAAAGAAAAAAATTAAAAAAGAGAATCAAGGAAAAAAAGAAAAAAGATTAAAAGAAAAAGGAAAAGAAAAAAAGGAAAAAAAAAACTTCTTCTTCGATCATGTCTTTTCGTCAGAGTTGTAGCTTGATCAAGACTTTCTCCAGATCTTGCATCTTCGTCAGTGTTGAGCTGGATCAAGATTTTTGACTTCGACCTTGCCTCTTTGTCGGTGTTGTAGCTAGGTCAAACTTTATCAACTCATGGTCTTGCCTCTTCGTCGGTGTTGCAGCTGGACCAAATTTACTAACCCCCAACTTCAGATCCTGCCTCTTCGTCGGTGTTGTAGCTGGATCAACCTTATTAACTTCAGACCTTGCCTCTTTGTCGGTGTTGCAGCTGGGTCAAACTTTATCAACTCATGGTCTTGCCTCTTCGTCGGTGTTACAGCTGGACCAAATTTACTAACCCCCAACTTCAGATCCTGCCTCTTCGTCAGTGTTGTAGCTGGATCAACCTCACTAACTTCAGACCTTGCCTCTTCGTCGGTGTTGTAGCTGGGTCAAACTTTATTAACTCATGGTCTTGCCTCTTCGTCAGTGTTGTAGCTGGAACGAATTTACTAACCCCCAACTTCAGATCCTGCCTCTTCGTCGGTGTTGTAGCTGGATCAACCTTACTAACTTCAGACCTTGCCTCTTCGTCGGTGTAGTAGCTAGGTCAAACCTTACTAATTCCTGGTCTTGCCTCTTCGTCGGTGTTGTAGCTGGACCAATTTCATTAACCCATGATCCTGCCTCTTCGTCGGAGTTGTAGCTGGATCAAAGCAAGTCCAACAGAAATGTCGGCACAACGTGCTTAAACACGGTAAAGTTTAAGACAATGGACAATTCAAATGTCCATCCAAAATCCATTTTCACGAATGGTTAAAGGAAAATAAATCCTTTAAAAAATCCAATGTCACGATTGGTACAAACTGATTGTACCCAGGGGAATGGTACAACTAGCCCAGAGCAAACGGCTACTGGTAAAGGCAAGTCAAAACCGTTGATCCCTGTGCATTTGGGAAAAATGCAAAAGCAATCTAGGAGCTATGATGGGGATATCTTCTGGATCCAATGTTAACACTTTCGTTCTTGAATTTTGCCTCTTCGTCGGAGTTGCAGTTGAATCAGAGATTAGAACCTACATCATTTCGTTATGTCACCTCAAATCAACTGGATCAAATTTTGCAGACCTTGCCTCTTCGTCAGTGTTGCATCTAAGTCAAATTTTCTCCATATATTGCATCGTCGTCAGAGTCGAAGCAAGCTGAACTCATTTTGTCTCCCTAGTGGATCTCCCCAGTTTGAATATTTTGCCTACAAGAGCGGCCAAGCAGATCAAGTGAAACTCAAGAAACGGTGGTCGGAGAAGAAACTCAAACATGACCAGAAAAAAATGGTTATTCTTTTGTCTTTGCTCTATTCCTGTTACACAGCAATGAGCAAAGAGGGGCAACTGTAATACCCATTTTTGTCCGGGCCTAAACCCAAACCAGCCCAACCCAACATTCAAATTAAATAATAAATAAGCCTTTATTTACAACCCAATCTAACATAAACCTAAAAAAACCCTAATCCTAAACACCCAAACCCTAGCCGCCGCCAACCCCTCATTTGCCAAGCCACGCCGCCGCCAACCGTTTGAGCCGCCACCGTCTCGACAACCAACCAGCAGCCGCCACGTCACCCGCACCGCCCAAACCTGAAAAAGCAGAAAATTTTGTCAAAACCACTTGTTTTTCTTTTCATTTCTAAGTGGGTATTTAAAACCCAAATCAAAATGTAATGGGATCAGTTTTTGGGGGGTTCGAAATAAAAAACCAGAAAAAATTCTTTTCGTTTCACTATTCAGAGCAAATAACGCAGAAAAAGAAGAGGTTCGATCAACAAAAAATAAAAAAAGGTACAAAAAATAATGAACAAATATTTCGTTTTTTGCTAGATCTATTCGTATAGGGTTAGATCTAACAAAAAATAAGGTTAGATCCAAGAAAAAGGAAAAAAAACGAACCTCGAGCTTCATTTTCATCATCTCCGGCGACCACAGACGGCGGTGGCCGTTGCCGGTGAGCGGCGGCGCTCGCGGACGTCGACGGCCAGCCACCGGATAGCGCAGAGAATTTTGAGAGAGTCTAAATATTTTTTTTCCTTTACCACACACAAATGATTTTTTGTCCAAAATAGGGTATTTATACCCATTCCAAACGACGTCATTTTGGCCCTCTGGTGACCCGCGTAGAAGCCCGACCCGAGAAGGAGAACCCGCGTGTTTTTGTTGGTTAATGGGGAAATTGCATTTTTGGCTCCTCAATTTTCATATCCTTTAATTTGCTTTTTATTCCATTTCGGTCACTATTTTTTTTCTCTTTCCCTTTCAAGCTTTATTACTATATATTTGTTATTATTATTCGTTCTTTCATTAAATTAGTTTAGCATCAATATACCATTATTATTTATTATTTTTATTGTTAATATTATTACATAGTAATATTATTTGTAAAAAGGGGTATATATGTATTATATAAGGCTATATATACATATATATATATATATATTGTATTCTTGTATATATTTTTTACGTTTATATATGTATTACATGTCGATATCATATATATTGTACATATTCAATATTATTGTTCTCATTAGTAAACTTTGTATATTATATACGTATACTTCTTTTTAATTATATTATTATTATTATTATTATTATTATTATTATTATTATTATTATTATTATTATTATTATTATTATTATGTATTCTTTCCCCTTTTCTTTTTATATGTAAACATGCTTTAAATATATAATTAAGGAAGTAAATTAAATATATATAGTATAATTTAGAATTTATCATTAACATATAGATATAATATTTTATTGATTTTATACCTTATTTAGATTGTTTGCTCATATAATTCCCTATTTAATTTTATGTACTTATTTGTGCATATTTTATACCTCATATATATATGATAATATGTGTATATTATTTTACTATATAATATATGTGTATTGTAAACACATAATAATAATATGTATATATATATATATATATATATATATATAACTATGTAAATTATGCCATGTTATTGTCACATATAGTACTTTCTTTTTCGAATATATTTTTGTATTTATTTTAAAAATTTGTTTTGGTATTTAAGGGATATTTTCCACTTTATTTCGGAAACCGATTTGAAAGTGGTATCCTGACCTATTCAGGTGTCATCTTCCTCGACTATCGTAAATAAAGAAATATTCTCCTTAGATTTTTTTTGGGATTAAAAATTAATTAAATTTGAATTTTTTTATTTTTTGCAAGACCATACTAAATCAACACGGTACCAATTTTGGGCGTCGTGGGGGTGCTAATCCTTCCCCACGCGTAACCGACTCCCGAACCCAAATATTTTGAATCTCTGGTTGATTTTTAACGGTGTCTGGCCTACCATAGTGGCCGGTGGCGACTCCACACTCATTTTTCCATTTTTCCACTTCCCCATTTTCAAAATATTTTCCAACACCATCGTTTCTTCAAAAATCAAAAACCCTTTATCACATGTGTATTAATGTATTCCATGCTTGCAGGAGGATTTCTTCCATGACAATCATGGAAAAGATTCTTCACTAGTAATACTAACAAATCCTTTAAATGTGATATGATTTTCCATCAGCTAAGTTCACACTTTCTATTGAACAATTTAATAATGAAGTCTGCACTGTCTTATACGTACAATTAACTCTGTAAAAGCTTTCATGGCGTATATATATGTATGTTTAACTTTGTAAAATATATAGATAGATAAATATAGAGTATGTGATTTTCTTGAAATTATGCTTCATTTAACATTGTATATGACTAGCAAGAGGAGAATTACAATCCCTTTGTATTACCTCATACTTACTAAACATTGCTTTTGAATAGTGTCATTATTAACATTTAAGACTGAGATTTTTCCTCTTCTTCCCAAAATTGATTTTCTTACTCCCAAAATTGACCCTAACACAAACAAATACATAGGCAATAACATGACAAAGAGCAAGCATGTAATCGACACTTGGGCTCGATTTATGGTCTCATTTCAACCATATATCAAATTTGCAAAGCATAAGAGAACCGTATAGAAACACCCACTCTCCTTTCTAGCTTATCCATAGCTGATTTCGAGTATCTCATCGAAGAAGAGCTTATCAATACCAATCTTGCTGGTATGAACTTTTAAGAGAACTCTCTTGCAATGCTAAACACCACGGTACTTGCGTCAGTGTTCTTTAATTTGGGGTCGTATGCAACTATTGGAGAGGTCATATTCCTATGCCACCAAAATCTCCTACATTGCCAAATCAACTCCTCTTCCTTGTTAATTTTACTACGAGGAAACCTTTTCATTCCTAAATCGTCACTCATGATATGATGAAGGAATGGAAAGGTTTCCTGTAGGATAATTAACATGGAAGAGGAGTTAATTTGGAAAAGTAGGAGAGTTTGGTGGAGTAGAAATTTGGATTCTCCAAGAGTTACATACGAATCGAAATTAAAGAACACTAACACGAGTATCGTGGTGTTTAGCAATGCAAGAGAAGAATTCTCTTAGAAGTTCATACCAGCAAAATTGGTAATGATAAGCTCTTCTTCGATGGAGAGATACTCGAAATCAGCAATAGATAAGCTAAAAAGGAGAATGGGTGTTTCTATACAGTTCTCTTATGCTTTGCAAATTTGACATATGGTTGAAATGAGACCATGAATCTTGCCCAAGTGTCGCTTACATGCTTGCTCTTTGTCAGGTTATTGCCTATGCATCTGTCTGTGTTATGGTTAATTTTGGGAGTAAGAAAATTAATTTGGAAGAACAGAAAAAAAAACACTTAGTCTTAAATGTTAATAATGACATTATTCAAAAGCAATGCTTAGCAAGTATTAGATAATGCAAAGCAATTGCAATTCTTCTCTGACTAGCCATACACAATGTCAAAATAAAACACATTTTTCAAAAAACCCACACACTATATATCTATGTACGTATATATATTTATAATTTGAAAATTTTTACAGAGTTAATCATACATATAAGACATCACACGTCTCAGAACTGAATTATTCAATTGAAAGTGTGAACTTAGCTAATGGAAAATCTTATAACATTGAAAGGAGTTGTTGGTTTTAAACAGTGAAGAATCTTTTCCAAGACTGTTATGGAGGAAATCCTCCTGCAAGCAACACATACATTGATACACACATGCATGCATACATGTATATTAGATCTAGCATGAATTACTACTTTAAAATTGACTTACAATTCTTTTGTTGAATTCAATCCTTGCAACAATGGAAGGGGTAACCCTGGCTGTAGAAGAAACATAAACAAGAACATTTATATTATATTAAACTTGGAATCAAATATAAGTTAATTGTAGCCTCTAGCTCGAACAAAATTTACCTTATATAGCGAAAAGTGCATGATCGGCTACGGTTTGAAATATCATGAATAATTTATGGGCAGATAGACTGGGATGTAAGTGAAGCAGAAGCACAAAATGAAACTTTCAAGGCAGAATAATTGAGGCTATGGAAATAAGAGGGAGTTGAAATGGCTAGGTTTGGATGGAATTGAAACATAAGCACAAAAAGGAACATCTAAATCGGAGTAGTTGAATTGATTACTTTGTGAAAGTGGGTTTTTATTGGGGAAATAGGAGATTGGGGATGTAAGTGAAGCAGAAGAACAAAGTGAAAATTTCAAGGCGGAACAATCGAGGCTATAAAAGTAAGAGAGGATCAAAACAATTAGTTTTGGATGTAAATGAAGCAGAAGAACAATGTGAAACTTTCAAGGCGAAATAATCTAGGCTATAAAAGCGAGAGCTAAACGAAACAACTAGTTTTGGATATAAGTGAAACAGAAATATAAAAAGAAATGTTCATGGCGGAGTAATTGAGGCAATAAAAAGATAAGGGGAATCGAAAAGGCTGATTTTGGTTAGGTCGCGTGACTTCCTTCAATTATTAGGTTCTTGTTTTGAGTTGGTTTGAACGGATGTAAGTGAAGTAGAAGCACATATTGAACTTTCAAGGTGGAATAATCGAGGCTATAAAAGCAAGAGGAAATTGAAACAACTAGTTTTGGATGTAAGTGAAGCAAAAATATGAAGAAAAAAAAACGTCCACAATGGTGTAATCCAGGAAAGAAAAAGAAAGAGGAAACTAAAACGACTAGTTTTGGTTAGGCCACGTGATTTCCTTTGGAATTAAAATTTTGTTTTGAGTTTGTTTGAACGGATGTAAGTGAAGCAAAAATATAAAGTAAAATTTTTTGAAGGCGGAATAATCGAAGCCATAAAAGTAAAAGAGAATCGAAACAAGCAGCTTTTGATGTAAATGAACAGAAATATAAAAAGAAACGTCTATAACGAAGTAATTGAGACAATAAAAAGAAAGATGGAATCGAAACAATTAATTTTGGTCACGCTACATGACTTCCTTCAGTTATTATTTTTATTATGAGTTGGTTTCAACTTGATTGATAATAAAAAAATTCAATAGAAAATGATTTTGAACTTGTGATTTTAAGATGATTTTTTATTTGCCTTATGATATTTTAATTAATTATGGATAAATATTTGGCATTACGTCAAAGATTATTACTTGTTACTCATTAAATTAAGTATTAGAGAGCATCCCCAAACTTCAACTCTAACGTTTCAGTCCAAACGTTTTTTTTGCATTGCGTTATCTCTTGGTCTAATTAAAGGAAGTCACGTGGCCTAACTAAAATCAAAGAATAAAAATCTTTTATCTCTTTTTTTAATAGAATTTTTCCGTTCTTTTTCGGTGCCTCACACTAAAAAAATACGTTTAGGGGTTAGAATTAAGGTTTTAGGTAAGGGTTTATGTTTAGAGTTTAGAGAATTTGGGGTGAGTGAATTTTTAGTGTTTAGGGTTTAAGATTTAGAATCTAGGGTTAAGACTTAGAATTTGATTTTTAGTGTTGGGTCATAGATAGAAAGGGGCAAATGATTTTTGTCCCTTTTTTGCGCACCTATTCATGCCCCAAGCTAAAAAAATAGTTTAGGGTTTAGAATTAAGGTTTAGGGAATTTAAGGTATAATATATTTTCAAGGTTTAGGATTTAGGGTTAAAACTTATAATTTATTTTTTTAGGGTTGAAGTATAGAGAGTGGCAGAGGGTTTTGGGGCATAGAAAGGGACAACGAATTTGGGGTATGATGTATTATCTGTTCATACGTATTCTTAACCATTTGACAATGCGCATACACCTTGCAGACAAAGCGGTTTGAACCTCATTCGCCTAAAATGAAAATCATCCGCTTTTTCACTGGGACCACTTGTTGAGTTCGGTGTTGGGGCATAATTATATTTCTTGAAAATTTAAAATTTTGTATATTATAAGTATTTTAATATTTTTTATTGATACTCTAATTTTGTACTCCTAAAATTTTATAATTTTACATCCTTAAAATTTTAATATAACTTAATAAAAAATCACACCCTGACATGAAATTTTCATTTTCGGACTAGTGTTGGCAGTTGAGTAAATACATGAATACTTTGCAAATGTGGGTTTTGATTGGGATAATGAGAGATTGGGGATGTATGTGAACAATGTGAAACTTTTAAGATAGAATAATCATGGTATGAAATCAAAATGAAATTCAAACCGTTGGTTTTAATGTAAGTGAAACAGAAGCATAGAAAGAAACATTCATGGCAGAGAAAAACATAAAATTCTACGTTCGTCCTGTTATTTTCAAACTAGTTTTACAGTTCAGTAAATACATGAATAGAGAAAAATATATTTCTCTGTTTAATGGATCATTTTTTATCTCGGTGAATAATAATTTTGTTAATGAAAACCACGACAACATCAACACGGAAATAACACCTTATCACTTTTGGAATGGCCAATTGTAAAAAAAGAAGGCGCTTGTAGTTCGGTCGGTGGCCGCTTTTGGAATGTCTAAACTACTTGTAATCTTTCAAATATTTAAACTTGAGGCACTGAAAATTTGATTCGATGTTCAATATAATGTAAATGTTCTCGTTTTTTTCCTACGGCTAGGGTCACCCCTTTCATTGTTGCAAGGATTGAATTCAACAAAAGAATTGTAAGTCAGTTTTAAAATAGTAATTCATGCGTCATCTAATATACATGTATGCATGCAGGTGTGTATGTATATATTCCTTGCTTGCAGGAGGATTTCTTCCATGACTGTGATGGAAATGATTCTTCACTCGCAATACCAACAACTCCTTTCAATGTTATAAGATTTCCCATCAACTAAGTTTACGATTTCCATTCCATAATTCAATGTTATAACATCGAAAGGAGTCGATGGTTTTCACCAGTGAAGAATCTTTTCCATGACAGTCGTGGAAGAAATCCTCCTGCAAGCAAGAAACACATTGATACACACATGCATGCATACATGTTTTTTTTTGATCGATAAGCGTATGATTTTATTCGAAGAAGAGAATCATACAACCCCCCATATGCCTCCTTAAAAAACCTCCCTAACCTAAATTGGAGGAAAAAGAGTGCATCATGGGAGGAAAATCACAAGGACATACCCCAATACTGGCCAATAAAACCCTTACAAAATCATCCCATCATCCGCAGTAGCATGAAGCCACGACACTCTATCCACCCCCCTTTAGCTAACGCATCGGCGAAAGAATTCGCCTCACGGAAAGCATGATGAAAACATACACATCGAAGCTGTAAACATGCATAATCAATCTCACGAAACAGCCCTCTAGACCTCCATGGTCGTTTTTCCTTGTGCAGCACCCAAGATAAAGCTATTCGCGAATCAGATTCGATAATAAACGAACCCTCCTCCTTCCATCGTGAGTCGGCCAGCAAACGAACCGCATACCAAATTGCCCAAACCTCAGCTTCATTCGATTCCATACACCCCAAAGGTCCCGAAAAAACAGCCAACACCACCCCCCTCGCATCCCGTAACACACCCCCACATCCCGCCATACCTGGCTTTCCCCGTGCCGCACCATCCACGTTAAACTTTAGAACACCTTCTATCGGTGGGCACCAATGTATTCCTGCTCTAGGCTTCACTGTGCTCGACGGCAAACACATCACCGGCTGCTCCCACCAAGCAGACTCGGATAGAACCTCACCATGGGCTGAGAATTTAAGCCAATAGAACGACCGAAGCTTGATAAGGAATAGCAACTCATTGACATCCAATTGTTTCTGATTGAATATGACTTCATTCCGCGCAAGCCATAAAGACCACAGTACCGCTGTGCAACCAACCATCCACCACGCTCTCCCTTCTCCCGACAGCACCCCACTAAAACATTGCAAGAGAAAATCCGCAAGAGATTTCGGATTCGCCCAGGCCAGCCCCCACCAACAGCGAAACCCCGTCCACACGCGGTTCGCAAATGCGCATAGGAAAAAAATGTGCTCTTCCTCGTCAACCCCCTCCCCACACCACACACAATTAATTCCGGCTAAAGGCACGCCCCGAATACTAAGCATAGACAACGTTGGCAAACGGCGTAGTTGTACGAACCAAAGGAAGCATTGCACCTTCGGAGGTACTTCAACCTTCCACACATTAAGGCCTTCAAAAACATGATCAGATAGACCCAACGTAGACATCAATTTCATCAAATTCCCCACTGAAAAATGACCAGCCGCATTCGGTTTCCACACCAACACATCTCCTTCACTCTCCCTCAAGAAAAACCCCTTTACAATCGCACGCAACTGGCTTAATTGATGCTGTTCAAAAGAACGCAAATCACGACTAAAAAACAGCAACCATTCCGCATGGTTCAATGTGCCTTGTCGCGCATATTCACATACCACTGCTGCCTTGTTGTTCGCACATCGAAAAATGTTCGGAAAAACCTCACAAAGAGGCTCCTCGATACACCAGCGATCGTACCAAAATAACACCCTTTTCCCGTTCCCTATGTGCCACAAGAAGCAATCGTCACGCAAGAAATTACCCGCGACATCCCCTTCTTGTATCTCGACAATTCTCCTCCAAACGAAAGACATGTGCTGTTTTCCAACCACATTCGGCAGCCTCCCCCTCATTGCAACGCCATACTTAGCTTCCACAATCGATTTCCACAAAGCCTTGGGGGAATCAGCATATCGCCACAACCATTTAGCAAGCAATGCTGAATTTCGAAGCTCAATATTTGCTACTCTAAGACCCCCTGCCTCCTTCGGCCGACACACTTTCTCCCACGCTACTCGGTTCATTTTCCTTTTTAAATCCGTATCGCCCAACAAGAATGCCCGCCGTATCTTCTCAATTTTATTCAATACTGTTTTCGGCACCCGAAAAATGCTCATATAATATAGAGGCAGCGTAGAGAGCACCGAGTTCACTAAAGTCACCCTTGCGGCAAAAGACAAAGAATTCTTTTTCCATCCCGCTAAACACAAACGCATCCGATTAATTACCGGCTCCCAAACCTTACCATTTCGTGGATTAATTCCTATCGGAATTCCCAAGTATTTAAAGGGAAGTTCAGCTCGCACACAACCCAACTCCTTAGCCATCGCCAATGCCACTGTCTCCTCTAATCCCACAGCATACATCGCCGATTTGGCATAATTTATTTGCAGCCCCGAACCATACTCAAAACAAGTCAGCACACGCTTCAAGTTTCTAGCAAAATCAACATTCCCTTGAATGAAAATAACCGTGTCATCGGCAAATTGCAAGTGCGAGAGTCGATAATCCGCAGCCACACTCACACCTCTAATCAGCCCCAATCCCTCCGCATTTACCAAGAATTGATGAAGTGCTTCCGCGACAATCACAAAGAGTAACGGCGACAAGGGATCACCTTGTCGCAATCCCCGTTCCATAGCAAACTCCGGTGTTGCACTACCATTTACAAGTACCGAAAGCCTTGCTGTACCCACACAATTCCGTATCCAAGTCCGCCATCTCACCCCAAAGTTCATCCGATCCATAACATCCACAAGAAAATCCCATTTTATGCAGTCGTATGCCTTTGCAAAATCAATTTTCAGCACTACACCACCTTCACTAAACCGTCACTTCCTAAGTGAATGAACCACTTCATTGGTTAACAAAATGCCATCAACAATCTGTCGCCCTTTTATGAAGGCAGATTGTTCTTCACTAATCACCGAATGGAGAACTTTTTGAAGTCTACCCGCCAAGACTTTCGCCACAATTTTGTACACCGCGTTTAATAAACATATCGGCCGAAAATCACTAATCACCTGTGGGTTCTCTCGTTTTGGGATCAATACAACAAACGTCGAGTTGGCCCCTTTCGGCAAAGAGCCATGCGCGTGGAACTTCTCAAACAAACGCCCCAAATCATCCTTCAAGAACTCCCATCCCCTCTTAAAAAATGCGAAACTAAATCCATCCGGCCCCGGGGCCTTCGCGCCTTCACAACTCATAATAGCATCTCTAATTTCAGATAACAAAAACTTAGATTCTAACAAATCGGCATCCTCCTTCTCCAGCCTACAAAACCGCACAGCAGCTTCCAACATTCCATGGCAAGGTCGACGAGCAAAATGCTTTCGAAACTCAACCTGAATATGGCGCTTAAGCCTCTCCATATCCTCTACCCATGCACCATTGATCCGCAATCCCATAATCTGATTTTTTCCAGCTCTAAGTTTAGCACTTCGGTGAAAAAATGAGGTATTACGATCCCCCGCTTTTAGCCAAAGAGCTCGCGACTTCTGTCGCCAAACCGATTCCCTGTACTTATGCAGCCTCCACAACTCAATTTTCAGCCGACACATCTCAGCCTTCCGATGTTCTCTATCACCCGATACATCTACCACCTCATCTAGTCGGTCAATCTGTTCCGTCACCTCGCCAATTCTCGTGTCAATATGTCCAAAACAGTCCTTGTTCCAAGTGCGCAAAAATTTTTTCAACTCCCTTAATTTATATTGCATCGAGTGCCCCCCAAATTCAACCGAAATTCGCTCCCATTCTTTCGCCATTAACTCAACATGTTCCTTCTTCTCAAGCCACACATTTAGAAACCGGAACGGACGAGGTCCCCAATCACTATCCTTGTGTCAGGCGAATCGGCGTATGATCAGAAATTCCCCTCGGCAAGACCAATTGATATATCGAAGAGAAGCGATCAATCCACTCCCTTGACACCAAGAACCTATCAAGGCGACACACCTTGTTCCCCGATCCGAACCAAGTAAACCTCTTTCCCACAACTTTGATATCCATGAGGCCGACGTCCTCCACAAATTCATTGAAATTCTCCATTCCCCTCGATGCATCAACACATCCACATCTCTCTTTCACCTCCCGCACCGTATTAAAATCACCTCCCATGCAACACGGCCCATCTAATTCCCCAACTAGCCCCCGGAACTCCCCCCATACCCGATCTTGAGCTTCAACCTCGCAAGGAGCATACACATTAATCATCCAGCATATCCATTTCTCACTCACCCACTCCCCTTTAATCACAATAAAATGGCGTGCTACCCGAGTTTCTATCTTTCGGAATTTAACACTATCCCAAATTAACATTAACCCCCCTGATCGGCCCACAGAAGGTTCTAAAACAAAATCGAAATTATCCGATATCCACATTTTACTTACCCCATTTGCTGATAGCTGCTCCAATTTCGTCTCTTGCAGCATCACCATCGCACATTGGTGTTGTCGCACTCGGTCACGAACTGCACGACGTTTCGCGGCTGCACCCAAACCGCGAACGTTCCACGACAACACCCGCATCACCACTTGCTATTTATTTTCAATACGCGCCTCAATGATGCGCGCAATGTCCTGAACAACCGCTTCCTCGTTACCTACTGTCGAAGCCCCTATCAACCTGCCCAGATCAAGTGTCTGTTTTGCCTCTTTCAAAATTACCCTCTTCCTATTTACAAAATCTGAATCCGATAAGGATCCATTAGCAACCCCCGTGTCTTCCTGTAGTTTCTTCTTCGGCCTGCCGCGAGCCTTCTTTGTCACTTTCGTCACCGCCTCAGCCCTTTCCTCCGGATTCAAAACACTTATCAAGATATTAGATAAGCTTCTCACCTTACGAAGGACTCCATTATGTTCAATATACTGCGCATCCGAGGCCCTCAATTGTACATGCCCATCATCGATAAACTCCCCCAGCGTTTCCGCAGCATTATACACTGTCTCCTCCCTCTCAGCCAAATTTCCCGGTATTCCCTCTCCTACACAGCAAGTAAAATGATCCATATCGCGGCTTGTGCATTCCCCAATTCGCTCCCTAACCATCAAATCCACCTCCTCAACCGCTGCCAATGAAGTCCCCTGGACACACTCCGCCCTACATACTTCAAGTTGAGCCATATCTAAACTTTTATGCTCGATTGTCCCCTCTCTGTCTATCAAAGCGATCACCTCATCCGACACCCATGAAACATCTCTACTTGGTGAAACCACCCGCAAATCAATTTGTTTTTCATACGCGCATCCTCTCCTTATGACATTGGCATCCAGATTCGAATCAATTTCCTGTACCTCTCTGGAAAATAAATTTGCTTCCTCACCCATAAAACTATCTTGAACAAATGAATTTAACAACGGATCACTGTCATTCGACTTAGTATTTTCCTTCGGAACATGAGCTCTATGCAAACTAGATTCCGAGGATGATTCCATTTCCTCTTCCTCGTCCCTATCCGCTGATCTTACCTCTCTCTCCCATTCTTGCACCCGAATACTATAACACGTCCCCTCTACCTCCAATTCCAGCAACTCATCAATCCTATCGATCTTATTTGTTTCAATTAGAATTCTACTCCGCTCAAAAGAGGAAGGGGATATCGTCGACAAGTCTACCTTTACTAACGCTCCCCATTCTTTGGCAATATTTTCGAACGTCTCCGTTGCCCACGCGTGAATGGGAATCCCGCTTATAGCGAGCCAAACTCTTCTCGTCGACATATGAATTGTTGTCGCCCATGGGCGTACATCCACAAACCACTTCTCTAGATCATTCCTGGCCATAATGTCTATCTTTTCCCCCGCGTCGTTAGGCATCAAAAGCACCATTCGCCCGGCCATGTGCATAATTGAGAAACCCCTCACATTGTTCTCGTGTAATTCCTTTGCCAATTGCGCGATCGAGATCGAATTACGTCGCCATCCCACCACACAGGTTTTCAATATTTCCCATTTATCGCCATCAATTTGTCCCACAATTCTTCGCAACGGTATTGCTTTTGTTGTTGCAATTGGCTCTTGATCGTCCTTAGTAATCTCTTTTTCCACGGAATTCTTGTGTACTTGCGAGGGTTTCGTCTTATTATGCCTCACTTCCTTCTCACGCCGCGCAGAATCCCTTTCCCCATTTCTAGCAAATAGGACCGTGATTACCGATCCATAGAGGCGGAATCCATTCAACCGTTCGATTACCCTCTTAGCATCTTCAATTGTTGCCATACGAACGAACCCAAATCTCGCCCCATCTTTCCCTTTCTTCCTCGGTACGAATACATCCCTCACCACCCCATGCCTATCGAAAACTTGCCAAATCCCCTGCCAATGCAGTTGTGGCGGCAGATTCGACACAAAAAGAGTCCATACTCGGCCTCCGCCTTGCCACGTTCGGTGGTGAATACCCTGAGTCCGCCTATCGCTCATTTGCTAGAGAGAAAACTTACTTGGCAGACGAATTTTATCCGGTCATGCATACATGTGTATTAGATCTAGCATAAATTACTACTTTAAAACTGACTTACAATTCTTTTGCTGAATTCAATCCTTGCAACAATGGAAGGGGTCAGTCTGGCTATAGAAGAAACATAAACAAGAACATTTATATTATATTAAACTTGGAATCAAATATATATGCTGAATTCAATCCTTGTAACCTCTTGCTCGAACAAAATTTGCGCACTACAAAAAAAATGACATATAGCGACGGACGCTAAACTGTCGGTAAAACACCAAAAATCCGTCGGTATAGACTCTAAAACCTTTTACCGACGGCCCAAAGGGATATTCCGACAGATAAAGTGCCGTCGGTAATATGCTTGTCGGTATAAATCTATAGCGACGGTAATAACCGTCGGTATAGATGTTGGGACCCTATACCGACGGCAGTATCCGTCGGTATAGGTATAGACTACCCCGACAAAAAAGTGTATCTATACCGACGGTTTGTCCGTCGCTATAGACTTTATCTTTACCGACGATAAATCCGTCGCTATAGCCTTCATCTTTACCGACGGTTTTGTCCGTCAGTATAGATTTAATTGGCATTTTTTATTTTTAAAATATTAACAATTTTTTTATTTAATATTATTTTTTATTTTAAATATTAAAATTACTAGTACTATTATAACAAAATTTGACTAATTTTGTAAAGAGAAAAATGTCTAATTTAATCTTCGAATAAAAAGTATGTAAAGATAATCAATAAAATATGTACGAGCATATTACAATAAAAAGAAGTGTGCAAGCAAATATTTAACGTACATAATAAAAGCTAAAAATAATTTGAAGATCCTCCTCTATTGTGTGCTTGGATCATATTCATTTACATTCTCTTGATTTGTTGAAGGTAAGGATCGACCGGTACAATTAATTGTTGCTGAAGCACTAGTAGCATCATGTGTTGCCTATTAAAAGCAATGACAATAATGACATTAAATAAAAAATGGATGGAGTAATAAGAAAGTAAAATATTTTGTATACCTATGTATCAACCATACGAAGCAAAGCCAACATATCAAGCTGACCTATCAAGCTGGACTTCAATTTCTAGTGAATCTATTCTTATACAAGACTGATTCAAAGTATATGAATTAAAACATATTCATATTTCAGACTTACCAAATTCTTTATATATCATGATTTCTCACCAATTGATTCGTTCTGTCAACAAGAAAATAATCATATTATGTAATCAAACAAAGAAATCCAATGAACTTGAACAACATTTCTTCCCCATAGCGGACATACTTTGAACACCCTAGTCAAAAACGTTGAATAAACTAGCATGTCACTCATATCCAGAGCTAAAAGAACCATAATACATATGCCAAATGAAATGTAACAAGTAAAACAAGCTATCTAGATTTTTGCAACTACCTTTACATATTCGAAAGCACAAATAAGTCCATCTGTCCAAAGATCACTTCCTATTGCATCGACTCGACTTTGGAGATTCTTTTGGCAATCTTGTTTCTTCATTCCATTCCTAATGGAAGCTGAAAAACCATTACCTGTTTTATTCATCTTGCATCCTCAACTCTGCAAAACAAGTTCAAATTGCATAAGATAATTAATATTGTAATTACAATTCCACTTAATTATGGATTTAATTGGAACCTACTTTCCTCAAACAACGCATATATATGGGATGTTAGTAGTTGTTATTCGAATTTCAAGTGTCGAATATTGTATCTTTTTAAGGATTGAATAGGCATCAAACACAAATATTTTTGAGAAAATAAAGAATCCGGATTAAATCAAACACGGAGCAGATTGATTATACAGAAAGAATGGAAATCAAATGAAGAAATGAAGTAATAACGTGAATGAAATAAATCTAAAAAGCAAAGAACACCAAACCTGAAACTGTATAACAATGGAAGAAGAAGAAGAAGAGAGGAGGAATGGGTTAATTAAATGCACCGTGCACCGCTAGGAAGGAAGTGGGGAGAGTGGTGTGCTTGGCCGCTACCATGTTTGCCAACACTCTTGAGTTACAAATACGCATTTTTCATGCATTTTTTTCCTTCTCTTCACGATTCATTGACACGCACTCACTCATTCTTTTTTTTTTTGCCCTTCTAGTTTTTAGAATTCCGTCATGTCTAATTCGAACCGACTCACATCATATAGTTAATTTTAGTAGACGAGCAACTGCCATTGAAGAAAGAAAGAACATGAAAAGATTAGTTTAAAAAATGGGGAAAGAACAAAAACACAAGATTTATTTGAACACCCAAAAAACAATCTCTGGGTTGCATAGCACTAACATCACGAGCACAAGTCAATATTGTTCATTTTTGGAGACATCATGGATCGATTTTATCAGCTGAACTCAGGATATCCCCAACATTGAGCTTGAACCTAAGGGATCACACCTCTGGCCGACAAAGCCTCAAGAGAGCTGTGAATCCCACAGAGGACAATTCACTCTCACAATCGACCCAGCAAGTGATAACAAGCTATACAATAACAACAATATAGCTAAATATCAAGTAGGGAAAACAAGGTTTTAAAGGAAAATTACCTCTCTAGGTGGGGACTGTGAGAAGCTGAAATTGACTTTGGATTGAATAGCAAGCCTGACATCATCGCAATCGATGGTTTGCCTCCCGGCATGCTCGGAGTAAACCTGTGCATCCGTCAACACATCCACGACGTAGCGATACCATAGCTCAAGAAACTGATGGATAACGCGAGGTTCATATTCCTCAACGCCCATTGATTTCAGCAGTGACTTGACAATCTTAGCATCCCTCGGCAGATCCTCTTCTCTTTCTGCCATTGCCTTTGGATTTCCCCTAAAAGTTGATACAATTTTCAACAAATTGATGATTTGATTCCTGAACCTTAATTTCTCAGCGTACGAAGTACTAAAATTAACGAAACAAAGAAAAAAAGGATTCAAAATTCAAAAAACAAAAAACAAACGATACCCTACGGGAAGAAAGGATATGTGAAATTACCTTTGCAAAGAGATTTGGATGTTTCAGCTGCAGAGGGAGAGAGAGGCGATTAGAGCAATTAGGGATTGTAAGTTTGGTTTGAGATTGACTGAGAGTTTGAGTGAGAGAGAGAGGGGTTAAAACGGTAAGTTTTAATAAATTAATAAAAAATATTAAAAATATATATATACCGACAGACATAACCATCCGTCAGTACATAAAACACCTATACCGACGGTAATTATAAAAATCGTCGGTATACATAATATATATACCGACAAACTAACTCAACCATCAGTATAAACTATATCTTTACCGACGGTTTCTTGTCATCCGTCGGTATATCTAATGTCTACACCGACAAATATTTTAACCGTCGGTAAAAATCAAAACGTGTACCGACAATTTCTTTCTCCGTCGGTATATAGGGTATATACCGACGACTTTTGTCCGTCGGTATAAATAAGCGTAGGCATGCCTTGTATACTGATAAGTGCAGGATGATGAAACATCATGAATATGGGCAGCAACCTTAGTTGTAAGCCATTGATTGTTTCCAATCAAAATTCTTGATCTTTGTGTGCAAGTGAATACCACCTTTTGATTTGAATTCTTTGTGAAAGTGGGTTTTGATTGGGATAATGATAGTTTTGGGTTGTAAGTGAAGCAGAAGCACAAAGTGAAACTTTCAAGGCCTAATAATCGAGGCTATATAGAAAGAGGGGATCGAAACGGTTAGTTTTGGATGTAAGTGAAACAAAAACTCAAAGAGAAACGTCTATGTAGAAGTAATCGAAGAAATGAAAAGACAGAGAAAATCAAAACGGCTAATTTTGGCTAGACCACAAGGCTTCCTTGGTTATTAGATTTTTGTTTTAAGTTGATTTGAACTTAACTCAAAGTAAAAAAATGATGTAATAAATATAAAAGAGAGAATCGAAATAGCTAGTTTTGGATGTAAGTGAAACAGAAATTCAAAGAAAAACATCTATAGCGGAGTAATTGAGGAAATGAAAAGAATGAGAGAATTGAAATGGTTAGTTTTGATTTGGAGGTAGTAACTTTCTTAGATTATTAGATTTTTGTAATTTTGAGTTAATTTCAGCATAACTCAAAGTAATTTAAAACTCAAAACGTTAGTTTTGCTTAGACCACATGATTTTCGTGAGTTATCACATTTCTATTATAAGTTGATTTGAACTTGACTCAAAATATAAAAAAAATGAGGCAATGGACGAAAATAAAAAATCAAAACGGCTATTTTTGGTTAGGGCATGTGGTTTCCTTCGGTTATTAGATTACTATTTTGACTTGATTTATACTTGACAAAAAAGTAAAAAAAAACGAGGGAGTGAAAAAATAATTTATTTTGGGTATAAGTGAAACAAAAATACAAAGTAAAATTTTCAAAACAGAATAGTCGAGCCTCCTAAAACAAGAAGGAATTGAAGCTACTAGATTTGGATGTAAGTAAAACAGAAACATGAAACGAAACGTTTATAACAGAGTAAATCAAGGAGTGAAAGGGAAGAGAGAATCAAAACAACTAATTTTGAATTTAAGTGAAACAGAAACATAAAAAGAAGCGTCCACGACGGACTAATTCATGCCGTGAAAAGAAAAAAAGAATCAATACGGTTAATTTTGATTAGGCTGCGTAACTTTCTTCGATAATTAGAATTTTGTTTTGAGTTGGTTTGGACATGACTGATATTAAAACAATATTTTTTAATAAAAATGATTTTAGACTTATAGTTTTAAAATAATTTTTATTTATCTATGAAATTTTAATTTATCTGCATAAATATTTGACATTATGTCAAAGATTTTATTTTTTTTACTCATTAAATATTAGAGAGAATCTTGAAAGTTAAACTCTGACGTTTGCTCACTTTTTTTTACATTGCGTTTGGTGATCTAAGTAAAAACATTGGACTAGTGATGGCACAGGTTGGGTTTTTGTCGACCCGAAAATAATTACCATAAACTCAACTTTGATCTGACCTGCTCTATAAAATAATTAATTTTAAAGACCTTATTGTAAAAAAAATAATTTAATAGACAAAAGTATCAATAAAAATTTAATTTTAAAGATCTAATTATAAATAAAAATTAATTTTAAGGACCAAAATTACAAATATCCCTCAAAAAATATAAAGGAAATTTCACTATTAGTCTCAGATTGGATTGAATATATTCCATCCTAAACCTGACCCAACATCACCCTCAATAAAAACTTGACCCAAACCCGATTTTTTTTTACCAAATTGGACTTTTTAGGGCAAAATTTATGATCTTGTTTTTTCTTTCTTACTTTTTTGTTGATTTTTTATTAATGGAATTTCCTGGCTTAGTAAAAATATATAATAAAAATTAGAAGAAAAAACTCAATGTTTTTTTGGGTTAACTACACCGGATACTACTAAACTATAGCCCATGAGTCGAAAATATCACTGAACTTTAAAACTCTACAAAACTAGCACTGAACTTTAATATTTGAGTCGAAATTGCCACTCCACCGCTAACCGTTAACTCCCACGTTAAGTCAAAGCAACGCCGTTTTGAAGCCTAATTTGGCCCAAAACGACGTTGTTTTGCTAAAGGAAAAAAATTCGAACCATGCACTTAGGGTGGTTTGAACCCAGGACCTTTAAAAGGTAAAGCTAAGCTTAAACCATTGAATCAACATAAAATTATATAGTATTTTACCACAAATATTATATAGCTTAAACTACTTCAGATTAATTTAAATTATTTTATGAAATAAATAATATTAAAATATATTAATTATATATACTATATAAAAATAAAAGTGTATTGTTTTTATATAAATAATATTTATATTATAAATATTATATAAAAACTCTAAACTCTAAATCCTAAATCTTAAACTATAAAGCTCAAACCTCAAACCCTAAACTTTATGATTTGAGGTTTGGGATTTATAGTTTTTATATTATTTATAATATACATATATTGTTTTATGAATATTTTTTGTTTTTAAAAAAATAATATATATTTTTATTGATATATGTAAAAACAATATATTTTATATTATTTATAGAATTATTTTTTTATAAAATAATTTGGTTGAACTAAATAGATAAGTTTATATAATTTAAATAAAAATATTTTATTTTTATATTATTTATTATATAAAAATATTATTTTAAAAAATATAAATAATCCTTAAACCTTAAATCGTAAACTCTAAAGTTTAGAATTTAAGTTTGAGGGTTGGGGTTTGTGGGTTAACAATTTAGGAATTAGGGTTTTTATATATTATTAATAATATAAATATATTATTTTTATAAATATCTTGGGTTTTTTAAAAATAATATATTTATATTATTAATAATATATAAAAATAATATTTTTTTATTTATATATATGTGAAAATAATATATAAAAATAATATTTTTTATTTATATATATGTGAAAATAATATATATTTATATTTTTATATGTTAACATTATTTATTTCATAAAATAGTTTGAATTAATCTGAAGTAGTTTAAGATATATAATATTTGTGGTAAAATATTACATGATGTTATGTTGGTTCAATGGTTAAGGCTTAACTTTATCTCTTAAAGGTCTTGGGTTTAAACTACCTCAAGTGCATGGTTTTAATTTTGTTCCTCCAGCAAAATGACGTCGTTTTGGGCCAAATTAGGCTTCAAAACACCGTCGTTTTGACTTAACGGGGAGTTAATGGTTAACGATGGAGTGACAATTTCGACTCAAATATTAAAGTTCAGTGCTAGTTTTGAAGAGTTTTAAAGTTCGGTGGTATTTTGCGACTCAGAAGCTATAGTTTAGTGGTATCCGATGTAGTTAACCCATGTTTTTTAGAAAGTTAACCAACCAAGAATTAAAGTAATCATGGACAACCATGCAAGCTATCACGTACGAACGTTCTGCTATGAGGCACCTTTAGGTGTGACTAAAATAAGGCAGCCCTACACAAATGCTTGCCCGAATGGTAAGAATTTATGTTATAGTATAACAATTTGTGTAACTACACAAATTTTTACCTAATGCAAAATCTACACAAATTCTTACCAATTGATAAGAATTTATGTAGTTACACAAATTCTTACCCAATTAATAAGTATTCCGGCTCCATCTAAATTATTACCCAGTCCTACATAAATTGTAACACCCGAGTTTAGGGGTTAGGTGAAAATAATATTTTAATATTATTTGGGTTCAGTTTTATAATTTAAATAATGGTTCGGGTTTTGTTTTCAAATTAATTAATCTGATGATTGACTATGCTTTGGGATTAAACCTCAAATGGCCATGGATTATATGTCTTTATGAATATTTCATTTCATTAAGGGCAAGATGGTCCTTGGACCTTTAAAATTTAAAACAAAATAAAACACCCCATTTACTATTCATTGTCTTCCTCTTCAAAATTCCAACGTGAAATAGAGCTCATCTTCCCCAATATACTATTCCATTTCAAAGCTCCCTCATTTCAACTCCATTTTGAAAGGTAATGACATTTTTGACTTCCCCTCATCTCCCTCTCCATAATAGTACCTTTTATTTTCATTTTCATGGAGGTTTTAGAAAATGGCATTTTGGAAAGCTTGGATTAAAGATGAAAGCTTTATGTTGTAAAATTAAATGTTTTGATTTATTATGCTTAGTTATGATGTATAGAGGTCAAATGGTATAACATATGTGAATTTCAAATGGTTTTGAGCAATTTTCGGATTTGGGTTTCAAGGGGGTTTTTGGAGGGTTTTAAAGTGGTTTTTGGGGTGGTTTAATGTGGGTTTTTGGGGGCTGGTGTTAGTATGATATATGAGGGTCACTTTGGGTGTATTTGATGGTTGTTTGGATGCTTGAAATAGAAGATTTCAGTAGGTTTTATGGGCTGCTCGGGAATTCTGTTTTGGGCTTGATTTTGAGTGTTGGATGTTTGAAAATGTTAATCCGGGTTAGTTCTGATGATGAGTTATTGATTGTGGATGTTTTTTTTTGTGTTTGGGATTGATTAGAATCGAGTTTGGGCATCGGTGAAGCATCGGAAGTAAATCCGGGGAATTGAAGGTGGTCGCTTGCTTGGTCTTTAAGCTTGGGAGCTTAGGTGAGTGGTTAATTGTTTTACTTGGTTTTAAAATGGTTGGTTCGAGTTTATGGACTAGGTTGGGCTTGGTAGACCCACCTAAAGTTAGGATTAGGGTGGTAGCCTAATCCTAAGCTTGATCTAGAGCCTTTGGATGAACTCATTTATGTGGTTGTGTATGTCTCGTATGAAATGTGATATGAATGCTTATGTATATTGTGTTATACATGTGAGATGAGACATGACTTGTGATGCTTGAGACATGCATGATGATGGTTGTTGGTGAGTACGTGCTAAGCACGGAATTGGTTGAAATGAGTAATGTGAAATGAGTAAAATGTTGGCACTAGTATGCTTGAGTACAAATGATCGATCATTAGGATGTTAGTGTGTACACATGAGTCAAAAGTCGCGCGTGACCTTGGTGGCGTTGAGTCACCAAGGAGGAGTACGGGTTCGCTCGGAAATTGTAATTATATATAGTCGGTGATGAGTGGAATCCCATCGACGGGGCGTGAGGATGAGTGGAATCCCCTCCGCGAGACCGGTGATGAGTGTAATCCCACCGTGAGGTAATGTGGTTGTTGGATGTGAGTTCCAACGTGTCTATCCGCGTATTCGGGTCATAGCTAGGTGCCAATGTTGGTTGATAAATGTATCAATGTGTTGAGATTTATGATCTTTATTTGGATGTATAATGTGACTACTTGTGTTAAGGATTTAGAGCTTGTTGATCATGGCATTTACTTGTATATTGCTCATGCATCTTATCTTGTGGCTCTTGTGGATCCTTGGTATATTTGCGTAATGCCTTGGCTAGATCGTGCTCGGACCATGCAATGTTGAGGTTTGTTTTAAGAGCTTACCCTCACTAAGCATCATTGCTTACGCTCTCTTTGTTCAACATTGCAGATCCTTAGTTCGTGGGTTGCTTGAGCAAGTGGAGGGCCTCCAAGTGTGGTTGTTAGCCTTGAGTACTTCAAGTATGAGTTTTTAATGTTGAACATGTAATAGTTTAAGCAATAGGACATGTGTTATTTTGATGGATGATTGTTGGTTGTTTAGGAGCTTGCTTAGACTCCATGTTATCTTGCTTTTGTATGGCTTGTGTTGCCATGTTTGAATTGTATCCCATGCCTAGATTGCTTAGTATGAATGTTGGCTTTATGCCTTAGAGGTTGCCTTCATGTTAGAATATTGAAGTATGAGCTTTGAATGCTTGAATGCCATCTTGGGTCTATTGCATGATTTCCTTGATGTTTATACATGTTGGGTGCTTGTATGGCTATATAGTGGTATGTAAATGTTGTGTGAATGTTTGGTTGGGGCTAGGGAAGTCTTAAATTGCATTTAGATTCGAGTCTTGATCGTTTTGCTGAGTTTGGGAGGTTTTGCAGTGCAGGGGTATCGATACGGTTGGTCCGGTATCGATACCGCCTTCTTGTTTCAGGCCTCGTGTATCGATACGCGAGGGGGCGTATCGGTACCTTTTTGGTCACTGGAGCTACTGTCCATTTCGGTATCGATACGGGCCTCTGGTGTATCGATACCGTCATCTTAGCGTTGACTGTGGGAAGTCAACCGTTGGGGAGGGTATCGATACACTCCTTGGGTGTATCGATACGGTCTCCACGGGTTGACTTTGACCAGTTGACCTAGTCAAGGGGTATCGATACACCCCTTAGGTGTATCGATACTGCCTGCAGTTTGAGCTAAAAATTGGGCTGTAAGATGTTGGGTTGAGTTCGTTTGTTTGCCTCGTGAATGTTGTTCCGTTGTATGATCACATAGGATTAAATACTCATCTAGACAAGATTTAAAACAAAAAAAAACAGGGTTGCTAACCGAGGGGGAATCTTTAAGGGGTTTTCACTCGGTTTTCCCCGTGTGGCCCACTCGTACCGGTCATCCGGCCAGACCGGGAAGAGGGGGTTACACTTGTTGGTATCAGAGCCTAAGGTTACCGAGACCTTGGGCAGGTAAGTGAGGTAAGTTCAAGTTTTTGATTAATATGCACGGTGTTTGCTTGCTTTGTAAGAATGGTTGCTTGCTTGACAAGTATGTTGATTGTTTTATTCAAAGCATGTGTGTAAGTGTCCCATTGCTACTATTACATTGGAAAAATGATTTTTAAGTGAGGGAACGTACTTGAACACTTGGAAGCCTTGCCTTGCTAACCCAGCTTGTATGTTTTGTTGTTGTGGTTGTAGTTGATATCTGTGAGAGCGATGTCTAGACCAAGAGGTAGGCCGAGAGTGGTTCGTCAGGAACCACATGTTGCGGCTCCTGTTAAGCCGGCAGTTGGTGTGGAGGCTCACATAGAAGGGCCGGTGGCCGCGGGAGTTGGCGCTTCTCCACCACCACCACCTCCTCCACCTGGAGTTGGGGGCGAGGATGGAGCCGGAGGAGATGGACCTCAAGGTGGCCAAGGTCCAGCTGGAATTGATATGACTCCGCTAGTGCAAGCGATAGCGGGAGCATTTTAGGCCGCAGTTGCGGGAGCTCAGGCTGCAGCTCAGCCTAGGTGTGACGATGCCAGTCTACCTTTGGAGAGGCTCCGTAGCTTGGGGGCCGAGGAGTTTAGGGGATCTACTCCGGAGAGGTCGGAGTTATGGTTGGAGAAGACAGTTCGTATTTTGGCTCAGATGGGTTGTGCGGGCGTACGTAGATTGGGTTGTGTGATCTCGTTGCTTCAGGGTGATGCCTACACCTGGTGGGTCACCATTACTACTGGGGTTCCAGAGGCAGATATTGACTGGGATTTCTTTGAGACCGCTTTCCGGTAGAGGTACTTGGGACCGAGGTACTTAGATGAAAAGAAGCGAGAATTTATGGCTCTTACTCAGGGAGATGCTTCTGTGACTGATTATGAGATCCGCTTTGTTCGCTTGAGTCAATATGCTCCAGAGTTGGTTCCTACTGAAGTGGAACGCTGTAACCGTTTCCGCTATGGATTGAATGAAGAGATTAAGAGGTACACGCTAGCTTCTGACTACTCAGACTTTGATGTGTTGGTCGCGAGGGCCAAGGACTTAGAGCACAGTTTGGGTTCGGCCAAACGATCTGGTGGTTCTAGTTCTGGTAAGAGGCATAACCACTTTGATGGTAGAGATGCCAAGAGACACAGAGGTGGCGGGCATCAGTTTGACCATAGACGTGGCGGTGGCCACCATAGTAGGGGCCATCAGGGCCATAGAGGAGGAGGGCGTTTGCCCGAGTGTACCCGTTGTGGGAGACAGCATGCTGGTGAGTGCTGGGGTAACTTCCATGCTTGTTGGAACTGTGGTTCGAGGGACCACTTTAGGAGGGATTGTCCGCATCAGGCGGCTCAGGCACCAAACATTGCTCAGGCTCCTGCGAGAGCGAATGATTTTCAGAGAGGCCGTGGGCGCGGTCGTGGCTACTTCCAGCCTAGGGCTGATGCACCTAGGGTAGATGCTCAGAGGAACCTTGCTCATGTTGTGGCTGTGCAGCCAGAGGCGGGAGGACCAGCGAGAGTCTATGCTCAGAGAGAGGCCGGGACCGACACTGATGTGATAGCAGGTAATTTTGAGTTACAGTCTATGTCTTTGCTTTCTTTGGTTGATTCGGGTTCTACGCATTCCTACATTTTGAGTGAGCATGCACAGAAGTTAGATATCCCTGTTGAGATCTTAGATGTAGGTATGCATGTTACTAGTTCTTTTGGTGAGACAGTTGTGGTTAGACGTATGTATAGGAGATGTCCACTGAAGATTCAGGGTCATGTGTTCTCAGTCGATATGATGGAACTTCCATTCTATGGTTTTGATATTATTTTGGGTATGGACTGGTTGGTTGAGCATCGGGCTAGTGTAGATTTTGCGACAAAGAGAATTTCTTTGAAACTTTCTGATGACTACGAGGTAGTGGTAGTGGGCGAGAACATTAAGTTCTTGTCTAATGTGGTGTCAGCTTTAGAGGCTCATAGGTTGATGGACTCTGGATGTGGGGCTTATTTAGCTTATGTTATGAATCCGGATATGAGTGAAGCTAGACCGAAAGATATCAGAACAGTGTGTGACTTTCCAGATGTGTTTCCTGAAGAGTTGCCGGGTTTGCCTCCTGACAGAGATGTTGAGTTTGTGATTGAGACAGTTTCAGGATCTAATCCAGTTTCGATAGCTCCGTATCGTATGGCTCCGAAGGAATTGAAAGAGTTGAAGAGTCAGTTGCAAGAATTATTAGACCGTGGTTTCATTAGACCTAGTAGTTCTCCTTGGGGTGCTCCCGTGTTGTTTGTGAAGAAGAAAGATGGTAGCATGCGCATGTGTATTGACTATAGACAGTTGAATCAGTTGACTGTGAAGAACAAGTATCCGTTGCCTCGTATAGATGATTTGTTTGATCAGTTGAGAGGTGCTTCAGTGTTCTCGAAGATAGATTTGAGATTCGGGTACTATCAGTTAAAGGTGAAAGAGCGTGATGTTCCGAAGACAACTTTTAGGACTAGATATGGTCACTATGAGTTCCTTGTGATGCCATTTGGGCTCACGAATGCACCTGCAGCATTCATGGACATGATGAACAGAATTTTTAGAGACTATCTAGACCGTTTTGTAGTTGTTTTCATTGATGACATACTTGTGTACTCGAAGACAGAAGAAGAGCATGATGAGCACTTGAGATTTGTTTTACAGAGATTGTTGAGCAATCAGTTGTATGCGAAGCTTAGTAAATGTGAGTTCTGGATTCGAGAAGTTGTATTTCTTGGCCATGTTGTTTCGGCCGAAGGTATCCTAGTTGATCCATCGAAGATTGATGCGATTGTTGAGTGGAAACAACCTAAGTCCGTGACCGAGATTAGGAGTTTCCTAAGATTAGCCGGTTACTATAGGAGATTTGTTGATGGATTCTCTAGAGTAGCGGCTCCTTTGACTAAATTGTTGCAAAAAGGAGTTAAGTTTGAATGGTCAGATGCAAGACAGTAGGCCTTTGAGAAATTGAAAGAAGCTTTGACAAATGCTCCAGTGTTAGTGCAACCTGTTTCAGGTAAGGAGTTTGTGATTTACAGTGATGCTTCCTACGTAGGCTTAGGATGTGTTTTGATGCAAGAGAGAAGAGTTGTTGCTTATGCTTCTAGACAGTTGAAGATTCATGAGAAGAACTATCCTACTCATGATATAGAGCTAGCCGCAATTGTGTATGCATTGAAGATTTGGCGTCATTATTTGTATGGTGAGAAGTGTATAGTTTACACCGATCACAAGAGCTTGAAGTACTTGATGATGCAGAAAGAGTTGAACTTGAGACAGAGACGATGGCTTGAGTTACTAAAAGATTATGACTTGACCATTGAGTACCACCCGGGTAAAGCCAATGTAGTAGTCGATGCCTTGAGTAGAAAAGTGGTCGTTGAGTTGAGAGCTATGTTTGCTAGATTGAGTGTGTCCGATGATGGTGGTTTGATCACCGAGTTGCAAGTGAAGCCTTCTTTGATTCAGTTGATTAGGGAGAAGCAGTTGCAAGATGTGAGTTTTGTTCCTCATGTTCAGGACATAGCCGAAGGAAGACCGACCGATTACAGTTTCAGTGGCGAGAGCTTGTTGTGCTTTAGAGATAGAATTGTTGTACTAGAAGATGTTGAGTTGAGACGTCAGATTCTGAGTGAAGCACATTCGATTCCCTTTTCTATGCATCCGGGTAGTACCAAAATGTACCGCGATTTGAAGAATGATTACTTCTGGGTTGGTTTGAAGAGAGATGTAGCCGAGTATGTGAGCCGTTGTATGGTTTGTCAGAGAGTGAAGGCAGAACATCAGGTTCCTTCAGGTTTGTTACATCCTTTGAAGATTCCGGAATGGAAATGGGAGAGGATTACCATGGATTTTGTGTCGGGGTTGCCTTTGTCTCCTTCGAAGAAGAATTCAGTTTGGGTGATTGTTGATAGGTTCACTAAGTGTGCTCACTTCTTAGCAGTGAACATTACAGATTCTTTAGACAAGTTGTCAAACTTGTACATCCGTGAGATTGTGAGGCTTCATGGAGTTCCGAAGTCTATTGTTTCAGATAGGGATCCTAGATTTACTTCGAGATTCTGGGGTTGCTTGCATAGTGCTCTAGGTAGCCGTTTGCATTTCAGCACGTCTTATCATCCTCAGTCCGATGGGCAGTCAGAGCGAGTGGTACAGATTCTTGAGGATATGCTTCGCTGTTGTGTGATTGACTTCCAGGGTTCTTGGGAGAAGCACTTACTGTTGGTTGAGTTTGCTTACAACAACAGTTATCAGTCTAGTATTCAGATGGCTCCTTATGAGGCTTTGTATGGTAGGCGATGTAGGACTCCGATTTGTTGGGCCGAGACAGGTCAGAGATTGTTACCTATGCCAGACTTGCTTAAAGGGACTACCGACAAAGTGAAGTTGATTTGTGACCGATTGAAAGTGGCTTCCGATCGTCAGAAGTCTTATGCAGATTTGAAGAGGAAAGAGGTTGAGTACTCAGTGGGTGAGAAAGTGTTTCTGAAAGTATCTCCGTGGAAGAAGGTAATGAGATTTGGCCGAAAGGGCAAGTTGAGTCCGAGGTTCATTGGTCCGTATGAGATAGTTGAATGGATTGGGCCTGTAGCTTATCGTTTGAGGTTACCTTCTGAGTTAGAAAAGATCCATGATGTCTTTCATGTGTCTATGCTTAGGAGATATAGATCAGATCCTTCTCATGTGATGCCCGTTGAGGAGATAGAGTTAAATCCGGATTTGTCCTATAATGAAGAGCCCGTTGAGATACTTGCTTATGATAGCAAGGTGTTGCGTGGCAAGATCATAGAGTTGGTCAAGGTGTTGTGGAGACATAGAGGTGTGGAAGAGGCCACGTGGGAGAGAAAAGCAGATATGGTTGAGCAGTTTCTGCATTTGTTTCCACCAGGTAATTTCGGGGACGAAATTCCTTAAATGGGGGAGAGTTGTAACACCCGGGTTTAGGGGTTAGGTGAAAATAATATTTTAATATTATTTGGGTTCGGTTTTATGATTTAAATAATGGTTCGGGTTTTGTTTTCAAATTAATTAATCTGATGATTGACTATGCTTTGGGATTAAACCCCAAATGGCCATGGATTATATGTCCTTGTGAATATTTCATTTCATTAAGGGCAAGATGGTCCTTGGACCTTTAAAATTTAAAACAAAATAAAACACCCCATTTACTATTCATTGTCTTCCTCTTCAAAATTCCAACGTGAAATAGAGCTCATCTTCCCCAATCTACTATTCCATTTCAAAGCTCCCTCATTTCAACTCCATTTTGAAAGGTAATGACATTTTTGACTTCCCCTCATCTCCCTCTCCATAAAAGTACCTTTTATTTTCATTTTCATGGAGGTTTTAGAAAATGGCATTTTGGAAAGTTTGGATTAAAGATGAAAGCTTTATGTTGTAAAATTAAATGTTTTGATTTATTATGCTTAGTTATGATGTATAGAGGTCAAATGATATAACATATGTGAATTTCAAATGGTTTTGAGCAATTTTCGGATTTGGGTTTCAAGAGGGTTTTTGGAGGGTTTTAAAGTGGTTTTTGGGGTGGTTTAATGTGGGTTTTTGGGGGCTGGTGTTAGTATGATATACGAGGGTCACTTTGGGTGTATTTGATGGTTGTTTGGATGCTTGAAATGGAAGATTTCAGTAGGTTTTATGGGCTGCTCGGGAATTCTGTTTTGGGCTTGATTTTGAGTGTTGGATGTTTGAAAATGTTAATCCGGGTTAGTTCCGATGACGAGTTATTGATTGTGGATGTTTTGTTTGTGTTTGGGATTGATTAGAATTGAGTTTGGGCATCGGTGAAGCATCGGAAGTAAATCCAGGGAATTGAAGGTGGTCGCTTGCTTGGTCTTTAAGCTTGGGAGCTTAGGTGAGTGGTTAATTGTTTTACTTGGTTTTAAAATGGTTGGTTCGAGTTTATGGACTAGGTTGGGCTTGGTAGACCCACCTAAAGTTAGGATTAGGGTGGTAGCCTAATCCTAAGCTTGATCTAGAGCCTTTGGATGAACTCATTTATGTGGTTGTGTATGTCTCGTATGAAATGTTATATGAATGCTTATGTATATTGTGTTATACATGTGAGATGAGACATGACTTGTGATGCTTGAGACATGCATGATGATGGTTGTTGGTGAGTACGTGCTAAGCACGGAATTGGTTGAAATGAGTAATGTGAAATGAGTAAAATGTTGGCACTAGTATGCTTGAGTACAAATGATCGATCATTAGGATGTTAGTGTGTACACATGAGTCAAAATTCGCGCGTGGCCTTGGTGGCGTTGAGTCACCAAGGAGGAGTACGGGTTCTCCCGGAAATTGTAATTATATATAGTCGGTGTTGAGTGGAATCCCATCGACGGGGCGTGAGGATGAGTGGAATCCCCTCCGCGAGACTGGTGATGAGTGTAATCCCACCGTGAGGTAATGTGGTTGTTGGATGTGAGTTCCAACGTGTCTATCCGCGTATTCGGGTCATAGCTAGGTGCCAATGTTGGTTGATAAATGTATCAATGTGTTGAGATTTATGATCTTTATTTGGATGTTTAATGTGACTACTTGTGTTAAGGATTTAGAGCTTGTTGATCATGGCATTTACTTGTATATTGCTCATGCATCTTATCTTGTGGCTCTTGTGGATCCTTGGTATATTTGCGTAATGCCTTGGCTAGATCGTGCTCGGACCCTGCAATGTTGAGGTTTGTTTTAAGAGCTTACCCTCACTAAGCATCATTGCTTACGCTCTCTTTGTTCAACATTGCAGATCCTTAGTTCGTGGGTTGCTTGAGCAAGTGGAGGGCCTCCAAGTGTGGTTGTTAGCCTTGAGTACTTCAAGTATGAGTTTTTAATGTTGAACATGTAATAGTTTAAGCAATGGGACATGTGTTATTTTGATGGATGATTGTTGGTTGTTTAGGAGCTTGCTTAGACTCCATGTTATCTTGCTTTTGTATGGCTTGTGTTGCCATGTTTGAATTGTATCCCATGCCTAGATTGCTTAGTATGAATGTTGGCTTCATGCCTTAGAGGTTGCCTTCATGTTAGAATATTGAAGTATGAGCTTTGAATGCTTGAATGCCATCTTGGGTCTATTGCATGATTTCCTTGATGTTTATACATGTTGGGTGCTTGTATGGCTATATAGTGGTATGTAAATGTTGTGTGAATGTTTGGTTGGGGCTAAGGAAGTCTTAAATTGCATTTAGATTCGAGTCTTGATCGTTTTGCTGAGTTTGGGAGGTTTTGCAGTGCAGGGGTATCGATACGGTTGGTCCGGTATCGATACCGCCTTCTTGTTTCAGGCCTCGTGTATCGATACGCGAGGGGGCGTATCGGTACCTTTTTGGTCACTGGAGCTACTGTCCATTTCGGTATCGATACGGGCCTCTGGTGTATCGATACCGTCATCTTAGCGTTGACCGTGGGAAGTCAACCGTTGGGGAGGGTATCGATACACTCCTTGGGTGTATCGATACGGTCTCCACGGGTTGACTTTGACCAGTTGACCTAGTCAAGGGGTATCGATACACCCCTTAGGTGTATCGATACCGCCTGCAGTTTAAGCTAAAAATTGGGATGTAAGATGTTGGGTTGAGTTCGTTTGTTTGCCTCGTGAATGTTGTTCCGTTGTATGATCACATAGGATTAAATACTCATCTAGACAAGATTTAAAACAAAAAATAGGGTTGCTAACCGAGGGGGAATCCTTAAGGGGTTTTCACTCGGTTTTCCCCGTGTGGCCCACTCGGACCGATCATCCGGCCAGACCGGGACGAGGGGGTTATATAAATTCTTACCAAAATAGTAAGAATTTGTGTAGGGTCGTATTTTAGCTGCACCTTAGCATGTCCCTATCACGTTAGCCAGGAGCAAAGCTATAAATTAAAAGTTAAAGGGACGAGAATAAAATGTTACCATAAGAGTTATAAAAAAATTCGAAGAAAAAAAATTAAAACTATAAAGGTCAATAGTAGGATTTCATCTGTTAACTTTAAGTAAAACAAGCTTATTTTCATTTACACGTTGTACCACTAAGGTAATAACTATTTAATGATATCAAAGTAAAAAAAATAAGTTATACTTTAAAATTTTACAAAGGTCAAATGAAAAATTAAATTGTAAAGGTAAAAATATTGACGGTAAGGTGGGCTGCGGAGGCCAAGCCTATGCCAGCCCCTTGTGGCTATGCCCTTGATGTTAACTTTATTAAAATTGAGGGTAAAATACTAAAATCATCACTCAATTTTGTTCTTTGACCAATTTTGTTCTTTGACGGTATGTGATTTTCTTGAAATTATGCTTCATTTAACAGTGTATATGACTAGCAAGAGGAGAATTACAATCCCTTTGTATTACCTCATACTTACTAAACATTGCTTTTGAATAGTGTCATTATTAACATTTAAGACTGAGATTTTTCCTCTTCTTCCCAAAATTGATTTTCTTACTCCCAAAATTGACCCTAACACAAACAAATACATAGGAAATAACATGACAAAGAGCAAGCATGTAATCGACACTTGGGCTCGATTTATGGTCTCATTTCAACCATAAATCAAATTTGCAAAGCATAAGAGAACCGTATAGAAACACCCACTCTCCTTTCTAGCTTATCCATAGCTGATTTCGAGTATCTCCTCATCGAAGAAGAGCTTATCAATACCAATCTTGCTGGTATGAACTTCTAAGAGAACTCTCTTGCAATGCTAAACACCACGGTACTTGCGTCAGTGTTCTTTAATTTGGGGTCGTATGCAACTATTGGAGAGCTCCAATTCCTATGCCACCAAAATCTCCTACATTGCCAAATCAACTCCTCTTCCATGTTAATGAAAAAAGCACATTATCTGTCAACACAAGGTTAAGCTAACAGTTATCAATCTCGGTTTCCACTAGAACTAATACAAGTGCTTGAAATTACATTATTCAGGAACTAGATGAGCCCCGATCCACCGTCAGCCATGTCGGAGGTGGCCAAAACATAGCCAGATATTTCGGGAAGAGTTCAAGAGGACCGCTAGACTGATCTGCTAAGTTGAACAATCCGACTTTTCCATTCTTTAACTCCCAAAGTTCATCGTTGTCATTGTCTTCTTCATATCGTTCTTTGATCAAAAGATGTTCGATATCGGTTATTTCATCGACATAAACAATGCAGTTCCCATGGCAACCTTTGGAGTATTGAGCTGAAAAGGAAAATGAACAATCAATGCTCAAGAAGAACAATTGATCACCCAAATCATTCACCTCCACCCAATCATACTTATTCTGCTGATGAACACCACAACAAGGGATCCGTTTGTAAACTCTGAATTTCACCGGTACATGATCGTCTCCGGTAATTTCCTCCACCCAAATCAGTGCCCAAGTGTCGCTTACATGCTTGCTCTTTGTCAGGTTATTGCCTATGCATCTGTATGTGTTATGGTCAATTTTGGGAGTAAGAAAATTAATTTAGAAGAACATAAAAAAAAACACTTAGTCTTAAATGTTAATAATGACATTATTCAAAAGCAATTGCAATTCTTCTCTAACTAGCCGTACACAATGTCAAAATGAAACACATTTTTCAAAAAACCCACACACTATATATCTATGTACGTATATATTTTAAAATTTTAATTATAAATATGTATACACATAGGAAATTTTTAACAAGTTAATCATACATATAAGACATCACACGCCTCAGAACTGAATTATTCAATTGAAAGTGTGAACTTAGCTAATGGGAAATCTTATAACATTGAAAGGAGTTGTTGGTTTTAAACAGTGAAGAATTTTTTCCAAGACTGTTATGGAGGAAATCCTCCTGCAAGCAACACATATATTGATACACACATGCATGCATACATGTATACTGGATCTAGCATGAATTGCTACTTTAAAATTGACTTACAATTCTTTTGTTGAATTCAATCCTTGCAACAATGGAAGGGGTAACCCTGGCTGTAGAAGAAACATAAACAAGAACATTTATATTATATTAAACTTGGAATCAAATATAAGTTAATTGTAGCCTCTAGCTCGAACAAAATTTACCTTATATAGCGAAAAGTGCATGATCGGCTACGGTTTGAAATATCATGAATAATTTATGGGCAGATAGACTGGGATGTAAGTGAAGCAGAAGCACAAAATGAAACTTTCAAGGCAGAATAATTGAGGCTATGGAAATAAGAGGGAGTTGAAATGGCTAGGTTTGGATGGAATTGAAACATAAGCACAAAAAGGAACATCTAAATCGGAGTAGTTGAATTGATTACTTTGTGAAAGTGGGTTTTAATTGGGGAAATGGGAGATTGGGGATGTAAGTGAAGCAGAAGAACAAAGTGAAAATTTCAAGGCGGAACAATCGAGGCTATAAAAGCAAGAGAGGATCAAAACAATTAGTTTTGGATGTAAATGAAGCAGAAGAACAATGTGAAACTTTCAAGGCGAAATAATCGAGGCTATAAAAGCGAGAGCTAAACGAAACAACTAGTTTTGGATATAAGTGAAACAGAAATATAAAAAGAAATGTTCATGGCGGAGTAATTGAGGCAATAAAAAGTAAGGGGAATCGAAAAGGCTGGTTTTGGTTAGGTCGCGTGACTTCCTTCAATTATTAGGTTTTTGTTTTGAGTTGGTTTGAACGGATGTAAGTGAAGTAGAAGCACATATTGAACTTTCAAGGTGGAATAATCGAGGCTATAAAAGCAAGAGGAAACCGAAACAACTAGTTTTGGATGTAAGTGAAGCAAAAATATGAAAAGAAACGTCCACAATGGTGTAACCCTGGAAATAAAAAGAAAGAGGAAATTGAAACGACTAGTTTTGGTTAGGTCACGTGATTTCCTTTGGAATTAAAATTTTGTTTTGAGTTTGTTTGAACGGATGTAAGTGAAGCAAAAACATAAAGTGAAAATTTTATAGCGGAATAATCGAAGCCAAAAAAGTAAAAGAGAATCGAAACAATTAACTATTGATGCAAATGAACAGAAATATAAAAAGAAACGTCTATGACGGAGTAATTGAGACAATAAAAAGAAAGAAGGAATCAAAACAATTAATTTTGGTCAAGCTACATTACTTTCTTCAGTTATTATCTTTTTATTATGAGTTGGTTTCAATTTGATTGATAATAAAAAATTTCATAGAAAATGATTTTGAACTTGTGATTTTAAGATAATTTTTTATTTGCCTTGTGATATTTTAATTAGTTATGGATAAATATTTGGCATTACGTCAAAGATTATTACTTGTTACTCATTAAATTAAGTATTAGAGAGCATCTCCAAACTTCAACTCTAACGTTTCAGTCCATACGTTTTTCTTGCATTGCGTTATCTCTTGGTCTAATTAAAGGAAGTCACGTGGCCTAATTAAAATCAAAGAATAAATTTTTCTTGTCTCTTTTTTTAATAGAATTTTTTCGTTCCTTTTCGGTGCCTTACACTAAAAAAATATGTTTAGGGGTTAGAATTAAAGTTTTAGGTAAAGGTTTATGTTTAGAGTTTAGAAAATTTGAGGTGAGTGAATTTTTAGTGTTTAGGGTTTAAGATTTAGAATCTAGGGTTAAGACTTAGAATTTAATTTTTAGTGTTGGAGCATAGATAGAAAGGGGCAAATGATTTTTGTCCCTTTTTTGCGCACCTATTCATGCCCCAAGCTAAAAAAATAGTTTAGGGTTTAGAATTAAGGTTTAGGGAATTTAATGTATAATATATTTGTAAGGTTTAGGATTTAGGATTAAAACTTATAATTTAATTTTTAGGGTTGAAGTATAGAGAGGGGCAGAGGATCTTTGGGCATAGACAAGGACAAAGAATTTGGGGTATGATGTATTATCTGTTCATACGTATTCTTAACCGTTTGACAATGCACATACACCATGCAGACAAACGATTTGAACCTCATTCGCCTAAAATGAACATCATACGCTTTTTCACTAAGACCACTTGTTGAGTTCGGTGTTGGGGCATAATTATATTTCTTGGAAATTTAAAAATTTGTATATTATAAGTATTTTAATATTTTTATCAATACTCTAATTTTGTACTCTTAAAATTTTATAATTTTACATCCTTAAAATTTTAATATAATTTAATTAAAAATCACACCCTAACATAAAATTTTCATTTTCGGACTAGTGTTCGAAGTAGAGTAAATACATGAATAAAGAAAAATGTGGGCAGCAATATTAGTTGTAACCCATTGATTGTTTCGTATCAAAATTCTTGATCTTTGGGTTCAAGTAACTAACACAGTTGGATTTGAATACTTTGCAAAAGTGGGTTTTGATTGGGATAATGAGAGATTGGGATGTATGTGAACAATGTGAAACTTTTAAGATAGAATACTCATAGTATGAAAGCTAAATGAAATTCAAATTGTTAGTTTTGAATGTAAGTGAAACAGAAGTTTTGAAAGAAACATTCATAGCAGAGAAAAACATAAAATTCTACGTCCGTTCTGTTATTTTCAAATTAATTTTACAGTTCAATAAATACATGAACAGAGAAAAATATGTTTATCTGCTTAATGGATCATTTTTTTTATCTCGGTCAATAATAATTTTGTTAATAAAAACTGCTAAACAACTTTCCAACCACAACGACATCAACGCGGGAATAACACCTTATCACTTTTGGAATGGCCAATTGTAAAAAAAGAAGGCACTCGTAGTTCGGTCGGTGGCCGGCTGGCCGCTTTTGGAATGACTAAACTACTTGTAGTCTTTCAAATCTTTAAACTTGAGGCACTGAAAATTTCATTCGATGTTCAATATAATGTAAACGTTCTCGTTTTGTTTTTCCTACGGCGTGGGTCACCCCTTTCATTGTTGCAAGGATTGAATTCAGCAAAAAGAATTGTAAGTCAGTTTTAACGTAGTAATTCATGCGTCATCTAATATACATGTATGCATGCATGTGTGTATGTATATATTCTTTGCTTGCAGGAGGATTTCTTCCATGACTGTGATGGAAAAGTTTCTTCACTGGTAATACCAACAACTCCTTTCAATGTTACAAGATTTCCCATCAGCTAAGTTTATGATTTTCATTCAATAATTCAGTTCCGAGGCATGCATTATCTTATATATATATATATATATATATGAGGCTAACTTAGCTAATCATACATATAAGATAATACATGCCTCAGAACTGCATTATTGAATGGAAATCGTAAACTTAGCTCATGGATAGTCTTATAATATCGAAAGGAGTCGTTGGTTTTCACCAGTGAAGAATCTTTTCCACGACAGTCATGGAAGAAATCATCCTGCAAGCAAGGAATATATTCATACACACATGCATGCATACATGTATATTAGATGACGCATGAATTACTACGTTAAAACTGACTTACAGTTCTTTTTGCTGAATTCAATCCTTGCAACAATGGAAGGGGTAAGTCTGGCTGTAGAAGAAACATAAACAAGAACATTTATATTATATTAAACTTGGAATCAAATATATGTGCTGAATTCAATCCTTGTAACCTCTTGCTCGAACAAAATTTGCCTTATATACTGATAAGTGGATGAAGAAACATCATGAATATGGGCAGCAACCTTAGTTGTAAGCCATTGATTGTTTCCAATCAAAATTCTTGATCTTTGTGTGCAAGTGAATACCACCTTTTGATTTGAATTCTTTGTGAAAGTGGGTTTTGATTGGGATAGTGATAGTTTCGGGTTGTAAGTGAAGCAGAAGCACAAAGTGAAACTTTCAAGGCCTAATAATTGAGGCTATAAAGAAAGAGGGGGGTCAAAATGGCTAGGTTTAGATGTAAGTGAAATAAAAACTCAAAGAGAAACGTCTATGTAGAAGTAATCGAGGAAATGAAAAGAAAGAGGGAATCAAAACGGCTAATTTTTGCTAGACCACAAGGCTTCCTTGGTTATCTGATTTTTGTTTTACTTTGATTTGAACTTAACTCAAAGTAAAAAAATGATGTAATAAATATAAAAGAGGGAATCGAAATGGCTAGTTTTGGATGCAAGTAAAACAAAAACCCAAAGAAAAATGTCTATAGCGGAGTAATTGAGGAAATGAAAAGAATGAGAGAATTGAAATGGTTAGTTTTGATTTGGAGATAGTAAGTTTATTAGATTATTAGATTTTTGTAATTTTGAGTTAATTTCAGCTTAACTCAAAGTAAAAAAAGAAAGACAATAAACAGAAAGATGGAGTCAAAACTCAAAACGGCTAGTTTTGCTTAGACCACTTGTCTTCCGTGAGTTATCACATTTCTATTATGAGTTGATTTGAACTTGACTCAAAATATAAAAAAATGAGGCAATGAACAAAAATAAAGAATCAAAATGGCTATTTTTGGTGCGGCTTCCTTCGGTTATTAGATTTCTATTTCGAGTTGATTTAAGCTTGACAAAAATGTTAAAAAAACGAGGGAGTAAAAAAAATAACTTGTTTTGGGTATAAGTGAAACAGAAATACAAAGTAAAATTTTCAAAACAGAATAGTCGAGCCTCCTAAAAAAAGAATGAATTGAAGCAAATAAATTTGGATGTAAGTGAAACAGAAACATGAAACGAAACGTTTATGACAAAGTAAATCAAGGAGTGAAAAGGAAGAGAGAATCGAAACAACTGATTTTGGATTTAAGTGAAACAGAAACATAAAAAAAACGTCTATGACGGATTAATTCATGCCGTGAAAAGAAAAAGAGAATCAAAACGGTTAATTTTGATTAGGCCAAGTAACTTTTTTCGATAATTAAAATTTTGTTTTGAGTTGGTTTGGACATGACTGAAATTAAAACAATATTTTTTAATAAAATTGATTTTAGACTCGTGGTTTAAAATAAATTTTATTTGTCTATGAAATTTTAATTTATCTGCATAAATATTAGACATTATGTCAAAGATTTTATTTTTTAATCATTAAATTAAATATTAGAGAGAATTTTGAAAGTTAAACCCTGACGTTTGCTCACTTTGTTTTTACATTGCGTTTAGTGACCCAAGTCCAACCTTTGAGCCCAACTTCTTTCCCAGTTCAGCTCCATCTCCTATAACAATTAAGGTAAGATAAGATAACAATACAAATAGAAAATAGTGAAGTAAAAACATTGGACTAGTGATGGCACGGGTCGGGTATTTTGTCGACCCGAAAATAATTACCTTAAACTCGACTCTGACCCGACTCACTCTATAAAAAAATAATTTTAGAGACATAATTTTAATAAAATAATTTAATGGACAAAAGTATCAGTAAAAATTCAATTTTAATGACATGATTATAAATAAAATTTAATTTTAAGGACCAAATTATGATCTTGTTTTTTCTTTCTTACTTTTTTTGTTGCTTTTTTATTAATGAAATTCCCTTACTTAGTAAAAATATATAATAAAAATTAGAGAGAAAAAAACTCAATGTTTTTTTAGAAACTTAACCAACCAAGTATTAAAGTAATCATGGACAACCATGCAAGCTATCACGTACGGACGTTCTGCTATGAGGCATCTTTAGGTGCGACTAAAATAAGGCAGCCCTACATAAATTTTTGCTCGAATGGTAAGAATTTATGTTATAATATGTAGTTACACAAATTTTTACCTAATACAAAATCTACACAAATTCTTAACAAGTTGATAAGAATTTATGTAGTTACACAAATTCTTACTCAATTAGTAAGTATTCCGGTTCCATCTAAATTATTACCTAGTCCTACATAAATTCTTACTAAAATAGTAAGAATTTGTGTAGGGCTGCATTTTAGCTACACCCTAAGGTGCTGCTAGACCTTGCAAACTTGACCCGAGACCCGAACCAAATTACCCGAACGAGACCCGATTTTGACCTGAAACCCGAAATAAACCGAACCGAAACCGACCCAAAATTTTTTTGTTGAACCAAAATGGACATGAACCGATTTGAACCGAACCGAATGCTACCCGAACCGAAAGTTGAACCTAATATCGACCCGGTTTTAACCCGAAAATTAAGGTAAAATAAATGAATAATTTATTTTTAATATTATCTATTTTTAACAATATAATAAATAATAAAATGAAGTATATTTTATTATCTTTTTGTACTATACCATGGAAGAGACTGTTGCTCTTGTCAAAGTTGTGGTATAATAACATTTTATGTCATTTTGGCTAAAAATTAAATCTTAGAAATTAAAATGAACAAAAATATCATTATATTAGATTAATAGACTAAATTACAAATATTAATTAATTTCGACTAAAAGTAAATTTTTAGAGACTAAATATCACTACGGGAGGGGATTTCTATATCCGAAGTCTAAACCGTGGGGATACTTGTGACTAAATTAAATTAAACTAAAACTTAAAGTTGAATATTAGTACTAAAATGTAACATTTTAAATGAAATATGACCTAAAAAGTAATTAATCTCTAGCTTAAAAAATTGGTGGCTTATTTCCCTCCAATATTTTGTTTTTTTCCCTCTCTATTTTTACCAATTGTCTTTTTTTTTTCAATCTAGCTTAAAAAATTGGTGGCTTATTTCCCTCCAAAATTTTGTCTTTTCCCTCTCTATTTTTACCAATTATCTTTCTCTTTTTTTTTTCTTAATTTAATTGAGTTTCAATTTAGATTAATTTAATTGAAATTTTACATTTAGTTTTAGAATTATTTTAGTTATGTCCGTAATTTATGCTTCCAGATTTTAGTTAGCTCAATTAGATCCTAAGTTTAATAAATTGATTCATTTCAGACATTATTATTATTATTATTATTATTATTATTATTATTATTATTATTATTATTATTATTATTATTATTATTATTATTATTATTAACTTTGATTTGATATAATTATACACAAAATTTTTATATGGATACATGAAGCTTTGGTTTAAATATTTAATCAAATTCAAATGCATAGATTAACAAGTTGAATCGGAATTAATCTCATACATCAATAACTCTAAACTAAATCATAAATACTAAACCTCAAACCGTAAACCCAACTCAAACCGAATTGACCCGACCCAAACCCGACCCGAACAACCCAATTTTGACCTGAACCGAAAGCGACCCGAACGCCCCGATTTTAACCCAAACTGAAAGCGACCGATCCGATATTGACCCGACTCGAAAACAACCGATTTGATTTTGACCCGATCCAATACCCGAACTGGATCCAACTCATCACAGACCCGAATTAAACCCGAACTGAACCGACCTGAACCGAATCTAAACCGATTCTAGATAGACCCGAAACAACCCGAATCGAACGACACGATTGCCACCTCTAGGTGCTGCACCTTAGCATGTCCCTTTCACGTTAGCAAGGAGCGAAGCTATAAATTAAAAGTTAAAGGGGCTGCGAATAAAATATTATGAAAAGAGTTATAAAGAAATTCGAAGAAACAAATTAAGACTATAAAGGTCAATAGTATGAAGCAACACCGACGTAGATGGTGGCAGCCGCTACTCGATTTCATCGTCGATCATCTCCTCTCAATCTCTATACTATGTGTGAGTTATTGTTCTAGTCATTCTATTTTGATCAATATTAGTCACTATATATTTTTTTAAATTTTTATATATTTTTAAAATAAATAAAATTAATTTCAATTACAATTTAACCTAAATACTATTTTTATATATTTCTCCAACAAACGTATTTCGTGTAAGAAACAATAGAAAAATGAATTGAAATATTATAATAATTAGTGTTGTAATTAATACATATTTTTAAAATAAATAAAATTAATTTCAATTACAATTTAACCTAAATATTATTTTTTTCAAAATAATATTAAATATCTTGTCTAGCATAGTAGATAGGCGTGGTTTAGGGTTGTCTTGGTTCGTAATTGTCATGGTTCAAGATTTCAATTGGTCTATATCGGTTTTCATTGGTGAGTTGGCTCGTTGGAATAATGGGTAAGATTGTTACTGGCTCTAGATGGTTGTTAGGTATGTGTGCTCTTATATGTGATGACTTTTGTTTCGTGTATTTGGGGCTAGTTGGTGTTGTTTGATTTTGGCTAGGTGTTGTTTTTTATTCCTGTCACTTTTTTAACGAGGTTCAACTGTGTTGGGTTATTATTGTAGATTAATAACATGCGAGTCTGTAACAGGTGGTATTTTTATCTTGTGTATCTCTAAATTGAGTGTACTTAAGAACATTTTTTGACATTATAACTTAATATTACAAACTTAAGAATATTTTTTGACATTATGCCTTAATATTATAAACTATTTTTACTAAATTCTTAGCAGGTATCAGGTAATTCAATGCAAAAGTAATTGTTCTCTTGCGAGCCATATACAATGTCAAATTATAGCATATTTTCCATAAAATCACACCCTGTATATCTATATGTATATGTTTTCCATAAAATCACACACAAACTAAATGCCTGAAGGTAAGCATTGCTGAAATCATTGTATGGCAATTAGACCAGAAAAAAAAAAGAATTTCTGCAGTTAAGCATTGTTAAACATTTTCTGTTTCCGTTTCCGTTTCGAAAGAAGATATATATGTTTCTGCAACATGGTGACATGTGATTTCAAATATAAGATAAGAAGCAGTTCGGAACTCATATCGGAAGATAGTTCCCTACCGGACAGCTAGGAAACATCAGTCTAACATATTTAGTATGTCCTTCCAGGTAATAAGAGTGCTTCCCGCTGGCTCCTACGACCAGAAACTTGCCTAAATGCCTTTGGAACATCTGCATCAAAAGAAAAGAACCGATTCATGTTAACAGTAAAGATGACATTAGAGTGAAACCCGAAGTTCGATATCAGATATATATGGCTTTGAGATTATGACTATAGGCAAGGGAATTCATCTGCTGATGCATGACAGAATTGGATTTAATGTTAAGCACTGCAAATGGAATGATTAATAAATACTTGATGGTCATATCTTTTCGGATTTTGATACGGCTCAAACGTCTGTAACAAGACTGCAGGCCGGGAAAACAGACATAGATAGACATAAATCTTCAACATGATGCCATTACCTGTTTCTAAAACAAAGATATGAGAATTAAATGCAATTAGCATGGTGAATGCTGCATGACAAGGCATATTAAAGCTAATTAGCCAATGGTTTGTGAAACCAATCTCTTAGACCTAAGCCCTTTGGTCGATTCCGAACGGTATAGGAAGCGCTAAGTTTCGTCCAAATGTAGCAACTAATTGACTTACTACCAGAAAATTAATAGTACCAGTGCAAGAATCATCTCAATTACCGACATTACCGGTAAAAAATATGTGATATCCGAGCACCATGTGCTATAGGCTTCAGTGATTGGTTGCTAAGGGTTTAGCTATACGTTACACGTAATCTTTACAGGTAAACAACGGTACTTATTGATTGTAACGGCACCTGAAAGTTTGTTTGTTTGCTCTGATGGCAGTATAGGATACTAGAGGAAAGTGTGTCGTGTGCTAAAAAGGGAAGCACGATACAACCCAGGACTGCAGCATTGCAGTTCAACAGACTTATGATCTATGAACAGAGTTACTTAGAATCCATAACCTCAGATATTCTTTGAGCTCTGATCTAGCCATGACCCTTTAGAAATGACAAATCCATTTGAATCTTTATCGATTCAGACTTTATCGTGTGGTTAACTTGTGATTCAAGAAAGGTACATTACTTAAGGTCCTATACATAGCTTGTCAACAGGGTTACCGAGTAAACACATAATCAACTGGCCTTTATAACAACAGGATATTCCCATCTCAGTAACCTTAATCAGTTAAAGAATCATTCGATTTAACGCATGACACGTGTGAAAAAGACTCTAACAAGCGATCGTCCTCTGTTTTTTTTCTTGTCGGAATATGTCCTAGATGGGCTAGACTATGACACATGATACTCAATAAATTTCTGTTCAAAACACGACACATGTGATTGAAGTATTGTCGTGAAGCTGTCGGGCGGCTCTAAAAGAAATACCGAACAACTGCATCGTGCACGCCGGGCACGTGTTAAAGAATGACGGAACCGGAAACCTAAATAACATAGCAATGAATAATGCATGCATCATTACCTCCTTATAAGTGGAAGTTTTCATGAATAAAGCACATTATCTGTCAACACAAGGTTAAGCTAACAGTTATCAATCTCGGTTTCCACTTGAACTAATATAAGTGCTTGAACTTACATTATTCAGGAACTAGATGAGCCCCGATCCACGGTCAGCCATGTCGGAGGTGGCCAAAACATAGCCAGATATTCCGGGAAGAGTTCAAGAGGACCGCTAGACTGATCTGCTAAGTTGAACAATCCGACTTTTCCATTCTTGAACTCCCAAAGTTCATCGTTGTCATTGTCATTGTCTTCTTCATATCGTTCTTTGTTCAAGAGATGCTCGATATCGGTTATTTCATCGACATAAACAATGCAGTTCCCATGGCAACCTTTGGAGTATTGAGCTGAAAAGGAAAATGAACAATCAGTGCTCACGAAGAACACTTGATCACCCAAATCATATACCTCCACCCAATCATACTTATTCTGCTGATGAACACCACAACAAGGAATCCGTTTGTAAACTCTGAATTTCACCGGTACATGATCGTCTCCGGTTTCGTTAACGAAACCATCAATTTTTCGATGATAATAAACTTGATCACCGCAGATATCGAAGTCTCGCGCAACCAAGTAAAGGTGACCACAGGATTCCACGAAATATCTTTCACATTCCGGGACCATTGGATCCAGAGGTGAGCGAATCTCTTCCAAATAAAAAGTATTCTCATCACGCACCGAAATAGCGCCATAAATATCAACAATGAAGAACTTCCCATTGAAGTAGGCGATGTCACGAAACTTGATATTAGAATCGAACTTGTAACACATATTGCCTCTATCATCAGACGTAAGCCGGCACAAGTTCCCTCGTGAGATAGCAACCGCACTATTACTCGAATCGAAATCCGAAGCAAGCTTTATCTTACGAATCAATGGATTGTTGTCGTTAACAGCATAATCAGGATCCATTCTCTGCCGAATACTGAAAGCTTGGACTGTCTCCTCGACACTGAAGCTAAGATGGTTTAGCTCCCTAGGAAAGGAAGCGGGCATGTTCTTGATCGGATGCCGAGAGAACGGGCTCAGCACGCGGAACTTGTTCTGCTGTTCAGTCTCTTCGACCTTGATGAACCAGCAGTTTTGGTCGGAAGGAGCTTCGAAACCTGGTCGGCGAATGCGATAAACATTCATTCGGGATATGAGGAAGGAAGGGATAGGTTTGTTGGTAGGATAATTAATCCGGAAGTGGAGCTGCTTTGGGAATGTAGGAGATGTCGGAGGCAGAGGAAGTGAAGCTCTCCAGGAGCTGCACACGGCCCGGAAACGAAGAAGATGGAGGCGAGAATCGAGGTGTTTGGCAATGGAAGAGATGAGATCTCTTGGAAGTTCAGACCAACATGATCGTTGACGATAAGCAGCCATTTCTTCTTCGATTGGGAGAGCTATGGAAATCAAATCACTTCTGCTGCAGAAGGAATCAAATACTAAGATATAATATGGACAGGAACAGTTACGGCTGAAACATCATGAATATGGACAGCATCCTAGGCTGTCAGCCGTTGATTGTTTCCTTTCAAACTTTTGCAACTTTGGGTACAAGTGAAGATCACCGTTGGATTTGAATACTTGGTGAAGGTGGATACTGAGATTGGGGATGCAAGTGAAGGAGAAGCACAAAGATATTCAAATTGTAATGCTCTCTTTGGTAATACCTAGATAACCGAAACGTAACGCTCTCTTTGGTTTGTAACGGTTAGGTCACGTGGTCTACGTCAATAAATAAGAATCCTGCTACAGATTTTAGTCTCAAAACTTATATAGTCTATCAATTTAGTCATAATTCAATAAATTCAACCTTTCATGTTTAAAAATTTCGATAATGTGATAACTCGACATACAAAATCACTTCACTATTAGATAGTTGACAGACTAATGAAACAAATCCATTATGACCTTCACGCCGCCTGCTAGTAGCCACATACACTTTAGTAATAGAACTTTTAAATATGAAGTGTTAAATTTATTTAATTGTTTCTAATATGACCAAATTAATAAAAATGTTTAAGTTACGAGGACTAAAATTGGTATTATGTCAAGCCGTCTGTTTCAATTTTAATAGCAGAGTAATATGTTTGTCACAGAATTTTAATTGAGTGACTAAATTACTACTTTTAGAAAATAAAAACTATGATTTTTGTCTATGTAAATACACGTTTAGGACACCAAAAGACCGTTCAGATCATCAAATCCATTACCGAAATAACTCACCACCATGCTTTGAAGAGCTCTTGTCTATGTAAGCCATCCTTTGCAAGACAATCTGCCAAATATCATGAAACATGGCAGAATTAAACTTTGGCAGTCCTTCGAATTTGTTCTCAATCAATATTAAAACAAAGCTTCATGTTGAGAAATGAAATTTATGATAATGAATCCAACGAGTGTCTCCAATGAAAAAAAGATTAATATTCATCCTGGGGTAACACTTAAACTTGAGACACTGAAAATCTGATTCGATGTTTAATATAATGTAAATGTTCTTGTTTCATTTTTTCTACGACTAGGGTTACACCTTTCGTTTTTGTAGGGATTGAGTTTAGAAAAAAAATTGTAAGTCGATCTTAAAGCAACAATTCATGCTTGATATGATATACATGTATGCATGCATGTGTGTATTAATGTATTCCATGCTTGCAGGAGGATTTCTTCCATGACAATCATGGAAAATATTCTTCACTAGTAATACTAACAAATCCTTTAAATGTGATATGGTTTCCCATCAGCTAAGTTCACACTTTCTATTGAACAATTCAATAATGAAGTCTGCACTGTCTTATACGTACGATTAACACTGTAAAAGCTTTCATAGCGCATATATATGTATGTTTAACTTTATAAAATATATAGATAGATAAATATACCGTATGTGGTTTTCTTGAAATTATGCTTCGTTTAACATTGTGTATGACTAGCAAGAGGAGAATTACAATCGCTTTGTATTACCTCATACTTACTAAACATTGCTTTTGAATAGTGTTATTATTAACATTTAAGACTAAGATTTTTCCTCTTCTTCCCAAAATTGATTTTCTTACTCTCAAAATTGACCCTAACACAAACAAATACATAGGCAATAACCTGACAAAGAGCAAGCATGTAAGCGACACTTGGGCTCGATATATTAAATTTGCAAAGTAGAAGAGAACTGTATAGAAACACTCACTCTCCTTTCTAGCTTATCCATAGCTGATTTCGAGTATCTCCTCGTCAAAGAAAAGCTTATCATTACCAATCTTGTTGGTATGAACTTCTAAGAGAACTCACTTGCATTGCTAAACACCACGGTACTTGCGTCAGTGTTCTTTAATTTGGGGTCGTATGCAGCTATTGGAAAGGTCCAATTCCTATGCCACCAAAATCTCCTACATTGCCAAATCAACTCCTTTTCCCTGTTAATTATACTACGAGGAAACCTTTTCATTCCTAAATCGTCATTCATGATATGATGAAGGAATGGAAATGTTTCCTCGTAGGATAATTAACACATAAGATGAATTAATTTGGAAAAGTAGGAGAGTTTGGTGGGGTAGAAATTTGGATTCTCCGAGAGCTGCATATGAATTGGAATTAAAGAACACTAACACGAGTATCATGGTGTTTAGCAATGCAAGAGAAGAATTCTCTTAGAAGTTCATACCATCAAGATTGGTAATGATAAGCTCTTCTTCGATGGAGAGATACTCGAAATCAGCAATGGATAAGCTAGAAAGGAGAATGGGTGTTTCTATACGGTTCTCTTATGCATTGCAAATTTGACATATGGTTGAAATGAGACCATGAGTCTTGCCCAAGTGTCGCTTACATGCTTGCTCTTTGTCAGGTTATTGCCTATGCATCTGTCTGTGTTATGGTCAATTTTGGGAGTAAGAAAATTAATTTGGAAGAACATGAAAAAAACTCTTAGTCTTAAATGTTAATAATGACATTATTCAAAAGCAATGCTTAGCAAGTATTAGGTAACGCAAAGCAATTGCAATTCTTCTCCGACTAGCCATACACAATGTCAAAATGAAACACATTTTTCAAAAAACCCACACACTATATATCTATGTACGTATATATTTTAAAATTTCAATTATAAATATATATACACATAGGAAAACTTTTACAGAGTTAATCATACATATAAGACATCACACGCTTCAGAACTGAATTATTCAATTGAAAGTGTGAACTTAGCTAATGGGAAATCTTATAACATTGAAAGGAGTTGTTGGTTTTTAAACAGTGAAGAATCTTTTCCAAGACTGTTATGGAGGAAATCCTCCTGCAAGCAACACATACATTGATACACACATGCATGCATACATGTATACTAGATCTAGCATGAATTGCTACTTTAAAATTGACTTACAATTTTTTTGTTGAATTCAATCCTTGCAACAATGGAAGGGGTAACCCTGGCTGTAGAAGAAACATAAACAAGAACATTTATATTATATTAAACTTGGAATCAAATATAAGTTAATTGTAGCCTCTAGGTCGAACAAAATTTGCCTTATATAGCGAAAAGTGAAGGATCGGCTACGGTTGAAACATCATGAATAATTTATGGGCGGATAGACTGGGATGTAAGTGAAGTAGAAGCACAAAATGAAACTTTCAAGGCAGAATAATTGAGGCTATAGAAATAAGAGGGAGTTGAAATGGCTAGGTTTGGATGGAATTGAAACATAAGCACAAAAAGGAACGTCTAGATCGGAGTAGTTGAATTGATTACTTTGTGAAAGTGGGTTTTAATTGGGGAAATTGAAGATTGGGAATGTAAGTGAAGCAGAAAAACAAAGTGAAAATTTCAAGGCGGAAAAATCGAGGCTATAAAAGCAAGAGAGGATCAAAACAATTAGTTTTGGATGTAAATGAAGCGGAAGAACAATGTGAAACTTTCAAGGTGAAATAATCGAGGCTATAAAAGCGAGAGCTAAACGAAACAACTAGTTTTGGATATAAGTGAAACAGAAATATAAAAAGAAATGTTCATGGCGGAGTAATTGAGGCAATAAAAAGATAAGGGGAATCGAAAAGGCTGATTTTGGTTAGGTCGCGTGACTTCCTTCAATTATTAGGTTTTTGTTTTTGAGTTGGTTTGAACGGATGTAAGTGAAGTAGAAGCACATATTGAACTTTCAAGGTGGAATAATCGAGGCTATAAAAGCAAGAGGAAACCGAAACAACTAGTTTTGGATGTAAGTGAAGCAAAAATATGAAAAGAAACGTCCACAATGGTGTAATCCAGGAAATATAAAGAAAAAGGAATTTGAAACGACTAGTTTTGGTTAGGCCACGTGATTTCTTTTGGAATTAAAATTTTGTTTTGAGTTTGTTTGAACGGATGTAAGTGAAGCAAAAACATAAAGTGAATTTTTCAAGGCGGAATAATCGAAGCCATAAAAGTAAAAGAGAATCGAAACAATTAACTTTTGATGCAAATGAACAGAAATATAAAAAGAAACATCTATGACGAAGTAATTGAGACAATAAAAAGAAAGAAGGAATCGAAACAATTAATTTTGGTCTCAACTTGATTGATAATAAAAAACTCAATAGAAAATGATTTTGAACTTGTGATTTTAAGATGATTTTTTATTTGCCTTATGATATTTTAATTAATTATGGATAAATATTTGGCATTACGTCAAAGATTATTACTTGTTACTCATTAAATTAAGTATTAGAGAGCATCTCCAAACTTCAACTCTAACGTTTCAGTCCTTACGTTTTTCTTGCATTGCGTTATCTCTTGGTCTAATTAAAGGAAGTCACGTGGCCTAACTAAAATCAAAGAATAAAAATCTTGTCTCTTTTTTTAATAGAAATTTTCCGTTCCTTTTCGGTGCCTCACACTAAAAAAATATGTTTAGGGGTTAGAATTAAGGTTTTAGGTAAGGGTTTATGTTTAGAGTTTAGAGAATTTGGGGTGAGTGATTTTTTTAGTGTTTAGGGTTTAAGATTTAGAATCTAGGGTTAAGACTTAGAATTTAATTTTTAGTGTTGGGGCATAGATAGAAAGGGGCAAATGATTTTTGTCCCTTTTTTGCGCACCTATTCATGCCCTAAGCTAAAAAATAGTTTAGGGTTTAGAATTAAGGTTTAGGGAATTTAAGGTATAATATATTTTTAAGGTTTATGATTTAGGGTTAAAACTTATAATTTAATTTTTTAGGGTTGAAGTATTGAGAGGGGCATAGGATCTTTGGGCATAGAAAGGGACAGAGAATTTGGGGTATAATGTATTATATGTTCATACGTATTCTTAACCGTTTGACAATGCATATACACCTTGCAGACAAAGCGATTTGAACCTCATTCGCCTAAAATGAACACCATCCGCTTTTTCACTGGGACCGCTTGTTGAGTTCGGTGTGGGGGCATAATTATATTTTTTGGAAATTTAAAATTTTATATATTATAAGTATTTTAATATTTTTTATTGATACTCTAATTTTGTACTCTTAAAATTTTATAATTTTACATCCTTAAAATTTTAATATAATTTAATAAAAAAATAACACCCTGACATAAAATTTTCATTTTCGGACTAGTGTTCGAAGTAGAGTAAATACATGAATAAAGAAAAATGTGGGCAGCAATCTTAGTTGTAACCCATTGATTGTTTCGTATCAAAATTCTTGATCTTTGGGTTCAAGTAACTAACACAGTTGGATTTGAATACTTTGCAAAAGTGGGTTTTGATTGGGATAATGAGAGATTGGGGATGTATGTGAACAATGTGAAACTTTTAAGATAGAATAATCATGGTATGAAATCAAAATGAAATTCAAACCGTTGGTTTTAATGTAAGTGAAACAGAAGCATAGAAAGAAACATTCATGGCAAAGAAAAATATAAAATTTTGCGTCTGTCTCGTTATTTTCAAACTAGTTTCACAGTTAAGTAAATACATGAATAAAGAAAAAAATGTTTCTCTGCTTAACGGATCATTTTTTTCATCTCGGTCAATAATAATTTTGTTAATGAAAACTGTTAAACAACTTTCCAACCACAACGACATCAACACGGAAATAACACCTTATCACTTTTGGAATGGCCAATTGTAAAAATGGAAGGCACTCGTAGTTCGGTCGGTGGCCGCTTTTAGAATTGTAAGTCAGTTTTAAAATAGTAATTCATGCGTCATCTAATATACATATATGCATGCATGTGTGTATGTATATATTCCTTGCTTGCAGGAGGATTACATGCCTTAGAACTGCATTATTGAATGGAAATCGTAAACTTAGCTCATGGATAATCTTATAACATCGAAGAGAGTCGTTGATTTTCACCGGTGAAGAATTTTTTCCATGACAGTCATGGAAGAAATCCTCCTGCAAGCAAGAAATACATTGATACACACATGCATGCATACATGTATATTAGATCTAGCATGAATTACTACTTTAAATCGGACTTACGATTCTTTTGCTGAATTCAATCCTTGCACCAATGGAAGGGGTAAGCCTGTGTTTTGATTTGAATTCTTTGTGAAAGTAGGTTTTGATTGGGATAATGATAGTTTCGGGTTGTAAGTGAAGCAGAAGCACAAAGTGAAACTTTCAAGGCCTAATAATCGAGGCTATATAGAAAGAGGGGATCAAAACGGCTAGTTTTGGGTGTAAGTGAAACAAAAACTCAAAGAGAAACGTCTATGTAGAAGTAATCGAAGAAATGAAAAGAAAGAGGGAATCAAAACGGCTAATTTTGGCTAGACCACAAGGCTTCCTTGGTTATTAGATTTTTGTTTTGAGTTGATTTGAACTTAACTCAAAGTAAAAAAAATGATGTAATAAATATAAAAGACAGAATCGAAATAGCTAGTTTTGGATGTAAGTGAAACAGAAATTCAAAGAAAAACGTTATAGCGGAGTAATTGAGGAAATGAAAAGAATGAGAGAATTGAAATGGTTAGTTTTGATTTGGAGGTAGTAACTTTCTTAGATTACTAAATTTTTGTAATTTTGAGTTAATTTCAGCTTAACTCAAAGTAATTCAAAACTCAAAACGCTAGTTTTGCTTAGACCACGTGATTTTTGTGAGTTATCACATTTCTATTATAAGTTGATTTGAACTTGACTCAAAATATAAAAAAATGAGGCAATGGACGAAAATAAAGAATTAAAACGGCTATTTTTTGTTAGGACATGTGGTTTCCTTCGGTTATTAGATTTCTATTTTGACTTATTTATACTTGGCAAAAAAGTAAAAAAAAAACGAGGGAGTGAAAAAATAATTTATTTTGGGTATAAGTGAAACATAAATACAAAGTAAAATTTTCAAAACAGAATAGTCGAGCCTCCTAAAACAAGAAGGAATTGAAGCTACTAGATTTGGATGTAAGTGAAACAGAAACATGAAACGAAACGTTTATAACAGAGTAAATCATGGAGTGAAAAGGAAGAGAGAATCAAAAAAACTAATTTTGGATTTAAGTAAAACAGAAACATAAAAAGAAGCGTCCATGACGGACTAATTCATGCCGTTAAAAGAAAAAAAAGTATCAAAATGGTTAATTTTTATTAGGCCGCGTGACTTTCTTCGATAATTAAAATTTTGTTTTGAGTTGGTTTGGACATGATTGAAATTAAAACAATATTTTTTTAATAAAAATGATTTTAGACTTATGGTTTTAAAATAATTTTTATTTGTCTATGAAATTTTAATATATCTGCATAAATATTCGACATTATGTCAAAGATTTTATTTTTTTACTCATTAAATATTAGAGAGAATCTTGAAAGTTAAACTCTGACGTTTGCTCACTTTGCTTTTACATTGCGTTTGGTGATCCAAGTAAAAACATTGGACTAGTGATGGCACATGTTGGGTTTTTGTAAAAAAATAATTACTCTAAACTCATCTTTGATCCGACTTGCTCTATAAAAAAATTAATTATAAAGACCTTATTGTAAAAAAATAATTTAATAGACAAAAGTATCAGTAAAAAATTAATTTTAAAGATTTAATTATAAATAAAATTTAATTTTAAGGACCAAATTAGATATATCCATCAAAAAATATAGAAGAAATTTTACTATTAGTCTCGGATTGGATCGAATATATTCCATCCTAAACTTGACCCAACATCACCCTTAATAAAAACTTGACCCAAACCCGAATTTTTTTTTTACCAAATTGGACTTTTTAGGACAAAATTTATGATCTTGTTTTTTCTTTCTTACTTTTTTGTTGATTTTTTATTAGTGAAATTTCCTGGCTTAGTAAAAATATATAATAAAAATTAGAAGAAAAAACTCAATGTTTTTTGGGGTTAACTACAACGGATACTACTAAACTATAGCCACTGAGTCGAAAATATCACCGAACTTTAAAACTCTTCAAAACTAGCACTGAACTTTAATATTTGAGTCAAAAATGTCACTCCGCCGTTACCGTTAAGTCAAAGCGACGTCCTTTTGAACCCTAATTTGGCCCAGAACGATGTCGTTTTGCTGAAGGAAAAAAATTTGAACCATGCACTTAAGGTGGTTTGAACCCAAGACCTTTAAAAGGTAAAGCTAAACATAAACCATTGAATCAACATAACATTATTTAGTATTTTACCACAAATATTATATATCTTAAACTACTTCAGATTAATTCAAATTATTTTATGAAATAAATAATATTAAAATATATTAATTATATATAATATAAATAAATAAAAGTGTATTGTTTTTATATAAATAATATATTTATATTATAAATATTATATAAAAACTCTAAATCCTAAATCTTAAACTATAAAGCTCAAACCTCAAACCCTAAACTTTATGATTTGAGGTTTGGGGTTTATAGTTTTTTTATATATTATTATAATATAAATATATTGTTTTATGAATATCTTTTGTTTTAAAAAAATAATATATTTTTTATTGATATATGTAAAAACAATATATTTTATATTATTTATAGAATTATTTTTTATAAAATAAATTGGTTGAACTAAATAGATAAGTTTATATAATTTAAATAAAAATATTTTATTTTTATATAAATATATTATTTTAAAAAATATAAATAATCCTTAAACCTGAAATCCTAAACTCTAAAGTTTAGAATTTAAGTTTGATGGTTGGGGTTTGTGGGTTAACAATTTAGGAATTCGGGTTTTTATATATTATTAATAATAAAAATATATTATTTTTATAAATATTTTGTGTTTTTTAAAAATAATATATTTATATTATTAATAATATATAAAACTAATGTAACCCCCTCGTCCCGGTCTGGTCGGATGACCGATCCGAGTGGGCCACATGGGGAAAACCGAAGCGAAACCCGTTAAGATTTCCCCTCGGTTAACGACCCAAAAATTTCTTTTAACTTTAATCTTATCTAGATGCATACTTAATTCCTATGTGAAGCACAACAGCGGAAGATTACAAACAAAGAAACATTCTCCGACCAAACAAGACATAAACAGCCCATTTTATTCCATTACAGCAGGCCGTTTCGAAACGCCCTCAGGGTGTTCCGAAACGCCTTGACTTAGTCAACGGCCCTGGGTCAACCACAAGGTGACCGTTCCGAAACAGGGGAGACCCGTATCGGAACGACCTTGACGGTCAATATCTCGTGGTCAACGAGATTTGACCGTTTCGAAACTTCAAAGGCCCGTTTCGGAACGGCTTCATCTCGCCAATTTCTCAAAATTCCAGTAGCCAAAATGTTCCGAAACGACCCTCATCCGTTTCGAAACGGCAAGCCATTTACACAGGGACCGTTCCGGAACAGGGGGACCCGTTCCGAAACACCCCCTGTCTGCAGACACGATTTTGCTGTTTTGAGGCACAAAAGTGCCCCAAAACATCACCAAAACACATCATAACACCAAATCAATTAAACCCAAGACATACCAACATTACTATCATGCTTTAACAAGATTTAAACATGTCTAATACTAAGGCAACATCCCACCAACATGCATTCATTCAAGCATCATTCAACCACATATGTATAAACTCTTAAGGCATAAGGCTAACATTCAAGTAAGCAATTAGACATGAGTTAACATTCACCATGGCAACACAACCATGCAAAAACAAGATACTAAGGAGTCTAAACATGCTCCTAGCAACCAACAACAACCAACAAAACATACATGTCCCATTGCTCAAACTATTACAAGTCTAACATTAAAATCCATACTTGATGAACTCAAGTCCAAAAACCACACTTGGAGGCCCTCCACTTGCCCGAGCAACCCACGAACTAAGGATCTGCAATGTTGAACAAAGAGAGCGTAAGCAATGATGCTTAGTGAGGGTAAGCTCTAAAAACAAACCTCAACATTGCAGGGTCCGAGCACGATCTAGCCAAGGTAAATCACAATCATACCAAAGGTCCACAAGATAGAATGCATGAGTAAAAGACAATATCAATGTCATGATCATAAGCTCAATTTCCATGATACATGTAATCACAAACAAGTATTCCAATAAGAACCATGAACCTCAACACATTGATATACACATCAAACAACATTGGCACCTAGTTAAGACCCGAATACGCGGATAGACATGTTGGAAACTCATATCCAACAACCACATTACCTCACGGTGGGATTTCACTCATCACCAGTCTCGCGGAGGGGATTCCATTCATCCTCACGCCCCGTCGATAGGATTCCACTCATCACCGACTACATTTAAATACAATTCCGGGCGAACCCGTACTCCTCCTTGGTGACTCAACGCCACCAAGGCCACGCGCGACTTTAGACTCATGTGTACACACTAACATCCTAATGATCAATCATTTGTATCCAAGTTTACTAGTGCCAATATTTACTCACTTCATTAACCTTGTGCTTAGCACGTACTCACCAACAATCATCATCATGCATGTCTCAAGCATCATAAGTCCAATCTCATTCCACATGTATAAAGCAATATGCATAGACATTCATATCACAGTTTATACGAGACATACACAACCATATAATGAGTTCAACCAAAGGCTCTAGATTAAGTTTAGGATTAGGCTACCACCCTAATCCTAACTCTAGGTGGGTCTACCAAGCCCAACCTAGTCCATATACTCGAACCAACCAATTTAAAACCGTTAAAACAATTAACCACTCACCTAAGCTTCCAAGCTCAACGACCAAGCAAGCAATCACCTTCAACTTCCCGGATTCGGTCCCAAAGCCTCTTCTACGTTTCCTCTTGCTTCTAGTCAAACAAAACCCATACATTACTTCTCAATTCAATGCTAATTCAACCATCAATCTACTTTGCAAAACACAACTCAATTTCCTCAAATTCCCAAACCACATAACATCTCAAAAACCCAATTTTCGGACTCCAACAACCATTGACTGAAATACCCATTTCCAAACACCCAAATGACTTCCAAAACATCCCAAATCACCCTCCTAATATAGGTAGACCATCAGCCCTTCAATTCCAACACTAAACCTCTCAAAAACTCAAGTTTTCATACCCTAAAATTTGCCCTAAAGACCCACTACGAAAATTCATCCAAAATCTACCAAATTAAGATATGTTGCATATTTCATTATGATTAAACATAACCCCAAAACAATTTCTCAAAACAAATTGAAAAACCCCATCAAAACCCCAAATTTCCATATAAACCCTAATTCCCAAAACTCACTATTTTTGAAATTTAAAACAATAGTTGGATAGAGGATAAAGAGGAGGTTAGGAAAACGTAATTACCTTTGAAAAGGACCTTGGATTGAAGAAAGGGGATGAATGGAATAGTAACTAGTGTAGTTGGGAGAGTTTGAGCATGGGAGGGGGGTTTCACGTCAAGTTTAGAAGAAATGGGGAAAGAGAAGACACTTTACAATAAAGTGGTCTTACTTTTAAAAGTTTTGGGTAAAATCACGATATAAGTCCCTCCCTCTTATTTAAGGTTCAAAAAGGTCATTATTTACAATTGAATTGTCTTAATTAAATTTTTATTTAACTCGAACTAAAACCCGGTTAACTCCTAGGCCTAAGACACGGGTGTTACAACTCTCTCCCACTTAAGGAAATTTCGTCCCCGAAATTACCTGGTGGAAACAAATACGGAAACTGTTCAACCATATCCGCTTTCCTCTCCCACGTGGCCTCTTCCACACCTCTATGCCTCCACAACACCTTGACCAACTCTATGGTCTTGCCACGCAATACCTTGCTATTAGAAGCAAGTATCTCAACGGGTTCTTCATTATAAGACAAATCCGGATTCAACTCTATCTCCTCAACGGGCATCACATGAGAAGGATCCGATCTATATCTCCTAAGCATAGACACATGAAAGACATCATGGATCTTCTCCAACTCAGAAGGTAACCTCAACCGATAAGCTACAGGCCCAATCCGCTCAACTATCTCATACGGACCAATGAACCTCGGACTCAACTTGCCCTTTCGGCCAAATCTCATTACCTTCTTCCACGGAGATACCTTCAGAAACACTTTCTCACCCACTGAGTACTCAACCTCTTTCCTCTTCAAATCCGCATAGGACTTCTGACGATCGGAAGCTGCTTTCAAGCGGTCACAAATCAACTTCACTTTTTCTGTGGTTCCCTTAAGCAAGTCTGGCATGGGTAACAACCTCTGACCTGTCTCAGCCCAACAAATCGGAGTCCTACATCGTCTACCATACAAAGCCTCATAGGGTGCCATCTGAATACTAGACTGATAACTGTTGTTGTAAGCAAACTCAACTAATGGTAAATGCTTCTCCCAAGAACCCTGAAAATCAATCACACAACAACGAAGCATATCCTCTAGAATCTGTATCACTCGCTCTGACTGCCCATCGGACTGCGGATGATAAAATGTGCTGAAATGCAGACGACTACCCAAAGCACTATGCAAACAACTCCAGAACCTCGAAGTAAATCTAGGATCCCTATCCGAAACTATAGACTTCGGAACTCCATGAAGTCTCACAATCTCACGAATGTACAAGTTTGCCAACTTGTCTAAGGAATCCGTAGTGTTCACTGCTAAGAAGTGAGCACACTTAGTGAACCTATCAACAATCACCCACACTGAATTCTTCTTCGAAGGAGACAAAGGCAACCCCGATACAAAACCCATGGTGATTCTCTCCCATTTCCATTCCGGAATCTTCAAAGGTTGTAGCAAACCTGAAGGAACCTGATGTTTCGCCTTCACTCTCTGACAAACCATACAACGGCTCACATACTCGGCTACATCTCTCTTCAAACCAACCCAGAAGTAATCATTCTTCAAATCTCGGTACATCTTGGTACTACCCGGATGCATAGAAAAGGGACTCGAATGCGCTTCGCTCAAAATCTGACGTCTCAGCTCAACATCTTCTGGTACAACAATTCTATCCCTAAAGCACAACAAGCTCTCACCACTGAAACTATACTCAGTCGGTCTTCCTTCGGCTATGTCTTGAACATGAGGAACTAGGCTCGCATCTTGCAACTGCTTCTCTCTAATCAACTGAATCAAGGAAGGCTTCACTTGCAACTCGGTGATCAAACCACCATCATCGGACACACTCAATCTACTAAACATAACTCTCAGCTCAACGACCACTTTTCTACTCAAAGCATCGGCTACTACGTTTGCTTTACCCGGATGGTACTCAATAGTCAAATCATAATCTTTTAACAACTCTAGCCATCTCCTCTATCTCAAGTTCAACTCTTTCTGTGTCATCAAGTACTTCAAGCTCTTGTGATCGGTGTAAACTATGCACTTCTCACCATACAAATAGTGACGCCAAATTTTCAATGCAAATACAACTGCGGCTAGCTCTATGTCATGAGTAGGATAGTTCTTCTCATGAATCTTCAACTGTCTAGAAGCATAAGCAACAACTCTCCTATCTTGCATCAAAACACATCCTAAGCCTACGTAGGAAGCATCACTGTAGATCACAAACTCCTTACCTGAAACAGGCTGCACTAACACTGGAGCATTTGTCAAAGCTTCTTTTAATTTCTCAAAGGCCTTTTGTCTTGCATCTGACCATTCAAACTTGACTCCCTTTTGCAACAACTTAGTCAAAGGAGCAGCTACTCTAGAAAAGCCATCAAAAAACCTCCTATAGTAACCAGCTAATCCTAGGAAACTCCTAATCTCGGTCACGGACTTAGGTTGTTTCCACTCAACAATAGCCTCAATCTTCGATGGATCAACTCGGATGCCTTCGGCTGAAACAACATGGCCAAGAAATACAACCTCTCGAATCCAGAACTCACACTTACTAAGCTTCGCATACAACTGATTGCTCAACAATCTCTGTAGAACAAACCTCAAGTGCTCATCATGCTCTTCTTCTGTCTTCGAGTACACAAGTATATCATCAATGAAGACAACCACAAACCGGTCTAAATAGTCTCTAAAAATTCTGTTCATCATATCCATGAATGCTGCTGGTGCATTCGTGAGCCCAAATGGCATCACGAGAAACTCATAGTGACCATATCTAGTCCTAAAAGCTGTCTTCGAAACATCACACTCTTTCACCTTCAACTGATAGTACCCGGATCTCAAATCTATCTTCGAGAATACTGAAGCACCTCTCAACTGATCAAACAAATCATCTATACGAGGCAACGAATACTTGTTCTTCACAGTCAACTGATTCAACTGCCTATAGTCAATACACATGCGCATGCTACCATCTTTCTTTTTCACAAACAACACTGGAGCACCCCACGGAGAACTACTAGGCCTAATGAAACCACGGTCTAATAATTCTTGCAACTGACTCTTCAATTCTTTCAACTCTTTCGGAGCCATGCGATACGGAGCTATCGAAACTGGATTAGATCCCGAAACTGTCTCAATCACAAACTCAACATCTCTGTCAGGAGGCAAACCCGGCAACTCTTCAGGAAACACATATGGAAAGTCACACACTGTTCTGATATCTTTCGGTCTAGCTTCACTCATGTCCGGATTCATAACATAAGCTAAATAGGCCTCACATCCAGAGTCCATCAACCTATGAGCCTCTAAAGCTGACACCACATTAGACAAGAACTTAATGTTATCGCCCACTACCACTACCTCGTAGTCATCATAAAGTTTCAAGGAGATTCTCTTTGTCTCAAAATCCACGCTAGCCCGATGCTCAACCAACAAGTCCATACCCAATATAATATCAAAACCATAGAAGGGAAGTTCCATCATATCAACTGAGAACACATGACCCTGAATCTTCAGTGGACACCTCCTATACATACGTCTAACCACAACTGTCTCACCAAAAGAACTAGTAACATGCATACCAACATCTAAGATCTCAACAGGAATATCTAACTTCTGTGCATGCTTACTCAAAATGTAGGAATGTGTAGAACCCGAATCAACCAAAGAAAGCAAGGACATAGACTGTAACTCGAAATTACCTGCTATCACATCGGTGTCATTCCCGGCCTCTCTCTGAGCATAGACCCTCGCTGGTCCTCCTGCCTCTGGCTGCACAACCACAACATGTGCAAGGTTCCTCTGAGCATCTACCCTAGGTGCATCAGCCCTCGGCTGGAAGTAGCCACGACCGCGCCCACGGCCTCTCTGAAAATCATTACCCCTCGCAGGAGCCTGAGCAATATTCGGTGCCTGAGCTGCCTGACGCGGACAGTCCCTCCTAAAGTGGTCCCTCGAACCACAGTTCCAACAAGCATGGAAGTTACCTCAGCACTCTCCAGTGTGTTGTCTCCCACACTGTGCACACTCGGGCAAGCGCCCTCCTCCTCTATGGCCCTGATGGCCCCTACCATGGTGGCCACCGCCACGTCTCTGATCAAACTGATGTCCGCCACCTCTGTGCCTCTTAGCATCCCTACCATCGAAGTGGTTATGCCTCTTTCCAGAACCAGACCCACCAGCTCGTTTGGTTGAACCCAAACTATGCTCAAAATCCTTGGCCCTCGCGACCAACACATCAAAGTCTGAGTAGTCAGAAGCCAACGTGTATCTCTTAACCTCTTCATTCAATCCGTATCGGAATCGGTTGCAGCGTTCCACTTCAGTAGGAACCAACTCTGGAGCATACTGACTCAAGCGAACAAAGCGGATCTCATAATCAGTCACAGAAGCATCCCCCTGAGTAAGAGCCATAAACTCTCGCTTCTTCTCATCCAAGTACCTCGGTCCCAAGTATCTCTTCCGGAAGGCAGACTCAAAGAACTCCCAATCAATTTCTGTCTTTGGAACCCCGGTAGTGATGGTGACCCACTAGGTGTAGGCATCACCCTGAAGCAGTGAGATCACACAACCCAATCTACGTGCGCCCGCACAACCCATCTGAGCCAAGATACGAACTGTCTTCTCCAACCATAACTCCGACCTCTCCGGAGTAGATCCTTTAAACTCCTCGGCCCCTAAGCTACGGAGCCTCTCCAAAGGTAAACTAGCATCATCACACCTAGGATGAGCTGCAGCCTGAGCTCCCGCAACTGCAGCCTGGAACGCTCCCGCTATAGCTTGCACTAGCGGAGTCATATCAATTCCAGCTGGACCTTGGCCACCTTGGCCACCTTGAGGTCCATTTCCTCCGACTCCATCCTCGCCCCCAACTCCCGGTGGAGGAGGTGGTGGTGGAGGTGGTGGAAGAGCGCCAACTCCCGCGGCCACCGGTCCTTCTAGGTGAGCCTCCGCACCAACTGCCGGCTCAACAGGAGCCGCAACTCGTGGTTCCTGATGAACCAACCTCGGTCTACCTCTCGGTCCAGACATTGCTCTCACAGATATTAACTACAACCACAACAACAAAACACACAAGCTGGGTTAGCAAGGCAAGGCTTCCAAGTGTCCAAGTATGTTCCCTCACCTAAAAATCATTTTTTTCCAATGTAATAGTAGCAATGGGACCCACACACACATGCTTTAAAATAAAACAATCAGCATACTTGTCACACAAGCAACCATTCTTGTAAAACAAGCAAACACCGTGCATTTCAATTTAAAAACTTAGACTTACCTCACTTACCTGCCCAAGGTCTCGGTAACCTTAGGCTCTGATACCAACAAGTGTAACCCCCTCGTCCCGGTCTGGTCGGATGACCGATCCGAGTGGGCCACATGGGGAAAACCGAAGCGAAACCCGTTAAGATTTCCCCTCGGTTAACGACCCAAAAATTTCTTTTAACTTTAATCTTATCTAGATGCATACTTAATTCCTATGTGAAGCACAACAGCGGAAGATTACAAACAAAGAAACATTCTCCGACCAAACAAGACATAAACAGCCCATTTTATTCCATTACAGCAGGCCGTTTCGAAACGTCCTCAGGGTGTTCCGAAACGCCTTGACTTAGTCAACGGCCCTGGGTCAACCACAAGGTGACCGTTCCAAAACAGGGGAGACCCGTATCGGAACGACCTTGACGGTCAATATCTCGTGGTCAACGAGATTTGACCGTTTCGAACTTCAAAGGCCCGTTTCGGAACGACTTCATCTCGCCAATTTCTCAAAATTCCAGTAGCCAAAATGTTCCGAAACGACCCTCATCCGTTTCGAAACGGCAAGCCATTTACACAGGGACCGTTCCGGAACAGGGGGACCCGTTCCGAAACACCCCCTGTCTGCAGACACGATTTTGCTGTTTTGAGGCACAAAAGTGCCCCAAAACATCACCAAAACACATCATAACACCAAACCAATTAAACCCAAGACATACCAACATTACTATCATGCTTTAACAAGATTTAAACATGTATAATACTAAGGCAACACCCCACCAACATGCATTCATTCAAGCATCATTCAACCACATATGTATAAACTCTTAAGGCATAAGGCTAACATTCAAGTAAGCAATTAGACATGAGTTAACATTCACCATGGCAACACAACCATGCAAAAACAAGATACTAAGGAGTCTAAACATGCTCCTAGCAACCAACAACAACCAACAAAACATACACGTCCCATTGCTCAAACTATTACAAGTCTAACATTAAAATCCATACTTGATAAACTCAAGTCCAAAAACCACACTTGGAGGCCCTCCACTTGCCCGAGCAACCCACGAACTAAGGATCTGCAATGTTGAACAAAGAGAGCGTAAGCAATGATGCTTAGTGAGGGTAAGCTCTAAAAACAAACGTCAACATTGCAGGGTCCGAGCACGATCTAGCCAAGGTAAATCACAATCATACCAAAGGTCCACAAGATAGAATGCATGAGTAAAAGACAATATCAATGTCATGATCATAAGCTCAATTTCCATGATACATGTAATCACAAACAAGTAATCCAATAAGAACCATGAACCTCAACACATTGATATACACATCAAACAACATTGGCACCTAGTTAAGACCCGAATACGCGGATAGACATGTTGGAAACTCATATCCAACAACCACATTACCTCACGGTGGGATTTCACTCATCACCGGTCTCGCGGAGGGGATTCCACTCATCCTCACGCCCCGTCGATGGGATTCCACTCATCACCGACTACATTTAAATACAATTCCGGGCGAACCCGTACTCCTCCTTGGTGACTCAACGCCACCAAGGCCACGCACGACTTTAGACTCATGTGTACACACTAACATCCTAATGATCAATCATTTGTATCCAAGTTTACTAGTGCCAATATTTATTCACTTCATTAACCTTGTGCTTAGCACGTACTCACCAACAATCATCAACATGCATGTCTCAAGCATCATAAGTCCAATCTCATTCCACATGTATAAAGCAATATGCATAGACATTCATATCACAATTTATACGAGACATACACAACCATATAATGAGTTCAACCAAAGGCTCTAGATTAAGTTTAGGATTAGGCTACCACCCTAATCCTAACTCTAGGTGGGTCTACCAAGCCCAACCTAGTCCATATACTCGAACCAACCAATTTAAAACCGTTAAAACAATTAACCACTCACCTAAGCTTCCAAGCTCAACGACCAAGCAAGCAATCACCTTCAACTTCCCGGATTCGGTCCCAAAGCCTCTTCTACGTTTCCTCTTGCTTCTAGTCAAACAAAACCCATACATTACTTCTCAATTCAATGCTAATTCAACCATCAATCTACTTTGCAAAACACAACTCAATTTCCTCAAATTCCCAAACCACATAACATCTCAAAAACCCAATTTTCGGACTCCAACAACCATTGGCTGAAATACCCATTTCCAAACACCCAAATGACTTCCAAAACATCCCAAATCACCCTCCTAATATAGGTAGACCATCAGCCCTTCAATTCCAACACTAAACCTCTCAAAAACTCAAGTTTTCATACCCTAAAATTTGCCCTAAAGACCCACTACGAAAATTCATCCAAAATCTACCAAATTAAGATATGTTGCATATTTCATTATGATTAAACATAACCCCAAAACAATTTCTCAAAATAAATTGAAAAACCCCATCAAAACCCCAAATTTCCATATGAACCCTAATTCCCAAAACTCACTATTTTTGAAATTTAAAACAATAGTTGGATAGAGGATAAAGAGGAGGTTAGGAAAACGTAATTACCTTTGAAAAGGACCTTGGATTGAAGAAGGGGATGAATGGAATAGTAACTAGTGTAGTTGGGAGAGTTTGAGCATGGGAGGGGTGTTTCACGTCAAGTTTAGAAGAAATGGGGAAAGAGAAGACACTTTACAATAAAGTGGTCTTACTTTTAAAAGTTTTGGGTAAAATCACGATATAAGTCCCTCCCTCTTATTTAAGGTTCAAAAAGGTCATTATTTACAGTTGAATTGTCTTAATTAAATTTTTATTTAACTCGAACTAAAACCCGGTTAACTCCTAGCCCTAAGACACGGGTGTTACAACTAATATTGTTTTATTTATATATATATGTTAAAATAATATATATTTATATTTTTATATGGTAATATTATTTATTTCATAAAATAATTTAAATTAATCTGAAGTAGTATAAGATATATAATATTTGTGGTAAATTATTACATGACGTTATGTTGGTTCAATAGTAAGGCTTAACTTTATCTCTTAAAGGTCTTGGGTTTAAACTACTTCAAGTGCATGGTTCTAATTTTGTTCCTCAAGCAAAACGACGTCGTTTTGGGCAAAATTAGGCTTCAAAACAACGTCGGTTTAACTTAATGGGGAGTTAATGGTTAACGACGGAGTGGCAGTTTCGACTCAAATATTAAAGTTCAGTGCTAGTTTTAAAGAGTTTTAAAGTTTGATGGTATTTTCGACTCATAAGCTATAGTTTAGTGGTATCCGATGTAGTTAACCCATGTTTTTTTAGAAAGTTAACCAACCAAGAATTAAAGTAATCATGGACAACCATGCAAGCTATCACGTACGAACGTTCTGCTATGAGGCACCTTTAGGTGCGACTAAAATAAGGCAGCCCTACATAAATTCTTGCCCGAATGGTAAGAATTTATGTTATAATATAACAATTTGTGTAACTACACAAAATTTTACCAGTTGATAAAAATTTATGTAGTTACACAAATTCTTACCCAATTAATAAGTATTCCGGCTCCATCTAAATTATTACCTGGTCCTATATAAATTCTGACCAAAATAGTAAGAATTTGTGTAGGGTCGTATTTTAGCTGCACCCTAAGGTGCTGCACCTTAGCATGTCCCTATCACGTTAGCCAGGAGCAAAGCTATAAATTAAAAGTTGAAGGGAGAGAATAAAATGTTACGATAAGAGTTATAAAGAAATTCAAAGAAAAAAAATTAAGACTATAAAGGTCAATAGTAGAATTTCATCTGTTAACTTTAAGTAAAACAAGCTTATTTTCATTTACACGTTGTACCACTAAGGTAATAACTATTTAATGATATCAAAGTAAAAAATAAGTTATAGTTTAAAATTTTACAAAGGTCAAATAAAAAATTAATGAATTGTAAAGGTAAAAATATTGACGTTAAGGTGGGTTGCGGGGGCCAAGCCTATGCCAGCCCCTTGTGGCTATGCCCTTGATGCTAACTTTATTAAAATTGAGGGTAAAATACTTAAATCATCACTCAATTTTGTTTTTTGACCTATTTTGATCACTAAACTTTCAAAACGACCACATTACTCACCGAATTTTATTTTTTGCCTATTTTATTATTATTAATTATTTTATTAATATCTTGGTATGACTTGGCATGTTTTATTATTATTATTATTAAATATAAAAATCAGTTTCAAATAAAAATAAATTATATTTTAGTATTTATTATTAAATACAAAAATTATAAAAATAAGATTCAAACATCCCAAACCCCAAATCTCTCCCACCCTCCCCGACACCGACGTAGGTGGTGGCAGCCGCTGCTCGGTTTCATCGTCGATCATCTCCTCTCAATCTACGTTACTTTGGTTGATTGTCCTTCTATCAAGATGGTTGGAGCAGCACCGTTTGTAGATATGGGCAAAAAAGCCAAAGGCCTCGTGACAAAAGATTACAACTTTGACCAGAAGTTTACTCCTTCAATGTTGAGTTGTTACTTAACATTGAAGGATGAAGAGCTGATGCGAGATTACCAGCTTCAAAGTCTCTGGCCTAGACGGTCAGCACCGTAACAAGCGAGAGTCAGTCATTCGTCTCAAGCACCTCCCCACCGGTATCGTTGCCCAAGCCGTTGAGACCGATCCTAGCACATGAATCAGGCTTCTACCTTGGCTCCAGGGGCGGAGCCAAAATTTATTTAAGTGGTGTCATTTTTTCAACCATATTTAAGGAGAGTTAATTATTTATAAAAGGGGTGTCGTTTTATTCATAAAAGATGTGTGATTTGTCTATATTTTTGATTTTTTTATAAACAAATTATATAGAAAAAATAAATTTTTAAAAAAATTGGAATATCATGAGACTCCCAATTTCAAAGGTGGCTCCGCCCATGGTTGGCTCGTCTCGGCACTCATATTATTTTCCATTTCCGCTTCTTCATTCTAATATGCTATTTGTTGTTTGATTCAGAGTACCGCAGCTTCAAACATGGGTATGGGCGTGGTCAAAGCCACTCAAAATGGATGGTGACGTCGGCGAGGGTGACCCCGGTAAGTGTGTTTGGGTTTTGAGTTTAGGATTTTTGAGTTTTATTTTTTGTATTTAGTAATAAATAAAATATAATTTGTTTTTGTTTTAAATTAATTTTTTTAATTTAATAACAATAAAATATACCAAGTCATACTAAAATATTAATAAAATAATTCAAAACGATCAAAATAGGTCAAAAAGTAAAGTTCTATGAGTAAATTGATATTTTGAAAGTTCAGTGACCAAAATAAGTCAGAGAGCAAAGTTGAGTGATAATTTAGGTATTTTACCCTAAATTTTTTAGATTCAATCAATTTTCACGTCCAAAAAAATAACAATTTAAAGACAATTTAAAGGTTAGGGTCAAAATGAGAAAAATAATGGATGTTAGGGGCTAAATTTTAAGCCCTATTTCAATCATGTGAATTGTTAGACTCTTATTTGAAAAAATTCACAAACATCATACCCTAAATTTTAAGTCTGGCCGTAGAAGAAACATAAACAAGAACATTTATATTGCACTAAACTTGGAATCGAATATAGCTCGAACAAAATCTGCCTTATATACCATTAGTGTAGGATTGTGAGTGAAGCATAAGTATAAAGTGAAACGTTGAAGGCGGAATAACCAAAGCTATGAAAGTAGTAAATTGAAACGGTTAGTTTTAGATGTAAGTAAAACAAAAATACAAAGAGAACGCTTGTGACAGAGTAATCGATGCGCGAAAAAAAAAGAGAACCAAAACGGCTAGTGTTAGCTAGGCCATGTGCTTCCTTCGGTTATTAGATATTTGTTTTGAGTTGATTTAAACTTGATTAAAAAAAGGTAATAAACAATGGAAGGGAATCGAAATGGTTAGTTTTGGTTAGGTCATGTAACAGAGTAGAAACATTGGTACCTTTTAGGGCCAAATTTTGGATCTTGTTTTATCCTTCTTACTTTTTGGGATGTCTTTTTTATTAATAATTTTTTTTTTTAAATTTAGTAACAATAAGTAGATATAGTGAGATAAGACATCAGGTCCCTTAAGCAAAGTAAAGAGTTCGAATCGTGACATTATGAATGAAGAAAATTAAATTAATAGGGTCACCCATATTTAGTCTAAACTCGATCTAAATTAGTCGACCAATAAGTCGAATACCAATGATTAAAAAAAATCTCCACCTTAGTAAACAAATAAATATTATTTTTAAATATATTGAAATAACACTGAGACAATTCTAAATGGCCCAATAAAGATCCAGCGTTCTCCTATCTACTTAAATAAAACTGGGACTAACCAAAACAAATGTACAATAACAACATTTTTCAAGATGCAACTTTCGAATTTGTAGAGATAGAGTTTAAAGAAAAAATTGTAAGCCAACTTTAAAATAGTAATTCAAAAATGCATAATTAAAAAAACAAAACTCATAACGTTTTTTTAGAAAGTTGACCAACCAAACAATGAGGTGATTCAGCCATACAAGTTGATAAACTATTATTTAACTAAATTTGGAAATGTTAATTTCTATTTCAATCAAGTGAAAGATTAAATACTTATTTAAACAAATTTAAAAATATTAGACTATTATCAACTGTTTTAAAAGGTTAGTTCATTCATGTGATTAGGGGTGTTTATGGTCGGTTAATTGTACCGTTTAGCCTAAACGGTTGGTTAACCGTTATAACGGATATTAAATTTAGCTGACTATAATCTAACAGTTAAAAATCGGATAATCACTAATGATTAACCGTTAAGATACGGTTAACTGACGGTTTGGTTACATGTTAACTTGTAACCTATTACATTTTTTTTCACATGTTCACCAATTTTTTTAGAATAATAAAACTATATTTTCGATAAATATTATATTAAAGTGTTTATAAAATGCTTAAATAGAAATTCTAAACCCTAAGTCCATACTTAATTAAAAAAGTACTTACATACTACAAAGTTTCAACACTAACACAAAATATATAAATTTCATACTAAGTTTAACATTCTAAGTTTTAACAGCACTACAAAAAAAATAACATATAGCGACGGATAAAAAACCGTCGGTAAAACATCTAAAATCCGTCGGTATATAGTCTAAAACCTTATACCGACGGATAAAATGGAAATTCCGACGAGCAAAACACCGTCAGTAATATGCTTGTCGGTATAAATTTATACCGACGGTAAAACCCGTCGGTATAGATGTTGGGTACCTATACCGACGGTTCGAACCGTCAGTATAAGTATGGGCTACCCCGACAGTTAGTGTATCTATTCCGACGGTTATGTCTGTCGGTATAGGTCTCATGTAGATCTGTATAAGAACTTATACCAACGGTTGTGTCCGTCGGTATATGTTTAATATACATTTATTTTTTATTTTAAAAATTAATAATCACTATTGTTATTTTTTATTTTAACTATTAAAATTGCTAATACTATTATAACAAGAATCGTTTGATTCTTAAATAAAGAATATTCAATTTAATCTTCAAATAAAACGAGTATGTAACACATTATCAGTAAAATATGTACGAGAGCCTTGTATCCCAATTAGCAGAAAAATCAATGACTACACATGTCTAAAGCAAGCTAAGTTTCTGAAGGTTTAACACTTTTAGAACAAAAATCTTGTCATTATCACAATTATGTCAAGCAAAGTTCGAGCTGTACAGTTTGCATCATCATTAACCCATTATTGATATCATAATTACAACTACTGCTATTGACATTTGACATTAATAAAGGTGAGGATGGAAAAACATCAATGTGAACCATGGATAGATTTTTGTTTCCCGATATTCCAGTCAGAGACTTGGAGCTATTAACAGTTCTATAGACACACTCATCCTTAATTTCTCTTGCATTTTGGTCACCTTGAGCTGAAGTTACAGAGGAAACATCAATGTGAACCATGGATAGATTTTTATCATCACAATCAACAATCTCATTCACTAAGGAAGCTCCAAAGGATTCTTCCTCACCAAGAGATATCAACTCTGAAACATCAGATGCAAATAGTTTGAAATGGAATATTGTGCATTATGCAAGAGATAAACTGAAATTATCGTTTAGATTATATGTCAAAGGGGAAAACATATGTAGAAAACATTCATTCTACCGTACCTCAACATCGCCAACACTAGCACAATTATGTACAATTGACTCATCCTTATTTCCAGCTTCGTCCTCTTCACCTGCCGCAGAGTTACCAGCAGAAGTGGTTGCATCTCCTGCAACAGCAAGACCCATTGCTTCACCCAACTTCTGCAGGACATCTTTATCATTCCAATACCTAAACCATAAAACCTTTTCTTGATTAATTTACTGAAGAAAGAGTAGGATGCAAAATTGTACATCTAAAACAAGAAAATGTTATGCCCATAAGCGTATCATATTATGCTTTCCAATCTCCCATTTTAATCACTCACCTCATCATTGTTGCGGGACCACCAGTCTCTATTTCTTCTAAAATAGGTTTCAAGGACGGATCTTCTTTTATATGAGCCATCCTTTCCTCAATCTGGTCTTTTTGTTGAGGATTAGCCAAACTGTCGAGCATGCTAGACATAGCTGGATCCTAAAGGACAACAAAAATTCCATCTACCAGAAGTGATTCATGTAATTTAATATTAGGGAAAAAGACGAGAAGGACAGATAATCCACTCAAAGTGGCAACTGAGCCCACACATACCTGCATTAATGCACTACCAAGGCGCTCAACCATGGTCATAAACTGGGGATTCTGCATAACCTGTTGCATAGTTGTATAGTACTGCTGTGGATCAAACTGTGGCATGCTCTCTTCAGTTGCTGCCCCTTGAAATGTTTTAGTGAGCTGCTCTGCCATTTGATTAAATGAAGGATCTTTGGCTATCTGCTCAGCTAATTCCTTGATACTTGGATCCTAACAAACCAAGATGGTTAACATCCATAAGATATAAAATTGACCTAACTATACCGACGGTGGAAAATATTGCCGGTATACATTTTACCTATACCAACATACACAAAACTATTGGTATATAGTTTACCTATACCGACGGTCCCAATAAATCGTTGGTATATATTACATTTATACCGACGCATTTCTATCTTCCGTCGGTTATATTATATCTATACCGACAAATACCATATCCGTCGGTATACATCTGAACTTTTACCGATAGCTTTAATTTCCGTCGGTATATGTACATTTTTTTGTAGTGAGTGTTCAACACAAAGTAATGCACCATCAAAGTTTTAAAGAAAAATCTTTAACTAACATAAAATAAATATAAGGTAAATGAAACTTCCATGAGCTAGTATCACAAGCCACAAAAGTTAACTCTATGACCAAATCACCTGAGGTCTTCGCCGACTTTCTCTAAAATGAAATATGACTCATCAAAGTTATTAAATATAGGTTAACCATTTGTCAAAATTCGTAACCGTAACCATTAACAATCATTTTTAGCAGTTAGATTAATCGAAACCGTTTAACCTTAACAGTTCGATTAATTAACTTGTAAAATATAGCGATTAACAATTACAGTTATTTATGCACAACCTTACGTAACCATTTTTCTGCTTGTAACTTGGTTAATATTAAAATATGCCAAGTCATACTAAAATATTAAAAAAAAATCAAAATGATCAAAATAGCTCAAAAAGTAAAGTTCGATGAGTAAATTGATCATTTTGAAAGTTTAGTGACCAAAATAAGTCAGAGAGCAAAGTTGAGTGATGATATAGATATTTTACCCTAAAATTTTTCGATTCAATCAAATTTCACGTCCAAAAAAATAACAATTTAGAGACAATTTAAAGGTTAGGGTCAAAATGACAAAGATAATGAATGTTAGGGGCTAAATTTTAAGCCCTATTTCAATCATGTGAATTGTTAGACTCTTATTTGAAAAAATTCACAAACATCAGACCCTAATTCGACCATTAGAACATTCGTTACTCACCTTCTCTTTCTCCAAAAACATGTCGAATATAAAGAATTATAACAGCTAATGAAAATAGTGAAGTAGAAACATTTTGTTCAAAAATAAATAAAGAAGAGAGTAGAAACATTGGTCCTTTTTAGGGCCAAATTTATTATCTTGTTTTATCTTTCTTACTTTTTGGGATGCCTTTTTTATTAATAAAGTTTCTCAAATTTACCTACAGTCAGTTGATATAGTGAGATGAGACGCTAGGTCCTTTAAGCAAGATAAAAAGTTCGAATCGAGGCATTATGAATGAAGAAAATTGGATTGATAGGATCACCCCATATTGATTCTAAACTCGATCTAAATTAGTCGGCCAATAAATCAGATACCATCGATTAAAAAATCTCTAGCTTAGTAAACAAATAAATATTATTTTTAAATACCACTGGACCGAAAGAGTGGTCCAATAAAAAATAAAATAAATATAATATAAAAAGAAAGTATTTTTTATCAATTAATTTTAATCAATTTTTTTATAAAAAGGGTAATCTTTATCAGTGGTCCCTTTCGTTTAGGATGTGTTCTATTTTGGTCGCCAGAATTCAAAAAAGATTATTCTGGTCACTTACGTTTAGAATTGTTTTTATTTTGGTCCCTTAGTCGTTAGTCTCCGACCTATTTTGGTTACTGAACTTTCAAAACGACCACTTTACTCACTATATTTTATTTTCTGGCTTATTTTTTTATCACTATTGATTATTTTATTAATATTTTGGTATGGTTTGACATATATTATCATTATTATTTAATATAAAAATCAATTTCAAATAAAAATAAATTATATTTTATTTATTATTAAATATAAAAATTACAAAAATAAAATTCAAACATCTCAAACCCTAGATCTCTCCCACCGTCACCGACGTAGGTGGTGGGTGGTGGCAGTCACTGCTCGGTTTCATCGTTGATCATCTCCTCTCAATCTTCGTTGATTTGGTTGATTGTCCTTCTATCGAGATGGTTGGACCAGCAACGTTTGTAGATATGGGCAAAAAAAGCCAAAGACTTCACAAAAGATTATAACTTTGCTCTTTGACCTATTTTGGTCACTGAACTTTTAAAACGACCACTTTACTCACCGAATTTTATTTTTTGACCTATTTTTATTATTATTAATTATTTTATTAATATTTTGATATGACTTGGCATATTCTATTATTAAATATAAAAATCAATTTCAAATAAAAATAAAATATACTTTATTTATTATTAAATACAAAAATAAAATTCAAACATCCCTGATGATCTGTCAAGCACAGATAACAAGAAATTAAAGGAAGGCTCTAGAAAAGAGAGCACATATGTATATTCTCGAAGAGAGAAAAGAAAAGAAATTAAAAATATCGGCCTTTCATTATTGAGAAAAGACTCAAATCACGGATGAGGCCAAAGGTATCAAACTCATGTTTATATAGCCCATTTAGTATAACAGATCTGGTATTTGAAACAACCAGTCTGTTACAACCGCAGGCTTCAACAACTCTAACAAAGAGAGGCCCACACTAACATATTATACTAACAGCTCAAACGGTCAAAAGATAACAACTTTGACCACTGACTTCCAACATTCACCCATTTCCTCCAGCCTTTTGACAACCCCCTGGTTCAACGTAGACTTGCAACACAGCACCAATCAAGCAGTACCAGACTGTACATACATCTTATCACGAAACAACAAGAAATAAGACCTCGACAACGGCTTAGTCAACCCATCAGCGGCCTGAAACTGAGCGGGAACATAATTGATCATCACCTGTTTTTCCGTGACTTTTTCCCGAACAAAATGGACATCGAGTTCAACATGTTTTGAACGAGCATGAAAAACAGGATTGGCGGCCATGGCTATGGCACTTGTGTTGTCACTCCAAACAACTGGGATGCCATCTACATGAACACCTAAATCACTCATCACAGTTCTGACCCATGTAACCTCAGCAACAGTATCGGCAATACTACAATATTCGGCCTCAGTGGTGGAGCGAGAAACAGACTTTTGTTTCCGAGAGCTCCAAGCAACCAAACAATTGTTAATATACACACAATACCCCGTTGTGGACCGCCTATCATCAAGACAACTAGCCCAGTCCGCATTCGAATATGCAACAATATGCATGCCACTCGTATCCGAAGAAGAAAATAATAAGCCAAAATCCAACGTACCCGAAAGATAACGTAATATGTTTTTGACGGCCTCAAGATGTACCTCACATGGTTTATGCATAAATTGCGCAGCTTTGTTAACCGCAAAGGCGATGTCGGGACGAGTGTGGCAAACATACAACAACGCGCTGACAATGCTACGATATTCTTGTTCATCAAATACGGGGCTGCCACCATCTTGAGTTAATTTAGCCGTGGACACCATAGGAGTAGGAGTGGCCTTGCATTGCAACATATTCGTGCGACCAAGAAGTTCCAAAATAAACTTCTTCTGACTTAATAAAATGCAATCATCCTTGCGAACAACCTCAATGCCAAGAAAGAAAGACAACAACCCAAGATCCTTAAGAGCAAATTTGGTATTCAAGCTTGTAATAACATCTTCAACATGTTGTATGGACTGCCCGGTGACAATGATATCGTCAACGTACACTATCAAGTAAGTGGCGATATCGTCTTTGTCACACACAAACAATGAGGCATCAGCTTTGGATTCACGAAATCCAATGTGCAAGAGATACACACGAAGTTTGTTATACCAATTGCGAGGCGCTTGCCGTAATCCATACAAGGCTTTTTGAAGCCGACAAACTAGCTTAGTACCATTACCACTAGTTTGCTCAAAACCCGGAGGTTGGCGCATATAAACTTCCTCATGAAGTTCACCATTCAAGAATGCATTATTAACATCGATTTGACGAAGACTCCACTTGTTAGTTACCGCCAAGGCTAAAATAATATTGAGTGTTGTAAACCGAACCACCGGACTAAATGTGTCTTCAAAGTCTTGTCCCGAAATTTGCGAAAATCCTTGAGCAACAAGACGTGCTTTATATCTCGAAACCGACCCATCCGGATTTCGTTTAATCCGAAACAACCACTTGCAGCCCACACAATGACGATCTTTGGGCAACTCAACAAGAGACCATGTCCCATTATCCACAAGGGCATTATATTCACTAAGTACAGCCGCTTTCCACTCTGGTATACTCATGGCTTGTGTAATATTCGTAGGAACAACATCAGCTAGATTCGACGTCGCAGAATACAATTTTGGTTTGAAAATCCCACGTTTACTTCGTGTAACCATCACATGTCGATTGGATAAATCCATGTTTGGCCCAGCAACATCAGTAACCAGCGGGCCTGCCAAGCCAACAGAATCCATATCCAGCACACAATCCCCAGGCCCACTCGGACCAGCATTATCAGATAACGAGAGCCCAACAGCAGCTGAAGCCAACTCATTCACCACTGGGCCAACTAAAGGACCATCAGTAACAACCGCACACCCAGCAGGTCTACTAGAACCATCGAACACCGCACCTGCACTAGCGTCAGAGCAACCAGCAGCCTCTGCACTATGCACAGGTCTGTCAGCAAAACCAGTAGCAGTGGTGCAAACATCAACATCAACATGCGAATGAGGGGGAGACGCAGATGCACACGGGACAGAAGCAGAAACTATTGGATCAACATCACGATCAGCGGATGAAACGGACAAAATTGGAGACTTTTGTCCACTAGGCCCTGCATCATCACTCACAACCCTTGGAGCAGCAGGCTTAGACCCACTACACACGGGCCCAACTAACGGAGCAGACCGAAACACAGTAGGGGTGGCCTTCACCGGTTTACAAAGCCGACGAGGACTGCTAGCAAACGGAAACACGTATTCATCAAACACCACGTGTCGAGAAATAATAGTCTTACCCTCAGGAGTTAGGCACTGGTATCCTTTGTGATGAGGACTGTATCCAAGAAACGTACACTCTTGAGAACGAAATTCCATCTTGTGCTTTTGAAAGGGACGCAAGCACGGAAAACACCGACACCCGAACACCTTCATAAAACCGTAATCAGGAGCACGTTGATAAAGCCGTTCAAACGGAGACACACCGGCTAGAACCTTAATGGGAAGACAGTTAATCAAATAGACAGCCGAAACAACAGCAAAAGCCCAAAATTGGAATGGCATCTTTGCTTGAGCTAAAAGTGTTATGGCAAGATCAATAATGTGTCGGTGTTTTCGTTCGACAACCCCATTTTGTTCAGACGTGTGGGGGCATGTAACACGATGATGAACACCCAAATTGGCAAGCTCACGAGAGAGACTGCGAAATTCGCCACCCCAATCGCTTTGAACCGCCTTGATCTGAGTACCAAACTGAGTTCGAACCATTTGATCAAATTGTTTATAAGCAAGGAGAGCCTGAGATTTATGCTTAAGCAAAAACAGCCAAGTATTACGTGAATATGCATCAACGAATGAAACATAATACGAATATCCAGCAGACAAAACGTGCGATGGTCCCCATACATCAGTAAACACAAGCTCAAACGGTTTATTATACAAAGTACAAGAATCATGAAAGGGTAACCGATGGCTTTTCCCTTGCTGACAAGCAGAACAGAAAAAATCTTTATTTGACTTCAACGAAACATTACATTTATCAAGAATCAAATTCAACGTAGCCTGGGCAGGATGACCCAGCCTACGATGCCACAATTCAACATCAGAATTAACAGAAGTAACAGCAAAGCAACCAACATTAGAAGACACAGACTGACTAGTAGTAGACCTCAGGAAGTCCTCAGCACCAGCCGTAGCTTGTGTATGAAAAGCATACAATCCTTCACTCTCAGCACCTTGCAGCAAAACATCCCCAGTTCGCTCATCACGAACAACACATTTATTTGCATGGAACTCAAAATATACTTCATTATCTCTAGCAAACTTTGAAACCGAAAGCAAATTTTTAGTCACTTGAGGGACAATCAACAAGTTACGTAAAACTAAAGGCCTAGAAGCAGAGGTAAACACAGTAGAACCAACTTTGGAAATTAATAAACCATTACCATCACCAACAACCAGTTTACCTGGTCCAGAGTAGTCAGAACAGTGATGAGCTGTAGAGGCATCAGGTGACACATGATGCGTAGCTCCCGTATCCACAAACCACGATTCAGTAGAGCTAGAAGACAACGGACTACCAGAGTTACATTGAGTGCAGCCATTAACCAACCCTGCAGTGTTACAAACTGGAGTAGCATTAGTATCAACAGCAGATAACGGCACGGAAGAAGAACCATCACCGGTACGAGACTTAGAAATATTGGCAGTAACCCCTGCAAAATTCTTATCAAATCTACGATAGCACCGATCCACGAGGTGCCCTAATTTACCACAGAGTTGACACTGGAATTTGTTACGAGACCGACCTCTGCCACCATTATTAGGAGGGTTTCGAGTATTACCAGCATTGAAGCCAGGCTGAGAATCAGAGGGTAATGTATATTGGACATTATGAGCGCTCATAGGAACCGGCAGATGATTGTCATACATAGCATGTTGAGCTTCCGCGTCCACAAGTGTTGATGTAACACTATCAAGCGTGAACGGAACCCGGCTGGACGTAATGACCGCAACAAAGGGACGATATTCCACTGGCAGACCATTCAAAATAGAGGCCACATGCTCCGTTGTAGACACAGGACTTCCACAAGAAGCCAACGCATCACATATCTCTTTAACCTTAGAGATATAAGCATGCATACTTAAGTCCCCTTTTCTGATGGATCGAAGACGGAAATGGAGACTCATGATAGTCGTGGTTGATCGACTGCTGAAATACTCGACGACAATCTTCCAGATCTCTGCGGAGGTTTCCGCACCAACAAACTGCGATAAAAGCGCCGGATTCATGGTGGACAGTAACCATGATGCTAGGGCACTGTCCTGAGCAATCCACTCTTCGTACTTGTCGTTCGGAACTTGAACACCAGACGTCGAGCGCACCATGGCCGGCGGAGCCACATACGTGCCGTTGAGAAACTTCTCGATGCGGTGACTCCGAACAGTAAACAAGACTTGCTGTTTCCAAACAAGAAAATTAGTCTCATCTAAGAGAACATTAACCCTCTTGTTGGTGAAAGCACGCCCGCCACCACCAGATCCACCAGAACCAGAGCCATCATCTTCACCGGAACCAGGAGGAACAACGGCCGGCATGATCAGATTTAGCGAGAGAACAAAAAAAGAAAGGAGAAGCAAACTAAAACCAGAAACCACCAGATCAGAGAGAAAGGAAGCAGAAGCAACGAGAAGAATAGGAAACGATCTGGGCGAATGATACCATGATGATCTGTCAAGCACAGATAACAAGAAATTAAAGGAAGGCTCTAGAAAAGAGAGCACATATGTATATTCTCGAAGAGAGAAAAGAAAAGAAATTAAAAATATCGGCCTTTCATTATTGAGAAAAGACTCAAATCACGGATGAGGCCAAGGGTATCAAACCCATGTTTATATAGCCCATTTAGTATAACAGATCTGGTATTTGAAACAACCAGTCTGTTACAACCGCAGGCTTCAACAACTCTAACAAAGAGAGGCCCACACTAACAGATTATACTAACAGCTCAAACGGTCAAAAGATAACAACTTTGACCACTAACTTCCAACAATCCCAAACCCCAAATCTCTCCCACCCTCCCCGACACCGACGTAGGTGGTGGCAGCTGCTGCTCGGTTTCATCGCCGATCATCTCCTCTCAATCTCCGTTGCTTTGGTTGATTGTCCTTCTATTAAGATGGTTGGACCGGCACCGTTTGTAGATATTGGCAAAAAAGCCAAAGACCTCCTCACAAAAGATTACAACTTTGACCAGAAGTTTACTCTTACAAATTACAATCCTGCACCGTTTGTGGAACTTTGACCAGCTTCAAAGCCTCTGGCCTAGACGGTCAGCACCGTAACAAGTGAGAGTCTGTCGTTCATCTCAAGCACCGGTAAGTGTGGGAGAGATTTGGGATTTCGAGTTTAGGATGTTTGAGTTTTATTTTTGTATTTTTTGTATTTAGTAATAAATAAAATATAATTTATTTTTGTTTTAAATTAATTTTTATATTTAATAATAATAATAATAATAATAATAATAAAATATGTCAAACCATAAATATTAATAAAATAATTTAAAATGATCAAAATAGGTCAAAAAGTAAAGTTCGATGAGTAAATTGATCATTTTAAAAGTTTAGTGACCAAAAAAAGTCAAAGAGCAAAGTTGATTGACGATTTAGGTATTCTACCCTAAAAATTTTAGATTCAATCAATTTTCACGTCCAAAAAATAACAATTTAGAGACAATTTAAAGGTTATGGTCAAAATGACAAAAATAATGAATGTTAGGGGCTAAATTTAGAGACGATTTAGGGAGGCTACTGGTTTTCGAAAAAAAAGGAGTTTTTTTGTTTTGTTTTAGTTTTCGGGTTGAGGGTAACAAAGCTTTTTCTCTCTCTTTGGTTTAGATTCATGGCTACTGGCGTCGTTTTACGACGAGAGCAGCGGCCGCTTCGAGAAACCCTAACTGAAGGGTAACATAGAAGGGGAAATAGGTGAAAATTTTCTTTTTTTCTTTTTTTCTTTTTCTCAGTTTCAAAATATAAAATGCCAAAAGCTTTTCGAAATGCCCAAAACACGTCTTTTATAGCGTTTTTAATGTTTTACAATGGTATAATCTCTGATATGGTCCCTCCGTGTTTCCAAAATATCCCCTTAGGGGTTTCTTCTTCTTTAAATTATGTCTCTAGTCCCTACTTGTTTTTCGATTTGTTCAAATTCACCCCTGGTCTGTCTCCACTGATTTTCCCGTGGGCCAATTGCACATTTAGTCCCTATTCTGTTAATTTCAATTCATTTTCATCCTTGAAATATGGGAATCGGGCCTAATAATAGTTTAAATCCGCCTTTTTTCTCCTTTTTCTTATCGTTTTTTATGTGCTCATCCAATGGCAATTTTATTACATTAACAAATAAGGTAAGTTAGTAATACAAATGGAAACGGTGAAGTAGAGACATTGCAGCAAATCCCATTAAGGTAATGAATGGAAGTGCTGGACTAACCAAAACAAATGTATAATAACAACATTTTTGTCAAGGTAAACGCTTGTTTCGATAAAAAAAAGGGGGGGGGGGGTCGAGGATTTGGCTAAGGGGTTTCATGCCGACGGTGTCCGAGGTGCCTCTGTTACGAGAATTTCCGGTGCAGCTTTCCTCATCATTTTCCAAGATGCAACTTTCGAATTTGTAGAGATTGAGTTTAGAGAAAGAATTGTAAGCCAACTTTAAAGTAGTAATTCACGTATGATCTAATATACATGTATGTATGCATGTGTGTCTCAGTATATTCCTTTGCTTGCAGGAGGATTTCTCCATAACTGTCATGGAAAAGATTCTTCACAACAACTCCTGTCAATATAGCTATTGGGAAATCTTATAACACTTAAAGGAGTTGTTGGACAAATTCACAAATATCATGTGAATTGTTAGGGGCTAAATTTTAAGCCCTATTTCAATCATGTGAATTGTTAGACTCTTATTTGAACAAATTCACAAATATCATGTGAATTGTTAGGGGCTAAATTTTAAGCCCTATTTCAATCATGTGAATTGTTAGACTCTTATTTGAACAAATTCACAAATATCAGACTCTAATTCGACCATTAGAACATTGGTTACTCACCTTCTTTTTGCATAGCGTTAGTGATTCAAGCCCAATCTTTGAGCCCAATTTCTTCATCCCAAACCCTTCTCTTTCTCCAAAAACATGTCGAATATAAAGAATTATAACAGCTAATGAAAATAGTGAAGTAGAAACATTTTGTTCAAAAATAAATAAAGAAGAGTGTAGAAACATTGGTCCTTTTTAGGGCCAAATTTATTATCTTTGTTTTATCTTTCTTACTTTTTGGGATGCCTTTTTTATTAATAAAGTTTCTCAAATTTACCTACAATCAGTTGATATAGTGAGATGAGACGCTAGGTCCCTTAAGCAAGATAAAAAGTTCGAATCGTGGCATTATGAATGAAGAAAATTGGATTGATAGGATCACCCCATATTTATTCTAAACTCGATCTAAATTAGTCGGCCAATAAAACAGATACCATCGATTAAAAAATCTCTAGCTTAGTAAACAAATAAATATTATTTTTAAATACCACTGGACCGAAAGAGTTGTCCAATAAAAAATAAAATAAATATAATATAAAAAGAAAGTATTTTTTATCAATTAATTTTAATCAATTTTTTTTTATAAAAAAGAGTAATCTTTATCAATGGTCCCTTTCGTTTAGGATGTGTTCTATTTTGGTCGCCAGAATTCAAAAAAGATTATTCTGGTCACTTACGTTTAGAATTGTTTTTATTTTGGTCCCTTAGTCGTTAGTCTCCGTTACTTAAAAAAATTAATTTTTAATTTATCCTCAAACTTTTAAAATTTTATTTTTCACCATCTTTCCGTTACTTATTTCAGGGACCGGTTAAACCAAGCCATATCAGGACAAACATACTTTTGATCAGTTCAAAACCATGGATGCCATGTTGGATCCATCATGCACAAATTTCTCAGCAGCAAGGCAGCATCCACCAACTCTGTAACACCCCTCTGCAGTGATTGCGGTGGGTCCATTACATTCAGTTCAAGACAAATTGTCACTATAAATTTCAATTATTAAATTTAATATTGACACTAATGTAATAGTGACAGAGTTATTAGTGATGAAATACATGAAAATTGTCACTAATATAATAGTGAGAATTATTAATGATGACCTGTGACGACTTAGAAAAATGGTCACTATAAATTTCAATTATTAAATTTTTATATTTTTAGTGACATTTTCAATGTCACTATAATTTTTATATCTATATGTATATGTTTTACATAAAATCACACACAAACTAAATGCCTGAAGGTAAGCATTGCTGAAATCATTGTATGGCAATTAGACCAGAAAAAAAATAAGAATTTCTGCAGTTAAGCATTGTAAAACATTTTCTGTTTCCGTTTCGAAAGAAGATATATATGTTTCTGCAACATGGTGACATGTGATTTCAAATATAAGATAAGAAGCAGTTCGAAACTCATATCGGAAGATAGTTCCCAACCGGACAGCTAGGAAACATCAGTCTAACATATTTAGTATGTCCTTCCAGGTAATAAGAGTGCTTCCCGCTGGCTCCTACGAGCAGAAACTTGCCTAAATGCCTTTAAAACATCTGCATCAAAAGAAAAAGAACCGATTCATGTTAACAGTAAAGATGACATTAGAGTGAAACCCGAAGTTCGATATCATATATATATGGCTTCGGAATTATGACTATAGGCAAGGGAATTCATCTGCTGATGCATGACATAGAATTGGATTTAATGTTAGGTACTGCAAATGGAATGATTAATAAATACTTGATGGTCATATCTTTTCGGATTTTGATACGGCACAAACGTCTGTAACAAGACTGCAGGACAAGGCAACAGGATTAAATGCAATTAGCATGGTGAATGCTGCATGACAAGGCATATTAAAGCTAATTAGCCAATGGTTTGTGAAACCAATCTCTTAGGCCTAAGCCCTTTGGTCAATTCCGAACAGTATAGGAAGCGCGAAGTTCCGTCCAAATGTAGCAACTAATTGACTTACTACCAGAAAATTAATAGTACCAGAGCAAGAGTCATCTCAATTACCGACATTACCGATCAAAAATATGTGATATCCGAGCACCATGTGCTATATGCTTCAGTGATTGGTTGCTAAGGGTTTAGCTATATGTTACACGCAATCTTTTCAGGTAAACAACGGTACTTATTGATTGTAACGGCACCTGAAAGTTTGTTTGTTTGCTCTGATGGCAGTATAGGATACTAGAGGAAAGTGTGTCGTGTGCTAAAAAGGGAAGCACGATACAACTCAGGACTGCAGCATTGCAGTTCAACAGACTTATGATCTATGAACAGAGTTACTTAGAATCCATAACCTCAGATATTCTTTGAGCTCTGATCTAGCCATGGCACTTTAGAAATGACATATCCATTTGAATCTTTATCGATTCATACTTTATCGTATGGTTAACTTGTGATTCAAGAAAGGTGCATCACTTAAGGTCCTATACATAGCTTGTCAACAGGGTTACCGAGTAAACACATAATCAATTGGCCTTTATAACAACAGGATATTCCCATCTCAGTAACCTTAATCAGTTAAAGAATCAGTCGATTTAACGCATGACACGTGTGAAAAAGACTCTAACAAGAGATCGTCCTCTGTTTTTTTTCTTGTCGGAATATGTCCTTGATGGGCTAGACTATGACATACGATACTCAATAAATTTCTGTTCAAAACACGACACATGTGATTAAAGTATTGTCGTGAAGCTGTCGGGCGGCTCTAAAAGAAATACCAAACAACTGCATCGTGCACGCCGGGCACGTGTTAAAGAATGACAGAACCGGCAACCTAAATAACATAGCAATGAATAATGCATGCATCATTACCTCCTTATAAGTGGAAGTTTTCATGAATAAAGCACATTATCTGTCAACACAAGGTTAAGCTAACAGTTATCAATCTCGGTTTCCACTTGAACTAATATAAGTGCTTGAACTTACATTATTCAGGAACTAGATGAGCCCCGATCCACGATCAGCCATGTCGGAGGTGGCCAAAACATAGCCAGATATTCCGGGAAGAGTTCAAGAGGACCGCTAGACTGATCTGCTAAGTTGAACAATCCGACTTTTCCATTCTTGAACTCCCAAAGTTCATCGTTGTCATTGTCTTCTTCATATCGTTCTTTGTTCAAGAGATGCTCGATATCGGTTATTTCATCGACATAAACAATGCAGTTCCCACGGCAACCTTTGGAGTATTGAGCTGAAAAGGAAAATGAACAATCAGTGCTCACGAAGAACACTTGATCACCCAAATCATTCACCTCCACCCAATCATACTTATTCTGCTGATGAACACCACAACAAGGGATCCGTTTGTAAACTCTGAATTTCACCGGTACATGATCGTCTCCGGTTTCATTAACGAAACCATCAATTTTTCGATGATAATAAACTTGATCACCGCAGATATCGAAGTCTCGCACAACCAAGTAAAGCTGACCACAGGATTCCACGAAATATCTTTCACATTCCGGGGCCATTGGATCCAGAGGTGAGCGAATCTCTTCCAAATATCTTGAAACATGGCAGAATTAGACCTTGGCAGTCCTTCGAATTTGTTCTCAATCAATATACAAACAAAGCTTCATGTTGAGAAATGAAATTTAAGATAATGAAATTTAATATACAAAAAAAATTAATATTCATCTTGGGGTAACACTTAAACTTGAGACACTGAAAATCTGATTCGATGTTTAATATAATGTAAATGTTCCTGTTTCATTTTTTCTACGACTAGAGTTACACCTTTCGTTTTTGTAGGGATTGAGTTTAGAAAAAAAATTGTAAGTCGATCTTAAAGCAACAATTCATGCTTGATATGATATACATGTATGCATGCATGTGTGTTGTAATACCCATTTTTGTCCGGGCCTAAACCCAAACCAGCCCAACCCAACATTCAAATTAAATAATAAATAAGCCTTTATTTACAACCCAATCTAACATAAACCTAAAAAAACCCTAATCCTAAACACCCAAACCCTAGCCGCCACCAACCCCTCATCTGCCAAGCCACGCCGCCGCCAACCGTTCGAGCCGCCGCCAACCGTTTGAGCCGCCACCGTCTCGACAACCAACCAGCAGCCGCCACGTCACCCGCACCGCCCAAACCTGAAAAAGCAGAAAATTTTGTCAGAACCACTTGTTTTTCTTTTCATTTCTAAGTGGGTATTTAAAACCCAAATCAAAATGTAATGGGATCAGTTTTTGGGGGGTTCGAAATAAAAAACCAGAAAAAATTCTTTTCGTTTCACTATTCAGAGCAAATAACGCAGAAAAAGAAGAGGTTCGATCAACAAAAAATAAAATAAGGTACAAAAAATAATGAACAAATATTTCGGTTTTTGCTAGATCTATTCGTATAGGGTTAGATCTAACAAAAAATAAGGTTAGATCCAAGAAAAAGGAAAAAAAACGAACCTCGAGCTTCATTTTCATCATCTCCGGCGACCACAGACGGTGGTGGCCGTTGCCGGTGAGCGGCGGCGCACGGCGGCGCTCGCGGACGTCGACGGCCAGCCACCGGATAGCGCAGAGAATTTTGAGAGAGTCTAAATATTTTTTTTCCTTTACCACACACAAATGATTTTTTGTCCAAAATAGGGTATTTATACCCATTCCAAACGACGTCGTTTTGGCCCTCTGGTGACCCGCGTAGAAGCCCGACCCGAGAAGGAGAACCCGCGTGTTTTTGTTGGTTAATGGGGAAATTGCATTTTTGGCTCCTCAATTTTCATATCCTTTAATTTGCTTTTTATTCCATTTCGGTCACTATTTTTTTTCTCTTTCCCTTTCAAGCTTTATTACTATATATTTGTTATTATTATTCGTTCTTTCATTAAATTAGTTTAGCATCAATATACCATTATTATTTATTATTTTTATTGTTAATATTATTACATAGTAATATTATTTGTAAAAAGGGGTATATATGTATTATATAAGGCTATATATACATATATATATATATATTGTATTCTTGTATATATTAGTTTAGCATCAATATACCATACTAAATCAACACGGTACCAATTTTGGGCGTCGTGGGGGTGCTAATCCTTCCCCACGCGTAACCGACTCCCGAACCCAAATATTTTGAATCTCTGATTGATTTTTAACGGTGTCTGGCCTACCATAGTGGCCGGTGGCGACTCCACACTCATTTTTCCATTTTTCTACTTCCCCCATTTTCAAAATATTTTCCAACACCATCGTTTCTTCAAAAATCAAAAACCCTTTATCACAGATGGCGACTCCGCTGGGGACACTTTTAAGAGAGTCAGGCCAATGTTGATTTTTTGTTGTCTTGCAAGAAAGTAAAAATTCGATTTTTAATTTAATTTTTAATCTCTTTGCATTCAAGCATGAGCTATTCGGGCTCCGAAACCGTTAAGTGGGAGTGATTACTTTGTCTCGTGGGGTGGCCACCTCCGTATAATGTTGTAATTCACTTTCGGGATATGATCCTTATATTTCGTGGGGTTTACGCCCTCGTATGGTATAAGGACTCATATCCTCCCGAATCGATGTCCTATTATCTTAGTAGGTAATAGCGACAGTTCGGGTACCCTTTAATACTCTAGATCCTAATTGCATATAGTGGCCCATAGAGCCTACCTTTTAGAGTCATACCGAAACTCTGCCCATTTAGCAGTCACCCTGTTAGGTCTTGCTTACTTGTTTATACCTTCATTTATTATTTGTGTATAGTTTTTTATTTGTTTTAATTTTATTTATTTATCGTTAATTTGTTCATTTATTCGAATCTGAACTGACCTATTTTCTCTCTTTTTAATCACTTCATATTATATTCATTCATTTTGCATTGATTGCATGACATCATTATTATATTTTAATTTTGCATTTCACAAGCATGAAGTACTGATTCACAATTGGTTCTCAGCAAAAAAAAAATTATCATCGGGAGAAAATTGGGTACCTAGATATCAATGCAACATTCAAAGTTGTGAATAAATCCCGTGAATTCAGAAGCTGAGCTATGAGAACCATATTTGAATCTGTACCTTTTCATCTAAGATCTGCACCTTGCATTTACATGCATTCATTTTTGAAATTTTAAGACTGATTCTTGGGATGCCCCGTGACAGTGATACTGGATAAAACGAAAAGCCAACCAATTCAGCACCCCTACGGAACCCGACAAAAAACTAAAATGGTGAACGAAGACAGATTAGACAGAATTGAGCAAACTCAAAGAGTCATGCAAGCGGATTTGGCTAAAAAGATGGAGGACCAATTAGTCAAGGCACAACAAGACATGATGGAACAGTTCAAGAAAACTCAACAAGACACACTCGGCCAAATAGCACAAATGTTGGGATTTAAGCTTCCTGAGCCAGGAGAGACATCTGTTGTAAATCCCACGATAAAACCCATGGATAGGGATGAAGGTCCTACATATCCTCCGGGGTTTACTCCTACACATGTTAGGATTCAAACTGACCCTCAGGTAATACTCTCTCGAGGAAAAGCACAACTTCATCAGGCTGGTGCCTCTTCCCCTATTAACTTAGCCTCCGCTTCAGAAAACAAGCCCAGGGGCAATGAAGTCGAAAACTTTGTCTCCGAAATGGACCAGTTGATCGAGACCGAGAAACCCATAATTGAAACCTCAAAAGAGACCGAGGATCGTTGCAAGCGACTCGAAGAGAAGATGGAAGCTATGGAGGTAGTTGACACTTTTGTTGGTTTTGATGCCAATGAACTTAGCCTTGTCCCAGATTTGGTGTTACCTCCTAAGTTTAAAGTCCCGGAATTCGAGAAATATGACGGGACGAGTTGCCCCCGTGCTCATCTTACCATGTTCTGCCGAAGGATGACAGGGTATGGTAGAGATGACAAGTTATTAATCCATTGTTTCCAAGATAGCCTGTCAGGATCTGCCACTAGATGGTATAATCAGTTGAGCCGACATCAAATAAAGTCATGGAAAGACTTGGCCAAGGCTTTTCTAGCACAATACCAACATATCAGTGATATGGTGCTAGACCGTTGGACCCTACAACACATGAAGCAAAAGTCCAATGAAAGCTTTAGGGAATACGCTCAACGCTGGAGGGACATGGCTGCACAAGTTCAACCCCCGCTTGGCGAGAAGGAGACAGTGGTCATATTTATCCAAACACTGGAAGGCCCGATTCTAGACCGCCTCATAGGAAATGCAACTACCAATTTCGCAGATCTAGTGCTATCAGGGGCGCTCATTGAGAATGCCATCAAGAACGGTAAGATTGACGTCGGTGGAGGTTCATCCCACAAAAAGCCCTCGTATGGGAGGAGAGACAATGAAGTAAACGCTTCAGAGGTTTGCAATGTTAGTTTCTCGAAACCTGTGATAGTGACACAACCCAAAGCTGCGAGTCCTCAGGGTTCCTCAAGCCAAGGTTCGGGACAAAGGAGGAATACAGAAAAGATAGAGTTTACGCCACTACCAATTTCTTACGGAGAACTGTACAAACAACTGTATAACAACCATTTGGTGGCACCATTCCATGAAGATCCAGTACAACCTCCTTTCCCAGCATGGTATAATGCCAATGCAAATTGTGACTATCACGCGGGGCAAGTAGGCCACTCGATCAAGACCTGCATAAGCTTCAAAAGGCTCGTGGAAAAATTTATTAAGCTTGGGGTGGTAAGTTTTGAAGACTCAGCTGGACCATCCACAAACAAGAATCCCCTACCGAAGCATGAAAGCGCCTAGTATGCCAGTGATGCCCCTTTCCATTTTTAAATGATATTATATGAAAATAGCCCATGTTTGACGGGCCTAGATATTGCACTGTTATGACCATAGTAGGTCCATTGTAGTTTTCATCTCTTTTAAAGTGATGACTTTTTGTATCTCACTTCCCAATATCAATGGTGGTGAGAATCTTTTGTGAGAGCCAAAAACTACAACCTTTAATAAAAGTGTCTTTTGTTCGTCTTAATCTAATTGTACTTGCACATAATGTAAACCAAGAGTTACATCACGACCATAACACGAGGCATCAAGAAAAGGCAATCGAATCCAAGAAAAGGCTAGGGGCATCATCGTCGAGTACTGTTTCCACAAAGGCAAAGATCTGACATCATAGAGTTAGGGGCATCCCTTTAAGGGGCAAAACATAATATGTCATTCACTCACCCATTAAGATCATTTCGCATTAACTGCATACATCATACTTGCATTTAAGTCACCATGCATTTAGACATATCACATGCATCCACAACACATTCATTTGAGCACACGAACAGGTCCAAGGAAGAGACCAAAGAACCTCGACTATGGGGGCAACAACATGATGGCAAACTTTTAGCCCCAAAGGAGGCCGAATACGCAGAAGCGTAAGCATCCAAAATCTTTGAACAAATACTGACTAGTGTTTTCTCTCCTTTTCAGGTCAATACTCTTTGTTATGGAGTAGAAGCTGAAAATTTCCAAATCTAGCCTCTCCGTCAGTGGTGTGGCAAGATCAAAAATCTTTCTGATCTAGCCTCTCCGTCAGTGGAGTAGCAATATCAAAATTCATTCCGATCTAGTCTCTCCGTCAATGGTGCAGTGGATCAAACCTTTTTCAGCTGGATCAAAATTTACATTGAGACTGTGCCTCTTCGTCACTGTTGTAGCTCGGTCAACTCCTGGTCTTGCCTCTTCGTCAGTGTTGTAGCTGGACCACATTTCTAATCCTGCCTCTTTGTCGGTGTTGTAGCTGGATCAAAATTTACCTTGAGACCGTGTCTCTTCGTCGGTGTTGTAGCTCGGTCAACTCCTGGTCTTGCCTCTTTGTCAGTGTTGTAGCTGGACCACATTTCTGATCCCGCCTCTTCGTCGGTGTTGTAGCTGGATCAAAATTTATTTTTTAGACCGTGCCTCTTCGTCGGTGTTGTAGATCGGTCAACTCCTGGTCTTGCCTCTTCGTCAGTGTTGTAGCTGGACCACATTTCTGATCCTGTCTCTTCGTCGGTGTTGTAGCTGGATCAAAATTGATTCTTTAGGACCGTGCCTCTTCGTCGGTGTTGTAGCTCGGTTGAATCTTGGTCTTGCCTCTTCATCGGTGTTGCAGCTAGACCAAACTTTACTCCTCGGATGTTACCTTAGAATTATAGTTAGAAAAAAAGAAAAAGAAAGAAAGAAAAAAGTAAACAAAAAATCAAAGAAAAATGAAAAAAGAAAAAAAGAAGAAAAAAGAAAAAAATTAAAAAAGAGAATCAAGGAAAAAAAGAAAAAAGATTAAAAGAAAAAGGAAAAGAAAAAAAGGAAAAAAAAAACTTCTTCTTCGATCATGTCTTTTCGTCAGAGTTGTAGCTTGATCAAGACTTTCTCCAGATCTTGCATCTTCGTCAGTGTTGAGCTGGATCAAGATTTTTGACTTCGACCTTGCCTCTTTGTCGGTGTTGTAGCTAGGTCAAACTTTATCAACTCATGGTCTTGCCTCTTCGTCGGTGTTGCAGCTGGACCAAATTTACTAACCCCCAACTTCAGATCCTGCCTCTTCGTCGGTGTTGTAGCTGGATCAACCTTATTAACTTCAGACCTTGCCTCTTTGTCGGTGTTGCAGCTGGGTCAAACTTTATCAACTCATGGTCTTGCCTCTTCGTCGGTGTTACAGCTGGACCAAATTTACTAACCCCCAACTTCAGATCCTGCCTCTTCGTCAGTGTTGTAGCTGGATCAACCTCACTAACTTCAGACCTTGCCTCTTCGTCGGTGTTGTAGCTGGGTCAAACTTTATTAACTCATGGTCTTGCCTCTTCGTCAGTGTTGTAGCTGGAACGAATTTACTAACCCCCAACTTCAGATCCTGCCTCTTCGTCGGTGTTGTAGCTGGATCAACCTTACTAACTTCAGACCTTGCCTCTTCGTCGGTGTAGTAGCTAGGTCAAACCTTACTAATTCCTGGTCTTGCCTCTTCGTCGGTGTTGTAGCTGGACCAATTTCATTAACCCATGATCCTGCCTCTTCGTCGGAGTTGTAGCTGGATCAAAGCAAGTCCAACAGAAATGTCGGCACAACGTGCTTAAACACGGTAAAGTTTAAGACAATGGACAATTCAAATGTCCATCCAAAATCCATTTTCACGAATGGTTAAAGGAAAATAAATCCTTTAAAAAATCCAATGTCACGATTGGTACAAACTGATTGTACCCAGGGGAATGGTACAACTAGCCCAGAGCAAACGGCTACTGGTAAAGGCAAGTCAAAACCGTTGATCCCTGTGCATTTGGGAAAAATGCAAAAGCAATCTAGGAGCTATGATGGGGATATCTTCTGGATCCAATGTTAACACTTTCGTTCTTGAATTTTGCCTCTTCGTCGGAGTTGCAGTTGAATCAGAGATTAGAACCTACATCATTTCGTTATGTCACCTCAAATCAACTGGATCAAATTTTGCAGACCTTGCCTCTTCGTCAGTGTTGCATCTAAGTCAAATTTTCTCCATATATTGCATCGTCGTCAGAGTCGAAGCAAGCTGAACTCATTTTGTCTCCCTAGTGGATCTCCCCAGTTTGAATATTTTGCCTACAAGAGCGGCCAAGCAGATCAAGTGAAACTCAAGAAACGGTGGTCGGAGAAGAAACTCAAACATGACCAGAAAAAAATGGTTATTCTTTTGTCTTTGCTCTATTCCTGTTACACAGCAATGAGCAAAGAGGGGCAACTGTAATACCCATTTTTGTCCGGGCCTAAACCCAAACCAGCCCAACCCAACATTCAAATTAAATAATAAATAAGCCTTTATTTACAACCCAATCTAACATAAACCTAAAAAAACCCTAATCCTAAACACCCAAACCCTAGCCGCCGCCAACCCCTCATTTGCCAAGCCACGCCGCCGCCAACCGTTTGAGCCGCCACCGTCTCGACAACCAACCAGCAGCCGCCACGTCACCCGCACCGCCCAAACCTGAAAAAGCAGAAAATTTTGTCAAAACCACTTGTTTTTCTTTTCATTTCTAAGTGGGTATTTAAAACCCAAATCAAAATGTAATGGGATCAGTTTTTGGGGGGTTCGAAATAAAAAACCAGAAAAAATTCTTTTCGTTTCACTATTCAGAGCAAATAACGCAGAAAAAGAAGAGGTTCGATCAACAAAAAATAAAAAAAGGTACAAAAAATAATGAACAAATATTTCGTTTTTTGCTAGATCTATTCGTATAGGGTTAGATCTAACAAAAAATAAGGTTAGATCCAAGAAAAAGGAAAAAAAACGAACCTCGAGCTTCATTTTCATCATCTCCGGCGACCACAGACGGCGGTGGCCGTTGCCGGTGAGCGGCGGCGCTCGCGGACGTCGACGGCCAGCCACCGGATAGCGCAGAGAATTTTGAGAGAGTCTAAATATTTTTTTTCCTTTACCACACACAAATGATTTTTTGTCCAAAATAGGGTATTTATACCCATTCCAAACGACGTCATTTTGGCCCTCTGGTGACCCGCGTAGAAGCCCGACCCGAGAAGGAGAACCCGCGTGTTTTTGTTGGTTAATGGGGAAATTGCATTTTTGGCTCCTCAATTTTCATATCCTTTAATTTGCTTTTTATTCCATTTCGGTCACTATTTTTTTTCTCTTTCCCTTTCAAGCTTTATTACTATATATTTGTTATTATTATTCGTTCTTTCATTAAATTAGTTTAGCATCAATATACCATTATTATTTATTATTTTTATTGTTAATATTATTACATAGTAATATTATTTGTAAAAAGGGGTATATATGTATTATATAAGGCTATATATACATATATATATATATATATTGTATTCTTGTATATATTTTTTACGTTTATATATGTATTACATGTCGATATCATATATATTGTACATATTCAATATTATTGTTCTCATTAGTAAACTTTGTATATTATATACGTATACTTCTTTTTAATTATATTATTATTATTATTATTATTATTATTATTATTATTATTATTATTATTATTATTATTATGTATTCTTTCCCCTTTTCTTTTTATATGTAAACATGCTTTAAATATATAATTAAGGAAGTAAATTAAATATATATAGTATAATTTAGAATTTATCATTAACATATAGATATAATATTTTATTGATTTTATACCTTATTTAGATTGTTTGCTCATATAATTCCCTATTTAATTTTATGTACTTATTTGTGCATATTTTATACCTCATATATATATGATAATATGTGTATATTATTTTACTATATAATATATGTGTATTGTAAACACATAATAATAATATGTATATATATATATATATATATATATATATAACTATGTAAATTATGCCATGTTATTGTCACATATAGTACTTTCTTTTTCGAATATATTTTTGTATTTATTTTAAAAATTTGTTTTGGTATTTAAGGGATATTTTCCACTTTATTTCGGAAACCGATTTGAAAGTGGTATCCTGACCTATTCAGGTGTCATCTTCCTCGACTATCGTAAATAAAGAAATATTCTCCTTAGATTTTTTTTGGGATTAAAAATTAATTAAATTTGAATTTTTTTATTTTTTGCAAGACCATACTAAATCAACACGGTACCAATTTTGGGCGTCGTGGGGGTGCTAATCCTTCCCCACGCGTAACCGACTCCCGAACCCAAATATTTTGAATCTCTGGTTGATTTTTAACGATGTCTGGCCTACCATAGTGGCCGGTGGCGACTCCACACTCATTTTTCCATTTTTCCACTTCCCCATTTTCAAAATATTTTCCAACACCATCGTTTCTTCAAAAATCAAAAACCCTTTATCACATGTGTATTAATGTATTCCATGCTTGCAGGAGGATTTCTTCCATGACAATCATGGAAAAGATTCTTCACTAGTAATACTAACAAATCCTTTAAATGTGATATGATTTTCCATCAGCTAAGTTCACACTTTCTATTGAACAATTTAATAATGAAGTCTGCACTGTCTTATACGTACAATTAACTCTGTAAAAGCTTTCATGGCGTATATATATGTATGTTTAACTTTGTAAAATATATAGATAGATAAATATAGAGTATGTGATTTTCTTGAAATTATGCTTCATTTAACATTGTATATGACTAGCAAGAGGAGAATTACAATCCCTTTGTATTACCTCATACTTACTAAACATTGCTTTTGAATAGTGTCATTATTAACATTTAAGACTGAGATTTTTCCTCTTCTTCCCAAAATTGATTTTCTTACTCCCAAAATTGACCCTAACACAAACAAATACATAGGCAATAACATGACAAAGAGCAAGCATGTAATCGACACTTGGGCTCGATTTATGGTCTCATTTCAACCATATATCAAATTTGCAAAGCATAAGAGAACCGTATAGAAACACCCACTCTCCTTTCTAGCTTATCCATAGCTGATTTCGAGTATCTCATCGAAGAAGAGCTTATCAATACCAATCTTGCTGGTATGAACTTTTAAGAGAACTCTCTTGCAATGCTAAACACCACGGTACTTGCGTCAGTGTTCTTTAATTTGGGGTCGTATGCAACTATTGGAGAGGTCATATTCCTATGCCACCAAAATCTCCTACATTGCCAAATCAACTCCTCTTCCTTGTTAATTTTACTACGAGGAAACCTTTTCATTCCTAAATCGTCACTCATGATATGATGAAGGAATGGAAAGGTTTCCTGTAGGATAATTAACATGGAAGAGGAGTTAATTTGGAAAAGTAGGAGAGTTTGGTGGAGTAGAAATTTGGATTCTCCAAGAGTTACATACGAATCGAAATTAAAGAACACTAACACGAGTATCGTGGTGTTTAGCAATGCAAGAGAAGAATTCTCTTAGAAGTTCATACCAGCAAAATTGGTAATGATAAGCTCTTCTTCGATGGAGAGATACTCGAAATCAGCAATAGATAAGCTAAAAAGGAGAATGGGTGTTTCTATACAGTTCTCTTATGCTTTGCAAATTTGACATATGGTTGAAATGAGACCATGAATCTTGCCCAAGTGTCGCTTACATGCTTGCTCTTTGTCAGGTTATTGCCTATGCATCTGTCTGTGTTATGGTTAATTTTGGGAGTAAGAAAATTAATTTGGAAGAACAGAAAAAAAAACACTTAGTCTTAAATGTTAATAATGACATTATTCAAAAGCAATGCTTAGCAAGTATTAGATAATGCAAAGCAATTGCAATTCTTCTCTGACTAGCCATACACAATGTCAAAATAAAACACATTTTTCAAAAAACCCACACACTATATATCTATGTACGTATATATATTTATAATTTGAAAATTTTTACAGAGTTAATCATACATATAAGACATCACACGTCTCAGAACTGAATTATTCAATTGAAAGTGTGAACTTAGCTAATGGAAAATCTTATAACATTGAAAGGAGTTGTTGGTTTTAAACAGTGAAGAATCTTTTCCAAGACTGTTATGGAGGAAATCCTCCTGCAAGCAACACATACATTGATACACACATGCATGCATACATGTATATTAGATCTAGCATGAATTACTACTTTAAAATTGACTTACAATTCTTTTGTTGAATTCAATCCTTGCAACAATGGAAGGGGTAACCCTGGCTGTAGAAGAAACATAAACAAGAACATTTATATTATATTAAACTTGGAATCAAATATAAGTTAATTGTAGCCTCTAGCTCGAACAAAATTTACCTTATATAGCGAAAAGTGCATGATCGGCTACGGTTTGAAATATCATGAATAATTTATGGGCAGATAGACTGGGATGTAAGTGAAGCAGAAGCACAAAATGAAACTTTCAAGGCAGAATAATTGAGGCTATGGAAATAAGAGGGAGTTGAAATGGCTAGGTTTGGATGGAATTGAAACATAAGCACAAAAAGGAACATCTAAATCGGAGTAATTGAATTGATTACTTTGTGAAAGTGGGTTTTTATTGGGGAAATAGGAGATTGGGGATGTAAGTGAAGCAGAAGAACAAAGTGAAAATTTCAAGGCGGAACAATCGAGGCTATAAAAGTAAGAGAGGATCAAAACAATTAGTTTTGGATGTAAATGAAGCAGAAGAACAATGTGAAACTTTCAAGGCGAAATAATCTAGGCTATAAAAGCGAGAGCTAAACGAAACAACTAGTTTTGGATATAAGTGAAACAGAAATATAAAAAGAAATGTTCATGGCGGAGTAATTGAGGCAATAAAAAGATAAGGGGAATCGAAAAGGCTGATTTTGGTTAGGTCGCGTGACTTCCTTCAATTATTAGGTTCTTGTTTTGAGTTGGTTTGAACGGATGTAAGTGAAGTAGAAGCACATATTGAACTTTCAAGGTGGAATAATCGAGGCTATAAAAGCAAGAGGAAATTGAAACAACTAGTTTTGGATGTAAGTGAAGCAAAAATATGAAGAAAAAAAAACGTCCACAATGGTGTAATCCAGGAAAGAAAAAGAAAGAGGAAACTAAAACGACTAGTTTTGGTTAGGCCACGTGATTTCCTTTGGAATTAAAATTTTGTTTTGAGTTTGTTTGAACGGATGTAAGTGAAGCAAAAATATAAAGTAAAATTTTTTGAAGGCGGAATAATCGAAGCCATAAAAGTAAAAGAGAATCGAAACAAGCAGCTTTTGATGTAAATGAACAGAAATATAAAAAGAAACGTCTATAACGAAGTAATTGAGACAATAAAAAGAAAGATGGAATCGAAACAATTAATTTTGGTCACGCTACATGACTTCCTTCAGTTATTATTTTTATTATGAGTTGGTTTCAACTTGATTGATAATAAAAAAATTCAATAGAAAATGATTTTGAACTTGTGATTTTAAGATGATTTTTTATTTGCCTTATGATATTTTAATTAATTATGGATAAATATTTGGCATTACGTCAAAGATTATTACTTGTTACTCATTAAATTAAGTATTAGAGAGCATCCCCAAACTTCAACTCTAACGTTTCAGTCCAAACGTTTTTTTTGCATTGCGTTATCTCTTGGTCTAATTAAAGGAAGTCACGTGGCCTAACTAAAATCAAAGAATAAAAATCTTTTATCTCTTTTTTTAATAGAATTTTTCCGTTCTTTTTCGGTGCCTCACACTAAAAAAATACGTTTAGGGGTTAGAATTAAGGTTTTAGGTAAGGGTTTATGTTTAGAGTTTAGAGAATTTGGGGTGAGTGAATTTTTAGTGTTTAGGGTTTAAGATTTAGAATCTAGGGTTAAGACTTAGAATTTGATTTTTAGTGTTGGGTCATAGATAGAAAGGGGCAAATGATTTTTGTCCCTTTTTTGCGCACCTATTCATGCCCCAAGCTAAAAAAATAGTTTAGGGTTTAGAATTAAGGTTTAGGGAATTTAAGGTATAATATATTTTCAAGGTTTAGGATTTAGGGTTAAAACTTATAATTTATTTTTTTAGGGTTGAAGTATAGAGAGTGGCAGAGGGTTTTGGGGCATAGAAAGGGACAACGAATTTGGGGTATGATGTATTATCTGTTCATACGTATTCTTAACCATTTGACAATGCGCATACACCTTGCAGACAAAGCGGTTTGAACCTCATTCGCCTAAAATGAAAATCATCCGCTTTTTCACTGGGACCACTTGTTGAGTTCGGTGTTGGGGCATAATTATATTTCTTGAAAATTTAAAATTTTGTATATTATAAGTATTTTAATATTTTTTATTGATACTCTAATTTTGTACTCCTAAAATTTTATAATTTTACATCCTTAAAATTTTAATATAACTTAATAAAAAATCACACCCTGACATGAAATTTTCATTTTCGGACTAGTGTTGGCAGTTGAGTAAATACATGAATACTTTGCAAATGTGGGTTTTGATTGGGATAATGAGAGATTGGGGATGTATGTGAACAATGTGAAACTTTTAAGATAGAATAATCATGGTATGAAATCAAAATGAAATTCAAACCGTTGGTTTTAATGTAAGTGAAACAGAAGCATAGAAAGAAACATTCATGGCAGAGAAAAACATAAAATTCTACGTTCGTCCTGTTATTTTCAAACTAGTTTTACAGTTCAGTAAATACATGAATAGAGAAAAATATATTTCTCTGTTTAATGGATCATTTTTTATCTCGGTGAATAATAATTTTGTTAATGAAAACCACGACAACATCAACACGGAAATAACACCTTATCACTTTTGGAATGGCCAATTGTAAAAAAAGAAGGCGCTTGTAGTTCGGTCGGTGGCCGCTTTTGGAATGTCTAAACTACTTGTAATCTTTCAAATATTTAAACTTGAGGCACTGAAAATTTGATTCGATGTTCAATATAATGTAAATGTTCTCGTTTTTTTCCTACGGCTAGGGTCACCCCTTTCATTGTTGCAAGGATTGAATTCAACAAAAGAATTGTAAGTCAGTTTTAAAATAGTAATTCATGCGTCATCTAATATACATGTATGCATGCAGGTGTGTATGTATATATTCCTTGCTTGCAGGAGGATTTCTTCCATGACTGTGATGGAAATGATTCTTCACTCGCAATACCAACAACTCCTTTCAATGTTATAAGATTTCCCATCAACTAAGTTTACGATTTCCATTCCATAATTCAATGTTATAACATCGAAAGGAGTCGATGGTTTTCACCAGTGAAGAATCTTTTCCATGACAGTCGTGGAAGAAATCCTCCTGCAAGCAAGAAACACATTGATACACACATGCATGCATACATGTTTTTTTTTGATCGATAAGCGTATGATTTTATTCGAAGAAGAGAATCATACAACCCCCCATATGCCTCCTTAAAAAACCTCCCTAACCTAAATTGGAGGAAAAAGAGTGCATCATGGGAGGAAAATCACAAGGACATACCCCAATACTGGCCAATAAAACCCTTACAAAATCATCCCATCATCCGCAGTAGCATGAAGCCACGACACTCTATCCACCCCCCTTTAGCTAACGCATCGGCGAAAGAATTCGCCTCACGGAAAGCATGATGAAAACATACACATCGAAGCTGTAAACATGCATAATCAATCTCACGAAACAGCCCTCTAGACCTCCATGGTCGTTTTTCCTTGTGCAGCACCCAAGATAAAGCTATTCGCGAATCAGATTCGATAATAAACGAACCCTCCTCCTTCCATCGTGAGTCGGCCAGCAAACGAACCGCATACCAAATTGCCCAAACCTCAGCTTCATTCGATTCCATACACCCCAAAGGTCCCGAAAAAACAGCCAACACCACCCCCCTCGCATCCCGTAACACACCCCCACATCCCGCCATACCTGGCTTTCCCCGTGCCGCACCATCCACGTTAAACTTTAGAACACCTTCTATCGGTGGGCACCAATGTATTCCTGCTCTAGGCTTCACTGTGCTCGACGGCAAACACATCACCGGCTGCTCCCACCAAGCAGACTCGGATAGAACCTCACCATGGGCTGAGAATTTAAGCCAATAGAACGACCGAAGCTTGATAAGGAATAGCAACTCATTGACATCCAATTGTTTCTGATTGAATATGACTTCATTCCGCGCAAGCCATAAAGACCACAGTACCGCTGTGCAACCAACCATCCACCACGCTCTCCCTTCTCCCGACAGCACCCCACTAAAACATTGCAAGAGAAAATCCGCAAGAGATTTCGGATTCGCCCAGGCCAGCCCCCACCAACAGCGAAACCCCGTCCACACGCGGTTCGCAAATGCGCATAGGAAAAAAATGTGCTCTTCCTCGTCAACCCCCTCCCCACACCACACACAATTAATTCCGGCTAAAGGCACGCCCCGAATACTAAGCATAGACAACGTTGGCAAACGGCGTAGTTGTACGAACCAAAGGAAGCATTGCACCTTCGGAGGTACTTCAACCTTCCACACATTAAGGCCTTCAAAAACATGATCAGATAGACCCAACGTAGACATCAATTTCATCAAATTCCCCACTGAAAAATGACCAGCCGCATTCGGTTTCCACACCAACACATCTCCTTCACTCTCCCTCAAGAAAAACCCCTTTACAATCGCACGCAACTGGCTTAATTGATGCTGTTCAAAAGAACGCAAATCACGACTAAAAAACAGCAACCATTCCGCATGGTTCAATGTGCCTTGTCGCGCATATTCACATACCACTGCTGCCTTGTTGTTCGCACATCGAAAAATGTTCGGAAAAACCTCACAAAGAGGCTCCTCGATACACCAGCGATCGTACCAAAATAACACCCTTTTCCCGTTCCCTATGTGCCACAAGAAGCAATCGTCACGCAAGAAATTACCCGCGACATCCCCTTCTTGTATCTCGACAATTCTCCTCCAAACGAAAGACATGTGCTGTTTTCCAACCACATTCGGCAGCCTCCCCCTCATTGCAACGCCATACTTAGCTTCCACAATCGATTTCCACAAAGCCTTGGGGGAATCAGCATATCGCCACAACCATTTAGCAAGCAATGCTGAATTTCGAAGCTCAATATTTGCTACTCTAAGACCCCCTGCCTCCTTCGGCCGACACACTTTCTCCCACGCTACTCGGTTCATTTTCCTTTTTAAATCCGTATCGCCCAACAAGAATGCCCGCCGTATCTTCTCAATTTTATTCAATACTGTTTTCGGCACCCGAAAAATGCTCATATAATATAGAGGCAGCGTAGAGAGCACCGAGTTCACTAAAGTCACCCTTGCGGCAAAAGACAAAGAATTCTTTTTCCATCCCGCTAAACACAAACGCATCCGATTAATTACCGGCTCCCAAACCTTACCATTTCGTGGATTAATTCCTATCGGAATTCCCAAGTATTTAAAGGGAAGTTCAGCTCGCACACAACCCAACTCCTTAGCCATCGCCAATGCCACTGTCTCCTCTAATCCCACAGCATACATCGCCGATTTGGCATAATTTATTTGCAGCCCCGAACCATACTCAAAACAAGTCAGCACACGCTTCAAGTTTCTAGCAAAATCAACATTCCCTTGAATGAAAATAACCGTGTCATCGGCAAATTGCAAGTGCGAGAGTCGATAATCCGCAGCCACACTCACACCTCTAATCAGCCCCAATCCCTCCGCATTTACCAAGAATTGATGAAGTGCTTCCGCGACAATCACAAAGAGTAACGGCGACAAGGGATCACCTTGTCGCAATCCCCGTTCCATAGCAAACTCCGGTGTTGCACTACCATTTACAAGTACCGAAAGCCTTGCTGTACCCACACAATTCCGTATCCAAGTCCGCCATCTCACCCCAAAGTTCATCCGATCCATAACATCCACAAGAAAATCCCATTTTATGCAGTCGTATGCCTTTGCAAAATCAATTTTCAGCACTACACCACCTTCACTAAACCGTCACTTCCTAAGTGAATGAACCACTTCATTGGTTAACAAAATGCCATCAACAATCTGTCGCCCTTTTATGAAGGCAGATTGTTCTTCACTAATCACCGAATGGAGAACTTTTTGAAGTCTACCCGCCAAGACTTTCGCCACAATTTTGTACACCGCGTTTAATAAACATATCGGCCGAAAATCACTAATCACCTGTGGGTTCTCTCGTTTTGGGATCAATACAACAAACGTCGAGTTGGCCCCTTTCGGCAAAGAGCCATGCGCGTGGAACTTCTCAAACAAACGCCCCAAATCATCCTTCAAGAACTCCCATCCCCTCTTAAAAAATGCGAAACTAAATCCATCCGGCCCCGGGGCCTTCGCGCCTTCACAACTCATAATAGCATCTCTAATTTCAGATAACAAAAACTTAGATTCTAACAAATCGGCATCCTCCTTCTCCAGCCTACAAAACCGCACAGCAGCTTCCAACATTCCATGGCAAGGTCGACGAGCAAAATGCTTTCGAAACTCAACCTGAATATGGCGCTTAAGCCTCTCCATATCCTCTACCCATGCACCATTGATCCGCAATCCCATAATCTGATTTTTTCCAGCTCTAAGTTTAGCACTTCGGTGAAAAAATGAGGTATTACGATCCCCCGCTTTTAGCCAAAGAGCTCGCGACTTCTGTCGCCAAACCGATTCCCTGTACTTATGCAGCCTCCACAACTCAATTTTCAGCCGACACATCTCAGCCTTCCGATGTTCTCTATCACCCGATACATCTACCACCTCATCTAGTCGGTCAATCTGTTCCGTCACCTCGCCAATTCTCGTGTCAATATGTCCAAAACAGTCCTTGTTCCAAGTGCGCAAAAATTTTTTCAACTCCCTTAATTTATATTGCATCGAGTGCCCCCCAAATTCAACCGAAATTCGCTCCCATTCTTTCGCCATTAACTCAACATGTTCCTTCTTCTCAAGCCACACATTTAGAAACCGGAACGGACGAGGTCCCCAATCACTATCCTTGTGTCAGGCGAATCGGCGTATGATCAGAAATTCCCCTCGGCAAGACCAATTGATATATCGAAGAGAAGCGATCAATCCACTCCCTTGACACCAAGAACCTATCAAGGCGACACACCTTGTTCCCCGATCCGAACCAAGTAAACCTCTTTCCCACAACTTTGATATCCATGAGGCCGACGTCCTCCACAAATTCATTGAAATTCTCCATTCCCCTCGATGCATCAACACATCCACATCTCTCTTTCACCTCCCGCACCGTATTAAAATCACCTCCCATGCAACACGGCCCATCTAATTCCCCAACTAGCCCCCGGAACTCCCCCCATACCCGATCTTGAGCTTCAACCTCGCAAGGAGCATACACATTAATCATCCAGCATATCCATTTCTCACTCACCCACTCCCCTTTAATCACAATAAAATGGCGTGCTACCCGAGTTTCTATCTTTCGGAATTTAACACTATCCCAAATTAACATTAACCCCCCTGATCGGCCCACAGAAGGTTCTAAAACAAAATCGAAATTATCCGATATCCACATTTTACTTACCCCATTTGCTGATAGCTGCTCCAATTTCGTCTCTTGCAGCATCACCATCGCACATTGGTGTTGTCGCACTCGGTCACGAACTGCACGACGTTTCGCGGCTGCACCCAAACCGCGAACGTTCCACGACAACACCCGCATCACCACTTGCTATTTATTTTCAATACGCGCCTCAATGATGCGCGCAATGTCCTGAACAACCGCTTCCTCGTTACCTACTGTCGAAGCCCCTATCAACCTGCCCAGATCAAGTGTCTGTTTTGCCTCTTTCAAAATTACCCTCTTCCTATTTACAAAATCTGAATCCGATAAGGATCCATTAGCAACCCCCGTGTCTTCCTGTAGTTTCTTCTTCGGCCTGCCGCGAGCCTTCTTTGTCACTTTCGTCACCGCCTCAGCCCTTTCCTCCGGATTCAAAACACTTATCAAGATATTAGATAAGCTTCTCACCTTACGAAGGACTCCATTATGTTCAATATACTGCGCATCCGAGGCCCTCAATTGTACATGCCCATCATCGATAAACTCCCCCAGCGTTTCCGCAGCATTATACACTGTCTCCTCCCTCTCAGCCAAATTTCCCGGTATTCCCTCTCCTACACAGCAAGTAAAATGATCCATATCGCGGCTTGTGCATTCCCCAATTCGCTCCCTAACCATCAAATCCACCTCCTCAACCGCTGCCAATGAAGTCCCCTGGACACACTCCGCCCTACATACTTCAAGTTGAGCCATATCTAAACTTTTATGCTCGATTGTCCCCTCTCTGTCTATCAAAGCGATCACCTCATCCGACACCCATGAAACATCTCTACTTGGTGAAACCACCCGCAAATCAATTTGTTTTTCATACGCGCATCCTCTCCTTATGACATTGGCATCCAGATTCGAATCAATTTCCTGTACCTCTCTGGAAAATAAATTTGCTTCCTCACCCATAAAACTATCTTGAACAAATGAATTTAACAACGGATCACTGTCATTCGACTTAGTATTTTCCTTCGGAACATGAGCTCTATGCAAACTAGATTCCGAGGATGATTCCATTTCCTCTTCCTCGTCCCTATCCGCTGATCTTACCTCTCTCTCCCATTCTTGCACCCGAATACTATAACACGTCCCCTCTACCTCCAATTCCAGCAACTCATCAATCCTATCGATCTTATTTGTTTCAATTAGAATTCTACTCCGCTCAAAAGAGGAAGGGGATATCGTCGACAAGTCTACCTTTACTAACGCTCCCCATTCTTTGGCAATATTTTCGAACGTCTCCGTTGCCCACGCGTGAATGGGAATCCCGCTTATAGCGAGCCAAACTCTTCTCGTCGACATATGAATTGTTGTCGCCCATGGGCGTACATCCACAAACCACTTCTCTAGATCATTCCTGGCCATAATGTCTATCTTTTCCCCCGCGTCGTTAGGCATCAAAAGCACCATTCGCCCGGCCATGTGCATAATTGAGAAACCCCTCACATTGTTCTCGTGTAATTCCTTTGCCAATTGCGCGATCGAGATCGAATTACGTCGCCATCCCACCACACAGGTTTTCAATATTTCCCATTTATCGCCATCAATTTGTCCCACAATTCTTCGCAACGGTATTGCTTTTGTTGTTGCAATTGGCTCTTGATCGTCCTTAGTAATCTCTTTTTCCACGGAATTCTTGTGTACTTGCGAGGGTTTCGTCTTATTATGCCTCACTTCCTTCTCACGCCGCGCAGAATCCCTTTCCCCATTTCTAGCAAATAGGACCGTGATTACCGATCCATAGAGGCGGAATCCATTCAACTGTTCGATTACCCTCTTAGCATCTTCAATTGTTGCCATACGAACGAACCCAAATCTCGCCCCATCTTTCCCTTTCTTCCTCGGTACGAATACATCCCTCACCACCCCATGCCTATCGAAAACTTGCCAAATCCCCTGCCAATGCAGTTGTGGCGGCAGATTCGACACAAAAAGAGTCCATACTCGGCCTCCGCCTTGCCACGTTCGGTGGTGAATACCCTGAGTCCGCCTATCGCTCATTTGCTAGAGAGAAAACTTACTTGGCAGACGAATTTTATCCGGTCATGCATACATGTGTATTAGATCTAGCATAAATTACTACTTTAAAACTGACTTACAATTCTTTTGCTGAATTCAATCCTTGCAACAATGGAAGGGGTCAGTCTGGCTATAGAAGAAACATAAACAAGAACATTTATATTATATTAAACTTGGAATCAAATATATATGCTGAATTCAATCCTTGTAACCTCTTGCTCGAACAAAATTTGCGCACTACAAAAAAATGACATATAGCGACGGACGCTAAACTGTCGGTAAAACACCAAAAATCCGTCGGTATAGACTCTAAAACCTTTTACCGACGGCCCAAAGGGATATTCCGACAGATAAAGTGCCGTCGGTAATATGCTTGTCGGTATAAATCTATAGCGACGGTAATAACCGTCGGTATAGATGTTGGGACCCTATACCGACGGCAGTATCCGTCGGTATAGGTATAGACTACCCCGACAAAAAAGTGTATCTATACCGACGGTTTGTCCGTCGCTATAGACTTTATCTTTACCGACGATAAATCCGTCGCTATAGCCTTCATCTTTACCGACGGTTTTGTCCGTCAGTATAGATTTAATTGGCATTTTTTATTTTTAAAATATTAACAATTTTTTTATTTAATATTATTTTTTATTTTAAATATTAAAATTACTAGTACTATTATAACAAAATTTGACTAATTTTGTAAAGAGAAAAATGTCTAATTTAATCTTCGAATAAAAAGTATGTAAAGATAATCAATAAAATATGTACGAGCATATTACAATAAAAAGAAGTGTGCAAGCAAATATTTAACGTACATAATAAAAGCTAAAAATAATTTGAAGATCCTCCTCTATTGTGTGCTTGGATCATATTCATTTACATTCTCTTGATTTGTTGAAGGTAAGGATCGACCGGTACAATTAATTGTTGCTGAAGCACTAGTAGCATCATGTGTTGCCTATTAAAAGCAATGACAATAATGACATTAAATAAAAAATGGATGGAGTAATAAGAAAGTAAAATATTTTGTATACCTATGTATCAACCATACGAAGCAAAGCCAACATATCAAGCTGACCTATCAAGCTGGACTTCAATTTCTAGTGAATCTATTCTTATACAAGACTGATTCAAAGTATATGAATTAAAACATATTCATATTTCAGACTTACCAAATTCTTTATATATCATGATTTCTCACCAATTGATTCGTTCTGTCAACAAGAAAATAATCATATTATGTAATCAAACAAAGAAATCCAATGAACTTGAACAACATTTCTTCCCCATAGCGGACATACTTTGAACACCCTAGTCAAAAACGTTGAATAAACTAGCATGTCACTCATATCCAGAGCTAAAAGAACCATAATACATATGCCAAATGAAATGTAACAAGTAAAACAAGCTATCTAGATTTTTGCAACTACCTTTACATATTCGAAAGCACAAATAAGTCCATCTGTCCAAAGATCACTTCCTATTGCATCGACTCGACTTTGGAGATTCTTTTGGCAATCTTGTTTCTTCATTCCATTCCTAATGGAAGCTGAAAAACCATTACCTGTTTTATTCATCTTGCATCCTCAACTCTGCAAAACAAGTTCAAATTGCATAAGATAATTAATATTGTAATTACAATTCCACTTAATTATGGATTTAATTGGAACCTACTTTCCTCAAACAACGCATATATATGGGATGTTAGTAGTTGTTATTCGAATTTCAAGTGTCGAATATTGTATCTTTTTAAGGATTGAATAGGCATCAAACACAAATATTTTTGAGAAAATAAAGAATCCGGATTAAATCAAACACGGAGCAGATTGATTATACAGAAAGAATGGAAATCAAATGAAGAAATGAAGTAATAACGTGAATGAAATAAATCTAAAAAGCAAAGAACACCAAACCTGAAACTGTATAACAATGGAAGAAGAAGAAGAAGAGAGGAGGAATGGGTTAATTAAATGCACCGTGCACCGCTAGGAAGGAAGTGGGGAGAGTGGTGTGCTTGGCCGCTACCATGTTTGCCAACACTCTTGAGTTACAAATACGCATTTTTCATGCATTTTTTTCCTTCTCTTCACGATTCATTGACACGCACTCACTCATTCTTTTTTTTTTTGCCCTTCTAGTTTTTAGAATTCCGTCATGTCTAATTCGAACCGACTCACATCATATAGTTAATTTTAGTAGACGAGCAACTGCCATTGAAGAAAGAAAGAACATGAAAAGATTAGTTTAAAAAATGGGGAAAGAACAAAAACACAAGATTTATTTGAACACCCAAAAAACAATCTCTGGGTTGCATAGCACTAACATCACGAGCACAAGTCAATATTGTTCATTTTTGGAGACATCATGGATCGATTTTATCAGCTGAACTCAGGATATCCCCAACATTGAGCTTGAACCTAAGGGATCACACCTCTGGCCGACAAAGCCTCAAGAGAGCTGTGAATCCCACAGAGGACAATTCACTCTCACAATCGACCCAGCAAGTGATAACAAGCTATACAATAACAACAATATAGCTAAATATCAAGTAGGGAAAACAAGGTTTTAAAGGAAAATTACCTCTCTAGGTGGGGACTGTGAGAAGCTGAAATTGACTTTGGATTGAATAGCAAGCCTGACATCATCGCAATCGATGGTTTGCCTCCCGGCATGCTCGGAGTAAACCTGTGCATCCGTCAACACATCCACGACGTAGCGATACCATAGCTCAAGAAACTGATGGATAACGCGAGGTTCATATTCCTCAACGCCCATTGATTTCAGCAGTGACTTGACAATCTTAGCATCCCTCGGCAGATCCTCTTCTCTTTCTGCCATTGCCTTTGGATTTCCCCTAAAAGTTGATACAATTTTCAACAAATTGATGATTTGATTCCTGAACCTTAATTTCTCAGCGTACGAAGTACTAAAATTAACGAAACAAAGAAAAAAAGGATTCAAAATTCAAAAAACAAAAAACAAACGATACCCTACGGGAAGAAAGGATATGTGAAATTACCTTTGCAAAGAGATTTGGATGTTTCAGCTGCAGAGGGAGAGAGAGGCGATTAGAGCAATTAGGGATTGTAAGTTTGGTTTGAGATTGACTGAGAGTTTGAGTGAGAGAGAGAGGGGTTAAAACGGTAAGTTTTAATAAATTAATAAAAAATATTAAAAATATATATATACCGACAGACATAACCATCCGTCAGTACATAAAACACCTATACCGACGGTAATTATAAAAATCGTCGGTATACATAATATATATACCGACAAACTAACTCAACCATCAGTATAAACTATATCTTTACCGACGGTTTCTTGTCATCCGTCGGTATATCTAATGTCTACACCGACAAATATTTTAACCGTCGGTAAAAATCAAAACGTGTACCGACAATTTCTTTCTCCGTCGGTATATAGGGTATATACCGACGACTTTTGTCCGTCGGTATAAATAAGCGTAGGCATGCCTTGTATACTGATAAGTGCAGGATGATGAAACATCATGAATATGGGCAGCAACCTTAGTTGTAAGCCATTGATTGTTTCCAATCAAAATTCTTGATCTTTGTGTGCAAGTGAATACCACCTTTTGATTTGAATTCTTTGTGAAAGTGGGTTTTGATTGGGATAATGATAGTTTTGGGTTGTAAGTGAAGCAGAAGCACAAAGTGAAACTTTCAAGGCCTAATAATCGAGGCTATATAGAAAGAGGGGATCGAAACGGTTAGTTTTGGATGTAAGTGAAACAAAAACTCAAAGAGAAACGTCTATGTAGAAGTAATCGAAGAAATGAAAAGACAGAGAAAATCAAAACGGCTAATTTTGGCTAGACCACAAGGCTTCCTTGGTTATTAGATTTTTGTTTTAAGTTGATTTGAACTTAACTCAAAGTAAAAAAATGATGTAATAAATATAAAAGAGAGAATCGAAATAGCTAGTTTTGGATGTAAGTGAAACAGAAATTCAAAGAAAAACATCTATAGCGGAGTAATTGAGGAAATGAAAAGAATGAGAGAATTGAAATGGTTAGTTTTGATTTGGAGGTAGTAACTTTCTTAGATTATTAGATTTTTGTAATTTTGAGTTAATTTCAGCATAACTCAAAGTAATTTAAAACTCAAAACGTTAGTTTTGCTTAGACCACATGATTTTCGTGAGTTATCACATTTCTATTATAAGTTGATTTGAACTTGACTCAAAATATAAAAAAAATGAGGCAATGGACGAAAATAAAAAATCAAAACGGCTATTTTTGGTTAGGGCATGTGGTTTCCTTCGGTTATTAGATTACTATTTTGACTTGATTTATACTTGACAAAAAAGTAAAAAAAAACGAGGGAGTGAAAAAATAATTTATTTTGGGTATAAGTGAAACAAAAATACAAAGTAAAATTTTCAAAACAGAATAGTCGAGCCTCCTAAAACAAGAAGGAATTGAAGCTACTAGATTTGGATGTAAGTAAAACAGAAACATGAAACGAAACGTTTATAACAGAGTAAATCAAGGAGTGAAAGGGAAGAGAGAATCAAAACAACTAATTTTGAATTTAAGTGAAACAGAAACATAAAAAGAAGCGTCCACGACGGACTAATTCATGCCGTGAAAAGAAAAAAAGAATCAATACGGTTAATTTTGATTAGGCTGCGTAACTTTCTTCGATAATTAGAATTTTGTTTTGAGTTGGTTTGGACATGACTGATATTAAAACAATATTTTTTAATAAAAATGATTTTAGACTTATAGTTTTAAAATAATTTTTATTTATCTATGAAATTTTAATTTATCTGCATAAATATTTGACATTATGTCAAAGATTTTATTTTTTTTACTCATTAAATATTAGAGAGAATCTTGAAAGTTAAACTCTGACGTTTGCTCACTTTTTTTTACATTGCGTTTGGTGATCTAAGTAAAAACATTGGACTAGTGATGGCACAGGTTGGGTTTTTGTCGACCCGAAAATAATTACCATAAACTCAACTTTGATCTGACCTGCTCTATAAAATAATTAATTTTAAAGACCTTATTGTAAAAAAAATAATTTAATAGACAAAAGTATCAATAAAAATTTAATTTTAAAGATCTAATTATAAATAAAAATTAATTTTAAGGACCAAAATTACAAATATCCCTCAAAAAATATAAAGGAAATTTCACTATTAGTCTCAGATTGGATTGAATATATTCCATCCTAAACCTGACCCAACATCACCCTCAATAAAAACTTGACCCAAACCCGATTTTTTTTTACCAAATTGGACTTTTTAGGGCAAAATTTATGATCTTGTTTTTTCTTTCTTACTTTTTTGTTGATTTTTTATTAATGGAATTTCCTGGCTTAGTAAAAATATATAATAAAAATTAGAAGAAAAAACTCAATGTTTTTTTGGGTTAACTACACCGGATACTACTAAACTATAGCCCATGAGTCGAAAATATCACTGAACTTTAAAACTCTACAAAACTAGCACTGAACTTTAATATTTGAGTCGAAATTGCCACTCCACCGCTAACCGTTAACTCCCACGTTAAGTCAAAGCAACGCCGTTTTGAAGCCTAATTTGGCCCAAAACGACGTTGTTTTGCTAAAGGAAAAAAATTCGAACCATGCACTTAGGGTGGTTTGAACCCAGGACCTTTAAAAGGTAAAGCTAAGCTTAAACCATTGAATCAACATAAAATTATATAGTATTTTACCACAAATATTATATAGCTTAAACTACTTCAGATTAATTTAAATTATTTTATGAAATAAATAATATTAAAATATATTAATTATATATACTATATAAAAATAAAAGTGTATTGTTTTTATATAAATAATATTTATATTATAAATATTATATAAAAACTCTAAACTCTAAATCCTAAATCTTAAACTATAAAGCTCAAACCTCAAACCCTAAACTTTATGATTTGAGGTTTGGGATTTATAGTTTTTATATTATTTATAATATACATATATTGTTTTATGAATATTTTTTGTTTTTAAAAAAATAATATATATTTTTATTGATATATGTAAAAACAATATATTTTATATTATTTATAGAATTATTTTTTTATAAAATAATTTGGTTGAACTAAATAGATAAGTTTATATAATTTAAATAAAAATATTTTATTTTTATATTATTTATTATATAAAAATATTATTTTAAAAAATATAAATAATCCTTAAACCTTAAATCGTAAACTCTAAAGTTTAGAATTTAAGTTTGAGGGTTGGGGTTTGTGGGTTAACAATTTAGGAATTAGGGTTTTTATATATTATTAATAATATAAATATATTATTTTTATAAATATCTTGGGTTTTTTAAAAATAATATATTTATATTATTAATAATATATAAAAATAATATTTTTTTATTTATATATATGTGAAAATAATATATAAAAATAATATTTTTTATTTATATATATGTGAAAATAATATATATTTATATTTTTATATGTTAACATTATTTATTTCATAAAATAGTTTGAATTAATCTGAAGTAGTTTAAGATATATAATATTTGTGGTAAAATATTACATGATGTTATGTTGGTTCAATGGTTAAGGCTTAACTTTATCTCTTAAAGGTCTTGGGTTTAAACTACCTCAAGTGCATGGTTTTAATTTTGTTCCTCCAGCAAAATGACGTCGTTTTGGGCCAAATTAGGCTTCAAAACACCGTCGTTTTGACTTAACGGGGAGTTAATGGTTAACGATGGAGTGACAATTTCGACTCAAATATTAAAGTTCAGTGCTAGTTTTGAAGAGTTTTAAAGTTCGGTGGTATTTTGCGACTCAGAAGCTATAGTTTAGTGGTATCCGATGTAGTTAACCCATGTTTTTTAGAAAGTTAACCAACCAAGAATTAAAGTAATCATGGACAACCATGCAAGCTATCACGTACGAACGTTCTGCTATGAGGCACCTTTAGGTGTGACTAAAATAAGGCAGCCCTACACAAATGCTTGCCCGAATGGTAAGAATTTATGTTATAGTATAACAATTTGTGTAACTACACAAATTTTTACCTAATGCAAAATCTACACAAATTCTTACCAATTGATAAGAATTTATGTAGTTACACAAATTCTTACCCAATTAATAAGTATTCCGGCTCCATCTAAATTATTACCCAGTCCTACATAAATTGTAACACCCGAGTTTAGGGGTTAGGTGAAAATAATATTTTAATATTATTTGGGTTCAGTTTTATAATTTAAATAATGGTTCGGGTTTTGTTTTCAAATTAATTAATCTGATGATTGACTATGCTTTGGGATTAAACCTCAAATGGCCATGGATTATATGTCTTTATGAATATTTCATTTCATTAAGGGCAAGATGGTCCTTGGACCTTTAAAATTTAAAACAAAATAAAACACCCCATTTACTATTCATTGTCTTCCTCTTCAAAATTCCAACGTGAAATAGAGCTCATCTTCCCCAATATACTATTCCATTTCAAAGCTCCCTCATTTCAACTCCATTTTGAAAGGTAATGACATTTTTGACTTCCCCTCATCTCCCTCTCCATAATAGTACCTTTTATTTTCATTTTCATGGAGGTTTTAGAAAATGGCATTTTGGAAAGCTTGGATTAAAGATGAAAGCTTTATGTTGTAAAATTAAATGTTTTGATTTATTATGCTTAGTTATGATGTATAGAGGTCAAATGGTATAACATATGTGAATTTCAAATGGTTTTGAGCAATTTTCGGATTTGGGTTTCAAGGGGGTTTTTGGAGGGTTTTAAAGTGGTTTTTGGGGTGGTTTAATGTGGGTTTTTGGGGGCTGGTGTTAGTATGATATATGAGGGTCACTTTGGGTGTATTTGATGGTTGTTTGGATGCTTGAAATAGAAGATTTCAGTAGGTTTTATGGGCTGCTCGGGAATTCTGTTTTGGGCTTGATTTTGAGTGTTGGATGTTTGAAAATGTTAATCCGGGTTAGTTCTGATGATGAGTTATTGATTGTGGATGTTTTTTTTTGTGTTTGGGATTGATTAGAATCGAGTTTGGGCATCGGTGAAGCATCGGAAGTAAATCCGGGGAATTGAAGGTGGTCGCTTGCTTGGTCTTTAAGCTTGGGAGCTTAGGTGAGTGGTTAATTGTTTTACTTGGTTTTAAAATGGTTGGTTCGAGTTTATGGACTAGGTTGGGCTTGGTAGACCCACCTAAAGTTAGGATTAGGGTGGTAGCCTAATCCTAAGCTTGATCTAGAGCCTTTGGATGAACTCATTTATGTGGTTGTGTATGTCTCGTATGAAATGTGATATGAATGCTTATGTATATTGTGTTATACATGTGAGATGAGACATGACTTGTGATGCTTGAGACATGCATGATGATGGTTGTTGGTGAGTACGTGCTAAGCACGGAATTGGTTGAAATGAGTAATGTGAAATGAGTAAAATGTTGGCACTAGTATGCTTGAGTACAAATGATCGATCATTAGGATGTTAGTGTGTACACATGAGTCAAAAGTCGCGCGTGACCTTGGTGGCGTTGAGTCACCAAGGAGGAGTACGGGTTCGCTCGGAAATTGTAATTATATATAGTCGGTGATGAGTGGAATCCCATCGACGGGGCGTGAGGATGAGTGGAATCCCCTCCGCGAGACCGGTGATGAGTGTAATCCCACCGTGAGGTAATGTGGTTGTTGGATGTGAGTTCCAACGTGTCTATCCGCGTATTCGGGTCATAGCTAGGTGCCAATGTTGGTTGATAAATGTATCAATGTGTTGAGATTTATGATCTTTATTTGGATGTATAATGTGACTACTTGTGTTAAGGATTTAGAGCTTGTTGATCATGGCATTTACTTGTATATTGCTCATGCATCTTATCTTGTGGCTCTTGTGGATCCTTGGTATATTTGCGTAATGCCTTGGCTAGATCGTGCTCGGACCATGCAATGTTGAGGTTTGTTTTAAGAGCTTACCCTCACTAAGCATCATTGCTTACGCTCTCTTTGTTCAACATTGCAGATCCTTAGTTCGTGGGTTGCTTGAGCAAGTGGAGGGCCTCCAAGTGTGGTTGTTAGCCTTGAGTACTTCAAGTATGAGTTTTTAATGTTGAACATGTAATAGTTTAAGCAATAGGACATGTGTTATTTTGATGGATGATTGTTGGTTGTTTAGGAGCTTGCTTAGACTCCATGTTATCTTGCTTTTGTATGGCTTGTGTTGCCATGTTTGAATTGTATCCCATGCCTAGATTGCTTAGTATGAATGTTGGCTTTATGCCTTAGAGGTTGCCTTCATGTTAGAATATTGAAGTATGAGCTTTGAATGCTTGAATGCCATCTTGGGTCTATTGCATGATTTCCTTGATGTTTATACATGTTGGGTGCTTGTATGGCTATATAGTGGTATGTAAATGTTGTGTGAATGTTTGGTTGGGGCTAGGGAAGTCTTAAATTGCATTTAGATTCGAGTCTTGATCGTTTTGCTGAGTTTGGGAGGTTTTGCAGTGCAGGGGTATCGATACGGTTGGTCCGGTATCGATACCGCCTTCTTGTTTCAGGCCTCGTGTATCGATACGCGAGGGGGCGTATCGGTACCTTTTTGGTCACTGGAGCTACTGTCCATTTCGGTATCGATACGGGCCTCTGGTGTATCGATACCGTCATCTTAGCGTTGACTGTGGGAAGTCAACCGTTGGGGAGGGTATCGATACACTCCTTGGGTGTATCGATACGGTCTCCACGGGTTGACTTTGACCAGTTGACCTAGTCAAGGGGTATCGATACACCCCTTAGGTGTATCGATACTGCCTGCAGTTTGAGCTAAAAATTGGGCTGTAAGATGTTGGGTTGAGTTCGTTTGTTTGCCTCGTGAATGTTGTTCCGTTGTATGATCACATAGGATTAAATACTCATCTAGACAAGATTTAAAACAAAAAAAAACAGGGTTGCTAACCGAGGGGGAATCTTTAAGGGGTTTTCACTCGGTTTTCCCCGTGTGGCCCACTCGTACCGGTCATCCGGCCAGACCGGGAAGAGGGGGTTACACTTGTTGGTATCAGAGCCTAAGGTTACCGAGACCTTGGGCAGGTAAGTGAGGTAAGTTCAAGTTTTTGATTAATATGCACGGTGTTTGCTTGCTTTGTAAGAATGGTTGCTTGCTTGACAAGTATGTTGATTGTTTTATTCAAAGCATGTGTGTAAGTGTCCCATTGCTACTATTACATTGGAAAAATGATTTTTAAGTGAGGGAACGTACTTGAACACTTGGAAGCCTTGCCTTGCTAACCCAGCTTGTATGTTTTGTTGTTGTGGTTGTAGTTGATATCTGTGAGAGCGATGTCTAGACCAAGAGGTAGGCCGAGAGTGGTTCGTCAGGAACCACATGTTGCGGCTCCTGTTAAGCCGGCAGTTGGTGTGGAGGCTCACATAGAAGGGCCGGTGGCCGCGGGAGTTGGCGCTTCTCCACCACCACCACCTCCTCCACCTGGAGTTGGGGGCGAGGATGGAGCCGGAGGAGATGGACCTCAAGGTGGCCAAGGTCCAGCTGGAATTGATATGACTCCGCTAGTGCAAGCGATAGCGGGAGCATTTTAGGCCGCAGTTGCGGGAGCTCAGGCTGCAGCTCAGCCTAGGTGTGACGATGCCAGTCTACCTTTGGAGAGGCTCCGTAGCTTGGGGGCCGAGGAGTTTAGGGGATCTACTCCGGAGAGGTCGGAGTTATGGTTGGAGAAGACAGTTCGTATTTTGGCTCAGATGGGTTGTGCGGGCGTACGTAGATTGGGTTGTGTGATCTCGTTGCTTCAGGGTGATGCCTACACCTGGTGGGTCACCATTACTACTGGGGTTCCAGAGGCAGATATTGACTGGGATTTCTTTGAGACCGCTTTCCGGTAGAGGTACTTGGGACCGAGGTACTTAGATGAAAAGAAGCGAGAATTTATGGCTCTTACTCAGGGAGATGCTTCTGTGACTGATTATGAGATCCGCTTTGTTCGCTTGAGTCAATATGCTCCAGAGTTGGTTCCTACTGAAGTGGAACGCTGTAACCGTTTCCGCTATGGATTGAATGAAGAGATTAAGAGGTACACGCTAGCTTCTGACTACTCAGACTTTGATGTGTTGGTCGCGAGGGCCAAGGACTTAGAGCACAGTTTGGGTTCGGCCAAACGATCTGGTGGTTCTAGTTCTGGTAAGAGGCATAACCACTTTGATGGTAGAGATGCCAAGAGACACAGAGGTGGCGGGCATCAGTTTGACCATAGACGTGGCGGTGGCCACCATAGTAGGGGCCATCAGGGCCATAGAGGAGGAGGGCGTTTGCCCGAGTGTACCCGTTGTGGGAGACAGCATGCTGGTGAGTGCTGGGGTAACTTCCATGCTTGTTGGAACTGTGGTTCGAGGGACCACTTTAGGAGGGATTGTCCGCATCAGGCGGCTCAGGCACCAAACATTGCTCAGGCTCCTGCGAGAGCGAATGATTTTCAGAGAGGCCGTGGGCGCGGTCGTGGCTACTTCCAGCCTAGGGCTGATGCACCTAGGGTAGATGCTCAGAGGAACCTTGCTCATGTTGTGGCTGTGCAGCCAGAGGCGGGAGGACCAGCGAGAGTCTATGCTCAGAGAGAGGCCGGGACCGACACTGATGTGATAGCAGGTAATTTTGAGTTACAGTCTATGTCTTTGCTTTCTTTGGTTGATTCGGGTTCTACGCATTCCTACATTTTGAGTGAGCATGCACAGAAGTTAGATATCCCTGTTGAGATCTTAGATGTAGGTATGCATGTTACTAGTTCTTTTGGTGAGACAGTTGTGGTTAGACGTATGTATAGGAGATGTCCACTGAAGATTCAGGGTCATGTGTTCTCAGTCGATATGATGGAACTTCCATTCTATGGTTTTGATATTATTTTGGGTATGGACTGGTTGGTTGAGCATCGGGCTAGTGTAGATTTTGCGACAAAGAGAATTTCTTTGAAACTTTCTGATGACTACGAGGTAGTGGTAGTGGGCGAGAACATTAAGTTCTTGTCTAATGTGGTGTCAGCTTTAGAGGCTCATAGGTTGATGGACTCTGGATGTGGGGCTTATTTAGCTTATGTTATGAATCCGGATATGAGTGAAGCTAGACCGAAAGATATCAGAACAGTGTGTGACTTTCCAGATGTGTTTCCTGAAGAGTTGCCGGGTTTGCCTCCTGACAGAGATGTTGAGTTTGTGATTGAGACAGTTTCAGGATCTAATCCAGTTTCGATAGCTCCGTATCGTATGGCTCCGAAGGAATTGAAAGAGTTGAAGAGTCAGTTGCAAGAATTATTAGACCGTGGTTTCATTAGACCTAGTAGTTCTCCTTGGGGTGCTCCCGTGTTGTTTGTGAAGAAGAAAGATGGTAGCATGCGCATGTGTATTGACTATAGACAGTTGAATCAGTTGACTGTGAAGAACAAGTATCCGTTGCCTCGTATAGATGATTTGTTTGATCAGTTGAGAGGTGCTTCAGTGTTCTCGAAGATAGATTTGAGATTCGGGTACTATCAGTTAAAGGTGAAAGAGCGTGATGTTCCGAAGACAACTTTTAGGACTAGATATGGTCACTATGAGTTCCTTGTGATGCCATTTGGGCTCACGAATGCACCTGCAGCATTCATGGACATGATGAACAGAATTTTTAGAGACTATCTAGACCGTTTTGTAGTTGTTTTCATTGATGACATACTTGTGTACTCGAAGACAGAAGAAGAGCATGATGAGCACTTGAGATTTGTTTTACAGAGATTGTTGAGCAATCAGTTGTATGCGAAGCTTAGTAAATGTGAGTTCTGGATTCGAGAAGTTGTATTTCTTGGCCATGTTGTTTCGGCCGAAGGTATCCTAGTTGATCCATCGAAGATTGATGCGATTGTTGAGTGGAAACAACCTAAGTCCGTGACCGAGATTAGGAGTTTCCTAAGATTAGCCGGTTACTATAGGAGATTTGTTGATGGATTCTCTAGAGTAGCGGCTCCTTTGACTAAATTGTTGCAAAAAGGAGTTAAGTTTGAATGGTCAGATGCAAGACAGTAGGCCTTTGAGAAATTGAAAGAAGCTTTGACAAATGCTCCAGTGTTAGTGCAACCTGTTTCAGGTAAGGAGTTTGTGATTTACAGTGATGCTTCCTACGTAGGCTTAGGATGTGTTTTGATGCAAGAGAGAAGAGTTGTTGCTTATGCTTCTAGACAGTTGAAGATTCATGAGAAGAACTATCCTACTCATGATATAGAGCTAGCCGCAATTGTGTATGCATTGAAGATTTGGCGTCATTATTTGTATGGTGAGAAGTGTATAGTTTACACCGATCACAAGAGCTTGAAGTACTTGATGATGCAGAAAGAGTTGAACTTGAGACAGAGACGATGGCTTGAGTTACTAAAAGATTATGACTTGACCATTGAGTACCACCCGGGTAAAGCCAATGTAGTAGTCGATGCCTTGAGTAGAAAAGTGGTCGTTGAGTTGAGAGCTATGTTTGCTAGATTGAGTGTGTCCGATGATGGTGGTTTGATCACCGAGTTGCAAGTGAAGCCTTCTTTGATTCAGTTGATTAGGGAGAAGCAGTTGCAAGATGTGAGTTTTGTTCCTCATGTTCAGGACATAGCCGAAGGAAGACCGACCGATTACAGTTTCAGTGGCGAGAGCTTGTTGTGCTTTAGAGATAGAATTGTTGTACTAGAAGATGTTGAGTTGAGACGTCAGATTCTGAGTGAAGCACATTCGATTCCCTTTTCTATGCATCCGGGTAGTACCAAAATGTACCGCGATTTGAAGAATGATTACTTCTGGGTTGGTTTGAAGAGAGATGTAGCCGAGTATGTGAGCCGTTGTATGGTTTGTCAGAGAGTGAAGGCAGAACATCAGGTTCCTTCAGGTTTGTTACATCCTTTGAAGATTCCGGAATGGAAATGGGAGAGGATTACCATGGATTTTGTGTCGGGGTTGCCTTTGTCTCCTTCGAAGAAGAATTCAGTTTGGGTGATTGTTGATAGGTTCACTAAGTGTGCTCACTTCTTAGCAGTGAACATTACAGATTCTTTAGACAAGTTGTCAAACTTGTACATCCGTGAGATTGTGAGGCTTCATGGAGTTCCGAAGTCTATTGTTTCAGATAGGGATCCTAGATTTACTTCGAGATTCTGGGGTTGCTTGCATAGTGCTCTAGGTAGCCGTTTGCATTTCAGCACGTCTTATCATCCTCAGTCCGATGGGCAGTCAGAGCGAGTGGTACAGATTCTTGAGGATATGCTTCGCTGTTGTGTGATTGACTTCCAGGGTTCTTGGGAGAAGCACTTACTGTTGGTTGAGTTTGCTTACAACAACAGTTATCAGTCTAGTATTCAGATGGCTCCTTATGAGGCTTTGTATGGTAGGCGATGTAGGACTCCGATTTGTTGGGCCGAGACAGGTCAGAGATTGTTACCTATGCCAGACTTGCTTAAAGGGACTACCGACAAAGTGAAGTTGATTTGTGACCGATTGAAAGTGGCTTCCGATCGTCAGAAGTCTTATGCAGATTTGAAGAGGAAAGAGGTTGAGTACTCAGTGGGTGAGAAAGTGTTTCTGAAAGTATCTCCGTGGAAGAAGGTAATGAGATTTGGCCGAAAGGGCAAGTTGAGTCCGAGGTTCATTGGTCCGTATGAGATAGTTGAATGGATTGGGCCTGTAGCTTATCGTTTGAGGTTACCTTCTGAGTTAGAAAAGATCCATGATGTCTTTCATGTGTCTATGCTTAGGAGATATAGATCAGATCCTTCTCATGTGATGCCCGTTGAGGAGATAGAGTTAAATCCGGATTTGTCCTATAATGAAGAGCCCGTTGAGATACTTGCTTATGATAGCAAGGTGTTGCGTGGCAAGATCATAGAGTTGGTCAAGGTGTTGTGGAGACATAGAGGTGTGGAAGAGGCCACGTGGGAGAGAAAAGCAGATATGGTTGAGCAGTTTCTGCATTTGTTTCCACCAGGTAATTTCGGGGACGAAATTCCTTAAATGGGGGAGAGTTGTAACACCCGGGTTTAGGGGTTAGGTGAAAATAATATTTTAATATTATTTGGGTTCGGTTTTATGATTTAAATAATGGTTCGGGTTTTGTTTTCAAATTAATTAATCTGATGATTGACTATGCTTTGGGATTAAACCCCAAATGGCCATGGATTATATGTCCTTGTGAATATTTCATTTCATTAAGGGCAAGATGGTCCTTGGACCTTTAAAATTTAAAACAAAATAAAACACCCCATTTACTATTCATTGTCTTCCTCTTCAAAATTCCAACGTGAAATAGAGCTCATCTTCCCCAATCTACTATTCCATTTCAAAGCTCCCTCATTTCAACTCCATTTTGAAAGGTAATGACATTTTTGACTTCCCCTCATCTCCCTCTCCATAAAAGTACCTTTTATTTTCATTTTCATGGAGGTTTTAGAAAATGGCATTTTGGAAAGTTTGGATTAAAGATGAAAGCTTTATGTTGTAAAATTAAATGTTTTGATTTATTATGCTTAGTTATGATGTATAGAGGTCAAATGATATAACATATGTGAATTTCAAATGGTTTTGAGCAATTTTCGGATTTGGGTTTCAAGAGGGTTTTTGGAGGGTTTTAAAGTGGTTTTTGGGGTGGTTTAATGTGGGTTTTTGGGGGCTGGTGTTAGTATGATATACGAGGGTCACTTTGGGTGTATTTGATGGTTGTTTGGATGCTTGAAATGGAAGATTTCAGTAGGTTTTATGGGCTGCTCGGGAATTCTGTTTTGGGCTTGATTTTGAGTGTTGGATGTTTGAAAATGTTAATCCGGGTTAGTTCCGATGACGAGTTATTGATTGTGGATGTTTTGTTTGTGTTTGGGATTGATTAGAATTGAGTTTGGGCATCGGTGAAGCATCGGAAGTAAATCCAGGGAATTGAAGGTGGTCGCTTGCTTGGTCTTTAAGCTTGGGAGCTTAGGTGAGTGGTTAATTGTTTTACTTGGTTTTAAAATGGTTGGTTCGAGTTTATGGACTAGGTTGGGCTTGGTAGACCCACCTAAAGTTAGGATTAGGGTGGTAGCCTAATCCTAAGCTTGATCTAGAGCCTTTGGATGAACTCATTTATGTGGTTGTGTATGTCTCGTATGAAATGTTATATGAATGCTTATGTATATTGTGTTATACATGTGAGATGAGACATGACTTGTGATGCTTGAGACATGCATGATGATGGTTGTTGGTGAGTACGTGCTAAGCACGGAATTGGTTGAAATGAGTAATGTGAAATGAGTAAAATGTTGGCACTAGTATGCTTGAGTACAAATGATCGATCATTAGGATGTTAGTGTGTACACATGAGTCAAAATTCGCGCGTGGCCTTGGTGGCGTTGAGTCACCAAGGAGGAGTACGGGTTCTCCCGGAAATTGTAATTATATATAGTCGGTGTTGAGTGGAATCCCATCGACGGGGCGTGAGGATGAGTGGAATCCCCTCCGCGAGACTGGTGATGAGTGTAATCCCACCGTGAGGTAATGTGGTTGTTGGATGTGAGTTCCAACGTGTCTATCCGCGTATTCGGGTCATAGCTAGGTGCCAATGTTGGTTGATAAATGTATCAATGTGTTGAGATTTATGATCTTTATTTGGATGTTTAATGTGACTACTTGTGTTAAGGATTTAGAGCTTGTTGATCATGGCATTTACTTGTATATTGCTCATGCATCTTATCTTGTGGCTCTTGTGGATCCTTGGTATATTTGCGTAATGCCTTGGCTAGATCGTGCTCGGACCCTGCAATGTTGAGGTTTGTTTTAAGAGCTTACCCTCACTAAGCATCATTGCTTACGCTCTCTTTGTTCAACATTGCAGATCCTTAGTTCGTGGGTTGCTTGAGCAAGTGGAGGGCCTCCAAGTGTGGTTGTTAGCCTTGAGTACTTCAAGTATGAGTTTTTAATGTTGAACATGTAATAGTTTAAGCAATGGGACATGTGTTATTTTGATGGATGATTGTTGGTTGTTTAGGAGCTTGCTTAGACTCCATGTTATCTTGCTTTTGTATGGCTTGTGTTGCCATGTTTGAATTGTATCCCATGCCTAGATTGCTTAGTATGAATGTTGGCTTCATGCCTTAGAGGTTGCCTTCATGTTAGAATATTGAAGTATGAGCTTTGAATGCTTGAATGCCATCTTGGGTCTATTGCATGATTTCCTTGATGTTTATACATGTTGGGTGCTTGTATGGCTATATAGTGGTATGTAAATGTTGTGTGAATGTTTGGTTGGGGCTAAGGAAGTCTTAAATTGCATTTAGATTCGAGTCTTGATCGTTTTGCTGAGTTTGGGAGGTTTTGCAGTGCAGGGGTATCGATACGGTTGGTCCGGTATCGATACCGCCTTCTTGTTTCAGGCCTCGTGTATCGATACGCGAGGGGGCGTATCGGTACCTTTTTGGTCACTGGAGCTACTGTCCATTTCGGTATCGATACGGGCCTCTGGTGTATCGATACCGTCATCTTAGCGTTGACCGTGGGAAGTCAACCGTTGGGGAGGGTATCGATACACTCCTTGGGTGTATCGATACGGTCTCCACGGGTTGACTTTGACCAGTTGACCTAGTCAAGGGGTATCGATACACCCCTTAGGTGTATCGATACCGCCTGCAGTTTAAGCTAAAAATTGGGATGTAAGATGTTGGGTTGAGTTCGTTTGTTTGCCTCGTGAATGTTGTTCCGTTGTATGATCACATAGGATTAAATACTCATCTAGACAAGATTTAAAACAAAAAATAGGGTTGCTAACCGAGGGGGAATCTTTAAGGGGTTTTCACTCGGTTTTCCCCGTGTGGCCCACTCGGACCGATCATCCGGCCAGACCGGGACGAGGGGGTTATATAAATTCTTACCAAAATAGTAAGAATTTGTGTAGGGTCGTATTTTAGCTGCACCTTAGCATGTCCCTATCACGTTAGCCAGGAGCAAAGCTATAAATTAAAAGTTAAAGGGACGAGAATAAAATGTTACCATAAGAGTTATAAAAAAATTCGAAGAAAAAAAATTAAAACTATAAAGGTCAATAGTAGGATTTCATCTGTTAACTTTAAGTAAAACAAGCTTATTTTCATTTACACGTTGTACCACTAAGGTAATAACTATTTAATGATATCAAAGTAAAAAAAATAAGTTATACTTTAAAATTTTACAAAGGTCAAATGAAAAATTAAATTGTAAAGGTAAAAATATTGACGGTAAGGTGGGCTGCGGAGGCCAAGCCTATGCCAGCCCCTTGTGGCTATGCCCTTGATGTTAACTTTATTAAAATTGAGGGTAAAATACTAAAATCATCACTCAATTTTGTTCTTTGACCAATTTTGTTCTTTGACGGTATGTGATTTTCTTGAAATTATGCTTCATTTAACAGTGTATATGACTAGCAAGAGGAGAATTACAATCCCTTTGTATTACCTCATACTTACTAAACATTGCTTTTGAATAGTGTCATTATTAACATTTAAGACTGAGATTTTTCCTCTTCTTCCCAAAATTGATTTTCTTACTCCCAAAATTGACCCTAACACAAACAAATACATAGGAAATAACATGACAAAGAGCAAGCATGTAATCGACACTTGGGCTCGATTTATGGTCTCATTTCAACCATAAATCAAATTTGCAAAGCATAAGAGAACCGTATAGAAACACCCACTCTCCTTTCTAGCTTATCCATAGCTGATTTCGAGTATCTCCTCATCGAAGAAGAGCTTATCAATACCAATCTTGCTGGTATGAACTTCTAAGAGAACTCTCTTGCAATGCTAAACACCACGGTACTTGCGTCAGTGTTCTTTAATTTGGGGTCGTATGCAACTATTGGAGAGCTCCAATTCCTATGCCACCAAAATCTCCTACATTGCCAAATCAACTCCTCTTCCATGTTAATGAAAAAAGCACATTATCTGTCAACACAAGGTTAAGCTAACAGTTATCAATCTCGGTTTCCACTAGAACTAATACAAGTGCTTGAAATTACATTATTCAGGAACTAGATGAGCCCCGATCCACCGTCAGCCATGTCGGAGGTGGCCAAAACATAGCCAGATATTTCGGGAAGAGTTCAAGAGGACCGCTAGACTGATCTGCTAAGTTGAACAATCCGACTTTTCCATTCTTTAACTCCCAAAGTTCATCGTTGTCATTGTCTTCTTCATATCGTTCTTTGATCAAAAGATGTTCGATATCGGTTATTTCATCGACATAAACAATGCAGTTCCCATGGCAACCTTTGGAGTATTGAGCTGAAAAGGAAAATGAACAATCAATGCTCAAGAAGAACAATTGATCACCCAAATCATTCACCTCCACCCAATCATACTTATTCTGCTGATGAACACCACAACAAGGGATCCGTTTGTAAACTCTGAATTTCACCGGTACATGATCGTCTCCGGTAATTTCCTCCACCCAAATCAGTGCCCAAGTGTCGCTTACATGCTTGCTCTTTGTCAGGTTATTGCCTATGCATCTGTATGTGTTATGGTCAATTTTGGGAGTAAGAAAATTAATTTAGAAGAACATAAAAAAAAACACTTAGTCTTAAATGTTAATAATGACATTATTCAAAAGCAATTGCAATTCTTCTCTAACTAGCCGTACACAATGTCAAAATGAAACACATTTTTCAAAAAACCCACACACTATATATCTATGTACGTATATATTTTAAAATTTTAATTATAAATATGTATACACATAGGAAATTTTTAACAAGTTAATCATACATATAAGACATCACACGCCTCAGAACTGAATTATTCAATTGAAAGTGTGAACTTAGCTAATGGGAAATCTTATAACATTGAAAGGAGTTGTTGGTTTTAAACAGTGAAGAATTTTTTCCAAGACTGTTATGGAGGAAATCCTCCTGCAAGCAACACATATATTGATACACACATGCATGCATACATGTATACTGGATCTAGCATGAATTGCTACTTTAAAATTGACTTACAATTCTTTTGTTGAATTCAATCCTTGCAACAATGGAAGGGGTAACCCTGGCTGTAGAAGAAACATAAACAAGAACATTTATATTATATTAAACTTGGAATCAAATATAAGTTAATTGTAGCCTCTAGCTCGAACAAAATTTACCTTATATAGCGAAAAGTGCATGATCGGCTACGGTTTGAAATATCATGAATAATTTATGGGCAGATAGACTGGGATGTAAGTGAAGCAGAAGCACAAAATGAAACTTTCAAGGCAGAATAATTGAGGCTATGGAAATAAGAGGGAGTTGAAATGGCTAGGTTTGGATGGAATTGAAACATAAGCACAAAAAGGAACATCTAAATCGGAGTAGTTGAATTGATTACTTTGTGAAAGTGGGTTTTAATTGGGGAAATGGGAGATTGGGGATGTAAGTGAAGCAGAAGAACAAAGTGAAAATTTCAAGGCGGAACAATCGAGGCTATAAAAGCAAGAGAGGATCAAAACAATTAGTTTTGGATGTAAATGAAGCAGAAGAACAATGTGAAACTTTCAAGGCGAAATAATCGAGGCTATAAAAGCGAGAGCTAAACGAAACAACTAGTTTTGGATATAAGTGAAACAGAAATATAAAAAGAAATGTTCATGGCGGAGTAATTGAGGCAATAAAAAGTAAGGGGAATCGAAAAGGCTGGTTTTGGTTAGGTCGCGTGACTTCCTTCAATTATTAGGTTTTTGTTTTGAGTTGGTTTGAACGGATGTAAGTGAAGTAGAAGCACATATTGAACTTTCAAGGTGGAATAATCGAGGCTATAAAAGCAAGAGGAAACCGAAACAACTAGTTTTGGATGTAAGTGAAGCAAAAATATGAAAAGAAACGTCCACAATGGTGTAACCCTGGAAATAAAAAGAAAGAGGAAATTGAAACGACTAGTTTTGGTTAGGTCACGTGATTTCCTTTGGAATTAAAATTTTGTTTTGAGTTTGTTTGAACGGATGTAAGTGAAGCAAAAACATAAAGTGAAAATTTTATAGCGGAATAATCGAAGCCAAAAAAGTAAAAGAGAATCGAAACAATTAACTATTGATGCAAATGAACAGAAATATAAAAAGAAACGTCTATGACGGAGTAATTGAGACAATAAAAAGAAAGAAGGAATCAAAACAATTAATTTTGGTCAAGCTACATTACTTTCTTCAGTTATTATCTTTTTATTATGAGTTGGTTTCAATTTGATTGATAATAAAAAATTTCATAGAAAATGATTTTGAACTTGTGATTTTAAGATAATTTTTTATTTGCCTTGTGATATTTTAATTAGTTATGGATAAATATTTGGCATTACGTCAAAGATTATTACTTGTTACTCATTAAATTAAGTATTAGAGAGCATCTCCAAACTTCAACTCTAACGTTTCAGTCCATACGTTTTTCTTGCATTGCGTTATCTCTTGGTCTAATTAAAGGAAGTCACGTGGCCTAATTAAAATCAAAGAATAAATTTTTCTTGTCTCTTTTTTTAATAGAATTTTTTCGTTCCTTTTCGGTGCCTTACACTAAAAAAATATGTTTAGGGGTTAGAATTAAAGTTTTAGGTAAAGGTTTATGTTTAGAGTTTAGAAAATTTGAGGTGAGTGAATTTTTAGTGTTTAGGGTTTAAGATTTAGAATCTAGGGTTAAGACTTAGAATTTAATTTTTAGTGTTGGAGCATAGATAGAAAGGGGCAAATGATTTTTGTCCCTTTTTTGCGCACCTATTCATGCCCCAAGCTAAAAAAATAGTTTAGGGTTTAGAATTAAGGTTTAGGGAATTTAATGTATAATATATTTGTAAGGTTTAGGATTTAGGATTAAAACTTATAATTTAATTTTTAGGGTTGAAGTATAGAGAGGGGCAGAGGATCTTTGGGCATAGACAAGGACAAAGAATTTGGGGTATGATGTATTATCTGTTCATACGTATTCTTAACCGTTTGACAATGCACATACACCATGCAGACAAACGATTTGAACCTCATTCGCCTAAAATGAACATCATACGCTTTTTCACTAAGACCACTTGTTGAGTTCGGTGTTGGGGCATAATTATATTTCTTGGAAATTTAAAAATTTGTATATTATAAGTATTTTAATATTTTTATCAATACTCTAATTTTGTACTCTTAAAATTTTATAATTTTACATCCTTAAAATTTTAATATAATTTAATTAAAAATCACACCCTAACATAAAATTTTCATTTTCGGACTAGTGTTCGAAGTAGAGTAAATACATGAATAAAGAAAAATGTGGGCAGCAATATTAGTTGTAACCCATTGATTGTTTCGTATCAAAATTCTTGATCTTTGGGTTCAAGTAACTAACACAGTTGGATTTGAATACTTTGCAAAAGTGGGTTTTGATTGGGATAATGAGAGATTGGGATGTATGTGAACAATGTGAAACTTTTAAGATAGAATACTCATAGTATGAAAGCTAAATGAAATTCAAATTGTTAGTTTTGAATGTAAGTGAAACAGAAGTTTTGAAAGAAACATTCATAGCAGAGAAAAACATAAAATTCTACGTCCGTTCTGTTATTTTCAAATTAATTTTACAGTTCAATAAATACATGAACAGAGAAAAATATGTTTATCTGCTTAATGGATCATTTTTTTTATCTCGGTCAATAATAATTTTGTTAATAAAAACTGCTAAACAACTTTCCAACCACAACGACATCAACGCGGGAATAACACCTTATCACTTTTGGAATGGCCAATTGTAAAAAAAGAAGGCACTCGTAGTTCGGTCGGTGGCCGGCTGGCCGCTTTTGGAATGACTAAACTACTTGTAGTCTTTCAAATCTTTAAACTTGAGGCACTGAAAATTTCATTCGATGTTCAATATAATGTAAACGTTCTCGTTTTGTTTTTCCTACGGCGTGGGTCACCCCTTTCATTGTTGCAAGGATTGAATTCAGCAAAAAGAATTGTAAGTCAGTTTTAACGTAGTAATTCATGCGTCATCTAATATACATGTATGCATGCATGTGTGTATGTATATATTCTTTGCTTGCAGGAGGATTTCTTCCATGACTGTGATGGAAAAGTTTCTTCACTGGTAATACCAACAACTCCTTTCAATGTTACAAGATTTCCCATCAGCTAAGTTTATGATTTTCATTCAATAATTCAGTTCCGAGGCATGCATTATCTTATATATATATATATATATATATGAGGCTAACTTAGCTAATCATACATATAAGATAATACATGCCTCAGAACTGCATTATTGAATGGAAATCGTAAACTTAGCTCATGGATAGTCTTATAATATCGAAAGGAGTCGTTGGTTTTCACCAGTGAAGAATCTTTTCCACGACAGTCATGGAAGAAATCATCCTGCAAGCAAGGAATATATTCATACACACATGCATGCATACATGTATATTAGATGACGCATGAATTACTACGTTAAAACTGACTTACAGTTCTTTTTGCTGAATTCAATCCTTGCAACAATGGAAGGGGTAAGTCTGGCTGTAGAAGAAACATAAACAAGAACATTTATATTATATTAAACTTGGAATCAAATATATGTGCTGAATTCAATCCTTGTAACCTCTTGCTCGAACAAAATTTGCCTTATATACTGATAAGTGGATGAAGAAACATCATGAATATGGGCAGCAACCTTAGTTGTAAGCCATTGATTGTTTCCAATCAAAATTCTTGATCTTTGTGTGCAAGTGAATACCACCTTTTGATTTGAATTCTTTGTGAAAGTGGGTTTTGATTGGGATAGTGATAGTTTCGGGTTGTAAGTGAAGCAGAAGCACAAAGTGAAACTTTCAAGGCCTAATAATTGAGGCTATAAAGAAAGAGGGGGGTCAAAATGGCTAGGTTTAGATGTAAGTGAAATAAAAACTCAAAGAGAAACGTCTATGTAGAAGTAATCGAGGAAATGAAAAGAAAGAGGGAATCAAAACGGCTAATTTTTGCTAGACCACAAGGCTTCCTTGGTTATCTGATTTTTGTTTTACTTTGATTTGAACTTAACTCAAAGTAAAAAAATGATGTAATAAATATAAAAGAGGGAATCGAAATGGCTAGTTTTGGATGCAAGTAAAACAAAAACCCAAAGAAAAATGTCTATAGCGGAGTAATTGAGGAAATGAAAAGAATGAGAGAATTGAAATGGTTAGTTTTGATTTGGAGATAGTAAGTTTATTAGATTATTAGATTTTTGTAATTTTGAGTTAATTTCAGCTTAACTCAAAGTAAAAAAAGAAAGACAATAAACAGAAAGATGGAGTCAAAACTCAAAACGGCTAGTTTTGCTTAGACCACTTGTCTTCCGTGAGTTATCACATTTCTATTATGAGTTGATTTGAACTTGACTCAAAATATAAAAAAATGAGGCAATGAACAAAAATAAAGAATCAAAATGGCTATTTTTGGTGCGGCTTCCTTCGGTTATTAGATTTCTATTTCGAGTTGATTTAAGCTTGACAAAAATGTTAAAAAAACGAGGGAGTAAAAAAAATAACTTGTTTTGGGTATAAGTGAAACAGAAATACAAAGTAAAATTTTCAAAACAGAATAGTCGAGCCTCCTAAAAAAAGAATGAATTGAAGCAAATAAATTTGGATGTAAGTGAAACAGAAACATGAAACGAAACGTTTATGACAAAGTAAATCAAGGAGTGAAAAGGAAGAGAGAATCGAAACAACTGATTTTGGATTTAAGTGAAACAGAAACATAAAAAAAACGTCTATGACGGATTAATTCATGCCGTGAAAAGAAAAAGAGAATCAAAACGGTTAATTTTGATTAGGCCAAGTAACTTTTTTCGATAATTAAAATTTTGTTTTGAGTTGGTTTGGACATGACTGAAATTAAAACAATATTTTTTAATAAAATTGATTTTAGACTCGTGGTTTAAAATAAATTTTATTTGTCTATGAAATTTTAATTTATCTGCATAAATATTAGACATTATGTCAAAGATTTTATTTTTTAATCATTAAATTAAATATTAGAGAGAATTTTGAAAGTTAAACCCTGACGTTTGCTCACTTTGTTTTTACATTGCGTTTAGTGACCCAAGTCCAACCTTTGAGCCCAACTTCTTTCCCAGTTCAGCTCCATCTCCTATAACAATTAAGGTAAGATAAGATAACAATACAAATAGAAAATAGTGAAGTAAAAACATTGGACTAGTGATGGCACGGGTCGGGTATTTTGTCGACCCGAAAATAATTACCTTAAACTCGACTCTGACCCGACTCACTCTATAAAAAAATAATTTTAGAGACATAATTTTAATAAAATAATTTAATGGACAAAAGTATCAGTAAAAATTCAATTTTAATGACATGATTATAAATAAAATTTAATTTTAAGGACCAAATTATGATCTTGTTTTTTCTTTCTTACTTTTTTTGTTGCTTTTTTATTAATGAAATTCCCTTACTTAGTAAAAATATATAATAAAAATTAGAGAGAAAAAAACTCAATGTTTTTTTAGAAACTTAACCAACCAAGTATTAAAGTAATCATGGACAACCATGCAAGCTATCACGTACGGACGTTCTGCTATGAGGCATCTTTAGGTGCGACTAAAATAAGGCAGCCCTACATAAATTTTTGCTCGAATGGTAAGAATTTATGTTATAATATGTAGTTACACAAATTTTTACCTAATACAAAATCTACACAAATTCTTAACAAGTTGATAAGAATTTATGTAGTTACACAAATTCTTACTCAATTAGTAAGTATTCCGGTTCCATCTAAATTATTACCTAGTCCTACATAAATTCTTACTAAAATAGTAAGAATTTGTGTAGGGCTGCATTTTAGCTACACCCTAAGGTGCTGCTAGACCTTGCAAACTTGACCCGAGACCCGAACCAAATTACCCGAACGAGACCCGATTTTGACCTGAAACCCGAAATAAACCGAACCGAAACCGACCCAAAATTTTTTTGTTGAACCAAAATGGACATGAACCGATTTGAACCGAACCGAATGCTACCCGAACCGAAAGTTGAACCTAATATTGACCCGGTTTTAACCCGAAAATTAAGGTAAAATAAATGAATAATTTATTTTTAATATTATCTATTTTTAACAATATAATAAATAATAAAATGAAGTATATTTTATTATCTTTTTGTACTATACCATGGAAGAGACTGTTGCTCTTGTCAAAGTTGTGGTATAATAACATTTTATGTCATTTTGGCTAAAAATTAAATCTTAGAAATTAAAATGAACAAAAATATCATTATATTAGATTAATAGACTAAATTACAAATATTAATTAATTTCGACTAAAAGTAAATTTTTAGAGACTAAATATCACTACGGGAGGGGATTTCTATATCCGAAGTCTAAACCGTGGGGATACTTGTGACTAAATTAAATTAAACTAAAACTTAAAGTTGAATATTAGTACTAAAATGTAACATTTTAAATGAAATATGACCTAAAAAGTAATTAATCTCTAGCTTAAAAAATTGGTGGCTTATTTCCCTCCAATATTTTGTTTTTTTCCCTCTCTATTTTTACCAATTGTCTTTTTTTTTTCAATCTAGCTTAAAAAATTGGTGGCTTATTTCCCTCCAAAATTTTGTCTTTTCCCTCTCTATTTTTACCAATTATCTTTCTCTTTTTTTTTTCTTAATTTAATTGAGTTTCAATTTAGATTAATTTAATTGAAATTTTACATTTAGTTTTAGAATTATTTTAGTTATGTCCGTAATTTATGCTTCCAGATTTTAGTTAGCTCAATTAGATCCTAAGTTTAATAAATTGATTCATTTCAGACATTATTATTATTATTATTATTATTATTATTATTATTATTATTATTATTATTATTATTATTATTATTATTATTAACTTTGATTTGATATAATTATACACAAAATTTTTATATGGATACATGAAGCTTTGGTTTAAATATTTAATCAAATTCAAATGCATAGATTAACAAGTTGAATCGGAATTAATCTCATACATCAATAACTCTAAACTAAATCATAAATACTAAACCTCAAACCGTAAACCCAACTCAAACCGAATTGACCCGACCCAAACCCGACCCGAACAACCCAATTTTGACCTGAACCGAAAGCGACCCGAACGCCCCGATTTTAACCCAAACTGAAAGCGACCGATCCGATATTGACCCGACTCGAAAACAACCGATTTGATTTTGACCCGATCCAATACCCGAACTGGATCCAACTCATCACAGACCCGAATTAAACCCGAACTGAACCGACCTGAACCGAATCTAAACCGATTCTAGATAGACCCGAAACAACCCGAATCGAACGACACGATTGCCACCTCTAGGTGCTGCACCTTAGCATGTCCCTTTCACGTTAGCAAGGAGCGAAGCTATAAATTAAAAGTTAAAGGGGCTGCGAATAAAATATTATGAAAAGAGTTATAAAGAAATTCGAAGAAACAAATTAAGACTATAAAGGTCAATAGTATGAAGCAACACCGACGTAGATGGTGGCAGCCGCTACTCGATTTCATCGTCGATCATCTCCTCTCAATCTCTATACTATGTGTGAGTTATTGTTCTAGTCATTCTATTTTGATCAATATTAGTCACTATATATTTTTTTAAATTTTTATATATTTTTAAAATAAATAAAATTAATTTCAATTACAATTTAACCTAAATACTATTTTTATATATTTCTCCAACAAACGTATTTCGTGTAAGAAACAATAGAAAAATGAATTGAAATATTATAATAATTAGTGTTGTAATTAATACATATTTTTAAAATAAATAAAATTAATTTCAATTACAATTTAACCTAAATATTATTTTTTTCAAAATAATATTAAATATCTTGTCTAGCATAGTAGATAGGCGTGGTTTAGGGTTGTCTTGGTTCGTAATTGTCATGGTTCAAGATTTCAATTGGTCTATATCGGTTTTCATTGGTGAGTTGGCTCGTTGGAATAATGGGTAAGATTGTTACTGGCTCTAGATGGTTGTTAGGTATGTGTGCTCTTATATGTGATGACTTTTGTTTCGTGTATTTGGGGCTAGTTGGTGTTGTTTGATTTTGGCTAGGTGTTGTTTTTTATTCCTGTCACTTTTTTAACGAGGTTCAACTGTGTTGGGTTATTATTGTAGATTAATAACATGCGAGTCTGTAACAGGTGGTATTTTTATCTTGTGTATCTCTAAATTGAGTGTACTTAAGAACATTTTTTGACATTATAACTTAATATTACAAACTTAAGAATATTTTTTGACATTATGCCTTAATATTATAAACTATTTTTACTAAATTCTTAGCAGGTATCAGGTAATTCAATGCAAAAGTAATTGTTCTCTTGCGAGCCATATACAATGTCAAATTATAGCATATTTTCCATAAAATCACACCCTGTATATCTATATGTATATGTTTTCCATAAAATCACACACAAACTAAATGCCTGAAGGTAAGCATTGCTGAAATCATTGTATGGCAATTAGACCAGAAAAAAAAAAGAATTTCTGCAGTTAAGCATTGTTAAACATTTTCTGTTTCCGTTTCCGTTTCGAAAGAAGATATATATGTTTCTGCAACATGGTGACATGTGATTTCAAATATAAGATAAGAAGCAGTTCGGAACTCATATCGGAAGATAGTTCCCTACCGGACAGCTAGGAAACATCAGTCTAACATATTTAGTATGTCCTTCCAGGTAATAAGAGTGCTTCCCGCTGGCTCCTACGACCAGAAACTTGCCTAAATGCCTTTGGAACATCTGCATCAAAAGAAAAGAACCGATTCATGTTAACAGTAAAGATGACATTAGAGTGAAACCCGAAGTTCGATATCAGATATATATGGCTTTGAGATTATGACTATAGGCAAGGGAATTCATCTGCTGATGCATGACAGAATTGGATTTAATGTTAAGCACTGCAAATGGAATGATTAATAAATACTTGATGGTCATATCTTTTCGGATTTTGATACGGCTCAAACGTCTGTAACAAGACTGCAGGCCGGGAAAACAGACATAGATAGACATAAATCTTCAACATGATGCCATTACCTGTTTCTAAAACAAAGATATGAGAATTAAATGCAATTAGCATGGTGAATGCTGCATGACAAGGCATATTAAAGCTAATTAGCCAATGGTTTGTGAAACCAATCTCTTAGACCTAAGCCCTTTGGTCGATTCCGAACGGTATAGGAAGCGCTAAGTTTCGTCCAAATGTAGCAACTAATTGACTTACTACCAGAAAATTAATAGTACCAGTGCAAGAATCATCTCAATTACCGACATTACCGGTAAAAAATATGTGATATCCGAGCACCATGTGCTATAGGCTTCAGTGATTGGTTGCTAAGGGTTTAGCTATACGTTACACGTAATCTTTACAGGTAAACAACGGTACTTATTGATTGTAACGGCACCTGAAAGTTTGTTTGTTTGCTCTGATGGCAGTATAGGATACTAGAGGAAAGTGTGTCGTGTGCTAAAAAGGGAAGCACGATACAACCCAGGACTGCAGCATTGCAGTTCAACAGACTTATGATCTATGAACAGAGTTACTTAGAATCCATAACCTCAGATATTCTTTGAGCTCTGATCTAGCCATGACCCTTTAGAAATGACAAATCCATTTGAATCTTTATCGATTCAGACTTTATCGTGTGGTTAACTTGTGATTCAAGAAAGGTACATTACTTAAGGTCCTATACATAGCTTGTCAACAGGGTTACCGAGTAAACACATAATCAACTGGCCTTTATAACAACAGGATATTCCCATCTCAGTAACCTTAATCAGTTAAAGAATCATTCGATTTAACGCATGACACGTGTGAAAAAGACTCTAACAAGAGATCGTCCTCTGTTTTTTTTCTTGTCGGAATATGTCCTAGATGGGCTAGACTATGACACATGATACTCAATAAATTTCTGTTCAAAACACGACACATGTGATTGAAGTATTGTCGTGAAGCTGTCGGGCGGCTCTAAAAGAAATACCGAACAACTGCATCGTGCACGCCGGGCACGTGTTAAAGAATGACGGAACCGGAAACCTAAATAACATAGCAATGAATAATGCATGCATCATTACCTCCTTATAAGTGGAAGTTTTCATGAATAAAGCACATTATCTGTCAACACAAGGTTAAGCTAACAGTTATCAATCTCGGTTTCCACTTGAACTAATATAAGTGCTTGAACTTACATTATTCAGGAACTAGATGAGCCCCGATCCACGGTCAGCCATGTCGGAGGTGGCCAAAACATAGCCAGATATTCCGGGAAGAGTTCAAGAGGACCGCTAGACTGATCTGCTAAGTTGAACAATCCGACTTTTCCATTCTTGAACTCCCAAAGTTCATCGTTGTCATTGTCATTGTCTTCTTCATATCGTTCTTTGTTCAAGAGATGCTCGATATCGGTTATTTCATCGACATAAACAATGCAGTTCCCATGGCAACCTTTGGAGTATTGAGCTGAAAAGGAAAATGAACAATCAGTGCTCACGAAGAACACTTGATCACCCAAATCATATACCTCCACCCAATCATACTTATTCTGCTGATGAACACCACAACAAGGAATCCGTTTGTAAACTCTGAATTTCACCGGTACATGATCGTCTCCGGTTTCGTTAACGAAACCATCAATTTTTCGATGATAATAAACTTGATCACCGCAGATATCGAAGTCTCGCGCAACCAAGTAAAGGTGACCACAGGATTCCACGAAATATCTTTCACATTCCGGGACCATTGGATCCAGAGGTGAGCGAATCTCTTCCAAATAAAAAGTATTCTCATCACGCACCGAAATAGCGCCATAAATATCAACAATGAAGAACTTCCCATTGAAGTAGGCGATGTCACGAAACTTGATATTAGAATCGAACTTGTAACACATATTGCCTCTATCATCAGACGTAAGCCGGCACAAGTTCCCTCGTGAGATAGCAACCGCACTATTACTCGAATCGAAATCCGAAGCAAGCTTTATCTTACGAATCAATGGATTGTTGTCGTTAACAGCATAATCAGGATCCATTCTCTGCCGAATACTGAAAGCTTGGACTGTCTCCTCGACACTGAAGCTAAGATGGTTTAGCTCCCTAGGAAAGGAAGCGGGCATGTTCTTGATCGGATGCCGAGAGAACGGGCTCAGCACGCGGAACTTGTTCTGCTGTTCAGTCTCTTCGACCTTGATGAACCAGCAGTTTTGGTCGGAAGGAGCTTCGAAACCTGGTCGGCGAATGCGATAAACATTCATTCGGGATATGAGGAAGGAAGGGATAGGTTTGTTGGTAGGATAATTAATCCGGAAGTGGAGCTGCTTTGGGAATGTAGGAGATGTCGGAGGCAGAGGAAGTGAAGCTCTCCAGGAGCTGCACACGGCCCGGAAACGAAGAAGATGGAGGCGAGAATCGAGGTGTTTGGCAATGGAAGAGATGAGATCTCTTGGAAGTTCAGACCAACATGATCGTTGACGATAAGCAGCCATTTCTTCTTCGATTGGGAGAGCTATGGAAATCAAATCACTTCTGCTGCAGAAGGAATCAAATACTAAGATATAATATGGACAGGAACAGTTACGGCTGAAACATCATGAATATGGACAGCATCCTAGGCTGTCAGCCGTTGATTGTTTCCTTTCAAACTTTTGCAACTTTGGGTACAAGTGAAGATCACCGTTGGATTTGAATACTTGGTGAAGGTGGATACTGAGATTGGGGATGCAAGTGAAGGAGAAGCACAAAGATATTCAAATTGTAATGCTCTCTTTGGTAATACCTAGATAACCGAAACGTAACGCTCTCTTTGGTTTGTAACGGTTAGGTCACGTGGTCTACGTCAATAAATAAGAATCCTGCTACAGATTTTAGTCTCAAAACTTATATAGTCTATCAATTTAGTCATAATTCAATAAATTCAACCTTTCATGTTTAAAAATTTCGATAATGTGATAACTCGACATACAAAATCACTTCACTATTAGATAGTTGACAGACTAATGAAACAAATCCATTATGACCTTCACGCCGCCTGCTAGTAGCCACATACACTTTAGTAATAGAACTTTTAAATATGAAGTGTTAAATTTATTTAATTGTTTCTAATATGACCAAATTAATAAAAATGTTTAAGTTACGAGGACTAAAATTGGTATTATGTCAAGCCGTCTGTTTCAATTTTAATAGCAGAGTAATATGTTTGTCACAGAATTTTAATTGAGTGACTAAATTACTACTTTTAGAAAATAAAAACTATGATTTTTGTCTATGTAAATACACGTTTAGGACACCAAAAGACCGTTCAGATCATCAAATCCATTACCGAAATAACTCACCACCATGCTTTGAAGAGCTCTTGTCTATGTAAGCCATCCTTTGCAAGACAATCTGCCAAATATCATGAAACATGGCAGAATTAAACTTTGGCAGTCCTTCGAATTTGTTCTCAATCAATATTAAAACAAAGCTTCATGTTGAGAAATGAAATTTATGATAATGAATCCAACGAGTGTCTCCAATGAAAAAAAGATTAATATTCATCCTGGGGTAACACTTAAACTTGAGACACTGAAAATCTGATTCGATGTTTAATATAATGTAAATGTTCTTGTTTCATTTTTTCTACGACTAGGGTTACACCTTTCGTTTTTGTAGGGATTGAGTTTAGAAAAAAAATTGTAAGTCGATCTTAAAGCAACAATTCATGCTTGATATGATATACATGTATGCATGCATGTGTGTATTAATGTATTCCATGCTTGCAGGAGGATTTCTTCCATGACAATCATGGAAAATATTCTTCACTAGTAATACTAACAAATCCTTTAAATGTGATATGGTTTCCCATCAGCTAAGTTCACACTTTCTATTGAACAATTCAATAATGAAGTCTGCACTGTCTTATACGTACGATTAACACTGTAAAAGCTTTCATAGCGCATATATATGTATGTTTAACTTTGTAAAATATATAGATAGATAAATATACCGTATGTGATTTTCTTGAAATTATGCTTCGTTTAACATTGTGTATGACTAGCAAGAGGAGAATTACAATCGCTTTGTATTACCTCATACTTACTAAACATTGCTTTTGAATAGTGTTATTATTAACATTTAAGACTAAGATTTTTCCTCTTCTTCCCAAAATTGATTTTCTTACTCTCAAAATTGACCCTAACACAAACAAATACATAGGCAATAACCTGACAAAGAGCAAGCATGTAAGCGACACTTGGGCTCGATATATCAAATTTGCAAAGTAGAAGAGAACTGTATAGAAACACTCACTCTCCTTTCTAGCTTATCCATAGCTGATTTCGAGTATCTCCTCGTCAAAGAAAAGCTTATCATTACCAATCTTGTTGGTATGAACTTCTAAGAGAACTCACTTGCATTGCTAAATACCACGGTACTTGCGTCAGTGTTCTTTAATTTGGGGTCGTATGCAGCTATTGGAGAGGTCCAATTCCTATGCCACCAAAATCTCCTACATTGCCAAATCAACTCCTTTTCCCTGTTAATTATACTACGAGGAAACCTTTTCATTCCTAAATCGTCATTCATGATATGATGAAGGAATGGAAATGTTTCCTCGTAGGATAATTAACACATAAGATGAATTAATTTGGAAAAGTAGGAGAGTTTGGTGGGGTAGAAATTTGGATTCTCCGAGAGCTGCATATGAATTGGAATTAAAGAACACTAACACGAGTATCATGGTGTTTAGCAATGCAAGAGAAGAATTCTCTTAGAAGTTCATACCATCAAGATTGGTAATGATAAGCTCTTCTTCGATGGAGAGATACTCGAAATCAGCAATGGATAAGCTAGAAAGGAGAATGGGTGTTTCTATACGGTTCTCTTATGCATTGCAAATTTGACATATGGTTGAAATGAGACCATGAGTCTTGCCCAAGTGTCGCTTACATGCTTGCTCTTTGTCAGGTTATTGCCTATGCATCTGTCTGTGTTATGGTCAATTTTGGGAGTAAGAAAATTAATTTGGAAGAACATGAAAAAAACTCTTAGTCTTAAATGTTAATAATGACATTATTCAAAAGCAATGCTTAGCAAGTATTAGGTAACGCAAAGCAATTGCAATTCTTCTCCGACTAGCCATACACAATGTCAAAATGAAACACATTTTTCAAAAAACCCACACACTATATATCTATGTACGTATATATTTTAAAATTTCAATTATAAATATATATACACATAGGAAAACTTTTACAGAGTTAATCATACATATAAGACATCACACGCTTCAGAACTGAATTATTCAATTGAAAGTGTGAACTTAGCTAATGGGAAATCTTATAACATTGAAAGGAGTTGTTGGTTTTTAAACAGTGAAGAATCTTTTCCAAGACTGTTATGGAGGAAATCCTCCTGCAAGCAACACATACATTGATACACACATGCATGCATACATGTATACTAGATCTAGCATGAATTGCTACTTTAAAATTGACTTACAATTTTTTTGTTGAATTCAATCCTTGCAACAATGGAAGGGGTAACCCTGGCTGTAGAAGAAACATAAACAAGAACATTTATATTATATTAAACTTGGAATCAAATATAAGTTAATTGTAGCCTCTAGGTCGAACAAAATTTGCCTTATATAGCGAAAAGTGAAGGATCGGCTACGGTTGAAACATCATGAATAATTTATGGGCGGATAGACTGGGATGTAAGTGAAGTAGAAGCACAAAATGAAACTTTCAAGGCAGAATAATTGAGGCTATAGAAATAAGAGGGAGTTGAAATGGCTAGGTTTGGATGGAATTGAAACATAAGCACAAAAAGGAACGTCTAGATCGGAGTAGTTGAATTGATTACTTTGTGAAAGTGGGTTTTAATTGGGGAAATTGAAGATTGGGAATGTAAGTGAAGCAGAAAAACAAAGTGAAAATTTCAAGGCGGAAAAATCGAGGCTATAAAAGCAAGAGAGGATCAAAACAATTAGTTTTGGATGTAAATGAAGCGGAAGAACAATGTGAAACTTTCAAGGTGAAATAATCGAGGCTATAAAAGCGAGAGCTAAACGAAACAACTAGTTTTGGATATAAGTGAAACAGAAATATAAAAAGAAATGTTCATGGCGGAGTAATTGAGGCAATAAAAAGATAAGGGGAATCGAAAAGGCTGATTTTGGTTAGGTCGCGTGACTTCCTTCAATTATTAGGTTTTTGTTTTTGAGTTGGTTTGAACGGATGTAAGTGAAGTAGAAGCACATATTGAACTTTCAAGGTGGAATAATCGAGGCTATAAAAGCAAGAGGAAACCGAAACAACTAGTTTTGGATGTAAGTGAAGCAAAAATATGAAAAGAAACGTCCACAATGGTGTAATCCAGGAAATATAAAGAAAAAGGAATTTGAAACGACTAGTTTTGGTTAGGCCACGTGATTTCTTTTGGAATTAAAATTTTGTTTTGAGTTTGTTTGAACGGATGTAAGTGAAGCAAAAACATAAAGTGAATTTTTCAAGGCGGAATAATCGAAGCCATAAAAGTAAAAGAGAATCGAAACAATTAACTTTTGATGCAAATGAACAGAAATATAAAAAGAAACATCTATGACGAAGTAATTGAGACAATAAAAAGAAAGAAGGAATCGAAACAATTAATTTTGGTCTCAACTTGATTGATAATAAAAAACTCAATAGAAAATGATTTTGAACTTGTGATTTTAAGATGATTTTTTATTTGCCTTATGATATTTTAATTAATTATGGATAAATATTTGGCATTACGTCAAAGATTATTACTTGTTACTCATTAAATTAAGTATTAGAGAGCATCTCCAAACTTCAACTCTAACGTTTCAGTCCTTACGTTTTTCTTGCATTGCGTTATCTCTTGGTCTAATTAAAGGAAGTCACGTGGCCTAACTAAAATCAAAGAATAAAAATCTTGTCTCTTTTTTTAATAGAAATTTTCCGTTCCTTTTCGGTGCCTCACACTAAAAAAATATGTTTAGGGGTTAGAATTAAGGTTTTAGGTAAGGGTTTATGTTTAGAGTTTAGAGAATTTGGGGTGAGTGATTTTTTTAGTGTTTAGGGTTTAAGATTTAGAATCTAGGGTTAAGACTTAGAATTTAATTTTTAGTGTTGGGGCATAGATAGAAAGGGGCAAATGATTTTTGTCCCTTTTTTGCGCACCTATTCATGCCCTAAGCTAAAAAATAGTTTAGGGTTTAGAATTAAGGTTTAGGGAATTTAAGGTATAATATATTTTTAAGGTTTATGATTTAGGGTTAAAACTTATAATTTAATTTTTTAGGGTTGAAGTATTGAGAGGGGCATAGGATCTTTGGGCATAGAAAGGGACAGAGAATTTGGGGTATAATGTATTATATGTTCATACGTATTCTTAACCGTTTGACAATGCATATACACCTTGCAGACAAAGCGATTTGAACCTCATTCGCCTAAAATGAACACCATCCGCTTTTTCACTGGGACCGCTTGTTGAGTTCGGTGTGGGGGCATAATTATATTTTTTGGAAATTTAAAATTTTATATATTATAAGTATTTTAATATTTTTTATTGATACTCTAATTTTGTACTCTTAAAATTTTATAATTTTACATCCTTAAAATTTTAATATAATTTAATAAAAAAATAACACCCTGACATAAAATTTTCATTTTCGGACTAGTGTTCGAAGTAGAGTAAATACATGAATAAAGAAAAATGTGGGCAGCAATCTTAGTTGTAACCCATTGATTGTTTCGTATCAAAATTCTTGATCTTTGGGTTCAAGTAACTAACACAGTTGGATTTGAATACTTTGCAAAAGTGGGTTTTGATTGGGATAATGAGAGATTGGGGATGTATGTGAACAATGTGAAACTTTTAAGATAGAATAATCATGGTATGAAATCAAAATGAAATTCAAACCGTTGGTTTTAATGTAAGTGAAACAGAAGCATAGAAAGAAACATTCATGGCAAAGAAAAATATAAAATTTTGCGTCTGTCTCGTTATTTTCAAACTAGTTTCACAGTTAAGTAAATACATGAATAAAGAAAAAAATGTTTCTCTGCTTAACGGATCATTTTTTTCATCTCGGTCAATAATAATTTTGTTAATGAAAATTGTTAAACAACTTTCCAACCACAACGACATCAACACGGAAATAACACCTTATCACTTTTGGAATGGCCAATTGTAAAAATGGAAGGCACTCGTAGTTCGGTCGGTGGCCGCTTTTAGAATTGTAAGTCAGTTTTAAAATAGTAATTCATGCGTCATCTAATATACATATATGCATGCATGTGTGTATGTATATATTCCTTGCTTGCAGGAGGATTACATGCCTTAGAACTGCATTATTGAATGGAAATCGTAAACTTAGCTCATGGATAATCTTATAACATCGAAGAGAGTCGTTGATTTTCACCGGTGAAGAATTTTTTCCATGACAGTCATGGAAGAAATCCTCCTGCAAGCAAGAAATACATTGATACACACATGCATGCATACATGTATATTAGATCTAGCATGAATTACTACTTTAAATCGGACTTACGATTCTTTTGCTGAATTCAATCCTTGCACCAATGGAAGGGGTAAGCCTGTGTTTTGATTTGAATTCTTTGTGAAAGTAGGTTTTGATTGGGATAATGATAGTTTCGGGTTGTAAGTGAAGCAGAAGCACAAAGTGAAACTTTCAAGGCCTAATAATCGAGGCTATATAGAAAGAGGGGATCAAAACGGCTAGTTTTGGGTGTAAGTGAAACAAAAACTCAAAGAGAAACGTCTATGTAGAAGTAATCGAAGAAATGAAAAGAAAGAGGGAATCAAAACGGCTAATTTTGGCTAGACCACAAGGCTTCCTTGGTTATTAGATTTTTGTTTTGAGTTGATTTGAACTTAACTCAAAGTAAAAAAAATGATGTAATAAATATAAAAGACAGAATCGAAATAGCTAGTTTTGGATGTAAGTGAAACAGAAATTCAAAGAAAAACGTTATAGCGGAGTAATTGAGGAAATGAAAAGAATGAGAGAATTGAAATGGTTAGTTTTGATTTGGAGGTAGTAACTTTCTTAGATTACTAAATTTTTGTAATTTTGAGTTAATTTCAGCTTAACTCAAAGTAATTCAAAACTCAAAACGCTAGTTTTGCTTAGACCACGTGATTTTTGTGAGTTATCACATTTCTATTATAAGTTGATTTGAACTTGACTCAAAATATAAAAAAATGAGGCAATGGACGAAAATAAAGAATCAAAACGGCTATTTTTTGTTAGGACATGTGGTTTCCTTCGGTTATTAGATTTCTATTTTGACTTATTTATACTTGGCAAAAAAGTAAAAAAAAAACGAGGGAGTGAAAAAATAATTTATTTTGGGTATAAGTGAAACATAAATACAAAGTAAAATTTTCAAAACAGAATAGTCGAGCCTCCTAAAACAAGAAGGAATTGAAGCTACTAGATTTGGATGTAAGTGAAACAGAAACATGAAACGAAACGTTTATAACAGAGTAAATCATGGAGTGAAAAGGAAGAGAGAATCAAAAAAACTAATTTTGGATTTAAGTAAAACAGAAACATAAAAAGAAGCGTCCATGACGGACTAATTCATGCCGTTAAAAGAAAAAAAAGTATCAAAATGGTTAATTTTTATTAGGCCGCGTGACTTTCTTCGATAATTAAAATTTTGTTTTGAGTTGGTTTGGACATGATTGAAATTAAAACAATATTTTTTTAATAAAAATGATTTTAGACTTATGGTTTTAAAATAATTTTTATTTGTCTATGAAATTTTAATATATCTGCATAAATATTCGACATTATGTCAAAGATTTTATTTTTTTACTCATTAAATATTAGAGAGAATCTTGAAAGTTAAACTCTGACGTTTGCTCACTTTGCTTTTACATTGCGTTTGGTGATCCAAGTAAAAACATTGGACTAGTGATGGCACATGTTGGGTTTTTGTAAAAAAATAATTACTCTAAACTCATCTTTGATCCGACTTGCTCTATAAAAAAATTAATTATAAAGACCTTATTGTAAAAAAATAATTTAATAGACAAAAGTATCAGTAAAAAATTAATTTTAAAGATTTAATTATAAATAAAATTTAATTTTAAGGACCAAATTAGATATATCCATCAAAAAATATAGAAGAAATTTTACTATTAGTCTCGGATTGGATCGAATATATTCCATCCTAAACTTGACCCAACATCACCCTTAATAAAAACTTGACCCAAACCCGAATTTTTTTTTTACCAAATTGGACTTTTTAGGACAAAATTTATGATCTTGTTTTTTCTTTCTTACTTTTTTGTTGATTTTTTATTAGTGAAATTTCCTGGCTTAGTAAAAATATATAATAAAAATTAGAAGAAAAAACTCAATGTTTTTTGGGGTTAACTACAACGGATACTACTAAACTATAGCCACTGAGTCGAAAATATCACCGAACTTTAAAACTCTTCAAAACTAGCACTGAACTTTAATATTTGAGTCAAAAATGTCACTTCGCCGTTACCGTTAAGTCAAAGCGACGTCCTTTTGAACCCTAATTTGGCCCAGAACGATGTCGTTTTGCTGAAGGAAAAAAATTTGAACCATGCACTTAAGGTGGTTTGAACCCAAGACCTTTAAAAGGTAAAGCTAAACATAAACCATTGAATCAACATAACATTATTTAGTATTTTACCACAAATATTATATATTTTAAACTACTTCAGATTAATTCAAATTATTTTATGAAATAAATAATATTAAAATATATTAATTATATATAATATAAATAAATAAAAGTGTATTGTTTTTATATAAATAATATATTTATATTATAAATATTATATAAAAACTCTAAACTCTAAATCCTAAATCTTAAACTATAAAGCTCAAACCTCAAACCCTAAACTTTATGATTTGAGGTTTGGGGTTTATAGTTTTTTTATATATTATTATAATATAAATATATTGTTTTATGAATATCTTTTGTTTTAAAAAAATAATATATTTTTTATTGATATATGTAAAAACAATATATTTTATATTATTTATAGAATTATTTTTTATAAAATAAATTGGTTGAACTAAATAGATAAGTTTATATAATTTAAATAAAAATATTTTATTTTTATATAAATATATTATTTTAAAAAATATAAATAATCCTTAAACCTGAAATCCTAAACTCTAAAGTTTAAAATTTAAGTTTGATGGTTGGGGTTTGTGGGTTAACAATTTAGGAATTCGGGTTTTTATATATTATTAATAATAAAAATATATTATTTTTATAAATATTTTGTGTTTTTTAAAAATAATATATTTATATTATTAATAATATATAAAACTAATGTAACCCCCTCGTCCCGGTCTGGTCGGATGACCGATCCGAGTGGGCCACATGGGGAAAACCGAAGCGAAACCCGTTAAGATTTCCCCTCGGTTAACGACCCAAAAATTTCTTTTAACTTTAATCTTATCTAGATGCATACTTAATTCCTATGTGAAGCACAACAGCGGAAGATTACAAACAAAGAAACATTCTCCGACCAAACAAGACATAAACAGCCCATTTTATTCCATTACAGCAGGCCGTTTCGAAACGCCCTCAGGGTGTTCCGAAACGCCTTGACTTAGTCAACGGCCCTGGGTCAACCACAAGGTGACCGTTCCGAAACAGGGGAGACCCGTATCGGAACGACCTTGACGGTCAATATCTCGTGGTCAACGAGATTTGACCGTTTCGAAACTTCAAAGGCCCGTTTCGGAACGGCTTCATCTCGCCAATTTCTCAAAATTCCAGTAGCCAAAATGTTCCGAAACGACCCTCATCCGTTTCGAAACGGCAAGCCATTTACACAGGGACCGTTCCGGAACAGGGGGACCCGTTCCGAAACACCCCCTGTCTGCAGACACGATTTTGCTGTTTTGAGGCACAAAAGTGCCCCAAAACATCACCAAAACACATCATAACACCAAATCAATTAAACCCAAGACATACCAACATTACTATCATGCTTTAACAAGATTTAAACATGTCTAATACTAAGGCAACATCCCACCAACATGCATTCATTCAAGCATCATTCAACCACATATGTATAAACTCTTAAGGCATAAGGCTAACATTCAAGTAAGCAATTAGACATGAGTTAACATTCACCATGGCAACACAACCATGCAAAAACAAGATACTAAGGAGTCTAAACATGCTCCTAGCAACCAACAACAACCAACAAAACATACATGTCCCATTGCTCAAACTATTACAAGTCTAACATTAAAATCCATACTTGATGAACTCAAGTCCAAAAACCACACTTGGAGGCCCTCCACTTGCCCGAGCAACCCACGAACTAAGGATCTGCAATGTTGAACAAAGAGAGCGTAAGCAATGATGCTTAGTGAGGGTAAGCTCTAAAAACAAACCTCAACATTGCAGGGTCCGAGCACGATCTAGCCAAGGTAAATCACAATCATACCAAAGGTCCACAAGATAGAATGCATGAGTAAAAGACAATATCAATGTCATGATCATAAGCTCAATTTCCATGATACATGTAATCACAAACAAGTATTCCAATAAGAACCATGAACCTCAACACATTGATATACACATCAAACAACATTGGCACCTAGTTAAGACCCGAATACGCGGATAGACATGTTGGAAACTCATATCCAACAACCACATTACCTCACGGTGGGATTTCACTCATCACCAGTCTCGCGGAGGGGATTCCATTCATCCTCACGCCCCGTCGATAGGATTCCACTCATCACCGACTACATTTAAATACAATTCCGGGCGAACCCGTACTCCTCCTTGGTGACTCAACGCCACCAAGGCCACGCGCGACTTTAGACTCATGTGTACACACTAACATCCTAATGATCAATCATTTGTATCCAAGTTTACTAGTGCCAATATTTACTCACTTCATTAACCTTGTGCTTAGCACGTACTCACCAACAATCATCATCATGCATGTCTCAAGCATCATAAGTCCAATCTCATTCCACATGTATAAAGCAATATGCATAGACATTCATATCACAGTTTATACGAGACATACACAACCATATAATGAGTTCAACCAAAGGCTCTAGATTAAGTTTAGGATTAGGCTACCACCCTAATCCTAACTCTAGGTGGGTCTACCAAGCCCAACCTAGTCCATATACTCGAACCAACCAATTTAAAACCGTTAAAACAATTAACCACTCACCTAAGCTTCCAAGCTCAACGACCAAGCAAGCAATCACCTTCAACTTCCCGGATTCGGTCCCAAAGCCTCTTCTACGTTTCCTCTTGCTTCTAGTCAAACAAAACCCATACATTACTTCTCAATTCAATGCTAATTCAACCATCAATCTACTTTGCAAAACACAACTCAATTTCCTCAAATTCCCAAACCACATAACATCTCAAAAACCCAATTTTCGGACTCCAACAACCATTGACTGAAATACCCATTTCCAAACACCCAAATGACTTCCAAAACATCCCAAATCACCCTCCTAATATAGGTAGACCATCAGCCCTTCAATTCCAACACTAAACCTCTCAAAAACTCAAGTTTTCATACCCTAAAATTTGCCCTAAAGACCCACTACGAAAATTCATCCAAAATCTACCAAATTAAGATATGTTGCATATTTCATTATGATTAAACATAACCCCAAAACAATTTCTCAAAACAAATTGAAAAACCCCATCAAAACCCCAAATTTCCATATAAACCCTAATTCCCAAAACTCACTATTTTTTAAATTTAAAACAATAGTTGGATAGAGGATAAAGAGGAGGTTAGGAAAACGTAATTACCTTTGAAAAGGACCTTGGATTGAAGAAAGGGGATGAATGGAATAGTAACTAGTGTAGTTGGGAGAGTTTGAGCATGGGAGGGGGGTTTCACGTCAAGTTTAGAAGAAATGGGGAAAGAGAAGACACTTTACAATAAAGTGGTCTTACTTTTAAAAGTTTTGGGTAAAATCACGATATAAGTCCCTCCCTCTTATTTAAGGTTCAAAAAGGTCATTATTTACAATTGAATTGTCTTAATTAAATTTTTATTTAACTCGAACTAAAACCCGGTTAACTCCTAGGCCTAAGACACGGGTGTTACAACTCTCTCCCACTTAAGGAAATTTCGTCCCCGAAATTACCTGGTGGAAACAAATACGGAAACTGTTCAACCATATCCGCTTTCCTCTCCCACGTGGCCTCTTCCACACCTCTATGCCTCCACAACACCTTGACCAACTCTATGGTCTTGCCACGCAATACCTTGCTATTAGAAGCAAGTATCTCAACGGGTTCTTCATTATAAGACAAATCCGGATTCAACTCTATCTCCTCAACGGGCATCACATGAGAAGGATCCGATCTATATCTCCTAAGCATAGACACATGAAAGACATCATGGATCTTCTCCAACTCAGAAGGTAACCTCAACCGATAAGCTACAGGCCCAATCCGCTCAACTATCTCATACGGACCAATGAACCTCGGACTCAACTTGCCCTTTCGGCCAAATCTCATTACCTTCTTCCACGGAGATACCTTCAGAAACACTTTCTCACCCACTGAGTACTCAACCTCTTTCCTCTTCAAATCCGCATAGGACTTCTGACGATCGGAAGCTGCTTTCAAGCGGTCACAAATCAACTTCACTTTTTCTGTGGTTCCCTTAAGCAAGTCTGGCATGGGTAACAACCACTGACCTGTCTCAGCCCAAGAAATCGGAGTCCTACATCGTCTACCATACAAAGCCTCATAGGGTGCCATCTGAATACTAGACTGATAACTGTTGTTGTAAGCAAACTCAACTAACGGTAAATGCTTCTCCCAAGAACCCTGAAAATCAATCACACAACAACGAAGCATATCCTCTAGAATCTGTATCACTCGCTCTGACTGCCCATCGGACTGCGGATGATAAAATGTGCTGAAATGCAGACGACTACCCAAAGCACTATGCAAACAACTCCAGAACCTCGAAGTAAATCTAGGATCCCTATCCGAAACTATAGACTTCGGAACTCCATGAAGTCTCACAATCTCACGAATGTACAAGTTTGCCAACTTGTCTAAGGAATCCGTAGTGTTCACTGCTAAGAAGTGAGCACACTTAGTGAACCTATCAACAATCACCCACACTGAATTCTTCTTCGAAGGAGACAAAGGCAACCCCGATACAAAATCCATGGTGATTCTCTCCCATTTCCATTCCGGAATCTTCAAAGGTTGTAGCAAACCTGAAGGAACCTGATGTTTCGCCTTCACTCTCTGACAAACCATACAACGGCTCACATACTCGGCTACATCTCTCTTCAAACCAACCCAGAAGTAATCATTCTTCAAATCTCGGTACATCTTGGTACTACCCGGATGCATAGAAAAGGGACTCGAATGCGCTTCGCTCAAAATCTGACGTCTCAGCTCAACATCTTCTGGTACAACAATTCTATCCCTAAAGCACAACAAGCTCTCACCACTGAAACTATACTCAGTCGGTCTTCCTTCGGCTATGTCTTGAACATGAGGAACTAGGCTCGCATCTTGCAACTGCTTCTCTCTAATCAACTGAATCAAGGAAGGCTTCACTTGCAACTCGGTGATCAAACCACCATCATCGGACACACTCAATCTACTAAACATAACTCTCAGCTCAACGACCACTTTTCTACTCAAAGCATCGGCTACTACGTTTGCTTTACCCGGATGGTACTCAATAGTCAAATCATAATCTTTTAACAACTCTAGCCATCTCCTCTATCTCAAGTTCAACTCTTTCTGTGTCATCAAGTACTTCAAGCTCTTGTGATCGGTGTAAACTATGCACTTCTCACCATACAAATAGTGACGCCAAATTTTCAATGCAAATACAACTGCGGCTAGCTCTATGTCATGAGTAGGATAGTTCTTCTCATGAACCTTCAACTGTCTAGAAGCATAAGCAACAACTCTCCTATCTTGCATCAAAACACATCCTAAGCCTACGTAGGAAGCATCACTGTAGATCACAAACTCCTTACCTGAAACAGGCTGCACTAACACTGGAGCATTTGTCAAAGCTTCTTTTAATTTCTCAAAGGCCTTTTGTCTTGCATCTGACCATTCAAACTTGACTCCCTTTTGCAACAACTTAGTCAAAGGAGCAGCTACTCTAGAAAAGCCATCAAAAAACCTCCTATAGTAACCAGCTAATCCTAGGAAACTCCTAATCTCGGTCACGGACTTAGGTTGTTTCCACTCAACAATAGCCTCAATCTTCGATGGATCAACTCGGATGCCTTCGGCTGAAACAACATGGCCAAGAAATACAACCTCTCGAATCCAGAACTCACACTTACTAAGCTTCGCATACAACTGATTGCTCAACAATCTCTGTAGAACAAACCTCAAGTGCTCATCATGCTCTTCTTCTGTCTTCGAGTACACAAGTATATCATCAATGAAGACAACCACAAACCGGTCTAAATAGTCTCTAAAAATTCTGTTCATCATATCCATGAATGCTGCTGGTGCATTCGTGAGCCCAAATGGCATCACGAGAAACTCATAGTGACCATATCTAGTCCTAAAAGCTGTCTTCGGAACATCACACTCTTTCACCTTCAACTGATAGTACCCGGATCTCAAATCTATCTTCGAGAATACTGAAGCACCTCTCAACTGATCAAACAAATCATCTATACGAGGCAACGAATACTTGTTCTTCACAGTCAACTGATTCAACTGCCTATAGTCAATACACATGCGCATGCTACCATCTTTCTTTTTCACAAACAACACTGGAGCACCCCACGGAGAACTACTAGGCCTAATGAAACCACGGTCTAATAATTCTTGCAACTGACTCTTCAATTCTTTCAACTCTTTCGGAGCCATGCGATACGGAGCTATCGAAACTGGATTAGATCCCGAAACTGTCTCAATCACAAACTCAACATCTCTGTCAGGAGGCAAACCCGGCAACTCTTCAGGAAACACATATGGAAAGTCACACACTGTTCTGATATCTTTCGGTCTAGCTTCACTCATGTCCGGATTCATAACATAAGCTAAATAGGCCTCACATCCAGAGTCCATCAACCTATGAGCCTCTAAAGCTGACACCACATTAGACAAGAACTTAATGTTATCGCCCACTACCACTACCTCGTAGTCATCATAAAGTTTCAAGGAGATTCTCTTTGTCTCAAAATCCACGCTAGCCCGATGCTCAACCAACCAGTCCATACCCAATATAATATCAAAACCATAGAAGGGAAGTTCCATCATATCAACTGAGAACACATGACCCTGAATCTTCAGTGGACACCTCCTATACATACGTCTAACCACAACTGTCTCACCAAAAGAACTAGTAACATGCATACCAACATCTAAGATCTCAACAGGAATATCTAACTTCTGTGCATGCTTACTCAAAATGTAGGAATGTGTAGAACCCGAATCAACCAAAGAAAGCAAGGACATAGACTGTAACTCGAAATTACCTGCTATCACATCGGTGTCATTCCCGGCCTCTCTCTGAGCATAGACCCTCGCTGGTCCTCCTGCCTCTGGCTGCACAACCACAACATGTGCAAGGTTCCTCTGAGCATCTACCCTAGGTGCATCAGCCCTCGGCTGGAAGTAGCCACGACCGCGCCCACGGCCTCTCTGAAAATCATTACCCCTCGCAGGAGCCTGAGCAATATTCGGTGCCTGAGCTGCCTGACGCGGACAGTCCCTCCTAAAGTGGTCCCTCGAACCACAGTTCCAACAAGCATGGAAGTTACCTCAGCACTCTCCAGTGTGCTGTCTCCCACACTGTGCACACTCGGGCAAGCGCCCTCCTCCTCTATGGCCCTGATGGCCCCTACCATGGTGGCCACCGCCACGTCTCTGATCAAACTGATGTCCGCCACCTCTGTGCCTCTTAGCATCCCTACCATCGAAGTGGTTATGCCTCTTTCCAGAACCAGACCCACCAGCTCGTTTGGCTGAACCCAAACTATGCTCAAAATCCTTGGCCCTCGCGACCAACACATCAAAGTCTGAGTAGTCAGAAGCCAACGTGTATCTCTTAACCTCTTCATTCAATCCGTATCGGAATCGGTTGCAGCGTTCCACTTCAGTAGGAACCAACTCTGGAGCATACTGACTCAAGCGAACAAAGCGGATCTCATAATCAGTCACAGAAGCATCCCCCTGAGTAAGAGCCATAAACTCTCGCTTCTTCTCATCCAAGTACCTCGGTCCCAAGTATCTCTTCCGGAAGGCAGACTCAAAGAACTCCCAATCAATTTCTGTCTTTGGAACCCCGGTAGTGATGGTGACCCACTAGGTGTAGGCATCACCCTGAAGCAGTGAGATCACACAACCCAATCTACGTGCGCCCGCACAACCCATCTGAGCCAAGATACGAACTGTCTTCTCCAACCATAACTCCGACCTCTCCGGAGTAGATCCTTTAAACTCCTCGGCCCCTAAGCTACGGAGCCTCTCCAAAGGTAAACTAGCATCATCACACTTAGGATGAGCTGCAGCCTGAGCTCCCGCAACTGCAGCCTGGAACGCTCCCGCTATAGCTTGCACTAGCGGAGTCATATCAATTCCAGCTGGACCTTGGCCACCTTGGCCACCTTGAGGTCCATTTCCTCCGACTCCATCCTCGCCCCCAACTCCCGGTGGAGGAGGTGGTGGTGGAGGTGGTGGAAGAGCGCCAACTCCCGCGGCCACCGGTCCTTCTAGGTGAGCCTCCGCACCAACTGCCGGCTCAACAGGAGCCGCAACTCGTGGTTCCTGATGAACCAACCTCGGTCTACCTCTCGGTCCAGACATTGCTCTCACAGATATTAACTACAACCACAACAACAAAACACACAAGCTGGGTTAGCAAGGCAAGGCTTCCAAGTGTCCAAGTATGTTCCCTCACCTAAAAATCATTTTTTTCCAATGTAATAGTAGCAATGGGACCCACACACACATGCTTTAAAATAAAACAATCAGCATACTTGTCATACAAGCAACCATTCTTGTAAAACAAGCAAACACCGTGCATTTCAATTTAAAAACTTAGACTTACCTCACTTACCTGCCCAAGGTCTCGGTAACCTTAGGCTCTGATACCAACAAGTGTAACCCCCTCGTCCCGGTCTGGTCGGATGACCGATCCGAGTGGGCCACATGGGGAAAACCGAAGCGAAACCCGTTAAGATTTCCCCTCGGTTAACGACCCAAAAATTTCTTTTAACTTTAATCTTATCTAGATGCATACTTAATTCCTATGTGAAGCACAACAGCGGAAGATTACAAACAAAGAAACATTCTCCGACCAAACAAGACATAAACAGCCCATTTTATTCCATTACAGCAGGCCGTTTCGAAACGTCCTCAGGGTGTTCCGAAACGCCTTGACTTAGTCAACGACCCTGGGTCAACCACAAGGTGACCGTTCCAAAACAGGGGAGACCCGTATCGGAACGACCTTGACGGTCAATATCTCGTGGTCAACGAGATTTGACCGTTTCGAACTTCAAAGGCCCGTTTCGGAACGACTTCATCTCGCCAATTTCTCAAAATTCCAGTAGCCAAAATGTTCCGAAACGACCCTCATCCGTTTCGAAACGGCAAGCCATTTACACAGGGACCGTTCCGGAACAGGGGGACCCGTTCCGAAACACCCCCTGTCTGCAGACACGATTTTGCTGTTTTGAGGCACAAAAGTGCCCCAAAACATCACCAAAACACATCATAACACCAAACCAATTAAACCCAAGACATACCAACATTACTATCATGCTTTAACAAGATTTAAACATGTCTAATACTAAGGCAACATCCCACCAACATGCATTCATTCAAGCATCATTCAACCACATATGTATAAACTCTTAAGGCATAAGGCTAACATTCAAGTAAGCAATTAGACATGAGTTAACATTCACCATGGCAACACAACCATGCAAAAACAAGATACTAAGGAGTCTAAACATGCTCCTAGCAACCAACAACAACCAACAAAACATACACGTCCCATTGCTCAAACTATTACAAGTCTAACATTAAAATCCATACTTGATGAACTCAAGTCCAAAAACCACACTTGGAGGCCCTCCACTTGCCCGAGCAACCCACGAACTAAGGATCTGCAATGTTGAACAAAGAGAGCGTAAGCAATGATGCTTAGTGAGGGTAAGCTCTAAAAACAAACGTCAACATTGCAGGGTCCGAGCACGATCTAGCCAAGGTAAATCACAATCATACCAAAGGTCCACAAGATAGAATGCATGAGTAAAAGACAATATCAATGTCATGATCATAAGCTCAATTTCCATGATACATGTAATCACAAACAAGTATTCCAATAAGAACCATGAACCTCAACACATTGATATACACATCAAACAACATTGGCACCTAGTTAAGACCCGAATACGCGGATAGACATGTTGGAAACTCATATCCAACAACCACATTACCTCACGGTGGGATTTCACTCATCACCGGTCTCGCGGAGGGGATTCCACTCATCCTCACGCCCCGTCGATGGGATTCCACTCATCACCGACTACATTTAAATACAATTCCGGGCGAACCCGTACTCCTCCTTGGTGACTCAACGCCACCAAGGCCACGCACGACTTTAGACTCATGTGTACACACTAACATCCTAATGATCAATCATTTGTATCCAAGTTTACTAGTGCCAATATTTATTCACTTCATTAACCTTGTGCTTAGCACGTACTCACCAACAATCATCAACATGCATGTCTCAAGCATCATAAGTCCAATCTCATTCCACATGTATAAAGCAATATGCATAGACATTCATATCACAATTTATACGAGACATACACAACCATATAATGAGTTCAACCAAAGGCTCTAGATTAAGTTTAGGATTAGGCTACCACCCTAATCCTAACTCTAGGTGGGTCTACCAAGCCCAACCTAGTCCATATACTCGAACCAACCAATTTAAAACCGTTAAAACAATTAACCACTCACCTAAGCTTCCAAGCTCAACGACCAAGCAAGCAATCACCTTCAACTTCCCGGATTCGGTCCCAAAGCCTCTTCTACGTTTCCTCTTGCTTCTAGTCAAACAAAACCCATACATTACTTCTCAATTCAATGCTAATTCAACCATCAATCTACTTTGCAAAACACAACTCAATTTCCTCAAATTCCCAAACCACATAACATCTCAAAAACCCAATTTTCGGACTCCAACAACCATTGGCTGAAATACCCATTTCCAAACACCCAAATGACTTCCAAAACATCCCAAATCACCCTCCTAATATAGGTAGACCATCAGCCCTTCAATTCCAACACTAAACCTCTCAAAAACTCAAGTTTTCATACCCTAAAATTTGCCCTAAAGACCCACTACGAAAATTCATCCAAAATCTACCAAATTAAGATATGTTGCATATTTCATTATGATTAAACATAACCCCAAAACAATTTCTCAAAATAAATTGAAAAACCCCATCAAAACCCCAAATTTCCATATGAACCCTAATTCCCAAAACTCACTATTTTTGAAATTTAAAACAATAGTTGGATAGAGGATAAAGAGGAGGTTAGGAAAACGTAATTACCTTTGAAAAGGACCTTGGATTGAAGAAGGGGATGAATGGAATAGTAACTAGTGTAGTTGGGAGAGTTTGAGCATGGGAGGGGGGTTTCACGTCAAGTTTAGAAGAAATGGGGAAAGAGAAGACACTTTACAATAAAGTGGTCTTACTTTTAAAAGTTTTGGGTAAAATCACGATATAAGTCCCTCCCTCTTATTTAAGGTTCAAAAAGGTCATTATTTACAGTTGAATTGTCTTAATTAAATTTTTATTTAACTCGAACTAAAACCCGGTTAACTCCTAGGCCTAAGACACGGGTGTTACAACTAATATTGTTTTATTTATATATATATGTTAAAATAATATATATTTATATTTTTATATGGTAATATTATTTATTTCATAAAATAATTTAAATTAATCTGAAGTAGTATAAGATATATAATATTTGTGGTAAATTATTACATGACGTTATGTTGGTTCAATAGTAAGGCTTAACTTTATCTCTTAAAGGTCTTGGGTTTAAACTACCTCAAGTGCATGGTTCTAATTTTGTTCCTCAAGCAAAACGACGTCGTTTTGGGCAAAATTAGGCTTCAAAACAACGTCGGTTTAACTTAATGGGGAGTTAATGGTTAACGACGGAGTGGCAGTTTCGACTCAAATATTAAAGTTCAGTGCTAGTTTTAAAGAGTTTTAAAGTTTGATGGTATTTTCGACTCATAAGCTATAGTTTAGTGGTATCCGATGTAGTTAACCCATGTTTTTTTAGAAAGTTAACCAACCAAGAATTAAAGTAATCATGGACAACCATGCAAGCTATCACGTACGAACGTTCTGCTATGAGGCACCTTTAGGTGCGACTAAAATAAGGCAGCCCTACATAAATTCTTGCCCGAATGGTAAGAATTTATGTTATAATATAACAATTTGTGTAACTACACAAAATTTTACCAGTTGATAAAAATTTATGTAGTTACACAAATTCTTACCCAATTAATAAGTATTCCGGCTCCATCTAAATTATTACCTGGTCCTATATAAATTCTGACCAAAATAGTAAGAATTTGTGTAGGGTCGTATTTTAGCTGCACCCTAAGGTGCTGCACCTTAGCATGTCCCTATCACGTTAGCCAGGAGCAAAGCTATAAATTAAAAGTTGAAGGGAGAGAATAAAATGTTACGATAAGAGTTATAAAGAAATTCAAAGAAAAAAAATTAAGACTATAAAGGTCAATAGTAGAATTTCATCTGTTAACTTTAAGTAAAACAAGCTTATTTTCATTTACACGTTGTACCACTAAGGTAATAACTATTTAATGATATCAAAGTAAAAAATAAGTTATAGTTTAAAATTTTACAAAGGTCAAATAAAAAATTAATGAATTGTAAAGGTAAAAATATTAACGTTAAGGTGGGTTGCGGGGGCCAAGCCTATGCCAGCCCCTTGTGGCTATGCCCTTGATGCTAACTTTATTAAAATTGAGGGTAAAATACTTAAATCATCACTCAATTTTGTTTTTTGACCTATTTTGATCACTAAATTTTCAAAACGACCACATTACTCACCGAATTTTATTTTTTGCCTATTTTATTATTATTAATTATTTTATTAATATCTTGGTATGACTTGGCATGTTTTATTATTATTATTATTAAATATAAAAATCAGTTTCAAATAAAAATAAATTATATTTTAGTATTTATTATTAAATACAAAAATTATAAAAATAAGATTCAAACATCCCAAACCCCAAATCTCTCCCACCCTCCCCGACACCGACGTAGGTGGTGGCAGCCGCTGCTCGGTTTCATCGTCGATCATCTCCTCTCAATCTACGTTACTTTGGTTGATTGTCCTTCTATCAAGATGGTTGGAGCAGCACCGTTTGTAGATATGGGCAAAAAAGCCAAAGGCCTCGTGACAAAAGATTACAACTTTGACCAGAAGTTTACTCCTTCAATGTTGAGTTGTTACTTAACATTGAAGGATGAAGAGCTGATGCGAGATTACCAGCTTCAAAGTCTCTGGCCTAGACGGTCAGCACCGTAACAAGCGAGAGTCAGTCATTCGTCTCAAGCACCTCCCCACCGGTATCGTTGCCCAAGCCGTTGAGACCGATCCTAGCACATGAATCAGGCTTCTACCTTGGCTCCAGGGGCGGAGCCAAAATTTATTTAAGTGGTGTCATTTTTTCAACCATATTTAAGGAGAGTTAATTATTTATAAAAGGGGTGTCGTTTTATTCATAAAAGATGTGTGATTTGTCTATATTTTTGATTTTTTTATAAACAAATTATATAGAAAAAATAAATTTTTAAAAAAATTGGAATATCATGAGACTCCCAATTTCAAAGGTGGCTCCGCCCATGGTTGGCTCGTCTCGGCACTCATATTATTTTCCATTTCCGCTTCTTCATTCTAATATGCTATTTGTTGTTTGATTCAGAGTACCGCAGCTTCAAACATGGGTATGGGCGTGGTCAAAGCCACTCAAAATGGATGGTGACGTCGGCGAGGGTGACCCCGGTAAGTGTGTTTGGGTTTTGAGTTTAGGATTTTTGAGTTTTATTTTTTGTATTTAGTAATAAATAAAATATAATTTGTTTTTGTTTTAAATTAATTTTTTTAATTTAATAACAATAAAATATACCAAGTCATACTAAAATATTAATAAAATAATTCAAAACGATCAAAATAGGTCAAAAAGTAAAGTTCTATGAGTAAATTGATATTTTGAAAGTTCAGTGACCAAAATAAGTCAGAGAGCAAAGTTGAGTGATAATTTAGGTATTTTACCCTAAATTTTTTAGATTCAATCAATTTTCACGTCCAAAAAAATAACAATTTAAAGACAATTTAAAGGTTAGGGTCAAAATGAGAAAAATAATGGATGTTAGGGGCTAAATTTTAAGCCCTATTTCAATCATGTGAATTGTTAGACTCTTATTTGAAAAAATTCACAAACATCATACCCTAAATTTTAAGTCTGGCCGTAGAAGAAACATAAACAAGAACATTTATATTGCACTAAACTTGGAATCGAATATAGCTCGAACAAAATCTGCCTTATATACCATTAGTGTAGGATTGTGAGTGAAGCATAAGTATAAAGTGAAACGTTGAAGGCGGAATAACCAAAGCTATGAAAGTAGTAAATTGAAACGGTTAGTTTTAGATGTAAGTAAAACAAAAATACAAAGAGAACGCTTGTGACAGAGTAATCGATGCGCGAAAAAAAAAGAGAACCAAAACGGCTAGTGTTAGCTAGGCCATGTGCTTCCTTCGGTTATTAGATATTTGTTTTGAGTTGATTTAAACTTGATTAAAAAAAGGTAATAAACAATGGAAGGGAATCGAAATGGTTAGTTTTGGTTAGGTCATGTAACAGAGTAGAAACATTGGTACCTTTTAGGGCCAAATTTTGGATCTTGTTTTATCCTTCTTACTTTTTGGGATGTCTTTTTTATTAATAATTTTTTTTTTTAAATTTAGTAACAATAAGTAGATATAGTGAGATAAGACATCAGGTCCCTTAAGCAAAGTAAAGAGTTCGAATCGTGACATTATGAATGAAGAAAATTAAATTAATAGGGTCACCCATATTTAGTCTAAACTCGATCTAAATTAGTCGACCAATAAGTCGAATACCAATGATTAAAAAAAATCTCCACCTTAGTAAACAAATAAATATTATTTTTAAATATATTGAAATAACACTGAGACAATTCTAAATGGCCCAATAAAGATCCAGCGTTCTCCTATCTACTTAAATAAAACTGGGACTAACCAAAACAAATGTACAATAACAACATTTTTCAAGATGCAACTTTCGAATTTGTAGAGATAGAGTTTAAAGAAAAAATTGTAAGCCAACTTTAAAATAGTAATTCAAAAATGCATAATTAAAAAAACAAAACTCATAACGTTTTTTTAGAAAGTTGACCAACCAAACAATGAGGTGATTCAGCCATACAAGTTGATAAACTATTATTTAACTAAATTTGGAAATGTTAATTTCTATTTCAATCAAGTGAAAGATTAAATACTTATTTAAACAAATTTAAAAATATTAGACTATTATCAACTGTTTTAAAAGGTTAGTTCATTCATGTGATTAGGGGTGTTTATGGTCGGTTAATTGTACCGTTTAGCCTAAACGGTTGGTTAACCGTTATAACGGATATTAAATTTAGCTGACTATAATCTAACAGTTAAAAATCGGATAATCACTAATGATTAACCGTTAAGATACGGTTAACTGACGGTTTGGTTACATGTTAACTTGTAACCTATTACATTTTTTTTCACATGTTCACCAATTTTTTTAGAATAATAAAACTATATTTTCGATAAATATTATATTAAAGTGTTTATAAAATGCTTAAATAGAAATTCTAAACCCTAAGTCCATACTTAATTAAAAAAGTACTTACATACTACAAAGTTTCAACACTAACACAAAATATATAAATTTCATACTAAGTTTAACATTCTAAGTTTTAACAGCACTACAAAAAAAATAACATATAGCGACGGATAAAAAACCGTCGGTAAAACATCTAAAATCCGTCGGTATATAGTCTAAAACCTTATACCGACGGATAAAATGGAAATTCCGACGAGCAAAACACCGTCAGTAATATGCTTGTCGGTATAAATTTATACCGACGGTAAAACCCGTCGGTATAGATGTTGGGTACCTATACCGACGGTTCGAACCGTCAGTATAAGTATGGGCTACCCCGACAGTTAGTGTATCTATTCCGACGGTTATGTCTGTCGGTATAGGTCTCATGTAGATCTGTATAAGAACTTATACCAACGGTTGTGTCCGTCGGTATATGTTTAATATACATTTATTTTTTATTTTAAAAATTAATAATCACTATTGTTATTTTTTATTTTAACTATTAAAATTGCTAATACTATTATAACAAGAATCGTTTGATTCTTAAATAAAGAATATTCAATTTAATCTTCAAATAAAACGAGTATGTAACACATTATCAGTAAAATATGTACGAGAGCCTTGTATCCCAATTAGCAGAAAAATCAATGACTACACATGTCTAAAGCAAGCTAAGTTTCTGAAGGTTTAACACTTTTAGAACAAAAATCTTGTCATTATCACAATTATGTCAAGCAAAGTTCGAGCTGTACAGTTTGCATCATCATTAACCCATTATTGATATCATAATTACAACTACTGCTATTGACATTTGACATTAATAAAGGTGAGGATGGAAAAACATCAATGTGAACCATGGATAGATTTTTGTTTCCCGATATTCCAGTCAGAGACTTGGAGCTATTAACAGTTCTATAGACACACTCATCCTTAATTTCTCTTGCATTTTGGTCACCTTGAGCTGAAGTTACAGAGGAAACATCAATGTGAACCATGGATAGATTTTTATCATCACAATCAACAATCTCATTCACTAAGGAAGCTCCAAAGGATTCTTCCTCACCAAGAGATATCAACTCTGAAACATCAGATGCAAATAGTTTGAAATGGAATATTGTGCATTATGCAAGAGATAAACTGAAATTATCGTTTAGATTATATGTCAAAGGGGAAAACATATGTAGAAAACATTCATTCTACCGTACCTCAACATCGCCAACACTAGCACAATTATGTACAATTGACTCATCCTTATTTCCAGCTTCGTCCTCTTCACCTGCCGCAGAGTTACCAGCAGAAGTGGTTGCATCTCCTGCAACAGCAAGACCCATTGCTTCACCCAACTTCTGCAGGACATCTTTATCATTCCAATACCTAAACCATAAAACCTTTTCTTGATTAATTTACTGAAGAAAGAGTAGGATGCAAAATTGTACATCTAAAACAAGAAAATGTTATGCCCATAAGCGTATCATATTATGCTTTCCAATCTCCCATTTTAATCACTCACCTCATCATTGTTGCGGGACCACCAGTCTCTATTTCTTCTAAAATAGGTTTCAAGGACGGATCTTCTTTTATATGAGCCATCCTTTCCTCAATCTGGTCTTTTTGTTGAGGATTAGCCAAACTGTCGAGCATGCTAGACATAGCTGGATCCTAAAGGACAACAAAAATTCCATCTACCAGAAGTGATTCATGTAATTTAATATTAGGGAAAAAGACGAGAAGGACAGATAATCCACTCAAAGTGGCAACTGAGCCCACACATACCTGCATTAATGCACTACCAAGGCGCTCAACCATGGTCATAAACTGGGGATTCTGCATAACCTGTTGCATAGTTGTATAGTACTGCTGTGGATCAAACTGTGGCATGCTCTCTTCAGTTGCTGCCCCTTGAAATGTTTTAGTGAGCTGCTCTGCCATTTGATTAAATGAAGGATCTTTGGCTATCTGCTCAGCTAATTCCTTGATACTTGGATCCTAACAAACCAAGATGGTTAACATCCATAAGATATAAAATTGACCTAACTATACCGACGGTGGAAAATATTGCCGGTATACATTTTACCTATACCAACATACACAAAACTATTGGTATATAGTTTACCTATACCGACGGTCCCAATAAATCGTTGGTATATATTACATTTATACCGACGCATTTCTATCTTCCGTCGGTTATATTATATCTATACCGACAAATACCATATCCGTCGGTATACATCTGAACTTTTACCGATAGCTTTAATTTCCGTCGGTATATGTACATTTTTTTGTAGTGAGTGTTCAACACAAAGTAATGCACCATCAAAGTTTTAAAGAAAAATCTTTAACTAACATAAAATAAATATAAGGTAAATGAAACTTCCATGAGCTAGTATCACAAGCCACAAAAGTTAACTCTATGACCAAATCACCTGAGGTCTTCGCCGACTTTCTCTAAAATGAAATATGACTCATCAAAGTTATTAAATATAGGTTAACCATTTGTCAAAATTCGTAACCGTAACCATTAACAATCATTTTTAGCAGTTAGATTAATCGAAACCGTTTAACCTTAACAGTTCGATTAATTAACTTGTAAAATATAGCGATTAACAATTACAGTTATTTATGCACAACCTTACGTAACCATTTTTCTGCTTGTAACTTGGTTAATATTAAAATATGCCAAGTCATACTAAAATATTAAAAAAAAATCAAAATGATCAAAATAGCTCAAAAAGTAAAGTTCGATGAGTAAATTGATCATTTTGAAAGTTTAGTGACCAAAATAAGTCAGAGAGCAAAGTTGAGTGATGATATAGATATTTTACCCTAAAATTTTTCGATTCAATCAAATTTCACGTCCAAAAAAATAACAATTTAGAGACAATTTAAAGGTTAGGGTCAAAATGACAAAGATAATGAATGTTAGGGGCTAAATTTTAAGCCCTATTTCAATCATGTGAATTGTTAGACTCTTATTTGAAAAAATTCACAAACATCAGACCCTAATTCGACCATTAGAACATTCGTTACTCACCTTCTCTTTCTCCAAAAACATGTCGAATATAAAGAATTATAACAGCTAATGAAAATAGTGAAGTAGAAACATTTTGTTCAAAAATAAATAAAGAAGAGAGTAGAAACATTGGTCCTTTTTAGGGCCAAATTTATTATCTTGTTTTATCTTTCTTACTTTTTGGGATGCCTTTTTTATTAATAAAGTTTCTCAAATTTACCTACAGTCAGTTGATATAGTGAGATGAGACGCTAGGTCCTTTAAGCAAGATAAAAAGTTCGAATCGAGGCATTATGAATGAAGAAAATTGGATTGATAGGATCACCCCATATTGATTCTAAACTCGATCTAAATTAGTCGGCCAATAAATCAGATACCATCGATTAAAAAATCTCTAGCTTAGTAAACAAATAAATATTATTTTTAAATACCACTGGACCGAAAGAGTGGTCCAATAAAAAATAAAATAAATATAATATAAAAAGAAAGTATTTTTTATCAATTAATTTTAATCAATTTTTTTATAAAAAGGGTAATCTTTATCAGTGGTCCCTTTCGTTTAGGATGTGTTCTATTTTGGTCGCCAGAATTCAAAAAAGATTATTCTGGTCACTTACGTTTAGAATTGTTTTTATTTTGGTCCCTTAGTCGTTAGTCTCCGACCTATTTTGGTTACTGAACTTTCAAAACGACCACTTTACTCACTATATTTTATTTTCTGGCTTATTTTTTTATCACTATTGATTATTTTATTAATATTTTGGTATGGTTTGACATATATTATCATTATTATTTAATATAAAAATCAATTTCAAATAAAAATAAATTATATTTTATTTATTATTAAATATAAAAATTACAAAAATAAAATTCAAACATCTCAAACCCTAGATCTCTCCCACCGTCACCGACGTAGGTGGTGGGTGGTGGCAGTCACTGCTCGGTTTCATCGTTGATCATCTCCTCTCAATCTTCGTTGATTTGGTTGATTGTCCTTCTATCGAGATGGTTGGACCAGCAACGTTTGTAGATATGGGCAAAAAAAGCCAAAGACTTCACAAAAGATTATAACTTTGCTCTTTGACCTATTTTGGTCACTGAACTTTTAAAACGACCACTTTACTCACCGAATTTTATTTTTTGACCTATTTTTATTATTATTAATTATTTTATTAATATTTTGATATGACTTGGCATATTCTATTATTAAATATAAAAATCAATTTCAAATAAAAATAAAATATACTTTATTTATTATTAAATACAAAAATAAAATTCAAACATCCCTGATGATCTGTCAAGCACAGATAACAAGAAATTAAAGGAAGGCTCTAGAAAAGAGAGCACATATGTATATTCTCGAAGAGAGAAAAGAAAAGAAATTAAAAATATCGGCCTTTCATTATTGAGAAAAGACTCAAATCACGGATGAGGCCAAAGGTATCAAACCCATGTTTATATAGCCCATTTAGTATAACAGATCTGGTATTTGAAACAACCAGTCTGTTACAACCGCAGGCTTCAACAACTCTAACAAAGAGAGGCCCACACTAACATATTATACTAACAGCTCAAACGGTCAAAAGATAACAACTTTGACCACTGACTTCCAACATTCACCCATTTCCTCCAGCCTTTTGACAACCCCCTGGTTCAACGTAGACTTGCAACACAGCACCAATCAAGCAGTACCAGACTGTACATACATCTTATCACGAAACAACAAGAAATAAGACCTCGACAACGGCTTAGTCAACCCATCAGCGGCCTGAAACTGAGCGGGAACATAATTGATCATCACCTGTTTTTCCGTGACTTTTTCCCGAACAAAATGGACATCGAGTTCAACATGTTTTGAACGAGCATGAAAAACAGGATTGGCGGCCATGGCTATGGCACTTGTGTTGTCACTCCAAACAACTGGGATGCCATCTACATGAACACCTAAATCACTCATCACAGTTCTGACCCATGTAACCTCAGCAACAGTATCGGCAATACTACAATATTCGGCCTCAGTGGTGGAGCGAGAAATAGACTTTTGTTTCCGAGAGCTCCAAGCAACCAAACAATTGTTAATATACACACAATACCCCGTTGTGGACCGCCTATCATCAAGACAACTAGCCCAGTCCGCATTCGAATATGCAACAATATGCATGCCACTCGTATCCGAAGAAGAAAATAATAAGCCAAAATCCAACGTACCCGAAAGATAACGTAATATGTTTTTGACGGCCTCAAGATGTACCTCACATGGTTTATGCATAAATTGCGCAGCTTTGTTAACCGCAAAGGCGATGTCGGGACGAGTGTGGCAAACATACAACAACGCGCTGACAATGCTACGATATTCTTGTTCATCAAATACGGGGCTGCCACCATCTTGAGTTAATTTAGCCGTGGACACCATAGGAGTAGGAGTGGCCTTGCATTGCAACATATTCGTGCGACCAAGAAGTTCCAAAATAAACTTCTTCTGACTTAATAAAATGCAATCATCCTTGCGAACAACCTCAATGCCAAGAAAGAAAGACAACAACCCAAGATCCTTAAGAGCAAATTTGGTATTCAAGCTTGTAATAACATCTTCAACATGTTGTATGGACTACCCGGTGACAATGATATCGTCAACGTACACTATCAAGTAAGTGGCGATATCGTCTTTGTCACACACAAACAATGAGGCATCAGCTTTGGATTCACGAAATCCAATGTGCAAGAGATACACACGAAGTTTGTTATACCAATTGCGAGGCGCTTGCCGTAATCCATACAAGGCTTTTTGAAGCCGACAAACTAGCTTAGTACCATTACCACTAGTTTGCTCAAAACCCGGAGGTTGGCGCATATAAACTTCCTCATGAAGTTCACCATTCAAGAATGCATTATTAACATCGATTTGACGAAGACTCCACTTGTTAGTTACCGCCAAGGCTAAAATAATATTGAGTGTTGTAAACCGAACCACCAGACTAAATGTGTCTTCAAAGTCTTGTCCCGAAATTTGCGAAAATCCTTGAGCAACAAGACGTGCTTTATATCTCGAAACCGACCCATCCGGATTTCGTTTAATCCGAAACAACCACTTGCAGCCCACACAATGACGATCTTTGGGCAACTCAACAAGAGACCATGTCCCATTATCCACAAGGGCATTATATTCACTAAGTACAGCCGCTTTCCACTCTGGTATACTCATGGCTTGTGTAATATTCGTAGGAACAACATCAGCTAGATTCGACGTCGCAGAATACAATTTTGGTTTGAAAATCCCACGTTTACTTCGTGTAACCATCACATGTCGATTGGATAAATCCATGTTTGGCCCAGCAACATCAGTAACCAGCGGGCCTGCCAAGCCAACAGAATCCATATCCAGCACACAATCCGCAGGCCCACTCGGACCAGCATTATCAGATAACGAGGGCCCAACAGCAGCTGAAGCCAACTCATTCACCACTGGGCCAACTAAAGGACCATCAGTAACAACCGCACACCCAGCAGGTCTACTAGAACCATCGAACACCGCACCTGCACTAGCGTCAGAGCAACCAGCAGCCTCTGCACTATGCACAGGTCTGTCAGCAAAACCAGTAGCAGTGGTGCAAACATCAACATCAACAGGCGAATGAGGGGGAGACGCAGATGCACACGGGACAGAAGCAGAAACTATTGGATCAACATCACGATCAGCGGATGAAACGGACAAAATTGGAGACTTTTGTCCACTAGGCCCTGCATCATCACTCACAACCCTTGGAGCAGCAGGCTTAGACCCACTACGCACGGGCCCAACTAACGGAGCAGACCGAAACACAGTAGGGGTGGCCTTCACCGGTTCACAAAGCCGACGAGGACTGCTAGCAAACGGAAACACGTATTCATCAAACACCACGTGTCGAGAAATAATAGTCTTACCCTCAGGAGTTAGGCACTGGTATCCTTTGTGATGAGGACTGTATCCAAGAAACGTACACTCTTGAGAACGAAATTCCATCTTGTGCTTTTGAAAGGGACGCAAGCACGGAAAACACCGACACCCGAACACCTTCATAAAACCGTAATCAGGAGCACGTTGATAAAGCCGTTCAAACGGAGACACACCGGCTAGAACCTTAATGGGAAGACAGTTAATCAAATAGACAGCCGAAACAACAGCAAAAGCCCAAAATTGGAATGGCATCTTTGCTTGAGCTAAAAGTGTTATGGCAAGATCAATAATGTGTCGGTGTTTTCGTTCGACAACCCCATTTTGTTCAGACGTGTGGGGGCATGTAACACGATGATGAACACCCAAATTGGCAAGCTCACGAGAGAGACTGCGAAATTCGCCACCCCAATCGCTTTGAACCGCCTTGATCTGAGTACCAAACTGAGTTCGAACCATTTGATCAAATTGTTTATAAGCAAGGAGAGCCTGAGATTTATGCTTAAGCAAAAACAGCCAAGTATTACGTGAATATGCATCAACGAATGAAACATAATACGAATATCCAGCAGACAAAACGTGCGATGGTCCCCATACATCAGTAAACACAAGCTCAAACGGTTTATTATACAAAGTACAAGAATCATGAAAGGGTAACCGATGGCTTTTCCCTTGCTGACAAGCAGAACAGAAAAAATCTTTATTTGACTTCAACGAAACATTACATTTATCAAGAATCAAATTCAACGTAGCCTGGGCAGGATGACCCAGCCTACGATGCCACAATTCAACATCAGAATTAACAGAAGTAACAGCAAAGCAACCAACATTAGAAGACACAGACTGACTAGTAGTAGACCTCAGGAAGTCCTCAGCACCAGCCGTAGCTTGTGTATGAAAAGCATACAATCCTTCACTCTCAGCACCTTGCAGCAAAACATCCCCAGTTCGCTCATCACGAACAACACATTTATTTGCATGGAACTCAAAATATACTTCATTATCTCTAGCAAACTTTGAAACCGAAAGCAAATTTTTAGTCACTTGAGGGACAATCAACAAGTTACGTAAAACTAAAGGCCTAGAAGCAGAGGTAAACACAGTAGAACCAACTTTGGAAATTAATAAACCATTACCATCACCAACAACCAGTTTACCTGGTCCAGAGTAGTCAGAACAGTGATGAGCTGTAGAGGCATCAGGTGACACATGATGCGTAGCTCCCGTATCCACAAACCACGATTCAGTAGAGCTAGAAGACAACGAACTACCAGAGTTACATTGAGTGCAGCCATTAACCAACCCTGCAGTGTTACAAACTGGAGTAGCATTAGTATCAACAGCAGATAACGGCACGGAAGAAGAACCATCACCGGTACGAGACTTAGAAATATTGGCAGTAACCCCTGCAAAATTCTTATCAAATCTACGATAGCACCGATCCACGAGGTGCCCTAATTTACCACAGAGTTGACACTGGAATTTGTTACGAGACCGACCTCTGCCACCATTATTAGGAGGGTTTCGAGTATTACCAGCATTGAAGCCAGGCTGAGAATCAGAGGGTAATGTATATTGGACATTATGAGCGCTCATAGGAACCGGCAGATGATTGTCATACATAGCATGTTGAGCTTCCGCGTCCACAAGTGTTGATGTAACACTATCAAGCGTGAACGGAACCCGGCTGGACGTAATGACCGCAACAAAGGGACGATATTCCACTGGCAGACCATTCAAAATAGAGGCCACATGCTCCGTTGTAGACACAGGACTTCCACAAGAAGCCAACGCATCACATATCTCTTTAACCTTAGAGATATAAGCATGCATACTTAAGTCCCCTTTTCTGATGGATCGAAGACGGAAATGGAGACTCATGATAGTCGTGGTTGATCGACTGCTGAAATACTCGACGACAATCTTCCAGATCTCTGCGGAGGTTTCCGCACCAACAAACTGCGATAAAAGCGCCGGATTCATGGTGGACAGTAACCATGATGCTAGGGCACTGTCCTGAGCAATCCACTCTTCGTACTCGTCGTTCGGAACTTGAACACCAGACGTCGAGCGCACCATGGCCGGCGGAGCCACATACGTGCCGTTGAGAAACTTCTCGATGCGGTGACTCCGAACAGTAAACAAGACTTGCTGTTTCCAAACAAGAAAATTAGTCTCATCTAAGAGAACATTAACCCTCTTGTTGGTGAAAGCACGCCCGCCACCACCAGATCCACCAGAACCAGAGCCATCATCTTCACCGGAACCAGGAGGAACAACGGCCGGCATGATCAGATTTAGCGAGAGAACAAAAAAAGAAAGGAGAAGCAAACTAAAACCAGAAACCACCAGATCAGAGAGAAAGGAAGCAGAAGCAACGAGAAGAATAGGAAACGATCTGGGCGAATGATACCATGATGATCTGTCAAGCACAGATAACAAGAAATTAAAGGAAGGCTCTAGAAAAGAGAGCACATATGTATATTCTCGAAGAGAGAAAAGAAAAGAAATTAAAAATATCGGCCTTTCATTATTGAGAAAAGACTCAAATCACGGATGAGGCCAAGGGTATCAAACCCATGTTTATATAGCCCATTTAGTATAACAGATCTGGTATTTGAAACAACCAGTCTGTTACAACCGCAGGCTTCAACAACTCTAACAAAGAGAGGCCCACACTAACAGATTATACTAACAGCTCAAACGGTCAAAAGATAACAACTTTGACCACTAACTTCCAACAATCCCAAACCCCAAATCTCTCCCACCCTCCCCGACACCGACGTAGGTGGTGGCAGCTGCTGCTCGGTTTCATCGCCGATCATCTCCTCTCAATCTCCGTTGCTTTGGTTGATTGTCCTTCTATTAAGATGGTTGGACCGGCACCGTTTGTAGATATTGGCAAAAAAGCCAAAGACCTCCTCACAAAAGATTACAACTTTGACCAGAAGTTTACTCTTACAAATTACAATCCTGCACCGTTTGTGGAACTTTGACCAGCTTCAAAGCCTCTGGCCTAGACGGTCAGCACCGTAACAAGTGAGAGTCTGTCGTTCATCTCAAGCACCGGTAAGTGTGGGAGAGATTTGGGATTTCGAGTTTAGGATGTTTGAGTTTTATTTTTGTATTTTTTGTATTTAGTAATAAATAAAATATAATTTATTTTTGTTTTAAATTAATTTTTATATTTAATAATAATAATAATAATAATAATAATAAAATATGTCAAACCATAAATATTAATAAAATAATTTAAAATGATCAAAATAGGTCAAAAAGTAAAGTTCGATGAGTAAATTGATCATTTTAAAAGTTTAGTGACCAAAAAAAGTCAAAGAGCAAAGTTGATTGACGATTTAGGTATTCTACCCTAAAAATTTTAGATTCAATCAATTTTCACGTCCAAAAAATAACAATTTAGAGACAATTTAAAGGTTATGGTCAAAATGACAAAAATAATGAATGTTAGGGGCTAAATTTAGAGACGATTTAGGGAGGCTACTGGTTTTCGAAAAAAGAGGAGTTTTTTTGTTTTGTTTTAGTTTTCGGGTTGAGGGTAACAAAGCTTTTTCTCTCTCTTTGGTTTAGATTCATGGCTACTGGCGTCGTTTTACGACGAGAGCAGCGGCCGCTTCGAGAAACCCTAACTGAAGGGTAACATAGAAGGGGAAATAGGTGAAAATTTTCTTTTTTTCTTTTTTTCTTTTTCTCAGTTTCAAAATATAAAATGCCAAAAGCTTTTCGAAATGCCCAAAACACGTCTTTTATAGCGTTTTTAATGTTTTACAATGGTATAATCTCTGATATGGTCCCTCCGTGTTTCCAAAATATCCCCTTAGGGGTTTCTTCTTCTTTAAATTATGTCTCTAGTCCCTACTTGTTTTTCGATTTGTTCAAATTCACCCCTGGTCTGTCTCCACTGATTTTCCCGTGGGCCAATTGCACATTTAGTCCCTATTCTGTTAATTTCAATTCATTTTCATCCTTGAAATATGGGAATCGGGCCTAATAATAGTTTAAATCCGCCTTTTTTCTCCTTTTTCTTATCGTTTTTTATGTGCTCATCCAATGGCAATTTTATTACATTAACAAATAAGGTAAGTTAGTAATACAAATGGAAACGGTGAAGTAGAGACATTGCAGCAAATCCCATTAAGGTAATGAATGGAAGTGCTGGACTAACCAAAACAAATGTATAATAACAACATTTTTGTCAAGGTAAACGCTTGTTTCGATAAAAAAAAGGGGGGGGGGGTCGAGGATTTGGCTAAGGGGTTTCATGCCGACGGTGTCCGAGGTGCCTCTGTTACGAGAATTTCCGGTGCAGCTTTCCTCATCATTTTCCAAGATGCAACTTTCGAATTTGTAGAGATTGAGTTTAGAGAAAGAATTGTAAGCCAACTTTAAAGTAGTAATTCACGTATGATCTAATATACATGTATGTATGCATGTGTGTCTCAGTATATTCCTTTGCTTGCAGGAGGATTTCTCCATAACTGTCATGGAAAAGATTCTTCACAACAACTCCTGTCAATATAGCTATTGGGAAATCTTATAACACTGAAAGGAGTTGTTGGACAAATTCACAAATATCATGTGAATTGTTAGGGGCTAAATTTTAAGCCCTATTTCAATCATGTGAATTGTTAGACTCTTATTTGAACAAATTCACAAATATCATGTGAATTGTTAGGGGCTAAATTTTAAGCCCTATTTCAATCATGTGAATTGTTAGACTCTTATTTGAACAAATTCACAAATATCAGACTCTAATTCGACCATTAGAACATTGGTTACTCACCTTCTTTTTGCATAGCGTTAGTGATTCAAGCCCAATCTTTGAGCCCAATTTCTTCATCCCAAACCCTTCTCTTTCTCCAAAAACATGTCGAATATAAAGAATTATAACAGCTAATGAAAATAGTGAAGTAGAAACATTTTGTTCAAAAATAAATAAAGAAGAGTGTAGAAACATTGGTCCTTTTTAGGGCCAAATTTATTATCTTTGTTTTATCTTTCTTACTTTTTGGGATGCCTTTTTTATTAATAAAGTTTCTCAAATTTACCTACAATCAGTTGATATAGTGAGATGAGACGCTAGGTCCCTTAAGCAAGATAAAAAGTTCGAATCGTGGCATTATGAATGAAGAAAATTGGATTGATAGGATCACCCCATATTTATTCTAAACTCGATCTAAATTAGTCGGCCAATAAAACAGATACCATCGATTAAAAAATCTCTAGCTTAGTAAACAAATAAATATTATTTTTAAATACCACTGGACCGAAAGAGTTGTCCAATAAAAAATAAAATAAATATAATATAAAAAGAAAGTATTTTTTATCAATTAATTTTAATCAATTTTTTTTTATAAAAAAGAGTAATCTTTATCAATGGTCCCTTTCGTTTAGGATGTGTTCTATTTTGGTCGCCAGAATTCAAAAAAGATTATTCTGGTCACTTACGTTTAGAATTGTTTTTATTTTGGTCCCTTAGTCGTTAGTCTCCGTTACTTAAAAAAATTAATTTTTAATTTATCCTCAAACTTTTAAAATTTTATTTTTCACCATCTTTCCGTTACTTATTTCAGGGACCGGTTAAACCAAGCCATATCAGGACAAACATACTTTTGATCAGTTCAAAACCATGGATGCCATGTTGGATCCATCATGCACAAATTTCTCAGCAGCAAGGCAGCATCCACCAACTCTGTAACACCCCTCTGCAGTGATTGCGGTGGGTCCATTACATTCAGTTCAAGACAAATTGTCACTATAAATTTCAATTATTAAATTTAATATTGACACTAATGTAATAGTGACAGAGTTATTAGTGATGAAATACATGAAAATTGTCACTAATATAATAGTGAGAATTATTAATGATGACCTGTGACGACTTAGAAAAATGGTCACTATAAATTTCAATTATTAAATTTTTATATTTTTAGTGACATTTTCAATGTCACTATAATTTTTATATCTATATGTATATGTTTTACATAAAATCACACACAAACTAAATGCCTGAAGGTAAGCATTGCTGAAATCATTGTATGGCAATTAGACCAGAAAAAAAATAAGAATTTCTGCAGTTAAGCATTGTAAAACATTTTCTGTTTCCGTTTCGAAAGAAGATATATATGTTTCTGCAACATGGTGACATGTGATTTCAAATATAAGATAAGAACCAGTTCGAAACTCATATCGGAAGATAGTTCCCTACCGGACAGCTAGGAAACATCAGTCTAACATATTTAGTATGTCCTTCCAGGTAATAAGAGTGCTTCCCGCTGGCTCCTACGAGCAGAAACTTGCCTAAATGCCTTTAAAACATCTGCATCAAAAGAAAAAGAACCGATTCATGTTAACAGTAAAGATGACATTAGAGTGAAACCCGAAGTTCGATATCAGATATATATGGCTTTGAGATTATGACTATAGGCAAGGGAATTCATCTGCTGATGCATGACAGAATTGGATTTAATGTTAAGCACTGCAAATGGAATGATTAATAAATACTTGATGGTCATATCTTTTCGGATTTTGATACGGCTCAAACGTCTGTAACAAGACTGCAGGCCGGGAAAACAGACATAGATAGACATAAATCTTCAACATGATGCCATTACCTGTTTCTAAAACAAAGATATGAGAATTAAATGCAATTAGCATGGTGAATGCTGCATGACAAGGCATATTAAAGCTAATTAGCCAATGGTTTGTGAAACCAATCTCTTAGGCCTAAGCCCTTTGGTCAATTCCGAACAGTATAGGAAGCGCGAAGTTCCGTCCAAATGTAGCAACTAATTGACTTACTACCAGAAAATTAATAGTACCAGAGCAAGAGTCATCTCAATTACCGACATTACCGATCAAAAATATGTGATATCCGAGCACCATGTGCTATATGCTTCAGTGATTGGTTGCTAAGGGTTTAGCTATATGTTACACGCAATCTTTTCAGGTAAACAACGGTACTTATTGATTGTAACGGCACCTGAAAGTTTGTTTGTTTGCTCTGATGGCAGTATAGGATACTAGAGGAAAGTGTGTCGTGTGCTAAAAAGGGAAGCACGATACAACTCAGGACTGCAGCATTGCAGTTCAACAGACTTATGATCTATGAACAGAGTTACTTAGAATCCATAACCTCAGATATTCTTTGAGCTCTGATCTAGCCATGGCACTTTAGAAATGACATATCCATTTGAATCTTTATCGATTCATACTTTATCGTATGGTTAACTTGTGATTCAAGAAAGGTGCATCACTTAAGGTCCTATACATAGCTTGTCAACAGGGTTACCGAGTAAACACATAATCAATTGGCCTTTATAACAACAGGATATTCCCATCTCAGTAACCTTAATCAGTTAAAGAATCAGTCGATTTAACGCATGACACGTGTGAAAAAGACTCTAACAAGCGATCGTCCTCTGTTTTTTTTCTTGTCGGAATATGTCCTTGATGGGCTAGACTATGACATACGATACTCAATAAATTTCTGTTCAAAACACGACACATGTGATTAAAGTATTGTCGTGAAGCTGTCGGGCGGCTCTAAAAGAAATACCAAACAACTGCATCGTGCACGCCGGGCACGTGTTAAAGAATGACAGAACCGGCAACCTAAATAACATAGCAATGAATAATGCATGCATCATTACCTCCTTATAAGTGGAAGTTTTCATGAATAAAGCACATTATCTGTCAACACAAGGTTAAGCTAACAGTTATCAATCTCGGTTTCCACTTGAACTAATATAAGTGCTTGAACTTACATTATTCAGGAACTAGATGAGCCCCGATCCACGATCAGCCATGTCGGAGGTGGCCAAAACATAGCCAGATATTCCGGGAAGAGTTCAAGAGGACCGCTAGACTGATCTGCTAAGTTGAACAATCCGACTTTTCCATTCTTGAACTCCCAAAGTTCATCGTTGTCATTGTCTTCTTCATATCGTTCTTTGTTCAAGAGATGCTCGATATCGGTTATTTCATCGACATAAACAATGCAGTTCCCACGGCAACCTTTGGAGTATTGAGCTGAAAAGGAAAATGAACAATCAGTGCTCACGAAGAACACTTGATCACCCAAATCATTCACCTCCACCCAATCATACTTATTCTGCTGATGAACACCACAACAAGGGATCCGTTTGTAAACTCTGAATTTCACCGGTACATGATCGTCTCCGGTTTCATTAACGAAACCATCAATTTTTCGATGATAATAAACTTGATCACCGCAGATATCGAAGTCTCGCACAACCAAGTAAAGCTGACCACAGGATTCCACGAAATATCTTTCACATTCCGGGGCCATTGGATCCAGAGGTGAGCGAATCTCTTCCAAATATCTTGAAACATGGCAGAATTAGACCTTGGCAGTCCTTCGAATTTGTTCTCAATCAATATACAAACAAAGCTTCATGTTGAGAAATGAAATTTAAGATAATGAAATTTAATATACAAAAAAAATTAATATTCATCTTGGGGTAACACTTAAACTTGAGACACTGAAAATCTGATTCGATGTTTAATATAATGTAAATGTTCCTGTTTCATTTTTTCTACGACTAGAGTTACACCTTTCGTTTTTGTAGGGATTGAGTTTAGAAAAAAAATTGTAAGTCGATCTTAAAGCAACAATTCATGCTTGATATGATATACATGTATGCATGCATGTGTGTTGTAATACCCATTTTTGTCCGGGCCTAAACCCAAACCAGCCCAACCCAACATTCAAATTAAATAATAAATAAGCCTTTATTTACAACCCAATCTAACATAAACCTAAAAAAACCCTAATCCTAAACACCCAAACCCTAGCCGCCACCAACCCCTCATCTGCCAAGCCACGCCGCCGCCAACCGTTCGAGCCGCCGCCAACCGTTTGAGCCGCCACCGTCTCGACAACCAACCAGCAGCCGCCACGTCACCCGCACCGCCCAAACCTGAAAAAGCAGAAAATTTTGTCAGAACCACTTGTTTTTCTTTTCATTTCTAAGTGGGTATTTAAAACCCAAATCAAAATGTAATGGGATCAGTTTTTGGGGGGTTCGAAATAAAAAACCAGAAAAAATTCTTTTCGTTTCACTATTCAGAGCAAATAACGCAGAAAAAGAAGAGGTTCGATCAACAAAAAATAAAATAAGGTACAAAAAATAATGAACAAATATTTCGGTTTTTGCTAGATCTATTCGTATAGGGTTAGATCTAACAAAAAATAAGGTTAGATCCAAGAAAAAGGAAAAAAAACGAACCTCGAGCTTCATTTTCATCATCTCCGGCGACCACAGACGGTGGTGGCCGTTGCCGGTGAGCGGCGGCGCACGGCGGCGCTCGCGGACGTCGACGGCCAGCCACCGGATAGCGCAGAGAATTTTGAGAGAGTCTAAATATTTTTTTTCCTTTACCACACACAAATGATTTTTTGTCCAAAATAGGGTATTTATACCCATTCCAAACGACGTCGTTTTGGCCCTCTGGTGACCCGCGTAGAAGCCCGACCCGAGAAGGAGAACCCGCGTGTTTTTGTTGGTTAATGGGGAAATTGCATTTTTGGCTCCTCAATTTTCATATCCTTTAATTTGCTTTTTATTCCATTTCGGTCACTATTTTTTTTCTCTTTCCCTTTCAAGCTTTATTACTATATATTTGTTATTATTATTCGTTCTTTCATTAAATTAGTTTAGCATCAATATACCATTATTATTTATTATTTTTATTGTTAATATTATTACATAGTAATATTATTTGTAAAAAGGGGTATATATGTATTATATAAGGCTATATATACATATATATATATATATTGTATTCTTGTATATATTAGTTTAGCATCAATATACCATACTAAATCAACACGGTACCAATTTTGGGCGTCGTGGGGGTGCTAATCCTTCCCCACGCGTAACCGACTCCCGAACCCAAATATTTTGAATCTCTGATTGATTTTTAACGGTGTCTGGCCTACCATAGTGGCCGGTGGCGACTCCACACTCATTTTTCCATTTTTCTACTTCCCCCATTTTCAAAATATTTTCCAACACCATCGTTTCTTCAAAAATCAAAAACCCTTTATCACAGATGGCGACTCCGCTGGGGACACTTTTAAGAGAGTCAGGCCAATGTTGATTTTTTGTTGTCTTGCAAGAAAGTAAAAATTCGATTTTTAATTTAATTTTTAATCTCTTTGCATTCAAGCATGAGCTATTCGGGCTCCGAAACCGTTAAGTGGGAGTGATTACTTTGTCTCGTGGGGTGGCCACCTCCGTATAATGTTGTAATTCACTTTCGGGATATGATCCTTATATTTCGTGGGGTTTACGCCCTCGTATGGTATAAGGACTCATATCCTCCCGAATCGATGTCCTATTATCTTAGTAGGTAATAGCGACAGTTCGGGTACCCTTTAATACTCTAGATCCTAATTGCATATAGTGGCCCATAGAGCCTACCTTTTAGAGTCATACCGAAACTCTGCCCATTTAGCAGTCACCCTGTTAGGTCTTGCTTACTTGTTTATACCTTCATTTATTATTTGTGTATAGTTTTTTATTTGTTTTAATTTTATTTATTTATCGTTAATTTGTTCATTTATTCGAATCTGAACTGACCTATTTTCTCTCTTTTTAATCACTTCATATTATATTCATTCATTTTGCATTGATTGCATGACATCATTATTATATTTTAATTTTGCATTTCACAAGCATGAAGTACTGATTCACAATTGGTTCTCAGCAAAAAAAAATTTATCATCGGGAGAAAATTGGGTACCTAGATATCAATGCAACATTCAAAGTTGTGAATAAATCCCGTGAATTCAGAAGCTGAGCTATGAGAACCATATTTGAATCTGTACCTTTTCATCTAAGATCTGCACCTTGCATTTACATGCATTCATTTTTGAAATTTTAAGACTGATTCTTGGGATGCCCCGTGACAGTGATACTGGATAAAACGAAAAGCCAACCAATTCAGCACCCCTACGGAACCCGACAAAAAACTAAAATGGTGAACGAAGACAGATTAGACAGAATTGAGCAAACTCAAAGAGACATGCAAGCGGATTTGGCTAAAAAGATGGAGGACCAATTAGTCAAGGCACAACAAGACATGATGGAACAGTTCAAGAAAACTCAACAAGACACACTCGGCCAAATAGCACAAATGTTGGGATTTAAGCTTCCTGAGCCAGGAGAGACATCTGTTGTAAATCCCACGATAAAACCCATGGATAGGGATGAAGGTCCTACATATCCTCCGGGGTTTACTCCTACACATGTTAGGATTCAAACTGACCCTCAGGTAATACTCTCTCGAGGAAAAGCACAACTTCATCAGGCTGGTGCCTCTTCCCCTATTAACTTAGCCTCTGCTTCAGAAAACAAGCCCAGGGGCAATGAAGTCGAAAACTTTGTCTCCGAAATGGACCAGTTGATCGAGACCGAGAAACCCATAATTGAAACCTCAAAAGAGACCGAGGATCGTTGCAAGCGACTCGAAGAGAAGATGGAAGCTATGGAGGTAGTTGACACTTTTGTTGGTTTTGATGCCAATGAACTTAGCCTTGTCCCAGATTTGGTGTTACCTCCTAAGTTTAAAGTCCCGGAATTCGAGAAATATGACGGGACGAGTTGCCCCCGTGCTCATCTTACCATGTTCTGCCGAAGGATGACAGGGTATGGTAGAGATGACAAGTTATTAATCCATTGTTTCCAAGATAGCCTATCAGGATCTGCCACTAGATGGTATAATCAGTTGAGCCGACATCAAATAAAGTCATGGAAAGACTTGGCCAAGGCTTTTCTAGCACAATACCAACATATCAGTGATATGGTGCTAGACCGTTGGACCCTACAACACATGAAGCAAAAGTCCAATGAAAGCTTTAGGGAATACGCTCAACGCTGGAGGGACATGGCTGCACAAGTTCAACCCCCGCTTGGCGAGAAGGAGACAGTGGTCATATTTATCCAAACACTGGAAGGCCCGATTCTAGACCGCCTCATAGGAAATGCAACTACCAATTTCGCAGATCTAGTGCTATCAGGGGCGCTCATTGAGAATGCCATCAAGAACGGTAAGATTGACGTCGGTGGAGGTTCATCCCACAAAAAGCCCTCGTATGGGAGGAGAGACAATGAAGTAAACGCTTCAGAGGTTTGCAATGTTAGTTTCTCGAAACCTGTGATAGTGACACAACCCAAAGCTGCGAGTCCTCAGGGTTCCTCAAGCCAAGGTTCGGGACAAAGGAGGAATACAGAAAAGATAGAGTTTACGCCACTACCAATTTCTTACGGAGAACTGTACAAACAACTGTATAACAACCATTTGGTGGCACCATTCCATGAAGATCCAGTACAACCTCCTTTCCCAGCATGGTATAATGCCAATGCAAATTGTGACTATCACGCGGGGCAAGTAGGCCACTCGATCAAGACCTGCATAAGCTTCAAAAGGCTCGTGGAAAAATTTATTAAGCTTGGGGTGGTAAGTTTTGAAGACTCAGCTGGACCATCCACAAACAAGAATCCCCTACCGAAGCATGAAAGCGCCTAGTATGCCAGTGATGCCCCTTTCCATTTTTAAATGATATTATATGAAAATAGCCCATGTTTGACGGGCCTAGATATTGCACTGTTATGACCATAGTAGGTCCATTGTAGTTTTCATCTCTTTTAAAGTGATGACTTTTTGTATCTCACTTCCCAATATCAATGGTGGTGAGAATCTTTTGTGAGAGCCAAAAACTACAACCTTTAATAAAAGTGTCTTTTGTTCGTCTTAATCTAATTGTACTTGCACATAATGTAAACCAAGAGTTACATCACGACCATAACACGAGGCATCAAGAAAAGGCAATCGAATCCAAGAAAAGGCTAGGGGCATCATCGTCGAGTACTGTTTCCACAAAGGCAAAGATCTGACATCATAGAGTTAGGGGCATCCCTTTAAGGGGCAAAACATAATATGTCATTCACTCACCCATTAAGATCATTTCGCATTAACTGCATACATCATACTTGCATTTAAGTCACCATGCATTTAGACATATCACATGCATCCACAACACATTCATTTGAGCACACGAACAGGTCCAAGGAAGAGACCAAAGAACCTCGACTATGGGGGCAACAACATGATGGCAAACTTTTAGCCCCAAAGGAGGCCGAATACGCAGAAGCGTAAGCATCCAAAATCTTTGAACAAATACTGACTAGTGTTTTCTCTCCTTTTCAGGTCAATACTCTTTGTTATGGAGTAGAAGCTGAAAATTTCCAAATCTAGCCTCTCCGTCAGTGGTGTGGCAAGATAAAAAATCTTTCTGATCTAGCCTCTCCGTCAGTGGAGTAGCAATATCAAAATTCATTCCGATCTAGTCTCTCCGTCAATGGTGCAGTGGATCAAACCTTTTTCAGCTGGATCAAAATTTACATTGAGACTGTGCCTCTTCGTCACTGTTGTAGCTCAGTCAACTCCTGGTCTTGCCTCTTCGTCAGTGTTGTAGCTGGACCACATTTCTAATCCTGCCTCTTTGTCGGTGTTGTAGCTGGATCAAAATTTACCTTGAGACCGTGTCTCTTCGTCGGTGTTGTAGCTCGGTCAACTCCTGGTCTTGCCTCTTCGTCAGTGTTGTAGCTGGACCACATTTCTGATCCCGCCTCTTCGTCGGTGTTGTAGCTGGATCAAAATTTATTTTTTAGACCGTGCCTCTTCGTCGGTGTTGTAGATCGGTCAACTCCTGGTCTTGCCTCTTCGTCAGTGTTGTAGCTGGACCACATTTCTGATCCTGTCTCTTCGTCGGTGTTGTAGCTGGATCAAAATTGATTCTTTAGGACCGTGCCTCTTCGTCGGTGTTGTAGCTCGGTTGAATCTTGGTCTTGCCTCTTCATCGGTGTTGCAGCTAGACCAAACTTTACTCCTCGGATGTTACCTTAGAATTATAGTTAGAAAAAAAGAAAAAGAAAGAAAGAAAAAAGTAAACAAAAAATCAAAGAAAAATGAAAAAAGAAAAAAAGAAGAAAAAAGAAAAAAATTAAAAAGGAGAATCAAGGAAAAAAAGAAAAAAGATTAAAAGAAAAAGGAAAAGAAAAAAAGGAAAAAAAAAACTTCTTCTTCGATCATGTCTTTTCGTCAGAGTTGTAGCTTGATCAAGACTTTCTCCAGATCTTGCATCTTCGTCAGTGTTGAGCTGGATCAAGATTTTTGACTTCGACCTTGCCTCTTTGTCGGTGTTGTAGCTAGGTCAAACTTTATCAACTCATGGTCTTGCCTCTTCGTCGGTGTTGCAGCTGGACCAAATTTACTAACCCCCAACTTCAGATCCTGCCTCTTCGTCGGTGTTGTAGCTGGATCAACCTTATTAACTTCAGACCTTGCCTCTTTGTCGGTGTTGCAGCTGGGTCAAACTTTATCAACTCATGGTCTTGCCTCTTCGTCGGTGTTACAGCTGGACCAAATTTACTAACCCCCAACTTCAGATCCTGCCTCTTCGTCAGTGTTGTAGCTGGATCAACCTCACTAACTTCAGACCTTGCCTCTTCGTCGGTGTTGTAGCTGGGTCAAACTTTATTAACTCATGGTCTTGCCTCTTCGTCAGTGTTGTAGCTGGAACGAATTTACTAACCCCCAACTTCAGATCCTGCCTCTTCGTCGGTGTTGTAGCTGGATCAACCTTACTAACTTCAGACCTTGCCTCTTCGTCGGTGTAGTAGCTAGGTCAAACCTTACTAATTCCTGGTCTTGCCTCTTCGTCGGTGTTGTAGCTGGACCAATTTCATTAACCCATGATCCTGCCTCTTCGTCGGAGTTGTAGCTGGATCAAAGCAAGTCCAACAGAAATGTCGGCACAACGTGCTTAAACACGGTAAAGTTTAAGACAATGGACAATTCAAATGTCCATCCAAAATCCATTTTCACGAATGGTTAAAGGAAAATAAATCCTTTAAAAAATCCAATGTCACGATTGGTACAAACTGATTGTACCCAGGGGAATGGTACAACTAGCCCAGAGCAAACGGCTACTGGTAAAGGCAAGTCAAAACCGTTGATCCCTGTGCATTTGGGAAAAATGCAAAAGCAATCTAGGAGCTATGATGGGGATATCTTCTGGATCCAATGTTAACACTTTCGTTCTTGAATTTTGCCTCTTCGTCGGAGTTGCAGTTGAATCAGAGATTAGAACCTACATCATTTCGTTATGTCACCTCAAATCAACTGGATCAAATTTTGCAGACCTTGCCTCTTCGTCAGTGTTGCATCTAAGTCAAATTTTCTCCATATATTGCATCGTCGTCAGAGTCGAAGCAAGCTGAACTCATTTTGTCTCCCTAGTGGATCTCCCCAGTTTGAATATTTTGCCTACAAGAGCGGCCAAGCAGATCAAGTGAAACTCAAGAAACGGTGGTCGGAGAAGAAACTCAAACATGACCAGAAAAAAATGGTTATTCTTTTGTCTTTGCTCTATTCCTGTTACACAGCAATGAGCAAAGAGGGGCAACTGTAATACCCATTTTTGTCCGGGCCTAAACCCAAACCAGCCCAACCCAACATTCAAATTAAATAATAAATAAGCCTTTATTTACAACCCAATCTAACATAAACCTAAAAAAACCCTAATCCTAAACACCCAAACCCTAGCCGCCGCCAACCCCTCATTTGCCAAGCCACGCCGCCGCCAACCGTTCGAGCCGCCGCCAACCGTTTGAGCCGCCACCGTCTCGACAACCAACCAGCAGCCGCCACGTCACCCGCACCGCCCAAACCTGAAAAAGCAGAAAATTTTGTCAAAACCACTTGTTTTTCTTTTCATTTCTAAGTGGGTATTTAAAACCCAAATCAAAATGTAATGGGATCAGTTTTTGGGGGGTTCGAAATAAAAAACCAGAAAAAATTCTTTTCGTTTCACTATTCAGAGCAAATAACGCAGAAAAAGAAGAGGTTCGATCAACAAAAAATAAAAAAAGGTACAAAAAATAATGAACAAATATTTCGTTTTTTGCTAGATCTATTCGTATAGGGTTAGATCTAACAAAAAATAAGGTTAGATCCAAGAAAAAGGAAAAAAAACGAACCTCGAGCTTCATTTTCATCATCTCCGGCGACCACAGACGGCGGTGGCCGTTGCCGGTGAGCGGCGGCGCTCGCGGACGTCGACGGCCAGCCACCGGATAGCGCAGAGAATTTTGAGAGAGTCTAAATATTTTTTTTCCTTTACCACACACAAATGATTTTTTGTCCAGAATAGGGTATTTATACCCATTCCAAACGACGTCGTTTTGGCCCTCTGGTGACCCGCGTAGAAGCCCGACCCGAGAAGGAGAACCCGCGTGTTTTTGTTGGTTAATGGGGAAATTGCATTTTTGGCTCCTCAATTTTCATATCCTTTAATTTGCTTTTTATTCCATTTCGGTCACTATTTTTTTTCTCTTTCCCTTTCAAGCTTTATTACTATATATTTGTTATTATTATTCGTTCTTTCATTAAATTAGTTTAGCATCAATATACCATTATTATTTATTATTTTTATTGTTAATATTATTACATAGTAATATTATTTGTAAAAAGGGGTATATATGTATTATATAAGGCTATATATACATATATATATATATATTGTATTCTTGTATATATTTTTTACGTTTATATATGTATTACATGTCGATATCATATATATTGTACATATTCAATATTATTGTTCTCATTAGTAAACTTTGTATATTATATACGTATACTTCTTTTTAATTATATTATTATTATTATTATTATTATTATTATTATTATTATTATTATTATTATTATTATTATTATGTATTCTTTCCCCTTTTCTTTTTATATGTAAACATGCTTTAAATATATAATTAAGGAAGTAAATTAAATATATATAGTATAATTTAGAATTTATCATTAACATATAGATATAATATTTTATTGATTTTATACCTTATTTAGATTGTTTGCTCATATAATTCCCTATTTAATTTTATGTACTTATTTGTGCATATTTTATACCTCATATATATATGATAATATGTGTATATTATTTTACTATATAATATATGTGTATTGTAAACACATAATAATAATATGTATATATATATATATATATATATATATATATATATATATATATATATATAACTATGTAAATTATGCCATGTTATTGTCACATATAGTACTTTCTTTTTCGAATATATTTTTGTATTTATTTTAAAAATTTGTTTTGGTATTTAAGGGATATTTTCCACTTTATTTCGGAAACCGATTTGAAAGTGGTATCCTGACCTATTCAGGTGTCATCTTCCTCGACTATCGTAAATAAAGAAATATTCTCCTTAGATTTTTTTTGGGATTAAAAATTAATTAAATTTGAATTTTTTTATTTTTTGCAAGACCATACTAAATCAACACGGTACCAATTTTGGGCGTCGTGGGGGTGCTAATCCTTCCCCACGCGTAACCGACTCCCGAACCCAAATATTTTGAATCTCTGGTTGATTTTTAACGGTGTCTGGCCTACCATAGTGGCCGGTGGCGACTCCACACTCATTTTTCCATTTTTCCACTTCCCCATTTTCAAAATATTTTCCAACACCATCGTTTCTTCAAAAATCAAAAACCCTTTATCACATGTGTATTAATGTATTCCATGCTTGCAGGAGGATTTCTTCCATGACAATCATGGAAAAGATTCTTCACTAGTAATACTAACAAATCCTTTAAATGTGATATGATTTTCCATCAGCTAAGTTCACACTTTCTATTGAACAATTTAATAATGAAGTCTGCACTGTCTTATACGTACAATTAACTCTGTAAAAGCTTTCATGGCGTATATATATGTATGTTTAACTTTGTAAAATATATAGATAGATAAATATAGAGTATGTGATTTTCTTGAAATTATGCTTCATTTAACATTGTATATGACTAGCAAGAGGAGAATTACAATCCCTTTGTATTACCTCATACTTACTAAACATTGCTTTTGAATAGTGTCATTATTAACATTTAAGACTGAGATTTTTCCTCTTCTTCCCAAAATTGATTTTCTTACTCCCAAAATTGACCCTAACACAAACAAATACATAGGCAATAACATGACAAAGAGCAAGCATGTAATCGACACTTGGGCTCGATTTATGGTCTCATTTCAACCATATATCAAATTTGCAAAGCATAAGAGAACCGTATAGAAACACCCACTCTCCTTTCTAGCTTATCCATAGCTGATTTCGAGTATCTCATCGAAGAAGAGCTTATCAATACCAATCTTGCTGGTATGAACTTTTAAGAGAACTCTCTTGCAATGCTAAACACCACGGTACTTGCGTCAGTGTTCTTTAATTTGGGGTCGTATGCAACTATTGGAGAGGTCATATTCCTATGCCACCAAAATCTCCTACATTGCCAAATCAACTCCTCTTCCTTGTTAATTTTACTACGAGGAAACCTTTTCATTCCTAAATCGTCACTCATGATATGATGAAGGAATGGAAAGGTTTCCTGTAGGATAATTAACATGGAAGAGGAGTTAATTTGGAAAAGTAGGAGAGTTTGGTGGAGTAGAAATTTGGATTCTCCAAGAGTTACATACGAATCGAAATTAAAGAACACTAACACGAGTATCGTGGTGTTTAGCAATGCAAGAGAAGAATTCTCTTAGAAGTTCATACCAGCAAAATTGGTAATGATAAGCTCTTCTTCGATGGAGAGATACTCGAAATCAGCAATAGATAAGCTAAAAAGGAGAATGGGTGTTTCTATACAGTTCTCTTATGCTTTGCAAATTTGACATATGGTTGAAATGAGACCATGAATCTTGCCCAAGTGTCGCTTACATGCTTGCTCTTTGTCAGGTTATTGCCTATGCATCTGTCTGTGTTATGGTTAATTTTGGGAGTAAGAAAATTAATTTGGAAGAACAGAAAAAAAAACACTTAGTCTTAAATGTTAATAATGACATTATTCAAAAGCAATGCTTAGCAAGTATTAGATAATGCAAAGCAATTGCAATTCTTCTCTGACTAGCCATACACAATGTCAAAATAAAACACATTTTTCAAAAAACCCACACACTATATATCTATGTACGTATATATATTTATAATTTGAAAATTTTTACAGAGTTAATCATACATATAAGACATCACACGTCTCAGAACTGAATTATTCAATTGAAAGTGTGAACTTAGCTAATGGAAAATCTTATAACATTGAAAGGAGTTGTTGGTTTTAAACAGTGAAGAATCTTTTCCAAGACTGTTATGGAGGAAATCCTCCTGCAAGCAACACATACATTGATACACACATGCATGCATACATGTATATTAGATCTAGCATGAATTACTACTTTAAAATTGACTTACAATTCTTTTGTTGAATTCAATCCTTGCAACAATGGAAGGGGTAACCCTGGCTGTAGAAGAAACATAAACAAGAACATTTATATTATATTAAACTTGGAATCAAATATAAGTTAATTGTAGCCTCTAGCTCGAACAAAATTTACCTTATATAGCGAAAAGTGCATGATCGGCTACGGTTTGAAATATCATGAATAATTTATGGGCAGATAGACTGGGATGTAAGTGAAGCAGAAGCACAAAATGAAACTTTCAAGGCAGAATAATTGAGGCTATGGAAATAAGAGGGAGTTGAAATGGCTAGGTTTGGATGGAATTGAAACATAAGCACAAAAAGGAACATCTAAATCGGAGTAGTTGAATTGATTACTTTGTGAAAGTGGGTTTTTATTGGGGAAATAGGAGATTGGGGATGTAAGTGAAGCAGAAGAACAAAGTGAAAATTTCAAGGCGGAACAATCGAGGCTATAAAAGTAAGAGAGGATCAAAACAATTAGTTTTGGATGTAAATGAAGCAGAAGAACAATGTGAAACTTTCAAGGCGAAATAATCTAGGCTATAAAAGCGAGAGCTAAACGAAACAACTAGTTTTGGATATAAGTGAAACAGAAATATAAAAAGAAATGTTCATGGCGGAGTAATTGAGGCAATAAAAAGATAAGGGGAATCGAAAAGGCTGATTTTGGTTAGGTCGCGTGACTTCCTTCAATTATTAGGTTCTTGTTTTGAGTTGGTTTGAACGGATGTAAGTGAAGTAGAAGCACATATTGAACTTTCAAGGTGGAATAATCGAGGCTATAAAAGCAAGAGGAAATTGAAACAACTAGTTTTGGATGTAAGTGAAGCAAAAATATGAAGAAAAAAAAACGTCCACAATGGTGTAATCCAGGAAAGAAAAAGAAAGAGGAAACTAAAACGACTAGTTTTGGTTAGGCCACGTGATTTCCTTTGGAATTAAAATTTTGTTTTGAGTTTGTTTGAACGGATGTAAGTGAAGCAAAAATATAAAGTAAAATTTTTTGAAGGCGGAATAATCGAAGCCATAAAAGTAAAAGAGAATCGAAACAAGCAGCTTTTGATGTAAATGAACAGAAATATAAAAAGAAACGTCTATAACGAAGTAATTGAGACAATAAAAAGAAAGATGGAATCGAAACAATTAATTTTGGTCACGCTACATGACTTCCTTCAGTTATTATTTTTATTATGAGTTGGTTTCAACTTGATTGATAATAAAAAAATTCAATAGAAAATGATTTTGAACTTGTGATTTTAAGATGATTTTTTATTTGCCTTATGATATTTTAATTAATTATGGATAAATATTTGGCATTACGTCAAAGATTATTACTTGTTACTCATTAAATTAAGTATTAGAGAGCATCCCCAAACTTCAACTCTAACGTTTCAGTCCAAACGTTTTTTTTGCATTGCGTTATCTCTTGGTCTAATTAAAGGAAGTCACGTGGCCTAACTAAAATCAAAGAATAAAAATCTTTTATCTCTTTTTTTAATAGAATTTTTCCGTTCTTTTTCGGTGCCTCACACTAAAAAAATACGTTTAGGGGTTAGAATTAAGGTTTTAGGTAAGGGTTTATGTTTAGAGTTTAGAGAATTTGGGGTGAGTGAATTTTTAGTGTTTAGGGTTTAAGATTTAGAATCTAGGGTTAAGACTTAGAATTTGATTTTTAGTGTTGGGTCATAGATAGAAAGGGGCAAATGATTTTTGTCCCTTTTTTGCGCACCTATTCATGCCCCAAGCTAAAAAAATAGTTTAGGGTTTAGAATTAAGGTTTAGGGAATTTAAGGTATAATATATTTTCAAGGTTTAGGATTTAGGGTTAAAACTTATAATTTATTTTTTTAGGGTTGAAGTATAGAGAGTGGCAGAGGGTTTTGGGGCATAGAAAGGGACAACGAATTTGGGGTATGATGTATTATCTGTTCATACGTATTCTTAACCATTTGACAATGCGCATACACCTTGCAGACAAAGCGGTTTGAACCTCATTCGCCTAAAATGAAAATCATCCGCTTTTTCACTGGGACCACTTGTTGAGTTCGGTGTTGGGGCATAATTATATTTCTTGAAAATTTAAAATTTTGTATATTATAAGTATTTTAATATTTTTTATTGATACTCTAATTTTGTACTCCTAAAATTTTATAATTTTACATCCTTAAAATTTTAATATAACTTAATAAAAAATCACACCCTGACATGAAATTTTCATTTTCGGACTAGTGTTGGCAGTTGAGTAAATACATGAATACTTTGCAAATGTGGGTTTTGATTGGGATAATGAGAGATTGGGGATGTATGTGAACAATGTGAAACTTTTAAGATAGAATAATCATGGTATGAAATCAAAATGAAATTCAAACCGTTGGTTTTAATGTAAGTGAAACAGAAGCATAGAAAGAAACATTCATGGCAGAGAAAAACATAAAATTCTACGTTCGTCCTGTTATTTTCAAACTAGTTTTACAGTTCAGTAAATACATGAATAGAGAAAAATATATTTCTCTGTTTAATGGATCATTTTTTATCTCGGTGAATAATAATTTTGTTAATGAAAACCACGACAACATCAACACGGAAATAACACCTTATCACTTTTGGAATGGCCAATTGTAAAAAAAGAAGGCGCTTGTAGTTCGGTCGGTGGCCGCTTTTGGAATGTCTAAACTACTTGTAATCTTTCAAATATTTAAACTTGAGGCACTGAAAATTTGATTCGATGTTCAATATAATGTAAATGTTCTCGTTTTTTTCCTACGGCTAGGGTCACCCCTTTCATTGTTGCAAGGATTGAATTCAACAAAAGAATTGTAAGTCAGTTTTAAAATAGTAATTCATGCGTCATCTAATATACATGTATGCATGCAGGTGTGTATGTATATATTCCTTGCTTGCAGGAGGATTTCTTCCATGACTGTGATGGAAATGATTCTTCACTCGCAATACCAACAACTCCTTTCAATGTTATAAGATTTCCCATCAACTAAGTTTACGATTTCCATTCCATAATTCAATGTTATAACATCGAAAGGAGTCGATGGTTTTCACCAGTGAAGAATCTTTTCCATGACAGTCGTGGAAGAAATCCTCCTGCAAGCAAGAAACACATTGATACACACATGCATGCATACATGTTTTTTTTTGATCGATAAGCGTATGATTTTATTCGAAGAAGAGAATCATACAACCCCCCATATGCCTCCTTAAAAAACCTCCCTAACCTAAATTGGAGGAAAAAGAGTGCATCATGGGAGGAAAATCACAAGGACATACCCCAATACTGGCCAATAAAACCCTTACAAAATCATCCCATCATCCGCAGTAGCATGAAGCCACGACACTCTATCCACCCCCCCTTTAGCTAACGCATCGGCGAAAGAATTCGCCTCACGGAAAGCATGATGAAAACATACACATCGAAGCTGTAAACATGCATAATCAATCTCACGAAACAGCCCTCTAGACCTCCATGGTCGTTTTTCCTTGTGCAGCACCCAAGATAAAGCTATTCGCGAATCAGATTCGATAATAAACGAACCCTCCTCCTTCCATCGTGAGTCGGCCAGCAAACGAACCGCATACCAAATTGCCCAAACCTCAGCTTCATTCGATTCCATACACCCCAAAGGTCCCGAAAAAACAGCCAACACCACCCCCCTCGCATCCCGTAACACACCCCCACATCCCGCCATACCTGGCTTTCCCCGTGCCGCACCATCCACGTTAAACTTTAGAACACCTTCTATCGGTGGGCACCAATGTATTCCTGCTCTAGGCTTCACTGTGCTCGACGGCAAACACATCACCGGCTGCTCCCACCAAGCAGACTCGGATAGAACCTCACCATGGGCTGAGAATTTAAGCCAATAGAACGACCGAAGCTTGATAAGGAATAGCAACTCATTGACATCCAATTGTTTCTGATTGAATATGACTTCATTCCGCGCAAGCCATAAAGACCACAGTACCGCTGTGCAACCAACCATCCACCACGCTCTCCCTTCTCCCGACAGCACCCCACTAAAACATTGCAAGAGAAAATCCGCAAGAGATTTCGGATTCGCCCAGGCCAGCCCCCACCAACAGCGAAACCCCGTCCACACGCGGTTCGCAAATGCGCATAGGAAAAAAATGTGCTCTTCCTCGTCAACCCCCTCCCCACACCACACACAATTAATTCCGGCTAAAGGCACGCCCCGAATACTAAGCATAGACAACGTTGGCAAACGGCGTAGTTGTACGAACCAAAGGAAGCATTGCACCTTCGGAGGTACTTCAACCTTCCACACATTAAGGCCTTCAAAAACATGATCAGATAGACCCAACGTAGACATCAATTTCATCAAATTCCCCACTGAAAAATGACCAGCCGCATTCGGTTTCCACACCAACACATCTCCTTCACTCTCCCTCAAGAAAAACCCCTTTACAATCGCACGCAACTGGCTTAATTGATGCTGTTCAAAAGAACGCAAATCACGACTAAAAAACAGCAACCATTCCGCATGGTTCAATGTGCCTTGTCGCGCATATTCACATACCACTGCTGCCTTGTTGTTCGCACATCGAAAAATGTTCGGAAAAACCTCACAAAGAGGCTCCTCGATACACCAGCGATCGTACCAAAATAACACCCTTTTCCCGTTCCCTATGTGCCACAAGAAGCAATCGTCACGCAAGAAATTACCCGCGACATCCCCTTCTTGTATCTCGACAATTCTCCTCCAAACGAAAGACATGTGCTGTTTTCCAACCACATTCGGCAGCCTCCCCCTCATTGCAACGCCATACTTAGCTTCCACAATCGATTTCCACAAAGCCTTGGGGGAATCAGCATATCGCCACAACCATTTAGCAAGCAATGCTGAATTTCGAAGCTCAATATTTGCTACTCTAAGACCCCCTGCCTCCTTCGGCCGACACACTTTCTCCCACGCTACTCGGTTCATTTTCCTTTTTAAATCCGTATCGCCCAACAAGAATGCCCGCCGTATCTTCTCAATTTTATTCAATACTGTTTTCGGCACCCGAAAAATGCTCATATAATATAGAGGCAGCGTAGAGAGCACCGAGTTCACTAAAGTCACCCTTGCGGCAAAAGACAAAGAATTCTTTTTCCATCCCGCTAAACACAAACGCATCCGATTAATTACCGGCTCCCAAACCTTACCATTTCGTGGATTAATTCCTATCGGAATTCCCAAGTATTTAAAGGGAAGTTCAGCTCGCACACAACCCAACTCCTTAGCCATCGCCAATGCCACTGTCTCCTCTAATCCCACAGCATACATCGCCGATTTGGCATAATTTATTTGCAGCCCCGAACCATACTCAAAACAAGTCAGCACACGCTTCAAGTTTCTAGCAAAATCAACATTCCCTTGAATGAAAATAACCGTGTCATCGGCAAATTGCAAGTGCGAGAGTCGATAATCCGCAGCCACACTCACACCTCTAATCAGCCCCAATCCCTCCGCATTTACCAAGAATTGATGAAGTGCTTCCGCGACAATCACAAAGAGTAACGGCGACAAGGGATCACCTTGTCGCAATCCCCGTTCCATAGCAAACTCCGGTGTTGCACTACCATTTACAAGTACCGAAAGCCTTGCTGTACCCACACAATTCCGTATCCAAGTCCGCCATCTCACCCCAAAGTTCATCCGATCCATAACATCCACAAGAAAATCCCATTTTATGCAGTCGTATGCCTTTGCAAAATCAATTTTCAGCACTACACCACCTTCACTAAACCGTCGCTTCCTAAGTGAATGAACCACTTCATTGGTTAACAAAATGCCATCAACAATCTGTCGCCCTTTTATGAAGGCAGATTGTTCTTCACTAATCACCGAATGGAGAACTTTTTGAAGTCTACCCGCCAAGACTTTCGCCACAATTTTGTACACCGCGTTTAATAAACATATCGGCCGAAAATCACTAATCACCTGTGGGTTCTCTCGTTTTGGGATCAATACAACAAACGTCGAGTTGGCCCCTTTCGGCAAAGAGCCATGCGCGTGGAACTTCTCAAACAAACGCCCCAAATCATCCTTCAAGAACTCCCATCCCCTCTTAAAAAATGCGAAACTAAATCCATCCGGCCCCGGGGCCTTCGCGCCTTCACAACTCATAATAGCATCTCTAATTTCAGATAACAAAAACTTAGATTCTAACAAATCGGCATCCTCCTTCTCCAGCCTACAAAACCGCACAGCAGCTTCCAACATTCCATGGCAAGGTCGACGAGCAAAATGCTTTCGAAACTCAACCTGAATATGGCGCTTAAGCCTCTCCATATCCTCTACCCATGCACCATTGATCCGCAATCCCATAATCTGATTTTTTCCAGCTCTAAGTTTAGCACTTCGGTGAAAAAATGAGGTATTACGATCCCCCGCTTTTAGCCAAAGAGCTCGCGACTTCTGTCGCCAAACCGATTCCCTGTACTTATGCAGCCTCCACAACTCAATTTTCAGCCGACACATCTCAGCCTTCCGATGTTCTCTATCACCCGATACATCTACCACCTCATCTAGTCGGTCAATCTGTTCCGTCACCTCGCCAATTCTCGTGTCAATATGTCCAAAACAGTCCTTGTTCCAAGTGCGCAAAATTTTTTTCAACTCCCTTAATTTATATTGCATCGAGTGCCCCCCAAATTCAACCGAAATTCGCTCCCATTCTTTCGCCATTAACTCAACATGTTCCTTCTTCTCAAGCCACACATTTAGAAACCGGAACGGACGAGGTCCCCAATCACTATCCTTGTGTCAGGCGAATCGGCGTATGATCAGAAATTCCCCTCGGCAAGACCAATTGATATATCGAAGAGAAGCGATCAATCCACTCCCTTGACACCAAGAACCTATCAAGGCGACACGCCTTGTTCCCCGATCCGAACCAAGTAAACCTCTTTCCCACAACTTTGATATCCATGAGGCCGACGTCCTCCACAAATTCATTGAAATTCTCCATTCCCCTCGATGCATCAACACATCCACATCTCTCTTTCACCTCCCGCACCGTATTAAAATCACCTCCCATGCAACACGGCCCATCTAATTCCCCAACTAGCCCCCGCAACTCCCCCCATACCCGATCTTGAGCTTCAACCTCGCAAGGAGCATACACATTAATCATCCAGCATATCCATTTCTCACTCACCCACTCCCCTTTAATCACAATAAAATGGCGTGCTACCCGAGTTTCTATCTTTCGGAATTTAACACTATCCCAAATTAACATTAACCCCCCTGATCGGCCCACAGAAGGTTCTAAAACAAAATCGAAATTATCCGATATCCACATTTTACTTACCCCATTTGCTGATAGCTGCTCCAATTTCGTCTCTTGCAGCATCACCATCGCACATTGGTGTTGTCGCACTCGGTCACGAACTGCACGACGTTTCGCGGCTGCACCCAAACCGCGAACGTTCCACGACAACACCCGCATCACCACTTGCTATTTATTTTCAATACGCGCCTCAATGATGCGCGCAATGTCCTGAACAACCGCTTCCTCGTTACCTACTGTCGAAGCCCCTATCAACCTGCCCAGATCAAGTGTCTGTTTTGCCTCTTTCAAAATTACCCTCTTCCTATTTACAAAATCTGAATCCGATAAGGATCCATTAGCAACCCCCGTGTCTTCCTGTAGTTTCTTCTTCGGCCTGCCGCGAGCCTTCTTTGTCACTTTCGTCACCGCCTCAGCCCTTTCCTCCGGATTCAAAACACTTATCAAGATATTAGATAAGCTTCTCACCTTACGAAGGACTCCATTATGTTCAATATACTGCGCATCCGAGGCCCTCAATTGTACATGCCCATCATCGATAAACTCCCCCAGCGTTTCCGCAGCATTATACACTGTCTCCTCCCTCTCAGCCAAATTTCCCGGTATTCCCTCTCCTACACAGCAAGTAAAATGATCCATATCGCGGCTTGTGCATTCCCCAATTCGCTCCCTAACCATCAAATCCACCTCCTCAACCGCTGCCAATGAAGTCCCCTGGACACACTCCGCCCTACATACTTCAAGTTGAGCCATATCTAAACTTTTATGCTCGATTGTCCCCTCTCTGTCTATCAAAGCGATCACCTCATCCGACACCCATGAAACATCTCTACTTGGTGAAACCACCCGCAAATCAATTTGTTTTTCATACGCGCATCCTCTCCTTATGACATTGGCATCCAGATTCGAATCAATTTCCTGTACCTCTCTGGAAAATAAATTTGCTTCCTCACCCATAAAACTATCTTGAACAAATGAATTTAACAACGGATCACTGTCATTCGACTTAGTATTTTCCTTCGGAACATGAGCTCTATGCAAACTAGATTCCGAGGATGATTCCATTTCCTCTTCCTCGTCCCTATCCGCTGATCTTACCTCTCTCTCCCATTCTTGCACCCGAATACTATAACACGTCCCCTCTACCTCCAATTCCAGCAACTCATCAATCCTATCGATCTTATTTGTTTCAATTAGAATTCTACTCCACTCAAAAGAGGAAGGGGATATCGTCGACAAGTCTACCTTTACTAACGCTCCCCATTCTTTGGCAATATTTTCGAACATCTCCGTTGCCCACGCGTGAATGGGAATCCCGCTTATAGCGAGCCAAACTCTTCTCGTCGACATATGAATTGTTGTCGCCCATGGGCGTACATCCACAAACCACTTCTCTAGATCATTCCTGGCCATAATGTCTATCTTTTCCCCCGCGTCGTTAGGCATCAAAAGCACCATTCGCCCGGCCATGTGCATAATTGAGAAACCCCTCACATTGTTCTCGTGTAATTCCTTTGCCAATTGCGCGATCGAGATCGAATTACGTCGCCATCCCACCACACAGGTTTTCAATATTTCCCATTTATCGCCATCAATTTGTCCCACAATTCTTCGCAACGGTATTGCTTTTGTTGTTGCAATTGGCTCTTGATCGTCCTTAGTAATCTCTTTTTCCACGGAATTCTTGTGTACTTGTGAGGGTTTCGTCTTATTATGCCTCACTTCCTTCTCACGCCGCGCAGAATCCCTTTCCCCATTTCTAGCAAATAGGACCGTGATTACCGATCCATAGAGGCGGAATCCATTCAACCGTTCGATTACCCTCTTAGCATCTTCAATTGTTGCCATACGAACGAACCCAAATCTCGCCCCATCTTTCCCTTTCTTCCTCGGTACGAATACATCCCTCACCACCCCATGCCTATCGAAAACTTGCCAAATCCCCTGCCAATGCAGTTGTGGCGGCAGATTCGACACAAAAAGAGTCCATACTCGGCCTCCGCCTTGCCACGTTCGGTGGTGAATACCCTGAGTCCGCCTATCGCTCATTTGCTAGAGAGAAAACTTACTTGGCAGACGAATTTTATCCGGTCATGCATACATGTGTATTAGATCTAGCATAAATTACTACTTTAAAACTGACTTACAATTCTTTTGCTGAATTCAATCCTTGCAACAATGGAAGGGGTCAGTCTGGCTATAGAAGAAACATAAACAAGAACATTTATATTATATTAAACTTGGAATCAAATATATATGCTGAATTCAATCCTTGTAACCTCTTGCTCGAACAAAATTTGCGCACTACAAAAAAAATGACATATAGCGACGGACGCTAAACTGTCGGTAAAACACCAAAAATCCGTCGGTATAGACTCTAAAACCTTTTACCGACGGCCCAAAGGGATATTCCGACAGATAAAGTGCCGTCGGTAATATGCTTGTCGGTATAAATCTATAGCGACGGTAATAACCGTCGGTATAGATGTTGGGACCCTATACCGACGGCAGTATCCGTCGGTATAGGTATAGACTACCCCGACAAAAAAGTGTATCTATACCGACGGTTTGTCCGTCGCTATAGACTTTATCTTTACCGACGATAAATCCGTCGCTATAGCCTTCATCTTTACCGACGGTTTTGTCCGTCAGTATAGATTTAATTGGCATTTTTTATTTTTAAAATATTAACATTTTTTTTATTTAATATTATTTTTTATTTTAAATATTAAAATTACTAGTACTATTATAACAAAATTTGACTAATTTTGTAAAGAGAAAAATGTCTAATTTAATCTTCGAATAAAAAGTATGTAAAGATAATCAATAAAATATGTACGAGCATATTACAATAAAAAGAAGTGTGCAAGCAAATATTTAACGTACATAATAAAAGCTAAAAATAATTTGAAGATCCTCCTCTATTGTGTGCTTGGATCATATTCATTTACATTCTCCTGATTTGTTGAAGGTAAGGATCGACCGGTACAATTAATTGTTGCTGAAGCACTAGTAGCATCATGTGTTGCCTATTAAAAGCAATGACAATAATGACATTAAATAAAAAATGGATGGAGTAATAAGAAAGTAAAATATTTTGTATACCTATGTATCAACCATACGAAGCAAAGCCAACATATCAAGCTGACCTATCAAGCTGGACTTCAATTTCTAGTGAATCTATTCTTATACAAGACTGATTCAAAGTATATGAATTAAAACATATTCATATTTCAGACTTACCAAATTCTTTATATATCATGATTTCTCACCAATTGATTCGTTCTGTCAACAAGAAAATAATCATATTATGTAATCAAACAAAGAAATCCAATGAACTTGAACAACATTTCTTCCCCATAGCGGACATACTTTGAACACCCTAGTCAAAAACGTTGAATAAACTAGCATGTCACTCATATCCAGAGCTAAAAGAACCATAATACATATGCCAAATGAAATGTAACAAGTAAAACAAGCTATCTAGATTTTTGCAACTACCTTTACATATTCGAAAGCACAAATAAGTCCATCTGTCCAAAGATCACTTCCTATTGCATCGACTCGACTTTGGAGATTCTTTTGGCAATCTTGTTTCTTCATTCCATTCCTAATGGAAGCTGAAAAACCATTACCTGTTTTATTCATCTTGCATCCTCAACTCTGCAAAACAAGTTCAAATTGCATAAGATAATTAATATTGTAATTACAATTCCACTTAATTATGGATTTAATTGGAACCTACTTTCCTCAAACAACGCATATATATGGGATGTTAGTAGTTGTTATTCGAATTTCAAGTGTCGAATATTGTATCTTTTTAAGGATTGAATAGGCATCAAACACAAATATTTTTGAGAAAATAAAGAATCCGGATTAAATCAAACACGGAGCAGATTGATTATACAGAAAGAATGGAAATCAAATGAAGAAATGAAGTAATAACGTGAATGAAATAAATCTAAAAAGCAAAGAACACCAAACCTGAAACTGTATAACAATGGAAGAAGAAGAAGAAGAGAGGAGGAATGGGTTAATTAAATGCACCGTGCACCGCTAGGAAGGAAGTGGGGAGAGTGGTGTGCTTGGCCGCTACCATGTTTGCCAACACTCTTGAGTTACAAATACGCATTTTTCATGCATTTTTTTCCTTCTCTTCACGATTCATTGACACGCACTCACTCATTCTTTTTTTTTTTGCCCTTCTAGTTTTTAGAATTCCGTCATGTCTAATTCGAACCGACTCACATCATATAGTTAATTTTAGTAGACGAGCAACTGCCATTGAAGAAAGAAAGAACATGAAAAGATTAGTTTAAAAAATGGGGAAAGAACAAAAACACAAGATTTATTTGAACACCCAAAAAACAATCTCTGGGTTGCATAGCACTAACATCACGAGCACAAGTCAATATTGTTCATTTTTGGAGACATCATGGATCGATTTTATCAGCTGAACTCAGGATATCCCCAACATTGAGCTTGAACCTAAGGGATCACACCTCTGGCCGACAAAGCCTCAAGAGAGCTGTGAATCCCACAGAGGACAATTCACTCTCACAATCGACCCAGCAAGTGATAACAAGCTATACAATAACAACAATATAGCTAAATATCAAGTAGGGAAAACAAGGTTTTAAAGGAAAATTACCTCTCTAGGTGGGGACTGTGAGAAGCTGAAATTGACTTTGGATTGAATAGCAAGCCTGACATCATCGCAATCGATGGTTTGCCTCCCGGCATGCTCGGAGTAAACCTGTGCATCCGTCAACACATCCACGACGTAGCGATACCATAGCTCAAGAAACTGATGGATAACGCGAGGTTCATATTCCTCAACGCCCATTGATTTCAGCAGTGACTTGACAATCTTAGCATCCCTCGGCAGATCCTCTTCTCTTTCTGCCATTGCCTTTGGATTTCCCCTAAAAGTTGATACAATTTTCAACAAATTGATGATTTGATTCCTGAACCTTAATTTCTCAGCGTACGAAGTACTAAAATTAACGAAACAAAGAAAAAAAGGATTCAAAATTCAAAAAACAAAAAACAAACGATACCCTACGGGAAGAAAGGATATGTGAAATTACCTTTGCAAAGAGATTTGGATGTTTCAGCTGCAGAGGGAGAGAGAGGCGATTAGAGCAATTAGGGATTGTAAGTTTGGTTTGAGATCGACTGAGAGTTTGAGTGAGAGAGAGAGGGGTTAAAACGGTAAGTTTTAATAAATTAATAAAAAATATTAAAAATATATATATACCGACAGACATAACCATCCGTCAGTACATAAAACACCTATACCGACGGTAATTATAAAAATCGTCGGTATACATAATATATATACCGACAAACTAACTCAACCATCAGTATAAACTATATCTTTACCGACGGTTTCTTGTCATCCGTCGGTATATCTAATGTCTACACCGACAAATATTTTAACCGTCGGTAAAAATCAAAACGTGTACCGACAATTTCTTTCTCCGTCGGTATATAGGGTATATACCGACGACTTTTGTCCGTCGGTATAAATAAGCGTAGGCATGCCTTGTATACTGATAAGTGCAGGATGATGAAACATCATGAATATGGGCAGCAACCTTAGTTGTAAGCCATTGATTGTTTCCAATCAAAATTCTTGATCTTTGTGTGCAAGTGAATACCACCTTTTGATTTGAATTCTTTGTGAAAGTGGGTTTTGATTGGGATAATGATAGTTTTGGGTTGTAAGTGAAGCAGAAGCACAAAGTGAAACTTTCAAGGCCTAATAATCGAGGCTATATAGAAAGAGGGGATCGAAACGGTTAGTTTTGGATGTAAGTGAAACAAAAACTCAAAGAGAAACGTCTATGTAGAAGTAATCGAAGAAATGAAAAGACAGAGAAAATCAAAACGGCTAATTTTGGCTAGACCACAAGGCTTCCTTGGTTATTAGATTTTTGTTTTAAGTTGATTTGAACTTAACTCAAAGTAAAAAAATGATGTAATAAATATAAAAGAGAGAATCGAAATAGCTAGTTTTGGATGTAAGTGAAACAGAAATTCAAAGAAAAACATCTATAGCGGAGTAATTGAGGAAATGAAAAGAATGAGAGAATTGAAATGGTTAGTTTTGATTTGGAGGTAGTAACTTTCTTAGATTATTAGATTTTTGTAATTTTGAGTTAATTTCAGCATAACTCAAAGTAATTTAAAACTCAAAACGTTAGTTTTGCTTAGACCACATGATTTTCGTGAGTTATCACATTTCTATTATAAGTTGATTTGAACTTGACTCAAAATATAAAAAAAATGAGGCAATGGACGAAAATAAAAAATCAAAACGGCTATTTTTGGTTAGGGCATGTGGTTTCCTTCGGTTATTAGATTACTATTTTGACTTGATTTATACTTGACAAAAAAGTAAAAAAAAACGAGGGAGTGAAAAAATAATTTATTTTGGGTATAAGTGAAACAAAAATACAAAGTAAAATTTTCAAAACAGAATAGTCGAGCCTCCTAAAACAAGAAGGAATTGAAGCTACTAGATTTGGATGTAAGTAAAACAGAAACATGAAACGAAACGTTTATAACAGAGTAAATCAAGGAGTGAAAGGGAAGAGAGAATCAAAACAACTAATTTTGAATTTAAGTGAAACAGAAACATAAAAAGAAGCGTCCACGACGGACTAATTCATGCCGTGAAAAGAAAAAAAGAATCAATACGGTTAATTTTGATTAGGCTGCGTAACTTTCTTCGATAATTAGAATTTTGTTTTGAGTTGGTTTGGACATGACTGATATTAAAACAATATTTTTTAATAAAAATGATTTTAGACTTATAGTTTTAAAATAATTTTTATTTATCTATGAAATTTTAATTTATCTGCATAAATATTTGACATTATGTCAAAGATTTTATTTTTTTTACTCATTAAATATTAGAGAGAATCTTGAAAGTTAAACTCTGACGTTTGCTCACTTTTTTTTACATTGCGTTTGGTGATCTAAGTAAAAACATTGGACTAGTGATGGCACAGGTTGGGTTTTTGTCGACCCGAAAATAATTACCATAAACTCAACTTTGATCTGACCTGCTCTATAAAATAATTAATTTTAAAGACCTTATTGTAAAAAAAATAATTTAATAGACAAAAGTATCAATAAAAATTTAATTTTAAAGATCTAATTATAAATAAAAATTAATTTTAAGGACCAAAATTACAAATATCCCTCAAAAAATATAAAGGAAATTTCACTATTAGTCTCAGATTGGATTGAATATATTCCATCCTAAACCTGACCCAACATCACCCTCAATAAAAACTTGACCCAAACCCGATTTTTTTTTACCAAATTGGACTTTTTAGGGCAAAATTTATGATCTTGTTTTTTCTTTCTTACTTTTTTGTTGATTTTTTATTAATGGAATTTCCTGGCTTAGTAAAAATATATAATAAAAATTAGAAGAAAAAACTCAATGTTTTTTTGGGTTAACTACACCGGATACTACTAAACTATAGCCCATGAGTCGAAAATATCACTGAACTTTAAAACTCTACAAAACTAGCACTGAACTTTAATATTTGAGTCGAAATTGCCACTCCACCGTTAACCGTTAACTCCCACGTTAAGTCAAAGCAACGCCGTTTTGAAGCCTAATTTGGCCCAAAATGACGTTGTTTTGCTAAAGGAAAAAAATTCGAACCATGCACTTAGGGTGGTTTGAACCCAGGACCTTTAAAAGGTAAAGCTAAGCTTAAACCATTGAATCAACATAAAATTATATAGTATTTTACCACAAATATTATATAGCTTAAACTACTTCAGATTAATTTAAATTATTTTATGAAATAAATAATATTAAAATATATTAATTATATATACTATATAAAAATAAAAGTGTATTGTTTTTATATAAATAATATTTATATTATAAATATTATATAAAAACTCTAAACTCTAAATCCTAAATCTTAAACTATAAAGCTCAAACCTCAAACCCTAAACTTTATGATTTGAGGTTTGGGATTTATAGTTTTTATATTATTTATAATATACATATATTGTTTTATGAATATTTTTTGTTTTTAAAAAAATAATATATATTTTTATTGATATATGTAAAAACAATATATTTTATATTATTTATAGAATTATTTTTTTATAAAATAATTTGGTTGAACTAAATAGATAAGTTTATATAATTTAAATAAAAATATTTTATTTTTATATTATTTATTATATAAAAATATTATTTTAAAAAATATAAATAATCCTTAAACCTTAAATCGTAAACTCTAAAGTTTAGAATTTAAGTTTGAGGGTTGGGGTTTGTGGGTTAACAATTTAGGAATTAGGGTTTTTATATATTATTAATAATATAAATATATTATTTTTATAAATATCTTGGGTTTTTTAAAAATAATATATTTATATTATTAATAATATATAAAAATAATATTTTTTTATTTATATATATGTGAAAATAATATATAAAAATAATATTTTTTATTTATATATATGTGAAAATAATATATATTTATATTTTTATATGTTAACATTATTTATTTCATAAAATAGTTTGAATTAATCTGAAGTAGTTTAAGATATATAATATTTGTGGTAAAATATTACATGATGTTATGTTGGTTCAATGGTTAAGGCTTAACTTTATCTCTTAAAGGTCTTGGGTTTAAACTACCTCAAGTGCATGGTTTTAATTTTGTTCCTCCAGCAAAATGACGTCGTTTTGGGCCAAATTAGGCTTCAAAACACCGTCGTTTTGACTTAACGGGGAGTTAATGGTTAACGATGGAGTGACAATTTCGACTCAAATATTAAAGTTCAGTGCTAGTTTTGAAGAGTTTTAAAGTTCGGTGGTATTTTGCGACTCAGAAGCTATAGTTTAGTGGTATCCGATGTAGTTAACCCATGTTTTTTAGAAAGTTAACCAACCAAGAATTAAAGTAATCATGGACAACCATGCAAGCTATCACGTACGAACGTTCTGCTATGAGGCACCTTTAGGTGTGACTAAAATAAGGCAGCCCTACACAAATGCTTGCCCGAATGGTAAGAATTTATGTTATAGTATAACAATTTGTGTAACTACACAAATTTTTACCTAATGCAAAATCTACACAAATTCTTACCAATTGATAAGAATTTATGTAGTTACACAAATTCTTACCCAATTAATAAGTATTCCGGCTCCATCTAAATTATTACCCAGTCCTACATAAATTGTAACACCCGAGTTTAGGGGTTAGGTGAAAATAATATTTTAATATTATTTGGGTTCAGTTTTATAATTTAAATAATGGTTCGGGTTTTGTTTTCAAATTAATTAATCTGATGATTGACTATGCTTTGGGATTAAACCTCAAATGGCCATGGATTATATGTCTTTGTGAATATTTCATTTCATTAAGGGCAAGATGGTCCTTGGACCTTTAAAATTTAAAACAAAATAAAACACCCCATTTACTATTCATTGTCTTCCTCTTCAAAATTCCAACGTGAAATAGAGCTCATCTTCCCCAATATACTATTCCATTTCAAAGCTCCCTCATTTCAACTCCATTTTGAAAGGTAATGACATTTTTGACTTCCCCTCATCTCCCTCTCCATAATAGTACCTTTTATTTTCATTTTCATGGAGGTTTTAGAAAATGGCATTTTGGAAAGCTTGGATTAAAGATGAAAGCTTTATGTTGTAAAATTAAATGTTTTGATTTATTATGCTTAGTTATGATGTATAGAGGTCAAATGGTATAACATATGTGAATTTCAAATGGTTTTGAGCAATTTTCGGATTTGGGTTTCAAGGGGGTTTTTGGAGGGTTTTAAAGTGGTTTTTGGGGTGGTTTAATGTGGGTTTTTGGGGGCTGGTGTTAGTATGATATATGAGGGTCACTTTGGGTGTATTTGATGGTTGTTTGGATGCTTGAAATAGAAGATTTCAGTAGGTTTTATGGGCTGCTCGGGAATTCTGTTTTGGGCTTGATTTTGAGTGTTGGATGTTTGAAAATGTTAATCCGGGTTAGTTCTGATGATGAGTTATTGATTGTGGATGTTTTTTTTTGTGTTTGGGATTGATTAGAATCGAGTTTGGGCATCGGTGAAGCATCGGAAGTAAATCCGGGGAATTGAAGGTGGTCGCTTGCTTGGTCTTTAAGCTTGGGAGCTTAGGTGAGTGGTTAATTGTTTTACTTGGTTTTAAAATGGTTGGTTCGAGTTTATGGACTAGGTTGGGCTTGGTAGACCCACCTAAAGTTAGGATTAGGGTGGTAGCCTAATCCTAAGCTTGATCTAGAGCCTTTGGATGAACTCATTTATGTGGTTGTGTATGTCTCGTATGAAATGTGATATGAATGCTTATGTATATTGTGTTATACATGTGAGATGAGACATGACTTGTGATGCTTGAGACATGCATGATGATGGTTGTTGGTGAGTACGTGCTAAGCACGGAATTGGTTGAAATGAGTAATGTGAAATGAGTAAAATGTTGGCACTAGTATGCTTGAGTACAAATGATCGATCATTAGGATGTTAGTGTGTACACATGAGTCAAAAGTCGCGCGTGACCTTGGTGGCGTTGAGTCACCAAGGAGGAGTACGGGTTCGCTCGGAAATTGTAATTATATATAGTCGGTGATGAGTGGAATCCCATCGACGGGGCGTGAGGATGAGTGGAATCCCCTCCGCGAGACCGGTGATGAGTGTAATCCCACCGTGAGGTAATGTGGTTGTTGGATGTGAGTTCCAACGTGTCTATCCGCGTATTCGGGTCATAGCTAGGTGCCAATGTTGGTTGATAAATGTATCAATGTGTTGAGATTTATGATCTTTATTTGGATGTATAATGTGACTACTTGTGTTAAGGATTTAGAGCTTGTTGATCATGGCATTTACTTGTATATTGCTCATGCATCTTATCTTGTGGCTCTTGTGGATCCTTGGTATATTTGCGTAATGCCTTGGCTAGATCGTGCTCGGACCATGCAATGTTGAGGTTTGTTTTAAGAGCTTACCCTCACTAAGCATCATTGCTTACGCTCTCTTTGTTCAACATTGCAGATCCTTAGTTCGTGGGTTGCTTGAGCAAGTGGAGGGCCTCCAAGTGTGGTTGTTAGCCTTGAGTACTTCAAGTATGAGTTTTTAATGTTGAACATGTAATAGTTTAAGCAATGGGACATGTGTTATTTTGATGGATGATTGTTGGTTGTTTAGGAGCTTGCTTAGACTCCATGTTATCTTGCTTTTGTATGGCTTGTGTTGCCATGTTTGAATTGTATCCCATGCCTAGATTGCTTAGTATGAATGTTGGCTTTATGCCTTAGAGGTTGCCTTCATGTTAGAATATTGAAGTATGAGCTTTGAATGCTTGAATGCCATCTTGGGTCTATTGCATGATTTCCTTGATGTTTATACATGTTGGGTGCTTGTATGGCTATATAGTGGTATGTAAATGTTGTGTGAATGTTTGGTTGGGGCTAGGGAAGTCTTAAATTGCATTTAGATTCGAGTCTTGATCGTTTTGCTGAGTTTGGGAGGTTTTGCAGTGCAGGGGTATCGATACGGTTGGTCCGGTATCGATACCGCCTTCTTGTTTCAGGCCTCGTGTATCGATACGCGAGGGGGCGTATCGGTACCTTTTTGGTCACTGGAGCTACTGTCCATTTCGGTATCGATACGGGCCTCTGGTGTATCGATACCGTCATCTTAGCGTTGACTGTGGGAAGTCAACCGTTGGGGAGGGTATCGATACACTCCTTGGGTGTATCGATACGGTCTCCACGGGTTGACTTTGACCAGTTGACCTAGTCAAGGGGTATCGATACACCCCTTAGGTGTATCGATACTGCCTGCAGTTTGAGCTAAAAATTGGGCTGTAAGATGTTGGGTTGAGTTCGTTTGTTTGCCTCGTGAATGTTGTTCCGTTGTATGATCACATAGGATTAAATACTCATCTAGACAAGATTTAAAACAAAAAAAAAACAGGGTTGCTAACCGAGGGGGAATCTTTAAGGGGTTTTCACTCGGTTTTCCCCGTGTGGCCCACTCGTACCGGTCATCCGGCCAGACCGGGAAGAGGGGGTTACACTTGTTGGTATCAGAGCCTAAGGTTACCGAGACCTTGGGCAGGTAAGTGAGGTAAGTTCAAGTTTTTGATTAATATGCACGGTGTTTGCTTGCTTTGTAAGAATGGTTGCTTGCTTGACAAGTATGTTGATTGTTTTATTCAAAGCATGTGTGTAAGTGTCCCATTGCTACTATTACATTGGAAAAATGATTTTTAAGTGAGGGAACGTACTTGAACACTTGGAAGCCTTGCCTTGCTAACCCAGCTTGTATGTTTTGTTGTTGTGGTTGTAGTTGATATCTGTGAGAGCGATGTCTAGACCAAGAGGTAGGCCGAGAGTGGTTCGTCAGGAACCACATGTTGCGGCTCCTGTTAAGCCGGCAGTTGGTGTGGAGGCTCACATAGAAGGGCCGGTGGCCGCGGGAGTTGGCGCTTCTCCACCACCACCACCTCCTCCACCTGGAGTTGGGGGCGAGGATGGAGCCGGAGGAGATGGACCTCAAGGTGGCCAAGGTCCAGCTGGAATTGATATGACTCCGCTAGTGCAAGCGATAGCGGGAGCATTTCAGGCCGCAGTTGCGGGAGCTCAGGCTGCAGCTCAGCCTAGGTGTGACGATGCCAGTCTACCTTTGGAGAGGCTCCGTAGCTTGGGGGCCGAGGAGTTTAGGGGATCTACTCCGGAGAGGTCGGAGTTATGGTTGGAGAAGACAGTTCGTATTTTGGCTCAGATGGGTTGTGCGGGCGTACGTAGATTGGGTTGTGTGATCTCGTTGCTTCAGGGTGATGCCTACACCTGGTGGGTCACCATTACTACTGGGGTTCCAGAGGCAGATATTGACTGGGATTTCTTTGAGACCGCTTTCCGGTAGAGGTACTTGGGACCGAGGTACTTAGATGAAAAGAAGCGAGAATTTATGGCTCTTACTCAGGGAGATGCTTCTGTGACTGATTATGAGATCCGCTTTGTTCGCTTGAGTCAATATGCTCCAGAGTTGGTTCCTACTGAAGTGGAACGCTGTAACCGTTTCCGCTATGGATTGAATGAAGAGATTAAGAGGTACACGCTAGCTTCTGACTACTCAGACTTTGATGTGTTGGTCGCGAGGGCCAAGGACTTAGAGCACAGTTTGGGTTCGACCAAACGATCTGGTGGTTCTAGTTCTGGTAAGAGGCATAACCACTTTGATGGTAGAGATGCCAAGAGACACAGAGGTGGCGGGCATCAGTTTGACCATAGACGTGGCGGTGGCCACCATAGTAGGGGCCATCAGGGCCATAGAGGAGGAGGGCGTTTGCCCGAGTGTACCCGTTGTGGGAGAAAGCATGCTGGTGAGTGCTGGGGTAACTTCCATGCTTGTTGGAACTGTGGTTCGAGGGACCACTTTAGGAGGGATTGTCCGCATCAGGCGGCTCAGGCACCAAACATTGCTCAGGCTCCTGCGAGAGCGAATGATTTTCAGAGAGGCCGTGGGCGCGGTCGTGGCTACTTCCAGCCTAGGGCTGATGCACCTAGGGTAGATGCTCAGAGGAACCTTGCTCATGTTGTGGCTGTGCAGCCAGAGGCGGGAGGACCAGCGAGAGTCTATGCTCAGAGAGAGGCCGGGACCGACACTGATGTGATAGCAGGTAATTTTGAGTTACAGTCTATGTCTTTGCTTTCTTTGGTTGATTCGGGTTCTACGCATTCCTACATTTTGAGTGAGCATGCACAGAAGTTAGATATCCCTGTTGAGATCTTAGATGTAGGTATGCATGTTACTAGTTCTTTTGGTGAGACAGTTGTGGTTAGACGTATGTATAGGAGATGTCCACTGAAGATTCAGGGTCATGTGTTCTCAGTCGATATGATGGAACTTCCATTCTATGGTTTTGATATTATTTTGGGTATGGACTGGTTGGTTGAGCATCGGGCTAGTGTAGATTTTGCGACAAAGAGAATTTCTTTGAAACTTTCTGATGACTACGAGGTAGTGGTAGTGGGCGAGAACATTAAGTTCTTGTCTAATGTGGTGTCAGCTTTAGAGGCTCATAGGTTGATGGACTCTGGATGTGGGGCTTATTTAGCTTATGTTATGAATCCGGATATGAGTGAAGTTAGACCGAAAGATATCAGAACAGTGTGTGACTTTCCAGATGTGTTTCCTGAAGAGTTGCCGGGTTTGCCTCCTGACAGAGATGTTGAGTTTGTGATTGAGACAGTTTCAGGATCTAATCCAGTTTCGATAGCTCCGTATCGTATGGCTCCGAAGGAATTGAAAGAGTTGAAGAGTCAGTTGCAAGAATTATTAGACCGTGGTTTCATTAGACCTAGTAGTTCTCCTTGGGGTGCTCCCGTGTTGTTTGTGAAGAAGAAAGATGGTAGCATGCGCATGTGTATTGACTATAGACAGTTGAATCAGTTGACTGTGAAGAACAAGTATCCGTTGCCTCGTATAGATGATTTGTTTGATCAGTTGAGAGGTGCTTCAGTGTTCTCGAAGATAGATTTGAGATTCGGGTACTATCAGTTAAAGGTGAAAGAGCGTGATGTTCCGAAGACAACTTTTAGGACTAGATATGGTCACTATGAGTTCCTTGTGATGCCATTTGGGCTCACGAATGCACCTGCAGCATTCATGGACATGATGAACAGAATTTTTAGAGACTATCTAGACCGTTTTGTAGTTGTTTTCATTGATGACATACTTGTGTACTCGAAGACAGAAGAAGAGCATGATGAGCACTTGAGATTTGTTTTACAGAGATTGTTGAGCAATCAGTTGTATGCGAAGCTTAGTAAATGTGAGTTCTGGATTCGAGAAGTTGTATTTCTTGGCCATGTTGTTTCGGCCGAAGGTATCCTAGTTGATCCATCGAAGATTGATGCGATTGTTGAGTGGAAACAACCTAAGTCCGTGACCGAGATTAGAAGTTTCCTAAGATTAGCCGGTTACTATAGGAGATTTGTTGATGGATTCTCTAGAGTAGCGGCTCCTTTGACTAAATTGTTGCAAAAAGGAGTTAAGTTTGAATGGTCAGATGCAAGACAGTAGGCCTTTGAGAAATTGAAAGAAGCTTTGACAAATGCTCCAGTGTTAGTGCAACCTGTTTCAGGTAAGGAGTTTGTGATTTACAGTGATGCTTCCTACGTAGGCTTAGGATGTGTTTTGATGCAAGAGAGAAGAGTTGTTGCTTATGCTTCTAGACAGTTGAAGATTCATGAGAAGAACTATCCTACTCATGATATAGAGCTAGCCGCAATTGTGTATGCATTGAAGATTTGGCGTCATTATTTGTATGGTGAGAAGTGTATAGTTTACACCGATCACAAGAGCTTGAAGTACTTGATGATGCAGAAAGATTTGAACTTGAGACAGAGACGATGGCTTGAGTTACTAAAAGATTATGACTTGACCATTGAGTACCACCCGGGTAAAGCCAATGTAGTAGTCGATGCCTTGAGTAGAAAAATGGTCGTTGAGTTGAGAGCTATGTTTGCTAGATTGAGTGTGTCCGATGATGGTGGTTTGATCACCGAGTTGCAAGTGAAGCCTTCTTTGATTCAGTTGATTAGGGAGAAGCAGTTGCAAGATGTGAGTTTTGTTCCTCATGTTCAGGACATAGCCGAAGGAAGACCGACCGATTACAGTTTCAGTGGCGAGAGCTTGTTGTGCTTTAGAGATAGAATTGTTGTACTAGAAGATGTTGAGTTGAGACGTCAGATTCTGAGTGAAGCACATTCGATTCCCTTTTCTATGCATCCGGGTAGTACCAAAATGTACCGCGATTTGAAGAATGATTACTTCTGGGTTGGTTTGAAGAGAGATGTAGCCGAGTATGTGAGCCGTTGTATGGTTTGTCAGAGAGTGAAGGCAGAACATCAGGTTCCTTCAGGTTTGTTACATCCTTTGAAGATTCCGGAATGGAAATGGGAGAGGATTACCATGGATTTTGTGTCGGGGTTGCCTTTGTCTCCTTCGAAGAAGAATTCAGTTTGGGTGATTGTTGATAGGTTCACTAAGTGTGCTCACTTCTTAGCAGTGAACATTACAGATTCTTTAGACAAGTTGGCAAACTTGTACATCCGTGAGATTGTGAGGCTTCATGGAGTTCCGAAGTCTATTGTTTCAGATAGGGATCCTAGATTTACTTCGAGATTCTGGGGTTGCTTGCATAGTGCTCTAGGTAGCCGTTTGCATTTCAGCACGTCTTATCATCCTCAGTCCGATGGGCAGTCAGAGCGAGTGGTACAGATTCTTGAGGATATGCTTCGCTGTTGTGTGATTGACTTCCAGGGTTCTTGGGAGAAGCACTTACCGTTGGTTGAGTTTGCTTACAACAACAGTTATCAGTCTAGTATTCAGATGGCTCCTTATGAGGCTTTGTATGGTAGGCGATGTAGGACTCCGATTTGTTGGGCCGAGACAGGTCAGAGATTGTTACCTATGCCAGACTTGCTTAAAGGGACTACCGACAAAGTGAAGTTGATTTGTGACCGATTGAAAGTGGCTTCCGATCGTCAGAAGTCTTATGCAGATTTGAAGAGGAAAGAGGTTGAGTACTCAGTGGGTGAGAAAGTGTTTCTGAAAGTATCTCCGTGGAAGAAGGTAATGAGATTTGGCCGAAAGGGCAAGTTGAGTCCGAGGTTCATTGGTCCGTATGAGATAGTTGAATGGATTGGGCCTGTAGCTTATCGTTTGAGGTTACCTTCTGAGTTAGAAAAGATCCATGATGTCTTTCATGTGTCTATGCTTAGGAGATATAGATCAGATCCTTCTCATGTGATGCCCGTTGAGGAGATAGAGTTAAATCCGGATTTGTCCTATAATGAAGAGCCCGTTGAGATACTTGCTTATGATAGCAAGGTGTTGCGTGGCAAGATCATAGAGTTGGTCAAGGTGTTGTGGAGACATAGAGGTGTGGAAGAGGCCACGTGGGAGAGAAAAGCAGATATGGTTGAGCAGTTTCTGCATTTGTTTCCACCAGGTAATTTCGGGGACGAAATTCCTTAAATGGGGGAGAGTTGTAACACCCGGGTTTAGGGGTTAGGTGAAAATAATATTTTAATATTATTTGGGTTCGGTTTTATGATTTAAATAATGGTTCGGGTTTTGTTTTCAAATTAATTAATCTGATGATTGACTATGCTTTGGGATTAAACCCCAAATGGCCATGGATTATATGTCCTTGTGAATATTTCATTTCATTAAGGGCAAGATGGTCCTTGGACCTTTAAAATTTAAAACAAAATAAAACACCCCATTTACTATTCATTGTCTTCCTCTTCAAAATTCCAACGTGAAATAGAGCTCATCTTCCCCAATCTACTATTCCATTTCAAAGCTCCCTCATTTCAACTCCATTTTGAAAGGTAATGACATTTTTGACTTCCCCTCATCTCCCTCTCCATAAAAGTACCTTTTATTTTCATTTTCATGGAGGTTTTAGAAAATGGCATTTTGGAAAGTTTGGATTAAAGATGAAAGCTTTATGTTGTAAAATTAAATGTTTTGATTTATTATGCTTAGTTATGATGTATAGAGGTCAAATGATATAACATATGTGAATTTCAAATGGTTTTGAGCAATTTTCGGATTTGGGTTTCAAGGGGGGTTTTGGAGGGTTTTAAAGTGGTTTTTGGGGTGGTTTAATGTGGGTTTTTTGGGGCTGGTGTTAGTATGATATACGAGGGTCACTTTGGGTGTATTTGATGGTTGTTTGGATGCTTGAAATGGAAGATTTCAGTAGGTTTTATGGGCTGCTCGGGAATTCTGTTTTGGGCTTGATTTTGAGTGTTGGATGTTTGAAAATGTTAATCCGGGTTAGTTCCGATGACGAGTTATTGATTGTGGATGTTTTGTTTGTGTTTGGGATTGATTAGAATTGAGTTTGGGCATCGGTGAAGCATCGGAAGTAAATCCAGGGAATTGAAGGTGGTCGCTTGCTTGGTCTTTAAGCTTGGGAGCTTAGGTGAGTGGTTAATTGTTTTACTTGGTTTTAAAATGGTTGGTTCGAGTTTATGGACTAGGTTGGGCTTGGTAGACCCACCTAAAGTTAGGATTAGGGTGGTAGCCTAATCCTAAGCTTGATCTAGAGCCTTTGGATGAACTCATTTATGTGGTTGTGTATGTCTCGTATGAAATGTTATATGAATGCTTATGTATATTGTGTTATACATGTGAGATGAGACATGACTTGTGATGCTTGAGACATGCATGATGATGGTTGTTGGTGAGTACGTGCTAAGCACGGAATTGGTTGAAATGAGTAATGTGAAATGAGTAAAATGTTGGCACTAGTATGCTTGAGTACAAATGATCGATCATTAGGATGTTAGTGTGTACACATGAGTCAAAATTCGCGCGTGGCCTTGGTGGCGTTGAGTCACCAAGGAGGAGTACGGGTTCTCCCGGAAATTGTAATTATATATAGTCGGTGTTGAGTGGAATCCCATCGACGGGGCGTGAGGATGAGTGGAATCCCCTCCGCGAGACTGGTGATGAGTGTAATCCCACCGTGAGGTAATGTGGTTGTTGGATGTGAGTTCCAACGTGTCTATCCGCGTATTCGGGTCATAGCTAGGTGCCAATGTTGGTTGATAAATGTATCAATGTGTTGAGATTTATGATCTTTATTTGGATGTTTAATGTGACTACTTGTGTTAAGGATTTAGAGCTTGTTGATCATGGCATTTACTTGTATATTGCTCATGCATCTTATCTTGTGGCTCTTGTGGATCCTTGGTATATTTGCGTAATGCCTTGGCTAGATCGTGCTCGGACCCTACAATGTTGAGGTTTGTTTTAAGAGCTTACCCTCACTAAGCATCATTGCTTACGCTCTCTTTGTTCAACATTGCAGATCCTTAGTTCGTGGGTTGCTTGAGCAAGTGGAGGGCCTCCAAGTGTGGTTGTTAGCCTTGAGTACTTCAAGTATGAGTTTTTAATGTTGAACATGTAATAGTTTAAGCAATGGGACATGTGTTATTTTGATGGATGATTGTTGGTTGTTTAGGAGCTTGCTTAGACTCCATGTTATCTTGCTTTTGTATGGCTTGTGTTGCCATGTTTGAATTGTATCCCATGCCTAGATTGCTTAGTATGAATGTTGGCTTCATGCCTTAGAGGTTGCCTTCATGTTAGAATATTGAAGTATGAGCTTTGAATGCTTGAATGCCATCTTGGGTCTATTGCATGATTTCCTTGATGTTTATACATGTTGGGTGCTTGTATGGCTATATAGTGGTATGTAAATGTTGTGTGAATGTTTGGTTGGGGCTAGGGAAGTCTTAAATTGCATTTAGATTCGAGTCTTGATCGTTTTGCTGAGTTTGGGAGGTTTTGCAGTGCAGGGGTATCGATACGGTTGGTCCGGTATCGATACCGCCTTCTTGTTTCAGGCCTCGTGTATCGATACGCGAGGGGGCGTATCGGTACCTTTTTGGTCACTGGAGCTACTGTCCATTTCGGTATCGATACGGGCCTCTGGTGTATCGATACCGTCATCTTAGCGTTGACCGTGGGAAGTCAACCGTTGGGGAGGGTATCGATACACTCCTTGGGTGTATCGATACGGTCTCCACGGGTTGACTTTGACCAGTTGACCTAGTCAAGGGGTATCGATACACCCCTTAGGTGTATCGATACCGCCTGCAGTTTAAGCTAAAAATTGGGATGTAAGATGTTGGGTTGAGTTCGTTTGTTTGCCTCGTGAATGTTGTTCCGTTGTATGATCACATAGGATTAAATACTCATCTAGACAAGATTTAAAACAAAAAATAGGGTTGCTAACCGAGGGGGAATCCTTAAGGGGTTTTCACTCGGTTTTCCCCGTGTGGCCCACTCGGACCGGTCATCCGGCCAGACCGGGACGAGGGGGTTATATAAATTCTTACCAAAATAGTAAGAATTTGTGTAGGGTCGTATTTTAGCTGCACCTTAGCATGTCCCTATCACGTTAGCCAGGAGCAAAGCTATAAATTAAAAGTTAAAGGGACGAGAATAAAATGTTACCATAAGAGTTATAAAAAAATTCGAAGAAAAAAAATTAAAACTATAAAGGTCAATAGTAGGATTTCATCTGTTAACTTTAAGTAAAACAAGCTTATTTTCATTTACACGTTGTACCACTAAGGTAATAACTATTTAATGATATCAAAGTAAAAAAAATAAGTTATACTTTAAAATTTTACAAAGGTCAAATGAAAAATTAAATTGTAAAGGTAAAAATATTGACGGTAAGGTGGGCTGCGGAGGCCAAGCCTATGCCAGCCCCTTGTGGCTATGCCCTTGATGTTAACTTTATTAAAATTGAGGGTAAAATACTAAAATCATCACTCAATTTTGTTCTTTGACCAATTTTGTTCTTTGACGGTATGTGATTTTCTTGAAATTATGCTTCATTTAACAGTGTATATGACTAGCAAGAGGAGAATTACAATCCCTTTGTATTACCTCATACTTACTAAACATTGCTTTTGAATAGTGTCATTATTAACATTTAAGACTGAGATTTTTCCTCTTCTTCCCAAAATTGATTTTCTTACTCCCAAAATTGACCCTAACACAAACAAATACATAGGAAATAACATGACAAAGAGCAAGCATGTAATCGACACTTGGGCTCGATTTATGGTCTCATTTCAACCATAAATCAAATTTGCAAAGCATAAGAGAACCGTATAGAAACACCCACTCTCCTTTCTAGCTTATCCATAGCTGATTTCGAGTATCTCCTCATCGAAGAAGAGCTTATCAATACCAATCTTGCTGGTATGAACTTCTAAGAGAACTCTCTTGCAATGCTAAACACCACGGTACTTGCGTCAGTGTTCTTTAATTTGGGGTCGTATGCAACTATTGGAGAGCTCCAATTCCTATGCCACCAAAATCTCCTACATTGCCAAATCAACTCCTCTTCCATGTTAATGAAAAAAGCACATTATCTGTCAACACAAGGTTAAGCTAACAGTTATCAATCTCGGTTTCCACTAGAACTAATACAAGTGCTTGAAATTACATTATTCAGGAACTAGATGAGCCCCGATCCACCGTCAGCCATGTCGGAGGTGGCCAAAACATAGCCAGATATTTCGGGAAGAGTTCAAGAGGACCGCTAGACTGATCTGCTAAGTTGAACAATCCGACTTTTCCATTCTTTAACTCCCAAAGTTCATCGTTGTCATTGTCTTCTTCATATCGTTCTTTGATCAAAAGATGTTCGATATCGGTTATTTCATCGACATAAACAATGCAGTTCCCATGGCAACCTTTGGAGTATTGAGCTGAAAAGGAAAATGAACAATCAATGCTCAAGAAGAACAATTGATCACCCAAATCATTCACCTCCACCCAATCATACTTATTCTGCTGATGAACACCACAACAAGGGATCCGTTTGTAAACTCTGAATTTCACCGGTACATGATCGTCTCCGGTAATTTCCTCCACCCAAATCAGTGCCCAAGTGTCGCTTACATGCTTGCTCTTTGTCAGGTTATTGCCTATGCATCTGTATGTGTTATGGTCAATTTTGGGAGTAAGAAAATTAATTTAGAAGAACATAAAAAAAAAACACTTAGTCTTAAATGTTAATAATGACATTATTCAAAAGCAATTGCAATTCTTCTCTAACTAGCCGTACACAATGTCAAAATGAAACACATTTTTCAAAAAACCCACACACTATATATCTATGTACGTATATATTTTAAAAATTTAATTATAAATATGTATACACATAGGAAATTTTTAACAAGTTAATCATACATATAAGACATCACACGCCTCAGAACTGAATTATTCAATTGAAAGTGTGAACTTAGCTAATGGGAAATCTTATAACATTGAAAGGAGTTGTTGGTTTTAAACAGTGAAGAATTTTTTCCAAGACTGTTATGGAGGAAATCCTCCTGCAAGCAACACATATATTGATACACACATGCATGCATACATGTATACTGGATCTAGCATGAATTGCTACTTTAAAATTGACTTACAATTCTTTTGTTGAATTCAATCCTTGCAACAATGGAAGGGGTAACCCTGGCTGTAGAAGAAACATAAACAAGAACATTTATATTATATTAAACTTGGAATCAAATATAAGTTAATTGTAGCCTCTAGCTCGAACAAAATTTACCTTATATAGCGAAAAGTGCATGATCGGCTACGGTTTGAAATATCATGAATAATTTATGGGCAGATAGACTGGGATGTAAGTGAAGCAGAAGCACAAAATGAAACTTTCAAGGCAGAATAATTGAGGCTATGGAAATAAGAGGGAGTTGAAATGGCTAGGTTTGGATGGAATTGAAACATAAGCACAAAAAGGAACATCTAAATCGGAGTAGTTGAATTGATTACTTTGTGAAAGTGGGTTTTAATTGGGGAAATGGGAGATTGGGGATGTAAGTGAAGCAGAAGAACAAAGTGAAAATTTCAAGGCGGAACAATCGAGGCTATAAAAGCAAGAGAGGATCAAAACAATTAGTTTTGGATGTAAATGAAGCAGAAGAACAATGTGAAACTTTCAAGGCGAAATAATCGAGGCTATAAAAGCGAGAGCTAAACGAAACAACTAGTTTTGGATATAAGTGAAACAGAAATATAAAAAGAAATGTTCATGGCGGAGTAATTGAGGCAATAAAAAGTAAGGGGAATCGAAAAGGCTGGTTTTGGTTAGGTCGCGTGACTTCCTTCAATTATTAGGTTTTTGTTTTGAGTTGGTTTGAACGGATGTAAGTGAAGTAGAAGCACATATTGAACTTTCAAGGTGGAATAATCGAGGCTATAAAAGCAAGAGGAAACCGAAACAACTAGTTTTGGATGTAAGTGAAGCAAAAATATGAAAAGAAACGTCCACAATGGTGTAACCCTGGAAATAAAAAGAAAGAGGAAATTGAAACGACTAGTTTTGGTTAGGTCACGTGATTTCCTTTGGAATTAAAATTTTGTTTTGAGTTTGTTTGAACGGATGTAAGTGAAGCAAAAACATAAAGTGAAAATTTTATAGCGGAATAATCGAAGCCAAAAAAGTAAAAGAGAATCGAAACAATTAACTATTGATGCAAATGAACAGAAATATAAAAAGAAACGTCTATGACGGAGTAATTGAGACAATAAAAAGAAAGAAGGAATCAAAACAATTAATTTTGGTCAAGCTACATTACTTTCTTCAGTTATTATCTTTTTATTATGAGTTGGTTTCAATTTGATTGATAATAAAAAATTCCATAGAAAATGATTTTGAACTTGTGATTTTAAGATAATTTTTTATTTGCCTTGTGATATTTTAATTAGTTATGGATAAATATTTGGCATTACGTCAAAGATTATTACTTGTTACTCATTAAATTAAGTATTAGAGAGCATCTCCAAACTTCAACTCTAACGTTTCAGTCCATACGTTTTTCTTGCATTGCGTTATCTCTTGGTCTAATTAAAGGAAGTCACGTGGCCTAATTAAAATCAAAGAATAAATTTTTCTTGTCTCTTTTTTTAATAGAATTTTTTCGTTCCTTTTCGGTGCCTTACACTAAAAAAATATGTTTAGGGGTTAGAATTAAAGTTTTAGGTAAAGGTTTATGTTTAGAGTTTAGAAAATTTGAGGTGAGTGAATTTTTAGTGTTTAGGGTTTAAGATTTAGAATCTAGGGTTAAGACTTAGAATTTAATTTTTAGTGTTGGAGCATAGATAGAAAGGGGCAAATGATTTTTGTCCCTTTTTTGCGCACCTATTCATGCCCCAAGCTAAAAAAATAGTTTAGGGTTTAGAATTAAGGTTTAGGGAATTTAATGTATAATATATTTGTAAGGTTTAGGATTTAGGATTAAAACTTATAATTTAATTTTTAGGGTTGAAGTATAGAGAGGGGCAGAGGATCTTTGGGCATAGACAAGGACAAAGAATTTGGGGTATGATGTATTATCTGTTCATACGTATTCTTAACCGTTTGACAATGCACATACACCATGCAGACAAACGATTTGAACCTCATTCGCCTAAAATGAACATCATACGCTTTTTCACTAAGACCACTTGTTGAGTTCGGTGTTGGGGCATAATTATATTTCTTGGAAATTTAAAAATTTGTATATTATAAGTATTTTAATATTTTTATCAATACTCTAATTTTGTACTCTTAAAATTTTATAATTTTACATCCTTAAAATTTTAATATAATTTAATTAAAAATCACACCCTAACATAAAATTTTCATTTTCGGACTAGTGTTCGAAGTAGAGTAAATACATGAATAAAGAAAAATGTGGGCAGCAATATTAGTTGTAACCCATTGATTGTTTCGTATCAAAATTCTTGATCTTTGGGTTCAAGTAACTAACACAGTTGGATTTGAATACTTTGCAAAAGTGGGTTTTGATTGGGATAATGAGAGATTGGGATGTATGTGAACAATGTGAAACTTTTAAGATAGAATACTCATAGTATGAAAGCTAAATGAAATTCAAATTGTTAGTTTTGAATGTAAGTGAAACAGAAGTTTTGAAAGAAACATTCATAGCAGAGAAAAACATAAAATTCTACGTCCGTTCTGTTATTTTCAAATTAATTTTACAGTTCAATAAATACATGAACAGAGAAAAATATGTTTATCTGCTTAATGGATCATTTTTTTTATCTCGGTCAATAATAATTTTGTTAATAAAAACTGCTAAACAACTTTCCAACCACAACGACATCAACGCGGGAATAACACCTTATCACTTTTGGAATGGCCAATTGTAAAAAAAGAAGGCACTCGTAGTTCGGTCGGTGGCCGGCTGGCCGCTTTTGGAATGACTAAACTACTTGTAGTCTTTCAAATCTTTAAACTTGAGGCACTGAAAATTTCATTCGATGTTCAATATAATGTAAACGTTCTCGTTTTGTTTTTCCTACGGCGTGGGTCACCCCTTTCATTGTTGCAAGGATTGAATTCAGCAAAAAGAATTGTAAGTCAGTTTTAACGTAGTAATTCATGCGTCATCTAATATACATGTATGCATGCATGTGTGTATGTATATATTCTTTGCTTGCAGGAGGATTTCTTCCATGACTGTGATGGAAAAGTTTCTTCACTGGTAATACCAACAACTCCTTTCAATGTTACAAGATTTCCCATCAGCTAAGTTTATGATTTTCATTCAATAATTCAGTTCCGAGGCATGCATTATCTTATATATATATATATATATATATGAGGCTAACTTAGCTAATCATACATATAAGATAATACATGCCTCAGAACTGCATTATTGAATGGAAATCGTAAACTTAGCTCATGGATAGTCTTATAATATCGAAAGGAGTCGTTGGTTTTCACCAGTGAAGAATCTTTTCCACGACAGTCATGGAAGAAATCATCCTGCAAGCAAGGAATATATTCATACACACATGCATGCATACATGTATATTAGATGACGCATGAATTACTACGTTAAAACTGACTTACAGTTCTTTTTGCTGAATTCAATCCTTGCAACAATGGAAGGGGTAAGTCTGGCTGTAGAAGAAACATAAACAAGAACATTTATATTATATTAAACTTGGAATCAAATATATGTGCTGAATTCAATCCTTGTAACCTCTTGCTCGAACAAAATTTGCCTTATATACTGATAAGTGGATGAAGAAACATCATGAATATGGGCAGCAACCTTAGTTGTAAGCCATTGATTGTTTCCAATCAAAATTCTTGATCTTTGTGTGCAAGTGAATACCACCTTTTGATTTGAATTCTTTGTGAAAGTGGGTTTTGATTGGGATAGTGATAGTTTCGGGTTGTAAGTGAAGCAGAAGCACAAAGTGAAACTTTCAAGGCCTAATAATTGAGGCTATAAAGAAAGAGGGGGGTCAAAATGGCTAGGTTTAGATGTAAGTGAAATAAAAACTCAAAGAGAAACGTCTATGTAGAAGTAATCGAGGAAATGAAAAGAAAGAGGGAATCAAAACGGCTAATTTTTGCTAGACCACAAGGCTTCCTTGGTTATCTGATTTTTGTTTTACTTTGATTTGAACTTAACTCAAAGTAAAAAAATGATGTAATAAATATAAAAGAGGGAATCGAAATGGCTAGTTTTGGATGCAAGTAAAACAGAAACTCAAAGAAAAATGTCTATAGCGGAGTAATTGAGGAAATGAAAAGAATGAGAGAATTGAAATGGTTAGTTTTGATTTGGAGATAGTAAGTTTATTAGATTATTAGATTTTTGTAATTTTGAGTTAATTTCAGCTTAACTCAAAGTAAAAAAAGAAAGACAATAAACAGAAAGATGGAGTCAAAACTCAAAACGGCTAGTTTTGCTTAGACCACTTGTCTTCCGTGAGTTATCACATTTCTATTATGAGTTGATTTGAACTTGACTCAAAATATAAAAAAATGAGGCAATGAACAAAAATAAAGAATCAAAATGGCTATTTTTGGTGCGGCTTCCTTCGGTTATTAGATTTCTATTTCGAGTTGATTTAAGCTTGACAAAAATGTTAAAAAAACGAGGGAGTAAAAAAAATAACTTGTTTTGGGTATAAGTGAAACAGAAATACAAAGTAAAATTTTCAAAACAGAATAGTCGAGCCTCCTAAAAAAAGAATGAATTGAAGCAACTAAATTTGGATGTAAGTGAAACAGAAACATGAAACGAAACGTTTATGACAAAGTAAATCAAGGAGTGAAAAGGAAGAGAGAATCGAAACAACTGATTTTGGATTTAAGTGAAACAGAAACATAAAAAAAACGTCTATGACGGATTAATTCATGCCGTGAAAAGAAAAAGAGAATCAAAACGGTTAATTTTGATTAGGCCAAGTAACTTTTTTCGATAATTAAAATTTTGTTTTGAGTTGGTTTGGACATGACTGAAATTAAAACAATATTTTTTAATAAAATTGATTTTAGACTCGTGGTTTAAAATAAATTTTATTTTTCTATGAAATTTTAATTTATCTGCATAAATATTAGACATTATGTCAAAGATTTTATTTTTTAATCATTAAATTAAATATTAGAGAGAATTTTGAAAGTTAAACCCTGACGTTTGCTCACTTTGTTTTTACATTGCGTTTAGTGACCCAAGTCCAACCTTTGAGCCCAACTTCTTTCCCAGTTCAGCTCCATCTCCTATAACAATTAAGGTAAGATAAGATAACAATACAAATAGAAAATAGTGAAGTAAAAACATTGGACTAGTGATGGCACGGGTCGGGTATTTTGTCGACCCGAAAATAATTACCTTAAACTCGACTCTGACCCGACTCACTCTATAAAAAAATAATTTTAGAGACATAATTTTAATAAAATAATTTAATGGACAAAAGTATCAGTAAAAATTCAATTTTAATGACATGATTATAAATAAAATTTAATTTTAAGGACCAAATTATGATCTTGTTTTTTCTTTCTTACTTTTTTTGTTGCTTTTTTATTAATGAAATTCCCTTACTTAGTAAAAATATATAATAAAAATTAGAGAGAAAAAAACTCAATGTTTTTTTAGAAACTTAACCAACCAAGTATTAAAGTAATCATGGACAACCATGCAAGCTATCACGTACGGACGTTCTGCTATGAGGCATCTTTAGGTGCGACTAAAATAAGGCAGCCCTACATAAATTTTTGCTCGAATGGTAAGAATTTATGTTATAATATGTAGTTACACAAATTTTTACCTAATACAAAATCTACACAAATTCTTAACAAGTTGATAAGAATTTATGTAGTTACACAAATTCTTACTCAATTAGTAAGTATTCCGGTTCCATCTAAATTATTACCTAGTCCTACATAAATTCTTACTAAAATAGTAAGAATTTGTGTAGGGCTGCATTTTAGCTACACCCTAAGGTGCTGCTAGACCTTGCAAACTTGACCCGAGACCCGAACCAAATTACCCGAACGAGACCCGATTTTGACCTGAAACCCGAAATAAACCGAACCGAAACCGACCCAAAATTTTTTTGTTGAACCAAAATGGACATGAACCGATTTGAACCGAACCGAATGCTACCCGAACCGAAAGTTGAACCTAATATTGACCCGGTTTTAACCCGAAAATTAAGGTAAAATAAATGAATAATTTATTTTTAATATTATCTATTTTTAACAATATAATAAATAATAAAATGAAGTATATTTTATTATCTTTTTGTACTATACCATGGAAGAGACTGTTGCTCTTGTCAAAGTTGTGGTATAATAACATTTTATGTCATTTTGGCTAAAAATTAAATCTTAGAAATTAAAATGAACAAAAATATCATTATATTAGATTAATAGACTAAATTACAAATATTAATTAATTTCGACTAAAAGTAAATTTTTAGAGACTAAATATCACTACGGGAGGGGATTTCTATATCCGAAGTCTAAACCGTGGGGATACTTGTGACTAAATTAAATTAAACTAAAACTTAAAGTTGAATATTAGTACTAAAATGTAACATTTTAAATGAAATATGACCTAAAAAGTAATTAATCTCTAGCTTAAAAAATTGGTGGCTTATTTCCCTCCAATATTTTGTTTTTTTCCCTCTCTATTTTTACCAATTGTCTTTTTTTTTTTCAATCTAGCTTAAAAAATTGGTGGCTTATTTCCCTCCAAAATTTTGTCTTTTCCCTCTCTATTTTTACCAATTATCTTTCTCTTTTTTTTTCTTCTTAATTTAATTGAGTTTCAATTTAGATTAATTTAATTGAAATTTCACATTTAGTTTTAGAATTATTTTAGTTATGTCCGTAATTTATGCTTCCAGATTTTAGTTAGCTCAATTAGATCCTAAGTTTAATAAATTGATTCATTTCAGACATTATTATTATTATTATTATTATTATTATTATTATTATTATTATTATTATTATTATTATTATTATTATTATTATTATTATTATTAACTTTGATTTAATATAATTATACACAAAATTTTTATATGGATACATGAAGCTTTGGTTTAAATATTTAATCAAATTCAAATGCATAGATTAACAAGTTGAATCGGAATTAATCTCATACATCAATAACTCTAAACTAAATCATAAATACTAAACCTCAAACCGTAAACCCAACTCAAACCGAATTGACCCGACCCAAACCCGACCCGAACAACCCAATTTTGACCTGAACCGAAAGCGACCCGAACGCCCCGATTTTAACCCAAACTGAAAGCGACCGATCCGATATTGACCCGACTCGAAAACAACCGATTTGATTTTGACCCGATCCAATACCCGAACTGGATCCAACTCATCACAGACCCGAATTAAACCCGAACTGAACCGACCTGAACCGAATCTAAACCGATTCTAGATAGACCCGAAACAACCCGAATCGAACGACACGATTGCCACCTCTAGGTGCTGCACCTTAGCATGTCCCTTTCACGTTAGCAAGGAGCGAAGCTATAAATTAAAAGTTAAAGGGGCTGCGAATAAAATATTATGAAAAGAGTTATAAAGAAATTCGAAGAAACAAATTAAGACTATAAAGGTCAATAGTATGAAGCAACACCGACGTAGATGGTGGCAGCCGCTACTCGATTTCATCGTCGATCATCTCCTCTCAATCTCTATACTATGTGTGAGTTATTGTTCTAGTCATTCTATTTTGATCAATATTAGTCACTATATATTTTTTTAAATTTTTATATATTTTTAAAATAAATAAAATTAATTTCAATTACAATTTAACCTAAATACTATTTTTATATATTTCTCCAACAAACGTATTTCGTGTAAGAAACAATAAAAAAATGAATTGAAATATTATAATAATTAGTGTTGTAATTAATACATATTTTTAAAATAAATAAAATTAATTTCAATTACAATTTAACCTAAATATTATTTTTTTCAAAATAATATTAAATATCTTGTCTAGCATAGTAGATAGGCGTGGTTTAGGGTTGTCTTGGTTCGTAATTGTCATGGTTCAAGATTTCAATTGGTCTATATCGGTTTTCATTGGTGAGTTGGCTCGTTGGAATAATGGGTAAGATTGTTACTGGCTCTAGATGGTTGTTAGGTATGTGTGCTCTTATATGTGATGACTTTTGTTTCGTGTATTTGGGGCTAGTTGGTGTTGTTTGATTTTGGCTAGGTGTTGTTTTTTATTCCTGTCACTTTTTTAACGAGGTTCAACTGTGTTGGGTTATTATTGTAGATTAATAACATGCGAGTCTGTAACAGGTGGTATTTTTATCTTGTGTATCTCTAAATTGAGTGTACTTAAGAACATTTTTTGACATTATAACTTAATATTACAAACTTAAGAATATTTTTTGACATTATGCCTTAATATTATAAACTATTTTTACTAAATTCTTAGCAGGTATCAGGTAATTCAATGCAAAAGTAATTGTTCTCTTGCGAGCCATATACAATGTCAAATTATAGCATATTTTCCATAAAATCACACCCTGTATATCTATATGTATATGTTTTCCATAAAATCACACACAAACTAAATGCCTGAAGGTAAGCATTGCTGAAATCATTGTATGGCAATTAGACCAGAAAAAAAAAAGAATTTCTGCAGTTAAGCATTGTTAAACATTTTCTGTTTCCGTTTCCGTTTCGAAAGAAGATATATATGTTTCTGCAACATGGTGACATGTGATTTCAAATATAAGATAAGAAGCAGTTCGGAACTCATATCGGAAGATAGTTCCCTACCGGACAGCTAGGAAACATCAGTCTAACATATTTAGTATGTCCTTCCAGGTAATAAGAGTGCTTCCCGCTGGCTCCTACGACCAGAAACTTGCCTAAATGCCTTTGGAACATCTGCATCAAAAGAAAAGAACCGATTCATGTTAACAGTAAAGATGACATTAGAGTGAAACCCGAAGTTCGATATCAGATATATATGGCTTTGAGATTATGACTATAGGCAAGGGAATTCATCTGCTGATGCATGACAGAATTGGATTTAATGTTAAGCACTGCAAATGGAATGATTAATAAATACTTGATGGTCATATCTTTTCGGATTTTGATACGGCTCAAACGTCTGTAACAAGACTGCAGGCCGGGAAAACAGACATAGATAGACATAAATCTTCAACATGATGCCATTACCTGTTTCTAAAACAAAGATATGAGAATTAAATGCAATTAGCATGGTGAATGCTGCATGACAAGGCATATTAAAGCTAATTAGCCAATGGTTTGTGAAACCAATCTCTTAGACCTAAGCCCTTTGGTCGATTCCGAACGGTATAGGAAGCGCTAAGTTTCGTCCAAATGTAGCAACTAATTGACTTACTACCAGAAAATTAATAGTACCAGTGCAAGAATCATCTCAATTACCGACATTACCGGTAAAAAATATGTGATATCCGAGCACCATGTGCTATAGGCTTCAGTGATTGGTTGCTAAGGGTTTAGCTATACGTTACACGTAATCTTTACAGGTAAACAACGGTACTTATTGATTGTAACGGCACCTGAAAGTTTGTTTGTTTGCTCTGATGGCAGTATAGGATACTAGAGGAAAGTGTGTCGTGTGCTAAAAAGGGAAGCACGATACAACCCAGGACTGCAGCATTGCAGTTCAACAGACTTATGATCTATGAACAGAGTTACTTAGAATCCATAACCTCAGATATTCTTTGAGCTCTGATCTAGCCATGACCCTTTAGAAATGACAAATCCATTTGAATCTTTATCGATTCAGACTTTATCGTGTGGTTAACTTGTGATTCAAGAAAGGTACATTACTTAAGGTCCTATACATAGCTTGTCAACAGGGTTACCGAGTAAACACATAATCAACTGGCCTTTATAACAACAGGATATTCCCATCTCAGTAACCTTAATCAGTTAAAGAATCATTCGATTTAACGCATGACACGTGTGAAAAAGACTCTAACAAGAGATCGTCCTCTGTTTTTTTTCTTGTCGGAATATGTCCTAGATGGGCTAGACTATGACACATGATACTCAATAAATTTCTGTTCAAAACACGACACATGTGATTGAAGTATTGTCGTGAAGCTGTCGGGCGGCTCTAAAAGAAATACCGAACAACTGCATCGTGCACGCCGGGCACGTGTTAAAGAATGACGGAACCGGAAACCTAAATAACATAGCAATGAATAATGCATGCATCATTACCTCCTTATAAGTGGAAGTTTTCATGAATAAAGCACATTATCTGTCAACACAAGGTTAAGCTAACAGTTATCAATCTCGGTTTCCACTTGAACTAATATAAGTGCTTGAACTTACATTATTCAGGAACTAGATGAGCCCCGATCCACGGTCAGCCATGTCGGAGGTGGCCAAAACATAGCCAGATATTCCGGGAAGAGTTCAAGAGGACCGCTAGACTGATCTGCTAAGTTGAACAATCCGACTTTTCCATTCTTGAACTCCCAAAGTTCATCGTTGTCATTGTCATTGTCTTCTTCATATCGTTCTTTGTTCAAGAGATGCTCGATATCGGTTATTTCATCGACATAAACAATGCAGTTCCCATGGCAACCTTTGGAGTATTGAGCTGAAAAGGAAAATGAACAATCAGTGCTCACGAAGAACACTTGATCACCCAAATCATATACCTCCACCCAATCATACTTATTCTGCTGATGAACACCACAACAAGGAATCCGTTTGTAAACTCTGAATTTCACCGGTACATGATCGTCTCCGGTTTCGTTAACGAAACCATCAATTTTTCGATGATAATAAACTTGATCACCGCAGATATCGAAGTCTCGCGCAACCAAGTAAAGGTGACCACAGGATTCCACGAAATATCTTTCACATTCCGGGACCATTGGATCCAGAGGTGAGCGAATCTCTTCCAAATAAAAAGTATTCTCATCACGCACCGAAATAGCGCCATAAATATCAACAATGAAGAACTTCCCATTGAAGTAGGCGATGTCACGAAACTTGATATTAGAATCGAACTTGTAACACATATTGCCTCTATCATCAGACGTAAGCCGGCACAAGTTCCCTCGTGAGATAGCAACCGCACTATTACTCGAATCGAAATCCGAAGCAAGCTTTATCTTACGAATCAATGGATTGTTGTCGTTAACAGCATAATCAGGATCCATTCTCTGCCGAATACTGAAAGCTTGGACTGTCTCCTCGACACTGAAGCTAAGATGGTTTAGCTCCCTAGGAAAGGAAGCGGGCATGTTCTTGATCGGATGCCGAGAGAACGGGCTCAGCACGCGGAACTTGTTCTGCTGTTCAGTCTCTTCGACCTTGATGAACCAGCAGTTTTGGTCGGAAGGAGCTTCGAAACCTGGTCGGCGAATGCGATAAACATTCATTCGGGATATGAGGAAGGAAGGGATAGGTTTGTTGGTAGGATAATTAATCCGGAAGTGGAGCTGCTTTGGGAATGTAGGAGATGTCGGAGGCAGAGGAAGTGAAGCTCTCCAGGAGCTGCACACGGCCCGGAAACGAAGAAGATGGAGGCGAGAATCGAGGTGTTTGGCAATGGAAGAGATGAGATCTCTTGGAAGTTCAGACCAACATGATCGTTGACGATAAGCAGCCATTTCTTCTTCGATTGGGAGAGCTATGGAAATCAAATCACTTCTGCTGCAGAAGGAATCAAATACTAAGATATAATATGGACAGGAACAGTTACGGCTGAAACATCATGAATATGGACAGCATCCTAGGCTGTCAGCCGTTGATTGTTTCCTTTCAAACTTTTGCAACTTTGGGTACAAGTGAAGATCACCGTTGGATTTGAATACTTGGTGAAGGTGGATACTGAGATTGGGGATGCAAGTGAAGGAGAAGCACAAAGATATTCAAATTGTAATGCTCTCTTTGGTAATACCTAGATAACCGAAACGTAACGCTCTCTTTGGTTTGTAACGGTTAGGTCACGTGGTCTACGTCAATAAATAAGAATCCTGCTACAGATTTTAGTCTCAAAACTTATATAGTCTATCAATTTAGTCATAATTCAATAAATTCAACCTTTCATGTTTAAAAATTTCGATAATGTGATAACTCGACATACAAAATCACTTCACTATTAGATAGTTGACAGACTAATGAAACAAATCCATTATGACCTTCACGCCGCCTGCTAGTAGCCACATACACTTTAGTAATAGAACTTTTAAATATGAAGTGTTAAATTTATTTAATTGTTTCTAATATGACCAAATTAATAAAAATGTTTAAGTTACGAGGACTAAAATTGGTATTATGTCAAGCCGTCTGTTTCAATTTTAATAGCAGAGTAATATGTTTGTCACAGAATTTTAATTGAGTGACTAAATTACTACTTTTAGAAAATAAAAACTATGATTTTTGTCTATGTAAATACACGTTTAGGACACCAAAAGACCGTTCAGATCATCAAATCCATTACCGAAATAACTCACCACCATGCTTTGAAGAGCTCTTGTCTATGTAAGCCATCCTTTGCAAGACAATCTGCCAAATATCATGAAACATGGCAGAATTAAACTTTGGCAGTCCTTCGAATTTGTTCTCAATCAATATTAAAACAAAGCTTCATGTTGAGAAATGAAATTTATGATAATGAATCCAACGAGTGTCTCCAATGAAAAAAAGATTAATATTCATCCTGGGGTAACACTTAAACTTGAGACACTGAAAATCTGATTCGATGTTTAATATAATGTAAATGTTCTTGTTTCATTTTTTCTACGACTAGGGTTACACCTTTCGTTTTTGTAGGGATTGAGTTTAGAAAAAAAATTGTAAGTCGATCTTAAAGCAACAATTCATGCTTGATATGATATACATGTATGCATGCATGTGTGTATTAATGTATTCCATGCTTGCAGGAGGATTTCTTCCATGACAATCATGGAAAATATTCTTCACTAGTAATACTAACAAATCCTTTAAATGTGATATGGTTTCCCATCAGCTAAGTTCACACTTTCTATTGAACAATTCAATAATGAAGTCTGCACTGTCTTATACGTACGATTAACACTGTAAAAGCTTTCATAGCGCATATATATGTATGTTTAACTTTATAAAATATATAGATAGATAAATATACCGTATGTGGTTTTCTTGAAATTATGCTTCGTTTAACATTGTGTATGACTAGCAAGAGGAGAATTACAATCGCTTTGTATTACCTCATACTTACTAAACATTGCTTTTGAATAGTGTTATTATTAACATTTAAGACTAAGATTTTTCCTCTTCTTCCCAAAATTGATTTTCTTACTCTCAAAATTGACCCTAACACAAACAAATACATAGGCAATAACCTGACAAAGAGCAAGCATGTAAGCGACACTTGGGCTCGATATATTAAATTTGCAAAGTAGAAGAGAACTGTATAGAAACACTCACTCTCCTTTCTAGCTTATCCATAGCTGATTTCGAGTATCTCCTCGTCAAAGAAAAGCTTATCATTACCAATCTTGTTGGTATGAACTTCTAAGAGAACTCACTTGCATTGCTAAACACCACGGTACTTGCGTCAGTGTTCTTTAATTTGGGGTCGTATGCAGCTATTGGAAAGGTCCAATTCCTATGCCACCAAAATCTCCTACATTGCCAAATCAACTCCTTTTCCCTGTTAATTATACTACGAGGAAACCTTTTCATTCCTAAATCGTCATTCATGATATGATGAAGGAATGGAAATGTTTCCTCGTAGGATAATTAACACATAAGATGAATTAATTTGGAAAAGTAGGAGAGTTTGGTGGGGTAGAAATTTGGATTCTCCGAGAGCTGCATATGAATTGGAATTAAAGAACACTAACACGAGTATCATGGTGTTTAGCAATGCAAGAGAAGAATTCTCTTAGAAGTTCATACCATCAAGATTGGTAATGATAAGCTCTTCTTCGATGGAGAGATACTCGAAATCAGCAATGGATAAGCTAGAAAGGAGAATGGGTGTTTCTATACGGTTCTCTTATGCATTGCAAATTTGACATATGGTTGAAATGAGACCATGAGTCTTGCCCAAGTGTCGCTTACATGCTTGCTCTTTGTCAGGTTATTGCCTATGCATCTGTCTGTGTTATGGTCAATTTTGGGAGTAAGAAAATTAATTTGGAAGAACATGAAAAAAACTCTTAGTCTTAAATGTTAATAATGACATTATTCAAAAGCAATGCTTAGCAAGTATTAGGTAACGCAAAGCAATTGCAATTCTTCTCCGACTAGCCATACACAATGTCAAAATGAAACACATTTTTCAAAAAACCCACACACTATATATCTATGTACGTATATATTTTAAAATTTCAATTATAAATATATATACACATAGGAAAACTTTTACAGAGTTAATCATACATATAAGACATCACACGCTTCAGAACTGAATTATTCAATTGAAAGTGTGAACTTAGCTAATGGGAAATCTTATAACATTGAAAGGAGTTGTTGGTTTTTAAACAGTGAAGAATCTTTTCCAAGACTGTTATGGAGGAAATCCTCCTGCAAGCAACACATACATTGATACACACATGCATGCATACATGTATACTAGATCTAGCATGAATTGCTACTTTAAAATTGACTTACAATTTTTTTGTTGAATTCAATCCTTGCAACAATGGAAGGGGTAACCCTGGCTGTAGAAGAAACATAAACAAGAACATTTATATTATATTAAACTTGGAATCAAATATAAGTTAATTGTAGCCTCTAGGTCGAACAAAATTTGCCTTATATAGCGAAAAGTGAAGGATCGGCTACGGTTGAAACATCATGAATAATTTATGGGCGGATAGACTGGGATGTAAGTGAAGTAGAAGCACAAAATGAAACTTTCAAGGCAGAATAATTGAGGCTATAGAAATAAGAGGGAGTTGAAATGGCTAGGTTTGGATGGAATTGAAACATAAGCACAAAAAGGAACGTCTAGATCGGAGTAGTTGAATTGATTACTTTGTGAAAGTGGGTTTTAATTGGGGAAATTGAAGATTGGGAATGTAAGTGAAGCAGAAAAACAAAGTGAAAATTTCAAGGCGGAAAAATCGAGGCTATAAAAGCAAGAGAGGATCAAAACAATTAGTTTTGGATGTAAATGAAGCGGAAGAACAATGTGAAACTTTCAAGGTGAAATAATCGAGGCTATAAAAGCGAGAGCTAAACGAAACAACTAGTTTTGGATATAAGTGAAACAGAAATATAAAAAGAAATGTTCATGGCGGAGTAATTGAGGCAATAAAAAGATAAGGGGAATCGAAAAGGCTGATTTTGGTTAGGTCGCGTGACTTCCTTCAATTATTAGGTTTTTGTTTTTGAGTTGGTTTGAACGGATGTAAGTGAAGTAGAAGCACATATTGAACTTTCAAGGTGGAATAATCGAGGCTATAAAAGCAAGAGGAAACCGAAACAACTAGTTTTGGATGTAAGTGAAGCAAAAATATGAAAAGAAACGTCCACAATGGTGTAATCCAGGAAATATAAAGAAAAAGGAATTTGAAACGACTAGTTTTGGTTAGGCCACGTGATTTCTTTTGGAATTAAAATTTTGTTTTGAGTTTGTTTGAACGGATGTAAGTGAAGCAAAAACATAAAGTGAATTTTTCAAGGCGGAATAATCGAAGCCATAAAAGTAAAAGAGAATCGAAACAATTAACTTTTGATGCAAATGAACAGAAATATAAAAAGAAACATCTATGACGAAGTAATTGAGACAATAAAAAGAAAGAAGGAATCGAAACAATTAATTTTGGTCTCAACTTGATTGATAATAAAAAACTCAATAGAAAATGATTTTGAACTTGTGATTTTAAGATGATTTTTTATTTGCCTTATGATATTTTAATTAATTATGGATAAATATTTGGCATTACGTCAAAGATTATTACTTGTTACTCATTAAATTAAGTATTAGAGAGCATCTCCAAACTTCAACTCTAACGTTTCAGTCCTTACGTTTTTCTTGCATTGCGTTATCTCTTGGTCTAATTAAAGGAAGTCACGTGGCCTAACTAAAATCAAAGAATAAAAATCTTGTCTCTTTTTTTAATAGAAATTTTTCGTTCCTTTTCGGTGCCTCACACTAAAAAAATATGTTTAGGGGTTAGAATTAAGGTTTTAGGTAAGGGTTTATGTTTAGAGTTTAGAGAATTTGGGGTGAGTGATTTTTTTAGTGTTTAGGGTTTAAGATTTAGAATCTAGGGTTAAGACTTAGAATTTAATTTTTAGTGTTGGGGCATAGATAGAAAGGGGCAAATGATTTTTGTCCCTTTTTTGCGCACCTATTCATGCCCTAAGCTAAAAAATAGTTTAGGGTTTAGAATTAAGGTTTAGGGAATTTAAGGTATAATATATTTTTAAGGTTTATGATTTAGGGTTAAAACTTATAATTTAATTTTTTAGGGTTGAAGTATTGAGAGGGGCATAGGATCTTTGGGCATAGAAAGGGACAGAGAATTTGGGGTATAATGTATTATATGTTCATACGTATTCTTAACCGTTTGACAATGCATATACACCTTGCAGACAAAGCGATTTGAACCTCATTCGCCTAAAATGAACACCATCCGCTTTTTCACTGGGACCGCTTGTTGAGTTCGGTGTGGGGGCATAATTATATTTTTTGGAAATTTAAAATTTTATATATTATAAGTATTTTAATATTTTTTATTGATACTCTAATTTTGTACTCTTAAAATTTTATAATTTTACATCCTTAAAATTTTAATATAATTTAATAAAAAAATAACACCCTGACATAAAATTTTCATTTTCGGACTAGTGTTCGAAGTAGAGTAAATACATGAATAAAGAAAAATGTGGGCAGCAATCTTAGTTGTAACCCATTGATTGTTTCGTATCAAAATTCTTGATCTTTGGGTTCAAGTAACTAACACAGTTGGATTTGAATACTTTGCAAAAGTGGGTTTTGATTGGGATAATGAGAGATTGGGGATGTATGTGAACAATGTGAAACTTTTAAGATAGAATAATCATGGTATGAAATCAAAATGAAATTCAAACCGTTGGTTTTAATGTAAGTGAAACAGAAGCATAGAAAGAAACATTCATGGCAAAGAAAAATATAAAATTTTGCGTCTGTCTCGTTATTTTCAAACTAGTTTCACAGTTAAGTAAATACATGAATAAAGAAAAAAATGTTTCTCTGCTTAACGGATCATTTTTTTCATCTCGGTCAATAATAATTTTGTTAATGAAAACTGTTAAACAACTTTCCAACCACAACGACATCAACACGGAAATAACACCTTATCACTTTTGGAATGGCCAATTGTAAAAATGGAAGGCACTCGTAGTTCGGTCGGTGGCCGCTTTTAGAATTGTAAGTCAGTTTTAAAATAGTAATTCATGCGTCATCTAATATACATATATGCATGCATGTGTGTATGTATATATTCCTTGCTTGCAGGAGGATTACATGCCTTAGAACTGCATTATTGAATGGAAATCGTAAACTTAGCTCATGGATAATCTTATAACATCGAAGAGAGTCGTTGATTTTCACCGGTGAAGAATTTTTTCCATGACAGTCATGGAAGAAATCCTCCTGCAAGCAAGAAATACATTGATACACACATGCATGCATACATGTATATTAGATCTAGCATGAATTACTACTTTAAATCGGACTTACGATTCTTTTGCTGAATTCAATCCTTGCACCAATGGAAGGGGTAAGCCTGTGTTTTGATTTGAATTCTTTGTGAAAGTAGGTTTTGATTGGGATAATGATAGTTTCGGGTTGTAAGTGAAGCAGAAGCACAAAGTGAAACTTTCAAGGCCTAATAATCGAGGCTATATAGAAAGAGGGGATCAAAACGGCTAGTTTTGGGTGTAAGTGAAACAAAAACTCAAAGAGAAACGTCTATGTAGAAGTAATCGAAGAAATGAAAAGAAAGAGGGAATCAAAACGGCTAATTTTGGCTAGACCACAAGGCTTCCTTGGTTATTAGATTTTTGTTTTGAGTTGATTTGAACTTAACTCAAAGTAAAAAAAATGATGTAATAAATATAAAAGACAGAATCGAAATAGCTAGTTTTGGATGTAAGTGAAACAGAAATTCAAAGAAAAACGTTATAGCGGAGTAATTGAGGAAATGAAAAGAATGAGAGAATTGAAATGGTTAGTTTTGATTTGGAGGTAGTAACTTTCTTAGATTACTAAATTTTTGTAATTTTGAGTTAATTTCAGCTTAACTCAAAGTAATTCAAAACTCAAAACGCTAGTTTTGCTTAGACCACGTGATTTTTGTGAGTTATCACATTTCTATTATAAGTTGATTTGAACTTGACTCAAAATATAAAAAAATGAGGCAATGGACGAAAATAAAGAATCAAAACGGCTATTTTTTGTTAGGACATGTGGTTTCCTTCGGTTATTAGATTTCTATTTTGACTTATTTATACTTGGCAAAAAAGTAAAAAAAAAACGAGGGAGTGAAAAAATAATTTATTTTGGGTATAAGTGAAACATAAATACAAAGTAAAATTTTCAAAACAGAATAGTCGAGCCTCCTAAAACAAGAAGGAATTGAAGCTACTAGATTTGGATGTAAGTGAAACAGAAACATGAAACGAAACGTTTATAACAGAGTAAATCATGGAGTGAAAAGGAAGAGAGAATCAAAAAAACTAATTTTGGATTTAAGTAAAACAGAAACATAAAAAGAAGCGTCCATGACGGACTAATTCATGCCGTTAAAAGAAAAAAAAGTATCAAAATGGTTAATTTTTATTAGGCCGCGTGACTTTCTTCGATAATTAAAATTTTGTTTTGAGTTGGTTTGGACATGATTGAAATTAAAACAATATTTTTTTAATAAAAATGATTTTAGACTTATGGTTTTAAAATAATTTTTATTTGTCTATGAAATTTTAATATATCTGCATAAATATTCGACATTATGTCAAAGATTTTATTTTTTTACTCATTAAATATTAGAGAGAATCTTGAAAGTTAAACTCTGACGTTTGCTCACTTTGCTTTTACATTGCGTTTGGTGATCCAAGTAAAAACATTGGACTAGTGATGGCACATGTTGGGTTTTTGTAAAAAAATAATTACTCTAAACTCATCTTTGATCCGACTTGCTCTATAAAAAAATTAATTATAAAGACCTTATTGTAAAAAAATAATTTAATAGACAAAAGTATCAGTAAAAAATTAATTTTAAAGATTTAATTATAAATAAAATTTAATTTTAAGGACCAAATTAGATATATCCATCAAAAAATATAGAAGAAATTTTACTATTAGTCTCGGATTGGATCGAATATATTCCATCCTAAACTTGACCCAACATCACCCTTAATAAAAACTTGACCCAAACCCGAATTTTTTTTTTACCAAATTGGACTTTTTAGGACAAAATTTATGATCTTGTTTTTTCTTTCTTACTTTTTTGTTGATTTTTTATTAGTGAAATTTCCTGGCTTAGTAAAAATATATAATAAAAATTAGAAGAAAAAACTCAATGTTTTTTGGGGTTAACTACAACGGATACTACTAAACTATAGCCACTGAGTCGAAAATATCACCGAACTTTAAAACTCTTCAAAACTAGCACTGAACTTTAATATTTGAGTCAAAAATGTCACTCCGCCGTTACCGTTAAGTCAAAGCGACGTCCTTTTGAACCCTAATTTGGCCCAGAACGATGTCGTTTTGCTGAAGGAAAAAAATTTGAACCATGCACTTAAGGTGGTTTGAACCCAAGACCTTTAAAAGGTAAAGCTAAACATAAACCATTGAATCAACATAACATTATTTAGTATTTTACCACAAATATTATATATCTTAAACTACTTCAGATTAATTCAAATTATTTTATGAAATAAATAATATTAAAATATATTAATTATATATAATATAAATAAATAAAAGTGTATTGTTTTTATATAAATAATATATTTATATTATAAATATTATATAAAAACTCTAAACTCTAAATCCTAAATCTTAAACTATAAAGCTCAAACCTCAAACCCTAAACTTTATGATTTGAGGTTTGGGGTTTATAGTTTTTTTATATATTATTATAATATAAATATATTGTTTTATGAATATCTTTTGTTTTAAAAAAATAATATATTTTTTATTGATATATGTAAAAACAATATATTTTATATTATTTATAGAATTATTTTTTATAAAATAAATTGGTTGAACTAAATAGATAAGTTTATATAATTTAAATAAAAATATTTTATTTTTATATAAATATATTATTTTAAAAAATATAAATAATCCTTAAACCTGAAATCCTAAACTCTAAAGTTTAGAATTTAAGTTTGATGGTTGGGGTTTGTGGGTTAACAATTTAGGAATTCGGGTTTTTATATATTATTAATAATAAAAATATATTATTTTTATAAATATTTTGTGTTTTTTAAAAATAATATATTTATATTATTAATAATATATAAAACTAATGTAACCCCCTCGTCCCGGTCTGGTCGGATGACCGATCCGAGTGGGCCACATGGGGAAAACCGAAGCGAAACCCGTTAAGATTTCCCCTCGGTTAACGACCCAAAAATTTCTTTTAACTTTAATCTTATCTAGATGCATACTTAATTCCTATGTGAAGCACAACAGCGGAAGATTACAAACAAAGAAACATTCTCCGACCAAACAAGACATAAACAGCCCATTTTATTCCATTACAGCAGGCCGTTTCGAAACGCCCTCAGGGTGTTCCGAAACGCCTTGACTTAGTCAACGGCCCTGGGTCAACCACAAGGTGACCGTTCCGAAACAGGGGAGACCCGTATCGGAACGACCTTGACGGTCAATATCTCGTGGTCAACGAGATTTGACCGTTTCGAAACTTCAAAGGCCCGTTTCGGAACGGCTTCATCTCGCCAATTTCTCAAAATTCCAGTAGCCAAAATGTTCCGAAACGACCCTCATCCGTTTCGAAACGGCAAGCCATTTACACAGGGACCGTTCCGGAACAGGGGGACCCGTTCCGAAACACCCCCTGTCTGCAGACACGATTTTGCTGTTTTGAGGCACAAAAGTGCCCCAAAACATCACCAAAACACATCATAACACCAAATCAATTAAACCCAAGACATACCAACATTACTATCATGCTTTAACAAGATTTAAACATGTCTAATACTAAGGCAACATCCCACCAACATGCATTCATTCAAGCATCATTCAACCACATATGTATAAACTCTTAAGGCATAAGGCTAACATTCAAGTAAGCAATTAGACATGAGTTAACATTCACCATGGCAACACAACCATGCAAAAACAAGATACTAAGGAGTCTAAACATGCTCCTAGCAACCAACAACAACCAACAAAACATACATGTCCCATTGCTCAAACTATTACAAGTCTAACATTAAAATCCATACTTGATGAACTCAAGTCCAAAAACCACACTTGGAGGCCCTCCACTTGCCCGAGCAACCCACGAACTAAGGATCTGCAATGTTGAACAAAGAGAGCGTAAGCAATGATGCTTAGTGAGGGTAAGCTCTAAAAACAAACCTCAACATTGCAGGGTCCGAGCACGATCTAGCCAAGGTAAATCACAATCATACCAAAGGTCCACAAGATAGAATGCATGAGTAAAAGACAATATCAATGTCATGATCATAAGCTCAATTTCCATGATACATGTAATCACAAACAAGTATTCCAATAAGAACCATGAACCTCAACACATTGATATACACATCAAACAACATTGGCACCTAGTTAAGACCCGAATACGCGGATAGACATGTTGGAAACTCATATCCAACAACCACATTACCTCACGGTGGGATTTCACTCATCACCAGTCTCGCGGAGGGGATTCCATTCATCCTCACGCCCCGTCGATAGGATTCCACTCATCACCGACTACATTTAAATACAATTCCGGGCGAACCCGTACTCCTCCTTGGTGACTCAACGCCACCAAGGCCACGCGCGACTTTAGACTCATGTGTACACACTAACATCCTAATGATCAATCATTTGTATCCAAGTTTACTAGTGCCAATATTTACTCACTTCATTAACCTTGTGCTTAGCACGTACTCACCAACAATCATCATCATGCATGTCTCAAGCATCATAAGTCCAATCTCATTCCACATGTATAAAGCAATATGCATAGACATTCATATCACAGTTTATACGAGACATACACAACCATATAATGAGTTCAACCAAAGGCTCTAGATTAAGTTTAGGATTAGGCTACCACCCTAATCCTAACTCTAGGTGGGTCTACCAAGCCCAACCTAGTCCATATACTCGAACCAACCAATTTAAAACCGTTAAAACAATTAACCACTCACCTAAGCTTCCAAGCTCAACGACCAAGCAAGCAATCACCTTCAACTTCCCGGATTCGGTCCCAAAGCCTCTTCTACGTTTCCTCTTGCTTCTAGTCAAACAAAACCCATACATTACTTCTCAATTCAATGCTAATTCAACCATCAATCTACTTTGCAAAACACAACTCAATTTCCTCAAATTCCCAAACCACATAACATCTCAAAAACCCAATTTTCGGACTCCAACAACCATTGACTGAAATACCCATTTCCAAACACCCAAATGACTTCCAAAACATCCCAAATCACCCTCCTAATATAGGTAGACCATCAGCCCTTCAATTCCAACACTAAACCTCTCAAAAACTCAAGTTTTCATACCCTAAAATTTGCCCTAAAGACCCACTACGAAAATTCATCCAAAATCTACCAAATTAAGATATGTTGCATATTTCATTATGATTAAACATAACCCCAAAACAATTTCTCAAAACAAATTGAAAAACCCCATCAAAACCCCAAATTTCCATATAAACCCTAATTCCCAAAACTCACTATTTTTGAAATTTAAAACAATAGTTGGATAGAGGATAAAGAGGAGGTTAGGAAAACGTAATTACCTTTGAAAAGGACCTTGGATTGAAGAAAGGGGATGAATGGAATAGTAACTAGTGTAGTTGGGAGAGTTTGAGCATGGGAGGGGGGTTTCACGTCAAGTTTAGAAGAAATGGGGAAAGAGAAGACACTTTACAATAAAGTGGTCTTACTTTTAAAAGTTTTGGGTAAAATCACGATATAAGTCCCTCCCTCTTATTTAAGGTTCAAAAAGGTCATTATTTACAATTGAATTGTCTTAATTAAATTTTTATTTAACTCGAACTAAAACCCGGTTAACTCCTAGGCATAAGACACGGGTGTTACAACTCTCTCCCACTTAAGGAAATTTCGTCCCCGAAATTACCTGGTGGAAACAAATACGGAAACTGTTCAACCATATCCGCTTTCCTCTCCCACGTGGCCTCTTCCACACCTCTATGCCTCCACAACACCTTGACCAACTCTATGGTCTTGCCACGCAATACCTTGCTATTAGAAGCAAGTATCTCAACGGGTTCTTCATTATAAGACAAATCCGGATTCAACTCTATCTCCTCAACGGGCATCACATGAGAAGGATCCGATCTATATCTCCTAAGCATAGACACATGAAAGACATCATGGATCTTCTCCAACTCAGAAGGTAACCTCAACCGATAAGCTACAGGCCCAATCCGCTCAACTATCTCATACGGACCAATGAACCTCGGACTCAACTTGCCCTTTCGGCCAAATCTCATTACCTTCTTCCACGGAGATACCTTCAGAAACACTTTCTCACCCACTGAGTACTCAACCTCTTTCCTCTTCAAATCCGCATAGGACTTCTGACGATCGGAAGCTGCTTTCAAGCGGTCACAAATCAACTTCACTTTTTCTGTGGTTCCCTTAAGCAAGTCTGGCATGGGTAACAACCTCTGACCTGTCTCAGCCCAACAAATCGGAGTCCTACATCGTCTACCATACAAAGCCTCATAGGGTGCCATCTGAATACTAGACTGATAACTGTTGTTGTAAGAAAACTCAACTAATGGTAAATGCTTCTCCCAAGAACCCTGAAAATCAATCACACAACAACGAAGCATATCCTCTAGAATCTGTATCACTCGCTCTGACTGCCCATCGGACTGCGGATGATAAAATGTGCTGAAATGCAGACGACTACCCAAAGCACTATGCAAACAACTCCAGAACCTCGAAGTAAATCTAGGATCCCTATCCGAAACTATAGACTTCGGAACTCCATGAAGTCTCACAATCTCACGAATGTACAAGTTTGCCAACTTGTCTAAGGAATCCGTAGTGTTCACTGCTAAGAAGTGAGCACACTTAGTGAACCTATCAACAATCACCCACACTGAATTCTTCTTCGAAGGAGACAAAGGCAACCCCGATACAAAACCCATGGTGATTCTCTCCCATTTCCATTCCGGAATCTTCAAAGGTTGTAGCAAACCTGAAGGAACCTGATGTTTCGCCTTCACTCTCTGACAAACCATACAACGGCTCACATACTCGGCTACATCTCTCTTCAAACCAACCCAGAAGTAATCATTCTTCAAATCTCGGTACATCTTGGTACTACCCGGATGCATAGAAAAGGGACTCGAATGCGCTTCGCTCAAAATCTGACGTCTCAGCTCAACATCTTCTGGTACAACAATTCTATCCCTAAAGCACAACAAGCTCTCACCACTGAAACTATACTCAGTCGGTCTTCCTTCGGCTATGTCTTGAACATGAGGAACTAGGCTCGCATCTTGCAACTGCTTCTCTCTAATCAACTGAATCAAGGAAGGCTTCACTTGCAACTCGGTGATCAAACCACCATCATCGGACACACTCAATCTACTAAACATAACTCTCAGCTCAACGACCACTTTTCTACTCAAAGCATCGGCTACTACGTTTGCTTTACCCGGATGGTACTCAATAGTCAAATCATAATCTTTTAACAACTCTAGCCATCTCCTCTATCTCAAGTTCAACTCTTTCTGTGTCATCAAGTACTTCAAGCTCTTGTGATCGGTGTAAACTATGCACTTCTCACCATACAAATAGTGACGCCAAATTTTCAATGCAAATACAACTGCGGCTAGCTCTATGTCATGAGTAGGATAGTTCTTCTCATGAATCTTCAACTGTCTAGAAGCATAAGCAACAACTCTCCTATCTTGCATCAAAACACATCCTAAGCCTACGTAGGAAGCATCACTGTAGATCACAAACTCCTTACCTGAAACAGGCTGCACTAACACTGGAGCATTTGTCAAAGCTTCTTTTAATTTCTCAAAGGCCTTTTGTCTTGCATCTGACCATTCAAACTTGACTCCCTTTTGCAACAACTTAGTCAAAGGAGCATCTACTCTAGAAAAGCCATCAAAAAACCTCCTATAGTAACCAGCTAATCCTAGGAAACTCCTAATCTCGGTCACGGACTTAGGTTGTTTCCACTCAACAATAGCCTCAATCTTCGATGGATCAACTCGGATGCCTTCGGCTGAAACAACATGGCCAAGAAATACAACCTCTCGAATCCAGAACTCACACTTACTAAGCTTCGCATACAACTGATTGCTCAACAATCTCTGTAGAACAAACCTCAAGTGCTCATCATGCTCTTCTTCTGTCTTCGAGTACACAAGTATATCATCAATGAAGACAACCACAAACCGGTCTAAATAGTCTCTAAAAATTCTGTTCATCATATCCATGAATGCTGCTGGTGCATTCGTGAGCCCAAATGGCATCACGAGAAACTCATAGTGACCATATCTAGTCCTAAAAGCTGTCTTCGGAACATCACACTCTTTCACCTTCAACTGATAGTACCCGGATCTCAAATCTATCTTCGAGAATACTGAAGCACCTCTCAACTGATCAAACAAATCATCTATACGAGGCAACGAATACTTGTTCTTCACAGTCAACTGATTCAACTGCCTATAGTCAATACACATGCGCATGCTACCATCTTTCTTTTTCACAAACAACACTGGAGCACCCCACGGAGAACTACTAGGCCTAATGAAACCACGGTCTAATAATTCTTGCAACTGACTCTTCAATTCTTTCAACTCTTTCGGAGCCATGCGATACGGAGCTATCGAAACTGGATTAGATCCCGAAACTGTCTCAATCACAAACTCAACATCTCTGTCAGGAGGCAAACCCGGCAACTCTTCAGGAAACACATATGGAAAGTCACACACTGTTCTGATATCTTTCGGTCTAGCTTCACTCATGTCCGGATTCATAACATAAGCTAAATAGGCCTCACATCCAGAGTCCATCAACCTATGAGCCTCTAAAGCTGACACCACATTAGACAAGAACTTAATGTTATCGCCCACTACCACTACCTCGTAGTCATCATAAAGTTTCAAGGAGATTCTCTTTGTCTCAAAATCCACGCTAGCCCGATGCTCAACCAACAAGTCCATACCCAATATAATATCAAAACCATAGAAGGGAAGTTCCATCATATCAACTGAGAACACATGACCCTGAATCTTCAGTGGACACCTCCTATACATACGTCTAACCACAACTGTCTCACCAAAAGAACTAGTAACATGCATACCAACATCTAAGATCTCAACAGGAATATCTAACTTCTGTGCATGCTTACTCAAAATGTAGGAATGTGTAGAACCCGAATCAACCAAAGAAAGCAAGGACATAGACTGTAACTCGAAATTACCTGCTATCACATCGGTGTCATTCCCGGCCTCTCTCTGAGCATAGACCCTCGCTGGTCCTCCTGCCTCTGGCTGCACAACCACAACATGTGCAAGGTTCCTCTGAGCATCTACCCTAGGTGCATCAGCCCTCGGCTGGAAGTAGCCACGACCGCGCCCACGGCCTCTCTGAAAATCATTACCCCTCGCAGGAGCCTGAGCAATATTCGGTGCCTGAGCTGCCTGACGCGGACAGTCCCTCCTAAAGTGGTCCCTCGAACCACAGTTCCAACAAGCATGGAAGTTACCTCAGCACTCTCCAGTGTGCTGTCTCCCACACTGTGCACACTCGGGCAAGCGCCCTCCTCCTCTATGGCCCTGATGGCCCCTACCATGGTGGCCACCGCCACGTCTCTGATCAAACTGATGTCCGCCACCTCTGTGCCTCTTAGCATCCCTACCATCGAAGTGGTTATGCCTCTTTCCAGAACCAGACCCACCAGCTCGTTTGGCTGAACCCAAACTATGCTCAAAATCCTTGGCCCTCGCGACCAACACATCAAAGTCTGAGTAGTCAGAAGCCAACGTGTATCTCTTAACCTCTTCATTCAATCCGTATCGGAATCGGTTGCAGCGTTCCACTTCAGTAGGAACCAACTCTGGAGCATACTGACTCAAGCGAACAAAGCGGATCTCATAATCAGTCACAGAAGCATCCCCCTGAGTAAGAGCCATAAACTCTCGCTTCTTCTCATCCAAGTACCTCGGTCCCAAGTATCTCTTCCGGAAGGCAGACTCAAAGAACTCCCAATCAATTTCTGTCTTTGGAACCCCGGTAGTGATGGTGACCCACTAGGTGTAGGCATCACCCTGAAGCAGTGAGATCACACAACCCAATCTACGTGCGCCCGCACAACCCATCTGAGCCAAGATACGAACTGTCTTCTCCAACCATAACTCCGACCTCTCCGGAGTAGATCCTTTAAACTCCTCGGCCCCTAAGCTACGGAGCCTCTCCAAAGGTAAACTAGCATCATCACACCTAGGATGAGCTGCAGCCTGAGCTCCCGCAACTGCAGCCTGGAACGCTCCCGCTATAGCTTGCACTAGCGGAGTCATATCAATTCCAGCTGGACCTTGGCCACCTTGGCCACCTTGAGGTCCATTTCCTCCGACTCCATCCTCGCCCCCAACTCCCGGTGGAGGAGGTGGTGGTGGAGGTGGTGGAAGAGCGCCAACTCCCGCGGCCACCGGTCCTTCTAGGTGAGCCTCCGCACCAACTGCCGGCTCAACAGGAGCCGCAACTCGTGGTTCCTGATGAACCAACCTCGGTCTACCTCTCGGTCCAGACATTGCTCTCACAGATATTAACTACAACCACAACAACAAAACACACAAGCTGGGTTAGCAAGGCAAGGCTTCCAAGTGTCCAAGTATGTTCCCTCACCTAAAAATCATTTTTTTCCAATGTAATAGTAGCAATGGGACCCACACACACATGCTTTAAAATAAAACAATCAGCATACTTGTCACACAAGCAACCATTCTTGTAAAACAAGCAAACACCGTGCATTTCAATTTAAAAACTTAGACTTACCTCACTTACCTGCCCAAGGTCTCGGTAACCTTAGGCTCTGATACCAACAAGTGTAACCCCCTCGTCCCGGTCTGGTCGGATGACCGATCCGAGTGGGCCACATGGGGAAAACCGAAGCGAAACCCGTTAAGATTTCCCCTCGGTTAACGACCCAAAAATTTCTTTTAACTTTAATCTTATCTAGATGCATACTTAATTCCTATGTGAAGCACAACAGCGGAAGATTACAAACAAAGAAACATTCTCCGACCAAACAAGACATAAACAGCCCATTTTATTCCATTACAGCAGGCCGTTTCGAAACGTCCTCAGGGTGTTCCGAAACGCCTTGACTTAGTCAACGGCCCTGGGTCAACCACAAGGTGACCGTTCCAAAATAGGGGAGACCCGTATCGGAACGACCTTGACGGTCAATATCTCGTGGTCAACGAGATTTGACCGTTTCGAACTTCAAAGGCCCGTTTCGGAACGACTTCATCTCGCCAATTTCTCAAAATTCCAGTAGCCAAAATGTTCCGAAACGACCCTCATCCGTTTCGAAACGGCAAGCCATTTACACAGGGACCGTTCCGGAACAGGGGGACCCGTTCCGAAACACCCCCTGTCTGCAGACACGATTTTGCTGTTTTGAGGCACAAAAGTGCCCCAAAACATCACCAAAACACATCATAACACCAAACCAATTAAACCCAAGACATACCAACATTACTATCATGCTTTAACAAGATTTAAACATGTATAATACTAAGGCAACATCCCACCAACATGCATTCATTCAAGCATCATTCAACCACATATGTATAAACTCTTAAGGCATAAGGCTAACATTCAAGTAAGCAATTAGACATGAGTTAACATTCACCATGGCAACACAACCATGCAAAAACAAGATACTAAGGAGTCTAAACATGCTCCTAGCAACCAACAACAACCAACAAAACATACACGTCCCATTGCTCAAACTATTACAAGTCTAACATTAAAATCCATACTTGATGAACTCAAGTCCAAAAACCACACTTGGAGGCCCTCCACTTGCCCGAGCAACCCACGAACTAAGGATCTGCAATGTTGAACAAAGAGAGCGTAAGCAATGATGCTTAGTGAGGGTAAGCTCTAAAAACAAACGTCAACATTGCAGGGTCCGAGCACGATCTAGCCAAGGTAAATCACAATCATACCAAAGGTCCACAAGATAGAATGCATGAGTAAAAGACAATATCAATGTCATGATCATAAGCTCAATTTCCATGATACATGTAATCACAAACAAGTATTCCAATAAGAACCATGAACCTCAACACATTGATATACACATCAAACAACATTGGCACCTAGTTAAGACCCGAATACGCGGATAGACATGTTGGAAACTCATATCCAACAACCACATTACCTCACGGTGGGATTTCACTCATCACCGGTCTCGCGGAGGGGATTCCACTCATCCTCACGCCCCGTCGATGGGATTCCACTCATCACCGACTACATTTAAATACAATTCCGGGCGAACCCGTACTCCTCCTTGGTGACTCAACGCCACCAAGGCCACGCACGACTTTAGACTCATGTGTACACACTAACATCCTAATGATCAATCATTTGTATCCAAGTTTACTAGTGCCAATATTTATTCACTTCATTAACCTTGTGCTTAGCACGTACTCACCAACAATCATCAACATGCATGTCTCAAGCATCATAAGTCCAATCTCATTCCACATGTATAAAGCAATATGCATAGACATTCATATCACAATTTATACGAGACATACACAACCATATAATGAGTTCAACCAAAGGCTCTAGATTAAGTTTAGGATTAGGCTACCACCCTAATCCTAACTCTAGGTGGGTCTACCAAGCCCAACCTAGTCCATATACTCGAACCAACCAATTTAAAACCGTTAAAACAATTAACCACTCACCTAAGCTTCCAAGCTCAACGACCAAGCAAGCAATCACCTTCAACTTCCCGGATTCGGTCCCAAAGCCTCTTCTACGTTTCCTCTTGCTTCTAGTCAAACAAAACCCATACATTACTTCTCAATTCAATGCTAATTCAACCATCAATCTACTTTGCAAAACACAACTCAATTTCCTCAAATTCCCAAACCACATAACATCTCAAAAACCCAATTTTCGGACTCCAACAACCATTGGCTGAAATACCCATTTCCAAACACCCAAATGACTTCCAAAACATCCCAAATCACCCTCCTAATATAGGTAGACCATCAGCCCTTCAATTCCAACACTAAACCTCTCAAAAACTCAAGTTTTCATACCCTAAAATTTGCCCTAAAGACCCACTACGAAAATTCATCCAAAATCTACCAAATTAAGATATGTTGCATATTTCATTATGATTAAACATAACCCCAAAACAATTTCTCAAAATAAATTGAAAAACCCCATCAAAACCCCAAATTTCCATATGAACCCTAATTCCCAAAACTCACTATTTTTGAAATTTAAAACAATAGTTGGATAGAGGATAAAGAGGAGGTTAGGAAAACGTAATTACCTTTGAAAAGGACCTTGGATTGAAGAAGGGGATGAATGGAATAGTAACTAGTGTAGTTGGGAGAGTTTGAGCATGGGAGGGGTGTTTCACGTCAAGTTTAGAAGAAATGGGGAAAGAGAAGACACTTTACAATAAAGTGGTCTTACTTTTAAAAGTTTTGGGTAAAATCACGATATAAGTCCCTCCCTCTTATTTAAGGTTCAAAAAGGTCATTATTTACAGTTGAATTGTCTTAATTAAATTTTTATTTAACTCGAACTAAAACCCGGTTAACTCCTAGCCCTAAGACACGGGTGTTACAACTAATATTGTTTTATTTATATATATATGTTAAAATAATATATATTTATATTTTTATATGGTAATATTATTTATTTCATAAAATAATTTAAATTAATCTGAAGTAGTATAAGATATATAATATTTGTGGTAAATTATTACATGACGTTATGTTGGTTCAATAGTAAGGCTTAACTTTATCTCTTAAAGGTCTTGGGTTTAAACTACTTCAAGTGCATGGTTCTAATTTTGTTCCTCAAGCAAAACGACGTCGTTTTGGGCAAAATTAGGCTTCAAAACAACGTCGGTTTAACTTAATGGGGAGTTAATGGTTAACGACGGAGTGGCAGTTTCGACTCAAATATTAAAGTTCAGTGCTAGTTTTAAAGAGTTTTAAAGTTTGATGGTATTTTCGACTCATAAGCTATAGTTTAGTGGTATCCGATGTAGTTAACCCATGTTTTTTTAGAAAGTTAACCAACCAAGAATTAAAGTAATCATGGACAACCATGCAAGCTATCACGTACGAACGTTCTGCTATGAGGCACCTTTAGGTGCGACTAAAATAAGGCAGCCCTACATAAATTCTTGCCCGAATGGTAAGAATTTATGTTATAATATAACAATTTGTGTAACTACACAAAATTTTACCAGTTGATAAAAATTTATGTAGTTACACAAATTCTTACCCAATTAATAAGTATTCCGGCTCCATCTAAATTATTACCTGGTCCTATATAAATTCTGACCAAAATAGTAAGAATTTGTGTAGGGTCGTATTTTAGCTGCACCCTAAGGTGCTGCACCTTAGCATGTCCCTATCACGTTAGCCAGGAGCAAAGCTATAAATTAAAAGTTGAAGGGAGAGAATAAAATGTTACGATAAGAGTTATAAAGAAATTCAAAGAAAAAAAATTAAGACTATAAAGGTCAATAGTAGAATTTCATCTGTTAACTTTAAGTAAAACAAGCTTATTTTCATTTACACGTTGTACCACTAAGGTAATAACTATTTAATGATATCAAAGTAAAAAATAAGTTATAGTTTAAAATTTTACAAAGGTCAAATAAAAAATTAATGAATTGTAAAGGTAAAAATATTGACGTTAAGGTGGGTTGCGGGGGCCAAGCCTATGCCAGCCCCTTGTGGCTATGCCCTTGATGCTAACTTTATTAAAATTGAGGGTAAAATACTTAAATCATCACTCAATTTTGTTTTTTGACCTATTTTGATCACTAAACTTTCAAAACGACCACATTACTCACCGAATTTTATTTTTTGCCTATTTTATTATTATTAATTATTTTATTAATATCTTGGTATGACTTGGCATGTTTTATTATTATTATTATTAAATATAAAAATCAGTTTCAAATAAAAATAAATTATATTTTAGTATTTATTATTAAATACAAAAATTATAAAAATAAGATTCAAACATCCCAAACCCCAAATCTCTCCCACCCTCCCCGACACCGACGTAGGTGGTGGCAGCCGCTGCTCGGTTTCATCGTCGATCATCTCCTCTCAATCTACGTTACTTTGGTTGATTGTCCTTCTATCAAGATGGTTGGAGCAGCACCGTTTGTAGATATGGGCAAAAAAGCCAAAGGCCTCGTGACAAAAGATTACAACTTTGACCAGAAGTTTACTCCTTCAATGTTGAGTTGTTACTTAACATTGAAGGATGAAGAGCTGATGCGAGATTACCAGCTTCAAAGTCTCTGGCCTAGACGGTCAGCACCGTAACAAGCGAGAGTCAGTCATTCGTCTCAAGCACCTCCCCACCGGTATCGTTGCCCAAGCCGTTGAGACCGATCCTAGCACATGAATCAGGCTTCTACCTTGGCTCCAGGGGCGGAGCCAAAATTTATTTAAGTGGTGTCATTTTTTCAACCATATTTAAGGAGAGTTAATTATTTATAAAAGGGGTGTCGTTTTATTCATAAAAGATGTGTGATTTGTCTATATTTTTGATTTTTTTATAAACAAATTATATAGAAAAAATAAATTTTTAAAAAAATTGGAATATCATGAGACTCCCAATTTCAAAGGTGGCTCCGCCCATGGTTGGCTCGTCTCGGCACTCATATTATTTTCCATTTCCGCTTCTTCATTCTAATATGCTATTTGTTGTTTGATTCAGAGTACCGCAGCTTCAAACATGGGTATGGGCGTGGTCAAAGCCACTCAAAATGGATGGTGACGTCGGCGAGGGTGACCCCGGTAAGTGTGTTTGGGTTTTGAGTTTAGGATTTTTGAGTTTTATTTTTTGTATTTAGTAATAAATAAAATATAATTTGTTTTTGTTTTAAATTAATTTTTTTAATTTAATAACAATAAAATATACCAAGTCATACTAAAATATTAATAAAATAATTCAAAACGATCAAAATAGGTCAAAAAGTAAAGTTCTATGAGTAAATTGATATTTTGAAAGTTCAGTGACCAAAATAAGTCAGAGAGCAAAGTTGAGTGATAATTTAGGTATTTTACCCTAAATTTTTTAGATTCAATCAATTTTCACGTCCAAAAAAATAACAATTTAAAGACAATTTAAAGGTTAGGGTCAAAATGAGAAAAATAATGGATGTTAGGGGCTAAATTTTAAGCCCTATTTCAATCATGTGAATTGTTAGACTCTTATTTGAAAAAATTCACAAACATCATACCCTAAATTTTAAGTCTGGCCGTAGAAGAAACATAAACAAGAACATTTATATTGCACTAAACTTGGAATCGAATATAGCTCGAACAAAATCTGCCTTATATACCATTAGTGTAGGATTGTGAGTGAAGCATAAGTATAAAGTGAAACGTTGAAGGCGGAATAACCAAAGCTATGAAAGTAGTAAATTGAAACGGTTAGTTTTAGATGTAAGTAAAACAAAAATACAAAGAGAACGCTTGTGACAGAGTAATCGATGCGCGAAAAAAAAAGAGAACCAAAACGGCTAGTGTTAGCTAGGCCATGTGCTTCCTTCGGTTATTAGATATTTGTTTTGAGTTGATTTAAACTTGATTAAAAAAAGGTAATAAACAATGGAAGGGAATCGAAATGGTTAGTTTTGGTTAGGTCATGTAACAGAGTAGAAACATTGGTACCTTTTAGGGCCAAATTTTGGATCTTGTTTTATCCTTCTTACTTTTTGGGATGTCTTTTTTATTAATAATTTTTTTTTTTAAATTTAGTAACAATAAGTAGATATAGTGAGATAAGACATCAGGTCCCTTAAGCAAAGTAAAGAGTTCGAATCGTGACATTATGAATGAAGAAAATTAAATTAATAGGGTCACCCATATTTAGTCTAAACTCGATCTAAATTAGTCGACCAATAAGTCGAATACCAATGATTAAAAAAAATCTCCACCTTAGTAAACAAATAAATATTATTTTTAAATATATTGAAATAACACTGAGACAATTCTAAATGGCCCAATAAAGATCCAGCGTTCTCCTATCTACTTAAATAAAACTGGGACTAACCAAAACAAATGTACAATAACAACATTTTTCAAGATGCAACTTTCGAATTTGTAGAGATAGAGTTTAAAGAAAAAATTGTAAGCCAACTTTAAAATAGTAATTCAAAAATGCATAATTAAAAAAACAAAACTCATAACGTTTTTTTAGAAAGTTGACCAACCAAACAATGAGGTGATTCAGCCATACAAGTTGATAAACTATTATTTAACTAAATTTGGAAATGTTAATTTCTATTTCAATCAAGTGAAAGATTAAATACTTATTTAAACAAATTTAAAAATATTAGACTATTATCAACTGTTTTAAAAGGTTAGTTCATTCATGTGATTAGGGGTGTTTATGGTCGGTTAATTGTACCGTTTAGCCTAAACGGTTGGTTAACCGTTATAACGGATATTAAATTTAGCTGACTATAATCTAACAGTTAAAAATCGGATAATCACTAATGATTAACCGTTAAGATACGGTTAACTGACGGTTTGGTTACATGTTAACTTGTAACCTATTACATTTTTTTTCACATGTTCACCAATTTTTTTAGAATAATAAAACTATATTTTCGATAAATATTATATTAAAGTGTTTATAAAATGCTTAAATAGAAATTCTAAACCCTAAGTCCATACTTAATTAAAAAAGTACTTACATACTACAAAGTTTCAACACTAACACAAAATATATAAATTTCATACTAAGTTTAACATTCTAAGTTTTAACAGCACTACAAAAAAAATAACATATAGCGACGGATAAAAAACCGTCGGTAAAACATCTAAAATCCGTCGGTATATAGTCTAAAACCTTATACCGACGGATAAAATGGAAATTCCGACGAGCAAAACACCGTCAGTAATATGCTTGTCGGTATAAATTTATACCGACGGTAAAACCCGTCGGTATAGATGTTGGGTACCTATACCGACGGTTCGAACCGTCAGTATAAGTATGGGCTACCCCGACAGTTAGTGTATCTATTCCGACGGTTATGTCTGTCGGTATAGGTCTCATGTAGATCTGTATAAGAACTTATACCAACGGTTGTGTCCGTCGGTATATGTTTAATATACATTTATTTTTTATTTTAAAAATTAATAATCACTATTGTTATTTTTTATTTTAACTATTAAAATTGCTAATACTATTATAACAAGAATCGTTTGATTCTTAAATAAAGAATATTCAATTTAATCTTCAAATAAAACGAGTATGTAACACATTATCAGTAAAATATGTACGAGAGCCTTGTATCCCAATTAGCAGAAAAATCAATGACTACACATGTCTAAAGCAAGCTAAGTTTCTGAAGGTTTAACACTTTTAGAACAAAAATCTTGTCATTATCACAATTATGTCAAGCAAAGTTCGAGCTGTACAGTTTGCATCATCATTAACCCATTATTGATATCATAATTACAACTACTGCTATTGACATTTGACATTAATAAAGGTGAGGATGGAAAAACATCAATGTGAACCATGGATAGATTTTTGTTTCCCGATATTCCAGTCAGAGACTTGGAGCTATTAACAGTTCTATAGACACACTCATCCTTAATTTCTCTTGCATTTTGGTCACCTTGAGCTGAAGTTACAGAGGAAACATCAATGTGAACCATGGATAGATTTTTATCATCACAATCAACAATCTCATTCACTAAGGAAGCTCCAAAGGATTCTTCCTCACCAAGAGATATCAACTCTGAAACATCAGATGCAAATAGTTTGAAATGGAATATTGTGCATTATGCAAGAGATAAACTGAAATTATCGTTTAGATTATATGTCAAAGGGGAAAACATATGTAGAAAACATTCATTCTACCGTACCTCAACATCGCCAACACTAGCACAATTATGTACAATTGACTCATCCTTATTTCCAGCTTCGTCCTCTTCACCTGCCGCAGAGTTACCAGCAGAAGTGGTTGCATCTCCTGCAACAGCAAGACCCATTGCTTCACCCAACTTCTGCAGGACATCTTTATCATTCCAATACCTAAACCATAAAACCTTTTCTTGATTAATTTACTGAAGAAAGAGTAGGATGCAAAATTGTACATCTAAAACAAGAAAATGTTATGCCCATAAGCGTATCATATTATGCTTTCCAATCTCCCATTTTAATCACTCACCTCATCATTGTTGCGGGACCACCAGTCTCTATTTCTTCTAAAATAGGTTTCAAGGACGGATCTTCTTTTATATGAGCCATCCTTTCCTCAATCTGGTCTTTTTGTTGAGGATTAGCCAAACTGTCGAGCATGCTAGACATAGCTGGATCCTAAAGGACAACAAAAATTCCATCTACCAGAAGTGATTCATGTAATTTAATATTAGGGAAAAAGACGAGAAGGACAGATAATCCACTCAAAGTGGCAACTGAGCCCACACATACCTGCATTAATGCACTACCAAGGCGCTCAACCATGGTCATAAACTGGGGATTCTGCATAACCTGTTGCATAGTTGTATAGTACTGCTGTGGATCAAACTGTGGCATGCTCTCTTCAGTTGCTGCCCCTTGAAATGTTTTAGTGAGCTGCTCTGCCATTTGATTAAATGAAGGATCTTTGGCTATCTGCTCAGCTAATTCCTTGATACTTGGATCCTAACAAACCAAGATGGTTAACATCCATAAGATATAAAATTGACCTAACTATACCGACGGTGGAAAATATTGCCGGTATACATTTTACCTATACCAACATACACAAAACTATTGGTATATAGTTTACCTATACCGACGGTCCCAATAAATCGTTGGTATATATTACATTTATACCGACGCATTTCTATCTTCCGTCGGTTATATTATATCTATACCGACAAATACCATATCCGTCGGTATACATCTGAACTTTTACCGATAGCTTTAATTTCCGTCGGTATATGTACATTTTTTTGTAGTGAGTGTTCAACACAAAGTAATGCACCATCAAAGTTTTAAAGAAAAATCTTTAACTAACATAAAATAAATATAAGGTAAATGAAACTTCCATGAGCTAGTATCACAAGCCACAAAAGTTAACTCTATGACCAAATCACCTGAGGTCTTCGCCGACTTTCTCTAAAATGAAATATGACTCATCAAAGTTATTAAATATAGGTTAACCATTTGTCAAAATTCGTAACCGTAACCATTAACAATCATTTTTAGCAGTTAGATTAATCGAAACCGTTTAACCTTAACAGTTCGATTAATTAACTTGTAAAATATAGCGATTAACAATTACAGTTATTTATGCACAACCTTACGTAACCATTTTTCTGCTTGTAACTTGGTTAATATTAAAATATGCCAAGTCATACTAAAATATTAAAAAAAAATCAAAATGATCAAAATAGCTCAAAAAGTAAAGTTCGATGAGTAAATTGATCATTTTGAAAGTTTAGTGACCAAAATAAGTCAGAGAGCAAAGTTGAGTGATGATATAGATATTTTACCCTAAAATTTTTCGATTCAATCAAATTTCACGTCCAAAAAAATAACAATTTAGAGACAATTTAAAGGTTAGGGTCAAAATGACAAAGATAATGAATGTTAGGGGCTAAATTTTAAGCCCTATTTCAATCATGTGAATTGTTAGACTCTTATTTGAAAAAATTCACAAACATCAGACCCTAATTCGACCATTAGAACATTCGTTACTCACCTTCTCTTTCTCCAAAAACATGTCGAATATAAAGAATTATAACAGCTAATGAAAATAGTGAAGTAGAAACATTTTGTTCAAAAATAAATAAAGAAGAGAGTAGAAACATTGGTCCTTTTTAGGGCCAAATTTATTATCTTGTTTTATCTTTCTTACTTTTTGGGATGCCTTTTTTATTAATAAAGTTTCTCAAATTTACCTACAGTCAGTTGATATAGTGAGATGAGACGCTAGGTCCTTTAAGCAAGATAAAAAGTTCGAATCGAGGCATTATGAATGAAGAAAATTGGATTGATAGGATCACCCCATATTGATTCTAAACTCGATCTAAATTAGTCGGCCAATAAATCAGATACCATCGATTAAAAAATCTCTAGCTTAGTAAACAAATAAATATTATTTTTAAATACCACTGGACCGAAAGAGTGGTCCAATAAAAAATAAAATAAATATAATATAAAAAGAAAGTATTTTTTATCAATTAATTTTAATCAATTTTTTTATAAAAAGGGTAATCTTTATCAGTGGTCCCTTTCGTTTAGGATGTGTTCTATTTTGGTCGCCAGAATTCAAAAAAGATTATTCTGGTCACTTACGTTTAGAATTGTTTTTATTTTGGTCCCTTAGTCGTTAGTCTCCGACCTATTTTGGTTACTGAACTTTCAAAACGACCACTTTACTCACTATATTTTATTTTCTGGCTTATTTTTTTATCACTATTGATTATTTTATTAATATTTTGGTATGGTTTGACATATATTATCATTATTATTTAATATAAAAATCAATTTCAAATAAAAATAAATTATATTTTATTTATTATTAAATATAAAAATTACAAAAATAAAATTCAAACATCTCAAACCCTAGATCTCTCCCACCGTCACCGACGTAGGTGGTGGGTGGTGGCAGTCACTGCTCGGTTTCATCGTTGATCATCTCCTCTCAATCTTCGTTGATTTGGTTGATTGTCCTTCTATCGAGATGGTTGGACCAGCAACGTTTGTAGATATGGGCAAAAAAAGCCAAAGACTTCACAAAAGATTATAACTTTGCTCTTTGACCTATTTTGGTCACTGAACTTTTAAAACGACCACTTTACTCACCGAATTTTATTTTTTGACCTATTTTTATTATTATTAATTATTTTATTAATATTTTGATATGACTTGGCATATTCTATTATTAAATATAAAAATCAATTTCAAATAAAAATAAAATATACTTTATTTATTATTAAATACAAAAATAAAATTCAAACATCCCTGATGATCTGTCAAGCACAGATAACAAGAAATTAAAGGAAGGCTCTAGAAAAGAGAGCACATATGTATATTCTCGAAGAGAGAAAAGAAAAGAAATTAAAAATATCGGCCTTTCATTATTGAGAAAAGACTCAAATCACGGATGAGGCCAAAGGTATCAAACCCATGTTTATATAGCCCATTTAGTATAACAGATCTGGTATTTGAAACAACCAGTCTGTTACAACCGCAGGCTTCAACAACTCTAACAAAGAGAGGCCCACACTAACATATTATACTAACAGCTCAAACGGTCAAAAGATAACAACTTTGACCACTGACTTCCAACATTCACCCATTTCCTCCAGCCTTTTGACAACCCCCTGGTTCAACGTAGACTTGCAACACAGCACCAATCAAGCAGTACCAGACTGTACATACATCTTATCACGAAACAACAAGAAATAAGACCTCGACAACGGCTTAGTCAACCCATCAGCGGCCTGAAACTGAGCGGGAACATAATTGATCATCACCTGTTTTTCCGTGACTTTTTCCCGAACAAAATGGACATCGAGTTCAACATGTTTTGAACGAGCATGAAAAACAGGATTGGCGGCCATGGCTATGGCACTTGTGTTGTCACTCCAAACAACTGGGATGCCATCTACATGAACACCTAAATCACTCATCACAGTTCTGACCCATGTAACCTCAGCAACAGTATCGGCAATACTACAATATTCGGCCTCAGTGGTGGAGCGAGAAACAGACTTTTGTTTCCGAGAGCTCCAAGCAACCAAACAATTGTTAATATACACACAATACCCCGTTGTGGACCGCCTATCATCAAGACAACTAGCCCAGTCCGCATTCGAATATGCAACAATATGCATGCCACTCGTATCCGAAGAAGAAAATAATAAGCCAAAATCCAACGTACCCGAAAGATAACGTAATATGTTTTTGACGGCCTCAAGATGTACCTCACATGGTTTATGCATAAATTGCGCAGCTTTGTTAACCGCAAAGGCGATGTCGGGACGAGTGTGGCAAACATACAACAACGCGCTGACAATGCTACGATATTCTTGTTCATCAAATACGGGGCTGCCACCATCTTGAGTTAATTTAGCCGTGGACACCATAGGAGTAGGAGTGGCCTTGCATTGCAACATATTCGTGCGACCAAGAAGTTCCAAAATAAACTTCTTCTGACTTAATAAAATGCAATCATCCTTGCGAACAACCTCAATGCCAAGAAAGAAAGACAACAACCCAAGATCCTTAAGAGCAAATTTGGTATTCAAGCTTGTAATAACATCTTCAACATGTTGTATGGACTGCCCGGTGACAATGATATCGTCAACGTACACTATCAAGTAAGTGGCGATATCGTCTTTGTCACACACAAACAATGAGGCATCAGCTTTGGATTCACGAAATCCAATGTGCAAGAGATACACACGAAGTTTGTTATACCAATTGCGAGGCGCTTGCCGTAATCCATACAAGGCTTTTTGAAGCCGACAAACTAGCTTAGTACCATTACCACTAGTTTGCTCAAAACCCGGAGGTTGGCGCATATAAACTTCCTCATGAAGTTCACCATTCAAGAATGCATTATTAACATCGATTTGACGAAGACTCCACTTGTTAGTTACCGCCAAGGCTAAAATAATATTGAGTGTTGTAAACCGAACCACCGGACTAAATGTGTCTTCAAAGTCTTGTCCCGAAATTTGCGAAAATCCTTGAGCAACAAGACGTGCTTTATATCTCGAAACCGACCCATCCGGATTTCGTTTAATCCGAAACAACCACTTGCAGCCCACACAATGACGATCTTTGGGCAACTCAACAAGAGACCATGTCCCATTATCCACAAGGGCATTATATTCACTAAGTACAGCCGCTTTCCACTCTGGTATACTCATGGCTTGTGTAATATTCGTAGGAACAACATCAGCTAGATTCGACGTCGCAGAATACAATTTTGGTTTGAAAATCCCACGTTTACTTCGTGTAACCATCACATGTCGATTGGATAAATCCATGTTTGGCCCAGCAACATCAGTAACCAGCGGGCCTGCCAAGCCAACAGAATCCATATCCAGCACACAATCCCCAGGCCCACTCGGACCAGCATTATCAGATAACGAGGGCCCAACAGCAGCTGAAGCCAACTCATTCACCACTGGGCCAACTAAAGGACCATCAGTAACAACCGCACACCCAGCAGGTCTACTAGAACCATCGAACACCGCACCTGCACTAGCGTCAGAGCAACCAGCAGCCTCTGCACTATGCACAGGTCTGTCAGCAAAACCAGTAGCAGTGGTGCAAACATCAACATCAACATGCGAATGAGGGGGAGACGCAGATGCACACGGGACAGAAGCAGAAACTATTGGATCAACATCATGATCAGCGGATGAAACGGACAAAATTGGAGACTTTTGTCCACTAGGCCCTGCATCATCACTCACAACCCTTGGAGCAGCAGGCTTAGACCCACTACACACGGGCCCAACTAACGGAGCAGACCGAAACACAGTAGGGGTGGCCTTCACCGGTTTACAAAGCCGACGAGGACTGCTAGCAAACGGAAACACGTATTCATCAAACACCACGTGTCGAGAAATAATAGTCTTACCCTCAGGAGTTAGGCACTGGTATCCTTTGTGATGAGGACTGTATCCAAGAAACGTACACTCTTGAGAACGAAATTCCATCTTGTGCTTTTGAAAGGGACGCAAGCACGGAAAACACCGACACCCGAACACCTTCATAAAACCGTAATCAGGAGCACGTTGATAAAGCCGTTCAAACGGAGACACACCGGCTAGAACCTTAATGGGAAGACAGTTAATCAAATAGACAGCCGAAACAACAGCAAAAGCCCAAAATTGGAATGGCATCTTTGCTTGAGCTAAAAGTGTTATGGCAAGATCAATAATGTGTCGGTGTTTTCGTTCGACAACCCCATTTTGTTCAGACGTGTGGGGGCATGTAACACGATGATGAACACCCAAATTGGCAAGCTCACGAGAGAGACTGCGAAATTCGCCACCCCAATCGCTTTGAACCGCCTTGATCTGAGTACCAAACTGAGTTCGAACCATTTGATCAAATTGTTTATAAGCAAGGAGAGCCTGAGATTTATGCTTAAGCAAAAACAGCCAAGTATTACGTGAATATGCATCAACGAATGAAACATAATACGAATATCCAGCAGACAAAACGTGCGATGGTCCCCATACATCAGTAAACACAAGCTCAAACGGTTTATTATACAAAGTACAAGAATCATGAAAGGGTAACCGATGGCTTTTCCCTTGCTGACAAGCAGAACAGAAAAAATCTTTATTTGACTTCAACGAAACATTACATTTATCAAGAATCAAATTCAACGTAGCCTGGGCAGGATGACCCAGCCTACGATGCCACAATTCAACATCAGAATTAACAGAAGTAACAGCAAAGCAACCAACATTAGAAGACACAGACTGACTAGTAGTAGACCTCAGGAAGTCCTCAGCACCAGCCGTAGCTTGTGTATGAAAAGCATACAATCCTTCACTCTCAGCACCTTGCAGCAAAACATCCCCAGTTCGCTCATCACGAACAACACATTTATTTGCATGGAACTCAAAATATACTTCATTATCTCTAGCAAACTTTGAAACCGAAAGCAAATTTTTAGTCACTTGAGGGACAATCAACAAGTTACGTAAAACTAAAGGCCTAGAAGCAGAGGTAAACACAGTAGAACCAACTTTGGAAATTAATAAACCATTACCATCACCAACAACCAGTTTACCTGGTCCAGAGTAGTCAGAACAGTGATGAGCTGTAGAGGCATCAGGTGACACATGATGCGTAGCTCCCGTATCCACAAACCACGATTCAGTAGAGCTAGAAGACAACGGACTACCAGAGTTACATTGAGTGCAGCCATTAACCAACCCTGCAGTGTTACAAACTGGAGTAGCATTAGTATCAACAGCAGATAACGGCACGGAAGAAGAACCATCACCGGTACGAGACTTAGAAATATTGGCAGTAACCCCTGCAAAATTCTTATCAAATCTACGATAGCACCGATCCACGAGGTGCCCTAATTTACCACAGAGTTGACACTGGAATTTGTTACGAGACCGACCTCTGCCACCATTATTAGGAGGGTTTCGAGTATTACCAGCATTGAAGCCAGGCTGAGAATCAGAGGGTAATGTATATTGGACATTATGAGCGCTCATAGGAACCGGCAGATGATTGTCATACATAGCATGTTGAGCTTCCGCGTCCACAAGTGTTGATGTAACACTATCAAGCGTGAACGGAACCCGGCTGGACGTAATGACCGCAACAAAGGGACGATATTCCACTGGCAGACCATTCAAAATAGAGGCCACATGCTCCGTTGTAGACACAGGACTTCCACAAGAAGCCAACGCATCACATATCTCTTTAACCTTAGAGATATAAGCATGCATACTTAAGTCCCCTTTTCTGATGGATCGAAGACGGAAATGGAGACTCATGATAGTCGTGGTTGATCGACTGCTGAAATACTCGACGACAATCTTCCAGATCTCTGCGGAGGTTTCCGCACCAACAAACTGCGATAAAAGCGCCGGATTCATGGTGGACAGTAACCATGATGCTAGGGCACTGTCCTGAGCAATCCACTCTTCGTACTCGTCGTTCGGAACTTGAACACCAGACGTCGAGCGCACCATGGCCGGCGGAGCCACATACGTGCCGTTGAGAAACTTCTCGATGCGGTGACTCCGAACAGTAAACAAGACTTGCTGTTTCCAAACAAGAAAATTAGTCTCATCTAAGAGAACATTAACCCTCTTGTTGGTGAAAGCACGCCCGCCACCACCAGATCCACCAGAACCAGAGCCATCATCTTCACCGGAACCAGGAGGAACAACGGCCGGCATGATCAGATTTAGCGAGAGAACAAAAAAAGAAAGGAGAAGCAAACTAAAACCAGAAACCACCAGATCAGAGAGAAAGGAAGCAGAAGCAACGAGAAGAATAGGAAACGATCTGGGCGAATGATACCATGATGATCTGTCAAGCACAGATAACAAGAAATTAAAGGAAGGCTCTAGAAAAGAGAGCACATATGTATATTCTCGAAGAGAGAAAAGAAAAGAAATTAAAAATATCGGCCTTTCATTATTGAGAAAAGACTCAAATCACGGATGAGGCCAAGGGTATCAAACCCATGTTTATATAGCCCATTTAGTATAACAGATCTGGTATTTGAAACAACCAGTCTGTTACAACCGCAGGCTTCAACAACTCTAACAAAGAGAGGCCCACACTAACAGATTATACTAACAGCTCAAACGGTCAAAAGATAACAACTTTGACCACTAACTTCCAACAATCCCAAACCCCAAATCTCTCCCACCCTCCCCGACACCGACGTAGGTGGTGGCAGCTGCTGCTCGGTTTCATCGCCGATCATCTCCTCTCAATCTCCGTTGCTTTGGTTGATTGTCCTTCTATTAAGATGGTTGGACCGGCACCGTTTGTAGATATTGGCAAAAAAGCCAAAGACCTCCTCACAAAAGATTACAACTTTGACCAGAAGTTTACTCTTACAAATTACAATCCTGCACCGTTTGTGGAACTTTGACCAGCTTCAAAGCCTCTGGCCTAGACGGTCAGCACCGTAACAAGTGAGAGTCTGTCGTTCATCTCAAGCACCGGTAAGTGTGGGAGAGATTTGGGATTTCGAGTTTAGGATGTTTGAGTTTTATTTTTGTATTTTTTGTATTTAGTAATAAATAAAATATAATTTATTTTTGTTTTAAATTAATTTTTATATTTAATAATAATAATAATAATAATAATAATAATAAAATATGTCAAACCATAAATATTAATAAAATAATTTAAAATGATCAAAATAGGTCAAAAAGTAAAGTTCGATGAGTAAATTGATCATTTTAAAAGTTTAGTGACCAAAAAAAGTCAAAGAGCAAAGTTGATTGACGATTTAGGTATTCTACCCTAAAAATTTTAGATTCAATCAATTTTCACGTCCAAAAAATAACAATTTAGAGACAATTTAAAGGTTATGGTCAAAATGACAAAAATAATGAATGTTAGGGGCTAAATTTAGAGACGATTTAGGGAGGCTACTGGTTTTCGAAAAAAGAGGAGTTTTTTTGTTTTGTTTTAGTTTTCGGGTTGAGGGTAACAAAGCTTTTTCTCTCTCTTTGGTTTAGATTCATGGCTACTGGCGTCGTTTTACGATGAGAGCAGCGGCCGCTTCGAGAAACCCTAACTGAAGGGTAACATAGAAGGGGAAATAGGTGAAAATTTTCTTTTTTTCTTTTTTTCTTTTTCTCAGTTTCAAAATATAAAATGCCAAAAGCTTTTCGAAATGCCCAAAACACGTCTTTTATAGCGTTTTTAATGTTTTACAATGGTATAATCTCTGATATGGTCCCTCCGTGTTTCCAAAATATCCCCTTAGGGGTTTCTTCTTCTTTAAATTATGTCTCTAGTCCCTACTTGTTTTTCGATTTGTTCAAATTCACCCCTGGTCTGTCTCCACTGATTTTCCCGTGGGCCAATTGCACATTTAGTCCCTATTCTGTTAATTTCAATTCATTTTCATCCTTGAAATATGGGAATCGGGCCTAATAATAGTTTAAATCCGCCTTTTTTCTCCTTTTTCTTATCGTTTTTTATGTGCTCATCCAATGGCAATTTTATTACATTAACAAATAAGGTAAGTTAGTAATACAAATGGAAACGGTGAAGTAGAGACATTGCAGCAAATCCCATTAAGGTAATGAATGGAAGTGCTGGACTAACCAAAACAAATGTATAATAACAACATTTTTGTCAAGGTAAACGCTTGTTTCGATAAAAAAAAGGGGGGGGGGGGTCGAGGATTTGGCTAAGGGGTTTCATGCCGACGGTGTCCGAGGTGCCTCTGTTACGAGAATTTCCGGTGCAGCTTTCCTCATCATTTTCCAAGATGCAACTTTCGAATTTGTAGAGATTGAGTTTAGAGAAAGAATTGTAAGCCAACTTTAAAGTAGTAATTCACGTATGATCTAATATACATGTATGTATGCATGTGTGTCTCAGTATATTCCTTTGCTTGCAGGAGGATTTCTCCATAACTGTCATGGAAAAGATTCTTCACAACAACTCCTGTCAATATAGCTATTGGGAAATCTTATAACACTGAAAGGAGTTGTTGGACAAATTCACAAATATCATGTGAATTGTTAGGGGCTAAATTTTAAGCCCTATTTCAATCATGTGAATTGTTAGACTCTTATTTGAACAAATTCACAAATATCATGTGAATTGTTAGGGGCTAAATTTTAAGCCCTATTTCAATCATGTGAATTGTTAGACTCTTATTTGAACAAATTCACAAATATCAGACTCTAATTCGACCATTAGAACATTGGTTACTCACCTTCTTTTTGCATAGCGTTAGTGATTCAAGCCCAATCTTTGAGCCCAATTTCTTCATCCCAAACCCTTCTCTTTCTCCAAAAACATGTCGAATATAAAGAATTATAACAGCTAATGAAAATAGTGAAGTAGAAACATTTTGTTCAAAAATAAATAAAGAAGAGTGTAGAAACATTGGTCCTTTTTAGGGCCAAATTTATTATCTTTGTTTTATCTTTCTTACTTTTTGGGATGCCTTTTTTATTAATAAAGTTTCTCAAATTTACCTACAATCAGTTGATATAGTGAGATGAGACGCTAGGTCCCTTAAGCAAGATAAAAAGTTCGAATCGTGGCATTATGAATGAAGAAAATTGGATTGATAGGATCACCCCATATTTATTCTAAACTCGATCTAAATTAGTCGGCCAATAAAACAGATACCATCGATTAAAAAATCTCTAGCTTAGTAAACAAATAAATATTATTTTTAAATACCACTGGACCGAAAGAGTTGTCCAATAAAAAATAAAATAAATATAATATAAAAAGAAAGTATTTTTTATCAATTAATTTTAATCAATTTTTTTTTATAAAAAAGAGTAATCTTTATCAATGGTCCCTTTCGTTTAGGATGTGTTCTATTTTGGTCGCCAGAATTCAAAAAAGATTATTCTGGTCACTTACGTTTAGAATTGTTTTTATTTTGGTCCCTTAGTCGTTAGTCTCCGTTACTTAAAAAAATTAATTTTTAATTTATCCTCAAACTTTTAAAATTTTATTTTTCACCATCTTTCCGTTACTTATTTCAGGGACCGGTTAAACCAAGCCATATCAGGACAAACATACTTTTGATCAGTTCAAAACCATGGATGCCATGTTGGATCCATCATGCACAAATTTCTCAGCAGCAAGGCAGCATCCACCAACTCTGTAACACCCCTCTGCAGTGATTGCGGTGGGTCCATTACATTCAGTTCAAGACAAATTGTCACTATAAATTTCAATTATTAAATTTAATATTGACACTAATGTAATAGTGACAGAGTTATTAGTGATGAAATACATGAAAATTGTCACTAATATAATAGTGAGAATTATTAATGATGACCTGTGACGACTTAGAAAAATGGTCACTATAAATTTCAATTATTAAATTTTTATATTTTTAGTGACATTTTCAATGTCACTATAATTTTTATATCTATATGTATATGTTTTACATAAAATCACACACAAACTAAATGCCTGAAGGTAAGCATTGCTGAAATCATTGTATGGCAATTAGACCAGAAAAAAAATAAGAATTTCTGCAGTTAAGCATTGTAAAACATTTTCTGTTTCCGTTTCGAAAGAAGATATATATGTTTCTGCAACATGGTGACATGTGATTTCAAATATAAGATAAGAACCAGTTCGAAACTCATATCGGAAGATAGTTCCCTACCGGACAGCTAGGAAACATCAGTCTAACATATTTAGTATGTCCTTCCAGGTAATAAGAGTGCTTCCCGCTGGCTCCTACGAGCAGAAACTTGCCTAAATGCCTTTAAAACATCTGCATCAAAAGAAAAAGAACCGATTCATGTTAACAGTAAAGATGACATTAGAGTGAAACCCGAAGTTCGATATCATATATATATGGCTTCGGAATTATGACTATAGGCAAGGGAATTCATCTGCTGATGCATGACATAGAATTGGATTTAATGTTAGGTACTGCAAATGGAATGATTAATAAATACTTGATGGTCATATCTTTTCGGATTTTGATACGGCACAAACGTCTGTAACAAGACTGCAGGACAAGGCAACAGGATTAAATGCAATTAGCATGGTGAATGCTGCATGACAAGGCATATTAAAGCTAATTAGCCAATGGTTTGTGAAACCAATCTCTTAGGCCTAAGCCCTTTGGTCAATTCCGAACAGTATAGGAAGCGCGAAGTTCCGTCCAAATGTAGCAACTAATTGACTTACTACCAGAAAATTAATAGTACCAGAGCAAGAGTCATCTCAATTACCGACATTACCGATCAAAAATATGTGATATCCGAGCACCATGTGCTATATGCTTCAGTGATTGGTTGCTAAGGGTTTAGCTATATGTTACACGCAATCTTTTCAGGTAAACAACGGTACTTATTGATTGTAACGGCACCTGAAAGTTTGTTTGTTTGCTCTGATGGCAGTATAGGATACTAGAGGAAAGTGTGTCGTGTGCTAAAAAGGGAAGCACGATACAACTCAGGACTGCAGCATTGCAGTTCAACAGACTTATGATCTATGAACAGAGTTACTTAGAATCCATAACCTCAGATATTCTTTGAGCTCTGATCTAGCCATGGCACTTTAGAAATGACATATCCATTTGAATCTTTATCGATTCATACTTTATCGTATGGTTAACTTGTGATTCAAGAAAGGTGCATCACTTAAGGTCCTATACATAGCTTGTCAACAGGGTTACCGAGTAAACACATAATCAATTGGCCTTTATAACAACAGGATATTCCCATCTCAGTAACCTTAATCAGTTAAAGAATCAGTCGATTTAACGCATGACACGTGTGAAAAAGACTCTAACAAGCGATCGTCCTCTGTTTTTTTTCTTGTCGGAATATGTCCTTGATGGGCTAGACTATGACATACGATACTCAATAAATTTCTGTTCAAAACACGACACATGTGATTAAAGTATTGTCGTGAAGCTGTCGGGCGGCTCTAAAAGAAATACCAAACAACTGCATCGTGCACGCCGGGCACGTGTTAAAGAATGACAGAACCGGCAACCTAAATAACATAGCAATGAATAATGCATGCATCATTACCTCCTTATAAGTGGAAGTTTTCATGAATAAAGCACATTATCTGTCAACACAAGGTTAAGCTAACAGTTATCAATCTCGGTTTCCACTTGAACTAATATAAGTGCTTGAACTTACATTATTCAGGAACTAGATGAGCCCCGATCCACGATCAGCCATGTCGGAGGTGGCCAAAACATAGCCAGATATTCCGGGAAGAGTTCAAGAGGACCGCTAGACTGATCTGCTAAGTTGAACAATCCGACTTTTCCATTCTTGAACTCCCAAAGTTCATCGTTGTCATTGTCTTCTTCATATCGTTCTTTGTTCAAGAGATGCTCGATATCGGTTATTTCATCGACATAAACAATGCAGTTCCCACGGCAACCTTTGGAGTATTGAGCTGAAAAGGAAAATGAACAATCAGTGCTCACGAAGAACACTTGATCACCCAAATCATTCACCTCCACCCAATCATACTTATTCTGCTGATGAACACCACAACAAGGGATCCGTTTGTAAACTCTGAATTTCACCGGTACATGATCGTCTCCGGTTTCATTAACGAAACCATCAATTTTTCGATGATAATAAACTTGATCACCGCAGATATCGAAGTCTCGCACAACCAAGTAAAGCTGACCACAGGATTCCACGAAATATCTTTCACATTCCGGGGCCATTGGATCCAGAGGTGAGCGAATCTCTTCCAAATATCTTGAAACATGGCAGAATTAGACCTTGGCAGTCCTTCGAATTTGTTCTCAATCAATATACAAACAAAGCTTCATGTTGAGAAATGAAATTTAAGATAATGAAATTTAATATACAAAAAAAATTAATATTCATCTTGGGGTAACACTTAAACTTGAGACACTGAAAATCTGATTCGATGTTTAATATAATGTAAATGTTCCTGTTTCATTTTTTCTACGACTAGAGTTACACCTTTCGTTTTTGTAGGGATTGAGTTTAGAAAAAAAATTGTAAGTCGATCTTAAAGCAACAATTCATGCTTGATATGATATACATGTATGCATGCATGTGTGTTGTAATACCCATTTTTGTCCGGGCCTAAACCCAAACCAGCCCAACCCAACATTCAAATTAAATAATAAATAAGCCTTTATTTACAACCCAATCTAACATAAACCTAAAAAAACCCTAATCCTAAACACCCAAACCCTAGCCGCCACCAACCCCTCATCTGCCAAGCCACGCCGCCGCCAACCGTTCGAGCCGCCGCCAACCGTTTGAGCCGCCACCGTCTCGACAACCAACCAGCAGCCGCCACGTCACCCGCACCGCCCAAACCTGAAAAAGCAGAAAATTTTGTCAGAACCACTTGTTTTTCTTTTCATTTCTAAGTGGGTATTTAAAACCCAAATCAAAATGTAATGGGATCAGTTTTTGGGGGGTTCGAAATAAAAAACCAGAAAAAATTCTTTTCGTTTCACTATTCAGAGCAAATAACGCAGAAAAAGAAGAGGTTCGATCAACAAAAAATAAAATAAGGTACAAAAAATAATGAACAAATATTTCGGTTTTTGCTAGATCTATTCGTATAGGGTTAGATCTAACAAAAAATAAGGTTAGATCCAAGAAAAAGGAAAAAAAACGAACCTCGAGCTTCATTTTCATCATCTCCGGCGACCACAGACGGTGGTGGCCGTTGCCGGTGAGCGGCGGCGCACGGCGGCGCTCGCGGACGTCGACGGCCAGCCACCGGATAGCGCAGAGAATTTTGAGAGAGTCTAAATATTTTTTTTCCTTTACCACACACAAATGATTTTTTGTCCAAAATAGGGTATTTATACCCATTCCAAACGACGTCGTTTTGGCCCTCTGGTGACCCGCGTAGAAGCCCGACCCGAGAAGGAGAACCCGCGTGTTTTTGTTGGTTAATGGGGAAATTGCATTTTTGGCTCCTCAATTTTCATATCCTTTAATTTGCTTTTTATTCCATTTCGGTCACTATTTTTTTTCTCTTTCCCTTTCAAGCTTTATTACTATATATTTGTTATTATTATTCGTTCTTTCATTAAATTAGTTTAGCATCAATATACCATTATTATTTATTATTTTTATTGTTAATATTATTACATAGTAATATTATTTGTAAAAAGGGGTATATATGTATTATATAAGGCTATATATACATATATATATATATATTGTATTCTTGTATATATTAGTTTAGCATCAATATACCATACTAAATCAACACGGTACCAATTTTGGGCGTCGTGGGGGTGCTAATCCTTCCCCACGCGTAACCGACTCCCGAACCCAAATATTTTGAATCTCTGATTGATTTTTAACGGTGTCTGGCCTACCATAGTGGCCGGTGGCGACTCCACACTCATTTTTCCATTTTTCTACTTCCCCCATTTTCAAAATATTTTCCAACACCATCGTTTCTTCAAAAATCAAAAACCCTTTATCACAGATGGCGACTCCGCTGGGGACACTTTTAAGAGAGTCAGGCCAATGTTGATTTTTTGTTGTCTTGCAAGAAAGTAAAAATTCGATTTTTAATTTAATTTTTAATCTCTTTGCATTCAAGCATGAGCTATTCGGGCTCCGAAACCGTTAAGTGGGAGTGATTACTTTGTCTCGTGGGGTGGCCACCTCCGTATAATGTTGTAATTCACTTTCGGGATATGATCCTTATATTTCGTGGGGTTTACGCCCTCGTATGGTATAAGGACTCATATCCTCCCGAATCGATGTCCTATTATCTTAGTAGGTAATAGCGACAGTTCGGGTACCCTTTAATACTCTAGATCCTAATTGCATATAGTGGCCCATAGAGCCTACCTTTTAGAGTCATACCGAAACTCTGCCCATTTAGCAGTCACCCTGTTAGGTCTTGCTTACTTGTTTATACCTTCATTTATTATTTGTGTATAGTTTTTTATTTGTTTTAATTTTATTTATTTATCGTTAATTTGTTCATTTATTCGAATCTGAACTGACCTATTTTCTCTCTTTTTAATCACTTCATATTATATTCATTCATTTTGCATTGATTGCATGACATCATTATTATATTTTAATTTTGCATTTCACAAGCATGAAGTACTGATTCACAATTGGTTCTCAGCAAAAAAAAAATTATCATCGGGAGAAAATTGGGTACCTAGATATCAATGCAACATTCAAAGTTGTGAATAAATCCCGTGAATTCAGAAGCTGAGCTATGAGAACCATATTTGAATCTGTACCTTTTCATCTAAGATCTGCACCTTGCATTTACATGCATTCATTTTTGAAATTTTAAGACTGATTCTTGGGATGCCCCGTGACAGTGATACTGGATAAAACGAAAAGCCAACCAATTCAGCACCCCTACGGAACCCGACAAAAAACTAAAATGGTGAACGAAGACAGATTAGACAGAATTGAGCAAACTCAAAGAGACATGCAAGCGGATTTGGCTAAAAAGATGGAGGACCAATTAGTCAAGGCACAACAAGACATGATGGAACAGTTCAAGAAAACTCAACAAGACACACTCGGCCAAATAGCACAAATGTTGGGATTTAAGCTTCCTGAGCCAGGAGAGACATCTGTTGTAAATCCCACGATAAAACCCATGGATAGGGATGAAGGTCCTACATATCCTCCGGGGTTTACTCCTACACATGTTAGGATTCAAACTGACCCTCAGGTAATACTCTCTCGAGGAAAAGCACAACTTCATCAGGCTGGTGCCTCTTCCCCTATTAACTTAGCCTCCGCTTCAGAAAACAAGCCCAGGGGCAATGAAGTCGAAAACTTTGTCTCCGAAATGGACCAGTTGATCGAGACCGAGAAACCCATAATTGAAACCTCAAAAGAGACCGAGGATCGTTGCAAGCGACTCGAAGAGAAGATGGAAGCTATGGAGGTAGTTGACACTTTTGTTGGTTTTGATGCCAATGAACTTAGCCTTGTCCCAGATTTGGTGTTACCTCCTAAGTTTAAAGTCCCGGAATTCGAGAAATATGACGGGACGAGTTGCCCCCGTGCTCATCTTACCATGTTCTGCCGAAGGATGACAGGGTATGGTAGAGATGACAAGTTATTAATCCATTGTTTCCAAGATAGCCTGTCAGGATCTGCCACTAGATGGTATAATCAGTTGAGCCGACATCAAATAAAGTCATGGAAAGACTTGGCCAAGGCTTTTCTAGCACAATACCAACATATCAGTGATATGGTGCTAGACCGTTGGACCCTACAACACATGAAGCAAAAGTCCAATGAAAGCTTTAGGGAATACGCTCAACGCTGGAGGGACATGGCTGCACAAGTTCAACCCCCGCTTGGCGAGAAGGAGACAGTGGTCATATTTATCCAAACACTGGAAGGCCCGATTCTAGACCGCCTCATAGGAAATGCAACTACCAATTTCGCAGATCTAGTGCTATCAGGGGCGCTCATTTAGAATGCCATCAAGAACGGTAAGATTGACGTCGGTGGAGGTTCATCCCACAAAAAGCCCTCGTATGGGAGGAGAGACAATGAAGTAAACGCTTCAGAGGTTTGCAATGTTAGTTTCTCGAAACCTGTGATAGTGACACAACCCAAAGCTGCGAGTCCTCAGGGTTCCTCAAGCCAAGGTTCGGGACAAAGGAGGAATACAGAAAAGATAGAGTTTACGCCACTACCAATTTCTTACGGAGAACTGTACAAACAACTGTATAACAACCATTTGGTGGCACCATTCCATGAAGATCCAGTACAACCTCCTTTCCCAGCATGGTATAATGCCAATGCAAATTGTGACTATCACGCGGGGCAAGTAGGCCACTCGATCAAGACCTGCATAAGCTTCAAAAGGCTCGTGGAAAAATTTATTAAGCTTGGGGTGGTAAGTTTTGAAGACTCAGCTGGACCATCCACAAACAAGAATCCCCTACCGAAGCATGAAAGCGCCTAGTATGCCAGTGATGCCCCTTTCCATTTTTAAATGATATTATATGAAAATAGCCCATGTTTGACGGGCCTAGATATTGCACTGTTATGACCATAGTAGGTCCATTGTAGTTTTCATCTCTTTTAAAGTGATGACTTTTTGTATCTCACTTCCCAATATCAATGGTGGTGAGAATCTTTTGTGAGAGCCAAAAACTACAACCTTTAATAAAAGTGTCTTTTGTTCGTCTTAATCTAATTGTACTTGCACATAATGTAAACCAAGAGTTACATCACGACCATAACACGAGGCATCAAGAAAAGGCAATCGAATCCAAGAAAAGGCTAGGGGCATCATCGTCGAGTACTGTTTCCACAAAGGCAAAGATCTGACATCATAGAGTTAGGGGCATCCCTTTAAGGGGCAAAACATAATATGTCATTCACTCACCCATTAAGATCATTTCGCATTAACTGCATACATCATACTTGCATTTAAGTCACCATGCATTTAGACATATCACATGCATCCACAACACATTCATTTGAGCACACGAACAGGTCCAAGGAAGAGACCAAAGAACCTCGACTATGGGGGCAACAACATGATGGCAAACTTTTAGCCCCAAAGGAGGCCGAATACGCAGAAGCGTAAGCATCCAAAATCTTTGAACAAATACTGACTAGTGTTTTCTCTCCTTTTCAGGTCAATACTCTTTGTTATGGAGTAGAAGCTGAAAATTTCCAAATCTAGCCTCTCCGTCAGTGGTGTGGCAAGATCAAAAATCTTTCTGATCTAGCCTCTCCGTCAGTGGAGTAGCAATATCAAAATTCATTCCGATCTAGTCTCTCCGTCAATGGTGCAGTGGATCAAACCTTTTTCAGCTGGATCAAAATTTACATTGAGACTGTGCCTCTTCGTCACTGTTGTAGCTCGGTCAACTCCTGGTCTTGCCTCTTCGTCAGTGTTGTAGCTGGACCACATTTCTAATCCTGCCTCTTTGTCGGTGTTGTAGCTGGATCAAAATTTACCTTGAGACCGTGTCTCTTCGTCGGTGTTGTAGCTCGGTCAACTCCTGGTCTTGCCTCTTCGTCAGTGTTGTAGCTGGACCACATTTCTGATCCCGCCTCTTCGTCGGTGTTGTAGCTGGATCAAAATTTATTTTTTAGACCGTGCCTCTTCGTCGGTGTTGTAGATCGGTCAACTCCTGGTCTTGCCTCTTCGTCAGTGTTGTAGCTGGACCACATTTCTGATCCTGTCTCTTCGTCGGTGTTGTAGCTGGATCAAAATTGATTCTTTAGGACCGTGCCTCTTCGTCGGTGTTGTAGCTCGGTTGAATCTTGGTCTTGCCTCTTCATCGGTGTTGCAGCTAGACCAAACTTTACTCCTCGGATGTTACCTTAGAATTATAGTTAGAAAAAAAGAAAAAGAAAGAAAGAAAAAAGTAAACAAAAAATCAAAGAAAAATGAAAAAAGAAAAAAAGAAGAAAAAAGAAAAAAATTAAAAAAGAGAATCAAGGAAAAAAAGAAAAAAGATTAAAAGAAAAAGGAAAAGAAAAAAAGGAAAAAAAAAACTTCTTCTTCGATCATGTCTTTTCGTCAGAGTTGTAGCTTGATCAAGACTTTCTCCAGATCTTGCATCTTCGTCAGTGTTGAGCTGGATCAAGATTTTTGACTTCGACCTTGCCTCTTTGTCGGTGTTGTAGCTAGGTCAAACTTTATCAACTCATGGTCTTGCCTCTTCGTCGGTGTTGCAGCTGGACCAAATTTACTAACCCCCAACTTCAGATCCTGCCTCTTCGTCGGTGTTGTAGCTGGATCAACCTTATTAACTTCAGACCTTGCCTCTTTGTCGGTGTTGCAGCTGGGTCAAACTTTATCAACTCATGGTCTTGCCTCTTCGTCGGTGTTACAGCTGGACCAAATTTACTAACCCCCAACTTCAGATCCTGCCTCTTCGTCAGTGTTGTAGCTGGATCAACCTCACTAACTTCAGACCTTGCCTCTTCGTCGGTGTTGTAGCTGGGTCAAACTTTATTAACTCATGGTCTTGCCTCTTCGTCAGTGTTGTAGCTGGAACGAATTTACTAACCCCCAACTTCAGATCCTGCCTCTTCGTCGGTGTTGTAGCTGGATCAACCTTACTAACTTCAGACCTTGCCTCTTCGTCGGTGTAGTAGCTAGGTCAAACCTTACTAATTCCTGGTCTTGCCTCTTCGTCGGTGTTGTAGCTGGACCAATTTCATTAACCCATGATCCTGCCTCTTCGTCGGAGTTGTAGCTGGATCAAAGCAAGTCCAACAGAAATGTCGGCACAACGTGCTTAAACACGGTAAAGTTTAAGACAATGGACAATTCAAATGTCCATCCAAAATCCATTTTCACGAATGGTTAAAGGAAAATAAATCCTTTAAAAAATCCAATGTCACGATTGGTACAAACTGATTGTACCCAGGGGAATGGTACAACTAGCCCAGAGCAAACGGCTACTGGTAAAGGCAAGTCAAAACCGTTGATCCCTGTGCATTTGGGAAAAATGCAAAAGCAATCTAGGAGCTATGATGGGGATATCTTCTGGATCCAATGTTAACACTTTCGTTCTTGAATTTTGCCTCTTCGTCGGAGTTGCAGTTGAATCAGAGATTAGAACCTACATCATTTCGTTATGTCACCTCAAATCAACTGGATCAAATTTTGCAGACCTTGCCTCTTCGTCAGTGTTGCATCTAAGTCAAATTTTCTCCATATATTGCATCGTCGTCAGAGTCGAAGCAAGCTGAACTCATTTTGTCTCCCTAGTGGATCTCCCCAGTTTGAATATTTTGCCTACAAGAGCGGCCAAGCAGATCAAGTGAAACTCAAGAAACGGTGGTCGGAGAAGAAACTCAAACATGACCAGAAAAAAATGGTTATTCTTTTGTCTTTGCTCTATTCCTGTTACACAGCAATGAGCAAAGAGGGGCAACTGTAATACCCATTTTTGTCCGGGCCTAAACCCAAACCAGCCCAACCCAACATTCAAATTAAATAATAAATAAGCCTTTATTTACAACCCAATCTAACATAAACCTAAAAAAACCCTAATCCTAAACACCCAAACCCTAGCCGCCGCCAACCCCTCATTTGCCAAGCCACGCCGCCGCCAACCGTTTGAGCCGCCACCGTCTCGACAACCAACCAGCAGCCGCCACGTCACCCGCACCGCCCAAACCTGAAAAAGCAGAAAATTTTGTCAAAACCACTTGTTTTTCTTTTCATTTCTAAGTGGGTATTTAAAACCCAAATCAAAATGTAATGGGATCAGTTTTTGGGGGGTTCGAAATAAAAAACCAGAAAAAATTCTTTTCGTTTCACTATTCAGAGCAAATAACGCAGAAAAAGAAGAGGTTCGATCAACAAAAAATAAAATAAGGTACAAAAAATAATGAACAAATATTTCGTTTTTTGCTAGATCTATTCGTATAGGGTTAGATCTAACAAAAAATAAGGTTAGATCCAAGAAAAAGGAAAAAAAACGAACCTCGAGCTTCATTTTCATCATCTCCGGCGACCACAGACGGCGGTGGCCGTTGCCGGTGAGCGGCGGCGCTCGCGGACGTCGACGGCCAGCCACCGGATAGCGCAGAGAATTTTGAGAGAGTCTAAATATTTTTTTTCCTTTACCACACACAAATGATTTTTTGTCCAAAATAGGGTATTTATACCCATTCCAAACGACGTCGTTTTGGCCCTCTGGTGACCCGCGTAGAAGCCCGACCCGAGAAGGAGAACCCGCGTGTTTTTGTTGGTTAATGGGGAAATTGCATTTTTGGCTCCTCAATTTTCATATCCTTTAATTTGCTTTTTATTCCATTTCGGTCACTATTTTTTTTCTCTTTCCCTTTCAAGCTTTATTACTATATATTTGTTATTATTATTCGTTCTTTCATTAAATTAGTTTAGCATCAATATACCATTATTATTTATTATTTTTATTGTTAATATTATTACATAGTAATATTATTTGTAAAAAGGGGTATATATGTATTATATAAGGCTATATATACATATATATATATATATATTGTATTCTTGTATATATTTTTTACGTTTATATATGTATTACATGTCGATATCATATATATTGTACATATTCAATATTATTGTTCTCATTAGTAAACTTTGTATATTATATACGTATACTTCTTTTTAATTATATTATTATTATTATTATTATTATTATTATTATTATTATTATTATGTATTCTTTCCCCTTTTCTTTTTATATGTAAACATGCTTTAAATATATAATTAAGGAAGTAAATTAAATATATATAGTATAATTTAGAATTTATCATTAACATATAGATATAATATTTTATTGATTTTATACCTTATTTAGATTGTTTGCTCATATAATTCCCTATTTAATTTTATGTACTTATTTGTGCATATTTTATACCTCATATATATATGATAATATGTGTATATTATTTTACTATATAATATATGTGTATTGTAAACACATAATAATAATATGTATATATATATATATATATATATATATATATATAACTATGTAAATTATGCCATGTTATTGTCACATATAGTACTTTCTTTTTCGAATATATTTTTGTATTTATTTTAAAAATTTGTTTTGGTATTTAAGGGATATTTTCCACTTTATTTCGGAAACCGATTTGAAAGTGGTATCCTGACCTATTCAGGTGTCATCTTCCTCGACTATCGTAAATAAAGAAATATTCTCCTTAGATTTTTTTTGGGATTAAAAAGTAATTAAATTTGAATTTTTTTATTTTTTGCAAGACCATACTAAATCAACACGGTACCAATTTTGGGCGTCGTGGGGGTGCTAATCCTTCCCCACGCGTAACCGACTCCCGAACCCAAATATTTTGAATCTCTGGTTGATTTTTAACGGTGTCTGGCCTACCATAGTGGCCGGTGGCGACTCCACACTCATTTTTCCATTTTTCCACTTCCCCATTTTCAAAATATTTTCCAACACCATCGTTTCTTCAAAAATCAAAAACCCTTTATCACATGTGTATTAATGTATTCCATGCTTGCAGGAGGATTTCTTCCATGACAATCATGGAAAAGATTCTTCACTAGTAATACTAACAAATCCTTTAAATGTGATATGATTTTCCATCAGCTAAGTTCACACTTTCTATTGAACAATTTAATAATGAAGTCTGCACTGTCTTATACGTACAATTAACTCTGTAAAAGCTTTCATGGCGTATATATATGTATGTTTAACTTTGTAAAATATATAGATAGATAAATATAGAGTATGTGATTTTCTTGAAATTATGCTTCATTTAACATTGTATATGACTAGCAAGAGGAGAATTACAATCCCTTTGTATTACCTCATACTTACTAAACATTGCTTTTGAATAGTGTCATTATTAACATTTAAGACTGAGATTTTTCCTCTTCTTCCCAAAATTGATTTTCTTACTCCCAAAATTGACCCTAACACAAACAAATACATAGGCAATAACATGACAAAGAGCAAGCATGTAATCGACACTTGGGCTCGATTTATGGTCTCATTTCAACCATATATCAAATTTGCAAAGCATAAGAGAACCGTATAGAAACACCCACTCTCCTTTCTAGCTTATCCATAGCTGATTTCGAGTATCTCATCGAAGAAGAGCTTATCAATACCAATCTTGCTGGTATGAACTTTTAAGAGAACTCTCTTGCAATGCTAAACACCACGGTACTTGCGTCAGTGTTCTTTAATTTGGGGTCGTATGCAACTATTGGAGAGGTCATATTCCTATGCCACCAAAATCTCCTACATTGCCAAATCAACTCCTCTTCCTTGTTAATTTTACTACGAGGAAACCTTTTCATTCCTAAATCGTCACTCATGATATGATGAAGGAATGGAAAGGTTTCCTGTAGGATAATTAACATGGAAGAGGAGTTAATTTGGAAAAGTAGGAGAGTTTGGTGGAGTAGAAATTTGGATTCTCCAAGAGTTACATACGAATCGAAATTAAAGAACACTAACACGAGTATCGTGGTGTTTAGCAATGCAAGAGAAGAATTCTCTTAGAAGTTCATACCAGCAAAATTGGTAATGATAAGCTCTTCTTCGATGGAGAGATACTCGAAATCAGCAATAGATAAGCTAAAAAGGAGAATGGGTGTTTCTATACAGTTCTCTTATGCTTTGCAAATTTGACATATGGTTGAAATGAGACCATGAATCTTGCCCAAGTGTCGCTTACATGCTTGCTCTTTGTCAGGTTATTGCCTATGCATCTGTCTGTGTTATGGTTAATTTTGGGAGTAAGAAAATTAATTTGGAAGAACAGAAAAAAAAACACTTAGTCTTAAATGTTAATAATGACATTATTCAAAAGCAATGCTTAGCAAGTATTAGATAATGCAAAGCAATTGCAATTCTTCTCTGACTAGCCATACACAATGTCAAAATAAAACACATTTTTCAAAAAACCCACACACTATATATCTATGTACGTATATATATTTATAATTTGAAAATTTTTACAGAGTTAATCATACATATAAGACATCACACGTCTCAGAACTGAATTATTCAATTGAAAGTGTGAACTTAGCTAATGGAAAATCTTATAACATTGAAAGGAGTTGTTGGTTTTAAACAGTGAAGAATCTTTTCCAAGACTGTTATGGAGGAAATCCTCCTGCAAGCAACACATACATTGATACACACATGCATGCATACATGTATATTAGATCTAGCATGAATTACTACTTTAAAATTGACTTACAATTCTTTTGTTGAATTCAATCCTTGCAACAATGGAAGGGGTAACCCTGGCTGTAGAAGAAACATAAACAAGAACATTTATATTATATTAAACTTGGAATCAAATATAAGTTAATTGTAGCCTCTAGCTCGAACAAAATTTACCTTATATAGCGAAAAGTGCATGATCGGCTACGGTTTGAAATATCATGAATAATTTATGGGCAGATAGACTGGGATGTAAGTGAAGCAGAAGCACAAAATGAAACTTTCAAGGCAGAATAATTGAGGCTATGGAAATAAGAGGGAGTTGAAATGGCTAGGTTTGGATGGAATTGAAACATAAGCACAAAAAGGAACATCTAAATCGGAGTAGTTGAATTGATTACTTTGTGAAAGTGGGTTTTTATTGGGGAAATAGGAGATTGGGGATGTAAGTGAAGCAGAAGAACAAAGTGAAAATTTCAAGGCGGAACAATCGAGGCTATAAAAGTAAGAGAGGATCAAAACAATTAGTTTTGGATGTAAATGAAGCAGAAGAACAATGTGAAACTTTCAAGGCGAAATAATCTAGGCTATAAAAGCGAGAGCTAAACGAAACAACTAGTTTTGGATATAAGTGAAACAGAAATATAAAAAGAAATGTTCATGGCGGAGTAATTGAGGCAATAAAAAGATAAGGGGAATCGAAAAGGCTGATTTTGGTTAGGTCGCGTGACTTCCTTCAATTATTAGGTTCTTGTTTTGAGTTGGTTTGAACGGATGTAAGTGAAGTAGAAGCACATATTGAACTTTCAAGGTGGAATAATCGAGGCTATAAAAGCAAGAGGAAATTGAAACAACTAGTTTTGGATGTAAGTGAAGCAAAAATATGAAGAAAAAAAAACGTCCACAATGGTGTAATCCAGGAAAGAAAAAGAAAGAGGAAACTAAAACGACTAGTTTTGGTTAGGCCACGTGATTTCCTTTGGAATTAAAATTTTGTTTTGAGTTTGTTTGAACGGATGTAAGTGAAGCAAAAATATAAAGTAAAATTTTTTGAAGGCGGAATAATCGAAGCCATAAAAGTAAAAGAGAATCGAAACAAGCAGCTTTTGATGTAAATGAACAGAAATATAAAAAGAAACGTCTATAACGAAGTAATTGAGACAATAAAAAGAAAGATGGAATCGAAACAATTAATTTTGGTCACGCTACATGACTTCCTTCAGTTATTATTTTTATTATGAGTTGGTTTCAACTTGATTGATAATAAAAAAATTCAATAGAAAATGATTTTGAACTTGTGATTTTAAGATGATTTTTTATTTGCCTTATGATATTTTAATTAATTATGGATAAATATTTGGCATTACGTCAAAGATTATTACTTGTTACTCATTAAATTAAGTATTAGAGAGCATCCCCAAACTTCAACTCTAACGTTTCAGTCCAAACGTTTTTTTTGCATTGCGTTATCTCTTGGTCTAATTAAAGGAAGTCACGTGGCCTAACTAAAATCAAAGAATAAAAATCTTTTATCTCTTTTTTTAATAGAATTTTTCCGTTCTTTTTCGGTGCCTCACACTAAAAAAATACGTTTAGGGGTTAGAATTAAGGTTTTAGGTAAGGGTTTATGTTTAGAGTTTAGAGAATTTGGGGTGAGTGAATTTTTACTGTTTAGGGTTTAAGATTTAGAATCTAGGGTTAAGACTTAGAATTTGATTTTTAGTGTTGGGTCATAGATAGAAAGGGGCAAATGATTTTTGTCCCTTTTTTGCGCACCTATTCATGCCCCAAGCTAAAAAAATAGTTTAGGGTTTAGAATTAAGGTTTAGGGAATTTAAGGTATAATATATTTTCAAGGTTTAGGATTTAGGGTTAAAACTTATAATTTATTTTTTTAGGGTTGAAGTATAGAGAGTGGCAGAGGGTTTTGGGGCATAGAAAGGGACAACGAATTTGGGGTATGATGTATTATCTGTTCATACGTATTCTTAACCATTTGACAATGCGCATACACCTTGCAGACAAAGCGGTTTGAACCTCATTCGCCTAAAATGAAAATCATCCGCTTTTTCACTGGGACCACTTGTTGAGTTCGGTGTTGGGGCATAATTATATTTCTTGAAAATTTAAAATTTTGTATATTATAAGTATTTTAATATTTTTTATTGATACTCTAATTTTGTACTCCTAAAATTTTATAATTTTACATCCTTAAAATTTTAATATAACTTAATAAAAAATCACACCCTGACATGAAATTTTCATTTTCGGACTAGTGTTGGCAGTTGAGTAAATACATGAATACTTTGCAAATGTGGGTTTTGATTGGGATAATGAGAGATTGGGGATGTATGTGAACAATGTGAAACTTTTAAGATAGAATAATCATGGTATGAAATCAAAATGAAATTCAAACCGTTGGTTTTAATGTAAGTGAAACAGAAGCATAGAAAGAAACATTCATGGCAGAGAAAAACATAAAATTCTACGTTCGTCCTGTTATTTTCAAACTAGTTTTACAGTTCAGTAAATACATGAATAGAGAAAAATATATTTCTCTGTTTAATGGATCATTTTTTATCTCGGTGAATAATAATTTTGTTAATGAAAACCACGACAACATCAACACGGAAATAACACCTTATCACTTTTGGAATGGCCAATTGTAAAAAAAGAAGGCGCTTGTAGTTCGGTCGGTGGCCGCTTTTGGAATGTCTAAACTACTTGTAATCTTTCAAATATTTAAACTTGAGGCACTGAAAATTTGATTCGATGTTCAATATAATGTAAATGTTCTCGTTTTTTTCCTACGGCTAGGGTCACCCCTTTCATTGTTGCAAGGATTGAATTCAACAAAAGAATTGTAAGTCAGTTTTAAAATAGTAATTCATGCGTCATCTAATATACATGTATGCATGCAGGTGTGTATGTATATATTCCTTGCTTGCAGGAGGATTTCTTCCATGACTGTGATGGAAATGATTCTTCACTCGCAATACCAACAACTCCTTTCAATGTTATAAGATTTCCCATCAACTAAGTTTACGATTTCCATTCCATAATTCAATGTTATAACATCGAAAGGAGTCGATGGTTTTCACCAGTGAAGAATCTTTTCCATGACAGTCGTGGAAGAAATCCTCCTGCAAGCAAGAAACACATTGATACACACATGCATGCATACATGTTTTTTTTTGATCGATAAGCGTATGATTTTATTCGAAGAAGAGAATCATACAACCCCCCATATGCCTCCTTAAAAAACCTCCCTAACCTAAATTGGAGGAAAAAGAGTGCATCATGGGAGGAAAATCACAAGGACATACCCCAATACTGGCCAATAAAACCCTTACAAAATCATCCCATCATCCGCAGTAGCATGAAGCCACGACACTCTATCCACCCCCCCTTTAGCTAACGCATCGGCGAAAGAATTCGCCTCACGGAAAGCATGATGAAAACATACACATCGAAGCTGTAAACATGCATAATCAATCTCACGAAACAGCCCTCTAGACCTCCATGGTCGTTTTTCCTTGTGCAGCACCCAAGATAAAGCTATTCGCGAATCAGATTCGATAATAAACGAACCCTCCTCCTTCCATCGTGAGTCGGCCAGCAAACGAACCGCATACCAAATTGCCCAAACCTCAGCTTCATTCGATTCCATACACCCCAAAGGTCCCGAAAAAACAGCCAACACCACCCCCCTCGCATCCCGTAACACACCCCCACATCCCGCCATACCTGGCTTTCCCCGTGCCGCACCATCCACGTTAAACTTTAGAACACCTTCTATCGGTGGGCACCAATGTATTCCTGCTCTAGGCTTCACTGTGCTCGACGGCAAACACATCACCGGCTGCTCCCACCAAGCAGACTCGGATAGAACCTCACCATGGGCTGAGAATTTAAGCCAATAGAACGACCGAAGCTTGATAAGGAATAGCAACTCATTGACATCCAATTGTTTCTGATTGAATATGACTTCATTCCGCGCAAGCCATAAAGACCACAGTACCGCTGTGCAACCAACCATCCACCACGCTCTCCCTTCTCCCGACAGCACCCCACTAAAACATTGCAAGAGAAAATCCGCAAGAGATTTCGGATTCGCCCAGGCCAGCCCCCACCAACAGCGAAACCCCGTCCACACGCGGTTCGCAAATGCGCATAGGAAAAAAATGTGCTCTTCCTCGTCAACCCCCTCCCCACACCACACACAATTAATTCCGGCTAAAGGCACGCCCCGAATACTAAGCATAGACAACGTTGGCAAACGGCGTAGTTGTACGAACCAAAGGAAGCATTGCACCTTCGGAGGTACTTCAACCTTCCACACATTAAGGCCTTCAAAAACATGATCAGATAGACCCAACGTAGACATCAATTTCATCAAATTCCCCACTGAAAAATGACCAGCCGCATTCGGTTTCCACACCAACACATCTCCTTCACTCTCCCTCAAGAAAAACCCCTTTACAATCGCACGCAACTGGCTTAATTGATGCTGTTCAAAAGAACGCAAATCACGACTAAAAAACAGCAACCATTCCGCATGGTTCAATGTGCCTTGTCGCGCATATTCACATACCACTGCTGCCTTGTTGTTCGCACATCGAAAAATGTTCGGAAAAACCTCACAAAGAGGCTCCTCGATACACCAGCGATCGTACCAAAATAACACCCTTTTCCCGTTCCCTATGTGCCACAAGAAGCAATCGTCACGCAAGAAATTACCCGCGACATCCCCTTCTTGTATCTCGACAATTCTCCTCCAAACGAAAGACATGTGCTGTTTTCCAACCACATTCGGCAGCCTCCCCCTCATTGCAACGCCATACTTAGCTTCCACAATCGATTTCCACAAAGCCTTGGGGGAATCAGCATATCGCCACAACCATTTAGCAAGCAATGCTGAATTTCGAAGCTCAATATTTGCTACTCTAAGACCCCCTGCCTCCTTCGGCCGACACACTTTCTCCCACGCTACTCGGTTCATTTTCCTTTTTAAATCCGTATCGCCCAACAAGAATGCCCGCCGTATCTTCTCAATTTTATTCAATACTGTTTTCGGCACCCGAAAAATGCTCATATAATATAGAGGCAGCGTAGAGAGCACCGAGTTCACTAAAGTCACCCTTGCGGCAAAAGACAAAGAATTCTTTTTCCATCCCGCTAAACACAAACGCATCCGATTAATTACCGGCTCCCAAACCTTACCATTTCGTGGATTAATTCCTATCGGAATTCCCAAGTATTTAAAGGGAAGTTCAGCTCGCACACAACCCAACTCCTTAGCCATCGCCAATGCCACTGTCTCCTCTAATCCCACAGCATACATCGCCGATTTGGCATAATTTATTTGCAGCCCCGAACCATACTCAAAACAAGTCAGCACACGCTTCAAGTTTCTAGCAAAATCAACATTCCCTTGAATGAAAATAACCGTGTCATCGGCAAATTGCAAGTGCGAGAGTCGATAATCCGCAGCCACACTCACACCTCTAATCAGCCCCAATCCCTCCGCATTTACCAAGAATTGATGAAGTGCTTCCGCGACAATCACAAAGAGTAACGGCGACAAGGGATCACCTTGTCGCAATCCCCGTTCCATAGCAAACTCCGGTGTTGCACTACCATTTACAAGTACCGAAAGCCTTGCTGTACCCACACAATTCCGTATCCAAGTCCGCCATCTCACCCCAAAGTTCATCCGATCCATAACATCCACAAGAAAATCCCATTTTATGCAGTCGTATGCCTTTGCAAAATCAATTTTCAGCACTACACCACCTTCACTAAACCGTCACTTCCTAAGTGAATGAACCACTTCATTGGTTAACAAAATGCCATCAACAATCTGTCGCCCTTTTATGAAGGCAGATTGTTCTTCACTAATCACCGAATGGAGAACTTTTTGAAGTCTACCCGCCAAGACTTTCGCCACAATTTTGTACACCGCGTTTAATAAACATATCGGCCGAAAATCACTAATCACCTGTGGGTTCTCTCGTTTTGGGATCAATACAACAAACGTCGAGTTGGCCCCTTTCGGCAAAGAGCCATGCGCGTGGAACTTCTCAAACAAACGCCCCAAATCATCCTTCAAGAACTCCCATCCCCTCTTAAAAAATGCGAAACTAAATCCATCCGGCCCCGGGGCCTTCGCGCCTTCACAACTCATAATAGCATCTCTAATTTCAGATAACAAAAACTTAGATTCTAACAAATCGGCATCCTCCTTCTCCAGCCTACAAAACCGCACAGCAGCTTCCAACATTCCATGGCAAGGTCGACGAGCAAAATGCTTTCGAAACTCAACCTGAATATGGCGCTTAAGCCTCTCCATATCCTCTACCCATGCACCATTGATCCGCAATCCCATAATCTGATTTTTTCCAGCTCTAAGTTTAGCACTTCGGTGAAAAAATGAGGTATTACGATCCCCCGCTTTTAGCCAAAGAGCTCGCGACTTCTGTCGCCAAACCGATTCCCTGTACTTATGCAGCCTCCACAACTCAATTTTCAGCCGACACATCTCAGCCTTCCGATGTTCTCTATCACCCGATACATCTACCACCTCATCTAGTCGGTCAATCTGTTCCGTCACCTCGCCAATTCTCGTGTCAATATGTCCAAAACAGTCCTTGTTCCAAGTGCGCAAAATTTTTTTCAACTCCCTTAATTTATATTGCATCGAGTGCCCCCCAAATTCAACCGAAATTCGCTCCCATTCTTTCGCCATTAACTCAACATGTTCCTTCTTCTCAAGCCACACATTTAGAAACCGGAACGGACGAGGTCCCCAATCACTATCCTTGTGTCAGGCGAATCGGCGTATGATCAGAAATTCCCCTCGGCAAGACCAATTGATATATCGAAGAGAAGCGATCAATCCACTCCCTTGACACCAAGAACCTATCAAGGCGACACACCTTGTTCCCCGATCCGAACCAAGTAAACCTCTTTCCCACAACTTTGATATCCATGAGGCCGACGTCCTCCACAAATTCATTGAAATTCTCCATTCCCCTCGATGCATCAACACATCCACATCTCTCTTTCACCTCCCGCACCGTATTAAAATCACCTCCCATGCAACACGGCCCATCTAATTCCCCAACTAGCCCCCGGAACTCCCCCCATACCCGATCTTGAGCTTCAACCTCGCAAGGAGCATACACATTAATCATCCAGCATATCCATTTCTCACTCACCCACTCCCCTTTAATCACAATAAAATGGCGTGCTACCCGAGTTTCTATCTTTCGGAATTTAACACTATCCCAAATTAACATTAACCCCCCTGATCGGCCCACAGAAGGTTCTAAAACAAAATCGAAATTATCCGATATCCACATTTTACTTACCCCATTTGCTGATAGCTGCTCCAATTTCGTCTCTTGCAGCATCACCATCGCACAATGGTGTTGTCGCACTCGGTCACGAACTGCACGACGTTTCGCGGCTGCACCCAAACCGCGAACGTTCCACGACAACACCCGCATCACCACTTGCTATTTATTTTCAATACGCGCCTCAATGATGCGCGCAATGTCCTGAACAACCGCTTCCTCGTTACCTACTGTCGAAGCCCCTATCAACCTGCCCAGATCAAGTGTCTGTTTTGCCTCTTTCAAAATTACCCTCTTCCTATTTACAAAATCTGAATCCGATAAGGATCCATTAGCAACCCCCGTGTCTTCCTGTAGTTTCTTCTTCGGCCTGCCGCGAGCCTTCTTTGTCACTTTCGTCACCGCCTCAGCCCTTTCCTCCGGATTCAAAACACTTATCAAGATATTAGATAAGCTTCTCACCTTACGAAGGACTCCATTATGTTCAATATACTGCGCATCCGAGGCCCTCAATTGTACATGCCCATCATCGATAAACTCCCCCAGCGTTTCCGCAGCATTATACACTGTCTCCTCCCTCTCAGCCAAATTTCCCGGTATTCCCTCTCCTACACAGCAAGTAAAATGATCCATATCGCGGCTTGTGCATTCCCCAATTCGCTCCCTAACCATCAAATCCACCTCCTCAACCGCTGCCAATGAAGTCCCCTGGACACACTCCGCCCTACATACTTCAAGTTGAGCCATATCTAAACTTTTATGCTCGATTGTCCCCTCTCTGTCTATCAAAGCGATCACCTCATCCGACACCCATGAAACATCTCTACTTGGTGAAACCACCCGCAAATCAATTTGTTTTTCATACGCGCATCCTCTCCTTATGACATTGGCATCCAGATTCGAATCAATTTCCTGTACCTCTCTGGAAAATAAATTTGCTTCCTCACCCATAAAACTATCTTGAACAAATGAATTTAACAACGGATCACTGTCATTCGACTTAGTATTTTCCTTCGGAACATGAGCTCTATGCAAACTAGATTCCGAGGATGATTCCATTTCCTCTTCCTCGTCCCTATCCGCTGATCTTACCTCTCTCTCCCATTCTTGCACCCGAATACTATAACACGTCCCCTCTACCTCCAATTCCAGCAACTCATCAATCCTATCGATCTTATTTGTTTCAATTAGAATTCTACTCCGCTCAAAAGAGGAAGGGGATATCGTCGACAAGTCTACCTTTACTAACGCTCCCCATTCTTTGGCAATATTTTCGAACGTCTCCGTTGCCCACGCGTGAATGGGAATCCCGCTTATAGCGAGCCAAACTCTTCTCGTCGACATATGAATTGTTGTCGCCCATGGGCGTACATCCACAAACCACTTCTCTAGATCATTCCTGGCCATAATGTCTATCTTTTCCCCCGCGTCGTTAGGCATCAAAAGCACCATTCGCCCGGCCATGTGCATAATTGAGAAACCCCTCACATTGTTCTCGTGTAATTCCTTTGCCAATTGCGCGATCGAGATCGAATTACGTCGCCATCCCACCACACAGGTTTTCAATATTTCCCATTTATCGCCATCAATTTGTCCCACAATTCTTCGCAACGGTATTGCTTTTGTTGTTGCAATTGGCTCTTGATCGTCCTTAGTAATCTCTTTTTCCACGGAATTCTTGTGTACTTGCGAGGGTTTCGTCTTATTATGCCTCACTTCCTTCTCACGCCGCGCAGAATCCCTTTCCCCATTTCTAGCAAATAGGACCGTGATTACCGATCCATAGAGGCGGAATCCATTCAACCGTTCGATTACCCTCTTAGCATCTTCAATTGTTGCCATACGAACGAACCCAAATCTCGCCCCATCTTTCCCTTTCTTCCTCGGTACGAATACATCCCTCACCACCCCATGCCTATCGAAAACTTGCCAAATCCCCTGCCAATGCAGTTGTGGCGGCAGATTCGACACAAAAAGAGTCCATACTCGGCCTCCGCCTTGCCACGTTCGGTGGTGAATACCCTGAGTCCGCCTATCGCTCATTTGCTAGAGAGAAAACTTACTTGGCAGACGAATTTTATCCGGTCATGCATACATGTGTATTAGATCTAGCATAAATTACTACTTTAAAACTGACTTACAATTCTTTTGCTGAATTCAATCCTTGCAACAATGGAAGGGGTCAGTCTGGCTATAGAAGAAACATAAACAAGAACATTTATATTATATTAAACTTGGAATCAAATATATATGCTGAATTCAATCCTTGTAACCTCTTGCTCGAACAAAATTTGCGCACTACAAAAAAAATGACATATAGCGACGGACGCTAAACTGTCGGTAAAACACCAAAAATCCGTCGGTATAGACTCTAAAACCTTTTACCGACGGCCCAAAGGGATATTCCGACAGATAAAGTGCCGTCGGTAATATGCTTGTCGGTATAAATCTATAGCGACGGTAATAACCGTCGGTATAGATGTTGGGACCCTATACCGACGGCAGTATCCGTCGGTATAGGTATAGACTACCCCGACAAAAAAGTGTATCTATACCGACGGTTTGTCCGTCGCTATAGACTTTATCTTTACCGACGATAAATCCGTCGCTATAGCCTTCATCTTTACCGACGGTTTTGTCCGTCAGTATAGATTTAATTGGCATTTTTTATTTTTAAAATATTAACAATTTTTTTATTTAATATTATTTTTTATTTTAAATATTAAAATTACTAGTACTATTATAACAAAATTTGACTAATTTTGTAAAGAGAAAAATGTCTAATTTAATCTTCGAATAAAAAGTATGTAAAGATAATCAATAAAATATGTACGAGCATATTACAATAAAAAGAAGTGTGCAAGCAAATATTTAACGTACATAATAAAAGCTAAAAATAATTTGAAGATCCTCCTCTATTGTGTGCTTGGATCATATTCATTTACATTCTCTTGATTTGTTGAAGGTAAGGATCGACCGGTACAATTAATTGTTGCTGAAGCACTAGTAGCATCATGTGTTGCCTATTAAAAGCAATGACAATAATGACATTAAATAAAAAATGGATGGAGTAATAAGAAAGTAAAATATTTTGTATACCTATGTATCAACCATACGAAGCAAAGCCAACATATCAAGCTGACCTATCAAGCTGGACTTCAATTTCTAGTGAATCTATTCTTATACAAGACTGATTCAAAGTATATGAATTAAAACATATTCATATTTCAGACTTACCAAATTCTTTATATATCATGATTTCTCACCAATTGATTCGTTCTGTCAACAAGAAAATAATCATATTATGTAATCAAACAAAGAAATCCAATGAACTTGAACAACATTTCTTCCCCATAGCGGACATACTTTGAACACCCTAGTCAAAAACGTTGAATAAACTAGCATGTCACTCATATCCAGAGCTAAAAGAACCATAATACATATGCCAAATGAAATGTAACAAGTAAAACAAGCTATCTAGATTTTTGCAACTACCTTTACATATTCGAAAGCACAAATAAGTCCATCTGTCCAAAGATCACTTCCTATTGCATCGACTCGACTTTGGAGATTCTTTTGGCAATCTTGTTTCTTCATTCCATTCCTAATGGAAGCTGAAAAACCATTACCTGTTTTATTCATCTTGCATCCTCAACTCTGCAAAACAAGTTCAAATTGCATAAGATAATTAATATTGTAATTACAATTCCACTTAATTATGGATTTAATTGGAACCTACTTTCCTCAAACAACGCATATATATGGGATGTTAGTAGTTGTTATTCGAATTTCAAGTGTCGAATATTGTATCTTTTTAAGGATTGAATAGGCATCAAACACAAATATTTTTGAGAAAATAAAGAATCCGGATTAAATCAAACACGGAGCAGATTGATTATACAGAAAGAATGGAAATCAAATGAAGAAATGAAGTAATAACGTGAATGAAATAAATCTAAAAAGCAAAGAACACCAAACCTGAAACTGTATAACAATGGAAGAAGAAGAAGAAGAGAGGAGGAATGGGTTAATTAAATGCACCGTGCACCGCTAGGAAGGAAGTGGGGAGAGTGGTGTGCTTGGCCGCTACCATGTTTGCCAACACTCTTGAGTTACAAATACGCATTTTTCATCCATTTTTTTCCTTCTCTTCACGATTCATTGACACGCACTCACTCATTCTTTTTTTTTTTTGCCCTTCTAGTTTTTAGAATTCCGTCATGTCTAATTCGAACCGACTCACATCATATAGTTAATTTTAGTAGACGAGCAACTGCCATTGAAGAAAGAAAGAACATGAAAAGATTAGTTTAAAAAATGGGGAAAGAACAAAAACACAAGATTTATTTGAACACCCAAAAAACAATCTCTGGGTTGCATAGCACTAACATCACGAGCACAAGTCAATATTGTTCATTTTTGGAGACATCATGGATCGATTTTATCAGCTGAACTCAGGATATCCCCAACATTGAGCTTGAACCTAAGGGATCACACCTCTGGCCGACAAAGCCTCAAGAGAGCTGTGAATCCCACAGAGGACAATTCACTCTCACAATCGACCCAGCAAGTGATAACAAGCTATACAATAACAACAATATAGCTAAATATCAAGTAGGGAAAACAAGGTTTTAAAGGAAAATTACCTCTCTAGGTGGGGACTGTGAGAAGCTGAAATTGACTTTGGATTGAATAGCAAGCCTGACATCATCGCAATCGATGGTTTGCCTCCCGGCATGCTCGGAGTAAACCTGTGCATCCGTCAACACATCCACGACGTAGCGATACCATAGCTCAAGAAACTGATGGATAACGCGAGGTTCATATTCCTCAACGCCCATTGATTTCAGCAGTGACTTGACAATCTTAGCATCCCTCGGCAGATCCTCTTCTCTTTCTGCCATTGCCTTTGGATTTCCCCTAAAAGTTGATACAATTTTCAACAAATTGATGATTTGATTCCTGAACCTTAATTTCTCAGCGTACGAAGTACTAAAATTAACGAAACAAAGAAAAAAAGGATTCAAAATTCAAAAAACAAAAAACAAACGATACCCTACGGGAAGAAAGGATATGTGAAATTACCTTTGCAAAGAGATTTGGATGTTTCAGCTGCAGAGGGAGAGAGAGGCGATTAGAGCAATTAGGGATTGTAAGTTTGGTTTGAGATTGACTGAGAGTTTGAGTGAGAGAGAGAGGGGTTAAAACGGTAAGTTTTAATAAATTAATAAAAAATATTAAAAATATATATATACCGACAGACATAACCATCCGTCAGTACATAAAACACCTATACCGACGGTAATTATAAAAATCGTCGGTATACATAATATATATACCGACAAACTAACTCAACCATCAGTATAAACTATATCTTTACCGACGGTTTCTTGTCATCCGTCGGTATATCTAATGTCTACACCGACAAATATTTTAACCGTCGGTAAAAATCAAAACGTGTACCGACAATTTCTTTCTCCGTCGGTATATAGGGTATATACCGACGACTTTTGTCCGTCGGTATAAATAAGCGTAGGCATGCCTTGTATACTGATAAGTGCAGGATGATGAAACATCATGAATATGGGCAGCAACCTTAGTTGTAAGCCATTGATTGTTTCCAATCAAAATTCTTGATCTTTGTGTGCAAGTGAATACCACCTTTTGATTTGAATTCTTTGTGAAAGTGGGTTTTGATTGGGATAATGATAGTTTTGGGTTGTAAGTGAAGCAGAAGCACAAAGTGAAACTTTCAAGGCCTAATAATCGAGGCTATATAGAAAGAGGGGATCGAAACGGTTAGTTTTGGATGTAAGTGAAACAAAAACTCAAAGAGAAACGTCTATGTAGAAGTAATCGAAGAAATGAAAAGACAGAGAAAATCAAAACGGCTAATTTTGGCTAGACCACAAGGCTTCCTTGGTTATTAGATTTTTGTTTTAAGTTGATTTGAACTTAACTCAAAGTAAAAAAATGATGTAATAAATATAAAAGAGAGAATCGAAATAGCTAGTTTTGGATGTAAGTGAAACAGAAATTCAAAGAAAAACATCTATAGCGGAGTAATTGAGGAAATGAAAAGAATGAGAGAATTGAAATGGTTAGTTTTGATTTGGAGGTAGTAACTTTCTTAGATTATTAGATTTTTGTAATTTTGAGTTAATTTCAGCATAACTCAAAGTAATTTAAAACTCAAAACGTTAGTTTTGCTTAGACCACATGATTTTCGTGAGTTATCACATTTCTATTATAAGTTGATTTGAACTTGACTCAAAATATAAAAAAAATGAGGCAATGGACGAAAATAAAAAATCAAAACGGCTATTTTTGGTTAGGGCATGTGGTTTCCTTCGGTTATTAGATTACTATTTTGACTTGATTTATACTTGACAAAAAAGTAAAAAAAAACGAGGGAGTGAAAAAATAATTTATTTTGGGTATAAGTGAAACAAAAATACAAAGTAAAATTTTCAAAACAGAATAGTCGAGCCTCCTAAAACAAGAAGGAATTGAAGCTACTAGATTTGGATGTAAGTAAAACAGAAACATGAAACGAAACGTTTATAACAGAGTAAATCAAGGAGTGAAAGGGAAGAGAGAATCAAAACAAATAATTTTGAATTTAAGTGAAACAGAAACATAAAAAGAAGCGTCCACGACGGACTAATTCATGCCGTGAAAAGAAAAAAAGAATCAATACGGTTAATTTTGATTAGGCTGCGTAACTTTCTTCGATAATTAGAATTTTGTTTTGAGTTGGTTTGGACATGACTGATATTAAAACAATATTTTTTAATAAAAATGATTTTAGACTTATAGTTTTAAAATAATTTTTATTTATCTATGAAATTTTAATTTATCTGCATAAATATTTGACATTATGTCAAAGATTTTATTTTTTTTACTCATTAAATATTAGAGAGAATCTTGAAAGTTAAACTCTGACGTTTGCTCACTTTTTTTTACATTGCGTTTGGTGATCTAAGTAAAAACATTGGACTAGTGATGGCACAGGTTGGGTTTTTGTCGACCCGAAAATAATTACCATAAACTCAACTTTGATCTGACCTGCTCTATAAAATAATTAATTTTAAAGACCTTATTGTAAAAAAAATAATTTAATAGACAAAAGTATCAATAAAAATTTAATTTTAAAGATCTAATTATAAATAAAAATTAATTTTAAGGACCAAAATTACAAATATCCCTCAAAAAATATAAAGGAAATTTCACTATTAGTCTCAGATTGGATTGAATATATTCCATCCTAAACCTGACCCAACATCACCCTCAATAAAAACTTGACCCAAACCCGATTTTTTTTTACCAAATTGGACTTTTTAGGGCAAAATTTATGATCTTGTTTTTTCTTTCTTACTTTTTTGTTGATTTTTTATTAATGGAATTTCCTGGCTTAGTAAAAATATATAATAAAAATTAGAAGAAAAAACTCAATGTTTTTTTGGGTTAACTACACCGGATACTACTAAACTATAGCCCATGAGTCGAAAATATCACTGAACTTTAAAACTCTACAAAACTAGCACTGAACTTTAATATTTGAGTCAAAATTGCCACTCCACCGTTAACCGTTAACTCCCACGTTAAGTCAAAGCAACGCCGTTTTGAAGCCTAATTTGGCCCAAAATGACGTTGTTTTGCTAAAGGAAAAAAATTCGAACCATGCACTTAGGGTGGTTTGAACCCAGGACCTTTAAAAGGTAAAGCTAAGCTTAAACCATTGAATCAACATAAAATTATATAGTATTTTACCACAAATATTATATAGCTTAAACTACTTCAGATTAATTTAAATTATTTTATGAAATAAATAATATTAAAATATATTAATTATATATACTATATAAAAATAAAAGTGTATTGTTTTTATATAAATAATATTTATATTATAAATATTATATAAAAACTCTAAACTCTAAATCCTAAATCTTAAACTATAAAGCTCAAACCTCAAACCCTAAACTTTATGATTTGAGGTTTGGGATTTATAGTTTTTATATTATTTATAATATACATATATTGTTTTATGAATATTTTTTGTTTTTAAAAAAATAATATATATTTTTATTGATATATGTAAAAACAATATATTTTATATTATTTATAGAATTATTTTTTTATAAAATAATTTGGTTGAACTAAATAGATAAGTTTATATAATTTAAATAAAAATATTTTATTTTTATATTATTTATTATATAAAAATATTATTTTAAAAAATATAAATAATCCTTAAACCTTAAATCGTAAACTCTAAAGTTTAGAATTTAAGTTTGAGGGTTGGGGTTTGTGGGTTAACAATTTAGGAATTAGGGTTTTTATATATTATTAATAATATAAATATATTATTTTTATAAATATCTTGGGTTTTTTAAAAATAATATATTTATATTATTAATAATATATAAAAATAATATTTTTTTATTTATATATATGTGAAAATAATATATAAAAATAATATTTTTTATTTATATATATGTGAAAATAATATATATTTATATTTTTATATGTTAACATTATTTATTTCATAAAATAGTTTGAATTAATCTGAAGTAGTTTAAGATATATAATATTTGTGGTAAAATATTACATGATGTTATGTTGGTTCAATGGTTAAGGCTTAACTTTATCTCTTAAAGGTCTTGGGTTTAAACTACCTCAAGTGCATGGTTTTAATTTTGTTCCTCCAGCAAAATGACGTCGTTTTGGGCCAAATTAGGCTTCAAAACACCGTCGTTTTGACTTAACGGGGAGTTAATGGTTAACGATGGAGTGACAATTTCGACTCAAATATTAAAGTTCAGTGCTAGTTTTGAAGAGTTTTAAAGTTCGGTGGTATTTTGCGACTCAGAAGCTATAGTTTAGTGGTATCCGATGTAGTTAACCCATGTTTTTTAGAAAGTTAACCAACCAAGAATTAAAGTAATCATGGACAACCATGCAAGCTATCACGTACGAACGTTCTGCTATGAGGCACCTTTAGGTGTGACTAAAATAAGGCAGCCCTACACAAATGCTTGCCCGAATGGTAAGAATTTATGTTATAGTATAACAATTTGTGTAACTACACAAATTTTTACCTAATGCAAAATCTACACAAATTCTTACCAATTGATAAGAATTTATGTAGTTACACAAATTCTTACCCAATTAATAAGTATTCCGGCTCCATCTAAATTATTACCCAGTCCTACATAAATTGTAACACCCGAGTTTAGGGGTTAGGTGAAAATAATATTTTAATATTATTTGGGTTCAGTTTTATAATTTAAATAATGGTTCGGGTTTTGTTTTCAAATTAATTAATCTGATGATTGACTATGCTTTGGGATTAAACCTCAAATGGCCATGGATTATATGTCTTTGTGAATATTTCATTTCATTAAGGGCAAGATGGTCCTTGGACCTTTAAAATTTAAAACAAAATAAAACACCCCATTTACTATTCATTGTCTTCCTCTTCAAAATTCCAACGTGAAATAGAGCTCATCTTCCCCAATATACTATTCCATTTCAAAGCTCCCTCATTTCAACTCCATTTTGAAAGGTAATGACATTTTTGACTTCCCCTCATCTCCCTCTCCATAATAGTACCTTTTATTTTCATTTTCATGGAGGTTTTAGAAAATGGCATTTTGGAAAGCTTGGATTAAAGATGAAAGCTTTATGTTGTAAAATTAAATGTTTTGATTTATTATGCTTAGTTATGATGTATAGAGGTCAAATGGTATAACATATGTGAATTTCAAATGGTTTTGAGCAATTTTCGGATTTGGGTTTCAAGGGGGTTTTTGGAGGGTTTTAAAGTGGTTTTTGGGGTGGTTTAATGTGGGTTTTTGGGGGCTGGTGTTAGTATGATATATGAGGGTCACTTTGGGTGTATTTGATGGTTGTTTGGATGCTTGAAATAGAAGATTTCAGTAGGTTTTATGGGCTGCTCGGGAATTCTGTTTTGGGCTTGATTTTGAGTGTTGGATGTTTGAAAATGTTAATCCGGGTTAGTTCTGATGATGAGTTATTGATTGTGGATGTTTTTTTTTGTGTTTGGGATTGATTAGAATCGAGTTTGGGCATCGGTGAAGCATCGGAAGTAAATCCGGGGAATTGAAGGTGGTCGCTTGCTTGGTCTTTAAGCTTGGGAGCTTAGGTGAGTGGTTAATTGTTTTACTTGGTTTTAAAATGGTTGGTTCGAGTTTATGGACTAGGTTGGGCTTGGTAGACCCACCTAAAGTTAGGATTAGGGTGGTAGCCTAATCCTAAGCTTGATCTAGAGCCTTTGGATGAACTCATTTATGTGGTTGTGTATGTCTCGTATGAAATGTGATATGAATGCTTATGTATATTGTGTTATACATGTGAGATGAGACATGACTTGTGATGCTTGAGACATGCATGATGATGGTTGTTGGTGAGTACGTGCTAAGCACGGAATTGGTTGAAATGAGTAATGTGAAATGAGTAAAATGTTGGCACTAGTATGCTTGAGTACAAATGATCGATCATTAGGATGTTAGTGTGTACACATGAGTCAAAAGTCGCGCGTGACCTTGGTGGCGTTGAGTCACCAAGGAGGAGTACGGGTTCGCTCGGAAATTGTAATTATATATAGTCGGTGATGAGTGGAATCCCATCGACGGGGCGTGAGGATGAGTGGAATCCCCTCCGCGAGACCGGTGATGAGTGTAATCCCACCGTGAGGTAATGTGGTTGTTGGATGTGAGTTCCAACGTGTCTATCCGCGTATTCGGGTCATAGCTAGGTGCCAATGTTGGTTGATAAATGTATCAATGTGTTGAGATTTATGATCTTTATTTGGATGTATAATGTGACTACTTGTGTTAAGGATTTAGAGCTTGTTGATCATGGCATTTACTTGTATATTGCTCATGCATCTTATCTTGTGGCTCTTGTGGATCCTTGGTATATTTGCGTAATGCCTTGGCTAGATCGTGCTCGGACCATGCAATGTTGAGGTTTGTTTTAAGAGCTTACCCTCACTAAGCATCATTGCTTACGCTCTCTTTGTTCAACATTGCAGATCCTTAGTTCGTGGGTTGCTTGAGCAAGTGGAGGGCCTCCAAGTGTGGTTGTTAGCCTTGAGTACTTCAAGTATGAGTTTTTAATGTTGAACATGTAATAGTTTAAGCAATAGGACATGTGTTATTTTGATGGATGATTGTTGGTTGTTTAGGAGCTTGCTTAGACTCCATGTTATCTTGCTTTTGTATGGCTTGTGTTGCCATGTTTGAATTGTATCCCATGCCTAGATTGCTTAGTATGAATGTTGGCTTTATGCCTTAGAGGTTGCCTTCATGTTAGAATATTGAAGTATGAGCTTTGAATGCTTGAATGCCATCTTGGGTCTATTGCATGATTTCCTTGATGTTTATACATGTTGGGTGCTTGTATGGCTATATAGTGGTATGTAAATGTTGTGTGAATGTTTGGTTGGGGCTAGGGAAGTCTTAAATTGCATTTAGATTCGAGTCTTGATCGTTTTGCTGAGTTTGGGAGGTTTTGCAGTGCAGGGGTATCGATACGGTTGGTCCGGTATCGATACCGCCTTCTTGTTTCAGGCCTCGTGTATCGATACGCGAGGGGGCGTATCGGTACCTTTTTGGTCACTGGAGCTACTGTCCATTTCGGTATCGATACGGGCCTCTGGTGTATCGATACCGTCATCTTAGCGTTGACTGTGGGAAGTCAACCGTTGGGGAGGGTATCGATACACTCCTTGGGTGTATCGATACGGTCTCCACGGGTTGACTTTGACCAGTTGACCTAGTCAAGGGGTATCGATACACCCCTTAGGTGTATCGATACTGCCTGCAGTTTGAGCTAAAAATTGGGCTGTAAGATGTTGGGTTGAGTTCGTTTGTTTGCCTCGTGAATGTTGTTCCGTTGTATGATCACATAGGATTAAATACTCATCTAGACAAGATTTAAAACAAAAAAAAACAGGGTTGCTAACCGAGGGGGAATCTTTAAGGGGTTTTCACTCGGTTTTCCCCGTGTGGCCCACTCGTACCGGTCATCCGGCCAGACCGGGAAGAGGGGGTTACACTTGTTGGTATCAGAGCCTAAGGTTACCGAGACCTTGGGCAGGTAAGTGAGGTAAGTTCAAGTTTTTGATTAATATGCACGGTGTTTGCTTGCTTTGTAAGAATGGTTGCTTGCTTGACAAGTATGTTGATTGTTTTATTCAAAGCATGTGTGTAAGTGTCCCATTGCTACTATTACATTGGAAAAATGATTTTTAAGTGAGGGAACGTACTTGAACACTTGGAAGCCTTGCCTTGCTAACCCAGCTTGTATGTTTTGTTGTTGTGGTTGTAGTTGATATCTGTGAGAGCGATGTCTAGACCAAGAGGTAGGCCGAGAGTGGTTCGTCAGGAACCACATGTTGCGGCTCCTGTTAAGCCGGCAGTTGGTGTGGAGGCTCACATAGAAGGGCCGGTGGCCGCGGGAGTTGGCGCTTCTCCACCACCACCACCTCCTCCACCTGGAGTTGGGGGCGAGGATGGAGCCGGAGGAGATGGACCTCAAGGTGGCCAAGGTCCAGCTGGAATTGATATGACTCCGCTAGTGCAAGCGATAGCGGGAGCATTTCAGGCCGCAGTTGCGGGAGCTCAGGCTGCAGCTCAGCCTAGGTGTGACGATGCCAGTCTACCTTTGGAGAGGCTCCGTAGCTTGGGGGCCGAGGAGTTTAGGGGATCTACTCCGGAGAGGTCGGAGTTATGGTTGGAGAAGACAGTTCGTATTTTGGCTCAGATGGGTTGTGCGGGCGTACGTAGATTGGGTTGTGTGATCTCGTTGCTTCAGGGTGATGCCTACACCTGGTGGGTCACCATTACTACTGGGGTTCCAGAGGCAGATATTGACTGGGATTTCTTTGAGACCGCTTTCCGGTAAAGGTACTTGGGACCGAGGTACTTAGATGAAAAGAAGCGAGAATTTATGGCTCTTACTCAGGGAGATGCTTCTGTGACTGATTATGAGATCCGCTTTGTTCGCTTGAGTCAATATGCTCCAGAGTTGGTTCCTACTGAAGTGGAACGCTGTAACCGTTTCCGCTATGGATTGAATGAAGAGATTAAGAGGTACACGCTAGCTTCTGACTACTCAGACTTTGATGTGTTGGTCGCGAGGGCCAAGGACTTAGAGCACAGTTTGGGTTCGGCCAAACGATCTGGTGGTTCTAGTTCTGGTAAGAGGCATAACCACTTTGATGGTAGAGATGCCAAGAGACACAGAGGTGGCGGGCATCAGTTTGACCATAGACGTGGCGGTGGCCACCATAGTAGGGGCCATCAGGGCCATAGAGGAGGAGGGCGTTTGCCCGAGTGTACCCGTTGTGGGAGACAGCATGCTGGTGAGTGCTGGGGTAACTTCCATGCTTGTTGGAACTGTGGTTCGAGGGACCACTTTAGGAGGGATTGTCCGCATCAGGCGGCTCAGGCACCAAACATTGCTCAGGCTCCTGCGAGAGCGAATGATTTTCAGAGAGGCCGTGGGCGCGGTCGTGGCTACTTCCAGCCTAGGGCTAATGCACCTAGGGTAGATGCTCAGAGGAACCTTGCTCATGTTGTGGCTGTGCAGCCAGAGGCGGGAGGACCAGCGAGAGTCTATGCTCAGAGAGAGGCCGGGACCGACACTGATGTGATAGCAGGTAATTTTGAGTTACAGTCTATGTCTTTGCTTTCTTTGGTTGATTCGGGTTCTACGCATTCCTACATTTTGAGTGACCATGCACAGAAGTTAGATATCCCTGTTGAGATCTTAGATGTAGGTATGCATGTTACTAGTTCTTTTGGTGAGACAGTTGTGGTTAGACGTATGTATAGGAGATGTCCACTGAAGATTCAGGGTCATGTGTTCTCAGTCGATATGATGGAACTTCCATTCTATGGTTTTGATATTATTTTGGGTATGGACTGGTTGGTTGAGCATCGGGCTAGTGTAGATTTTGCGACAAAGAGAATTTCTTTGAAACTTTCTGATGACTACGAGGTAGTGGTAGTGGGCGAGAACATTAAGTTCTTGTCTAATGTGGTATCAGCTTTAGAGGCTCATAGGTTGATGGACTCTGGATGTGGGGCTTATTTAGCTTATGTTATGAATCCGGATATGAGTGAAGCTAGACCGAAAGATATCAGAACAGTGTGTGACTTTCCAGATGTGTTTCCTGAAGAGTTGCCGGGTTTGCCTCCTGACAGAGATGTTGAGTTTGTGATTGAGACAGTTTCAGGATCTAATCCAGTTTCGATAGCTCCGTATCGTATGGCTCCGAAGGAATTGAAAGAGTTGAAGAGTCAGTTGCAAGAATTATTAGACCGTGGTTTCATTAGACCTAGTAGTTCTCCTTGGGGTGCTCCCGTGTTGTTTGTGAAGAAGAAAGATGGTAGCATGCGCATGTGTATTGACTATAGACAGTTGAATCAGTTGACTGTGAAGAACAAGTATCCGTTGCCTCGTATAGATGATTTGTTTGATCAGTTGAGAGGTGCTTCAGTGTTCTCGAAGATAGATTTGAGATTCGGGTACTATCAGTTAAAGGTGAAAGAGCGTGATGTTCCGAAGACAACTTTTAGGACTAGATATGGTCACTATGAGTTCCTTGTGATGCCATTTGGGCTCACGAATGCACCTGCAGCATTCATGGACATGATGAACAGAATTTTTAGAGACTATCTAGACCGTTTTGTAGTTGTTTTCATTGATGACATACTTGTGTACTCGAAGACAGAAGAAGAGCATGATGAGCACTTGAGATTTGTTTTACAGAGATTGTTGAGCAATCAGTTGTATGCGAAGCTTAGTAAATGTGAGTTCTGGATTCGAGAAGTTGTATTTCTTGGCCATGTTGTTTCGGCCGAAGGTATCCTAGTTGATCCATCGAAGATTGATGCGATTGTTGAGTGGAAACAACCTAAGTCCGTGACCGAGATTAGGAGTTTCCTAAGATTAGCCGGTTACTATAGGAGATTTGTTGATGGATTCTCTAGAGTAGCGGCTCCTTTGACTAAATTGTTGCAAAAAGGAGTTAAGTTTGAATGGTCAGATGCAAGACAGTAGGCCTTTGAGAAATTGAAAGAAGCTTTGACAAATGCTCCAGTGTTAGTGCAACCTGTTTCAGGTAAGGAGTTTGTGATTTACAGTGATGCTTCCTACGTAGGCTTAGGATGTGTTTTGATGCAAGAGAGAAGAGTTGTTGCTTATGCTTCTAGACAGTTGAAGATTCATGAGAAGAACTATCCTACTCATGATATAGAGCTAGCCGCAATTGTGTATGCATTGAAGATTTGGCGTCATTATTTGTATGGTGAGAAGTGTATAGTTTACACCGATCACAAGAGCTTGAAGTACTTGATGATGCAGAAAGAGTTGAACTTGAGACAGAGACGATGGCTTGAGTTACTAAAAGATTATGACTTGACCATTGAGTACCACCCGGGTAAAGCCAATGTAGTAGTCGATGCCTTGAGTAGAAAAGTGGTCGTTGAGTTGAGAGCTATGTTTGCTAGATTGAGTGTGTCCGATGATGGTGGTTTGATCACCGAGTTGCAAGTGAAGCCTTCTTTGATTCAGTTGATTAGGGAGAAGCAGTTGCAAGATGTGAGTTTTGTTCCTCATGTTCAGGACATAGCCGAAGGAAGACCGACCGATTACAGTTTCAGTGGCGAGAGCTTGTTGTGCTTTAGAGATAGAATTGTTGTACTAGAAGATGTTGAGTTGAGACGTCAGATTCTGAGTGAAGCACATTCGATTCCCTTTTCTATGCATCCGGGTAGTACCAAAATGTACCGCGATTTGAAGAATGATTACTTCTGGGTTGGTTTGAAGAGAGATGTAGCCGAGTATGTGAGCCGTTGTATGGTTTGTCAGAGAGTGAAGGCAGAACATCAGGTTCCTTCAGGTTTGTTACATCCTTTGAAGATTCCGGAATGGAAATGGGAGAGGATTACCATGGATTTTGTGTCGGGGTTGCCTTTGTCTCCTTCGAAGAAGAATTCAGTTTGGGTGATTGTTGATAGGTTCACTAAGTGTGCTCACTTCTTAGCAGTGAACATTACAGATTCTTTAGACAAGTTGGCAAACTTGTACATCCGTGAGATTGTGAGGCTTCATGGAGTTCCGAAGTCTATTGTTTCAGATAGGGATCCTAGATTTACTTCGAGATTCTGGGGTTGCTTGCATAGTGCTCTAGGTAGCCGTTTGCATTTCAGCACGTCTTATCATCCTCAGTCCGATGGGCAGTCAGAGCGAGTGGTACAGATTCTTGAGGATATGCTTCGCTGTTGTGTGATTGACTTCCAGGGTTCTTGGGAGAAGCACTTACTGTTGGTTGAGTTTGCTTACAACAACAGTTATCAGTCTAGTATTCAGATGGCTCCTTATGAGGCTTTGTATGGTAGGCGATGTAGGACTCCGATTTGTTGGGCCGAGACAGGTAAGAGATTGTTACCTATGCCAGACTTGCTTAAAGGGACTACCGACAAAGTGAAGTTGATTTGTGACCGATTGAAAGTGGCTTCCGATCGTCAGAAGTCTTATGCAGATTTGAAGAGGAAAGAGGTTGAGTACTCAGTGGGTGAGAAAGTGTTTCTGAAAGTATCTCCGTGGAAGAAGGTAATGAGATTTGGCCGAAAGGGCAAGTTGAGTCCGAGGTTCATTGGTCCGTATGAGATAGTTGAATGGATTGGGCCTGTAGCTTATCGTTTGAGGTTACCTTCTGAGTTAGAAAAGATCCATGATGTCTTTCATGTGTCTATGCTTAGGAGATATAGATCAGATCCTTCTCATGTGATGCCCGTTGAGGAGATAGAGTTAAATCCGGATTTGTCCTATAATGAAGAGCCCGTTGAGATACTTGCTTATGATAGCAAGGTGTTGCGTGGCAAGATCATAGAGTTGGTCAAGGTGTTGTGGAGACATAGAGGTGTGGAAGAGGCCACGTGGGAGAGAAAAGCAGATATGGTTGAGCAGTTTCTGCATTTGTTTCCACCAGGTAATTTCGGGGACGAAATTCCTTAAATGGGGGAGAGTTGTAACACCCGGGTTTAGGGGTTAGGTGAAAATAATATTTTAATATTATTTGGGTTCGGTTTTATGATTTAAATAATGGTTCGGGTTTTGTTTTCAAATTAATTAATCTGATGATTGACTATGCTTTGGGATTAAACCCCAAATGGCCATGGATTATATGTCCTTGTGAATATTTCATTTCATTAAGGGCAAGATGGTCCTTGGACCTTTAAAATTTAAAACAAAATAAAACACCCCATTTACTATTCATTGTCTTCCTCTTCAAAATTCCAACGTGAAATAGAGCTCATCTTCCCCAATCTACTATTCCATTTCAAAGCTCCCTCATTTCAACTCCATTTTGAAAGGTAATGACATTTTTGACTTCCCCTCATCTCCCTCTCCATAAAAGTACCTTTTATTTTCATTTTCATGGAGGTTTTAGAAAATGGCATTTTGGAAAGTTTGGATTAAAGATGAAAGCTTTATGTTGTAAAATTAAATGTTTTGATTTATTATGCTTAGTTATGATGTATAGAGGTCAAATGATATAACATATGTGAATTTCAAATGGTTTTGAGCAATTTTCGGATTTGGGTTTCAAGAGGGTTTTTGGAGGGTTTTAAAGTGGTTTTTGGGGTGGTTTAATGTGGGTTTTTGGGGGCTGGTGTTAGTATGATATACGAGGGTCACTTTGGGTGTATTTGATGGTTGTTTGGATGCTTGAAATGGAAGATTTCAGTAGGTTTTATGGGCTGCTCGGGAATTCTGTTTTGGGCTTGATTTTGAGTGTTGGATGTTTGAAAATGTTAATCCGGGTTAGTTCCGATGACGAGTTATTGATTGTGGATGTTTTGTTTGTGTTTGGGATTGATTAGAATTGAGTTTGGGCATCGGTGAAGCATCGGAAGTAAATCCAGGGAATTGAAGGTGGTCGCTTGCTTGGTCTTTAAGCTTGGGAGCTTAGGTGAGTGGTTAATTGTTTTACTTGGTTTTAAAATGGTTGGTTCGAGTTTATGGACTAGGTTGGGCTTGGTAGACCCACCTAAAGTTAGGATTAGGGTGGTAGCCTAATCCTAAGCTTGATCTAGAGCCTTTGGATGAACTCATTTATGTGGTTGTGTATGTCTCGTATGAAATGTTATATGAATGCTTATGTATATTGTGTTATACATGTGAGATGAGACATGACTTGTGATGCTTGAGACATGCATGATGATGGTTGTTGGTGAGTACGTGCTAAGCACGGAATTGGTTGAAATGAGTAATGTGAAATGAGTAAAATGTTGGCACTAGTATGCTTGAGTACAAATGATCGATCATTAGGATGTTAGTGTGTACACATGAGTCAAAATTCGCGCGTGGCCTTGGTGGCGTTGAGTCACCAAGGAGGAGTACGGGTTCTCCCGGAAATTGTAATTATATATAGTCGGTGTTGAGTGGAATCCCATCGACGGGGCGTGAGGATGAGTGGAATCCCCTCCGCGAGACTGGTGATGAGTGTAATCCCACCGTGAGGTAATGTGGTTGTTGGATGTGAGTTCCAACGTGTCTATCCGCGTATTCGGGTCATAGCTAGGTGCCAATGTTGGTTGATAAATGTATCAATGTGTTGAGATTTATGATCTTTATTTGGATGTTTAATGTGACTACTTGTGTTAAGGATTTAGAGCTTGTTGATCATGGCATTTACTTGTATATTGCTCATGCATCTTATCTTGTGGCTCTTGTGGATCCTTGGTATATTTGCGTAATGCCTTGGCTAGATCGTGCTCGGACCCTGCAATGTTGAGGTTTGTTTTAAGAGCTTACCCTCACTAAGCATCATTGCTTACGCTCTCTTTGTTCAACATTGCAGATCCTTAGTTCGTGGGTTGCTTGAGCAAGTGGAGGGCCTCCAAGTGTGGTTGTTAGCCTTGAGTACTTCAAGTATGAGTTTTTAATGTTGAACATGTAATAGTTTAAGCAATGGGACATGTGTTATTTTGATGGATGATTGTTGGTTGTTTAGGAGCTTGCTTAGACTCCATGTTATCTTGCTTTTGTATGGCTTGTGTTGCCATGTTTGAATTGTATCCCATGCCTAGATTGCTTAGTATGAATGTTGGCTTCATGCCTTAGAGGTTGCCTTCATGTTAGAATATTGAAGTATGAGCTTTGAATGCTTGAATGCCATCTTGGGTCTATTGCATGATTTCCTTGATGTTTATACATGTTGGGTGCTTGTATGGCTATATAGTGGTATGTAAATGTTGTGTGAATGTTTGGTTGGGGCTAAGGAAGTCTTAAATTGCATTTAGATTCGAGTCTTGATCGTTTTGCTGAGTTTGGGAGGTTTTGCAGTGCAGGGGTATCGATACGGTTGGTCCGGTATCGATACCGCCTTCTTGTTTCAGGCCTCGTGTATCGATACGCGAGGGGGCGTATCGGTACCTTTTTGGTCACTGGAGCTACTGTCCATTTCGGTATCGATACGGGCCTCTGGTGTATCGATACCGTCATCTTAGCGTTGACCGTGGGAAGTCAACCGTTGGGGAGGGTATCGATACACTCCTTGGGTGTATCGATACGGTCTCCACGGGTTGACTTTGACCAGTTGACCTAGTCAAGGGGTATCGATACACCCCTTAGGTGTATCGATACCGCCTGCAGTTTAAGCTAAAAATTGGGATGTAAGATGTTGGGTTGAGTTCGTTTGTTTGCCTCGTGAATGTTGTTCCGTTGTATGATCACATAGGATTAAATACTCATCTAGACAAGATTTAAAACAAAAAATAGGGTTGCTAACCGAGGGGGAATCCTTAAGGGGTTTTCACTCGGTTTTCCCCGTGTGGCCCACTCGGACCGGTCATCCGGCCAGACCGGGACGAGGGGGTTATATAAATTCTTACCAAAATAGTAAGAATTTGTGTAGGGTCGTATTTTAGCTGCACCTTAGCATGTCCCTATCACGTTAGCCAGGAGCAAAGCTATAAATTAAAAGTTAAAGGGACGAGAATAAAATGTTACCATAAGAGTTATAAAAAAATTCGAAGAAAAAAAATTAAAACTATAAAGGTCAATAGTAGGATTTCATCTGTTAACTTTAAGTAAAACAAGCTTATTTTCATTTACACGTTGTACCACTAAGGTAATAACTATTTAATGATATCAAAGTAAAAAAAATAAGTTATACTTTAAAATTTTACAAAGGTCAAATGAAAAATTAAATTGTAAAGGTAAAAATATTGACGGTAAGGTGGGCTGCGGAGGCCAAGCCTATGCCAGCCCCTTGTGGCTATGCCCTTGATGTTAACTTTATTAAAATTGAGGGTAAAATACTAAAATCATCACTCAATTTTGTTCTTTGACCAATTTTGTTCTTTGACGGTATGTGATTTTCTTGAAATTATGCTTCATTTAACAGTGTATATGACTAGCAAGAGGAGAATTACAATCCCTTTGTATTACCTCATACTTACTAAACATTGCTTTTGAATAGTGTCATTATTAACATTTAAGACTGAGATTTTTCCTCTTCTTCCCAAAATTGATTTTCTTACTCCCAAAATTGACCCTAACACAAACAAATACATAGGAAATAACATGACAAAGATCAAGCATGTAATCGACACTTGGGCTCGATTTATGGTCTCATTTCAACCATAAATCAAATTTGCAAAGCATAAGAGAACCGTATAGAAACACCCACTCTCCTTTCTAGCTTATCCATAGCTGATTTCGAGTATCTCCTCATCGAAGAAGAGCTTATCAATACCAATCTTGCTGGTATGAACTTCTAAGAGAACTCTCTTGCAATGCTAAACACCACGGTACTTGCGTCAGTGTTCTTTAATTTGGGGTCGTATGCAACTATTGGAGAGCTCCAATTCCTATGCCACCAAAATCTCCTACATTGCCAAATCAACTCCTCTTCCATGTTAATGAAAAAAGCACATTATCTGTCAACACAAGGTTAAGCTAACAGTTATCAATCTCGGTTTCCACTAGAACTAATACAAGTGCTTGAAATTACATTATTCAGGAACTAGATGAGCCCCGATCCACCGTCAGCCATGTCGGAGGTGGCCAAAACATAGCCAGATATTTCGGGAAGAGTTCAAGAGGACCGCTAGACTGATCTGCTAAGTTGAACAATCCGACTTTTCCATTCTTTAACTCCCAAAGTTCATCGTTGTCATTGTCTTCTTCATATCGTTCTTTGATCAAAAGATGTTCGATATCGGTTATTTCATCGACATAAACAATGCAGTTCCCATGGCAACCTTTGGAGTATTGAGCTGAAAAGGAAAATGAACAATCAATGCTCAAGAAGAACAATTGATCACCCAAATCATTCACCTCCACCCAATCATACTTATTCTGCTGATGAACACCACAACAAGGGATCCGTTTGTAAACTCTGAATTTCACCGGTACATGATCGTCTCCGGTAATTTCCTCCACCCAAATCAGTGCCCAAGTGTCGCTTACATGCTTGCTCTTTGTCAGGTTATTGCCTATGCATCTGTATGTGTTATGGTCAATTTTGGGAGTAAGAAAATTAATTTAGAAGAACATAAAAAAAAACACTTAGTCTTAAATGTTAATAATGACATTATTCAAAAGCAATTGCAATTCTTCTCTAACTAGCCGTACACAATGTCAAAATGAAACACATTTTTCAAAAAACCCACACACTATATATCTATGTACGTATATATTTTAAAATTTTAATTATAAATATGTATACACATAGGAAATTTTTAACAAGTTAATCATACATATAAGACATCACACGCCTCAGAACTGAATTATTCAATTGAAAGTGTGAACTTAGCTAATGGGAAATCTTATAACATTGAAAGGAGTTGTTGGTTTTAAACAGTGAAGAATTTTTTCCAAGACTGTTATGGAGGAAATCCTCCTGCAAGCAACACATATATTGATACACACATGCATGCATACATGTATACTGGATCTAGCATGAATTGCTACTTTAAAATTGACTTACAATTCTTTTGTTGAATTCAATCCTTGCAACAATGGAAGGGGTAACCCTGGCTGTAGAAGAAACATAAACAAGAACATTTATATTATATTAAACTTGGAATCAAATATAAGTTAATTGTAGCCTCTAGCTCGAACAAAATTTACCTTATATAGCGAAAAGTGCATGATCGGCTACGGTTTGAAATATCATGAATAATTTATGGGCAGATAGACTGGGATGTAAGTGAAGCAGAAGCACAAAATGAAACTTTCAAGGCAGAATAATTGAGGCTATGGAAATAAGAGGGAGTTGAAATGGCTAGGTTTGGATGGAATTGAAACATAAGCACAAAAAGGAACATCTAAATCGGAGTAGTTGAATTGATTACTTTGTGAAAGTGGGTTTTAATTGGGGAAATGGGAGATTGGGGATGTAAGTGAAGCAGAAGAACAAAGTGAAAATTTCAAGGCGGAACAATCGAGGCTATAAAAGCAAGAGAGGATCAAAACAATTAGTTTTGGATGTAAATGAAGCAGAAGAACAATGTGAAACTTTCAAGGCGAAATAATCGAGGCTATAAAAGCGAGAGCTAAACGAAACAACTAGTTTTGGATATAAGTGAAACAGAAATATAAAAAGAAATGTTCATGGCGGAGTAATTGAGGCAATAAAAAGTAAGGGGAATCGAAAAGGCTGGTTTTGGTTAGGTCGCGTGACTTCCTTCAATTATTAGGTTTTTGTTTTGAGTTGGTTTGAACGGATGTAAGTGAAGTAGAAGCACATATTGAACTTTCAAGGTGGAATAATCGAGGCTATAAAAGCAAGAGGAAACCGAAACAACTAGTTTTGGATGTAAGTGAAGCAAAAATATGAAAAGAAACGTCCACAATGGTGTAACCCTGGAAATAAAAAGAAAGAGGAAATTGAAACGACTAGTTTTGGTTAGGTCACGTGATTTCCTTTGGAATTAAAATTTTGTTTTGAGTTTGTTTGAACGGATGTAAGTGAAGCAAAAACATAAAGTGAAAATTTTATAGCGGAATAATCGAAGCCAAAAAAGTAAAAGAGAATCGAAACAATTAACTATTGATGCAAATGAACAGAAATATAAAAAGAAACGTCTATGACGGAGTAATTGAGACAATAAAAAGAAAGAAGGAATCAAAACAATTAATTTTGGTCAAGCTACATTACTTTCTTCAGTTATTATCTTTTTATTATGAGTTGGTTTCAATTTGATTGATAATAAAAAATTCCATAGAAAATGATTTTGAACTTGTGATTTTAAGATAATTTTTTATTTGCCTTGTGATATTTTAATTAGTTATGGATAAATATTTGGCATTACGTCAAAGATTATTACTTGTTACTCATTAAATTAAGTATTAGAGAGCATCTCCAAACTTCAACTCTAACGTTTCAGTCCATACGTTTTTCTTGCATTGCGTTATCTCTTGGTCTAATTAAAGGAAGTCACGTGGCCTAATTAAAATCAAAGAATAAATTTTTCTTGTCTCTTTTTTTAATAGAATTTTTTCGTTCCTTTTCGGTGCCTTACACTAAAAAAATATGTTTAGGGGTTAGAATTAAAGTTTTAGGTAAAGGTTTATGTTTAGAGTTTAGAAAATTTGAGGTGAGTGAATTTTTAGTGTTTAGGGTTTAAGATTTAGAATCTAGGGTTAAGACTTAGAATTTAATTTTTAGTGTTGGAGCATAGATAGAAAGGGACAAATGATTTTTGTCCCTTTTTTGCGCACCTATTCATGCCCCAAGCTAAAAAAATAGTTTAGGGTTTAGAATTAAGGTTTAGGGAATTTAATGTATAATATATTTGTAAGGTTTAGGATTTAGGATTAAAACTTATAATTTAATTTTTAGGGTTGAAGTATAGAGAGGGGCAGAGGATCTTTGGGCATAGACAAGGACAAAGAATTTGGGGTATGATGTATTATCTGTTCATACGTATTCTTAACCGTTTGACAATGCACATACACCATGCAGACAAACGATTTGAACCTCATTCGCCTAAAATGAACATCATACGCTTTTTCACTAAGACCACTTGTTGAGTTCGGTGTTGGGGCATAATTATATTTCTTGGAAATTTAAAAATTTGTATATTATAAGTATTTTAATATTTTTATCAATACTCTAATTTTGTACTCTTAAAATTTTATAATTTTACATCCTTAAAATTTTAATATAATTTAATTAAAAATCACACCCTAACATAAAATTTTCATTTTCGGACTAGTGTTCGAAGTAGAGTAAATACATGAATAAAGAAAAATGTGGGCAGCAATATTAGTTGTAACCCATTGATTGTTTCGTATCAAAATTCTTGATCTTTGGGTTCAAGTAACTAACACAGTTGGATTTGAATACTTTGCAAAAGTGGGTTTTGATTGGGATAATGAGAGATTGGGATGTATGTGAACAATGTGAAACTTTTAAGATAGAATACTCATAGTATGAAAGCTAAATGAAATTCAAATTGTTAGTTTTGAATGTAAGTGAAACAGAAGCATAGAAAGAAACATTCATAGCAGAGAAAAACATAAAATTCTACGTCCGTTCTGTTATTTTCAAATTAATTTTACAGTTCAATAAATACATGAACAGAGAAAAATATGTTTATCTGCTTAATGGATCATTTTTTTTATCTCGGTCAATAATAATTTTGTTAATAAAAACTGCTAAACAACTTTCCAACCACAACGACATCAACGCGGGAATAACACCTTATCACTTTTGGAATGGCCAATTGTAAAAAAAGAAGGCACTCGTAGTTCGGTCGGTGGCCGGCTGGCCGCTTTTGGAATGACTAAACTACTTGTAGTCTTTCAAATCTTTAAACTTGAGGCACTGAAAATTTCATTCGATGTTCAATATAATGTAAACGTTCTCGTTTTGTTTTTCCTACGGCGTGGGTCACCCCTTTCATTGTTGCAAGGATTGAATTCAGCAAAAAGAATTGTAAGTCAGTTTTAACGTAGTAATTCATGCGTCATCTAATATACATGTATGCATGCATGTGTGTATGTATATATTCTTTGCTTGCAGGAGGATTTCTTCCATGACTGTGATGGAAAAGTTTCTTCACTGGTAATACCAACAACTCCTTTCAATGTTACAAGATTTCCCATCAGCTAAGTTTATGATTTTCATTCAATAATTCAGTTCCGAGGCATGCATTATCTTATATATATATATATATATATATGAGGCTAACTTAGCTAATCATACATATAAGATAATACATGCCTCAGAACTGCATTATTGAATGGAAATCGTAAACTTAGCTCATGGATAGTCTTATAATATCGAAAGGAGTCGTTGGTTTTCACCAGTGAAGAATCTTTTCCACGACAGTCATGGAAGAAATCATCCTGCAAGCAAGGAATATATTCATACACACATGCATGCATACATGTATATTAGATGACGCATGAATTACTACGTTAAAACTGACTTACAGTTCTTTTTGCTGAATTCAATCCTTGCAACAATGGAAGGGGTAAGTCTGGCTGTAGAAGAAACATAAACAAGAACATTTATATTATATTAAACTTGGAATCAAATATATGTGCTGAATTCAATCCTTGTAACCTCTTGCTCGAACAAAATTTGCCTTATATACTGATAAGTGGATGAAGAAACATCATGAATATGGGCAGCAACCTTAGTTGTAAGCCATTGATTGTTTCCAATCAAAATTCTTGATCTTTGTGTGCAAGTGAATACCACCTTTTGATTTGAATTCTTTGTGAAAGTGGGTTTTGATTGGGATAGTGATAGTTTCGGGTTGTAAGTGAAGCAGAAGCACAAAGTGAAACTTTCAAGGCCTAATAATTGAGGCTATAAAGAAAGAGGGGGGTCAAAATGGCTAGGTTTAGATGTAAGTGAAATAAAAACTCAAAGAGAAACGTCTATGTAGAAGTAATCGAGGAAATGAAAAGAAAGAGGGAATCAAAACGGCTAATTTTTGCTAGACCACAAGGCTTCCTTGGTTATCTGATTTTTGTTTTACTTTGATTTGAACTTAACTCAAAGTAAAAAAATGATGTAATAAATATAAAAGAGGGAATCGAAATGGCTAGTTTTGGATGCAAGTAAAACAGAAACCCAAAGAAAAATGTCTATAGCGGAGTAATTGAGGAAATGAAAAGAATGAGAGAATTGAAATGGTTAGTTTTGATTTGGAGATAGTAAGTTTATTAGATTATTAGATTTTTGTAATTTTGAGTTAATTTCAGCTTAACTCAAAGTAAAAAAAGAAAGACAATAAACAGAAAGATGGAGTCAAAACTCAAAACGGCTAGTTTTGCTTAGACCACTTGTCTTCCGTGAGTTATCACATTTCTATTATGAGTTGATTTGAACTTGACTCAAAATATAAAAAAATGAGGCAATGAACAAAAATAAAGAATCAAAATGGCTATTTTTGGTGCGGCTTCCTTCGGTTATTAGATTTCTATTTCGAGTTGATTTAAGCTTGACAAAAATGTTAAAAAAACGAGGGAGTAAAAAAAATAACTTGTTTTGGGTATAAGTGAAACAGAAATACAAAGTAAAATTTTCAAAACAGAATAGTCGAGCCTCCTAAAAAAAGAATGAATTGAAGCAACTAAATTTGGATGTAAGTGAAACAGAAACATGAAACGAAACGTTTATGACAAAGTAAATCAAGGAGTGAAAAGGAAGAGAGAATCGAAACAACTGATTTTGGATTTAAGTGAAACAGAAACATAAAAAAAACGTCTATGACGGATTAATTCATGCCGTGAAAAGAAAAAGAGAATCAAAACGGTTAATTTTGATTAGGCCAAGTAACTTTTTTCGATAATTAAAATTTTGTTTTGAGTTGGTTTGGACATGACTGAAATTAAAACAATATTTTTTAATAAAATTGATTTTAGACTCGTGGTTTAAAATAAATTTTATTTGTCTATGAAATTTTAATTTATCTGCATAAATATTAGACATTATGTCAAAGATTTTATTTTTTAATCATTAAATTAAATATTAGAGAGAATTTTGAAAGTTAAACCCTGACGTTTGCTCACTTTGTTTTTACATTGCGTTTAGTGACCCAAGTCCAACCTTTGAGCCCAACTTCTTTCCCAGTTCAGCTCCATCTCCTATAACAATTAAGGTAAGATAAGATAACAATACAAATAGAAAATAGTGAAGTAAAAACATTGGACTAGTGATGGCACGGGTCGGGTATTTTGTCGACCCGAAAATAATTACCTTAAACTCGACTCTGACCCGACTCACTCTATAAAAAAATAATTTTAGAGACATAATTTTAATAAAATAATTTAATGGACAAAAGTATCAGTAAAAATTCAATTTTAATGACATGATTATAAATAAAATTTAATTTTAAGGACCAAATTATGATCTTGTTTTTTCTTTCTTACTTTTTTTGTTGCTTTTTTATTAATGAAATTCCCTTACTTAGTAAAAATATATAATAAAAATTAGAGAGAAAAAAACTCAATGTTTTTTTAGAAACTTAACCAACCAAGTATTAAAGTAATCATGGACAACCATGCAAGCTATCACGTACGGACGTTCTGCTATGAGGCATCTTTAGGTGCGACTAAAATAAGGCAGCCCTACATAAATTTTTGCTCGAATGGTAAGAATTTATGTTATAATATGTAGTTACACAAATTTTTACCTAATACAAAATCTACATAAATTCTTAACAAGTTGATAAGAATTTATGTAGTTACACAAATTCTTACTCAATTAGTAAGTATTCCGGTTCCATCTAAATTATTACCTAGTCCTACATAAATTCTTACTAAAATAGTAAGAATTTGTGTAGGGCTGCATTTTAGCTACACCCTAAGGTGCTGCTAGACCTTGCAAACTTGACCCGAGACCCGAACCAAATTACCCGAACGAGACCCGATTTTGACCTGAAACCCGAAATAAACCGAACCGAAACCGACCCAAAATTTTTTTGTTGAACCAAAATGGACATGAACCGATTTGAACCGAACCGAATGCTACCCGAACCGAAAGTTGAACCTAATATTGACCCGGTTTTAACCCGAAAATTAAGGTAAAATAAATGAATAATTTATTTTTAATATTATCTATTTTTAACAATATAATAAATAATAAAATGAAGTATATTTTATTATCTTTTTGTACTATACCATGGAAGAGACTGTTGCTCTTGTCAAAGTTGTGGTATAATAACATTTTATGTCATTTTGGCTAAAAATTAAATCTTAGAAATTAAAATGAACAAAAATATCATTATATTAGATTAATAGACTAAATTACAAATATTAATTAATTTCGACTAAAAGTAAATTTTTAGAGACTAAATATCACTACGGGAGGGGATTTCTATATCCGAAGTCTAAACCGTGGGGATACTTGTGACTAAATTAAATTAAACTAAAACTTAAAGTTGAATATTAGTACTAAAATGTAACATTTTAAATGAAATATGACCTAAAAAGTAATTAATCTCTAGCTTAAAAAATTGGTGGCTTATTTCCCTCCAATATTTTGTTTTTTTCCCTCTCTATTTTTACCAATTGTCTTTTTTTTTTTCAATCTAGCTTAAAAAATTGGTGGCTTATTTCCCTCCAAAATTTTGTCTTTTCCCTCTCTATTTTTACCAATTATCTTTCTCTTTTTTTTTTCTTAATTTAATTGAGTTTCAATTTAGATTAATTTAATTGAAATTTCACATTTAGTTTTAGAATTATTTTAGTTATGTCCGTAATTTATGCTTCCAGATTTTAGTTAGCTCAATTAGATCCTAAGTTTAATAAATTGATTCATTTCAGACATTATTATTATTATTATTATTATTATTATTATTATTATTATTATTATTATTATTATTATTATTATTAACTTTGATTTAATATAATTATACACAAAATTTTTATATGGATACATGAAGCTTTGGTTTAAATATTTAATCAAATTCAAATGCATAGATTAACAAGTTGAATCGGAATTAATCTCATACATCAATAACTCTAAACTAAATCATAAATACTAAACCTCAAACCGTAAACCCAACTCAAACCGAATTGACCCGACCCAAACCCGACCCGAACAACCCAATTTTGACCTGAACCGAAAGCGACCTGAACGCCCCGATTTTAACCCAAACTGAAAGCGACCGATCCGATATTGACCCGACTCGAAAACAACCGATTTGATTTTGACCCGATCCAATACCCGAACTGGATCCAACTCATCACAGACCCGAATTAAACCCGAACTGAACCGACCTGAACCGAATCTAAACCGATTCTAGATAGACCCGAAACAACCCGAATCGAACGACACGATTGCCACCTCTAGGTGCTGCACCTTAGCATGTCCCTTTCACGTTAGCAAGGAGCGAAGCTATAAATTAAAAGTTAAAGGGGCTGCGAATAAAATATTATGAAAAGAGTTATAAAGAAATTCGAAGAAACAAATTAAGACTATAAAGGTCAATAGTATGAAGCAACACCGACGTAGATGGTGGCAGCCGCTACTCGATTTCATCGTCGATCATCTCCTCTCAATCTCTATACTATGTGTGAGTTATTGTTCTAGTCATTCTATTTTGATCAATATTAGTCACTATATATTTTTTTAAATTTTTATATATTTTTAAAATAAATAAAATTAATTTCAATTACAATTTAACCTAAATACTATTTTTATATATTTCTCCAACAAACGTATTTCGTGTAAGAAACAATAGAAAAATGAATTGAAATATTATAATAATTAGTGTTGTAATTAATACATATTTTTAAAATAAATAAAATTAATTTCAATTACAATTTAACCTAAATATTATTTTTTTCAAAATAATATTAAATATCTTGTCTAGCATAGTAGATAGGCGTGGTTTAGGGTTGTCTTGGTTCGTAATTGTCATGGTTCAAGATTTCAATTGGTCTATATCGGTTTTCATTGGTGAGTTGGCTCGTTGGAATAATGGGTAAGATTGTTACTGGCTCTAGATGGTTGTTAGGTATGTGTGCTCTTATATGTGATGACTTTTGTTTCGTGTATTTGGGGCTAGTTGGTGTTGTTTGATTTTGGCTAGGTGTTGTTTTTTATTCCTGTCACTTTTTTAACGAGGTTCAACTGTGTTGGGTTATTATTGTAGATTAATAACATGCGAGTCTGTAACAGGTGGTATTTTTATCTTGTGTATCTCTAAATTGAGTGTACTTAAGAACATTTTTTGACATTATAACTTAATATTACAAACTTAAGAATATTTTTTGACATTATGCCTTAATATTATAAACTATTTTTACTAAATTCTTAGCAGGTATCAGGTAATTCAATGCAAAAGTAATTGTTCTCTTGCGAGCCATATACAATGTCAAATTATAGCATATTTTCCATAAAATCACACCCTGTATATCTATATGTATATGTTTTCCATAAAATCACACACAAACTAAATGCCTGAAGGTAAGCATTGCTGAAATCATTGTATGGCAATTAGACCAGAAAAAAAAAAGAATTTCTGCAGTTAAGCATTGTTAAACATTTTCTGTTTCCGTTTCCGTTTCGAAAGAAGATATATATGTTTCTGCAACATGGTGACATGTGATTTCAAATATAAGATAAGAAGCAGTTCGGAACTCATATCGGAAGATAGTTCCCTACCGGACAGCTAGGAAACATCAGTCTAACATATTTAGTATGTCCTTCCAGGTAATAAGAGTGCTTCCCGCTGGCTCCTACGACCAGAAACTTGCCTAAATGCCTTTGGAACATCTGCATCAAAAGAAAAGAACCGATTCATGTTAACAGTAAAGATGACATTAGAGTGAAACCCGAAGTTCGATATCAGATATATATGGCTTTGAGATTATGACTATAGGCAAGGGAATTCATCTGCTGATGCATGACAGAATTGGATTTAATGTTAAGCACTGCAAATGGAATGATTAATAAATACTTGATGGTCATATCTTTTCGGATTTTGATACGGCTCAAACGTCTGTAACAAGACTGCAGGCCGGGAAAACAGACATAGATAGACATAAATCTTCAACATGATGCCATTACCTGTTTCTAAAACAAAGATATGAGAATTAAATGCAATTAGCATGGTGAATGCTGCATGACAAGGCATATTAAAGCTAATTAGCCAATGGTTTGTGAAACCAATCTCTTAGACCTAAGCCCTTTGGTCGATTCCGAACGGTATAGGAAGCGCTAAGTTTCGTCCAAATGTAGCAACTAATTGACTTACTACCAGAAAATTAATAGTACCAGTGCAAGAATCATCTCAATTACCGACATTACCGGTAAAAAATATGTGATATCCGAGCACCATGTGCTATAGGCTTCAGTGATTGGTTGCTAAGGGTTTAGCTATACGTTACACGTAATCTTTACAGGTAAACAACGGTACTTATTGATTGTAACGGCACCTGAAAGTTTGTTTGTTTGCTCTGATGGCAGTATAGGATACTAGAGGAAAGTGTGTCGTGTGCTAAAAAGGGAAGCACGATACAACCCAGGACTGCAGCATTGCAGTTCAACAGACTTATGATCTATGAACAGAGTTACTTAGAATCCATAACCTCAGATATTCTTTGAGCTCTGATCTAGCCATGACCCTTTAGAAATGACAAATCCATTTGAATCTTTATCGATTCAGACTTTATCGTGTGGTTAACTTGTGATTCAAGAAAGGTACATTACTTAAGGTCCTATACATAGCTTGTCAACAGGGTTACCGAGTAAACACATAATCAACTGGCCTTTATAACAACAGGATATTCCCATCTCAGTAACCTTAATCAGTTAAAGAATCATTCGATTTAACGCATGACACGTGTGAAAAAGACTCTAACAAGAGATCGTCCTCTGTTTTTTTTCTTGTCGGAATATGTCCTAGATGGGCTAGACTATGACACATGATACTCAATAAATTTCTGTTCAAAACACGACACATGTGATTGAAGTATTGTCGTGAAGCTGTCGGGCGGCTCTAAAAGAAATACCGAACAACTGCATCGTGCACGCCGGGCACGTGTTAAAGAATGACGGAACCGGAAACCTAAATAACATAGCAATGAATAATGCATGCATCATTACCTCCTTATAAGTGGAAGTTTTCATGAATAAAGCACATTATCTGTCAACACAAGGTTAAGCTAACAGTTATCAATCTCGGTTTCCACTTGAACTAATATAAGTGCTTGAACTTACATTATTCAGGAACTAGATGAGCCCCGATCCACGGTCAGCCATGTCGGAGGTGGCCAAAACATAGCCAGATATTCCGGGAAGAGTTCAAGAGGACCGCTAGACTGATCTGCTAAGTTGAACAATCCGACTTTTCCATTCTTTAACTCCCAAAGTTCATCGTTGTCATTGTCATTGTCTTCTTCATATCGTTCTTTGTTCAAGAGATGCTCGATATCGGTTATTTCATCGACATAAACAATGCAGTTCCCATGGCAACCTTTGGAGTATTGAGCTGAAAAGGAAAATGAACAATCAGTGCTCACGAAGAACACTTGATCACCCAAATCATATACCTCCACCCAATCATACTTATTCTGCTGATGAACACCACAACAAGGAATCCGTTTGTAAACTCTGAATTTCACCGGTACATGATCGTCTCCGGTTTCGTTAACGAAACCATCAATTTTTCGATGATAATAAACTTGATCACCGCAGATATCGAAGTCTCGCGCAACCAAGTAAAGGTGACCACAGGATTCCACGAAATATCTTTCACATTCCGGGACCATTGGATCCAGAGGTGAGCGAATCTCTTCCAAATAAAAAGTATTCTCATCACGCACCGAAATAGCGCCATAAATATCAACAATGAAGAACTTCCCATTGAAGTAGGCGATGTCACGAAACTTGATATTAGAATCGAACTTGTAACACATATTGCCTCTATCATCAGACGTAAGCCGGCACAAGTTCCCTCGTGAGATAGCAACCGCACTATTACTCGAATCGAAATCCGAAGCAAGCTTTATCTTACGAATCAATGGATTGTTGTCGTTAACAGCATAATCAGGATCCATTCTCTGCCGAATACTGAAAGCTTGGACTGTCTCCTCGACACTGAAGCTAAGATGGTTTAGCTCCCTAGGAAAGGAAGCGGGCATGTTCTTGATCGGATGCCGAGAGAACGGGCTCAGCACGCGGAACTTGTTCTGCTGTTCAGTCTCTTCGACCTTGATGAACCAGCAGTTTTGGTCGGAAGGAGCTTCGAAACCTGGTCGGCGAATGCGATAAACATTCATTCGGGATATGAGGAAGGAAGGGATAGGTTTGTTGGTAGGATAATTAATCCGGAAGTGGAGCTGCTTTGGGAATGTAGGAGATGTCGGAGGCAGAGGAAGTGAAGCTCTCCAGGAGCTGCACACGGCCCGGAAACGAAGAAGATGGAGGCGAGAATCGAGGTGTTTGGCAATGGAAGAGATGAGATCTCTTGGAAGTTCAGACCAACATGATCGTTGACGATAAGCAGCCATTTCTTCTTCGATTGGGAGAGCTATGGAAATCAAATCACTTCTGCTGCAGAAGGAATCAAATACTAAGATATAATATGGACAGGAACAGTTACGGCTGAAACATCATGAATATGGACAGCATCCTAGGCTGTCAGCCGTTGATTGTTTCCTTTCAAACTTTTGCAACTTTGGGTACAAGTGAAGATCACCGTTGGATTTGAATACTTGGTGAAGGTGGATACTGAGATTGGGGATGCAAGTGAAGGAGAAGCACAAAGATATTCAAATTGTAATGCTCTCTTTGGTAATACCTAGATAACCGAAACGTAACGCTCTCTTTGGTTTGTAACGGTTAGGTCACGTGGTCTACGTCAATAAATAAGAATCCTGCTACAGATTTTAGTCTCAAAACTTATATAGTCTATCAATTTAGTCATAATTCAATAAATTCAACCTTTCATGTTTAAAAATTTCGATAATGTGATAACTCGACATACAAAATCACTTCACTATTAGATAGTTGACAGACTAATGAAACAAATCCATTATGACCTTCACGCCGCCTGCTAGTAGCCACATACACTTTAGTAATAGAACTTTTAAATATGAAGTGTTAAATTTATTTAATTGTTTCTAATATGACCAAATTAATAAAAATGTTTAAGTTACGAGGACTAAAATTGGTATTATGTCAAGCCGTCTGTTTCAATTTTAATAGCAGAGTAATATGTTTGTCACAGAATTTTAATTGAGTGACTAAATTACTACTTTTAGAAAATAAAAACTATGATTTTTGTCTATGTAAATACACGTTTAGGACACCAAAAGACCGTTCAGATCATCAAATCCATTACCGAAATAACTCACCACCATGCTTTGAAGAGCTCTTGTCTATGTAAGCCATCCTTTGCAAGACAATCTGCCAAATATCATGAAACATGGCAGAATTAAACTTTGGCAGTCCTTCGAATTTGTTCTCAATCAATATTAAAACAAAGCTTCATGTTGAGAAATGAAATTTATGATAATGAATCCAACGAGTGTCTCCAATGAAAAAAAGATTAATATTCATCCTGGGGTAACACTTAAACTTGAGACACTGAAAATCTGATTCGATGTTTAATATAATGTAAATGTTCTTGTTTCATTTTTTCTACGACTAGGGTTACACCTTTCGTTTTTGTAGGGATTGAGTTTAGAAAAAAAATTGTAAGTCGATCTTAAAGCAACAATTCATGCTTGATATGATATACATGTATGCATGCATGTGTGTATTAATGTATTCCATGCTTGCAGGAGGATTTCTTCCATGACAATCATGGAAAATATTCTTCACTAGTAATACTAACAAATCCTTTAAATGTGATATGGTTTCCCATCAGCTAAGTTCACACTTTCTATTGAACAATTCAATAATGAAGTCTGCACTGTCTTATACGTACGATTAACACTGTAAAAGCTTTCATAGCGCATATATATGTATGTTTAACTTTATAAAATATATAGATAGATAAATATACCGTATGTGGTTTTCTTGAAATTATGCTTCGTTTAACATTGTGTATGACTAGCAAGAGGAGAATTACAATCGCTTTGTATTACCTCATACTTACTAAACATTGCTTTTGAATAGTGTTATTATTAACATTTAAGACTAAGATTTTTCCTCTTCTTCCCAAAATTGATTTTCTTACTCTCAAAATTGACCCTAACACAAACAAATACATAGGCAATAACCTGACAAAGAGCAAGCATGTAAGCGACACTTGGGCTCGATATATCAAATTTGCAAAGTAGAAGAGAACTGTATAGAAACACTCACTCTCCTTTCTAGCTTATCCATAGCTGATTTCGAGTATCTCCTCGTCAAAGAAAAGCTTATCATTACCAATCTTGTTGGTATGAACTTCTAAGAGAACTCACTTGCATTGCTAAATACCACGGTACTTGCGTCAGTGTTCTTTAATTTGGGGTCGTATGCAGCTATTGGAGAGGTCCAATTCCTATGCCACCAAAATCTCCTACATTGCCAAATCAACTCCTTTTCCCTGTTAATTATACTACGAGGAAACCTTTTCATTCCTAAATCGTCATTCATGATATGATGAAGGAATGGAAATGTTTCCTCGTAGGATAATTAACACATAAGATGAATTAATTTGGAAAAGTAGGAGAGTTTGGTGGGGTAGAAATTTGGATTCTCCGAGAGCTGCATATGAATTGGAATTAAAGAACACTAACACGAGTATCATGGTGTTTAGCAATGCAAGAGAAGAATTCTCTTAGAAGTTCATACCATCAAGATTGGTAATGATAAGCTCTTCTTCGATGGAGAGATACTCGAAATCAGCAATGGATAAGCTAGAAAGGAGAATGGGTGTTTCTATACGGTTCTCTTATGCATTGCAAATTTGACATATGGTTGAAATGAGACCATGAGTCTTGCCCAAGTGTCGCTTACATGCTTGCTCTTTGTCAGGTTATTGCCTATGCATCTGTCTGTGTTATGGTCAATTTTGGGAGTAAGAAAATTAATTTGGAAGAACATGAAAAAAACTCTTAGTCTTAAATGTTAATAATGACATTATTCAAAAGCAATGCTTAGCAAGTATTAGGTAACGCAAAGCAATTGCAATTCTTCTCCGACTAGCCATACACAATGTCAAAATGAAACACATTTTTCAAAAAACCCACACACTATATATCTATGTACGTATATATTTTAAAATTTCAATATATATACACATAGGAAAACTTTTACAGAGTTAATCATACATATAAGACATCACACGCTTCAGAACTGAATTATTCAATTGAAAGTGTGAACTTAGCTAATGGGAAATCTTATAACATTGAAAGGAGTTGTTGGTTTTTAAACAGTGAAGAATCTTTTCCAAGACTGTTATGGAGGAAATCCTCCTGCAAGCAACACATACATTGATACACACATGCATGCATACATGTATACTAGATCTAGCATGAATTGCTACTTTAAAATTGACTTACAATTTTTTTGTTGAATTCAATCCTTGCAACAATGGAAGGGGTAACCCTGGCTGTAGAAGAAACATAAACAAGAACATTTATATTATATTAAACTTGGAATCAAATATAAGTTAATTGTAGCCTCTAGGTCGAACAAAATTTGCCTTATATAGCGAAAAGTGAAGGATCGGCTACGGTTGAAACATCATGAATAATTTATGGGCGGATAGACTGGGATGTAAGTGAAGTAGAAACACAAAATGAAACTTTCAAGGCAGAATAATTGAGGCTATAGAAATAAGAGGGAGTTGAAATGGCTAGGTTTGGATGGAATTGAAACATAAGCACAAAAAGGAACGTCTAGATCGGAGTAGTTGAATTGATTACTTTGTGAAAGTGGGTTTTAATTGGGGAAATTGAAGATTGGGAATGTAAGTGAAGCAGAAAAACAAAGTGAAAATTTCAAGGCGGAAAAATCGAGGCTATAAAAGCAAGAGAGGATCAAAACAATTAGTTTTGGATGTAAATGAAGCGGAAGAACAATGTGAAACTTTCAAGGTGAAATAATCGAGGCTATAAAAGCGAGAGCTAAACGAAACAACTAGTTTTGGATATAAGTGAAACAGAAATATAAAAAGAAATGTTCATGGCGGAGTAATTGAGGCAATAAAAAGATAAGGGGAATCGAAAAGGCTGATTTTGGTTAGGTCGCGTGACTTCCTTCAATTATTAGGTTTTTGTTTTTGAGTTGGTTTGAACGGATGTAAGTGAAGTAGAAGCACATATTGAACTTTCAAGGTGGAATAATCGAGGCTATAAAAGCAAGAGGAAACCGAAACAACTAGTTTTGGATGTAAGTGAAGCAAAAATATGAAAAGAAACGTCCACAATGGTGTAATCCAGGAAATATAAAGAAAAAGGAATTTGAAACGACTAGTTTTGGTTAGGCCACGTGATTTCTTTTGGAATTAAAATTTTGTTTTGAGTTTGTTTGAACGGATGTAAGTGAAGCAAAAACATAAAGTGAATTTTTCAAGGCGGAATAATCGAAGCCATAAAAGTAAAAGAGAATCGAAACAATTAACTTTTGATGCAAATGAACAGAAATATAAAAAGAAACATCTATGACGAAGTAATTGAGACAATAAAAAGAAAGAAGGAATCGAAACAATTAATTTTGGTCTCAACTTGATTGATAATAAAAAACTCAATAGAAAATGATTTTGAACTTGTGATTTTAAGATGATTTTTTATTTGCCTTATGATATTTTAATTAATTATGGATAAATATTTGGCATTACGTCAAAGATTATTACTTGTTACTCATTAAATTAAGTATTAGAGAGCATCTCCAAACTTCAACTCTAACGTTTCAGTCCTTACGTTTTTCTTGCATTGCGTTATCTCTTGGTCTAATTAAAGGAAGTCACGTGGCCTAACTAAAATCAAAGAATAAAAATCTTGTCTCTTTTTTTAATAGAAATTTTTCGTTCCTTTTCGGTGCCTCACACTAAAAAAATATGTTTAGGGGTTAGAATTAAGGTTTTAGGTAAGGGTTTATGTTTAGAGTTTAGAGAATTTGGGGTGAGTGATTTTTTTAGTGTTTAGGGTTTAAGATTTAGAATCTAGGGTTAAGACTTAGAATTTAATTTTTAGTGTTGGGGCATAGATAGAAAGGGGCAAATGATTTTTGTCCCTTTTTTGCGCACCTATTCATGCCCTAAGCTAAAAAATAGTTTAGGGTTTAGAATTAAGGTTTAGGGAATTTAAGGTATAATATATTTTTAAGGTTTATGATTTAGGGTTAAAACTTATAATTTAATTTTTTAGGGTTGAAGTATTGAGAGGGGCATAGGATCTTTGGGCATAGAAAGGGACAGAGAATTTGGGGTATAATGTATTATATGTTCATACGTATTCTTAACCGTTTGACAATGCATATACACCTTGCAGACAAAGCGATTTGAACCTCATTCGCCTAAAATGAACACCATCCGCTTTTTCACTGGGACCGCTTGTTGAGTTCGGTGTGGGGGCATAATTATATTTTTTGGAAATTTAAAATTTTATATATTATAAGTATTTTAATATTTTTTATTGATACTCTAATTTTGTACTCTTAAAATTTTATAATTTTACATCCTTAAAATTTTAATATAATTTAATAAAAAAATAACACCCTGACATAAAATTTTCATTTTCGGACTAGTGTTCGAAGTAGAGTAAATACATGAATAAAGAAAAATGTGGGCAGCAATCTTAGTTGTAACCCATTGATTGTTTCGTATCAAAATTCTTGATCTTTGGGTTCAAGTAACTAACACAGTTGGATTTGAATACTTTGCAAAAGTGGGTTTTGATTGGGATAATGAGAGATTGGGGATGTATGTGAACAATGTGAAACTTTTAAGATAGAATAATCATGGTATGAAATCAAAATGAAATTCAAACCGTTGGTTTTAATGTAAGTGAAACAGAAGCATAGAAAGAAACATTCATGGCAAAGAAAAATATAAAATTTTGCGTCTGTCTCGTTATTTTCAAACTAGTTTCACAGTTAAGTAAATACATGAATAAAGAAAAAAATGTTTCTCTGCTTAACGGATCATTTTTTTCATCTCGGTCAATAATAATTTTGTTAATGAAAACTGTTAAACAACTTTCCAACCACAACGACATCAACACGGAAATAACACCTTATCACTTTTGGAATGGCCAATTGTAAAAATGGAAGGCACTCGTAGTTCGGTCGGTGGCCGCTTTTAGAATTGTAAGTCAGTTTTAAAATAGTAATTCATGCGTCATCTAATATACATATATGCATGCATGTGTGTATGTATATATTCCTTGCTTGCAGGAGGATTACATGCCTTAGAACTGCATTATTGAATGGAAATCGTAAACTTAGCTCATGGATAATCTTATAACATCGAAGAGAGTCGTTGATTTTCACCGGTGAAGAATTTTTTCCATGACAGTCATGGAAGAAATCCTCCTGCAAGCAAGAAATACATTGATACACACATGCATGCATACATGTATATTAGATCTAGCATGAATTACTACTTTAAATCGGACTTACGATTCTTTTGCTGAATTCAATCCTTGCACCAATGGAAGGGGTAAGCCTGTGTTTTGATTTGAATTCTTTGTGAAAGTAGGTTTTGATTGGGATAATGATAGTTTCGGGTTGTAAGTGAAGCAGAAGCACAAAGTGAAACTTTCAAGGCCTAATAATCGAGGCTATATAGAAAGAGGGGATCAAAACGGCTAGTTTTGGGTGTAAGTGAAACAAAAACTCAAAGAGAAACGTCTATGTAGAAGTAATCGAAGAAATGAAAAGAAAGAGGGAATCAAAACGGCTAATTTTGGCTAGACCACAAGGCTTCCTTGGTTATTAGATTTTTGTTTTGAGTTGATTTGAACTTAACTCAAAGTAAAAAAAATGATGTAATAAATATAAAAGACAGAATCGAAATAGCTAGTTTTGGATGTAAGTGAAACAGAAATTCAAAGAAAAACGTTATAGCGGAGTAATTGAGGAAATGAAAAGAATGAGAGAATTGAAATGGTTAGTTTTGATTTGGAGGTAGTAACTTTCTTAGATTACTAAATTTTTGTAATTTTGAGTTAATTTCAGCTTAACTCAAAGTAATTCAAAACTCAAAACGCTAGTTTTGCTTAGACCACGTGATTTTTGTGAGTTATCACATTTCTATTATAAGTTGATTTGAACTTGACTCAAAATATAAAAAAATGAGGCAATGGACGAAAATAAAGAATCAAAACGGCTATTTTTTGTTAGGACATGTGGTTTCCTTCGGTTATTAGATTTCTATTTTGACTTATTTATACTTGGCAAAAAAGTAAAAAAAAAACGAGGGAGTGAAAAAATAATTTATTTTGGGTATAAGTGAAACATAAATACAAAGTAAAATTTTCAAAACAGAATAGTCGAGCCTCCTAAAACAAGAAGGAATTGAAGCTACTAGATTTGGATGTAAGTGAAACAGAAACATGAAACGAAACGTTTATAACAGAGTAAATCATGGAGTGAAAAGGAAGAGAGAATCAAAAAAACTAATTTTGGATTTAAGTAAAACAGAAACATAAAAAGAAGCGTCCATGACGGACTAATTCATGCCGTTAAAAGAAAAAAAAGTATCAAAATGGTTAATTTTTATTAGGCCGCGTGACTTTCTTCGATAATTAAAATTTTGTTTTGAGTTGGTTTGGACATGATTGAAATTAAAACAATATTTTTTTAATAAAAATGATTTTAGACTTATGGTTTTAAAATAATTTTTATTTGTCTATGAAATTTTAATATATCTGCATAAATATTCGACATTATGTCAAAGATTTTATTTTTTTACTCATTAAATATTAGAGAGAATCTTGAAAGTTAAACTCTGACGTTTGCTCACTTTGCTTTTACATTGCGTTTGGTGATCCAAGTAAAAACATTGGACTAGTGATGGCACATGTTGGGTTTTTGTAAAAAAATAATTACTCTAAACTCATCTTTGATCCGACTTGCTCTATAAAAAAATTAATTATAAAGACCTTATTGTAAAAAAATAATTTAATAGACAAAAGTATCAGTAAAAAATTAATTTTAAAGATTTAATTATAAATAAAATTTAATTTTAAGGACCAAATTAGATATATCCATCAAAAAATATAGAAGAAATTTTACTATTAGTCTCGGATTGGATCGAATATATTCCATCCTAAACTTGACCCAACATCACCCTTAATAAAAACTTGACCCAAACCCGAATTTTTTTTTACCAAATTGGACTTTTTAGGACAAAATTTATGATCTTGTTTTTTCTTTCTTACTTTTTTGTTGATTTTTTATTAGTGAAATTTCCTGGCTTAGTAAAAATATATAATAAAAATTAGAAGAAAAAACTCAATGTTTTTTGGGGTTAACTACAACGGATACTACTAAACTATAGCCACTGAGTCGAAAATATCACCGAACTTTAAAACTCTTCAAAACTAGCACTGAACTTTAATATTTGAGTCAAAAATGTCACTCCGCCGTTACCGTTAAGTCAAAGCGACGTCCTTTTGAACCCTAATTTGGCCCAGAACGATGTCGTTTTGCTGAAGGAAAAAAATTTGAACCATGCACTTAAGGTGGTTTGAACCCAAGACCTTTAAAAGGTAAAGCTAAACATAAACCATTGAATCAACATAACATTATTTAGTATTTTACCACAAATATTATATATTTTAAACTACTTCAGATTAATTCAAATTATTTTATGAAATAAATAATATTAAAATATATTAATTATATATAATATAAATAAATAAAAGTGTATTGTTTTTATATAAATAATATATTTATATTATAAATATTATATAAAAACTCTAAACTCTAAATCCTAAATCTTAAACTATAAAGCTCAAACCTCAAACCCTAAACTTTATGATTTGAGGTTTGGGGTTTATAGTTTTTTTATATATTATTATAATATAAATATATTGTTTTATGAATATCTTTTGTTTTAAAAAAATAATATATTTTTTATTGATATATGTAAAAACAATATATTTTATATTATTTATAGAATTATTTTTTATAAAATAAATTGGTTGAACTAAATAGATAAGTTTATATAATTTAAATAAAAATATTTTATTTTTATATAAATATATTATTTTAAAAAATATAAATAATCCTTAAACCTGAAATCCTAAACTCTAAAGTTTAAAATTTAAGTTTGATGGTTGGGGTTTGTGGGTTAACAATTTAGGAATTCGGGTTTTTATATATTATTAATAATAAAAATATATTATTTTTATAAATATTTTGTGTTTTTTAAAAATAATATATTTATATTATTAATAATATATAAAACTAATGTAACCCCCTCGTCCCGGTCTGGTCGGATGACCGATCCGAGTGGGCCACATGGGGAAAACCGAAGCGAAACCCGTTAAGATTTCCCCTCGGTTAACGACCCAAAAATTTCTTTTAACTTTAATCTTATCTAGATGCATACTTAATTCCTATGTGAAGCACAACAGCGGAAGATTACAAACAAAGAAACATTCTCCGACCAAACAAGACATAAACAGCCCATTTTATTCCATTACAGCAGGCCGTTTCGAAACGCCCTCAGGGTGTTCCGAAACGCCTTGACTTAGTCAACGGCCCTGGGTCAACCACAAGGTGACCGTTCCGAAACAGGGGAGACCCGTATCGGAACGACCTTGACGGTCAATATCTCGTGGTCAACGAGATTTGACCGTTTCGAAACTTCAAAGGCCCGTTTCGGAACGGCTTCATCTCGCCAATTTCTCAAAATTCCAGTAGCCAAAATGTTCCGAAACGACCCTCATCCGTTTCGAAACGGCAAGCCATTTACACAGGGACCGTTCCGGAACAGGGGGACCCGTTCCGAAACACCCCCTGTCTGCAGACACGATTTTGCTGTTTTGAGGCACAAAAGTGCCCCAAAACATCACCAAAACACATCATAACACCAAATCAATTAAACCCAAGACATACCAACATTACTATCATGCTTTAACAAGATTTAAACATGTCTAATACTAAGGCAACATCCCACCAACATGCATTCATTCAAGCATCATTCAACCACATATGTATAAACTCTTAAGGCATAAGGCTAACATTCAAGTAAGCAATTAGACATGAGTTAACATTCACCATGGCAACACAACCATGCAAAAACAAGATACTAAGGAGTCTAAACATGCTCCTAGCAACCAACAACAACCAACAAAACATACATGTCCCATTGCTCAAACTATTACAAGTCTAACATTAAAATCCATACTTGATGAACTCAAGTCCAAAAACCACACTTGGAGGCCCTCCACTTGCCCGAGCAACCCACGAACTAAGGATCTGCAATGTTGAACAAAGAGAGCGTAAGCAATGATGCTTAGTGAGGGTAAGCTCTAAAAACAAACCTCAACATTGCAGGGTCCGAGCACGATCTAGCCAAGGTAAATCACAATCATACCAAAGGTCCACAAGATAGAATGCATGAGTAAAAGACAATATCAATGTCATGATCATAAGCTCAATTTCCATGATACATGTAATCACAAACAAGTATTCCAATAAGAACCATGAACCTCAACACATTGATATACACATCAAACAACATTGGCACCTAGTTAAGACCCGAATACGCGGATAGACATGTTGGAAACTCATATCCAACAACCACATTACCTCACGGTGGGATTTCACTCATCACCAGTCTCGCGGAGGGGATTCCATTCATCCTCACGCCCCGTCGATAGGATTCCACTCATCACCGACTACATTTAAATACAATTCCGGGCGAACCCGTACTCCTCCTTGGTGACTCAACGCCACCAAGGCCACGCGCGACTTTAGACTCATGTGTACACACTAACATCCTAATGATCAATCATTTGTATCCAAGTTTACTAGTGCCAATATTTACTCACTTCATTAACCTTGTGCTTAGCACGTACTCACCAACAATCATCATCATGCATGTCTCAAGCATCATAAGTCCAATCTCATTCCACATGTATAAAGCAATATGCATAGACATTCATATCACAGTTTATACGAGACATACACAACCATATAATGAGTTCAACCAAAGGCTCTAGATTAAGTTTAGGATTAGGCTACCACCCTAATCCTAACTCTAGGTGGGTCTACCAAGCCCAACCTAGTCCATATACTCGAACCAACCAATTTAAAACCGTTAAAACAATTAACCACTCACCTAAGCTTCCAAGCTCAACGACCAAGCAAGCAATCACCTTCAACTTCCCGGATTCGGTCCCAAAGCCTCTTCTACGTTTCCTCTTGCTTCTAGTCAAACAAAACCCATACATTACTTCTCAATTCAATGCTAATTCAACCATCAATCTACTTTGCAAAACACAACTCAATTTCCTCAAATTCCCAAACCACATAACATCTCAAAAACCCAATTTTCGGACTCCAACAACCATTGACTGAAATACCCATTTCCAAACACCCAAATGACTTCCAAAACATCCCAAATCACCCTCCTAATATAGGTAGACCATCAGCCCTTCAATTCCAACACTAAACCTCTCAAAAACTCAAGTTTTCATACCCTAAAATTTGCCCTAAAGACCCACTACGAAAATTCATCCAAAATCTACCAAATTAAGATATGTTGCATATTTCATTATGATTAAACATAACCCCAAAACAATTTCTCAAAACAAATTGAAAAACCCCATCAAAACCCCAAATTTCCATATAAACCCTAATTCCCAAAACTCACTATTTTTGAAATTTAAAACAATAGTTGGATAGAGGATAAAGAGGAGGTTAGGAAAACGTAATTACCTTTGAAAAGGACCTTGGATTGAAGAAAGGGGATGAATGGAATAGTAACTAGTGTAGTTGGGAGAGTTTGAGCATGGGAGGGGGGTTTCACGTCAAGTTTAGAAGAAATGGGGAAAGAGAAGACACTTTACAATAAAGTGGTCTTACTTTTAAAAGTTTTGGGTAAAATCACGATATAAGTCCCTCCCTCTTATTTAAGGTTCAAAAAGGTCATTATTTACAATTGAATTGTCTTAATTAAATTTTTATTTAACTCGAACTAAAACCCGGTTAACTCCTAGGCCTAAGACACGGGTGTTACAACTCTCTCCCACTTAAGGAAATTTCGTCCCCGAAATTACCTGGTGGAAACAAATACGGAAACTGTTCAACCATATCCGCTTTCCTCTCCCACGTGGCCTCTTCCACACCTCTATGCCTCCACAACACCTTGACCAACTCTATGGTCTTGCCACGCAATACCTTGCTATTAGAAGCAAGTATCTCAACGGGTTCTTCATTATAAGACAAATCCGGATTCAACTCTATCTCCTCAACGGGCATCACATGAGAAGGATCCGATCTATATCTCCTAAGCATAGACACATGAAAGACATCATGGATCTTCTCCAACTCAGAAGGTAACCTCAACCGATAAGCTACAGGCCCAATCCGCTCAACTATCTCATACGGACCAATGAACCTCGGACTCAACTTGCCCTTTCGGCCAAATCTCATTACCTTCTTCCACGGAGATACCTTCAGAAACACTTTCTCACCCACTGAGTACTCAACCTCTTTCCTCTTCAAATCCGCATAGGACTTCTGACGATCGGAAGCTGCTTTCAAGCGGTCACAAATCAACTTCACTTTTTCTGTGGTTCCCTTAAGCAAGTCTGGCATGGGTAACAACCTCTGACCTGTCTCAGCCCAACAAATCGGAGTCCTACATCGTCTACCATACAAAGCCTCATAGGGTGCCATCTGAATACTAGACTGATAACTGTTGTTGTAAGCAAACTCAACTAACGGTAAATGCTTCTCCCAAGAACCCTGAAAATCAATCACACAACAACGAAGCATATCCTCTAGAATCTGTATCACTCGCTCTGACTGCCCATCGGACTGCGGATGATAAAATGTGCTGAAATGCAGACGACTACCCAAAGCACTATGCAAACAACTCCAGAACCTCGAAGTAAATCTAGGATCCCTATCCGAAACTATAGACTTCGGAACTCCATGAAGTCTCACAATCTCACGAATGTACAAGTTTGCCAACTTGTCTAAGGAATCCGTAGTGTTCACTGCTAAGAAGTGAGCACACTTAGTGAACCTATCAACAATCACCCACACTGAATTCTTCTTCGAAGGAGACAAAGGCAACCCCGATACAAAATCCATGGTGATTCTCTCCCATTTCCATTCCGGAATCTTCAAAGGTTGTAGCAAACCTGAAGGAACCTGATGTTTCGCCTTCACTCTCTGACAAACCATACAACGGCTCACATACTCGGCTACATCTCTCTTCAAACCAACCCAGAAGTAATCATTCTTCAAATCTCGGTACATCTTGGTACTACCCGGATGCATAGAAAAGGGACTCGAATGCGCTTCGCTCAAAATCTGACGTCTCAGCTCAACATCTTCTGGTACAACAATTCTATCCCTAAAGCACAACAAGCTCTCACCACTGAAACTATACTCAGTCGGTCTTCCTTCGGCTATGTCTTGAACATGAGGAACTAGGCTCGCATCTTGCAACTGCTTCTCTCTAATCAACTGAATCAAGGAAGGCTTCACTTGCAACTCGGTGATCAAACCACCATCATCGGACACACTCAATCTACTAAACATAACTCTCAGCTCAACGACCACTTTTCTACTCAAAGCATCGGCTACTACGTTTGCTTTACCCGGATGGTACTCAATAGTCAAATCATAATCTTTTAACAACTCTAGCCATCTCCTCTATCTCAAGTTCAACTCTTTCTGTGTCATCAAGTACTTCAAGCTCTTGTGATCGGTGTAAACTATGCACTTCTCACCATACAAATAGTGACGCCAAATTTTCAATGCAAATACAACTGCGGCTAGCTCTATGTCATGAGTAGGATAGTTCTTCTCATGAACCTTCAACTGTCTAGAAGCATAAGCAACAACTCTCCTATCTTGCATCAAAACACATCCTAAGCCTACGTAGGAAGCATCACTGTAGATCACAAACTCCTTACCTGAAACAGGCTGCACTAACACTGGAGCATTTGTCAAAGCTTCTTTTAATTTCTCAAAGGCCTTTTGTCTTGCATCTGACCATTCAAACTTGACTCCCTTTTGCAACAACTTAGTCAAAGGAGCAGCTACTCTAGAAAAGCCATCAAAAAACCTCCTATAGTAACCAGCTAATCCTAGGAAACTCCTAATCTCGGTCACGGACTTAGGTTGTTTCCACTCAACAATAGCCTCAATCTTCGATGGATCAACTCGGATGCCTTCGGCTGAAACAACATGGCCAAGAAATACAACCTCTCGAATCCAGAACTCACACTTACTAAGCTTCGCATACAACTGATTGCTCAACAATCTCTGTAGAACAAACCTCAAGTGCTCATCATGCTCTTCTTCTGTCTTCGAGTACACAAGTATATCATCAATGAAGACAACCACAAACCGGTCTAAATAGTCTCTAAAAATTCTGTTCATCATATCCATGAATGCTGCTGGTGCATTCGTGAGCCCAAATGGCATCACGAGAAACTCATAGTGACCATATCTAGTCCTAAAAGCTGTCTTCGGAACATCACACTCTTTCACCTTCAACTGATAGTACCCGGATCTCAAATCTATCTTCGAGAATACTGAAGCACCTCTCAACTGATCAAACAAATCATCTATACGAGGCAACGAATACTTGTTCTTCACAGTCAACTGATTCAACTGCCTATAGTCAATACACATGCGCATGCTACCATCTTTCTTTTTCACAAACAACACTGGAGCACCCCACGGAGAACTACTAGGCCTAATGAAACCACGGTCTAATAATTCTTGCAACTGACTCTTCAATTCTTTCAACTCTTTCGGAGCCATGCGATACGGAGCTATCGAAACTGGATTAGATCCCGAAACTGTCTCAATCACAAACTCAACATCTCTGTCAGGAGGCAAACCCGGCAACTCTTCAGGAAACACATATGGAAAGTCACACACTGTTCTGATATCTTTCGGTCTAGCTTCACTCATGTCCGGATTCATAACATAAGCTAAATAGGCCTCACATCCAGAGTCCATCAACCTATGAGCCTCTAAAGCTGACACCACATTAGACAAGAACTTAATGTTATCGCCCACTACCACTACCTCGTAGTCATCATAAAGTTTCAAGGAGATTCTCTTTGTCTCAAAATCCACGCTAGCCCGATGCTCAACCAACCAGTCCATACCCAATATAATATCAAAACCATAGAAGGGAAGTTCCATCATATCAACTGAGAACACATGACCCTGAATCTTCAGTGGACACCTCCTATACATACGTCTAACCACAACTGTCTCACCAAAAGAACTAGTAACATGCATACCAACATCTAAGATCTCAACAGGAATATCTAACTTCTGTGCATGCTTACTCAAAATGTAGGAATGTGTAGAACCCGAATCAACCAAAGAAAGCAAGGACATAGACTGTAACTCGAAATTACCTGCTATCACATCGGTGTCATTCCCGGCCTCTCTCTGAGCATAGACCCTCGCTGGTCCTCCTGCCTCTGGCTGCACAGCCACAACATGTGCAAGGTTCCTCTGAGCATCTACCCTAGGTGCATCAGCCCTCGGCTGGAAGTAGCCACGACCGCGCCCACGGCCTCTCTGAAAATCATTACCCCTCGCAGGAGCCTGAGCAATATTCGGTGCCTGAGCTGCCTGACGCGGACAGTCCCTCCTAAAGTGGTCCCTCGAACCACAGTTCCAACAAGCATGGAAGTTACCTCAGCACTCTCCAGTGTGCTGTCTCCCACACTGTGCACACTCGGGCAAGCGCCCTCCTCCTCTATGGCCCTGATGGCCCCTACCATGGTGGCCACCGCCACGTCTCTGATCAAACTGATGTCCGCCACCTCTGTGCCTCTTAGCATCCCTACCATCGAAGTGGTTATGCCTCTTTCCAGAACCAGACCCACCAGCTCGTTTGGCTGAACCCAAACTATGCTCAAAATCCTTGGCCCTCGCGACCAACACATCAAAGTCTGAGTAGTCAGAAGCCAACGTGTATCTCTTAACCTCTTCATTCAATCCGTATCGGAATCGGTTGCAGCGTTCCACTTCAGTAGGAACCAACTCTGGAGCATACTGACTCAAGCGAACAAAGCGGATCTCATAATCAGTCACAGAAGCATCCCCCTGAGTAAGAGCCATAAACTCTCGCTTCTTCTCATCCAAGTACCTCGGTCCCAAGTATCTCTTCCGGAAGGCAGACTCAAAGAACTCCCAATCAATTTCTGTCTTTGGAACCCCGGTAGTGATGGTGACCCACTAGGTGTAGGCATCACCCTGAAGCAGTGAGATCACACAACCCAATCTACGTGCGCCCGCACAACCCATCTGAGCCAAGATACGAACTGTCTTCTCCAACCATAACTCCGACCTCTCCGGAGTAGATCCTTTAAACTCCTCGGCCCCTAAGCTACGGAGCCTCTCCAAAGGTAAACTAGCATCATCACACTTAGGATGAGCTGCAGCCTGAGCTCCCGCAACTGCAGCCTGGAACGCTCCCGCTATAGCTTGCACTAGCGGAGTCATATCAATTCCAGCTGGACCTTGGCCACCTTGGCCACCTTGAGGTCCATTTCCTCCGACTCCATCCTCGCCCCCAACTCCCGGTGGAGGAGGTGGTGGTGGAGGTGGTGGAAGAGCGCCAATTCCCGCGGCCATCGGTCCTTCTAGGTGAGCCTCCGCACCAACTGCCGGCTCAACAGGAGCCGCAACTCGTGGTTCCTGATGAACCAACCTCGGTCTACCTCTCGGTCCAGACATTGCTCTCACAGATATTAACTACAACCACAACAACAAAACACACAAGCTGGGTTAGCAAGGCAAGGCTTCCAAGTGTCCAAGTATGTTCCCTCACCTAAAAATCATTTTTTTCCAATGTAATAGTAGCAATGGGACCCACACACACATGCTTTAAAATAAAACAATCAGCATACTTGTCATACAAGCAACCATTCTTGTAAAACAAGCAAACACCGTGCATTTCAATTTAAAAACTTAGACTTACCTCACTTACCTGCCCAAGGTCTCGGTAACCTTAGGATCTGATACCAACAAGTGTAACCCCCTCGTCCCGGTCTGGTCGGATGACCGATCCGAGTGGGCCACATGGGGAAAACCGAAGCGAAACCCGTTAAGATTTCCCCTCGGTTAACGACCCAAAAATTTCTTTTAACTTTAATCTTATCTAGATGCATACTTAATTCCTATGTGAAGCACAACAGCGGAAGATTACAAACAAAGAAACATTCTCCGACCAAACAAGACATAAACAGCCCATTTTATTCCATTACAGCAGGCCGTTTCGAAACGTCCTCAGGGTGTTCCGAAACGCCTTGACTTAGTCAACGGCCCTGGGTCAACCACAAGGTGACCGTTCCAAAACAGGGGAGACCCGTATCGGAACGACCTTGACAGTCAATATCTCGTGGTCAACGAGATTTGACCGTTTCGAACTTCAAAGGCCCGTTTCGGAACGACTTCATCTCGCCAATTTCTCAAAATTCCAGTAGCCAAAATGTTCCGAAACGACCCTCATCCGTTTCGAAACGGCAAGCCATTTACACAGGGACCGTTCCGGAACAGGGGGACCCGTTCCGAAACACCCCCTGTCTGCAGACACGATTTTGCTGTTTTGAGGCACAAAAGTGCCCCAAAACATCACCAAAACACATCATAACACCAAACCAATTAAACCCAAGACATACCAACATTACTATCATGCTTTAACAAGATTTAAACATGTCTAATACTAAGGCAACATCCCACCAACATGCATTCATTCAAGCATCATTCAACCACATATGTATAAACTCTTAAGGCATAAGGCTAACATTCAAGTAAGCAATTAGACATGAGTTAACATTCACCATGGCAACACAACCATGCAAAAACAAGATACTAAGGAGTCTAAACATGCTCCTAGCAACCAACAACAACCAACAAAACATACACGTCCCATTGCTCAAACTATTACAAGTCTAACATTAAAATCCATACTTGATGAACTCAAGTCCAAAAACCACACTTGGAGGCCCTCCACTTGCCCGAGCAACCCACGAACTAAGGATCTGCAATGTTGAACAAAGAGAGCGTAAGCAATGATGCTTAGTGAGGGTAAGCTCTAAAAACAAACGTCAACATTGCAGGGTCCGAGCACGATCTAGACAAGGTAAATCACAATCATACCAAAGGTCCACAAGATAGAATGCATGAGTAAAAGACAATATCAATGTCATGATCATAAGCTCAATTTCCATGATACATGTAATCACAAACAAGTATTCCAATAAGAACCATGAACCTCAACACATTGATATACACATCAAACAACATTGGCACCTAGTTAAGACCCGAATACGCGGATAGACATGTTGGAAACTCATATCCAACAACCACATTACCTCACGATGGGATTTCACTCATCACCGGTCTCGCGGAGGGGATTCCACTCATCCTCACGCCCCGTCGATGGGATTCCACTCATCACCGACTACATTTAAATACAATTCCGGGCGAACCCGTACTCCTCCTTGGTGACTCAACGCCACCAAGGCCACGCACGACTTTAGACTCATGTGTACACACTAACATCCTAATGATCAATCATTTGTATCCAAGTTTACTAGTGCCAATATTTATTCACTTCATTAACCTTGTGCTTAGCACGTACTCACCAACAATCATCAACATGCATGTCTCAAGCATCATAAGTCCAATCTCATTCCACATGTATAAAGCAATATGCATAGACATTCATATCACAATTTATACGAGACATACACAACCATATAATGAGTTCAACCAAAGGCTCTAGATTAAGTTTAGGATTAGGCTACCACCCTAATCCTAACTCTAGGTGGGTCTACCAAGCCCAACCTAGTCCATATACTCGAACCAACCAATTTAAAACCGTTAAAACAATTAACCACTCACCTAAGCTTCCAAGCTCAACGACCAAGCAAGCAATCACCTTCAACTTCCCGGATTCGGTCCCAAAGCCTCTTCTACGTTTCCTCTTGCTTCTAGTCAAACAAAACCCATACATTACTTCTCAATTCAATGCTAATTCAACCATCAATCTACTTTGCAAAACACAACTCAATTTCCTCAAATTCCCAAACCACATAACATCTCAAAAACCCAATTTTCGGACTCCAACAACCATTGGCTGAAATACCCATTTCCAAACACCCAAATGACTTCCAAAACATCCCAAATCACCCTCCTAATATAGGTAGACCATCAGCCCTTCAATTCCAACACTAAACCTCTCAAAAACTCAAGTTTTCATACCCTAAAATTTGCCCTAAAGACCCACTACGAAAATTCATCCAAAATCTACCAAATTAAGATATGTTGCATATTTCATTATGATTAAACATAACCCCAAAACAATTTCTCAAAATAAATTGAAAAACCCCATCAAAACCCCAAATTTCCATATGAACCCTAATTCCCAAAACTCACTATTTTTGAAATTTAAAACAATAGTTGGATAGAGGATAAAGAGGAGGTTAGGAAAACGTAATTACCTTTGAAAAGGACCTTGGATTGAAGAAGGGGATGAATGGAATAGTAACTAGTGTAGTTGGGAGAGTTTGAGCATGGGAGGGGTGTTTCACGTCAAGTTTAGAAGAAATGGGGAAAGAGAAGACACTTTACAATAAAGTGGTCTTACTTTTAAAAGTTTTGGGTAAAATCACGATATAAGTCCCTCCCTCTTATTTAAGGTTCAAAAAGGTCATTATTTACAGTTGAATTGTCTTAATTAAATTTTTATTTAACTCGAACTAAAACCCGGTTAACTCCTAGGCCTAAGACACGGGTGTTACAACTAATATTGTTTTATTTATATATATATGTTAAAATAATATATATTTATATTTTTATATGGTAATATTATTTATTTCATAAAATAATTTAAATTAATCTGAAGTAGTATAAGATATATAATATTTGTGGTAAATTATTACATGACGTTATGTTGGTTCAATAGTAAGGCTTAACTTTATCTCTTAAAGGTCTTGGGTTTAAACTACCTCAAGTGCATGGTTCTAATTTTGTTCCTCAAGCAAAACGACGTCGTTTTGGGCAAAATTAGGCTTCAAAACAACGTCGGTTTAACTTAATGGGGAGTTAATGGTTAACGACGGAGTGGCAGTTTCGACTCAAATATTAAAGTTCAGTGCTAGTTTTAAAGAGTTTTAAAGTTTGATGGTATTTTCGACTCATAAGCTATAGTTTAGTGGTATCCGATGTAGTTAACCCATGTTTTTTTAGAAAGTTAACCAACCAAGAATTAAAGTAATCATGGACAACCATGCAAGCTATCACGTACGAACGTTCTGCTATGAGGCACCTTTAGGTGCGACTAAAATAAGGCAGCCCTACATAAATTCTTGCCCGAATGGTAAGAATTTATGTTATAATATAACAATTTGTGTAACTACACAAAATTTTACCAGTTGATAAAAATTTATGTAGTTACACAAATTCTTACCCAATTAATAAGTATTCCGGCTCCATCTAAATTATTACCTGGTCCTATATAAATTCTGACCAAAATAGTAAGAATTTGTGTAGGGTCGTATTTTAGCTGCACCCTAAGGTGCTGCACCTTAGCATGTCCCTATCACGTTAGCCAGGAGCAAAGCTATAAATTAAAAGTTGAAGGGAGAGAATAAAATGTTACGATAAGAGTTATAAAGAAATTCAAAGAAAAAAAATTAAGACTATAAAGGTCAATAGTAGAATTTCATCTGTTAACTTTAAGTAAAACAAGCTTATTTTCATTTACACGTTGTACCACTAAGGTAATAACTATTTAATGATATCAAAGTAAAAAATAAGTTATAGTTTAAAATTTTACAAAGGTCAAATAAAAAATTAATGAATTGTAAAGGTAAAAATATTAACGTTAAGGTGGGTTGCGGGGGCCAAGCCTATGCCAGCCCCTTGTGGCTATGCCCTTGATGCTAACTTTATTAAAATTGAGGGTAAAATACTTAAATCATCACTCAATTTTGTTTTTTGACCTATTTTGATCACTAAATTTTCAAAACGACCACATTACTCACCGAATTTTATTTTTTGCCTATTTTATTATTATTAATTATTTTATTAATATCTTGGTATGACTTGGCATGTTTTATTATTATTATTATTAAATATAAAAATCAGTTTCAAATAAAAATAAATTATATTTTAGTATTTATTATTAAATACAAAAATTATAAAAATAAGATTCAAACATCCCAAACCCCAAATCTCTCCCACCCTCCCCGACACCGACGTAGGTGGTGGCAGCCGCTGCTCGGTTTCATCGTCGATCATCTCCTCTCAATCTACGTTACTTTGGTTGATTGTCCTTCTATCAAGATGGTTGGAGCAGCACCGTTTGTAGATATGGGCAAAAAAGCCAAAGGCCTCGTGACAAAAGATTACAACTTTGACCAGAAGTTTACTCCTTCAATGTTGAGTTGTTACTTAACATTGAAGGATGAAGAGCTGATGCGAGATTACCAGCTTCAAAGTCTCTGGCCTAGACGGTCAGCACCGTAACAAGCGAGAGTCAGTCATTCGTCTCAAGCACCTCCCCACCGGTATCGTTGCCCAAGCCGTTGAGACCGATCCTAGCACATGAATCAGGCTTCTACCTTGGCTCCAGGGGCGGAGCCAAAATTTATTTAAGTGGTGTCATTTTTTCAACCATATTTAAGGAGAGTTAATTATTTATAAAAGGGGTGTCGTTTTATTCATAAAAGATGTGTGATTTGTCTATATTTTTGATTTTTTTATAAACAAATTATATAGAAAAAATAAATTTTTAAAAAAATTGGAATATCATGAGACTCCCAATTTCAAAGGTGGCTCCGCCCATGGTTGGCTCGTCTCGGCACTCATATTATTTTCCATTTCCGCTTCTTCATTCTAATATGCTATTTGTTGTTTGATTCAGAGTACCGCAGCTTCAAACATGGGTATGGGCGTGGTCAAAGCCACTCAAAATGGATGGTGACGTCGGCGAGGGTGACCCCGGTAAGTGTGTTTGGGTTTTGAGTTTAGGATTTTTGAGTTTTATTTTTTGTATTTAGTAATAAATAAAATATAATTTGTTTTTGTTTTAAATTAATTTTTTTAATTTAATAACAATAAAATATACCAAGTCATACTAAAATATTAATAAAATAATTCAAAACGATCAAAATAGGTCAAAAAGTAAAGTTCTATGAGTAAATTGATATTTTGAAAGTTCAGTGACCAAAATAAGTCAGAGAGCAAAGTTGAGTGATAATTTAGGTATTTTACCCTAAATTTTTTAGATTCAATCAATTTTCACGTCCAAAAAAATAACAATTTAAAGACAATTTAAAGGTTAGGGTCAAAATGAGAAAAATAATGGATGTTAGGGGCTAAATTTTAAGCCCTATTTCAATCATGTGAATTGTTAGACTCTTATTTGAAAAAATTCACAAACATCATACCCTAAATTTTAAGTCTGGCCGTAGAAGAAACATAAACAAGAACATTTATATTGCACTAAACTTGGAATCGAATATAGCTCGAACAAAATCTGCCTTATATACCATTAGTGTAGGATTGTGAGTGAAGCATAAGTATAAAGTGAAACGTTGAAGGCGGAATAACCAAAGCTATGAAAGTAGTAAATTGAAACGGTTAGTTTTAGATGTAAGTAAAACAAAAATACAAAGAGAACGCTTGTGACAGAGTAATCGATGCGCGAAAAAAAAAGAGAACCAAAACGGCTAGTGTTAGCTAGGCCATGTGCTTCCTTCGGTTATTAGATATTTGTTTTGAGTTGATTTAAACTTGATTAAAAAAAGGTAATAAACAATGGAAGGGAATCGAAATGGTTAGTTTTGGTTAGGTCATGTAACAGAGTAGAAACATTGGTACCTTTTAGGGCCAAATTTTGGATCTTGTTTTATCCTTCTTACTTTTTGGGATGTCTTTTTTATTAATAATTTTTTTTTTTAAATTTAGTAACAATAAGTAGATATAGTGAGATAAGACATCAGGTCCCTTAAGCAAAGTAAAGAGTTCGAATCGTGACATTATGAATGAAGAAAATTAAATTAATAGGGTCACCCATATTTAGTCTAAACTCGATCTAAATTAGTCGACCAATAAGTCGAATACCAATGATTAAAAAAAATCTCCACCTTAGTAAACAAATAAATATTATTTTTAAATATATTGAAATAACACTGAGACAATTCTAAATGGCCCAATAAAGATCCAGCGTTCTCCTATCTACTTAAATAAAACTGGGACTAACCAAAACAAATGTACAATAACAACATTTTTCAAGATGCAACTTTCGAATTTGTAGAGATAGAGTTTAAAGAAAAAATTGTAAGCCAACTTTAAAATAGTAATTCAAAAATGCATAATTAAAAAAACAAAACTCATAACGTTTTTTTAGAAAGTTGACCAACCAAACAATGAGGTGATTCAGCCATACAAGTTGATAAACTATTATTTAACTAAATTTGGAAATGTTAATTTCTATTTCAATCAAGTGAAAGATTAAATACTTATTTAAACAAATTTAAAAATATTAGACTATTATCAACTGTTTTAAAAGGTTAGTTCATTCATGTGATTAGGGGTGTTTATGGTCGGTTAATTGTACCGTTTAGCCTAAACGGTTGGTTAACCGTTATAACGGATATTAAATTTAGCTGACTATAATCTAACAGTTAAAAATCGGATAATCACTAATGATTAACCGTTAAGATACGGTTAACTGACGGTTTGGTTACATGTTAACTTGTAACCTATTACATTTTTTTTCACATGTTCACCAATTTTTTTAGAATAATAAAACTATATTTTCGATAAATATTATATTAAAGTGTTTATAAAATGCTTAAATAGAAATTCTAAACCCTAAGTCCATACTTAATTAAAAAAGTACTTACATACTACAAAGTTTCAACACTAACACAAAATATATAAATTTCATACTAAGTTTAACATTCTAAGTTTTAACAGCACTACAAAAAAAATAACATATAGCGACGGATAAAAAACCGTCGGTAAAACATCTAAAATCCGTCGGTATATAGTCTAAAACCTTATACCGACGGATAAAATGGAAATTCCGACGAGCAAAACACCGTCAGTAATATGCTTGTCGGTATAAATTTATACCGACGGTAAAACCCGTCGGTATAGATGTTGGGTACCTATACCGACGGTTCGAACCGTCAGTATAAGTATGGGCTACCCCGACAGTTAGTGTATCTATTCCGACGGTTATGTCTGTCGGTATAGGTCTCATGTAGATCTGTATAAGAACTTATACCAACGGTTGTGTCCGTCGGTATATGTTTAATATACATTTATTTTTTATTTTAAAAATTAATAATCACTATTGTTATTTTTTATTTTAACTATTAAAATTGCTAATACTATTATAACAAGAATCGTTTGATTCTTAAATAAAGAATATTCAATTTAATCTTCAAATAAAACGAGTATGTAACACATTATCAGTAAAATATGTACGAGAGCCTTGTATCCCAATTAGCAGAAAAATCAATGACTACACATGTCTAAAGCAAGCTAAGTTTCTGAAGGTTTAACACTTTTAGAACAAAAATCTTGTCATTATCACAATTATGTCAAGCAAAGTTCGAGCTGTACAGTTTGCATCATCATTAACCCATTATTGATATCATAATTACAACTACTGCTATTGACATTTGACATTAATAAAGGTGAGGATGGAAAAACATCAATGTGAACCATGGATAGATTTTTGTTTCCCGATATTCCAGTCAGAGACTTGGAGCTATTAACAGTTCTATAGACACACTCATCCTTAATTTCTCTTGCATTTTGGTCACCTTGAGCTGAAGTTACAGAGGAAACATCAATGTGAACCATGGATAGATTTTTATCATCACAATCAACAATCTCATTCACTAAGGAAGCTCCAAAGGATTCTTCCTCACCAAGAGATATCAACTCTGAAACATCAGATGCAAATAGTTTGAAATGGAATATTGTGCATTATGCAAGAGATAAACTGAAATTATCGTTTAGATTATATGTCAAAGGGGAAAACATATGTAGAAAACATTCATTCTACCGTACCTCAACATCGCCAACACTAGCACAATTATGTACAATTGACTCATCCTTATTTCCAGCTTCGTCCTCTTCACCTGCCGCAGAGTTACCAGCAGAAGTGGTTGCATCTCCTGCAACAGCAAGACCCATTGCTTCACCCAACTTCTGCAGGACATCTTTATCATTCCAATACCTAAACCATAAAACCTTTTCTTGATTAATTTACTGAAGAAAGAGTAGGATGCAAAATTGTACATCTAAAACAAGAAAATGTTATGCCCATAAGCGTATCATATTATGCTTTCCAATCTCCCATTTTAATCACTCACCTCATCATTGTTGCGGGACCACCAGTCTCTATTTCTTCTAAAATAGGTTTCAAGGACGGATCTTCTTTTATATGAGCCATCCTTTCCTCAATCTGGTCTTTTTGTTGAGGATTAGCCAAACTGTCGAGCATGCTAGACATAGCTGGATCCTAAAGGACAACAAAAATTCCATCTACCAGAAGTGATTCATGTAATTTAATATTAGGGAAAAAGACGAGAAGGACAGATAATCCACTCAAAGTGGCAACTGAGCCCACACATACCTGCATTAATGCACTACCAAGGCGCTCAACCATGGTCATAAACTGGGGATTCTGCATAACCTGTTGCATAGTTGTATAGTACTGCTGTGGATCAAACTGTGGCATGCTCTCTTCAGTTGCTGCCCCTTGAAATGTTTTAGTGAGCTGCTCTGCCATTTGATTAAATGAAGGATCTTTGGCTATCTGCTCAGCTAATTCCTTGATACTTGGATCCTAACAAACCAAGATGGTTAACATCCATAAGATATAAAATTGACCTAACTATACCGACGGTGGAAAATATTGCCGGTATACATTTTACCTATACCAACATACACAAAACTATTGGTATATAGTTTACCTATACCGACGGTCCCAATAAATCGTTGGTATATATTACATTTATACCGACGCATTTCTATCTTCCGTCGGTTATATTATATCTATACCGACAAATACCATATCCGTCGGTATACATCTGAACTTTTACCGATAGCTTTAATTTCCGTCGGTATATGTACATTTTTTTGTAGTGAGTGTTCAACACAAAGTAATGCACCATCAAAGTTTTAAAGAAAAATCTTTAACTAACATAAAATAAATATAAGGTAAATGAAACTTCCATGAGCTAGTATCACAAGCCACAAAAGTTAACTCTATGACCAAATCACCTGAGGTCTTCGCCGACTTTCTCTAAAATGAAATATGACTCATCAAAGTTATTAAATATAGGTTAACCATTTGTCAAAATTCGTAACCGTAACCATTAACAATCATTTTTAGCAGTTAGATTAATCGAAACCGTTTAACCTTAACAGTTCGATTAATTAACTTGTAAAATATAGCGATTAACAATTACAGTTATTTATGCACAACCTTACGTAACCATTTTTCTGCTTGTAACTTGGTTAATATTAAAATATGCCAAGTCATACTAAAATATTAAAAAAAAATCAAAATGATCAAAATAGCTCAAAAAGTAAAGTTCGATGAGTAAATTGATCATTTTGAAAGTTTAGTGACCAAAATAAGTCAGAGAGCAAAGTTGAGTGATGATATAGATATTTTACCCTAAAATTTTTCGATTCAATCAAATTTCACGTCCAAAAAAATAACAATTTAGAGACAATTTAAAGGTTAGGGTCAAAATGACAAAGATAATGAATGTTAGGGGCTAAATTTTAAGCCCTATTTCAATCATGTGAATTGTTAGACTCTTATTTGAAAAAATTCACAAACATCAGACCCTAATTCGACCATTAGAACATTCGTTACTCACCTTCTCTTTCTCCAAAAACATGTCGAATATAAAGAATTATAACAGCTAATGAAAATAGTGAAGTAGAAACATTTTGTTCAAAAATAAATAAAGAAGAGAGTAGAAACATTGGTCCTTTTTAGGGCCAAATTTATTATCTTGTTTTATCTTTCTTACTTTTTGGGATGCCTTTTTTATTAATAAAGTTTCTCAAATTTACCTACAGTCAGTTGATATAGTGAGATGAGACGCTAGGTCCTTTAAGCAAGATAAAAAGTTCGAATCGAGGCATTATGAATGAAGAAAATTGGATTGATAGGACCACCCCATATTGATTCTAAACTCGATCTAAATTAGTCGGCCAATAAATCAGATACCATCGATTAAAAAATCTCTAGCTTAGTAAACAAATAAATATTATTTTTAAATACCACTGGACCGAAAGAGTGGTCCAATAAAAAATAAAATAAATATAATATAAAAAGAAAGTATTTTTTATCAATTAATTTTAATCAATTTTTTTATAAAAAGGGTAATCTTTATCAGTGGTCCCTTTCGTTTAGGATGTGTTCTATTTTGGTCGCCAGAATTCAAAAAAGATTATTCTGGTCACTTACGTTTAGAATTGTTTTTATTTTGGTCCCTTAGTCGTTAGTCTCCGACCTATTTTGGTTACTGAACTTTCAAAACGACCACTTTACTCACTATATTTTATTTTCTGGCTTATTTTTTTTATCACTATTGATTATTTTATTAATATTTTGGTATGGTTTGACATATATTATCATTATTATTTAATATAAAAATCAATTTCAAATAAAAATAAATTATATTTTATTTATTATTAAATATAAAAATTACAAAAATAAAATTCAAACATCTCAAACCCTAGATCTCTCCCACCGTCACCGACGTAGGTGGTGGGTGGTGGCAGTCACTGCTCGGTTTCATCGTTGATCATCTCCTCTCAATCTCCGTTGATTTGGTTGATTGTCCTTCTATCGAGATGGTTGGACCAGCAACGTTTGTAGATATGGGCAAAAAAAGCCAAAGACTTCACAAAAGATTATAACTTTGCTCTTTGACCTATTTTGGTCACTGAACTTTTAAAACGACCACTTTACTCACCGAATTTTATTTTTTGACCTATTTTTTATTATTATTAATTATTTTATTAATATTTTGATATGACTTGGCATATTCTATTATTAAATATAAAAATCAATTTCAAATAAAAATAAAATATATTTTATTTATTATTAAATACAAAAATAAAATTCAAACATCCCTGATGATCTGTCAAGCACAGATAACAAGAAATTAAAGGAAGGCTCTAGAAAAGAGAGCACATATGTATATTCTCGAAGAGAGAAAAGAAAAGAAATTAAAAATATCGGCCTTTCATTATTGAGAAAAGACTCAAATCACGGATGAGGCCAAAGGTATCAAACCCATGTTTATATAGCCCATTTAGTATAACAGATCTGGTATTTGAAACAACCAGTCTGTTACAACCGCAGGCTTCAACAACTCTAACAAAGAGAGGCCCACACTAACATATTATACTAACAGCTCAAACGGTCAAAAGATAACAACTTTGACCACTGACTTCCAACATTCACCCATTTCCTCCAGCCTTTTGACAACCCCCTGGTTCAACGTAGACTTGCAACACAGCACCAATCAAGCAGTACCAGACTGTACATACATCTTATCACGAAACAACAAGAAATAAGACCTCGACAACGGCTTAGTCAACCCATCAGCGGCCTGAAACTGAGCGGGAACATAATTGATCATCACCTGTTTTTCCGTGACTTTTTCCCGAACAAAATGGACATCGAGTTCAACATGTTTTGAACGAGCATGAAAAACAGGATTGGCGGCCATGGCTATGGCACTTGTGTTGTCACTCCAAACAACTGGGATGCCATCTACATGAACACCTAAATCACTCATCACAGTTCTGACCCATGTAACCTCAGCAACAGTATCGGCAATACTACAATATTCGGCCTCAGTGGTGGAGCGAGAAACAGACTTTTGTTTCCGAGAGCTCCAAGCAACCAAACAATTGTTAATATACACACAATACCCCGTTGTGGACCGCCTATCATCAAGACAACTAGCCCAGTCCGCATTCGAATATGCAACAATATGCATGCCACTCGTATCCGAAGAAGAAAATAATAAGCCAAAATCCAACGTACCCGAAAGATAACGTAATATGTTTTTGACGGCCTCAAGATGTACCTCACATGGTTTATGCATAAATTGCGCAGCTTTGTTAACCGCAAAGGCGATGTCGGGACGAGTGTGGCAAACATACAACAACGCGCTGACAATGCTACGATATTCTTGTTCATCAAATACGGGGCTGCCACCATCTTGAGTTAATTTAGCCGTGGACACCATAGGAGTAGGAGTGGCCTTGCATTGCAACATATTCGTGCGACCAAGAAGTTCCAAAATAAACTTCTTCTGACTTAATAAAATGCAATCATCCTTGCGAACAACCTCAATGCCAAGAAAGAAAGACAACAACCCAAGATCCTTAAGAGCAAATTTGGTATTCAAGCTTGTAATAACATCTTCAACATGTTGTATGGACTGCCCGGTGACAATGATATCGTCAACGTACACTATCAAGTAAGTGGCGATATCGTCTTTGTCACACACAAACAATGAGGCATCAGCTTTGGATTCACGAAATCCAATGTGCAAGAGATACACACGAAGTTTGTTATACCAATTGCGAGGCGCTTGCCGTAATCCATACAAGGCTTTTTGAAGCCGACAAACTAGCTTAGTACCATTACCACTAGTTTGCTCAAAACCCGGAGGTTGGCGCATATAAACTTCCTCATGAAGTTCACCATTCAAGAATGCATTATTAACATCGATTTGACGAAGACTCCACTTGTTAGTTACCGCCAAGGCTAAAATAATATTGAGTGTTGTAAACCGAACCACCGGACTAAATGTGTCTTCAAAGTCTTGTCCCGAAATTTGCGAAAATCCTTGAGCAACAAGACGTGCTTTATATCTCGAAACCGACCCATCCGGATTTCGTTTAATCCGAAACAACCACTTGCAGCCCACACAATGACGATCTTTGGGCAACTCAACAAGAGACCATGTCCCATTATCCACAAGGGCATTATATTCACTAAGTACAGCCGCTTTCCACTCTGGTATACTCATGGCTTGTGTAATATTCGTAGGAACAACATCAGCTAGATTCGACGTCGCAGAATACAATTTTGGTTTGAAAATCCCACGTTTACTTCGTGTAACCATCACATGTCGATTGGATAAATCCATGTTTGGCCCAGCAACATCAGTAACCAGCGGGCCTGCCAAGCCAACAGAATCCATATCCAGCACACAATCCGCAGGCCCACTCGGACCAGCATTATCAGATAACGAGGGCCCAACAGCAGCTGAAGCCAACTCATTCACCACTGGGCCAACTAAAGGACCATCAGTAACAACCGCACACCCAGCAGGTCTACTAGAACCATCGAACACCGCACCTGCACTAGCGTCAGAGCAACCAGCAGCCTCTGCACTATGCACAGGTCTGTCAGCAAAACCAGTAGCAGTGGTGCAAACATCAACATCAACAGGCGAATGAGGGGGAGACGCCGATGCACACGGGACAGAAGCAGAAACTATTGGATCAACATCACGATCAGCGGATGAAACGGACAAAATTGGAGACTTTTGTCCACTAGGCCCTGCATCATCACTCACAACCCTTGGAGCAGCAGGCTTAGACCCACTACACACGGGCCCAACTAACGGAGCAGACCGAAACACAGTAGGGGTGGCCTTCACCGGTTCACAAGGCCGACGAGGACTGCTAGCAAACGGAAACACGTATTCATCAAACACCACGTGTCGAGAAATAATAGTCTTACCCTCAGGAGTTAGGCACTGGTATCCTTTGTGATGAGGACTGTATCCAAGAAACGTACACTCTTGAGAACGAAATTCCATCTTGTGCTTTTGAAAGGGACGCAAGCACGGAAAACACCGACACCCGAACACCTTCATAAAACCGTAATCAGGAGCACGTTGATAAAGCCGTTCAAACGGAGACACACCGGCTAGAACCTTAGTGGGAAGACAGTTAATCAAATAGACAGCCGAAACAACAGCAAAAGCCCAAAATTGGAATGGCATCTTTGCTTGAGCTAAAAGTGTTATGGCAAGATCAATAATGTGTCGGTGTTTTCGTTCGACAACCCCATTTTGTTCAGACGTGTGGGGGCATGTAACACGATGATGAACACCCAAATTGGCAAGCTCACGAGAGAGACTGCGAAATTCGCCACCCCAATCGCTTTGAACCGCCTTGATCTGAGTACCAAACTGAGTTCGAACCATTTGATCAAATTGTTTATAAGCAAGGAGAGCCTGAGATTTATGCTTAAGCAAAAACAGCCAAGTATTACGTGAATATGCATCAACGAATGAAACATAATACGAATATCCAGCAGACAAAACGTGCGATGGTCCCCATACATCAGTAAACACAAGCTCAAACGGTTTATTATACAAAGTACAAGAATCATGAAAGGGTAACCGATGGCTTTTCCCTTGCTGACAAGCAGAACAGAAAAAATCTTTATTTGACTTCAACGAAACATTACATTTATCAAGAATCAAATTCAACGTAGCCTGGGCAGGATGACCCAGCCTACGATGCCACAATTCAACATCAGAATTAACAGAAGTAACAGCAAAGCAACCAACATTAGAAGACACAGACTGACTAGTAGTAGACCTCAGGAAGTCCTCAGCACCAGCCGTAGCTTGTGTATGAAAAGCATACAATCCTTCACTCTCAGCACCTTGCAGCAAAACATCCCCAGTTCGCTCATCACGAACAACACATTTATTTGCATGGAACTCAAAATATACTTCATTATCTCTAGCAAACTTTGAAACCGAAAGCAAATTTTTAGTCACTTGAGGGACAATCAACAAGTTACGTAAAACTAAAGGCCTAGAAGCAGAGGTAAACACAGTAGAACCAACTTTGGAAATTAATAAACCATTACCATCACCAACAACCAGTTTACCTGGTCCAGAGTAGTCAGAACAGTGATGAGCTGTAGAGGCATCAGGTGACACATGATGCGTAGCTCCCGTATCCACAAACCACGATTCAGTAGAGCTAGAAGACAACGGACTACCAGAGTTACATTGAGTGCAGCCATTAACCAACCCTGCAGTGTTACAAACTGGAGTAGCATTAGTATCAACAGCAGATAACGACACGGAAGAAGAACCATCACCGGTACGAGACTTAGAAATATTGGCAGTAACCCCTGCAAAATTCTTATCAAATCTACGATAGCACCGATCCACGAGGTGCCCTAATTTACCACAGAGTTGACACTGGAATTTGTTACGAGACCGACCTCTGCCACCATTATTAGGAGGGTTTCGAGTATTACCAGCATTGAAGCCAGGCTGAGAATCAGAGGGTAATGTATATTGGACATTATGAGCGCTCATAGGAACCGGCAGATGATTGTCATACATAGCATGTTGAGCTTCCGCGTCCACAAGTGTTGATGTAACACTATCAAGCGTGAACGGAACCCGGCTGGACGTAATGACAGCAACAAAGGGACGATATTCCACTGGCAGACCATTCAAAATAGAGGCCACATGCTCCGTTGTAGACACAGGACTTCCACAAGAAGCCAACGCATCACATATCTCTTTAACCTTAGAGATATAAGCATGCATACTTAAGTCCCCTTTTCTGATGGATCGAAGACGGAAATGGAGACTCATGATAGTCGTGGTTGATCGACTGCTGAAATACTCGACGACAATCTTCCAGATCTCTGCGGAGGTTTCCGCACCAACAAACTGCGATAAAAGCGCCGGATTCATGGTGGACAGTAACCATGATGCTAGGGCACTGTCCTGAGCAATCCACTCTTCGTACTCGTCGTTCGGAACTTGAACACCAGACGTCGAGCGCACCATGGCCGGCGGAGCCACATACGTGCCGTTGAGGAACTTCTCGATGCGGTGACTCCGAACAGTAAACAAGACTTGCTGTTTCCAAACAAGAAAATTAGTCTCATCTAAGAGAACATTAACCCTCTTGTTGGTGAAAGCACGCCCGCCACCACCAGATCCACCAGAACCAGAGCCATCATCTTCACCGGAACCAGGAGGAACAACGGCCGGCATGATCAGATTTAGCGAGAGAACAAAAAAAGAAAGGAGAAGCAAACTAAAACCAGAAACCACCAGATCAGAGAGAAAGGAAGCAGAAGCAACGAGAAGAATAGGAAACGATCTAGGCGAATGATACCATGATGATCTGTCAAGCACAGATAACAAGAAATTAAAGGAAGGCTCTAGAAAAGAGAGCACATATGTATATTCTCGAAGAGAGAAAAGAAAAGAAATTAAAAATATCGGCCTTTCATTATTGAGAAAAGACTCAAATCACGGATGAGGCCAAGGGTATCAAACCCATGTTTATATAGCCCATTTAGTATAACAGATCTGGTATTTGAAACAACCAATCTGTTACAACCGCAGGCTTCAACAACTCTAACAAAGAGAGGCCCACACTAACAGATTATACTAACAGCTCAAACGGTCAAAAGATAACAACTTTGACCACTAACTTCCAACAATCCCAAACCCCAAATCTCTCCCACCCTCCCCGACACCGACGTAGGTGGTGGCAGCTGCTGCTCGGTTTCATCGCCGATCATCTCCTCTCAATCTCCGTTGCTTTGGTTGATTGTCCTTCTATTAAGATGGTTGGACCGGCACCGTTTGTAGATATTGGCAAAAAAGCCAAAGACCTCCTCACAAAAGATTACAACTTTGACCAGAAGTTTACTCTTACAAATTACAATCCTGCACCGTTTGTGGAACTTTGACCAGCTTCAAAGCCTCTGGCCTAGACGGTCAGCACCGTAACAAGTGAGAGTCTGTCGTTCATCTCAAGCACCGGTAAGTGTGGGAGAGATTTGGGATTTCGAGTTTAGGATGTTTGAGTTTTATTTTTGTATTTTTTGTATTTAGTAATAAATAAAATATAATTTATTTTTGTTTTAAATTAATTTTTATATTTAATAATAATAATAATAATAATAATAATAATAATAATAATAAAATATGTCAAACCATAAATATTAATAAAATAATTTAAAATGATCAAAATAGGTCAAAAAGTAAAGTTCGATGAGTAAATTGATCATTTTAAAAGTTTAGTGACCAAAAAAAGTCAAAGAGCAAAGTTGATTGACGATTTAGGTATTCTACCCTAAAAATTTTAGATTCAATCAATTTTCACGTCCAAAAAATAACAATTTAGAGACAATTTAAAGGTTATGGTCAAAATGACAAAAATAATGAATGTTAGGGGCTAAATTTAGAGACGATTTAGGGAGGCTACTGGTTTTCGAAAAAAGAGGAGTTTTTTTGTTTTGTTTTAGTTTTCGGGTTGAGGGTAACAAAGCTTTTTCTCTCTCTTTGGTTTAGATTCATGGCTACTGGCGTCGTTTTACGACGAGAGCAGCGGCCGCTTCGAGAAACCCTAACTGAAGGGTAACATAGAAGGGGAAATAGGTGAAAATTTTCTTTTTTTTCTTTTTTTCTTTTTCTCAGTTTCAAAATATAAAATGCCAAAAGCTTTTCGAAATGCCCAAAACACGTCTTTTATAGCGTTTTTAATGTTTTACAATGGTATAATCTCTGATATGGTCCCTCCGTGTTTCCAAAATATCCCCTTAGGGGTTTCTTCTTCTTTAAATTATGTCTCTAGTCCCTACTTGTTTTTCGATTTGTTCAAATTCACCCCTGGTCTGTCTCCACTGATTTTCCCGTGGGCCAATTGCACATTTAGTCCCTATTCTGTTAATTTCAATTCATTTTCATCCTTGAAATATGGGAATCGGGCCTAATAATAGTTTAAATCCGCCTTTTTTCTCCTTTTTCTTATCGTTTTTTATGTGCTCATCCAATGGCAATTTTATTACATTAACAAATAAGGTAAGTTAGTAATACAAATGGAAACGGTGAAGTAGAGACATTGCAGCAAATCCCATTAAGGTAATGAATGGAAGTGCTGGACTAACCAAAACAAATGTATAATAACAACATTTTTGTCAAGGTAAACGCTTGTTTCGATAAAAAAAAGGGGGGGGGGTCGAGGATTTGGCTAAGGGGTTTCATGCCGACGGTGTCCGAGGTGCCTCTGTTACGAGAATTTCCGGTGCAGCTTTCCTCATCATTTTCCAAGATGCAACTTTCGAATTTGTAGAGATTGAGTTTAGAGAAAGAATTGTAAGCCAACTTTAAAGTAGTAATTCACGTATGATCTAATATACATGTATGTATGCATGTGTGTCTCAGTATATTCCTTTGCTTGCAGGAGGATTTCTCCATAACTGTCATGGAAAAGATTCTTCACAACAACTCCTGTCAATATAGCTATTGGGAAATCTTATAACACTGAAAGGAGTTGTTGGACAAATTCACAAATATCATGTGAATTGTTAGGGGCTAAATTTTAAGCCCTATTTCAATCATGTGAATTGTTAGACTCTTATTTGAACAAATTCACAAATATCATGTGAATTGTTAGGGGCTAAATTTTAAGCCCTATTTCAATCATGTGAATTGTTAGACTCTTATTTGAACAAATTCACAAATATCAGACTCTAATTCGACCATTAGAACATTGGTTACTCACCTTCTTTTTGCATAGCGTTAGTGATTCAAGCCCAATCTTTGAGCCCAATTTCTTCATCCCAAACCCTTCTCTTTCTCCAAAAACATGTCGAATATAAAGAATTATAACAGCTAATGAAAATAGTGAAGTAGAAACATTTTGTTCAAAAATAAATAAAGAAGAGTGTAGAAACATTGGTCCTTTTTAGGGCCAAATTTATTATCTTTGTTTTATCTTTCTTACTTTTTGGGATGCCTTTTTTATTAATAAAGTTTCTCAAATTTACCTACAATCAGTTGATATAGTGAGATGAGACGCTAGGTCCCTTAAGCAAGATAAAAAGTTCGAATCGTGGCATTATGAATGAAGAAAATTGGATTGATAGGATCACCCCATATTTATTCTAAACTCGATCTAAATTAGTCGGCCAATAAAACAGATACCATCGATTAAAAAATCTCTAGCTTAGTAAACAAATAAATATTATTTTTAAATACCACTGGACCGAAAGAGTTGTCCAATAAAAAATAAAATAAATATAATATAAAAAGAAAGTATTTTTTATCAATTAATTTTAATCAATTTTTTTTTATAAAAAAGAGTAATCTTTATCAATGGTCCCTTTCGTTTAGGATGTGTTCTATTTTGGTCGCCAGAATTCAAAAAAGATTATTCTGGTCACTTACGTTTAGAATTGTTTTTATTTTGGTCCCTTAGTCGTTAGTCTCCGTTACTTAAAAAAATTAATTTTTAATTTATCCTCAAACTTTTAAAATTTTATTTTTCACCATCTTTCCGTTACTTATTTCAGGGACCGGTTAAACCAAGCCATATCAGGACAAACATACTTTTGATCAGTTCAAAACCATGGATGCCATGTTGGATCCATCATGCACAAATTTCTCAGCAGCAAGGCAGCATCCACCAACTCTGTAACACCCCTCTGCAGTGATTGCGGTGGGTCCATTACATTCAGTTCAAGACAAATTGTCACTATAAATTTCAATTATTAAATTTAATATTGACACTAATGTAATAGTGACAGAGTTATTAGTGATGAAATACATGAAAATTGTCACTAATATAATAGTGAGAATTATTAATGATGACCTGTGACGACTTAGAAAAATGGTCACTATAAATTTCAATTATTAAATTTTTATATTTTTAGTGACATTTTCAATGTCACTATAATTTTTATATCTATATGTATATGTTTTACATAAAATCACACACAAACTAAATGCCTGAAGGTAAGCATTGCTGAAATCATTGTATGGCAATTAGACCAGAAAAAAAATAAGAATTTCTGCAGTTAAGCATTGTAAAACATTTTCTGTTTCCGTTTCGAAAGAAGATATATATGTTTCTGCAACATGGTGACATGTGATTTCAAATATAAGATAAGAACCAGTTCGAAACTCATATCGGAAGATAGTTGCCAACCGGACAGCTAGGAAACATCAGTCTAACATATTTAGTATGTCCTTCCAGGTAATAAGAGTGCTTCCCGCTGGCTCCTACGAGCAGAAACTTGCCTAAATGCCTTTAAAACATCTGCATCAAAAGAAAAAGAACCGATTCATGTTAACAGTAAAGATGACATTAGAGTGAAACCCGAAGTTCGATATCATATATATATGGCTTCGGAATTATGACTATAGGCAAGGGAATTCATCTGCTGATGCATGACATAGAATTGGATTTAATGTTAGGTACTGCAAATGGAATGATTAATAAATACTTGATGGTCATATCTTTTCGGATTTTGATACGGCACAAACGTCTGTAACAAGACTGCAGGACAAGGCAACAGGATTAAATGCAATTAGCATGGTGAATGCTGCATGACAAGGCATATTAAAGCTAATTAGCCAATGGTTTGTGAAACCAATCTCTTAGGCCTAAGCCCTTTGGTCAATTCCGAACAGTATAGGAAGCGCGAAGTTCCGTCCAAATGTAGCAACTAATTGACTTACTACCAGAAAATTAATAGTACCAGAGCAAGAGTCATCTCAATTACCGACATTACCGATCAAAAATATGTGATATCCGAGCACCATGTGCTATATGCTTCAGTGATTGGTTGCTAAGGGTTTAGCTATATGTTACACGCAATCTTTTCAGGTAAACAACGGTACTTATTGATTGTAACGGCACCTGAAAGTTTGTTTGTTTGCTCTGATGGCAGTATAGGATACTAGAGGAAAGTGTGTCGTGTGCTAAAAAGGGAAGCACGATACAACTCAGGACTGCAGCATTGCAGTTCAACAGACTTATGATCTATGAACAGAGTTACTTAGAATCCATAACCTCAGATATTCTTTGAGCTCTGATCTAGCCATGGCACTTTAGAAATGACATATCCATTTGAATCTTTATCGATTCATACTTTATCGTATGGTTAACTTGTGATTCAAGAAAGGTGCATCACTTAAGGTCCTATACATAGCTTGTCAACAGGGTTACCGAGTAAACACATAATCAATTGGCCTTTATAACAACAGGATATTCCCATCTCAGTAACCTTAATCAGTTAAAGAATCAGTCGATTTAACGCATGACACGTGTGAAAAAGACTCTAACAAGAGATCGTCCTCTGTTTTTTTTCTTGTCGGAATATGTCCTTGATGGGCTAGACTATGACATACGATACTCAATAAATTTCTGTTCAAAACACGACACATGTGATTAAAGTATTGTCGTGAAGCTGTCGGGCGGCTCTAAAAGAAATACCAAACAACTGCATCGTGCACGCCGGGCACGTGTTAAAGAATGACAGAACCGGCAACCTAAATAACATAGCAATGAATAATGCATGCATCATTACCTCCTTATAAGTGGAAGTTTTCATGAATAAAGCACATTATCTGTCAACACAAGGTTAAGCTAACAGTTATCAATCTCGGTTTCCACTTGAACTAATATAAGTGCTTGAACTTACATTATTCAGGAACTAGATGAGCCCCGATCCACGATCAGCCATGTCGGAGGTGGCCAAAACATAGCCAGATATTCCGGGAAGAGTTCAAGAGGACCGCTAGACTGATCTGCTAAGTTGAACAATCCGACTTTTCCATTCTTGAACTCCCAAAGTTCATCGTTGTCATTGTCTTCTTCATATCGTTCTTTGTTCAAGAGATGCTCGATATCGGTTATTTCATCGACATAAACAATGCAGTTCCCACGGCAACCTTTGGAGTATTGAGCTGAAAAGGAAAATGAACAATCAGTGCTCACGAAGAACACTTGATCACCCAAATCATTCACCTCCACCCAATCATACTTATTCTGCTGATGAACACCACAACAAGGGATCCGTTTGTAAACTCTGAATTTCACCGGTACATGATCGTCTCCGGTTTCATTAACGAAACCATCAATTTTTCGATGATAATAAACTTGATCACCGCAGATATCGAAGTCTCGCACAACCAAGTAAAGCTGACCACAGGATTCCACGAAATATCTTTCACATTCCGGGGCCATTGGATCCAGAGGTGAGCGAATCTCTTCCAAATATCTTGAAACATGGCAGAATTAGACCTTGGCAGTCCTTCGAATTTGTTCTCAATCAATATACAAACAAAGCTTCATGTTGAGAAATGAAATTTAAGATAATGAAATTTAATATACAAAAAAAATTAATATTCATCTTGGGGTAACACTTAAACTTGAGACACTGAAAATCTGATTCGATGTTTAATATAATGTAAATGTTCCTGTTTCATTTTTTCTACGACTAGAGTTACACCTTTCGTTTTTGTAGGGATTGAGTTTAGAAAAAAAATTGTAAGTCGATCTTAAAGCAACAATTCATGCTTGATATGATATACATGTATGCATGCATGTGTGTTGTAATACCCATTTTTGTCCGGGCCTAAACCCAAACCAGCCCAACCCAACATTCAAATTAAATAATAAATAAGCCTTTATTTACAACCCAATCTAACATAAACCTAAAAAAACCCTAATCCTAAACACCCAAACCCTAGCCGCCACCAACCCCTCATCTGCCAAGCCACGCCGCCGCCAACCGTTCGAGCCGCCGCCAACCGTTTGAGCCGCCACCGTCTCGACAACCAACCAGCAGCCGCCACGTCACCCGCACCGCCCAAACCTGAAAAAGCAGAAAATTTTGTCAGAACCACTTGTTTTTCTTTTCATTTCTAAGTGGGTATTTAAAACCCAAATCAAAATGTAATGGGATCAGTTTTTGGGGGGTTCGAAATAAAAAACCAGAAAAAATTCTTTTCGTTTCACTATTCAGAGCAAATAACGCAGAAAAAGAAGAGGTTCGATCAACAAAAAATAAAATAAGGTACAAAAAATAATGAACAAATATTTCGGTTTTTGCTAGATCTATTCGTATAGGGTTAGATCTAACAAAAAATAAGGTTAGATCCAAGAAAAAGGAAAAAAAACGAACCTCGAGCTTCATTTTCATCATCTCCGGCGACCACAGACGGTGGTGGCCGTTGCCGGTGAGCGGCGGCGCACGGCGGCGCTCGCGGACGTCGACGGCCAGCCACCGGATAGCGCAGAGAATTTTGAGAGAGTCTAAATATTTTTTTTCCTTTACCACACACAAATGATTTTTTGTCCAAAATAGGGTATTTATACCCATTCCAAACGACGTCGTTTTGGCCCTCTGGTGACCCGCGTAGAAGCCCGACCCGAGAAGGAGAACCCGCGTGTTTTTGTTGGTTAATGGGGAAATTGCATTTTTGGCTCCTCAATTTTCATATCCTTTAATTTGCTTTTTATTCCATTTCGGTCACTATTTTTTTTCTCTTTCCCTTTCAAGCTTTATTACTATATATTTGTTATTATTATTCGTTCTTTCATTAAATTAGTTTAGCATCAATATACCATTATTATTTATTATTTTTATTGTTAATATTATTACATAGTAATATTATTTGTAAAAAGGGGTATATATGTATTATATAAGGCTATATATACATATATATATATATATATTGTATTCTTGTATATATTAGTTTAGCATCAATATACCATACTAAATCAACACGGTACCAATTTTGGGCGTCGTGGGGGTGCTAATCCTTCCCCACGCGTAACCGACTCCCGAACCCAAATATTTTGAATCTCTGATTGATTTTTAACGGTGTCTGGCCTACCATAGTGGCCGGTGGCGACTCCACACTCATTTTTCCATTTTTCTACTTCCCCCATTTTCAAAATATTTTCCAACACCATCGTTTCTTCAAAAATCAAAAACCCTTTATCACAGATGGCGACTCCGCTGGGGACACTTTTAAGAGAGTCAGACCAATGTTGATTTTTTGTTGTCTTGCAAGAAAGTAAAAATTCGATTTTTAATTTAATTTTTAATCTCTTTGCATTCAAGCATGAGCTATTCGGGCTCCGAAACCGTTAAGTGGGAGTGATTACTTTGTCTCGTGGGGTGGCCACCTCCGTATAATGTTGTAATTCACTTTCGGGATATGATCCTTATATTTCGTGGGGTTTACGCCCTCGTATGGTATAAGGACTCATATCCTCCCGAATCGATGTCCTATTATCTTAGTAGGTAATAGCGACAGTTCGGGTACCCTTTAATACTCTAGATCCTAATTGCATATAGTGGCCCATAGAGCCTACCTTTTAGAGTCATACCGAAACTCTGCCCATTTAGCAGTCACCCTGTTAGGTCTTGCTTACTTGTTTATACCTTCATTTATTATTTGTGTATAGTTTTTTATTTGTTTTAATTTTATTTATTTATCGTTAATTTGTTCATTTATTCGAATCTGAACTGACCTATTTTCTCTCTTTTTAATCACTTCATATTATATTCATTCATTTTGCATTGATTGCATGACATCATTATTATATTTTAATTTTGCATTTCACAAGCATGAAGTACTGATTCACAATTGGTTCTCAGCAAAAAAAAATTTATCATCGGGAGAAAATTGGGTACCTAGATATCAATGCAACATTCAAAGTTGTGAATAAATCCCGTGAATTCAGAAGCTGAGCTATGAGAACCATATTTGAATCTGTACCTTTTCATCTAAGATCTGCACCTTGCATTTACATGCATTCATTTTTGAAATTTTAAGACTGATTCTTGGGATGCCCCGTGACAGTGATACTGGATAAAACGAAAAGCCAACCAATTCAGCACCCCTACGGAACCCGACAAAAAACTAAAATGGTGAACGAAGACAGATTAGACAGAATTGAGCAAACTCAAAGAGACATGCAAGCGGATTTGGCTAACAAGATGGAGGACCAATTAGTCAAGGCACAACAAGACATGATGGAACAGTTCAAGAAAACTCAACAAGACACACTCGGCCAAATAGCACAAATGTTGGGATTTAAGCTTCCTGAGCCAGGAGAGACATCTGTTGTAAATCCCACGATAAAACCCATGGATAGGGATGAAGGTCCTACATATCCTCCGGGGTTTACTCCTACACATGTTAGGATTCAAACTGACCCTCAGGTAATACTCTCTCGAGGAAAAGCACAACTTCATCAGGCTGGTGCCTCTTCCCCTATTAACTTAGCCTCCGCTTCAGAAAACAAGCCCAGGGGCAATGAAGTCGAAAACTTTGTCTCCGAAATGGACCAGTTGATCGAGACCGAGAAACCCAAAATTGAAACCTCAAAAGAGATCGAGGATCGTTGCAAGCGACTCGAAGAGAAGATGGAAGCTATGGAGGTAGTTGACACTTTTGTTGGTTTTGATGCCAATGAACTTAGCCTTGTCCCAGATTTGGTGTTACCTCCTAAGTTTAAAGTCCCGGAATTCGAGAAATATGACGGGACGAGTTGCCCCCGTGCTCATCTTACCATGTTCTGCCGAAGGATGACAGGGTATGGTAGAGATGACAAGTTATTAATCCATTGTTTCCAAGATAGCCTGTCAGGATCTGCCACTAGATGGTATAATCAGTTGAGCCGACATCAAATAAAGTCATGGAAAGACTTGGCCAAGGCTTTTCTAGCACAATACCAACATATCAGTGATATGGTGCTAGACCGTTGGACCCTACAACACATGAAGCAAAAGTCCAATGAAAGCTTTAGGGAATACGCTCAACGCTGGAGGGACATGGCTGCACAAGTTCAACCCCCGCTTGGCGAGAAGGAGACAGTGGTCATATTTATCCAAACACTGGAAGGCCCGATTCTAGACCGCCTCATAGGAAATGCAACTACCAATTTCGCAGATCTAGTGCTATCAGGGGCGCTCATTGAGAATGCCATCAAGAACGGTAAGATTGACGTCGGTGGAGGTTCATCCCACAAAAAGCCCTCGTATGGGAGGAGAGACAATGAAGTAAACGCTTCAGAGGTTTGCAATGTTAGTTTCTCGAAACCTGTGATAGTGACACAACCCAAAGCTGCGAGTCCTCAGGGTTCCTCAAGCCAAGGTTCGGGACAAAGGAGGAATACAGAAAAGATAGAGTTTACGCCACTACCAATTTCTTACGGAGAACTGTACAAACAACTGTATAACAACCATTTGGTGGCACCATTCCATGAAGATCCAGTACAACCTCCTTTCCCAGCATGGTATAATGCCAATGCAAATTGTGACTATCACGCGGGGCAAGTAGGCCACTCGATCGAGACCTGCATAAGCTTCAAAAGGCTCGTGGAAAAATTTATTAAGCTTGGGGTGGTAAGTTTTGAAGACTCAGCTGGACCATCCACAAACAAGAATCCCCTACCGAAGCATGAAAGCGCCTAGTATGCCAGTGATGCCCCTTTCCATTTTTAAATGATATTATATGAAAATAGCCCATGTTTGACGGGCCTAGATATTGCACTGTTATGACCATAGTAGGTCCATTGTAGTTTTCATCTCTTTTAAAGTGATGACTTTTTGTATCTCACTTCCCAATATCAATGGTGGTGAGAATCTTTTGTGAGAGCCAAAAACTACAACCTTTAATAAAAGTGTCTTTTGTTCGTCTTAATCTAATTGTACTTGCACATAATGTAAACCAAGAGTTACATCACGACCATAACACGAGGCATCAAGAAAAGGCAATCGAATCCAAGAAAAGGCTAGGGGCATCATCGTCGAGTACTGTTTCCACAAAGGCAAAGATCTGACATCATAGAGTTAGGGGCATCCCTTTAAGGGGCAAAACATAATATGTCATTCACTCACCCATTAAGATCATTTCGCATTAACTGCATACATCATACTTGCATTTAAGTCACCATGCATTTAGACATATCACATGCATCCACAACACATTCATTTGAGCACACGAACAGGTCCAAGGAAGAGACCAAAGAACCTCGACTATGGGGGCAACAACATGATGGCAAACTTTTAGCCCCAAAGGAGGCCGAATACGCAGAAGCGTAAGCATCCAAAATCTTTGAACAAATACTGACTAGTGTTTTCTCTCCTTTTCAGGTCAATACTCTTTGTTATGGAGTAGAAGCTGAAAATTTCCAAATCTAGCCTCTCCGTCAGTGGTGTGGCAAGATCAAAAATCTTTCTGATCTAGCCTCTCCGTCAGTGGAGTAGCAATATCAAAATTCATTCCGATCTAGTCTCTCCGTCAATGGTGCAGTGGATCAAACCTTTTTCAGCTGGATCAAAATTTACATTGAGACTGTGCCTCTTCGTCACTGTTGTAGCTCGGTCAACTCCTGGTCTTGCCTCTTCGTCAGTGTTGTAGCTGGACCACATTTCTAATCCTGCCTCTTTGTCGGTGTTGTAGCTGGATCAAAATTTACCTTGAGACCGTGTCTCTTCGTCGGTGTTGTAGCTCGGTCAACTCCTGGTCTTGCCTCTTCGTCAGTGTTGTAGCTGGACCACATTTCTGATCCCGCCTCTTCGTCGGTGTTGTAGCTGGATCAAAATTTATTTTTTAGACCGTGCCTCTTCGTCGGTGTTGTAGATCGGTCAACTCCTGGTCTTGCCTCTTCGTCAGTGTTGTAGCTGGACCACATTTCTGATCCTGTCTCTTCGTCGGTGTTGTAGCTGGATCAAAATTGATTCTTTAGGACCGTGCCTCTTCGTCGGTGTTGTAGCTCGGTTGAATCTTGGTCTTGCCTCTTCATCGGTGTTGCAGCTAGACCAAACTTTACTCCTCGGATGTTACCTTAGAATTATAGTTAGAAAAAAAGAAAAAGAAAGAAAGAAAAAAGTAAACAAAAAATCAAAGAAAAATGAAAAAAGAAAAAAAGAAGAAAAAAGAAAAAAATTAAAAAAGAGAATCAAGGAAAAAAAGAAAAAAGATTAAAAGAAAAAGGAAAAGAAAAAAAGGAAAAAAAAACTTCTTCTTCGATCATGTCTTTTTGTCAGAGTTGTAGCTTGATCAAGACTTTCTCCAGATCTTGCATCTTCGTCAGTGTTGAGCTGGATCAAGATTTTTGACTTCGACCTTGCCTCTTTGTCGGTGTTGTAGCTAGGTCAAACTTTATCAACTCATGGTCTTGCCTCTTCGTCGGTGTTGCAGCTGGACCAAATTTACTAACCCCCAACTTCAGATCCTGCCTCTTCGTCGGTGTTGTAGCTGGATCAACCTTATTAACTTCAGACCTTGCCTCTTTGTCGGTGTTGCAGCTGGGTCAAACTTTATCAACTCATGGTCTTGCCTCTTCGTCGGTGTTACAGCTGGACCAAATTTACTAACCCCCAACTTCAGATCCTGCCTCTTCGTCAGTGTTGTAGCTGGATCAACCTCACTAACTTCAGACCTTGCCTCTTCGTCGGTGTTGTAGCTGGGTCAAACTTTATTAACTCATGGTCTTGCCTCTTCGTCAGTGTTGTAGCTGGAACGAATTTACTAACCCCCAACTTCAGATCCTGCCTCTTCGTCGGTGTTGTAGCTGGATCAACCTTACTAACTTCAGACCTTGCCTCTTCGTCGGTGTAGTAGCTAGGTCAAACCTTACTAATTCCTGGTCTTGCCTCTTCGTCGGTGTTGTAGCTGGACCAATTTCATTAACCCATGATCCTGCCTCTTCGTCGGAGTTGTAGCTGGATCAAAGCAAGTCCAACAGAAATGTCGGCACAACGTGCTTAAACACGGTAAAGTTTAAGACAATGGACAATTCAAATGTCCATCCAAAATCCATTTTCACGAATGGTTAAAGGAAAATAAATCCTTTAAAAAATCCAATGTCACGATTGGTACAAACTGATTGTACCCAGGGGAATGGTACAACTAGCCCAGAGCAAACGGCTACTGGTAAAGGCAAGTCAAAACCGTTGATCCCTGTGCATTTGGGAAAAATGCAAAAGCAATCTAGGAGCTATGATGGGGATATCTTCTGGATCCAATGTTAACACTTTCGTTCTTGAATTTTGCCTCTTCGTCGGAGTTGCAGTTGAATCAGAGATTAGAACCTACATCATTTCGTTATGTCACCTCAAATCAACTGGATCAAATTTTGCAGACCTTGCCTCTTCGTCAGTGTTGCATCTAAGTCAAATTTTCTCCATATATTGCATCGTCGTCAGAGTCGAAGCAAGCTGAACTCATTTTGTCTCCCTAGTGGATCTCCCCAGTTTGAATATTTTGCCTACAAGAGCGGCCAAGCAGATCAAGTGAAACTCAAGAAACGGTGGTCGGAGAAGAAACTCAAACATGACCAGAAAAAAATGGTTATTCTTTTGTCTTTGCTCTATTCCTGTTACACAGCAATGAGCAAAGAGGGGCAACTGTAATACCCATTTTTGTCCGGGCCTAAACCCAAACCAGCCCAACCCAACATTCAAATTAAATAATAAATAAGCCTTTATTTACAACCCAATCTAACATAAACCTAAAAAAACCCTAATCCTAAACACCCAAACCCTAGCCGCCGCCAACCCCTCATTTGCCAAGCCACGCCGCCGCCAACCGTTCGAGCCGCCGCCAACCGTTTGAGCTGCCACCGTCTCGACAACCAACCAGCAGCCGCCACGTCACCCGCACCGCCCAAACCTGAAAAAGCAGAAAATTTTGTCAAAACCACTTGTTTTTCTTTTCATTTCTAAGTGGGTATTTAAAACCCAAATCAAAATGTAATGGGATCAGTTTTTGGGGGGTTCGAAATAAAAAACCAGAAAAAATTCTTTTCGTTTCACTATTCAGAGCAAATAACGCAGAAAAAGAAGAGGTTCGATCAACAAAAAATAAAATAAGGTACAAAAAATAATGAACAAATATTTCGTTTTTTGCTAGATCTATTCGTATAGGGTTAGATCTAACAAAAAATAAGGTTAGATCCAAGAAAAAGGAAAAAAAACGAACCTCGAGCTTCATTTTCATCATCTCCGGCGACCACAGACGGCGGTGGCCGTTGCCGGTGAGCGGCGGCGCTCGCGGACGTCGACGGCCAGCCACCGGATAGCGCAGAGAATTTTGAGAGAGTCTAAATATTTTTTTTCCTTTACCACACACAAATGATTTTTTGTCCAAAATAGGGTATTTATACCCATTCCAAACGACGTCGTTTTGGCCCTCTGGTGACCCGCGTAGAAGCCCGACCCGAGAAGGAGAACCCGCGTGTTTTTGTTGGTTAATGGGGAAATTGCATTTTTGGCTCCTCAATTTTCATATCCTTTAATTTGCTTTTTATTCCATTTCGGTCACTATTTTTTTTTCTCTTTCCCTTTCAAGCTTTATTACTATATATTTGTTATTATTATTCGTTCTTTCATTAAATTAGTTTAGCATCAATATACCATTATTATTTATTATTTTTATTGTTAATATTATTACATAGTAATATTATTTGTAAAAAGGGGTATATATGTATTATATAAGGCTATATATACATATATATATATATTGTATTCTTGTATATATTTTTTACGTTTATATATGTATTACATGTCGATATCATATATATTGTACATATTCAATATTATTGTTCTCATTAGTAAACTTTGTATATTATATACGTATACTTCTTTTTAATTATATTATTATTATTATTATTATTATTATTATTATTATTATTATTATTATTATTATTATTATTATTATTATTATTATTATTATTATTATTATTATTATTATGTATTCTTTCCCCTTTTCTTTTTATATGTAAACATGCTTTAAATATATAATTAAGGAAGTAAATTAAATATATATAGTATAATTTAGAATTTATCATTAACATATAGATATAATATTTTATTGATTTTATACCTTATTTAGATTGTTTGCTCATATAATTCCCTATTTAATTTTATGTACTTATTTGTGCATATTTTATACCTCATATATATATGATAATATGTGTATATTATTTTACTATATAATATATGTGTATTGTAAACACATAATAATAATATGTATATATATATATATAACTATGTAAATTATGCCATGTTATTGTCACATATAGTACTTTCTTTTTCGAATATATTTTTGTATTTATTTTAAAAATTTGTTTTGGTATTTAAGGGATATTTTCCACTTTATTTCGGAAACCGATTTGAAAGTGGTATCCTGACCTATTCAGGTGTCATCTTCCTCGACTATCGTAAATAAAGAAATATTCTCCTTAGATTTTTTTTTTGGGATTAAAAATTAATTAAATTTGAATTTTTTTATTTTTTGCAAGACCATACTAAATCAACACGGTACCAATTTTGGGCGTCGTGGGGGTGCTAATCCTTCCCCACGCGTAACCGACTCCCGAACCCAAATATTTTGAATCTCTGGTTGATTTTTAACGGTGTCTGGCCTACCATAGTGGCCGGTGGCGACTCCACACTCATTTTTCCATTTTTCCACTTCCCCATTTTCAAAATATTTTCCAACACCATCGTTTCTTCAAAAATCAAAAACCCTTTATCACATGTGTATTAATGTATTCCATGCTTGCAGGAGGATTTCTTCCATGACAATCATGGAAAAGATTCTTCACTAGTAATACTAACAAATCCTTTAAATGTGATATGATTTTCCATCAGCTAAGTTCACACTTTCTATTGAACAATTTAATAATGAAGTCTGCACTGTCTTATACGTACAATTAACTCTGTAAAAGCTTTCATGGCGTATATATATGTATGTTTAACTTTGTAAAATATATAGATAGATAAATATAGAGTATGTGATTTTCTTGAAATTATGCTTCATTTAACATTGTATATGACTAGCAAGAGGAGAATTACAATCCCTTTGTATTACCTCATACTTACTAAACATTGCTTTTGAATAGTGTCATTATTAACATTTAAGACTGAGATTTTTCCTCTTCTTCCCAAAATTGATTTTCTTACTCCCAAAATTGACCCTAACACAAACAAATACATAGGCAATAACATGACAAAGAGCAAGCATGTAATCGACACTTGGGCTCGATTTATGGTCTCATTTCAACCATATATCAAATTTGCAAAGCATAAGAGAACCGTATAGAAACACCCACTCTCCTTTCTAGCTTATCCATAGCTGATTTCGAGTATCTCATCGAAGAAGAGCTTATCAATACCAATCTTGCTGGTATGAACTTCTAAGAGAACTCTCTTGCAATGCTAAACACCACGGTACTTGCGTCAGTGTTCTTTAATTTGGGGTCGTATGCAACTATTGGAGAGGTCATATTCCTATGCCACCAAAATCTCCTACATTGCCAAATCAACTCCTCTTCCTTGTTAATTTTACTACGAGGAAACCTTTTCATTCCTAAATCGTCACTCATGATATGATGAAGGAATGGAAAGGTTTCCTGTAGGATAATTAACATGGAAGAGGAGTTAATTTGGAAAAGTAGGAGAGTTTGGTGGAGTAGAAATTTGGATTCTCCAAGAGTTACATACGAATCGAAATTAAAGAACACTAACACGAGTATCGTGGTGTTTAGCAATGCAAGAGAAGAATTCTCTTAGAAGTTCATACCAGCAAAATTGGTAATGATAAGCTCTTCTTCGATGGAGAGATACTCGAAATCAGCAATAGATAAGCTAAAAAGGAGAATGGGTGTTTCTATACAGTTCTCTTATGCTTTGCAAATTTGACATATGGTTGAAATGAGACCATGAATCTTGCCCAAGTGTCGCTTACATGCTTGCTCTTTGTCAGGTTATTGCCTATGCATCTGTCTGTGTTATGGTTAATTTTGGGAGTAAGAAAATTAATTTGGAAGAACAGAAAAAAAAACACTTAGTCTTAAATGTTAATAATGACATTATTCAAAAGCAATGCTTAGCAAGTATTAGATAATGCAAAGCAATTGCAATTCTTCTCTGACTAGCCATACACAATGTCAAAATAAAACACATTTTTCAAAAAACCCACACACTATATATCTATGTACGTATATATATTTATAATTTGAAAATTTTTACAGAGTTAATCATACATATAAGACATCACACGTCTCAGAACTGAATTATTCAATTGAAAGTGTGAACTTAGCTAATGGAAAATCTTATAACATTGAAAGGAGTTGTTGGTTTTAAACAGTGAAGAATCTTTTCCAAGACTGTTATGGAGGAAATCCTCCTGCAAGCAACACATACATTGATACACACATGCATGCATACATGTATATTAGATCTAGCATGAATTACTACTTTAAAATTGACTTACAATTCTTTTGTTGAATTCAATCCTTGCAACAATGGAAGGGGTAACCCTGGCTGTAGAAGAAACATAAACAAGAACATTTATATTATATTAAACTTGGAATCAAATATAAGTTAATTGTAGCCTCTAGCTCGAACAAAATTTACCTTATATAGCGAAAAGTGCATGATCGGCTACGGTTTGAAATATCATGAATAATTTATGGGCAGATAGACTGGGATGTAAGTGAAGCAGAAGCACAAAATGAAACTTTCAAGGCAGAATAATTGAGGCTATGGAAATAAGAGGGAGTTGAAATGGCTAGGTTTGGATGGAATTGAAACATAAGCACAAAAAGGAACATCTAAATCGGAGTAGTTGAATTGATTACTTTGTGAAAGTGGGTTTTTATTGGGGAAATGGGAGATTGGGGATGTAAGTGAAGCAGAAGAACAAAGTGAAAATTTCAAGGCGGAACAATCGAGGCTATAAAAGTAAGAGAGGATCAAAACAATTAGTTTTGGATGTAAATGAAGCAGAAGAACAATGTGAAACTTTCAAGGCGAAATAATCTAGGCTATAAAAGCGAGAGCTAAACGAAACAACTAGTTTTGGATATAAGTGAAACAGAAATATAAAAAGAAATGTTCATGGCGGAGTAATTGAGGCAATAAAAAGATAAGGGGAATCGAAAAGGCTGATTTTGGTTAGGTCGCGTGACTTCCTTCAATTATTAGGTTCTTGTTTTGAGTTGGTTTGAACGGATGTAAGTGAAGTAGAAGCACATATTGAACTTTCAAGGTGGAATAATCGAGGCTATAAAAGCAAGAGGAAATTGAAACAACTAGTTTTGGATGTAAGTGAAGCAAAAATATGAAGAAAAAAAAACGTCCACAATGGTGTAATCCAGGAAAGAAAAAGAAAGAGGAAACTAAAACGACTAGTTTTGGTTAGGCCACGTGATTTCCTTTGGAATTAAAATTTTGTTTTGAGTTTGTTTGAACGGATGTAAGTGAAGCAAAAATATAAAGTAAAATTTTTTGAAGGCGGAATAATCGAAGCCATAAAAGTAAAAGAGAATCGAAACAAGCAGCTTTTGATGTAAATGAACAGAAATATAAAAAGAAACGTCTATAACGAAGTAATTGAGACAATAAAAAGAAAGATGGAATCGAAACAATTAATTTTGGTCACGCTACATGACTTCCTTCAGTTATTATTTTTATTATGAGTTGGTTTCAACTTGATTGATAATAAAAAAATTCAATAGAAAATGATTTTGAACTTGTGATTTTAAGATGATTTTTTATTTGCCTTATGATATTTTAATTAATTATGGATAAATATTTGGCATTACGTCAAAGATTATTACTTGTTACTCATTAAATTAAGTATTAGAGAGCATCCCCAAACTTCAACTCTAACGTTTCAGTCCAAACGTTTTTTTTGCATTGCGTTATCTCTTGGTCTAATTAAAGGAAGTCACGTGGCCTAACTAAAATCAAAGAATAAAAATCTTTTATCTCTTTTTTTAATAGAATTTTTCCGTTCTTTTTCGGTGCCTCACACTAAAAAAATACGTTTAGGGGTTAGAATTAAGGTTTTAGGTAAGGGTTTATGTTTAGAGTTTAGAGAATTTGGGGTGAGTGAATTTTTAGTGTTTAGGGTTTAAGATTTAGAATCTAGGGTTAAGACTTAGAATTTGATTTTTAGTGTTGGGTCATAGATAGAAAGGGGCAAATGATTTTTGTCCCTTTTTTGCGCACCTATTCATGCCCCAAGCTAAAAAAATAGTTTAGGGTTTAGAATTAAGGTTTAGGGAATTTAAGGTATAATATATTTTCAAGGTTTAGGATTTAGGGTTAAAACTTATAATTTATTTTTTTAGGGTTGAAGTATAGAGAGTGGCAGAGGGTTTTGGGGCATAGAAAGGGACAACGAATTTGGGGTATGATGTATTATCTGTTCATACGTATTCTTAACCATTTGACAATGCGCATACACCTTGCAGACAAAGCGGTTTGAACCTCATTCGCCTAAAATGAAAATCATCCGCTTTTTCACTGGGACCACTTGTTGAGTTCGGTGTTGGGGCATAATTATATTTCTTGAAAATTTAAAATTTTGTATATTATAAGTATTTTAATATTTTTTATTGATACTCTAATTTTGTACTCCTAAAATTTTATAATTTTACATCCTTAAAATTTTAATATAACTTAATAAAAAATCACACCCTGACATGAAATTTTCATTTTCGGACTAGTGTTGGCAGTTGAGTAAATACATGAATACTTTGCAAATGTGGGTTTTGATTGGGATAATGAGAGATTGGGGATGTATGTGAACAATGTGAAACTTTTAAGATAGAATAATCATGGTATGAAATCAAAATGAAATTCAAACCGTTGGTTTTAATGTAAGTGAAACAGAAGCATAGAAAGAAACATTCATGGCAGAGAAAAACATAAAATTCTACGTTCGTCCTGTTATTTTCAAACTAGTTTTACAGTTCAGTAAATACATGAATAGAGAAAAATATATTTCTCTGTTTAATGGATCATTTTTTATCTCGGTGAATAATAATTTTGTTAATGAAAACCACGACAACATCAACACGGAAATAACACCTTATCACTTTTGGAATGGCCAATTGTAAAAAAAGAAGGCGCTTGTAGTTCGGTCGGTGGCCGCTTTTGGAATGTCTAAACTACTTGTAATCTTTCAAATATTTAAACTTGAGGCACTGAAAATTTGATTCGATGTTCAATATAATGTAAATGTTCTCGTTTTTTTCCTACGGCTAGGGTCACCCCTTTCATTGTTGCAAGGATTGAATTCAACAAAAGAATTGTAAGTCAGTTTTAAAATAGTAATTCATGCGTCATCTAATATACATGTATGCATGCAGGTGTGTATGTATATATTCCTTGCTTGCAGGAGGATTTCTTCCATGACTGTGATGGAAATGATTCTTCACTCGCAATACCAACAACTCCTTTCAATGTTATAAGATTTCCCATCAACTAAGTTTACGATTTCCATTCCATAATTCAATGTTATAACATCGAAAGGAGTCGATGGTTTTCACCAGTGAAGAATCTTTTCCATGACAGTCGTGGAAGAAATCCTCCTGCAAGCAAGAAACACATTGATACACACATGCATGCATACATGTTTTTTTTTTTATCGATAAGCGTATGATTTTATTCGAAGAAGAGAATCATACAACCCCACATATGCCTCCTTAAAAAACCTCCCTAACCTAAATTGGAGGAAAAAGAGTGCATCATGGGAGGAAAATCACAAGGACATACCCCAATACTGGCCAATAAAACCCTTACAAAATCATCCCATCATCCGCAGTAGCATGAAGCCACGACACTCTATCCACCCCCCCTTTAGCTAACGCATCGGCGAAAGAATTCGCCTCACGGAAAGCATGATGAAAACATACACATCGAAGCTGTAAACATGCATAATCAATCTCACGAAACAGCCCTCTAGACCTCCATGGTCGTTTTTCCTTGTGCAGCACCCAAGATAAAGCTATTCGCGAATCAGATTCGATAATAAACGAACCCTCCTCCTTCCATCGTGAGTCGGCCAGCAAACGAACCGCATACCAAATTGCCCAAACCTCAGCTTCATTCGATTCCATACACCCCAAAGGTCCCGAAAAAACAGCCAACACCACCCCCCTCGCATCCCGTAACACACCCCCACATCCCGCCATACCTGGCTTTCCCCGTGCCGCACCATCCACGTTAAACTTTAGAACACCTTCTATCGGTGGGCACCAATGTATTCCTGCTCTAGGCTTCACTGTGCTCGACGGCAAACACATCACCGGCTGCTCCCACCAAGCAGACTCGGATAGAACCTCACCATGGGCTGAGAATTTAAGCCAATAGAACGACCGAAGCTTGATAAGGAATAGCAACTCATTGACATCCAATTGTTTCTGATTGAATATGACTTCATTCCGCGCAAGCCATAAAGACCACAGTACCGCTGTGCAACCAACCATCCACCACGCTCTCCCTTCTCCCGACAGCACCCCACTAAAACATTGCAAGAGAAAATCCGCAAGAGATTTCGGATTCGCCCAGGCCAGCCCCCACCAACAGCGAAACCCCGTCCACACGCGGTTCGCAAATGCGCATAGGAAAAAAATGTGCTCTTCCTCGTCAACCCCCTCCCCACACCACACACAATTAATTCCGGCTAAAGGCACGCCCCGAATACTAAGCATAGACAATGTTGGCAAACGGCGTAGTTGTACGAACCAAAGGAAGCATTGCACCTTCGGAGGTACTTCAACCTTCCACACATTAAGGCCTTCAAAAACATGATCAGATAGACCCAACGTAGACATCAATTTCATCAAATTCCCCACTGAAAAATGACCAGCCGCATTCGGTTTCCACACCAACACATCTCCTTCACTCTCCCTCAAGAAAAACCCCTTTACAATCGCACGCAACTGGCTTAATTGATGCTGTTCAAAAGAACGCAAATCACGACTAAAAAACAGCAACCATTCCGCATGGTTCAATGTGCCTTGTCGCGCATATTCACATACCACTGCTGCCTTGTTGTTCGCACATCGAAAAATGTTCGGAAAAACCTCACAAAGAGGCTCCTCGATACACCAGCGATCGTACCAAAATAACACCCTTTTCCCGTTCCCTATGTGCCACAAGAAGCAATCGTCACGCAAGAAATTACCCGCGACATCCCCTTCTTGTATCTCGACAATTCTCCTCCAAACGAAAGACATGTGCTGTTTTCCAACCACATTCGGCAGCCTCCCCCTCATTGCAACGCCATACTTAGCTTCCACAATCGATTTCCACAAAGCCTTGGGGGAATCAGCATATCGCCACAGCCATTTAGCAAGCAATGCTGAATTTCGAAGCTCAATATTTGCTACTCTAAGACCCCCTGCCTCCTTCGGCCGACACACTTTCTCCCACGCTACTCGGTTCATTTTCCTTTTTAAATCCGTATCGCCCAACAAGAATGCCCGCCGTATCTTCTCAATTTTATTCAATACTGTTTTCGGCACCCGAAAAATGCTCATATAATATAGAGGCAGCGTAGAGAGCACCGAGTTCACTAAAGTCACCCTTGCGGCAAAAGACAAAGAATTCTTTTTCCATCCCGCTAAACACAAACGCATCCGATTAATTACCGGCTCCCAAACCTTACCATTTCGTGGATTAATTCCTATCGGAATTCCCAAGTATTTAAAGGGAAGTTCAGCTCGCACACAACCCAACTCCTTAGCCATCGCCAATGCCACTGTCTCCTCTAATCCCACAGCATACATCGCCGATTTGGCATAATTTATTTGCAGCCCCGAACCATACTCAAAACAAGTCAGCACACGCTTCAAGTTTCTAGCAAAATCAACATTCCCTTGAATGAAAATAACCGTGTCATCGGCAAATTGCAAGTGCGAGAGTCGATAATCCGCAGCCACACTCACACCTCTAATCAGCCCCAATCCCTCCGCATTTACCAAGAATTGATGAAGTGCTTCCGCGACAATCACAAAGAGTAACGGCGACAAGGGATCACCTTGTCGCAATCCCCGTTCCATAGCAAACTCCGGTGTTGCACTACCATTTACAAGTACCGAAAGCCTTGCTGTACCCACACAATTCCGTATCCAAGTCCGCCATCTCACCCCAAAGTTCATCCGATCCATAACATCCACAAGAAAATCCCATTTTATGCAGTCGTATGCCTTTGCAAAATCAATTTTCAGCACTACACCACCTTCACTAAACCGTCGCTTCCTAAGTGAATGAACCACTTCATTGGTTAACAAAATGCCATCAACAATCTGTCGCCCTTTTATGAAGGCATATTGTTCTTCACTAATCACCGAATGGAGAACTTTTTGAAGTCTACCCGCCAAGACTTTCGCCACAATTTTGTACACCGCGTTTAATAAACATATCGGCCGAAAATCACTAATCACCTGTGGGTTCTCTCGTTTTGGGATCAATACAACAAACGTCGAGTTGGCCCCTTTCGGCAAAGAGCCATGCGCGTGGAACTTCTCAAACAAACGCCCCAAATCATCCTTCAAGAACTCCCATCCCCTCTTAAAAAATGCGAAACTAAATCCATCCGGCCCCGGGGCCTTCGCGCCTTCACAACTCATAATAGCATCTCTAATTTCAGATAACAAAAACTTAGATTCTAACAAATCGGCATCCTCCTTCTCCAGCCTACAAAACCGCACAGCAGCTTCCAACATTCCATGGCAAGGTCGACGAGCAAAATGCTTTCGAAACTCAACCTGAATATGGCGCTTAAGCCTCTCCATATCCTCTACCCATGCACCATTGATCCGCAATCCCATAATCTGATTTTTTCCAGCTCTAAGTTTAGCACTTCGGTGAAAAAATGAGGTATTACGATCCCCCGCTTTTAGCCAAAGAGCTCGCGACTTCTGTCGCCAAACCGATTCCCTGTACTTATGCAGCCTCCACAACTCAATTTTCAGCCGACACATCTCAGCCTTCCGATGTTCTCTATCCCCCGATACATCTACCACCTCATCTAGTCGGTCAATCTGTTCCGTCACCTCACCAATTCTCGTGTCAATATGTCCAAAACAGTCCTTGTTCCAAGTGCGCAAAATTTTTTTCAACTCCCTTAATTTATATTGCATCGAGTGCCCCCCAAATTCAACCGAAATTCGCTCCCATTCTTTCGCCATTAACTCAACATGTTCCTTCTTCTCAAGCCACACATTTAGAAACCGGAACGGACGAGGTCCCCAATCACTATCCTTGTGTCAGGCGAATCGGCGTATGATCAGAAATTCCCCTCGGCAAGACCAATTGATATATCGAAGAGAAGCGATCAATCCACTCCCTTGACACCAAGAACCTATCAAGGCGACACGCCTTGTTCCCCGATCCGAACCAAGTAAACCTCTTTCCCACAACTTTGATATCCATGAGGCCGACGTCCTCCACAAATTCATTGAAATTCTCCATTCCCCTCGATGCATCAACACATCCACATCTCTCTTTCACCTCCCGCACCGTATTAAAATCACCTCCCATGCAACACGGCCCATCTAATTCCCCAACTAGCCCCCGCAACTCCCCCCATACCCGATCTTGAGCTTCAACCTCGCAAGGAGCATACACATTAATCATCCAGCATATCCATTTCTCACTCACCCACTCCCCTTTAATCACAATAAAATGGCGTGCTACCCGAGTTTCTATCTTTCAGAATTTAACACTATCCCAAATTAACATTAACCCCCCTGATCGGCCCACAGAAGGTTCTAAAACAAAATCGAAATTATCCGATATCCACATTTTACTTACCCCATTTGCTGATAGCTGCTCCAATTTCGTCTCTTGCAGCATCACCATCGCACATTGGTGTTGTCGCACTCGGTCACGAACTGCACGACGTTTCGCGGCTGCACCCAAACCGCGAACGTTCCATGACAACACCCGCATCACCACTTGCTATTTATTTTCAATACGCGCCTCAATGATGCGCGCAATGTCCTGAACAACCGCTTCCTCGTTACCTACTGTCGAAGCCCCTATCAACCTGCCCAGATCAAGTGTTTGTTTTGCCTCTTTCAAAATTACCCTCTTCCTATTTACAAAATCTGAATCCGATAAGGATCCATTAGCAACCCCCGTGTCTTCCTGTAGTTTCTTCTTCGGCCTGCCGTGAGCCTTCTTTGTCACTTTCGTCACCGCCTCAGCCCTTTCCTCCGGATTCAAAACACTTATCAAGATATTAGATAAGCTTCTCACCTTACGAAGGACTCCATTATGTTCAATATACTGCGCATCCGAGGCCCTCAATTGTACAGGCCCATCATCGATAAACTCCCCCAGCGTTTCCGCAGCATTATACACTGTCTCCTCCCTCTCAGCCAAATTTCCCGGTATTCCCTCTCCTACACAGCAAGTAAAATGATCCATATCGCGGCTTGTGCATTCCCCAATTCGCTCCCTAACCATCAAATCCACCTCCTCAACCGCTGCCAATGAAGTCCCCTGGACACACTCCGCCCTACATACTTCAAGTTGAGCCATATCTAAACTTTTATGCTCGATTGTCCCCTCTCTGTCTATCAAAGCGATCACCTCATCCGACACCCATGAAACATCTCTACTTGGTGAAACCACCCGCAAATCAATTTGTTTTTCATACGCGCATCCTCTCCTTATGACATTGGCATCCAGATTCGAATCAATTTCATGTACCTCTCTGGAAAATAAATTTGCTTCCTCACCCATAAAACTATCTTGAACAAATGAATTTAACAACGGATCACTGTCATTCGACTTAGTATTTTCCTTCGGAACATGAGCTCTATGCAAACTAGATTCCGAGGATGATTCCATTTCCTCTTCCTCGTCCCTATCCGCTGATCTTACCTCTCTCTCCCATTCTTGCACCCGAATACTATAACACGTCCCCTCTACCTCCAATTCCAGCAACTCATCAATCCTATCGATCTTATTTGTTTCAATTAGAATTCTACTCCGCTCAAAAGAGGAAGGGGATATCGTCGACAAGTCTACCTTTACTAACGCTCCCCATTCTTTGGCAATATTTTCGAACGTCTCCGTTGCCCACGCGTGAATGGGAATCCCGCTTATAGCGAGCCAAACTCTTCTCGTCGACATATGAATTGTTGTCGCCCATGGGCGTACATCCACAAACCACTTCTCTAGATCATTCCTGGCCATAATGTCTATCTTTTCCCCCGCGTCGTTAGGCATCAAAAGCACCATTCGCCCGGCCATGTGCATAATTGAGAAACCCCTCACATTGTTCTCGTGTAATTCCTTTGCCAATTGCGCGATCGAGATCGAATTACGTCGCCATCCCACCACACAGGTTTTCAATATTTCCCATTTATCGCCATCAATTTGTCCCACAATTCTTCGCAACGGTATTGCTTTTGTTGTTGCAATTGGCTCTTGATCGTCCTTAGTAATCTCTTTTTCCACGGAATTCTTGTGTACTTGCGAGGGTTTCGTCTTATTATGCCTCACTTCCTTCTCACGCCGCGCAGAATCCCTTTCCCCATTTCTAGCAAATAGGACCGTGATTACCGATCCATAGAGGCGGAATCCATTCAACCGTTCGATTACCCTCTTAGCATCTTCAATTGTTGCCATACGAACGAACCCAAATCTCGCCCCATCTTTCCCTTTCTTCCTCGGTACGAATACATCCCTCACCACCCCATGCCTATCGAAAACTTGCCAAATCCCCTGCCAATGCAGTTGTGGCGGCAGATTCGACACAAAAAGAGTCCATACTCGGCCTCCGCCTTGCCACGTTCGGTGGTGAATACCCTGAGTCCGCCTATCGCTCATTTGCTAGAGAGAAAACTTACTTGGCAGACGAATTTTATCCGGTCATGCATACATGTGTATTAGATCTAGCATAAATTACTACTTTAAAACTGACTTACAATTCTTTTGCTGAATTCAATCCTTGCAACAATGGAAGGGGTCAGTCTGGCTATAGAAGAAACATAAACAAGAACATTTATATTATATTAAACTTGGAATCAAATATATATGCTGAATTCAATCCTTGTAACCTCTTGCTCGAACAAAATTTGCGCACTACAAAAAAAATGACATATAGCGACGGACGCTAAACTGTCGGTAAAACACCAAAAATCCGTCGGTATAGACTCTAAAACCTTTTACCGACGGCCCAAAGGGATATTCCGACAGATAAAGTGTCGTCGGTAATATGCTTGTCGGTATAAATCTATAGCGACGGTAATAACCGTCGGTATAGATGTTGGGACCCTATACCGACGGCAGTATCCGTCGGTATAGGTATAGACTACCCCGACAAAAAAGTGTATCTATACCGACGGTTTGTCCGTCGCTATAGACTTTATCTTTACCGACGATAAATCCGTCGCTATAGCCTTCATCTTTACCGACGGTTTTGTCCGTCAGTATAGATTTAATTGGCATTTTTTATTTTTAAAATATTAACAATTTTTTTATTTAATATTATTTTTTATTTTAAATATTAAAATTACTAGTACTATTATAACAAAATTTGACTAATTTTGTAAAGAGAAAAATGTCTAATTTAATCTTCGAATAAAAAGTATGTAAAGATAATCAATAAAATATGTACGAGCATATTACAATAAAAAGAAGTGTGCAAGCAAATATTTAACGTACATAATAAAAGCTAAAAATAATTTGAAGATCCTCCTCTATTGTGTGCTTGGATCATATTCATTTACATTCTCTTGATTTGTTGAAGGTAAGGATCGACCGGTACAATTAATTGTTGCTGAAGCACTAGTAGCATCATGTGTTGCCTATTAAAAGCAATGACAATAATGACATTAAATAAAAAATGGATGGAGTAATAAGAAAGTAAAATATTTTGTATACCTATGTATCAACCATACGAAGCAAAGCCAACATATCAAGCCGACCTATCAAGCTGGACTTCAATTTCTAGTGAATCTATTCTTATACAAGACTGATTCAAAGTATATGAATTAAAACATATTCATATTTCAGACTTACCAAATTCTTTATATATCATGATTTCTCACCAATTGATTCGTTCTGTCAACAAGAAAATAATCATATTATGTAATCAAACAAAGAAATCCAATGAACTTGAACAACATTTCTTCCCCATAGCGGACATACTTTGAACACCCTAGTCAAAAACGTTGAATAAACTAGCATGTCACTCATATCCAGAGCTAAAAGAACCATAATACATATGCCAAATGAAATGTAACAAGTAAAACAAGCTATCTAGATTTTTGCAACTACCTTTACATATTCGAAAGCACAAATAAGTCCATCTGTCCAAAGATCACTTCCTATTGCATCGACTCGACTTTGGAGATTCTTTTGGCAATCTTGTTTCTTCATTCCATTCCTAATGGAAGCTGAAAAACCATTACCTGTTTTATTCATCTTGCATCCTCAACTCTGCAAAACAAGTTCAAATTGCATAAGATAATTAATATTGTAATTACAATTCCACTTAATTATGGATTTAATTGGAACCTACTTTCCTCAAACAACGCATATATATGGGATGTTAGTAGTTGTTATTCGAATTTCAAGTGTCGAATATTGTATCTTTTTAAGGATTGAATAGGCATCAAACACAAATATTTTTGAGAAAATAAAGAATCCGGATTAAATCAAACACGGAGCAGATTGATTATACAGAAAGAATGGAAATCAAATGAAGAAATGAAGTAATAACGTGAATGAAATAAATCTAAAAAGCAAAGAACACCAAACCTGAAACTGTATAACAATGGAAGAAGAAGAAGAAGAGAGGAGGAATGGGTTAATTAAATGCACCGTGCACCGCTAGGAAGGAAGTGGGGAGAGTGGTGTGCTTGGCCGCTACCATGTTTGCCAACACTCTTGAGTTACAAATACGCATTTTTCATGCATTTTTTTCCTTCTCTTCACGATTCATTGACACGCACTCACTCATTCTTTTTTTTTTGCCCTTCTAGTTTTTAGAATTCCGTCATGTCTAATTCGAACCGACTCACATCATATAGTTAATTTTAGTAGACGAGCAACTGCCATTGAAGAAAGAAAGAACATGAAAAGATTAGTTTAAAAAATGGGGAAAGAACAAAAACACAAGATTTATTTGAACACCCAAAAAACAATCTCTGGGTTGCATAGCACTAACATCACGAGCACAAGTCAATATTGTTCATTTTTGGAGACATCATGGATCGATTTTATCAGCTGAACTCAGGATATCCCCAACATTGAGCTTGAACCTAAGGGATCACACCTCTGGCCGACAAAGCCTCAAGAGAGCTGTGAATCCCACAGAGGACAATTCACTCTCACAATCGACCCAGCAAGTGATAACAAGCTATACAATAACAACAATATAGCTAAATATCAAGTAGGGAAAACAAGGTTTTAAAGGAAAATTACCTCTCTAGGTGGGGACTGTGAGAAGCTGAAATTGACTTTGGATTGAATAGCAAGCCTGACATCATCGCAATCGATGGTTTGCCTCCCGGCATGCTCGGAGTAAACCTGTGCATCCGTCAACACATCCACGACGTAGCGATACCATAGCTCAAGAAACTGATGGATAACGCGAGGTTCATATTCCTCAACGCCCATTGATTTCAGCAGTGACTTGACAATCTTAGCATCCCTCGGCAGATCCTCTTCTCTTTCTGCCATTGCCTTTGGATTTCCCCTAAAAGTTGATACAATTTTCAACAAATTGATGATTTGATTCCTGAACCTTAATTTCTCAGCGTACGAAGTACTAAAATTAACGAAACAAAGAAAAAAAGGATTCAAAATTCAAAAAACAAAAAACAAACGATACCCTACGGGAAGAAAGGATATGTGAAATTACCTTTGCAAAGAGATTTGGATGTTTCAGCTGCAGAGGGAGAGAGAGGCGATTAGAGCAATTAGGGATTGTAAGTTTGGTTTGAGATTGACTGAGAGTTTGAGTGAGAGAGAGAGGGGTTAAAACGGTAAGTTTTAATAAATTAATAAAAAATATTAAAAATATATATATACCGACAGACATAACCATCCGTCAGTACATAAAACACCTATACCGACGGTAATTATAAAAATCGTCGGTATACATAATATATATACCGACAAACTAACTCAACCATCAGTATAAACTATATCTTTACCGACGGTTTCTTGTCATCCGTCGGTATATCTAATGTCTACACCGACAAATATTTTAACCGTCGGTAAAAATCAAAACGTGTACCGACAATTTCTTTCTCCGTCGGTATATAGGGTATATACCGACGACTTTTGTCCGTCGGTATAAATAAGCGTAGGCATGCCTTGTATACTGATAAGTGCAGGATGATGAAACATCATGAATATGGGCAGCAACCTTAGTTGTAAGCCATTGATTGTTTCCAATCAAAATTCTTGATCTTTGTGTGCAAGTGAATACCACCTTTTGATTTGAATTCTTTGTGAAAGTGGGTTTTGATTGGGATAATGATAGTTTTGGGTTGTAAGTGAAGCAGAAGCACAAAGTGAAACTTTCAAGGCCTAATAATCGAGGCTATATAGAAAGAGGGGATCGAAACGGTTAGTTTTGGATGTAAGTGAAACAAAAACTCAAAGAGAAACGTCTATGTAGAAGTAATCGAAGAAATGAAAAGACAGAGAAAATCAAAACGGCTAATTTTGGCTAGACCACAAGGCTTCCTTGGTTATTAGATTTTTGTTTTAAGTTGATTTGAACTTAACTCAAAGTAAAAAAATGATGTAATAAATATAAAAGAGAGAATCGAAATAGCTAGTTTTGGATGTAAGTGAAACAGAAATTCAAAGAAAAACATCTATAGCGGAGTAATTGAGGAAATGAAAAGAATGAGAGAATTGAAATGGTTAGTTTTGATTTGGAGGTAGTAACTTTCTTAGATTATTAGATTTTTGTAATTTTGAGTTAATTTCAGCATAACTCAAAGTAATTTAAAACTCAAAACGTTAGTTTTGCTTAGACCACATGATTTTCGTGAGTTATCACATTTCTATTATAAGTTGATTTGAACTTGACTCAAAATATAAAAAAAATGAGGCAATGGACGAAAATAAAAAATCAAAACGGCTATTTTTGGTTAGGGCATGTGGTTTCCTTCGGTTATTAGATTACTATTTTGACTTGATTTATACTTGACAAAAAAGTAAAAAAAAACGAGGGAGTGAAAAAATAATTTATTTTGGGTATAAGTGAAACAAAAATACAAAGTAAAATTTTCAAAACAGAATAGTCGAGCCTCCTAAAACAAGAAGGAATTGAAGCTACTAGATTTGGATGTAAGTAAAACAGAAACATGAAACGAAACGTTTATAACAGAGTAAATCAAGGAGTGAAAGGGAAGAGAGAATCAAAACAAATAATTTTGAATTTAAGTGAAACAGAAACATAAAAAGAAGCGTCCACGACGGACTAATTCATGCCGTGAAAAGAAAAAAAGAATCAATACGGTTAATTTTGATTAGGCTGCGTAACTTTCTTCGATAATTAGAATTTTGTTTTGAGTTGGTTTGGACATGACTGATATTAAAACAATATTTTTTAATAAAAATGATTTTAGACTTATAGTTTTAAAATAATTTTTATTTATCTATGAAATTTTAATTTATCTGCATAAATATTTGACATTATGTCAAAGATTTTATTTTTTTTACTCATTAAATATTAGAGAGAATCTTGAAAGTTAAACTCTGACGTTTGCTCACTTTTTTTTACATTGCGTTTGGTGATCTAAGTAAAAACATTGGACTAGTGATGGCACAGGTTGGGTTTTTGTCGACCCGAAAATAATTACCATAAACTCAACTTTGATCTGACCTGCTCTATAAAATAATTAATTTTAAAGACCTTATTGTAAAAAAAATAATTTAATAGACAAAAGTATCAATAAAAATTTAATTTTAAAGATCTAATTATAAATAAAAATTAATTTTAAGGACCAAAATTACAAATATCCCTCAAAAAATATAAAGGAAATTTCACTATTAGTCTCAGATTGGATTGAATATATTCCATCCTAAACCTGACCCAACATCACCCTCAATAAAAACTTGACCCAAACCCGATTTTTTTTTACCAAATTGGACTTTTTAGGGCAAAATTTATGATCTTGTTTTTTCTTTCTTACTTTTTTGTTGATTTTTTATTAATGGAATTTCCTGGCTTAGTAAAAATATATAATAAAAATTAGAAGAAAAAACTCAATGTTTTTTTGGGTTAACTACACCGGATACTACTAAACTATAGCCCATGAGTCGAAAATATCACTGAACTTTAAAACTCTACAAAACTAGCACTGAACTTTAATATTTGAGTCGAAATTGCCACTCCACCGTTAACCGTTAACTCCCACGTTAAGTCAAAGCAACGCCGTTTTGAAGCCTAATTTGGCCCAAAACGACGTTGTTTTGCTAAAGGAAAAAAATTCGAACCATGCACTTAGGGTGGTTTGAACCCAGGACCTTTAAAAGGTAAAGCTAAGCTTAAACCATTGAATCAACATAAAATTATATAGTATTTTACCACAAATATTATATAGCTTAAACTACTTCAGATTAATTTAAATTATTTTATGAAATAAATAATATTAAAATATATTAATTATATATACTATATAAAAATAAAAGTGTATTGTTTTTATATAAATAATATTTATATTATAAATATTATATAAAAACTCTAAACTCTAAATCCTAAATCTTAAACTATAAAGCTCAAACCTCAAACCCTAAACTTTATGATTTGAGGTTTGGGATTTATAGTTTTTATATTATTTATAATATACATATATTGTTTTATGAATATTTTTTGTTTTTAAAAAAATAATATATATTTTTATTGATATATGTAAAAACAATATATTTTATATTATTTATAGAATTATTTTTTTATAAAATAATTTGGTTGAACTAAATAGATAAGTTTATATAATTTAAATAAAAATATTTTATTTTTATATTATTTATTATATAAAAATATTATTTTAAAAAATATAAATAATCCTTAAACCTTAAATCGTAAACTCTAAAGTTTAGAATTTAAGTTTGAGGGTTGGGGTTTGTGGGTTAACAATTTAGGAATTAGGGTTTTTATATATTATTAATAATATAAATATATTATTTTTATAAATATCTTGGGTTTTTTAAAAATAATATATTTATATTATTAATAATATATAAAAATAATATTTTTTTATTTATATATATGTGAAAATAATATATAAAAATAATATTTTTTATTTATATATATGTGAAAATAATATATATTTATATTTTTATATGTTAACATTATTTATTTCATAAAATAGTTTGAATTAATCTGAAGTAGTTTAAGATATATAATATTTGTGGTAAAATATTACATGATGTTATGTTGGTTCAATGGTTAAGGCTTAACTTTATCTCTTAAAGGTCTTGGGTTTAAACTACCTCAAGTGCATGGTTTTAATTTTGTTCCTCCAGCAAAATGACGTCGTTTTGGGCCAAATTAGGCTTCAAAACACCGTCGTTTTGACTTAACGGGGAGTTAATGGTTAACGATGGAGTGACAATTTCGACTCAAATATTAAAGTTCAGTGCTAGTTTTGAAGAGTTTTAAAGTTCGGTGGTATTTTGCGACTCAGAAGCTATAGTTTAGTGGTATCCGATGTAGTTAACCCATGTTTTTTAGAAAGTTAACCAACCAAGAATTAAAGTAATCATGGACAACCATGCAAGCTATCACGTACGAACGTTCTGCTATGAGGCACCTTTAGGTGTGACTAAAATAAGGCAGCCCTACACAAATGCTTGCCCGAATGGTAAGAATTTATGTTATAGTATAACAATTTGTGTAACTACACAAATTTTTACCTAATGCAAAATCTACACAAATTCTTACCAATTGATAAGAATTTATGTAGTTACACAAATTCTTACCCAATTAATAAGTATTCCGGCTCCATCTAAATTATTACCCAGTCCTACATAAATTGTAACACCCGAGTTTAGGGGTTAGGTGAAAATAATATTTTAATATTATTTGGGTTCAGTTTTATAATTTAAATAATGGTTCGGGTTTTGTTTTCAAATTAATTAATCTGATGATTGACTATGCTTTGGGATTAAACCTCAAATGGCCATGGATTATATGTCTTTGTGAATATTTCATTTCATTAAGGGCAAGATGGTCCTTGGACCTTTAAAATTTAAAACAAAATAAAACACCCCATTTACTATTCATTGTCTTCCTCTTCAAAATTCCAACGTGAAATAGAGCTCATCTTCCCCAATATACTATTCCATTTCAAAGCTCCCTCATTTCAACTCCATTTTGAAAGGTAATGACATTTTTGACTTCCCCTCATCTCCCTCTCCATAATAGTACCTTTTATTTTCATTTTCATGGAGGTTTTAGAAAATGGCATTTTGGAAAGCTTGGATTAAAGATGAAAGCTTTATGTTGTAAAATTAAATGTTTTGATTTATTATGCTTAGTTATGATGTATAGAGGTCAAATGGTATAACATATGTGAATTTCAAATGGTTTTGAGCAATTTTCGGATTTGGGTTTCAAGGGGGTTTTTGGAGGGTTTTAAAGTGGTTTTTGGGGTGGTTTAATGTGGGTTTTTGGGGGCTGGTGTTAGTATGATATATGAGGGTCACTTTGGGTGTATTTGATGGTTGTTTGGATGCTTGAAATAGAAGATTTCAGTAGGTTTTATGGGCTGCTCGGGAATTCTGTTTTGGGCTTGATTTTGAGTGTTGGATGTTTGAAAATGTTAATCCGGGTTAGTTCTGATGATGAGTTATTGATTGTGGATGTTTTTTTTTTGTGTTTGGGATTGATTAGAATCGAGTTTGGGCATCGGTGAAGCATCGGAAGTAAATCCGGGGAATTGAAGGTGGTCGCTTGCTTGGTCTTTAAGCTTGGGAGCTTAGGTGAGTGGTTAATTGTTTTACTTGGTTTTAAAATGGTTGGTTCGAGTTTATGGACTAGGTTGGGCTTGGTAGACCCACCTAAAGTTAGGATTAGGGTGGTAGCCTAATCCTAAGCTTGATCTAGAGCCTTTGGATGAACTCATTTATGTGGTTGTGTATGTCTCGTATGAAATGTGATATGAATGCTTATGTATATTGTGTTATACATGTGAGATGAGACATGACTTGTGATGCTTGAGACATGCATGATGATGGTTGTTGGTGAGTACGTGCTAAGCACGGAATTGGTTGAAATGAGTAATGTGAAATGAGTAAAATGTTGGCACTAGTATGCTTGAGTACAAATGATCGATCATTAGGATGTTAGTGTGTACACATGAGTCAAAAGTCGCGCGTGACCTTGGTGGCGTTGAGTCACCAAGGAGGAGTACGGGTTCGCTCGGAAATTGTAATTATATATAGTCGGTGATGAGTGGAATCCCATCGATGGGGCGTGAGGATGAGTGGAATCCCCTCCGCGAGACCGGTGATGAGTGTAATCCCACCGTGAGGTAATGTGGTTGTTGGATGTGAGTTCCAACGTGTCTATCCGCGTATTCGGGTCATAGCTAGGTGCCAATGTTGGTTGATAAATGTATCAATGTGTTGAGATTTATGATCTTTATTTGGATGTATAATGTGACTACTTGTGTTAAGGATTTAGAGCTTGTTGATCATGGCATTTACTTGTATATTGCTCATGTATCTTATCTTGTGGCTCTTGTGGATCCTTGGTATATTTGCGTAATGCCTTGGCTAGATCGTGCTCGGACCATGCAATGTTGAGGTTTGTTTTAAGAGCTTACCCTCACTAAGCATCATTGCTTACGCTCTCTTTGTTCAACATTGCAGATCCTTAGTTCGTGGGTTGCTTGAGCAAGTGGAGGGCCTCCAAGTGTGGTTGTTAGCCTTGAGTACTTCAAGTATGAGTTTTTAATGTTGAACATGTAATAGTTTAAGCAATGGGACATGTGTTATTTTGATGGATGATTGTTGGTTGTTTAGGAGCTTGCTTAGACTCCATGTTATCTTGCTTTTGTATGGCTTGTGTTGCCATGTTTGAATTGTATCCCATGCCTAGATTGCTTAGTATGAATGTTGGCTTTATGCCTTAGAGGTTGCCTTCATGTTAGAATATTGAAGTATGAGCTTTGAATGCTTGAATGCCATCTTGGGTCTATTGCATGATTTCCTTGATGTTTATACATGTTGGGTGCTTGTATGGCTATATAGTGGTATGTAAATGTTGTGTGAATGTTTGGTTGGGGCTAGGGAAGTCTTAAATTGCATTTAGATTCGAGTCTTGATCGTTTTGCTGAGTTTGGGAGGTTTTGCAGTGCAGGGGTATCGATACGGTTGGTCCGGTATCGATACCGCCTTCTTGTTTCAGGCCTCGTGTATCGATACGCGAGGGGGCGTATCGGTACCTTTTTGGTCACTGTAGCTACTGTCCATTTCGGTATCGATACGGGCCTCTGGTGTATCGATACCGTCATCTTAGCGTTGACTGTGGGAAGTCAACCGTTGGGGAGGGTATCGATACACTCCTTGGGTGTATCGATACGGTCTCCACGGGTTGACTTTGACCAGTTGACCTAGTCAAGGGGTATCGATACACCCCTTAGGTGTATCGATACTGCCTGCAGTTTGAGCTAAAAATTGGGCTGTAAGATGTTGGGTTGAGTTCGTTTGTTTGCCTCGTGAATGTTGTTCCGTTGTATGATCACATAGGATTAAATACTCATCTAGACAAGATTTAAAACAAAAAAAACAGGGTTGCTAACCGAGGGGGAATCTTTAAGGGGTTTTCACTCGGTTTTCCCCGTGTGGCCCACTCGTACCGGTCATCCGGCCAGACCGGGAAGAGGGGGTTACACTTGTTGGTATCAGAGCCTAAGGTTACCGAGACCTTGGGCAGGTAAGTGAGGTAAGTTCAAGTTTTTGATTAATATGCACGGTGTTTGCTTGCTTTGTAAGAATGGTTGCTTGCTTGACAAGTATGTTGATTGTTTTATTCAAAGCATGTGTGTAAGTGTCCCATTGCTACTATTACATTGGAAAAATGATTTTTAAGTGAGGGAACGTACTTGAACACTTGGAAGCCTTGCCTTGCTAACCCAGCTTGTATGTTTTGTTGTTGTGGTTGTAGTTGATATCTGTGAGAGCGATGTCTAGACCAAGAGGTAGGCCGAGAGTGGTTCGTCAGGAACCACATGTTGCGGCTCCTGTTAAGCCGGCAGTTGGTGTGGAGGCTCACATAGAAGGGCCGGTGGCCGCGGGAGTTGGCGCTTCTCCACCACCACCACCTCCTCCACCTGGAGTTGGGGGCGAGGATGGAGCCGGAGGAGATGGACCTCAAGGTGGCCAAGGTCCAGCTGGAATTGATATGACTCCGCTAGTGCAAGCGATAGCGGGAGCATTTCAGGCCGCAGTTGCGGGAGCTCAGGCTGCAGCTCAGCCTAGGTGTGACGATGCCAGTCTACCTTTGGAGAGGCTCCGTAGCTTGGGGGCCGAGGAGTTTAGGGGATCTACTCCGGAGAGGTCGGAGTTATGGTTGGAGAAGACAGTTCGTATTTTGGCTCAGATGGGTTGTGCGGGCGTACGTAGATTGGGTTGTGTGATCTCGTTGCTTCAGGGTGATGCCTACACCTGGTGGGTCACCATTACTACTGGGGTTCCAGAGGCAGATATTGACTGGGATTTCTTTGAGACCGCTTTCCGGTAAAGGTACTTGGGACCGAGGTACTTAGATGAAAAGAAGCGAGAATTTATGGCTCTTACTCAGGGAGATGCTTCTGTGACTGATTATGAGATCCGCTTTGTTCGCTTGAGTCAATATGCTCCAGAGTTGGTTCCTACTGAAGTGGAACGCTGTAACCGTTTCCGCTATGGATTGAATGAAGAGATTAAGAGGTACACGCTAGCTTCTGACTACTCAGACTTTGATGTGTTGGTCGCGAGGGCCAAGGACTTAGAGCACAGTTTGGGTTCGGCCAAACGATCTGGTGGTTCTAGTTCTGGTAAGAGGCATAACCACTTTGATGGTAGAGATGCCAAGAGACACAGAGGTGGCGGGCATCAGTTTGACCATAGACGTGGCGGTGGCCACCATAGTAGGGGCCATCAGGGCCATAGAGGAGGAGGGCGTTTGCCCGAGTGTACCCGTTGTGGGAGACAGCATGCTGGTGAGTGCTGGGGTAACTTCCATGCTTGTTGGAACTGTGGTTCGAGGGACCACTTTAGGAGGGATTGTCCGCATCAGGCGGCTCAGGCACCAAACATTGCTCAGGCTCCTGCGAGAGCGAATGATTTTCAGAGAGGCCGTGGGCGCGGTCGTGGCTACTTCCAGCCTAGGGCTAATGCACCTAGGGTAGATGCTCAGAGGAACCTTGCTCATGTTGTGGCTGTGCAGCCAGAGGCGGGAGGACCAGCGAGAGTCTATGCTCAGAGAGAGGCCGGGACCGACACTGATGTGATAGCAGGTAATTTTGAGTTACAGTCTATGTCTTTGCTTTCTTTGGTTGATTCGGGTTCTACGCATTCCTACATTTTGTGTGACCATGCACAGAAGTTAGATATCCCTGTTGAGATCTTAGATGTAGGTATGCATGTTACTAGTTCTTTTGGTGAGACAATTGTGGTTAGACGTATGTATAGGAGATGTCCACTGAAGATTCAGGGTCATGTGTTCTCAGTCGATATGATGGAACTTCCATTCTATGGTTTTGATATTATTTTGGGTATGGACTGGTTGGTTGAGCATCGGGCTAGTGTAGATTTTGCGACAAAGAGAATTTCTTTGAAACTTTCTGATGACTACGAGGTAGTGGTAGTGGGCGAGAACATTAAGTTCTTGTCTAATGTGGTGTCAGCTTTAGAGGCTCATAGGTTGATGGACTCTGGATGTGGGGCTTATTTAGCTTATGTTATGAATCCGGATATGAGTGAAGCTAGACCGAAAGATATCAGAACAGTGTGTGACTTTCCAGATGTGTTTCCTGAAGAGTTGCCGGGTTTGCCTCCTGACAGAGATGTTGAGTTTGTGATTGAGACAGTTTCAGGATCTAATCCAGTTTCGATAGCTCCGTATCGTATGGCTCCGAAGGAATTGAAAGAGTTGAAGAGTCAATTGCAAGAATTATTAGACCGTGGTTTCATTAGACCTAGTAGTTCTCCTTGGGGTGCTCCCGTGTTGTTTGTGAAGAAGAAAGATGGTAGCATGCGCATGTGTATTGACTATAGACAGTTGAATCAGTTGACTGTGAAGAACAAGTATCCGTTGCCTCGTATAGATGATTTGTTTGATCAGTTGAGAGGTGCTTCAGTGTTCTCGAAGATAGATTTGAGATTCGGGTACTATCAGTTAAAGGTGAAAGAGCGTGATGTTCCGAAGACAACTTTTAGGACTAGATATGGTCACTATGAGTTCCTTGTGATGCCATTTGGGCTCACGAATGCACCTGCAGCATTCATGGACATGATGAACAGAATTTTTAGAGACTATCTAGACCGTTTTGTAGTTGTTTTCATTGATGACATACTTGTGTACTCGAAGACAGAAGAAGAGCATGATGAGCACTTGAGATTTGTTTTACAGAGATTGTTGAGCAATCAGTTGTATGCGAAGCTTAGTAAATGTGAGTTCTGGATTCGAGAAGTTGTATTTCTTGGCCATGTTGTTTCGGCCGAAGGTATCCGAGTTGATCCATCGAAGATTGATGCGATTGTTGAGTGGAAACAACCTAAGTCCGTGACCGAGATTAGGAGTTTCCTAAGATTAGCCGGTTACTATAGGAGATTTGTTGATGGATTCTCTAGAGTAGCGACTCCTTTGACTAAATTGTTGCAAAAAGGAGTTAAGTTTGAATGGTCAGATACAAGACAGTAGGCCTTTGAGAAATTGAAAGAAGCTTTGACAAATGCTCCAGTGTTAGTGCAACCTGTTTCAGGTAAGGAGTTTGTGATTTACAGTGATGCTTCCTACGTAGGCTTAGGATGTGTTTTGATGCAAGAGAGAAGAGTTGTTGCTTATGCTTCTAGACAGTTGAAGATTCATGAGAAGAACTATCCTACTCATGATATAGAGCTAGCCGCAATTGTGTATGCATTGAAGATTTGGCGTCATTATTTGTATGGTGAGAAGTGTATAGTTTACACCGATCACAAGAGCTTGAAGTACTTGATGTTGCAGAAAGAGTTGAACTTGAGACAGAGACGATGGCTTGAGTTACTAAAAGATTATGACTTGACCATTGAGTACCACCCGGGTAAAGCCAATGTAGTAGTCGATGCCTTGAGTAGAAAAGTGGTCGTTGAGTTGAGAGCTATGTTTGCTAGATTGAGTGTGTCCGATGATGGTGGTTTGATCACCGAGTTGCAAGTGAAGCCTTCTTTGATTCAGTTGATTAGGGAGAAGCAGTTGCAAGATGTGAGTTTAGTTCCTCATGTTCAGGACATAGCCGAAGGAAGACCGACCGATTACAGTTTCAGTGGCGAGAGCTTGTTGTGCTTTAGAGATAGAATTGTTGTACTAGAAGATGTTGAGTTGAGACGTCAGATTCTGAGTGAAGCACATTCGATTCCCTTTTCTATGCATCCGGGTAGTACCAAAATGTACCGTGATTTGAAGAATGATTACTTCTGGGTTGGTTTGAAGAGAGATGTAGCCGAGTATGTGAGCCGTTGTATGGTTTGTCAGAGAGTGAAGGCAGAACATCAGGTTCCTTCAGGTTTGTTACATCCTTTGAAGATTCCAGAATGGAAATGGGAGAGGATTACCATGGATTTTGTGTCGGGGTTGCCTTTGTCTCCTTCGAAGAAGAATTCAGTTTGGGTGATTGTTGATAGGTTCACTAAGTGTGCTCACTTCTTAGCAGTGAACATTACAGATTCTTTAGACAAGTTGGCAAACTTGTACATCCGTGAGATTGTGAGGCTTCATGGAGTTCCGAAGTCTATTGTTTCAGATAGGGATCCTAGATTTACTTCGAGATTCTGGGGTTGCTTGCATAGTGCTCTAGGTAGCCGTTTGCATTTCAGCACGTCTTATCATCCTCAGTCCGATGGGCAGTCAGAGCGAGTGGTACAGATTCTTGAGGATATGCTTCGCTGTTGTGTGATTGACTTCCAGGGTTCTTGGGAGAAGCACTTACCGTTGGTTGAGTTTGCTTACAACAACAGTTATCAGTCTAGTATTCAGATGGCTCCTTATGAGGCTTTGTATGGTAGGCGATGTAGGACTCCGATTTGTTGGGCCGAGACAGGTCAGAGATTGTTACCTATGCCAGACTTGCTTAAAGGGACTACCGACAAAGTGAAGTTGATTTGTGACCGATTGAAAGTGGCTTCCGATCGTCAGAAGTCTTATGCAGATTTGAAGAGGAAAGAGGTTGAGTACTCAGTGGGTGAGAAAGTGTTTCTGAAAGTATCTCCGTGGAAGAAGGTAATGAGATTTGGCCGAAAGGGCAAGTTGAGTCCGAGGTTCATTGGTCCGTATGAGATAGTTGAATGGATTGGGCCTGTAGCTTATCGTTTGAGGTTACCTTCTGAGTTAGAAAAGATCCATGATGTCTTTCATGTGTCTATGCTTAGGAGATATAGATCGGATCCTTCTCATGTGATGCCCGTTGAGGAGATAGAGTTAAATCCGGATTTGTCCTATAATGAAGAGCCCGTTGAGATACTTGCTTATGATAGCAAGGTGTTGCGTGGCAAGATCATAGAGTTGGTCAAGGTGTTGTGGAGACATAGAGGTGTGGAAGAGGCCACGTGGGAGAGAAAAGCAGATATGGTTGAGCAGTTTCTGCATTTGTTTCCACCAGGTAATTTCGGGGACGAAATTCCTTAAATGGGGGAGAGTTGTAACACCCGGGTTTAGGGGTTAGGTGAAAATAATATTTTAATATTATTTGGGTTCGGTTTTATGATTTAAATAATGGTTCGAGTTTTGTTTTCAAATTAATTAATCTGATGATTGACTATGCTTTGGGATTAAACCCCAAATGGCCATGGATTATATGTCCTTGTGAATATTTCATTTCATTAAGGGCAAGATGGTCCTTGGACCTTTAAAATTTAAAACAAAATAAAACACCCCATTTACTATTCATTGTCTTCCTCTTCAAAATTCCAACGTGAAATAGAGCTCATCTTCCCCAATCTACTATTCCATTTCAAAGCTCCCTCATTTCAACTCCATTTTGAAAGGTAATGACATTTTTGACTTCCCCTCATCTCTCTCTCCATAAAAGTACCTTTTATTTTCATTTTCATGGAGGTTTTAGAAAATGGCATTTTGGAAAGTTTGGATTAAAGATGAAAGCTTTATGTTGTAAAATTAAATGTTTTGATTTATTATGCTTAGTTATGATGTATAGAGGTCAAATGATATAACATATGTGAATTTCAAATGGTTTTGAGCAATTTTCGGATTTGGGTTTCAAGGGGGTTTTTGGAGGGTTTTAAAGTGGTTTTTGGGGTGGTTTAATGTGGGTTTTTGGGGGCTGGTGTTAGTATGATATACGAGGGTCACTTTGGGTGTATTTGATGGTTGTTTGGATGCTTGAAATGGAAGATTTCAGTAGGTTTTATGGGCTGCTCGGGAATTCTGTTTTGGGCTTGATTTTGAGTGTTGGATGTTTGAAAATGTTAATCCGGGTTAGTTCCGATGACGAGTTATTGATTGTGGATGTTTTGTTTGTGTTTGGGATTGATTAGAATTGAGTTTGGGCATCGGTGAAGCATCGGAAGTAAATCCAGGGAATTGAAGGTGGTCGCTTGCTTGGTCTTTAAGCTTGGGAGCTTAAGTGAGTGGTTAATTGTTTTACTTGGTTTTAAAATGGTTGGTTCGAGTTTATGGACTAGGTTGGGCTTGGTAGACCCACCTAAAGTTAGGATTAGGGTGGTAGCCTAATCCTAAGCTTGATCTAGAGCCTTTGGATGAACTCATTTATGTGGTTGTGTATGTCTCGTATGAAATGTTATATGAATGCTTATGTATATTGTGTTATACATGTGAGATGAGACATGACTTGTGATGCTTGAGACATGCATGATGATGGTTGTTGGTGAGTACGTGCTAAGCACGGAATTGGTTGAAATGAGTAATGTGAAATGAGTAAAATGTTGGCACTAGTATGCTTGAGTACAAATGATCGATCATTAGGATGTTAGTGTGTACACATGAGTCAAAATTCGCGCGTGGCCTTGGTGGCGTTGAGTCACCAAGGAGGAGTACGGGTTCTCCCGGAAATTGTAATTATATATAGTCGGTGTTGAGTGGAATCCCATCGACGGGGCGTGAGGATGAGTGGAATCCCCTCCGCGAGACTGGTGATGAGTGTAATCCCACCGTGAGGTAATGTGGTTGTTGGATGTGAGTTCCAACGTGTCTATCCGCGTATTCGGGTCATAGCTAGGTGCCAATGTTGGTTGATAAATGTATCAATGTGTTGAGATTTATGATCTTTATTTGGATGTTTAATGTGACTACTTGTGTTAAGGATTTAGAGCTTGTTGATCATGGCATTTACTTGTATATTGCTCATGCATCTTATCTTGTGGCTCTTGTGGATCCTTGGTATATTTGCGTAATGCCTTGGCTAGATCGTGCTCGGACCCTGCAATGTTGAGGTTTGTTTTAAGAGCTTACCCTCACTAAGCATCATTGCTTACGCTCTCTTTGTTCAACATTGCAGATCCTTAGTTCGTGGGTTGCTTGAGCAAGTGGAGGGCCTCCAAGTGTGGTTGTTAGCCTTGAGTACTTCAAGTATGAGTTTTTAATGTTGAACATGTAATAGTTTAAGCAATGGGACATGTGTTATTTTGATGGATGATTGTTGGTTGTTTAGGAGCTTGCTTAGACTCCATGTTATCTTGCTTTTGTATGGCTTGTGTTGCCATGTTTGAATTGTATCCCATGCCTAGATTGCTTAGTATGAATGTTGGCTTCATGCCTTAGAGGTTGCCTTCATGTTAGAATATTGAAGTATGAGCTTTGAATGCTTGAATGCCATCTTGGGTCTATTGCATGATTTCCTTGATGTTTATACATGTTGGGTGCTTGTATGGCTATATAGTGGTATGTAAATGTTGTGTGAATGTTTGGTTGGGGCTAGGGAAGTCTTAAATTGCATTTAGATTCGAGTCTTGATCGTTTTGCTGAGTTTGGGAGGTTTTGCAGTGCAGGGGTATCGATACGGTTGGTCCGGTATCGATACCGCCTTCTTGTTTCAGGCCTCGTGTATCGATACGCGAGGGGGCGTATCGATACCTTTTTGGTCACTGGAGCTACTGTCCATTTCGGTATCGATACGGGCCTCTGGTGTATCGATACCGTCATCTTAGCGTTGACCGTGGGAAGTCAACCGTTGGGGAGGGTATCGATACACTCCTTGGGTGTATCGATACGGTCTCCACGGGTTGACTTTGACCAGTTGACCTAGTCAAGGGGTATCGATACACCCCTTAGGTGTATCGATACCGCCTGCAGTTTAAGCTAAAAATTGGGCTGTAAGATGTTGGGTTGAGTTCGTTTGTTTGCCTCGTGAATGTTGTTCCGTTGTATGATCACATAGGATTAAATACTCATCTAGACAAGATTTAAAACAAAAAAATAGGGTTGCTAACCGAGGGGGAATCCTTAAGGGGTTTTCACTCGGTTTTCCCCGTATGGCCCACTCGGACCGGTCATCCGGCCAGACCGGGACGAGGGGGTTATATAAATTCTTACCAAAATAGTAAGAATTTGTGTAGGGTCGTATTTTAGCTGCACCTTAGCATGTCCCTATCACGTTAGCCAGGAGCAAAGCTATAAATTAAAAGTTAAAGGGACGAGAATAAAATGTTACCATAAGAGTTATAAAAAAATTCGAAGAAAAAAAATTAAAACTATAAAGGTCAATAGTAGGATTTCATCTGTTAACTTTAAGTAAAACAAGCTTATTTTCATTTACACGTTGTACCACTAAGGTAATAACTATTTAATGATATCAAAGTAAAAAAAATAAGTTATACTTTAAAATTTTACAAAGGTCAAATGAAAAATTAAATTGTAAAGGTAAAAATATTGACGGTAAGGTGGGCTGCGGAGGCCAAGCCTATGCCAGCCCCTTGTGGCTATGCCCTTGATGTTAACTTTATTAAAATTGAGGGTAAAATACTAAAATCATCACTCAATTTTGTTCTTTGACCAATTTTGTTCTTTGACGGTATGTGATTTTCTTGAAATTATGCTTCATTTAACATTGTATATGACTAGCAAGAGGAGAATTACAATCCCTTTGTATTACCTCATACTTACTAAACATTGCTTTTGAATAGTGTCATTATTAACATTTAAGACTGAGATTTTTCCTCTTCTTCCCAAAATTGATTTTCTTACTCCCAAAATTGACCCTAACAAAGACAAATACATAGGCAATAACATGACAAAGAGCAAGCATGTAAGCGACACTTGGGCTCGATTTATGGTCTTATTTCAACCATATATCAAATTTGCAAAGCATAAGAGAACCGTATAGAAACACCCACTCTCCTTTCTAGCTTATCCATAGCTGATTTCAGTATCTCCTCATCGAAGAAGAGCTTATTAATACCAATCTTGCTGGTATGAACTTCTAAGAGAACTCTCTTGCAATGCTAAACACCACGGTACTTGCGTCAGTGTTCTTTAATTTGGGGTCGTATGCAACTATTGGAGAGGTCCAATTCCTATGCCACCAAAATCTCCTACATTGTCAAATCAACTCCTCTTCCCTGTTGATTTTACTACGAGGAAACCTTTTCATTCCTAAATCGTCACTCATGATATGATGAAGGAATGGAAAGGTTTCCTCGTAGGATAATTAACACGGAAGAGGAGTTTATTAGATTGACACGTTTTTTACTGTTAACAGACCCAAGAGACAGCTGTTAACTTCTAGAATAAACTACAGAAAAATAAAAGAAATGTAGGCCGATATTTTGAGATAAACTCATATATGGCCAAATGGGTTTTATCCCATTGTTTATATAGCCCAAAGTGGTTAACAGATCTGGTATTGAATAACCACCAGTCTGTTATACCGGCAGGCCTAACAAATACAACAAACCAACAGAATCATGGCCCACACTCAACGGCCAACAATAGGAAGGTCCAACATTCTCCCGGCTTCTCCAGCTCCCGAGATCTTCGACAGCAGCCTCAGCATTGGAACAGAACCCAGAGCTAGCACACAGCAGGTTGAACAAACACTTTCTCTCGAAACAACAGAAAGTATGACTTCGAAAGGGGCTTGGTGAAACCGTCGGCCGCCTGAAATTGAGCAGGAATGTAATTCACAAGAATTCGCTTAGCATTAACCTTTTCACGAACAAAATGCACATCGAGTTTGACATGTTTTGAACGAGCATGGAACACCGGATTGGCTGCCATGGCGATAGCAGAAGTGTTGTCACTCCACACGACCGGAGTTGCGGACAACGGAATAGCCAAATCAGTGAGCACAGTCTCAATCCACGTAACCTCAGCGACCGTGTCAGCGATGCTCCGGTATTCCGCCTCGGTGGTGGAGCGAGAGACCGACTTTTGCTTCTTGGAACTCCACGCCACCAGGCAACTATTCACATACACGCAGTAGCCCGACGTAGAGCGCCGGTCATCAAGATTACTGGCCCAGTCGGCATCGGAGTACGCCACTACATGCGACAATGATTGATCGAACGGAGAAAAAACCAAACCAAATTCAAGAGTAGCGGCCAAGTAACGGAGAATGTGCTTAACAGCATCCATATGAGATTCACAAGGTTTGTGCATAAATTGCGCAACTTTATTGACGGCAAACGTAATATCGGGGCGGGTGTGACACACATAGAGGAGGGCACCAACAATACTACGAAACAATTGAGCATCCAAGAGAGGGCTGCCGGCATCTTGAACAAGTTTCGACGAAGAAACCATTGGTGTTGGAGCGGGCTTGCATTGACTCATATTCGACTTTTTAAGAAGCTCCATGACGAATTTTCGTTGACTAAGTATAAGAGAATCATTCAAACGAATTACTTCAATTCCAAGGAAAAAGGTAAGCACACCAAGATCCTTCAATGCAAATTTTTCCTTCAACTTCAAAATAACATCTTCAACAAATTGTATGGACTGCCCGATGACTATGATGTCGTCAACATACACTATCAAGTAAGTGGCGACATCCTTATTGTCACAAACAAACAACGAGGCATCGGCTTTTGACTCGCGAAAGCCAATATGCAAAAGGTATAACCGAAGTTTGTTATACCAATTACGAGGAGCTTGCCGTAATCTATACAAGGCTTTACGAAGCCGACAAACTAGTTTATTTCCATCATCACTAGCTTGTTCGAAACCGGGTGGTTGTTGCATATAAACCTCTTCGTCAAGTTCACCATTTAGAAACGCATTGTTAACATCGACTTGCCGAAGAATCCATTTGTTAGTGACGGCCAAAGCAAGCACAATATTAAGAGTGGTGAACCGAACCACCAGACTAAACGTATCCTCAAAGTCCTGACCCGGAATTTGCGAGAACCCTTTAGCCACAAGACGCGCTTTATATCGAGACACGGAGCCATCCGGGTTACGCTTAATCCGAAATAACCACTTGCACCCAATACATTTACGATCCTTAGGCAAAACTTCAAGAGACCAAGTGCCATTAGCAACAAGAGCTGTATATTCACTGTGAACAGCCTCACGCCATTCGGGAACATCAAGTGCTTGATGAATATTGGTGTGAACAACATCAGCTAGAGTAGAAGTGAACAGTTTGGGTTTAAACACCCCACATTTGCTACGGGTGAGCATACCATGTGTATTCACTGGACCAGAAACAGCGTCAGACACAACAGGGTCCACCTCACACGAAATACCCAGAGCAGACGGGCCACCCAAAGATGAAGGTATAACTAGGGCATCAGTTAATGGACCAGAAGAGTCTGCAGGCTCATCACTACCAGCAAGCGCAACACCAGAGCCCAGCGGACAACCAACAGAGCCCGCAACACGAACTGGACCCGCACTGCTAACAGGCCGCTCCACTGTATCATGAGTAGGGCCAGCAGACATGGAGCCCATATCAGACTCAGCAGCAGACCCACTATTAGAGGGAGTTAAACCCGGTGAAGGAGCAACCACCCTAGGACTATGATTAGGATCTGCAAATGTAGCCGCATCAGGAGGTTCTGGCTCATTTACAACCGCTGTAGCCCGGACTGGTTCAGACTGAGGAACAGACGGGACAACAGGAGTGGAGACAGGAAGAGGGGCTGAATGAAATATGGAGGAGGTATTCTTAGACTGAGGCAGACAAGGTGAAACTTTACGAGCAAACGGAAACATGCCTTCATCAAACACTACATGCCGTGAGATGACAGTCTTGCCTTCAGGGGTTAAGCACTGATAACCACGATGTTGATGGCTGTATCCTAGAAATGTACATTCTTGTGACCGAAACTCCATTTTATGCTTGTTGAACGGTCGTAAGTACCGGAAACATCGACATCCGAAAACGTGCATAAACGTATAATCAGGGACACGGCCATAAAGCTTTTCGAAAGGAGAAATACCATGAAGCACTTTCGTTGGAAGACGATTAATAAGGTAGACCGCAGTCACAACCGCAAAGGCCCAGAACTGAAATGGCATTTGGCAACTTCACTGTTAGATAGTTGACAGACTAATGGAACAAATCTATTATAACCTTCACGCCGCCTGCTAGTAGCCACATACACTTTAGTAATAGAACTTTTAAATATGTAGTGTTAAATTTATTTAATTGTTTCTAATATGACCAAATTAATAAAAATGTTTAAGTTACGAGGACTAAAATTGGTATTATGTCAAGCCGTCTGTTTCAATTTTAATGGCAGAGTAATATGTTTGTCACATAATTTTAATTGAGTGACTAAATTATTACTTTTAAAAAACAAAAACTACGATTTTTGCCTATGTAAATACACGTTTAGGACACCAAAAGACCGTTCAGATCATCAAATCCATTACCGAAATAACTTTGAAGAGCTCTTGTCTATGTAAGCCATCCTTTGCAAGACAATCTGCCAAATATCATAAAACATGGCAGAATTAAACTTTGGCAGTCCTTCGAATTTGTTCTCAATCAATATTAAAACAAAGCTTCATGTTGAGAAATGAAATTTATGATAATGAATCCAACGAGTGGCTCCAATGAAAAAAAGATTAATATTCATCCTGGGGTAACACTTAAACTTGAGACACTGAAAATCTGATTCGATGTTTAATATAATGTAAATGTTCTTGTTTCATTTTTTCTACTACTAAGGTTACACCTTTCGTTTTTGCAGGGATTGAGTTTAGAAAAAAATTGTAAGTCGATCTTAAAGCAACAATTCATGCTTGATATGATATACATGTATGCATGCATGTGTGTATTAATGTATTCCATGCTTGCAGGAGGATTTCTTCCATGACAATCATGGAAAATATTCTTCACTAGTAATACTAACAAATCCTTTAAATGTGATATGGTTTCCCATCAGCTAAGTTCACACTTTCTATTGAACAATTTAATAATGAAGTCTACACTGTCTTTTTTTTTTGGAACAACAATATGATTTTATTTATGCAAAATCATACAAAGCACTACTAATAGCCTCGTTAAAAACCCCCCTAATCCTAAATGGGGGAAAAAGTACCATTAGTAGTGTCAAAACAAAAGAACAAACACGAATACAACTCAAGCCGTTACCCAAAGCCACGACTCCCGATCTACGCCCCCCTTGGCAAGGGCATCCGCCAATTGATTTCCCTCCCGGAACACATGCGAGAAACACACATTTGGCAAACACTCACAAGCGTCGTCTATCTGAAAAAACCATCGCCACAATCGCCAAGGCCGCCGTTCAACCCCTTGAATCCACGCAAGTGCCACCTTCGAATCAGATTCAATGATTATCGACTGCACCCCCTCCCACGACGATTCCCTCAACATCTTCAGCGCAAATGCTATTGCTTGAACCTCAGCCTCATTCGAGTCCGCCATTCAAATCGCCCCGGAAAACAAACCTCGGATTCGACTCTCCCAATCCCGGAGCACTCCCCCACACCCCGCCAAGCCCGGCTTACCCCGAGCTGTCCCATCTACATTGAATTTCCACACTCCTTTCCAAGGCGGTACCCACACCACATCACTACGAACCGATAGTCCCCCCGCTGCATCATTGACGCAAAGCAAAGGGCATTCCCACCATGCTGCTTCACGGATGTCCACCTTGTCAAAACGAATCTGAGTCCAATGGAACGAACGCAATTGAATTAAAAAGAACAACCCCCCAATCGGCAGCCTCTTGTCTTGAAACATTAGTTCATTACGTGCTAGCCAAATCGACCACAACACACTAGTGCATCCGATAAGCCACCATACCCGCAAGTCTCCAGAAAAGAAGCTATGGAAGCACATAACAATAAAGTCCCTTACTTGCCTCGGACGTGTCACTGCCACTCCCCACCACGCAAAGAAGCAGTCCCAAACCTTCCATGCCGTCGAGCAATGCCACAGGATGTGATCTATCGCGTCCTCGCCTGCCCCACAAAAACGGCCTAATACGGACGTTTCCCCCAACGGCAAGCCTCTAGCTAGCAGCATCGACAAAGTAGGCAGGCGATCTAGTAGGATAAACCAAATAAAACATTGCAATTTCGGCAGCACCGGTAGTCGCCACGGCCAATTCACTTCCGACATGTCCGACATTCCTAAGGATGACATTAATTTATTTAGTGCCCGTACCGAAAATTCCCCCGTTGTCTCCTGGGTCCAAATGAACCGATCCTCCACTCCATGTCTCAGCACAAAACCATGAATACACGCCAGCAAATCTCGCAGCATACCCCCCTCGAACGTCCTCAATTCTCTACGAAAACACTCACCCCAATCTGCCACTGACCGTCCCAGCACCTCTCCAACTCGCTCAAGTTTATCCATGACCAGCCCATATAAACGCGGGAAGGCGAGCTTCAGCGGTTCGGGCACACACCAGCGATCATGCCAAAAGAGTACGCTCTCCCCATTCCCTACAATCCACATGAATTGAGAAGAATTCATGAAACGTTCAACCACTTCATTTTGCTGAACATCGACCACCTGTTTCCACATGGATGACATCGACCGTGTGCTTTGCTTATGAATCCTCCAAGACAGCACCTCGGATCCATACTTTGCGGACACAATCTTCCTCCAAAGCGACCCTTCTTCAACCGCATATTTACATGCCCATTTTGCCAACAATGCTAAGTTTCGAACATGTAAGTTTATCACCCCTAACCCGCCTAAATGTTTCGGACGACAAGCCACATCCCACCCAACTCGACTCAATTTAGCTCGCTCTTCTTTACCGCCCCATAGGAAATTCCGCCGAATCCAGTCAATTTTCAGAATGATACGCTTCGGTATCATAAAAACACCCATATAATACACCGGAAGGGCCGATAACACCGAATTGACCAACACTAGCCGCCCCATAAACGAAAGTGAGTCGCGTTTCCATCCCGTTAAACGCCGGCGAAATCTCTGAATTAACGGGTCCCATAATTCCATGCCCCTGGGACTTACACCAATGAGAATTCCCAAGTATTTCAACGGCAATACCCCCTTCGGACAACCCAAGATACTGCCCACACTATCAAGAACCGAGTCATCCATCCCAACTCCTATTAGGCATGACTTATCATAATTTATTTTTAGTCCTGTTGTAAGTTCGAAGCAAGTGAGCACCCGTTTCAAGTTGCGAGCCATCTCTACCTCGCCCCGTATAAATAGCACCGTATCATCCGCATATTGTAGGTGAGACACCGATACATCCTCAACCACCAGAACACCAGAAATTAAGCCCCTTCGCTCAGCATTAATCAAATAAATATAAAGTACCTCGGCCACAATAACAAATAGCAGTGGCGAAATTGGATCACCTTGCCGCAACCCTCTCCTCATAGGAAATTCCTCCGTCGGACTGCCGTTAATCAAAACCGATAGCTCGCTGTTTCCACACATTCAGACACCCATCGACACCAAGCCTCCCCAAAACCCATTCTAGCGAGCACAATCCGCAAACAGCCCCAATTGATGCAATCATAGGCTTTAGCGAAGTCAAGTTTCAGCACATAACTACCAATCCGATCCCCCGAAGACTTCATAGAATGAATTACTTCGTTAGCTAACATGATTCCATCTAAGATTTGTCGCCCGTCAATAAACGCTGACTGTACGTCACTAATAAGATGAGGCAATACCATTTGAAGGCGACGGGCTAGACACTTGGCTAGGATTTTGTACACCGAGTTAAGCAAACAAATTGGCCGAAAATCCCCCAACATTCGAGGGTGCTCCTTCTTCGCTATCAGCACAACAAATGTCGAATTGTACCCCCGCGGTAGCCGACCCGTAGCATGAAAATCCTCCATAAAAGCCATTATGTCACCACGCACAAACTCCCAACCCTTCCGAAAAAATTCAAAAGGAAACCCATCCGGTCCCGGCACTTTAGCCCCCTCGCTACTCCATATTGCTTTTCTAACTTCATCTTCTGTAAACGGTCTTTCCAACACATCTCGTTGCTGTATCGAAATGCGTGAAAAACAGATTTCGGGCACTAAAATACCACCTTCCGGCTGCTGCCCAAAGTGCTTAGTAAATTCCGTTTTCACCAACTTTTTTAGACGCCTAATTTCCGTGATCCACTCTTCACCAAATTGTATACCCCTAATTGTATTCTGTGCTTGCCGTATTTTTGCCGCTTTGTGAAAAAAGACGTGTTTCTGTCACCTTCCGCTAGCCATAAAGCCCTCGATCTCTGGCGCCAAAGAGATTCCCTCAAACTCGCCACCTTCCATAATTGAGTGTGTAAACGCCGATATTCCACTTCCTCGGCCCTCGTTCTAGCTTTAGTACCTAGCTCATTATCACAGCACTCAATTTTCTTCGATAATTCCTCATACTCCCTATCCAAATCGCTAAATTGGGAACGGTTCCAACCCTTCAAAATCTGCTTTAGACCCTTCAATTTCAAGCGAATCGATATACTTTCAGCTCCCATAGATAATTGTTTCCACTCCTTTTATAAGCGTGGAAGATCATTCAACCAAGCATTCACGAAGCGAAACAGTTTTGGGCCACTATCCTCCACCTCGCTCACCAAGACAATAGGCGAATGGTCCGACAATCCCTTCGAAAGGTGCAACACCACTAACGCCTCAAACCTCATAATCCATCCATCCGAAACCAGAAATCTATCTAGGCGACTGCACCTCCCCTCCGGACCGAACCACGTGAACAAATTCCCTTTTATCGGAACGTTAATCAAAGCAAGCTGCTCAATAAAGCCACAGAACCTGTCCATACCCGGATATCCATTCCCCCTCCCACGCCTTTCCTCGAGACATTTAACCACATTAAAATCACCTCCCACACACCATTCGATTTGCCTATGTTGAACAATCTCCTCAATTCCCTCCAAAAAAATTACCTGTTCCGTTACCCCACAAGGCGCATAAGCCCCAATAATACCACAATCCCACTCTTCTCTTATCCATGTCCCAATGACCATAATTAAATTCTGACCCACCTCTGACTCCGAAACAAGAAAACTCGCAGGATCCCACACCATTAGGACCCCTCCCGACCGACCCTCCGAAGGAGCAAATAAAAATTTAAACGAATCGGAAAACCATAATTGACTAACTAACCTCTCTGAAATACTCTCCATCTTTGTCTCCTGAAAGAGAGCCAATCCGCATCGTTGTTGTCGTAGAACACGTCCAATAGAACGTCGTTTCGCCGCTGCCCCTAGACCCCGCACATTCCACGACAACAACCTCATAAGCTGCTATTTCGAACCCTCTCGCGCCTCCAATAATCGCGCGATATCTTGCAACACTTCGTCTTCTCTACCCGCGGTTACCGCCCCAATCAACTTACCCACTTTCGCTGTTTCCGCAGCCTCTCGAATAATTGCTTGCTTTCGACAAATAAAATCGGAATCAGACAGAGATCCGTTCGCTATTTCTATCGGTTGCTGTTGTCATTCTTCTTTATTTTTCCTCGGACGGCCACGTCCCCTTTTCACTTCTTTGGTCTTTGACGATGAGTCAACCACTTGAGGAGGGTTGAGTTCCGATAGGAGTCGAACTCTTCTCCTCTCTCCATTTACTTCAAGCACACATGCCTTGGACATTCTGCTGTCCCCGCCCAGGGTCCCAACATTTCCCTGGTCCGCGACAATAAGTGCACCATCATCAGCCGAGACAAACGCCTGCTTCTCTACCCTCCCTCCCCCAAGCGTTGTAGCATCCAATAAACAACGTTCCGCTTCAGCCGGTTGTTCCCCTAATTCCCGATTAATCAAGCCCAATGACTCCTCTTCACATCCACTATCCAGCATAAGGTATGGATGCAATTCCATCCTAGCTACTGTCTCCCTCTCCAACTCGTCCACACGTAGACTTGCTTCGCACGTCATCGACACCTCTAAATCCCTATTCAACATGACCAACTGCTCCTCTTCACTTACACTCTCCATCGATCGCACCCGAACATCCTCCCTAGCATTGTCTTCCCACATGTGATCGATATAATTCTTATCTCGAATTCTTCCATTTCTGGTTTCCACTTGATGTTCCTCCCTATCGATAGAATTCGGCACTATTGTTGCATCGGAGTCATCATCATGTGCGAATACCGAATTGGACTTCCACTCCACTTCCCCCTCCCTCAAGCTTTCCCCTTGTTCCGAACACGACCCCGTGTCAAAATTCCACTCCCTTTTCATGGCGAATCCTTCCTCAAAATCAGTGACCCTGATTAAGAAAGTCGACTCTCCCTCTTTAATTTCCACCATTTCATCAATCCGGAATACCCAGTCCGTTTCAATTAAGATTCGAGCTCGCTCGAAAGACGATGGAGCATTCGTTTCCGAATCCACACGCACTAATTCGCCCCATAAATTTGCAATATTTCGGAACGTATCATCCGACCATAAGTGAATGGGCAGACCACACAAAGAGAGCCATACTCGTCGATTTGGGATCGCCATCGACGGCGTCCATTCCATTACATTTTTCAGCCATCGCTGTAGTTTTCCGGATTCAATCGTCGACTCACGTAATTGGCAATTGTCAAACATCGGCAGTACTAGCGATCCCGACACTCGCATCACGGATAACCCCTTCAAATCCTCCCGTTTAAATTCACTAGCCAATTCCCCAATTGAGCAGGGTTTACGGCAAAATCCTATTGCACATGATTGCAATATTCTCCATTTGTCCATATCGACAATTCCCGTCGCTTGCTTAATGGTGCGTTGGGGTTTCGTCGTGGAGGATTGCCCCATATCCTCCCCTCGCCTAGATTGCTGTTTATATTCCTTTGGTCGAAACCCCTTATTGCCGTCACTTATATTGGTCGAACCTCTCTCCCCTTTTTTATGCCACTGCTCACGTCCTCCATCCCTAGCTAGCGATACCCTGATTCTCGATCCGTAAAGACGAAACCCATCAAATCGCTCAATCACTCTCTCCGCGTCCTGTTGCGATTTCATCCGTACAAAACCAAATCGGGCTCCATCTTTTGACCGCTTTGCAGGTACGAATACATCCACCACCACTCCATGGCGATCGAATTCCTGCCAAACACCCTTCCAATGTAGTTGTTCCGGGAGATTATAGACGAAGAGGGACCAAGCCCGTCCACTACCGTTGCCCCTCCGTGTAGTCGTTTCTCTTCCGCCGTCGGCTCTTGTCCCCTGCGCCGCCATTAAATATTTAATAATATTATTAGAAGTCTACACTGTCTTATACGTATAATTAACTCTGTAAAAGCTTTCATGGCGTATATATATGTATGTTTAACTTTGTAAAATATATAGATAGATAAATATACCGTATGTGATTTTCTTGAAATTATGCTTCATTTAACATTGTATATGACTAGCAAGAGGAGAATTACAATCGCTTTGTATTACCTCATACTTACTAAACATTGCTTTTGAATAGTGTTATTATTAACATTTGAGACTAAGATTTTTCCTCTTCTTCCCAAAATTGATTTTCTTACTCCCAAATTTTTTTTTGATCAGCAACTGTATGTTTTTTATTAAGAAATAAGGAAAAAACATACAGCTTGACGAAATCGCACGCCTCGTTAAAAACCTCCCTAAACCTATTGGAGGAAAAGAGTACGATACGATCCGTCGAATACAATAGGAAAAGCATATCACTTAGGGACAAGTCACAAACAAGCCATGAACGTCGAAAGTCTATCTACTCCCTCCTTCGCCAGTGCATCCGCAAAGCCATTCGCTTCCCTCGGCACGTAGCAGAATTGAATATCATATATGACTTGACAAGCTTGATCAATTACCAAAAATACCTCCCATAGTCGCCACGGTCGTTTTGCAGTCTGATTGATCCAGCTCAACGCGACTTGAGAATCCGTCTCCAATATCACACAACCCTGTCGCCATTCCTTCTCCTTTATCATTCCCAACGCAAAGGCTATCGCTCGGACCTCTGCTTCATTTGATTCCATCACGCCTATAGGGCCTGAAAATAGACCCAAGATGCGACTATCCGCATCTCGTAACACACCACCAATCCCTGTCGGACCCGGTTTTCCTCGCGCTGATCCATCCGTGTTAAATTTTAGAACATTTTGTAACGGGGGCTGCCAGCATCTTTCCCCCCTCGTCCTCTTCGGTTTGGCAGCAACCTCAATTTTAGAAGGGCATGTCCACCAAGCTGCCTCCGCTACCAGTTCTCCCCGCCTATCAGCTTTTATCCAATAATAGGATCTCAATTTCACCAAGAAACACAATTCAGCCAAGTTCCATCGTTTCCCACGGAAAATAAATTCATTCCTTGCAATCCATAAAGACCATAAAACAGCGGCAACACACGCTATCCACCACATATTCATGCATCCCTTGAACATACTATGAAAATCAAGAACGTAGAATGCATCAAAACTAACCGGTAAGGTTGAGTCCATTCCCCACCATTGTCGCATCCATAGCCAAACCGATTGCGCAAACTGACATTCATAGAGGATGTGAGCGATGCTCTCCTCTACCATCGCACACCAAGGGCATCGGCCTTGATCATCCGGCAGTGGAATCCCACGTGCTCGCAAGAAATCAGCAGTGGGTAATCTACGTAACCATGTAAACCATAGGAAAGCTTGAACTTTCGGCGGCACCAGCACCTTCCAAGCGAAGCATTCTCCAAATTCCATTTCCCCCACCTTATCGAGCATGAGCAGTTTCGATAAAGTCCCAACTGAAAAAATTCCACGCTCGTCCGGTCTCCAAATTAACATGTCCAGCTTGCCTTCCCATGCGCGAAAATTGGACACCATTTGAATTAAATCACGTAGCATTCCTAGTTCAAAAACTCGTAGCGGGCGTCTAAAAAAATCAGTCCAACGATGATGCGATAATCTGCCCTCCACCATATAGTCCCCCACCCTCGCTAATTTATCACATGCTAACGAGAATAAGCGCGGATATGTATCTTTTAAGGCCACTTGTTCAACCCACGGGTCGAACCAAAACAGAATCGATCTACCATCCCCAAGCTTCCATAAAAAACCGGTCATACCCATATGCTTTTCAACCTGTGCATCGCATGAGAGAGCTACGATTTGTCGCCATACAAGCGACATAGATGACATCTTTTTCGTGTTGAAACGCCACCATTGTGGATGTTCTCCATATTTTTCTACTATCAAGCCACGCCACAATGAATCTCTATCTTGCGCATAACGCCACACCCATTTTGATAGCATCGCCATGTTCTTAACTCGCAAATCCGCAACCCCCAAACCCCCTAATTGTTTCGGGCGACAAACTACCTCCCATCCTACTCTGCTCATCCGCCGTTCCAAACCGACACCCCCCATAGGAAAGCTCTTCGAATTTTATCAATCCTCTCAATTACCCCTCTGGGAGCGACAAATAAACCCATATAGAATATCGGTAACGACGAGAGGACTGAATTGACCAAAACCACCCGAGCTACAAAAGACAGAGAGGTCCTTTTCCATCCTGCTAATTTGCGTCGGAAATTTGCAATCACTGGTTCCCACGTAGCTATTAGTCTCGGACTTGCGCCTATTGGAAATCCCAAATAGACGAATGGAAATTCAGCTTTTCTACAACCCATTACCTCGCCTACGTTGCTGCCCAGCTCATCTCCTATGCCAATTGAGTATAAGGAACTTTTACCGAAATTAATCTTCAACCCCGAGCAAACTTGAAAACAGTGCAGAATTCGTTTCACATTTCTCGCAACTTCTAACGAGCCCTCAAAGAACAAAAGTGTGTCATCGGCAAACTGTAAATGTGTCACGGATATCCCTGCCGCTACCTGAACCCCACGAATTAGACCCCCTAATTCAGCCCTTCGCAACATCAAATGCATTGCTTCCGCGACTATCACAAAAAGCAAAGGTGATAGCGGACAGCCTTGTCGCAAGCCTCTACCCATTCTGAATTCCTTGGTGGCATTACCGTTGATAAGCATCGACAACCTGACTGAACTGATACATTCCTGAATCCATTTTCTTCATGTGTCACAGAATCCCATTCTTCCTAACACCTCATCCAAAAAACACCAGCTCACGCAGTCATACGCCTTGGCAAAATCAAGTTTCAATAAAAAACCACATGCACCCCGTTGTCGTAAGGAATGCACCACCTCAAATGCTAGGAGTACTCCATCCACCAATTGTCGACCCTTTATAAACGCTGATTGGGTATCACTTATTAAATCTGCCAATACCGCTTGCAATCGAGTCGCAAGGCATTTTGCCAAAATTTTGTAAACTGAGTTTACTAAACATATCGGCCTATATTCGCCAAGGGTCGTGGGAGATGTTACCTTAGGAATTAACACGATGAATGTGCAGTTCACATCCTTAGGTAGCCGCCCACTTGCATGGAAATTTTCAAAGAAACGTAGAATATCAGCATTGATCACCTCCCACCCCTTCTTATAAAAATCCAGCGTAAATCCATCCGGGCCCGGTGCCTTCGAACCATCACAACCTCTCACTATTCCGTGTATTTCTGCCAAAGAGAATGTCGCCACCAAATTCCCCCTAGCTGTCTGCGATAGCTTTCTAAAACCCCCTCGAATTGCCATACGCATTCCCTCTTATCACGAGAGAAATGCTTCATGAAAAATTGAACTACGTGGCGTCGCATAAGTGATGGCGAATTGATCCAATTGTCATTAACCATAAATCCTGGAATATAATTTCTTGCCGCTCTCAGCTTAGCGGATCGATGAAAATAGGCTGTGTTTCGATCTCCCAGACGCAGCCATGTCACTCTTGATTTTTGTCTCCACATCGCTTCCTTATGTCTCATAGCTTTCCACATAGCCTGTAACCATCGTCGCCTTTCCGCCTCTATCTCCTCATCAATACTAGATGTAGAAATTGCTGAATCCGCCCGGTCAATTTTATCTTGCAACTCTGATATTATCTCATTTACATCCCCAAAGCTGTCCCTATTCCATTGTTTCAAAAATGCCTTCAAATGTCGTAGTTTCACCATAATATTTATCGTGCCAATGTCCAATTCAGTTAGCCGAATCCATTCCTCAATAATTTGCCTCATGTGATATATGCCCTCCATCCAACAATTAAAGAATCAGAACGGGCGGGGACCTCAATCGTTTTCATCGCATTTCAACAATAAAGGCGTGTGGTCGGATACACCCCGTGCTAGCGCCACTTGCTGGATTGAGCTGAAAGCATCCATCCATCTTGACGATATCAAAAATCTGTCAATTCGGCTACATCTTTTCTTTGGGCCAAACCATGTATAACGTTTGCCTAAGAGTGGTAAATCCATCAGACCTGCTTGTAGAACAAAATCACCAAACGCTTCCATCTCCATATTCATGTCCGATGTACCAATTCTATCCGACTCGTGTAATATGGCATTAAAATCTCCCGCTATGCACCACGGGCCTTCTTGTTCACTGATCTTACTCAAAATCGCCGTCCATACAGCTTGTTGCCCTTCCAATTCGGACGGTGCATATACCACTACCAAACCACAGCTTAGATCATCATGTAACCATCTACCTCTCATCATAATGAAATTACGTTCAATCACTACCACATCTAAATTAAATTTACTCACCTCCCATGTCACTATAATACCGCCCGACGCACCAATTGATGGCGCGATCACTGATTCGTAGTTATCGCTTCCCCATGGATTTGCTAGCCACGATTTCGGACACTCCTCCATCTTTGTTTCTTGTAACATTGCCATATCCGCATCATTTTTCCTTATTACATCTCGAACAAACCGACGTTTAGCACTTCCTCCCAAGCCCCTCACATTCCATGATAATATTTTCATGAGTCACAAACCGCGCCGATCGCCACTAATTACTTTTGATATGTCTCGGATAATTTCTTCTTCCCGGCCGTTGGAATTTACCCCAATCAGAGAGCCCCGTTTCACCGTTTCAATCGCTTCTATTTCAATATTGTTTGCTGCCTGACCGTCGTCTCCTTCTCCCCCCGTATTCGATAGTACTTGGTTGGTCTTGTGTAATCGGTTAATCTTCTTTTTTCTAGAAATCCGACACCCTTCCAAATTTCCCCCTACAAACCGTCGAATCTTGCAATAAGCCTGACCCACCTGGACAATTTCTGTTTTACTCAAGTCTGATTGTGCAATTGTCGAAAAGATAATAGGATAATGGTTTAATTTAGAATTTAATTTTGAATTAAATTCTGAATTATCTTCCCTTTGTAAATTAGACTCCTGATCATTTGAATCACTTGCTTTAGAATTAGCAATTCCCGCTATATCCAAACTCTTGCAAATTTGAATGTCTCCTATTCCTGCAGGACTCTTATCACCACCGTCCTTCTCCCCACTCAGACCTCTTTCCGCCGTGTCCAATAACCGTGCCGGTGAACTCGTCGTTGGCCTGTCCGGCGATTGAGACGAGTTGTTTGATGCCCTTTGTTCGTCGTTGCCATTCTGATCAGACTGTCGTTCTACATTTGTTTTTTCGTATTGATCTCCTTGTGGCCCTTCCCATGCTTCATTTGCAAGCCATAACACCGAATTTGTATTTTCTTTTATGTTTTCTGCATCCTCTCCGTTTCCCACTGTTGTATGCGGTAGTGAATTATTTTCACTACTACCTTCTTCGTCCGTCGAATCTAACTCCCCGCAATCGCATTCCACCGTGGGGGAGGTGCCATCCATCTCTAACACTCGGATGTTATATGTTTCCCCCTCAAAACGAACTTCAATGTGTTCTTCAATCCGGTTGAATTGGGATGTTTCGACCATAATTCTACCACAATCAAATGAAGATGGTGTTTCCGTGTCATCATCCATTCGAATAAAAACACCCCAGAGACTTGCAATGTTCATGAATGTCCGTTTGTGCCATAGGTGTATCGGGAGGCCGATTATCGACATCCAAATCCGTCGCGATTCCACTTTGATCGTTGGAGACCATTCTTCTACCTTTGCGAAACATTCTTTCACCCGGTCAAGATGCATGATTTTGTCGCGGACGGCTGCCGATGTACACATTAGCAATATCATTGCTCCGGATAAACGCATGATCGAGAAACCATCGTGTTTGTCTACCTCCAACCTTTCCGCTAGGGTCTTTATGCTACATGGATTTTGGCACCAACCCACCGCACACCATCGCAATATTGCCCATTTGTCTTCATCCACTATCCCTACTACTTGCGATTTATTTTGTTTCACTTCGTTTCTCATTGCCGTTTCTGATTTTCTTGATTCCTCATTGTCCTTCTTCTCATGTTGTTCTATGTTTCTTCCTTTCTTACTGTGCCACTCCGTTTTGCCCTTCCACGCCATAGCAACTCTCAATCTGCCGCTGTATATCCATTTGCCGTTTAATCTCTCTATCACCCTGTTTGCATCTTCCTTCGACGCCATTCTAACGAACCCAAACCTCTGTCCATCCCTGGCCCTTTTTGTTCGGTATGAAGGCATCTTTTACAATTCCATGTCTGTCACACACTTGCCACAATCCTTTCCAGTGGATTGTCCGAGAGAGACCACTGATGAATAAAGTCCAAACTTGCTAATTTTTCTGATCTCGTTGCACCGTCCTGCTACCTGTATGTGATTCACTGTTCCGGTCGGTGCTATTTTCCTGTTCGGCGGCGAGGCGTTTCCAAATTCCCTTTGAGAGCATTTTCAGGCCGATACTAGGAGCTGTATTGACCTTAAATTAACCTTAGCTTGGCGGGATTCAATCCCAAGTTCTTCTTAGTTAAGTGGCATGTGATTGCCACTAAACCAACAACCTATTCGTGGTCTTACTCCCAAAATTGACCCTAACACAAACAAATACATAGGCAATAACCTGACAAAGAGCAAGCATGTAAGCGACACTTGGGCTTGATTCATGGTCTCATTTCAACTACATATCAAATTTGCAAAGTAGAAGAGAACTGTATAGAAACACTCACTCTCCTTTCTAGCTTATCCATAGCTGATTTCGAGTATCTCCTCATCAAAGAAAAGCTTATCATTACCAATCTTGTTGGTATGAACTTCTAAGAGAACTCACTTGCATTTCTAAACACCACGGTACTTGCGTCAGTGTTCTCTAATTTGGGGTCGTATGCAGCTATTGGAGAGGTCCAATTCATATGCCACTAAAACCTCCTACATTGCCAAATCAACTCCTTTTCCCTGTTAATTATACTACGAGGAAACCTTTTCATTCCTAAATCGTCATTCATGATATGATGAAGGAATGGAAATGTTTCCTCGTAGGATAATTAACACGTAAGATGAATTAATTTGGAAAAGTAGGAGAGTTTGGTGGGGTAGAAATTTGGATTCTCCAAGAGCTGCATATGAATTGGAATTAAAGAACACTAACACGAGTATCATGGTGTTTAGCAATGCAAGAGAAGAATTCTCTTAGAAGTTCATACCATCAAGATTGGTAATGATAAGCTCTTCTTCGATGGAGAGATACTCGAAATCAGCAATGGATAAGCTAGAAAGGAGAATGGGTGTTTCTATACAGTTCTCTTATGCATTGCAAATTTGACATATGGTTGAAATGAGACCATGAGTCTTGCCCAAGTGTCGCTTACATGCTTGCTCTTTGTCAGGTTATTGCCTATGCATCTGTCTGTGTTATGGTCAATTTTGGGAGTAAGAAAATTAATTTGGAAGAACATGAAAAAAACTCTTAGTCTTAAATGTTAATAATGATATTATTCAAAATCAATGCTTAGCAAGTATTAGGTAATGCAAAGCAATTGCAATTCTTCTCCGACTAGCCATACACAATGTCAAAAAGAAACACATTTTTCAAAAAACCCACACACTATATATCTATGTACGTATATATTTTAAAATTTCAATTATAAATATATATACACATAGGAAAACTTTTACAGAGTTAATCATACATATAAGACATCACACGCTTCATAACTGAATTATTCAATTGAAAGTGTGAACTTAGCTAATGGGAAATCTTATAACATTGAAAGGAGTTGTTGGTTTTAAACAGTGAAGAATCTTTTCCAAGACTGTTATGGAGGAAATCCTCCTGCAAGCAACACATACATTGATACACACATGCATGCATACATGTATACTAGATCTAGCATGAATTGATACTTTAAAATTGACTTACAATTCTTTTGTTGAATTCAATCCTTGCAACAATGGAAGGGGTAACCCTGGCTGTAGAAGAAACATAAACAAGAACATTTATATTATATTAAACTTGGAATCAAATATAAGTTAATTGTAGCCTCTAGGTCGAACAAAATTTGCCTTATATAGCGAAAAGTGAAGGATCGGCTACGGTTGAAACATCATGAATAATTTATGGGCGGATAGACTGGGATGTAAGTGAAGTAGAAGCACAAAATGAAACTTTCAAGGCAGAATAATTGAGGCTATAGAAATAAGAGGGAGTTGAAATGGCTAGGTTTGGATGGAATTGAAACATAAGCACAAAAATGAACGTCTAGATCGGAGTAGTTGAATTGAATACTTTGCGAAAGTGGGTTTTAATTGTGGAAATGGGAGACTGGGGATGTAAGTGAAGCAGAAGAACAAAGTGAAAATTTCAAGGCAGAACAATCGAGGCTATAAAAGCAAGAGAGGATCAAAACAATTAGTTTTGGATGTAAATGAAGCAGAAGAATAATGTGAAACTTTCAAGGCGAAATAATCGAGGCTATAAAAGCGAAAGCTAAACGAAACAACTAGTTTTGGATATAAGTGAAACAGAAATATAAAAAGAAATGTTCATGGCGGAGTAATTGAGGCAATAAAAAGATAAGGGGAATCGTAAAGGCTGATTTTGGTTAGGTCGCGTGACTTCCTTCAATTATTAGGTTTTTGTTTTGAGTTGGTTTGAACGGATGTAAGTGAAGTAGAAGCACATATTGAACTTTCAAGGTGGAATAATCGAGGCTATAAAAGCAAGAGGAAACCGAAACAACTAGTTTTGGATGTAAGTGAAGCAAAAATATGAAAAGAAACGTCCACAGTGGTGTAATCCAGGAAATAAAAAGAAAAAGGAATTTGAAACGACTAGTTTTGGTTAGGCCACGTGATTTCCTTTGGAATTAAAATTTTGTTTTGAGTTTGTTTGAACGGATGTAAGTGAAGCAAAAACATAAACTGAATTTTTCAAGGCGGAATAATCGAAGCCATAAAAGTAAAAGAAAATCGAAACAATTAGCTTTTGATGCAAATGAACAGAAATATAAAAAGAAACATCTATGACGAAGTAATTGAGACAATAAAAAGAAAGAAGGAATCGAAACAATTAATTTTGGTCTCAACTTGATTGATAATAGAAAACTCAATAGAAAATGATTTTGAACTTGTGATTTTAAGATGATTTTTTATTTGCCTTATGATATTTTAATTAATTATGGATAAATATTTGGCATTACGTCAAAGATTATTACTTGTTACTCATTAAATTAAGTATTAGAGAGCATCTCCAAACTTCAACTCTAACGTTTCAGTCCTTACGTTTTTCTTGCATTGCGTTATCTCTTGGTCTAATTAAAGGAAGTCATGTGGCCTAACTAAAATCAAAGAATAAAAATCTTGTCTCTTTTTTTAATAGAAATTTTTCATTTGTTTTCGGTGCCTCACACTAAAAAATATGTTTAGGGGTTAGAATTAAGGTTTTAGGTAAGGGTTTATGTTTAGAGTTTAGAGAATTTGGGGTGAGTGATTTTTTAGTGTTTAGGGTTTAAGATTTAGAATCTAGGGTTAAGACTTAGAATTTAATTTTTAGTGTTGGGGCATAGATAGAAAGGGGCAAATGATTTTTGTCCCTTTTTTGCGCACCTATTCATGCCCTAAGCTAAAAAATAGTTTAGGGTTTAGAATTAAGGTTTAGGGAATTTAAGGTATAATATATTTTTAAGGTTTATGATTTAGGGTTAAAACTTATAATTTAATTTTTTAGGGTTGAAGTATTGAGAGGGGCATAGGGTTTTGGGGCATAGAAAGGGACAGAGAATTTGGGGTATAATGTATTATATGTTCATACGTATTCTTAACCATTTGACAATGCGCATACACCTTGCAGACAAAGCGGTTTGAACCTCATTCGCCTAAAATGAACATCATCCGCTTTTTCACTGGGACCACTTGTTGAGTTCGGTGTTGGGGCATAATTATATTTCTTGAAAATTTAAAATTTTGTATATTATAAGTATTTTAATATTTTTTATTGATACTCTAATTTTGTACTCCTAAAATTTTATAATTTTACATCCTTAAAATTTTAATATAATTTAATAAAAAAATAACACCCTGACATAAAATTTTCATTTTCGGACTAGTGTTGGCAGTTGAGTAAATACATGAATACTTTGCAAATGTGGGTTTTGATTGGGATAATGAGAGATTGGGGATGTATGTGAACAATGTGAAACTTTTAAGATAGAATAATCATGGTATGAAATCAAAATGAAATTCAAACCGTTGGTTTTAATGTAAGTGAAACAGAAGCATAGAAAGAAACATTCATGGCAGAGAAAAACATAAAATTCTACGTTCGTCCTGTTATTTTCAAACTAGTTTTACAGTTCAGTAAATACATGAACAGAGAAAAATATATTTCTCTGTTTAATGGATCATTTTTTATCTCGGTGAATAATAATTTTGTTAATGAAAACCACGACAACATCAACACGGAAATGACACCTTATCACTTTTGGAATGGCCAATTGTAAAAAAAGAAGGCACTCGTAGTTCGCTTGGTGGCCGCTTTTGGAATGTCTAAACTACTTGTAATCTTTCAAATATTTAAACTTGAGGCACTGAAAATTTGATTCGATGTTCAATATAATGTAAATGTTCTCGTTTTTTTCCTACGGCTAGGGTCACCCCTTTCATTGTTGCAAGGATTGAATTCAACAAAAGAATTGTAAGTCAGTTTTAAAATAGTAATTCATGCGTCATCTAATATACATGTATGCATGCATGTGTGTATGTATATATTCCTTGCTTGCAGGAGGATTTCTTCCATGACTGTGATGGAAATGATTCTTCACTCGCAATACCAACAACTCCTTTCAATGTTATAAGATTTCCCATCAACTAAGTTTACGATTTCCATTCCATAATTCAATGTTATAACATCGAAAGGAGTCGTTGGATTTCACCGGTGAAGAATCTTTTCCATGACAGTCATGGAAGAAATCCTCCTGCAAGCAAGAAATACATTGATACACACATGCATGCATACATGTATATTAGATCTAGCATGAATTACTACTTTAAAACTGACTTACAATTCTTTTGCTGAATTCAGTCCTTGCAACAATGGAAGGGGTCAGCCTAGCTGTAGAAGAAACATAAACAAGAACATTTATATTATATTAAACTTGGAATCAAATATATATGTTGAATTCAATCCTTGTAACCTCTTGCTCGAACAAAATTTGCCTTGTATACTGATAAGTGCAGGATGATGAAACATCATGAATATGGGCAGCAACCTTAGTTGTAAGCCATTGATTGTTTCCAATCAAAATTCTTGATCTTTGTGTGCAAGTGAATACCACCTTTTGATTTGAATTCTTTGTGAAAGTGGGTTTTGATTGGGATAATGATAGTTTTGGGTTGTAAGTGAAGCAGAAGCACAAAGTGAAACTTTCAAGGCCTAATAATCGAGGCTATATAGAAAGAGGGGATCGAAACGGCTAGTTTTGGATGTAAGTGAAACAAAAACTCAAAGAGAAACGTCTATGTAGAAGTAATCGAAGAAATGAAAAGAAAGAGAAAATCAAAACGGCTAATTTTGGCTAGACCACAAGGCTTCCTTGGTTATTAGATTTTTGTTTTGAGTTGATTTGAACTTAACTCAAAGTAAAAAAATGATGTAATAAATATAAACTAGAGAATCGAAATAGCTAGTTTTGGATGTAAGTGAAACAGAAATTCAAAGAAAAACATCTATAGCGGAGTAATTGAGGAAATGAAAAGAATGAGAGAATTGAAATGGTTAGTTTTGATTTGGAGGTAGTAACTTTCTTAGATTATTAGATTTTTGTAATTTTGAGCTAATTTCAGCATAACTCAAAGTAATTTAAAACTCAAAACGCTAGTTTTGCTTAGACCACATGGTTTTCGTGAGTTATCACATTTCTATTATAAGTTGATTTGAACTTGACTCAAAATATAAAAAAAAATGAGGCAATGGACGAAAATAAAGAATCAAAACGGCTATTTTTGGTTAGGGCATGTGGTTTCCTTGGGTTATTAGATTACTATTTTGACTTGATTTATACTTGACAAAAAAGTAAAAAAAAAAGAGGGAGTGAAAAAATAATTTATTTTGGGTATAAGTGAAACAGAAATACAAAGTAAAATTTTCAAAACAGAATAGTCGAGCCTCCTAAAACAAGAAGGAACTGAAGCTACTAGATTTGGATGTAAGTGAAACAGAAACATGAAACGAAACGTTTATAACAGAGTAAATCAAGGAGTGAAAGGGAAGAGAGAATCAAAACAACTAATTTTGGATTTAAGTGAAACAGAAACATAAAAAGAAGCGTCCACGACGGACTAATTCATGCCGTGAAAAGAAAAAAAGAATCAAAACGGTTAATTTTGATTAGGCTGCGTAACTTTCTTCGATAATTAGAATTTTGTTTTGAGTTGGTTTGGACATGACTGAAATTAAAACAATATTTTTTTTAATAAAAATGATTTTAGACTTATGGTTTTAAAATAATTTTAATTTATCTGCATAAATATTTGACATTATGTCAAAGATTTTATTTTTTTTACTCATTAAATATTAGAGAGAATCTTGAAAGTTAAACTCTGACGTTTGCTCACTTTTTTTTACATTGCGTTTGGTGATCTAAGTAAAAACATTGGACTAGTGATGGCACAGGTTGGGTGACAAGTCGTCGTTAACCGGTCAAAATAAATATAAATTAATCCTCTTTCAACAATAAACAAATAAAGAAATTGAACAAGTATAGGGAAAGAGGGTCGATCCGCAGGGAGATTAGCTGGAATTGTTGACTTGAATTTGTTGAATCCGAAATCCCAGGAATGTCTGAAAAAGCAAATAAATAAAAGAAGGGGTGATATGATTTGTGATGAAGTAATAAAATAGAGAAAAAGAACTAAAAGTAATTAAGAAAAACCAAGGGTGTAAATCAGCCTCGAACCAGCTCCTTCAATTCTTTCGATCATTGAAATAGATTTTTATTTCGGGGATCATGTCGGTTACAGTCTACGAGGCCCAACCCGTCGTAACTTGTTCTTCTCTCGAATAACCAATCCTCCCAAGTCTATCTTCAAAAGATGGTTCTTAAATAAATCAACCACGACTATCGCCGTTAAAGTATTTAGAATAAAACAGGAAAAACCCGACTCAGAAATTGTCTAAAAGTAGAATCGCTTCTGATTTTATCTTTCCTTAGCGGACCGCCGCTAAGAGTGTTCATAGGAAGTCAAAATTTGCCACAGGCCGATCCTTCCTCCCAACTATGTTTTTAAGCGAATTCAGACCAAAGGGCCCTTTTTGATTTGAAAAACGTTTAAAAGACTTTAGTAAGGCCGATTGCCAAACTATCTAAGCAGAAAGATAAAAATGATTTCCCCAAAAGTATTTAAGCAAGTTCAATTCTCACGAATCGAATTGACTTGGCTGGTTCTTGGCTTAAGAAATTTAGCTAAGCATAATATTGATTATCATGCTTAACTTGGTTTTTGGAAAATAATTAAATAACATAAAATAAATGAAAACAAGAAATTAAAGGAAAATGAACTTGAATTAAAACTAAAAAGTGTTTACAAAGATAAAAAATAAAATGATTGATGGATGGATGTAAGCCTTTACCAAGGGTGGTATTTATAGGCTTTACAAAGATAAGAGATAGGAAATAATTCAAATTCAAATGTTTGATTAAAATTCAAAAATAAAACTAATATGGATAAAAGCTGATAAGTCTGATCGGATTCTTCTTCCGGAACATTCCAGGAGCTTCTAGAAGTTGCCACGTCACTGCCACGTCACTGCTATGTCACTGCCACGTCAGATGCGTCGTGCCTGGTGTCGTGCCCATGATGCCAGTCATGACAGAATAATAAAAAAAACTGCAGAAATGCTCCATTTTCACTGCTATTTCCAGAGTTGGACCCCTGCACAAAATGTAATGGAAACAGTATGTATTAAGCAGCAAGAAGTCACAAAACTTAGAAAATTAGCAAGTGAAATATGTCACATTTGAGAACTCATCAAATTCCCCCTCACTTGTCTCATACTTGTCCTCAAGTATGTCCGAAATAACATAAACCCAAGAATGCATTTTTCAAGCCATTACAAGCATCAAACAGAATTATAAGAGTTCTAGCACAAAAGGAGGTTCATGAAAGAAACATAATCAAAACCAAGTAAACACAAGCAAAGAGCAGCTCTTGTCCTTTTCAATTACCTATCAAGCATTAACCAAACCTCAGCCTAGTCCTAATCCTCACCAAGATACACTCAAGAGCACTCAAAGTGTTTTAAAGGTAAATTTGAAGCAGAAACACTCAAAGTCATGCATGAACAAAGGTTTCCATAAGCTTGTAACAAGTTCAATTCTCCACTACTTTTATTAGAATCGAGGTGCAAAAATCATTAGGTCTTTTATTCAAGGTGTAATGTGGGTTTAGAAAAAAAAAGAGTAGAAAGATGGAAAGAAAAGGCAAAAGAAGATGATCTATGCAAGAAGTTTCAAACAATAAGCAACGAAGACAAAAGAGGAGTTAAAAATGGGCAAGCAAACACATTTTTTTTCTTTTTTTTCTTTTTTTTTCTTTTTTCGAAACTGTTTTTTTTTTCTCTCTTTTTTTTCGAAGCAATTGCTTCTTTTTATTCTTCTTTTTCAATTTTTTTCTGAAAAATTCTGCCCTTATTCGAATTGCAGCCCCTTTTTGTCTAGAAATACAGTTCTAGCATTTGATCAATCAAAAAGTTTGGTTGAGGGTTAAGCCAAAAAAATGGGGTGTAAGGCTAACAAAAGGCTCACTAGGCGATGAGAAATGGTAAATTAAAATGAAAGGGAGAAAATGGTTAAAGCCTAATGCCTAAATCATTTTAAAGCACCTCGTTCTTAGTGTAGTCTCAAATTGTAAGCAAGCCACAAGTTCTAGATTCCTAAAATTCAAGATGACACTCTCAAGCAAAATAAATGAGCATAATATGAAGAATGCATGCTCAAGGCTCAAAGTCTCACAAAATTTGGCTAAGTTTGATTAAGCTAGGCGAGAAATCTAATCAACACAATCAAGAGTAATTAAAAGAGAATGCCAAGCTGCAGATTACCCATATCATTTGATATATAAAAATGTTCCAATTCAATCACTCCTAAGTATTTGAGCAAGTATAATATGCTAGATAACATGAAATGGCAAGAGAAGTTCAACTCAAGTTCAGTCAAAGTTAGACATATCATCAAACAAGCATAGGACAAGTGTTGTTGTACCCCCCCCCCCTCACTTAAATGAATTGCCCCAATTCAGAAATAAAATAGGAAAAGTTAAGGCAAAGAGGGGTAAAGGAAACTCCCCGTTATCAACGATGATTGCGGCCACGTCCGCGGCCGCGCCCAGGACGTAGGTAAGAGAGGATTTCAGAAATGTTGTCCTCTAATGCGTGAAGACGGGCAGCAAAATCCGGAACATCTTGAGAGGGCTGCTCTTGGGGAGGAGGGGAATAAGGGGCACGTGGTGCGTTTCTGCGAGTGAAAACCCTCCTTGTCCGTGGCGTTAAAATACCCGGTGGATTGAAGAAGGGTGCATCCGGTGGTCCATGAGTAAACCCATGGAGTCCGAGCAACGCTCATCTAAAGCATCCATAGAAAAAGCGTAAGTGAAGTGCTCAATGTCAAAATTAGCTATTCTAGATGCAAGGTGAGTAATTAAAGGACCAAGGATTAAAGGACGATTATACCGGATGACGACTTTGAACTGACGGGCTAACCAAAATCCTAAGTTAACCTTCTTACCCGAATGCATACACCAGAGGAAGAATAGTTCAGTCTTACTTAAAGTGGCAGAAGCATCGTTACGTCCAGAAAAATTGTAGGCAAGGAAACGATGAACATAACGGAGCCCGGGATCTTGAAGCGCAATAGCCTTAGTAGAACGAGGATCGAAGGCTATGTCTGTTTGTCCGGATAGCTCAAAATAAGCAGCATTCTCATCAAAATCTGCAGGAATCTCAAACAATGCTGTTAGATAATCGGGGTTTGTGACGTTAGTCACAAAACCCATAGCTAAATTAAATTCATTAACAGACATAGCAAAATTTTGACCACATAACCGAAATCTGATAATAGCAGGGGAGTCGGGCGTAATGTAACTAGTTTCGGCAAAAGAAAATGTGGAGTAGAATTCAAAGACCAACTCATAAAACGTTCCACATTTTATTTCAGAATAAGCAGTCCATCCGATAGCATCAAAATAATGTGCAACAGAGTCAGAGATATTCAAATTGACAATAGTATGATGGGGGATGAATTTGCAAACCCGAAAAGGCCTATGCCGGATACTCTGAAATTGGTCGAGCTGATCGGCAGAAAAGACGAGGAATCCTTTGAGCTCTTCTTCTGCTGGTACGGCATATTTACGCCCACGCCTGTTTCTTTCAGGATTTTCGGTACCTCCTCTGGGCGGAGAGGGAAAGGATGATGCACTAGAGTGCTCGCCATAATTTGCAGAGGTCCGGTGATCGTGATGGAAACCGAATTCAGCCGAGAAGTCCTCTGTGTATCCGAAAGAAGGATGATACATTAGTAACGGTTGAGTAAAAATAGGGGTAGAATTTACCTCAGGATGTTGCTCTGGTTCGGCAGAGTGCATGGAAAAGGAAGGGTCTGTGGACTCCCTCTGTTGGGTATGGAACGAACGCTGCCGAGAGGGTGTGGACGAGTCCACAGTGGGCATTGAATAAAATGACGGCGACGGAGACCGTGGGGATGGCGGACGGCGGCTGGTGCTCGGGCCGGTGACGCTGTGGTGCGAACGGTGGCTGACGGTCGGGGAGGGAGGCAAAGGAATCGCGGTCGTCTGGGGAATAGGACTTTCAGCCGGCGGAGTGGTGGCTTGTCGGTGACGGCCTCCGCGGCGAGGAGGAGGAGGTGCGGCGGAAGGCTCGGATTCGCTGCTTATTTCCATAAACTGGGGCGGTTGAAAACGGCGCCGTCCGCCGATAACCATCGGTGGTTCTTGGGGGAGGCGGCGGGCTTGTTGCCTTGTGCGCGGCATTATGGGTCGACGGCGGTGGGGGCTTGAAAAATCCGGCTGAGGTTTGTTTTGTGGGGTGAGGTTTGCTAGGGTTTAATTGTTTTACGCGGAAGGGAAAGGAAAGGGAAGAGGGGGGAAAATTAGGGAAAAATCTGATGGTGTGCAAAGGATAAGGGGTGGGGCTATTGTGCACCGCTCATTACGCGTGCTAAAAAGCACCGCGTTTAATGAAACGGTGCACTTTGATGGGGGAATGAATTGCCCTGCTCTTGGTCGACAGAAAAACCTGCAATGAGAGAAAAAAAAATTCGATCAGTATACTGGAACAAGGAGAAAATAAAAAGAATAAAAATGATAAATAAATAAAAACAAAAAAAACAATGGGTTACCTCCCATTTAGCGCTTTGTTTATTGTCGTTAAGCTCGACCAATTCGATGCTCAGAGTCTCGGTTCTTCGAGGATAATTTCCTCAATGTGTTCGATGGGTGGGCTTTCGAAGAATGGTTTGAGTCGCTGTCCATTTACTTTAAATCGTGCACCCGAGCTATCTTCGATTTCCACGGCTCCATGAGGGAAGGTATTGACTACGGTAAATGGTCCGCTCCACTTAGACTTAAGTTTTCCTGCAAAAATTTTCAACTTCGAGTTAAATAGGAGAACCTTTTGTCCAATTAAAAATGATTTAAATGAAATGTGTTTGTCATGAAATGCTTTAGTTTGTTCTTTGTAACGCTGTGCGCTATCGTAAGCGTTTCGGCGAATCTCCTCTAGTTCTTGGATATGGAGTTTCCGTGTTTCGCCAACAGCGCTCATCTCCATATTACATTCTTTAACCGCCCAAAATGCTCTATGTTCAAGTTCGACCGGGAGATGACAAGGTTTACCAAAGACAAGGCGGTAAGGTGACATGCCGATAGGTCCTTTGTAGGCGGTCCGATATGCCCATAACGCGTCGACCAACTTCAAGCTCCAATCCTTTCGATTGGGTTTAACAATTTTCTCTAGGATTGACTTAATTTCCCTATTTGAAACTTCCGCTTGTCCGTTAGTTTGCGGATGATAAGCCGTTGATATTCGCTTCGTCACGCCATATTTCCTCATCAAGGCTTCGACGATTCGATTGACAAAATGCGTTCCCCTATCACAAATAATCGCCCTTGGAGTTCCGAATCTGGAAAAAATAAATTCACGCAAGAAGTTAGTCGTGGTTCTCGCATCATTTTCACGGGTGGCTTTCGCCTCAACCCATTTCGAAACGTAATCGACTGCTAAAATAATATAAAGGTTTCCATAGGACGAAATAAAAGGTCCCATATAGTCGAGTCCCCACACGTCGAATACTTCGCATATATGGATTGGATTTAATGGCATTTCGCTTCGACGACTTAGATTCCCAACCCGTTGGCATCTGTCACATGATTTGCAAAAATCGTAAGTATCTTTAAATAAGGTAGGCCAAAAGAACCCACACTCGAGAATTTTGTGCGCAGTTCGCTTAGGGCCAAAATGTCCGCCACAAGCGTAAGATTAACAAAATTTAAGTATAGAAGTTACCTCGCTATTACTTACGCAACGACGAATTATTTGATCAGAACACAATTTCCACAAATATGGATCATCCCATATATAATATCTAGCATCTCTTTTAATACGTTTAACCGCGGATTGAGACAAATTGTTAGGGACCTTACCAGTGGCTAAAAAATTCGCCAAATCGGCAAACCAAGGGAATGTTACCTTAACTTCCATTAACGATTCATCCGGGAATTCATCTCGTAGCGGAATTTCGATTGGTGATGTCGCCAAACGGCTTAGGTGATCCGCCACTAAATTCTCGCTGCCTTTCTTGTCTTTGATTTGGATGTCAAACTCTTGTAACAAGAGTATCCATCTAATCAAACGAGGTTTCGCGTCTTTTTTGTTGATCAAATACTTCAATGCTGCATGATCAGAAAAAATGAGAATTTTAGTTCCTAATAAATAAGGGCGAAACTTATCTAATGCAAAAATGACAGCAAAAAGCTCCTTTTCTGTTGTAGAATAATTTCGTTGTGCCGAATCAAGAGTTCAAGAGGCATAAGCGATAACATGCGGTCCTTCTTTGGATCTTTGTCCAAGCACTGCGCCTACACTTAGATCGGAGGCATCGCACATGATTTCGAAGGGTAGCGACCAATCCGGGGGCTGCACTATCGGAGCGGAAATAAGCCGTGCTTTTAGTTCATCAAATGATTCTTTACAAGCTTTGTCCACATCGAATGGTGCATCTTTTTGTAATAGGCGACAAAGTGGTTGTGCGAGCTTAGAAAAATCCTTTATGAAGCGTCGATAGAATCCTGCATGACCAAGAAAACTTCGAATTTCCCTCACCGAAGTGGGGTATGGAAGTGAGCGAATAACATCTACTTTAGCTTTATCAACGGCTATCCCTTGGGCAGAAACTACGTGACCGAGAACTAAACCTTTACTTACCATAAAGTGACACTTTTCATAATTTAAAACCAAATTATATTCAATGCATCGATTAAGCACATATGACAGATTAGAGAGACATTTAGAAAACGAATCGCCGTAAACGGTGAAATCATCCATAAATACCTCTATACCTCGCTCAATGTGATCGGAGAAAATGCTTAGCATGCAGCGTTGGAAAGTGGCTAGAGCGTTGCATAGCCCGAAAGGCATTCGCCTATATGCAAATGTGCCAAATGGACAAGTAAATGTAGTTTTTTCTTGATCTTCGGGTGCTACCGGTACCTGAAAAAATCCAGAGAATCCGTCAAGACAACAATAATGTGTTTTTCCAGCAAGTCTTTCGATCATTTGATCGATGAACGGTAAAGGGAAATGGTCTTTTCGAGTTTGGGAATTAAGTTTCCTATAATCGATACACATTCGCCATCCGTTTTGAACTCTTTTTGGAACCTTCTCACCTTCATCATTTTCGATAACAGTTATTCCCGTTTTCTTAGGTACAACATGAATTGGACTAACCCACTTACTGTCAGAAATTGCATAGATGATGTCGGCATCTAACAATTTTTGTATTTCTTGTCTTACCACATCCATCATTGGTGGGTTTAGTCGACGTTGTCCCTCTCGGATAGGTTTTGCGCCATCCTCCAATTTTATTTTGTGCATGCACGTGGAAGGACTCAAGCCTTTGATATCGGCTAATGTCCATCCGATTGCTTCTCTATGGATGATCAGCGTAGCAATTAACTCCTCCTCTTGTTGTGACGACAATTCGTTTGATATGATGACGGGTAGAGTTTCTTTGTCGCCCAAGTATGCATATTTCAAGTGTGGTGGGAGTTGTTTCAATTCTAACTGAGGTGCCTGCAAAATTGAGGGAAGCGGTTTAGATTGTGATGGAGTTAATCGAATTTCAGAAATTAAAGAGAGGGTAGAAATTGTTTCGCCTAAGTCGTCATCATTGAGATCTTCCAATTCCCTACAAAAATCATGAAATAAATCAGTTCCGATAAAGTCATTAGCCAAAGGATCTATAATATCAATGAAATTAAGGCTTTCGACAGAATCAGGATATTTCATAGCTTTATATACATCAAACTTCACTACCTTTCCATCAAACTCCATGGTTAAAATGCCATTACGAACATCAATTTTTGTGTGTGCGGTTGATAGAAAAGGACGTCCAAGCAAAATTTCAGACCCAGTATTGCTACGATCACTCTCCATATCAATAATATAAAAGTCGGCGGGAAAAATAAGATTATTTACCTTAACCAGAATGTTTTCCAATACCCCCTCGGGATATATAATCGACCTATCAGCCAATTGCATTGTTACCTTAGTTTCCTTTAGTGGATCATTTGAGATTTTTCTATAAACATTTAAAGGCATGACATTGATGGAGGCACCCAAATCGCACATGGCCCTTTTTATTCCAACGTTCCCAATTTTACAGGGGATTGCAAACATACCTTGATCCTTGTATTTGGGTGGCAGCGGTCTTTGAAAAATGGCTGAAATATTCTCGCCAAGGTTAACCCTCTCATTTCCCGACAATTTTCTTCGGTTTGTACACAGATCTTTCAGAAACTTTGCGTATTTAGGAACCTTCCTAATAACATCCAAGAGTGGAATGTTGATTTCTACCTTTTTGAACACTTCCATTATTTCCTTTTCCTCCTCCTTCTTGTCCTTTTTCGCTAATCTTCCTGGAAAAGGTGGAACAGGTTCGTAAGTAGAAATAGGAATTTTAGAATCGATGTTACCTGAAGTGGGAGGAGATTTGTCCTTTTGGTGTTCCGAGGAACTCTCGGATTTTTGCTCGCCCTTTTTCGGTGGTTCAGGTGCTATCATGGTTCCACTTCGCAAAGTGATTTCGCTCACATTTTCCCTTGGATTGACTTCGGTTTGTGATGGTAATTTTCCTTGAGATTCTAGTCGCCCTATTGTTTGAGCTAATTGACTAACTTGTTTGTCTAGTTCCTGAAGGTGAGATTGCGTTTGGTTTTGGAACTTTTCTTGTGAGACGGCTAGCCTTTCAACAATAGATTCAAGGGAGGATTTCTGAGGGGTTTGATTTGGGTAGGGAGGTTGTCTAGCTTGGAAGTTTGGATTCCTATTACCATAGCTAAGGTTAGGATGATCTCTCCACCCAGGGTTGAATGTGTTGCTTTGCGGATTGTAGGGTCTTTGGGGAGGTCCGACAAAATTGTTTAAGGCGTTGACTTGGGCATTAGTCGTTTCCCTCAACATTGGGCATAGATCAGTGGCGTGATCGTGCATAGTACAAATCCCACATGCCTTAGCAACTCCTATTTCTCCTGAAACAAGTGAATGCACAATATTAGTCAAATTATCAATCTTATTTTCTAATGTAATTGTGCTTACTGAATGAACCCGTCGACTGGGTTCACTTGTAGAACCAAATTGTTGTGAGTTCGCAGCCATTGTAGAGATTAATGTTCTCGCTGCAGTAGGAGTCATGTTGACGAGTGCGCCGCCGCTTGCCGCATCTACCATTTTTTTGTCCATCGGTAACATTCCTTCGTATAGATACTGAAGGAGTGTCTACTCGGATAAGCCATGTTGCGGGCAGCTTGCACATAGCTTCTTGAACCTTTCCCAATAATCATATAGGGATTCGTCGTGCATTTGTTGGATACTCAAAATGCTTCGCCTAAGTTCAGTCGCTTTTGCTGCAGGGAAATACCTGTCAAGGAAAACACGAGAAAGATCAGCCCATGTATTAATAGAATCCGGAGGTAAATAAAATAACCACTCTTTAGCCGTTCCGGCTAAGGAAAAAGGAAAAGCCCTTAGTTTTATCTGATCCTCCGAGACTCCTTGCGGTTTCATGCTGCTGCACACCATGTGAAATTCGGCAAGGTGTTTATGTGGGCTTTTAGTAGGGAGGCCATTAAAGGTGGGTAATAGGTGAATCAGGCTCGTTTTGAGTTGGAATGGGGTATCACCGTGAGGAAAGGCGATACAAAGGGGTTGTTGCACAGTAGGGGCTGCGTTCAGCTCTCGAATCGTTTGTTCCGCCATTGGTTCTGGTTCCTATGTAGGCTCTTCGACTGGTGTGGTTTCGGAAGTGGATTCTTGTTCCGGTCGTCGTGTGCTTTGTTGTTTCTTTCGTCGAAGGGTTTCGCCATGAGTTCTACGAGCGCTTGCTTCGATTTCCGGGTTATATGGAGCTAAAGTACCCGGATTCTTCATGGTCATAAAATAAAACAAAAATCAGTCAAAAATTGCCGAAAATCAATCTCCCCGGCAACGGCGCCAATTTTGACAAGTCGTCGTTAACTGGTCAAAATAAATATAAATTAATCCTCTTTCAACAATAAATAAATAAAGAAATTGAACAAGTATAGGGAAAGAGGGTCGATCCGCGGAGAGATTAGCTGGAATTGTTGACTTGAATTTGTTGAATCCGAAATCCCAGGAATGTCTGAAAAAGCAAATAAATAAAAGAAGGGGGTGATATGATTTGTGATGAAGTAATAAAATAGAGAAAAAGAACTAAAAGTAATTAAGAAAAACCAAGGGTGTAAATCAGCCTCGAACCAGCTCCTTCAATTCTTTCGATCATTGAAATAGATTTTTATTTCGGGGATCATGTCGGTTACAGTCTACGAGGCCCAACCCGTCGTAACTTGTTCTTCTCTCGAATAACCAATCCTCCCAAGTCTATCTTCAAAAGATGGTTCTTAAATAAATCAACCACGACTATCGCCGTTAAAGTATTTAGAATAAAACAGGAAAAACCCGACTCAGAAATTGTCTAAAAGTAGAATCGCTTCTAATTTTATCTTTCCTTAGCGGACCGCCGCTAAGAGTGTTCATAGGAAGTCGAAATTTGCCACAGGCCGATCCTTCCTCCCAACTATGTTTTTAAGCGAATTCAGACCAAAGGGCCCTTTTTGATTTGAAAAACGTTTAAAAGACTTTAGTAAGGCCGATTGCCAAACTATCTAAGCAGAAAGATAAAAATGATTTCCCCAAAAGTATTTAAGCAAGTTCAATTCTCACGAATCGAATTGACTTGGCTGGTTCTTGGCTTAAGAAATTTAGCTAAGCATAATATTGATTATCATGCTTAACTTGGTTTTTGGAAAATAATTAAATAACATAAAATAAATGAAAACAAGAAATTAAAGGAAAATGAACTTGAATTAAAACTAAAAAGTGTTTACAAAGATAAAAAATAAAATGATTGATGGATGGATGTAAGCCTTTACCAAGGGTGGTATTTATAGGCTTTACAAAGATAAGAGATAGGAAATAATTCAAATTCAAATGTTTGATTAAAATTCAAAAATAAAACTAATATGGATAAAAGCTGATAAGTCTGATCGGATTCTTCTTCCGGAACATTCCAGGAGCTTCTAGAAGTTGCCACGTCACTGCCACGTCACTGCCACGTCAGATGCGCCGTGCCTGGTGTCGTGCCCATGATGCCAGTCATGACAGAATAATAAAAAAAACTGCAGAAATGCTCCATTTTCACTGCTATTTCCAGAGTTGGGCCCCTGCACAAAATGTAATGGAAACAGTATGTATTAAGGAGCAAGAAGTCACAAAACTTAGAAAATTAGCAAGTGAAATATGTCACATTTGAGAACTCATCATTGGGTTTTTGTCGACCCGAAAATAATTACCCTAAACTCAACTTTGATCTGACCTGCTCTATAAAATAATTAATTTTAAAGACCTTATTGTAAAAAAAATAATTTAATAGACAAGAGTATCAATAAAAATTTAATTTTAAAGATCTAATTATAAATAAAAATTAATTTTAAGGACCAAATTACAAATACCCCTCAAAAAATATAGAGGAAATTTCACTATTAGTCTCAAATTGGATCGAATATATTCCATCCTAAACCTGACCCAACATCACCCTCAATAAAAACTTGACCCAAACCCGATTTTTTTACCAAATTGGACTTTTTAGGGCAAAATTTATGATCTTGTTTTTTCTTTCTTACTTTTTTGTTGATTTTTTATTAATGAAATTTCATGGCTTAGTAAAAATATATAATAAAAATTAGAAGAAAAAAGTCAATGTTTTTTTGGGTTAACTACACCGGATACTACTAAACTATAGCCCATGAGTCGAAAATATCACTGAACTTTAAAACTCTTCAAAACTAGCACTGAACTTTAATATTTGAGTCGAAATTGTTACTCCACCGTTAACCGTTAACTCCCACGTTAAGTCAAAGCAACGCCGTTTTGAAGCCTAATTTGGCCCAAAACGACGTCGTTTTGCTAAAGGAAAAAAATTCGAACCATGCACTTAGGGTGGTTTGAACCCAAGACCTTTAAAAAGTAAAGCTAAGCTTAAACCATTGAATCAACATAAAATTATATAGTATTTTACCACAAATATTATATAGCTTAAACTACTTCAGATTAATTCAAATTATTTTATGAAATAAATAATATTAAAATATATTAATTATATATACTATATAAAAATAAAAGTGTATTGTTTTTATATAAATAATATATTTATTTTATAAATATTATATAAAAACTCTAAACTCTAAATCCTAAATCTCAAACCTCAAACCCTAAACTTTATGATTTGAGGTTTGGGATTTATAGTTTTTATATTATTTATAATATACATATATTGTTTTATGAATATCTTTTGTTTTTAAAAAAATAATATATTTTTTATTGATATATGTAAAAACAATATATTTTATATTATTTATAGAATTATTTTTTTATAAAATAATTTGGTTGAACTAAATAGATAAGTTTATATAATTTAAATAAAAATATTTTATTTTTATATTATTTATTATATAAAAATATTATTTTAAAAAATATAAATAATCCTTAAACCTTAAATCCTAAACTCTAAAGTTTAGAATTTAAGTTTGAGGGTTGGGGTTTGTGGGTTAACAATTTAGGAATTAGGGTTTTTATATATTATTAATAATATAAATATATTATTTTTATAAATATCTTGGGTTTTTAAAAATAATATATTTATATTATTAATAATATATAAAAATAATATTTTTTTTATTTATATATATGTGAAAATAATATATATTTATATTTTTATATGTTAATATTATTTATTTCATAAAATAATTTGAATTAATCTGAAGTAGTTTAAGATATATAATATTTGTGGTAAAATATTAACTTGTTTGATTTGTTTGGCAGGAATGTAAGATTACATTGTTTGATTGAAGGAATATAAGATAGGAAAAATGCATGTTTTACCAAATTATCCTTGAAATATATATTCTTTTTTAACCAACTGATATTTTAAGATTAAAGTCAAAATATTTACATAAAAGTTCATAGAAAATATAAAAAAATATAATATGAAAACTTTTTTATGAAAATTGATCTAAATAATAAATGTAACAAAGCACATACCAATAATAAAATTTGAATCAAACACATATATAAAAAATTGAAATAAAATAAAAATTTGATATATTTTTATTTTATATGCATCATATTATTTTATAATAAGTATTAAAACCCTGAACCACTAAAAAATAAAATAGATTTATACTTGTGTAATTATATACAAAAAGAAAATATCATTTTAAAATAACTATATTTTTTAGGGGTATTCTTGTCCAAAGGGGAGGGAATTGTCTAATACCTAAGAAAAGGGAGGGAATGACATTCCCAGGAAAAGACTAAAAAATAGCTACTGTTGGGAATATTTCATTACCCTTGAGAGGGAATGCTCTTGAACCAAACGTGGGTATGTGATTCCGGAAAAGATTATTCCCTATAGTAATGATCTTTTCCGCGAACCAAACGCCCCCTAAAGGTCTTGGGTTTAAACTACCTCAAGTGCATGGTTTTAATTTTGTTCCTCCAGCAAAACGATGTCGTTTTGGGCCAAATTAGGCTTCAAAACACCGTCGTTTTGACTTAACGGGGAGTTGATGGTTAACGACGGAGTGACAATTTCGACTCAAATATTAAAGTTCAGTGCTAGTTTTGAAGAGTTTTAAAGTTCGGTGGTATTTTCGACTCAGAAGCTATAGTTTAGTGGTATCCGATGTAGTTAACCCATGTTTTTTAGAAAGTTAACCAACCAAGAATTAAAGTAATCATGGACAACCATGCAAGCTATCATGTACGGACGTTCTGCTATGAGGCACCTTTAGGTGTGACTAAAATAAGGCAGCCCTACACAAATGCTTGCCCGAATGGTAAGAATTTATGTTATAATATAACAATTTGTGTAACTACACAAATTTTTACCTAATGCAAAATCTACACAAATTCTTACCAATTGATAAGAATTTATGTAGTTACACAAATTCTTACCCAATTAATAAGTATTCCGGCTCCATCTAAATTATTACCCAGTCCTACATAAATTCTTACCAAAATAGTAAGAATTTGTGTAGGGTCGTATTTTAGCTGCACCTTAGCATGTCCCTATCACGTTAGCCAGGAGCAAAGCTATAAATTAAAAGTTAAAGGGACGAGAATAAAATGTTACCATAAGAGTTATAAAAAAATTCAAAGAAAAAAAATTAAAACTATAAAGGTCAATAGTAGGATTTCATCTGTTAACTTTAAGTAAAGCAAGCTTATTTTCATTTACACGTTGTACCACTAAGGTAATAACTATTTAATGATATCAAAGTAAAAAAATAAGTTATACTTTAAAATTTTACAAAGGTCAAATGAAAAATTGAATTGTAAAGGTAAAAATATTGACGGTAAGGTGGGCTGCCGGGGCCAAGCCTATGCCAGCCCCTTGTGGCTATGCCCTTGATGTTAACTTTATTAAAATTGAGGGTAAAATACTAAAATCATCACTCAATTTTGTTCTTTGACCAATTTTGTTCTTTGACGGTATGTGATTTTCTTGAAATTATGCTTCATTTAACATTGTATATGACTAGCAAGAGGAGAATTACAATCCCTTTGTATTACCTCATACTTACTAAACATTGCTTTTGAATAGTGTCATTATTAACATTTAAGACTGAGATTTTTCCTCTTCTTCCCAAAATTGATTTTCTTACTCCCAAAATTGACCCTAACACAAACAAATACATAGGCAATAACATGACAAAGAGCAAGCATGTAATCGACACTTGGGCTCGATTTATGGTCTCATTTCAACCATATATCAAATTTGCAAAGCATAAGAGAACCGTATAAAACACCCATTCTCCTTTCTAGCTTATCCATAGCTGATTTCGAGTATCTCCTCATCGAAGAAGAGCTTATCAATACCAATCTTGCTGGTATGAACTTCTAAGAGAACTCTCTTGCAATGCTAAACACCACGGTACTTGCGTCAGTGTTCTTTAATTTGGGGTCGTATGCAACTATTGGAGAGGTCCAATTCCTATGCCACCAAAATCTCCTACATTGCCAAATCAACTCCTCTTCCATGTTAATGAAAAAAGCACATTATCTGTCAACACAAGGTTAAGCTAACAGTTATCAATCTCGGTTTCCACTAGAACTAATACAAGTGCTTGAAATTACATTATTCAGGAACTAGATGAGCCCCGATCCATCGTCAGCCATGTCGGAGGTGGCCAAAACATAGCCAGATATTTCGGGAAGAGTTCAAGAGGACCGCTAGACTGATCTGCTAAGTTGAACAATCCGACTTTTCCATTCTTTAACTCCCAAAGTTCATCGTTGTCATTGTCTTCTTCATATCGTTCTTTGATCAAAAAAAGTTCGATATCGGTTATTTCATCGACATAAACAATGCAGTTCCCATGGCAACCTTTGGAGTATTGAGCTGAAAAGGAAAATGAACAATCAATGCTCAAGAAGAACAATTGATCACCCCAATCATTCACCTCCACCCAATCATACTTATTCTGCTGATGAACACCACAACAAGGGATCCGTTTGTAAACTCTGAATTTCACCAGTACATGATCGTCTCCGGTAATTTCCTCCACCCAAATCACTGCCCAAGTGTCGCTTACATGCTTGCTCTTTGTCAGGTTATTGCCTATGCATCTGTATGTGTTATGGTCAATTTTGGGAGTAAGAAAATTAATTTGGAAGAACATAAAAAAAAACACTTAGTCTTAAATGTTAATAATGACATTATTCAAAAGCAATTGCAATTCTTCTCTAACTAGCCGTACACAATGTCAAAATGAAACACATTTTTCAAAAAACCCACACACTATATATCTATGTATGTATATATTTTAAAATTTTAATTATAAATATGTATACACATAGGAAATTTTTTACAAGTTAATCATACATATCAGACATCACACGCCTCAGAACTGAATTATTCAATTGAAAGTGTGAACTTAGCTAATGGGAAATCTTATAACATTGAAAGGAGTTGTTGGTTTTAAACAGTGAAGAATTTTTTCCAAGACTGTTATGGAGGAAATCCTCCTGCAAGCAACACATATATTGATACACACATGCATGCATACATGTATACTAGATCTAGCATGAATTACTACTTTAAAATTGACTTACAATTCTTTTGTTGAATTCAATCCTTGCAACAATGGAAGGGGTAACCCTGGCTGTAGAAGAAACATAAACAAGAACATTTATATTATATTAAACTTGGAATCAAATATAAGTTAATTGTAGCCTCTAGCTCGAACAAAATTTACCTTATATAGCAAAAAGTGCATGATCGGCTACGGTTTGAAATATCATGAATAATTTATGGGCAGATAGACTGGGATGTAAGTGAAGCAGAAGCACAAAATGAAACTTTCAAGGCAGAATAATTGAGGCTATGGAAATAAGAGGGAGTTGAAATGGCTAGGTTTGGATGGAATTGAAACATAAGCACAAAAAGGAACATCTAAATCAGAGTAGTTGAATTGATTACTTTGTGAAAGTGGGTTTTAATTGGGGAAATGGGAGATTGGGGATGTAAGTGAAGCAGAAGAACAAAGTGAAAATTTCAAGGCGGAACAATCGAGGCTATAAAAGCAAGAGAGGATCAAAACAATTAGTTTTGGATGTAAATGAAGCAGAAGAACAATGTGAAACTTTCAAGGCAAAATAATCGAGGCTATAAAAGCGAGAGCTAAACGAAACAACTAGTTTTGGATATAAGTGAAACAGAAATATAAAAAGAAATGTTCATGGCGGAGTAATTGAGGCAATAAAAAGTAAGGGGAATCGAAAAGGCTGGTTTTGGTTAGGTCGCGTGACTTCCTTCAATTATTAGGTTCTTGTTTTGAGTTGGTTTGAACGGATGTAAGTGAAGTAGAAGCACATATTGAACTTTCAAGGTGGAATAATCGAGGCTATAAAAGCAAGAGGAAACCGAAACAACTAGTTTTGGATGTAAGTGAAGCAAAAATATGAAAAGAAACGTCCACAATGGTGTAACCCAGGAAATAAAAAGAAAGAGGAAATTGAAACGACTAGTTTTGGTTAGGTCACGTGATTTCCTTTGGAATTAAAATTTTGTTTTGAGTTTGTTTGAACGGATGTAAGTGAAGCAAAAACATAAAGTGAAAATTTTAAAGCGGAATAATCGAAGCCAAAAAAGTAAAAGAGAATCGAAACAATTAACTATTGATGCAAATGAACAGAAATATAAACAGAAATATAAAAAGGAATCAAAACAATTAATTTTGGTCAAGCTACATTACTTTCTTCAGTTATTATCTTTTTATTATGAGTTGGTTTCAATTTGATTGATAATAAAAAATTCCATAGAAAATGATTTTGAACTTGTGATTTTAAGATAATTTTTTATTTGCCTTGTGATATTTTAATTAGTTATGGATAAATATTTAGCATTACGTCAAAGATTATTACTTGTTACTCATTAAATTAAGTATTAGAGAGCATCTCCAAACTTCAACTCTAACGTTTCAGTCCATACGTTTTTCTTGCATTGCGTTATCTCTTGGTCTAATTAAAGGAAGTCACGTGGCCTAATTAAAATCAAAGAATAAATTTTTTTCTCTCTTTTTTTAATAGAATTTTTTCGTTCCTTTTCGGTGCCTTACACTAAAAAAATATGTTTAGGGGTTAGAATTAAGGTTTTAGGTAAGGGTTTATGTTTAGAGTTTAGAAAATTTGAGGTGAGTGAATTTTTAGTGTTTAGGGTTTAAGATTTAGAATCTAGGGTTAAGACTTAAAATTTAATTTTTAGTGTTGGAGCATAGATAGAAAGGGGCAAATGATTTTTGTCCCTTTTTTGCGCACCTATTCATGCCCCAAGCTAAAAAAATAGTTTAGGGTTTAGAATTAAGGTTTAGGGAATTTAATGTATAATATATTTGTAAGGTTTAGGATTTAGGATTTAGGATTAAAACTTATAATTTAATTTTTAGGGTTGAAGTATAGAGAGGGGCAGAGGATCTTTGGGCATAGACAATGACAAAGAATTTGGGGTATGATGTATTATCTGGGTTCGACTCTCTTGGCAAGCAAGTTGCTTGAAATTGATTTTATTTCCCATCGCTAATAGATCCCTTTTGCAGCCGCTCGAATAGCTCATTTTGTTAGAGCGTGTGGCTGTTAACTATGAAGTTGGAGGTTCAATCCCTCCTTCTAGCTGTTTATCCTTTGGGTGCTATCATACCAGCACTAATGCACCGAATCCCATCAGAACTCCGCAGTTAAGCGTGCTTGGGCGAGAGTAGTACTAGGATGGGTGACCTCCTGGGAAGTCCTCGTGTTGCACCCCTCTTTTAAAAGATAGCTTTGGCATAGTGGTTATCGGTTCTTCCCTTGTCTTCAATGGTTAAGGGCTTATGCACTTTACTTTGCCAAGGTTCGAGAGCCGGTAACCGGAAGAAATTGATAAACAAAAAAAACCGTTTGACAATGCACATACACCATGCAGACAAACGATTTGAACCTCATTCGCCTAAAATGAACATCATACGCTTTTTCACTAGGACCACTTGTTGAGTTCGGTGTTGGGGCATAATTATATTTCTTGGAAATTTAAAAATTTGTATATTATAAGTATTTTTATATTTTTATCAATACTCTAATTTTGTACTCTTAAAATTTTATAATTTTACATCCTTAAAATTATAATATAATTTAATTAAAAATCACACCCTAACATAAAATTTTCATTTTCGGACTAGTGTTGGCAGTTGAGTAAATACATGAATAAAGAAAAATGTGGGCAGCAATATTAGTTGTAACCCATTGATTGTTTCCAATCAAAATTCTTGATCTTTGGGTTCAAGTAACTAACACAGTTGGATTTGAATACTTTGCAAAAGTGGGTTTTGATTGGGATAATGAGAGATTGGGATGTATGTGAACAATGTGAAACTTTTAAGATAGAATACTCATGGTATGAAAGCTAAATGAAATTCAAATTGTTAGTTTTGAATGTAAGTGAAACAGAAGCATAGAAAGAAACATTCATAGCAGAGAAAAACATAAAATTCTACGTCCGTCCTGTTATTTTCAAATTAATTTTACAGTTCAATAAATACATGAACAGAGAAAAAATATGTTTCTCTGCTTAATGGATCATTTTTTTATCTCAGTCAATAATAATTTTGTTAATAAAAACTGCTAAACAACTTTCCAACCACAACGACATCAACGTGGGAATAACACCTTATCACTTTTGGAATGGCCAATTGTAAAAAAAGAAGGCACTCGTAGTTCGGTCGGTGGCCGGCTGGCCGCTTTTGGAATGACTAAACTACTTGTAGTCTTTCAAATCTTTAAACTTGAGGCACTGAAAATTTCATTCGATGTTCAATATAATGTAAACGTTCTCGTTTTGTTTTTCCTACGGCTAGGGTCACCCCTTTCATTGTTGCAAGGATTGAATTCAGCAAAAAGAATTGTAAGTCAGTTTTAACGTAGTAATTCATGCGTCATCTAATATACATGTATGCATGCATGTGTGTATGTATATATTCTTTGCTTGCAGGAGGATTTCTTCCATGACTGTGATGGAAAAGATTTCCCATCAGCTAAGTTTATGATTTTCATTCAATAATTCAGTTCCGAGGCATGCATTATCTTATATATATATATATATATGAGGCTAACTTAGCTAATCATACATATAAGATAATACATGCCTCAGAACTGCATTATTGAATGGAAATCGTAAACTTAGCTCATGGATAGTCTTATAATATCGAAAGGAGTCGTTGGTTTTCACCAGTGAAGAATCTTTTCCACGACAGTCATGGAAGAAATCATCCTGCAAGCAAGGAATATATTCATACACACATGCATGCATACATGTATATTAGATGACGCATGAATTACTACGTTAAAACTGACTTACAGTTCTTTTTGCTGAATTCAATCCTTGCAACAATGGAAGGGGTAAGTCTGGCTGTAGAAGAAACATAAACAAGAACATTTATATTATATTAAACTTGGAATCAAATATATGTGCTGAATTCAATCCTTGTAACCTCTTGCTCGAACAAAATTTGCCTTATATACTGATAAGTGGATGAAGAAACATCATGAATATGGGCAGCAACCTTAGTTGTAAGCCATTGATTGTTTCCAATCAAAATTCTTGATCTTTGTGTGCAAGTGAATACCACCTTTTGATTTGAATTCTTTGTGAAAGTGGGTTTTGATTGGGATAGTGATAGTTTCGGGTTGTAAGTGAAGCAGAAGCACAAAGTGAAACTTTCAAGGCCTAATAATTGAGGCTATAAAGAAAGAGGGGGGTCAAAATGGCTAGGTTTAGATGTAAGTGAAATAAAAACTCAAAGAGAAACGTCTATGTAGAAGTAATCGAGGAAATGAAAAGAAAGAGGGAATCAAAACGGCTAATTTTTGCTAGACCACAAGGCTTCCTTGGTTATCTGATTTTTGTTTTACTTTGATTTGAACTTAACTCAAAGTAAAAAAATGATGTAATAAATATAAAAGAGGGAATCGAAATGGCTAGTTTTGGATGCAAGTAAAACAGAAACCCAAAGAAAAATGTCTATAGCGGAGTAATTGAGGAAATGAAAAGAATGAGAGAATTGAAATGGTTAGTTTTGATTTGGAGATAGTAAGTTTATTAGATTATTAGATTTTTGTAATTTTGAGTTAATTTCAGCTTAACTCAAAGTAAAAAAAGAAAGACAATAAACAGAAAGATGGAGTCAAAACTCAAAACGGCTAGTTTTGCTTAGACCACTTGTCTTCCGTGAGTTATCACATTTCTATTATGAGTTGATTTGAACTTGACTCAAAATATAAAAAAATGAGGCAATGAACAAAAATAAAGAATCAAAATGGCTATTTTTGGTGCGGCTTCCTTCGGTTATTAGATTTCTATTTCGAGTTGATTTAAGCTTGACAAAAATGTTAAAAAAACGAGGGAGTAAAAAAAATAACTTGTTTTGGGTATAAGTGAAACAGAAATACAAAGTAAAATTTTCAAAACAGAATAGTCGAGCCTCCTAAAAAAAGAATGAATTGAAGCAACTAAATTTGGATGTAAGTGAAACAGAAACATGAAACGAAACGTTTATGACAAAGTAAATCAAGGAGTGAAAAGGAAGAGAGAATCGAAACAACTGATTTTGGATTTAAGTGAAACAGAAACATAAAAAAAACGTCTATGACGGATTAATTCATGCCGTGAAAAGAAAAAGAGAATCAAAACGGTTAATTTTGATTAGGCCAAGTAACTTTTTTCGATAATTAAAATTTTGTTTTGAGTTGGTTTGGACATGACTGAAATTAAAACAATATTTTTTAATAAAATTGATTTTAGACTCGTGGTTTAAAATAAATTTTATTTGTCTATGAAATTTTAATTTATCTGCATAAATATTAGACATTATGTCAAAGATTTTATTTTTTAATCATTAAATTAAATATTAGAGAGAATTTTGAAAGTTAAACCCTGACGTTTGCTCACTTTGTTTTTACATTGCGTTTAGTGACCCAAGTCCAACCTTTGAGCCCAACTTCTTTCCCAGTTCAGCTCCATCTCCTATAACAATTAAGGTAAGATAAGATAACAATACAAATAGAAAATAGTGAAGTAAAAACATTGGACTAGTGATGGCACGGGTCGGGTATTTTGTCGACCCGAAAATAATTACCTTAAACTCGACTCTGACCCGACCCGCTCTATAAAAAAATAATTTTAGAGACATAATTTTAATAAAATAATTTAATGGACAAAAGTATCAGTAAAAATTCAATTTTAATGACATAATTATAAATAAAATTTAATTTTAAGGACCAAATTATGATCTTGTTTTTTCTTTCTTACTTTTTTTTGTTGCTTTTTTATTAATGAAATTCCCTTGCTTAGTAAAAATATATAATAAAAATTAGAGAGAAAAAAACTCAATGTTTTTTTAGAAACTTAACCAACCAAGTATTAAAGTAATCATGGACAACCATGCAAGCTATCACGTACGGACGTTCTGCTATGAGGCATCTTTAGGTGCGACTAAAATAAGGCAGCCCTACATAAATTTTTGCTCGAATGGTAAGAATTTATGTTATAATATGTAGTTACACAAATTTTTACCTAATACAAAATCTACACAAATTCTTAACAAGTTGATAAGAATTTATGTAGTTACACAAATTCTTACTCAATTAGTAAGTATTCCGGTTCCATCTAAATTATTACCTAGTCCTACATAAATTCTTACTAAAATAGTAAGAATTTGTGTAGGGCTGCATTTTAGCTACACCCTAAGGTGCTGCTAGACCTTGCAAACTTGACCCGAGACCCGAACCAAATTACCCGAACGAGACCCGATTTTGACCTGAAACCCGAAATAAACCGAATCGAAACCGACCCAAAATTTTTTTGTTGAACCAAAATGGACATGAACCGATTTGAACCGAACCGAATGCTACCCGAACCGAAAGTTGAACCGAATATCGACCCGGTTTTAACCCGAAAATTAAGGTAAAATAAATGAATAATTTATTTTTAATATTATCTATTTTTAACAATATAATAAATAATAAAATGAAGTATATTTTATTATCTTTTTGTACTATACCATGGAAGAGACTGTTGCTCTTGTCAAAGTTGTGGTATAATAACATTTTATGTCATTTTGGCTAAAAATTAAATCTTAGAAATTAAAATGAACAAAAATATCATTATATTAGATTAATAGACTAAATTACAAATATTAATTAATTTCGACTAAAAGTAAATTTTTAGAGACTAAATATCACTACGGGAGGGGATTTCTATATCCGAAGTCTAAACCGTGGGGATACTTGTGACTAAATTAAATTAAACTAAAACTTAAAGTTGAATATTAGTACTAAAATGTAACATTTTAAATGAAATATGACCTAAAAAGTAATTAATCTCTAGCTTAAAAAATTGGTGGCTTATTTCCCTCCAATATTTTGTTTTTTTCCCTCTCTATTTTTACCAATTGTCTTTTTTTTTCAATCTAGCTTAAAAAATTGGTGGCTTATTTCCCTCCAAAATTTTGTCTTTTCCCTCTCTATTTTTACCAATTATCTTTCTCTTTTTTTTCTTAATTTAATTGAGTTTCAATTTAGATTAATTTAATTGAAATTTCACATTTAGTTTTAGAATTATTTTAGTTATGTCCGTAATTTATGCTTCCAGATTTTAGTTAGCTCAATTAGATCCTAAGTTTAATAAATTGATTCATTTCAGACATTATTATTATTATTATTATTATTATTATTATTATTATTATTATTATTATTATTATTATTATTATTATTATTAACTTTGATTTAATATAATTATACACAAAATTTTTATATGGATACATGAAGCTTTGGTTTAAATATTTAATCAAATTCAAATGCATAGATTAACAAGTTGAATCGGAATTAATCTCATACATCAATAACTCTAAACTAAATCATAAATACTAAACCTCAAACCGTAAACCCAACTCAAACCGAATTGACCCGACCCAAACCCGACCCGAACAACCCAATTTTGACCTGAACCGAAAGCGACCCGAACGCCCCGATTTTAACCCAAACTGAAAGCGACCGATCCGATATTGACCCGACTCGAAAACAACCGATTTGATTTTGACCCGATCCAATACCCGAACTGGATCCAACTCATCACAGACCCGAATTAAACCCGAACTGAACCGACCTGAACCGAATCTAAACCGATTCTAGATAGACCCGAAACAACCCGAATCGAACGACACGATTGCCACCTCTAGGTGCTGCACCTTAGCATGTCCCTTTCACGTTAGCAAGGAGCGAAGCTATAAATTAAAAGTTAAAGGGGCTGCGAATAAAATATTATGAAAAGAGTTATAAAGAAATTCGAAGAAACAAATTAAGACTATAAAGGTCAATAGTATGAAGCAACACCGACGTAGATGGTGGCAGCCGCTACTCGATTTCATCGTCGATCATCTCCTCTCAATCTCTATACTATGTGTGAGTTATTGTTCTAGTCATTCTATTTTGATCAATATTAGTCACTATATATTTTTTTAAATTTTTATATATTTTTAAAATAAATAAAATTAATTTCAATTACAATTTAACCTAAATACTATTTTTATATATTTCTCCAACAAACGTATTTCGTGTAAGAAACAATAGAAAAATGAATTGAAATATTATAATAATTAGTGTTGTAATTAATACATATTTTTAAAATAAATAAAATTAATTTCAATTACAATTTAACCTAAATATTATTTTTTTCAAAATAATATTAAATATCTTGTCTAGCATAGTAGATAGGCGTGGTTTAGGGTTGTCTTGGTTCGTAATTGTCATGGTTCAAGATTTCAATTGGTCTATATCGGTTTTCATTGGTGAGTTGGCTCGTTGGAATAATGGGTAAGATTGTTACTGGCTCTAGATGGTTGTTAGGTATGTGTGCTCTTATATGTGATGACTTTTGTTTCGTGTATTTGGGGCTAGTTGGTGTTGTTTGATTTTGGCTAGGTGTTGTTTTTTATTCCTGTCACTTTTTTAACGAGGTTCAACTGTGTTGGGTTATTATTGTAGATTAATAACATGCGAGTCTGTAACAGGTGGTATTTTTATCTTGTGTATCTCTAAATTGAGTGTACTTAAGAACATTTTTTGACATTATAACTTAATATTACAAACTTAAGAATATTTTTTGACATTATGCCTTAATATTATAAACTATTTTTACTAAATTCTTAGCAGGTATCAGGTAATTCAATGCAAAAGTAATTGTTCTCTTGCGAGCCATATACAATGTCAAATTATAGCATATTTTCCATAAAATCACACCCTGTATATCTATATGTATATGTTTTCCATAAAATCACACACAAACTAAATGCCTGAAGGTAAGCATTGCTGAAATCATTGTATGGCAATTAGACCAGAAAAAAAAAAGAATTTCTGCAGTTAAGCATTGTTAAACATTTTCTGTTTCCGTTTCCGTTTCGAAAGAAGATATATATGTTTCTGCAACATGGTGACATGTGATTTCAAATATAAGATAAGAAGCAGTTCGGAACTCATATCGGAAGATAGTTCCCTACCGGACAGCTAGGAAACATCAGTCTAACATATTTAGTATGTCCTTCCAGGTAATAAGAGTGCTTCCCGCTGGCTCCTACGACCAGAAACTTGCCTAAATGCCTTTGGAACATCTGCATCAAAAGAAAAGAACCGATTCATGTTAACAGTAAAGATGACATTAGAGTGAAACCCGAAGTTCGATATCAGATATATATGGCTTTGAGATTATGACTATAGGCAAGGGAATTCATCTGCTGATGCATGACAGAATTGGATTTAATGTTAAGCACTGCAAATGGAATGATTAATAAATACTTGATGGTCATATCTTTTCGGATTTTGATACGGCTCAAACGTCTGTAACAAGACTGCAGGCCGGGAAAACAGACATAGATAGACATAAATCTTCAACATGATGCCATTACCTGTTTCTAAAACAAAGATATGAGAATTAAATGCAATTAGCATGGTGAATGCTGCATGACAAGGCATATTAAAGCTAATTAGCCAATGGTTTGTGAAACCAATCTCTTAGACCTAAGCCCTTTGGTCGATTCCGAACGGTATAGGAAGCGCTAAGTTTCGTCCAAATGTAGCAACTAATTGACTTACTACCAGAAAATTAATAGTACCAGTGCAAGAATCATCTCAATTACCGACATTACCGGTAAAAAATATGTGATATCCGAGCACCATGTGCTATAGGCTTCAGTGATTGGTTGCTAAGGGTTTAGCTATACGTTACACGTAATCTTTACAGGTAAACAACGGTACTTATTGATTGTAACGGCACCTGAAAGTTTGTTTGTTTGCTCTGATGGCAGTATAGGATACTAGAGGAAAGTGTGTCGTGTGCTAAAAAGGGAAGCACGATACAACCCAGGACTGCAGCATTGCAGTTCAACAGACTTATGATCTATGAACAGAGTTACTTAGAATCCATAACCTCAGATATTCTTTGAGCTCTGATCTAGCCATGACCCTTTAGAAATGACAAATCCATTTGAATCTTTATCGATTCAGACTTTATCGTGTGGTTAACTTGTGATTCAAGAAAGGTACATTACTTAAGGTCCTATACATAGCTTGTCAACAGGGTTACCGAGTAAACACATAATCAACTGGCCTTTATAACAACAGGATATTCCCATCTCAGTAACCTTAATCAGTTAAAGAATCATTCGATTTAACGCATGACACGTGTGAAAAAGACTCTAACAAGAGATCGTCCTCTGTTTTTTTTCTTGTCGGAATATGTCCTAGATGGGCTAGACTATGACACATGATACTCAATAAATTTCTGTTCAAAACACGACACATGTGATTGAAGTATTGTCGTGAAGCTGTCGGGCGGCTCTAAAAGAAATACCGAACAACTGCATCGTGCACGCCGGGCACGTGTTAAAGAATGACGGAACCGGAAACCTAAATAACATAGCAATGAATAATGCATGCATCATTACCTCCTTATAAGTGGAAGTTTTCATGAATAAAGCACATTATCTGTCAACACAAGGTTAAGCTAACAGTTATCAATCTCGGTTTCCACTTGAACTAATATAAGTGCTTGAACTTACATTATTCAGGAACTAGATGAGCCCCGATCCACGGTCAGCCATGTCGGAGGTGGCCAAAACATAGCCAGATATTCCGGGAAGAGTTCAAGAGGACCGCTAGACTGATCTGCTAAGTTGAACAATCCGACTTTTCCATTCTTTAACTCCCAAAGTTCATCGTTGTCATTGTCATTGTCTTCTTCATATCGTTCTTTGTTCAAGAGATGCTCGATATCGGTTATTTCATCGACATAAACAATGCAGTTCCCATGGCAACCTTTGGAGTATTGAGCTGAAAAGGAAAATGAACAATCAGTGCTCACGAAGAACACTTGATCACCCAAATCATATACCTCCACCCAATCATACTTATTCTGCTGATGAACACCACAACAAGGAATCCGTTTGTAAACTCTGAATTTCACCGGTACATGATCGTCTCCGGTTTCGTTAACGAAACCATCAATTTTTCGATGATAATAAACTTGATCACCGCAGATATCGAAGTCTCGCGCAACCAAGTAAAGGTGACCACAGGATTCCACGAAATATCTTTCACATTCCGGGACCATTGGATCCAGAGGTGAGCGAATCTCTTCCAAATAAAAAGTATTCTCATCACGCACCGAAATAGCGCCATAAATATCAACAATGAAGAACTTCCCATTGAAGTAGGCGATGTCACGAAACTTGATATTAGAATCGAACTTGTAACACATATTGCCTCTATCATCAGACGTAAGCCGGCACAAGTTCCCTCGTGAGATAGCAACCGCACTATTACTCGAATCGAAATCCGAAGCAAGCTTTATCTTACGAATCAATGGATTGTTGTCGTTAACAGCATAATCAGGATCCATTCTCTGCCGAATACTGAAAGCTTGGACTGTCTCCTCGACACTGAAGCTAAGATGGTTTAGCTCCCTAGGAAAGGAAGCGGGCATGTTCTTGATCGGATGCCGAGAGAACGGGCTCAGCACGCGGAACTTGTTCTGCTGTTCAGTCTCTTCGACCTTGATGAACCAGCAGTTTTGGTCGGAAGGAGCTTCGAAACCTGGTCGGCGAATGCGATAAACATTCATTCGGGATATGAGGAAGGAAGGGATAGGTTTGTTGGTAGGATAATTAATCCGGAAGTGGAGCTGCTTTGGGAATGTAGGAGATGTCGGAGGCAGAGGAAGTGAAGCTCTCCAGGAGCTGCACACGGCCCGGAAACGAAGAAGATGGAGGCGAGAATCGAGGTGTTTGGCAATGGAAGAGATGAGATCTCTTGGAAGTTCAGACCAACATGATCGTTGACGATAAGCAGCCATTTCTTCTTCGATTGGGAGAGCTATGGAAATCAAATCACTTCTGCTGCAGAAGGAATCAAATACTAAGATATAATATGGACAGGAACAGTTACGGCTGAAACATCATGAATATGGACAGCATCCTAGGCTGTCAGCCGTTGATTGTTTCCTTTCAAACTTTTGCAACTTTGGGTACAAGTGAAGATCACCGTTGGATTTGAATACTTGGTGAAGGTGGATACTGAGATTGGGGATGCAAGTGAAGGAGAAGCACAAAGATATTCAAATTGTAATGCTCTCTTTGGTAATACCTAGATAACCGAAACGTAACGCTCTCTTTGGTTTGTAACGGTTAGGTCACGTGGTCTACGTCAATAAATAAGAATCCTGCTACAGATTTTAGTCTCAAAACTTATATAGTCTATCAATTTAGTCATAATTCAATAAATTCAACCTTTCATGTTTAAAAATTTCGATAATGTGATAACTCGACATACAAAATCACTTCACTATTAGATAGTTGACAGACTAATGAAACAAATCCATTATGACCTTCACGCCGCCTGCTAGTAGCCACATACACTTTAGTAATAGAACTTTTAAATATGAAGTGTTAAATTTATTTAATTGTTTCTAATATGACCAAATTAATAAAAATGTTTAAGTTACGAGGACTAAAATTGGTATTATGTCAAGCCGTCTGTTTCAATTTTAATAGCAGAGTAATATGTTTGTCACAGAATTTTAATTGAGTGACTAAATTACTACTTTTAGAAAATAAAAACTATGATTTTTGTCTATGTAAATACACGTTTAGGACACCAAAAGACCGTTCAGATCATCAAATCCATTACCGAAATAACTCACCACCATGCTTTGAAGAGCTCTTGTCTATGTAAGCCATCCTTTGCAAGACAATCTGCCAAATATCATGAAACATGGCAGAATTAAACTTTGGCAGTCCTTCGAATTTGTTCTCAATCAATATTAAAACAAAGCTTCATGTTGAGAAATGAAATTTATGATAATGAATCCAACGAGTGTCTCCAATGAAAAAAAGATTAATATTCATCCTGGGGTAACACTTAAACTTGAGACACTGAAAATCTGATTCGATGTTTAATATAATGTAAATGTTCTTGTTTCATTTTTTCTACGACTAGGGTTACACCTTTCGTTTTTGTAGGGATTGAGTTTAGAAAAAAAATTGTAAGTCGATCTTAAAGCAACAATTCATGCTTGATATGATATACATGTATGCATGCATGTGTGTATTAATGTATTCCATGCTTGCAGGAGGATTTCTTCCATGACAATCATGGAAAATATTCTTCACTAGTAATACTAACAAATCCTTTAAATGTGATATGGTTTCCCATCAGCTAAGTTCACACTTTCTATTGAACAATTCAATAATGAAGTCTGCACTGTCTTATACGTACGATTAACACTGTAAAAGCTTTCATAGCGCATATATATGTATGTTTAACTTTGTAAAATATATAGATAGATAAATATACCGTATGTGATTTTCTTGAAATTATGCTTCGTTTAACATTGTGTATGACTAGCAAGAGGAGAATTACAATCGCTTTGTATTACCTCATACTTACTAAACATTGCTTTTGAATAGTGTTATTATTAACATTTAAGACTAAGATTTTTCCTCTTCTTCCCAAAATTGATTTTCTTACTCTCAAAATTGACCCTAACACAAACAAATACATAGGCAATAACCTGACAAAGAGCAAGCATGTAAGCGACACTTGGGCTCGATATATCAAATTTGCAAAGTAGAAGAGAACTGTATAGAAACACTCACTCTCCTTTCTAGCTTATCCATAGCTGATTTCGAGTATCTCCTCGTCAAAGAAAAGCTTATCATTACCAATCTTGTTGGTATGAACTTCTAAGAGAACTCACTTGCATTGCTAAATACCACGGTACTTGCGTCAGTGTTCTTTAATTTGGGGTCGTATGCAGCTATTGGAGAGGTCCAATTCCTATGCCACCAAAATCTCCTACATTGCCAAATCAACTCCTTTTCCCTGTTAATTATACTACGAGGAAACCTTTTCATTCCTAAATCGTCATTCATGATATGATGAAGGAATGGAAATGTTTCCTCGTAGGATAATTAACACATAAGATGAATTAATTTGGAAAAGTAGGAGAGTTTGGTGGGGTAGAAATTTGGATTCTCCGAGAGCTGCATATGAATTGGAATTAAAGAACACTAACACGAGTATCATGGTGTTTAGCAATGCAAGAGAAGAATTCTCTTAGAAGTTCATACCATCAAGATTGGTAATGATAAGCTCTTCTTCGATGGAGAGATACTCGAAATCAGCAATGGATAAGCTAGAAAGGAGAATGGGTGTTTCTATACGGTTCTCTTATGCATTGCAAATTTGACATATGGTTGAAATGAGACCATGAGTCTTGCCCAAGTGTCGCTTACATGCTTGCTCTTTGTCAGGTTATTGCCTATGCATCTGTCTGTGTTATGGTCAATTTTGGGAGTAAGAAAATTAATTTGGAAGAACATGAAAAAAACTCTTAGTCTTAAATGTTAATAATGACATTATTCAAAAGCAATGCTTAGCAAGTATTAGGTAACGCAAAGCAATTGCAATTCTTCTCCGACTAGCCATACACAATGTCAAAATGAAACACATTTTTCAAAAAACCCACACACTATATATCTATGTACGTATATATTTTAAAATTTCAATTATAAATATATATACACATAGGAAAACTTTTACAGAGTTAATCATACATATAAGACATCACACGCTTCAGAACTGAATTATTCAATTGAAAGTGTGAACTTAGCTAATGGGAAATCTTATAACATTGAAAGGAGTTGTTGGTTTTTAAACAGTGAAGAATCTTTTCCAAGACTGTTATGGAGGAAATCCTCCTGCAAGCAACACATACATTGATACACACATGCATGCATACATGTATACTAGATCTAGCATGAATTGCTACTTTAAAATTGACTTACAATTTTTTTGTTGAATTCAATCCTTGCAACAATGGAAGGGGTAACCCTGGCTGTAGAAGAAACATAAACAAGAACATTTATATTATATTAAACTTGGAATCAAATATAAGTTAATTGTAGCCTCTAGGTCGAACAAAATTTGCCTTATATAGCGAAAAGTGAAGGATCGGCTACGGTTGAAACATCATGAATAATTTATGGGCGGATAGACTGGGATGTAAGTGAAGTAGAAGCACAAAATGAAACTTTCAAGGCAGAATAATTGAGGCTATAGAAATAAGAGGGAGTTGAAATGGCTAGGTTTGGATGGAATTGAAACATAAGCACAAAAAGGAACGTCTAGATCGGAGTAGTTGAATTGATTACTTTGTGAAAGTGGGTTTTAATTGGGGAAATTGAAGATTGGGAATGTAAGTGAAGCAGAAAAACAAAGTGAAAATTTCAAGGCGGAAAAATCGAGGCTATAAAAGCAAGAGAGGATCAAAACAATTAGTTTTGGATGTAAATGAAGCGGAAGAACAATGTGAAACTTTCAAGGTGAAATAATCGAGGCTATAAAAGCGAGAGCTAAACGAAACAACTAGTTTTGGATATAAGTGAAACAGAAATATAAAAAGAAATGTTCATGGCGGAGTAATTGAGGCAATAAAAAGATAAGGGGAATCGAAAAGGCTGATTTTGGTTAGGTCGCGTGACTTCCTTCAATTATTAGGTTTTTGTTTTTGAGTTGGTTTGAACGGATGTAAGTGAAGTAGAAGCACATATTGAACTTTCAAGGTGGAATAATCGAGGCTATAAAAGCAAGAGGAAACCGAAACAACTAGTTTTGGATGTAAGTGAAGCAAAAATATGAAAAGAAACGTCCACAATGGTGTAATCCAGGAAATATAAAGAAAAAGGAATTTGAAACGACTAGTTTTGGTTAGGCCACGTGATTTCTTTTGGAATTAAAATTTTGTTTTGAGTTTGTTTGAACGGATGTAAGTGAAGCAAAAACATAAAGTGAATTTTTCAAGGCGGAATAATCGAAGCCATAAAAGTAAAAGAGAATCGAAACAATTAACTTTTGATGCAAATGAACAGAAATATAAAAAGAAACATCTATGACGAAGTAATTGAGACAATAAAAAGAAAGAAGGAATCGAAACAATTAATTTTGGTCTCAACTTGATTGATAATAAAAAACTCAATAGAAAATGATTTTGAACTTGTGATTTTAAGATGATTTTTTATTTGCCTTATGATATTTTAATTAATTATGGATAAATATTTGGCATTACGTCAAAGATTATTACTTGTTACTCATTAAATTAAGTATTAGAGAGCATCTCCAAACTTCAACTCTAACGTTTCAGTCCTTACGTTTTTCTTGCATTGCGTTATCTCTTGGTCTAATTAAAGGAAGTCACGTGGCCTAACTAAAATCAAAGAATAAAAATCTTGTCTCTTTTTTTAATAGAAATTTTTCGTTCCTTTTCGGTGCCTCACACTAAAAAAATATGTTTAGGGGTTAGAATTAAGGTTTTAGGTAAGGGTTTATGTTTAGAGTTTAGAGAATTTGGGGTGAGTGATTTTTTTAGTGTTTAGGGTTTAAGATTTAGAATCTAGGGTTAAGACTTAGAATTTAATTTTTAGTGTTGGGGCATAGATAGAAAGGGGCAAATGATTTTTGTCCCTTTTTTGCGCACCTATTCATGCCCTAAGCTAAAAAATAGTTTAGGGTTTAGAATTAAGGTTTAGGGAATTTAAGGTATAATATATTTTTAAGGTTTATGATTTAGGGTTAAAACTTATAATTTAATTTTTTAGGGTTGAAGTATTGAGAGGGGCATAGGATCTTTGGGCATAGAAAGGGACAGAGAATTTGGGGTATAATGTATTATATGTTCATACGTATTCTTAACCGTTTGACAATGCATATACACCTTGCAGACAAAGCGATTTGAACCTCATTCACCTAAAATGAACATCATCCGCTTTTTCACTGGGACCCCTTGTTGAGTTCGGTGTGGGGGCATAATTATATTTTTTGGAAATTTAAAATTTTATATATTATAAGTATTTTAATATTTTTTATTGATACTCTAATTTTGTACTCTTAAAATTTTATAATTTTACATCCTTAAAATTTTAATATAATTTAATAAAAAAATAACACCCTGACATAAAATTTTCATTTTCGGACTAGTGTTCGAAGTAGAGTAAATACATGAATAAAGAAAAATGTGGGCAGCAATCTTAGTTGTAACCCATTGATTGTTTCGTATCAAAATTCTTGATCTTTGGGTTCAAGTAACTAACACAGTTGGATTTGAATACTTTGCAAAAGTGGGTTTTGATTGGGATAATGAGAGATTGGGGATGTATGTGAACAATGTGAAACTTTTAAGATAGAATAATCCATGGTATGAAATCAAAATGAAATTCAAACCGTTGGTTTTAATGTAAGTGAAACAGAAGCATAGAAAGAAACATTCATGGCAAAGAAAAATATAAAATTTTGCGTCTGTCTCGTTATTTTCAAACTAGTTTCACAGTTAAGTAAATACATGAACAAAGAAAAACATGTTTCTCTGCTTAACGAATCATTTTTTATCTCGGTCAATAATAATTTTGTTATTGAAAACTGTTAAACAACTTTCCAACCACAACGACATCAACACGGAAATAATACCTTATCACTTTTGGAATGGCCAATTGTAAAAATGGAAGGCACTCGTAGTTCGGTCGGTGGCCGCTTTTAGAATTGTAAGTCAGTTTTAAAATAGTAATTCATGCGTCATCTAATATACATATATGCATGCATGTGTGTATGTATATATTCCTTGCTTGCAGGAGGATTTCTTCCATGACTGTGATGGAAAAGATTCTTCACTGGTAATACCAACAACTCCTTTCAATGTTATAAGATTTCCCATCAGCTAAGTTTACGATTTCCATTCAATAATTCAGTTCCAAGACATGCATTATCTTATATGTATGATTAACTCTGTAAAAGCTTTCCTCATATATATAAGGCTAACTTAGCTAATCATACATATAAGATAATACATGCCTCAGAACTGCATTATTGAATGGAAATCGTAAAATTAGTTCATGGATAATCTTATAACATCGAAAAGAGTCGTTGATTTTCACCGATATATGAAGAATTTTTTCCATGACAGTCATGGAAGAAATCCTCCTGCAAGCAAGAAATACATAGATACACACATGCATGCATACATGTATATTAGATCTAGCATGAATTACTACTTTAAATCGGACTTACGATTCTTTTGCTGAATTCAATCCTTGCACCAATGGAAGGGGTAAGCATGGGTTTTGATTTGAATTCTTTGTCAAAGTGAGTTTTGATTGGGATGATGATAGTTTCGGGTTGTAAGTGAAGCAGAAGCACAAAGTGTAACTTTCAAGGCCTAATAGTCGAGGCTATATAGAAAGAAGGGATCAAAACGGCTAGTTTTGGGTGTAAGTGAAACAAAAACTCAAAGAAAAACGTCTATGTAGAAGTAATCGAAGAAATGAAAAGAAAGAGAAACTCAAAACGACTAATTTTGGCTAGACCACAAGGCTTCCTTGGTTATTAGATTTTTGTTTTGAGTTGATTTGAACTTTAATTCAAAGTAAAAAAACGATGTAATAAATATAAAAGAGAGATTCAAAGAAAAACGTCTATAGCGGAGTAATTGAGGAAATGAAAAGAATGAGAGAATTGAAATGGTTAGTTTTGATTTGGAGGTACTAACTTTCTTAGATTATTAGATTTTTGTAATTTTGAGTTAATTTCAGCTTAACTCAAAGTAATTCAAAACTCAAAACCCTAGTTTTGCTTAGACCACATGGTTTTTGTGAGTTATCACATTTCTATTATAAGTTGATTTGAACTTGACTCAAAATATAAAAAATAGGCAATGGACGAAAATAAAGAATCAAAACAACTATTTTTGGTTAGGGCACGTGGTTTCCTTCGGTTATTAGATTTCTATTTTGACTTGATTTATACTTGACAAAAAAAGTAAAAAAATGAGGGAGTGAAAAAATAATTTATTTTGGGTATAAGTGAAACAGAAATACAAAGTAAAATTTTCAAAACAGACTAGTCGAACCTCCTAAAACAAGAAGGAATTGAAGTTACTAGATTTGGATGTAAGTGAAACAGAAACATGAAACGAAACATTTATAACAGAGTAAATCAAGGAGTGAAAAGGAAGAGAGAATCGAAACAACTAATTTTGGATTTAAGTGAAACAGAAACATAAAAAGAAGTGTCCATGATGGACTAATTCGTGCCGTGAAAAGAAAAAAAGAATCAAAACGGTTAATTTTGATTAGGCCGCGTAACTTTCTTCGATAATTAGAATTTTGTTTTGAGTTGGTTTGGACATGATTGAAATTAAAACAATATTTTTTTTAATAAAAATGATTTTAGACTTATGGTTTTAAAATAATTTTTATTTGTCTATGAAATTTTAATTTATCTGCATAAATATTCGACATTATGTCAAAGATTTTATTTTTTTACTCATTAAATATTAGAGAGAATCTTGAAAGTTAAACTCTGACGTTTGCTCACTTTGCTTTTACATTGCGTTTGGTGATCCAAGTAAAAACATTGGACTAGTGATGACACATGTTGGGTTTTTTCGACCCGAAAATAATTATCCTAAACTCGACTCTGATCCGACATGCTCTATAAAAAAATTAATTTTAAAGACCTTATTGTAAAAAAAATAATTTAATAGACAAAAGTATCAATAAAAATTTAATTTTAAAGATCTAATTATAAATAAAAATTAATTTTAAGGACCAAATAAAAAATATCCCTCAAAAAATATAGAGAAAATTTTACTATTAGTCTCAGATTGGATCGAATATATTCCACCCTAAACTTGACCCAACATCACCCTCAATAAAAACTTGACCCAAACCCGATTTTTTTTTACCAAATTGGACTTTTTAGGGCAAAATTTATGATCTTGTTTTTTCTTTCTTACTTTTTTGTTGATATTTTTATTAATGAAATTTCCTGGCTTAGTAAAAATATATAATAAAAATTAGAAGAAAAAACTCAATGTTTTTTTGGGTTAACTACACTGGATACTACTAAACTATAGCCCCTGAGTCGAAAATATCACCGAACTTTAAAACTCTTCAAAACTAGCACTGAACTTTAATATTTGAGTCGAAAATGTCACTCCGCCGTTAACTGTTAACTCCCATGATAAGTCAAAGCGACGCCGTTTTGAAGCCTAATTTGGCCCACAACGATGTCGTTTTGCTGAAGGAAAAAAATTCGAACCATACACTTAAGGTGGTTTAAACCCAAGACCTTTAAAAGGTAAAGCTAAGCTTTAACCATTAAATCAACATAACATTATGTAGTATTTTACCACAAATATTATATATCTTAAACTACTTCAGATTAATTCAAATTATTTTATAAAATAAATAATATTAAAATATATTAATTATATATAATATATATAAATAAAAGTGTATTGTTTTTATATAAATAATATATTTATATTATAAATATTATATAAAAACTCTAAATCCTAAATCTTAAACTATAAAGCTCAAACCTCAAACCCTAAACTTTATGATTTGAGGTTTGGGATTTATAGTTTTTTATATATTATTTATAATATAAATATATTGTTTTATGAATATCTTTTGTTTTAAAAAATAATATATTTTTTATTGATATATGTAAAAACAATATATTTTATATTATTTATAGAATTATTTTTTATAAAATAATTTGGTTGAACTAAATAGATAAGTTTATATAATTTAAATAAAAATATTTTATTTTTATATTATTTTTATATAAATATATTATTTTAAAAATATATAAATAATCCTTAAACCTTAAATCCTAAACTCTAAAGTTTAGAATTTAAGTTTGAGGGTTGGGGTTTGTGGGTTAACAATTTAGGAATTAGGGTTTTTATATATTGCTAATAATATAAATATATTATTTTTATAAATATTTTGTGTTTTTTAAAAATAATATATTTAACTAATATTGTTTTATTTATATATATGTGTGAAAATAATATATATTTATATATTTATATGTTAATATTATTTATTTCATAAAATAATTTGAATTAATCTGAAGTAGTTTAAGATATATAATATTTGTGGTAAAAAATTACATGACGTTATGTTGGTTCAATGGTTAAGGCTTAACTTTATCTCTTAAAGGTCTTGGGTTTAAACTACCTCAAGTGCATGATTCTAATTTTGTTCCTCCAGCAAAACGACGTCGTTTTGGGCAAAATTAGGCTTCAAAACAGCATCATTTTGACTTAACGGGGAGTTAATGGTTAACGACGGAGTGGCAGTTTCGACTCAAATATTAAAGTTCAGTGCCAGTTTTGAAAAGTTTTAAAATTCGGTGGTATTTTCAACTCAGAAGCTATAGTTTAGTGGTATCCGATGTAGTTAACCCATGTTTTTTTAGAAAGTTAACCTGTAACCCCCTCGTCCCGGTCTGGTCGGATGACCGGTTCGAGTGGGCCACACGGGGAAAACCAAAGCGAAACCCGTTAAGGTTTCCCCTCGGTTAACGACCCTAAAATTCTTTTTATTTTATCTTGTCTAGAGGCGTAATTAAAACCTATGTGAAGCACAGCAGCGGAATATACTAACATTGCATCAACATCGACCAACCCAACAATTAAACAGTTCATTTTAATGTTTTACAGCAGGCCGTTTCGAAACGCCCTTAGGGTGTTCCGAAACGCCTTGACCTAGTCAACGGGCCTGGGTCAACCATAAGGTGACCGTTCCGAAACAGGGGAGACCCGTATCGGAACGACCTTGACGGTCAATATCTCGTGGTCAACGAGATTTGACCGTTTCGGAACATCAAAGGCTCGTTTCGAAACGGCTTCATCTCGCCAATTTCTCAAAATTCCAGTAGCAAAAATGTTCCGAAACGACCCTCATCCGTTTCGAAACGGCAGGCCATTTGCAAAGGGTCCGTTCCGGAACAGGGGGACCCGTTCCGAAACACCCCCTGTCTGCAGACTCGATTTTGCTGTTTTAAGGCACAAAGGTGCCCCAAAACACCACCAAAACACATCACAACACCACATTAATTCAACTTAAGGCTTATCAACCATACTAGCATGCTTCAACAATGATTTAGACAAATCTAACACTAGGCAACACCTCACAAACATGCATTCATACAAACTTCATTCAAACACATATATAAACTCTTAAGGCATAAGGCTAACATTCAAAAGAGCAACTTAGGCATGAGTTAACATTCATCATGGCAACACAACCATGCAAAAGCAAGATATAAGGGAGTCTATACATGCTCCTAGCAACCAACAACAATCCAACAAAACCATACATGTCCCATTGCTCAAACCATTACATGTTTAACATTAAAATCCATACTTGATGAACTCAAGCCAAAACCACACTTGGAGGCCCTCCACTTGCCTGAGCAACCCACGAACTAAGGATCTGCAATGTTGAACAAAGAGAGCGTAAGCAATGATGCTTAGTGAGGGTGAGCTCTAAAAACAAACCTCAACATCGCAGGGTCCGAGCACGATCTAGCCAAGGTAACACAAGCATACCAAAGGTCCACAAGATAAAATGTATGAGCAATAGACAATATTAATGCCATGATCATAAGCTCAATTTCCATGATACATGTAATCACAAACAAGTATCCCAATAAGAACCATGAACCTCAACACATTGATATATACATCAAACAACATTGGCACCTAGCTAAGACCCGAATACGCGGATAGACATGTTGGAAACTCACATCCAACAACCACATTACCTCACGGTGGGATTTCACTCATCACCGATCTCGCGGAGGGGATTCCACTCATCCTCACGCCCCGTTGATGGGATTCCACTCATCACCGACTACATTTAAATACAATTCCGGGCGAACCCGTACTCCTTCTTGGTGACTCAACGCCACCAAGGCCACGCGCGACTTTAGACTCATGTGTACACACTAACATCCTAATAATCGATCATTTGTATTCAAGTTTACTAGTGCCAATATTTACTCACTTCACATTACTCATTTCGATAACCTTGTGCTTAGCACATATTCACCAACAATCATCACCATGCATGTCTCAAGCATCATAAGTCCAATCTCATTTCACATGTATAATGCAATATACATAAACATTCACATCACATTTCATACGAGACATACACAACCATGTAACTAAGTTCAACCAAAGGCTCTAGATCAAGCTTAGGATTAGGCTACCACCCTAATCCCAACTCTAGGTGGGTCTACCAAGCCCAACCTAGTCCAAATACTCGAACCAACTATTTTAAAATCATTTAAAGTAATTAACCACTCACCTAAGCTTCCAAGCTCAAGACCAAGCAAGCAACAACCTTCAACCTCCTGGATTCACTTCCGATGCTTCACCGATGCCCAAACTTGATTCTAATCAATCCCAAACACAAACAAAACATCCACAATCAATATCTTATCATCGAAGCTAACCCAGATTAACATTACCAAGAATCCAACACTCAAAATCAACCCCAAAAACAGAATTTTCGAGCAGCCCTTAACACCCACTGAATTCTCCCATTTCGAACACCCAATCAAGCATCAATTACACCCAAAATGATCATCATATATCATACTACCTACAGCCCCCAAAATCCAACCTTAAACAGCCCCAAAATCCACTTTAAAACCTCCCAAAAACCCTCTTAAAGCCAAATTCCGAAAATTGATTAAAATCATTTGAAATTCACATATGTAACATCATTTAGCTCCTATATTCCATAACTAACCATAATAAATCAAAATATTAGGTTTAGCTACACAAAGGCACCATTTTTAATCAAAATATTCAAAACCTCTATTTTCCAAAAACTTCATGAAAATGAAAAAGAAGGGTACTTTTATGAAGGGGAAGATGAGGGGAAGTCGAAAACACCATTACCTTTCAAAACGGAGTTGAAATGAGAGAGCTCTTGAATGGAATAGTAAATGGGTTGGGAGCTTTTGTTTTCCCGTTGATGAAGAAGAGAATGAATAGTAAATGGGTTGGGGTTTTTGTTTTGTTTTAAATTTAAAGGCACAAAGACTATCTTGCCCTTAATGAAATGAATTATTCACAATGACATAAAATCCATGACTAAAAGGGGTTAAGTCTTAAAACATAGTCACTCTTTAAATTAATTAATTTGAAAACAAACCCGAGCCATTAAATAACTTATAAAACCGTGCCCAAAATAATATTAAAATATTATTTCCACCTAACCCCTAAACCCGGGTGTTACAACTCTCCCCCACTTAAGGAATTTCGTCCCCGAAATTACCTGGTGGAAACAGATACGGAAACTGCTCAATCATATCTGCTTTCCTCTCCCATGTGGCCTCTTCAACACCTCTATGTCTCCACAACACCTTGACCAACTCTATGGTCTTGCCACGCAACACCTTACTATCAGAAGCAAGTATCTCAACGGGCTCTTCATTATAGGACAAATCCGGATTTAACTCTATCTCCTCAACAGGCATCACATGAGAAGGATCTGATCTATATCTCCTAAGCATAGATACATGGAAGACATCATGAATCTTTTCTAACTCCGTAGGTAACCTCAAACGATAAGCTACAGGCCCAATCCGTTCAACTATCTCATACGGACCAATGAACCTCGGACTCAATTTGCCCTTCCGGCCAAATCTCATTACCTTCTTCCACGGAGACACTTTCAGAAACACTTTCTCACCCACTGAGTACTCAATCTCCTTCCTCTTCAAATCTGCATAAGACTTCTGACGATCGGAAGCTGCTTTCAAACGATCACAAATCAACTTCACTTTTTCTGTGGTTCCCTTAAGCAAGTCTGGCATAGGTAACAACCTCTGACCTGTCTCAGCCCAACAAATCGGAGTCCTACACCGTCTACCATACAAAGCCTCATAAGGTGCCGTCTGAATGCTAGACTGATAACTGTTGTTGTAAGCAAACTCAACCAACGGTAAGTGCTTCTCCCAAGAACCCTGAAAATCAATCACACAACAACGAAGCATATCCTCAAGAATCTGTATCACTCGCTCTGATTGCCCATCGGACTGCGGATGGTAAGATGTGCTGAAATGCAAACGGCTACCCAAGGCACTATGCAAGCAACCCCAGAACCTCGAAGTAAATCTAGGATCCCTATCTGAAACAATAGACTTCGGAACCCCATGAAGTCTCACAATCTCACGAATGTACAAGTTTGCCAACTTGTCTAAGGAATCCGTAGTGTTCACTGCTAAGAAGTGAGCACACTTAGTGAACCTATCAACAATCACCCAAACTGAATTCTTCTTCGAAGGAGACAAAGGCAACCCCGATACAAAATCCATGGTGATCCTCTCCCATTTCCATTCCGAAATCTTCAAAGGTTGTAGCAAACCTGAAGGAACCTGATGTTCTGCCTTCACTCTCTGACAAACCATGCAACGGCTCACATACTCGGCTACATCTCTCTTCAAACCAACCCAGAAGTAATCATTCTTCAAATCTCGGTACATCTTGGTACTACCCGGATGCATAGAAAAGGGACTCGAATGTGCTTCACTCAAAATCTGACGTCTCAGCTCAACATCTTCCGGTACAACAATTCTATCTCTAAAGCACAACAAGCTCTCACCACTGAAACTATACTCAGTCGGTCTTCCTTCGGCTATGTCTTGAACATGAGGAACTAGGCTCGCATCTTGCAACTGCTTCTCTCTAATCAACTGAATCAAGGAAGGCTTCACTTGTAACTCGGTGATCAAACCACCATCATCGGACACACTCAATCTAGCAAATATAGCTCTCAACTCAACGACCACTTTTCTACTCAAAGCATCGGCTACTACGTTTGCTTTACCCGGATGGTACTCAATGGTCAAATCATAATCTTTTAACAACTCTAGCCATCTCCTCTGTCTCAAGTTCAACTCTTTCTGCGTCATCAAGTACTTCAAGCTCTTGTGATCGGTGTAGACAATACACTTCTCACCATACAAGTAGTGACGCCAAATCTTCAATGCAAAAACAACTGCGGCCAACTCTATATCATGAGTAGGATAGTACTTCTCATGAATCTTCAACTGTCTAGAAGCATATGCAACAACTCTCCTATCTTGCATCAAAACACATCCTAAGCCTACGTAAGAAGCATCACTGTAAATCACAAACTCCTTACCTGAAACAGGCTGCACTAACACTGGAGCATTCGTCAAAGCTTCTTTCAATATTTCAAAGGCCTTCTGTCTTGCATCTGACCATTCAAACTTTACTCCCTTTTGCAACAACCTAGTCAAGGGAGCAGCTACTCTAGAGAAGCCATCCACAAACCTCCTATAGTAACCGGCTAATCCTAGGAAACTCCTAATCTCGGTCACGAACTTAGGTTGTTTCCACTCCACAATAGCCTCTATCTTCGATGGATCAACTCGGATACCTTCGGCCGAAACAACATGGCCAAGAAATACAACCTCTCGAATCCAGAACTCACACTTACTGAGCTTCGCATACAACTGGTTGCTCAACAATCTCTGTAAAACAAATCTCAAGTGCTCATCATGCTCTTCTTCTGTCTTCGAGTACACAAGTATATCATCAATGAAGACAACCACAAAACGGTCTAGATAGTCCCTAAAAATTCTGTTCATCATGTCCATGAATGCTGCTGGTGCATTCGTGAGCCCAAATGGCATCACCAGAAACTCATAGTGACCATATCTAGTCCTAAAAGCTGTCTTCGAGACATCACACTCTTTCACCTTCAACTGATAGTACCCGGATCTCAAATCTATCTTCGAGAACACTGAAGCACCTCTCAACTGATCAAACAAATCATCTATACGAGGCAACGGATACTTTTTCTTCACAGTCAACTGATTCAACTGCCTATAGTCAATACACATGCGCATGCTACCATCTTTCTTTTTCACAAACAACACTGGAGCACCCCACGGAGAAGTACTAGGCCTAATGAAACCACGGTCTAATAATTCTTGCAACTGACTCTTCAATTCTTTCAACTCTTTCGGTGCCATACGATACGGAGCTATCGAAACTGGATTAGATCCCGAAACTGTCTCAATCACAAACTCAACATCTCTGTCAGGAGGCAAACCCGGTAACTCTTCAGGAAACACATCTGGAAAGTCACACACTATTCTGATATCTTTCGGTCTAGCTTCACTCATGTCCGGATTCATAACATAAGCTAAATAGGCCCCACATCCAGAGTCCATCAACCTATGAGCCTCTAAAGCTGACACCACATTAGACAAGAACTTAATGTTCTCGCCCACTACCACTACCTCGTAGTCATCAGAAAGCTTCAAGGAAATTCTCTTTGTCTCAAAATCCACACTAGCCCGATGCTCAACCAACCAATCCATACCTAATATAATATCGAAACCGTAGAAAGGAAGTTCCATCATATCAACTGAGAACATGTGACCCTGAATCTTCAGTGGACACCTCCTATACATACGTCTAACCACAACTGTCTCACCAAAAGAACTAGTAACATGCATACCTACATCTAGGATCTCAACAGGAATATCTAACTTCTGTGCATGCTCACTCAAAATGTAGGAATGCGTAGAACCCGAATCAACCAAAGAAAGCAAAGACATAGACTGTAACTCGAAATTACCTGCTATCACATCGGTGTCGTTCCCGGCCTCTCTATGAGCATAGACTCTCGCTGGTCCTCCCGCCTCTGGCTGCACAGCCACAACATGAGCAAGGTTCCTCTAGGCATCTACCCTAGGTGCATCAGTCCTAGGCTGGAAGTAGCCACGACCGCGCCCACGGCCTCTCTGAAAATCATTCGCTCTCGCAGGAGCCTGAGCAATGTTCGGTGCATGAGCCGCCTGATGCGGACAATCCCTCCTAAAGTGGTCCCTCGAACCACAGTTCCAACAAGCATGGAAGTTACCCCAACACTCACCAGCATGCTGTCTCCCACAACGGGTACACTCGGGCAAACGCCCTCCTCCTCTATGGCCCTGATGGCCCCTACCATGGTGGCCACCGCCACGTCTATGGTCAAACTGATGTCCGCCACCTCTGTGCCTCTTGGCATCTCTACCATCAAAGTTGTTGTGCCTCTTACCAGAACTAGATCCCCTAGAACGCTTGGCCAGTCCCAAGCTATGCTCAATGTCCTTGGCTCTAGCAACCAAGACATCAAAGTCAGAATAATCAGAAGCTAAGGTATACCTCTTAACTTCCTCATGAAGTCCGTATCTGAAACGATCACATCGAGCCCTCCCAGTGGGTACTAACTCTGGAGCATACTGACTCAGACGAACGAAACGAATCTCATAATCAGTCACAAAAGTATCTCCCTGAGTGAGAGCCATGAACTCTCTCTTCTTCTCATCTAGGTACCTCGGTCCCAAGTACCTCTTCCGGAAAGTAGACTCAAAGAACTCCCAATCAATCTCTGCCTCTGGAACCCCGGTAGTAATGGTGACCCACCAGGTGTAGGCATCGCCCTGAAGCAACGAGACCACACAACCCAATCTACGTGCGCCCGCACAACCCATCTGAGCCAAGATACGAATTGTCTTCTCTAACCATAACTCCGACCTCTCCGGAGTAGATCCTCTAAACTCCTCGGCTCCCAAGCTACGGAGCCTCTCCAAAGGGAGACTAGCATCATCACACCTAGGCTGAGCTGCAGCCTGAGCTCCCGTAACTGCGGCCTGAAACGCTCCCGCTATTGCTTGCACTAGCGGAGTCATGTCAATCCCAGCTGGACCTTGGCCACCTTGTGGTCCATTTCCTCCGGCTCCATCCTCGCCCCCAACTCCAGGTGGAGGAGGTGGTGGTGGTGGAGGTGGTGGAGGAACGCCTACTCCCACGGCCACCGGCCCTTCAAGGTGAGCCTCCACACCAACTACCGGCTCAACAGGAGCCGCAACTCATGGTTCCTGACGAACCAACCTCGGTCTACCTCTCGGTCTAGACATTGCTCTCACAGATATCAACTACAACCACAACAATAAAACATACAAGTTGGGTTAGCAAGGCAAGGCTTCCAAGTGTTCAAGTATGTTCCCTCACTTAAAAATCATTTTTCCAATGTAATAGCAGCAATGGGACCCACACACACATGCTTTAAAATAAAACAATCAACATACTTGTCACACAAGCAACCATTCTTGCAAAACAAGCAAACACCGTGCAATTCAATTTAAAACTTGAACTTACCTCACTTACCTGCCCAAGGTCTCGGTAACCTTAGGCTCTGATACCAACAAGTGTAACCCCCTCGTCCCGGTCTGGTCGGATGACCGGTTCGAGTGGGCCACACGGGGAAAACCGAAGCGAAACCCGTCAAGGTTTCCCCTCAGTTAACGACCCTAAAATTCTTTTTATTTTATCTTGTCTAGAGGCGTAATTAAAACTTATGTGAAGCACATCAGCAGAATATACTAACATTGCATCAACATCGACCAACCCAACAATTAAACAGCTCATTTTAATGTTTTACAGCATGCCGTTTCGAAACGCCCTTAGGGTGTTCCAAAACGCCTTGACCTAGTCAACGGGCCTGGGTCAACCATAAGGTGACCCTTCCGAAATAGGGGAGACCCGTATCGGAACGACCTTGACGGTCAATATCTCGTGGTCAACGAGATTTGACCGTTTCGGAACATCAAAGGCCTGTTTCGGAACGGCTTCATCTCGCCAATTTCTCAAAATTCCAGTAGCAAAAATGTTCCGAAACGACCCTCATCCGTTTCGAAACGGTAGGCCATTTGCAAGGGGCCCGTTCCGGAACAGGGGGACCCGTTCCGAAACACCCCCTGTCTGCAGACTCTATTTTGCTATTTTAAGGCACAAAGGTGCCCCAAAACACCACCAAAACACATCACAACACCACATTAATTCAACTTAAGGCTTATCAACCATACTAGCATGCTTCAACAATGATTTAGACAAATCTAACACTAGGCAACACCTCACAAACATGCATTCATACAAACTTCATTCAAACACATATATAAACTCTTAAGGCATAAGGCTAACATTCAAAAGAGCAACTTAGGCATGAGTTAACATTCATCATGGCAACACAACCATGCAAAAGCAAGATATAAGGGAGTCTATACATGCTCCTAGCAACCAACAACAATCCAACAAAACCATACATGTCCCATTGCTCAAACCATTACATGTTTAACATTAAAATCCATACTTGATGAACTCAAGCCAAAACCACACTTGGAGGCCCTCCACTTGCCCGAGCAACCCACGAACTAAGGATCTGCAATGTTGAACAAAGAGAGCGTAAGCAATGATGCTTAGTGAGGGTGAGCTCTAAAAACAAACCTCAACATCGCAGGGTCTGAGCACGATCTAGCCAAGGTAACACAAGCATACCAAAGGTCCACAAGATAAAATGCATGAGCAATAGACAATATTAATGCCATGATCATAAGCTCAATTTCCATGATACATGTAATCACAAACAAGTATCCCAATAAGAACCATGAACCTCAACACATTGATATATACATCAAACAACATTGGCACCTAGCTAAGACCCGAATACGCGGATAGACATGTTGGAAACTCACATCCAACAACCACATTACCTCACGGTGGGATTTCACTCATCACCGGTCTCGCGGAGGGGATTCCACTCATCCTCACGCCCCGTCGATGGGATTCCACTCATCACCGACTACATTTAAATACAATTCCGGGCGAACCCGTACTCCTCCTTGGTGACTCAACGCCACCAAGGCCATGCGCGACTTTAGACTCATGTGTACACACTAACATCCTAATGATCGATCATTTGTATTCAAGTTTACTAGTGCCAATATTTACTCACTTCACATTACTCATTTCGATAACCTTGTGCTTAGCACGTATTCACCAACAATCATCACCATGCATGTCTCAAGCATCATAAGTCCAATCTCATTTCACATGTATAATGCAATATACATAAACATTCACATCACATTTCATACGAGACATACACAACCATGTAACTAAGTTCAACCAAAGGCTCTAGATCAAGCTTAGGATTAGGCTACCACCATAATCCCAACTCTAGGTGGGTCTACCAAGCCCAACCTAGTCCAAATACTCGAACCAACTATTTTAAAATCATTTAAAGTAATTAACCACTCACCTAAGCTTCCAAGCTCAAGACCAAGCAAGCAACAACCTTCAACCTCCCGGATTCACTTCCGATGCTTCACCGATGCCCAAACTTGATTCTAATCAATCCCAAACACAAACAAAACATCCACAATCAATATCTTATTATCGAAGCTAACCCGGATTAACATTACCAAGAATCCAACACTCAAAATCAACCCCAAAAACAGAATTTTCGAGCAGCCCTTAACACCCACTGAATTCTCCCATTTCGAACACCCAATCAAGCATCAATTACACCCAAAATGATCCTCATATATCATACTACCTAAAGCCCCCAAAATCCAACCTTAAACAGCCCCAAAATCCACTTTAAAACCTCCCAAAAACCCTCTTAAAGCCAAATTCCGAAAATTGATTAAAATCATTTGAAATTCACATATGTAACATCATTTAGCTTCTATATTCCATAACTAACCATAATAAATCAAAATATTAGGTTTAGCTACACAAAGGCACCATTTTTAATCAAAATATTCAAAACCTCTATTTTCCAAAAACTTCATGAAAATGAAAAAGAAGGGTACTTTTATGAAGGGGAAGATGAGGGGAAGTCGAAAACACCATTACCTTTCAAAACGGAGTTGAAATGAGAGAGCTCTTGAATGGAATAGTAAATGGGTTGGGAGCTTTTGTTTTCCCGTTGATGAAGAAGAGAATGAATAGTAAATGGGTTGGGGTTTTTGTTTTGTTTTAAATTTAAAGGCACAAAGATTATCTTGCCCTTAATGAAATGAATTATTCACAATGACATAAAATCCATGACTAAAAGGGGTTAAGTCTTAAAACATAGTCACTCTTTAAATTAATTAATTTGAAAACAAACCCGAGCCATTAAATAACTTATAAAACCGTGCCCAAAATAATATTAAAATATTATTTCCACCTAACCCCTAAACCCGGGTGTTACATAACCAACCAAGAATTAAAGTAATCATGGACAACCATGCAAGCTATCACGTACGGACGTTCTGCTATGAGGCACCTTTAGGTAGGTGCGACTAAAATAAGGCAGCCCTACACAAATTCTTGCCCGAATGGTAAGAATTTATGTTATAATATAACAATTTGTGTAACTACACAAAATGTTACCTAATGCAAAATATACACAAATTCTTACCAGTTGATAAGAATTTATGTAGTTACACAAATTCTTACCCAATTAATAAGTATTCCGGCTCCATCTAAATTATTACCTAGTCCTACATAAATTCTTACCAAAATAGTAAGAATTTGTGTACGGTCGTATTTTAGTTGCACCCTAAGGTGCTGCACCTTAGCATGTCCCTATCACGTTAGCCAGGAGCAAAGCTATAAATTAAAAGTTAAAGGGATGAGAATAAAATGTTACGATAAGAGTTATAAGAAAATTTAAAGAAAAAAATTAAGACTATAAAGGTCAATAGTAGGATTTCATATGTTAACTTTAAGTAAAACAAGTTTATTTTCATTTACACGTTGTATCACTAAGGTAATAACTTTTAATGATATCAAAGTAAAAAAAAAATAAGATAATTTCAAATTTTACAAAGGTCAAATGAAAAATTGAATTGTAAAGGTAAAAATATTGACGGTAAGGTGGGCTGCGGGGGCCAAGCATATGCCAGCCCCTTGTGGCTATGTCCTTGATGTTAACTTTATTAAAATTGAGGGTAAAATACTTAAATCATCACTCAATTTTACTCTTTGGTTTATTTTGGTCACTGAACTTTTAAAACAACCACTTTACTCACTAAATTTTATTTTTTAACCTATTTTTTATTATTATTAATTATTTTATTAATATTTTGGTATGACTTGACATATTTTATTATTATTATTAAATATAAAAATCAATTTCAAATAAAAATAAATTATATTTCATTTATTATTAAATACAAAAATAAAATCCAAACATCCCAAACCTCAAATTTCTCCCACCCTCACCGACGTAGGTGGTGGCAGCTGCTGCTCGATTTCATCGTCGATCATTTCCTCTCGGTCTCTGTTGCTTTGGTTGATTGTCCTTCTATCAAGATGGTTGGTGGACCAGCACCGTTGTTTTAAATTTATTTTTATATTTAATAATAATAAAATATGTCAAGTCATACTAAAATATTAATAAATAATTCAAAATGATCAAAATAGGTCAAAAAGTAAAGTTCGATGTGTAAATTGATCGTTTTGAAAGTTTAGTGACCAAAATAATTCAGAGAGCAAAGTTGAGTGATGATTTAGATATTTTACCCTAAAATTTTTCGATTCAATCAAATTTCATGTCCAAAAAAATAACAATTTAGAGACAATTTAAAGGTTAGGGTCAAAATGACAAAGATAATGAATGTTAGGGGCTAAATTTTAAGCCCTATTTCAATCATGTGAATTGTTGGACTCTTATTTGAACAAATTCACAAATATCAAACCCTAATTCGACCTTTAGAACATTCGTTACTCACCTTCTTTTTGCATAGCGTTAGTGATCCAAGCCCAACCTTTGATCCCAATTTCTTCATCCCAAACCCTTCTCTTTCTCCAAAAACATGTCGAATATAAAGAATTATAACAGCTAATGAAAATAGTGAAGTAGAAACATTTTGTTCAAAAAAAAGAGAGAGTAGAAACATTGGTCTGCCAAATTTCTGATCTTGTTTTATCTTTCTTACTTTTTGGGATGTCTTTTTTATTAATAAAATTTTTCAAATTTACCGACAATCAGTTGATATAGTGAGATGAGACGTTAGTTCGAATCGTGACATTATGAATGAAGAAAATTGAATTGATAGGGTCACCCTATATTTAGTCTAAACTTGATCTAAATTAGTCGGTCAATAAATCAGATATTAGTGATTAAAAAAATTCTCTAGCTTAGTAAACAAATAAATATTATTTTTAAATATGTTGAAATAAGACTAGAACCTTTCTAAACGACCCAATAAAGATCAAGCGTTCTCCCATCTACTTAAATATAGGATTAACACTTTCGACAAAGACTTTTATCTATCTTTTTAAATAATCTTAAAATGACTAGATGGTATACATATCATAAGGTAAGTAATACAGATGGAAACGGTGAAATGGAGACATTGCAGCAAATCCCATTAAGGTAATGAATGGAAGTGCTGGACTAATCAAAACAAATGTATAATAACAACATTTTAGTCAAGGTAAAGGCTTTTTCGATAAGAAAAAGGGGGTCGAAGATTTGGCTAAGGGGTTTCATGCCGACAGTGTTCAAGGTGCCTCTGTTACGATAATTTTCAATGCAGCCTTCCTCATCATTTTCCTAGATGCAACTTTCGAATTTGTAGGGATTAAGTTTAGAGAAAGAATTGTAAGCCAACTTTAAAGTAGTAATTCATGTATGACCTAATACACATGTATGCATGCATGTGTGTCTCAATATATTCCTTTGCTTGCAGGGGGATTTTTCCATAACAGTCATGGAAAGGATTTTTCACAACAACTCCTGTCAATGTAGCTATTGGGAAATCTTATAACACTGAAAGGAGTTGTTGGTTTTAAACAGTGAAGAATCTTTTCTAAGCCTGTTATGAAGGAAATCGTCTTGCAAGCAAGAAATGCATTGATACACACATGCATGCATGCATGCATACATGCATGTTAGATGAAGCATGAATTACTACTTTAAAATTGACTTACAATTTTTTTTGTTGATTCAATCCTTGCAACAATGGAAGGGGTAAGCCTGGCTGTGAAGAAACATAAACAAGAACATTTATATTATACTAAACTTGGAATCAAATATAGCTCGAACAAAATTTGCCTTATATACCCATTAATGTAGGATTGTGAGTGAAGCATAAGTATAAAGTGAAACGTTGAAGGCGGAATAAATGTTAATCTCTATTTTTTTAATTGGAACCTTTAGACTATTAAAAAAACTATTTTTTTAACTAAATTTGGAGATGTTAATCTCTATTTCAATCAAGTGAAAGATTAAATACTTATTCAAACAATTTTAAAAATATTAGACTATTATCAATGTTTTAAAAGGTTAGTACATTCCTGTAAGTAAGCATTTTTCTACTTGTAACTTGGTTAATTTAAGTCCATGCATATGAAATTTTCACGGCAAAAATAAAACGAAGCTTTAAAAGTAAGATGGAATTAAAACAACTTGTTTTGGTCCTTTGGATGTAAGTAAAATATAAATATAAAAATTATTTATGAAAGAATAATTGAGGCAATAAAATTAATGGACAAAAGTATAAAAAAATTCAATTTTAAGGACCTAATTATAAATAAAAATTAATTTTAAGGACCAAATTATAAAAATTAATTGAGGGATGGACTATTTCAAACTAAAATGAAACACAGAGAGTTAAAGTACTTAAAAAAAGAATAGTGGTCAAAATGACCGTCTAATCAAGTTTAGGGACATTTTTTGACATTATAGCTTAATATTACAAACTTAGGAACATTTTTTAACACTATACCTTAATATATTATAAACTATTGTTACTAAATTCTTAGCAAGTATCAGGTAATGCAATGCAAAAGTAATTGTTCTCTTGCGAGCCATATACAATGTCAAATTATAGCATATTTTCATAAAATCACATCCTGTATATGTTTTCCATAAAATCACACACAAACTAAATGCCTGAAGGCAAGCATTGCTGAAATCATTGTATGGCAATTACACCAGAAAAAAAAAAAAATTCTGCAGTTAAGCATTCTTAAACATTTTCTGTTTCCGTTTCGAAAGAAGATATATATGTTTCTGCAACATGGTGACAATGTGATTTCAAATATAAGATAAGAACTAGTTCGGAACTCATATCGGAAGATAGTTCCCTACCGGACAGCTAGGAAACATCAGTCTAACATATTTAGTATGTCCTTCCAGGTAATAAGAGTGCTTCCCGCTGGCTCCTACGAGCAGAAACTTGCCTAAATGCCTTTGGAACATCTGCATCAAAAGAAAAGAACTGATTCATGTTAACAGTAAAGATGACATTAGAGCGAAACCCGAAGTTCGATATCAGATATATGGCTTTGAGATTATGACTATAGGCAAGGGAATTCATCTGCTGATGCATGACAGAATTGGATTTAATGTTAGGCACTGCAAATGGAATGATTAATAAATACTTGATGGTCATATCTTTTCGGATTTTGATACGGCTCAAACGTCTGTAACAAGACTGCAGGCCGGGAAAACAGACATAGATAGACATAAATCTTTAACATGATGCCATTACCTGTTTCTAAAACAAAGATATGAGAATTAAATGCAATTAGCATGGTGAATGCTGCATGACAAGGCATATTAAAGCTAATTAGCCAATGGTTTGTGAAACCAATCTCTTAGACCTAAGCCCTTTGGACAATTCCGAACGGTATAGGAAGCGCTAAGTTTCGTCCAAATGTAGCAACTAATTGACTTACTACCAGACAATTAATAGTACCAGTGCAAGAATCATCTCAATTACCGACATTACCGGTCAAAAATATGTGATATCCGAGCACCATGTGTATAGGCTTCAGTGATTGGTTGCTAAGGGTTTAGCTATACGTTACACGTAATCTTTACAGGTAAACAACGGTACTTATTGATTGTAACGGCACCTGAAAGTTTGTTTGTTTGCTCTGATGGCAGTATAGGATACTAGAGGAAAGTGTGTCGTGTGCTAAAAAGGGAAGCACGATACAACCCAGGACTGCAGCATTGCAGTTCAACAGACTTATGATCTATGAACAGAGTTACTTAGAATCCATAACCTCAGATATTCTTTGAGCTCTGATCTAGCCATGACCCTTTAGAAATGACATATCCATTTGAATCTTTATCGATACAGACTTTATCGTATGGTTAACTTGTGATTCAAGAAAGGTACATTACTTAAGGTCCTATACATAGCTTGTCAACAGGGTTACCGAGTAAACACATAATCAACTGGCCTTTATAACAACAGGATATTCCCATCTCAGTAACCTTAATCAGTTAAAGAATCATTCGATTTAACGCATGACACATGTGAAAAAGACTCTAACAAGCGATCGTCCTCTGTTTTTTTTCTTGTCGGAATATGTCCTAGATGGGCTAGACTATGACACATGATACTCAATAAATTTCTGTTCAAAACACGACACATGTGATTGAAGTATTGTCGTGAAGCTGTCGGGCGGCTCTAAAAGAAATACCGAACAACTGCATCGTGCACGCCGGGCACGTGTTAAAGAATGACGGAACCGGAAACCTAAATAACATAGCAATGAATAATGCATGCATCATTACCTCCTTATAAGTGGAAGTTTTCATGAATAAAGCACATTATCTGTCAACACAAGGTTAAGCTAACAGTTATCAATCTCGGTTTCCACTTGAACTAATATAAGTGCTTGAACTTACATTATTCAGGAACTAGATGAGCCCCGATCCACGGTCAGCCATGTCGGAGGTGGCCAAAACATAGCCAGATATTCCGGGAAGAGTTCAAGAGGACCGCTAGACTGATCTGCTAAGTTGAACAATCCGACTTTTCCATTCTTTAACTCCCAAAGTTCATCGTTGTCATTGTCATTGTCTTCTTCATATCGTTCTTTGTTCAAGAGATGCTCGATATCGGTTATTTCATCGACATAAACAATGCAGTTCCCATGGCAACCTTTGGAGTATTGAGCTGAAAAGGAAAATGAACAATCAGTGCTCACGAAGAACACTTGATCACCCAAATCATATACCTCCACCCAATCATACTTATTCTGCTGATGAACACCACAACAAGGAATCCGTTTGTAAACTCTGAATTTCACCGGTACATGATCGTCTCCGGTTTCGTTAACGAAACCATCAATTTTTCGATGATAATAAACTTGATCACCGCAGATATCGAAGTCTCGCGCAACCAAGTAAAGGTGACCACAGGATTCCACGAAATATCTTTCACATTCCGGGGCCATTGGATCCAGAGGTGAGCGAATCTCTTCCAAATAAAAAGTATTCTCATCACGCACCGAAATAGCGCCATAAATATCAACAATGAAGAACTTCCCATTGAAGTAGGCGATGTCACGAAACTTGATATTAGAATCGAACTTGTAACACATATTGCCTCTATCATCAGACGTAAGCCGGCACAAGTTCCCTCGTGAGATAGCAACCGCACTATTACTCGAATCGAAATCCGAAGCAAGCTTTATCTTACGAATCAATGGATTGTTGTCGTTAACAGCATAATCAGGATCCATTCTCTGCCGAATACTGAAAGCTTGGACTGTCTCCTCGACACTGAAGCTAAGATGGTTTAGCTCCCTAGGAAAGGAAGCGGGCATGTTCTTGATCGGATGCCGAGAGAACGGGCTCAGCACGCGGAACTTGTTCTGCTGTTCAGTCTCTTCGACCTTGATGAACCAGCAGTTTTGGTCGGAAGGAGCTTCGAAACCTGGTCGGCGAATGCGATAAACATTCATTCGGGATATGAGGAAGGAAGGGATAGGTTTGTTGGTAGGATAATTAATCCGGAAGTGGAGCTGCTTTGGGAATGTAGGAGATGTCGGAGGCAGAGGAAGTGAAGCTCTCCAGGAGCTGCACACGGCCCGGAAACGAAGAAGATGGAGGCGAGAATCGAGGTGTTTGGCAATGGAAGAGATGAGATCTCTTGGAAGTTCAGACCAACATGATCGTTGACGATAAGCAGCCATTTCTTCTTCGATTGGGAGAGCTATGGAAATCAAATCACTTCTGCTGCAGAAGGAATCAAATACTAAGATATAATATGGACAGGAACAGTTACGGCTGAAACATCATGAATATGGACAGCATCCTAGGCTGTCAGCCGTTGATTGTTTCCTTTCAAACTTTTGCAACTTTGGGTACAAGTGAAGATCACCGTTGGATTTGAATACTTGGTGAAGGTGGATACTGAGATTGGGGATGCAAGTGAAGGAGAAGCACACAGATATTCAAATTGTAACGCTCTCTTTGGTAATACCTAGATAATCGAAAAGTAACGCTCTCTTTGGTTTGTAACGGTTAGTCTCAAAATTTATATAGTCTATCAATTTGGTCATAATTCAATAAATTCATCTTTTCATCATTCGAATTTGTTCTCAATCAATATACAAACAAAGCTTCATGTTGAGAAATGAAATTTAAAATAATGAATTCAACGAGTGGCTCCAGTGAAAAAGGATTAATATTTATCTTGGGGTAACACTTAAACTTGAGACACTGAAAATCTGATTCGATCTTTAATATAATGTATGTTTAACTTTGTAAAATATATAGATAGATAAATATACAGTATGTGATTTTCTTGAAATTATGCTTCACTTAACATTGTATATGACTAGCAAGAGGAGAATTACAATCACTTTGTATTACCTCATACATACTAAATATTGCTTTTGAATAGTGTCATTATTAACATTTAAGACTGAGATTTTTCCTCTTCTTCCCAAAATTGATTTTCTTACTCCCAAAATTGACGCTAACACAGACAGATACATAGGCAATAACATGACAAAGAGCAAGCATGTAAGCGACACTTGGGCTCGATTTATGGTCTCATTTCAACCATATATCAAATTTGCAAAGCATAAGAGAACCGTATAGAAACACCCACTCTCCTTTCTAGCTTATCCATAGCTGATTTCGAGTATCTCCTCATCGAAGAAGAGCTTATCAATACCAATCTTGCAGGTATGAACTTCTAAGAGAACTCTCTTGCAATGCTAAACACCACGGTACTTGCGTCAGTGTTCTTTAATTTGGGGTCGTATGCAACTATTGGAGAGCTCCAATTCCTATGCCACCAAAATCTCCTACATTGCCAAATCAACTCCTCTTCCCTGTTGATTTTACTACGAGGAAACCTATTCATTCCTAAATCGTCACTCATGATATGATGAAGGAATGGAAAGGTTTCCTCGTAGGATAATTAACACGGAAGAGGGGTTAATTTGGAAAAGTAGGAGAGTTTGGTGGGGTAGAAATTTGGATTCTCCAAGAGCTGCATACAAATCGGAATTAAAGAAGACTAACACAAACGTCTATATTATATTAAACTTGGAATCAAATATAAGTTAATTGTAGCTTCTAGCTCGAACAAAATTTGCCTTATATAGCGAAAAGTGCAGGATCGGCTACGGTTGAAACATCATGAATATTTATGGACAGATAGACTGGGATGTAAGTGAAGCAGAAGCACAAAATGAAACTTTCAAGGCAGAATATTTGAGGCTATGGAAATAAGAGGGAGTTGAAATGGCTAGGTTTGGATGGAATTGAAACATAAGCACAAAAAGGAACGTCTAGATCGGAGTAGTTGAATTGAATACTTTGCGAAAGTGGGTTTTAATTGTGGAAATGGGAGACTGGGGATGTAAGTGAAGCAGAAGAACAAAGTGAAAATTTCAAGGCAGAACAATCGAGGCTATAAAAGCAAGAGAGGATCAAAACAATTAGTTTTGGATGTAAATGAAGCAGAAGAACAATGTGAAACTTTCAAGGCGAAATAATCGAGGCTATAAAAGCGAAAGCTAAACGAAACAACTAGTTTTGGATATAAGTGAAACAGAAATATAAAAAAGAAATGTTCATGGCGGAGTAATTGAGGCAATAAAAAGATAAGGGGAATCGAAAAGGCTGATTTTGGTTAGGTCGCGTGACTTCCTTCAATTATTAGGTTCTTGTTTTGAGTTGGTTTGAACGGATGTAAGTGAAGCAGAAGCACATATTGAACTTTCAAGGTGGAATAATCGAGGCTATAAAAGCAAGAGGAAACCTAAACAACTAGTTTTGGATGTAAGTGAAGCAAAAATATGAAAAGAAACGTCCACCCAGGAAATAAAAAGAAAGAGGAAATTGAAACGACTAGTTTTAGTTAGGTCACGTAATTTCCTTTGGAATTAAAATTTTGTTTTGAGTTTGTTTGAACGGATGTAAGTGAAGCAAAAACATAAAGTGAAAATTTCAAGGCGGAATAATCGAAGCTAAAAAAGTAAAAGAGAATAGAAACAATTAACTTTTGATACAAATGAACAGAAATATAAAAAGAAACGTCTATGACGGAATAATTGAGACAGTAAAAAATAAGAAGGAATCAAAACAATTAATTTTGGTCACGCTACATTACTTTCTTCAGTTATTATATTTTTATTATGAGTTGGTTTCAACTTGATTGATAATAAAAAAAAATTCCATAGAAAATGATTTTGAACTTAAAAATCAAAGAATACGTTAAAACTAATTAAAATCACGTGGCCTAATTAAAGGAAGTCACGTGGCCTAATTAAAATCAAAGAATAAAATTTTTTTGTCTTTTTTAATAGAAATTTTTTCGTTCCTTTTCGGTGCCTCACACTAAAAAAATACGTTTAGGGGTTAGAATTAAGGTTTTAGGTAAGAGTTTGTGTTAAGAGTTTAGAAAATTTGGGGTGAGTGAATTTTTAGTGTTTTTTTTCTAAGCAAATTATTTTATTTAAATTATTTTTGAGCCAAACATTGGATGCCTCGTTAAAAACCTCCCTAGACCTATTGGAGGAAAAGAGTACAACCCAACATGGCATACACGACTCTATTTTACATAACCGAGATACAAAATAATCCTGTCAAACCAACCCATTCTACCACCATGCTTTAAACAATACACTCCTGCTTGCTCCTAATTTCGCTAGATTATCTGCTAATCCGTTTCTTGCTCTTGGAACATACTCGAATGACACCACGGCTATATTTTTTGTTAAGCTTTCAATTTCCTCGAAATAATTCCACCATCTCCACGGTCGAATCAAGGGGTTCGCAATCCAGTTCAACACCACTTGTGAATCTGATTCCACAATCAACTTTTCTTTTTCTATCTATCCCGCTTCTATGAACACCAAAAGCGCAGTCTTTATCGCCATTAGTTTTGCAAAATCAGGACTAAAGTTTTCAACAGGCCCGGCAAATAAGGCTCTCACATCTCCTGCATAAGATCTTAGTACTCCTCCACATCTTGCACCGATTTTATTTGAAGCTACATCCACGTTAAATTTACCAACCCTGCTTTTGGAGGTATCCAATCCAAATTGGCTTCTGTCGATTTTGCTAAATACCATCAAGAATCAATGCCTCGTTCACAGCTTTAATCCAAATCCAAGCTCGCATTTTTGTGTAAAACAAGAGCTCCTTAAGGGATATGCGTTTACTCCTAAATACCATCTCGTTCCTTGCAAGCCATAGACTCCAAAGGGCTGAAGCTATTGTAATAAACCAAAGAGTTCTCGATGAACCTGTCAAAGAAACTGAAAAACAAAACGTAAGCAACTCGTCAATTGTTGCAGTATTTATCCACACTATTGACCACCAGTTGCAGAAACATCTCCAATAATTCCTAGCAAAAAGGCAATCCACGAATAGGTGGGATAAGTTCTCTAATTCATCTCCACACCAAAGGCAATTAAAATTCTGGTCTTTAATATTCATGCCTATCTCCAGTAGAAAATTTTTTGTTGGAATTCTTTTGATCTTCGGCATCCAAAGGAAGTTTTTAACCTTTGGTGGAACCTTCATCTTCCAAATCAAATCAAACTTGAAGTCGGGTTCTTCTAAATCAGCATTCACTAACATATCAGTGAGTTTTCGGACTGAAAAATCCCCTGCTTGGTCGTGAACCCAAATAACCTTGTCTGGGACTTCCTTCTTCACACTTTGACCTATCAGCCTTGCTTCCACCTGTGCCACTGCTTCCATTTCTCTCAAACGGAGAGGTCTCAAAAAAAGGTTCGAGAGCATCAAGTCGCGAAAATCCCCATTTTTAATTGTTGCAGCAACCGTAACTCCCTTGTCTTTAACTAGCTTGTATAACCTTGGAAAAGACACTTAAAGGGGTATCTCCACACCATCGATCTTCCCAAAAAAGAATTGTTTCTCCATTTCCCAGCCTCCAGCGAATCTCATTTGGAGCGAACCATCTGCTAACCTTTTCATTCGACATATTGTTTACAATCCCTTTCCAAATTATTGAGGCTTTGCTTGATCTACTACACTTCGAAATCCACCCAATGTTAGACTCTCCATACTTGGCTTTAACTATCTTCCTCCATAGAGCTCCTTTTTCCGGATTTAAGATTTAGAATCTAGGGTTAAGACTTAGAATTTAATTTTTAGTGTTGGAGCATAGATAGAAAGGGACAAATGATTTTTGTCCCTTTTTTGCGCACCTATTCATGCATGCATGTATGCATGCATGTGTGTATTAATGTATTCTATGCTTGTAGAAGGATTTCTTCCATGACTGTCATGGAAAAGATTCTTCACTACTAATACTAACAATTCAAAATAAAGTCTGCATTGTCTTATACGTACTATTAACTCTGTAAAAGCTTTCATGGCGTATATATATATATATGTTTAACTTTGTAAAATATATAGATAGATAAATATACAGTATGTGATTTTCTTGAAATTATGCTTCACTTAACATTGTATATGACTAGCAAGAGGAGAATTACAATCCCTTTGTATTACCTCATACATACTAAACATTGCTTTTGAATAGTGTCATTATTAACATTTAAGACTGAGATTTTTCCTCTTCTTCCCAAAATTGATTTTCTTACTCCCAAAATAGACGCTAACACAGACAGATACATAGGCAATAACATGACAAAGAGCAAGCATGTAAGCGACACTTGGGCTCGATTTATGGTCTCATTTCAACCATATATCAAATTTGCAAAGCATAAGAGAAACACCCACTCTCCTTTCTAGCTTATCCATAGCTGATTTCGAGTATCTCCGCATCAAAGAAGAGCTTATCAATACCAATCTTGCTGGTATGAACTTCTAAGAGAACTCTCTTGCAATGCTAAACACCACGGTACTTGCGTCAGTGTTCTTTAATTTGGGGTCGTATGCAACTATTGGAGAAGTCCAATTCCTATGCCACCAAAATCTCCTACATTGCCAAATCAACTCCTCTTCCCTGTTGATTTTACTACGAGGAAACCTATTCACTCCTAAATCGTCACTCATGATATGATGAAGGAATGGAAAGGTTTCCTCGTAGGATAATTAACACGGAAGAGGGGTTAATTTGGAAAAGTAGGAGAGTTTGGTGGGGTAGAAATTTGGATTCTCCAAGAGCTGCATACAAATCGGAATTAAAGAAGACTAACACGAACGTCTATATTATATTAAACTTGGAATCAAATATAAGTTAATTGTAGCTTCTAGCTCGAACAAAATTTGCCTTATATAGCGAAAAGTGTAAGATCGGTTACGGTTGAAACATCATGAATAATTTATGGACAGATAGACTGGGATGTAAGTGAAGCAGAAGCACAAAATGAAACTTTCAAGGCAGAATATTTGAGGCTATGGAAAAAAGAGGGAGTTGAAATGGCTAGGTTTGGATGGAATTGAAACATAAGCACAAAAAGGAACGTCTAGATCGGAGTAGTTGAATTGAATACTTTGCGAAAGTGGGTTTTAATTGGGGAAATGGGAGATTGGGGATGTAAGTGAAGCAGAAGAACAAAGTGAAAATTTCAAGGCGGAACAATCGAGGCTATAAAAGCAAGAGAGGATCAAAACAATTAGTTTTGGATATAAATGAAGCAGAAGAACAATGTGAAACTTTCAAGGCGAAATAATCGAGGCTATAAAAGCGAGAGCTAAAAGAAACAACTAGTTTTGGATATAAGTGAAACAGAAATATAAAAAGAAATGTTCATGGCGGAGTAATTGAGGCAACAAAAAGTAAGGGGAATCGAAAAGGCTGATTTTGGTTAGGTCGCGTGACTTGCTTCAATTATTAGGTTTTTGTTTTGAGTTGGTTTGAACGGATGTAAGTGAAGTAGAAGCACATATTGAACTTTTAAGGTGGAATAATCGAGGCTATAAAAGCAAGAGGAAACCGAAACAACTAGTTTTGGATGTAAGTGAAGCAAAAATATGAAAAGAAACGTCCACAATGGTGTAACCCAGGAATTAAAAAGAAAGAGGAATTTGAAACGACTAGTTTTGGTTAGGTCACGTGATTTCCATTGGAATTAAAATTTTGTTTTGAGTTTATTTGAACGGATGTAAGTGAAGCAAAAACATAAAGTGAAAATTTCAAGGCGGAATAATCGAAGCCAAAAAAGTAAAAGAGAATCGAAACAATTAACTTCTGATACAAATGAACAGAAATATAAAAAGAAACGTCTATGACAGAGTAATTGAGACAATAAAAAGAAAGATGGAATCAAAACAATTAATTTTGCTCACGCTACATCACTTTCTTCAGTTATTATATTTTTATTATGAGTTGGTTTCAACTTGATTGATAATAAAAAAATTCCATAGAAAATGATTTTGAACTTGTGATTTTAAGATGATTTTTTATTTGCCTTGTGATATTTTAATTAGTTATGGATAAATATTTAGCATTACGTCAAAGATTATTACTTGTTAGTCATTAAATTAAGTATTAGAGAGCATCTCCAAACTTCAACTCTAACGTTTCAGTCCATACGTTTTTCTTGCATTGCGTTATCTCTTGGTCTAATTAAAGGAAGTCACGTGGCCTAATTAAAATCAAAGAATAAAAAAAAATTTGTCTCTTTTTTTAATAGAAATTTTTTGTCCCTTTTCAGTGCCTCATACTAAAAAAAATACGTTTAGGGGTTAAAATTAAGGTTTTACGTAAGGGTTTATGTTTAGAGTTTAGAAAATTTGGGGTGAGTGAATTTTTAGTGTTTAGGGTTTATGATTTAGAATCTAAGGTTAAGACTTAGAATTTAATTTTTAGTGTTGGAGCATAGATAGAAAGGGGCAAATGATTTTTGTCCCTTTTTTGCGCACCTATTCATGCCCTAAGCTAAAAAAATAGTTTAGGGTTTAGAATTAAGGTTTAAGGAATTTAAGGTATAATATATTTTTAAGGTTTATGATTTAGGATTAAAACTTATAATTTAATTTTTAGGGTTGAAGTATAGAGAGGGGCAGAGGATCTTTGGGCATAGAAAGGGACAAAGAATTTGGGGTATGATGTATTATATGTTCATACGTATTTTTAACCGTTTGACAATGCACATATGCTATGCAGACAAAACGATTTGAACCTCATTCGCCTAAAATGAACATCATACGCTTTTTCACGGAGACCACTTGTTGAGTTCGGTGTTGGGGCATAATTATATTTCTTGGAAATTTAAAATTTTGTATATTATAAGTATTTTAATATTTTTATCTCTACTCTAATTTTGTAATCTTAAAATTTTATAATTTTACATCCTTAAAATTTTAATATAATTTAATAAAAAATCACACCCTGACATAAAATTTTCATTTTCGGACTAGTGTTGGCAGTTGAGTAAATACATGAATAAAGAAAAATGTGGGCAGCAATATTAGTTGTAACCCATTGATTATTTCCTATCAAAATTCTTGATCTTTGGGTTCAAGTAATTACTAACACAGTTGGATTTGAATACTTTGCAAAAGTGGGTTTTGATTGGGATAATGAGAGATTGGGGATGTATGTGAACAATGTGAAACTTTTAAGATAGAATAATCCTTGGTATGAAATCAAAATGAAATTCAAACCGTTGGTTTTAATGTAATGGAAACAGAAGCATAGAAAGAAACATTCATGGCAGAGAAAAATATAAAATTTTACGTCTGTCCCGTTATTTTCAAACTAGTTTCACAGTTAAGTAAATACATGAACAAAGAAAAACATGTTTCTCTGCTTAACGGATCATTTTTTTATTTCGGTCAATAATAATTTTGTTAATAAAAACCGTTAAACAACTTTTCAACCACAACCACATCAACACAGAAATAACACCTTATCACTTTTGAAATGGCCAATTGTAAAAATGGAAGGCACTCGTAGTTCGGTCGGTGGCCACTTTTGGTATTGTAAGTCAATTTTAAAATAGTAATTCATGCGTCATCTAATATACATGTATGCATGCATGTGTGTATGTATATATTCCTTGCTTGCAGGAGGATTTCTTCCATGACTGTGATGGAAAAGATTCTTCACTGGTAATACCAACAACTCCTTTCAATGTTATAAGATTTCCCATCAGCTAAGTTTACGATTTCCATTCAATAATTCAGTTCCGAGGCATGCATTATCTTATATATATATATATATATGAGGCTAACTTAGCTAATCATACATATAAGATAATACATGCCTCAGAACTGCATTATTGAATGGAAATCGTAAACTTAGCTCATGGATAATTTTATAACATCGAAAAGTGTCGTTGATTTTTACCAGTGAAGAATTTTTTCCATGACAGTCATGGAAGAAATCCTCCTGCAAGCAAGAAATACATTGATACACACATGCATGCATACATGTATATTAGATCTAGCATGAATTACTACTTTAAATCGGACTTACGATTCTTTTGTTGAATTCAATCCTTGCACCAATGGAAGGGGTAAGCCTGGGTTTTGATTTGAATTCTTTGTGAAAGTGGGTTTTGATTGGGATAATGATAGTTTCGGGTTGTAAGTGAAGCAGAAGCACAAAGTGAAACTTTCAAGACCTAATAATCGAGGCTATATAGAAAGAGGGGATCAAAACGGCTAGTTTTGGGTGTAACTTGTAAGTGAAACAAAAACTCAAAGAGAAACGTCTATGTAGAAGTAATCGAAGAAATGAAAAGAAAGAGGGAATCAAAACGGCTAATTTTGGCTAGACCACAAGGCTTCCTTGGTTATTAGATTTTTGTTTTGAGTTGATTTGAACTTAACTCAAAGTAAAAAAAAATGATGTAATAAATATAAAAGAGAGAATCGAAATAGCTAGTTTTGGATGTAAGTGAAACAGAAATTCAAAGAAAAACGTCTATAGCGGAGTAATTGAGGAAATGAAAAGAATGAGAGAATTGAAATGGTTAGTTTTGATTTGGAGGTAGTAACTTTCTTAGATTATTAGATTTTTGTAATTTTGAGTTAATTTCAGCTTAACTCAAAGTAATTCAAAACTCAAAACGGCTAGTTTTAGACCACATGGTTTTCGTGAGTTATCACATTTCTATTATAAGTTGATTTGAACTTGACTCAAAATATAAAAATGAGGCAATGGACGATAATAAATAATCAAAACGGCTATTTTTGGTTAGGGCACGTGGTTTCCTTCGGTTATTAGATTTCTATTTTTACTTGATTTATACTTGACAAAAAAGTAAAAAAAAACGAGGGAGTGAAAAAAATAATTTATTTTGGGTATAAGTGAAACAGAAATACAAAGAAAAATTTTCAAAACAGAATAGTCGAGCCTCCTAAAACAAGAAGGAATTGAAGCTACTAGATTTGGATGTAAGTGAAACAGAAACATGAAACGAAACGTTTGTAACAGAGTAAATCAAAGAGTGAAAAGGAAGAGAGAATCAAAACAAGTAATTTTAGATTTAAGTGAAACAGAAACATAAAAAGAAGCGTCCATGACAGACTAATTCATGCCGTGAAAAGAAAAAAAGAATCAAAACGGTTAATTTTGATTAGGCCGCGTAACTTTCTTCGATAATTTGAATTATGTTTTGAGTTGGTTTGGACATGACTGAAGTTAAAACAATATTTTTTTAATAAAAATGATTTTAGATTTATGGTTTTAAAATTATTTTTATTTATCTATGAAATTTTAATTTATCTGCATAAATATTCGACATTATGTCAAAGACTTTATTTTTTTATTCACTAAATATTAGAGAGAATCTTGACAGTTAAACTCTGACGTTTGCTCACTTTGTTTTTACATTGCGTTTGGTGATCCAAGTAAAAACATTGGACTAGTGATGGCACAGGTTGGGTTTTTGTCGACCCGAAAATAATTACTTTAAATTCGACTCTGATCTAACCTCCTCTATAAAATAATTAATTTTAAAGACCTTATTGTAAAAAAATAATTTAATAGACAAATGTATCAATAAAAATTTAATTTTAAAGATCTAATTATAAAAAAATTAATTTTAAGGACCTAATTGTAAATAAAAATTAATTTTAAGGACCAAATTACAAATATCCCTCAAAAAATATAGAGGAAATTTCACTATTAGTCTCGGATTGCATCGAATATATTCCACCCTAAACTTGACCCAACATCACCCTCAATAAAAACTTGACCCAAACCCGATTTTTTTTTACCAAATTGGACTTTTTAGGGCAAAATTTATGATCTTGTTTTTTCTTTCTTACTTTTTTTTGTTGATTTATTATGGCTTAATACAACTTTTCCCCCCTAAACTATACCCGTTTTCCCAACTTGCCCCCTAAACTTCATTTTGCCCACTTTTTCCCCTTAAACTTTTCAGCGTTACCCATATTCCCCCAAAAACTGACGCCGTTAAAAAAAACACGACAACCAATCAGAAGCCGCCACGTCCCCTCTTTATTTCTTATTTCTTATTTTCTAAATATTAAACATAAAATACCGAAAATAAAAAAGAAAATAATATAATAATAATAAAATAATAATTTCACCCCCCCGTGCGGTAAAATTAGTCAACCCCCGAAAACTACCCCATTCTCTAAACCCATTCTGAAAACCAATTTCTGATTTCTTCTTCTTCATCAGAACAAAATGACGATTGGACTTCTAGGGCTAGAATCTGTTGCGATTTCGTTGTTTAGTGTTTATCGGATTTGAATTTAGGGCTTGTATCGATTCAAATTTATTTGATTAAGGTCTGATTAATCCTTGTTTTTAGGATTCGTTTAGTTTTATCCTCTCATTTGAACGGTACTGAAGCAAACAAGGACTGAAATCTGTGGAGTTGAATCCCTAAATCGTAAAAAGAGGGAAAAGGGAAAAGTAAGTTACCATTTGCTCTGAAATTTCGATTTTTTACTTACAGAGTTGAGAAGTAACCTTGTCTTGACTGTTGAGAAGTAACCTTGTTTTTATTTGCTTCGTTTTTGCAGGTTGTGTTAAGGAGCTCTTTGTTGACAGGTTCGAAATTTAATTCATTGTCATTTAGGTAGTTGACTATTTTACTTTGGTTACTGTTTTACTTTGGTTACTGTTAAATTAGTGGTTGTTGTAGGAAATTACTCCTTCCATGTTACTGTTAAATGAGTGGTTGTTGTAGGAAATTAAATTCTTTACCAAAATAAATTCTTTGGTTACTGTTAAATGAGTGGTTGTTGTATGAAATTGTTTTGGTTAATTAACTTTTCAGTTAGTTGATTTGTTCAATGATCTTGTGGGATGCTTTGGTTGGTTTGTTTGTTTAATTGAGTTGCAACAACAGTGGATCAAATTGTTGGTTTGTTTTGGTTTATAATTAATTTGTTTAAGGCTTTATCTGTTTAATATTGGGATCATATTGGGATGAAATTTACTGTTTTGGTTTAATTGTTTTGTTGTTTTGGTTTAATTTGGTTGATATTATAGGTCTATTTTTGGATATTTTTGTAGGTTAAATGGCATGGATAGAGCAGTCTTTAGTAATACATTTTGGGGGTAGATTTAGCCATTTTCCTAAGTTTGGTTATGTAGGGGGCAAAGAAGTAGAAAAAAAGATCGACCCTGACTACATATGTTACCCCACTATTGTTTCTTTTATTCAGGATGTAGGAATTCCCAAACATAACATTGAGTATTTAGCATATTTAGAACTAGGTTTTAGTTTGGATGGAGGTTTGAGGGTCTTAGGTAGTGAAAATAGCACTTATTTGGATTTGATTAACCATTTGTCAAGAGAAGGAAGCATACACATATATGTTGTTGGGGATTTTGGTGACACAGCTTGTAGTGATGAAGATGGGCCTGTTGTTGGAGAAAATGATGCTAATGAGGTAATGCTGGGAGAAAATGATGGCATTAATGCTTGTGGGCTTGCTGCTAGTGGGCTTGCTGCTAATGGGCCTGCCACAAATACAAATGATGCCAATGATGATGTCCGAATTGGGGGAGTAGAAAAGGATGATTTATGGTTGGGAGACAGTGAGAGCAGCTTCTGTGAAGATAGTGAAAAAAGTGAAGATAGTGATTCTGAAGATTTGAGAGATGAAGGATGGCTTACTGATGAAGATGATGAAGAGATAAGTAGGATTTTTGAGAACAAGAAAAGATTTAAAAACAGAAGTTTGGAGGATGAGCAACAAGGGGCAGAACCTAGAAGCACTGGCACTAGTTCTCAGGAGAAAGAGGCAACCACTGTAGCAAATGAAAGTAGTGACAATGACACTGATTACATTGAATCAGATGATCCAGGCAGCTATGAAACTGATTCTAAAGGTGAGATTTGTGTTAAGAAAGGTAAGAAAAAATTCTTCCATGAAACTAGTGAGGTTCCTAGGATTGAGTTGGGTATGATATTTGAGAGCTCCACACAGTTTAAGGAAGCTTTGGGTGCTTATGCTGTTACAAATAGATTTGATTATAGGTATTTGAAAAATGATCCTGATAGGACTAGAGCAAAATGTAAGGGGGTCGGGTGTCCTTTTCTAATATATGCATCGCTGGGAAAAAAGATGGGGTTTATAAGGTTAGAACATTTGTGAACAAACATTCATGTTCTGTAACCTTTAAAAATAAAAAGGCTAATTACAAGTTTATTGGGAAACATTTCTTGAGTAAACTTAGGATTTTGCCTAACTTGAAATTGAGGGACATGATGAGGCTTGCTAAGGAGGAGGTTAAAGTGGAATTGAACAAAAATGTGTGCCACAGAGCTAGAATTTGGGCTACTGAAAAAAATAAGGGTAGATTGCATGAGGAGTTTAGTAAATTGTTTGATTATGTGTTTACATTGAGGGAAGCAGATCCAAATGGTACATTTGACCTTTTTGTTGAAAAACCTACCCCATCTTCTAACCCTATTTTTAGAAGACTGTATGTATGTTTTGGTGGTTTGAAGGAAGGATTTAAGAGATACTGTAGACCAGTTTTATCTTTGGATGGTTGTTATCTTAAAGGAGACTTTAAGGGTGAAATACTAGCTGCTGTAGGTAGGGATGGTAATAACCAAATATTCCCTGTTGCATGGGCTGTGGTGGAGGTGGAAAATAGGGAAACTTGGGCCTGGTTTTTGGAACACATTAAAAGTGATCTGCAAATAGGAGAGGGGGACAAGTTTACTATACTAAGTGACATGCAGAAGGTAAATTTTTTTTCTTAATTGGTTTTGTTTATTACAATTGTAGATAGTTTATACAACATGCTTATCTAAGTTACTTTCTCAACTATTTTAGGGGCTTTTGGAAGAAGTTCAAGTTGTTATTCCAGAAGTTGAGCACAGATTTTGTGCAAGACATATGTATGCACATTGGAAGAAGGAGAACAGTGGACGTGAAATGCAACAACTTTTTTGGGCATGCTGCAAGGCAACCAATATGGCAGAATTCCAGAAGCAGTCTACAAAGATAGAAACTATGAAGCCCAATGCTATGTCAAGTTTAATGAAGAGAGATCCAAAACATTGGTCAAAAGCATTTTTCAAAACACATTCAAAGTGTGATGCAGTAGACAACAATTTTGGGGAGGCTTTTAACTCAGCAATCATTGCTGCAAGGTACAAATCTGTCATCTCTCTATTTGAGGACATTAGGCATTATGTGATGAATAGAAATCTTGCACACAAAGTTAATTGTCAAAAATGGGAAGGTCTTTTATGCCCTAAAATTGCTAAGTTAGTTGAAAGCCACAAAGCCTCTTCTGCATTTTGTCATGTCACTTGGAATGGTAGACATGGGTATGAGGTTTACTGTAGTGGGCAAACATATGTTGTTGATTTACAAGGTCATAAATGCACATGTAGATATTGGGATCTAACTGGTATTCCATGCCAACATGTTGTATGTGTCATATTGTTCAATTGTGAGCCACTTGAGAGGTATGTTCATGAGGCATACAAAAAGGAAAGATACCAGTCACTTTATGATTATGCATTACCAACCATACCTAGTGAGGCTTTCTGGAAAGACACAAAAATGGGAACAATTGAACCACCTTTGAAAAGGAAGCTCCCTGGGAGACCAAAATTAAAGAGAAGAAGAGAGGAAGGAGAAACAAGTAAGGGGAGCAAGTTTTCTAAAAAAGGAAACAAGTGCACATGTAGATCTTGTGGGCTGCTTGGACACAATAGTAGAACATGTCCTTCAAAAAACAAAGTTGTAAGTGCATTTTAGTTTAATTTCTTCTTTGAATTCATGAATTATTACCTACTAACTGATTTTATAATTTCAGTCTCAACAAACACATGAGTCTGCATCTTCTCAAGCAGCCCCTAATGCCTCACAACTGCCAACTACTCATTCCTCACAACCAGCAGATACTTCAACAAGGGCAAGACAAAGTCAAACATCACTTGGACCAAGGGGAAGGCCAAGGGGAAGGACAATTATGCAAGGCATTAGACTGTACACAAATGAAAAAACAGGCATGCAAATTCTCAATGTGAGTGATGCATCAAAGCCAATATTATTCATCATGTATTACATTTTGACTATATTTTAATCTTATGTTACTATGTTTTTTGTAGCCTGGCAGACCAAGTCAAATGATGGTAAGGAGGCCTAACACCAGATCTCAAGTGCAAGGGATGGCAGAACCTCTAATTCCAGCTCAGTCTACACCATTGAGTCAACAATCTCAATCCAGTCACCCTCCAGTTATGTCTACAGCACCATCAGCTTTAACTAACAACAACAATAGAATTCCTAAGTTAATCCCAAGAAGGAGGCCAACTTAAGCTTAAGCAAGCATTGGGACTGCTTTATTTTGTGATCTTTAGTTGTATTAAACAATTATGCCCTTATATGGGATATTTTGTACAACTCAGTGTTATGCAACCATTGTGCCCTTATATGGGATATTTTGTACAACTCAGTGTTATGCAACCATTGTGCCCTTATATGGGATATTTTGTACAACTCAGTGTTATGCAACCATTGTGCCCTAATATGGGATATTTTGTGAACATGTAATATATGTGTTATGTAATACAAGTTTATGTGTTATGTAAATTGTCTTATTCAAATCAATTCATTTTATGTTTTAAGGAAACTAACACTCCATTGACAACACACAATTCACCATTGACATAATAATCCATTTACATAACAAAACAACATCAATTCATAATTCACATTTCACCAGTGACATATCATAAACCAATCTTCCATAACATTTCATCCTTCACAACATTAAACCTACCATTCTCAGTTCACTTTAAATGAAAAACTTTAGTACAACATAACAGAAACATAAAACAATTAAAATACTCTTGTAAAACATTGCATCATTCTTCAATTTGCTTGTTTCAACTTTGAATTTTTCTTTCACCTTTTCTAGCTTTTTCTCCAATCTTCTAACTTCATCAATATTGACCATCTTCTTCAATTCTGCATTCTCAATTCTTATTTCCCTGTTCTCCACCAATAATTTATGAACCTCATTCCTTAAGTCTTCATATTCATTCAATGTTGCATCATCATAGTCAAGCCACCTAAAGAAATTACATCCAATCTACAAAATATGTACAACAAATTGTGAGTTCAATATTTCTAACCAATATAACTAACAGTACAATTGTGAGTTCAATGTAACCAATATTTCTAACCAATATAACTAACAGTAGAATTGTGAGTTCAATGTAACCAATATTTCTAACCAATATAACTAACAGTAGAATTGTGAGTTCAATGTAATTGTGAGTTCAATATAACTAACAGTAGAGTCTTCTACCTTTAGGACATCCATTGAACATCCATTGAACATCCAATCAAACATTGAACATTTAGCACAATATTTCAACCGAATCTTCTACCTAAAGAAATTAATTTAACATTGCCAAAAAAACAACAACTTACATCTCGGCCTTTAGGACATCCATAGAATCTTCTACCTTTGCTTCGCGGAACAGTAGAAGTGCAAATTCGAGCTTTCAACTCACAGTTACATTGAACATCTCCTTCAACGACAAATTTCGAACTATCGGTTGGCATGCTTCTTTTGTATTATTGGGTATCCTACAAAACAAAACAAAGAAGGTGAAGATGGTGAAGAATCGAACGAAAATGAAGAACCCTAAATCGAGTTCAAAACAACATTTACAATTTTTCCCCAAATCAAATGATTGACGAACCCTGAATCGAACTAATTTCAGATTTAGGGTTCAAGGTAAGCAACCTGTGCTTTTAATTTGGGGGGGGGTTGACTAATTTTACCGCACGGGGGGGGTGAAATTATTATTTTATTATTATTATATTATTTTCTTTTTTATTTTCGGTATTTTATGTTTAATATTTAGAAAATAAGAAATAAGAAATAAAGAGGGGACGTGGCGGCTTCTGATTGGCTGTCGTGTTTTTTTTTAACGGCGTCAGTTTTTTGGGGAATATGGGTAACGCTGAAAAGTTTAAGGGGAAAAAGTGGGCAAAATGAAGTTTAGGGGGCAAGTTGGGAAAACGGGTATAGTTTAGGGGGAAAAAGTTGTATTAAGCCATTTATTATTAATGAAATTTCCTGGCTTAGTAAAAATATATAATAAAAATTAGAAGAAAAAACTCAATGTTTTTTTGGGTTAACTACACCGGATACTACTAAACTATAGCCCCTGAGTCGAAAATATCACCGAACTTTAAAACTCTTCAAAACTAGCACTGAACTTTAATATTTGAGTCGAAAATGTCACCCCGCTGTTAACCGTTAACTCTCGCGTTAAGTCAAAGCGACGCCGTTTTGAAGCCTAATTTGGCCCAAAACGATGTCGTTTTGCTGAAGGAAAAAAATTCGAACCATGCACTTAAGGTGGTTTGAACCCAAGACCTTTAAAAGGTAAAGTTAAGCTTAAATCATTGAATCAACATAACATTATGTAGTATTTTACCACAAATATTATATATCTTAAACTACTTCAGATTAATTCAAATTATTTTATGAAATAAATAATATTAAAATATATTAATTATATATAATATATATAAATAAAAGTGTATTGTTTTTATATAAATAATATATTTATATTATAAATATTATATAAAAACTCTAAACTCTATATCCTAAATCTTAAACTATAAAGCTCAAACCTCAAACCCTAAACTTTATGATTTGAGGTTTGGGATTTATAGTTTTTTTATATTATTTATTGTAACACCCGGGTTTAGGGGTTAGGTAAAAATAATATTTTAATATTATTTGGGCTCGAATTGGTTTATGAAATAATCCTTTTAAAATATGGGGTTACAAAATTTACCTTTTAAAACGGGACTAAAGTGTTTTAGACTCAAAGTTGAAGAGCTAATTTAAAAACAAGGCAAACTATTCATTAATGGCCTTTTGGGTAATTTACCCCACTTCAAATTTAAACCTCTTTTTCCCTATCACACTTCCACTATTCATCTTCTTCATCAGATTTTCCAACGTAAAATAGGGTTCTCTACCCAAGTTCACTATTCCATCTTATTCCTCCTTCATTTCAGCTCCAAATCGAAAGGTAAGGATGTTTTTGACTTCCCCTCATCCTCCCCTCTTTAAAAGTACCTTTTATTTTCATTTTCATAAGAGTTTGAGAAAATGGAATTTTTGGGAGTTAGGATTAAAAATGGAAGCTTTATGTTGTTAAAGTAAATGTGTTGATTTAATATGTTTAGATAAGTTATGTAGAAGTCAAATAGTATGATATATGTGAATTCCAAGTGATTTTAATCAATTTTCGGAATTGGGTACCAAGGGGGTTTTGGGAGGGTTTTAAAATGGTTTTTCGGGTGTTTCCATGTTGGTTTTCGAGGGCTGATGTTAGTATGATATATGAGGGCTGCTTTGGGTGTGTTTGATGGTTATTTGGATGCTTGAAATGGAAGATATTGGTGGGCTTTAAGGGCAGCTCGGAAATTCTGTTTTTGAGACTTGTTTTGGGTATTGAGTGCTTGGAGTATTGTTCCGGGTTGTTTCCGTTGATGAGATATTGATTATGAATGTTTTGTTTGTGTTTGAGATTGATTAGAACCGAGTTTGGGCGTCGGTGAAGCTTTGGAAGAGAATCCGGGAATTTGAAGAACGGTCACCTGCGTGGTCTTTGAGCTAGGAAGTTTAGGTGAGTGGTTGTTGCTTTTAAATGTTTTAAAGTAGTTGGTTCGAGTATATGGACTAGGTTGGGCTTGGTAGACCCACCTAGAGTTAGGATTAGGGTGGTAGCCTAATCCTAAACTTGATCTAGAGCCCTTGGTTGAACTCACTTTATGGTTGTGTATGTCTTGCATAAATTTGCGATATGAATGTCTATGTATATTGCCTTATACATGTGAAATGAGATTGGACTTATGATGTTTGAGACATGCACAATGATGGTTGTGGGTGAGTGTGTGCTAAGCACAAGGTTTATGAAATGAGTAATGTGATGTGGGTAAATATTGGCACTAGTAAACTTGGATACAAATGATCGATCATTAGGATGTTAGTGTGTACACATGAGTCTAAAGTCGCGCGTGGCCTTGGTGGCGTTGAGTCACCAAGGAGGAGTACGGGTTCACCCGAAATTGTAATTGAATATAGTCGGTGATGAGTGGAATCCCATCGACGGGGCGTGAGGACGAGTGGAATCCCCTCCGCGAGACCGGTGATGAGTGGAATCCCACCGAGGTAATGTGGTTGTTGGATATGAGTTTCCAACGTGTCTATCCGCGTATTCGGGTCTTAACTAGGTGCCAATGTTGATTGATATGTGTATCAATGTGTTGGAATATATGAGCTGTTTGAATGTTTAAATGTGATTACATGTATGGTAGTGTTGAGCTCATGTTTATGGCATATGTGTGATATATTGCTCATGCATTTATATCTTGTGGACTCTTGACAAATGTAAATTGCCTTGGCTAGATCGTGCTCGGACCCTGCAGTGTTGAGGTTTGTTTTTAGAGCTTACCCTCACTAAGCATTATTGCTTACGCTCTCTTTGTTCAACATTGCAGATCCTTAGTTCGTGGGTTGCTCGGGCAAGTGGAGGGCCTCCAAGTGTGTTTTTGGACTGTGTTCATCAAGTATGGTTTTAATGCTAAGACATGTAATAGTTTAAGCAATGGGATGTGTAAGGTTTTGTTGGATTGTTGTTGGGTGATAGGAGCTTGTTTAGACTCCTTAGCCTCTTGCTTTGTATGGTTGTGATGCCATGTTGAATGTTAACTCATGCCTAATTGCTTACTTGAATGTTAGTCTTTTGCCTTAGGAGTATATATATGTGTTTGAACGATATTGGAATGAATGCATGTTGGTGGGATGTTGCCTTAGCATTAGACATGTTTAAATCTTGTTTTAGCATGTTAATATTGTTGTTATATCTTGGATTTAATTAGTTGGGTGTCATGATGTGGTTTGGTGATGTTTTGGGGCACCTTTGTGCCTCAAAACAGCAAAATCAAGTCTGCAGACAGGGGGTGTTTCGGAACGGGTCCCCGTGTTCCGAAACGACCCCTGTGTAAATGGCCTGCCGTTTCGAAACGGATGAGGGTCGTTCCGGAACGTTTTCGCTACTGGAATTTTGAGAAATTGGCGAGATGACTCCGTTCCGAAATGGGCCTTTGAAGTTTCGAAACGGTCAAATCTCGTTGACCACGAGATATTGACCGTCAAGGTCGTTCCGATACGGGTCTCCCCCTGTTTCGGAACGGTCACCTTGTGGTTGACCCAGGCCGTTGACTAGGTCAGGGCGTTTCGGAACACCCTATAGGTGTTTCGAAACGGCCTGCTGAAATGAAGTAAAATGGACTGATTTATGCTTTGTTTGATCGGTAAATGTTTCGTTGCTTGTATCTTCCGCTGTTGGACCACACATAGGAATTAAATATGCATCTAGATAAGACTAAAGTTAAAAGGTTTTTCTGGGTCGTTAACCGAGGGGAAGCCTTAACGGGTTTCGCTTCAGTTTTCCCCGTGTGGCCCACTCGGACCGGTCATCCGACCAGACCGGGACGAGGGGGTTACATTTATAATATAAATATATTATTTTATGAATATCTTTTGTTTTGAAAAAATAATATATTTTTTATTGATATATGTAAAAACAATATATTTTATATTATTTATAGAATTATTTTTTATAAAATAATTTGGTTGAACTAAATAGATAAGTTTATATAATTTAAATAAAAATATTTTATTTTTATATTATTTTTATATAAATATATTATTTTAAAAAATATAAATAATCCTTAAACCTTAAATCCTAAACTCTAAAGTTTAGAATTTAAGTTTGAGGGTTGGGGTTTGTGGGTTAACAATTTAGGAATTAGGGTTTTATATATTATTAATAATATAAATATATTATTTTTATAAATATTTTGTGTTTTTCAAAATAATATATTTATATTATTAATAATATATAAAACCAATATTGTTTTATTTATATATATATGTGAAAATAATATATATTTATATTTTTATATGTTAATATTATTTATTTCATAAAATAATTTGAATTAATCTGAAGTAGTTTAAGATATATAATATTTGTAGTAAAATATTACATGACGTTATGTTGGTTCAATGGTTAAGGCTTAACTTTATCTCTTAAAGGTCTTGGGTTTAAACTACCTCATGTGCATGGTTCTAATTTTATTCCTCCAGCAAAACGACGTCGTTTTGGACAAAATTAGGCTTCAAAACAGCGTCGTTTTGACTTAACGGGAGTTAATGGTTAACGACGGAGTGTCAGTTTCGACTCAAATATTAAAGTCCAGTGCTAGTTTTGAAGAGTTTTAAAGTTCGGTGGTATTTTCGACTCAGGAGCTATAGTTTAGTGGTATCCGATGTAACCCATGTTTTTTTTAGAAAGTTAACCAACCAAGAAGTAAAGTAATCATGGACAACCATGCAAGCTATCACGTACGGACGTTCTGCTATGAGGCACCTTTAGGTGCGACTAAAATAAGGTAACCCTACATAAATTCTTGCCCAAATGGTAAGAATTTATGTTATAATATAACAATTTGTGTAACTACACAAAATTTTACCTAATGCAAAATCTACACAAATTCTTACCAGTTGATAAGAATTTATGTAGTTACACAAATTCTTACCCAATTAATAAGTATTCCGGCTCCATCTAAATTATTATCTAGTCCTACAATTCTTGCCAAAATAGTAAGAATTTGTGTAGGGTCGTATTTTAGCTGCATGCTAAGGTGCTGCACCTTAGCATGTCCCTATCACGTTAGCCAGGAGCAAAGCTAAAAATTTAAAGTTAAAGGGATGAGAATAAAATGTTACGATAAGAGTTATAAGAAAATTCAAAGAAAAAAATTAAGACTATAAATGTCAATAGTAGGATTTCATCTGTTAACTTTAAGTAAAACAAGCTTATTTTCATTTACACGTTGTATCACTAAGGTAAATAACTCTTTAATGATATCAAAGTAAAAAAAAAAGATAATTTCAAATTTTACAAAGGTCAAATGAAAAATTGAATTGTAAAGGTAAAAATATTGACGATAAGGTGGGCAATTTTGGGTGAAAACCCTCTTTTTAATTAATATTGGGGAAAATGGCTCCCAAAAATTATTATTTGGCAAAATGACCCCCAAACTTGCCAGGTCGGCAGACATCGCGTTGTGTAGGACGCGAGGTACGACATCGCGTTCTGCACAACGCGATTTTAGTCGACGTGGCATTGCTGTCCGTGTTAACGGTTTCACAGTACCTCGCGTTCTGCAGAACGCGAGGTACCCGAGAAATTGAAAAGGCGGCTGGAATATATCGCACTGACCTCGCGTTCTGTAGGACACGAGGTCTATGCATTTCCAGCCTGAACAACAAGGAAAAACAAGTGTAAGTAGGCCTGTTCGAACCCAATTTCGAGCGTGTAAATGGTATATTTTTAGCGATCATCGAGTTTGGGGTTGTAGTACTGAAAATTGTCTATCGTATGATACCAACGCGATTTTAGTCGACGTGGCATTGTTGTCCGTGTTAACGGTTTCACAGTGCAGAACGCGAGGTCCCCGAGAAATTGAAAAGGCGGCTGGAATATATCGCACTGACCTCGCGTTCTGTAGGACGCGAGGTCTATGCATTTCCAGCCTGAACAACAAGGAAAAACAAGTGTAAGTAGGCCTGTTCGAACCCAATTTCGAGCGTGTAAATGGTATATTTTTAGCGATCATCGAGTTTGGGGTTGTAGTACTGAAAATTGTCTATCGTATGATACCAACATGGTTAATTTCCGTCAATTATACAATGATTTAAAATGGCTTCGAAAACCCTATGCCATCATATTTTTTTTGATTGAAGTTGCATTTCAACTAATGTCGATTTTCGGTTTTTTAATCCCATTAAATTTATTAAAAACAAAAATTAAATAAACATTATAAAGTTTAATTATAATATGCAAACAAAATTATAATTCGTAAACAAAATTATAATACGACATTATACAATTTAAAAGTGTTTTACATAAATATTAAAAACATAAGTAGAAAACAACAAAAAAAGACTAAAAATGCCTATGTCCACCCGTTCCGCAGTCGAGTGGATGACGCTCACGATCCGGATACCTCATGTTTCCATTGTGTGGTGGTCCCTGGTCCCTATCATCCTGACCATCGTGCGCGATCTGCGGATCTGTGCTGGGCCGAGGCGGGGAGTAAAACAAACTACCTATCGGCGTACTCTCCACAATCGGAAACCCATACTAAGGTGGATAATCGATAAGCATAAGGTCAGTCGTGGGCGTATGGGGACGATAGGCATCAGTGGAGCCGTACTGGGGTGGAGGCATCGTCTGCTGGAAAGTCGATGGACCGCTATGCAATGGTGGGGCAGAAGATGATGCCCCTGGAGTGTCATATCGTGGTCTCAGACCGCGCTGCGTCGACTGCCTCTGGGTCTGCCTCTGCCTCTGGGACCGCGCTGCGTCGACTGCCTCTGGGTCTGCAATGGTGAGAGGTCTCCCGCTCATCGACCCCAATCCTCGCCTCGAAGGGTAGTGATTCCAGAAGCTCTACTATTCTAGCTCCCGGAGGATGCTTTTGACGAAGAACCGATTAGAGAACCCGGGCCAGACGGAGACGAGCTGGGGCCATTCTATCCCGAACCAGAAGACTTGACAGAGTTACCAGAAGACCCAGAAGACACTGCCGTTCCACCACTAGATTTGGACGAAGAACCGACTGCCACCAACTTTCCTGTAGACGCAAGACCAATTTCTATGTTCCAGCCACCATCTCACTTCACAACGGTTGATATGGATGCAATGGACGTCCCTAATTTTCCCCATGACGACACAATAGATGGTCGAGTCCACCGTTCTGATGGTGAACTAAGAATTGATATGGCGTTCTCGAACAAGGAAATTGCGGTGGCGGCAGTTAAGCAGTACAACATTCGTCATAATGTTGAGACGACGGTGAAGAAAACCCAAGCCAAATACTACAAGGCTCACTACGTCCAAAATGATCAAGGCTGTAAATGGAAAATCCGTATATCAGACTTGAAGAGGGCAGACAACCATTGGAAAATAACAAAACTTGAGGGGGCCCATACATGCACCGTTGCTAGCCTCAACCAGGATCACAAGAACCTGGATGCAAAGTACCTCGCGGACATCTTTTCCACACTGGTGAAAACAAATCCCACTGTGTCGGTCCCCACATGTCAGGTTGCAGCTCTAGCTGTCACCGGCTTCCGTCCAGGTTATTCGAAAGCATGGTATGCAAGGAAAAAGGCCAAAGAGGAATTGTATGGCCGATGGGAGGAATCTTACAAAGAGTTGCGCCCGTGTCTTAATCTCCTGCAGAAACACATCCCCAGAATGGTTGTCAAACTTGATACGGTTCTGGCATACGAAAATGATCGTGTCGTCCGAGGTGTTTCTCAATTCCACCAGTTATTTTGGACTTTCCCACATTGCATCAACGCATTCAAGCACTGCAAACCGATGGTCCAAATCGACGACACATGGTTGTACAGAAGATATACACAGATCCTACTTCTAGCTATAGCACAGGACGACAATCGCAAATGCATTCCTGTTGCATTCGCAATCGTCCCGAAGGAGGATTTGGAGTCTTGGACGTTCTTCCTTAAGAACCTATGAAAATATGTCCTTGATCATGTAATACGAAGAAGAAGGGATGAAGGGGTGTGTGTTATTTTTGACAGAGGCACAGCGCTGCTGTGGGCGATATAAAATTTGGGTGACTATTGGAAGCCTCCATACATTTACCACCGTTTTGCTTGCGGCACATAGCCGCAAACTACCTGCTGAAATACAAGAATCGTGATGAACGTCAAATGGTGCTCGATATGGGTACGTCATTTATGTCATTTTCATTTACTATATTACTTGTTACTCGCTTCCATTTACGACCTTTTTCATGTGTTTTTCGCCCATAACTATTCAACTGTCATCCCGTAGGCAACTCGCACTACAAAGAAGAGGTGGCTGAACTGCTCGAGGAACTGAGAGCGAGAAACAAAAATGGCGCAGAATACCTTGAAAAAATCCCAAAGGAAAAATGGCTTCGATCGTATGACGAGGGTAAACGTTATGGTCACATGACAACGAACTTGGCTGAGGCACTGAACTCATCACTGAAGGGAGTTCGGCAGTTGCCTATCACTTCCATTGTCAAAGCGACCTATTATCGTTTAGCTACCCTTTTTGCAACCTTGGGCAGGCAAGCAACTTAGTACATGGCAGGTGGACACAAAGTCCATCCAGATTTCCGCACAAGACTTCATATTCAATTGGGCCAATCAAGACAGATGCAAGCAACTCTCTTCTCGCGAGAAGGACACTTGTTTCGTGTTGCGGAATTTTCCAGGCGGTTGGAAGGCATTCAACACAACGCTTACGTAGTAGATCTGAGGGAAAAAACCTGCGAGTGCGGAATTTTCCAAACTTTCAAATACCCGTGCGCACACGCCATTGCTGCTTGCACTAACCAACGGATAGAATACATGCATATGGTTGATCCGATATACTTACTCAAAATGGTGTTTAAGGTTTACGAAAAAGAGTTTCCTCCAATCGGAAATGAGGTTGATCTGAATGTTGTGGACACTGAACCGATCATACGCCCAGATCCAGCACTACTACGAGCCAAAGGACGTCCACCTTCTACAAGAATATACTGTGCCGAGGATTTGGTCGAACACCGAGAGAAAACCGGACAAAAGAAGCATTATTCTATATGTCGAAATCCTGGGCACAAAGCTCCTAAGTGTCCTAATCGCTCAGCCCCTCGTATTAATTAATTATTTTTAATTTGTATATGTGAGTTCGCACATGACAATCTAATCAATAAAGTCAGTCCACTTCGATTTATACAATCCGTTATCTTATATTTTCAATTATTCAAAAAATATGTTATGATAGTGTTTTCGAATCAACTTTAAATCAGCGTACAATGGATGAAAATTGACCGTGTCAGTGTCATACGATAGAGAATTTCCAGTACTACAACCCCAAACTCGATGTTACCTAAAAATTTAAAATTTCTACGTATGAAATTCTGCTCGAACATGCCTATCGACATTTGTTGAAATGCAACTTCATTCAAAAAAGGATGATAGCATAGGGTTTTCAAAGGCATTTTAAACCATTGTAGAATGGACGGAAATTAACCATGTTGGTATCATACGATACAGAATTTCCAGTACTACGCCCCCAAACTCGATGATCGCTAAAAATATACAATTTACACGCTCGAAATTGGGCTCGAACAGACCTACCCACACTTGTTTTCGCTTGTGGTTCAGGGAAGAAATGCACAGACCTCACGTTCTGTAGAACGCGAGGTCTGTGTGATATATTCCAGCTGCCGTTTCAATTTCTCGAGGACCTCGCGTTCTGCAGAACGCGAGGTACTGTAAAACCGTTAACACGGACAGCAATGCCACGTCGACTAAAATCGCATTGTGCAGAACGCGATGTCGTACCTCGCGTCCTACACAACGCGAGGTCTGCCGACCTGGCAAGTTTGGGGTCATTTTGCCAAATAATAGTTTTTGGGAGCCATTTTCCCCAATATTAATTTAAAAGGGGTTTTTCACCCAAAATTGCCGATAAGGTGGGCTGCGGGGGCCAAGCCTATGCCAGCCCCTTGTGGCTATGCCCTTGATGTTAACTTTATTAAAATTGAGGGTAAAATACTTAAATCATCACTCAATTTTGCTCTTTGATCTATTTTGGTCACTGAACTTTCAAAACGACCACTTTACTCACTGAATTTTATTTTTTAACCTATTTATTATTATTATTAATTATTTTATTAATATTTTGGTATGACTTGGCATATTTTATTAGTATTATTATTAAATATAAAAATCAATCTCAAATAAAAATAAATTATATTTTATTTATTATTAAATACAAAAATAAAATCCAAACATTCCAAACCTTAAATTTCTCCCACCCTCACCGACGTAGGTGGTGGCAGCCGCTGCTCGATTTCATCGTAGATCATCTCCTCTCAGTCTCTGTTGCTTTGGTTGATTGTCCTTCTATCAAGATGGTTGGTGGACCAGCACCGTTTGTAGATATGGGCAAAAAAGCCTAAGACCTCCTCACAAAAGATTACAACTTTGACCAGAAGTTTACTCTTTCAATGTTGAGTTGTTACTTAACATTGAAGGATGAAGAGCTGATGCGATAGATTTGGGGTTTCGAGTTTAGGATGTTTGAGTTTTATTTTTATATTTTTTGTATTTAATAATAAATAAAATACAATTTATTTTTGTTTTAAATTTATTTTTATATTTAATAATAAAAAAATATGTCAAGTCATACTAATATTAATAAAATAATTCAAAATATCAAAATAGGTCAAAAAGTAAAGTTCGATGAGTAAATTGATCGTTTTGAAAGTTTAGTGACCAAAATAATTCAGAGAGCAAAGTTGAGTCATGATTTAGTTATTTTACCCTAAAATTTTTTGATTCAATCAAATTCCACGTACAAAAAAATAACAATTTAGAGACAATTTAAAGGTTAGGGTCAAAATGACAAAGATAGTGAATGTTAGGGGCTAAATTTTAAGCCCTATTTCAATCATGTGAATTGTTAGACTCTTATTTGAACAAATTCACAAATATCAGACCCTAATTCGACCATTAGAACATTCGTTACTCACCTTCTTTTTGCATAGCGTTAGTGATCCAAGCCCAACCTTTGAGCCCAATTTCTTCATCCCAAACCCTTCTCTTTCTCCAAAAACATGTCGAATATAAAGAATTATAACAGCTAATGAAAATAGTGAAGTAGAAACATTTTGTTCAAAAAAAAAAAAGAGTAGAAACATTGGTCCTTTTTAGTGCCAAATTTCTAATCTTGTTTTATCTTTCTTACTTTTTAGGATGCCTTTTCTATTAATAAAATTTCTCATATTTATCGACAATCAATTGATATAGTGAGATGAGACGTTAGTTTGAATCGTGACATTATGAATGAAGAAAATTGGATTAATAGGGTCATCTCATATTTAGTCTAAACTCAATATAAATTAGTCGGCTAATAAATCGGATACAAATAATTAAAAAAATTCTCTAGCTTAGTAAACAAATAAATATTATTTTTAAATATGTTGAAATAAGACTGGGACCTTTCTAAACGGCCCAATAAAGATCCAACGTTCTCCCATCTACTTAAATATAGAGAATTTAGGATGGGGAGTATTTTTAATGTATAAGGTGTAGGGTTTAGGATTTAGAATTTAAGGTTAAGGCTTGAAATTTAAGTTTTAGTGTTTTTTAGTGTTGGGGCATAGAAAAGGGCACCGAAAAAGGTAGATAATTTTTATCTCTTATGATTTTACAATTATTTTTTTATTCTTTTTGAACATAAACAATATTTTTTTTTGCCTATGAAGTTTTAATTGACCTGAATAAATAGTTGGCATTACATTAACAAATAAGGTAAGTTTGTAATACAAATGGAAACGGTGAAGTAGAGATATTGCAGCAAATCCCAATAAGGTAATGAATGGAAGTGCTGGACTAACCAAAACAAATGTATAATAACAACATTTTAGTCAAGGTAAAGGCTTGTTTCGATAAAAAAAAAAAAAGCGGGTTGAGGATTTGGCTAAGGGGTTTCATGTCGACGGTGTCCGAGGTGTCTTTGTTACGAGAATTTCCGGTGCAGCCTTCCTCATCATTTTCCGATATGTAACTTTCCAATTAGTAGAGATTGAGTTTAGAGAAAGAATTGTAAGCCAACTTTAAAGTAGTAATTCATGTATGATCTAATATACATGTATGCATGCATGTGTGTCTCAATGTATTCCTTTGCTTGCAGGGGAATTCGTCTAAGCCTGGGAAATCTTATAACACTGGAAGGAGTTGTTGGTTTTAAACAGTGAAGAATCTTTTCTAAGCCTGTTTTGGAGGAATTCGTCTTGCAAGCAAGAAATGCATTGATACACACATGCATACATGCATGTTAGATGAAGCATGAATTACTACTATAAATTGACTTACAATTCTTTTGTTGATTCAATCCTTGCAACAATAGAAGGGGTATAGCCTGGCTGTAGAAGAAACATAAACAAGAACATTTATATTATACTAAACTTGGAATCAAATATAGCTCGAACAAAATTTGCCTTATATACCCATTAGTGTAGGATTGTGAGTGAAGCACAAGTATAAAGTGAAAGGTTGAAGGCGGAATAACCGAAGCTATGAAAGAAGTAGTAAATTGAAACGGTTAGTTTTGGATGTAAATAAAACAGAAACACACAGAGAAACGCTCGTGACACAGTAACCGATGCGTGAAAAAAAAATGAGAACCAAAACGGCTAGTCTTTGCTAGGCCATGTGACTTCCTTTGGTTATTAGATTTTGTTTTGAGTTGATTCACGGACGGAACCATGTAGGGTGTGGGAGGGGCAAATTTTTTGCTATAATTGCATTTTTAGTTTAAATGTTAATTAAATAAGGCTTTTGCCCCTCTCAAATTTTATATTTAAAGGCTTAATAGACTCCAACCTCTCCCAACATTGAATCCTAACTCTGTCCCTGTGTTGATTTAAACTTGACTCAAAAAAATTGAGGTAATAAACAATGAAAGGGAATCAAAATGGTTAGTTTTGGTTACATCATGTGACTTCCTTTGATTATTTAATTTCTGTTTTGAATTTATTCGAATTTAACTCAAAATGAAAAAAAAATGTGACAGGAATTTAAAACGGCTGGTTTTGGATGTAAGTAAAAAAAACACATACAGAAACATTCATGGCGGAGTAATCAATAAAAAGAAAGAAAGAACCAAAACGACTAATTTTGGCTAAGCCACATGACCTCATTCGGTCAATAAGTTGGATGATGTTTATCCTAGTAGACACAGGTTCAAATCGCTTTGTTTACAAGGTGTATGCGCATTGTCAAGTGATTAAAAATATGTATAAACAAATACTACCTTGTAATTACCTTTAGCCTATCCAAAAAACTATTTTTTAACTAAATTTGGAAATGTTAATCTCTATTTCAATCAAGTGAAAGATTAAATACTTATTCAAACAATTTTAAAAATATTAGACTATAACCAATGTTTTAAAAGGTTAGTACATTTCTGTAAGTAAGCATTTTTCTACTTGTAACTTGGTTAATTTAAGTCTATGCATATGAAATTTTCACGGCAAAAATAAAACGAAGCTTTAAAAGTAAGAGGGAATTGCTCATCCCCTTGTGTCTTGATGGGAAAGGTAGATGTTTATCATCCCTTGAGACCCGGGTTTGAGCACCAGTTATGCCATGTTGTGTGTGCCGTCTTTGAAAAGACTAAGAAAGTTAAACAGATGCTACCCTTGCATCGCACCAGCATATTCAAAAAAATAAGTAAGGGGAATTAAAACAACTTGTTTTGGTCCTTTGGATGTAAGTAAAATATAAATATAAAAATTATTTATGAAAGAATAATTGAGGTAATAAAAAGAATGAGGGATCAAAACCGCTAATTTTGATTTGGCGCCTGATTTATCTGAAATTAAAAAATACAAATAAAAATGATTTTTTTACAACTATAAAGTTGAATTTGGACTTGTTATTTTAAATAATTATTTGTTTAAATGTGATATTTTAATTTATTTGCATAAACATTTGATATTATGTCAAACATTATACTTTGTTACTCATAACTATTAGAGACTAGAGCTTAACCCCTTGTGTCTCAGTGGTAAAATATGTTGTTCATCACATTGGTGACCCGGGTTCAAGCACCAATGTTGCCATGCTGTGTGTGCCTTCTTAAAAAAAGACGAATAAAATTTGAACATATGCTACCCTTGCATCTAGGGGTGGGAATTGTCGGGTACCCGGTTCATATTTTTTTATTTTTTCTAATTTTAAAATTAAAAAAATCATATGTTAAACACAAAAATATTTTTAAAAAAATTAAACTTAAAACTTAAAAGAATATAATACAAACATAGAAAAAATGTAGGGATTTAAACTTAATTTTAGAGTGAAAATATTAGGAAACATAAAATAAAAATATAATTTTAAATATAAAAAATATATATTAAATTTTATCGTGTCGGATAATTTTTTTCGGAAATTACCCAGTATTTTTATTTCGGGTCGTCCAGTTTTCGGGTCAGGTATTTTCTCCCACCCCTACTTACATCACACCAGCATATTAAAAATAAAGTATTAGAGACTAGAGAGGATTTTTGTAACTTAAACGCTACGTTTCATTGCTCACTCTCTCTTTATATTGCGTTTAGTGATCAAAGCCCAACCTTTGAGCCCAACTTCTTCATCCCCAGTCCATCTCCAGTTCCAGAAAGAACTATAACAGTCGGAAATAGTAGTGAAGTAGAAACATTAGACCTTTTTAGTAGGGGTGTTGAAATTTGGGTACCCGATATACATTTTTTAAATATAAAATATAAAAATGTATATTTATCAAAAGTAGAAATATAACAAAATTTTAAGTTATTTATTATTTTAATTTAAAAATATGTATTTATTAAATATAAAAAAAATCTAATGTCAAATACATTCAGGTAGTCGGGTACCCGGAGACTTAGAATTTTGTGACCTAGGCTTAACTCGGGAAAAAAATAAATTTTAATAATAACAGTTCTAAAAAATTAAACCGTAATAATAAATATTAAAAAAATTAAATTATGATTAGAATTTAATACCAATAATTATGAACTGTGGGCCATGGACCGTTGCCTTTATGGCCCACCTGATAATATCATTTAAGCCTACGCATATTGGTGCAAGATGCAAATTCATACACACAACTGTCATTGTTGACCTTTCAGGTTGTTTCCTCCATTTCGACATCGACATCGAGAAGTTCGGTACTGGCGGCATGCATGGCCATTTGCAGCAAAGTCCAGTACAGCTCTACCTGGTTTTGCAATGCATCCTTGATGACTACGTATTTACCTCCACTTGCATTTGCGCCAATCACGCCAAACATTAGTTGCTTCAACCTCAAGGCCTTATTCCACTACTCTAGTTGTTACCCTATACAAGTTTTATATGATATATTATAAGGGAAACTCGAATATATCTCAAGTCGAGTAAGATTGGATTGTTCTTAGAGTTATATGTTCAATCTAAAACCTAAGACGGTTATTGCGTATACCTGTTAGTTAGTTATAATCCCAGCTTAGCTGGATTAGGGTTAGTTAAGTTTGTTATGAGGTCTTTATGATATGTATATAAACCTTTCTTCTTTTCATTGAATATCAATTAGTTTACTTCTCTCAATCAAATGTAAACAATCCTTATTGTTACATGGTATCAGTTGTAAAAATCTTCTGATTTCTTGCTTTCGCGTCTGTTATCTTCTTTTCTTTTCTTTCTTCCTTCTTTGGTCATGGGAGAAGTTAATCTCAGTGATGCTTTCAACAATGGTGCGAATCCATATTATCTGCATTAATCTGACAATCCTGGCATGGTTCTTGTTACTTAGCCTCTTTGCAGCGATAACTATCATAGTTGGCGTTGCGCGATGATGATGGCCCTTTCTGCCAAGAACAAACTAGGTTTTGTGGATGGTTCTATTCCAGCTCGAATTCCTGCTGATCGTTTTAATGCTTGGACCAGGGCAAATGATTTGGTTAACTCTTGGTTGCTTAATTCTGTTTCCAAGGAGATTGTTGCAAGTCTTCTGTATCATTCCACTGCAGCTTTAGTTTGGAAAGATTTACAAGATCGGTTTCAGCAGAACAATGGCCCAAGAATCTTTTCTCTACGCAAGAAACTAAGTGATCTCGTTCAAGGATCCAATTCTATTTCTACACATTACACCAACCTCAAGATTATTTGGGATGAATTGGTGTCACTAAAGCCTTTCTGTTCTTGTTCAGCTTGCACTTGTGATGGTGTTCGAAAGATGCTTGAAGAGCAACAGAAAGAGCAAACAATGCAATTCTTGATGGGATTGAATGATTCTTTCTCACATGTACGAGGGCAAATTCTTTTAATGGACCCTCTCCCCAATATCACCAAAGTCTTCTCGTTGGTTTCTCAAGAAGAAAGTCAACGTTTTATCAAGCTTGATAATCTTGTCATTGATGCTTCTTTCGCTATCAAGTCTAATGTTGTTCATAAGAAATCTCGTCCTCGGTGTAGCCATTTTGGTTTGATGGGCCACATCAAGGACAAGTGTTACAAATTGCTGGTTTTCCTCCTGGTTATCATTCAAAAGGGAGAAATACTAATGCTCATACTAATCACATTAATGCTGCTTCACGTGAATTTTTCACAAATCGTTTACCAGATTCTGCTTCAGATTCTTTATCTTCTTAACAATGCAAGCAATTAATTGCTATGCTTACAAGTAGCTTCATGCGGCTACTTCTACAGATCACTCGAATACCACTTCTGTAAACATGGCCATGCAAGGCAAGGATTTATCGTTCATTAATTTTTTCAGTTCTTTTCATTCTCAGAATTCCTGGATTCTTGACTCTGGAGCTTCCAAGCATGTTTGCTACTCCAAGGTTTTCTTTGAATTCTACTGAGAATGGAACGATCATTCTTCCTAATAAATTTGTTGTGCATGTACATTTCTCTAGCACGGTTAAGATTTCTCTTAAACTCATTCTACATGATGTTTTGCATGTTCCTGAGTTAGTTGTTTACTTAAACAAAATTCTGATTTAACTGTTCTTTTTCAACATGATAAATGCTTGATACAGGATCCTTACCAGCTGATTGGGAAGGGTGAGATGCATCGTGGCTTATATTTGATGTCCTCTAAAAACAAGATTGTCATTCCCACATCTATTGTAGATCAAAATTGTATTGTAAATAAATCCATGTCATGTTTGAATCAGATTAATAAAATTTCATATTCTTGGCACAATCGTCTTGGTCATCCAAGTTCAAATGTTTTAGACATTTTAAAACATTCTTTGTCTAATTTTACTGTTAATATGTTCCTTGTTCTATCTGTCCTCGTGCAAAACAAAAACGTATCCCTTTCAATTTATCTCATACTCGTGCTTCTTTTCCTTTTGCTTTAATTCATTGTGATATATGGGGACTGTTCAAAGTACCAACTTATAATTCTCAGTGTTTCTTCTTAACTATTGTTGATGATTATAAAAGGTCTACGTGGACTTTTTTGCTCCAACATAAATATGATGTTGCTCAAATTATTCCTCAGTTTATTTCCATGGCTAAACGACAGTTTGGTTTTGATGTAAAGGTATTTCGATCTGACAACGCTCCTGAGCTGAAGTTTACAGGGTTGTTTTCTGAATTGGGGATCGTGCACCAGTTTTCTTGTGTCGAAACACCTGAGCAGAATGCAGTCGTTGAACGAAAGCATCAACACCTCTTACTGTAGCTCGAGCCTTGTTCTTTCAATCAAGGGTTCCAGCTCGTTTCTGGGGAGATTGCTTGTTAACAGCAACCTACATCATTAACATGATTCATTCTCCTCTCTTAGATAACGCATCTCCTTTTGAATTGTTACATTCTAAATGCCATGATTATTCGATTTTCAAAACCTTTGGTTGTCTTGTTTTTGTTTCTACTCTTCGTGGTCATATGGACAAATTTTCAGAAAGAGCGTTACCAAGCATTTTCATTGGTTATTCCCCTGGGGTTAAAGGATATAAAATATATGTTTTACAAACTCAATCCATTGTTTTGTCACGAGATGTTGTTTTCCATGAAAACATTTTTCCATTTCATACTATTTCTTCTGAACATGCTGTTGTTGATCCTTTTCCTAATATTTCTTTACCACAAATTTCTTATAATGATATGTCTTTCCCAGCTGGAACAAATGTAGCTGACACCAATGTAGCTGGTTCGAATGTAGCTGACACCAATGTAGCTGGTTCGAATGTAGCTAACACCACTGTAGCTGGTTCGAATGTAGCTGGCACCAATGTAGCTGGTTCGAATGTAGCTGACACAAATGTAGCTGATTCGAATGTAGTTGAAACAAATACAACTGACATCAATGCAGTTGAACCTAATGTTGCATCAAGAAGTATTGCATCAAGGACTGTTGCTCCTATTCCATCTACTACTCAGAATATTCCAGTTGTAAATTTGCCTACACCTGGTACCTCAAATACACATGTTGGGCACACGACTACAACTGCACCTATTGTTCAGAATGCAACTATTGAAGCTCTTCCACCAGTTGTTCGACGGTCAACCAGACAGGTTCATAAACCTTCTTACTTGCAAAAGTATCATTGCAACAATTTTTCAACAGTTGTCAATTCCAATGTTCTTTATCCGATTGAAGATTCTTTGTCCACTTCCAAGCTCTCTTCCTCTTATGAGCACTTTGTTGCTAATGTTTCCTCTATCTATAAACCTACATTTTATCATCAAGCTGCTAAGATTCTTGCTTGGCAAGATGCCATGAATGAAGAATTAAAGGCAATGGAAGACAACAAAACTTGGATCATTGTTCCTCTTCTAGAAGGTAAGAAAGCAATTGATTCTAAATGGGTTTATCGAGTGAAATACAAGGCAGATGGTTCTCTCGATCGGTTCAAAGCATGGTTAGTTGCTAAGGGTTATACCCAGGTAGAAGAAATCGATTACACGGATACTTTTTCACCAGTGGCAAATATGACATCGTTCAAGGTCCTTCTTACCCTTGTTGCTTCTAAGAACTGGCACTTGTTACAACTTGACGTTAACAATGCATTTTTGAACGGTTACCTCGATGAAGAAGTCTACATGAAGCTGCCACAAGGTTATCTTCCTGAGTCTTCCAGTTCTAACTTGGTCTGCAAGTTACAGAAATCAATTTATGGGCTCAAGCAAGCCTCGCGACAGTGGTTTAATGCCTTTTCTGAAGTTGTACTTGCTTTTGGTTTTCAACAATCTCATGCAGATCATTCCCTCTTTGTTCATGGCTCAGGTGATAACATGGTGGTTTTGCTTGTATATGTCGATGACATAATTCTGGCTGGCAGCAATATGGAGCAGCTTTCAACAGTTCGATCTTTCCTTCATCAGAATTTCAAGCTTAAAGATTTGGGCACATTAAAATACTTCTTGGGTTTTGAGGTTGCTCGCAATTCCTCTGGAATTTCCCTTTCACAACGCAAGTATGCTTTAAATTTTTTAGAAGACACTGGTACTTTAGCTTCTAAACCTGTTGATACTCCGATCAGTGCTTCTCACAAACTCAGTGTTCAAGATGGTGAGTTGTTATCAGATCCTCAACTGTATCGACAATTGGTTGGACGACTACTGTATCTTAATCATACACGGTCGGATATCACGTATGATGTACATCTTCTTAGTCAATTCATTTTTTCACCTCGACATCCCCATCTTATGGTCGTTTACCACCTTTTATCTTACATCAAGAAATCTCCAGCTCTTGGATTGTTTTTTCCTTCTGAGTCTACTTTCCAGTTGCATGGTTTTGTCGATTCTGACTATAGTTCTTGTCCTGACACAAGGCGATCCATTTCTAGTTATTGTATGTACATTGGTAACAGTATTGTATCCTGGAAATCCAAGAAGCAGGCCACAGTGAGTCGTTCATCTTGTGAATCAGAATATCGCGCCATGGCTACTGCAACATGTGAGCTTGTCTGGCTTGCATCTCTTCTTTCTTCCTTTCAAGTCTCGGTCACGCATGCATCCCTTTACTGTGACAATCAGTCTGCGATTCACCTAGCTTCTAACCAAGTTTTTCATGAACGTACCAAGCACATAAAAGTGGATTGTCACTTCATTCGTGACAAAATACGAGATGGATTCTTGAAGCTTTTTCATGTTAGTTCTGCAAACCAACTTGCAGATATTTTAACGAAAGCCCTCCATGGTCCTTTGTTCAAATCTTTCATTGCCAAGATGGGTCTCATCGACATTTACCAAGTTTCATCTTGAGGGGGATATAACGTATACCTGTTAGTTAGTTATAATCCCAGCTTAGCTGGATTAGGGTTAGTTAAGTTTGTTATGAGGTCTTTATGATATGTATATAAATATTTCTTCTTTTCATTGAATATCAATTAGTTTACTTCTCTCAATCAAATGTAAACAATCCTTATTGTTACAAGGGTGTTTAAGAGGATATTGAACTCTTTATCGCTCGAACCTAATGGGATTTTAAAATCATTAAAGTAGGCTTAGGAGAGTGTATATTCTGATTACGTTGCTGTAACCCACCTAGTATAAAATCTTTATATTCATATAGAATGTGTTGCAAATATTTTAAAAAAAAATTAAGAAGCAAAGTAACATAACTTTCCAGCTTTGTTTGAAGGACCAGCCAGTTACTTTAGCGTGAATGGCGGAGTAATATTGTGAATTCTGGACCTGCGATTAGCAGATTAATTATATGTATGTAGGTCCAATTTGGACTTGAAATTTATTATTATTAGGACCCCCACCATGTGGTTGTGGTGTCAACTTCATAAATTTATCAAAGCTGAAAACAGAAGAAGCTAATGAATGAGACAAACCTCAAATGGATTCGTTTGTATTGATTTAACGTTAAAACTCTTTAGAAACCTTACAAGATTGTTGAATGCAGAATTTCAGAATCCGGGTTTTCGATCTTATCGATATCACAGATTCAAGTCCCATCCTGTGTGAGTTTTCTACACAGATTGTAGAGGTTGATATAATTGAAAGAACAGAAGAAAATTACGGATAAACTCGGTGTAAATTGCCTAGAATCTACATATGGTTGAAATTGATTCAATTCCATTGCCATTGTTACAGTGACTTTCAAACACATTTGAAACTCTCTGTACACTGCTCTATTTCTTTGTTCACCTACAAAAAGACCTGTATTACATCCTCTTCTAAAGATCCATACCTCTCTCTCTTGCCTTATTCCTGTGATTTTAACATAAAAAAGTGTAGAACCTTCTTTATATGTAGTTCTTCTATGTATCGTATCTTTCTCGTTCCGCCGCTTCAAAATCATGTAACAGAGGGGGGAAGATCCTTCTTTCCGAGATTATGTACTTGCAGGAGACGTAAAAGGGCTTTGTTTATGTATATATTAGTAGAATGTCACCTTTGAAACTGGTAACCTGACTAACTCTTCTATTATGTGTGTTGCTGGAGCTTAGATGACAGCGGATATGCCGCTAGGTACTGTGGGCGTGAAAGGGCTATCCGGCAGATTGAGTCCGTCGCTGCTGATGCGTAAACGTTCGAAACAATCATTAGAACCAAGACAGATAAGATGAAGAATGTGTGTAGTTTTAGGTTCAAAATGTTGTACCTCTCCTGGTCATTGTTGTTGGTCTCTACATGCTTTATTTTTTCATCGGATGCAGTGCCGATGTTGAGGGCTTCGAACAGAAAATTGAATTTGGTTGATGGGATATCGAGCTGTTCTGCTCGGAGATAAAGAAAGCATTTCACGGTATAGAATTGAAGACGAGGTCGAATCAACAAGCATGCTAACCTAGGAAAAGTTTGATACCTTCCGAGACTTTTAACTCGTCGATGGAGTGAGCGAAGAAGGACTGATTAGCCAGAGGCTTCTGTGCCAAATGCATCTCCGAAGGACGCCTCCTCGGAGGTTGAAAGAACTGCTCTGGTTGTTCTACAAACTGCTTCTTGTACAACCTAGACGTTGCATATCCTCTTGGAACTGAGAAATCACAACATCAGATGAGTGCTAGTTACTTCACTCGGAAGTCAGACTTGCTTGAATATAAAGAAAGTTATAAAAGAAGCTAATTACTCGAGTGAAGCTCGTATTCAATGTCAGTATAATGTGGAGAATAAAACATAGGAGACTCCATTCTTTCCTGGTACTTCCTGCATGAAAATAAAATCTTCTATATAGATCACGATTATTCGCAGTTTCGAATGTAGGAATGAAGAACAGAAACAATTGTTGTTACCTGTCAACCAGCTTTGGTTTTTCCCTATAAGGCTTCACCAGAACACGAGCCCCGCAGACATAATGCGGATTTCCTTTCGCTAAAATCATCTTCACAGTATCTGCATTGACAAAGGTTACAAACCCGAACATCCGTTTCTGCTGGCAGGGGATCCGTACATCTTCAACTTGTCCATAATTGCTGCAATTAGAAACTTGGAAGGTAAGAAAACTTCAGGACACCAAATATGACTGCAGAAATGATTTGGTTATCATGTTACCTGAAATAGTTGGAGACATCATCTTCACTAAAAGTGCTCTCAGCCGGGAATGTGAGATATATCTGTCGCGATCCGCTTACAATTGGACCTGGATCATTTCTATCGTTTCGATTTTCCATGTACTTCGGTGCATCTTCGGCCAAAATGACAGAATGCTGTCCATGAGGCCTGCAACTCAAGCACAAAAGAACAGATCAAATGAATCCTCAAAGTAAAATCTTCTATATCGCTACGAATTTAGAACATAATTCATAACTCATACTTATCGATTACTCGAATCACATTCTTCAACCGTGCGAGAAGCTTTGTCAAACTGTAACCTGCTTTGCCATGTCTCTGACTCTCAGTGAGATAACCATCTGCCTGCAGAACTTTTCCATACTTCTCGTAGTACAACAAAGGGAGTGACGCAATCGAAACCGGATCGCCTCTCTTTGTTTTCAGAAGCTCAACTAACTCGACCTCTAACTTCTCGAGTGACATGACATGGTCGTCACTAACAGCATCCATTGAATTATGGATAAACATTTGAGGGAAGCTATCCGAAACTTGACCATGAAAGTACCTACAGTAACTTCCATGCTTACAGTACCCTTTGTTGAAATAATGACAAGTCTTAACAGGGAAATTGTGTGGATTTTGATACCGACGTCCCACTTTAACATCGTAATTAGTAATCGGAAATCCGCCATTTTCCGCAAACTCCATTGGATCTTCCAAACACAGTGACTGAGTTTGAGCCTGCAAATCAGACATCGAATCCAAGTACCCCGATGTCGTAAAATCCGGGCTATGCTTAGCAACAAGTTGCTGTTCCCAGTATGGAGATGTCACCTGGACACTTGTAGGAGACCATAACATTTTGGAGGAAACTGATGGAGAAACAGGCGGTGAAAAGGAAGTGAACTGTGAGGGCAATTCCAGAGGAGGGATCGGGTTCATCGAAGGCGATACCGGAGGCGACACGGATTTGAAAAGTAGGTGTTGCAGTTCGAGTTTCAATTTGTAAACGACTTCCTGCATGATTACATCAGGGCAAGTAGCCAATTGAAAAATCTCTTGATCACCATAGCCTTGCAAAAGAAGATAGCCTATGATCTTTGAAACATTTTCTGGATCAATTTTTTCGATTCTATTGAATAACATCTGTGTATAGTCCGAAAATTCCATCTGTTTAATCTCTGCAAATTAAAGAAAAAATACTCAAAATCTCAGCCATTATATATAACTAAACTCTTAGGTTAACTAGCAGGAAAAACACAAAAATTGCAGAAAAAGAAAATCTGCAGATCCACTTAACTAGCAGGAAAAACACAAAAATTACTCAAACCCCAGAAATCTTCCCAGGAAAAAACAATCATTAAACTTACCGACCAAAAGTATTCTGTTTTTGAGTGTAGAGTTTTAAATTGCAAAGCTGCTCACTGATAGCTGAAAACAAAACATACTCTGTTTGTTTCCTGAGAAAACTTGGTTTGTCTTCTTCTAATGTCTATGAACTTCATTCCTAACTAACACAACTTGATAACTTTATATATAGGGAAAAAAGTCCCATTAAATGTATTTTTTTTCCTTTTTTGTTGAAATTATCTACAATTTTTAGTAAAGAAACTTAAAAAAGAATGTTAAATCTTCTACAGATAGATTTCATAAATAAGTTACAGAGAATTAAGGCAATAGAGTTTGCTTGATTTTCGATTTTGATTTAACAGTTTTGACCATTACATAATTAGGATGAGCGGATTATTGTTACTTCTAACAGTGTCGTTTTTAAGATATCAACTGAAATGTATATTAAAACAATTTACAAGATGAATTTATTTGGTAGCAAAAAATATTTGTTTTATTATTTATTAATTTTTAAAAGCAAATTAATTAACTTGTTATGGATTAATTAATTAGTTTTCATTGATATTCATTGATGCTAAAAGCAATATTAAATTGATCTAATTTACCTTTTGAACAAAAAAATTGATCTAATTTACCTATTAAACCCACTTTACTTGTTGATATAAACTTTTATTGCCATACACTTTAATAATTTTTGTTTATATTTCTAAATATACAATTTTGTATTTCTTTACCATACACTTTACTTTATTACCATACACTCCACGAGAGAGCATTTATACACTTGAAAAAGTTGATGTAATAATTTAAAATTTATTTCCCCTTTGGGTTTATTTGATTTTCATTTTTAACCAAAATATGTATAAAATAAAAATGGATGAGTCTACCACGTGCGACGAATATTTGATTCTAATCTATTAAAAAATTATAAACCGATTTCTATTTTTTAAAGAGATTGATTTTGTTAGGGTTTAGGACAATTGGGTATATTTGATTCTAACCTATTAAAAAATATTATAATGTAACTATTAAATTTGATTTTTATTTTTTAAGAGATAATTTTAATTATAATTTTAGTCCTTTAGATTTTAATTTTTTTTAAAAAAATAATGATATTCAACGGTGTTCATCGTTAGTGATATACATCAATGTTTGTCGCGCGTAGAATTTTCCAATAAAAATAAACAGTTTGAGAAAATTATTATTTAATAGAGAGGATATATTGGTAATTAAATAATTAGTGTTATAATTATTTAAGTAAGAAGTTAAGATATGATTAGTGGGAAGCGGGCTTTTCTGTTTTGATTTGTCATTATTTTCCGGATCTATTTTATTATGGTTTTGACTTGATCATTTAGTCTTTCCCTTTTAATTAAAAAAATAAAAATATGGCCTATATTAAAATTAAGCTCACACTAACGTTGGTTAGTCTTAAGTAATTTGATATCACTTAAGCATGTCTTGAGTTCGACGCCTTATGTATGTAAAAAAATTTGCTGAGAGACTCACCCACTAAAATTATGTGTGCGGCGCGAGTTGGTCTAAATCAGTCAGGAGTCCGGACAAAACTCTAAAGAACCGGAAGAGAAATAAAAAAAATTAATCCCACACTTCCGTAAATTATGTTTGGATAAAATAAATTCTCGAGAAATTTTTTAAAAAACAAAGTATATATTATTTACATTATATTATTTTATTTAGATAAATATTTTATATGAAAAGTTGAGATTAGATTTTTTAACGAAAAAAAAAACAGTACTAAAAGTTGGAGAAAAATTTAATATATATGTTATAATTTTTGTTTTATGGGTTACGGATTTGGTTTGAAGTTGGAGTTTAATTTGTAAAGTTTAGAGTTTATAATTTATGGTTAGAATTTACACAACCTTTAATTTCGAAAATTTAAATCACTACCCCTAAGTCCCTAGATCTTGAACTCTACACATTAAACCTTAACTCTAAACTCTTACTTTAAATCCTAAATCACAAATTATAAAACATAATCTAAAATTTTAAACTTATACGATTTGTATATCACAATTTTCTTAGTTTTTTCAAAGACGGCACACATAGCATGGCATTATTGGTGCTCGAACCCGAGTTTTAAGAGATGATAAACATCAACATTTGCCGCCAGGGCACAAGGGGATGTGCAGAAATGCAAGAATTTGAGTAATTTAAACATTGTACTTAAAGAATCCAATGAGTGGTTACGATAGATAAAATGATGATGTTTATTTTAAGAGATCTGGTTCCAGCATTTGTGTGTGCAAAATGTGTGTGCCTTGTTAAAGAGTTAAGAAAAAAATATAAATAATATTATTTGTAATCACACTAATATATTATATATATAGGATTAGGATTCACATGAACATATAAAACTCAATTAATTTTACATTAATTTATGTCGTCGGATGAATTAAAAATACATGCAATCTTGGGCGGGATCATATACAAAACATTTGAGAAAAATTCAAAATGGACAATCATTTTGAAACCCAATGGTTTGTAGCTAGTCAAAGTTCAACATGGCTAGGAGCTGGCTTTTTGCATGCTAATGAGCAAGGTCTCTTTCTTTTTCTTTTTGCTGAGTTGCTTCACATGTTTTTCACCTAATCATTACCAAGCTTTTCCAGGCAATATATGGTTCACATGTTTGAAAAACAAGGCCAAATTGGATTGAAAAAGGCTGTCCAAAAGGGAAAGGAGGGAACCCATTTTTCTTTTTCCTCCAAATGCATCACCTCTCTTTTCTCTTGTGTGTCCATCTTTTTCTCACTTAATTTGAGCCATTTGATTCCCAAAGCAGGGACTAACGCACGACTAATATTAGAGGTGCAGACAATTAAAAGTTGGGTAAACAACTCCAGTGACCAACGAACTATAGGAGCGTACCAATTTTGACCATCGAACTATTAAACTCGTCAATTAGACCACTAAACTTATTAAATCAACCTATTTTGACCACCACCGTTAAAAAATTGACGAAAAGGTGACGGAAGAGTGACGTGGCAGTTAATGGAAATTTGTAAAATTACACATTTAGTCCCTGTTATTTACTTATTAAATCATTTGATCCTAAGTGAATTAAATCAAATATTTAATAATTTTCATATTTAAATTAAATCGCATGTTTGTGTGATTATACACATCTCAAGTGATCTAAGTTCGAGTCTCCTTTCAACCATTTTTACTTTTTTCCCTATCAGTTATTGCAGTATAAGATAAGTATATAAAAGTGTGCAACTTATATCACTAAGAGTAGTTTGGCTTAGTGGTAAAAGTGTGTGAAATATCTCTCTTGGTCCCAAATTCAAACCACCTTAAAGTCATTTTTTTTCCTTTAACATTTACTGCAGTATAACATATGTATATTAAAGTGTGTAAATTATATCACTAAGAGCTAGTTTGGCTTAGTGGTAAATACGTTGGACTTCACCTTAGAGGTCCTAGGTAAACCACATTTATGCCACTCTTTATTTTTTTTCTTTAATTTTCCTTTAACCAGGTGATGACACATATCACCACCTGATTGGAGAGAAAAATATATTAAATTAAAATCTGAGTAAATTAATTCAATTGGGTAATGACACATGTCATCATCTGATTGATTGGTTAATTTTATTTTTAATTAAAATGAAATTAGGATCAAATTGATTTAATAAGTAAATAACATGGACTAAATATGTAATTTATAAATTTCCGTTAACTGTCACGTCACTCCTCTGTCAATTTTTTAACGGCGGTGGTCAAAATAGGTTGATTTAATAAGTTTGGTGGTCTGATTGACGAGTTCGATAGTTCGATGGTCAAAATAGGTACGCCCCTGTAGTTCGGTGGTCAAAACAGGTACGCCCTTGTAGTTCGGTGGTCACTGGGTAGTTTACCCTTAAAAGTTATATCAGAAATTTATAGGTACAGACAATCGGATCATCAAAAGAAAATACAAAAAAATCTAAGCTATATAAGTGGCAAATGGATCATTCAGTTCAGGTCATTTCAGGTCTTATTACATTCGATTTAATTTTGGTTCGAGTTTAGTTTAGACATTCGGTTTTAGTTCGGGTCTATGTTCATTTCAGTTCGGGTACCGGATCAGGTCAGCTGACTTTCGGTTTGGTTAGTATCGGGTCAATTTTTTTTGGTTCGAGTCAATATTGGGTTAATAGGAGATCATCTGGTTTTTGTCTGATTTTCAGACCGAATTAGGTTTTTACACCCTATATATCACTTTATATAGCATATATATTTAGCTTTTTCGTGAGTTGTGCGATAATTCACATCCTATCTTTATTTCTTTATTTTAATATCTTATCTTTATTTCGGGTTGCCTTCTGTTTGGGTTGCTTTCTGTTCGGTTGAAATCAATTTGGGTCTATTCGATTCAGTTGAAAATCGGTTTGGGTCCATTTCGTCCGGTTGAAAATCAGTTTGGATCTATTTTCGGGTCAACTATAAAATTCGGGTCAATTTCGGTTCGAATCAAATTAATTTCGGGTTAAATTAGGGTTGATTTCGAGTCTCGATTCGAATAAATTGATTCAGATCTCGAATTTCGAGTCAAATTTATAAGGTCTACATATGAAAATTTGAAAATGTGCAACAACACCTAGCACCCCTCAACCCATTCTTTCCCACAGTCATTTTAAAAAAGGGTTTGTTGACTTGTAGAGAAAGTGACCCCCATTGCCCATGTTAGGCTTTAAAATGTTGGTTAATTACTTCCCACTCTAGGGTAGACAAAGGGGGGAGTCACATTTAATTCTGGTATTGCCTTTTGTTTTTATTCACCTTGCTTGGTTTGGCCCCTATTGTAAAGTTTATGCAATCAATGGGTTGGCTCTACCTCAAATTTTGATGCATAGATTCATTTCATGGGTATGTATTATATTGGCATTCCTACCAGCTTTAACGTGGGTAAAACCATTAGTTCAAAATGCATTTTGGGTTATTTTGTTTATTTACTTTATATTTCAGAGAAGTTTGAATCAAGTAACTACAGTGAAAAAGATGATAATGTTCATCAACCCGTATTTGAGTACCTGCGTGTGCAAGGTATGCATGTAGTCAAAATGTTAAAAAATATAAACATATACTATTATGTAATCACACTAGTATATTCAAAGAAGAGACAGACCGAGACCGAAACCTTGGCAGTTGGCTCTCTCTGATGAAATTATATGGTATAATTGCCTTTTACCCTCTCTTAAATATTATTTTATTCAATTCAAATGCTTTTATCCCTTTAGTTACATGAAAAAGTTACATTTTGGTCCCTCCAAATATAATAATTCAAATAAACAGTTCTTTTTATCTTTGATCCTCCCCATTTTTTTTTTATTTTTATCCCCGTCCCCCAACTAAATTCAACTATATATAACGTAATGAGCTCGAGACAATGAAATTAACAAATCTCTTGATCACCCATTGGATCTTCCAAACTCAGTGACTGAGTTTGAGCCTGCAAATCAGACATCGAATCCAAGTACCCCGACGTCGTAAAATCCGGGCTATGCTTAGCAACAAGTTGCTGTTCCCGGTATGGAGATGTCACCTGGACACTTGTAGGAGACCATAACAGCTTGGAGGAAACCGATGGAGAAACAGGCGGAGAGAAGGAAGTGAACTGTGAGGGCAACTCCAGAGCACGTACCGGGTTCATCGAAGGCGACACGGATTTGAACCGTAGGTGTTGCAGTTCGAGTTTCGATTTGTAAACGACTTGATGCATGACTACGTCAGGACAAGTAGCCAATTGAAAAATCTCTTGATCACCATAGCCTTGCAAAAGAAGATAGGCTATGATCTTTGAAACATTTTCTGGATCAATTTTGATGATTCTGTTGAATAACATCTGAGTATAGTCCGAAAAATCCATCTGTTTAATCTCTGCAAATTGAAGAAAAATTACTCAAAATCTCAGCCATTAGATTTATATCTAACTGAACTTTCAGTTTAAAAGCAGAGAATCTCTGTTTTCAGAAAAATTACTCAAAATCTCAGCCATTAGATTTATATCTTAACTAGCAGGAAAAACACAAAAATTACTCGAACCCCAGAAATCTTTTCAGGAAAAAAGAATCATTAATTTTACCGACCAAAAGTATACTGTTTTTGAGTGTAGAGTTTTAAATTGCAAAGCTGCTAACTGATAGCTGAAAACAAAACATGCTAAGCTCTGTTTGTTTCCTGAGAAAACTTGGTTTGGCTTCTTCTAATGTCTATGAACTTCATTCCTAATTAACACAACTTGATAACTTTATATATAGGAAAAAACTATCCCATTAATTTTTTTTTACTTTTTTTTTAAATTAACTATACTTTTTTGTAAAAAACTTAAAAAAGAATGTTAAATCTTCTACAGATAGATTTCATAAATAAGTTACAGAGAATTAAGGCAATATAGTTTGCTTGATTTTCGATTTTGATTTTAACAGTTTTGATTATTACATAATCAGGATGAGGGGATTATTGTTACTTCTAACAGTGTCAGTAACGTACTTATAATATATTAATATATATTAAAAAATATTTATCTAATTATAAGTAAAATTTTAATCAATTTAATAATTTTTATTTATATTTCTCTATGGGTTCTACGCCCCGACCTAAATTAAAAAAAAACTAAAAAAATTTAAAGTAGAATAATGGTAAAATTATATTTTAGTCCCTTAAAACATATAATTTGTATTGTTGTTTCTATAAATTTAAATATATTTAAATACCCCTCAATAAATAATATTGAGTTTCGCCACCAGGTATAGTTCACCTTAATTTTTATAATGATTGTTAGTATACATAAATAAATGTTACAATCAACCCTTTGATTCAATGACTAAATAATCATCCCTAAGGTCCAAAACTATTGACTTAGGCATTGTTTTAGGTCCGGTCCGCCCAATATATTCAAACTATATTCCTCAACAAGTTGTCTACAAAACATAGAGAAAACGAAAATATTCTAAAAAAAAAAATCAATAAAGCCAGTCTCTATAATATTGGACCCCCCCCCCCCCAAAAAAAAAATATCTTTTAAAATATTCCATTGGCTCAGGAACACAAAATGACTAATTTCCAAGGTTTTTAGGTATTACTTTGAATCTCTAATATGAAATGTGCCCATTTAGTTGTTTGTAATTAATATAGGCAAGTAAAGTCCAAATCATTTACATCACATCTTAATCACTTAAGATAAACTCCATACTAAAATTTGATAAATTACACAACACATCTTTTATCCGATAAATTTACCGAAGTATGTATATTCTCGAATTTAAGGGACCAATAAGATAACTCAACAATAAATCTGCTTCAAACTTGATGAACAAAAATTTTCTGTCTGTTTTTAGTGTCTCTTTTCATGTCTCATCACTAAAAAATTAAATTTTAAGCCCTACTCCTAAATTTTAAACATTAAACCCTACAAAATACACCCTACCTCTAATTCTCTAAACCCTAACCCTAACATTAAATCATAACTCTAAACTTTATTTTTTAGGGTGAATGCATAATAAACAACATGTTTAGGGACATACGATTTTTATCTAATCTTATCCAACATTTCAATATCTTACAACCCATTGGTGGGGTTGTAGCCACATGAAAGATAGGCAATAATATTGGACCTTATCAACATCAAACATGTATTTACAAGGATGTGTGGTCTTCATCAAGGCTTGTTTTTTTTTTTTACATATAAATCTAATGATCTATTCTTATTGTTCATTACAAATTGGGACCCCCATCAAGAAATGGTCGGCAGATCTATTGCCACTGTCTATCTGGTTTTGATATAAATTGGGGTCCCTTTTACTTTTTGTGGTTATCCTTTCACTACAACTTGGGATTGGTTGAAACCATTTCCTTCTTTCATCAGGTTATGTTCCTGTTTCGATTTTGCAGGCATTTATGAAACAAATTTTCTAGTTGCTCCCTTTCTGGATTTTGGGCGCCATACGTAAATATGACACGAGTATGATGTATTCAATAAAGATAAAAAAAATATAATGTAATAAACTCGAAACAATATAATTAAACATGATTATATATTGGTTTAATAGTCAAAAAGAGGCTCAACTTATACCCATTTTTTTAGTTTGGTGCCTAACCTTTTTTTGAGCGACTTTGGGGCCTAACGTTTCATTCCATAATTAAGTTTGGGTTTTTTCCGTCAACGGCCATTAAAATTTTTTCGTTATCAATTAAAAACGCGACACGTGGTATATTCTGGTAGTTTCTTTAATTTTATTTTTCTAAAACTTAGAAAAATTTTAATTTTATAAAAAAAAACCTAAAATCTTTAATTTCTCTAAAACCCCAAATCTACCACGGTTTGGGGCCTAACGTTTAATTTCTCTAGATCCCTAAATTCCCCCTTTCCACCACAGTTCAACCACCACCGGCCACCCTTGCCTTCATCGGCCTCTCACTATTGAAACCTCCATCATCCCGCTGTCGAAAAAAGGTGAATGAACCGGCGATTGCTTCGTCGACGAACATTCAAAAATGAAGAGAAAAAAATTGACTGGGCTTCTAATCGATGGCTAGATGGTAGAGGATGTTGAACGGTGAACTGTCGGCGTGTGTGGGATGTCAGACGGCGAAGGAGATGTAATATGAGGGTTTGATTGAAAGAAATTAAAACTTTGGGGGTTTTTTAAGAAGTTTATATTTTTAAAGAAATTAAAAAATTAAATAAATAGATAAAATAGGCTATGTTTTTAATGGATAACGAAAAAATTTTAACGGCCGTTGAGGAAAAACCCAAATTGAGTTACGGAATGAAACGTTAAGCCCAAAGTGGCCCCAAAAAAGTTAGGCACCAAACTGTAAAAAAAGTATAGGTTGGGCCCTTTTTGGCTATTAAACCTTATATATTTAATATTCATTGGATTTTGTTCTATATGATACAAATGATATACTCAATATAAGGATAAAAATTCTATGTCCCTTTTCGGTGCCCTTTTATATGCCCTAACACTGAAAAATTAAATTTCAAGTTCTAACCCTAAATTTTAAATCTTTAATCGTACACCATATACCCTAAAAATATACCATACCTTAAATTCCCTAAACCCTAACCACAAATTCTAACCTTAAACTCTAAACTCTAAACCTATTTTTATATAAGCGAATAAATAGGAGCACCGAAAAGAGTAGAAAATTTCTATTCTTCGGTATAGATAGAAATATATGACATAACGAGTTCGAGAAAATGATACTAACAAATAGTTTCTACATATGCATTAAAAATAAGTAAGGTCGTTTAACGATTTGATATCCTTCTATTTAAAAATAGGATGGATTAAAGACGGAGTCAATAGGGGTGGCAACGGGGCGGATCGGGGACGGTTTTACATTCCCCACTCCGTCCCCAATACTTGCGGGTACGGTTTTGGGGAATTCCCATTAAACATTTCGGGGATTTTTTCGTCCCCATACCCATCCCTTACGGATCCCCACGGTTTTCGGTTAATCCCCATACCCAAAAAGTATAAATTAATTTATAAAAGAAATACTCAACATTAAATCTCCAAAATTACAAACATAAAAGATAAATTTAGTTTTATCAAACAACAAACAAATCATTTCAAAACTATAAAACATGACTTTAATATTAAACGTTTGAAACATGGCATCTTGAACTACCTTTAAAAGAAAATATGTGATTAATAATTTATAGTTTCAAATAATGGTATGTTTGTTCTAAAAGGAACTAGATTCGATAATTTTTCCAATCATATAAATTACTTCTTCTAATTTTACTCGTACGATTTATGGTGAATTTTCGAAGTCACTATTATTGTTGTTTTTAGAAACAATATGTTGTCTTTTCTTCTAACATTTGCTCACTCAAAAATTAATAATTCTTAATATGTAACTCGAAATCAATAACTGTTTGTTTTAAACAAATCTAGACTTTCATGTGATTATATAAATATAACGCTCACTTCCTAATTTAACTTGTAGAATTTTTGGTGATTTTTCAAAGTCATTACTAAAACTTTTTTAAGAAATATGCTGTCAAATTTTTATGACCTTTCAACATTCAAATATTCATATAATTTAGAATACACATCTAAATCAATCACCGTGTATTTTAAACAAAACTAGACTAAATCATGTTTACAACAATGTATAGATAACATTCTAATTATATGTATAGAATTTTCAAACTTACTCTAGCCGGCCATGCTCAGGTGAGAATAGATTTTTGATGAAACATAGGTCAATTACCCTTATGGCCATCAAACTTCGTAAAATATCAGGATCCCTACGGATATTTTTGGGAATTCTTGCGGATCCCCACGGTGATTTATACGGGTACGGTTCGGTTATCCCCACGGTTTGGATATAGCAATCCCTGTCCCCATCCCCATTTGAGCTCCGGTTATAAAATTTCCCCCATCCCCGTCCCCATGGGTAAGGATTTCGGTTATTCCCCATACCCATCGGTTCGGATCTCCACGGTTTTCGGTTATTCCCCACCCGATTGCCACCCCTAAGTCAAAATACCAGTTAGAGAATAAACCATAGTTAATGATATAAAAGGAAAAAAAGTAAAATGAACAAAAATTAGGTCTAAATAGGTAAATATCTACACATATATTTTTTAAAAAAATAGAAAAGGAGACGGTGATCTGATCCCTAGGATAATGAATAGCATGACCTGAATTCTATTTTTATTTAATTTGTAATTAATCTTAATTGTCTTATAATATAAAAATAAATATTTTATACTTAAAATAAAAATAATTTAAAATTCTATTTAAGAATTATTAATATTTTTAATTAAAAATTATTTTTAAACAAATATTTATGAACAAACCTTTAAAATTTTACCAAATGATATTTTAAATCATAAAAAATAAATTTTCAGAAAAAATATAAATCTTAAAACCAACTTTAATATATAAAAAAACAAAACCGAAGTAAATCAATCTGAAATACGAGAAACGGTCAAAATAATTAAAAACGAAACGAACTGAAATGGACTGGACTGAATGCACCCATATTTATAGAGCAATAAACTGTTAAGGTACCCTAAACGTTGGGCCAGTCATAGAATGATTTTGACCCAATCCAAGTTAGAGTCTCCTATAACAACAATCCCACCCAAATTAACAAGCCCAAACTAATGCGGTTAGTTTATATAAATTATAAAAAAGAAGAAAAAAAGATACAATCTTTTTTTGTTTGAAAACCTATTCTACTTCTATTTAAAGGGGAGGGAGAAAATTTAGGTGAAGGCAACGCTCCTGAGGAGTCTTGAACTCGAGACCTAAAAAAAGAGAGTAGAGTAAGCGAGCATGCTCTGACCACCATGCCGTCCTTGCATGCTCAAAAGATACAATCTTTAGCCACTAACTTGGTAACTTTTCTTAGTTTGTTCAGTAAATTTAAATTATGTATACCGCGGTCCATGGATTATGATTAGTTCATGTATATCGTAATTTTTAGATCAAGTGGTTAAAGTTCTCAGTTGACACCCTCCCCTTTCTCTTAAATTGTGCGTTCGAAATTATTAGGAGCAAATTTCCATTCTCTCTCTCCTAAGTAGAAATTGTTCAAAAAAATAGTATTTTTATGTAAATATTTTTTATTTAACATTACAATTTGATAAAATTAGGTAATTTTATCTTCTCTTGAATGTAACGTGTTAATATTATTATCTATAAACCATACGCATCAAACCTTGAAACTCTCCCATAAATAAGGATGGACTGAGGGAGGTGCTAGGGGGCAATCGCACTCTTGGAAATTTCAAATTCTTATATATTTGAGAAACTTTTTTGTATTTATATCGATGGTATAATCTTGCACCCCGTGAAAATTTCAAATTCTCATATAATTTTATTAAGGGTAAACTACACCGGTGACCACCTAACTATGAGGTTGGTGTCAATTTAACCACTATACTTTTAATTTTCGCAAATATGCCACTTAACTATTTAAATGGTTCCAATTAAGCCACCAATCGTTAAAAAAACGAAAAGTTGACGGGACTGTTAAAATAATTGGTATAATTACACATTTGGTCCCCTTTATTTATACAATCTATCAATTTTATTTTATTAAATAATTAATTTATTTTATAAAATTAAAATTAGGACTAAATTGATAGATTGTATAAATAAAGGGGATCAAATGTGTAATTATACCAATTATTTTAACAGTCCAGTCAACTTTTCCATTTTTTAACGGTTGATGGCTTAATTGAAACCATTTAAATAATTAAGTGGTATATTTGCTAAAATTGAAAGTATAGTGGTCAAATTGACACCAACCCTATAATTAGGTGGTCACTGGTGTAGTTTACCCTTTTATTAAATATAAGAGATTACACCCTAAACATAAAATTTTGCGCCCGTCCCACCTATAAACATATTGTAGGAGAGATCAATGCTAGTGAATATTATCAAGATTCTCTCAAACTTAAGCTCAAGCTCAAGCTCAATCTCGAATCCTTTTTATGGTCAAAATCACAGATACTGGTAAGAGAAATTTCCTGCTTGCATATATGATATAAAAAAACAAGATGGACTGGCCATACTAGGAAAATGTTGAACTTTGCTTATTGAAACCAAGTATCTGATAACAAAAATGATTCAACTTTTAACACTCACTGGATGGGAATAATCATCAACATAAAGGGTTAAGATCCACTTACACTGTGTAAAACTCAACTAGTTTTACACTAATTCACAACCATTAGATGTGTGAAGATGGATGAGATTAACTCCTTCTTATCTCATCCATCCATTTTACTCATCCAATGGTCATAAATTATTGTAAAATTAGTTGAGTTTTACATATTGTAACTGGATCCCATCTCATATATATAGGGTTAGGATCCACTTACACACAATGTAAAACTATGAATTTTACACGATTTTTGGTTTGTTGGATGGATGAAATGGATGACTGAGATTAACTCCTTATATTTTTTTTCCCGAGTGATAATCTTTACGTATCCTACTGTTAATCTCAACCATTAATTTTACTCATCCAACGATCCAAAACACATGCAAAACTTGAAAGCCTTACACTGTAAACGGATTCGATCTCATGTATCATCAAAGTATAGGGCAAGGGCTTGTATGGGGCTCAGTGAACACTGTAAAAAAACTCCGGCTGAGGTTGCCGAGGCATGCGACATATAATCGGACTACTTATCGGCTTCTGGTCTTTCTTCTCTTCATCTTTCTTACCCGCATCTTTCTTTTCTTCAACCTTTTTGTCTTTCACTTCTTCCACTGTCTCCAAGCTTGCATGGCAAAGCTGTTTTCTCAATGAACGAGTTAAGCACACTGCATCAACCCCATCTCCGACTATCGTCAGTGTACCTAACCCTGGACCGTCTAATCAGGGATGGACCGAGGGGTGCTGGTGGGTGCAACCGCCCCCCTAAAATTTTGTAAATCATATATGATTTAGAAAAATTTTAGAATTTTTCTATATATTTTCTATTAAAAATCTATTTTCGCCCCCCCTAAACTTCTATAAGTTCGCCCACCCTAGAAATTTATAGGTTCGCCCCCCTAACCTAAAGTTCTGGGTCCGTCCCTGCGTCTAATGCTACTGATACCACACCTATGCCGTTAACAAAATAAACATTAACTGAAACACCAAATCTCTTTTGAAAAATTTAAGGTTTGATCGAAAAACGTGTATGTACATAACATACCATCTGTTGCAGCAGCTATTTTGAGAGCTTTGGTTCGGCATTTTTGACTGTGCACTGATACCTTAATAACAATCTTTTGCTGCAACATCAAATGAAACCATTAGGAATGTTTTTGAGATTCCGGTTTTTGTTGAAACTAAGGCTTTGCTTGGTCGGGTGGAAAAATGGAAGGAGTGAAAAAGTGGAAAGAAAACTAGTAGTTTACCTCCATAGTTTTGAGATTTTCGCCGGAATTGTTGCTTTGTTTGATCTAGAATTATAATTGCTAGGAGAAGCACTACCAATGAGTCATTTTATAATGGTGGACTGGAACCCTTTAGAAATGGTAAACTTTTTCTTTTTTTATTCTAAATTGGACATGTGATTATATATTTTTCCAGGTAGTTGGTTCTGGCTTTTGAGTCTTTGCAATTAATTAGCAGGACTATCAACAGTCGAATTGCTTTGCTGTTATTGCAGGGGAGCCCAAAGATATGGACACAGATATCAGTAGATTTTCTGGCATTTAATCCAATAGCCAATGCCCAATGTAGGAATGTTCTTGGCCCAACAACCTTTTAACCCTATATTTCTAGCTAAAACACTTCAAACTCGAATATGAAAACAAGTTGGAATAATTATTTGATACATCGATAGTGAAGTTCGACTTGATTTGTTATTATGATGAAAAGGAACTGAATTTTCTATATTTAACCAATATAGGCTGTCTTGTTTACAATACTACCACCATTGACAATTTGATAAGAGAGAGATAAAAAGAAGAGTTGCATCACTCAGTTCCCCATTTAACTGGTTTTGCTTGGGTAGTTTTGATAAATTGTAAGTAGCCAAAGTTGATATAATCAGATTATCTAGGATTGGGTAGGTGTGACGAGGAGTCATCTGAACTTATGATGAGTTACTATCACGGTTGTTCATCTAAATTCTAAATAACTCACTTTTGGGGCGTTCGACGTAAAATCGGGTCAGCCAAAGGTTGCTTCGATACTACTTGTTATGAGGTCATTACCATCCTCACAAAAGACATGTCTGATAAATTGTGCAACATCACTGCTTTTATATCTCAGGACGTCCATATGGAATTAATGTATTTGTTTCTTCCAATGCGTGACATCTGCCCACAATGAAAGGTTTAAGGATGTAAAAAGCTAATCCGATATGCAAAACTTGTTGAAATCGACTTGAGTCAGATCTGGTTGTGACCCGAGGTGGTGGTGATCCGAAATCGATTCGAGTCTGAACTGCTGTGGACTTAAACCTGAGTTGGACCTGAAACTTTTGGATCTAAACCTGACCTGAACCCGAATTCAACCTGATAATGTGATAACCAAACCCGACCTACATCCGACCTGATATGAACCTGAACCAGATTAATTTTGATTCCTTAATATTTATGGTTTTGGTTTATGATTTAGCTTATGGTTATTGGTTTACGAGATTAATTCCGATTCAACTTGCTAATTTATACATTTGAACTTAACTAAATATTTAAATCAAAGCTTCATTGTACAATTGATCTAAATTAAAGTTTCAACTTTCATGTGTGCAATTACATATTTACATCTAAATAAAAAATTTGTGTATAATTATATTAAATCAAAATTTATATGGTATAATAATAATATTCGAATTGAATTAACTTATTAAACTTAGGATCTAATTGAGCTAAAGTAAAACCTAGAAGCATAAATCAAGGACATAATTAAAAGGATTCTAAAACTAAATGTGGAATTTCAATTAAATTTATTTAAACTAAGACTCAAATAAATTAAATTAAAACCTAAAAGTAAAAATTTGGGACTTAAATGAAAAATATCTAAAGTTAGAAGGGCTAAAATAATAATTTATCCTAACCTAAAAACCCATGCGGATGAGAAACATTCCCTCCCACCGTTTCACTTTAATTAAAATCAGGAAAAAAAATAATTGATAGGGGGAAGGACAAAAATCTGGAGGGAATTAAGGCTCCTAATTTTTATGTTTTTTTACTCCAAAATTCAAATAGAATATTTTTAAATTTAGTTCAATAATTAATTGCTCATTTGGTATTTGTCTCTTATTTTTTTGCTCAGTAATTAATTACCTTTTAGGTCCACAATTTTTTAAAATTTTCATTTTAGTCATAACATTTACTTTTAAATTTTAGTTTAATTAAGTTTAGTCATAATTATATATATATGTTTTAAATTGTAAAATATTCCGGCATCCTAAGAGATATTTTAGTTCATATTAATCCCTAAAATTTTATTTTTATTTGAAATTTACCCACAATTATCATACCGAAGTCTATTTGTACACAGTAAGACCCAACTGGAACTTCAACCGAAATCGATATTCCCCGACCTCAACGTGGCTCGACTTGAAATCCATCCAAACTAAATTAACCTGTTAATTAACCTATTCAGGCCCGAACCATTTTGGCCTGAATTGAAACTTACCTGACCTGAAATTAACCCGACCCGAACCCGAATTTAATCTGATTTGAAATCAACCTAATAATGACCTGAATCTGAGTCGACCCTAACCCAATCTGATTCGAATCGAATAATTAAATTAACCTAATATAACCCGTATCTATTTTATCTGACGTGACATGATTACATGATTTCACATCCTTAGAAAGGTTCAAAGACAAAACATATTCCAACAATAAGAGCCACAAAACGAATCCAATAGCTTTCTGCCTTTCATGCCATCTCATCCAACAACATGCTGACAAATCCCATTGTGGAAAACATCAACCCCAAAGTCCAAAATCCATTCCCTGTTCCAACTTTTGTCTCCACTTTCAACAGAAGTGAAAAGAAAATGCTGAAAGGTGAGAACAATATAAAGATCCCCACCATGAAGGGGCACCATCTTCTCCAAAGGCCAATAGCTCTAGGCTACTAGCCGACAGAGCTTCATCGACCATCTTTTTATTCTGCAAAACATGCCCTTCCAAATGCTACATTCCATCAAAGTTTGGATTTTTATTTCTCACCCTTTTCTTCTTATCATGTACTTTTACCTCGAACACATTGACACATAACTTTGCCTTCTTGGACTTTGCATCTCAGCAGCCGTTTCTACCAGCCTTTATAATTGACATCATTGAGAAATCACATTGAATGGATTAACGATTTCAAAGCTTATTACTGTCCTATATGTAGGAGTATAGCAATATCAAATCATCTTCTCCGGTTCGTTTTTGTACATGGGAAGGCAGAGTGACCTGGCCGTTCATTCATCCATTGCCCTCTTGCAAGAGAGGTTCAGACAGTTGCAGAGAGCCAAGGAAATGAGGCAGGAAAGAGAGCTTCTGAGGCTGCTCTCCGAAGCAGAGCAGATCAATCCAGCCGCACCGCAATCGTTTTTCCATTCCGAATTGATCCTTCGTCCTAGACCGCCTCTCCAAGGATCTATCTACTGTCAAACTAGCATGCATGCTCAGCATCAGATTATTGATAATTCAAGTTTGTCGAATTTACGGCCGAGAGATACTGTCTTGCATGCATCCACCTTTAATGATTCAGATGTCGACACTTCACTTCATCTGTGAAAAATTGTATAATGTTAATGTTCTTCTTTTTATAATCAGAAATTACATAGTGATTTGAGATGTCTTCCTCTTGCCTCTTTTCAAATGTATCTTCATCATAGTTTATTACACTATATATCATACAAAACCACCCAAGTTTTATCCCTTAAGCATAACTGAGTACAGGTCATAGCTGTACTAACAATGTATTACAATGACTTGAACAAATATTTGACCAAAATGAACATATCTGTTTTCTGATGCGTGCATGCTTTATTCAAGAGAAGGGTGATGTGGAACTGGAATTGCAAACAGGTCGTTTTTCCTTCTTATTGTTAAACCTGGTGCACATGTCATGTCCAAGTCTTGATACTTCATTCCATTAGGGAGCTTCCAATCAAAATGGTACACCAATTGTGCAAGTTGCTGCTCGATATTCGCGAGAGCAAACGATATGCCTGGACATATCCTCCTTCCGGCACCGAATGGAATGTACTGGAAATCAGTTCCTTTAAAGTCTAGTGAACTATCCAGGAACCTTTCTGGATTAAACGTCTCAGGTTCACTCCAGTACCTACAATCTCTTGTGATTGCCCATGAATTGATAAGGACTTTAGTCTTAGCAGGTATATCATATCCACCAAGCTTACAGTTCTCACGGCATTCCCTTGGTATTAATGGCACTGGATTGTGCAACCTCAATGTTTCCTTTATGACTGATTTTAGGAACTTCAGTTCCCGAAAGTCGTCTTCGACTGCAGACCGTTTGCCATTGAAGACCTGTCTAACCTCAGCTTTAGCCTTTTCCATTAGTCTTGGATTCTTCAGCAATTCTGACATTGCCCATTCAACAATTGTTGATGATGTTTCACTCCCCGCAGCAAAAATGTCCTGAAAGTGGATTTGAATTAAGCAAATGAGTTAATGTACTTAAAGGATGGAAATTTAAAGCAAACAGTTACATACCAATATGACTGATTTGATGTTGTTGGAAGATAGGGGAAAGTCAAGGCTGCCATGCTCTTGAAGGTCCAAAAGCGTATCAACTATATCTTTCTCATCTCCACCACTTCCATTGTCTTTAATCCTCCTCTCTTTATGCTCTGCAATGATGTTTTCGAGTATTCGATCCGCTTCTCCGTGCAGCTTCTCGAGTTTTGGCCGGATTCCACTAATCATCTTAAGTGCTTTAATTGAAGGGTAAAAATCTGCAAGGGTAAGGCCTGTTGCCAGCCTATTAACTTCAGTGATGATAGATTGGAACTTCCCCTCTTCATTGCATTTCGAACCGAAGGCCACGGTTGCGGTCATCCGATATGTTAATGAGAAAATTTGGTGACTCAGATTGATGGCTGAGATCTGGCTTGAAGACATTGTCTTGATGAGATTGGAAACCATTTCTTCTCGAACTCTTCCGAATGATCTCACACGCTGCGCAGACAAAAGCTCGGTCACACAAATTTTCCGAAGCTGCCTCCAATAACTACTGTAAGGGGAGAAGACAATGTTAGTACAATCATAAGATATGATGCTGGGAGCTAACTGATATGGCCTGGAAGCGAAAGAGATGTCATTCTTTCGCATAGCTTCCTCGGCGATCTCGGGTGAAGATATAACAACCGTGGAGACCGCTCCGAGTTGCAGGTGCATTAAGGGGCCATGGAACATAGCCAAGTTCCTTAATGTGCAATGAGGAAGAGATCCAGCAACAAGCTGGTGAATGTTGCCTATGAGAGGTAGTTTCCATGGCCCCGGAGGCAGCATTGGGGATAGTTTCTTAGCTTTCAATGTTTTCAATACTCTGGCAATTATGAATGAGAACAAGAGGATTGTAAGGAGGATGTTGAATGGAGGAAACATGGAAATTATATAATTTGCCATTTGAGAAAATCTACTTCTTCATCATGCATGTTGCATTAACATATTTAAACTAATGTAATGGCTGTTTTTTCCGCCATCCCAAATCTAAGAATTACTGTTCTTGGCAGTGGCGGATCCAGAAATATATTTGAGAGTGGGCACATATAAAATCTTAAAATTTCAGGGTGGGCACAAATCACAAATATTACAAAAATTTAAGGATTAATTTAAAAAAATTAAAAAAATTGAAGGCAAATATGTGAATTTTAAAAAGTTTAGGGTGGGATATGTACATCCGCCACTGACCCCACCTAGTGGCGGATGCAGAAATATATTTGAGGGTGGGCACATATAAAATCTCAAAATTTCAGGTGGGCACAAATCACAAATATTATAAAAAATTTAAAAATTAATTAAAAAATTAAAAAAATTAAAGGTAAATGTGTGAATTTTAAAAAGCTCAAGGTAGGCACGGCCCACCTTATGTTATATGTACATCCGCCACCAATTCTTGGTCAATTTTTCCACCCTGGGCTGTTGTTGGGCACCAACGTGTTTCATGGGAACTACTGTTCGGAGTTTCTTGTAATTTGCTTTTGTTTCTGTCACTTCCGTACGTTAAACATAACATGTTAATGTCTCCCTGAAAAAATCTTATTTTCTATTTCTTTCAAATTGATAATGGATACTAAGTTGGGTTTAGAGAATTTAGGGTAGGGTGTATTTTTTAGGGTGTAGTACTTATGATTTAGAATTTAGGGCTTAAAATTTAGGTTTTTAGTTTTAGTCATAGAAAAGGCACCGCAAAAGGACATATAATTTTGGTTAAAGGGTCAAATTTGCCCCTGTAGTAATCTGAAATCAGTAATGTTGCCCCTACTTTTTTTTTCTCCGTAATTTTGCCCTCAAAGTCAGTCAATTGTAGCAATGTGGCCCTTTGACCGATTTTGACCGTTAAATGATGATGTGGCAGCTAACGGTGCTGATGGGGCAATTTTACCCTCGAAGTCATTCATGCAATTTTGCCCTCGAAGTCATTAATTGCAGCACTTTTACCCTTGGTTTATTTAGTTTTTGAATAAAATTGGATAAATAATTTGGTTTTTTCGAGTTGAACTTTAACAAACAGAATATATGAAAAATCGATTAACAAATTGATGTAAATATCCTTTGAGTTCCTAGTAATTTTAAAAATAAGCAAAATGAGAACTCTCACAAAAAATCAAAATATTATTAAATTTTTTTAAAAAAAAATCTATAAACTTAATAAAAATAAATACGATATTCAAAAAAAATTTGAAAATAAACCAACGAGAAGTGTGTTAATTGAACGGTGAACGCGAACTATTCTATTCGAACGACGTTCGATTGACACACTTACCGACGATGGGTTGTTAGGAAAAAATGTACGGTGAACTTGAATCATGTGGCTCAGGTTGAATTCTACTTTATCTTCTGGATATCCTTGTATTTATCTCCCAAGCCCTTATCTCCCATGTCGTTTTCGCCAAACACCACTAATGTCGTTTTCTGAGATCATCGTACATTTTTTCCTAACAACCCATCGTCGGTAAGTGTGTCAATCGAACGTCGTTCGAATAGAATAGTTCGCGTTCACCGTTCAATTAACACGCTTCTCGTTGGTTTATTTTCAATAATTTTTTTGAATATCGTATTTATTTTTATTAAGTTTATAGATTTTTAAAAAAAATTGAATAACATTTTGATTTTTTGTGAGAGTTCTCATTTTGCTTATTTTTAAAATTACTAGGGACTCAAAGGATATTTACATTAATTTGTTAACAGATTTTTCATATGTTCTATTTGTTAAAGTTCAACTCGAAAAACCAAATTATTTATCCAATTTTATTAAAAAACTAAATAAATCAAGGGTAAAAGTGCTGCAATTAATGACTTCGAGGGTAAAATTACCCCGTCAGCACCGTTAACTGCCACGTCAGCATTTAACGGTCAAAATCGGTCAAAGAGCAACATTGCTACAATTGACTGACTTTGAGGGCAAAATTACGGAGAAAAAAAATATGGGCAACATTGCTGATTTCGGATTACTACAGGGGCAAATTTGACCCTTTAGCCTATAATTTTTATCCTGTGATTGTCAATCAATCCTATAGTGAGAAGGCTTCAACCGGAAAGATCTTCGTTGTCCGTTGATAATTTTTCTGGTCGAAAAGATCATTAAACTACTTGTTTTTTTTTTCTCTCGTTTTAAACTTGTTGAAAAATCTTTCAATTTTCTTAAATTCAATCAAAACAAAAAAAGTTTAAATTTCTTTATTTGTCGACTGTGAAATCAAAATCGAAGTTAATTTTCTGACCAAACAATTGAGACCGACGAGAGATCTTTCCACCCATTACTTTTGTAATGCTTGTAATTTGTGTTAGAATTCAAACTTAATTTTAGCTTTCAAGTTGGCAATGAATGATGGTGGCATAACAAAGAAATGGATGAAGTTTGGTAGCTTAAATCCTTATCAATTAACTAAACGGCAGGTATCCGTATTTTCAGTACTCTGGCAATTATGAATGATAACAAGAGGGTGGCAACTGGCAAGGACGATGTTGAATGGAGGAAATTACATAATCTGCCATTCACAAAACCTAGTCGTTGATCATGCATGTTGCATGTTGCAGGTGGCAAGGACGATGTTACATCCTAGTGGTTGATCATGCAGTTTCCCATGTTTCTTTTTAAGTTTTTTAATTATTGTGTTCTCACGTGGTGCTTTTTTCGTTCGATTTTGTTGTGGTGTTTTATCTATTTTGTTTTATTTTATTATTATATTGTACTCTTTTTTTAACATAAGTTTAGAGACGTTTTTTGATGAGACACACTATAATAATTGTATATGATTTTTTGACTCTAATAAAATTATACTTGTTGATAGAGAAAATAATATTTTCAAGATAAATGTCAGATTTCAAGTTTACACAAAAGATAAAGCAGACGAACATCCATAATCATTAGGTCAATTAATAAAACATTAACCAGATTTTTTTAGGTGAATATGATTTAGATTTTTTCCCCTTCTTTTTAAGTTTTTTTAGTGAATAACTTAACGGAACAAATAATTTGTTCTTTGTTTGATGTTGTATTTCTCAAGAATAACGACATAAAAAGCGAGTAAAACTCGACTCAAAGAAACATATTTTTTTTTAAATTCAACTTAACATGAAAAAGAATTCAATTTAACTCAAATAATAATTTTATAAATTTAACTGAATTTGAAAAAATTTCAAATGAAGTTTGAGTATTGAAAGAATGAGACTGAAATAATTTGAATTTTTTGGTAATTAGTGGATCAGTTTTCAAGTTCGGGTCGAGTCCCTCAACTCTATCTGATATATGTATATTATATATGGTGATAGAAAGTCATTTAAATTGGAAAAAAATAATATCATAACATTATAAACATTTACAACTACATTGGAATAGAAACTCGAACAACATGACTCGACTCAAAAAAAATTATATAAAATTTGAGTTATAAAATAAAAATCGTTAACTTAACTAACTCAAATTCTTTTAACTCGACTCGATCGAATGCTAACTCCTAAATAAAATTATATAATTCGACATTCATAAAATCTACTGCTCGATTTTGCCTTGTCGTTTTCATTCCATTACTTTTTCGGTCATGATAAACAAATTGGGCTTTAGCAGTCAACTATGAAGCACGAGTACTTTAATCTAATATTGTATCACATATTTGATATATTCTGTATGAGAATATATTAAATACCACTTGAATATTCCCTAGTATTTCATCTTCTTATTTTTTTTAAATAAATTTTATAAATTTAGCTTAACTCAAATAATATTTTATAAATTTGACTGTAATTAAAAAAAATTCAAATAAAGTGTGAGAGTAAAAGTGTTTTGTGAAAAAAAAAACTTGCAGCAACAAAAACCTAGTTTCGGATTGTAATAAATTTGTTAGAGTAATAAATCAAGTACTTTAACGCTTCCAACAGTTATGATAAACAAATTGGCTTTAGCAGTGAGCTATGAAGTATGGGTACTTTAATCTAATATCGTATCATGTATTCGATACGTTTCGTATGAGATATATTAAATACGACTTGGGTACTCTCTAGTTTTTCATTTTTCTATTTTTTCTTGTTCTTCTATTATCCTACTCATTTTCTGTCTTTTTCTTGTTTTTTTTTCGATACAATTTTGCTCACATGAATCAACTATAAGTATATTTAGAGTGTGATGTCATGCTCACATGTTTTTTGTAGGACTTCTATTTTAATATTTTTTAAAATAACTTTTTTATACTTACCGTACCCTAATCGTACCAATATCTTGTAATTTTAAAAATTACCGTTTTTTGTCGTCGTTTCCATATATGTACCTAAATTCGTACTAACATAGGGAGTGAGTGGCTGAAAGCAGGTCATGCATGATGAGATGTATGAATTCGGCTATAATTTGAACGTGTTGGCCCCGTGATGTCGGAAATTATCTTCAACAGTTTCATATATTTTCGCCTCCAATTAATCTCTTCACTCCTCATCAAATCATCTGTCAATGTAAGTGTTTCCATTGTCATCGTCTTATGAGCAATAACAACCGGACAAAAAATTAAATCTTAAATATTAACTTAAAATTTTAAATTATAAACTTGTTATGCATATCTTTATTTATGGTGAATATCGATATATTAAATGAGATTTTAATGAGCTTTATTATTAGGGTTTAATTTTCATTGAAATTAAGGTTTCCATCTTATGCATATAAATATAGACTTTTGAAGAAAGCACTGTACACAAAATTTTTAGTGATAAAACATAAATATAAATATTAAATAAAAATAAACGATCTTTACTCTCAACAATCAATTGATTTATTGGTGTTATAGTCAAACGAACATTTATGGCTAGAAGATAACGACCCTGAAACAAAACAATAACTTATGACAGTACATAATTCTAATATCTATTTACGTGCATAAATTGTTTGTTTACAAGGAAACTCTCATACAAAAAAAAAAAGCCTAATCGGATTGAAATTTTTACTCTTTATCGAGGACGTAAAGTGAGAAGTAGATTTTCACACAAAATTAAATTCTTCTGTATTGAGGAGGATATCTGTCTACGGAGGATACCTTTGAGGGATACCAGCGTAAGACATTAGCGGAGTCCATCAGCAAAGGATATCAGTCAGCGGAAAACGATCCTCTTCCGGAATAAAATTTGAAACACACAACACTAAATTTTTTAAACAAAATCAGTAACAGTGCATTATAATTGAGGTAAATTAAATTGAGAGTGTCGCCTGCCTAATAAACTTCTACGGTACATAATTCAAATGAGTCAACTAATAAACTGAATACTGTAACAAGCACGATCTGAATCAGATTTTGGGGGGTATTGGATCATAATATAACATGTAACAAATGGTAACAATGACTCATTCCCTTGTGTCTTGGTAACAAAGGTAGATGTTTATCATCCCTTGGGATCCGGGTTCGAGCATCAGTAGTACTATGCCGTGTGTGCCGTCTTTGAAAAGACTAAAAAAATTGAACAGATACTACCCTTGCATCATACCAACATATTAAAAAAAAGAAATGGTAACAATAAATATGGGCTTAAGGATCTGTGGGCTTCAAATAATGGGCCGGGTACCCTTCGTTAGACGATACATATTCATCGAGATTCGAGACTTCCTCTCGTGTGATCGATTCAAATGACTTGACTCGTTTCACAGTTAAAAGCTCTACGGTACAACACTTCCTTGGCAATTTACGGCGAAGAAACCACGGCGTTGGAAGTTTCGCGAGCCAACTAGTTGATGCTGGTTCCCAATCAAGGGTAATAATTGAGGCTGGTATTATTATCCAGGCTACGCAGGAAGCTGCCATGTTTGGACAAACTAGTCTATAATTCAGGATTAGTTCAGTATTGTTTGTAAGGGTAAATTACACCAAATAGGTGGATACCACTAAACTTTGAGTTTAATATCGATCGATTATATCACTAAATTAAAAATTGATATTATTTTAGTATTGAACTTTAGTTTAGTCTTTAGTTATACTATTGTGCCCTTAAAATCACTCCATGTCATCGAAAGCGGACCGTTAAGATGCGCTCACGTCACCGATTTTAACGGTTCAATTATATAATTGAAGTCTAAACTAAAAATATTATTATTTTTAATTCAGTGGTATAATTGATATTGAATTTAAAGTTTAGGGATATCTAATGTAATTTATCCTATTTTTAAAATGTATCGTTAGAAAATATTATGAAAAAATATTTTTGAATTGTTTGATTTAATATTTATGTGTTTAATATTATTGTAAAAAATAATATTGAATATATAAAATGAATGTTTTAGATATTGATTTTAAAAATATTAAAGGTGTGATGATACAAATTTAGACAAATAAATAATTTTTATCTAAAAGTGTTTTTTTTGACAAAAACTAAAATACTAGAGATGTTAAATTTTCAAAAGTATGAACTACTTTTAACATCTGAATTTAAAAAACATTTCTCAAATTTGTATTTATATATTGTGTGATGTTTAATATTATGTGTCACAATATAATTAGTTAATTAAGTTTTACATCAATATCTTATAATGATTTTCATATTTGAAAATTATTCAAAAATCAAAGCAATAAAAAAGGTTCACATACTAAATCGCATGAGTGAGGAAATAGTAAGTTCAAAGTGAATTAATTGATTAAACTGAACCTATTAATAAAAAACGTTTGGTGTACTCTGTTTTTTATTTATTTAAATTTGATTGTTTATTCGGTTGAATTATTTTTGTGATTAAATTGAATGTATTATATTCAGGGTTGGCTGATAGAAGAACACAATAAGCGATCGCTAAGGGTCCCAATCAGTTTAGGACCCATAAAAATAAGTATTTTTATTTAAATTTTTTTAATAATAAATTAATGTAGAAATAAAAAATAATCACCAATAACTGATTGGTCTAGTGAGATGAGACACTGGATTTCTTAAGGATATCAAATATTTAAATTCTTACATTATGATTGGAGCAAACTAAATTAAAAAGAACGATCCCATAATAAGTTTATAATATTCGATTCAAATTAACCGGTCAATAAATAAATCTCTTAGGGGTCGTTTGGTTCACGGAATGTAAGATTACCTTTGGGAATGAGATTACCGGAATGTTACATTACTTAACATATTACCCGGAATGTTGTATTACCTTGTTTGATTTGTTTGGCAGGAATGTAAGATTACATTGTTTGGTTGAAGGAATATAAGATAGGAAAAATGCATGTTTTACCAAATTATCCTTGAAATATATATTCTTTTTTAACCAACTGAAATTTTAAGATTAAAGTCAAAATATTTACATAAAAGTTCATAGAAAATATAAAATAATATAATATGAAAACCTTTTTATGAAAATTGATCTAAATAATAAATGTAATAAAACACATACCAATAATAAAATTTGAATCAAACAAATATATAAAAAAATCGAAATAAAATAAAATTTTGATATATTTTTATTTTATATGCATCATATTATTTTATAATAAGTATTAAAACCCTAAACCACTAAAAAATAAAATAGATTTATACTTGTGTAATTATATACAAAAAGGAAAGATCATTTTAAAATAACTATATTTTTAGGGGTATTCTTGTCCAAAGGGGAGAGAATTGTCTAATACCTAAGAAAATGGAGGGAATGACATTCCCATGAGAAGACTCAAAAATAGTTATTGTTGGGAATATTTCATTACCCTTGGGAGGGAATGCTCTTGAACCAAACGTGGGTATGTGATTCCGGAAAAGATTATTCCCCCTGGTAATGATCTTTTCCGCGAACCAAACGCCCCCTAAGGGTAGTATTGTCTAAAGGGGAAGGAATTGTGTAATACCTAAGAAAATGAGGGGAATAGCATTCCCACCATTTAGGGGGAAAAGAGCCACTCTTGGGAAAAGAATAATACCTCCTAGTGGGAATCCTTCTAAACCAAACATGGGAATGTAAGTCTGGAAATTTTTTTTACCTCTGATAATTATCTTTTCCGCGAACCAAACACACCCTTAGGGTGTGATAAGGCCAACAAGTCATCAGCTGATGCAAGTTACCTATGAGAGGCAGTTTCCATGGGCCTGGAGGAAGCTTTTTGGGGTTTGGTTTGTTGGCTTTTGCTGATGTTTTTAAGAAGAAAATTTGAACATGTCTCAACAATTTTTCTTCCAACGGTAGCTAATTAATAACAATGATTATAATAAAAACGAATTAAATGTTAAGTAATTATATTATAAATTTAAAAGTCTTAAAAATTCAGCTAATTAAACGGCTGTTTTCTGTATAATTTGTATATAAAAAATTAAAAAAATATATAATCGCCACTTTTTTATATAAATAATTAATTCCTCTCAAATATTGTTAAAAATGACACCCTTTAAATAAATTTATAGCTCCGTCCCTGCTAATAAGAACTACTCAAATTCAATGAATGGTCTTATTGGAAAGAGAATATTGTCATCCCAGGAGATTCGGGTTCGAACAATTTTTCTAGTGACATTTTCTGGTGTTCTTAACCGCAAAAATTAAATTTATAACAATTCATATACACACACAATATATATATCAACTCGACCACTACAACAAACAGGGGACACTGGTATTTTTTTTGGCTTCTAGTGGCGTTTTTAAACATCACAAAACAATTGTGATAGTTCATAAAAACACCAGAAAACGTCGCTAAAAATAGTGACGGTTTTTAGAAAAGCGCTTATGGATATCCTTACGTACGAATCATTACATAAATGATCTATGAATGGTTGGTATTAAGATTAAATCATTTTTCCTTCTTACGGTCACACCAAATGCTTCACTCATATCCAAATTTTCATGCCTCGTTCCATTTGGGAGCTTCCAATCAAAATGGTAAAGCAATTTAGCCAGCGGCAACTCAATGTTCGGAAGTGCAAACAATATGCCTGGGCACATCCTTCTCCCTGCACCAAATGGGATGAACTCCAAATCTGTTCCTCTGAAATCACTCGAACAATTCATGAATCTTTCGGGATAAAACGTCTCGGGTTCGGTCCAATGCTTGGGATCCGTTGCCATAGCCCATGCATTGATGATCACTCTGGTCTTTGCAGGTATTCGATATCCGTTGATTTCGCAACTCTCTCGACTTTCCCTTGGAAGTAACAGAGGAAACGAAGGGTGCAGCCTAAAGGTTTCTTTGATTACTAATGTCAAGTATTTCAGTTCTTGAACACTTGCTTCGTCCACACCGCCTTTTCCATTACAAACATTTCTCACCTCGGTTTGTGCCTTGTTCAACACCCTTGGATTCCTAATCATTTCCGACATGGCCCAATCGACGATTGTCGATGATGTCTCGCTCCCCCCGCTGAAAACATCCTGGGAGATCATGTACCAACATTGGTTTCAAGAACATAAAACATGGAAGATTCTAATCTAAAACAACACGAACACATACTAACCCAAATGATTGCTTTGATGTCGTTGTCGGACAAGGGAAGTTCGAGATCACCAAGTTGCTGAATTTTTAACAGAACAGTGATGAGGTCTTCGTTGGTTTCTTCGCCTTCATCCCCTGCACAGCATCTTTCCAATCTCGCCCTGTGTTCGTCGATGATACCTTGAAGTACTCGATCGCTCTTCTTAAACGAAGTCTCGACCTTTTTGCTCATTCCACTCATGTGTCGAAGCACTTTGGAAGAAGGGTACATGTCTGCGATACTAAATCCTGAGGCCAGTTTTACGATTTCCTCGACAACCGACGAGTACGAATCTTTATCATTGTATTCACTACCGAATGCTGCTCTCGATGTGATCCCGTAAGTAGAGCGGAATATTTTATCGCTGAGATTGATCGGCGACCCTTCGTTCGAAGATATTGATTTGACGAGATTCGAGAGTTCGTCTCGTCTTATTGATTCGAAAGACTTGACCCTTTTCGCTGTTAAAAGCTCTATGGTACAAATTTTCCGTACTTGTCTCCAGTAATGACCATAGGGTGCCATGGCAATGTCCCTGGAGCCGTAAGTCACTGTATCCACGGCGACCAAAAGAGGTCTTTGAGCAAAGATTGTACCATGTGTTATCAAGACTTCCTTGGCAATTTCCGGCGATGAAACGACGATGTTCGAAGTTTCGCCGAGCTGAAGGTGCATCAGCGGTCCATGTTGATTGGCAAGGTCTCTCAAGATGCGATGAGGCAGTGAGCCAACTAGCTGGTGCAGGTTCCCAATCAAGGGTAATTTCCGTGGCCCGGGTGGCAGCTGCTGGATGCTTGAGTCCAAGGTTTTTGATCTCTTTACTAATTTAATTATTATTGCCAACAAAACAAAGGAAGGAAGCAAGGTGAACAAGGAGGGGAACTGAAGCTCCATTGCTAATGAGGTGGGATTGCATTCAATGGCTAAGGAGAAAGTGGATTTTATTGATAAAATCGAATATCAAACATGAGATCCATTAATTGGCCTACTGGTGAAGTAAGTTTATATTATCTTATCTTGTATTTGCTATTAAAAATTTATTTTTAACTCTACTAAAATTTTATAAGTTTGCCGCCTTAAAACTTTATAAATTCGTTCCTCCTAATATAAAATTTTGGGTCCGTACTTGTATTCACTCTCACCGAGTAGGGACCATTTATTGGTTGTAATAATTGAGGCTGCACACGTTTTTCTTTTTCTTGATAAGTTAAAATATTCAAAGAAAATCTTGGCATATGACGATTATAGGAAAGAATTTTAATTTATAATGTAGCGTGTAGGGATGTTAGTAAGCGGATTTTACAGGATTCGTTTTACTTTATGTCATTATCTAATTGATTATTAAATTATTTATAATTAAAATAAGATAAAATGAGTAGTTGTAAAAGTTTACATAATTGTCACGTTAGAAATTTTATTAATAATTAACGGTCAATAGTTTAATTGAAACTAAAGTTAATGTTCAGTGGTCTAATTGACATAAATCAAAGACTATAGTAAAAATGAATTGAAAGTACAATGACCGTAATTAAAGCGAATTAAAAGTTCAATAAAATATTTTTTAAGTTAACGTGTCACACCAATTTTTTTAATGACACTGATAAAAGTGATCGTAATAAAGCAAATTAAAAGTTCATTGACTGTAATGCAATATTTAAAAGTTTGGTGACTATATTGCAAGTGTCCTAACTGTTTAGAGACAATTAGTATAATTTATGTTGTTGTATTTAAATAACTCACATATAGTTTTAAATGAAAACATATATCTATATAATTTAAATAATTAGTTTTCCTTCAAAATAAATGGAATTAATAAAAATGTTAAATATTATTTAAATTTAATAATAATCAATTTGTATTAAAATATAATTTTACAAATAAAAAATTAATATGTGCATCTTTCAAATATGCTCTGTAGTATCGTATTAAAAAATTCATAATCAAATACATATGAATATATATGAAATAATGATAACTAATAGGAAAATTTTACAACGGGCGACGAATATTGATGAACACCACTAACTATGAACACCGATGAACACCATTAATTTTTTAAAAAATTTTAAAAATCTAAAGGACTAAAATTATAATTAAAATTATCTCTTAAAAAATAAAAATCAAATTTAATAGTTACTTTATAATATTTTTTTAATAGGTTAGAATCAAATATACTCAATTCTCTTAAATCTTAACAAAATTAATCTCTTAAAAAATAAAAATTAATTTATAATCGAAAAATATAACAATAAGAACTTTTATTTTGCTTTCTCCTGTTTTTTTTCTTCTTCTTGTTCTTGATCCGTCAAAAGGTGCTGTGTTTTTTTAGAAGTATTTGGACTCGGATCTTCTTATTCACTGGATCCGTTGATCCTAGATTCTAATCGAATATCAAGCACATAATTTGTAAGTTTCATTTCATTCTTGAATGGCACTTCGACATTTTCTGAAGCACAAAAGAAACATTGATTTCTATTCCTTAAGAGATTAATTTTGTTAGGGTTTAGGAAAACTGAGTATATTTGATTCTAACTGTTAAAAAATATTATAAAGTAATTATTAAATTTGCTTTTTATTTTTTAAGAGATAATTTTAATTATAATTTTAGTCCTTTAGATTTTTAAAATTTAAAAAAAAAATAATGGTGTTCATCGGTGTTTATCGTTAGTGATGTTCATCAATGTTCGTTGCACACGCTAGACTCATCCTAACTAATAAAGTATTTAAACAAATATTGAATACAATCATTTTTTCTTATTTTATTTTTCTTTTTCAAATAGGCAAACAATTGTCAATTATCAGTTAATTTTACCAATTTCTTTAATACAACATGTTAATAAAATATTATAATAAATAATATTTCCCCTTACAAATACTTTGGTTGCGAATGTTTATGGTAAACTACACTGATAGTTTTTAAACTTTTAAGACATTTACATGCACGATTCTTTTAAAACTTATAATTCTATTATCAAACTTTTAATTTACTTTTATTACAGTCAACTTCATCATCTGCAATGAAAAATAATATAATTCGATAATTTTAAAAAAATATGGGATAAACTATATTAGTCATCCCTAGACATTTAGGGTGGTTACAATAATCGTAAAAATTTTAAAACTTGATACTTAATCACTTTTTTCCTCTCATTTTCTCCTATTTTTTTCTTTTATCCGAACATGTACTTTTTCTTTCTCTTTCTAGTCTCTTTCTTCTTTTTCTCTTTATCTTCACAAGATACTAGACGAATATGACATGTTTTTAGAAGATTCATTGAAAAACACTTTAAAGGTGTAAGGAATAATCTTGTCTATTTTAAGCGAATGAATTTTGTACCAGAATTTCATGGCTTTTTTTGCCTAAGATGGAGAACTCAAAAGTAAGAGGTTGGACATTGAAGGTCCATGCTTTCTAGAAGAATTTAAGTAGAAAATTTCCGAGCCTATTATACTAACCGAAGACAATGTTGTTAAGTTGTTTTTTTACCTTTGTTTCAGAAACCTTATACTTGTATCAACAAATGAAAATATGGGTTTTTTAACTCTACAATTCTGTTGTTCACATGTTACATTACAGTAAAATTCAAGGTGTTTGTTGTAGCCAACCTCACCTTTTGCATGCAATGATTTATAAGATAAACAATCAGGCGGTGATATCAATTATTTTTATAAAACAACATGAGCTACAGTCACGGATGCCGTTTGGGATACTCTTGTAATGAAAATAAATTAAAAATATAGTAATTTTTTTAAGTTAATGTGTCACATCTGGTTTTTTAATGACAACTGATGATAATGATCGTAGTGAAGCAAATTAAAAGGTCGTTGATTATATTGTAAATTTTAAAAGTTCAATAACTGTTTTACAAATTTTCTAAAAGTTGAGAGACTATTACTATAATTTACCCTTAAGTTTATTATTAAATATATCCTTCTTTAACAATTGGATAAGGTGAAAACTTAGAACAAACATGTTAATTCAAGTAAGGAATGGGGATTAATAGCAAATCATGTTTTCTTCTTGCAGTTAAGCCAAATGATTCAGTCATGTCCAGATCTTCAAACTTCATCTCATCAGCAGGGAGCTTCCAATCAAAATGGTAAAGCAGATTCGCAAGTGCTAACTCAATACTGTGTATTGCAAACAAAATACCAGGACAAATTCTTCTTCCTGAATGATATTAAACACAGTTAGTTCGGACATTGCCCATTCGATTGCTGTGGCTGATGTCTAACTCCCGGCTCCAAACATGTCCTGAAATGATATTAAACACAGTTAGTATACTTTGTAATTGCAAGTAGGGATGATGGACCGCGGGGTGTCGGGGGGACAGTCGCACTCGAACCCTCTAAAAATTTTAAACTCCCATATAAAATTGTATGTTTTATATTTTCTTTGTGTATTTTCTATGGATAATCTAAGTTTACGCCCCTAAAATTTTGTAATTCCGCATCACCTAAATTTATAATATAATTCTGAAATAGTTCACACCCTCCAACATAAAATTTTGCATTCATCCATGGTTGCTTTGAAAGATTGGATATTTTTAGAGCTAATTACACCGCATGTCCTCAAACTATAATCTTCATTCTAAAGTAATCTCTAAACTTTTGAATATTCCAATTTCATCCACTCCCAATCTAAATTGGACATCAAACTTTTAAATGTTCTAATTTCATCTTCAAACTATGACCCTCATTTTAAATTGATCCTCAAACTTTTAAACATTCCAATTCCATCTTTAAATTATCCTCAAATTAACACTTTTTGACATTTTCACTAACATGAGATATGATTTGACATTGATAATTTGGAGATGAAATTATAATATTCGAAAGTTTGGGGTCAATTTAAAATGTGAGTCATAGTCCGAGGATGAAATTGAAACATTTAAAAATTCAAAAATCAATTTAAAATGAGAGTCGTATTTTAAAAATGTTTGGTACAATTAACTCATATTTCTAGCTATGAAAACAAATATCAGCCCCATACCAAGTGTGGGGCTGCATTTGCAGAATTGCAGTGTACCATAATTGAGGCTTAAAATTTTGGCAACTTGCTTTCAATACCGTTTGGGAAGATCTTTTATAGTTTGAGCATTATTCCAGGAAGGCATGGGTGAATTGCCGCCATGCTCGACCCATTCATTTCGCGACAAGATTCTTCAAAAGTTCGTCATATTCTTTTTCTTTGAGTCTCCTACTCTTGATGGCTATTCTCTAAAGTTGTCAATCTGTCTTTTATGGCCATTGCTCTAGACTGAGAACGAGTACCGTACTTGTGGGATGTTTTTGCTATTTTGGAAATTCTTGTCATGTGATTAGTTTCTTATTATGTGTGAATGTATGCAGTGATCACAACATAAATACAAGCAAAAAAAATGAAAATGTATGAATGCAAATGTATAAATGCAAATGTATGAATGCAAATGTACAAATACGTCTCAGTCTGAGCACCCAGTTTCTCTTCAATCAACCTTTGAAGCCTTGGTTCTACCTTCCCTATCGGTGGGGGCGAAGAAATGTAGCTTATTGACGTCAAATGTTTAGCTACGTCTTCAATTTAGGATGCGATGCTTCTATCGAATTCGTCTGGCTCATGGGTCCTTTTGACGTTGCCCTTAAGCCGAGTACACCAATGATCATCTTTAAATTCTTCTTGGTTGAACCGTCGAAGTGGTCCCATAGCACTTGTGACTTATGGTATTCTGCTTAGCGCCGATGTGAGCATACTTCGATGTTTCCTCCATGTGATCACTCGACAACTTCTCATTGTTAATTGGTGGACCTCAGTCCGGTAGCGTACATCCGCGTTATCTTCCTCTTTTAGGTACCTTTCATCCATGGCGAAAGTTTTTTTCTAATTGAGCAACATGATTTAGAATCAATCCCCTCTAAATATGAGATGTAAGCAACAAACAAATATGCCAAAAAAAGAAAAAAACAAAACAAAACACACACACAAAAATGTTAGTACTCTTTAAAAAACGAAATAAAAAGGTCCAAAATAATTTCATTGTATGAATAATTTTGGGCAGCACATTCCAACACTCTAGGACATGTTTCCACGAACTATCCTTATGAAATAATTTTGACCAGACCTAAAGCCTAAGGTTTTCCATATGAGTTTATTGGGGTAGGCTCTAGATTCTCAAACTTGATTTGGTTCTAAAAGGGTACCTGAGTTGTCCTTGTTGTCCCCTACTAAAGGTAACAAGACCCTCGATTCTCACCCATTATAAGCTTCAAACAAATCGAGTTCAACTCAGGAGGACTCACCAATTATACCTTCTCAAAGAATCGATATCCTTAAGAAAACAAAAGGAATGAGTCCGAAGGTACTTGCTAGGCTCATACGAAGAATCAGTATTCTTACATGAGCAAAGCGTGTTCCCCCACTTAAACGAACGTGACAAAGCTCGGGTATAGAGCTTTTTGCAACAATTTTAGAATGCGTAAAATTCAATTATATTCATTAGACGACAAATAAATTGAACCCTTTGTGAACTTGCAAATTCTATTTTTTTTTAAAAAAAAACCTTTTTTGAAATCAATTCGTGGCCTGACCCCTCTTTTGTTTTTCTTTTTTTAAAGAAACAAAAATCTCCCCAGCGGAGTCGCCAAGCTGTCGCAACCCTTTCCAGCCCGACATTTTGGAAAACTTTAAAAACACGGAGTCGCCACCAATCTTTTTGAAAAGTGTGATTGAATCACTTTAAAGCGGAGTTATTTTAATAAAAACGTATTATTTTATTAAAACAACTGTTTTAGTTTGAGAAAACTAGAAAAACAAGTTCGGTGGTTGGTTACACGTGAGGAAGGGTTAGAAACCCACAACGCCCAAAAATGGTACCTTATTGATTTCAAAAATGTTTTCAAAAATTGGAATTTGCAAGTTCATGAAGGTTCGATTTCATTTGATGAATATAAATCTATTTTAACGGCCATATCGCCCGGGAAATGAACTCTAATCACTGCCAACACTTCTGGCGCTAACCCGTCATTCTCGTTTGATAAGACACATCATTAACTAAGTTTCGCTTTACAAACAACAAAGAAATTCGATTTGTTGGAATTTTTTCATTTATTCTAAGTTGAAATTTATTAAACCTAAGAATCTCTACATTTTTATTCCTATTTGGGGTTTAAATTTTATCAAGTGTATTTTATTTTTGTGGAGAAAGTTTTTCAACAAACAAGTCTCTAATCTAAGCCTATCGATCTTAATCCTAAAGGTTCAACTTATCACTAAAGGAAAACAAGACAAAAAAAATACCACTTTTAAAAAAATCTATTCCAAATTGAAACCTAAGAACATGAACAAACAAAAATTCAACCAAGAAAATAAATTCAAAAACAAAGTAAAGAAAGGAAGAATTACTAGAAGCGTAGAAATCGCAAATTATCTCCACTCGAACAATTTCTAGTTGCCACCAAAAAAATCGAGCCAAAGCTATCCAAAACTCAAACTATATTTAACAAATTTCAAGCAATTTTTAGAGAACTCAATGGGAATTTTCGGATGATTTTTTAGTATTTTTCTTGGTGTATCGGTGATGATCACAATGAGGAAATGGGATATTTATACTAGAGCTTGAGCTTTCAATTCAAGGAAAAACCGAGATTCAATCCCAAAATTAAAGCCATAATCCGAAAAGGGGCTTAATCCTCAGTAAACCGGCCCCCCCCAGAAATCATCTGATTTGGTTCAGATTTGAAGATGAATTTCTTCCTAGATTCGAGCCTATGGTTTTGACTATTCCCACTTTATTTTGCAGATATCGATGCCGACGAGAGACGGGGTCGGCGGCAACAGAACCGGCCGGCTGAAGCGAGTCGACCAACACCGTTCACGGCGATCGTCGTGGCCTAGGGGACGGCGGAACTAGCACCGACAGTCGGCTAGAAACGCGTGCTAGAAGGTTTTGGCGAAATAACCCGCGCGTGTGCAGCGCACGCGCTGGCGCGTGGCGCGCGGGTCTTTCCCATTTTCTTTTTTTTTCTTTGTTCGATCCAAGTCGTCCATATTTCAACCACTGATCCAACGGTCTCGATTAAACCTGAAAAGAAGAAAGATAAATGGGTTAGTTTGGCCCTCTTAAATTAAAATGGGTTCTTGTTTATTTATGTTGGGGTGTGTTTTATCTAAATGGGTTTCTTATTATTATTTTGGGTAAAATACAAAAATAATGACTCAACTTTTGCCTCTCTCCTGTTTTACTCACTCATCTATAAATTGAGTCGATTTAATGACTCAACTTTTAACATTGGGTTTTTATCATCACCCAACCGTTATATTATGGATGCCGTTAATGATGTGGCATTTTTTATTGATTTGGCCGCCACGTAAGCACACACGTATTAAAAAACCAAACCAAAACGACATATTTTTGCTCCATCACCGATCTCTCTGCAGAAAATCTACCCAGAAATTCTAATAATAAGAACCCTAAGAGCAGAATAATAACCAGAGGCTGAAAGATTCTTTCTTTTTTGATTATTCATTTTTTATTAAAAGAGCAGAGATGCTGGAGAAGATCAGATTGAGAGGGACTACTTGGGAGGTTGATACTTCACATTGCCAAGGCTGTTCTTCTCAGTTCACTTTCATCAATCGCAAGGTTTTACTTTTAATCCCTTCTTTATTTCATCGATTCTTGTCTTTTATTCTCTCTAATTCAATACCCATATATCAAAATTTGATTTTTTTCTTGGTTGTAATTGGGATTTGGGATTTGAGATTCTTTGCTGGTTACTTAGTGAAGGAAGATGCATGATTTATTTTGTGATTGTTGTTGATGGTCTTTTACACTAGATTATCAGCATCATTGTCGAAGGTGTGGGGGCATATTTTGCAATTGTTGCTCTCAGCAAAGAATGGTTTTGCGTGGACATGGTGATTCATCTGTTCGCGTTTGTGAGCCTTGTAAAAAGCTCGAAGAGGCTGCTCGATTCGAGTCTCGACATGGATACAGAAGTAGAGCTGGGTGAGGTATAATTTCTTTTTTGGTTATCATGGTCGTGGAAGATAGTTAACTTGTTTTGTGCAGGTAGTTTGAAACCAGCTCTAAAAGATGAGGATGATGTTTTGAACCGGATTCTAGGAGCTGGCGGAAAGGAGTCGTCGTCTTCATCGGGAGTAACTTCAAACAATGAAACCATTTTCAGTGTTCAAAGGGAAACTAGTGGTGCTATATGTTCCGATGGGCAAGTAGTTGTCAGTCATGATGAGGGAGGAGAAATGCATAAAAGTCAGTCTGTTGATCAGTGTATGCAGAATGATATGGCGTCAATCAGTCCCGAGAAATTGTGCCAGCAAGCATTGGAAGAAAAAAGGAAGCACAAAGTTCTTAAAGGAGAAGGGAAATCGGAGGAAGCTCTTAGAGCCTTTAAGAGAGGGAAGGAGTTAGAGAGGCAGGCTGAGTCGTTGGAGATGTATATAAGAAAAAACAATAAAAAAAGTTTGCAATCCGGCAACATGTCCGGGATCCTCAATAAAGAAGTCCCTAAAGAATTCGACAGAAAAAACAAGGTCCTTAATACGGTGGGTAGGGATAAGGATGACCTGGCTGCTGAACTCAGGGAATTGGGATGGTCTGATATGGATTTACATGACGATACTAAAAGGTCTACAAAATTGAGTTTGGATGGTGAATTTTCTTCCCTTTTTTGATGGAGCAAAAATGTCGTTTTGGTTTGGTTTTTTAACACGTGTGTGTGCTTACGTGGCGGCCAAATCAATAAAAAATGCTACATTATTAACGGCATCTATAATATAATGGTTGGGTGATGATAAAAACCAAATGTTAAAAGTTGAGTCATTAAATCGACTCAATTTAAAGATGAGTGAGTAAAATAGGAGAGAGGCAAAAGTTGAGTCATTATTTTTGTATTTTACCCTATTATTTTTTTGAGATGAGTTTATATTTAATGAATTTAAATAGAATGTGTTTATTATTTTTTTGAAATGAATTTTATTATTAAAATATAAACAAATAAATAAAATAATAAAACAATAAAAGAGAGGTGAAAATCTAGTGACAACACTAATGTACTGGCTTTGGCCTCCTTTCTTATTCTAAAAAAACAACAACTAGTTGGTCTAATGGGATGAGACAATAGATCCCTTAAGCAAGACCAGTGGTTCAAGTCCTGACGTTGTGAATGATGAAAATTGGGTTGGGAGGATAGCCCCAAAATGGGCCTATGCAGTACCCGATCCGGATTAGTCAGACAATGAGTTGCATATCGGTAGTTAAACAAAAAAAGGATAACAAATATTGATAACCAGTAAATTATTCAAACAAGTATTGAATATAATCATATATTTAGATGTTATTTTCTTTGTTCAAGCAAGCAAACAACTATGAACTATCAGTTAATTTTACTAAAAACATTTATGTAATCAATTAATACAAGCAACCGCTCAAATCAATTAATATAATTTTCTATCTATTATCGATTAATATAATCTACTCTCAACTAGAGGTGGCAAACGGGTCAATCAGTTTGGGTTCGGTTCGGGTCATTTCGGGTCTGATATCATTCGGTTCGGATTCAGTTTCAGTTCGGTTCTAGTTCAATTTTATTGTGCTTCGGGTCATTTTGGTTTGGTTGATTTTCGGTTCGACTATTTTCGGTTCGACTATTTTCGGTTCGGGTCAATGTGAGATCGGTCGGTTTTAATCAAGTTTTTAGGTTGGTCAATTTTTTACACCCTACATATGGCTTTATAAAGCCAATATATTTGACTTTTTTTGTGAGTTGTGCGGCTGTTCATATCTCATCTTTCTTTATTTATATTAAGATCTTTTATTTATTTCGGGTTGTCTTCGGTTCGAGTCTATTCAGTTCGGGTCTATTCGGTTCGGGTCCATTTCGGTTCAACTAAAAATCGATTCAATTTCAATTTAATTTCGGATCAAATTTCAAGTCATCATGTTCGGATTGATTCCAAGTCTCGGTTCGAGTAAATCGATTCGATTCTCGAATTTCGGGTCAAATTTTCCAATTCTACTCTCAACTATCCATTACTTACTAACAGAGCCATAGAAAAATCCCTATTTCATCTTCAACTAATTTCCGCCCAAAAGGGTAAGCTAATTTAAGCTAAAGGCCGAATTGGTCACACATGTGGCTGGCCAAATTCATTAATTCGTTACGCTGACTAAGAATTTGTGGTTGAATTTTTTAATGGTCATAAATGAAGAAAATGAAATGCAACAATTACTAGAAAATCCAGTATTTTAAGATCAACTTGCAGAGTGCGTAATCTGATTTTGATTTTATATTTGGACTTACATTGTACTTCGTCTCCTTGATTTTCTGTCGATTGTCTTTTTTATATTTGGAACGTTGCATTCAAGATATTATTTTGACTAATATATAAGATTACTCTTTTCTAAAAAAAAATCAACTTGCAGGGTGCGTAAGCTGATTTTGATTTGATATTTTTATATCTTTTTCATAATTTGTCAATATTTCAAATTTTAGATCGAATAAATAAAGAAGCGAAAGATATTGTTTTATAAAATTCTAGATTTGAAAAAAATCAACAACAAAACAAACAAATGAAACTGCAATAAATTAAAAAAATTAAAAACATCAATAAAATTAATAAGAACACAAAAAACAAACAAGAAAAATAAAAATAGAATAAAACTAAGGGTAAACTGCAAAGAAGGTTACTCAATTATAAGTAAGATTATATTTGGGTCACTCAATTATTAAAAATTATACTTGAGTCACTCAATTATTAAAAGTTATACTTGAATCACTCAATTATTAAAAGTTATACTTGGGTCATTCAATTATGGGTAACGTTACATTTGACTCATCCAATTATTTAAGGTTGTATTTGGGTGTTGGGATTCGTAAAAAATAAAATTGATCTAATCATGCAAATAAACGCAGCAGAAAAGTTATCGAAATATTCCAAGATCTCATGTAATCATATTAACGAATGACAGAGATAATTATAAAATTACCTCAATATAGATTATGTAATCATGTTGTGTTGAGGCCCTGCCTTTCTAAAAGACGATTGCCCTCTACAAGTATCCACACGTGAATAGACGAAGAACGGGTATCGAAATGCTAATTCCTCTCTAATTTCAAAAACAAAGATTTTTGTGGATTTTAGTGGCTAGTCGAAAAACTCAAGTTAAATTCCTGATAAGGAATTCAAATTCAACCAAAATCTTGATTATTTAATTTATTTAATAATACTATTTATTTAAAATAAATAATAAAACAGATTCCTTATCTAATACGGAATTTAAATCTAACCAAATCTAGATGACAAGATTATTTAATAATATTTTCGAAAATAATAAAGTAAATAAAATATTCTATTACAAGAATATAAATTTAATTTTCTTTTAAATTCGAATAAATAATTTTTAACAATATAATTTAAAATAATCCCATTATCTTAAATTTATTATTGAGAGTAATGACCAAAATCATTCTTTATTCATTCGTAGTGTGCGACCCTATAGGTTCAACTAACGTTGGCAGTACATAAAATCACATTTTATCCTACAAGTCATAAGTGGCCTCTAGCAAGACATTATGAGTAGCCAAGTTAAATGGAAAGCTCATAGTCTGAGACAATCTTAATTCAGTTTATGTTATAATCCTTTTATCTCATGATATCTTGGTAGAATATAAGACATAGAAAATGTTAACCTTATATCGTTTTATCTTTAGTTTCTCGATGCCCAATTGATCATTGGAGCATGGTCATGCATTTCTCAGTCTCAATCATCGAGGGGCCCAGAGATATCTTTTTTATGTTAAGAGGGATAATTCTATCTTAATTACTCACATCCCACTACATGATTCCTTATTATGTTCAAGCATGACTTTTATAATCGCCCGATTAAAAACGATGTTTGACTATGTCAAAACATAATAGTCATCATGTTGAGAACTGTAATAATTTCAGGTCTAAATATTTAATGTCAAAACTGTTTGAAGATTAATATATAAATTTAATTCATGTATTAATCTTAAGATGAGTCGATCCTAACATTTGTTCTCAACAAATACATATATGATTTTGATTTGAATCTCATTCACATATTCATCTAATGAATATCTAGCAGACTTGTAACCCCCTCGACCCAGTCTAGTCGCGAGACCGAAACGAGAGAGTCACACGGGAATAACCGGAGAAAAATCTGAGAATTTCCCTCCGATTAACAACCCTAGATTAAAATATATCTTGCCTAAATGCAATTTGACGGTCCTATGGTGTCAAGGGTTACAGAGGAAGAACAACGTCTCAATCGGACATCAATCGGATGTCCAATTGGAGCCAAACAGCCACGAAGGACCATTTTGCAAAACCACACCAAACATGGGCAAAAAGGTAATTTAACCTTACCAAATAGTTTATTAGTCAAGTTTCAAGCACCCGAGACAAAACCAACTCCAACAAGACATATAAACTCAATTTGGAAGCATGCAAGCATTAGAGACTAAAACGTAACATTTGGGAGCCTTCAAAGGTGCCTTTTAACCACTTTAACTACCTGCATTTCAAAACAGGGCTGCCCGTTTTGAAACGCGGGTTCTCAGCAAAAAGCAAAACTAGGATGTTCTGGAACGTCTCCTACTAGTTCCGAAACGGGAGCCTCCAGTGGCAAAACGTACTGAAACGGCACCACCCTCGTTCCGATACGGGTGCCCCAAAAGCTTGTATGTTCCGAAACCATACCAGATGTTCTGAAACGCCTGGGCACATATTGGCTTGAAAATGCATTTTGGCAATCCTCAAAGATTCCCAAACTTACCCCAAAAGATCACAAACCATATGGCAACATATTAAGCAAACAATCTAGAGGCAAAACACCCTAAATACAGGCTTCAAACATGCATACACACAAATATGGATCTCAAACTCAAAGCTCATAAGGAACACTATAGCTCAAAACACCAACAAGCCAAAACACAAAACATTTAACCAAAAGCCAAAGCAAGCCCCAACATAGCATGGTATCAATATTTAAAACACATAACAATATGGTCTAACACATGGGAGTTTACAACCACCTCCCTAACCACAAAAACAAGTATTCCCATTGCTAAATCATTATTACAACTTAAAAACCATACTTGAGCTTAAGCTACGATCACCAGAGCCTTTCCCTCGCCTTCCTTTGTTTCCCGGATCGCTAACGATTTACATTGATGGAAAGGAGCGCGTAAGCATAAAACTTAGTGAGTGGTGCTCAAAACCACGACAATAACAATGCAGGTTTAACAAAACATTTATAAATTTAAAAGCAAAACCACAAACATGGGAATTCATCAACACGATTATCAACAACCTAACATATGCTTGGCATCTTACATCAAGCAATGCTACAATATAAACAACATGGCATGACTCTCAAACACCAACATGATAACATCCAACTTTCCAACACAAGAGTATAATGACAAATATGGTTACATTTCTCGGATACGTGGATTGGACTCGATGGCATCTTACATCACCGAATCTATAAGAACAACAAGACTCATGATGGCATCTTACATCACCGAGGTCTAACAATAAAGCTTCTGGTGGCATCTTGCATCACCGTACTCCTCCCTAATGGCATCTTACATCACTAGGGCCACACACGAATTTTAGAAGTGCACTCTAATCCTATAGTCGACAAATTTATACCCGATAAGACTATCATAGTTGCCAATACTCACACATCACGAAATCCAACATAAAATATCACACTCTAAAATCAATTACACACATTCGTCTCATCTCAATTCAACAATGCATAACAAGATTAAGGTAAAGAGTTTCCTGAAAAGTAAAACGTAAACATTAAAATACTTACTCTCGAGCTTAGGTTGGCCTTTCAAGCCCAAACTAAACTCTCAAAAACATTTCCACTCAACGGTAGAACCTAAACGATAGTCGAAACACTGATTCAAGCCTCCAAACTACCCAGTCTTACGTCTAAAGAACCCAAACTTGTTTCCCCTGTTTCTAGCCAATTCAAAAATGATACATTAGGCCCAGAACAAACCCCAAAACTTGCAGCAACACAGAAACTCATCATTCATCATCAAAACCAAATCAATTCACACCCGGGAGCACTTGGAAACACCATCAAAATGTCCCAAATCAACTAGTAGCCAAAACCTAACAAATTTAACGTCAAAACTACTTCATTCAACATCCAAAACACTTACCCAAGGTCTAGAAACCATCAGCTCAAGGTTCCTCACAAGAACAACCCAAAAACCCACATTTACAACTCCCAAAACCCCTATTTTTTACGAATTTTAAGTTTCCCTATATTTAGCCACTATCTTAACATTTTTAGAACACCAAAACAAGATTAAAAACACCCTTAAACATGGCATCAAACTACCCAAACGAAAATCCATTCATTTCCCCCCTTTTCAAACTCAAAGCATTTTCGGAACAAATTCAAACAATGGGTTTTAAGGAAAATTCCACCAACAATAAGCTTAAGGAGAGAAAAATCGAAACAAAAGAGAAATTACCTTGAAAACTTGAGTGGGTGAGGTGCTTGCTCCAATGGAATAGTAACAATGGTGTTTTTTTTTGTTGCAAAAGTAACGTGAAAAAGAAATGTTGGTGGAGAAGATGCTGATATTTTAAAAATAAAAAACCCTTTTTAAAATTTCTAAATTTCCCTTTTTGCCATTATTCATTAAAACTCTTTTAGTGCTCATCAAAATGTTTTCTCCCAACTAATTTAACCTGAATCGGTTTAACCAAACCCAGTTATCTCCCGGGCCCTAAACCCGGGGCGTTACAACTCTCCCCCACTTAAGGAATTTCGTCCTCAAAATTTACCTGATGGAAAGAGGTACGAAAACTGATCTTCTATTTCTGCTTTTCTCTCCCAAGTGGCTTCTTCCACACCCCGATGCCGCCACAAGACCTTGAATAACTCAATGGTCCTCCCACGCAAAACCTTACTATTCGTAGCAAGAATCTCAACTGGTTCCTCATTATACGATAAATCAGGATTCAATTCAATCTCTTCCACTGGCATAACATGAGACGGATCTTATCTATACTTTCAGAGCACCGAAACATGAAACACATCATGAATCTTCTCAAGCTCGGGTGGCAATCTCAACATATATGCAACATGACCGATCCTCTCAACTGCCTCGTAAGGACTAATGAATCTCGGGCTTAACTTCCCCTTTTTACCAAACCTCATTGCCTTCTTCCACGGGGAAACCTTGAAGAACACTTTGTCACCGATGGCATACTCAATCTCTTTCCTCTTCAAATCGGCATACGATTTCTGTCTGTCTAAAGCTGCCTTCAAGCAATCACAAATCAATTTTACCTTATCGGTAGTGCCCTTAAACAAGTCTGGCATAGGTACAAGCTTCTGTCTGGCCTCGGCCTAACAAACAGGAGTTCTACATTTCCTACCATACAGAGCTTCATACGGTTCCATCTGTATACTAGCCTGATAACTGTTATTGTACGCAAACTCTACTAGCGATAGATGTTTCTCCCATGAACCCTAAAAGTTGATGATGCAACACCTCAACATGTCCTCTAACACCTGAATAACTCTCTCTGACTGACCATCTAACTGTGGGTGATACGAAGTACTGAAGTTCAACCAAGTTCCCAAGGCACGATACAAACACTCCTAAAATCTGTCTGTAAACCTCGGATCTCTATCAGACACAATCGACTTCGGCACACCATGTAGCCTCACAATCTCACTGATATACAACTCGACCAACTTGTCTAGGGTGTAAGTAGTATGAACATGTATGAAATGAGCACACTTAGTGAATCTGTCAACTATTACCCATACTGAGTTCTTCTTCGAAGAAGTCAACGGTAAACCTGACACGAAATCCATGATGATCCGTTCCAACTTCCACTCCGGGATCTTCAACGGTTGTAACAAACCTGAAGGAAAATGATGCTTGGCCTTAACTCGCTGACAAACCATACACTTACTCACAAACTCGGACACATCTTTCTTTAACCCAACCCAATAGAATTCATCTTTCAAACCACAGTACATCTTCGTACTACCCGGATGCATAACAAAAGGACTGTTATGAGCTTCATTCAAAATATTACGTCTCAACTCGACGTCTTCTGGAACAACTACCCTATTCTTAAAAATAAGATCACATTCTCACCAAAGAAGAAATATGTAGGTTTACACTCGGCTATATCTTGCACGTGAGGTGCCAAAGATCAGTCTTGCAAATGTTTCTCTCAAATCAATTGAACTAACGATGGTTTAACCTGTAGCTCGGCTATCAAACCACCATCCCGTGACACACTCAATCTCGCAAACATAGCTTGTAACTTAACTGCCACCTTCCTACTCAAAGCATCAGCCACTACGTTCGCTTTACCCGGATGATACTCTATTGTGAGGTCATAGTCCTTAAGAAGCTCTAACCACCTACGCTGTCTAAGATTCAACTCTCTCTGAGTCATCAAATATTTCAAACTCTTGTGGTTGATGTAAACTGTGCACTTCTCACCATAAAGGTGGTGTCTCCAAATCTTCAAAGCAAAGACCACAACAACTAACTCTGTGTCGTGGGTAGGGTAGTTCTTCTCGTGAACCTCCAACTGTCTCGAAGCATAAGCTACAACTATTCCCTCTTGCATAAGCACACAACCTAAACCTATATATGACGCATCATTGTAGATTACGAACTCTTTCCCTAGTTTAGGCTAGATCAAAATAGGAGCTTCTATCAATGCTTTCTTCAACTTCTCAAACGCTTGTTGCCTTGCATCTATCCACTCATACGGAACATTTTTCTGTAGCAATTTAGTCAAAGGTTCCGTAATCTTCGAGAATCCCTCAACAAATCTTCGATAATATCCCGCTAAGCTTAGGAAACTACGGATTTCGGTCATTGACTTCGGTTGTTTCCAACTCACTATTGCCTCTATCTTCTTGAGATCCACACTAATCACATCGGCTGAGATCACATGACCTGGGAAGACTATTTCCCTAATCCAAAACTCACATTTGCTCAACTTGGCATACAACTGATTTTCAAGCAAAGTCTGAAGCACTAATCGTAAATGCTCATCATGCTCTTCCTCGGTCCTAAAGTACACCAAAATGTCATCTATGAACACTACTACAAACCTATCCAAAAACTCGTGGAACACTATGTTCATCATGTCCATAAATGCAGTTGGGGCATTAGTCAAACCGAAATGCATTACCAAGAACTTGTAATGCCCATATCGTGTACGGAAGGCCGTCTTCGATATGTCCATATCCTTTACCTTCAACTGATAGTAGCCCAATCTCAAATCAATCTTCAAAAACATTGTAGCACCTCTCAACTGATCAAGCAAATCATCAATCCGCGGCAAGGGATATTTGTTCTTCACTGTTACCTTGTTCAACTACCTATAATCTATGCACATCCTCATATTGTCGTCCTTCTTCTTCACAAATAAAACCGGAGCACCCCAAGGTGAAATGCTATGCCTAATAAAACCTTTATCTGACAGCTCCTGAAGCTCTGTCTTCAACTCTTTCAACTTTTTAGGTGTCATTCTATATGGAGCTATCGATACGGGAACAGAATCTGAATACGTCTCAATAGCAAACTCAACATCTCTATTTGAAGGCAAAACATGCAATTCTTCTAGAAAAACAATCGGGAAGTCACATACTGTTTTGATATCTTGCGGTCTAACCTCACTCATATTCAGATTCATCACATAGGCTAAATATGCTTGACAACACAAATCCATCATCCTCTAAGCCTCTAAAGCTGAAACAACATTAAACAAAAACTTAACGTTCTCGCCAACTACTACTACCTCGTAGTCATCGGAAAGGCTCAAGAAAACTCTTTTAGTCTCAAAATCTATCCTAGATCTATGCTCCACAAGCCAATCCATACCCATAATTACATCAAAACCATAAAAGGGTAACTCCATCTTGTCAACAGGAAACACGTGACCCTGGACCATCAAAGGACATCTCTAAAACACTTTCCTAACTACAACTGTCTCAACAAAGGAACTCGTAACATTCATACCTATATCTAACAACTCGAAAGGAAAACCTAAAGATCTTGCATGCTCACTCAAGATATACGAATGTGTCAAGCCAGAATCAATCAACGAAAGCAAAGATAAGGACTGTAACACAAAATTACCTGCGATCACGTCTGTCTCATTCCCATCTTCACGCTATGAATAAACCTTAGTCGGTCCACCTCCCTCGGGCTGTACCGCGACAACATGAGCCACATTTCTCTGACCATCATTTCTCTGCTGGAAGTTACCTCAGCCGCGCCCACGACCTCTCTGATACTCAACAGCTCTAGCAGGTTCCTGACTATCCCTAGCCGGATGAGGACACTCACGTCTCAAATGCGCCTAAGATCCATAGTTCCAACAAGCACGAAAAGTACCCCAACACTCTCCGGAATGGTTCCTCCCACATCTAGCACACTCGGGTGTGCGAGCAATAAAACCTTGACCCTAATGGCCTCGTCCCATGTTACCACCTCCAAGCCTAAAGTCTGGTTAGTGCCTTCTGTCCTTGTACATCTTGTTACGGTCTCGCTCCCACTCGGTGGACCTTTTCCCTGAATAGGGTCCACCCGATCGAGCAGCCAAACTTAGACTTTGTTCAATGTCCTTGGCCCTAGAGACCAAAACATCGAACTCGGTGTACTCAGAAGCAAGCATGTAGGTCTTCACCTCCGTAACCAACCCGTAACGGAACCATTCACACCTTTCTCTCTCAGTGGGAACAAACTCTGAAGCATACTGACTCAAGAACATAAATTGTACCTCATACTCGGATACGAACATACTGCTGATAAGCATTTATTTCGGTTATGTTTTTAGTCCTTATTTTGATTGAATATAAGTTTGAAGGACTTAAATGGGTTGTTTTTATGTTGTTTTCATGCAGGTTACGTGATGCTGGAAATAAGCTGGAATGCTGCAGAAAATACTGGAGTCGTGGGCAGATTCATGGGCATGAACCAGGGCATGAATGCTGACTGGGCGCCACGTCATCACCTTCTAGAAGCTGACATCAACAACACAGATAACTTATCAAGCCACTTATCAGGTAGCTTATCATCCGGATTTTAGTTTTAAAAATTCAAACTTGGGATAATTATCTTATGTAATTTAATTTAAATTTAAGATTTATCATTTTAGTTTTTTTAGGGTTTTCAGCTACTATAAATACCCCACTTTAGGGTGAATTAGAGCATCAGTTATTCATTGTTCTCTTCTTCCTTGAGTTTAATAAAAGCACTCTATTTTCTCCATTTCCATTTTCTCCATTTCTTTATTTAATTAAGTATGGTTTCTTCACCAACCATGCTTAACTAAATCCCCTTTAGCCAAAACCAACGTCAAACCCGACTAAACTCGTGAGATTAAAAAAATACTTCAATCCTTCAACAACTCTTTTTTAGATTCTATGTAAAATTGATTAGCCAATCGGCCTAATCTTTAGGCATCTCAATTGTTTCATTCCGAGAGCGCGCATCGGGTTGAAGTGGTTTAGATCCATCGTTGGGACGAGGAAAAGCTTGTAGCCAATTCAACTCCCTAAGAACAAACTTAGTGGCGGTCCACTAAGGGGAATCAAAATCGGAAACAATTCTCATTGAGACGATTATCCGAGCTCGGGCTTCTCCAGTACTAACTCAGATTTGAGTTAGCAACGATTGCCGTAGCTAACTCACTAAAGCTTGACTTCAAGGATTGCCCTAGGAGTCGAATTTACCCAAGAGAAGTAAGTTGCAAGGGTTGGGCCTTGTAGACTGTAACCGGCAAGAAAGTTGAAGAAATATCAATTTCAGTGATCGAAGATGTCGTGGAAAAGCGTGGCTTGAGGCTAATTCAATCCATAATCCATTTTCAATATTTATTTTATGTTCTTATTATTTTTCTTTATCACTCAAATCACTTCTCTAAAATCCCCCTTTTATTTTTACAGGTTTCTTGGTCTAAGTCATAACGAAAGGTGTAAGAATTCCTATTCCCTGCGGATGGACCCTTACTCTCGCTATACTATTTTAATTCTTATTTATTTGAGTTTAAGGATTTATTTTTGACACTATACGATGCGTGTCAACTGCCTTGAACTAAATATATGAATTCTCTCTTCTTCTCATCCTGATAGCAAGCACCAAGGTACTTCTTGCAAAACGCACTGCGGAAGAACTCCGAAGTAACCTTGGCCTCGGGCATACCTGAGATAACTGTGGTCCACCAAGCATACGCATCTCCCTGAAGCAACGAAACAATACAACCCAACTTACGAGTGTCCAAGTACTCCATCTGACCTAAGATACGAGTAGTTCTCTCAAGCCATCCCTCCAAACTCTCGGGAGACATACGATGAAACTCGACTCCGCCTAAGCTACGAAGTCGCTCAAGGGGTAAACATGTCCCCGCACCCTGAGGTGGTGCTACAGCATGAAGACTAGCAACAGCCGTCTGAAAAGCTCCGACTAACGTCTGAAGCAACTAGGCCATATCCACACCGGCCTGACCCTGGCCAACATGAGGTTTATTACCATCACCTCTAGCATTGGCACCCGCCTAAGGTGCATTATCTCCGACATTCGCCCCATTACCATCGGGAGCAGGAGGAGGAAGAGCCGCATTCTCGGGTGTCTGGTCACCCGCTCTAGGCAGTCATCTCGGTCTCACCATAACAATAAAACAATCTAAAACAACAAACACAAATCACGAGATAAAACATTGGGTCAGCAAAGGCAGGGATCCGTATGTTAAGCTCTTTTAAATCAAAACCACCTTTCCATAATAATACCTAGCAATGGGAATGCTTAACAAACTTTCAAACATCAACAGGAACACAAGGTCATGCTCACAAACACCGTGCAATTCAGTCAAACATACACAGAATCAACTTACTTGACTTACCTTCCTGGGGAACCTTGTAACTGAGGCTCTGATACCACCAAATGTAACCCCCTCGACCTGATCTAATCGCAAGACCGAAACAAGAGAGTCACACGGGGATAACCGGAGAAAAATCCGAGAATTTCCCTCCGATTTGACGGTCCTATGGTGTCAAGGGTTACAACGGAAGAACAACGTCTCAATTGGACATCAATCGGATGTCCAATTGGAGCCAAACAGCCACGAAGGACCATTTTGCAAAACTACACCAAACAAAGGTAAAAAGGTAATTTAACCTTACCAAATAGTTTATTAGTCAAGTTTCAAGCACCTGAGACAAAACCAACTCCAACGAGACATATAAACTCAATTTGGAAGCATGCAAGCATTAGGGACTAAAACATAACATTTGGGAACCTTCAAAGATGCCTTTTAACCACTTTAACTACCTGTGTTTCAAAAAAAGGCTGCCAGTTTCGAAACGCGGGTTCTCAGCAAAAAGCAAAACTAGGCTGTTCCGGAACGTCTCCTCCTGATTATGAAACGGGAGCCTCCAGTGGTAAAATGTACCGAACGGCACCACTCCCGTTCCGATACGTGTGCCCCAAAAGCCTGTCTATTCCGAAACCATACCAGATCTTCCGAAATGCCAGGGCAAATATTGGCCTGAAAATGCATTCTAGCAATCCTCAAACATTCCCAAACTTACCCCGAAAGATCACAAACTACATGGCAACATATTAAGCAAACAATCTAGAGGCAAAACACCCTAAAAATAGGCTTCAAACATGCATACACACAAATATGGTTCTCAAACTCAAAGATCATAAGGAACACTATAGCTCAAAACACCAACAAGCCAAAACGTAAAGCATTTAACCAAAAGCCAAAGCAAGCCCCAACATAGCATGATATCAACATTTAAACACGTATCAATATGGTCTAACACATGGGAGTTTACAACCACCTCCCTAACTACAAAAAACAAGTATTCCCATTGCTAAATCATTTTTACAACTTAAAAACCATACTTGAGCTTAAGCTACGATCACCGGAGCCTTTCCCTCGCCTTCCTTTGCTTTCCGGATCGCTAACAATCTGCATTGTTGGAAAGGAGCGCGTAAGCATAAAGCATAGTGACTGGTGCTCAAAACCACAACAACAACAATGCAGGTTTAACATAACATTTATAAATTTAAAAGCAAAACCACAAGCATGGGAATTCATCAACTCGATTATCAACAACCTAACATATGCTTGGCATCTTACATCAAGCAATGCTACAACATAAACAACATGGCGTGACTCTCAAACACCAACATGATAACATCCAACTTTCCAACACAAGAGTATAATGGCAATTATGGTTACATTACTCGGATACACGGATTAGACTCGATGGCATCTTATATCATCGAATCTATAAGAACAAGAAGAATCACGATGGCATCTTACATCACCGAGGTCTAATAATAAAGTTTATGGTGGCATCTTACATCACCGTACTCCTCCCTAATGGCATCTTACATCACTAGGGCCACGCGCGAATTTTACAAGTGCACTCTCATAGTTGCCAATACTTATACATCATGAAATCTAACATAAAATATCACACTCAAAATTCAATTACACACATTCTTCTCATCTCAATTCAACCACGCATAACAAGATTAAGGTAAAGAGTTTCTGGAAAAGTAAAACGTAAACATTAAATACCTACTCTCGAGATTAGGTTGGCCTTTCAAGCCCAACCTAAACTCTCAAAAACATTTCCACTCACCGGTAGAATCCAAACGATAGCCGAAACACCGATTCAAGCCTCTGAACTACCTGGCCTTGCGTCCAAAGAACCTAAACGTGTTTCCCCTGTTTCTAGCCAATTCAAAAATGATGCATTAGGCCCAAAACAAACCCCAAATATTTGCAGCAACACAGAAACTCATCATTCATCATCAAATCCAAATCGATTCACACCCGAGAGCACTTGGAAACACCATCAAAACGCCCCAAATCAACTAGCAGCCAAAACCCAACAAATTTACCATTAAAACTACTTCTTTCAACATCCAAAACACTTACCCAAGGTCTAGAAACCATCATCTCAAGGTTCCTCACAAGAACAACCCAAAAAATCACATTTTCAACTCCAAAAACCCCTCATTTTTACTAATTTTGGGTTTCCCTACATTTAGCCAGTATCTTAATATTTCAAAACACCAAAACAAGATTAAAAACACCCTTAAACATGACATCAAACTACCCAAACAAAAATCCCTTCATTTCCCCCTTTTTGAAACTCAAAGCATTTTCGGAACAAATTCAAACAATTGGTTTTAAGGAAAATTCCACCAACAATAAGCTTAAGGAGGGAAAAATCGAAACAAAAGAGAAAGTACCTTGAAAACTTGAGTGGGTGAGGTGCTTGCTCCAATGAAATAGTAACAATGGTGTTTTTTTTTTTTTGCAAAAGTAACGTGAAAAAGAAATGTTGGTGGAGAAGATGATGATATTTTAAAAATAAAAACCCTTTTTAAAAATTCCAAATTCCCCTTTTTGCCTTTATTCATTAAAACCCTTTTAGTGCTCATCAAAATATTTTCTTCCAACTAATTTAACCTGAACCGGTTTAACCAAACCCGGTTATCTCTCGGGCCCTAAACCCGGGGCGTTACAAGACTTCATACTAATCTTATCTTATTATTGTTTCCGCAATAGTAACTGATTATGGATATTTTAAATAATAATATTCAATGATACAAAAGTATGCAAATTTATTATAATAATAAATTCAATAATCAAAATATCATGTCCATATAATAGGCCCTAGTGAAGATGGAGGAGCCATGATTGTCATATTTGCATTTATACAAATGAAACGAAAGAAGAAGAAAAAAATTAAAAGAATGGGATAATCGTCTCGTAATAAGCATTTTCTTAAGTTTTTAACAATGCATACACACTTTGTAGACATAATAATTTGAATTCGAATCTCTTAAAATGAACATTATCCACTTTTTTATTGTAACCATTTGTTCAGTTCAATAAACCAAACGCAAACTAAAAAGGTTTTCAATCATAAAATTTAATTGGCCACCATTACAACTTATTTAACAAGTCTTGGTGAGCTCAAACATGATAAGGGGTTGGGATTAAGTACAAATCATTCTTCCTTCTCACAGCCAAGGCAAAAGACTCAGTCATATCTAAATCTTCACCCTTGATTCCACCGGGGAGCTCCCAATTAAAATGATATAACAAATTTGCAAGTGGCAACTCAATATTTGGCAAAGCGTATGTAATACCAGGGCAAATCCTTCTTCCAGCACCAAATGGAATGTAGTCAAAATTAGTTCCTCTGAAATCAATGGCACTGTCCATAAATCTTTCGGGATCGAATTTCTCGGCTTCTTTCCAGTAGCTCGGATCTCTTCCGATGGCCCAAGCATTGATGATTACTCTGGTTTTAGCCGGGATTTCGTACCCTTTGACCATACAATCCTCACTGCATTCCCTTGGAATCAGAAGTGGTCCGGGTGGGTGTAGTCTCAACGTTTCTTTGACTACTGATTTTAAGAATCTCAGTTCATGAATCATTGATTCATTCACTGCAACAGCAACACCCTTTTGGTCACCATAAACCTGTCTTACTTCAGTCTGGGCTTTCCTCAACAGTTCTGGGTTTTTCACCATTTCGGACATTGCCCATTCTACTACGGTTGCTGATGTCTCGCTCCCTGCCGAGAACACATCCTGGAAACATGTACATCAAATAGGGGTGTAAATGAATAGAATTGTTCATGAACCTATAACGTTCGTTTATTAAGTTAAATAATGAGTATGAACAATTTTTTAGGTTTATTTAACAAACGAACGAACATGAATAGAGGTGTGTTCAGTTTGTTTATGTTCACGAATAATCTCGTTTACTCGGTTCCCGTTTACCTTATTTTTACATTTAAATATTAATAAATGTAGGCACTAAATTGAACATAGTGTGAACTTTAAATTTTAAACTGTGAAGCCTGAGAAGCTTAAGGACTAGTATCATAATTTCACCGTTTTTCTTTGACTTGCAAATTAAAGAATAAAAAGAGTGTTGGTTGCCGAACATTTTAACATTTGTGTACATAAAAATGAACATGTTTGTGAACACTAAACAAACATACTGGCAAGCATATAAACTAATATGTCTGTGAACATTAAACAAACAGGTTCGTGAACGTTAAGCGAACGAACACGAACATCTTCAAAAATAAATAAATGAACACGGACACGATATTAAAAAAATTTAAACGAACACGACCGAACATAAACACAAAAAATAAACAAACGAACAAAAACACTAGTGGCGAATCTTGGCAACCCAAGTTGAAGGTGCATATTTAAAATTTTTAAAAACTTTGAAATATAATGTTTTTGAAAATTCAAGGGACTGAAATTAAATTACGAAATTTTAGAGGGGCCAAAGGCCCCGCATACTCCAATATGAATCTGCCCTTACAAACACAACCTTATTTGTTCAAATCTTATTCATTTTCACATATATTTATCGGCCTATATCAAGTTAAATATGAACTGTGAGCAAGGTAAAACTGAAGTCAACAAGGTAAACTGTTGTTGGCTGATAGCCTGATACTAACCTGGATGACAGCTTTTATGTTGTCGTTTGTGAGAGGAAACTCAAGGTCGCCTTGCTCTTGTATTTTGAGAAGAACATCGACAAGATCTTGTTGGTGATTGGACCCTCCTCCTCCTCCTCCTGTCTGGTTTCTCTTGTCTCTGTGCTCATTAACAATGTTTTCAAGGATCTTGTCGGAAGCCAGGTGCAGCTTGTTTAGCTTAATCCTAATTCCACTAACGAGTTTAAGGAGTTCACTAGAAGGATACATATCAGACAAACAAAACCCACTCGCTAGCTTCACAGTCTCCACAATGATCCTTATGAACTCCTCTTGCTCTTTGCTTTTCTTCCCTAAGGCTGACCTTCCCGTTATACCATACGACATCGAATAAATTTTCTGGCTAAGGTTGACCGGAGAACCTCCACCGGTATACAGAGATTTGACAAGATCCGACACCTCTTCTTCTCTGATTGGTCGGAACGATTGGACCCGGTTTGCACTTAAAAGCTCCATCATGCAGATTTTCCTCATCTGTCGCCAATAGTTCCCATACGGTGTGAAAATAATTGCCGTGGAATTGTAAGCCATGACTTGAGCTGCAAGGACGTTGGGCCTTTGGGAGAAGATGAGATCGTGGGTTTTCATGATCTCCTTCGCCATCTCTGCCGATGAAACCACGATGGTCGGAACTTGTCCGAGCTGAAGCTGCATTAGATCTCCATATTTGTTGGCTAAATCTCTCAGGGTTTGGTGGGGCAAAGAGCTGACCAGCTGGTGCATGTTGCCTATCAGAGGCAGCTTCCATGGTCCAGGAGGGAGGTTCCTAGCTATGGAGTTTCTGGGTTTTGTTTTGCTTAGGATTCTTGTAACCATGAACAAGAAAACTAGAGTGATGAAGGGGATGGTGATAAACGGAAACTCCATGAAAGCAGAGGAGTAGAGTAGAATACTTGTCCCCCCTGCTGAAATGTTGAATTTCCTGTAGTTTTGTCTGTTGATTTAATCTTCATGGCCAAAAAAAGAAAAGAGAAATATTAAAAAAGTATTTAATGCTATTAAAAAACTAACATGTGCGTTAAGTGGGGGTATTTAAAAATAGGGTAAACTACACAAATGACCACCATACTATTAGAAAAGTCGCGATTTGACCACCTTACTTTTTTTCGAAGCAATTAAACCACAACATTATTAAATTGGATGCAATGTGACCATCAGCCGTTAGAGGTTAACGGTAGGGTGATGTGGCAGTTAAAAAAATAGGGGTATAATTACACATTTGGTCCTCGTTACTTATTCACTCAATCAATTTGGTCCTAATTTTAATTTAATAAAATAAATTAATTATTTAATTAAGTTGTGACACGTGTCGCCATTTTATTGGAGGAAGAAAATAAAAAAGCAAGAACATCTTGCTCTAGGTAGGATTCGAACCAGGGTCAGCTGAGATGAAAGGAAGTAAGCTTACCACTAGGCCAAGTGAATTTTTGTGATAAGCTTACTTCCTCTTCTGGGTGTCTAAATCTTAGTTTTAATAAAACCTAGACTCGGATTCCTCTTCTGGGTATCTTGAAGACGCTTTGCTTGAATTCACTGAAATGTTCAAACGAAGACGCTTGCTGTTTTACAGTGATGATGGTCGTGATTTAACAAATGGATTCAATCATCTTTCAAAGGTATATAATATAATCTCAGATTTTCTTTCTCTCAAATAAATAATTTTATCTCAACATTTAAACAAAACACTGACTGGTTTTTTTCACTGTTTATTTTGATGCAGAGTTGCTTGTGTTCTGAGAATCTCAGCTGCAGGAACCAGTTAACATCCATCAATGGAGTTTCAGGTTATGTTTGTTTTATCTTAATTTCACCATACATCCCCAAACTATAGATCGAAATATACATTAATCCATGAACTTCAAGATTTTTGAACTTGATTGTAAATATGTATGGATTCAAGCAGATGGTTACACTGACATGAGAACTTGGTTGTAAATAGACTTTAATTTAAAGGTTTTGGAATTCAATTGATGTCTGATCGATATTTGAATATGTATCAAAAACGAATATTTAAAGATAAATGAGAAGCTTTTCTTTTTAGTTGAACCACTGAGCATTTCAGTGAGCAGTGAAGAAGCAAGCATTGTTGCAGAGATAAATACACCAGAAAAGGCCATCATATTATCTACACCTGGTATTTAAATTTTCTTCCACCTACCCTCAATTGCATATATTTTACATTGGAGTCATTTATTTGTTAAACAATAGGTTTTGTATCATACATTACAAAAATCCACTTGGCCTAGTGGTAAGCTTACTTCCTTTCTTTCCAGCCGACCTTGGTTCGAATCCTACCTAGAGCAAGATGTTCTTGCTTTTATTTTCTTCTTCCAATCTGGTGACACGTGTCACCACATGATTGGAGGTGGAAATTAATTAAATAAATTAAATAAAAATAATTAAAGCCCTCCAATAAAATGGCGACACGTGTCACAACTTAATTAAATAATTAATTTATTTTATTAAATTAAAATTAGGACCAAATTGATTGAGTGAATAAGTAACGAGGACCAAATGTGTAATTATACCCTTATTTTTTAACTGCCACGTCACCCTACCGTTAACCTCTAACGGCTGGTGGTCACATTGCATCCAATTTAATAATGTGGTGGTTTAATTGCTTCGAAAAAAAGTAAGGTGGTCAAATCGTGACTTTTCTAATAGTATGGTGGTCATTTATGTAGTTTACCCTTAAAAATATCGAGGACCGGCACGTTAACCTACCGACCCGATAAAAAAATCTGATCTTTGGGACGGTATTTGATTTAAATATTTATACAAGAGATTTACAATAATACACATAATCTGTTCCACCCTAGAATACTTGATCTCTTTCATCATTTCATGTTTAGAAATATACCTAAAACACCACTGAAATCTGATCTTGGGGACGGTACAGTTTTCTTTCAATGAAATGTGCATTGGAATATGAATAGTGAATAAGACAGACTTGTAGAGATTTAAATAACGGTCCGTTATAAAATACCGCGACCGAAAATACAGCTACAACCACAATTTAAATCCATATATCAAGTTGTTGGTTTTGAATCCCTCCCTAGTTTTATTTCCATACACTTTTGAAAGTACTTTTAGGTAAGTGTTTTGTTTTCTAGTTCAAGGGATTCTTTAGTTTCAACAAAAATAGTTTCAATTTAGACTGCTCTCAAAAGATTTGGCCAACTCTTACTCTTAATGCTTAACTTTAATTACCTGATCAAATCATGTGTCTGGAATTCTTTTTCCTCTTTTTTCTTGGTTGGGACCTGAAATATAACCCCAATGGTGTATTGAGCAATAAGCCAATTAAGAAACTTTTGGAAGTTTAGAAAAATATATACACTTTTACAATAAATCTTTTATTATCACTGGCGCATGGATCAGGAATTCATATTGTAGAATTGCCAACCTAATACAAGTGGAACATGACAAGGACATGGTGGTCCTGCCTTGGTACAATTAGGAATAGAGACAATCTTCTAACTACTGAACACATGGTGGATGGTAAGCAGTTGGAATCAAGTTCAAATCAGTTTTTCTTCTAACAGCAATACCGAAGCCTCAGACATGTCCAGATCAAAAGAGGAAATATCTAAAAATACAACGAGAGTTTACAAAAGCAAACTTGATCCATACATATTTCTATAAATATAGAAACACGAAAAAAAAAGAATTTTTTGACGGTAGGCAACCAACATCAAAGCTGGTGTCGCCGCCGGTAACGCAAAGCAGAAAAAAGAAAAGTTGCGGCTGCTAAAGAGAAAAAAGGGAAAGGCTGCTATGGTTTTAAAATTTTATCAGCATCTTTTCACATGACTATGCAACATGAATAATATACTTAGAGAAGATATTTATAATTAAATATATTTGAACTCTTCAATGTCAAAAAAACTAGCCACAAGAACAACTAGAATCTGATCCTAGGGACAATACACAAACCTCTAAAATGAGAGAACAACTCATTTTCGAGTAAAGATTTTTCCAGTTGAGTCCTTGATCACGTGAAGTTCCATATATACTAATATTGTTATAAGGCCAACCATCTTAAAATTTCAAGCACATTTGTGATCAATCATGAGAATTTGAAGAATAAACCACACATTTGTGAGCAATTGCACCAAATTAGGAATAGAAACAACAACAGCAAAGTGAAATATGATTTGATAAACTTCATCCATGATATATATTCTAACTATTGAACACATGCTGGTCCATAGTAAGGAATGAGAACTAGGCACAAATCTCCTTCCAGCACCAAACGGAATATATTCGAAGTTAGCCCCTTTGTAGTCGACTGAATTATGATGTAGAATTTAGAGTTAGGACTTAGAATTTAAGCTTATAGTGTTGCGTAATAGAAAGAGGCATCATAAAGGGCAAATGATTTTTGTCTCTAATATTAAACATAATTAAAAAAATCATAATTATCAAATTACAAGGGCACGTCCCTTCAGAATCCTAAGGTTTATAGAATAATAGACCCCTAATAATAAATATTGAAAAATTAGATATTAATAACAAATATTGAAAAAAAATTAAACTATCATTAAATTCTTAATTAATCCACTAATGCCTACACTAAATAAGTTTCAACTTTTCATTATATTTAATTAGGTACGATCGGCGCCATTAATGCATTATTAAATTTATGACAACGCTTTATTTAATTTTAATTATAGGCGGTGGGCCCTAAACTGACGTCCTTATTTCTACAATAAATATTAGTCACCGTAATGTATCAGTGTTATATATACTGCAATCAAGCAGTTTCTCCATCCTTTCTTTTTCAAGCTTCATTCTATCATTTTTCTCAGCTTTTTTTTTGTTTGTGTTGCGGCCATCCTAGCTCACACTTCCTCTCTATCTTTCTTGTGCCTTTTTTTCCTCCTCCATCTGCGGTATTGCTTTAATTTTCTTTGCCGTGTACCTTCTCCTTAGCTTTAATTTCCTTCGTTCTTTCTTCCTTGTTTTTCTTCACTTACCGTATCCCTCTTTAAAGGACATTTGATTTTTGTGTTCTTCAAAGAGGGACAATACAGTTTTCTTTAAATGGCAAACATTAATTGAATCTCTCAAATTTTTAGTATCTGATATGTCAAACACCAACATTACTGCGGCATCAAAAAAAAAACATTGAACTCATCAAATGATTTAATTTAGTCTGTCAGGTTTGTTTTTTTGTTCAATTTAGTCACTGAAAAGTCTATTTTTACCTTAAATTGACCCCTATTTGTTTCTAATTTTTATAATTTAGTCCATTACTTGTTATTATTAATAATATTATTTTATTAAAATGTTAATATTTAATAAAAATAAATAAAAGCAAAATATTTTAATACTAAATTAGTAATTTTTTAGATTCGAATTCCAATTAAATTCTAATTATTAATTCTAATTTCACTATATTTGAATTATAGTTTTTTAGTAAAATTTAAATTATATTCGAATCATGTTCGTATTATATTCGAATCATATTCAAATTATATTCGAATTATTAATTCGAATTTTGCTATATTCGAAATATATTTTTGAGCAAAATTCAAATTATATTAAAATTATATTTGAACCATGTCTATATTATATTCGAATATAATTACATGTTTTTTCAACTATTATATTCGAATCATGTTCATAGTATATTTGAATCGTGTTTAACATGTAATTATATTCGAATCATGTTTAACATGTAATTATATTCGTATTATGTTCATATTATATTCGAATCATATTCAAATTATTTTCGAAATATAATTTGAATATGATTCGAATATAATATGAACATGATTCGAATATAATTCTAATATAGTTACATGTTTTTGAAATATTATATTCGAATCATGTTTAACAGGTAATTATATTCGAATGATGTTTGACAGGTAATTATATTCGAATCATGTTTAACAGGTAATTATATTCGTATCATGCTTAACAGGTAATTATATTCGTATCATGTTCATATTATATTCGAATCATATTCAAATTATATTCTAAATATGATTCGAATATAATACGAGCATGATTTGAATATAATACGAACATGATACGAATATAATTACTTGTTAAACATGATTCGAATATAATTTGAATATGATTCAAATATAATAGTTGAAAAAACATGTAATTATATTAGAATTATATTCGAATCATGTTCATATTATATTCGAATCATATTCAAATTACATTTGAAATATCATATTCAAATTATATTTCGAAAATAATTTTAATATGATTCGAATATAATATAGACATGGTTCAAATATAATTCTAATATAATTTGAATTTTGCTCAAAAAATATATTTCGAATATAGCAAAATTCGAATTAATAATTCGAATATAATTAGAAGATGATTCGAATATAATACGAACATGATTCGAATATAATACAAACATGATTCGAATATAATTTAAATTTTACTCAAAAACTATAATTCAAATATAGTGAAATTAGAATTAATAATTAGAATTTGATTGTAATTCGAATCTAAAAAATTACTAATTTAGTATTAAAATATTTGTTTTTATTTATTTTTATTAAATATTAACATTTTAATAAAATAATAATATTAATAATAACAGATAATGGACTAAATTATAAAAATTAGAAACAAATAGGGGTCAATTTAAGGTAAAAATAGACTTTTTAGTGACTAAATTGAACAAAAAAAACAAACCTGACAGACTAAATTAAATCATTTGATGAGTTCAATGTTTTTTTTTTGGGTGAAGTAGGGAGCACGAAAATTGAAATATTTGGGGATTAGTTGGATTTGGAAATTTGGGTGAAGTTGGTTTGAACTCAAAGGTTGAGTGTTGTTTGAATGTTAGCATTGATTGAGGTTGTTGGTTGTGTTTTTGGTTGGCTAGAAGCAAGAGGAGACGTCGAAGGAGCATTGGGACCGAATCCGGGCTCGTAGGAGATTTGCTTTGGTTGCTAAGGAAGGGCAGTGAGTGGTTTCAATCTTGTTTTAAAGTTTGGTTCGAGTGTGTGTAGAGTGTGAGTGAAATGTGCTTGGTAGGCCATTTCCATGCAATTCAAGTTGTTGATTTAGCCATTGATTCCATTAAATGCTATTGTGTTTGCCTATCTATGCTCTTGTGAAATGTGGTTAATTGGTGCATGTATATCATGAAATGTATATATGTGATGAGCATGAGATGTGGTTGATGATATGTGATGTGGTTATGAAAATTGGCACTAAATAAATTACCGGTTGTAAATGATCGATCATTAGGATTAGTGTGCACACAAATTGAGTCAAAACGTACGTGGCCTTGATGGCGTTAAGTCATCAAGGAGGAGTACGGTAATGTAATATTCCACCGGAAGCTTTTATATATTTCTACGGGATGGTGAGTGGAATCCCGCACATACAAGGGTCGGTGATGAGTGTAATCCCACGAGGTAAAGTGATTGTTGAGATTAAATCCGCACATCCAGGTAATTAATAGTGGCCAATTAAACTTGTTCATGTGTTTGCAATATATGATGTTGATGCATGATGTTAATATACGATGTTAGAGCTTAGTATGATGTAAGATGCCATATTATGCCACTTGAAAGACTAGCTAGGTCTACTCTATTACTCTACCAATGTATGTTGTATGTGAGATTAGGATTTACATGCTTGAACCCTGCATTGTTGATGTTTTTCGTTTTAGAGCACCCTCACTAAGCTTATAGCTCACGCTCTCAATTTTCAACAATACAGATCATTAGCGTGGTGTTAGTTCGAAGCAAGGCAAGAAGGGCTTTCCAAGTTTGTGGCTCAAGTACGGTTGTTAATTTTGTATTAGTTAGCAATGTGGCAAGGGTGTTTGTATGAGCTATGTATGACTCATTGATATGTTGGTGTTTTGGATTTACTATGGTTTGTAAAGCATGATATGCTATGATGAATGTTTGTGTGTGGTGGCATGCCTCTAGATGTTTAGGTTTCCTTGTTAGTGAGTGCTAACCTCCTATATGTTGACTTGTGCCATTTTGGCCTTTTGAGCCTTTTATGTATGCCCATTTATGCTAAAATATTGCTCTTGTATGAATGCCATGATTAGATGCCTTGTTTCTGTTTGATTGCTTCCTTTGGCTCAAGTATGATTAGATGCCCATTTATGCATCTAGAGTCGTGTTTGAGGTCACCAAGTTGAAATTGGTGGAATTGCAGAGCAGGGCGTATCGATACGCCTAAGGGTCGTATCGATACGGCCTTGCCCAAATGCCACATTTTTTGCCTGGCGTACCGATACCCTAGGGGTATCGATACCCTCCAAAGTTACTGGAATTTGGAGAATTGAGGAAGAGTAGGGCGTACCGATACAGGGTTCACGCGTATCGATACGGGTCTACTCCGTTGACCAAGGAGAGTTGACCGAGAAGGGCGTATCGATACGCTCAAGGGCTGTATCGATACGGTCTTCCCGGAGTTGACTCTTTGGGTTTACCTGGTCAGGGCGTATCGATACCCCTAGTTAGGGTACCGATACGGTCTGCCTGTAAGCTTAAAAATGGACTGTTTGTGTATGGTCGGGGTTCGAATGTGATTTTTCTTTGGATGTTTTCCGTTGTTGTGAATCACTTAGGACTTAATATTCCTCTAGACAAGATTAAAATAAAAAGAAAAAATAGGGTTGCTAACCGAGGGGGAACCTTAACGGGTTTCACTCGGTTTTCCCCGTGTGGCCCACTCGGACCGGTCATCCGGCCAGACCGGGACGAGGGGGTTACAGGAAGATTTTTTGTTTTGTTTCATCACATCCATTGAATTTTCATGTTATGAATGTATTATCTTTGTTTGTAACTTGCATCCTATTTTTTAATAAAAAAACTTAACTTCTAATTTTGTAAAAAATTATTCAAAATAGGATAAAATTCAAATAAATAAAAGAAAAAATAAAAGATACAAACAAATAAAAGTCTTATTATATTTTTAATAGAAATATTTAGGGGACTACAGCCCAAGACCCATATCGATCCGTCCCACTCGTGCATGCATAAATTTACATTTAATTTTAGTTGACATTGAGCCAAGGCATTCAGTGGCGGATCTAGAAATTTAAGAATGAGGCTTCAAAATAAATATTTTTCTTAAACGAGTATGCAATTTTCCAATTTTTTTCTATTTTATACACCAAATCGAATTATTAAGGGAAAAAATTAACACTAAGTTAAAAAAATTCTCCCAAAAATGGGTGTGCAATTGCTCCCCTCCAAAGCTCTATACATACGCCACTGAAGGCATCCGGACTAATTTTGAAAATTTTAAATAACTATTCTCAATCATTTTGACATTAATTTTTAGGATTTATATTCAATACACTGGCAATGGACAAGCACCTTAATTTTAGGGCTTAGGGTTCTAATTTAGGGTGTATGGTTTAGAGATTTAGAATTTAAAGATCGTGGTTAGAATTTAAGTTTAGGGTTAGAATTTAGGGTTAAGATGTTAGGGTTTAGTTTTTAAAGTAATATAGTGAAGATTTAGGCTTTAACCTATAAACCCTAAATTCTAACATTAAACCCTAAATTCTAATCACCATCTCTAAATTCTAAACCCCTATACCTAAACCTTACACCCTAAAACTAAGACGCTTTCCACCGCTAGTGTATTTAATAATTACCCCGATTTTTATACATAAAAAATTAAGTATTCTCAAATATTGATAATTTTGAAAATAATTTTACAATTTAAATTTATTTTAATTTTAGTTTAATAATTTTTAAAATTATTTTAATTCTATAAATTTGTTCATAATAATTTATCATGTTTATTAAAATGAATAAAGTTTGTTGTTTATTTTTATTTTTACATGTAAACTTGTTTTATTGTTAAAATTCAAAACCTTTATGAACCCAACATGAGGTTCCATGGAAGAGAGGATGATGTTAATTTTATGAGATTCGAGTTCAAATCGCTTTGTTTGTAAAGTGTGTGTGCATTGTCCAAATGTTAAAAATATGTAAGAATATATATTATCTTATAATCACCTCTAAGTAGGGTCGTCCCTAGGCATGGGGAGGAGAGGCGCCCTGTGACACCCGGGTTTAGGGGTTAGGCGAAAATAATATTTTAATATTATTTGGGTTCGGTTTTATGATTTAAATAATGGTTCGGGTTTTGTTTTCAAATTAATTAATTTGATGATTGACTATGCTTTGGGATTAAACCCCAAATAGCCATGGGTTATATGTCCTTGTGAATAATTCATTTCATTAAGGGCAAGATGGTCTTTGGGCCTTTAAAATTTAAAACAAAATAAAACACCCCATTTACTATTCATTGTCTTCCTCTTCAAAATTCCAACGTGAAATAGAGCTCATCTTCCCCAATCTACTATTCCATTTCAAAGCTCCCTCATTTCAACTCCATTTTGAAAGGTAATGACATTTTTGACTTCCCCTCATCTCCCTCTCCATAAAAGTACCTTTTATTTTCATTTTCATGGAGGTTTTAGAAAATGACATTTTGGAAAGTTTGGATTAAAGATGAAAGCTTTATGTTGTAAAATTAAATGTTTTGATTTATTATGCTTAGTTATGATGTATAGAGGTCAAATGGTATAACATATATGAATTTCAAATGGTTTTGAGCAATTTTCGGGTTTGGGTTTCAAGGGGTTTTTTTGAGGGTTTTAAAGTGGTTTTTGGGGTGGTTTAATGTTGGTTTTTGGGGGCTGGTGTTAGTATGATATATGAGGGTCACTTTGGGTGTATTTGATGGTTGTTTGGATGCTTGAATTAGAAGATTTCAGTGGGTTTTGTGGGTTGCTCGGAAATTCTGTTTTGGGCTTGATTTTGAGTGTTGGTTGTTTGAAAACGTTGATCCGGGTTAGTTCCGATGATGAGATATTGATTGTGGATGTTTTGTTTGTGTTTGGGATTGATTAGAATCGAGTTTGGGCATCGGTGAAGCATCGAGAGTAAATCCGGGAATTTTAAGACGGTCGCTTGCTTGGTCTTTAAACTTGGAAGCTTAGGTGAGTGGTTAATTGTTTTACTTAGCTTTAAAATGGTTGGTTCGAGTATGTGGACTAGGTCGGGCTTGGTAGACCCACCTAGAGTTAGGATTAGGGTGGTAGCCTAATCCTAAACTTGATCTAGAGCCTTTGGATGAACTCATATATGTGGATGTGTATGTCTCGTATGAAAAGTGATATGAATGCTTATGTATATTGTGTTGTACATGTGAGATGAGGCATGATTTGTGATGCTTGAGACATGCACGATGATGGTTTATGTTGAGTACGTGCTAAGCACGGAATTGATTGAAATGAGTAATGTGAAATGAGTAAATGTTGGCACTAGTATGCTTGAGTACAAATGATCGATCATTAGGATGTTAGTGTGTACACATGAGTCAAAAGTCACGCGTGGCCTTGGTGGCGTTGAGTCACCAAGGAGGAGTACGGGTTCGCCCGGAAATTGTATTTAAATATAGTCGATGATGAGTGGAATCCCATCGACGGGGCACGAGGATGAGTGGAATCCCCTCCGCGAGACCGGTGATGAGTGTAATCCCACCGTGAGGTAATGTGGTTGTTGGATGTGAGTTCCAACGTGTCTATCCGCGTATTCGGGTCATAGCTAGGTGCCAATGTTGATTGATAAGTGTATCAAAGTGTTGAGATTTATGATCTTTAATGGGATGTTTAAATGTGATTACATGTATTGTGGAATTGAGCTCATGATCATGGCATTTAATTGTATATTACTCATGCATCTTTTTCTTGTGGCTCTTGTGGATCCTTGGTATATATGTGTAATGCCTTGGCTAGATCGTGCTCGGACCCTGCAATGTTGAGGTTTGTTTTTAAGAGCTCACCCTCACTAAGCATTATTGCTTACGCTCACCTTGTTTAACATTGCAGATCCTTAGTTCGTGGGTTGCTTGCGCAAGGGGAGGGCCTCCAAGTGTGGTTGTTAGCCTTGAGTATTTCAAGTATGAGATTTTAATGTTGAACATGTAATAGTTAAGCAATGGGACATGTGTTATGTTGATGGATGATTGTTGGTTGTTTAGGAGCTTGCTTAGACTCCATGTTATCTTGCTTTTGTATGGATTGTGATGCCATGTTGGATTGTATCTCATGCCTAAATTGCTTAGTATGAATGTTGGCTATATGCCTTAGAGGTTGCTTTTATGTTTGGATGTTGAATTATGAAGCTTTGAATGCCTAAATGTCATCTTGGGTCCATTGCATGATTCCCTTGATGTTTATACATGTTGGGTGCTTGTATGGTTATATAGTGGCATGAAAATGTTGTATGAATGCTTGCTTGGGGCTAGGGGAGTCCTATATTGCATCTAGCTTCGAGTCTTGTTCGTTTTGGTTGAGTTTGGTGGAATTGCAGTGCAGAGCGTATCGATACGCCTGAGGGTCGTATCGATACGGCCTTGCCCAAAGGCAACAAATTTTGCCTGGCGTACCGATACCCTAAGGGTATCGATACCCTCTAAAGTTACTGGAATTTAGAGAAATTGGATCGAGTAGTGTGTATCGATACAGGGTTCCCGAGTATCGATACGGGTCTACTCTGTTGACCAAGAAGGGTTGACCGAGAAGGGCGTATCGATACGCCCAAGGGCGGTATCGATACGATCTTCTACGAGTTGACTGTTGGGGTTAACCATGTCAAGGCGTATCGATACCCTTGATTGGAGTATCGATACTGCCTGTTTTATAAGCTTAAAATGGACTGTTATGCATGGCCGTGGTTCGAATGTGTTTTCCTTTAAATGGTTTCCGCTGTTGTGAATCACTTAGGACTTAATGTTCATCTAGGAAAGATTAAAATGAAAGAAAAAAAATAGGGTTGCTAACCGAGGGGGAATCCTTTGGGTTTCGCTTCGGTTTTCCCCGTGTGGCCCACTCGGACCGGTCATCCGGCCAGACCGGGACGAGGGGGTTACACTTGTTGGTATCAGAGCCTAAGGTTACCGAGACCTTGGGTAGGTAAGTGAGGTAAGTTTAAGTTTTAAATTGATTTGCACGATGTTTGCTTGCTTTGTAAGTATGATTGCTTGTGTGACAAGTATGTTGATTGTTTTATTTCAAAGCATGTGTGTAAGAGTCCCATTGCTACTATTACATTGGAAAAATGATTTTTAAGTGAGGGAACGTACTTGAACACTTGGAAGCCTTGCCTTGCTAATCCAGCTTTGTATGTTTTGTTGTTGTGGTTGTAGTTAATATCTGTGAGAGCGATGTCTAGACCGAGAGGTAGGCCGAGGGTGGTTCGTCAGGAACCACGAGTTGCGGCTCCTGTTGAGCCGGCAGTTGGTGTGGAGGCTCACTTAGAAGGGCCGATGGCCGCGGGAGTTGGCGCTCCTCCACCACCTCCACCACCACCACCTCCTCCGCCTGGAGTTGGGGGCGAGGATGGAGCCGGAGGAGATGGACCTCAAGGTGGCCAAGGTCCAGCTGGAATTGATATGACTCCGCTAGTGCAAGCAATAGCGGGAGCATTTCAGGCCGCAGTTGCGGGAGCTTAGGCTGCAGCTCAGCCTAGGTGTGACGATGCCAGTCTACCTTTGGAGAGGCTCCGTAGCTTGGGGGCCGAGGAGTTTAGGGGATCTACTCTGGAGAGATCGGGGTTATGGTTGGAGAAGACAGTTCGTATCTTGGCTCAGATGGGTTGTGCGGGCGCACGTAGGTTGGGCCATAGAGGAGGAGGGCGTTTTCCCGAGTGTACCCGATGTGGGAGACAGCACGCTGGTGAGTGTTGGGGTAACTTCCATGCTTGTTGGAACTGTGGTTCGAGGGACCACCTTAGGAGGGATTGTCCGCATCAGGCGGCTCAGGCACCGAACATTGCTCAGGCTCCTGCGAGAGCAAATGATTTCCAGAGAGGCCGGGGGCGCGGTCATGGCTACTTCCAGCCTAGGGCTGATGCACCTAGGGTAGATGCTCTGAGGATTCTTGCTCATGTTGTGGCTGTGCAGCCAGAGACAGGAGGACCAGCGAGAGTCTATGCTCAGAGAGAGGCCGGGAACGACACTGATGTGATAGCAGGTAATTTCGAGTTACAGTCTATGTCTTTGCTTTCTTTGGTTGATTCGGGTTCTACGCATTCCTACATTTTGAGTGAGCATGCACAGAAGTTAGATATCCATGTTGAGATCTTAGATGTAGGTATGCATGTTACTAGTTCTTTTGGTGAGACAGTTGTGGTTAGACGTATGTATAGGAGATGTCCACTAAAGATTCAGGGTCATGTGTTCTCAGTTGATATGATAGAACTTCCTTTCTATGGCTTTGATGTAATTTTGGGTATGGACTGGTTGGTTGAGCATCGGGCTAGTGTGGATTTTGAAACAAAGAGAATTTCCTTGAAGCTTTCTGATGACTACGAGGTAGTAGTAGTAGGCGAGAACATTAAGTTCTTGTCTAATGTGGTGTCAGCTTTAGAGGCTCATAGGTTGATGGACTCTGGATGTGGGGCTTATTTAGCTTATGTGATGAATCCGGATATGAGTGAAGCTAGACCGAAAGATATCAGAACAATGTGTGACTTTCCGGATGTGTTTCCTGAAGAGTTGCTGGGTTTGCCTCCTGACAGAGATGTTGAGTTTGTGATTGAGACAGTTTCAGGGTCTAACCCAGTTTCGATAGCTCCGTATCGCATGGCTCCGAAAGAGTTGAAAGAATTGAAGAGTCAGTTGCAAGAATTATTAGACCGTGGTTTCATTAGGCCTAGTAGTTCTCCTTGGGGTGCTCCCGTGTTGTTTGTGAAAAAGAAAGATGGTAGCATGCGCATGTGTATTGACTATATACATTTGAATCAGTTGACTGTGAAGAACAAGTATCCGTTGCCTCGTATAGATGATTTGTTTGATCAGTTGAGAGGCGCTTCGGTGTTCTTGAAGATAGATTTGAGATCCGGGTATTATCAGTTGAAGGTAAAGGAGTGCGATGTTCCGAAGACAGCTTTTAGGACTAGATATGGTCACTATGAGTTTCTTGTGATGCCATTTGGGCTCACGAATGCACCTGCAGCATTCATGGACATGATGAACCAAATTTTTAGAGACTATCTAGACCGTTTTGTAGTTGTTTTCATTGGTGACATACTTGTGTACTCGAAGACAGAAGAAGAACATGATGAGCACTTGAGATTTGTTTTACAGAGATTTGTTGAGCAATCAGTTGTATGCGAAGCTTAGTAAATGTGAGTTCTGGATTCGAGAGGTTGTATTTCTTGGCCATGTTGTTTCGGCCGAAGGTATCCGAGTTGATCCATCGAAGATTGAGGCTATTGTTGAGTGGAAACAACCTAGGTCCGTGACTGAGATTAGGAGTTTCCTAGGATTAGCCGGTTACTATAGGAGATTTGTTGATGGTTTCTCTAGAGTGGCTGCTCCTTTGACTAAATTATTGCAAAAGGGAGTCAAGTTTGAATGGTCAGATGCAAGACAGAAGGCCTTTGAGAAATTGAAAGAAGCTTTGACGAATGTTCCAGTGTTAGTGCAACCTGTTTCAGGTAAGGAGTTTGTGATTTACAATGATGCTTCCTACATAGGCTTAGGATGTGTTTTGATGCAAGAGATGAGGGTTGTTGCTTATGCTTCTAGACAGTTGAAGGCTCATGAGAAGAACTGTCCTACTCATGATATAGAGCTATCCGCAGTTGTGTTTGCATTGAAGATTTGGCGCAATTATTTGTATGGTGAGAAATGTATAGTTTACACCGATCACAAGAGCTTGAAGTACTTGAGGACACAGAAAGAGTTGAACTTGAGACAGAGAAGATGGCTAGAGTTGTTAAAAGATTATGATTTGACCATTGAGTACCATCCGGGTAAAGCAAATGTAGTAGCCGATGCTTTGAGTAGAAAAGTGGCCGTTGAGTTGAGAGCTATGTTTGCTAGATTGAGTGTGTCCGATGATGGTGGTTTGATCACCGAGTTGCAAGTGAAGCCTTCTTTGATTCAGTTGATTAGAGAGAAGCAGTTGCAAGATGTGAGTTTAGTTCCACATGTTCAGGACATAGCCGAAGAAAGACCGACCGATTACAGTTTCAGTGGTGAGAACTTGTTGTGCTTTAGAGATAGAATTGTAGTACCAGAAGATGTTGAGTTGAGACGTCAGATTCTGAGCGAAGCACATTCGAGTCCCTTTTCTATGCATCCGGGTAGTACCAAAATGTACCGAGATTTGAAGGATGATTACTTCTGGGTTGGTTTGAAGAGAGACGTAGCCGAGCATGTGAGCTGTTGTATGGTTTGTCAGAGAGTGAAGGCAGAACATCAGGTTCCTTCAGGTTTGCTACAACCTTTGAAGATTCCGGAATGGAAATGGGAGAGGATCACCATGGATTTTGTGTCGGGGTTACCTTTGTCTCCTTCGAAGAAGAACTCTGTTTGGGTGATTGTTGATAGGTTCACTAAGTGTGCTCACTTCTTAGCGGTGAACACTACGGATTCCTTAGACAAGTTGGCAAACTTGTACATCCGTGAGATTGTGAGACTTCATGGAGTTCCGAAGTCTATTGTTTCTGATAGGGATCCTAGATTTACTTCGAGGTTCTGGGGTTGTTTGCATAGTGCTCTTGGTAGCCGGTTGCATTTCAGCACATCTTATCACCCGCAGTCCGATGGGCAGTCAGAGCGAGTGATACAGATTCTAGAGGATATGCTTCGTTGTTGTGTGATTGACTTCCAAGGATCTTGGGAGAAGCACTTACCGTTAGTTGAGTTTGCTTACAACAACAGTTATCAGTCTAGTATTCAGATAGCACCTTATGAGGCTTTGTATGGTAGACGATGTAGGACTCCGATTTGTTGGGCCGAGACAGGTCTGAAATTGTTACCTATGCCAGACTTGCTTAAAGGGACTACCGACAAAGTGAAGTTGATTTGTGACCGTTTGAAAGCGGCTTCCGATCGTCAGAAATCTTATGCAGATTTGAAGAGGAAAGAGGTTGAGTACTCAGTGGGTGAGAAAGTGTTTCTGAAAGTATCTCCGTAGAAGAAGGTAATGAGATTTGGCCGAAAGGGCAAGTTGAGTCCGAGGTTCATTGGTCCGTATGAGATAGTTGAGCGGATTGGGCCTGTAGTCTATCGTTTGAGGTTACCTTTTGAGTTAGAGAAGATCCATGATGTCTTTCATGTGTCTATGCTTAGGAGATATAGATCGGATCCTTCTCATGTGATGCCCATTGAGGAGATAGAGTTAAATCCGGATTTGTCCTATAATGAAGAACCCGTTGAGATACTTGCTTCTGATAGCAAGGTGTTGCGTGGCAAGACCATCGAGTTGGTCAAGGTGTTGTGGAGACATAGAGGTGTGGAAGAGGCCACGTGGGAGAGGAAAGCAGATATGGTTGAGCAGTTTCCGTATTTGTTTCCACCAGGTAATTTTGGGGACGAAATTCCTTAAGTGGGGGAGAGTTGTGACACCCGGGTTTAGGGGTTAGGCGAAAATAATATTTTAATATTATTTGGGTTCGGTTTTATGATTTAAATAATGGTTCGGGTTTTGTTTTCAAATTAATTAATTTGATGATTGATTATGCTTTGGGATTAAACCCCAAATAGCCATGGGTTATATGTCCTTGTGAATAATTCATTTCATTAAGGGCAAGATGGTCTTTGGGCGTTTAAAATTTAAAACAAAATAAAACACCCCATTTACTATTCATTGTCTTCCTCTTCAAAATTCCAACGTGAAATAGAGCTCATCTTCCCCAATCTACTATTCCATTTCAAAGCTCCCTCATTTCAACTCCATTTTGAAAGGTAATGACATTTTTGACTTCCCCTCATCTCCCTCTCCATAAAAGTACCTTTTATTTTCATTTTCATGGAGGTTTTAGAAAATGGCATTTTGGAAAGTTTGGATTAAAGATGAAAGCTTTATGTTGTAAAATTAAATTTTTTGATTTATTATGCTTAGTTATGATGTATAGAGGTCAAATGGTATAACATATGTGAATTTCAAATGGTTTTGAGCAATTTTCGGGTTTGGGTTTCAAGGGGGTTTTGGAGGGTTTTAAAGTGGTTTTTGGGGTGGTTTAATGTTGGTTTTTGGGGGCTGGTGTTAGTATGATATATGAGGGTCACTTTGGGTGTATTTGATGGTTGTTTGGATGCTTGAATTAGAAGATTTCAGTGGGTTTTGTGGGTTGCTCGGAAATTCTGTTTTGGGCTTGATTTTGAGTGTTGGTTGTTTGAAAACTTTGATCCGGGTTAGTTCCGATGATGAGATATTGATTGTGGATGTTTTGTTTGTGTTTGGGATTGATTAGAATAGAGTTTGGGCATCGGTGAAGCATCGGGAGTAAATACGGGAATTTGAAGACGGTCGCTTGCTTGGTCTTTGAACTTGGAAGCTTAGGTGAGTGGTTAATTGTTTTACTTAGTTTTAAAATGGTTGGTTCGAGTATGTGGACTAGGTCGGGCTTGGTAGACCCACCTAGAGTTAGGATTAGGGTGGTAGCCTAATCCTAAACTTGATCTAGAGCCTTTGGATGAACTCATATATGTGGATGTGTATGTCTCGTATGAAATGTGATATGAATGCTTATGTATATTGTGTTGTACATGTGAAATGAGGCATGATTTGTGATGCTTGAGACATGCACGATGATGGTTTATGTTGAGTACGTGCTAAGCACGGAATTGATTGAAATGAGTAATGTGAAATGAGTAAATGTTGGCACTAGTATGCTTGAGTACAAATGATCGATCATTAGGATGTTAGTGTGTACACATGAGTCAAAAGTCGCGCGTGGCCTTGGTGGCGTTGAGTCACCAAGGAGGAGTAAGGGTTTGCCCGGAAATTGTATTTAAATATAGTCAATGATGAGTGGAATCCCATCGACGGGGCGCGAGGATGAGTGGAATCCCCTCCGCGAGACCGGTGATGAGTGTAATCCCACCATGAGGTAATGTGGTTGTTGGATGTGAGTTCCAACGTGTCTATCCGCGTATTCGAGTCATAGCTAGGTGCCAATGTTGATTGATAAGTGTATCAAAGTGTTGAGATTTATGATCTTTAATGGGATGTTTAAATGTGATTACATGTATTGTGGAATTGAGCTCATGATCATGGCATTTAATTGTATATTACTCATGCATCTTTATCTTGTGGCTCTTGTGGATCCTTGGTATATATGTGTAATGCCTTGGCTAGATCGTGCTCGGACCCTGCAATATTGAGGTTTGTTTTTAAGAGCTCACCCTCACTAAGCATTATTGCTTACGCTCTCTTTGTTCAACATTGCAGATCCTTAGTTCGTGGGTTGGTTGCGCAAAGGGAGGGCCTCCAAGTGTGGTTGTTAGCCTTGAGTAATTCAAGTATGAGATTTTAATGTTGAACATGTAATAGTTAAGCAATGGAACATGTGTTATGTTGATGGATGATTGTTGGTTGTTTAGGAGCTTGCTTAGACTCCATGTTATCTTGCTTTTGTATGGCTTGTGATGCCATGTCGGATTGTATCTCATGCCTAAATTGCTTAGTATGAATGTTGGCTATATGCCTTAGAGGTTGCTTTTATGTTTGGATGTTGAATTATGAAGCTTTGAATGCCTAAATGTCATCTTGGGTCCATTGCATGATTCCCTTGATGTTTATACATGTTGGGTGCTTGTATGGTTATATAGTGGTATGAAAATGTTGTATGAATGCTTGCTTGGGGCTAGGGGAGTCCTATATTGCATCTAGCTTCGAGTCTTGTTCGTTTTGGTTGAGTTTGGTGGAATTGCAGTGCAGAGCGTATCGATGCGCCTGAGGGTCGTATCGATACGGCCTTGCCCAAAGGCCACAAATTTTGTCTGGCGTACCGATACCCTAAGGGTATCGATACCCTCCAAAGTTACTGGAATTTGGAGAAATTGGATCGAGTAGTGCGTACCGATACGGGGTTCCCGAGTATAGATACGGGTCTACTCTGTTGACCAAGAAGGGTTGACCGAGAAGGGCGTATCGATACGCCCAAGGGCAGTATCGATACGGTCTTCTACGAGTTGACTGTTGGGGTTGACCATGTCAAGGCGTATCGATACCCTTGATTGGAGTATCGATACTGCCTGTTTTATAAGCTTAAAATGGACTGTTATGCATGGTCGTGGTTCGAATGTGTTTTCCTTTAAATGGTTTCCGCTGTTGTGAATCACTTAGGACTTAATGTTCATCTAGGCAAGATTAAAATGAAAGAAAAAAATAGGGTTGCTAACCGAGGGGGAATCCTTTGGGTTTCGCTTCGGTTTTTCCCGTGTGGCCCACTCGGACCGGTCATCCGGCCAGACCGGGACGAGGGGGTTACACGCTCGCCTAGGGCCCATTTTTTAATATTTGGTATGAGAGTATTTTTTTAATATTTATTATTAGAGGTCTATTTTTAAAATTTAATTCTTCCAATATTTATTATAAGAGTCCAATTTTTTACAATACTTATTATTAGGGGCCTAATTTTTATAACACTTTTTATTAGGGCTCGATTTTTTTCAATATTTATTGTAAATGGTTTTCTTCACTCCAACATTTGTTATTAGAGGTCAATTTTTTAATACTTGTTATTAGGGCCTCAATTTTTTCAATACTAGTTATTGGGGCCTATTTTTTCAACATTTGTTATTAGGGGTTTAATTTTTTCTAATATTTATTATTAGGGGTCTGCTATTAAAATTTATTTATTTTCTCAATATTTGTTATTAGGGGTCCAATTTTTCTCAATACTTGTTATTAGGAGCCTAATATTTTCTAATATTTTCTAGGGACATACTTTTAAATTTTATTTCCAATACTTGTTATTAGAGATACAATTGTTTTCCAATACATGTTATTAGGGATATAGTCTTAAAACTTAATATTAAGGGTCTGGTTTTTTTCACAATATTTGTTATTATAGGTCTACTCCTAAAATTCATTTTTTAATATTTGTTATTAAGAGTCTAACTTATTTGCAAATACTTGTTCTTAGAGCCTAATTTTCCCAACATTTATTATTAGGGACATACTCTTAACATTTAATTTTTAATAATTTTTATTAGAGACTATATTTTTGTTAATACTTGTTATTAGGGGTCTATTTTTAAATTTTATTTTTTTAATACTTATTAATATGGGCCTACTCTTTAGATTCGTCCTATGGCCACTAAAATCTTTAAGACTATTCAAAACATTTATTTTGAAATGTGACATGTAAACATTTTTTATTCTCAACTTTCTCACAGTTAATGTGTTTGCTCATTTTCGTGACATAATCTGATGTAGACATTTTAAACCAGTCATAATTGACACGTGATATTTTAAAAAAAATCATTTACTTAAGGTATAATAACAAAGTTAGTCCTCAATGTTTTACTATTTTCAATATAACCATGTAATCTTTAAATTCTCCATTCTCATGAAGATTCAAAAGAACACCTACAAGATCATCAAACTGTGAGGATGGGATGAAGTCAAGATTGAGGTTATTTTAAGAAGTGGGTGGGCAAATTTATAATTAATCCATTTTTTATAAAATTAAATAAATTAAAGGTTAATTTTTTTTGGAGGGGGTGCAAATGTCCCTTTCAGTATATAAGTAAATTTGTCCTTGCTTATGAGCACATAGGGATGGGAATGGGTCGGGATTTTTGCCCACCTGAACTCGACCCGAAAATAATTATCTTAAACTTGACCTCGACCCCATCTATTAAAAAAATAAAAATTTAGGGACTTAATTGTAAAAAAATTAATTTTAGAGACCAAATTATAAATAAAAATTTTAATTTTAAGCACCCAATTATAAAAAAATATATACATGAGGTATTATTACAAATATTCCTAAAAAATATAAGAGAATATTACATTATTAGTCTTGGGTCGAGTTTTTTAACCCTAAATCCAAACCGAACCCGACCTCAACCTTAAAAAAAATCCAAACCGAACATAAATTTTAATTAAAAAATCCAACTCAAACGGGTCCGGTAAAATACCCATTGAGCACATGACAAATGATTTTTATTGGAACGAGGAACATCAATGGAGTAAACAACAAGCTTAACGAGATTCCTTTTTTTAACAATATATTTTCACATGCCTTAATTGATGAAATTTGATTTAAATATTTATAGAAGTGATCTATAATAATATACATTATCTCTTCAACCCAAAACCACTTGATCTCTTACGTGTTTAGAAAAACACCCAAAAGTCCACCATAATCTGATTTTTTTGTTTGTTTAAATATAGATTAAAGAGACTCGAGCATAACATAATTGTGATGCATAAAAATATCTAAACAGCGAAATAAAACTAATAATTAAATTAAAATTGAAAACATTATATATATCTATATATATTAAATTATTGTTAATGCACAATTTAAAATGATAATGGTTTTAAGATTTTTGTATTTTTAAACCAAATTTAATATAATTTTTCTTTTCCGCATTTGTTTTTATAATTTCACATATATAAGATTGAATTGGTTTTTTTAACTTAATCAATGATTTCAATATTTATTAAAAAATTATCTAAATTAGATATATATATATGTGAAATGTTATTAAAAAATTCAAAAATTTAAAAATATATAATTCCATTTGAATTATATTCGTGAGTTTAATTAGATTCGTTAAATGAACTTTTAAAATATTTTTGAATTTTTTATTTTTAATAAAATTTCACATATATAATAATTTAATTAAAAATAAAATTATTAATTAATTTAGAAAAATAATTCAATGATTATATATGTGAAATTATAAAAAAATTGTGGAAAGAAAAAATATATTAAATTTAGTTTAAAAATACAAGTGTGTCAACTTTAATTTAATTGTTAGATTTATTTCAATGGTTTAAATGTTTTTATGCATCCAAAGTGTGTTGTGTTCGAGTCCCCTTAATTCATGTTTATTTCATTTTTCCTGACATTAATAAACAATTAAGAAATATATTTACGTTTGTGTTTTATATCACAAAATTACATTTGGCTTAGTGATAGACTCATGCTACTCACACAAAGCTTCCCAGGTTTGATTCTCGTTAGAGCCAAATAACTTGTTTTTAATTTCCTTATCCAATAAGACGGTGACACGTGTCACCACCTTATTGAATAATCAATTTATTTTAGGGTAAACTATACCATTGACCACCGAACTAATTGGGGATTCCTATTTTGACCACCAAACTAACGAACTCGTCAATCAGACCACTAAACTTATTAAATTAACCTATTTTGACCACCGCCGTTAAAAAAATAACAGAGGACTGACGGAGAGATGACGTGGCAGTTAACGAACTTTTACAAAATTACACATTTAATCCTTGCTATTTACACATTCTTTCAATTTAGCCCTAATTTTAAATATTTAATAAAATAAATTAATTATTTAATTAAGTAATGACACATGTCAACACCTTATTGGAGGACTTTAATTATTTATATTTGATTTTATAAATTTATTTTCCTCCTCCAATCAAGTGGTGACACGTGTCACCACTTGGTTGAAGGAAAATTAAGCAAATTTGGAAGAAGGGGGCTAGGGTGGATCGAACTTGGGACATGAATTGTGCCATTTAATATATATGTTATAATGCAGTAAATGTTAGGGGAAAAAAGTAAAATGATTGAAAGGGGATTCGAACCTAGACCACTTGGGATGTGTATAATCACACAAATATTCGATTTAAAATATTCGAATATTTTTCTTTTTCATATTTAAATTAATTCGAATACTTGATTTAAATATTTTAAATCGAATATTTTAAAAATATTTTTTCTTTTTCATACTTTAAATATTCAATTTAATTTAAATACTTTAAAATATTCGATTTAATACAAATTTTGCTTTTCCAATTTAAAAAATATTTATTAAAATGTTTAATAAATTTTATTACAAATTTTAATACAAATATTCATTTTAATACGAATTTTGCTTTTCCAGTTTAAAAAATATTTGTTAAAATATTTGAATATTTTAAATCAAAATTTTAAAGTATTTAAACTAAGTCGAATATTTAAAGAATGAAAAAGAAGAAAATATTTTTAAAATATTTGATTTAAAATATTTAAATCAAATATTCGATTTAATTTAAATATGAAAAAGAAAAAATATTCAAATATTTTAGTGGATTTTCTTTTCTTTATATCGAATGTTTGTGTGATTATACACATCCCAAGTGGTCTAGGTTCGAATCCCCTTTTAACCATTTTTACTTTCTTTCCTAACATTTACTGTATTATAATATATATATTAAATGGCGCAATTAATGTTATTAAGAGATGCTTGGTGCAGTGGTAAATGTGTGGGTTTGAAACCCACATGTCCTAGGTTTGATCCACCCCATCCCTATTCTACCAAATTTGCTTAATTTTCCTTCAACCAAGTGGTGACACGTGTCACCACTTGATTGGAGTAGGAAAATAAATTTATAAAATTAAATATAAATAATTAAAGTCCTCCAATAAGGTGTTGACACGTGTCATCACTTAATTAAATAATTAATTTATTTTATTAATTTAAAATTAAGATTAAATTGAAAGAATGTGTAAATAGCAAGGATTAAATATGTAATTTTATAAAATTTTGTTAATTGTCACGTCATCTCTCCGTCAGTCCTCTGTTATTTTTTTAACGACGGTGGTCAAAATAGGTTGATTTAATAAGTTCGGTGGTCTGATTGACGAGTTCGTTAGTTCGGTGATCAAAATTAAAATCCCCAATTAGTTCGGTGGTCAATGATATAGTTTACCATTTATTTTAATAAAATAAAATTAATTGATTTGTTTTTTATTTTTATCATCTCCTTAACATAAAAAATTTATTGTATTTTACCATACTCGTACCCTAAAATTTTAAAAAAAATCGTCCCCATCTCATTTCGGTGTATCTTTCTATTACTTGTATTAGTGCAACATAGGACCCCACCACCACCATCCTATCCATCCCAGCATCACAATTCACAAATGTTTCTTTATGGCTATAATATTGGAACGCGGAACATTAATGGAGTAAAATAACAAGCTTAACCATGGAGAATCCTTTTCTTTTTTAACACTATCATTTTCACATGCCTTAATTGATGGGATTTGATTTAAATATTTATACAAGAGATTTAAAATAAAATAATGTACATAATCTCTTCCACCCTAGAATACTTGATCTCTTTCTTGTTTAGAAAAATACCCAAAAGATCAGTAGAATCTTATCTTGGGGGCGGTATAGTTTTCTTTTAATGAAATAGGCATGGGAATATGAATAATGAACCAGATAGACTTGCGGTGTTCGAAGGTATTTCAGGCAATGCCAGATAAATAGTTGTGTCTATGTCCATAGCCCTGGCAGTAGATTAGGTGTCAACTGCAGGGATTCAAATAGCGGTCCTCTACTATAATAGTGGCCGTTATATAACGGTAGCACAGTAGCAGTACTATATGAAACTATTATTGCGAAAAATAAGGGTTTGCAATAACAACTGTTATATCTGTTACAGTAATAGAATACTGCGACCGAAAACACAGCCGCAACTGCAATTTAAATCTTGGGTCAAGTTGGTTTTGAATCACTTCCCTAATTTCATTTCCATCCACTTTTTAAAGTATTTTAGGTAGGTGTTTTGTTTTCTAGTCCAAGGGCGTCTATAGTTTCAATTCAGGCTGCTCTCAAAAGATTTGGCCAACTCTTATTCATAATGCTTAACTTTAATTACCTGATTAAATCATGTGTCTGGAATTCTTTTTTCTTGGTTGGGACCTGAAATATAACCCTAATGGTGTATTGAGCAATAAGCCAATTAAGAAACTTTTGGAAGTTCAGAAAAATATATACACTTTAACAATAAATCTTTTATTGCCACTGGAACATCAACCTTGGTACAATTAGGAATAGAGACAGTCTTGTAACTACTGAACACATGGTGGATGGTAAGCAGTTGGAATCAAGTTCAAATCAGTTTTTCTTGTAACAGTAATACCGAAGGTCTCAGACATGTCCAGATCCTCATTTCTCATTCCATTAGGGAGTTTCCAATCAAAATGGTACAGTAATTGTGCAAGGGCAAGCTCAACAACAGCCATGCCATGTGATATGCCAGGACATATCCTCCTTCCAGAGCCAAAGGGAATAAATTCGAAGTTAGCCCCTTTGTAGTCGACTGAACTATCGATGAATCTCTCGGGATTGAACCTCTCGGCCTCATTCCAGTAGTTGGAGTCTCTTCCGATTGCCCAAGCATTAACAATCACTTTTGTCCTGGCTGGAATTTCATATCCATTAATCTCACATCTCTCACTATTTTCTCTTGGTCCCAGCAAAGGTGCAGCAGGGTGTAATCTTAGAGTTTCCTTGATAACCAACTTCAAGTACTTCAATTCATGAAGCTCTGATTCATTGACGTCCCCTGTTCTATCGTAGACTCGCCTCACCTCCGCTTGTGCTTTTTCCAGGATTTTAGGATTTTTCATCATTTCCGACATTGCCCATTCTGCTGTAGTTGAAGATGTCTCGGTTCCAGCCAAGATCATGTCCTGAAAAGCACTTCTACTTTGTTAAATCCCAATGATCTTAAGCTTCAAGTTATGTGACCTCTTACCATAGATTATACATACACATGAATAAATACACAAGAAGATACAACCAAGTACTAACCAGGATAACAGCTTTGATGTTGTCATTCTTCAAGGGAAATTCAAGGCCTCCATGATCCTGAAGATTCAATAGAACATCAACTATATCATCTGTCACGTCATCACTGCTCTTTCGATTCGCATTGCCAGCTCTGTGTTCTTCAATGATTCTTTCAAGCATCGCGTCTAAATCACGGTGAAGCCTCTCCAGTTTGGCTCTCATCCCACTGATCTTGGAAAGAAATTTGATGGAAGGAAACAGATCTGTGATACTAAAACCACCTCCAAGTTCCGAAATTTTCCTCGGTATTGAAAGGAATGTTTCGTGTTTCTTGCATCTTCCGCCGATAGCAGTCCTTAAAGTGATGCTATATGATAAGTTGCATAACATTTCTCCAAGATTGATTTCCAATCCTGCACTAGAAAAGATGGATCTAACCAAACTTGATACCTGCTCTTCTCTGATGGATCGAAATGACTGTACACGTTTCACACTAAACAGCTCCAATGTGCAAAGTTTTCGTAGCTGCCTCCAATAACCTCCATATGGCGCAAAAACAATATCTGAAGAATTATACATAATAATTTCTGCAACAAGGAGATAGGGCCTGTTAGCAAAATTGATATCATGTGTTTTCATCACTTGTTTAGCAACCTCTGGAGAAGAAACAACAATGTGTGATAATTCACCAAGTTGAAGGTGCATTAGGGAACCATGCCTCTTGGCTAATTCCGTCAAGCGCCGATGAGGAAGAGAAGAAACTAAATGGTGCAAGTGGCCAATAATAGGTATCTTCCATGGTGAAGGAGGTAGATTCTTGGGAGAGCCCCTAATTTTGGACCTCATCCATAGCTTAAACACCATGAAAATGAAAACAAGGAAGCTAAGAGACAAAGGGAGAAACTTGAAGTGGTTATCCATGGTAAAACTAAAACTAAGCAAGTCTACAGGAACAAGTGTTGATGAAATTGCATTTCTTCTGAATTTATGCAGTACGAGGAAGAATCTTGATCTGCTTGCTTTTGATAAACTTAACATTTAATGTACATATAATTTACTTTTAGTGGATCTCAATTTACATTTAATTTTAGTTGACATTGAGCCAAATGATTCAAAAGAACACCCGCAAGATCATCAAACTGTAAGGATGCTTACGAGCACATGACAAATGATTTTTTTTATGGCTATAATATACTATTGGAACGGGGAACATCAATGGAGTAAAATAACAAGCTTAACCATGGAGATTCCTTTTCTTTTTTAACAGTATCTTTTCACATGCCTTAATTGATGGAATTTGATTTAAATATCTATACAAGAGATCTATAATAATATACATGATCTCTTCAACCCTAAAATACTTGATCTCTTTCATGTTTAGAAAAAGGGGTGCTTATTGAGTTGAGCAACTTGCAAATAATTCGAACTCGACTTGGTCAAAACTCGATTAACCCTCGACTCAAGCTGACTCGACTCGAAATCGAGCTCGACTCGAGATCTTAATGAGTCAAGTCGAGCAAGGTCCAACTCGGCTCGATTAACCCTCATCCATAATTTTATGATAGGTGTTTACCTTAAAAAATTATGTTCCAAGAAGTTTAAATACTAGTCGAAAACTTTAGAAAAATTCAGTCGAAAGTTTTACCCATTAAAATTTTAGTTTAAAATTTCCATAACGTTTAGTATTCCCGAGAATTAAAAAAGTTAATTTGAATTAATAAGGTTTCAAATTTTCAAAACGCTTAGTATTCTCGAGAATTAAAAAAATTAATTTAAATTAATAAGAAATTAAATTACAATAACATGTCTTTGCTTTTTTTTTTATTATTAAAGTCTTTTATTTTTTCTTTTATTATTAGATCATGTGTAAAAGTAGAAAATGAGAAAATTCTTCAGTTTTCACTTCTCATATAAAAAATATGATTGAAAGTTAAAACTTCGAATTTTTTAAGGTATTCTCTCCGTTGTTGTTCATCGAAGATTGTTGAGAAACTAAAAAGAGTCTCCTACTCGAATACTGATTTCATCCCTAACTTGGTCATAACATATTCATTTATTTATCTCCTCATACAAGGTAAAAATTTTGGAAAGCTTAACGAGCAACGGGATTTTTTAACGGGGACGAGTCCATCAAAATTTTATCGAGCTTAATGAGCAACTAGTCGAATCAAGCAAGAAGATTTTTTAATGAAAACGAATCGAACACTACTCAACTCGTGATCGACTCGCTCGATAAGCACCCATATTTAGAAAAATACCCAAAAGACCACCGGAATCTGATCTTGGGGACGGTACAGTTTTCTATCAATGGAATGGACAATCAATTGGCAACAAGCAGAGAGGCTTAACTTCAATATGAACATCACAAGCAATCCAAGATTTAAAAGAGGCAGAGATTAACTCCCTGCACTCGAGCAAGCTTGATTCAGTTGTTAAAGAAAAGAATAAGGTATTTGAACAAAGAACATGTCGATTTTCTTGTTACAATATGTAATGTATTAACTCAAATATTAATCGGCAATAAGTTGGATTTTAGTGTATTTCTAGCAGTTAAAGATTACTTGATGATTAAGTTTATAATAAGTAAATATTTACTGAGTTAAAATGTCTTATGGAATAGTTTTTTTTCTTTTTTCTTTTTGGGATGAAGTATGTGGCTCTTCAAATATAGAGTATGGAACTTTAGAATTATGAGAGTTTTATTAGAGAGATTTAATCCCTATGAGATCTCTGTTTAAGAGATTTGTTTTGCAGAGATGGAGAAGAGTTTGGTAAAACACCGGGCTTATGAGATACAAGGGAATTATGTGTATCAACAATATCTGGAGTATGTATTTAAAAGTTTTTTCCTCTCCTCTTACTTTATGGGTTCAATATTCATTAAGAAAGAAATTTCCTTTATTAGAAATTTGTAAATTTTGTTTTGATATAGTAAAATGAAAATAAGAAGAATAAAATATTTTTTTTTCTAAAAAAATGATGTTTTGAAAATATATATGTTGAATCATCTAACCGAGAGAAGAGGAAGACAAGGAAGCAATCAACATTAAATTGAGATCGAAACATCGAAAAAAACAAATCCAAGGTGTAACGCCCGTGTTTTGGGGTTAGGAGTTAGTCGGGTTTATAATTCGAGTCAATGAAAATTTAATTAAAACAATTCAACCTAAATTGTGATGTAATTGAGCTTTAGTAAAAGGGGAGGGACTCATGTTGTAATTTTACCCAAGTGTTTTGAAAAGCAAGACCACTTTTAATTAAAAGTTGTCTTCCTCCCCCTTTATCCCCATTCCAACGTTAAACACCCAAACCCCTCTTCAAAACTCTTCCAAACCTAAAACACTATTCCATTGGCTTTCAACTTCAATCCAAGGTCTTTTTGAAAGAAGCAAGAGGGATCGTCGAAGAAGCTTTGGGACCGAATCCGGGTTCGTAGGAGGATTGTTTCGATTGCTAAGGAAGGGCGGTGAGTGGTTTCAAACTTGTTTTAAAGTTTGGTTCGAGTGTGTGTAGAGTGTGTGTATGGAATGTGCTTGGTAGGCCATTTCTTTATTTCAAGTTGTTAATTTTAGCCTTTGACTTCATTACATGCTATGGTGTATTTGCCTATCTATGCTCTTGTGTATTGTGGATAATTTGGTGCATGTATATCATGAAATGTATATATACGTGATGAGCATGGAATGTGGTTGATGATATATGATGTGGTTTTGATAATTGGCACTAAATAAATTACCGGTTGTAAATGATCGATCATTAGGATTAGTGTGCACACAAATTGAGTCAAAACGTACGTGGCCTTGATGGGGTTAAGTCATCAAGGAGGAGTACGGTGATGTAATATTCCACCGGAAGCTTTTATATATTTCTACGGGATGATGAGTGGAATCCCATCCGTAGGGCATGTGGCGATGAGTGGAATCCCGCACATGCAAGGTCCGGTGATGAGTGTAATCCTACCGAGGTAAAGTGTTGTTGAGATTTAAATCCGCACAATCGGGGTAATTTAAAAGTGGCCAATTAACTTGTTCATATATTGTGATATATGATGTTGATATATGATTGATGATATTGATGCTTGATGCTTAGTATGATGTAATATACCATATTATGCCACTTGAAAGACTAGCTAGGTCTACTTGTGAAATTGCCTATGCATGTTCGATTTGAGGTTTAGGGATTACATGCTTGAACCCTGCATTGTTGTTGTTTTCGTTTTAGAGCACCCTCACTAAGCTTATAGCTTACGCTCTCAATGTTCAACAATGCAGATCATTAGCGTGGTGTTAGCTCGAGGCAAGGCAAGAAGGGCTTTCCAAGTTTGAGGCTCAAGTACGGTTATCAATTTTGTATTAGTTAGCAATGTGGCAAGGGTTTTTGTATGAGCTATGTTCGACTCATGTATGTTGATGATTTGTTTTGGCCATGGTTGTAAAGCATGTTATGCTATGATGTATGCTTGCGTGTGGTGGCATGTCTTTAGACGTTTAGGTTGCCTTGATGTGGGTGCAAACCTCAAATGCTTATCTTGTGCCTCTTAAGGCTTTTGAGTTCCATGTATGACTTTAAATGCTAAATTGTCTTTTGTTAGAATGCCATGTATGGATGCCTTGTTCCTTGTTGAATGCTTATGTTGCTTGAATGGTTTGTGCATCACCTTGTGTTGAAATGTGCCCTTGGGTTCAAGTTAAAGCATGCTTATACGTTTGGTTTGCCATAGGATGTATGCTAGTTTGCTGGTTGAGGTTTTAGAATGATTTAGAGGTATCCTTGTGCCTTAAATCAGCTGGAACCTATAATTTCGTAGCAGGGGTATCGATACGGTTGGTCGCGTATCGATACTGCCTTCTTGTTTCAGGCCCCACGTTTCGATACGCGAGGGGGCGTATCGATACCTTTTTGGACACTGAAGTTACTATCCACTTTGGGATCGAAACGGGTATCTGGCGTATCGATACGAATATCTTAGCGTTGACCGTGAGAAGTCAACCATTGGAGAGGGTATCGATACACTCCTTGGGTGTATCGAAACGGTCTCCACGGGTTGACCCTGACCAGTTGACCAGGTCAAAGTGGTATCGATACACCCCTTAAGAGTATCGATACCGCCTGCAGTTTAAGTTTAAAATTGGGCTGTTTAATGTTGTCATGGTTTTGTTCGATTGTCTCGTGTATGTTGTTCCGCTGTTTGATCACTTAGGATCTAATACTCTTCTAGACAAGATTAAAATGAAAGAAAAAAATAGGGTTGCTAACCGAGGGGGAACCTTAACGGGTTTCGCTTCGGTTTTCCCCGTGTGGCCCACTCGGACCGGTCATCCGGCCAGACCGGGACGAGGGGGTTACATTTGTTGGTATCAGAGTCTGAGGTTACCGAGACCTCGGGCAGGTAAGTGAGGTAAGCTTGATGTGTTAAGTAATTGTGTTGTTCGATGCATGTTTTGCCATGAATCCTTGAATATTTGACTGTTTGAATGATGTTTGAAGCATGCATTGTTGTGTCTGGTGTAGATTGAGTGCCCATTGCTACTATTACTTAATTTAAAAAGATTTTTGGAAAAAGGAGTACTTGAGCAGTATTGGACCCTTTCTTTGACTAACGTAATCCCTACTTGTTTGTTGTTGTAGTTATTACCTTGCTAGCTGTAGCATGAGACCACGTGGGAGGCCTAGGATGGTTCGACCGGAACCACGGGCAGCGGCTCTAGGAGTTGAGCGAGTAGTGAGAGTTGAGGCTCAAGTGGGAGAGATTGTGGTTGGAGTTGGAGCTCCTCCACCACCTCCACCACCACCACCTCCTCCACCTGGAGTAGGAGGCGAGGCCGAGGCCGAAGGAGAGGGACCACAAGGAGGCCAAGGTGGCCAAGGACCGGCCGGGATTGACTTAGCTCCGTTGGTTCAGGCGATAGCCGGGACATTTCAGGCTGCAGTAGCTGGAGGTCAGGCAGCACATCATCAAGGTGAGGGCACTGGATTGCCTTTAGAGAGACTTCGGGGCCTTGGGGCTGAAGAGTTCAGAGGTGCTACTCCAGAGCGATCAGAGTTATGGTTTGAGAAGACTTTCCGTATTCTTGCTCAGATGAGATGTACTGGTGAGCGCAAGTTAGGATGTGTCGAGTCTCTGCTTCAGGGTGATGCCTACACTTGGTGGGTCACCATTACTACGGGTATGGATGAGGCCGAGATCACTTGGGAGTTCTTTGAGACAGCTTTCCGTAAGAAGTATTTGGGTCCGCGATACCTCGATGAGAGGAAGAGGGAGTTTATGGCATTGTTTCAGGGGAGTATGTCCGTGACAAATTATGAGATCCGGTTTGTCAGATTGAGTCAGTATGCACCTGAGCTTGTACCTACTGAGGTGGAGCGTTGTAACCGCTTTCGTTATGGTCTGAGTGAAGAGATCAAGACATATACTCTAGCTTCAGATTACACTGATTTTGATGTCTTGGTCGCGAGGGCCAAGGATTTGGAGCATAGTTTGAGTTTGACCAGGCGGTCTGGTGGATCTAGTTCGGGTAAGAGGTCCAGTAACTTTGATAGAGGTGATGACAAGAGGCATCGGGACAACAGAGATCATTATGATCATAGGCGTGGTGGCGGTAACCACGGTAGGGGCCATCAGGGTCAGAGAGCTGGTGGGAAGTTGCCCACATGTGCTACTTGCGGGAGGAACCACACCGGTGAGTGTTGGGGAAATTTTCATTCTTGTTGGAGTTGTGGGGATAGAGACCACATTAGGCGTGACTGTCCACATCAGATGGGACAGGCACCAGCTCAGGCTCCTGCTAGAGCCAATGACTTTCAGAGAGGCCGCGGGCGCGGTAGAGGTAACTTCCAGCCGAGGAACGATGGTCAGAGGAACATAGCACATGTAGTTGCAGTTCAGCCAGAGGGCGGAGGTCAGGCCAGAGTTTATGCTCAGCGTGGGGATCAGCATGACACCGATGTGATCGCAGGTAACTTCTCGATACAGTCTTTGGGTTTGCTTTCTTTGATTGACTCTGGGTCTACACATTCCTACATATTGAGTGAGCATGCACAGTCTTTGAATTTGCCTTGTGAGATGTTAGAGGTAGGTGTTAGTGTTACTAGTTCCTTTGGGGACACGGTAGTAGTTAGGAAGATGTACCAAAGGTGTCCGTTGATGGTTCAGGGACATGTGTTTCCAGTGGATATGATGGAGCTTCCCTTCTATGGTTTTGATGTGATTTTGGGTATGGACTGGCTCATGGAGCATAGAGCTAGGATAGATTTTGAGACTAAGCGGATTTCTTTGAGGCTCACAGATGACTATGAGATTATAGTGGTGGGTGAGAACGTGAAGTTCTTGTCTAATGTGGTTTCAGTGTTAGAGGCTAAGAGATTAGTTGAGTTAGGGTGTGAAGCGTACTTAGCGTATGTGATGAACCCTAACATGAGTGAGGTTAGACCTCAGGACATCCGGACAGTATGTGATTTTCCTAGTGTGTTTCCGGAAGAGTTGCCAGGGTTACCACCGGACAGAGAGGTAGAATTCAGCATTGAGACCTATTCTGATTCAGCTCCTGTTTCGATTGCTCCGTATAGAATGGCACCGAAAGAATTGAAAGAGTTGAAGACTCAGTTGCAAGAATTGACAGATAGAGGTTTTATTCGGCCTAGTTATTCACCTTGGGGTGCACCAGTTTTGTTTTTGAAGAAGAAAGATGAGAGCATGAAAATGTGTATAGATTACAGACAGTTGAATCAGTGACGATGAAGAATAAGTATCCGTTGCCTAGAATCGATGACTTGTTTGATCAGTTGAGAGGAGCATCGGTCTTTTCGAAGATTGATTTGAGATCGGGTTACTACCAGCTAAAGGTAAGAGAAGTTGATGTACCGAAGACGACCTTTAGGACTAGATATGGTCATTATAAGTTTTTAGTCATGCCATTTGGGTTGACTAATGCACCGGCTGCTTTCATGGACATGATGAATAGGATTTTTCATCAGTATCTAGATCAGTTTGTAGTTGTGTTTATTGATGATATCTTGGTGTATTCGCGAAATGAAGAAGACCATGACCGACACTTGAGACTTGTTTTGAAGACTTTGCTAGATCATCAGTTGTATGTGAAGCTCAGCAAGTGTGAATTCTGGATCCGAGAGGTAGTCTTCTTAGGACATGTAGTGTCAGCCGATGGGATTAGAGTTGATCCGAAGAAGATTGAAGCCATTGTTGAGTGGAAGCAACCGAAGTCTGTAACAGAGGTACGTAGCTTCCTAGGCTTAGCCGGACGCTATAGAAGATTTGTAGAGGGTTTCTCTAAGTTAGCTGCTCCATTGACACAATTACTTCAGAAGAGTGTTCAGTTTGAGTGGACAGATGCAAGACAGAGAGCCTTTGAGAAATTAAAAGAAGCTTTGACCCAAGCACCGATCTTGATTCAGCCTGAGTCCGGGAAGGACTATGTAGTCTACAGTGATGCTTCTTATGTAGGGCTAGGATGTGTTCTTATGCAAGACAAGAGGGTAGTGGCTTATGCCTCAAGACAGTTGAAGACCCATGAGCGCAACTATCCGACCCATGACATTGAGTTAGCTGCAGTTGTGTTTTGTAACACCCGGGTTTAGGGGTCGGGTGAAAATAATATTTTAATATTATTTTGGGTTCGGTTTTACAATTTAGATAATAAAAATATTTTCGCGGGCCTCGGGATTTCAAAATATTTACAGCTATGTTGGGCCTATCTCTTGGGTCCAAAATCCATGGACTTTAAGAGATATGGGTTTTGGACTTTCATTAAGGGCATTGTGGTAAACATTGTTTTGGGGTGAATTTAAAATAAAGCAAAAGATAAGCATGTGCTCATCTTCATCCTCCTCCCCATTTCCCATTTCTAACGTGAAAAGAGAGCTTCTCTTCACCTCACTCTTCCACCTCCTTTCTTCCTCATCCTTTGAGCTTTTTGAAAGGTAAATATAGTTTTGACTTGGCCTTGTTATCCTCTACATTTTAGTATTTTTAGATTTCACTAAAACCATGTATTTTACATTTGGGTTTTTCAAAGCTTTAAGCTAAAGGTTAAGGCTTTATGGGTTTTTACTAAAGCTTTTGATTTGTTATTGTTAGATATGTTATTCATGAATCAAATGGTCCAATATATATAATTTTTAGAGTGTTTTAAATGAATTCCCGAATTTGGGTATAAATGGGGTTTTTGGAGGGTTTTGGGTGAGTTTTGGGGGTTGTTTTAGGTGAGAATTGATAGCCCAATGGTAGTACTATGGTTAGGGGTTGATTTGGGATCATTTGTGGGTGCAATGGGTGTTGGGAACATGGATTTTGGAAGGGGTATTGGGGCTGTCCGAGATTGCAAAGTATGGGGTTTGGTCATGGCTTGCAACATTTTAAATTGTGATTGAATTGTATTCCGGGTTGGTCTTTTGATGTTGGGCTGATTTGGAATTGTTTGAAATGTGTTTGAGGTTGTTTAGAAGCGGGAATTTGTGTTGGAGAAGCTTCGGGAAGAAATCTGGAAATTTGAGGGAGGTTGCTTGCTTGGCTTGGAGCTTGGAAGCTTAGGTGAGTGGTTAAATATTTTTAAAATGGTTTTGAGTATTCGGTTCAAGCATGTGAACCTAGGATGAGCTTGGTAAACCCACCTAGAGTTGGGATTAGAGTGGTAGCCTAACCCCAAGCTTTGATTAGAGACTTTGGTTGCACTCTTTAATGCTTGTATGTGCCTCGTGTTAAATTGTGATGGTGTTGATTATGTATATGTTGTATACATGTATGTTGAGGCATGTTTGATGCATTGTTATATGCATGTGGATGATAGATATGATATGGTTATACACATGTGTAAAATATGATGTGATATGGTTATTAATGATGTACATGTGGTGTTGACGTGTGAAATGATATTATGAGGTGTTTGTATGATCCGGGGATCATGGTGAGTACATGCTAGGCATGGAAATGTGGTTTGTGCATGACGGTGAGTCATGGTGAGTACGTGCTAAGCACGGAAGTTATTATGAAATGGTATTGTGAAAGATTATTGAAATGTGTAGTATTGGCACTAGTATGCTTGAGTACAAATGATCGATCATTAGGATGTTAGTGTGCACACATGAGTCTAAATTCACGCGTGGCCTTGGTGGCGTTGAGTCACCAAGGAGGAGTACGGGTACGCCCGGAAATTGTATTTATATTAGTCAATGATGAGTGGAATCCCATCGACGGGGCGTGAGGATGAGTGGAATCCCCTCCGCGTGAAACGGGGCGTGAGGATGAGTGGAATCCCCTCCGCGTGAAACGGGGCGTGAGGATGAGTGGAATCCCCTCCACGTGAAACGAGGCGTGAGGATGAGTGGAATCCCCTCTGCATGAACGGTGATGAGTGTAATCCCACCGTCAGGTAATGGTTGTGTTGTTGGATGTGAGTTCCAACGGTTATCCGCGTATTCGAGTCATAGCTAGGTGCCAATACGGATTGTAGTTTATGTTGCCAATATGTGATTAATTGTGAGCCGATGTGATTTGGGATGTGTTGCTAACATGGTTTAATATATGTGATTTCATGTGTTGTGGATTTAAACATGTTGAGCATGACATGATATTGATTATATGTTCATGCATCATTTAGAATTATGGCTCGTATGGATCGGAGGTAAGAACATGCATTTTATCTTGGTTGTAGCTCGTGCTTGGACCCTGCATTGTCGAGGTTTGTTTTTAAAAGCTTACCCTCACTAAGCTTTTATGCTTACGCTCTCTTTTGTTCGACAATGCAGATCAATAGCTTGAGGGTGGCAAGGGCAATGAAGGGTATCCAAGTGTTGTTAATGGTTAGCTCAATGTATGAACCTTAAATGTTAGAATGTAATAGTTAAGCAATGGGATAGGTATTGTTGATTTGAGTTTGATGTATGTCTATGGTTGACTTGGTTTGTAAGCATGATATATCTTGCCAAATGCTAGTATGATGGATGTCTTATGAATGCTTAAGTTGCTTGAATGGCATGTAAACTTATTTGAGATGTATGATGCTTATTGGTTCTTTTTAATGTCTTCAAGCATGCTTGTATGAAAGGCTCTTAATGTGTAATTTGCTATGTACGAAAGATTGTCTAAATCCATGCTTGTATGTGTTTGAGTATGTTAAATCTAGGATGTATGCCTCTAAACTTTGTTTGATGGTTTTGTGTGCCTTTAGGGATCCTATGATACCTTCATACTTGTTGAAATACCCTTAAATCTGAATTTCAAAAGGCTGCAGACAGCCCGCATTTCGAAACGAGCTTGGTCGTTTCGGAACGGGTAAGGCTTCAGGGACCCCGTATCGGAACGCGTTTCGATACGGTATGGCCTTTGAAACCCCTGTTCCGATACGCATTTCAGAATGTTTTGGCTACTGGAATTCTGAGAAATTCACGAGATGAAGGTGTATCGAAACGGGTATAAGGGTTTCGAAACGGTCAAAATCTCGTTGACCACGAGAAATTGACCGTTGAGGGCGTTTCGGAACGGTTGACCACCGTTTCGATACGGCCCCTTGTAAAGGCTCTGGGACAGTTGACCTGGTCAAGGCGTTTCAATACGCCTCAAGGGTGTTTCGAAACGGCCTGTTTAAAAGATTAAAAGTGGGCTGTTTAATTGCTGTTTTGGGTTCGAATGTTTGTCTCATGTATTTTATTCCGCTGCTTGATCACATAGGACTTAAATGAACTTTTGGAAAAGATTTAGTAAAAAGAAAAATAAATAAGGTTGCTAACCGAGGGGGAACCTTAACGGGTTTCGCTTTGGTTTTCCCCGTGTGACCCACTCGGACCGGTCATCCGGCCAGACCGGGACGAGGGGGTTACATTTGTTGGTATCAGAGCCTAAGGTTTCCGAGACCTTGGGCAGGTAAGTGAGGTAAGTTGTGTTTTGTGATTGATATGCACGGTGTTTGCTTGCCATGTAAGCATGTTGCTTGTTATCCGTGTATGCTGTGAGGTATGATTGTTTGATTGAGAATGTATGTTGTTTGATCGTACGCATATGTTTGCTTGTTTAGCAAGTAAGCCTTGTTATATGCTTGGTTGAGCATGTATGTGTGTTGATTCGTTTGAAACCTGTTTAGTAGAGTCCCATTACTACTATTACATCGAAAAAAGAGATTTTTAAGTGAGGGAAATCATACTTGAGCCACTTGGACCTATCCTTTGCTAACCCAATCTTGTATGTTTTACTGTTGATGTTGTTGTTGAATTAATTGCTTTTCGGTAAGTAGAAGTTGTAGTTCTAAAAAGGTGGACGATGTTGAGGGAGTCCCTCATCTTAGTTAGGGAGGTATGGTTGTACCGGAATTGAGGTACAATTTGTCTGTTTGAGACGGTGTGTATGTGGGTTGATTCTTGTGGATGAGGGACGATGTGATCAACACTGACATCAGTTGGTAAGAAGAAGTGAAGGCATATGAGTGGGAGTTAGAGTGGTGTCGATGTTTTAACAGATAAGCCCTTGGTACAGTAATAAGTTGTTTCCTCCAGTTGATTCTAAACCCGTGCTTTTGTATATCGATAATGAGTATGCAAGTTTGAATGTGCCCGATAAGGTATCAGAGGTAGGTATGAGCACCTTAGTTCTTTTAGCGAGATCAAGGTAAGGGTCTCGTGTGAGTAATCTAAAAGTCAGAAATGTTAGTTGGTGATCGTTGGAGTTCGGCCTGTAGTTTTGATACAAGACAGCCGATCAGTATCCGTGAGTGGGAATCGATTTGTGCGATTAGACTAGTGTGCATCTGAGTTGTCTTCCAGCGAGAAGGAGAGTTGAAGTCACTTCCGTTATAGTTGAGCCGAGAAGGAAGTCTTGAGCTTTGACTCCAGATTGTTTGGTAGTGGGATGTTTCGGGTCGTCAGGACTGATGTTATAGAACAAGTTCCAGCGTGATAGTTTGTGTGTGATCAGAACTGAATTTTGAGGTTTCGAGATACTCTAAGAACGATTTAGAAGAGTTGGATTGTGTTGAAAGGACCAGCTTGAGGACAAGAAGGCCGAAGACTAACAGCTGTGTACTTGTGAAGTTGCAATTTCTGCAGATTCGTCCGTTTGTGTGAGCATGCAAAGGAATTTGATATATCTCTGTTGAGATTTTAGACGTAAGGACGTATGTGACTAGACCTTTTGGGAGATAGTAGTGATCAGAAAGATGTACGAAAGATGTTTGTTGGTGGTTCAGGGTTACTAGTTTCTAATAGATGGGAGGTGATTGTCTTTTTACGGTTTCGATGTACCTTTTCGACATGGTTTGGCTTGTAGAGCACAAAGCTAGGATATACATTGAGACAAAGAGAGAGTTGCCTTAAAGTTGCAGATTTCTGTGAGACTGTAGTAGTAGGTGAGGATGTGAACTTCTTTTTGAATGATTGGTCCAACTTTAGAGGTCAAGGATTGGTTGAGTTTAGTCAACATGCTTACTTAGCAATTGTGGTGGATTTGATTTTGAATGAAGATTAAATCACAGAATGTTATAATAGTTGTGTTTTCTTTTCCTAGAAGTGTTCGAAAGAATTGCCGGTTTACCTCTTGTTAGAGGAGAAGAGTTTGTTATTGAGACCGTTTTCGAGGTTGCTACTGTTTTGTTTGTTCTGTAACTTATGAATCCCGGAAGAATTGAGAATGTTGAAGAATTAACTTCGAGACTTGTTAGACCTTAGATTCATTAGGCCTAGTGCATCATCTCAGAGTTCTACAGTGTAATTTGTGAAGAAGGAAGAGTGACAGTACGAGGATGTGTTTAGATTTCAGATAGTTGGAACAAGTGACAACGAATAATTAGTATCAGTTTCTGAGTGTCAGTGATTTGTTGATCAGTTAGTGTGTGCTTCAGTCTTTTCGAAGATTAATTCGAGATCCGATTACTACCAGTTGGAAGTGAGAGAAGTTGAAGTATTGAAGACAACTTTTGAGGCAAGATGTGACCGTTTTGAGTTCCGAGTTATGCTGTTTTGTTGGACTAGTGTGTTGGTTACTTTTATAGAGATGTTGAACAGAATATTTTCCTAAGCTTCTTGATCAGTTTGTAGTAGTTCTCATAGATGATACATGAGTATATTCAAGTACCGAAGAAGACCATGACAAGCTTTAGAGTTAGTATTGTAGATTCTATTAGAGAATCAGTTGTATGCCAAGTTGAGCCAACGTGAACTCCGAGTTAATGAAGATGTTCTCCTAGGACATGTAGATCAGCCGAGTGTGCTAGAGTAAATCCCTAGCAGGCAAAAGACGATATGAGTTGGAAGAAATTGAAGACTGTGACAGATATCTATAGTTCCTAGGTCTAGCATTGTTACTTTCAGAGAATTATAAATAGTCTTTTGAAGATAGTTGCTCCTTTGACAAGTTACTACTAGAGAATGTTTAGTTGTGTGGTTAAATGCGAGACAATGAGCCCTTGAGAAACTGAAATAAGCCTTGAAGAGAACTTCGACCTTGAATCAGCTTATATCAGAGAAGGAGTTTGTGAACCATAGTGATTCGTTATACGTAGGGTTAGGTTGTGTGCTTATGCAAGACAGAAGATTTGTGGCTTGATCATCAAGATAGTTGAAAGACCGTGAGAAGAGTTATCCGATATGAGACATAGAGTTAATTACAGTTGTATTTGCTTCGAAGACTTAGAGACAAAGCTTGTATAGTAAGAAATGCACAGTGTGTACGTACATATTATCAGAACTTGAATTGTTAGACAACTTAGGAAGGGTTGAAACTTAAACATCATAAAGTGTTAGAACTGCTTGAAGACTGTAATATCAAGACTGAGTACCATCCGAAGATAGTCAACGTAGTAACCGATGTTCCGAGTTGTAATTGTTGTTAGATTAGTAGCTGAGTTGCGAGTTGTATTTGCCGAATTCAGTTACCGAATGCCAGTATTCTTGTGGTCGCGTTTTATGTTGAACCTACATTGGGTAAGAATGTTTGAGGAGAAACAGTTGCAAGACAGATTCTTGGCACCTGACGTGCGAGGCATAGTAAAAGGAAGACCTTCAGAATAAAGTTTCAGAGATGATAGAGTTTTGCATTTCAGAGACAGAATAGTTGTACCTATGGACATAGTGTTTTGAGACGTATTGTGTTGGCCGAAGCATACGGCAGTTCATTTGTATTGCATCTGAGTTATATGAAGACGTATTGTGGGTTGAAGACGAGTACTTCTGGATTGAGTTGATGAATAATGTGATTCAGTATGAGAGTAAGTGGGTAAATTGCCAGCGTGTTAAGACCGAACGTCAGTTTTCTTCTAGTTTGTTACATCCGTGGAAGGTTCTTAATGGGAGTGAGTAATAGAGGTTCGAGATTTTAGCTAGAATAAGTTTCGAAGACGTTTGTATAGTGTTGGGTTTCCTGTTGAAGACAGAGGGTCAGTCAGAGAAAGTTATGAGTCAAGTGTTCAAACAGTGGGGTAAGAGATTGTGAATCGGGCTAGTTCAGTTGTTTATTTGTTGCGGTTACCACTAGAGTTAGAAAGGGGGTTTGTGATGTGATTTGTGTATCTGTGATTCAGGAATGTGAGTCAGATCGGGGTCGTGCTATGTTTGTTGAAGAGATTGAGTTGAGTTTGAAAATTGCGTACAACGAAGAATCAGCTGAGATCTTAGCATCTGATATCTATTGATGTGTGGTAAGTCCACCGAGATTGGTTAGTGTGTTGTGGTGTGAAAGAAAGTGGGTTCATGTCCGATAAATTTTGGGGACGAAATTTCCTTAAGTGGGGGAGAGTTGTAACACCCGGGTTTAGGGGTCGGGTGAAAATAATATTTTAATATTATTTTGGGTTCGGTTTTAAAATTTAGATAATAAAAATATTTTCGCGGGCCTCAGGATTTCAAAATATTTACAACTATGTTGGGCCTATCTCTTGGGTCCAAAATCCATGGACTTTAAGAGATATGAGTTTTGGACTTTCATTAAGGGCATTGTGGTAAACATTGTTTTGGGGTGAATTTAAAATAAAGCAAAAGATAAGCATGTGCTCATCTTCATCCTCCTCCCCATTTCCCATTTCTAACGTGAAAAGAGAGCTTCTCTTCACCTCACTCTTCCACCTCCTTTCTTTCTCATCCTTTGAGCTTTTTGAAAGGTAAATATAGTTTTGACTTGGCCTTGCTATCCTCTACATTTTAGTATTTTTAGATTTCACAAAAACCATGTATTTTGCATTTGGGTTTTTCAAAGCTTTAAGCTAAAGGTTAAGGCTTTATGGGATTTTACTAAAGCTTTTGATTTGTTATTGTTAGATATGTTATTCATGAATCAAATGGTCCAATATATATAATTTTTAGAGTGTTTTAAATGAATTCCCGAATTTGGGTATAAATGGGGTTTTTGGAGGGTTTTGGGTGAGTTTTGGGGGTTGTTTTAGGTGGGAATTGATAGCCCAATGGTAGTACTATGGTTAGGGGTTGATTTGGGATCATTTGTGGGTGCAATGGGTGTTGGGAACATGGATTTTGGAAGGGGTATTGGGGCTGTCCGAGATTGCAAAGTATGGGGTTTGGTCATGGCTTGCAACATTTTAAATTGTGATTGAATTGTATTCCGGGTTGGTCTTTTGATGTTGGGCTGATTTGGAATTGTTTGAAATGTGTTTGAGGTTGTTTAGAAGCGGGAATTTGTGTTGGAGAAGCTTCGGGAAGAAATCCGAAAATTTGAGGGAGGTTGTTTGCTTGGCTTGGAGCTTGGAAGCTTAGGTGAGTGGTTAAATATTTTTAAAATGGTTTTGAGTATTTGGTTCAAGCATGTGAACCTAGGATGGGCTTGGTAAACCCACCTAGAGTTGGGATTAGAGTGGTAGCCTAACCCCAAGCTTTGATTAGAGACTTTGGTTGCACTCTTTAATGCTTGTATGTGCCTCGTGTTAAATTGTGATGATGTTGATTATGTATATGTTGTATACATGTATGTTGAGGCATGTTTGATGCATTGTTATATGCATGTGGATGATAGATATGATATGGTTATACACATGTGTAAAATATGATGTGATATGGTTGTTAATGATGTACATGTGGTGTTGACGTGTGAAATGATATTATGAGGTGTTTGTATGATCCGAGGATCATGGTGAGTACATGCTAGGCATGGAAATGTGGTTTGTGCATGACGGTGAGTCATGGTGAGTACGTGCTAAGCACGGAAGTTATTATGAAATGGTATTGTGAAATATTATTGAAATGTGTAGTATTGGCACTAGTATGCTTGAGTACAAATGATCGATCATTAGGATGTTAGTGTGCACACATGAGTCTAAATTCGCGCGTGGCTTGGTGGCGTTGAGTCACCAAGGAGGAGTACGGGTACGCCCGGAAATTGTATTTATATTAGTCGATGATGAGTGGAATCCCATCGACGGGGCGTGAGGATGAGTGGAATCCCCTCCGCGTGAAACGGGGCGTGAGGATGAGTGGAATCCCCTCCGCGTGAAACGGGGCGTGAGGATGAGTGGAATCCCCTCTGCGTGAAACGAGGCATGAGGATGAGTGGAATCCCCTCCGCATGAACGGTGATGAGTGTAATCCCACCGTTAGGTAATGGTTGTGTTGTTGGATGTGAGTTCCAACGGTTATCCGCGTATTCGAGTCATAGCTAGGTGCCAATACGGATTGTAGTTTATGTTGCCAATATGTGATTAATTGTGAGCCGATGTGATTTGGGATGTGTTGCTAACATGGTTTAATATATGTGATTTCATGTGTTGTGGATTTAAACATGTTGAGCATGACATGATATTGATTATATGTTCATGCATCATTTAGAATTATGGCTCGTATGGATCAGAGGTAAGAACATGCATTTTATCTTGGTTGTAGCTCGTGCTTGGACCCTGTATTGTCGAGGTTTGTTTTTAAGAGCTTACCCTCACTAAGCTTTTATGCTTACGCTCTCTTTTGTTCGACAATGCAGATCAATAGCTTGAGGGTGGCAAGGGCAAGGAAGGGTATCCAAGTGTTGCTAATGGTTAGCTCAATGTATGAACCTTAAATGTTAGAATGTAATAGTTAAGCAATGGGATAGGTATTGTTGATTTGAGTTTGATGTATGTCTATGGTTGACTTGGTTTGTAAGCATGATATATCTTGCCAAATGCTAGTATGATGGATGTCTTATGAATGCTTAAGTTGCTTGAATGGCATGTAAACTTATTTGAGATGTATAATGCTTATTGGTTCTTTTTAATGTCTTCAAGCATGCTTGTATGAAAGGCTCTTAATGTGTAATTTGCTATGTATGAAAGATTGTCTAAATCCATGCTTGTATGTGTTTGAGTATGTTAAATCTAGGATGTATGCCTCTAGACTTTGTTTGATGGTTTTGTGTGCCTTTAGGGGTCCTATGGGACCTTCATACTTGTTGAAATACCCTTAACTCTGAATTTCAAAAGGCTGCAGACAGCTCGCGTTTCGAAACGGGCTGGGTCGTTTCGGAACGGGTAAGGCTTCAGGGACCCCGTATCGGAACGCGTTTCGATACGGTATGGCCTTTGAAACCCCTGTTCCGATACGCGTTTCAGAACTTTTTGGCTACTGGAATTCTGAGAAATTCACGAGATGAAGGTGTATCAAAACGGGTATAAGGGTTTCGAAACGGTCAAAATCTCGTTGACCACGAGAAATTGACCGTTGAGGGCGTTTCGGAACGGTTGACCACCGTTTCGATACGGCCCCTTGTAAAGGCTCTGGGATAGTTGACCTGGTCAAGGCGTTTCGATACGCCTCAAGGGTGTTTCGAAACGGCTTGTTTAAAAGATTAAAAGTGGGCTGTTTAATTGCTATTTTGGGTTCGAATGTTTGTCTCATGTATTTTATTCCGCTGCTTGATCACATAGGACTTAAATGAACTTTTGGAAAAGATTAAGTAAAAAGAAAAAAATAGGGTTGCTAACCGAGAGGGGAACCTTAACGGGTTTCGCTTCGGTTTTCCTCGTGTGACCCACTCGGACCGGTCATCCGGCCAGACCGGGACGAAGGGGTTACATGTTTGCTTTGAAGATTTGGAGGCACTATTTGTACGGTGAGAAATGCACAGTGTACACCGATCACAAGAGTTTGAAATACATTATGACTCAGCGAGATTTGAATCTCAGACAGCGTAGGTGGTTAGAGTTGCTAAAAGACTATGATCTCACTATTGAGTACCATCCGGGTAAGGCCAATGTAGTGGCCGATGCATTGAGTAGGAAGATGGTCGTGGACTTGAGAGCTATGTTTGCTAGATTGAGTTTGTCAGGAGATGGTGGCTTGATAGCCGAGCTTCAGGTTCGACCTACTCTAGGTCAGTTGATCCGAGAGAAACAGCTCTTAGATAGATCTTTGGCACCTCACGTGCAAGATATAGCCGAGGGTAGATCTTCAGACTACAGTTTCAGTACCGATGGGGTTTTGTGTTTCAAGGATAGGATAGTTGTGCCAGAGGACAGTGACTTGAGACGTATGATCTTGACTAAAGCCCACAGTAGTCCGTTGGCTATGCATCCTGGAAGTACGAAGATGTACCGTGACTTGAAGAATGAGTACTTTTGGGTTGGTTTGAAGAGAGATGTAGCCGACTTTGTGAGTAAATGCTTAGTGTGGCAGAGAGTGAAGGCGGAACATCAGGTTCCCTCAGGTTTGTTACAGTCGTTGAGAATTCCGGAATGGAAATGGGAGAACATCATCATGGATTTTGTTTCGGGTTTGCCTTTGACTCCTACGAAGAAGAACTCAGTTTGGGTGATAGTAGATCGTTTTACGAAGTGTGCTCACTTCTTGGCAGTCAACACTACTTACACTTTAGATAGATTGGCCGATTTGTATATTGGTGAGATTGTCAGACTGTATGGTGTGCCGAAGTCCATTGTGTCAGATAGAGATCCGCGGTTTACTTCTAGATTTTGGGAGTGTCTGCATACAGCTTTGGGTACCCGTTTGAACTTCAGCACTTCTTATCATCCTCAGTCAGATGGTTAGTCAGAGAGAGTTATTCAGATCTTAGAGGATATGTTGCGTTGTTGTATCATTGACTTTCAGGGTACTTGGGAGAAGCATTTGCCTCTAGTAGAGTTTGCGTACAATAATAGCTTTCAGTCGAGCATTCAGATGGCTCCGTATGAGGCCTTGTATGGCCGAAAGTGTAGGACTCCAGTTTGTTGGGCCGAAGTGGGACAGAAATTGTTACCTATGCCGGATTTGCTCAAAGGGACAACAGACAAGGTAAAATTGATTTGTGATCGTTTGAAGGCTGCTTCGGATAGGCAGAAGTCCTATGCCGATTTGAAGAGGAAGGAAGTTGAGTTCTCAGTGGGTGAGAAGGTGTTCTTGAAAGTGTCTCCGTGGAAGAAAGTGATGAGATTTGGCCGAAAGGGGAAGTTGAGTCCGAGGTACATAAGACCGTATGAGATTGTGAAGAGGGTTGGTCCGGTTGCTTATCAGTTGCGTTTGCCATCCGAGCTAGAGAAGATACACGATGTGTTCCATGTTTTGATGCTTCGTAAGTATAGGTCCGATCCATCACATGTTATGCCCATAGAGGAGATCGAATTGAATCCGGATTTGACTTATGAAGAAGAGCCCGTTGAGATCTTAGCTTCTGACAATAAGGTGTTGAGGGGTAGATCGATTGAGTTAGTAAAGGTGCGGTGGCAACGTAGAGGTGTGGACGAGGCGACTTGGGAGAGGAAGGAGGATATGGAAAAGCAGTTTCCGTATCTCTTTCAGACAGGTAATTTCGGGGACGAAATTCCTTAAGTGGGAGAGAGTTGTAACGCCCGTGTTTTGGGGTTAGGAGTTAGTCGGGTTTATAATTCGAGTCAATAAAAATTTAATTAAAACAATTCAACCTAAATTGTGATGTAATTGAGCTTTAGTAAAAGGGGAGGGACTCATGTTGTAATTTTACCCAAATGTTTTGAAAAGCAAGACCACTTTTAATTAAAAGTTGTCTTCCTCCCCCTTTATCCCCATTCCAACGTTAAACACCCAAACCCCTCTTCAAAACTCTTCCAAACCTAAAACACTATTCCATTGGCTTTCAACTTCAATCCAAGGTCTTTTTGAAAGAAGCAAGAGGGATCGTCGAAGAAGCTTTGGGACCAAATCCGGGTTCGTAGGAGGATTGTTTCGATTGCTAAGGAAGGGCGGTGAGTGGTTTCAAACTTGTTTTAAAGTTTGGTTCGAGTGTGTGTAGAGTGTGTGTATGGAATGTGCTTGGTAGGCCATTTCTTTATTTCAAGTTGTTAATTTTAGCCTTTGACTTCATTACATGATATGGTGTATTTGCCTATCTATGCTCTTGTGTATTGTGGATAATTTGGTGCATGTATATCATGAAATGTATATATACGTGATGAGCATGGAATGTGGTTTATGATATATGATGTGGTTTTGATAATTGGCACTAAATAAATTACCGGTTGTAAATGATCGATCATTAGGATTAGTGTGCACACAAATTGAGTCAAAACGTACGTGGCCTTGATGGCGTTAAGTCATCAAGGAGGAGTACGGTGATGTAATATTCCACCGGAAGCTTTTATATATTTATAAGGGATGATGAGTGGAATCCCATCCGTAGGGCATGTGGCGATGAGTGGAATCCCGCACATGCAAGGTCCGGTGATGAGTGTAATCCCACCGAGGTAAAGTGTTGTTGAGATTTAAATCCGCACAATCGGGGTAATTTAAAAGTGGCCAATTAACTTGTTCATATATTGTGATATATGATGTTGATATTGATGCTTGATGCTTAGTATGATGTAATATACCATATTATGCCACTTGAAAGACTAGCTAGGTCTACTTGTGAAATTGCCTATGCATGTTCGATTTGAGGTTTAGGGATTACATGCTTGAACCCTGCGTTGTTGTTGTTTTCGTTTTAGAGCACCCTCACTAAGCTTATAGCTTACGCTCTCAATGTTCAATAATACAGATAATTAGTGTGGTGTTAGCTCGAGGCAAGGCAAGAAGGGCTTTCCAAGTTTGAGGCTCAAGTACGGTTATCAATTTTGTATTAGTTAGCAATGTGGCAAGGGTTTTTGTATGAGCTATGTTCGACTCATGTATGTTGATGATTTGTTTTGGCCATGGTTGTAAAGCATGTTATGCTATGATGTATGCTTGTGTGTGGTGGCATGTCTTTAGACGTTTAGGTTGCCTTGATGTGGGTGCAAACCTCAAATGCTTATCTTGTGCCTCTTAAGGCTTTTGAGTTCCATGTATGACTTTAAATGCTAAATTGTCTTTTGTTAGAATGCCATGTATGGATGCCTTGTTCCTTGTTGAATGCTTATGTTGCTTGAATGGTTTGTGCATCACCTTGTGTTGAAATGTGCCCTTGGGTTCAAGTTAAAGCATGCTTATACGTTTGGTTTGCCATAGGATGTATGCTAGTGTGCTGGTTGAGGTTCTAGAATGATTTAGAGGTACTCTTGTGCCTTAAATCAGCTGGAACCTATAATTTCGTAGCAGGGGTATCGATACGGTTGGTCCCGTATTGATACGACCTTCTTGTTTCAGGCCCCGCATTCCAATACGTGAGGGGGCATATCGATACCTTTTTGGACACTGAAGTTACTGTCCACTTTGGGATCGAAACGGGTCTCTGGCGTATCGATACGGATATCTTAGCGCTGACCGTGAGAAGTCAACCATTGGAGAGGGTATCGATACACTCCTTGGGTGTATCGAAACGGTCTCCACGGGTTGACCCTGACCAGTTGACCAGGTCAAAGGGGTATCGATACACCCCTTAAGAGTATCGATACCGCCTGCAGTTTAAGTTTAAAATTGGGCTGTTTAATGTTGTCATGGTTTTGTTCGATTGTCTCGTGTATGTTGTTCCGCTGTTTGATCACTTAGGATCTAATACTCTTCTAGACAAGATTAAAATGAAAGAAAAAAAATAGGGTTGCTAACCGAGGGGGAACCTTAACGGGTTTCGCTTCGGTTTTCCCCGTGTGGCCCACTCGGACCGGTCATCCGGCCAGACCGGGACGAGGGGGTTACAGAAAGAGGTGGACAATTTTGAAGGGATGGTAATTAACACGAAGGGACGATAAACGACGGTAAAAAACAGTCGAAAATGTGATCAAATAATGAAGAAATCGAAGAGGTTCAAAGAGAGGGATAAAAAATTTTTGCCCCTTTTTGGTGCCTTTATATATGTCCCAACATTAAAAAATTAAATTTTAAGCCCTAACCCTAAATTCAAAATCATAAATCTTGCCCTCTATAGCCTAAAAAATATACCTTACCCTAAATTCTCTAAACCAAACTATAAAACTTAACCTTAAACCCTAAATCTTAAACAATAGACCTAATTTTAAGTGTAAAGACATAAATAAAGGCACCAAAAGAATACAAAAAAAATTTCAGAGAGAGAAAAGGAAAAGATTCTGTAGGTTCAGAAAATATAGCTTATATACTCAACGAAATAGAGAAATCGCAACATCTGTCTTCCCAATTTCCACCCGCATTCAGGTCAATCCCAATTCCCAATGTCCAAATTCTTTATTAAACCGTTAAATTCATCTTTTAATCAATCTAGTCCCAAGATTAACGACTAAAATTTTAACCCCAAATAGGGATATTACAAAACTTTTGGAAGTTCAGAAAAAGAAACATATACTTTTTGGTTTAACCACCGATAACCAACTCTTTAGCCGATTAATCTAAATTGGATTTTGCAGAAGCTCAATATGGAGTGGCACTCTTAATCCAATTTTCTCCATTCACAACACTATGATTCAGACCTTTAACCTTGCTTAAGGGGACCTAAGGCCTCATCCAGCTAGAAAAATATACACAACAATAAATATTTTATCATTTGATCCGGATAATGTTGGGGCATGCCCATGTGAAAATTAAATTATAGGCAAATGGTGCCACTGGCACATGCAACGGTAATTCATATTGTAGATTTTTTTTTTCACAAAACAAAAAGTTAGATAAAACCTCCAACGAGGTACCTTACAACACGAAATGCCACTCAACTTAACCACGTCTTAATCGAAAAAAACAAAAAACAATAACATCAATCACCTAACGTAAACTTAGAGACAGTTTTCCAACCTAATCCAACAGGAACATAACAATGCCATATAAAGTACAATGAGGAATAGGTAGCAACAGCTGACTTTGCATAGGGACGATCTTCTAACTACTGAGCACATGGTGGATGGTAAGCAATTGGAATCAAGTGCAGATCTTTTCTTCTTCTAACAGTAACGCCAAAAGCCTCAGACATTTCCGACATTGCCCATTCAGCTGTAGTTGAAGATGTCTCGGTTCCAGCCAAGATCATGTCCTGAAAAGCACTTCTACTTTGTTAAATCCCAATGATCTTAAACTTGAAGGTAATTGATCTAGTACCATGGATTATACATACACATTAATAAATACACAAAGAAGATACAACCAAGTACTAACCAGGATAACAGCTTTGATGTTGTCATTCTTCAAGGGAAATTCAAGGCCTCCATGATCCTGAAGATTCAATAGAACATCAACTATATCATCTGTCACGTCATCACTAGTCTTTTGATTCGCATTGCCAGCTCTGTGTTCTTCAATGATTCTTTCAAGCATCGCGTCTAAATCACGGTGAAACCTCTCCAGTTTGGCTCTCATCCCACTGATCTTGGAAAGAAATTTGATGGAAGGAAACAGATCTGTGATACTAAAACCACCTCCAAGTTCAAAAAGTTTCCTCGGTATTGAAAGGAATGTTTCGTGATTCTTGCATCTTCCGCCGATAGCAGTCCTTAAAGTGATGTTATATGATAAATTGCATAATATTTGTCCAAGGTTGATTTCCATTCCTGTACTAGAAAAGATGGATCTAACCAAACTTGATACCTGCTCTTCTCTGATGGATCGAAATGACTGTACACGTTTCATGCTTAACAGCTCCAATGTGCAAACTTTTCGAAGCTGTCTCCAGTAACTTCCATATGGCGCAAAAGCAATATCTGAAAAATTATACATGATAATTTCTGCAGCAAGGAGATAGGGCCTGTTAGCAAAACTGATGTCATGTGTTTTCATAACTTGTTTAGCAACCTCTGGAGATGAAACAACAACGTGTGATAATTCACCAAGTTGAAGGTGCATCAGGGAACCATGCCTCTTGGCTAATTCCGTCAAGCGCCGATGAGGAAGAGAAGAAACTAAATGGTGCAAGTGGCCAATAATAGGTATCTTCCATGGTGCAGGAGGTAGATTCTTGGGAGAGCCCCTCCTCCATAGCTTAAACACCATGAAAATGAAAACAAGGAAGGTAAAGGACAAAGGGAGAAACTTGAACTGGTTATCCATATTAAAACAAAGCATGGCTAGAGGAAAAACTTTTGATGAAATTTTATGGAGTAGGTAGAATCTTGATACAAGACTGACATTTTGCATTATTTCTTTCATATAATTGTATGGTTGCTTTTGATAATTTTTTTTAATAAATCTTAATTCTAATCCTAACCCTACCTAACGGAGGGGAAGGGCTCTAAGAAAAGAAATATGTGTTCTTAATGGGTCTAGAACTCATGATCTAAGAAAATACGAGAGTACAAATATGAATACAATTTTTTGACCCATTCTCAGTGCTCCTATTTGTACCTTGTACCAAAAATTTAAGTTTAGTGTTAAAGCTTAATATTAGGATTTATGATAAGAGTTTAGGAAACTTGAATTTTTTTTGATTTAGAGTTAAAAAAAACATTAATGTTAGGGTTTAATATTATTTAGGGTAAACTACTGCAGAAGTCACTTATGTTTATACTAAGTACAGAGTTAGTCCCCAAATTTGAAAAATGACCAATAAGGTCCGAAACGTTTTCGGGACGTAAACTTCTAGTCACTCAGCCGTTAAATCTAAACGGAAGGGTAATCTGACACAATAAAAAAATGATAAATTACTTGAATAGTCCCTAAACCATTACTTAACTTGTATTTTAACCACTGAAATAAAAATAATTTATATAATTTCACATTTAATCCTCTATATTTACAATTTTTTTATTTCTTCTTCAAACATCTTAAACTTGTTTCCACCGTCTTCTTCAAACATGAAAAGTGAACCTGTTAGTGGATTCCTACAGAAATCCAAACTTCTACTCCCATAGCCTAATGACATAGCTTTTTCACGGGAGTTAGTTTATGTTTGAAAGAAAAAAATGGTATTACAATACATAGGTGCTGCAGTTGAAGTAAAGAGTTAGGAATATGTTCATTTTTTTAATTTTAATTTGTTGCTACACTTGCAGGTTATGATTAAAAATATGGAACACGTGGTTTCTATGGTTTTGAACTCCTTTCATGATTCCCATCCCCGTGTGAGGTGGGCAGCTATTAATGCAATCGGGCAATTGTCTACCGACCTGGGTCCAGATTTGTAGAACCAATATCACCAAAGAGTATTGCCAGCATTAGCTGGTGCTATGGATGATTTTCAGAATCCACGAGTACAGGTTAGTTAGAGTTATATAATTTTGCTTTCATGATTCTAGGTTATGCTTTTGAAAGTTAGTAAAGATTTGTTTAACATATTTGCTTTCATGATTCTTGAAAGATACAACAGAACTCGTATGTAAGTGTTGCTAGCATCTTCACAGATTAGCCTCTGAAATGGTGGATGTGTCTGCAAGACCCTCATAACTGATTATGAATTGAAACAATTCATTGGAAAGTCTATTCTACATAGATGTAATTGCTTGAAATATTTTATGGATAATAGAGAAAAATCACAGGTTCACTTTTCATGCTTGAAGAAGACGGTGGAAACAAGTTTAAGATGTTTGAAGAAGAAATAAAAAAATTGTAAATATAGAGGATTAAATGTGAAATTATATAAATTATTTTTATTTTAATGGTTAAAATACAAGTTAAGTAATGGTTTAGGGACTATTTAAGTAATTTATCATTTTTTATTGTGTCAGATCACCCTTCCGTTTAGATTTAACGGCTGAGTGACTAGAAGTTTACGTCCCGAAAACGTTTGAGACCTTACTGGTCATTTTTCAAATTTGGGGACTGACTCTGTACTTAGTATAAACATAGGTGACTTCTGCAATAGTTTACCCTATTATTTATGGATCTCTAATATAAAAAGGGAAAACTACACCGGTGGTCCCCAAACTATTACCATCTTCTTATTTTGGTCCCAAAACTATGTTTTTTTGGCAAAATCGTCCCTTCTGTTACATAGTAATCCTGTTTTGGTCTCCTTGTTAAAATCTAACGGAATTGCTGACGTGGAATTTTTTTATTTTTTTATTTTTTTTATTATTTTCTCTTTCCTATATATGTATTATTTAAAGTTTTTATTCAGACTGATGTGGTGGTGACACATGTCACCACCATAACAAAGTAAATAAATTAAATGTAGGGGGGAGCTGGGATTCAAACCCGCGTCCCCAGCATCCCCAAGTCAATGGGTTAACCATTAGGCTAAACTCTAATTATTGATGTGTTGGGTCCTCCCGTCGCTTCTGGTTTGATTCGTTCATCTGCATCTTACCTTGTTTTCTTGGAATCTCCGAATATTAGCCAAACAAGACAAAACCATACAAACTACTTTTAACTACAAGTACAACAAGACAGACTAAATACACCATTTTATGCGCACAATAACATTGATCCCACATGCATATGCATGAAGCACAAAAGCCATACAAACTACTCGGTGGACAAATTGATGGAAAATGAGAAAAATGAGGTTGCTAGATTTTTCTTATCTTATCCAAGCTTTGTTTCCTTCAATAGAAATGATAAGCAGAATCGATACTAGCATTTGATTCATGAAATATGGTTATTTTGTTCTGTACCGCTATTTATGTTTACCTTATCCTCAGGTGATTGTTGTTGATAACTACTTCACTGGATCAAAAGATAATCTTAGAAAGTGGATTGGTCATTCTAGTTTTGAGCTTATTCGTCATGGTATATTCGTTTTTTTTTTCAGGATCTCTTGATCTAAAAGCATTTCTTTTTCATTACTGTAAGGTCTAATATTGTGGTGAACCGCTATGTGTCAGAATGGGTCAAATTTAGTGTAGCTGCTCCATAGAAACCATGTTGGCTGCTGTTGTATCTTGTATTCTGCATTCTCTTTGCTCAACTGAAATGTATGGATTTTGGAGTAAAGAGTAAAGACCATTCGGATGATAGTATTACTATATTAGGGAAACAAATCTTGAGAATTTGCATTTATAAATTCTGAATCATCATTCACATTGCTTCTACGGGAAAGTATTGCAAAACAAAGTGGTTCAAAGGGAAACATAACGATTGCATTCTGCTACATTGGTCAAAATGATAGGCAATGGAGATTCCAAGAAAACAGGGTAAGATGCAGATGAAGGAACCAAACCAGAAGCGACGGGAGGGGCCGACACATCAATAATTGAAGGTTCATTTGATTGATTTAAATGTAATTTGTGCTAAAATACATCAATAATTGGAGTTTAGTCCAATGGTTAACCAATTGGCTTAGAGATGCTAGGGACGCAGGTTCAAATCCTAGCTCCCCCTCTACATTTAATTTATTTGCATTGTCATTAGTCTGAATAAAAAATTTAAATAATACATATATAGGAGAGAGAAAATAATAAAAAATAAGAAAAATTCCTCAGCAATTCCGTTAGATTTTAACGACGGGGACCAAAACATGAGAACTATGTAACAGAAGGGACGATTTTGTCAAAAAAAAAACATAGTTTTGGGACCAAAATAGGAAGACGATAATAGTTTGGGGACCACCGGTGTAGTTTTCTTTATAAAAAACATTAATTTTCGATTTGACACTCATTTTTCAGATTTGTCTGATGAGTTCCCACGTGTTTTTATATTCAATGGGTTTTTTTAATGAAACTCGTTTAATTTTAACATCCAAAAATAATAAAAATAATAATATTTTACGGAATCGAGAATTAATATTATTTAGGTGTTAGATCTATAAATAATATTAAAAAATGAAATTTATAGGTAAAAAGCTCATATTTTTTGATAAAAAAGGGAATATCACCACATGCCTCATTAAAAACCTCTCTAAACTTAGATGAAGAAAAAGAGTACACATGGTAATATTAAATACACAAACTTAACATATACGAAACTGAAAATAAACAAGCATGTCGCATGTTAAGACTAACAACCAAACAAACAAAGACATCCACAAAGCCTACGTGATTCCAGTCGCAATATTGCAATCAGCCTCCATAAGCGTAGCCAAAGCAACCAAGGGGGTATCAAACAAATTGATGGTCAAATCTGCATCCGCTACACCACGAGCAATTGCATCGACAACCTTATTGCCGACTCGACCAATATGCTGAAACCGTGGCGTCCAATTGCGTCGAGCAATCTCATCAATATGTTGTACCATACTCATCCAACCATTCGAAGCGTTCCTACTACTTAAGATATGTATAGCCTCCAACAGTCCGACTCCACAACTAGAGAGCGAATGTCGCGATCCCTAGCACATACCAATCCGACATAAATGGCCCAAAGTTCAGCCTCATGAATGGAACATACACCGATAAACTTGTAAAAACCCAAGACCCACATAACATGGTGTTAGTAATGCAAAAAGAAAGAATCCCACATTGATTGGGAAACTAACATGTGAAGGGTATTTATAGCCTTCTTCTTTCCCTCCATTGTTGAGTGATAGAGAACAAGGGCTAGTTTTGCGCATTGTCGTTGCCGTTCATCTCGGATTGTGGTAACATGTGTCCATGACACGTTCGCGCATGTTACTATTTTTTTGTGAAAATTCGTAAAGAATTTTTACAAAGGATAACATTTGTTTTAGCTTTTTCGAATTCTGTATTAATCAGAATCAAAACAGTCAGATTTTAATCTGAATATTGAGATTGTACCTGGACAGAATTACAGCTTAATTCAGCTGTTTAATTCTGCCAGTTACGGGCATAATTACATCTTTAAAACACAGTTATAATTGAGTTATAACAGGTGTTATAACAGCTGATTAATGATAATAATATACCATAATTCGGATTAATTATTATGGCTGTTGAAATAATGAATGGACGATTTTGTTATTCATTTTGAGCCTATAAATAACATGCTTTGCATGCTTCATTATCATCCAATTCTAGAAACAGAATTACATACACACTCTCCTAGCTTTCTTCCAGTTCTTCCATCATTGTCCACTTCAAGTTCGGGTGTACGATCTTTGAAGAGACTGTGTTAACCTCAGGGGACGTATTCGCCCATAGCAGCGATTACACACATCGGGGCAAATTTGTTTCTAAGGCAGTGGCAGCTTCCACCACACGGTTCAGCTTGTTCTTTAGTTTCTTGATTTTTTCCAGTCAGTGCTAACGCCCTGTTTTGCAGATTATTTTTCCAACACATGGCAATCCCGGATAACCCCGCCACACTATGAACTACCATCAGAGGCTCTCCTTGCACCATCCACATTGAGCTTATGCCAACCCGACAACGGCAATGACCATAAAATCGACCCCGACGCCACATTCCGCGCATGAGGGACTGACAGAACCAAATCGGCCGCCTGCAGTGTCATCTCTTGCAACTGGTTACTTCGCTCAAGAATATGGCTCGTATCCTCCATTGGCGAGTCGAAAACAATGTCATTGCTTTGCAGCCATAGATTCTACAAGATTGCCCCAAAGAGGAGATCCTAGTCACTCTTATTCGCAACAAATGGTGGCGACGATGATAGGTTCACCTCGATCCACTCCAAAATATCTAACGTGAGAAACTCGGTAAATTTTCAGGCTTAATAAGACCAACCCAAATCATAAAAGTCGCAGGACAATGACGTAATACATGATCAACATCTTCTACAGTTGCATGACACACCAGACAACTACTATTCGACGCAAATGACACCGTACCCGTTCTCCATTAGTCATTAACTTAGACTTACATGCCAGCCACAAGAAAGATTTAATTCTCGGCAGCCCCTATACTTATTTATCAAATTCCACACATCATTGCTTGTCGAGTGTGTCAGCTCACTCTTTGATTCATAAGCAGACCGCACCGTAAATCTTCGATCTGAATTCTTGTCCCAACCTACCATATCCTTGGAGAGCCAAGGCGCGGGGCACTTGACAGCTGCTAGCCGAAGCAGTACTGACAACAGCAACAAATCTTGGAACCTAGGCCAATCCCAATCTCCACATGGGTCCACCATTGCGGCAACAAAATCATCACCAATAGTTGACATCTAGTTCGGTGAGACAAAAGCATGGAGAGGCCCTATATCACTAAGCCATGCATCATGCCAAAACTTAATAGACGTTCCATCTCCAACGGACCACACAATTCGAGACTGAATATCATTCCACACCACACTAAGCCCCTTCCAAAGACGTGAAACATTCCTATTGCGTAACATATCCGGGATCCTCTCACGACACTTATATTTAGCTCAAAGAAATCGTACCCACAAGGCATCATGATGAGTGACCAAGTTAAATCTCAGTTTCATAATAAAAATCTTCATTCATAATCTCCAATTTTCAGAAACCAAGCCCTCCTTGCGCAACAGGCCGACAAACCTCATCCCACCGTACTAAATAGACGCCCTTACCATCATCGGAGAAGCCCTACACAAATTTCCAAATAATACGCTCTATAGCCAAGCATGTCTACTTAGGTAGAATCGTCGTTTGCATAGTAAATGTGGGAATAGCCAATAAGACGGCCTTAGCAAGTGTAATACGACCGGCCAGCGACAGAGTTTTTGCCTTTCACCTAGATAATTTATTCTGAACCATAGAGACTAAATACTTATATGAGTCCGAAGTAACACGACGTTGAAGAAGTGGAACACCCAAGTAACGACCTAGATCTGTAACCTCTTTGAAACCGAAAACAAAACTGATATGATTACGAAGGTGAGTAGCAACATTTTTAGAGAAGAAAATAGTCATCTTATCAACACTGACTCTATTCCCAAATACACCACAAAATGAAACCAATACCGAACGAATTATTTCTAACTGTTCCAAAGAAGCCTCTGCAAAAATTATCATATTGTTTGCAAAGAAAAAGTGAGAAATACCCGAGGCCAATTTAGACGTACGAAAAGGCTTCCATCTACCAGCAGAAATCTCCACCTGAATTGCTTGAGCCAATCTCTCCATGCAAAGCATAAAAAGATATGGGGAAAGGGGGTCCCCTGACAAATACCTCGTGAAGGCTGGAACGAATCAGTCATAGAACTGTTCCATAGGACTTGTGTAGAGACAATAGACACACAAAACATAATGAGTTTGCGGAGCGAAGCTGGAATCCTAATATCAACATAATATCAACAAGAGTGTCCTTTAAAAATCCCCATTCAAGTTTATTATACGCCTTTTCCAGGTCAATTTTAATAGCCATCAAACCTTTTTTTTTTATCTTTTTTCCTTTTCATCGTATGAATAACATCCTGAGTAAAATAACAAGCTTAACCATGGAGAATCCTTTTCTTTTTTAACACTGTCATGTTCACATGCCTTAATTGATGGGATTTGATTTAAATATTTATACAAGAGATTTAAAATAAAAAAATATACATAATCTCTTCCACCCTAGAATACCTGATCTATTTCTTGTTTAGAAAAATACCCAAAAGATCAGTAGAATCTGATCTTGGGGCGGTATAGTTTTCTTTTAATGAAATGGGCATGAGAATATGAATAATGAACCAGATAGACTTGCGGTGTTCGAAGGTATGATAAGTTCTCAAATGTGACATATTTCATTTGCTATTTTTCTAGTTATTAGGACTTCTTGCTGCTTAATACATGTTGTTTTTGTTATATTTTGTGCAGGAACCCAATTCTGGAAATAGCAGTGAAAATGGGGCATTTATGCAGTTTTTATTATAATTCTGTCATAATTGGCATCATGGGCACGACACCGGGCATGACGCGTCTGACGTGGCAGTGACGTGGTGACTTCTAAAAGCTTCTAGAACGTTCTGAGAGATCTTGTCAGCATATCCGTTTAGATTTCCTGCATTTAAATTTCAAAACATTTGAATTGTTTTATCTTTTGTTTATTATTTTAAATTATCTCATCACCTTATCTTTGTAAATCTAAGCCTATAAATACCACCCCTTGGTAAAGGCTTAGATCATCAATCATTTTAGTGATCATCTTCTAGCTTTTGAGTTTTTTTATCTTTGTAAACATTTTCAGTTTTAATCCAAGTTCTTTCCTTTTATTTTCTTTGTTTCGTTTATTTTATGTTATTTAATTATTTTTCTAAAACCAAGTTAAGCATGATAATCAATATCATGCTTAGCTAAATCTTTAAAGCCAAGAACCAGCCAAGTCAATTCGATTCGTGAGAATTGAGCTTGCTTAAATTCTTTTGGGAAATCATTTTTATCTTTCTGGTTAGATAGTTTGGCAATCGGCCTTACTAAAAGTTTTTAACCGTTTTTCAAATCAAAAAGAGCCCGTTGGTCTGAAATCGCTTAAAAACACAGTTGGGAGGAAGGATCGGCCTGTGGCAATTTCGACTTCCTATGAACACTCTTAGCGGCGGTCAGCTAAGGAAAGATAAAATCAGAAGCGATTCTTTTTAGACAATTTCTGAGTCGGGTTTTTCCTGTTTTTATTCTAAATAATTTAACGGCGATAGACGTGGTTGATTTATTTAAGAACCATCTTTCGAAGATAGACTTGGGAGGATTGGTTACTCGAGAGAGAAACAAGTTACGACGGGTTGGGCCTCGTAAACTGTAACCGACATGATCCCCGAAATAAAAATCTATTTCAGTGATCGAAAGAATTGAAGGAGCTGGTTCGAGGCTAATTTGTATACTTGGCTTTTCTTATTATTTTTAATTCTTGCATTTTATTTTATTACTTCACTCAAAATCATATCACCCCCTTTTTATTTCCTTGTTTTTACAGATATTCCTGGGAATTCAAATCTGACAAATTCAAGTCAAGAATCACGACTAATCTCCCTGTGGATCGACCCTCTTTCCCTATAACTACTTAATTTCCTTATTTTATTATTTGTCGAAAGAGGTTTACTTATTTATTTATTTTTGACTGGTTAAACAACGACTTGTCAAAAATTGGCGCCGTTGCTGGGGAGATTTACTTTTGGCAATTTTTGACTAATTTTGTTTTATTTTTATGACCAGGAAGAACCCGAGTACTTTAGCTCCATACAACCCAGAAATCGAAGCAAGCGCTCGTAGAACTCACGGCGAAACACTTCGACGAAAGAAACAACAACAAAGCACATGACAATCCGACCAGGAATCCACTTCCGAAACTACACAAGTCGAAGAACCTACACTAGAACCAGAACCGATGGCAGATCAAACGATTCGAGAGCTAAACGCAGCCCCTACTGTGCAACAACCCCTTTGTATCGCCTTTCCTCACAGCGATACCCCTTTCCAACTCAAAACGGGCCTAATTCACTTATTACCTACTTTTAATGGCATCCCTACTGAAAGCCCACATAAACACCCTGCCGAATTTCACATGGTGTGCAGCAGCATGAAACCACAAGGAGTTTCGGAGGATCAGATAAAACTAAGAGCATTTCCTTTTTCTTTAGCCGGAATGGCTAAAGAATGGTTATTTTATTTACCTCCGAATTCTATTAATACATGGGCTGATCTTTCTCGTGTTTTCCTTGATAGGTATTTCCCTACAGCAAAAGCGACTGAACTTAGGCGAAGCATTTTGGGTATCCAACAAACGCATGACGAGTCCTTATACGATTATTGGGAAAGATTCAAAAAGTTGTGCACGAGTTGTCCGCAACATAACTTTTCCGAGCAAACGCTCCTTCAATATTTCTATGAAGGAATGTTGCCGATGGATAAGAAAATGATATATGCAGCAAGCGGTGGAGCGCTTGTCAACTTGACCCCCGAAAATGCTCGAAATCTGATATCTACGATGGCGACGAATTCACAGCAATTTAATTCTGCAAGTGAACCCAACCGACGGGTTCACACAGTAAGCACAATTTCATTAGAGAATAAAATTGATAATTTGACTAATATTGTGCATTCACTTGTTTCAGGGGAGATAAGAGCTGCTAAGGTATGCGGAATATGCACTATGCCAGATCACGCAACCGACTTATGCCCATTGTTGCGGGATACATCTGGAGCCCAAGTTAACGTCATACACAACTTTCCCGGACCTCCCCAAAGACCCTATAACCCACATAGCAATACCTTCAATCCCGGTTGGAGAGATCACCCAAACTTGAGCTATGGTAATCAGAACCCGAATTACCAACCTAGGCAACAACCTCCCTACCAAAACAAAGCACCCTAAAAATCATCGCTTGAGTCTATTGTTGAGAGATTGGCAGTTTCGCAGGAAAAATTCCAAACCCAAACACAATCCCATCTCCAGCAAATCGACAAACAAATAAGCCAACTAGCTCAAGCCGTTAGCCGTCTAGAATCCCATGGGAAGTTACCATCACAAACTGAAACCAATCCAAGGGAAAATGTGAGCGCGATCACTCTGCGTAGTGGAACTGTGATAACGCCTAAACCGCCCAAGCAAACCGAGCAAAAATCCGACGAGCAAGGCAGCTCTTCGAAGGACCAGAACGAAAAATCTCCACCCACTGCAGGTAACTCTAAATCTAATATTTCTGTTTCTACTGACGAACCTATTCCTCCTTTTCCAGGTAGATTGACGAAACGAGATAAAAAGGAGGAAGAGAAGGAAATTTTGGATGTATTCAAGAAAGTGGAAATCAACATTCCACTTTTGGATGTTATTCGGAAGGTTCCTAAATACGCAATTTTTTTGAAAGATTATGCACAAACCGGAGGCGGTTGTCTGGGAATGAAAGAGTTAACCTTGGTGAGAACGTTTCGGCTATTCTTCAAAGACCATTGCCGCCAAAATACAAGGACCAAGGTATGTTTGCGATTCCCTGTAAAATTGGGAAAGTTGGGATTAAAAGAGCGATGTGCGATTTAGGCGCATCTATCAACGTCATGCCGTTAAGCGTTTACAACAAAATTTCGACTGAACCATTGAAAGAAACGCGAGTGACGGTTCAATTAGTCGATCGATCAGTCATCTACCCCGAGGGAGTACTAGAAAACGTGTTGGTACAGGTAAAAGATCTTATTTTCCCTGCTGATTTTTATATTATTGACATGGAAAATGATCGCAGCAATAACGGATCCGAAATCTTGCTTGGCCGACCTTTCCTATCAACCGCGCATACAAAGATTGATGTCCGCGACGACATCTTAACTATGGAATTTGATGGGGAAGTAGTTAAATTTGATATATATAAAGCTATGAAGTATCCTGATTCGGTCGCAAGTTTAAATTTCGTTGATATTATAGATCCGTTAGCTTATGATTTGATCGAAACTGATATGTGTTGTGACTTTTGTAGGGAATTCGCGGATCTCGACGAAGAAAATATAGGCGAAATCATTTCAACTCTTTTTTCCCTTTCTGAGTTTCGATTAATTCCAACTCGATCTAAACATTTTCCCTCAATTTTGCAGGAACCAAAGTCGAAGTTAGATCAATTTAATTATATATTTTTAGGCGACAACCAAACTTTGCCAAACATCATTTTTAGTAAGTTGTCGCTTCGGGAAGGAAGTAGAAGCTTAGTTGTTGTTTTGCGCACAAATAAAAAGATGAAGGAAGGCGTTAAAACAACAAGGGATGGACATCACGGTTCATTTAAAGACCTTTCTTTTGAAGAACCAAAAATTTAGCAAAGGTCGTCGAGCTAAACAACGTTAAATAAAGCGCTAAATGGGAGGCAACCCATTCTTTTTATTTTTGTTTATTTTAATTTCCTTTTTTTTTATATTTTAACCATTTCAATTGATCAAATGCTAGAATCTTTATTAGACATGAATGAGATACTTTTCAAATAAGGGCATAATTTTTCCAGAAAAATGCAAAAACAAAGAAAAAAGGAAAAACAGAATAAAAGGAAGCAATTGCTTCGAAGAAAAAAAAAGGAAAAACAGAATAAAAGGAAGTTATTGAGAATTTGAGCCATGTCCATAGCCATGTCCATAGCCATGTCCGTTATAATTGTGATAGTGCATATGATTTTTCTCTTTTCAGGCAATGCCGGATAAATAGTTGTGTCCATGTCCATAGCCATGATTAGGTGTCAACTGCAGGGATTCAAATAGCGGTCCTCTACTACAATAGTAGCCGTTATATAACGGTAGCACAATAGTGGTACTATATGAAACTATTATTGCGAAAAATAAGGGTCTGCAATAACATCTATTAAATCTGTTACCGTAATAGAATATTGCGACCGAAAACACAGCCGCAACTGCAATTTAAATCCTGGGTCAAGTTGTTGGTTTTGAATCACTTCCCTAATTTCATTTCCATCCACTTTTTAAAGTAATTTTAGGTAGGTGTTTTGTTTTCTAGTCCAAGGGCGTCTATAGTTTCAATTCAGGCTGCTCTCAAAAGATTTGGCCAACTCTTATTCATAATGCTTAACTTTAATTACCTGATTAAATCATGTGTCTGGAATTCTTTTTTCTTGGTTGGGACCTGAAATATAACCCTAATGGTGTATTGAGCAATAAGCCAATTAAGAAACTTTTGGAAGTTCAGAAAAATATATACACTTTAACAATAAATCTTTTATTGCCACTGGAACATCAACCTTGGTACAATTAGGAATAGAGACAGTCTTGTAACTACTGAACACATGGTGGATGGTAAGCAGTTGGAATCAAGTTCAAATCAGTTTTTCTTGTAACAGTAATACCGAAGGTCTCAGACATGTCCAGATCCTCATTTCTCATTCCATTAGGGAGTTTCCAATCAAAATGGTACAGTAATTGTGCAAGGGCAAGCTCAACAACAGCCATGCCATGTGATATGCCAGGACATATCCTCCTTCCAGAGCCAAAGGGAATAAATTCGAAGTTAGCCCCTTTGTAGTCGACTGAACTATCGATGAATCTCTCGGGATTGAACCTCTCGGCCTCATTCCAGTAGTTGGAGTCTCTTCCGATTGCCCAAGCATTAACAATCACTTTTGTCCTGGCTGGAATTTCATATCCATTAATCTCACATCTCTCACTATTTTCTCTTGGTCCCAGCAAAGGTGCAGGAGGGTGTAATCTTAGAGTTTCCTTGATAACCAACTTCAAGTACTTCAATTCATGAAGGTCCGATTCATTGACGTCCCCTGTTCTATCGTAGACTCGCCTCACCTCCGCTTGTGCTTTTTCCAGGATTTTAGGATTTTTCATCATTTCCGACATTGCCCATTCAGCTGTAGTTGAAGACGTCTCGGTTCCAGCCAAGAGCATGTCCTGAAAAGCACTTCTACTTTGTTAAATCCCAATGATCTTAAGCTTCAAGTTATGTGACCTCTTACCATAGATTATACATACACATGAATAAATACACAAGAAGATACAACCAAGTACTAACCAGGATAACAGCTTTGATGTTGTCATTCTTCAAGGGAAATTCAAGGCCTCCATGATCCTGAAGATTCAATAGAACATCAACTATATCATCTGTCACGTCATCACTGCTCTTTCGATTCGCATTGCCAGCTCTGTGTTCTTCAATGATTCTTTCAAGCATCGCGTCTAAATCACGGTGAAGCCTCTCCAGTTTGGCTCTCATCCCACTGATCTTGGAAAGAAATTTGATGGAAGGAAACAGATCTGTGATACTAAAACCACCTCCAAGTTCCGAAATTTTCCTCGGTATTGAAAGGAATGTTTCGTGTTTCTTGCATCTTCCGCCGATAGCAGTCCTTAAAGTGATGCTATATGATAAGTTGCATAACATTTCTCCAAGATTGATTTCCAATCCTGCACTAGAAAAGATGGATCTAACCAAACTTGATACCTGCTCTTCTCTGATGGATCGAAATGACTGTACACGTTTCACACTAAACAGCTCCAATGTGCAAAGTTTTCGTAGCTGCCTCCAATAACCTCCATATGGCGCAAAAACAATATCTGAAGAATTATACATAATAATTTCTGCAACAAGGAGATAGGGCCTGTTAGCAAAATTGATATCATGTGTTTTCATCACTTGTTTAGCAACCTCTGGAGAAGAAACAACAATGTGTGATAATTCACCAAGTTGAAGGTGCATTAGGGAACCATGCCTCTTGGCTAATTCCGTCAAGCGCCGATGAGGAAGAGAAGAAACTAAATGGTGCAAGTGGCCAATAATAGGTATCTTCCATGGTGAAGGAGGTAGATTCTTGGGAGAGCCCCTAATTTTGGACCTCATCCATAGCTTAAACACCATGAAAATGAAAACAAGGAAGCTAAGAGACAAAGGGAGAAACTTGAAGTGGTTATCCATGGTAAAACTAAAACTAAGCAAGTCTACAGGAACAAGTGTTGATGAAATTGCATTTCTTCTGAATTTATGCAGTACAAGGAAGAATCTTGATCTGCTTGCTTTCGATAAACTTAACATTTAATGTACATATAATTTACTTTTAGTGGATCTCAATTTACATTTAATTTTAGTTGACATTGAGCCAAATGATTCAAAAGAACACCCGCAAGATCATCAAACTGTAAGGATGCTTACGAGCACATGACAAATGATTTTTTTTATGGCTATAATATAATATTGGAACGGGGAACATCAATGGAGTAAAATAACAAGCTTAACCATGGAGATTCCTTTTCTTTTTTAACAGTATCTTTTCACATGCCTTAATTGATGGAATTTGATTTAAATATCTATACAAGAGATCTATAATAATATACATGATCTCTTCAACCCTAAAATACTTGATCTCTTTCATGTTTAGAAATAGGGGTGCTTATTGAGTTGAGCAACTTGCAGACAATTTTAGCTCGACTTGGTCAAAACTCGATTAATGTTCGACTTGAGTTGACTTGACTCGAAATCGAGCTCGACTCGAGATCTTAGTGAGTCAAGTCGAGCAAGGTCCAACCCGACTTGATTAGTTCGTGAGCAACTTGTTATTTCTTTTATAAATAATTTTATGATAGGTGTTTATCTTAAAAAAAATTATGTTCCAAGAAGTTTAAATACTAGTCGAAAACTTTAGAAAAGTTCAACCGAAAATTTTATCAATTAAAATTTTGATTTCAAATTTCCAAAACGTTTAGTGTTCCCGAGAATTAAAAAAGTTAATTTGAATTAATAAGGTTTCAAATTTCCAAAACGCTTAGTATTCCCGAGAATTAAAAAATTAATTTGAATTAACAAGAAATTAAATTATAATAACAACCCTTCCTTTTTTTTTATTAACGTCTTTCATTTTTTCTTTTATTATTAGATCATGTATAAAAAGTAGAAAATGAAAAAATTCTTCAGTTTCCACTTCTCATATAAAAAAATACGATTAAAAGTTAAAACCTCAAAATTTTAAGGTATTCTCTCCGTTATTGTTCATCGAAGATTGTTGAGAAACTAAAAAGAGTCTCCTACTCGAATATCGATTTCATCCCTAACTTGGTCATGACATATTCATTTATTTATCTCCTCATACAAGGTAAAAATTTTGGCAAGCTTAACGAGCAACGAGATTTTTTAACGAGGACGAGTCCATCAAAATTTTATCGAGCTTAATGAGCAACTAGTTGAATCAAGCAAAAAGATTTTTTTAATAAGAACGAATCGAACACTACTCAACTCGTGATCGACTCGCTCGATAAGCACCCATATTTAGAAAAATACCCAAAAGACCACCAGAATCTGATCTTGGGTGTAACACCCAAATAATAATACGCTTGGTAAACCCACATATTAACAATTTGAGCCAAATGTTATTTGTGTTAAGGGTTACCTAGCCCAATATTAAAGATAATTTTTGGTAGCTTTTTAAATCAGGCTAATAACCAACCCGACTCCCCATCTGCCCAATATTTGTCTTGGAATTTGAAGAGACGTTCAAAATATCCCAAAAGTCTCTCCCCCTCACCGAACCCGCACCATTCACCGCCCGATCTCAGCCACCGCGCCGTCGTGGGCGTCACCGCCCATGCCCTCGTGATCGCCACCTCACCCGAACTTGTCAGCATCGTCCATTCGCGCAGTCGAGCTACCGTCCACCTCGGAGAACCGTTTGAAGGCTTCGTCAAGAAACCCTTGCTCCGCCACCCTTGTGCATCGGTGGTCTAGCCGCAGCCCGTCGTCTGTGTTGCACACGGCCACAGGATTCGAGTTTCCCACGCTGCGGCGAACAAAACCCCTCCGACCGTTTGCTCGTCCGACACCGGCAAGCCTCCCATCGGAGTTACGCAATTTTTCGACGTAATCGCACCATTCTAGGTAATTTCCGGCTCGATTTCGGCTTTATTTCAACATGTATGGTATGAGTTGAACTAACAAGGCCTTTCTTTTTTTTCCGGCAGAATCGAGCGTTTTGAGGGTCGGCGGCGTCATTCCGGCGAAGTTTTCGGTGAGTTTGGGGTCTTGGTAAGTGAACCGGCTAGACCGGTTGAACCGGTCAGCCTAGTCGACCCAACCCGTACCCGACCCTATCCAACCCGAACCCGACGCCCGACCCGCTAACCCGTTAACCGAGTCAACTCATCCAAGTCAACTCAGTGAGTCAACTCGTCCGAGTCAACTCAGTGAGTCAACTCGTTCGAGTCAACTCAGTGAGTCAACTCGCCCAAGTTGACTCAGCCAAGTCAACCTAGTTGACCAGTGACGTCAGCATGACGTCAACGTTGACTTTGACTGCTGACGTCAGTGTTGACTTTGACCGTTGACCAAAAGTTAAAATTTTCTGAAAACTCCTATTTTATGTTTTTTGACGTCCTGAGTCCGATTTTAAAGCCCATTTCGCGAAATTCTAACCCGAAAGCCTCTGAATTGGACTTTGAACCCGAGAAAGCATGCGTTTAGTTTTTTTTAATTTAAGAGTTATTTGATCAAATTAAGGATTGATTATGGGTTATATTTAATTGAAGGTATTCATGTGTATTCGTATCCGAGAAGTAAAGGACGTTGAATTCGGGTTTGAGTTTGATCGAATGGAGTACCAAGGTCGACCTTTATAGCAAGGATTCAAGGTAATACACTGCTACCTCTTGTATGCTCGTGAACATGTTAGTATTCGGTTAACGCATGCACACATATGATGATGAGTACCGTTAATTCTGCTTAAGTCTAACCGGATATGAAAATGTACGACGTTATAGATAAGTTTGGAATAATCAAATGAGAAAGATGATAAATCAAAGAATCTGGAATCCAACAAATAATTAATGAGGCAATCAATCTCCAAACCCGATCAATAATGTAAATTTGTCAAACGACAGAAATATTGGATTATATAATTACGAAAATGCCCTCGATGTGAAAATGACAGAAATACCCCTGCTAATGAAAGTGGTGCTGAAACCTACACTAAATCCGGTAAAACAATTGATTCATCTAAAAGTCTCGAATTACTCAGAGAGATGCGATAGTAAGACTTAAACATTCAAGAAAGGTAAGCACTCAGATTTAGCGTAAATCTTGAATAAACCTCTGAAGATAAATTTGTTGGGGAAACTCTTTATATGTTCGATCAATCAAACTATCAGAAGATACATAATTGCTATTAATGGCTGAATCGAGTAAAAGAATTGAAAATACCGATACAATTGAGTCATCAAATGACCAAAATATGCTTGGACATTGGAATTTCTAACTTAACAAAGATGATGGGTCTATCCTCGTGTTTTGGAAATAATGGATGGATGGAAAATGGTCGAAAGGACCGAAATAATTGAAAGAATTGAAAATACCGACGTGTACGAATTGGCTAAAAGAGACTAAGATGCCACCGGGCACCCAAAACTACCGAATTAACCATATGACGAGATATAAACTAGTGATTAAGATGATTAAGTGGTTCAAAAGGGCCGAAAGAACGTGAACGACTGCACTTTAAATAATTGGGATGCCCTCTCGACTGAGATAAGTAAAAGCTTCGAAATCTTGAACTTTTGATCGCACGCAAGTGATTGCAATGTTCGAATGGGTTGAAGTTTGGGTTAAGTATGCCAATCATTTCTTGATACCCAAATTGGCATAAATGCATGTTCAACCTCTCGAGGCATGTTTCGAGATAATGTGACAGCGGTTCATACAGATGTATAACACAATCAGAATTAAATAGTGAACACAGGGAAAGTGCACCGATTTGAATGCTTGGAAAGTAATGTATCAACGAGATGAGTATAGTGGAATGGTCTTTGAAGCCTAGTAAACCCTCGAAAATCTTCAGCGCGACAAATCATTGACCTATCCTCTCGGGATCAGATTATGGAACTGCCTCGGAGTGTTAAATGACCAAAATTCCCTTATTGGTCAAATGATCAGAACAATATTGACATATTTGAGATCCTAACCGATCGTATCGTATCAATTTTCCAATGTTTGATCGAAGGCATTGATTACGAGGCCCTCTTGAGATAGGGACATCGTTTCTGAAATCGGTTCAGAATTGTCAAAAGTTCAGTGTTTCATCTCTCCTTGTAAATATCAAGTATCTCTGAGAAATAAATGGTTCCTTTTAGTGTGTTCCAAGTGCACATAAATATTCTACCGTCCTGAACCCTAGGCTGTCTTTCGATACGAAATATGGCTTTTATCAAACCGAAATATACCTATGTATCTGAACAAAAAAAAAGAAAAAAAGAGAAAAAGAAAATAAAATAAAAATTTATATGCTCGCTAGTTATCGTTTAATCGAAAACTAAAGTTTACTTTATATTCACTGTTATTACTGATTAACAATGATTGCTACCGAATATTATTATTATCGATCATTATCGACTATCACCGATTACTACCGATTATTATTGTCACTACATATACCGTAACCGGGGTATTTTGGGATAGAGTATGAAGTTACCGTAGGTTCAGCCCTGATCAGGCTGGTAATTCCTTACCGTTTCAGGTTCTTATGCTTCGACTAGGGTAATTCCTTACCGTACCTAAGGTATCCCCTTAGGCTGGCACCTACGCCCAATGGGCCTGGGTTAATGCCCGTGATAGTTGCAGTTCTGGGGAACTGCATACTGGAGTTTGGTTGGAGGGTAGATAGAAAATCTAAAATGAACCTCATCGTTAAAATCATATAACCGTGAAATAGCGTTGACCACACCGTTACTTTGTATGTGTTAACTTTGCACTGTTGGAACACACACTAAGCCTCTGATTTAACTATCGCAATCCATATCTTGTCTAACTCTTCGGTCTATATATTCCTAGCAGGATACTCAGTGATTGAATAAAGAGCAATTCTATTATCTTCATGTATACCGTTTCTTTGAAATATCTGACCGTATTTTTGGAGCCTATTGTTCCCTGAAATATTATGACAGTGTTATGCCTACCATATATCTACATGTTACTTATAGCATCCATTGGTAGTTCTGTATTACTGAGCTTTTCGAAGCTCACGCTATTTTTACCACCGCAGGTTAAAAGAAACCTGTAACCCCTTAGACCCGCCTATGCGTTTCACGGATCCTAGGAAGTCACATTAGGGTCACAAGAGCGACCCACTGAAAATTTCAAATAAACATATGGTTAAACCTTTAAAACCATAAAATAAATATCTGATTTAAAATACAATTTCAGAAATCGTTCAAAATGATAAAACAATCATAATACCAGTTGCGAAAAATAGTTTCAGACTCATTTGTATAATACAAACACGACACACATGCCCCCTAGTTACACAGATACCATACTCCTTGACGAGCCGAAGAAACTCCCATATCGACGTTGATAGGTGCAACTTGCCTGATCTTTTATCCTGAAATGGTAAAAACAACATGAGCTTGGGAAAGCTCAGTAATACAGAACTACTAAAAGATGCTATACGTTCATGTAGACATAGGGTAAGCATAACATTTTCATGATGATCCAAGAAGTGACAGTTTTCTTTTCCCTTTCCTTTATTTCAGGGTAACATTATACTTGGGAATAACGACACTTGTTCTTTATTCACTCATCGAGTAACAGATGAGAATATTACAATCTGATAGTTTGAGAAGATGAAAACAAGGAGTTTAACGCCTAGTGTGTTCTTTAATCAGACCTTAAGAATTAAACGGAAATTATATAGGCTGGTAACATACGAGGTAGGAATCAGAGAGTTTGGCGTCTAGTGTGTTCCAATAAGTACAGATCAACATACATAAGTACAGATCAACATGCATAAGTACAGATCAACATACATAAGTATAGATCAACATACATAAGTACCTAACATTATATCACATGAGCACATAACAGATTAAATGCAAATGTCCAATGTTCATACTGAAGTTTACAAGAAATACCTTCCAACCTTACACCAATATGCAGTCCCTCAGAACTGCATCCATAAGGACTTACCCTAGGCCCGATGGGCGTAGGTGCCACCTAAGGGGGTGCCTTAGGTCCATAAGGACTTACCCTAAGCCCGATGGGCATAGGTGCCACTCAAGGGGAGACCTTGAGTCCATAAGGATTTACCAGCTTGATCAGGGCTGTACCGACAGAGACTTCATATCATAACCCAACAGTATACCCCAGACAGAATTTAGTGTTCAGATTCCAGACATGGTTAACAGAATATATATAACAGATATTTTATTTATAACATCATAAACGGAAGAATTCATACTTTTGACAGATAAATGGGCATACTATTGAGCAGAGCAGACATTTCAGTATACATTATGCAAACAGATTGTTCCATCATATATCAAGCTAACATATCATACTATCAAGTAGGCAGAGAATGTCATGCAGTTCATTCAACAGAATATAGTACACACATGGAACACACTAGATGAGATAGATTACTTCTCAGAGATGCTTGGCATATACAGAATGAGACATATTGAACTTGTGACGATTTGAACGGATTTCTGAAACGTGGCCCCTATTAGAAGGGGTTCATACTAACTGCTTAACCCAGATATTTAGGAAGTGATACATCAAGACCTTTGAGAGTTTTGGCATATCCTGAGTGATTCAGCCATTTAAGCTTACAAGGGCATTATAGTCATTTTATCATACACAGACATTTTGATAATTTATACCAACAAGGCATAAACAGTGGCTCGAGAATTCTGTTTGCTCATCAAATTTCCAACCAGGCATTCAGAGATTTCTATGTCAAGATCCTTCACGGTATCGGATACATTCAAGGCTATTTTGATTACTTGGGCCAACGAGGGCATCTTGGTCATTTAACTATCAGGGGTGATTTTCGTAATTTAGCCCATTAATGATGATATGACGATTCACAATATTTAATGTTTCCAGAAGTTTATCGAGCCTCCAAAACCATTCGAACTAACTTACCTCAATCTTGCATTTCTAACCAACCCTTCTAATGTATCTGTCTGTATAGTATATATGAACGGTTGCTTTCGTATTTCACCACCAGATCTACCGCGGAGTAGTCGAACTTATATTCTGTGCGGAAAAACTTTCAACCTTATTATAATATCAGGAGTGATTATCATACATGAGTGTGCTTCCTAACACTTAGGGCGCTTTAGCCCTTAAGGTCTTATCAGAAATCTCAGAATTTCGTCAAATGCATAACTGCATATTTGACTCAAGAGGGCTTTTCAGTCATTTTGAAAATTGGGATAAATCCACCATTTCTTTCTGAATTACCATTTAGTACCTCCATCATTCACGTACTCAAACGGTATTAAGTCGTCTTAACTCTCCGCCCCTTTATAGACGATTCATTCATTACAGAACTTGAGGGTATAACGTCGTTCAAATTAATCAGACATTTAGGTGCTCGAGGGCGTTAGCGTCTTTTTGGTCATTACGATCATTCTCATTTAATTCACGCATTACTGTCATAAGGATTGACTTATAATTTCAACAATATTTCCAGAGAATTCTCATTCAAGTGTTATACAGAGTTTGAGGGATTATCCGAGTTTGTATCACACGAATTGCATTTTAATGTCGAAGTCTTTTCATTAAAACATACATCTTGGGTAGTGTAAATTACATAATCAGGTCGAATGCGGATTTTAGGTCATTTCCTTTATCAGAGGGGTAGTTTAGTCATACTTATGCTCCAAGGGCATTTTCGTAATTTCATAATCAATATCTCTCACTCCATATCCTGGGCCTCGATTCTTGCGCACTGATGATTGAGTTGCGGGTTAACTGAATTTAATTATTAGAGCTTTTGATACCGTTAGCCCATTAGTAATCTTATTTAGATAATTTGGTCTTATTAATATCCATACTTATTGCTCAAATCTGATTCAATTTAAGCATAATCTACAGTATACGTCATCATGAGCATGCATGCGTTAACCGAATATCAACATGTACATAAAGCATACAAGGGGTAGTAATGTATTACCTTAACTCCGAGCTACATCAGTCGATTCGTGATACGACATTCGAATACCCTCGAACCCGAATTCGACATTCCTCAACATTGCATCCAAGGAACCGAGAATACCTTCAATTACACAAATTCCAATATCAGACCTTACTCACAAACTCTTAACCAATAATTAAGTACATAAACAAGTTCGGGCTCAAGGTTAGATTCGAAGGTTTTCGGATCGAAATTTTGCGAAACCGACTTCAAAAACGGACTCAGGACGTCGAAAAACATAAAATATGAGTTTTCGGAAAAAGTTGACTTTTGGTCAACGGTCAAAGTCAACGCTGACGTCAACATGTCAACGCTGACGTCAGCAGGTCAACGGTCAACGAAGTCAGAGTCAACTGGTCAAAGTCAATGCTGACATCATCATGACGTCAGCAATCAACAGGGGTCAACTGAGTTGACTCGGGCTGGCTCAGACGAGTTGACTCGACTGACTCGGACGAGTTGACTCGGACGAGTTGACTCGGCTAACTCGGGTTGACGGGTCGGGTCGGGTCGGACGGGTCGAGTTGGGTCGGGTCGGACGAGTCGGACCGGTTCAGACCGGGTTGAACCCGGTTCACTTACCAAGAAATTAAGCTTGCCGGCCGATCGCCGGAAAAGTCGCCGGTAGCCCTCAAAGTCGTCGTTTCTGTCGAAAAACATAGAGCTCATAAGCTCGAAAACTTTACCCAAACATCCACAATACAAGATATGCTGGAAAACTCACCGATTTTAACCAAAACAGAACGGGAAACGGTCGGAAGACCAAAATCCGATGAGGCTCACCCCGGCGTCAGACGGATGATCGGATGGTAGGGTTTTGCTTGCCGTGGTGTGAGGAGCCCAGATCTGGTGGTTGTACGACCATGGGACTCCGGAGGCGGCCGGAAAACGCATAAAACAGATGGCGTTTGGCTTCTCCGACGAAGCTGCTACCGGTGTCGAACGGACGATCCACCGGTTGGGTTTTGGTCTCCACATCACGCCGAGCACGCTGGCGAGATCGGCGCGACGGTCGGACACCAGGAACGGCCGGAATCAAAGCTGGAACCCTAAGGTTCCAACGAAACTTTGAATGGCGATTCACGGTGATCAGGGAGGGTAGCCGGCGCGTGGTTAAGGGGCTTTTGGTCGGGGTTCGACGAGGAAGCCATCGGTAATGGCGGTGAACGCCACGGAGCGGCGGTGACGGAGCTGAGACGGTGGCTGGTCGGGGTAGGTAGGAGCGTTGGGTGTGGTGTTTTGAATTTGGAAGAGAATGGTATATTATTTTTTTTTCTTGGTAGCTGAAACGTTCGAATCAAATATAATCTGTTGCTAGATTACTCCTTAATTATCAAACAAATATTACCCTTGGTAATACTTGACAGAAGAGAGCATTTAGCTCAATTGGTTAGTTTGTAGGGTGGTGAGGGCTGAGGTCTCAGGTTCGAACCTCCACACCCTCACCCTTTTTCTTATTTTTTTATGCAAATATTTTAGGGGTGTTACAAAACCTAACTTGGCTCGATGACCGACAACAGCGTTGGAGTTCTCTCGGTGTTGCTTTTGGAGTACGGTACCGACATAGTTAGTGGGCATGCATGTTATGTATTATTTTATAATAGTGTCAGTAAAATATTTTTTTAAATCCTGTTATATGTTTAAAAGATTTCAGGAAAAAGGTATGTTAAACAGCGGTTACCGTTACAATTTAATAAGTGTTTGAGAAAAAAAATGTTTTTATGTGTATTTTCATTGTGGGTCGCTCTTGTGACCTTAATGTGACTTTCTAGGATCCGTTGTAACGCATAGGCGGGTCTATGGGGTTACATTGGGGACGGTACAATTTTCTATCAATGGAATGGACAATCAATTGGCAACAAGCAGAGAGGCTTAACTTCAATATGAACATCACAAGCAATCCAAGATTTAAAAGAGGCAGAGATTAACTCCCTGCACTCGAGCAAGCTTGATTCAGTTGTTAAAGAAAAGAATAAGGTATTTGAACAAAGAACATGTCGATTTTCTTGTTACAATATGTAATGTATTAACTCAAATATTAATCGGCAATAAGTTGGATTTTAGTGTATTTCTAGCAGTTAAAGATTACTTGATGATTAAGTTTATAATAAGTAAATATTTACTGAGTTAAAATGTCTTATGGAATAGTTTTTTTTCTTTTTTCTTTTTGGGATGAAGTATGTGGCTCTTCAAATATAGAGTATGGAACTTTAGAATTATGAGAGTTTTATTAGAGAGATTTAATCCCTATGAGATCTCTGTTTAAGAGATTTGTTTTGCAGAGATGGAGAAGAGTTTGGTAAAACACCGGGCTTATGAGATACAAGGGAATTATGTGTATCAACAATATCTGGAGTATGTATTTAAAAGTTTATTTTCTCTCCTCTTACTTTGTGGGTTTAATATTCATTAAGAAAGAAATTTCCTTTATTAGAAATTTGTAAATTTTGTTTTAATAGAGTAAAATGAAAATAAGAAGAATAAAATATTTTTTTCTAAAAAAAATAATGTTTTGAAAATATATATGTTGAATCATCTAACCGAGAGAAGAGGAAGACAAGGAAGCAATCAACATTAAATTGAGATCGAAATATCGAAAAAAACAAATCGAAGGAGGTGGACAATTTTGAAGGGATGGTAATTAACACGAAGAGACGATAAACGGCGGTAAAAAACAGTCGAAAACGTGATCAAATAATGAAGAAATCGAAGAGGTTCAAAGAGAGGGATAAAAAATTTTTGCCTCTTTTTGGTGTCTTTATATATGTCCCAGCATTAAAAAATATTAAAAAATTAAATTTTAAGCCCTAACCCTAAATTCTAAATCATAAATCATGCCCTCTATAGCCTAAAAAATATACCTTACCCTAAATTCCCTAAACCCTAACTATAAAACTTAACCTTAAACCCTAAATACTAAACAATAGACCTAATTTTAAGTATAGAGACATAAATAAAGGCAAAAAAAAATACATAAAATTTTCAGAGAGAGAGAGAAGGAAAAGTTTCGGTTTGGAAAGAGGAAGTGAACGATGCACGAAATAGAGAAATCGCAACATCTGTCCTCCCAATTTCCACCCGCATTCAGGTCAATCCCAATGTCCAAATTCTTTATTAAACCGTTAAATTCATCTTTTAATCAATCTAGTCCCAAGATTAACGAATAAAATTTTAACCCCAAATAGGGATATTACAAAACTTTTGGAAGTTCAGAAAAAAACATATACTTTTTGGTTTAACCACCGATAACCAACTCTTTAGCCGATTAATTTAAATTGGATTTTGCAGAAGTTCAATATGGAGTGACACTCTCAATCCAGTTTTCTCCATTCACAACACTATGATTCAGACCTTTAACATTGCTTAAAGGGACCTAAGGCCTCATCCAGCTAGAAAATATACACAACAATAAATCTTTTATCATTTGATCCGGATAATGTGGGGCATGCCCATGTGAAAATTAAATGATAGGCAAATGATGCCACTGGCACATGCAACAATAATTCATATTGTAGAATTTTTTTTCACAAAACAAGAAGTTAGATAAAACCTTCAACATGGTACCTTACAACACGAAATACCACTCAACTTAACCACGTCTTAATCGAGAAAAACAACAAAAAAACAATAACATCAATTCCCTAACGTAAACATAGAGACAGTTTGCCAACCTAATCCAACAGGAACATAACAATGCCAGATAAAGTACAATGGGGAATAGATAGCAACAATTGACTTTGCATAGGGACGATCTTCTAACTACTGTACACATGGTGGATGGTAAGCAATTGGAATCAAGTTCAAATCAGTTTTTCTTGTAACAGTAACACCGAAGGCCTCAGACATGTCCAGATCCTCATTTCTCATTCCATTAGGGAGTTTCCAATCAAAATGGTACAGTAGTTGTGCAAGGGCAAGCTCAACAACAGCCATGCCAAATGATATGCCAGGACATATCCTCCTTCCAGAGCCAAAGGGAATAAATTCGAACTTAGCCCCTTTGTAGTCGACTGAACTATCGATGAATCTCTCGGGATTGAACCTCTCGGCCTCATTCCAGTAGTTGGAGTCTCTTCCGATTGCCCATGCATTAACTATCACTTTTGTCCTGGCTGGAATTTCATATCCATTAATCTCACATCTCTCACTATTTTCTCTTGGAAGTAGCAAAGCTAAAGGAGGGTGTAATCTTAGAGTTTCCTTGATAACCAACTTCAAGTACATCAATTCATGAAGCTTTGATTCATTGACGTCCCCTGTTCTATCGTAGACTCGTCTCACCTCCGCTTGTGCTTTTTCCAGGATTTTAGGATTTTTCATCATTTCCGACATTGCCCATTCAGCTGTAGTTGAAGATGTCTCGGTTCCAGCCAAGATCATGTCCTGAAAAGCACTTCTACTTTGTTAAATCCCAATGATCTTAAACTTGAAGGTAATTGATCTAGTACCATGGATTATACATACACATTAATAAATACACAAAGAAGATACAACCAAGTACTAACCAGGATAACAGCTTTGATGTTGTCATTCTTCAAGGGAAATTCAAGGCCTCCATGATCCTGAAGATTCAATAGAACATCAACTATATCATCTGTCACGTCATCACTAGTCTTTTGATTCGCATTGCCAGCTCTGTGTTCTTCAATGATTCTTTCAAGCATCGCGTCTAAATCACGGTGAAACCTCTCCAGTTTGGCTCTCATCCCACTGATCTTGGAAAGAAATTTGATGGAAGGAAACAGATCTGTGATACTAAAACCACCTCCAAGTTCAAAAAGTTTCCTCGGTATTGAAAGGAATGTTTCGTGATTCTTGCATCTTCCGCCGATAGCAGTCCTTAAAGTGATGTTATATGATAAATTGCATAATATTTGTCCAAGGTTGATTTCCATTCCTGTACTAGAAAAGATGGATCTAACCAAACTTGATACCTGCTCTTCTCTGATGGATCGAAATGACTGTACACGTTTCATGCTTAACAGCTCCAATGTGCAAACTTTTCGAAGCTGTCTCCAGTAACTTCCATATGGCGCAAAAGCAATATCTGAAAAATTATACATAATAATTTCTGCAGCAAGGAGATAGGGCCTGTTAGAAAAATTGATATCATGTGTTTTCATAACTTGTTTAGCAACCTCTGGAGATGAAACAACAACGTGTGATAATTCACCAAGTTGAAGGTGCATCAGGGAACCATGCCTCTTGGCTAATTCCGTCAAGCGCCGATGAGGAAGAGAAGAAACTAAATGGTGCAAGTGGCCAATAATAGGTATCTTCCATGGTGCAGGAGGTAGATTCTTGGGAGAGCCCCTCCTCCATAGCTTAAACACCATGAAAATGAAAACAAGGAAACTAAGAGACAAAGGGAGAAACTTGAAGTGGTTATCCATGGTAAAACTAAAACTAAGCAAGTCTACAGGAACAAGTGTTGATGAAATTGCATTTCTTCTGAATTTATGCAGTACGAGGAAGAATCTTGATCTGCTTGCTTTTGATAAACTTAACATTTAATGTACACATAATTTACTTTTAGTGGATCTCAATTTACATTTAATTTTAGTTGACATTGAGCCAAATGATTCAAAAGAACACCCGCAAGATCATCAAACTGTAAGGATGCTTACGAGCACATGACAAATGATTTTTTTTATGGCTATAATATACTATTGGAACGGGGAACATCAATGGAGTAAAATAACAAGCTTAACCATGGAGATTCCTTTTCTTTTTTAACAGTATCTTTTCACATGCCTTAATTGATGGAATTTGATTTAAATATTTTTTTTTGAACAGCAAACATGATTTTATTAAAGCAAAATCATACAAAACACAACTAATAGCCTCATTAAAAATCCCCCTAATCCTAAGTGGGGGAAAAGAGTACCATTAGTTGCGTCGAAACAAAAGAACCAACACGAAGCCAAATCAATCCCGTACCCATAGCCAAGACACCCTATCGACACCCTCCTTTGCAAGGGCATCCGCCAATTGGTTGCCCTCCCGAAACACATGCGAGAAACACACTCTCGGCAAAGTCTCGCAAGCGTCGTCAATCTGAAAAAACCATCTCCACAAACGCCAAGGTCTGCGCTCAACCCCCTGAATCCACGCAAGTGCCACCCTCGAATCAGATTCAATGATTACCGAATGCATCCCCTCCCACGACAACTCCCTCAACATCTTCAGAGCGAACGCTATCGCCTGAACCTCGGCCTCATTCGAGTCCGCCACTCCAATCGCCCCGGAGAACAAACCCCTAATCCGACTCTCCCAATCCCGAAGCACACCCCCACACCCCGCCAAACCCGGTTTACCCCGAGCAGCCTCGTCCACATTAAATTTCCACACTCCTTTCCAAGGAGGCGACCACACCACCTCACGTCTAACCGACAGCCCCCCGTTGCGTCGTTTACACAAAGCAAGGGGCATTCTCACCATGCTGCTTAGGGGTGGCAACGGGGCGGATCGGGGACGGTTTTACATTCCCCACTCCGTCCCCAACACTTGCGGGTACGGTTTTGGGGAATTCCCATTAAACATTTCGGGGATTTTTTCGTCCCCATACCCATCCCTTACGGATCCCCACGGTTTTCGGTTAATCCCCATACCCAAAAAGTATAAATTAATTTATAAAAGAAATACTCAACATTAAATCTCCAAAATTACAAACATAAAAGATAAATTTAGTTTTATCAAACAACAAACAAATCATTTCAAAACTATAAAACATGACTTTAATATTAACCGTTTGAAACATGGCATCTTGAACTACCTTTAAAAGAAAATATGTGATTAATAATTTATAGTTTCAAATAATGGTATGTTTGTTCTAAAAGGAACTAGATTCGATAATTTTTCCAATCATATAAATTACTTCTTCTAATTTTACTCGTACGATTTATGGTGAATTTTCGAAGTCACTATTATTGTTGTTTTTAGAAACAATATGTTGTCTTTTCTTCTAACATTTGCTCACTCAAAAAATAATAATTCTTAATATGTAACTCGAAATCAATAACTGTTTGTTTTAAACAAATCTAGACTTTCGTGTGATTATATAAATATAACGCTCACTTCCTAATTTAACTTGTAGAATTTTTGGTGATTTTTCAAAGTCATTACTAAAACTTTTTTAAGAAATATGCTGTCAAATTTTTATGACCTTTCAACATTCAAATATTCATATAATTTAGAATACATATCTAAATCAATCACCGTGTATTTTAAACAAAACTAGACTAAATCATGTTTACAACAATGTATAGATAACATTCTAATTATATGTATAGAATTTTCAAACTTACTCTAGCCGGCCATGCTCAGGTGAGAATAGATTTTTGATGAAACATAGGTCAATTACCCTTATGGCCATCAAACTTCGTAAAATATCAGGATCCCTACGGATATTTTTGGGAATTCTTGCGGATCCCCACGGTGATTTATACGGGTACGGTTCGGTTATCCCCACGGTTTGGATATAGCAATCCCTGTCCCCATCCCCATTTGAGCTCCGGTTATAAAATTTCCCCCATCCCCGTCCCCATGGGTAAGGATTTCGGTTATTCCCCATACCCATCGGTTCGGATCCCCACGGTTTTCGGTTATTCCCCACCCGATTGCCACCCCTAATGCTGCTTCACGTATGTCCACATTATCGAAACGAATCCGTGTCCAATGGAACGATCGTAATTGAACTAAGAAGAAAATTCCCCCAAGCGACAACCGCTTATCTTGAAACATTAGCTCATTACGGGCTAGCCAAAGAGACCACAGCACACTAGTACATCCGATAAGCCACCACACCCTCATGTCTCCAGCAAAGAAGCTGTGGAAGCAAGTAAAAATAAATTCCCTCACCTGTCTCGGACGCGCCACTGTCACTCCCCACCAAGAGAAAAAACAGTCCCAAACATTCCATGCCGTCGAACAGTGCCACAGGATGTGATCGATCGCGTCCTCGCCTTCCCCACAAGAACGGCACAGCAAGGATGTCTCCCCCAATGGTAAACCACGGGCTACCAGCATCGACAACGTTGGCAGTCGATCGAGTAAAATAAACCAAATGAAGCATTGCAATTTCGGCAACACCGGTAGTCGCCACGGCCAGCTCACTTCAGACATATCCGTCATTCCAAAGGACGACATCAATTTGTTTAACGCCCTTACCGAAAAATCACCCGACGGCTCATGAATCCAAATGAGGCGATCAGCCACCCCATGTCGCAACAAGAAGCCTTGTACACAAGACAACACATCACGCAGCAAGCCCCCCTCGAACGCCCTTAATTCCCTACGAAAACATCTGCCCCAGTCTTCCAAAGACCGCCCCAACACATCACCGACGCACTCTAATTTATCCACTACTAACCCATATAAGCGCGGAAAAGCAAACTTCAGCGGTTCGGACACACACCAACAATCATGCCAGAACAACACGCTCTCACAATTCCCAACAACCCAAAAGAATTGTGATGTATTCATAAAACGTTCCACTACTTCATTTTGCTGAACATCGACAATTTGTTTCCACATGGATGACATAGACCTCTTACTTTTATTGTGAATCCGCCAATTTAGCACCTCGGCCCCATACTTGGCATCCACAATCCCCCTCCAAAGAGACCCTTTCGCATCAGCATATTTCCATGCCCACTTGGCCAATAAGGCTAAATTACGATAATGTAAGTTAATCACTCCCAACCCTCCCAATTGTCTCGGTCGACAAGCAACTTCCCAACTAACCCAGCTTAATTTAGCTCGCTCCTCCTTTCCCCCCATAAGAAATTCCGTCGTATCCGATCAATTTTCAGTATGATACGCTTCGGGACCATAAATATACCCATGTAATACACCGATAAAGCTGATAGCACCGAGTTAACCAACACAAGGCACCCAGCAAAAGAAAGCGAGTCTCATTTCCACCCCGCCAAACGCCGTCGAAATCTTTGAATCAACGGGTCCCAAATTTCCATACCTCTGGGGCTTACACCGATGGGAATTCCCAAATACTTCAACGGCAACACCCCCCTCGGACAACCCAAAACACGTCCCACACTGTCAAGTAACGAATCCTCTAATCCAACGCCAATAATACAAGACTTATCATAATTTATTTTTAAACCCGTTGTAAGTTCGAAGCATGTAAGCACTCGTTTCAAGTTCCGAGCCATATCCACATCACCCCGGATGAACAGCATTGTATCATCCGCAAACTGTAAGTGAGACACCGATACATCCCCCACCACCCGAACACCAGCTATTAAACCCATTCTCTCTGCATTTACCAAATAAATGTGAAGCACTTCTGCCACAATAACAAACAGAAGAGGTGAAATTGGATCACCTTGTCGCAGCCCCCGCATCATAGGAAATTCCTCCGTCGGACTACCGTTAATCAAAACCGATAGCCTCGCCGTTTCCACACACTCAGACATCCATCGACACCATGTCTCCCCAAAACCCATTCTTATGAGAACAAGCTTCAAACAGCCCCAATCGATGCAATCGTAGGCCTTAGCAAAGTCGAGCTTCAGCACATAACTACCAATCCGATCACACGAAGTCTTCATTGAATGAATCACTTCGTTAGCTAACAGGATACCATCTAAGATCTGTCGCCCATTAATAAATGCTGACTGAACATCACTAATAAGATGCGCCAACACCTCTTGTAGCCGACGAGCTAAGCATTTGGCCAGAATTTTGTAAACAGAGTTCAGCAAGCAAATCGGACGGAAATCCCCCAGCATACGAGGGTGCTCCTTCTTCGCTATCAACACAACAAACGTCGAATTGGAGCCCCCCGGCAACCAACCCGTGCCATGGAATTCCTCCATGAAAGCCATTATATCACCACGCACAAACTACCACCCCTTCCGAAAAAATTCAAAAGGAAAGTCGTCCGGACCCGGTGCTTTAGCACCCTCGCTACTCCATAACGCTTTTTTAACTTCATCCTCAGTAAAAGACCTTTCCAATACATCACGTTGCTGTATCGAAATGCATGCAAAAGATACCTCCGGGACTAATATTGATTTAAATATCTATACAAGAGATCTATAATAATATACATGATCACTTCAACCCTAAAATACTTGATCTCTTTCATGTTTAGAAATAAAAGGGGCTTATTGAGTTGAGCAACTTGCAAACAATTCGAGCTTGACTTGGTTAAATGACAAGCGTCGTTTTACTCGCCAAAATAAATAAAATAAATAAGCCTCTTCAAATAATAATAAGATAAGGAAATAAAAGTAGAATAGAGGAAGAGGGTCGATCCACAGGGATATTAGTCAGAATTCTTGACTGAAGGTTGCTTTGATCAATGCTTCCAGGAATGTCTATAAAAACAAGAAAAATATAAAGGTGTGATATGATATTGAATGAAAATGAAATAGTAGAATTAAATGCAGAAGTAAAGAAAATAATAAGAAAGTCCAAATATGCAAAATAGCCTCGAGCTAGCCTTGTCAATTCCTTCGATCATTGAAATAGATTTTTACCCCGGGGATCATGTCGGTTACAGTCTGCGAGGCCCAACCCGTCGCAACTTGCTTCTCTCTCGAGTAACCAATCCTCCCAAGTCTATCTTCGAAGGTTGGTTCTTAAACAAATTAACCACGTCTATCGCCGTCAAAATATTTAGTTTTGAACACAGGAAAAGCCCGACTCAGAAATTGTCTTAAAAAGAATCGCTTCTGATTTTATCTTTCCTTAGAGGACCGCCGCTAAGAGTGTTCATAGGAAGTCGAAATTGCCACAGGCCGATCCTTCCTCCCAACTATGTTTTTAAACGATTCCAGACCAACGAGCTCTTTTTGATTTGAAAAACGATTAAAAACTTTAGTAAGGCTGATTGCCAAACTATCTAAACATAAAGATAAAAATGTATTCCCGAAGGAATTTAGGCAATGTTCAATTCTCACGATTTGAATTGATTTGGCTAGTTATTGGCCAAGAAGTTTAGCTAAGCATGATATTAGTTATCATACTTAACTTGATTAAATAACATAAAAGAATAAAAATAAAGAAAAGAGAACTTTAATTAAAAACTAGAAATAACAAATGCTTTCAAGCTAGAAGATGAAGACTCTATTCGATCCTAAGCCTTTACCAAGGAGTGATATTTATAGGCTTGAATTTACAAAGATAAATGATAAGAAAATTCAAAATAAAGGAAAGATAAACAATTCAAATGTTTTTGAAATTTAAATACAGAAAATCGAAACAGATAAGCTGATAAAGTCTTCCAGAGCGTTCCAGAATCTTCCAGAATTCGCCACGCATCTGCCACGTCAGACGCGTCGTGCCCAGTGTCGTGCCCACGATGCCAGTCATGACTAGAATAATAAAAAGACTGCAGAAATGCCCCATTTGCTGCTATTTTCCAGAATTAGGTTCCTTGCGCAAAATATAGCAAGACAAAATGGACTAGGTAGCAAGAAATCCTAAAAACTAGAAAAATAGCAATTAAAAAGTGTCACACTTGAGAGCTTATCAAATTCCCCCTCACTTGTCTCATACTTGTCCTCAAGTATGTTCGAAAAAGATATCAACCCAAGAATGCATTTCTCAAGCCATCACAAGCATCAAACATAATTATAAGAGTTCTAGTGCAAAAGGAGTATCATGAAAGAAACACAAATCAAACCAAATGGATATAAGCAAAGAACAACCCTTCATTCTTCCAATTGCCTATCAAGTATTAATCAAATCCTAACCTAGTCTTAATCCTCACCAAGATACACTCAAGAGCACTCAAAGTGTTTAAAGGTAGAAGTGAAGCAAAAACACTCTAAGTCATACATGAACAAAGGTTTCCATAGGCTTGTAACAAGTTCAATTCTCCACTACTTTATTAGAATCGAGGTGCAAAAACCATTAGGTCTTTTGTTTAAGGTGTAATGTGAGTTTAGAGAAAGGTTAGGAAGATGGAAAGAAAAGGCAAAAGAAGATGATCAATGTAAGAAGTTTCAAACAATAAGCAGTGAAGACAAAAAGAGGAGCTAAAAATGGGCAAGCAAACACATATTTTTTTCCTTTCTTTCTTCTTTTTTTCGAAACTGTTTTTTTTCATTTTTTTCGAAGCAATTGCTTCCTTTTATTCTATTTTTCCTCTTCTTTTTTTTTTTTCATTTTTTTTGGAAAAATTCTGCCCTTATTCGAATTGCAGCCCCTCAAAAATTTTGATCAATAAAAAATGTTTGGTCAAGGAAGAACAAGGTTTGAAAGTTAAGCCAAGAAAAATGGGATATAAGGCTTCAAGAGGGTTCACTAAGCGATGAGAAAAATGTAAAAGAGAAAAATGGCTAAATCATAATGCCTAAATCATCTTAAAGCACCTCATTCTAGTGCAGTCTCAAATCGCATACAAGCCACAAGTTCTAGATTCCTAAATTCAAGATGACACTCTCAAGCAAGGAAAACAAGCATAAAGAATAAGATGCATGCTCAAGGCTCAAATTCTTACAAAATTAGGCTAAGTTGATTAAGCTAGGCGAGAAATCCAATTATCACAATCAAGGCAAATTGAAAGAGATGTCAAACTATCATTTTGCTCATGTCATTTGATTATAAAAAATGTCAACATTCAAATATTCCTACGCACTATAGCAATTATAACATGTTGGACATCAAGCAATGACAAGAAAAATGTCATCTCAAAGTCAAACCAAAATCAAACATATAGCAGACAAGCAGGACAAGCGGTTTGCTACCCTCCCCCTCACTTAAGTGAATTGCCCCAATTCAGATGAAAAACATAAAAGAAATGAAGAACAAAGAAGGGTAAAGGATACTCCCCATGATTAAGTGCGACCACGACCTTGGTGTCGCGTACGAACCATCGTGGAAAATGGCCTCAAAAATTGCTTTGAGTACTGCTCAGAAAGGGCTTCAAAAATTGGCACTATTTGAGTAAAAACACTTAGATGCTTGTTTAAATCCGAGTAATGTACCTAAAAACTTAAAACAAAAAATTATTGTAAATGAAAGAAAATAAAATAAAAATAAAAAGAAAGAATTGTGTTAAACATCGCTTAGCTTGACGACTTGTGTTAAATTTTCGGTTCTTCAACTAAGCGGTATTGTCCATCCCTCTTCATTTTTATGCCTTCCTCCGTCTTGATTTCATGCATGCACGTGGATGGACTCAGCCCCTTGACGCCGTATAAGGTCCATTTGATTGCCTCTTTATTTGTGCGCAAAACAACAACTAAGCTATTATCTTCTTCTTTTGACAGCTCGTTGGAAATGATGATTGGCAAGGTACCATTTTCGCCCAAAAATACATAATTAAATTGCTCTAATTTCTGCTTTGGTGCTTTAAACTCCCTTTCGTCGGGTTCCTCTATTCCTAATTCCCCGAGGTTGGTGAAGATTTTCCTTCTTGGTACTTCGAAGAAGTGCCTTCTTTGTCTTTGTCGGATTTTTTCTCAATCTCCTTTGGCGGTTCTGGTGAAATTACTGTACCACTTCGCAAAGTAATCGCACTCACATTTTCCCTCGGATTTGTTTCTGTTTGAGAGGGCAATCGTCCTTGAGACTCTAGGTGGCCAATGGTTTGAGCTAGGTGGCTTATTTGTTTGTCAATTTCCTGGAGATGAGATTGTGTTTGGGTTTGGAATTTTTCTTGTGAAACAGCTAACCTTTCGACAATGGTCTCAAGGGAAGTTTTTTGTGGCATTTGAGTGGGAAAAGGGGGAGGTCTCGGCTGATAATTTGGGTTAGCCATTTGGTTGTTTCTGTAGCTCAGATTCGGATGGTCCCTTCATCCCGGATTATAAGTGTTGCCGAATGGGTTATAAGGCCTTTGAGGAGGTCCTGGAAAATTATTTATGGCATTGACTTGGGCACCAGATGTATCCCGCAACAATGGGCATAAGTCAGTTGCATGATCTGGCATAGTGCATACTCCACATACCTTAGAAGCTCCTAACTCCTCTGAAACAAGAGAATTCACAATATTAGTTAAATTGTCTATTTTATTCTCTAACGTAATTGTGCTTACTGTGTGAAACCGTCGGCTGGGTTCACTCGCAGAACCAAATTGCTGCGAATTAGCCACCATCGTAGATATTAAGGTTCGAGCATTTTCATGGGTCAGGTTAACGAGCGCGCCACCGCTTGCTGCGTCTACCATCTTTTTGTCCATTGGCAACATTCCTTCGTATAAGTATTGAAGGAGTGTTTGCTCGGATAAGCCGTGTTGCGGACAACTTGCACACAGTGTTTTGAATCTCTCCCAATATTCGTATAGGGACTCATCGTGCATTTGTTGGATTCCCAAAATGCTTCGCCTAAGTTCTGTTGCTTTTGCCGCAGGGAAATATCTGTCATGAAAAACACGAGAGAGATCAGACCACATATTAATCGAATTTGGAGGTAAATAGAATAACCACTCCTTAGACGGCTTAGGAAAAAGGAAAAGCCCTTAGTTTTATTTGATCCTCCGAGACCCCTTGCGGTTTCATGCTGCTGCACACCATATGGAATTCGGCAAGGTGCTTGTGTGGGCTTTCAGTAGGGAGGCCATTAAAAGTAGGGAGTAGGTGGATTAATCCCGTTTTGAGCTGGAAGGGAGTATCGCCTTGAGGAAAAGCGATGCAGAGTGGTTGTTGCACAGTAGGGGTTGCGTTTAGTTCTCGAATCGTTTGATCTGCCACCGATTCTGGTTCTAGTATAGGTTCTTCGACTGGTGTAGTTTCAGAAGTGGATTCCTGATCGGATTGTTGTGTGCTTTGTTCTCGTTGTTGTTTCTTTCGCCGAAGCGTTTCACCGTGAGTTCTACGAGCGCTTGCTTCGATTTCCGGGTTGTACGGAGCTAAAGTACCCGGGTTTTTCCTGGTCATAAAAAAACAAAATCAGTCGAAAGTAAACCTCCTTGGCAACGGCGCCAAGTTTGACAAGCATCGTTTTAATAGCAAAAATAAATAAAATAAATAAGCCTCTTCAAATAATAATAAGATAAGGAAATTAAAGTAGAATAGAGGAAGAGGGTCGATCCACAGGGATTTAGTCGGAATTCTTGACTGAAGGTTGCTTTGATTAATGCTTCTAGGAATGTTTGTAAAAACAAGAAAAAAAAATGGGGTGATCTGATATTGAATGAAAATGAAATAGTAGAATTAAATGCAGAAGTAAAGAAAATAATAAGAAAGTTCAAATATGCAAAATAGCCTCGAGCTAGCCTTGTCAATTGCTTCGATCATTGAAATGGATTTTTACTTCGGGGATCATGTCGGTTATAGTTTGCGAGGCCCAACCCATCGCAACTTGCTTCTCTCTCGAGTGACCAATCCTCCCAAGTCTATCTTCGAAGGTTGGTTCTTAAAAAAATTAACCACGTCTATCGCCGTCAAAATATTTAGTTTTGAACACAGGAACAGCCCGACTCAGAAATTGTCATAAAAAGAATCGCTTCTGATTTATCTTTCCTTAGCGAACCGCCGCTAAGAGTGTTCACAGGAAGTCGAAATTGCCACAGGCCGATCCTTCCTCCCAACTATGTTTTTAAACGATTCCAGACCAACGAGCTCTTTTTGATTTGAAAAACGATTAAAAACTTTAGTAAGACCGATTGCATAACCATCTAAACACAAAGATAAAAATGTATTCCCGAAGGAATTTAGGCAATGTTCAATTCTCACGATTTGAATTGATTTGGCTAGTTCTTGGCTCAAGAAGTTTAGCTAAGCATGATATTAGTTATCATACTTAACTTGATTAAATAACATAAAAGAATAAAAATAAAGAAAAGAGAACTTTAATTAAAAACTAGAAATAACAAATGTTTTCAAGCTAGAGGATGAAGACTCCATTCGATCCTAAGCCTTTACCAAGGAGTGGTATTTATAGGCTTGAATTTACAAAGATAAATGATAAGAAAATTCAAAATAAAGGAAAGATAAACAATTCAAATGTTTTTGAAATTTAAATACAGAAAATCGAAACGAATAAGCTGATAAGGTCTTCTAGAGCGTTCCAGAATCTTCCAGAAGTTGCCACGCATATGCCACGTTAGACGCGTCGTGCCTAATGTCGTGCCCACGATGCCAGTCATGACCAGAATAATAAAAAGACTGCAGAAATGCCCCTTTGCTGCTATTTTCCAAAATTAGGTTCCTTGCGCAAAATATAGCAAAACAAAATGGATTAGGTAGCAAGAAATACTAAAAACTAGAAAAATAGCATTTAAAAAGTATCACACTTGAGAGCTTATCATTAATCGAAATACCACTCAACTTAACCACGTCTTAATCGAGAAAAACAAAAAACAATAACATCAATTCCCTAACGTAAACATAGAGACAGTTTGCCAACCTAATCCAACAGGAACATAACAATGCCAGATAAAGTACAATGGGGAATAGATAGCAACAATTGACTTTGCATAGGGACGATCTTCTAACTACTGTACACATGATGGATGGTAAGCAATTGGAATCAAGTTCAAATCAGTTTTTCTTGTAACAGTAACACCAAAGGCCTCAGACATGTCCAGATCCTCATTTCTCATTCCATTAGGGAGTTTCCAATCAAAATGGTACAGTAATTGTGCAAGGGCTAGCTCAACAACAGCCATTCCATATGACATGCCAGGACATATCCTCCTTCCAGCACCAAACGGAATAAATTTGAAGTTAGCCCCTTTATAGTCGACTGAACTATCAATGAATCTCTTCGGATTAAACCTCTCGGCTTCATTCCAGTAGTTCGAATCTCTTTCGATTGCCCATGCATTAATAATCACTTTGGTCTTGCCTGCTATCTCATATCCATTAATCTCACATCTCTGATTACTTTCTCTTGGAAGTAGCAAAGCTAAAGGGGGGTATAATCTTAGAGTTTCCTTGATAACCAACTTCAAGTACTTCAATTCATGAAGGTCCGATTCATTGATGTCCCCTGTTCTATCGTAGACTCGCCTCACCTCCGCTTGTGCTTTTTCCAGGATTTTAGGATTTTCATTTCCGACATTGCCCATTCAGCTGTAGTTGAAGATGTCCCGGTTCCAGCCAAGAGCATGTCCTGAAAAGCACTTATACTTTGTTAAATCCCAATGATCTTAAGCTTGAAGTTAAGTGATCTCTTGGCTAATTCCGTCAAGCGCCGATGAGGAAGAGAAGAAACTAAATGGTGCAAGTGGCCAATAATAGGTATCTTCCATGGTGCAGGAGGTAGATCCTTGGGAGAGCCCCTAATTTTTGATCTCATCCATAGCTTAAACACCATGAAAATGAAAACAAGGAAGCTAAGAGACAAAGGGAGCAACTTGAAGTGGTTATCCATGGTAAAACTAAAACTAAGCAAGTCTACAGGAACAGGTGTTGATGAAATTGCATTTCTTCTGAATTTATGCAATACGAGGAAGAATCTTGATTCCTGTCTGCCTGTCAAGACTGATATTTGTCATTATTTATTTCATATAATTGTACGGACTACGGCGGCTTTTGATAAACTTAACATCAGGGACTTAACATTTAATGTACATTTAATTTACTTTTAGTGGATCTCAATTTATATTTAATTTTAGTTGACATTGAGCCAAACGATTCAAAAGAACACCCGCAAGATCATCAAACTGTAAGGATGCTTACGAGCACATGACAAATGATTTTTTTATGGCTATAATATAATATTGGAACGGGGAACATCAATGGAGTAAAATAACAAGCTTAACCATGGAGATTCCTTTTCTTTTTTAACAGTATCTTTTCGCATGCCTTAATTGATGGAATTTGATTCAAATATCTTTACAAGAGATCTATAATAATATACATGATCTCTTCAACCCTAAAATACTTGACCTCTTTCATGTTTAGAAATAAAGGTGCTTATTGAGTTGAGCAACTTGCAAACAATTCGAGCTTGACTTGGTTAAAACTTGATTAATGCTCGACTCGAGTTGACTCGACTCGAAATCGAGATCTTAGTGAGTCAAGTCGAGCAAGGTCCAACTCGACTCAATTAGTTCATGAGCAACTTGTTATTTGTTTTATAAATAATTTTATGATTGATATTTACCTTAAAAAATTATGTTCCGAGAAGTTTAAATACTAGTCGAAAACTTTAGAAAAGTTCAGTCGAAAACTTTACCGATTAAAATTTTGGTTTCAAATTTCCAAAATGTTTAGTATTCCCGAAAATTAAAAAAGTTAATTCAAATTAATAAGGTTTCAAATTTCAAAAACAATTAGTATTCCCGAGAATTAAAAAAATTAATTTGAATTAATATGAAATTGTTATGAATATTTATCTATGTGGATGTCTATCATGATTAGAACTTTATCTAAGGAGTTTGATTTATTTATTACTATGAATATTATCTCTATTAATTAGAGTTTAATGTATTATGTACTTCTTATGCCTATAAATAGATGATTCATTGAAGGCATTGTATACACAAGTCTATATTTGAGAATAATACAAATCTCATTCTTTCTCTCATCTCTTTGTTCTTCCATTCTTGTTCTTTGTTCTTATTATTGCTCTTTGTTATTTTATTCACAACACGTTATCAGCACGAGTTTGCTCGAAAGATTTTGGTGCTCTTTGTTTGAATCCCAAAGTAGTTACCGAAACAAATTTGACTCTACGTTGAACCGAAGATAAGTTTTTTTCCCACATTTTTATTATTGATTGCTTTTATCTTGATAGTATAACTTGATCTTCATTTTTGAAAAAGTATGGTAACATGTTTTGAAGGCTTGAGCAAACCATGGAATCTCGCGCAACTACCCTGGTTCTTGTTGGTGATTCTCGAAAATATTTCAATTTGATATTGGCGATCACATGTACCATATATTCAATATATTCAATTTAGCTTGGAAAGTCTAGTATGTTACCGATTTATTTTATTGCTTCATTCTATCATTCGTACTTCTCTTTGGTTAATAATTTTATTTTCTAAAGCATACTAATGAGCAGACGTGTCTCGCACTCTCGGAAGGTTTCAACATAGGAGAGCACATGTCTATGTGAATGTTATATATTTTTATAGGTAGAATCGTTGAAATTTACAATTTTAAAAAAAGTGATTTTAATGACATGTTTCTTTCATGAGGATTTAATCACGTGTAGTAAATCAAAGTTCTTAGATTAATATGAAAGCAGACTTTTAATTTTGAAAAATGCTTGTATGCTTACCTCATCTGCGTACAAAATTTTAAGGAAATATGTTATAACATGTTCGATCCTCTTTCATTTTAATGTCTTTAGTTCATAACTAAAGATTAATATTTGTTTCATGATAGTTGATATTTTTAACCGTGTTTTGAGTTTTACATGTGTTTAAATGGCTTGGAAAGAGACGTGATATAAACAGATTATGAGAAGATGTCTCGGTCATTTGCTATGTCTCCTTCGTCCTCAAGAGAAAAATTATTACCGGTAAACTTTATTTTTTATCTCTCTCATTAAATTATGATTTTAATGTGCGATAAATCATGGTGAATTTTAATCTATAAAAAGATTGTTATAAAGTCTATATTTGCTCGAAAGCAATATTTCTTCTTCGTCGAAAAACTCGACCATAGACTTCTCCCAATTTCAAGTTACAAAAATTCGTCTTGATCCAAAAGTTTTATGGGAGACATTCCCTGAAGTGAATGCAAAGCATGCTGTTTATTCCATGCGATTATCAATGATGGGGCATTCCCTGAAGCGAATGCAAGCATGATGTTTATTCCATGCAATTATTGGAACTATTTCATTCCCTGAAGTGAATGCAAACATGGTAAATCATTATTCAATTAGAGACATAATTTCAATATAATCCAAGTATATTGGCTGGACATCCCGTTCTGCGAGGCTACTGGTCTCAAAGGAGGTTTTTAAAGGACCTTCTGGACAGGTTTAACAATGTCGCGTACGATGATTAAATCTTTGTTCTATGTGATAAGGATATGTGAAAAATGTTTTAAAGGCCCACTAACTCTACTCCATTCTCTGAAGTGAATGTGAGATTATATTATGGAAGGAATAAAAACCACATTAGAAGTTGTGGTCGTGGTCGAGGCTATGAATATAAATATGAAAAATATGGTCATTTTAAGAATACTTCTACCCACCGGTAGTGAGGTTATAAGGATGACAAGTGTGATAAAGATCATTCTATTGAAGTAAAACTCTTCTTATTACCAATGCGATGTTATAAACCATTGGTCTCGCACGTGTTGTACATTGAAAAATCAAGAATCATTGAATGATAAAGGAAAAAAAATATAAGCAAATTTTGCTTGCGAAACATGACGAAGATGATACTGGTCCAACTTTATTTGGACATTGTTGGTCCAACTCTTTTGGATGTTGTTGATTTTCTTATAACCCTCGAAAGAATAAATCATCTTCTATTTATTCTCATAACTTTGAAGAGAATTATTTATTTATTTATTTTTATTTATTTTACTTTACGTTTATTTATTTTACACACATTAATTATTTATGTTTTATATTTATATTTATATATTATCATATTATTTATTTTGTTTAACATGGTTACTTGTCAAATACAATCTATGGTGACGATTTATGCTCAACATAAGCATAAGATATATTTTACCATTTAAATGTAAGGGAATAATGTGAGTACTATATCTCAAAGTACTGAAAATATTGATGCTCTAGAAGAGCAATAAATTCTTGAGAGAAAGCACATTATGAAAAGTGCAGAATTGCGAATATTGCAATAATTACCGCTAATGGTAATAATATCGTCATCACTATAAGTGGAAATTTTAAGAGAGCAATATGAGTTCGCAGAATATCCCTTTGGGAATTATAGATAACATATGTTATCAATTGGCATTTGAAATAAGCCAATATGAATATAAGTTCTGGTAGCCAAAAAGTCAGTTGAAAGCTCTAGAAGAGTTATATATTGCTACCAAAAGATAATTTCAATTGAAAGCCCCGAAAGAGCTAAATATATTCCTATTTAAAGGTACAATTTTGATGGTCGTACTAGACATGTACGAGTGAGATTGAATTACATGTTATGGTAAACAAGAAGTTTACAAATTCAGAGATATATACACACATATATAGTTGGCATGATCGGTTAGACCATCCTGATCAATAATGGTGCAGAAATTATTGAGATTTACATGCACATGTATTAAAAGAACCTGTAATTCTTGTGGTGCTTATTCTCAAAGGAATGAATTAAATTCCACTTATTAAAGAACGTGAATTTCTTGTGTTGCTTAAAGGAATTGATTAAATTCCACTTACTAAAAGAACCTGAAGTTCTTGTGTTGTTTGTTCTCAAAGGATATAGATGATCCCACTTATCAAAAGAATTAGAACTTAAAGTTCTTGTAGTGAAGTTGAGACTGTATGTCTTGCATATCTGAACGAAATATGGGCTCATATATCCACAAATGTGGAAAGTTTTATATGATTTTAGTAGATGCATCTATATTGTTTTATCGACTTACAACCAGAAGTTTGTGAGATTGATTCTAAAAAGATTCAGATTATGCAATTAGACTATTCGTCTTGAAAAGCTAGTGGGTTTATATTTTAGGCTATATCGGTTGTTACAAAGCCTATTGATTATGAAAAATACGGTTTAGCAAATTTTTACTTGGATGCCTCCTATTTAATAGCTAAACTGTGAGAACAAAACATTTATTATTTAAGGTAAACTATCCCGTTGACCACCAATCTTTAGGTAAAGTATTAAAATGACCACCTTAAAAAAAACGCGTCAATTGACTACCCAAACTATTAAAATGGGATCAATGTGACCACCGGCCGTTAAGGGGCTAACGGAAGGTGACGTGGCAGTTAAAAAATTAAAGGTATAATTACACATTTGGTCCTTACTATTTACACATTCTTTCAATTTAGTCCTAATTTTAATCTAATAAAATAAATTAATTAGGTGGTGACACGTGTCAACACCTTATTGGAGGAATTTAATTATTTATATTTAATTTAATAAATTTATTTTCATCCCCCAATCAGGTGGTGACACGTGTCACCTAATTGGAGGATGAAAATAAATGAAACTTTTACACCCAGCGTAAATCGAACTTTGGTGGCTGGGTAACCTGGGCAAGACACAACATGGCAAAGCCACTAGGCTAAAGCCATTTTTGTGATACAAAGTGCAAATAATTAATATAATTCATACTTGGTACCACCTGATTGAAGGATGAAAATAAATGGAACAAAATTGGGTATTTGCTCCCAGTGTGAATCGAACCTGGGTAACCCAAGGAAGAAACCACAAGGCAAAGCCACTGGGCCAAAGCCATTTTTGTGATATAAAATGCAAATAATTAATATAAGTCATACATGGTTTTTTTATGCCAAGGAAAAGTAAATAAATGTGGATTAACGAGATTCGAACATGGCACACTTATAATGCATAAAAACATCTAATTCAATGAAATAAATCTAATAATTAAATTAAAGTTAACAACATTTTGTATATATTTTAAAATATAGTTAGTGCACAATTTAAAATAAAAATAGTTTTAAGAATTTTGTATTTTTAAACTAAATTTAATATATTTTTCATTTTCGCATTTATTTTTATAAGTTCACGTATATAATCGTTGAATTGATTTTTTTAACTTAATTTATAATTTTAATATTTATTAAAAATTTAATTAAATTCCTATATATACATATGAAATTATATTACAACTTTAAAATTTTAAAAACTATATTAAATTTATTTAGTGAATACAAACTTACGAACATAATTGAAATGAATTGATATAATTTTAAATTATAATTTAATTATTAGATTTATTTTATTGGATTATATGTTTTATGCATTATAAGCGTGCCATGTTCGAATCTCGTTAATCCACATTTATTTACTTTTCATTGGCATAAAGAACCAAGTATGACTTATATTAATTATTTGCATTTAATACCACAAAAATGGCTTTGGCCCAGTGGCTTTACCCTGTGGTTTCTTCCCTAGGTTGCCTAGGTTCGATTCACGCTCTGAGCAAACACTTAGTTTTGTTCCATTTATTTTCATCCTTCAATCAGGTGGTACCAAGTATGAATTATATTAATTATTTGCACTTTGTATCACAAAAATGGCTTTAGCCTAGTGGCTTTGCCATGTTGCGTTTTGCCCTGGTTACTCAGCCACCCAAGTTTGATTCACGCTGGGTGCGAAAGTTCCATTTATTTTCATCCTCCAATCAGGTGACACGTGTCACCACCTGATTGGGGGATGAAAATAAATTTATTAAATTAAATATAAATAATTAAATTCCTCCAATAAGGTGTTGACACGTGTTACCACCTAATTAATTTATTTTATTAGATTAAAATTAGGACTAAATTGAAAGAATGTGTAAATAGTAAGGACCAAATGTGTAATTATACCTTTAATTTTTTAACTGCCACGTCACCTTCCGTTAGCCCCTTAACGGCCGATGGTCACATTGATCCCATTTTAATAGTTTGGGTAGTCAATTGATGCGTTTTTTTAAGGTGGTCATTTTAATACTTTACCTAAAGATTGGTGGTCAACGGGATAGTTTACTCTATTATTTATATGGTATTTCCATATAGCAACACTTATACGCATTAAGCCAACGAGTTATAATAAACTCCCCATTATGATTTGACTTTTGGTCAGAAGTCATATTTCCCATTTTTTTGAAATTTTTAATGTGCGATATATAGTTGAATTGCTCCACCATAACGCACAAAATGGGCAAGTAAAAAGGGTTGAGAATATATATTGAGTACGAGTCTCTTTTTATGTTTAAATTCTTAAACATTAATTGGAGAATCATTTATGACATGATTTTTCTCAACATCAGGGGGAGATAATAATCTGCTGGATAGAGGAAAATGAATTATCATTATCTAGATCCTCGTATATGAACTAGAAGTTCATAAAATAATTCATGTTATTACATGTCAAATGCCAGACATATTTACTGACCTAATGAGAGTAATTAAGTCTCATATACCAGCTGAAATGCTCTAAGTTTAAATTACATGTTAGAGCGAGAGAATGTAAATCATGTCTGAAGCATGATAGTTGAAATGGTTCCAATGATCAAAATTCTCGTAAATAGAAAGTAATATGAGATTGTCATATATTGGAGGCGGATGCTCCTGGAGAGACCCAAGACATAACTAATAATAAAACTCTTGAAGAGTTTCAGGTACCTAAAATAAAGATTGAAATCTTGAAGAGATCTCGATGAGTTATGTCATTACGAGAATGGAACCAGAAAATTGGAAAGTTGACGAAAACGATTTTACAAACAATTTTACATAAAATACTTCTATAAAAGTAAAGAAAGAAATCGAGGATCTTGTATAAAATCTATCTAGAAGTATAGATATTGAATTGGCCGATGTTGAAAGACGCTTTGAACTTCTAAAATAGAAGTATTTGGACCAACAGTCCAAACACCTAAAGATGTAATGCAAGTGAGGCACAAATAAGTAGTCGTAAATACGACTTGAACTATGATTTATGAAAAGTTTTAATTACTTCATGGTGGATGCAATTACTTTGGCAGTTATGAAAATTTTACATGCGTCTAATTATTTGTGGATCCATATTTATCCTTGAAAGATCTAAAATGCTATAAGCATTTGGAAATTTCTAAGGAAATTTATTTAAACATGTCTCATGAATATTTTGGCGCATTTGGTATAATCGCCTTAGTGAATACTAATTGAGAAAATACTATAAGAATGATCAGATTTCCTTATGTATTTTATAAAGAAGTTTGGATCAAGATCCATTATGATAATTTTAGAACTCCTAAAGAGCTTCAAATTGGAAACTCATAAAGTACTTTCAATACAAGTACTTGAATCTTGACATCAAGTTTATCTCGACCTGAAGATCGAGCATTTTTATATATTTCTTTTGTCTATGAATAGACATAAGCTGAAAGAATCTTAAAGAAGATTCAATATGAATAGAGTATATATATTGAGTATCCCAATATTTGTAAGATTATTGGATGTGAATAAAGATAATTATATCTTTTCTTGGTTTTGAAGCACCATATATTAGTTGGTCAAGCAATATTCATGAATATACAAAGATCATTACATTTAGATCTTCAAACATTCATTGATGTCTCCTCAAATGTCGTAGAAATAATTGTTATGCACGAGGCAAGCCAAAAATGTGTTTGGCTAAGATCATTGACCCAACATATCCAAAAGATATGTGGATTTACTTTTACAAGATATGGTAAAAGCTACCTTGTGTGAAGATAATGCAAGATGTATATCTCAGTTTGAAAGTGGATACATCATGGAACATATTACTCCAAAGTTTCATCCCTCACGATCTTTAGAAAAATAATATTCAAGATTGAATTATGAAGATTCAAAAATCTTTTGTGATGTTTTCATGTGGGGGAGTAAATACGCGTTGCACTCTTTTTCCCTTAACCAAGGTTTTGTCCCAATGGGTTTTCCTGGTAAGGTTTTTAATGAGGCAACATGTTATGCGTATTAAAGATGTGTGTACTCTTTTTCCTTCACTAATGAAATTTTTTTCCCACTGGGTTTTTATCTTAGTAAGGTTTTAACGAGGCACATTATCTTCATAGACATCCAAGGGGGAGTGTTATGAATATTTATCTATGTGGATGTCTATCATGATTAGAACTTTATCTAAGGAGTTTAATTTATTTATTACTATGAATATTGTCTCTATTAATTAGAGTTTAATGTATTATGTACTTCTTATGCCTATAAATAGATGATTCATTGAAGGCATTGTATACACAAGTCTATATTTGAGAATAATACAAATCTTCTTCTTTGTCTCATCTCTTTGTTCTTCCATTCTTGTTCTTTGTTCTTATTATTGCTCTTTGTTATTTTATTCACAACAGAAATTAAATTATAATAACAAATCTTTCCTTTTTTTTATTAAAGTCTTTCATTTTTCTTTTATTATCAAATCATGTATAAAAGTAGAAAATTGGGAAAAAAAAATTCTAGTTTCCACTTCTCATATAAAAAAATACGATTGAAAGTTAAAATCCCGAATTCTAAGGTATTCTCTCCGTTGTTGTTCATTGAAGATTGTTGAGAAACTAAAAAGAGTCTCATACTCGAATATCGAATGCATCTCTAATTTGGTCATGACAGATTCATTTATTTATCTCCTCATACCTCGCGTTCTTTCTTTCTGAATTTCTATGTTTATATTAAGCTCTAATAGTATAAATATATTTTACATATATTTAAAAAAACAAGGTAAAAATTTTGGCAATCTTAACGAGCAACGAGTTGAATCGAGCAACGAGATTTTTTAACGAGTACGAGTCTATCAAAATTTTATTGAGCTTAACGAGCAATGAGTCGAGTCGGACAACGAATTTTTTTAATGAGCACAAATCAAACACTACTCAACTCGCAACCGACTCGCTCGATAAACACCCATATTTAGAAAAATACCCAAAAGACCACCAGAATCTGATCTTGGGGACGATACAGTTTTCTATCAATGAAATGGACAATCAATGGACAACCAACTCTTCGGCGGATTAATCTAAATTAAATTTTGCAGAAGCTCAATATAAAGTGACCCTCTCAATCCAGTTTTCTCTATTCACAACACTATAATTCAAAATTTTAACCTTGATTAAGGGAGACCTAAAGCCTCATCCTGCAAGAAAAATATACACAACAATAAATCTTTTATCATTTGATCCGGATAATGTGGGGCATGCCCATGTGAAAATTAAATGATAGGCAAATGATGCCACCGACACATGCAACAATAATTCATATTGTAGAATTTTTTTTCACAAAACAAAAAGTTAGATAAAACCTTCAACGCGGTACCTTACAACACGAAATACCACTCAACTTAACCACGTTTTAATCGAGAAAAGCAAAAAACATTAACATCAATTCCCTAACGTAAACATAGAGACAATTTGCCAACCTAATCCAACAGGAACATAACAATGCCAGATAAAGTATAATGAGGAATACATAGCAACAATTGACTTTGCATAGGGACGATCTTCTAACTACTGAACACATGATGGATGGTAAGCAATTGGAATCAAGTGCAGATCTTTTCTTCTTCTAACAGTAACGCCAAAAGCCTCAGACATGTCCAAATCCTCATTTTTCATTCCATTTGGGAGTTTCCAATCAAAATGGTACAGTAATTGTGCAAGGGCTAGCTCAACAACAGCCATGCCATATGACATGCCAGGACATATCCTCCTTCCAGCACCAAACGGAATAAATTCAAAGTTAGCCCCTTTGTAGTCGACTGAACTATCGATGAATCTCTCGGGATTGAACCTCTCGGCCTCATTCCAGTAGTTGGAGTCTCTTCCGAGTGCCCATGCATTAACAAGGACTTTTGTTCTGGCTGGTATTTCATATCCATTAATCACACATCGTTCCATACTTTCTCTTGGAAGTAGCAAAGGTGTAACCCCCTCGTCCCGGTCTGGCCGGATGACCGGTTCGAGTGGGCCACACGGGGAAAACCGAAGCGAAACCCAAAGGGTTCCCCCTCGGTTAGCAACCCTAAATTTTTTTTTCATTTTAAACTTGCCATTTTCGAACCCCAAACCACAATCAAACGACTAAAATTCAATCTTGACTAAAGGCACATTAAATCCTATGTGTTTATCCCATTAAAAAGGTCAACAAGTCAAAACAGTACAATTTTAAGCAGAAGTTTCGAAACCTTTACCAAGGGTTTCGAAACTTTTGCTGGCAGAAACCCCTGGAACCAATATCTCACCCAAAGTTTCGAAACCTTAGGGAAGGTTTCGAAACCTTGGGCCTTAGTTTCGAAACCTTGCCCAAAGGTCTCGAAACTTTGGTTGGCAGAATGCTCTGGGACCAAGTTTTCACCAAAGGTTTCGAAACCTTGGGGAAGGTTTCGGAACCTTTGACCATAGTTTCGAAACCTACCCCAAAGGTTTCGAAACTTTGGCTGGCAGTGACCCCTGGAACCAAAATTTCTGCAAAGGTTTCGAAACCTTACCCATAGTTTCGAAACCTTAGTGCAGGGGATCACCTACTGCCCAACTTAAGGACTTCCTACCCAAGAAAAACATTAAGATCATGCATAGACATGTATGGAAGCTTAAAAAGGACCAAAAGCATGAATCAACACTCACAAGACTCGCACATATGACCATTTCAACAAGCATACATGAGCCATAGATAGCATTTATCATGAATCAAGCATTCGAAACATGGCATTCCAACAAAAGGGTAAAATTCAGCATTTAGAGTCAAACATGGTAGCTCAAGAGCCCAAAAGGCACAAATCAACTCAAGAGGTTTGCACCATGACAAGGCAATCTAAACATCTAAAGGCATGCCACCATACCCAAACATTCATCATAGCATTCATGCATTACAAACCATAATCAATCCAAAGCATCAACATAAGGCATTAACAACATGTGGCCAACACAAAGGAGTCTAGATACAAGCTCCTAAAACACGTAGCATTTCCCATTGCTAGACTACTACATTATTTAATAAACCATACTTGAGCAATTACCACACGCTTGGACGCCCTTTTCTTGCTTCTTGCTAACTCCAAGCTAAAGGTCTGCATTGTCGGAAAAAGGAGAGCGTAAGCATAAAGCTTAGTGAGCGGAGCTCTAAAACATAACTACGACAATGCAGGGTTCAAAGCTTTCTTTAAAATAAAGGTCAATGCATACAAGTCGTCCAACGACCTAATCCTTCTACTAACATACAAGTTCAACCACAATTCAACAATATAGGCATTTGACATAGCATTACACTTTATGGTATGCATGAGGACATAATCCTAGATTAAAGCAAAACAATAAGAAGACAATGATATAGTGAGATACAACATGAACGTTACATGGCATGCACAAGCATAACCAAAACACACACGGTGGGACTACACATCACCGTTTCGACTAGTAGTTTTCCAATGGGACTACACATCAAAGTACTCTTCCACTAGTCACTACCGGCGGGACTACACATCATCGGAGTCTTACACCACTCGCTACCGGCGGGACTACACATCACCGGAGCAACGACAACCATCACGTGAGGTTCGACACCAACCATGCAACACGATATACAATCACTACCATACGACATGTACTCACTATATCATGCACAACCAAATCAAGAAGTAACAAAATCCACAATTAGGCATCACTTACTACTTGGAATCTTACCAAACCACAAATGGTCTTACTCACCATTTTCGCGCACAACTTGCACCAACTTACTCACACCTTACAAGGCATATCAACAACATCATTATTACCATCAAACAAATCATCGATTTAATAAATAGCCACATGCTTCCTCCCAAAGAATTTGAATTTCATGCATATCAACATAACATTTCAAGCAATGAAAAACAATGGTAAAAAGGGGATTTAAAGAGGCATTTCACATCACTTACTCTTAGAGTTTAAATCATTTTCAAGGCCAAATCTAAACCACTTTCAAAATCACCTTTGAACCAAAACTATTCTTGAAAACCATTTCCACATCCACGTACTCGAACCAACCTTAGAAAATCAAATTAAAGCATTAACCACTCACCTAAGCTTCCAAGCTCCAAGCCAAGCAAGCAACCATTCCCACAAACCCGGATTTCCTCGCGAAGCTTCTCCAACACCAATTACCGCTTTTAGACAACCTCAAACACATTTCAAACAATTCCAATCAGCCCAACATCAAAAGACCAACCCGGAATACAATTCAATCACAATTTACCATGTTGCAAGCTATGAACATATCCCATTTTTAACCAATTCGGACAGCCCCAAAACCATGCCCAAAAACCATGTTTCCAACCTCCACTACATCCACAATCGATCCCAATTCAACCCCTATCCATAGTACTAACAATAGCCTATCAAAACCCACCTAAAACAACCCCCAAAACTCACCCAAAACCCTCCAAAAACCTCATGTTTACCCAAATCCGAAAATTGCTCAAAATCATTCAAAATTCACATATGTTATACCATTTAACTTCTATACATCACAACTAACCATATTAAATCAAAACATTAGGCTTAACAACACAAAGTTTCCATTTTTAATCAAAATCTTTCAAAACTCTATTTTCCAAAACTTCCATGAAAATGAAAATAAGTGGTACTTTTAAAGAGAGGGAGTTGAGGGGAAGTCAAAAACGTAATTACCTTTCAAAATGGAGTTGAAATGGAAGAGAAATGAGATGAAATAGTGATAGAGGAGGAAGAGCTCTTCAACCCGTTGCTTTCTCTTTGAAGAAGAGAATGAATAGTAAGAGAGAGGTGTTTTATTTTGTTTTAAATTTAAAGGCCCAAAGACCATTTTGCCCTTAATGAAATAGAATATTCACAAGGGTATATAATCCATGGCCATTTGGGGTTTAATCCCAAAGCATAGTCAACATCAAATTAATTAATTTGAAAACGAAACCCGAACCATTATTTAATTTATTTAAATTATAAAACCGGACCCGAATAATATTTTAATATTATTTTCACCCGGCCCCTAAACCCGGGTGTTACAAAAGGTATAGGAGGGTGTAATCTTAGAGTTTCCTTGATAACCAACTTCAAGTACTTCAATTCATGAAGCTCTGATTCATTGACGTCCCCTGTTCTATCGTAGACTCGTCTCACCTCAGCTTGTGCTTTTTCCAGGATTTTAGGATTTTTCATCATTTTCGACATTGCCCATTCAGCAGTAGTTGAAGATGTCTCGGTTCTAGCCAAGATCATGTCCTGAAAAGCACTTCTACTTTGTTAAATCCCAATGATCTTAAACTTGAAGTTAATTGATCTCTTAGCATGGATTATGCATACACATGAATAAATACAAAACAAGATACAACCAAGTACTAACCAGGATAACAGCTTTGATGTTGTCATTCGTTAAGGGAAATTCAAGGCCTCCATGATCCTGAAGATTCAGTAGAACATCAACTATATCATCTGTCACGTCATCACTGCTCTTTCGATTCGCATTGCCAGCTCTGTGATTTTCAATGATTCTTTCAAGCATCGCGTCTAAATCACGGTGAAACCTCTCCAGTTTGGCTCTCATCCCACTGATCTTGGAAAGAAATTTGATGGACAGAAACAGATCTGTGATACTAAAACCACCTCCAAGTTCCGAAAGTTTCCTCGGTATTGAAAGGAATGTTTCGTGTTTCTTGCATCTTCCGCCGATAGCAGTCCTTAAAGTGATGTTATATGATAAGTTGCATAACATTTCTCCAAGATTGATTTCCAATCTTGTACTAGAAAAGATGGATCTAACCAAACTTGATACCTGCTCTTCTCTGATGGATCGAAATGATTGTACACGTTTCATGCTTAACAGCTCCAATGTGCAAAGTTTTCGAAGCTGTCTCCAGTAACTTCCATACGGCGCAAAAGTAATATCTGAAAAATTATACATAATAATTTCTGCAGCAAGGAGATAGGGCCTGTTAGCAAAATTGATATCATGTGATTTCATGACTTGTTCAGCAGCATCCGGAGAAGAAACAACAATGTGTGATAATTCACCAAGTTGAAGGTGCATTAGGGAACCATGCCTCTTGGCTAATTCCGTCAAGCGTCGATGAGGAAGAGAAGAAATTAAATGGTGCAAGTGGCCAATGATAGGTAGTTTCCATGGTGCAGGAGGTAGATTCTTGGGAGAGCCCCTGATTTTTGATCTCCTCCATAGCTTAAACACCATGAAAATGAACACAAGGAAGGTAAAGGACAAAGGGAGAAACTTGAACTGGTTATCCATGGTAAAACTATGCAAGGTTACAGGATCATGTGTTGATGAAATTGCATTTCTTCTAAATTCCATGGTGTCGCCGCCGGTCACGCAAAGCAGAAAAAAGAAGAGTTGCGACTGCTAAAGAGAAAAAAGGGAAAGGCTGCTATGGTTTTAAAATGTTATCAGTATTTATCGGCATCTTTTCACATGACTATGCAACATGAATAATATACTTAGAGAAGATATTTATAATTAAATATATTGAACTCTTCAATGTCAAAAGAACTAGCCACAAGAACAACTAGAATCTGATCCTAGGGACAATACACAAACCTCTAAAATGAGAGAAAAACTCATTTTCGAGTAAAGATTTTCCAGTTTAGTCATTGATCACATGAAGTTCCATATAGTAATATTGTTGTAAGGCCAACCATCTTAAAATTTCAAGCACATTTGTGATCAATCATGAGAATATGAAGAATAAACCACACATTTGTGAGCAATTGCACCAAATTAGGAATAGAAGCAACAACAGCAAAGTGAAATATGATTTGATAAACTGCTCCATCCATGATATATATTCTAACTATTGGACACATGCTGGTCCATACTAAGGAATGAGAACTAGGCACAAATCTCCTTCCAGCACCAAACGAAATATATTCAAAGTTAGCCCCTTTGCAGTTGTTGCGTGTAAAAGAGTCCTATCACAAATAGTGCAAGTATACACGACGCAAGTAATAAAGTGATACTGGAGTATCGGATATCGTCTCCACAGGGACTGTAAGTAACTCTATCCTTGAATTTCTGCACAAGAGAAAGAAATAGTTTAATTGAATTGGTGAAGTAATCTTGAGAAACTACTAAAGTAAAAGATGAAGAAATCAGATTTAAAGAATAGGCTGATATTGATTTGTTCAATAATGCAGGTGTTGCACTGTTAGAGGAACTTCTGTTTTCTGTCGTCGTTCCTGTCGCGGCAGAGGTCTGTTGATGTCGCAGCAGCGATCAACAACTCTATACTTCAAGTTTGGTAAGAATTCTTGTTATGACTTCTTCTATCCCTAGGCCCAAGTTCTGTTGATGAACACTTCTTGGATGATACCTCCCGGCGTGAATCAAAGGGTGAACATCAATGTTGTTGAATTCTTCTTTAACCACTTAATCTTGAACTCCTTTTCCATCTCATTCCACATTGTAACTAAAACCACATGCACTAAGATCATAGAAGAAGAAGAATAGTTAATATAAAACCATTAATTTCTACTTTTTATATTAAAAAATGTCCATGGAGTGTGTGTTTTTATAGTGTCATGTGTAATAAAGAAAGAATAAAGATGAGCCGAACCTGTTGAAGTAATGAGTGATTTAACACTTGCATACTTAGACGAAGATTCCATGCACTCTTCTTTGCTCAATGCGCCACGAATTAAAAGTGAAATTGGATTAATTTCACACCTAAAATTGACAAAGTTTAACACTAGTACTTAAATCTGATTGGATCAATCTTAAATGTTTTCCAAATAAATTTAATTTATAATATTAAATTTTTAAAAACACAATTTTAAAAATGTGGATCAATTCATATGATAATCTATTATTCAAAAACATAATTAAAATATATTAATGTAATATATAAAAATTATAAGTAACAACTATTATTTTCAAGGATAGAATCAAATCATTAATTGAAATTAAAGAAATAAATTACCATATAAATAAATAAGTATATACATAAACAATGGCTTTGCAAATGCTGTAAAGATCCAGATTGTAGTCACTTGGTTGGGGGGACCCGCAGAACTATGATGATACTGGAAGTTCTCACAAACAACAATGTTAATTTGTTTTAAATTTTTTCTAAGTGACATAATATACAAGCAGGGGAGATAAGCTAAATCCATGAAATTCAGTTTTAATATACATACATATTTATTTAAAGAAAACGTTCAAAAAGACATTGATAATATAAAAGAAAAGAACTCACCCAACGTATAGGCGTGTGTGTATATATTGACATTGGTTGGGTTTCGAATATGGGAGGCAATTGGTGGAGGCAAGGGTTATGGCTGCCTCATATGATCAGAATGTTTATTGGAAAAAAAATATCACACGCGGCTTGGGCTTTATGAAAAAATCCAAAAAAAAAACTGAAATAAAAAACGCGCGTGTGTATATATATTGACAAAAAAGGAAAAATTCAAGTGTCGGTTTCTAATTTCTCTAAGGTTCGTAGCTTAGTCCCAAAACTATGATTAATACTCCATCTTGTCCTAAAATTGTAACTACTCCCTATTTGGGTCTCAAACTTGACTTTTAACAAAGAAATATTTTAATAAATACTAAAATTTTTAGGGTAATTCCCGTATTTGAGAAATGAGTGGATCGTTTTGATCATCATTACCGAGGGAAACATTTGTCACAATATATTTTTTCACTATAATTAAAACTTGAATCTCGTTATTTGTTGTGACACTTTTTTTCTGTAACAATAATTATAACTTATAATTACAAAACTTCTCACTATATAACTTTTTTGGCACCAAAAAATTGAAGGAAAACATCTATGACAATATACTTTGTCACTATAATTAAAATAACTACAAACATAATTTATCACAAAAATTTAAATCTCATTATTTGTTATGACAATTTTTTCTGTAACTATATTTATAACCTATAGTTACAAAACTTGTCACTATATGACTTTATTTGCACCAAAAAATGGAGGGAAATATTTGTGATTATACATTTTTCACAAAAATTTTGAATCACAATTTTTTCTGTAACTATATTTATAACCTATAGTTACAAAACGCTGTCTGTTGATTGATTCCTTCCCATCTCCAGCCTTGACAAGTGGTCTGCTACTTGGTTCTCTGTTCCTTTTTTATCCTTGATGTCAATGTCAAATTCTTGCAGTAGCAGAATCCAACATATCAATCTAGGTTTTGCATCTTTCTTTGTGAACAGATACTTTAGTGCTGAATGGTCTGTATGGACCACAACCTTCGTTCCAAGTATATACGGATGGAACTTTTCGATTGAAAACACCACTGCTAATAGCTCCTTCTCTATTGTGGTGTAGTTGATTTGGGCACCATTCAGTGTTTTGTTGGCATAGTAAATCACATGGAAGAGCTTATCCTTCCTCTGCCCTAATGCTGCCCCGACAGCGTAATCACTAGCATCACACATTATTTCAAATGGCAAACTCCAGTCTGGTGGTTGTACGACCGGGGCTGTTACCAGCTTCTCCTTCAGTATTCTGAATGCCTTAGTACAATCAACATTAAAATCAAAGGGGCGATTCTGCTCCAATAGGTGGTAAAAGGGCTTGGTAATCTTCGAAAAATTAGCTATAAATCGTCGATAAAACCCTGTATGCCCTAAGAAACTTCGAATCCTTTTTTCTATGGTGAATGGCGGCAGCTTTTCAATAACCTCTATTTTGGCTCTGTCTACCTCTATTCTGTGGTAGCTCACCTTATGGCCCAGTACTATACCTTTATCCACCATGAAGTGGCATTTTTCCCAGTTTAAAACCAAGTTCGCCTCTTCGCATCTCTCAAGAACCTTCTGTAAATTGCCTAAACAATCCTCGAAGTTGTCTCCAAAGATAGAAAAGTCGTCCATGAAAATCTCTAGGAAATCCTCCACCATGTCGGAGAATATTGCCATCATGCACTGTTGGAAGGTTGTTGGTGCATTGCAGAGCCCAAATGGCATTCTCCTAAAGGCATAGGTGCCGTACGGGCATGTGAAGGTGGTTTTCTCTTGGTTCTCCGGTGCGATTGCTATTTGGTTATAACTTGAATAACCATCAAGAAAATAGTAGTAAGGTTTCCCCGCTAATCTATCAAGCATTTGATCAATAAAAGGTAAGGGGAAGTGGTATTTCCGGGTAGCTTTATTAAACTTCCGGTAGTCCATACAAACCCTCCAACCGGTCACAGTCCTAGTTGGGATTAGTTCGTTTTCTTTGTTGGTTACTACGGTTATGCCTCCCCTTTTTGGGCACACATTGCACCGGGCTCACCCACTTGCTATCCGAGATGGCGTATATTATTCCGACATCAAGCCACTTGATAATTTCTTTCCGCACCACCTCTCTCATAGCCTCGTTCAGTCGTCTTTGGGCATCAATGGTTGGCTTATGATCATCTTCCAAGAGGATTTTGTGCATGTATAACGCCAGACTGATGCCTTGGATATCAGCTATAGTCCATCCAATGACCTTCTTATGTTGCTGTAGCATTTTGATTAGCCGCTGCTCTTGTTCCTGCATTAACTTGGAAGAGATGATTACGGGCAACATATCATTTAAACCAAGAAAGACATATTTAAGCTGCCCTGGCAGGGGTTTAAGGTCTAGAACATGTGGCTTTTCAATGGAAGGCTTATGGATTACATGTTCATTCGAGGTATAATTTAAAGGCTCGAAGAAATTACCTGGACGTGTGCTTATCCAATTTACCTCCCCAGGACCTTCAGTGTCGGATGTTTCTGTGTCTGAGGAGTCAGTGTCGTCGTCGCTGCCGTGACAGTCTTCTGGGTGACTGCGGTGGCAGTGACCAAACTGTCTGTCGTGGCAGCTCGACCTGATGCAGGGTTGGTCAAGGACTACTTCAGAGATTGCCTTGCACTCTTCTTCTGCATCAGCCTGATTTATTGTGTGGAGAACATTGAGTTTGATTTGCTGATCATTTACTCTAATCGTCAGTTCTCCTTTCTCAACATCGATCACAGTTCTGCCTGTGGTTAGGAAGGGTCACCCCAGGATGATCGGTACGTTTTCATCTGCTTCACAGTCTAAAACAAGAAAGTCAGCAGGAAAAATAAATTTATCCACTCTTACCAGAATATCTTTTAGGGACCTAATTGTCTTTTTCCTTCTGATGATGTGATCCATGAGACGCTGGATGCTAAGTTAGCTTTGAACATGGAGCTTGATAGGGAGGAGTTATATTGGGAGAAACGCGCACGGGCTAACTGGCTTGCTCATGGTGATAGAAACACGGCTTTCTTCCACCGGTTTGCGTCTCAACGGCGCCGTACCAACACAATTAAAAGTCTTGCATCGGAGACGGGTCAAGTTTGGTCGGACCAGGTTGGTATGGAAAAAATAGCTACCTATTACTTCAAATCTTTATTTACGGCTAACGCTCCTGCTGATATGGGCCCTGTATTGGCTGGTATTTCTCCGTCGATCTCGGAGGAAGCTAATACGGGTTTGGGCCGGCCTTTTTCTTTGGAAGATGTTTGGACTGCGGTTAAAGGAATGGGGCCTCTTAAAGCTGCTGGGCCGGACGGATTGGGAGCTATTTTTTACCAACGGTTTTGGCCCATTGTGGGAAATGATATTGGGAATTTCTGTCTCTCGGTTATTAATGGTTCAGAGTCCTTTGAGCCCATTAATGAAACTCACATAGTCCTTATCCCAAAGGTATGTTCCCCAACTTCTATGATGGACTTTCGGCCCATTAGTCTCTGTAACGTTCTCTACAAAATTATATCTAAGATGTTGGTTACCCGATTACAAGAGGTTCTCCACCTTTGCATAGATGAGGCCCAAAGCGCATTTATCCCTGGACGCCTCATTACGAATAATCTCATCGCTGCATATGAAATTATCCATTCTTTCCAACATCGGAAACATGGCCGTTGGGGCTCCTTTGCTCTAAAACTAGACATGAGCAAGGCCTATGATCGCGTGGAGTGGCGTTTTATTCAAGAAGTGATGGCCAAAATGGGCTTTGCAGAGGCTTGGATCAATCTAATTGGGAGATGTATTTTTTCCGTGTCCTATGCTATAGTTGTAAATGGTTTTGTGAGCTCTCGGTTTTCTCCGACAAGGGTCATTCGGCAAGGAGACCCACTCAGCCCTCTCCTATTCTTGATTTGTAGTGAGGGTTTGTCGGCGCTACTCCGGAGTGCGGTACAAAGAGGAGACTTAAGTGGTGCTAAGGTCGCGAGGTCAGCCCCGGTGGTCTCACATCTATTATTTGCTGACGACTCCCTAATATTTGGAGAGGCATCGGTTCGTGAAGCCTTATCCATTAAGGTCTTGCTTTCAGTTTATGCGGGGTCCTCAGGACAGTTGGTTAATTTCTCCAAGTCGGGCCTGTTTTTTAGTGCGAATGTTGCCGAGGAAACACGTATTAGCATTCGTCGTTTATTGGGTATTTCCAGTACTTCAAGCCCAGAGAAATATTTGGGTCTTCCTATGGTGGTGGGCAGAAACAAAAAGCAGGCTTTCTTTTCTATCTATGATAGGTTTGATGGGCGGATTGGTAATTGGGCAACCAGGCCTCTTTCTGTGGGGGGCAAGGAAGTCTTCATTAAATCCGTTCTCTAGGCGATACCATCCTATACTATGTCTTGTTTTCTCCTACCTAAAACCTTCTGTAAGGCTCTTGAAGCTAAGAAAGCTAGATTTTGGTGGCAGAAGGACAAAGATAAACGTGGCATCCACTGGTGTGATTGGGCTTCTTTATGCGACCTAAAGGATGATGGGGGGATGGGTTTTCGAGATTTGTGTAAATTTAATATTGCCCTTCTTGCCAAACAGGGGTGGCGTCTGATGACGAAGCCCGATTCTTTAGTAGCGCGGATCATGCGGGCCAAGTACTTCCATGGTTCTTCATTTATGCAGGCACGTTTGGGCTCTAATCCATCAGCTATCTGGCGCAATATATGGTCTTCGAGAGGCCTTTTGGAAATGGGTTTGAGATGGCAAGTAGGATCGGGTCATGGTGTATCCATTTGGGACGACGTCTGGCTTTTGGGTCACCCGCCCCGAAAAATTCAATCTCCGAGGGTTATGGGTCTTAACTGGGTTTCGGAGCTTATGGTTCCTAATTCTACAGATTGGGATACGGATTGTATCCAAGACCATTTTAACCTGGATGATGCAGAGGATATTCTGGCCATCCCCACCTTTCCTCATCCTCGGCCGGACGTGCAGGTTTGGTCCGGCGAACACACCGGTGAGTACTCCGTTAGGAGTGGCTACCGTCTCCTTCAACAAGGAACCACTAACTCAGGTTCCCAGGATTCCTTCTATAAGCAACTTTGGGAGACTAAGTGTCCATCTAAAGTACGAATTGGAGTTTGGAAATTCACGCATAATTACATTCCTACCAAGCTTAATCTCTGCATTAAACGTGTGGCTACAGATTCATCGTGTTTTAGGTGTAATAATGGAGTAGAGGATTGTGAACATCTTTTCCGTGATTGCTCTTATGCTTCTAATATTTGGGGGATTTTGCAGATTACATGGCCTATCGAAGTTTCATCTTTCAGTTTTAAAGATTGGTTATCGTGGTTATTTGATAATAATTGTAGAAAACAAAGAACAGAAGTCATGGTTACACTATGGGCTATTTGGCAATCCCGAAACAAGCTATGGCATGAAGGGTTTCATCAAAGTAAAGAGAGATTAGTTACCTTCGTTCGTAGCTTTCTGCTGGAAATCGAAGGCTTTCCTCGGCTTCATCGGGTCCCGTCTTGCACGGCAGTGGAACGGTGGCAACCCCCCTTGCATCAATGGCAAAAATCAACGTGGATGCGGCTTATTCAAAATCCCAGAAAATATCAGTTTCAGGCGTTGTAATTAGGGACACAGAAGGTTACCTGTTGGGTGCATGTCACCGGCGGAAGGAGCGGGTTCAATCGGCGTTCGCAGCGGAGGCTCTCGCGGTCGTGGACGATTTGGTTTTCGCGGCAGAAGTGGGTCTCCACTCGGTCATCGTCGAAAGCGACTCCAGATCTGTCATCCAGCATGTCGACTCGTCTTCACAGGACACATCAGAAATCGGTCCGATTATCCATCGGGCGAAGCTCTTGAGAGAACGTTTCTCCCGGTGCTGGTGTAGTTACGCCCATCGGAACGCAAATAAGGCGGCCCATAACCTAGCTCAGTTGGGGTTTCAGGCATCGGTGGACACGTCGTGGATAGAAGAGGCTCCGACGTCTGTGGAGCGGCTTGCAGCAGAGGATCGGCGGTTCCTCATCCCTCCGTAGCTTCTCTGACTTCCGAAGGTCTATGATTGGGGTTATCTCTAATTTCATTTCCCCCAATTCCCTTGTCGTCCAGAATCGGGGTTTGTGGTTGGACTGTGTGACGGTTTAGTTTTCAAGACTGCTTGTATCTAGACTCTTCCTTTATTTTAATAAATAAACACAGATGGCCGTTTAATCAAAAAAAAAATTATAAGCGGTGGACCTTAAACTGACCTCTTTATTTCCGACTCAAAGATGGGTATGAGATAACCACATGTCTCCCTACAAAGCAAACCACCATACACACCAGGAATCAAGGATAATTTTACAATAAATGTGGTGCAACGCAATGTATTACTATTCATATGTACCGCAATTAAACAGTTTCTCCCTCCTTTCATTTTCAAGCTTCATTCTATCTTTTTTTTTCTCAATTTTTTTTTGTTTGTGTTGCGACCATCCTAGCTCTCACTTCCTCTCTATCTTTCTTGTGCCTTTTTTCCTCACTATTCATTTTTGTTTGGGCAAAAATGAGAGGTTTGAGGCATAATTAGAGGTTTGACCAGTCAAATTCGCTAATATTGTTGTTTGGTAAACAACGGATTGAAAGAGCAGATTGGGATGGAACCGTTAATTTTGAAAAAGCTCATAATAAGAACTTTTTGAGAGTAGAAGTTTGATATTAGAGTTGTAAAGACTCTTTTACCCTTACCAGTTACCAAAAATCTTAAAATAACCTAAATTAAATATTTTCTCACCTTATTTATAAGCTAATCCTATTTATTTTTTTATTATCACATATTTATATGTGTATTTAAATTTATTAATTAAATTATATTAAAATAATTATATAAATAATAAATTAATATATAAATCATTTGAATATGATTAGAAAAGTTGTATTAAAAATAATTTTATAGATCTAATTAATAATAATTAGATACAAAATATTGATAACTAATAAACTATTGAAACAAGTATTGAATATAATCATGTCCTTATATGTCATTTTGCTTGTTTAAATAATCTAACAGCTATCAGCTATCAGTTAATTTTACCAAACACTTTTATACAATCAACTAGTCAAATCAGCTAATGCAATCAGCTATCAGCTAATGTAATCTGATATCCGCTATCCGCTAATTGCCAAACAGGGCCATTAGCCCTGTTTGGTAAAGAGAGATTTGGGCAAAAATTAGAGGTTTGAGGCATAATTAGAGGTTTGACCAGTCAAATCCGCTAATCTTGTTGTTTGGTAAATAGCAGATTGAAAGAGCAGATTGTGGTGAAACCGCTAATTTTGAAAAAGCTCATAATATGAGCCTTTTGAGATTAGAGGTTTGATATTAGAGTTCTAAAGACTCTTTTACCTTTACCAGTTACCAAAAATCTCATATTTATATGTGTATTTAAATTTATTAATTAATTAAATTATATTAAAATAATTATATAAATAATAATTAATATATAAATCATTTGAGTATGTTTAGAAAAGTTATATTAAAAATAATTTTATAGATCGAATTAATATTAATTAGATACAAAATATTGATAACTAATAAATTATTCAAACAAGTATTGAATATAATCATGTCCTTATATGTCAATTTACTTGTTCAAATAATCTAACAGCTATCAGCTATCAGTTAATTTTACCAAACACTTTTATACAATCAATTAATACAACCCGGTAGTCAAATCAGCTAATGCAATCATCTATCAACTATCAGCTAATACAATCCGCTATTCGCTAATTGTCAAACAAGACCATTATCCTAAATATCTTCCTGTCTGCTGCCAATCTGGTTTGGAAAGTTATTCATACCCCAAGACAGGATAATACATTAGCTGATTCCCTTGCAAAACGAGGCATCCATTGAGCTAAAGATTAAAGTCCGACAAAAACGGTGTTGGTCTCGCATTATGTTGTTTCAGAGGTGGCCTTCTTGTCGTATAGGTTAAAAGTAGGGGTTCAAATTCTGGTACCCGAGGTATCGGGTACTCAGATCGTCGGGTAATATTATCTTCAACCCGTGTTTTGACTCGATTATTGTGATTACCCGTTAGTCGATAGCCAAAAATTACGGGTACCTGGAAAATCGGGTATTTGGGTAGCCGAAAATTTATAATATATATATATATATATATGAATATAAAAATATTTTATTGGTTTAATATAAAAATATAAAAATATATATTTATTAGTTTAAAATAAAAATATGTATTTATTAAATATAAAAATATAAAAAAAAATAAATTTTTATTAGTTTAATATATATATATATATATATATATATATATATCCGAGGTGCTGAATTGGCGAGTTCAACAAGGTAAGCGATCGATGTCGGCTATGTGGAAGCATATCGTTGATGTTCAGCAAATGGAGGTCGTGGCACGCTTCATGAATACATCGCAGTTCTGTTGGATTATAGGGAATGGCGAGAGTGTGCTGTTTTGGCACGATTGTTGGTGCTTACCCGAACCCCTGAAGTTAGCCTTTTCGCGACTATATGGGTTAGCAAGAGACAAATTGGTGTGTGTCGGTGAGGTGATGGGGCTGTCATTGGTTGCATGGGGCAGCTATTTTCGACGAGAGTTGAGGGTATTCGAGGGGGATATGCTTCGCGAGATGGTGGGATGTTTGCAGGGGTACGAGTTGCGCCAAGGAGTGCTTGACCGTTTCGTTTGGATTCATGCGCCGTCGGGTGAGTTTTCGGTAAGAGCTTTACATAAACTAATGATATCATTTGGGATGTCGGATATGTCGGACGTCTCTTGGCCGTGGCAGCTCCCTGTACTACCTAAATTGCAATGCTTTCTTTGGTTCATTGTAATGGATCGGCTGCCAACTTTATCTATGCTGGTTGCTCGTGGTGTAGCATTGGGTGACACATCGTTGGGTTGCCGGTTTTGTGGGGCTGGCGAGGATGAAGTGAACCATATCCTATGGCAATGCTCATGGGCGTGGGAGATTTGGGGGTGCTTCTTCGCGTGGTGGGGAGTACATGTGACGCGTCCGCATCAAGTGCGCGACTTCCTTTTAGCTAGCTTCCACAGCTTTTTTAAAGGAGATATGCGTGTGTGGTGGCTTATAGGCTGCACTAGTGTGTTATGGTCGTTGTGGTTAGTGCGGAATAATTTAATGTTTCAGAACAAGAGCTCATCGGTTGGGGGTATTTTGTTCTTAATTAAATTGAGATCCTTTCACTGGACGCGGGTGAGATTCGATACGGTGGATATTAGGGAAGCAGCTTGGTGGGACTGCCCTCTTATTTGCGTTAATGATGCACGGGTAAACCAGTCGGTTAGGGATGTAGTGGAGTGGTCTCCGCCTTGGAAGGGCATGTGGAAATTTAATGTCGATGGTGCAGCTCGGGGGAAGCCGGGTTTGGCAGGGTGTGGGGGAGTGCTTCGAGACTGGGAGAGTCGAATTAGGGGACTGTTTTCTGGGCCAATTGGTGTGGCGGACTCGAATGAAGCCGAGGTTCAGGCGATAGCTTTTGCTCTGAAGATGTTGAGGGAGTTGTCTTGGGGGGGGGTGGAGTCGGTCATCATTGAATCCGATTCGAAGGTGGCCCTTGCGTGGATCCAAGGAGGAGAGAGCCGACCTTGGCGATTATGGCGATGGTTCTTTCAGATCGATGATGCTTGTGAGGATTTGCCGGGTGTATGCTTTTCGCATGTCTTGAGAGAGGGGAATAAAGTGGCGGACTCCCTTGCGAAAGGAGGTGTTGATAGGGTGTCTTGGTTATGGGTTCGGCCTTGATCTGAGTCGTGTTGGTCCTTGTATTACACAACTAATGGTACTCTTTTCCCCCACTTAGGCTTAGGGGGTTTTTAATGAGGCTATTAGTTGTGCTTTGTATGATTTTTGCTCTTCAATAAAATCATATTGCTGTTCAAATATATATATATATATATATATATATATATATATATATATATATATATTGAATATAAAAAGTATTAATTTTAAATATATTCGGGTACTGAAAAAACCGGGTACCCGAAAATTCATAATATTTTGACCCGAGCCTGTCCCGAAAAATGACGCGCCGGGTACCCAACCCGAACAAAAAAAATTCAAGTAAATACCCGGCTGTTTATCTTCGGGTAATCAAATAATTCGAGTCAAGTATTTTTGAATACTCATGATTAAAAGTGATTTCCATTTGGCTTAAAAAAACAATTAGTCTCCAAAATGTTTCAATAGGGAATTGGTTGTTGTGGCTCGAGTTTGTTAGTGTTAGTTTTAGAGTAATTTAAGTAGGTTGTATAAGGTGTGTTTTCTTCCGGTTTCTGTATTACTTAGATATATCATTTTTTTTATTAATTTAAGTTTAGAGAAATTTTTTAAGGAAATGTATACCTAAATTGATCTAATTTTAATAAAATTTAATATCTACCCTCTCGGAAAAAAAAACTTTTGAAAAAGAGGATTAAGATTGGTCACTGCCATTCAAATTATTAAAGTGGATTGTTGCAGTCCACTTGATTCAAATGTGGTCCAAATCCACCCTCCGTGTCAATATGTGGTCCTTTCTTTGCTTGTTTCACTTTCTACATTATTATTAGGGAAAACTATCTAAATAGTACCCCAGCTATTGTTGAAATATCTTTTTAATACCCTAACTATTTTTTTGATAAAATGGTACCTAACATTACGTTTCATTTTCATTTTGGTACTTCACTGTTAAAAAACTAACTGCGTGTTGAACAGGAGAGAGAAAATCACATGTGGCGGGTTGCCACGTCATTTTCTCTCTCATAGTCAGCATGCCACATCGACTAAAATCATAAAAAAGCACATGTGACATGCTGACTAGGAGAGAGAAAATGACGTGGCAGACTGCCACATGTGATTTTTCTCTCTCCTAATCAGCGTGTTGTTAATTTTTAACGGCGGGGTACCATTTTGAAAACGAAACATAATGTTAGGTATTATTTTGTCAAAAAAAATAGTTGAGGTACTAAACTGATATTTCAACAATAGCTTGGGTAATTTTCCCTTATTATTATTACTATTAGAATACAAATTTTATTAAAAAACTGATTGAGTATTAGTTCTATTGTGATTAAAATCCTAATATGAAAATCCCCAATCCTTAAAAGCCCATGCATTTTGGAAATTTTAAGTTTCTAAAGCCCTATTTTTTGAAGGACTAAATTATTAATCTTTCAAAACATTAAGGACCATTTCTAAAATTTTCCCATTCTTCCTTTCTAAGCCAAAAATCTTGTTATTGAACAAAAATTCGGCAAAGATATGTGATGGATTTTGAACCCATGTCCCCTATGCCCAACTAGGGATGACAGTAGGGTGGAGAGTAACTAAAAATTATAGAGATCTGGATTGATCGGTACAAAGAATAATCAAAATTTTCATCTACATGGACGAGGATGGAAAAGTTTTATCACCGAATTTCAAATGGGGATAGGAACGGAAATTGATATATCCGAACTGTGGGAATAATCGAACCGTACCCGTATAAATCATCGTGGGAATCTCAAAAAATATCTGCAGAGAACCCCCAATATTTTACAAAACTGGATGGCCATAAGGGTAATTTACTCATTTTTCAACAAAAATCTAATATCTTATAATCTGAGTATGGTTGGCTGGAGTAAAACCGAAAATTCTCCGTAAATTCTATAAAAAATAATTAGAAAGTGGTCTTTACATTATTGTAAACTGATTCAGTATAATTTTGTTTAAAATACACAGTGATTGATTTCGATATGTATTTTAAAAAATGTGAATATTTAAATGTCGAAAGGTCATAAATTTTTTGCAGCAGAATTCTTAGAAAATAGCTTTAGCAATGACTTTGAAAAATTACCAAAAATTTTACAAGATAAATTAGGAAGTGAGCCTTATATTTCTATAACCATATAGAAGTGCAGATTCGTTTAAAACAAATGGTTCTTTATTTCGAGTTATATATTAGTAGTTATTACTTTTTGAGTGAGCAAAGGTTAGAAGAAAAGACGATTTCCAAAAACAACAATGGCGGTGACTTCAAAATTTTACCACAAATCGTACGAGTAAAATTTGTAACCCCCTCGTCCCGGTCCGGACGCTTGACCGATCCGAGTGGGCTACACGGGGATAACTGAGATGAAACCCGTTAAGGCTCCACTTCGGTTACCGACCCAAGGAAAAACTTTTCATCTATTATCTTGTCTAGATGCGTTAAATAAACCTATGCGTTAAAGGACAGTGGAAACAAGGCTCACGAGAAGCCTAACAGCAAACAGGGCCTGAGCACAACCCTTGAGACCCTTTAGAGATGTCAAAAGCCCATTTACAGGCCTGTGTTTCGAAACAGACATAGCCCGTTTCGAAACACGGGCTCCAGTTTAAAAAGCCAGACACCTGTACCGAAACGCATCCACCCCGTTTCGGAACAGGGTCCCATTTTTCCTAGGCGTTCCGATACCCGTTTCGGAACAAGCAATTCCAGTAGCTAAAGTGTTTCGAAACTCGTATCGGAACAGGGGCTCACAATAGCCAAACCGTACCGAAACGTGTTTCGATACGGGGCCCTGGAACCACACCCGTTCCGAAACAACACAACCCGTTTCGAAACACCTGCTGTCTGTGAATTCCCAAAATCAGTTTTCAACATCTCTAAATGATCACAAACGCCCTTAACGACCCCAAGGATCATACACAACATACAAACTCACTCTAGAGGCATGCACCCTATTGCAAACACACTCAAAACACATAAGGATATAGGTTAGGGGCATCCATTTAAAAGGTCATACATGGCATTCAAGATAGGCAATTTAACATGGCTTACAAGCAAAGCATAACATCCAAATGCCAAATCAACATAACATTTAAAGGAGTCTAACATGCTCCTAAACAACCAACAACAACATACTTCAAAGGCTCAAAGCCACAAACACATGTCCCATTGCTTGACCATTACATCACATAATATAAAATCCATACTTGAGAGAATCAAAAGCCCAACTATCACACTTAGAGGCCCCTTCTTGCACTAGCAACCCACGAACTACGGATCTGCATTGTCGAACAAAAGAGAGCGTAAGCATAAAGCTTAGTGAGGGTAAGCTCATTAAAACAAACCTCGACAATGCAGGGTCCAAGCACGAGCACAACCAAGGTAGAATGCATGATCTTACCTTCGATCCACATGAGCCAAAATACGCATGATGCATGAACATATATTCAATATTATTCCATGCTCAACAAGCTCAAATCCACATAATATGTAAACACATATAATAAACCATATAGGAATCATATTTCACATCATATTGATACACATATCAACTCATATTGGCACCTAGCTATGACTCGAATACGCGGATAACACGTTGGAACTCACATCCAACACAACCATTACCTTACGGTGGGATTACACTCATCACCGTTCAAGCGGAGGGATTCCACTCATCCTCACGCCCCGTCGATGGGATTACACTCATCATCGACTATCATATAAATAAGAAGGTTTTCTGGGCGAACCCGTACTCCATCTTGATGACTACCATCATCAAGACCACGCGCGTATTTGACTCACGTGTGCACACTAAACATCCTAATGATCGATCATTTGTACCCAAGCATACTAGTGCCAACATTAAACACAATCCAAAACCTTATTTCATATCACTTCTGTGCTTAGTATGTACTCACCATGATTAACATCATGCACAATCCACACGCATATAACAATGCATCACAATCATGCCTCAACATACATGTATAACACATTTATACATAGCCAACATAATCATAATTAAACATGAGGCATAAACACATTCAAAGTTCAACCATAGTCTCTAACTATAGCTTGGGATTGGACTACCAATCTAATCCCAACTCTAGGTGGGTCTACCAAGCCCAACCTAGTCCACATGCTTGAACCAAATAGTCAAACCATTTTAAAAACATTTAACCACTCACTTTCACTTCCAAGCTCAACAACCAAGCAACCAAGACCTTCAAGCTTCCGGATTCACCCCCGATGCTTCACCAACACAAACTCTTGCTTCTAATCATCTCAATACAAACAAAACAACCTCGAATCAGTCCATACATCCATGTAGCCAACCCAGAACACTACTCAAGCATAAAACACATGAATTCAAGCTATGAGCAATCCCCAAAACATCAAACCCGAGCAGCCCTCAAACCCAAACCAAAACTCTTGTTTCAAACACTTTTAACACCTCTAAAAGCTTCTAAAACAATCCCCAACCAACATACAACCATTAGCCTTCCATTTCCAACATAAAACAACCCCAAAAATAACCTTAAAACCCTTCTAAAAACCCATCAAAACCCAAATACGAAAATCTTTACAAAACACTTCAAAATTTACATATGTTGGACCCTATGGTTCATAATCAACGTATCTAACCAAAATAAATCAAAAGCTTTGATAAAGAATCATAAAGCTCTAACCTTTAACCAAAATTTTGAAAAACCCAAATTACAAAATGCATAGTTTTAGTGAAATCTAAAGATTCCAAAATGTAGAGGATAGCAAGGCCAAGTCAAAAATATAGTTACCTTTCAATAAGCTTCAAAGATGGAGTTGTAAGAGAATGGAATAGTAAAATGAGAATGAGCTCTCTTCTTGTCGTTAAAATGGGGGAAAGGTGAGTGAAGAAGATGGCAAAAAGGACTTTTAATAAAAGAGGGGGTTTTAATTTGAAAGTTGATTTATTTATAGTTTTGCCATTAATGATATGACAATCTCATTAGCAATTAAAATCCATGGAATTTGATTCCCAAATCAATTTGAGTCCAACATATAATGTTTGCTTTGAAATTATGAAGACCAAAATAATACTTTATTATTTTAATTATAAAATCGAAACTCAAATAATATTATTTAATTATTATTTTCACCCGACCCCTAAACTTGGGTGTTACAACTCTCCCCCACTTAAGGAATTTCATCCCCGAAATTACCTGACGGAAACAAGTACGGAAACTGCTCAAGCATATTAGCCTTCCTCTCCCACGTGGCCTCTTCCACACCTCTATGTCTCCACAACACCTTGACCAACTCTATGGTCTTGCCACACAACACCTTGCTATCAGAAGCAAGTATCTCAACAGGTTCTTCATTGTAAGACAAATCCTGATTCAACTCTATCTCCTCAACAGGTATAACATGAGAAGGATATGATCTATATCTTCTAAGCATCGACACATGAAACACATCATGGATCTTCTCTAACTCAGAAGGCAATCTAAAACGGTAAGCTACTGGCCCAATCCGCTCAACTATCTCATACGGGCCAATGAACCTCTGACTCAACTTGCCTTTCTGGCCAAATCTCATTACCTTCTTCCACGGAGATACTTTCAGAAACACTTTCTCACCCACTGAGAACTCAACTTCTTTTCTCTTCAAATTTGCATAAGACTTCTGATGATCGGAAGCTGCTTTCAGACGGTCAAAGATCAACTTCACTTTGTCAGTAGTCCCCTTAAGCAAATCCGGCATATGTAGCAATTTCTGACCTGTTTCAGCCCAACAGATCGGAGTCCTACATCGTCTACCATACAAAGCCTCATAAGGAGCCATCTGTATACTAGCCTGGTAACTATTGTGGTAAGCAAACTCAACTAAAGGCAAGTGCTTCTCCCAAGAACCCTGGAAGTCAATCACACAACAACGAAGCATATCCTCTAAAATCTGTATCACTCGCTCTGACTGTCCATCAGACTGCGGATGATAAGAAGTACTGAAATGCAAGCGGCTACCTAAAGCACTATGCAAACAACCCTAGAACCTCGAAGTGAATCTCGAATCTCTATCTGAAACAATAGACTTTGGAACTCCATGAAGCCTCACAATCTCGCGAATATACAAATTCGCCAACTTGTCTAAAGAATCTGTGGTGTTCACTTCTAAGAAGTGGGCACACTTAGTGAATCTATCCACTATCACCCAAACAGAATTCTTCTTCGAAGGAGACAACGGTAACCCCGACACAAAGTCCATGTTGATTCTCTCCTATTTCCATTCCAGAATCTTCAAAGGCTGTAACAAACCTGAAGGAATCTGATGTTCTGCCTTCACTCTCTGACAACCCATACAATGACTCACATACTCGGCTACATCCTTCTTCAAACCAACCCAGAAATAATCATTCTTCAAGTCACGGTACATCTTAGTACTACCCGGATGCATAGAAAAGGGACTCGAATGTGCTTCACTCAGAATCAGACGTCTCAACTCAACATCTTCCGGTACTACAACTCAATCTCTAAAGCACAACACATTCTCACTACTGAAGCTATACTCGGTCGGTCTACCTTCGGCTATGTCATGAACATGAGGAACTAAAGACACATCTTGCAACTGCTTCTCTCTAATCAACTGAATCAAAGAAGGCTTCACTTGCAACTCTATGATCAAACCACCATCACCGGATACACTCAATCTAGCAAACATAGCTCTCAACTCAACTACAACTTTTCTGCTCAAAGCATCGGCTACTACATTTGCCTTACCCGGATGGTACTCTATGGTCAAATCATAGTCTTTCAACAGCTCAAGCCATCTTCTCTGTCTCAAGTTCAACTCTCTCTGTGTCATCAAATACTTCAAGCTCTTATGATCGGTGTAAACTATGCACTTCTCACCATACAAGTAATGACGCCAAATCTTCAACGCAAACACAACTGCGGCTAACTCTATATCATGAGTAGGATAGTTCTTCTCATGCACCTTCAAATGTCTCGAAGCATAAGCAACAACTCTTCTTTCTTGCATCAAAACACAACCCAAACCTATGTAGGAAGCATCACTATAGATCACAAACTCCTTACCTGAAACTGGTTGCACTAACACTGGAGCATTTGTCAAAGCTTCTTTCAATTTCTCAAAGGCCTTCTGTCTTGCATCTAACCACTCAAACTTAACTCCATTTTGCAACAATTTAGTCAAAGGAGCAGCTACTCTAGAGAAACCATCAACAAATCTTCTATAGTAACCGGCTAATCCTAAGAAACTCCTAATCTCTGTCACGGACTTAGGTTGTTTTCACTCAACAATAGCCTCAATCTTCGTTGGATCAACACAGATACCTTCAGCTGAAACAACATGGCCAAGAAATACAACCTCTCGAATCTAGAACTCACACTTACTAAGCTTAGCATACAACTGGTTCCTCAACGATCTCTGTAAAACAAGTCTCAAGTGCTCATCATGCTCTTCTTCTGATCTCGAGTACACAAGGATATCATCTATGAAGACAACTACAAAACAGTCTAGATAGTCTCTAAAAATTCTGTTCATCATATCCATGAATGCTGCATGTGCATTCGTGAGCCCAAACGACATCACAAGGAACTCATAGTGACCATATCTAGTCCTAAAAGCTGTCTTCGGAACATCACACTCTTTTACTTTCAACTGATAGTACCCTAATCTCAAATCTATCTTCAAGAACACTAAAACACCCCTCAACTAATCAAACAAATAATCTATACGAGGCAACGGATACTTGTTCTTCACGGTCAACTGATTCAACTACCTGTAGTCAATACATATTCGCATACTGCCATCTTTCTTCTTTACAGACAACACATGAGCAACCCAAGGAGAACTACTATGCCTAATGAAACCACGATCTAATAACTCTTGCAACTAACTCTTCAATTCTTTCAACTTTTTCAGAGCCATACGATACGGAGCAATAGAAACTGGAGTAGACCTTGAAACAGTCTCAATCACAAACTCAACATCTCTGTCAAGAGGCAAACCTGGTAACTCTTCAGGAAACACATCCGGAAAATCACAAACTGTTCTGATATCTTTCAGTCTAGCCTCACTCATATTCGGATTCATCACATAAGCTAAGAAAGCCCCACAACCGGAATCCATCAACATATGCGCCTCTAAAGCTGACATAACATTAGACAAGAACTTAATGTTCTCGCCTACTACTACTACCTTGTAGTCGTCAGAAAGTTTCAAAGCAATTCTCTTCGTCTCAAAGTCTACACTAGCTTTGTGCTCAACTAACCAGTCGATACACATGATAATATCAAAACCATAAAACAGAAGCTCCATCATGTCAACGGGAAACACATGACCCTGAATCTTCTGCAGACACCTCCTATACATCCGTCTAACTACGACTGTCTCACCAAAGGAACTAGTCACATGCATACCTACATCTAAGATCTCAACAGGTATATCTAACTTCTTTGCATGCTCACTCAAAATGTAAGAATGCGTAGAACCCGAATCAACCAAAGAAAGCAAAGACATAGACTGTAACTCAAAATTACATGCTATCACATCAGTGTCGTTCCCAGCCTCTCTCTGAGCATAGACTCTCGCTGGTCCTCCTGCCTCTGGCTATACTGCCACAATATGAGCAAGGTTCCTCTGAGCATCTACCCTAGGTGCATCAGCCCTAGGCTGGAAGTAGCCACGACCGCGCCCACGGCCCCTCTGAAAATCAGTCGCTCTCGCAGGAGCCTAAGCTATGTTTGGTGCCTGCGCCGCCTGATGCGGACACTTCCTCCTAAAGTGGTCCCTCGAACCACAGTTCCAACAAGCATGGAAGTTACCCCAACACTCACCAGAATGTTGTCTCCCACAACGTGTACACTCGGGCAAACGCCCTCCAGCTCTATGGCCCTCGTGGTCTCTACCATGGTAGCCACCGCCACGCCTATGGTCAAACTGTTGTCCGCCACCTCGATGCCTCTTGGCATAACCACGGTCAAAGTTGTTATGTCTCTTTCCAGAACTAGATCCTCCAGAACGCTTGGTCAGCCCCAAGCTATGCTCAATGTCCTTGGCACTAGCAACCAAGAAATCAAAATCTGAATAATTTGAAGCTAAGGTGTACCTCTTAACTTCCTCATGAAGCCTATATCTAAAACGGTTACAACGGTCCCTCTCAGTAGGAACTAACTCTAGAGCATACTGACTCAAACGAACAAAGCGGATCTCGTAGTCAGTCACAGAAGCATCACCCTAAACAAGAGCCATAAACTCTCGCTTCTTTTCATCAAGATATCTCAGCCCCAAGTACCTCTTCCGGAAAGCAGACTCAAAGAAATCCCATCCAATCTCAGCCTCAGGAACCCCAGTAGTAATGGTGACCCACCAGGTGTAGGCATCACCCTGTAGTAGGGAAATCACACAGCCCAATCTGCGAGCACCAACGCAACCCATCTGAGCTAATATGCGGACGATCTTCTCCAACCACAACTCAGACCTCTCCGGTGTAGATCCTCTGAACTCTTCAGCCCCTAGGCTATGGAGACTCTCCAACGGTAAACTAGCATCATCGCCCCTAGGCTGAGCTGCAACCTGAACTTCGGCAACTGCGGCCTGAAATGCTCCCGCTATAGCTTGCACAAGCGGAGCCATATCTATTCCAGCAGGACCTTGGCCACCTTGGCCAACCTGAGGTCCCTCTCCTTCAGCTCCATCCTCGCCTCCCACTCCATACTGAGGAGGTGGTGGTGGAGGAGGAGCTCCAACTCCAGCAACAGGCTCTCCTACATGAGCCTCAACTCCAACCACCGGCTCATTAACATGAGCCGCAACACGTGGTTCCTGACGGACCACTCTCGGTCTACCCCTCAGCCTCGACATACGAGCTCACAAACAACAACAATAACAACAACAACAAGAAAGCACAAAAGATATGGTTAGCAAGACAAGGGTTCCAAGTGGCTCAAGTATGTTCCCTCACTTTAAAAATCCTTTTTCTGATGTAATAGTAGCAATGAGACTTTACACAACATGTTTCAAACAAAACAACAAGCATACTTGACAAGCAAGCAACCACCGTGCATTTTCAACATAAAAACACCACTTACCTCACTTACCTGCCCAAGGCCTCGGAAACCTTAGGCTCTGATACCAACAAGTGTAACCCCCTCGACCCGGTCCGGACGCTTGACCGATCCGAGTGGGCTACACGGGGATAACCGAGATGAAACCCATTAAGGCTCCACTTCGGTTACCGTCCCAAGGAAAAACTTTTCATTTATTATCTTGTCTAGATGCGTTAAATAAACCTATGCATGAAATGACAGCGGAAACAAGGCTCACGAGAAGCCTAACAGCAAACAGGGCCTGAGCCCAACTCTTGAGACCCTTTAGAGATGTCAAAAGCCCATTTATAGGCCTGTGTTTCGAAATAGACATAGCCCGTTTCGAAACACGGGCTCCAGTTTAAAAAGCCAGACACCCGTACTGAAACGCATTCACCTCGTTTCGGAACAGGGTCCCATTTTGCCTAGGCGTCCCGATACCCGTTTCGGAACAGACAATTCCAGTAGCCAAAGTGTTTCGAAACTCGTATCGGAACAAGGGCTCACAGTAGCCAAACCATACCGAAACGTGTTTCGATACGGAGGGCCCTAGAACCACACCCGTTCCGAAACAGCACAACCCGTTTCGTAACACCTGTTGTCTGTAAATTCCCAAAATTAGTTTTCAACATCTCTAAATGATCCCAAACGCCCTTAACGACCCCAAGGAGCATACACAAAATACAAACTCACTCTAGAGGCATGCACCCTATTACAAACACACTCAAAACACATAAGGATATAGGTTAGGGGCATCCATTTATAAGGACATACATGGCATTCAAGATAGGGAATTTAACATGGCTTACAAGCAAAGCATAACATCCAAAAGCCAAATCAACATAACATTTAAAGGAGTCTAACATGCTTCTAAACAACCAACACCAACATACTTCAAAGGCTCAAAACCACTAACACATGTCCCATTGCTTGACCATTATATCACATAATATAAAATCCATACTTGAGAGAATCAAAAGCCCAACTAGCACACTTAGAGGCCCCTTCTTGCTCTAGCAACCCACGAACTACGGATCTGCATTGTCGAACAAAAGAGAGCGTAAGCATAAAGCTTAGTGAGGGTAAGCTCATTAAAACAAACCTCGACAATGCAGGGTCCGAGCACGAGCACAACCAAGGTAGAATGCATGATCTTACCTTCGATCCACATGAGCCAAAATATGCATGATGCATGAACATATATACAATATTATGCCATGCTCAACAAGCTCAAATCCACATCATATGTAAACACATATAATAAACCATATAGGAATCACATTTCACATCATATTGATACACAAATAAACTCATATTGGCACCTAGCTATGACTCGAATACGCGGATAACACGTTGGAACTCACATCAAACACAATCATTACCTTACGGTGGGATTACACTAATCACCATTCACGCGGAGGGGATTCCACTCATCCTCACGCCTCGTCAATGGGATTACACTCATCATCGACTATCATATAAATAAGAAGGTTTTCCGGGCGAACCCGTACTCCATCTTGATGACTACCATCATCAAGACCACGCGCGCATTTGACTCACGTGTGCACACTAAACATCCCAATGATCGATCATTTGTACCCAAGCATACTAGTTCCAACATTAAACACAATCTACAACCTTATTTTATATCACTTTCGTGCTTAGCACGTACTCACCATGATTAACATCATGCACAATCCACACGCATATAACAATGCATCACAACCATGCCTCAACATACATGTATAACACATTTATACATAGCCAACATAATCATAATTAAACATGAGGCATAAACACATTCAAAGTTCAACCATAGTCTCTAACTATAGCTTGGGATTGGACTACCAATCTAATCCCAACTCTAGGTGGGTCTACCAAGCCCAACCTAGTCCACATGCTTGAACCAAATAGTCAAACCATTTTAAAAACTTTTAACCACTCACCTTCACTTCCAAGCTCAACAACCAAGCAACCAATACCTTCAAGCTTCCAGATTCACCCTCGATGCTTCACCAACACAAACTTTTGCTTCTAATCATCTCAATACAAACAAAACAACCTCGAATCAGTCCATACATCCATGTAGCCAACCCGGAACACTACTCAAGCATAAAACACATGAATTCAAGCTATGAACAACCCCCAAAACATCAAACCCGAGCAGCCCTCAAACCCAAACCAAAACTCTTGTTTCAAACACTTTTAACACCTCTAAAAGCTTCTAAAACAATCCCCAACCAACATACAACCATTAGCCTTCCATTTCCAACATAAAACAACCCCAAAAACAACCTTAAAACCCTTCTAAAAACCCATCAAAACCCAAATACGAAAATCTATACAAAACACATCAAAATTTACATATGTTGGACCCTATGGTTCATAATCAATGTATCTAACCAAAATAAATCAAAAGCTTTGATAAAGAATCATAAAGCTCTAACCTTTAACCAAAATTTTGAAAAACCCAAATTACAAAATGCATAGTTTTAGTGAAATCTAAAGATACGAAAATGTAGAGGATAGCAAGGCCAAGTCAAAAATATAGTTACCTTTCAATAAGCTTCAAAGATGAAGTTGTAAGAGAATGGAATAGTAAAATAAGAATGAGCTCTCTTCTTGTCGTTAAAATGAGGGAAAGGGTGAGTGAAGAAGATGACAAAAGGGACTTTTAATAAAAGAGAGGGTTTTAATTTGAAAGTTGATATATTTACAGTTTTGTCATTAATGAGATGGCAATCTCATTAACAATTAAAATTAATGAAATTTGATTCCCAAATCAATTTGAGTCCAACATATAATGTTTGCTTTGAAATTATGAAGACCAAAATAATACTTTATTATTTTAATTATAAAATCGAAACTCAAATAATATTATTTAAATATTATTTTCACCCGACCCCTAAACCCGAGTGTTACAAAATTAGATGAGGTAATTTATATGTTGGAAAGATTATCGAATCTAGTTTCTTTTAGAACAAACAGATCGTGATTTGAAACTGTAGATTATTTGTTATATATTTTCTTTTAAATGTAGTGCAAATTGTCATATTTCATTAGTTAATATTTTAGTCATATTTTATAATTTTGAAATAATTTATTTGTTGTTGGTAAAACTTAATTTATCATTTATGTTTATAATTTTAGAGATTTAATGTTGAATATTTATTTTAATGCGTTAAATTTTATTTATTTTTAGGTAAGAGAATTAACCGAAAACTGCGGGAATCCGTAAGGAATAAGTATGGGGTCAAAAAATTTTTCCAAAATGTTTAATGAAATTTCCCAAAACTGAACCACAAGTGTTAGAGACTACATAAAAAAATACAAATTAGAAACAACCACAAGTCAAAACAATTAGAAACAACCACAAGTCAAAACAATTAGAAACAACCGTTAAGCTTTGTAATAAAAATTCGACTTGAATTCATTTCGAACCATGTTTCGGTTGGGTTTCTATCATTGATATTAAACTCACTTTTACCTCTGGTGACTCTTTATATTTCTATTTTAAGCAGCCATTCTTTTCCCTCGTATGTTAAAATAGGTGTTTCAGTTGACTTTAAAATAAATAAAAATTAAGTACCTATTTCAGCTAAAAAATACTTTAGGCGCCTATTTCAGCTAAAAATAAAATTTTAGACACTTAATTTCAACCAAAAAATACTTTAAGCACCTATTACAAAAAAGATATATAGTTTGAGCACTTGTTTTTTACAACCAAATTTAAATATTAGTTGAAAACTCTAAAAAAATTCATTGACGTGTTGCTTTAATTTTCTTTGCCGTGTACCTTCTCCTTAGCTTTAATTTCCTTCGTTCTTTCTTCCTTGTTTTTCTTCACTTGCCGTGTCCCTCTTTAAAGGACATTTGATTTTTGTGTGCTTCAAAGAGGGACAATACAGTTTTCTTTAATGACAAACATTAATTGAATCTCTCAATTTTTTAGTATCTGATATGTCAAACACCAACATTACTGCGGCATCAGAAAAGACATTGAACTCGTCAAATGATTTCATATGTTTGATAGTATAGAGCAGGCAAGGACAAAAATTCTGTCGTTGCCATATTTTATACCATAACACTAAAAAATTATTCAACTCAAGCTAAATAACATTACGCTTAATTATTCTTTTCAACATGTTCCAACCACAGGGTACAATTTGAAGGGGACATTATTTAGACAAATTAGGAATAGAAGCTACAACAGCCGAGTGAAATATGATTTCATAATCTTCCCCATCCATGATATAGATTCTAACTATTGAACACATGCTGATCCATAGTAAGGAATGGGAACCAGGCACAAATCTCTTTTTCTTCTAACATGAGCACCAAAGTACTCTGTCATGTCCAGATCCTCAGTTTTCATTCCACCAGGGAGTTTCCAATCAAAATGGTACAGCAATTTAGCTAGGAAAAGCTCATCAACAACCATACTATATGTAATGCCAGGACACATCCTCCTTCCAGCACCAAATGGAATGAACTCAAAGTTAGTGCCCCTATAGTCAACTGAACTATCGATGAATCTCTCCAGATCGAACCTCTCGGGTTCATTCCAGTAGTTGGAATCTCTTCCGATTGCCCATGCATTAACAATCACTTTGGTTTTGGCTGGTATCTCGTATCCATTAATCACACATCTTTCCATACTTTCTCTTGGAAGTAGCAAAGGTACAAGAGTGTAATCTTAGAGTTTCCTTGATAACTAACTTCAAGTACTTCAATTCATGAAGCTCTGATTCATTGACCTCCCTTGTTCTATCGCAGACGCGCCTCACCTCGGCTTGTGCTTTTTCTAGGATTCTAGGATTTTTCACCATTTCCGACAGTGCCCATTCTGCTGTAGTTGAAGATGTCTCCGTTCCAGCTATGAGTGTAACCCCCTAGACGCGCCTATGCGTTACAACGGATCCTAGAAAGTCACATTAGGGTCACAAGAGCGACCCACAATAAAAATACACATAAAAACATTTTTTTTCTCAATCACTTATTAAATTGTAACGGTAACCTCTGTTTAACATACCCTTTCCTGAAATCTTTTAGACATATAACAGACTTAAAAAAAAGACGTTTTACAGACACTATCATAAAATAATGCATAACATGCATGCCCACTAACTATGTCGGTATCGTACTCCAAAAGCAACACCGAGAGAACTCCAACGCTGTTGTCGGTCATCGAGCCATGTTAGGTTTCTTTTAACCTGCGGTGGTAAAAACAGCGTGAGCTTCGAAAAGCTCAGTAATACAGAACTACTAATGGATGCTATAAGTAACATGTAGGTATATGATAGGCATAACACTATCATGTTGTTTTGAGCAACAATAGGATCCAAAAATACGATCAGATATTTCGAAGAAGCGGTATACATATAGATGATATGATTGTTCTTTATTCAATCATTGGGTATCATACTAGGAACATATAGACCGAAGAATTAGTCAAGATATGAATTACGGTAGTTGAATCAGGGATTAGTGTGTGTTCCAACAGTGCAAAGTTAACACATACGAGGTAACAATGTGGTGAACGTTATTTCAATCATTGGGTATCATACTAGGAACATATAGACCGAAGAATTAGTAAAGATATGAATTATGGTAGTTGAGTCAGGGATTAGTGTGTGTTCCAACAGTGCAAAGTTAACACATACGAGGTAACAATGTGGTGAACGTTATTTCACGGTTATGTAATGTTAGCGATAAGTTTCATTATATATTTCTAACTACCCTCCAACCAAACTCCGGTATGCAGTTCCCCAGAACTGCAACTATAACGGGCATTAACCCAGGCCCATTGGGCGTAGGTGCCAGCCTAAGGGGATACCTTAGGTACTGTAAGGAATTACCCTAGCCGAAGCATAGGAACCTGAAACGGTAAGGAATTACCAGCCTGATCAGGGCTGAACCTACGGTAACTTCATACTCTATCCCAAAATATCCCGTTAACGATCTAGGTAGTGACAATAGTAATCGGTAGTAATCGGTGATAGTCGATAATGATCGATAATAATAATATTCGGTAGCAATCATTGTTAATCAGTAATAATAGTGAATATAAAGTAAACTTTAGTTTTCGATTAAACGATAACTAGCGAGCATATAAATTTTTATTTTATTTTCTTTTTCTCTTTTTTTTTTTGTTCAGATACATAGGTATATTTCGATTTGATGAAAGCCATATTTCATATCAAAAGACAGCTTTGGGTTCAGGATGGTAGAATATTTATATGCACTTGGAACACACAAAAAGGAACCATTTATTTCTATGAGATACTTGATATTACACGAAGAATGAAAACTTTGAGCTTCTGACAGTTTGAACTGATTCCGGTAATGAGGTCCCGATTAAAGGGGACTTTGTAGCCAACAACCAGGCATTTGGGGAAAATGCTTTATTATTATCATTCAAGATATCAACTATATTAAGGTTGTTTTGATCACTTTAGCTAACGAGGGTATTTTGGTCATTTTACTATCATGGGCAATTTTGTAATTTAGCCCAATAATGACAAAATGATGATATGCAATATTCAAGATTTCCAACTGTTTATCAAACCTCCAAAAACTCACTCGATCTAACATATCTCAACTCTGCAATACTTACCAAACCTTCAGACGTATGCGTTCCACGTGTAGCATTTCCCAAAATCAATTATATAAAATGTTGGAACGGTCGTCATCATATTTCACCATAGGCTCACCATTGAGCACTCAAACTCATTTTCCAAGCGAATCTTCCAACCTTATTTTAGTATCATGAGTGGTGGTCATATATGAGTCACGCTTCATAACACTTGGGGGCATTTCAGTCGTTTAAGCTTTATTTAGATTTTGGAATTTCATCAAAAGGAAATTTTGCCCATTCCGGTCAAGAGGGTATTTCGACCATCATGGAGCTTGGGATCAATCCATCATTTCTGCCAATTATAGTATTTATCTAATTTCAATCATTTATGTACTCGATAGAGATCTAGTCGTTCTGGTCCTTTCAGCCCTTCTAGACAATTCATTCATTTCAAAGCTTGAGGGTATAAATGTCATTTTAGTTTATTGGAAAAATTTGATGCTCGAGATACTTTAGTGATTTCGGTCATTACGCCAATCCTGATCAATTCAGTCTTATTAGTACCTTCAATCCTTTAGTCATTTTAGTTGTTTCAATCAATTCGATAATTGAAAGTACTTTGATAATTTTTGAATATACGAATAATTTCTTGTAAATTTATCTTCAAGGATTAATAGAACTTTAAGGAAAACCAAGCACTTCACAATCTCGAGGGTTTAAGTCTTGTACCGTAACTCTCCAAATAATTTGAGGTTTTCAGTTGAAATGGTTGTTTAACAAGATCTAAGATAGATTTCTAGATTGCTTTCATTGTTAGGGTCATTTTAATCGTTCGGATATCTCAAGGGCATTTTTGTAATTTCTCATTTCAACGTTTCGGGCATTAAATCTTTTATCAAGAACATAATCTAGGATGAAAGTTTCGAGGTTGTTGCTTTATCGAGTGTTCACTAAACTTGAATTTCTTATCGGTCATTTGTTCCTTATTCGAGTCATTCGGTCTTAACCAGTTAATTATCATTGTATTGTAACATTAGCACTTATAATAATCGACGGTAATCAAATGACCAATCATAATGTACATGCATTAATCGATTACCAACATGTTCTAAAAAGCATACAGTAGGTAGTAAAGTATTACCTTGAATCCTCACTATATCGGTTAACCCTTGAAACAACATTTTGATACTCTCGAACCTGAATTCGACGTCCTCAACCATTCGTATTCAAGGAACTACGAGTGCCTTCAAATACACAAATTCTCATTTTAGTCCTTATTCATAATACTATTAAATAATTAAATACATATACAAGCTCGGGTTCAAAGTCCAAATCGGAGACTTTCGGGTCATAATTTTGCGAACGGGCATAAAAAACGGACTCAGGACGTCGAAAAACATAAAATGAGAGTTTTCGGAAAAGTTGACTTTTTGGTCAACGGTCAAAGTCAACACTGACGTCATGCTGACGTCAGTAGTCAACAGAAGGTCAACAGAGTTGACTCGACGAGTTAACTCACTAAGTCAACTCGGACGAGTTGACTCAGTGAGTTGACTCAGACGAGCTGACTCACTGGGCTGACTCGGTCAACAGGTCTGGTTCAGGTCAACTCGGGTCAGGTCGGGCAGACGGTTCAGGTCTAAATTAACGGTTCACTTACCCTAAAGGTCTCGCCGGAATCCTCGTCGGTATGTCGCCGGTGATGTCGTCGGAAGCCTCGAAATGCTCGATTCTGCCAGATTTAGAAAGCCCGTCAGCTCACCAAGTTAACCTATTCGTTAAAAACACAGATCGAGCCGGAATCTTAGCGGATTTAACCAAAACGAAGCAAAAAGGCCGAAAAACGTCGAAGCTCCGATGACATTCAACGACGGCGGACGGCTGCGTAACCGGTAGGGTTTTGTTCACCTCGCGACGGGGAGCTCGCTCGTGGTGACAACGCGGCGGACGGACGCTTATCGGCGCCGAAATCGGTGAAAAAATCAAAAGGGTTCAACCCTAGGTTCGTCGAACCTTAACCCTTCGATTGGCAGCGATCGGGACGGCGGCTGTGCGAGTGGCTAAAGGGGTTTGGCTCGGGACTCGACGGCGAGCACTGTAGCACCGGCGGTGAACGGCACAACGTGGCGGTGAGGGCGAATCGAGGGCGGTCGGTGATGAGTGGTAAGGGGGTTGGGAAGATGAAGGGTCAGTCCCCTAGCTTTTAGGATAGAGTACCGAATTAAATGCTAGAGTGGGGGTGGTTGGGATATTTTGGGTGTATTATTATTTTATTCAAATTATGGAGAATAAAATAAATGTGGGTGAATTTTACATCTATAGCTGTTATAGCTAAGACGGTTGGTTCTTTTGTTTGGAAGCCTTAAGGTCGTGGGTTCAATTCTTCTTGACAACAAATTATTATATATATTTTTTTTTCTAGGGGGTGTTACAATGAGTATGTCCTGAAAAGAAGTTCTAATTTGTTAAAGTACAAAACGTTTATTATGTTCATAGAAATCGATTATATGAAACTAACCAAGGGAACAGATCAGAAATAGTAAAACCTTGTAAAGCTTTCGAAACTTTCCTCACAATTGAAATGAAAGTTTCATGTTGCTTGTATCTTCCGGAAAAAGCAGTCCTTAAAGTGATGTTGTATGATAAGTTGCATAACATTTCTCCAATGTTGATTTCCGATCCCGCATTCAGAAAAATGGATCTAATAAAACCTGATACCTGCTCTTCTCTGATTGATCGAATGACTGTACACGTTTCGTACTTAAGAGCTCCAATGTGCAAATTTTCCGAAGCTGCCTCCAGGAGGCACCATATGGTGCAAAAGCAATATCTGAAAAATTATACCATATGATTTCTGCAGCAAGGAGAAAGGGCCTGGTAGCAAAATTCATATCATGTGTTTTCATCACTTCTTTCGCAACCTCCGGCGAAGAAACAACAACGTGGGATAATTCACCAAGTTGTAGGTGCATCAGGGGACCATGCCTTTTGGCTAATTCCGCCAAGCGTTGATAGGGAAGAGAGAAAAGTAAATGGTGCAGGTGGCCTATCAGAGGTAGTTTCCATGGCGCAGGAGGTAGATTTTTGGGCGAGTCCTTGATTTTGGATCTCACCTTCAACTTAAACACCGTGAAAATGAAGACAAGGAAGGTGAAGGACAATGGGAGCAACTTGAATTGGTTATCCATGTTAGAACTACGCAAGATTAGTGGAATGGGTGTTGATACAATTTCAATTCTTCTGAATTTATGCGGGCATTAATCGCAATTGATGTGTTACCGGTGCCTGTTGTTGGAGAAATTATTACATGGTCCCGGACCACCAGGTTATCCATGGTCCCTATCCACTAAAAATAAGCCACATAATTTTTTTTGTTTATGTCATTATTTTATTTATAATTAATTTCTATGTAACCACCCACTCTCTATTTACATGGCTTAAAAAGGTGAAGATTCATCATTGGAAAAAAATGACATGAAAAAAAAAATTATGTGGCTGATTTTTAGTGGGAGGACCATGAATAAGGTGGTGGTCTGAGACCATGCAATAATTTTTCATGTTGTTGCCCCTTGTGAATTTTTTCAAATATTTACGTCGTGGCGGTTTGTAGGCCAGAGATTGCTTACTACTACCATGATTTAGTTTTTTTTATATGTTTTACTTTTATAAATTTTTAAAAAATGTCAACGTGTTAAATTCATGAAAAAATCATGTTAATAAAATAAAGAAAAAACAATTAATGGTTACTATTAACGGTTATGATTAATTTTGCGCACCCCTAGTTCGAGGGGTTTAGGCGAAAGCGGTTGGCAAAATGCTTTTGGATCAAATTAGTTTTAATTCAGGTTGTTTCAAAAGGAACACTGACATGCCTTAGTTTAATTACTTAATATGATCTGTTTTGATGTAATCCCTTACTTTTTTTTTTTGACATAAAACGTAAGAGTTATATTTTGATATACTGACTGTGTAAAAAAATTACATAATCTTTCGTATTTAAGCTGTAAAATCTAAAATTTAAATCTCTAGTCCTACCGCCCTTAAACCTAAACTCTAAACACTAAATTCTAACAATAAATCTTAAATTTTATGCCTTACAACTTAAATCCTTAAACCCTAAACAACAATCTAAATCTCTAAACTAAAGTTTAGACATGCTTGTGTATCAAAGTATTTTTCAAGTCGTAATGCCTTTTCTTTTACTTGCTTTGACTACCTTCCACAATTATAGTCCGTTGGAAATTACCAGCTTTTCTCCGGTTGCATATTCCCACAACCTCACTCTTTTACTGCTATATATCCTTTTCCCTTGAAATTACTGCAGATTTGTTTTAATGGTTTTCATTTTCATATTTAAGTCCTCTGACATGTCCAGATCCTTAGTTTTCGTTCCACCAGGGAGTTTCCAATCAAAATGGTACATCAATTTAGCTAGGAAAAGCTCAACAACAACCATACTATATCCGATGCCAGGACACATCCTCCTTCCAGCACCAAATGAAATGATCTGTATCTCTTAGACCCACCTATGCGTTACAACGGATCCTAGGAGGTCACATTAGGGTCACAAGAGCGACCCACAGTGAAAATACACTTAAAAACATTTTTTTGAACACTTATTATACCGTAAAATCAATTTTTGTTTAAAATACCATTTTAGGAAGTCATCTAAACACATAACAAAAATTTCAGAAAATGTTTTACGGACACTATCATAAAACAATACATGACATACATGCCCACTAACTATACAATACCGTACTCCAGAGGCAACGCCGAGGGAACTCCGAACACTGATGTCAAATATTATACCATGCTATATTCTTTTAACCTGCGATGATAAAAACAATATGAGCTTGGAAAAGCTCAGTAATACAGAACTACCAAAAGATGCTATAAGCTCATGCAGATATATGGTAGGCATAGCATTTTCATGATGTTCCAAGAAGTAACAGGCTTCATTTCCTTCCTGCTATATCAGGGAAACATTATACTTGAGAATAACGGTACTTGTCTTTTATTCAGTCATCGAGTAACAAACGGGAATTATACAAGCTGATAGATTACGAAGATGAAACAAAGAGTTTAGCGTCTAGTGTGTTCCAATAAGTACAGATCAAACATGCATAAATACATATCAGTCATATCATAAGGACACATAACAATTCAATGCAAATGTTCAAGTACATGCAAGGGTTTACTAGTAACTACCCTCCAACCTTACACCAATATGCAGTCCCTCAGAACTACATCCATAAGGACTTACCCTAGGCCCGATGGGCATAGGTGCCACCTAAGGGGCTGCCTTAGGTCCATAAGGATTTACCTGTGTTAAAGCATCAAAAACCTACCCAAGGGGAGACCTTGAGTCCATAAGGATTTACTAGCTGGATCAGGGCTGCACCTGCAGAAACTTCATAACATAACCCAACAGTATACCCCAGATAGTAATCGGTGTTTAGATTCCAGACATGAGTAACAGAATACATGTAACAGACATATTCTATTTAGAGTATCAAAAACGGAAGATTCAGGCTTTTGACAGATAAATGGGCATACCATTGAGCAGAGCAGACATGTTCATCATTCATCATGCAAACAGATTGTACCATCATAGGTCAAGCTAACACATTATGTTATCAAATTCATCAGACAATCAGACAATACCATCACAGATCAAGCAATCACATACCAAGTATAAAGATTGAGCAGACATACATCAGGTAGGTAGAGAATGTAATCATATATCCAGTTCATCATTTCATTTAATTTTCTAACATAGTGATGCAATCTCAATAACAATTGAACATTCATCAAACATATCATTGTTCATGATTAAATCGTTAGATTGTTTACTAATATGTAATCATTATACAATTCATTCAATAGAATATAGCACACATGGAACACACTAGATAGAACATTTTATTTCTTGAAGATACTCGGCATTTACAGAAGGGAACACATCAAACTTTTGACAATTTGAACGAATTTCATAAACGAGTTCCCTATTAAAAAGGGGGGATTCATATTAACGGTTCAAACCAGATATTCAGGAGTTGATACATCAAGATCTTTGAGAGTTTAGATATATCATGAGTACTTTAGTCATTTAAGCCTACAAGGGCATTATGGTCATTTTATCAAACATGGGCGTTTTGATAATTTATACCAACGAGGCATAAACAGTAGCTCAGGAAATCCTATTTGCTCATCATTTTATCGAAAGTACGGTTAAGTCACCCTAGAACTCTAAGTAAAATCACTTAGAACTATGTGGAAGCAAAACAACAACAATGGCAAGCAAAAGTAAAGAAAGAAAGGTTTGGAGTGAATGCTGACTTGTATTCAATCTAAAATGAAGTGTGTAAATAAAGTAGTGAGGTGAGCCTTTTTTTATAGCTGGAGTCCCCTACAATCAATGGTTGAGATTACATTACATCAACGATCAAGATAAGAGTTTATCTTATCTACATCTCTATTTGAATTTTAAACAAGAGATAATGTAAGAATTATCTACAAATAATTGAAGTGATAATTATTATGCCTTATCAAATTCTCTATGGTTGATGGGTCAACTTTCTTGGGTCATCTGGTAGGCTCAAAACGTGGCAAAGATAGTCATGGGCTGCTATGATTGCACTTCTGGTCGGAGACTTGCGGTCCATAACAATATATATTAGAGTATTTTTTTTCTCGTGCAATGTACAAGATTATAGTGCTCAATAATTAAATTTTATTGAATTAGTTCATATAAAGTTTTTTTAAAATATATTTCACAAATAACGAGTAATTAAAAATTACAACACAATGAATATAAATATTTCTCTACTTAATTAAAAAATTAATAAAACATAATAACTAACAATTAAACTATTAGAAATTGATAAGTAATATTAGAATGAAAATAATAATTTTAGAACTTATACATTTATTGATAATGAATTCGATGGTAGTTGAAAAAAAAATCAACATCTATGTAAATATTAACATGGATTGGCGGATTCAACCATATTTATCGAGAAGCGAATGGGTTGGCGGATTCTTTGGCCAATAGTGGAATTGATAGGGGTAAATGGATATGGTTGTATAGCTCTTAGCGTGGTGAATTCTCTTTGGCACATGCACAACGGTACTCTTTTCCTCTAATTAGGACTAGAGAGGTTTTTAATGAGGCTATTGTGTATTGTGATTATGTATGTTTTTGCTAATAAAATCATACATGCCGTTCAAAAAAAAGAAAAAAAATCAACATCTATGTAAATATTAACATGGATTTTAATTAAGGGTTATTATTCTGATACATAAGTAGTAAAAAGAATTTGATAAAATATGTGAAATTTATTAAACGAGAACATCCCCTATGCAAACGACAGTTCCTCTCCTTCTAGATGCGGTAAATGAAGCTGCATCAAGCTAGTTTCAGCACAAGAACTATAAGAGCTTTCCCCTTCAGGTTATCCATGGCTCATTTCAAATCTTCCTGCCATCCTCCGGTCACTCTTTTCAATTGACAAAATCTCAAAATACTAAAACTCAAAACCCTAAAACATAAACATTAAACTAAACTGATAAAATCTAAAACGTTCAAAACTACAAACAAAAGAGTCTGAAAGTATCAACACTTCAAATTATCCTTTGCGGCTAGTTTAATCATGCCATCTGCAAGTCGGTTGTCCTCTCGAACTACTTGTTTCAAAAGCAATCTCTCACCTACATTCATGGGCGGAGCCAGAAATTTAATTAAGGGGTGTCATTTTCTCAAAGATATTTAAAGAGGGTTAATTATTTATAAAGGGGTGTCGTTTTATTTATAAATGAGTGTCATTTTATTCATAAAAATGTGTCATTTATTTATATTTTTAATTTTTTATAAACAAATTATATAAAAAAATTCTAAAAAATTTTGGGGTGTCATGAGACACCTCATTCCAAAGGGTGGCTCCGCCCATGCCTACATTGCATAAGTAACTTCAGGTGCTGTTAAATTGTAAACGGTTCCCTGCCTCGAGTTATTGAGTACAAAAGCTGAACAACTTTGATTGCCCAATTAAGCGATAATATGTCGTTCACCTAACTCCCATGCACTTCATAGGCCTTCGTAAATGAATAGATATCTTCTAATTTCTTTTTACTCATATTTATGCTTTCATATTAAAAAGTTAAATTTAGAGTTTAAGAGTAACGTTTATAGTTAAAATTTAGTATTAGGTCTTAGGGGTTAAGGTTAAGATTTAAAATTTAGGATTGTGCCTAAAATTTAATTTTTTCAATGTTGGGCAAAGAAGAGGCACCGGAAGGATAAAGATTTTTATTCCTCATAAACTCCTCACAAGCTGGGCAAAAAGGGGTAAACTATGCTAGGTACCACCAAATTATTGGGGTGAGCCGTTTATACCACCAACCTTTTAATTGGTCCAAAATTGCCACTAAACTCTATTTTTCGACTCGTTTATACCACAACGCCATTAACTCCTTAACGGCGTGATGACCTTGGATGCTAGACCAAAACGATGTCGTTTTGGTGCCACTATTTTGATACTAAATTGCCCAAAACGGCGTAGTTTTACTGGAGGAAAATATGAAAAAATATAAACTCAATGGAGATTTGAACTTGGGACCTTTAAAATCAAAGAAACCTCCTAACCACTAAGACAATTTAACATTTTTGTTTTATTTTCAGCACAAGTAATATATATTCTAAATTGCAGTTTATCATATAAATAATATAATGTTATGAATATTTATCTATGTGGATGTCTATCATGATTAGAACTTTATCTAAGGAGATTGATTTACTTTATCATTAGGAATATTATCTCATTTAATTAGAGTTCAATGTAATATGTACTTCTTATGCCTATAAATAGATGACTTGATGAAGGCATTATACACAAATCTATATTTGAGAATAATACAAATCTCTCTCTTTCTCTCATCTCTTTGTTCTTCCATTCTTGTTCTTTGTTATTTTATTCACAACACGTTATCAGCACGACTCTAATTAGTCGAGGTCTTCATTGTTTGAATCCAAAAGAAGTTATTGGAAAGAATTCGATTCTAGGATAAACCAAAGATAAGTTTTTTTTCTCTTCGTTCTTTTAGATTGCCGATTGTCTTTTTCTTTATATTTTAACTTAAATTTTTTATTTAATTTTTTTTGAAAAGTTTTGAAGTATGTTTGATTTTATTCAAACATTGGAAAGAGATAAATTTGTGACTTCTCACAAACCAAAAGACGAATCGGCAAAGACGAAGAGGTTGTGTTTGGTGTAAATTACGTGTGTTTTCTCTTGTTCCTAAAAGGGTTAATTAGCGGTATGCTTATTCATACTTTTACTTATATGATTATATTTGATATTTTTTATATTATTATTTATGTTATTTTATTTGGTAAAAGTTAGTATTTTTAACCGTGTTTTGAGTTTTACATGATATGCTTAAATGGCTAGGAAAGAGATGTGATATAAAGGGACTATGAGAAGCTATCTCGGTCATATGCTATGTCTCCATTGTCCACGAGAGAAAAATCAATATCGGTAAATTTTGGTTTTAATTTTATTCTTTATATTATTATTTTCAAGTGTGATAAATCATGATGATTTTGAATTTACAAGAAGATTATTATAAAGTCTGTAGTTGCTCGAAAGCAATATTTCTTCATTGTCGAAAAACTCGACCATAGACTTCTCCCAATTTCAAGTTACGAAAATTCGTCTTGATCCAAAAAGTTTTATGGGAGGCATTCACTAAAGTGAATGCAAAGCATGATGTTTATTCCATGCGATTATCAATGATAGGGCATTCCCTGAAGTGAATGCAAGCATGATGTTTATTCCAAGCGATTGTTGGAACTGTTTCATTCCCTGAAGTGAATGCAAACATGGTAAATCATTATTCAATTAGAGACATAATTTCGATATAATCCAAGTATATTGTCTGGACATCCCGTTCTGTGAGGCTACTGGTCTCAAAGAAGGTTTTTAAAGGACCTTGTGGACAGGTTTAACAATGTCGCGTACGAGGATTAAATCTTTGTTCTCAGTGATAAGGATATGTGAAAAAGGTTTCAAAGGCCCACTGGCTCTACTCCATTCCCTGAAGTGAATGTGAGATTATATTATGGAAGGAATAAAAACCACATTAGAAGTTGTGGTCGTGGTCGAGACTATGAATATAGCCATGAAAAATATGGTCATTTTAAGAATACTTCTACCCACTAGTAGTGAGGTTATAAGGATGACAAGAGCGATAAAGATCATTCTAAGAAAGTGTAATCTTTTTTATTACTAATGTGATGTTATAAACCATTGGTCTCGTACTTATCGTACGTTGAAAAAATCAACAATGACTAAATGATAAAGGAAAGAAAATAAAAGCAAATTTTGTTTGCGAAAAATGACAAAGATGATATTGGTCCAACTTATTTGGACATTGTTAGTCCAACTCATTTGGACGTTGTTCATTTCCTTATAACCCTTGAATGAAATAAATCATCTTCTAATTATCCTCATAACTTTGAAGAGAATTAATTATCTTTTAATTTATTTTGCTTTATGTTTATTTACTTTATACATTAATTATTTACATTTTATATTTATATTCATGTTAATATTTATATTTATATATTATCATAGTATTTATTTTGTTTAAAATGATTACTTATCAAATATAATTTATTGTGACGATTTATGCTTAGTAGAAGCATAAGATATATTTTTCCATTAATTATTTACATGTTAATATTTATATTTATATATTATCATATTATTTATTTTGTTTAACATGATTATTTATCAAATATAATTTATGGTGATGATTTATGCTTAGCAGGAGCATAAGATATATTTTTCCGTTTAAATGAAAGGGAAAATGTGAGTACTATATCTCAAAGTACTAAAAGTATTGATGCTCCAGAAGAGCAATAAGTTCTTGAGAGAAAGCACATTATGAAAAGTGCATAATTGCGAATATTGCAATAATTACCTCTAATGGTTATAATATCGTCACCACTAGAAGTGGAAATTTTAAAAGAGCAATATGAGTTTGCAAATTATTCTTTTTGGAATTATAGATAACATATGTTATCAATTGGCATTTAAAATAAGCCAATATGGATATAAGTTTTGGTGGCCAAAAAGTCAGTTGAAAGCTCTAGAAGAGCTATATATTGCTACCAAAAGATAATTTCAATTGAAAGCTCCGAAAGAGCTAAATATATTCATATTTAAAGGAACAATTTTGATGGTCGTACTAGACATGTACGAGTGAGATTGAATTACATGTTATGGTAAACAAAAAGTTTACAAATTCAGAGATATATACACATATATATATAGTTGGCATGATCGGTTAGACCATCCTGATCAATAATGGTGCAGAAATTATTGAGATTTACATGCACATGTATTAAAAGAACATGTAGTTCTTGTGGTGCTTATTCTCAAAAGAATTGATTAAATTTCACTTATTAAAGAACATGAAGTTCTTGTGTTGCTTAATGGAATTGATTAAATTCCACTTACTAAAAGAACTTGAAGTTCTTGTGTTGTTTGTTCTCAAATGATATAGTTGATCCCACTTACCAAAAGAATTAGAACTTGAAGTTCTTGTGCTGAAGTTGAGACTGCATGTCTTGCATATCTGAACGAAATATGGGCCCATATATCCACAAATGTGGAAAGTTTTATATGATTTTAGTAGATGCATCTACATTGTTTTATCAACTTACAACCAGAAGTTTGTGAAATTGATTCTAAAAGGATTTAGATTATGCAATTAGACTATTCATTTTGCAAAAGCTTGTGGGTTTATATTTTTAGGCTATATCGGTTGTTACAAAGCCTATTGATTATGAAAAATATGGTTTAGCAAATTTTTAATTGGATGCCTCCTATTTAATAGCTAAACTGTGGGAACAAAACATTTATTATTTATATGGTATTTCCATATAGCAACACTTATACGCATCAAGCCAACGAGTTATAATAAACTCCCCATTATGATTTGACTTTTGGTCAGAAGTCATATTTCCCATTTTTGAATTTTGAATGTGCGATATATAGTTGAATTGCTCCACCATAACGCTCAAAATGGGCAAGTAAAAAGGGTTGAGAATGTATATTGAGTACGAGTCTCCTTTTATGTTTAAATTCTAAACATTAATTGGAGAATCATTTATTAGATGATTTTTCTCAACATCAGGGGGAGAGAATAATCAGTTGGATAAAGAAGGAAATTAATTATCATTATCTAGATCCTCGAATATGAACTAAAAGTTCATAAGATAATTCATGTTATTTCATGTCAACTGTCAAACATATTTACTGACCCAATGAGAGTAATTAAGTCTCATATACCAGCTAAAATGCTCTAAGTTTAAATTACATGTTAGAGCAAGTGGATGTAAATCATGCTTGAAGCATGATAGTTGAAATGGTTCCAATGATCAAAATTCTCGTAAATGAAAAGTATTATGAGATGGTCATATATTGGAGGCGGGTGCTCCTAAAGAGACCCAAGACATAACTAATAATAAAACTCTTGAAGAGTTTCAGGTACCTGAAATAAAGATTGAAATCTTGAAGAGATCTCGATGAGTTATGTCATTACGAGAATGGAACCAGAAAATTGGAAAGTTGTCAACAACGATTTTACAAACAATTTTACATAAAATACTTCTATAGAAGTAAAGAAAGAAATCAAGGATCTTGTATAAAATCTACCCAGAAGTATATATATTGAATTGGTCGATGTTGAAAGACGCTTTGAACTTCTAAAATAGAAGTATTTGGACCAGCAGTCCAAACACCTAAAGGTATAATGCAAGTGAGGCACAAATAAGTAGTCGTAAATACGACTTGAACTATGATTTATAAAATGTTTTAATTACTTCATGGTGGATGCAATTACTTTGGCAGTTATGAAAATTTTTGCATGCGTCTAATTTTTGTGGATCCATATTTATCCTTCAAGGATTTAAAATGCTAGAAGCATTTGGAAATTTCCAATGAAATTTATTTAGACATGACTCATGAATATTTTGGCGCATTTGGTATAATCGCCTTAGTGAATACTAATTGAGAAAATACTATAAGAATGATCAGATTTCCTTATGTATTTTATAAAGGAGTTTAGATCAAGATCCATTATGATAATTTTAGAACTCCTAAAGAGCTTCAAATTGGAAACTCATGAAGTACTTTCAATACAAGTACTTGAATCTTGACATCAAGTTTATCTCGACCTGAAGATCGAGCATTTTTATATATTTCTTTTTGTCTATGAATAGACATAAGCTGAAAGAATCTTAAAGAAGATTCAATATGAATAAAGCATATCTATTGAGTATCCCAATAGTTGTAAGATTGTTGGATGTGAATAAAGATACTTATATCTTTTCTTAGTCTTGAAGCACTATATATTAGTTGGTCAAGAAATATCTATGAAAATACAAAGATCATTACATTTAGATCTTCAAACATCCGTCGATGCCTTCTCAAATCTTGTAGAAATAATTGTTATGCACAAGGCAAGCCAAAAATGTGTTTGGCTAAGACCATTGACCTAACATATCCAGAAGATATGTGATTTACTTTCACAAGATATGATACAAATGCTATCTTGTGTAGAGATAATGGAAGGTGGATACATTAGGGAAAATATTATTCCAAAATTTCATCCCCCGCTATCTTTAGAAAATAGTATTCAAGATTGAATTATGAAGATTCAAAGATCTTTAGTAGTGTTTTCATGAGGGGAGTAAATACGTGTTGCACTCTTTTTCCCTTGACCGAAGTTTTGTCCCAATAGGTTTTCCTGGTAAGGTTTTTAATGAGGCAACATGTTATGCGTATCAAAGATGTGTGTACTCTTTTTCCTTCACTAAAGAATTTTTTCCCAATGAGTTTTTATCTTAGTAAGGTTTTAACGAGGCACATTATCTACATAGACATCCAAGGGGGAGTGTTATGAATATTTATCTATGTGGATGTCTATCATGATTAGAACTTTATCTAAGGAGATTGATTTACTTTATCATTAGGAATATTATCTCATTTAATTAGAGTTCAATGTAATATGTACTTCTTATGCCTATAAATAGATGACTGATGAAGGCATTGTACACAAATCTATATTTGAGAATAATACAAATCTCCATCTTTCTCTCATCTCTTTGTTCTTCCATTCTTGTTCTTTGTTCTTATTATTGTTCTTTGTTATTTTATTCACAACATATAAATATATTACTTCTAATATAAATATATTAGTATACATATATTAATATATAAATAATAAATAAAATAAAAATATATAAATAATTTTTATATTATAAATTATATTAAATATATATAGATAGATAGATATATTAGGGTAAACTACCCGGTGACCACCTAACTATCGTTCTGACCTATTTTGACCATCGAACTATAAAAATTTAAAATTCGACCACCCAACTATTAATTAGACCTATTTTGACCACCAGCCGTTAAAATCTAACGGAGAGGTGACGTGGCAGTTAAAATAAATTTGTATAATTGTATATTTAGTCCATGTTAGTTACATATAACAGCAAGAGTAGTCCTCAATGTTTTATCATTTTTTAATTTAATCCTTCAAGTTTCTTTCACTATTTTCTCTTGCTTTTTTCCATGATTTTGGCATTTTTCATCATTTCTGACATTACCCATTCAGTTGTAGTTGAAGATGTCTCGGTTCCAGCAAAGAGCATGTCCTGAAATTTTCATATTCACAACCTAATCACTATCCACAATAGGTATAAATTTTAAATCTACATCCACTCATGTGGGTATATGAATAGAAATTATCTGCACTTTTTTGGTGCCTCTATTTATGTCTTACGTTAAAAAATTAGGTTTAGGATTATGGTTTAAGGTTAGTATTTAGGGTTAGACTTTATAGAATTAGAGGTAAAGTATATTTTTCAAGGTTTATGGTGTAGGGTTTAGAATTTAGAGTTAGGACTTAGAATTTAAGCTTTTAGTGTTGCGACATAGAACGGGGTATCGAAAAGGGCAAAAAAAATTTCCCTAATATTAAACATAACCAAAAAAAATCTTAATGGTCAAATTACAAGGCACGTCCCTTCAGAATCCTAAAATTTATAGAATAGTAGACTCTAATAATAAGTATTAAAAAATTGGATATTAATAATAAATATTGAAAAAAAATTATCATTAAAGTCTTAATTATAACTCTAGTATCCACTAGTGCCTAGACTAAATAAATTTCAACTTTTCTTTATATTTAATTAAGGACGATCGGCTTATTAAAAAAAATTAGGGAAGATCGGCGCCACTAATGCATTATTAAATTTATAACAACGCTTTATTTAATTTTAGTTATAGGCGGTGGGCGCCATTAATGCATTATTAAATTTAGAGTTTTGCTACAGCCTTAATGGTTATTTTACTTTTTAATAAAATCTATTAGAATGTAATTAATTATATTTTTTAAAAATTAAATATTATTAATTTATGGTGTTTAATAGAATTAAACTCTAAATCTTAAACTCTAACCCTAAACCTTAAGCACTAAACATTAATCTTAAATCTAAACCCTAACCCTAAACACTAAGCCATAAATCTTAACCCTAAATCCTAAACACTAAACCCTAAGCATTGGGCCTTAAACCCTAAAACCATACATTTACTCTAAACCTTAACCTTAAATCCTAACCCTAACACTAAGTTATAAATCATAAACACTAAACCATAAACCATAAACCCTAAAACCATAAAAATACAAATACTAAAACAATAAACCCTAAACTTTAAAATTATAAATCATAAACCCTAAACACCTAAACGCTTTTACACTATTATTAATTACATTAAACACTCCTAATCAATGATGTTTAATATTTAAGGAAACTAGAATTTAATTAATTACATTCTAATAGATTCTATTAAAAAGTAAAATAACAATTAATGATAGAAGCCTTAAGGGCTGTGTAAAGCAAAACCCTTAAATTTATAACAACACTTCATTTAATCTTAATTTTAATAAGGAAAAGAAGAAAAATGCATCTCACATGAAGTTCCATATATACTAATATGGTTATAAGGCCAACCATCTTAAAATTTCAGGCAGATTAGTGATCAATCATGAGGATATGAAGAATAAACCAGACAGAAGATACCTCAGTAAAATTGTACTCCTTTTCTTTCAAATTGTTCACTAAAAGTCATGTTTACAAATTGTTCACTCAAATAGTGTAAATAGGATCAACATATTGTATTTTTTTCAATAAAAAAAACACATTTTTCTTCAAATTTTGGGATTTTGAGGGGAGGGCTGCTGCTAAATGCCAAGTTTCTTGGTTCTCTCAACTTGGGATTATTTGCGGAGTTAATTGCATCACATGTTCCCCAACTATGACATTCATCTTAAATTGGTCTCTAAACTTTTAAATATTTCAATATCACCACAACCAATGGTTCTCATTCTAAATTTGTCCCCACACTTTCTGCATAATTCAATTTTATCCTCAAATTATCGTTTATGTCACATCATATTATTACATTATATACATCAGTATTTCATGAAAATTAACAGTTTTCTTAACATTAGATATGTTTAGCATATATTGATAATTAGGGGATGAAATTAGAATGTTCAAAAAGTTTGAGGACCAATTTAGAATGAGAGTCAATAGTTTGAGGGTGAAATTGGAATACTCAAAAGTTTGGGGACCAATTTAAAATGAAGATCATAGTTTGAGGGTGAAATTGGAATATTTTAAAGTTTTGGGACCAGTGTAGAATGAGTGTCGTAGTTTGGAGACGTGTGGTACAATTAACTCTTATTTGCCTGATCCATATTGTAGAATTGCCAACCTAATCCGAGAGCTAGGAACAAGACTATATTCCAACTCAAGCTAAATAACATTACACTTAATTATTCTTTTCAACATGTTCTAACCACATGGTACAATTTGAAGGGGGCATTATTTAGACAAATTTGGAATAGAAGCAACAACAGCCAAGTGAAGTATGATTTGGTAATCTTCCCCATCCATGATATATATTCTAACTATTGAACACATGCCGATCCATAGTAAGGAATGGGAACCAGGCACAAATCTCTTTTTCTTCTAACATGAACACCTAAGTCCTCTGTCATGTCCAGATCCTCAGTTTTTATTCCACCAGGGAGTTTCCAATCAAAATGGTACAGCAATTTTGCTAGGAAAAGCTCAACAACAACCATATTATATGTGATGCCAGGACACATCCTCCTTCCAGCACCAAATGGAATGAACTCAAAGTTAGTGCCCCTATAGTCAACTGAACTATCGATGAATCTCTCCGGCTCGAACCTCTCGGGTTCATTCCAGTAGTTGGAATCTCTTCCGATTGCCCATGCATTAACAATCACTTTGGTTTTGGCTGGTTTCTCATATCCATTAATCGCACAAGAGTGTGTAATCTTAGAGTTTCCTTGATAATTAACTTCAAGTACTTCAATTCATGAAGCTCTGATTCATTGACCTCCCATATTCTATTGTAGACTCGCCTCACATCTTAAATTTGGCTTGAGTGTTTGTACTTAAAGGGGCAATCTTGTATTGAGAGATATCTTTCTTGCCTTTAATTCATCTTTGTACTCTTATGAGGGTTTGGTCAAATTTTGGGTAGAAAATTTGACCGATATTGTAAAGGTTACCTCCTAAGCCTTGAAAAGGGGAAGAACAATTAGTGGATTGTTGGAAATCCTTAGTGGTAGCTAAGGTAGTGGATGTAGAGTTCATTTGGAACTTGAATCACTCTAAAATTCATTGTTCTTCATTTTTAGTCATTCTATTTACTCCAACAATTTTTAAAAACCCAATTCACCCCCCTCTTGGCTTTGATCAATCCTTTGATCCACTCAACAAACAACCATACTATATGTGATGCTAGGAAACATCCTCCTTCCAGTCCCAAATGGAATGAACTCAAAGTTAGTGCCCCTATAGTCAACTGAACTATCGATGAATCTCTCCGGATCGAACCTTTCGGGTTCATTCCAGTAGTTGGAATCTCTTCCGATTGCCTATGCATTAACAATCACTTTGGTTTTGGCTGGTATCATGTATCCATTAATCACACATCTTTCCATACTTTCTCTTGGAAGTAGCAAAGGTACAAGAGTGTGTAATCTTAGAGTTTCCTTGGTAACTAACTTCAAGTACTTCAATTCATGAAGCTCTAATTCATTGACCTCCCCTGTTCTACCGCAGACTCGCCTCACCTCCCCTGTTATCCATGGTAGAACTACGCAAGACTAGTGGAAAAGTTGTTGATGCAATTGCAGTTCTTCTGAATTTATACTGACCCAATTCCCTAAACCATAATCCTAAACTTAATACTTTAATGTAGGAATATAAATAGAGGCACCAAACTTGAGAGAAAATACTCAATACCAACTTAGTCACCAAATAGATAAAATATATAAATTTTGACACCAACCTGAAGCATGTATTCAGCTGAGGACAGTGATCCCACTACCAGGATATCTTCCGATAAGCCCATGCATTGATAAGGAGTGTAATTTTAGCACCAATTTCACGTGTTTTGAATATTTTAGCATTTATGACGTTGCCCTCTCCATTAAAATAATAGGCAAAGCACTCGTAAAAGAATAAAAAATAAAAACCCAACAAATGTCTCAGTGGAAAAGCGGATGTTGTTCATCCTAGGACACGAGTTCAAATCGTTTTGTCTACAAAGTGTATGCGCATTGTCAAAATGTTAAGAATATATATAAACAGATAATACATTCTAATCACCTTTAGACCTTTCAAAAAAATCAGAATATGCCAAACCATCTTTGTCATAAATATTTGCATGGTGCTATGAATCACAATTAAATTACCTTATTTATAGTGATTACGCACATCGGGGGTGAATTTAATTCTAAGGCAGTGCTTCACTACGACACAATTGTCGTTTCTATTACCAACAATTCAAAGCCAACTCCTAACTATTAAAATATTTTTAACTAACAATATTCACTCGTTTTATTGAATAAATTGGTAGTACAACAAGATTATAAGAAGAGTTTATTAAAAAATAGACCAAATTTGTAACACCCCGAATTTTTACCCAATTCATAACCCTAGAAATTTGGTAATTTTAAATTCTTAAACCCTAATTTTTGGGGATTTTAGAATGTATTCGTCGCACTACACCAGAGTTGTTCTATAGTGGCGTTTTTTGCGGCGTTTAAACAACAAACGCCGCTAAGATTTCACTTATGCCGGCGTTTTGTATTACAAACGCCACAAAATTTCAAATTTAGCGGCGTTTTGGGAACAAACGCCGCAATAGAAAACCATTAATGGCGTTTGTAAAAAAACGCCACAATAAGTCTATTATTTGCGACTTTTGGTTTCCTAAACGCCGCAAGAAGTGTCGTATTCGTGGTGTAGAAAAAACATTTAGTGTTGTTTATGCTAAAAACGCCGCAAAAAGTTCTTTTTAGTGGCGTTTTCTTGGACAAACGCCGCTAAAGGCTATTTTTCGTGGCGTTTGATATGTAAAACGCCGCTAGGTTGGTTTTCAAAACTCACCGTTTTGACACAGACTTTTAATCGCCGCTGGGTTGGTTTTCAAAACTCAGACTTTTATTCCCAAATCGATACGCGCCCTAACTTCTCCCTGCCTCTCCGTCATACTGCAATCACCGTTGTTCCTGGCCGTTTGCGTCTCCGTGATCCTTGTCGTTTAGCTCGCCGCCGACCGTCGTTTCATTGGTAAGCGCCTTATATCCCCTCCGTCGTTTCACCGTTTCATACACTCATGGATACTCTGTTAAATCAGAATCCTCGTGAAGTTCCTTGCCTTTTTAAAATAGAAGTGATGGTAGCTCTAGGAGTAAGAAACAAATCGCAGATTACAACCCTAATTGAAACTCGAGTAGCCTGGGGTATGCCCTAATAAAAACTGCAAATTACATGCCATATCCGTCTAAAGCTTTCGATATGGCTCATTGTTCTCGTTGCTTGATTCCATGGGGAGCAAATGGTGAGTTATATACTGAAATCTGAGTGTTCCTATGTTTAAGCAGAATTAGTATGGTATTTAAGTAGATTTTGGCCTTTGAGGCCGTGACGTTGTTTAGTGAAGATTTCTCATAGCAGAACTTGAGTGGCTGATGAGTGTGATTATGGATTTGTCTAATTGCAGATGGGATGTATAGACCAGTCAATGATGATTCTTGTCGCAGTAGAAAAGATGATTCTCAAGTTAATTTCTGCAAAGCTGGAGAGGCTAATGATGTCTGGTATGAGCGCTGCTTGAAACTTCTTTTAGTTTACAATTTGTAGCAAAAACAATATTTCGCATCTTTATTAAGAAAATTGTTGGAATTAGTAAAATTGCAGTGAAGAATTTTGCCTCTGCTTTGGCAGCGTTTAATGTTTGGAATTTGGATGCTAATCATCTTCACACCAATTCATGCATATCATAGTTAATCTTGCTATTTGTAATAGAAATTTCCCCAACAGGGCAACCAATTAGTATTTGAATATGCAGATCATGTCTTCAGATATATATATACAGTTCATGTTGCCAGTTATTAATTCTTTTTAATCTGGAATTTCATTTTATATATTCATCTTTTCTTGTGGTGGCGATGGATGAGTGCATTACTCCGTATCCAGATGTTAGTAGTCCCGATGAAGTTGCTGGAGGGGAACTGAAGCCATTTCCGGAGAGGCTATATCATACCCCTCCTAGGATTGCTAGTGGAAGTGTACCTGGAGTTTCTGTTGAGACGTATGCCATGTTTGACACTCACTCTGAATCGGGGTAATATAGATCGTGTCTCTAAGTAAATTCTTTTAAACCTTAAAAGTAATTAGAAAGTGCAGCATATTTGCTACTTTATGGTTTCTGTGATGTAAAAGGTTTCTCATTTTTCAAATGTAAGGGAAGTATTGTAACCCCCTCGTCCCGGTCTGGCCGGATGACCGGTCCGAGTGAGCTACACGGGGAAAACCGAGTGAAAACCCCCTAAAGGATTCCCCCTCGGTTAGCAACCCTATACTTTTTTTTCATTTTAAAACTTGTCTAGATGAGTATTTAATCCTATGTGGTCATACAGCGGGACATCATAAGCAAGACAGTCGAACGAACTCAAAACCACATCCAAAAGACCAATTTTTAAGTTTATCTGCAGGCGGTATCGATACACCTATGGGGGTATCGATACACCTTGACTAAGTCAAAAGGGTCAGAGTCAACCCATGGAGACCGTATCGATACACATGGGAAGTGTATCGATACCCTCCTCAAAGGTTGACTCCCCACGGTCAACGCTAGGGGATCGTACCGATACGCCTGAGGCCGGTATCGATACCAAGTTGGACAGTGTCTCCAGTGACCAAAATGGTATCGATACGCCTCCCCGCGTATCGAAACGATATGCTTGGAAAGAGAAGGCCGTATCGATACGGGTCTATCCGTATCGATACCCCTGCTCTGCAACATTTCATTTCACTACTTAGCAACATCATGCATGGTTCTAGAGGCATACTTGAACACTCCTAAGCACACACAAGCATACATACAACAACCACAGTTGGATTTTAGCTTACAAGCATTGAATATAACAAGAATCATACCTATCTAGACTTCAAGCAATATCACAAGAAACCTACTTAACAAGCATAGGCATCATACACATGGTAGTCAAGCTTAAGGCATGCATAGTCCAACCTCATACAAATTCAGGCATAAGCAAATAATCCACATTAGAATCATAGAACATAATCCAAGAAGCAAAACATAACACAACATAGGTTTAACAATTTCAAGCATAACTTCCTAGGGAGTTTGACCCCAACTCCTAACACTCTATACCCCATTGTCTAGGCATTATTACAAAAGCAAACCATACTTAAACTTGCTTGAGAACTCCAAAAGCTCCTCCTTCGCCCGCTCGCCTCCCGAACTCTAACGATCTGCACGTTGGAAACAAAAGAGCATAAGCAATCTAGCTTAGTGAGAGAGGCTCTACAATTCACAACATGCAGTTTTCCAAAATACGATTTGTATGCAAGAAAACAATGGATGCACAAGGGTCTATCTCAACCACTACCCTTGGTTTGCTCAAGCACAACCAACATACACTTACGGTGGGACTACACATCACCGTTTCGACTAGTGGATTTCCAATGGGACTACACATCAAAGTACTACCCTACTAGTCACTATCGGTGGGACTACACATCACCGTAGTTTAGACCACCATCACGTGAGGCACGAACTCAACTCGACTACACAATTAACAACTCAAGATGCACTTAACGATTACGACATATATGCATTCAACATATCACAACAACATGGGAGTAGAGAGGCTTACACACGGGTTTAGGTGACCCCTCAAGGTCCCACCCAAACCCCAAAAGGATCCATGTCGAGCATAATGCATAAATCAACAATTCTACTCACCGTTGCTACCCAAGAGAAGATCGAAGACCAAGCTCAAGACTCTGAATTCCCCAGATTTGTCCCCGAAGCTTCTCCGACCAAAATTCTCGCCTCTAGCCAATCCAACACCAAGCAAATAATCTCAAGTCAGTCCATGTTCTAAAATACTCAACCCGGATTACAAACCAATTACAAGATATCAATTTTCACATTGAGAACAAGCCCAAAATTCCAAAATCCAAGCAACCCTCAAGCACCCCTTAAAACCATTGATTTCAATCTTCAAACTACTCCCAAAAGCCTCCAAAACAAAGCTTACATATACCCTATCCATTGGCCCTCTCATTTCTACATAGAACACCCCCAAAACTCAACTTAAAACCTTTCAAAAACCTCCCCAAAACCCAAATCCGGGAAACTTAACAAAACTCATTAAAAATCATATTAATTGGACCTCATGTTTCCTAAACAACATGTCTATCATTAATCACTTAAAACATTTAGTCAAAAACAATAAAGGCACCATTTTTAAATCAAACTCTTAAAAAGCTTCCATTTCAAAACATGGCTAAAAATGAAAAATAGTGGTACTTCCAAGGAGGGGAAGGTGAGAGCAAGTCAAAAACGTCCATACCTTTGAGAAAGCTTCAAAAACAAGTGAGCTAAGAGATGGAATAGTAGCTCAAGGTGGGAGATATCTTTTGTCGTTGGAAGAGATGGGAGTGGAGAGAAGAAGATGAGCAAAAGTAAATATTTTATGTTTGTTTAAAATGGGGGGGGTCAAAAGACCAAAACACCCTTAATGAAATAAGGGAACTACAATGGATGACACCATGACAAAATTGGGCTTGTATTGACAATGGTCCAACTAAATTTTGTTGTCTTAAAACCCGGGGCCCAAAAATTATTTTTAATTATAAAACCGGACCCGGAAACAATATTAAATTATTATTTTCACCCGACCCCTAAACCGGGGTGTTACAACTCTCCCCTACTTAAGGAATTTCGTCCTCGAAATTACCTGACGGAAACAAATACGGAAACTGCTCAAGCATGTCCGCTTTCCTCTCCCACGTGGCTTCCTCCACACCTCTATGTCTCCATAAGACTTTGACTAACTCTATAGTCTTGCCACGCAACACCTTGCTATCAGAAGCAAGTATCTCAATTGGTTCCTCATTGTAAGACAAGTCCGAATTTAACACTATTTCTTCCACTGGCATAACATGGGAAGGATCCGATCTATACCTCCTAAGCATCGATACATGAAACACATCATGAATCTTCTCTAGCTTAACTGGGAGTCTCTATCTATAGGCAACCGGGCCAATTCTCTCAACTATTTCATAAGGCCCTATGTACCTTGGGCTCAGCTTGCCCTTCCTTCCAAACCTCATCACCTTCTTCCAAGGTGAGACTCTCAAAAACACCCTATCCCCCATGGAGTATTCCACCTCCTTCCTTTTTAAATCGGCATAGGACTTTTGTCGATCTGGAGCCGCTCTCAAGCGATCACAAATCAATTTCACCTTCTCGATGGTTCCCTTGAGTAACTCGGGCATCAGCACTAGTTTCTGTCCGGCCTCAGCCCAACAAATCGGGGTCCTACACTTCCTACCATACAAGGCCTCATAAGGAGCCATCTGAATGCTTGACTGGAAGCTGTTGTTGTACGCAAATTCCACTAATGGTAGGTGTTTGTCCCATGACCCCTGAAAGTCAATGATACAACACCTCAACATATCCTCCAAAATCTGAATCACTCTCTCAGACTGCCCATCTGACTGCGGATGATACGAAGTGCTGAAGTTCAACCAAGTGCCTAAGGCTCGATGCAAACACTCCCAAAATCTAGAGGTGAATCTCGGATCTCGATCTGACACAATTGACTTCGGCACCCCATGTAGTCTCACAATCTCACGAATATACAATTCGGCCAACTTGTCCAACGTATAGGTGGTATGAACCGGTATGAAGTGTGCACACTTGGTGAATCTATCTACAATCACCCACACTGAATTTTTCTTCGAAGGAGTCAACGGAAGTCCTGACACAAAGTCCATAGTGATACGCTCCCACTTCCACTCTGGAATCTTCAACGGTTGCAACAACCCTGAGGGAAACTGGTGCTTAGCCTTGACTTTCTGACAAACCATGCATTTACTTACGAACTCGGCTACATCCTTTTTCAAACCAACCCAATAATACTCTTCCTTTAATCCTCGATACATCTTCGTGCTACCCGGATGCATAGCAAAAGGGCTATTGTGAGCCTCACACAAAATCGTACGCCTCAACTCGGCATCCTCCGGAACCACTATCCTATCCTTGAAACATAGAATCCCATTCTCTCCAAAGCAATACTCGGTAGGCCTATCTTCCGCTATGTCTTGCACGTGAGGTGCCAAGGACTCATCTCGCAACTGCTTCTCACGAATCAACTGAACCAATGATGGCTTAACCTGAAGCTCGGCCACTAGCCCACCATCCGTAGACACACTCAACCTTGCAAACATTGCTCGCAACTCAACGGCCACCTTCCTACTCAAGGCATCGGCCACCACATTTGCCTTTCCCGGATGATACTCTATGGTAAGGTCATAATCTTTAAGGAGCTCTAACCACCTCCGTTGCCTAAGATTCAACTCCTTTTGGGACATCAAATATTTCAAGCTCTTGTGGTCGGTGTACACAGTGCACTTCTCACCATAAAGATGGTGTCTCCAAATTTTCAACGCGAACACCACTGCGGCCAACTCTATGTCATGTGTGGGGTAATTCTTCTCATGAACCTTCAACTGTCGGGAAGCATATGCCACTACCTTACCTCCTTGCATAAGTACACAACCTAGCCCCACGTAAGATGCATCACTGTAAATTACAAACTCTCTCCCCGGCTCGGGCTGAATCAAAATGGGAGCTTCGGTCAAAGCTTTCTTCAACTTCTCAAACGCTTCTTGTCTTGCATCTGACCATTCATACGGAACATTCTTCTGCAGCAACTTGGTCAACGGAGCCGCTATCCTCGAGAACCCCTCAACAAACCTCCTATAGTATCCCGCCAAGCCTAGGAAACTGCGGATTTCTGTCACTGATTTTGGTTGCTTCCAAATTACAATGGCTTCAATCTTCTTGGGATCTACACTAATCCCACTAGCTGAGAACACGTGGCCAAGGAAGACCACCTCTCTAATCCAAAATTCACACTTACTTAGCTTGGCATACAACTGATTCTCAAGTAGGGTCTGAAGCACTAACCTTAAGTGTTCATCATGCTCTTCTTCGGTCCTAGAGTACACTAGGATGTCATCAATAAACACTACCATAAACCTGTCCAAGAACTTATGAAACACCCGGTTCATCATATCCATGAAGGCTGCTGGAGCATTGGTCAGCCCAAAAGGCATCACCAAAAACTCATAATGCCCGTAACGTGTACGAAAAGCTGTCTTCGGTATGTCCACATCCTTTACCTTTAACTGATAATACCCGGACCTCAAGTCAATCTTTGAAAACACGGAAGCACCCCTCAACTGGTCTAGCAAGTCATCTATCCTTGGCAAGGGATATTTGTTTTTCACTGTCACCTTATTCAACTGTCTATAGTCTATGCACATCCTCATGCTACCATCCTTCTTTTTCACAAACAAAACCGGAGCACCCCACGGGGAAACACTAAGCCTAATGAAGCCTCTGTCAGTCAACTCCTGAAGCTGTGTCTTCAACTCTTTCAACTCTTTCGGTGCCATTCTATACGGAGCAATCGACACCGGTGCGGAATCAGAATATGTCTCAATAGCAAACTCAACTGCTCTGTCTGGAGGCAAGCCTGGTAGTTCTTCCAGAAAAACACTCGGAAAATCACACACAACCCTGATGTCCTGAGGTCTCACCTCACTCATATCCGGGTTCATTACGTAAGCCAAGTAAGCCTGACACCCTGAACTCAACAACCTCTGAGCTTCCAAAGCCGAAACCACATTGGACAAAAACTTAACATTCTCCCCAACTACCACAACCTCAAAGTCATCAGTAAGCCTCAAAGAGACTCTCTTAGTCTCAAAGTCAACCCTAGCTCTATGCTCTACAAGCCAATCCATGCCCAAAATCACATCAAAGCCATAAAAGGGCAGCTCCATCATGTCGACTGGAAATACGTGGCCCTGAATCATCAAGGGACACCTCCTATACACTTTCCTAACTACCACTGTATCACCAAAGGAGCTAGTGACATTTACACCTACTTCTAACCAATCACAAGGTAGTCCTAATGACTTTGCATGCTCACCCAGAATATACGAATGCGTTGACCCCGAATCTATGAGGGAAAGCAAACTCAAAGACTGTAATGTGAAATTACCTGCAATGACATCAGTGTCATTTCCAGCCTCTCGCTGAGCGTACACTCTAGCCGACCCTCCTCCCTCGGGCTGCACTGCTACCACGTGAGCCAAGTTCCTCTGACCCTCATTCCTTGGCTGGAAGTTCCCACGGCCGCGCCCACGACCTCTCTGATGCTCAAAACCCCTCGCTGGAGTCGGTCCTCCTCTGACTGGGTGTGGACAATCACGTCTCAAATGATCTCGGGAGCTACAGTTCCAACACGCCCCAAACATACCCATGCACTCACCTGGGTGGCGTCTCCCGCACCTAGTGCACTCCAGAATGTGCCCAACAGCCCCTTGGCCCTGACGGCCCTGACCATGGTTACCACCCCTAGGCCTCGTATCCGGCTGATACCTCCTATCCCTATGCCTCTTGGCATGATCTCTATCCCAGTTCGCATGTCTCTTCCCGGAGTCAGACCCACCAGCACGTGCTCTAGAGCTTAGGTTTTGCTCTACATCCTTGGCTCTAGAAACCAAGACATCGAACTCAGTGTAGTCGGCGGCCAACATGTAGGTCTTCACATCAGTAGTCAACCCATATCTGAAGCGCTCACATCGCTCCTTCTCATCCGGAATCAACTCTGGCGCGTACTGGCTCAACCTCACAAATTGGATCTCATACTCGGACACGGTCCTATTGCCTTGAACCAAAGCCATGAACTCCCTTTTCTTTTCATCTAAGTACCGGACCCCAAGGTACTTCCTCTTGAAAGCATTTCTGAAAAACTCCCATGTGACATCCACCTCGGCCATACCAGAAATGACAGTGGTCCACCAAGTGTAAGCGTCTCCCTGTAGCAATGAGACAATGCATCCCAACTTACGGGCATCCGAACACTCCATCTGACCCAAGATGCGAGTAGTGCTCTCAAGCCACCCTTCCGAACCCTCCGGAGATAACCCACGAAACTCAACTGCCCCCAAATTACGAAGCCTCTCTAGGGGTAATCCGGTCCCCGCACCCTGAGCTGGTGCTGCAGCTTGCATACCAGCCAAAGTTGTCTGGAAAGCTCCGGCTATGGTCTGAATCAAATGAGCCACATCTGGGCCTGCCTGACCTTGGCCCGCTTGAGCCCCATTACCTCCCACATTAGCCCCAGCCTGAGGCCCATTACCATCACCTCCAACGTTCCCTCCATTACCACCCGGAGCATTAAGAGCAGGAGGCGCGTGCTCGGGTGCCTGGTCACCCGCTCTAGGCCGTCCCCTCGGTCTCACCATAGCAATTAATGTAATCTAAAACAATCAAACACACAACAACAAGGAAACGTTAGGTTAGCAAGGGGTAAAGGACTACGGTTCTCAAGCTCTTTAAACCAAAACAATTTTCCCCTTTTTATTTTGACAACAATACCTAACAATGGGGACTCAAACCAACTTTCAAACAACAGAAAAGTCACCATAGCATGCATACATACACCGTGCTAAAACAAAACTTAGACAGGCATGGCAAAACACTCATAATACCTTAACTTATCTCACTTGCCTGCCCGAGGTCTCGGAAACCTCAGGCTCTGATACCAATAAATGTAACCCCCTCGTCCCGGTCTGGCCGGATGACCGGTCCGAGTGAGCTACACGGGGAAAACCGAGTGAAAACCCCCTAAAGGATTCCCCCTCGGTTAGCAACCCTATAATTTTTTTTTTCATTTTAAAACTTGTCTAGATGAGTATTTAATCCTATGTGGTCATACAGCGGGACATCATAAGCAAGACAGTCGAACAAACTCAAAACCACATCCAAAAGACCAATTTTTAAGTTTATCTGCAGGCGGTATCGATACACCTATGGGGGTATCGATACACCTTGACTAAGTCAAAGGGGTCAGAGTCAACCCATGGAGACCGTATCGATACACATGGGAAGTGTATCGATACCCTCCTCAAAGGTTGACTCCCCACGGTCAACGCTAGGGGATCGTACCGATACGCCTGAGGCCGGTATCGATACCAAGTTGGACAGTGTCTCCAGTGACCAAAATGGTATCGATACGCCTCCCCGCGTTTCCTAAACAACATGTCTATCATTAATCACTTAAAACATTTAGTCAAAAACAATAAAGGCACCATTTTTAAATCAAACTCTTAAAAAGCTTCCATTTCAAAACATGGCTAAAAATGAAAAATAGTGGTACTTCCAAGGAGGGGAAGGTGAGAGCAAGTCAAAAACGTCCATACCTTTGAGAAAGCTTCAAAAACAAGTGAGCTAAGAGATGGAATAGTAGCTCAAGGTGGGAGATATGTTTTGTCGTTGGAAGAGATGGGAGTGGAGAGAAGAAGATGAGCAAAAGTAAATATTTTATGTTTGTTTAAAATGGGGGGGGGTCAAAAGACCAAAACACCCTTAATGAAATAAGGGAACTACAATGGATGACACCATGACAAAATTGGGCTTGTATTGACAATGGTCCAACTAAATTTTGTTGTCTTAAAACCCGGGGGCCAAAAATTATTTTTAATTACAAAACCGGACCCGGAAACAATATTAAATTATTATTTTTCACCCGACCCCTAAACCGGGGTGTTACAAGTATTGAGATCGAATATGTTTCGGAAAGCAGTCAATCCACCATTGTTACTCAAAGGGAAGATTTTCTAAAGTGAGCAAAATATTTGCAGGTACATTGAAAGAATTGCAGCAGTCTCAGTTGGTAACAATTCCTTTAGCAGCCAAGAAGTAATAGAATGGATGCAAAAGATAGAACAATGGAATCCCAAGTATTTCACTCTATCACACATTCTTTTTAGAACTTATGTTATTAAAATTTACTCTTGTAATTGTTTATTTATTCCTTTTTAATGCTTTGATGAACTATTAGATGATTATATGAAGTGTGCTGCAGACATATAAACTAAACTAAGTGAATGAAAATGTTGAAAGAAATTTCACTTGGTTTAAAATCCATGATTAGTATTATAGTTCTCTCTTGTTTTAAGTGGCTTCTTGCAATTTAATTCTCTCTTGTAGAAAAGTGAATGACATGTGAGATATATAGCATTGCACTTTCTTTCTAGGCCCTCCAAGGACTCAAGTTCATTCATTCTTTTGTAATTCCTATGATAGAGAGAATGAATGATGGAAATTAGTTGCCTTATTGACAAGATGCTGGATTATCTTTGATCGCATGATACTGAGAGTGATGAGGATATGGAGGAAGATCATGAAGAAGAACAAGAGATTCAAGTACATCCAGAGCATGTGCTAAAAAGGGATCATGAAACACATCGTAACGGTAGTTCTGTTTGCAAAGTTCTTCATTTGACAAACACTTTGATTAAATACAATAGTTTTTGAAGAAGAGGGTATTACGTCTCGCTATGGGAAAGACAATTCTATGGGAATGCCTCGCTAGGGAACAAGCCACAAAATCAAACGGCAATGAAGGTAAGAGGGAGCAGACTAAACAGCGGGTATAGACGCTGTTTGTAGGGGGCTTGTCGAAGACAATACATTGGAAGGGCTTGTGGCAAGTGTTCGATAGACACGGAGTTGTCAGAGATGCGTTCATCCCTAATCGATTGGCACGAGATGGATATAGATTTGGATTCGTGCGTATGGCATCGAAAGTAGATGTTGATCGGGCGATTGAGAGATTGGATGGAAAATGGATCCACGGTGCTCGAATGAAAGTCTCGTTGGTGATTAGGGGTCGTACGACGATGTCTCAAGGAAAAAGTGAGGGCGGGGCGAGCGGAGGATCAAGGGCAGAACCGATGGTGAGTAGGACTCATGAGCGTTCATCGACGGTGACGAGCGGGGATGTGGGACAAACAAAATATAGGGAAGTAAAGGGAATTGTCGATGATGACAAACGGGCTTTGCTCCAGTGGTGTGCGGTGGGATGGTGCTGGCCGCCATGTAGCATTAAAACCCTTGCCGAGCGTTTGGAAATATCAAAACTGGAAGGGTTTTCCATCATGCGGTTATCCGGCCAAATGGTGCTGTTGATGTGCACATCAGCAAAAGTCCGTGACAAAATTTTATAGATGGACAGGGTAAAGGAATGCTTTAATCGGATAGAGGTTTGGTCGCCGTCAATAAAAGTCGAATCAAGGCGAGTTTGGCTGTCGATCGTAGGGCTACCGATACACCTTTGGCATAAACAAACGTTCACAAACATAGCCAGTTTGTGGGGTTCTTTGATTTGTTTAGATGATGATACGGAAACGCCTACGGCATTTGATAGTGGTCAAATTATGGTAGAGACTACAACTCTTAACCGGATCGAAGAACGTATTCGTGTAACGGTGGACAAGATTGGATACTGGGTACGGGTATTAGAGATGGACGGAAAGGGCCCGGAGGTGGAGTGTGATTGTTGTGAGAGGCGTTCCACGGACGAAAGTTCAGAACAAGGGTCGGACACGGACAGCGAAGAGAAATTGGAAAATATGAATGTCGACACCAATGGATTGAATGAAATGCAACAAAAGTCAACAAATCCACAAGGGAATGATCGTGTGGTCTGGGTTATGAACGAAACTTGGTTAGAGCCGCAAGGGCAGGATATTTCGAATATATTGAGGGTACAATCCGATGAGGTGAATGGAGGGGTGCAAGATGATGTCCGGCCACCGTTGAAACAACCTACTCCGGCGGGGATAAGTCCATCGGTTGGTGGTGAGGCAGATTCATTGAATGCTGGAGATCCAATAGTAGGGAAGGAGTGTAGTGGTAGGACTCTAACAGTGGGTGAGGAATTTCAACAAATTGAAAGTCTATCCATTGCTGGGATAGCAAATTCGAAACAAGAGGAGGAGGTGGGGTCAGGTAATTGGGATAATCTTAATTCACAGGAGGTGATTTCTCCTCCAACTATTCACTCGTTCAATGCCAAGGCTGGCCTAGGTGCAACGGAAATTATCAAGATTGGCCAGGCGTTCTGCAAAATTAGAAAAATAAATACGATCGAGAATTCTAATGTGGCTGGTCGTGAATTGAAAGGGAAGAAACGGCATAGTTTGGGTGAAAAGCGATCACGGTATATTTACAAAGCAGGAGGGGCGGACGGGCAAGAGAGTGGCTCACAACGTTCTCAGGATATCGCAAGCGAGGCAGCGGCAACAGTACAATTGGGGTCATTAATTGGGGTGAAATCGAGTGGGAGAGAAGCCGATATTATCAAGGATATTTCTCGGGTGATAGCCGGGGAAAATCGTGGTTTGTGACTAATGCGCATATTATCGTGGAATGTACGGGGTTTGGGAGGGGGCACGAAGCGTCGAGGAGTTGGGGAAATCATAAAGAAAAATCAGGTGGACATGGTAGTTTTGCAAGAAACGAAGTTAGAGGAGGTGCCGTCGATGTGGGTGGCTTCGTTGTGGTATTCGGATGACTTTGAGATGGCGGTCTCACCTTCGTTGGGAGCATCCGGGGGCATCTTGTTTATTTGGGAAGGTACCAAATTTAATTTGATTAATGCTGTTATTTATCCGAATTTTATAATGCTTAGAGGCCGTTGGAAACAAGAAGATATGGAGTGTTGCATGGTAGGGATTTATGCTCCTACGGACGTAGCGAGACAAAAATCAGTTTGGGATTCTGTATTGTCGCAATTAAAGGAGTATGAGGGGCCATATTGCATAATGGGTGATTTTAATGCTATATTATATGAGTCTGACCGTCTGGGGGTTTCGGATAGATATGAGGAAATGAAAGTATTTGGGGAGTTCGTACATGCCGCGGATTTGATTGATTTACCGTTAATAGGTAAACGATATACTTGGTTTGGTTATGGTAATCGGTGCAGTAGAATTGATCGGTTTTTAGTCTCTTCTAGTTGGCTGGATGCCTTTAAATCCATACAGCAAATGGCTTTGAAAGGGGGGGGTTTCGGACCACACTCCATTACTATTGAAGTGCGATGACAATGATTGGGGGCCACGCCCGTTTCGATTTTTTAATTGTTGGATGGATGGGAGTTCAAATGTTAGACAAAATTTTGGAGGAATGGTGTCGTTTAACCAAGATGGGCGTGGGAAATGAAAATATCGTTGTCAAATTGAGACATTTGAAGCAGTTTTTGAAAGGCTGGAATAAAGATAATTTCGGTGATGTAAATAAATTGATTGCGGACGTGCAACAGCAGTTGGAGAATACGGATGAGGCCGTGGTTGAGGGGGATGCAAATGACGAGATAGAGGCTGCAAGGCGTAGGTGGATGTGTGCATTGTGGCGTGCAATGCGAATGAAAGAATCAATGTGGCGACAAAAATCAAGAGCAACATGGTTACGCTTGGGCGATCGTAATACGACGTATTTCCATAGAACGACAAAGCTAAGAACAGCTCGGAACTACATACCGGGGCTGATAATTGAGGGTGAGTGGATTGTTGAGCCTTCGGCGGTCCGGAATTTTGTGGTGAAGACATTCACTAAACATTTTGCTATTGACAAGTGGGCGGGCGAGTGGCATTTTGAGGGTGCTTTTCGTAGAATTAACGACATGGATAAGATGAGTTTGATACAGCCTTTCACGGTGGATGAGATTAAAAATATATTATGGGAGTGCGATGGTTCAAAAGCGCCGGGTCCGGATGGTTTCACGCTCGAATTTTATAAAAAAGGATGGGAGGTGGTACAATTCAATGTATTGAATTTCTTTGGGCAGTTTCACGCAACAGGGAAATTACCGAAGGGGGCCAATTGCGCTTTCATTGTGTTGTTGCCGAAAGTGGAATCGCCTCAAAGTTTAGGTGAGTACCGCCCGATATGCCTTGTGAATTCGATGTATAAAATTTTGGCTAAATGCCTCGCAAATAGGCTACAAAGTGTGCTGGGAGTTTTGATCAGTGACTCGCAATCTGCATTTGTAAAAGGCCGGCAATTGGTAGATGGAGTTCTTCTAGCTACTGAAGTAATACATTCGCTACGTAAGAGTGGTTGTGGGGGATTTATTCTAAAGCTAGATTTCGCCAAAGCTTACGATTGTGTAAGCTGGATTTTTCTTGATTCAGTTTTGGAGCGCATGGGATTTTGTAGTAGGTGGAGGGAATGGGTAAAGGAATGCATCAGCTCACCTCGCTTATCGGTATTGGTGAATGGCAGCGCAACGAAATAATTTCGGATGGGGCGTGGATTACGCCAAGGCTGCCCACTCTCACCTCTTCTATTTGTCATAGTGGCTGAAGCCTTACACTTGATGTTGGTTAATGCCGAGTCGGTTGGTTTGGTGCGTGGGGTGGAGGTAGTGCCGGGGATATCCTTAACTCACTTACAGTTCGCAGACGACACCATCTTATTTTTTGAGGCATCGGTGGAAGTGGCACGAAATATAAAGAGAATACTACATTGTTTTCAGGTGTGTTCGGGCTTGCGTATAAATTTCGCAAAGAGCTCGTTGTATGCAATTGATGTGGAGGACGGATTAGGAGATGTGGTGGCCGAGATGTTGGATTGCAAACAGGGGGGGCTGCCCTTTACTTATCCCGGATTTCCGCTAGGAGCCAATCTGAGAAATTTATCGATGTGGGAGCCTATCATCGCAAACTTCCGGCGCAAGTTAGCCGGATGGAAACGTACGTCACTATCATTTGCAGCACGTGTCACTTTGGTGAATTCTGTTCTTTCAGCATTGCCTATTTTTTATATGGGGTTGTTCACAGTACCGAAAGGAATTATTGCACAACTAGATAAAATCAGGCGTGCATTTTTATGGGGAGGTGTAGGTCTCGAGCGGAAAATGAGCAGGGTAGGATGGGATGTTGTGTGTCGGCCTAGACATTTGGGAGGTTTGGGGGTGGCGGATTTGCGGGTTAAGAACAAGGCTTTGCTGTCCAAGTGGATGTGGCGTTATGCACAAGATCGGGAATCTTTGTGGCGAAGATTGATTACAGCCAAGTATGGGGCACACACTCAATGGTGGCGATTCAATACGGAAAATTTGTCGGCAATGTCGGGGGTGTGGAAACAGATTGTGTTGAACTCTTGTGACATTAGTATTGAACACCATATGGGAATGGAAGGTTGTCGGTGGAAAATTGGGAATGGGAAGTTGGTCCTATTTTGGTTTGATCCTTGGATTTCGCAACAGCCCCTAAAAGACATGTATCCGCGCTTATTTATGTTGTCGATTAACAAGTTGGCGTGGATTCAAGATTATGCCGTGGGGGAGACTTTGGAACATGGGCAGTGGGCAACATTTTTTAGACGACAATTACGTGGGTTTGAGCTGGAGCGGCTGAATAGTTTACAGGAGTTGGTGCGAGAGGTGCCATTATGGGAGGATCGACAAGATATGTTAATTTGGCGAGCGGATGTACATGGCAGCTTCTCGGTGAAGACACTATCTAATTTATTGCTGATGGATAAATTTGGTGTTGACGATTTGGGGGATTGTTTCGCTTGGAATGTATTGGTGCCACCAAAGGTGCAGGCGTTCCTTTGGTTCGTATGGCTAAGGAGGTTACCTACGGCGGATTTTCTGAGACATCGCGGGTTGGTATTAAGTGCTGAACAAAGTAATTGTTCGTGGTGCGACTCATCGGAAGAATCGATTGCACATTTATTTTATGAATGCCCGAATGTGTTGCATTATTGAGAGTGGCTGCGCAATTGGTGGAACATATCGACGCCTTTCCCGGTTAGTTTCATTGATTTTTTTGTTGATCATTTGCATTGTCCGTTCAAAGGAAGTATGAAACGATTATGGGTAGCATGTGTTAGTGCTTTGTTGTGGTCACTATGGTTGGCTAGGAATGAGCGAATATTTCGCGGTAAAAGATTGACGAGTGACGAAATCTGTTTTTTGGTAAAATTAAGATCATATTATTGGATTAAGGTGGGCGTAGAAGGGGAGTTAATGTCCGAGACTGCTTGGTGGACATGCCCATCTTCACAGGCGCTTAGTGTGGCGGGCAAAAAGGAGAGGCGTGGGGTGTTTTGGCAGCCACCGGTCACGGGCGTTTTGAAATTTAACGTCGATGGTGCGGCGAGAGGTAAGCCGGGGCCAGCAGGATTTGGAGGAGTGATGAGGGACGGGGAGAGTCGTATATTGGGGTTGTTTTCGGGACCGTTAGGGGTGATGGACTCCAACGAAGCTGAAATTCGGGCGATAGCTTTCGCATTAAGCTTGGTGGTGGGGGGAAGTTGGCGACATCAGTGTGTGATAATCGAATCTGATTCACAAGTGGCTTTGAGTTGGGTTACACGGTCGGCAAAGAGACCATGGCGTTTGTGGGAGGTGTTCATGGCGATTGATCAAGCGCAACAAGCAGCCTATGAATTGCAATTTTGTTATGTGCCTAGAGAGGCGAATGGTTTCGCCGATGTCTTGGCCAAGGAGGGAGTCGACCGGTTGTCACTCTTCGTGGCATGCTTGTAAACGGTGAGGCGAGGTTCTTAGCTCCAGGACGAGTGTGCAAGGGCTGTCTTTAGTTATATGTCTATTTTCATATTATTCCGGTGGGAGAGGAATTCGATACATAGAAGATTGACGCGGTTGGGGATTCCTTGGGAGCATGCTTTTGAAACTTGCTAAGTATGAATTGGTGTTTGTTTTTGGAATTCTTTTTGTACTCGACGGATCGCATCGTACTCTTTTCCTCCAATAGGTTTAGGGAGGTTTTTAATGAGGCGTGCGATACCGTCAAACTATATGTTTTCTTTACTACGTGAATAAAAACATATGGTTGACGATAAAAAAAAAACAGTTGAAGTGGTGAACGAGCTAAAAGAAGAAAAGAGGCAAGCGAGCATGTCGTCATTCTGAAACTTTTTTTTATTTCTTTAGTTTAAGGATGGACTTTAATGTGCCTATTCTTTTTTTTCATAAAATGTTATCGGTTCTTAATGAAATTGGAAGAGAAATTTATGGACCACATTCAAGGGATTACATTTTTCTCTTTTAGTTTAAGGATAGACTTTTAATGTAATGCATTTTAAATTATTATATAATATGTATGCTTTATTTAAATTTTTTTTGAAACATGGTGTTATTCGCGGCGTTTGAGTTTACAAACGCCGCTATAGAACATGACCTTTTGCGGCGTTTGCAATTATAAACGCCACTAAAGAACACTTATTCCCGGCGTTTGTATTTAAAAACGCCACTATAGAACATGTTCTCGCGACGTTTGTAAACACAAACGCCGCTATAGAACTTGACTTTTTGCGGCGCTTGTAAATACAAACGCCGCTACATAACACTTATTTGCGGCGTTTGTAAATACAAACGCCACTGTAGATCTTGACTTCTTGTGGCGTTTTCAGGTAAAAAACGCCGCTAACTATTGCGGCGCTACTTTAGGCGGCATTTCTTGCGACGCTTTCCTAAGCGCCGGGAAAATTTTTAGCGGCGCTAAAAAACGCCGCTAAAGGGTTAAAAAAACGCTGCTAAAGAACAGTTTTGCTGTATTTTAAAATTAGAACTTTACGCACCCATCACCAGACCTGTCTACACTGACTGTTTCCGCTCATCCCCAACCGCCTCAATTCAAAGACAAAGTTGGAAATTGAAATGCATTCTCTTGAAATTGGCAGTATGGTTGGCTTCAAGCCATGTGGATTTTCCACTGGCCAAAGTCAATCAAATATTGAAGCATGGACCTAATTTGTTCTTCTTTAAGAATGTGTTTTAATCCTGATTTAATGGAACATTTAATTTATGAAACATCAAATTTATGAAATTATAATTTACGGATTTATGGATTATTATTTATGAAATATGTTTATGGAATATCGGATTTATAGAATTGTGTTTATAATATTTGAGTTTTAAACCTCATATATGTATGTATGAGCATGGGTTGAGAAGCAATGATCTTTACCACACATCGACTGGCAATTTTAATGAGGGATTTTGAGAACCACACATCGACTGGTGGTTTTAGTGAGGGATTCTGGGAAACCTTACTCTTTTTATAGCGGTTGTAGTTAGGTTCATTGCATTATGCTTGTGATATTGTATTATTTGTTTTATTTTAAAAAAATTTAAGAAAATAATATTGTGTATTACGACTATGGTTTTCTTGGAAGATTTTACTTTTATCCTTTTATTATATTTATTAGTACAAAACCATTTTTAGTTACTCAAATTATTATTTATTATTAGGATATTGATGTAATTTCATACTTGGGGATTGTTATTTATGTTTTTGGATTTTTTAGCATTCTTTTACTCTGATTTTATTTCAAAGGTTTTATTTAAACATTTAAATATTAATTATGACAGTTATGTTTTATTTATTATAAAATATTTTTTTTAAGCCGGGTTTAGGGGTTACAAGACTAATCACATTTAAACCATCTAAATGCACAAATTAACCAATAAAGAATAAAATATGATCATACAAGAAAAATAAATAAATCTCCACCAAATAAACGTCTGTCAATATAAGAAAACGAGTTCGAGGATCCAAAACAGTGGTAGATAATCAATATAAGCAAATAAATGTCAAATAGAGAAGCAACATTAGATCCAGCTATAAAAAAAAGATAAAAAAATAATAAAAGGGTAAAAAAAACGTGTCACAAGAGTAAAAAAAAATTACTATAAAATACAAGAAAAAATCTATCATTTTTGGTAAAAATAACAAGGCTAAAGGTCAAATTTGCCCCTGTAGTAATCCGAAATCAGCAATGTTGCCCCAACTTTTTTTCTCCGTAATTTTGCCCTCAAAGTCAGTCAATTGTAGCAATGTTGCCCTTTGACCGATTTTGACCGTTAAATGCTGACGTGGCAGTTAACGGTGCTGCCGAGGCAATTTTACCCTCGAAGTCATTCATGCAATTTTGCCCTCGAAGTCATTAATTGCAGCACTTTTACCCTTGGTTTATTTAGTTTTTGAATAAAATTGGATAAATAATTTAGTTTTTTCGAGTTGAACTTTAACAAACAAAATCTATGAAAAATCGATTAATAAATTGATGTAAATATCCTTTGAGTCCCTAGTAATTTTAAAAATAAGCAAAATGAGAACTCTCACAAAAAAATCAAAATATTATTCATTTTTTTAAAATCTATAAACTTAATAAAAATAAATATGATATTCAAAAAAAATTATTGAAAATAAACCAACGAGAAGCGTGTTAATTGAACGGTGAACGCGAGCTATTCTATTCGAACGACGTTCGATTGACATGCTTCTCGATGGTTTATTTTCAATAAAATTTTTTGAATATCGTATTTATTTTTATTAAGTTTATAGATTTTTTAAAAAAATAATAATATTTTGAATTTTTGTGAGAGTTCTCATTTTGCTTATTTTTAAAATTACTAGGGACTTAAAGGATATTTACATCAATTTGTTAATCAATTTTTCATACATTCTGTTTGTTAAAGTTTAACTCGAAAAAACCAAATTATTTATCCAATTTTATTCAAAAACTAAATAAACCAAGAGTAAAAGTGCTGCAATTAATGACTTCGAGGGAAAAATTGCATGAATGACTTCGAGGGTAAAGTTGCCCCGTCAGCACCGTTAACTGCCACGTCAGCATTTAACGGTCAAAATCGGTCAAAGAGCAATATTGCTACAATTGACTGACTTTGAGGGCAAAATTACGGAGAAAAAAAAGTAGGGGCAACATTGCTGAATTTAGATTACTACATGGGCAAATTTGACCCTTTAGCCAAATAACAACTTATTAAACTAAACCACCAAAACTATGCAACAATAAAAATTAAATAGATGAAAAAGAGAAGAAGAGAAAGAAAAGAAGATAAACGGAAATAAAATAAAGATTATAATAAAAGCAACCTCTTGACTGAAAACTGATAGCGTCACCCTCCTAAATAAATAAATAAAATCTAGAAGGAAAATAAGGTTGTGTTTGTTCAAGTATTTGACTTTCCGAAATTCATTTTCCACAACTTATGAAATGACTTATTTCGCTTGTAACTTAGTCTCCTAAGGACCATAGGCTTAATGTGTGATGGTGAATCTAAAGTGGGATGACAAGTTTTGTTGTTTTAACATGTATCCTTTTATGTCCTTTCGTTTGTGTTTATTTTCGTTCGTTTATCATTTTAATAAACGAACATGAACAAGTTACATTCTTTAACAAACGAACACAAACAAGAAATTGTGTTCGTTTAATTGTTTGTATTCGTTCATTTGTTTGGTTAAAATTAAACGAACGAACATGAACATACCCTCGTTCGTGTTCGTTTGGTTCGTTTACAGTCATACAAATAAGAGTAACTTAAAACAGTTGACTTGTTTACTACGGTTATCAACAAGCTAAGCTACACTAAGCTTTAGTTGTCTGTATAAATGATAATTGTTGTAATTCAAGACTTAGGGTTTTTCCCTCAATAAAAACTCATTCTCGAGTAAGAAGTTTCAAAGTGAAACATTGAACAAGTAATAATATGCATACAAGGACAACCATCTTAAAATTTAGCTCATACATGAGAACCCTGGGACCAGAAACTAATGGCCACAACTATAAGGAGTGGGATTCAGGTGCAGATCTCTTTTTCTCCCAACTGTCATACCAAAGGCCTCACTCATGTCCAGATCTTCATTTTTCATTCCATTAAGGAGTTTCCAATCAAAATGGTACAGTAATTTTGCTAGGGCAAGCTCAACAATAGCCATACCATATGACATGCCAGGACACATCCTCCTTCCCGCACCAAAGGGAATATATTCGAAGTTAGCCCCTCTATAGTCGACTGAACTATCGGTGAATCTCTCCGGATTAAACCTCTCGGCGTCATTCCAGGTGTTGGAGTCTCTTCCGATTGCCCATGCATTAACAATCACTTTGGTCTTGGCTGGAATTTCATATCCATTAATCTCACATCTCTCACTATTTTCTCTTGGCATTAGCAAAGGTAAAGGAGGGTGTAACCTTAGAGTTTCCTTGATGACTAACTTCAAGTACTTCAATTCATGAAGCTTTGATTCATTGACATCTCCTGTTATATGATAGACTGCCTCACCTCAGCTTGTGCCTTTTCCAGGATTCTAGGACTTTTCATCATTTCTGACATTGCCCATTCTGTTGTAGTTGAAGATGTCTGAGTTCCACCAACGAGCATATCCTGAAAAGCAATTCTACTTGGTTACCACTTTCAAGCAACTAAAGAAAGCATTGTCTCCATGGTATCAAGCTTATTTGATCTTTGAACATTTTAAATTTACAGTACTTGCAAGATACTAACCAGGATAACAGCTTTGATGTTATCAGTTGTTAAGGGGAATTCAAGGCCTCCATGATTCTGAAGCTTCAAAAGAACATCAACTAGATCCTCTGTTACATCGTCGCCGTTCTTCGGATTTGCATTGCTAACTCTGTGTTCTTCGATGATGCTTTCAAGCATACTGTCTAGGTCATGGTGAAACCTCTCAAGTTTGGCTCTCATCCCACTGATCAGGGGAAGCAATTTGACAGAGGGGAACAAATCAGCAATACTAAAACCATGAAACGCTTTCAGGACTTCCCTCACAGTTGAATTGAAAGTTTCATGTTGCTTGCACCTTGTGCCGAAAGCAGACCTTAAAGTGATGGTATATGATAAGTTGCATAACATTTCTCCAATGTTGATTTCCGATCCTGTTTTCGAAAAGATGGAGCTAACCAAACTTGATACCTGCTCTTCTCTGATTGACCGGAATGACTGTACACGTTTGGTACTTAACAGCTCAAATGTGCAAACTTTCCGGAGCTGCCTCCAGGAGGCTCCATATGGTGCAAAAGCAATATCTGAAATATTATACCATATGATTTCTGCAACCAGGAGGAAGGGCCTGTTAGCGAAATTCATATCATGTGTTTTCATCACTTCTTTCGCAACCTCCGGCGAAGAAACAACAACGTGTGATAATTCACCAAGTTGTAGGTGCATCAGGGGACCATGCCTTTCGGCTAATTCCACCAAGCGTTGATAGGGAAGAGAGAAAAGTAAATGGTGCAGGTGCCCTATCAGAGGCAGTTTCCATGGTGCAGGAGGTAGATTTTTGGGAGAGTCATTTATTTTGGATCTCATCCAAAGCTTAAACACCATGAAAATGAAGACAAGGAAAGTGAAGGACAATGGGAGCAACTTGAATTGGTTATCCATGGTAGAACTATGCAAGACTGGTGGAAAAGGTGTTGATGCAATTGCATTTCTTCTGAATTTATGCAGGCGTTAATTGTATGGATGTGTTGCCGATGCCTGTACCCCTTTCAGTGCCTCTACTTATGTCCCTACACTTAAAATTAGGTTTAGGGTTTAGAGTTTAAGGTTTAAGGTTAAGGTATATAGTTAGGGTTTAAAAATTTTAGGGTATGGTGTATTTTTAGGGTATAAGAGGTAAAGTTTAAGATTTAAAATTTAGGGTTAAGGCTTAGAATTAAATTTTTAGTGTTGGGGTATAGGGGTACCAAAAACAGACATGATTTTTATCCCTCATGGCGGATGGTAGCCAGGTATTGATTAACACGAATTAGTTTGTTTTTATGTATTTTTACTTTTATAATTTTATAAATCTCTGAAAAATGTCATCTTATTAAATTCATGAAAGAAAAGACAAATAATTTCATTTTTCATCAAAATTAACTTACAATTGTATATATTTAGGTTTGAATATACCTTTGGTATTTGAACTACGTACTTTCTTTCAAGTTGATACTTAAGAAATTTTGCTCCCAAGTTAATACATAAACTAAACACTTTCTCCCAATAGATGGTATCTGAACTAAGTACATTCTCCCAAGTAGGTATAAAGAATTTTTACTCTCAAATTAGTAATCTTACTTTATTTTCATCTATTATTTTGGTAGTTTATGAACAATTTTAGTCCTCAAACCTTATACATTTTATCAATTTGGTTTTAAATTGAAACAATTCAATTAATTTAATCTTTTATATTAAAAAGAATCTATCAATTGTATTATAGGTCCGTCACGTCACGTCATCTATGGTCCAACTAATAAAAATTATTCATTTCAATAATTTTTTTTCCATATCATCTTTTTACCAAGATTCACATTGTAAAAATGTTTTTTAAATTTAATTTACAGTAAATATCAGTGAAGATTCACTTGGTAAAAAGATAATATGAAAAAAAATATTAAGATAAATGATTTTTATTGGTTGACACCATGAATGACAGTGGCGGAGCCACATGCCCAGGAGGGGAGCATTCGCAACCCATTTGGGGGGGGGGGGGGGGGGGGGATTTTTAGTGTTAAATTTCTTCTCAAAATATTTAATTTAGTGTGCAGGGAAAATGAAAATTTGTATTTATTGAAAAAAAAAAGAAAATGAAAATTTACATCCACATTTAAAAAAATTATTTTAAACCCTACATTCTTAAATTTTAGTGTTATTTAAAATTTCTTCTAAAAATATTTAATTTAGTGTGTAGGGAAAATGATCATTAGCTACTAACAAGCGTCGTAATTGTCAAATAAATTATCCTTGATCTCAAATTAAATAGATAAATAATGTAGTAATAGAGAAGAATGATCGATCTGCAAGGAATAAAGAGCTTCTGATATCTTGAGGTTTTGATTCTGACTGAAGCGAGAAATAAATTAAATGGAGGGGTTTCTGATCAAGAGAGTAGAAAATAAATGTAGAATAATAAAAGCGAAAATGACCAAAGTAAGTTTTGAAAATAAAATCAATTAAATGGTATAGCGCCAGGCTTCACTTTGCCTCAATTTTCGACTGATCATCGAAGAATATTTTACTCCGATTACAGTCTACAAGGCCCAACCCTTGTAACTTACTTTTCTCGTCGGTAAACCAACAAACCAAAACTAATCTTCGGAATTCAGTCCTTATTTGGACTAACCACGACTATCGTCGCTAGCACCAATATAGTTTAAGTTTTAGAAAAGCTCAGCTCGAGTTATGTTGTCTCCATGAGAATCGAACTCGATCTCAATTTCCCTTAGCGAATCCGTCGCTAAATGTGTTCATAGAAAGGCGAATATGCTACAAGCCGTTCCTTCCTCCCAACTTTAAATCAGAACAACAATCAAACCAACAAGCTCTTTTTGAATTGAAAGTGTAAAGCTTTTTAAAGGAAATGTCGATTGTCAATCAAAGTTTGTAGAAAATTAAGAAAGATATCTGAAAAGAAATTAGGTGTTGTTCAATTCTCACAATCGAAATTGAGACATCTGTTTAAGCTTTCGGCCAATTGGAAAATTAGCTAAGCATGATAGAAATCATACTTAGCATGTTTTAAAGAAAAGTAAAATAAAAGTTTAAAACAAAGTGAAAAAAAGAAATTTTTATAAAAATGAAAACGCCAAGAACAAATAAAAGCTAAGTACCTCTTTTAAGCTTCACCCTAAGGGGTATTTATAGATTTAGAAAACCCTAAATATATTTAAAATACCTAAGATAATCCTAAAATCATTCAAATAAAATAGAGAGATTAAATCCTAAATAATAAAGTGATAATTCCAAACATTTAAATTCAAACTTAATTTAAAGAACCTAAGTGAATCTCGTATGTTCGTCCATTTAGATGATGATGACTGGATCACCTTCTGGAAGCTGTTGCTAACTGGACTGCCAAAATCTGCCACGTCGGATATCGTCATGCCCCAAGTTATGCCTATATGTTCAGCCTTGATTTCAGAGAGTAAAAAGAACTGCAGAACATGCTATTTTAATGTTGTTTTCTGTAAATTGAAGTCCTACGCAAAAACAAATAAAAGCAACCCAAATTAGCTGTAGAACTAATGTTTTGATATAATAATTGAAAAATGTTTTGGACAAAGTTAAAAAGAATTCAAACCCATTTCTAAGTCCAAACAACTTGAAACTATGTTTATGAGATATTTCAAAAAGGTTTTAAGTGTTTTCAAAGCAAAATTTAACAAAACCATCCAAGCGTTTCGTAACGCCCCTAGGTGTTTCGATACGGGTCTTTACAGTGGCAAAACGTTTCGATACATCATTGTCTGTTTCGAAACGGGATTTATTTTGGGTGAGATTTTTGCATAGCGTTTCGATACGGCCACTGCCGTTTCGATACGCCTATGTGGCATGACCTCAACGGTCATAAACCCCCAACGGCTATTTCCCAACTACCTTTTAAATGCAGGGTGTTTCGATACGAGGACAAGCGTTTCGATACGACCGTTTCGATACGGCCAAGGGTGTTTCGAAATGGGTACTACATCAGATTGCAACGACTCTTTCTATTTCAAGAGTGTTTCGAAACAGGGTCGGGCGTTTCGAAACGGAATGTTGTAGAACTGCATTTATAGTGGGAAATTAAGTCTCCAACGGCTCCAATTCAACCCCAACGGCTAGTAAAAGCTACAAACTCAATTAGGAGTATAAAAGGGACCTCCAAGCATCAAGTAATGGTTAATGCTTCAATTGTAATTGAACATATGATCAAAATGTGTCTTAGTGCCTAATTGTCAATTCCTTGTATAGACAAACACTAGTGAGCCAAAATTGTTATAGTTGCTCAAGTGTTTTAGGATTGGGTGAGAGCTTAATTGTGCAAACAAATACGTATTAGAGGGATTTGAGTTTGCTTATTTTTATCTCTTTGTAAAGAGAGTTTGATCAAGGCTTTGGGTAGAAAGCTTGATCGGTTTGTAAGAGTTTCCTCCTAAGCCTAGAAAAGGGGACGAATCAATAGTGGATTGATTGGAAATCCTTAGTGGGAAGTTAAGGTAGTGGATGTAGACCTTGTTTAGAAGGTTGAACCACTATAAATCATCTTGTCTTTATCTTTTTTAGCTTACACACCTCTATCCCAATATTCCACTTCTCCACCACTTGACGAGCAAGTACGGTTGAAGGAATCGAGCACCTTAAAACCCAACATTAGCAATATCAAGGAATCAACAAGGGGCAATTAACGATAAAATAATATTAAAATAAAACACTCATCAGCTACAGATGAATGATGTGGCGAGACGAGGCTAAGATATAATTTCTCGTTGTGAATATGTGTTTTTGAAAAGTGTTAGTTTAAAATTTTAGGTGATTAGGAAAATACTTTTGAAAAGATAAATGTATGTTTTAGACATGAGAAAAACTTCAATACACAGGCCGTGTAAACTAAAGTTTACACGAGCCTTTTAATTTTAGGGAATAGGGTTGTAGTTTAGAGTTTAAAGTTTAGGGAGTTTAGAATTTAAGGTTAGAGTTTAGAATTTAAGGTTAGAGTTTAGAATTTGGGGTTTAAGGTTTAAAGTTTAGGGTGTTAGGGTTAGAAATTTAAGATTTGTATTTTATAAGGTAAAAATGCAGGCTTATGTAAAATTTATTTTACACATACCGTGTATCAAAGTTTTACTCTTACGACATGCTCATTCCCTTGTATCTTGGTGGCAAAGGTAGATGTTCATCATCCCTTAGGACCCGGGTTTAAGCACTAAGTAATGCATGTTGTATGTGCCGTCTTTGAAAAGACTAAGAAAATTGAACAGATGCTACACTTGCATCATACTAACATATTAATTTAAATTGTATTTAAACCCTTAGGTGGATTTTAGATTTAGGCTTGAAAATAGATATGCTTGTGTGAACTTTTTTACACTGCGATGTATCAAATATTAATTATAATTTAAATTGTATTTAAACCCTTAGGTGCTTAGGTACCTTCCATTCAAAAAAAAATTGTATTTAAACCCTTAGGCGCTTAGGTACCTTCCATTCGAAAAAAGTGTGCTATAAAAGCAGGATAAAAACTATAACCCCTATTAAAAAACAAAAACTTATTAAATTAAATCACACAAAAATAAATATATATATATATATATATATATATTCAAAATAAAAATTAAGAAATGAAAAAGAGTAATCTCCACAACAGTTCGTCTTGGACCAGATCTAAGACTACCCTCAACGGTTTGTGAAAGAAAATAAAGAAAAACACATAAAAATTATGATAAAGAATGAGTGGCATCCCGTTAGCCAAATATAACGTCACTATCATAAAGAACCACAAAAATCTAGAAAGAGAATCAAACTAATTTCTACACGTGTTAAATAGTATGCTCATGCATTAACAAGAAATCTAGCTTTTACACTATATATATGGAAAATACTTTGATGCACATGCTCTTTAATTTTAGGGTTTATGATTTTAGGTTACGGTTTAGGGGTTTAGTATGTAGGCTATATAATTTAAGATTTATGGGTAGAATTTAGAGTTTAGGGTTTAGGGCTTATGATTTAAGTTTTAAGTTGTCAGGGTTTGTGATTTAGATTTTATTAAAGGATTGTGTAAAAAAAACTTACACAGCTTGTGCATCAAAATAAAACCCTATATATATATATAAATGAGATTCGAGGTTGTTCCTCCCATTTTAAGAAAAAGAACGTATAAAGGAATTAAAATATCACAAGAAGCCAAACCATCTTTGTCATAAATATTTGCTTGATTCTTTGAATCACGGAGAAATTCGGTAGATATTGTACTTGGAAAAAAAATTCAATCGATTGCACTTGCCAGATTATTTTCAAATTTATAGTATTTGCTTCAGTAACTTTGAGTTCGGCGAGTTTTCTATTTCTTCTTCAATTTTTGAATGTTGCACTGTTCAAAGTCGGCCCGTAAGTAATCCGACTTCAATTGTACTGTTAGGACATACAATTGAAGAAACAACGACATGTGATAATTCACCAAGTTGAAGGCGCTTCACGGGACCATGCCTTTTGGCTAATTCCACCAAGCAGTGATGGGGAAGAGAGAAAAGTAAATGGTGCAGGTGGCCCAAAAATAATATTGGAACATAATAATCTGCATACAAGGACAACCATCTTAATATTTCAAGCATACATGTGATCAACCATATAAGCTGTTACATATCACAACTTCAGTTCAAACATTAAAACTCTGGGACTGGAAACATTAAGTTCCAGTCTATATTTTTATTGCAATCATTACAGAAAATAAAATTGCACATATATCTTCTCATGGTGGTGGGCAATAAGGAGTGGGAATCAGGTGCAGAGGTCTTTTTCTCCCAGCCGTTATACCAAAGGCCTCAGTCATGTCCAAATCCTCATTTTTCATTCCATTAGGGACTTTCCAATCAAAATGGTACAGCAATTGTGCTAGGGAAAGCTCAACAACAGCCATACCATATGACATGCCAGGACACATCCTCCTTCCGGCACCAAACGGAATAAGTTCGAAGTTAGCCCCTTTATAGTCCACTGAACTATCAATGAATCTCTCCGGATTGAACCTCTCGGCTTCATTCCAGTAGTTCGAATCTCTTCCGATTGCCCATGCATTAATAATCACTTTGGTCTTGCCTGGTATCTCATATCCATTAATCTCACATCTCTCATTACTTTCTCTTGGAACTAGCAAAGCTAAAGGAGGGTGTAATCTTAGAGTTTCCTTGATAACCAACTTCAAGTACTTCAATTCATGAAGCTTTGATTCATTGACATCTCCAGTATGATAGACTTGCCTCACCTCCGCTTGTGCTTTTTCCAGGATTCTAGGATTTTTCATCATTTCCGACATTGCCCATTCAGCTGTAGTTGAAGAGGTCTCGGTTCCAGCTAAGAGTATGTCCTGAAAAGCAATTCTACTTGGTAAATTTATGGGATTATATATTAACATATATAAATTAGCAAGATATTATATATCAAACTACAAACCAAGATAACAGCTTTGATTTTGTCAGTTGTTAAGGGAAATTCAAGGCCTCCATGAGCCTGAAGATTCAAAAGAACATCAACTAGATCATCTGCTACATCAACACTGTCCTTCAAATTTGTATTGCTAGCTCTATGTTCTTCTATGATGCTTTCAAGCATCATGTCCATGTCGCGGTGCAGCCTTTCGAGCTTGGCTCTCGTCCCACTGATCACGGGAAGCAATTTGATGGAAGGAAACAGATCGGTAATATTAAAACCACTTACAGCTTCCACTGTTGTCCTCAGATATGAAGTGAATGCTTCATGTTGCTTGCATCTTCTGCCGATAGCAGTCCTTAAAGTGATGTTATATGATAAGTTGCATAACATTTCTCCAAGATTGATTTCCAATCCTGTACTAGAAAAGATGGATCTAACCAAACCTGATACCTGCTCTTCTCGAATTGATCGGAATGATTGTACACGTTTCATGCTTAACAGCTCCAATGTACAAACTTTTCGAAGCTGTCTCCAGTAACTTCCATACGGCGCAAAAGCAATATCTGAAAAATTATACATGATAATTTCTGCAGCAAGGAGATAGGGCCTGTTAGCAAAATTGATATCATGTGTTTTCATCACTTGTTTAGCAACCTCTGGAGAAGAAACAACAATGTTTGATAATTCACCAAGTTGAAGGTGCATTAGGGAACCATGCCTCTTGGCTAATTCCGTCAAGCGTCGATGAGGAAGAGAAGAAATTAAATGGTGCAAGTGGCCAATGATAGGTAGTTTCCATGGTGAAGGAGGTAGATTCTTGGGAGAGCCCCTCCTCCATAGCTTAAACACCATGAAAATGAACACAAGGAAGGTAAAGGACAATGGGAGCAACTTGAACTGGTTATCCATGGTAGAACTAAGCATGGCTAGAGGAAAAAGTGCTGGTGAAACTGCATTTCTTCTGAATTTATGCAGCACGAAAGATCTTGATTCCTTCCTGGCTGCTTGTCAAGACTGATATTTGGCATTATTTTTTTCATCTAATTGTATACATTCTTTTAATGAACTTAATGGATGCTTTTAATGAACATAATGGTCCAAAACCACTCTCCGTGTCAATCTGTTGTTCTTTGTGAGGTTGTTTCACTTTCTATATCTTTTATTATTATCAAACTTATACTACAAATAAGTACCTGAAGTATATCGATTTATACATTTAGGTATTTAAAAGTATTTTTTGATCAAAATAAGTATGTAGTGTATACTTTTTTTTGTTAAATTAAGTACCTAAAGTATAATTTTAGGTCAAAATAGATACTTATAATATTTTTGGTCAAAATAGATGCTTAAAGTATATATTTTTTCACCCAGGTTCCTAAAAGTTGTTATGTGACATTGATTAAAAGTACATTAGGTGCCTATTTTAATAAAAAAATACTTTAGGTACCTATTTTAACAAAAAAATATTTTAGGTGCCTACTTTGACGAAAAAATACTTTGGGTACCTATTTTGACCAAAAAGTATGCTGTAGATACTTGATTTAACCAAAAATAGACTTTATGTATTTATTTTGACCAAAAAATACTTTAGATACCTAAATGAAAAAGTTAGTATAGTTTAAGTAGTTATTTGTGATATAAGCCTTATTGAAATTGAAATTATTTAAAAATTTATTGAAATTGAGATTATTAACTTTGTTAAACAATAAATAGGGGTGGGAACCAGTCGGTTCGGGGACAATTTTGCATTCTCTACTCCGTATCCAACACTTGTGGGTACGATTTTGGGTAATCTTCGTTACATGTTTCGGTGAATTTTTCGTTCTCATCCTCATACACATCAGATCCCCGCGATTTTCGTGGAATCCCCGTCCCCAAAAGTTAAACAAAATTTATTGTTTTACTAACTAAAATATATGGTTGATTTCATTTTACATGTCATATACTCAATACACTTAAACATATGGTTGAAGGGGACAATATTTTTGTGTAAAATGAACGACAGAAATAAAGAGATAAATAGATTATATAATTAACAAAAAATGGTAAATTACTAGAGAGGTCACCCAAACTTAATAAGGTTTAAACAAAAGACACAAATATATTGATAATAAGATAGGTAGGTATACATGTAAATGAGAGTTAATTTTATATATTTTAAAAATATTGTAAAATATCAGGGGTCCTTGTGGATATTAGGGATCCCACAGTTATTTATACGGTTACGATTCGATTATCCTCACAGTTCGGACATATTAATCCCCGTCCCTACCCTCATTTGAGCTTCAGTGATAAAACTTTCCTCGTCCCCGTCCTCGTCCCCGTAGGTGAAAGTTTCGATTATTCTTTATCCCCGCCGGTTCAGATCTTCACAAATTTTCAGATATACCTCACCTAATTTCCACCCCTAACAATAAATGTTATCTTCTAAAAATATCCTTTATTTTTTTCTTGGGTAAACTATACCATTGACCACCGAACTAATTGGGGATTCCTATTTTGACCACCGAACTAACGAACTCGTCAATCAGACCATCGAACTTATTAAATTAACCGATTTTGACCACTACCGTTAAAAAAATAACAGAGGACTGACGGAGGGATGACGTGGCAGTTAACGAACTTTTATAAAATTACACATTTAATCCTTGCTATTTACACATTCTTTCAATTTAGTTCTAATTTTAAATTAATAAAATAAATTATTTAATTATTTAATTTAAAATTAGGACTAAATTGAAAGAATGTGTAAATAGCAAGGATTAAATGTGTAATTTTATAAAAGTTCGTTAACTGCCACGTCATCCCTAAGTTAGTCCTCTGTTATTTTTTTAACGGCAGTGGCCAAATAGGTTAATTTAATAAGTTCGGTGGTCTGATTGACGAGTTCGTTAGTTCGATGGTCAAAATAGGGGTAGAGTGCTGACGATCGTAAGAAGATGGAGCTAAATTGCAAGGCTTTGCACTTCATCTTTTGTGCACTTAGCCTCAACATATACGAGAAGATGTCTTCTTGTGAGAGTGCCAAGGAAGTTTGGGACAAGCTCGAAGTTACATACAAGGGAACTAACGAAGTAAAAGAGACCAAGATCGGCCTCCTCAACCTAGAGTATGAGAACTTCAAAATGGATCTGAAAGAGGATATTGAGAAGGTGTTCAACCGATTCTCCACCATCACCAATGGACTCAAGGGTTATGGAGAAATCATTCCGGAAGAAAAGCTTGTCCGAAAGCTCATCTACTCCATTCTCGAGTCATGGGACTCAAAAACGATCGTCATCATCAAAGCCAAGAATCTCAAGACTTTGAAGCTTGATGAGCTCATGGGGTCACTTCTCACTCACCAAATAATGAAGAAAAACAAAGAAGAGGAGAAGAAGAAGGAAGAGATTAGAGCTATGAGGGAGAAAAAGCTCAAAGGGCTTGGCATCAACACAAATATCATTGCTCTCAAATCCTCCACATGTCATCATGTAGATTCAAGTGAAGAGGAGGATGAAGAAGAAGAGATAGTTCATCTCTTCAAGAAGTGTGCCCCTTTCATGAAAAAAGCCTTGAAATAACTTGAACGAGAATCCATGAAGAAGAAGAGGGCAAGCACTTCAAGCCATAAGAAGAAGGCATATGTGGCTACTTGGAGTGATGAAGACTCCACCGACGATGAACAAGCCAACCTTTGCCTTATGGCCATCGAAGAAGATCCAAGGTTTACTTCTAATTCATCTACATCATGTTCATATTCTTTTGATGAATTACAAGATGCCTATGACGATTTGGTTTTAGAATTTAAAAATCACATTTTGAAAAACAAGAAAGTGATTTCAAATTTGAAAATTCAAAATGACTTGATTTCTATAACCAAAATTGAACTTGAAGTAAAACTCAATGAGTCTGAACAAAAATGTTTCGATTTGCAAAATTTGCTTCATAAAGTTCAAGAAGAAAAAGATTTGATTTCCAAAGAACTTGAAAAGAAAAATAATGTTGGAGAATCATTTTTTTGTGTAAGACAATCAAGTGCCCCTGGATTTGTAAATGGTGAAGTTTTTAGAAGTATTTGGGTCTCAAAAGGACTAAGTACTTCAACTAAGAAGGATGAAATTGAAAAATGGATTCCTAAGGGGACTAAATTTTGTGCTACTAACGTCTATGGATCCAAAGCAATTTGGATACCAAAAATTACTTGATTGTCTTATGATAGGTGTGATGGAGATTGATCAACAAGTCAAAAATTGAAGGGGAGCTCCATGCACACAAGGAAGAACACTTGAAGAAGGAAGGCTTCACATCCTCCCCTGGATTCAAGTGTTGGTAAAATCTAGTTGTTTTTGTTTGTTTAATTTGTTTTATTTCTTTTAATTCAACTAGATTATCGTGTGTTGGACTAAAATCTTTTGATGATGTTTTGAGTAAGGGGGAGCCATTTTAAAACCAAAATTCTTATTTGTGTCAATTTTATTTACCTCCTAAGTTATTTTGAGCTTAAAAGTGTTTTAAATTCTTTTTGATATAACAAAAAGGGGAGAAATGGTTTGAAAAATTGAATTTTCAATTGAATAAGGGGGAGCTTTAATTGATTTCGAATCTTAATTCTCTTATTCAAAATTTATTTCACAAAGGGAGAGAAATCCCAAACAATTTTTCAAGTTTGTTTTATTATATCAAAAAGGGGAAGATTGTAGACTAAGTGTTTTGATATAAAAATTAAAAAAATGTTTTTGGAAAATTTTGAAAAGAATTTAAAACTTGTCTTTAAGTCCAAACAACTTGAAAAATATGTTTGAGGTCTTTAAAAAGATTTTTGGCAAAGTTTTTAATGCTTTAAAGTAGTCAAACTTGACTTTTCAGCAAGCCTGTATACCCCGTATCGATACCTTTTTACCCAAGTTTTGAATCTGCCAAAACTCGTACCGATACAAGCTTAGCCGTATCGATACGGATAGGGATCGTTTCGATACGCCTCTTAAGCGTACAGATCCCTGTTTTAACAATCTCAACGGCTATTTCTCAACGGTCTTTTAAATTGCAGACCATACAGATATGCTCTCAAGCGTATCGATACGAATAGGCTGACAAAGAGCCCAACGACTAGTTCTAAAGAAGGGAATACCGATACGCCTCCACGTGTACCGATATGGTAGGCTGCAAAATTGTATTTATGGTGGGAAATAATGTCTCCAACGGCTCCAATTCAACCCTAACGGCTAGTAACGGCTACAAACTCATTAAAGAGTATAAAAGGGACCTCCAAGCATCAAGAGAAGGCTAATGCTTCAATTGTTAAACACTATATGATCAAAGCTATGTCTTAGAGCCTAATTGTCAATTTCTTGTATAGACAAACACTAGTGAGCCAAAATTGTTATATTTGCTCAAGTGTTTTAGGATTGGGTGAGGGCTTAATTGTGCAAACAAATACCTATTAGATGTATTTGAGTTTGCCTATTTTTCATCTCTTTGTAAAGAGGGTTTGATCAAGCTTTAGGTAGATGTTGAGTGTGTAAAAGTTCTATCATTTACACCTTTTTAAACCCATATTTCTGCTGCATTCAAGCATCATTGCATTGCATTTAGGTTAGTTTTCAATAAAACATCACAATTATATAAAAGGCACGGATTCTACTGAAAGATGGTTATTTTTGCAAGTATCTGTCATAGTAGATGTCGAAGGCAGGCGTAGGGCAGATAAGCAGGAGAGCTGAACTGGACAAGCAGCTGAAGAAGACGAACCTGTCATGGACCTGTCGTGACAGCATGGTGACAGCAGATTCATGAAGAGGAAAAAGTAAAGTGGACCTCGATAGATAGAGAAAAATCTGCTCGTCTGTCGTGTGGAAGCCGAATATTTTTCCAAGCCCCGGATCAAGAGATATGTCAAGCCAAAGCTCAAAGGAGAGGAAATCCCTAAAAGCAAGGATGCGGCTGGAAAGTAGGAGACTTTAGAGATTTAGTCTTTATTAGAATCTTACTTTTAATTAAAGTTGTAATCCTTGTTACCTTAGATAACTTGAGCCCAAAGCTTATATAAAGGGCATAGATTAAACCTAGGGCATAGCCGACTACCCCATAACCAAAACCAAAACCCTGCCGTTTACCTGTCACCGATATGTTCTAAATTCCCCCTAGGGCTACGGGTTGTTTTGTAAAGTAGTTGCAATGGTTGTTTTGTTTTAGGATTTTTCAAGTTCAATAAAATAAACTTCAAGTTCTTTTATCTTGGTTTTAACATCTTGCAAGAGCATCGGGAGAGCATTGTGAGGTTATCCATTTACTTAGCATCGGGAGAGTTAAGTATACGAAAGAGATAAAAGCGTGTTCTCTAGTTTATAGTTGAACCATCTCGTGCTTAGGGATAAGGCGAGGTTAAGTGGCTAAGGAAGAATTCATACACATCGGTGTTCATCCTTCGATTCACGCCGGGAGGTATCATCAAAGACGTGATCATCGACAGACTTGTGCCTAGGGATAGGGCAAGGCAGATCTGGGATTCTTGTCAAGCTTGAAGTACGGAGTTAGTGTTCGCTGCCGCGACAGCTAACGGACAGACGCCGCGACAGGTGCTGTCGGCGACGGGTGCGACGACAGAACTGGAGATCCTAAGCAATTCAATACCTGCACTACCGAGCAACTCAATACCAGCCCATTCTCTCCATCTTGATATCTCGAATCCTTTTAAATACGTTTTTATTTTATTATTCTCGTGACAACTCTTAATTATTTCTTTTACTTCGTGCAGTGAAACAAGGTGAAGTCATTAGCCCAATCCCTGTGGAGACGATATCCGATACTTCGTATCACTTTACTACTTGCGTCGTGTATACTTGCACTACAATTGCGATAGACTATTTTACACGCAACAAGTTTTTGGCGCCGTTGCCGGGGATTGGCAACATAACTACACCTTCTTTTCCTTGCACTTTTTGTTTTTATTTTCGTTTTTGTTTTTATTTTTACTTTTCTTTAATTTTTCTTTTGTATTTTAAACTCTTGCTTTTCACAAGGTTTTCCTGTTTATGCGCAGATCGAAAAGAGGTGAAGATCCTGAGTATAAATTAGATCCGGAGATTGAACGTTCCTTTAATCTCAAGAAACAGATTCGCCACCTCTTAGACCGAAACGAATACCTTGAAGAACAGCTAGAGCACATGGCCCGTAATCAGCCTGTCGGTGAAGAAATCCCGCCTGTCGGTGACCCGCTTGCGGCAGGTGGACGACGGTCATGTCGTGACTACATGCTGAACGATCATGTAGAGCTGGAGACCACGTTGCCGGATATTGACGTTGACAACTTCGAGCTTAAACCTGTCATGTTTAGTATGATCAACAATGCCGGGCAGTTTGGTGGTTCTGCGACAGAAGATGCTAGGGAGCATCTCAAAACGTTCCAGGAGATCTGTTGTTCGTTTAGACTACCAGGAGTTAGTCCGGAGATACTGAGGCTTCGGTTATTCCCCCATTCATTGAGGGATAGAGCTAAAACTTGGTGGAATAAACTTACACCGGGTTCTATCATGACTTGGGCAGATTTAACTCGTGAATTTTTGTCTCGTTTTAATCCTTCACATTTAGCTGAGCGATTACGTAATGAAATTGCTACTTTTCAACAGGAAGATGACGAGCCAATGCACGAGGCCTGGGCCAGATTCACAACTCTTCTACGAAACTGCCCAATGCATGGATTCCCCGTCTGGAATCAGGTAACTAAGTTTTATAATGCTGCTAACTTACAAACTCGCATTCGAATTGATTCTGCAGCAAATGGACTATTATTGGATAAAGATCCGGACGAGGCCCTGCAAGTTTTGAAACATCTGGCTAAGAATGAGGAGCAGTTTCCAACCGCAAGAAGAGGAGGTAAACGGGTACTTGCTGTCAAGGATTATGAGGCCGACAGCACTATGAAATCACAGGTAGCATTCCTCACTAAAGCCATGAAACACTTATTGAGTGAAGAGGAAGTACGAGGGTTTGCTGTCGAGGAAGTTTGTGCTACATGTGAGGGAAATCATAGTAGGGATGAGTGCCCCATAAATATAGAAGAAGGAAAATATGTTGGAAATTACAAGCCAAACTACAATTCCAACAAATACAACCCTAATTGGAGGAAAGATCCCAAATTTTCCTGGAGTAACCCCAACAATGCCCTAAATCCGCAAGCATATAATCAGAATCAGGGGGGTCCTAGATTGTTGACGCGACATCAGCCACAGCCGCAAAACCTGCCGCAGAACCTGCCGCCTCAGCAACAACAGCAGCCACCACCTGCCACGAGTAGTATATTGGAGCAGACTCTGGCCACCTTTATGTCTCAGACCGGCACGTATATGGATAACATCAATAAGTTTGTCAAGAAAACGGAAGACTTTATGGATGAAACTAAGATGAGAATGACAAACCATGAGGCCACCTTGAAATCTCTAGAGACACAAATGGGTCAGGTGTCGCAGCATATTAAGCCACGGCAGAATAGAGGATTCCCTAGCAATACTGAAAATGCTAGAACGCCCCCTCATGAGCAATGTAAGGCAATTACTACTAGGAGTGGGAAAAAGTTACCAGGGCCGGAAAAAGAAGCTGAAACAGAAAAGAAACCTGCCTTGGATAAACCTGCCGAGGAAGCTGCCCCGACAGGTAATAAACAGACTGCTGCCGATGAGCTTGTCACGACAGCAGAAGCGACAGAGGAGAAAAAAGATGAGTATCGTCCTCAGATTCGCATGCAGTGGGAAGGACGTATTGCTGATTACCGTCCTCCACCACCTTTTCCTCAACGGATACAGCAAGCTAAGCATGAATCTCAACTTAAAAAAATTTATGATATTTTTAAACAGGTTCATATTAATATCCCGTTGTTAGATGCTGTTAGGGAAATGCCCGGTTATGCTAAATTTCTCAAGGATGTCATGTCTAAAAAATCTAAACTTGGGGAATTTGAAACGGTAAGGATGCAAGAAGGTTGCATGAGTATTCTTCATCGGCAGCTATCCCAGAAAAAGAAGGATCCGGGGAGCTTCCTCATACCTTGCGTAATCGGAGATAAATTTGTGGGTAAGGCATTATGTGATCTTGGTGCTAGTGTTAATCTAATGCCCAAATCTGTTTTTCAGAAATTAGGTATTGGCAAGGCGCGGCCCACGACAGTTACCCTACAGCTAGCCGACCGCTCTTACGTTCACCCCGAGGGAAAAATTGAAGACATCTTGGTAAGAGTGGATAAACTTATTTTTCCTGCTGACTTTCTTATTTTAGATTGTGAGGCAGATGAGAACGCACCAGTCATCCTAGGGCGACCCTTCTTAGCCACGGGAAGATCACTGATTGATGTGGAAAAAGAAGAACTCACCATGCGCGTAAACGATCAAGAAATTAAGTTGAATGTTCTCCAAGCAATGAAACATGCTGATGTGGATGAAGAATGCAAGGCCATCATTGAGGTGACCTTTGATCAACCCTGCATCAGGTCGGGCTGCCAGGATATAAAATTTGGTCACTGCTGCGACAGCCATTTACAAGCCTGTCACGACAGCAACGACGACAGCACCGACGACAGCGACTCCTCTGAATCCGATTCATCTGATACTGAAGGTCATGAGGAGGTAGATTGGTTAGACCATCGCCCAGGTAAGTTATTCGAACCCTTGAATTACACTTTGGATAACCATTTAATCCAAAAGCCATCTACTGTTGAACCACCTGTCTTAGAACTTAAGCCCCTGCCAGGGCAGCTTAAATATGCTTATCTTGGTTGTGATAAAACACTGCCTGTAATCATCTCTGCTAAGCTGCCGCAGGAACAGGAACGACAGCTGATCGACATGTTGAGGCAGCATAAAAGGGCGATAGGATGGACTATAGCAGACATTCAGGGCATTAGTCCGGCAATCTGTATGCACAAAATCCTCCTAGAGGAAGATCATAAGCCGACTATTGATGCCCAACGGCGGTTAAACCTTGCAATGAAGGAGGTAGTACGTAAAGAAATAATTAAATGGTTAGATGCTGGTATTATTTACGCCATCTCCGATAGCAAATGGGTAAGCCTGGTGCAATGTGTTCCCAAGAAAGGAGGCATGACCGTGATAACCAACGAAAATAATGAGTTAATCCCAACCAGGACTGTGACCGGTTGGAGGGTTTGTATGGACTATCGGAAGCTTAACAAAGCTACCCGAAAAGACCACTTTCCTTTACCCTTTATTGATCAAATGCTTGATAGATTAGCGGGTAAACCTTACTATTGTTTTCTTGATGGTTACTCAGGTTATAACCAAATCGCTATTGCACCAGAGGATCAAGAGAAAACGACTTTCACCTGTCCTTACGGAACATACGCATTTAGGAGGATGCCGTTTGGACTCTGTAACGCACCTGCCACCTTCCAAAGGTGCATGATGGCTATATTCTCCGACATGGTTGAAGACTTCCTTGAAATCTTCATGGATGATTTTTCCGTCTTTGGAGACGATTTTGAGAGCTGCCTCGGCAACCTTAAAAAGGTACTTGAAAGATGTGAAAAAGCTAATCTTGTTCTTAATTGGGAAAAATGCCATTTTATGGTAGATGAAGGGATAGTTTTAGGCCATAAGATTAGCTGCCGTGGGATAGAAGTCGACAGGGCAAAGATTGAAGTCATAGAGAAGCTGCCGCCGCCAACCACAGTCAAGGGCATTAGGAGTTTTTTAGGGCATGCTGGTTTTTATAGGAGATTTATTGCAAACTTATCAAAAATCACAAAGCCCTTATGTCATCTCTTAGAGCAGAACCGACCCTTTGACTTTAATGAAGAATGTACTGAAGCATTCAAGGTTCTGAAGGAAAAGCTAGTGACAGCCCCCATAGTACAGCCACCAGACTGGACGCAACCGTTTGAAATTATGTGTGATGCTAGTGACTATGCTGTCGGGGCAGCACTTGGGCAGCGCAAGGACAGGCTGTTTCATGTCATATATTATGCCAGCAAAACATTGAATGATGCCCAAGTAAACTATACCACCACAGAAAAGGAGCTGTTAGCTGTGGTGTTCTCCATCGACAAGTTTCGTTCTTATATACTTGGGACGAAAGTAATAGTGCACACCGATCATTCTGCCCTTAAGTACTTGTTCGCAAAGAAGGATGCAAAGCCTAGGTTGATACGATGGATCCTGCTATTACAAGAATTCGACCTTGAAATCAAAGACAAAAAGGGAACAGAAAATCAGGTGGCAGATCACTTGTCGAGGTTGGAGTTGGGACAGAGTCTACCTGTGGATGAGACACACATACTAGAGACCTTCCCAGATGAGCAGCTCTTTGCTGCCGCAATAGCTGTCGCGACAGCCATGGCGGCAGGTAAGTCTTCTAACCTTCCCTGGTATGCTGATTTCGTTAATTTTATAGTTAGCGGAATATTACCTTCTGATCTTACTTACCAAGCCAGGAAGAGGTTTCAAAATGATGTTAAACATTATTATTGGGACGAACCTCTTCTTTTTAAAATGTGCGCAGATCAGGTTATAAGGAGATGTGTACCACAAGAAGAACAAGAAGACATTCTCCATCACTGTCATGCTTCACAATATGGAGGACATTTAGGAGGCAACAAAACTGCTGCCAAGGTGCTGCAGTCAGGGTTCTACTGGTCGACACTGTATAAGGACGCACAACAATTTTATAAAAACTGTGACAGGTGCCAGCGGACAGGTAACATCTCAAGGAGAAACGAGATGCCACTGCAGAATATCCTAGAAGTCGAGATCTTCGACGTATGGGGGATTGATTTTATGGGATCTTTTCCATCTTCATGTGGAAATCTTTACATCCTCCTAGCAGTAGATTATGTCTCCAAGTGGGTAGAAGCAATCGCAACTCAAAAGAATGATGCCAAAACGGTTCAAAAGTTTTTGCACAAAAACATCTTTTCTAGATTTGGCATCCCTAGAGCGATTATCAGTGATGAAGGGAGACATTTCGATAACAGGGTAATTGCTGCCGCCTTGAAGAAATATGGTGTCAAGCACAGGATAGCGACAGCATACCACCCACAGACCAATGGACAGGCTGAGATTTCCAACAGGGAAGTGAAGAACATTCTTGAAAAGATGGTTAAACCAACTAGGAAAGATTGGTCTTTACTTCTGAATGATGCATTATGGGCATACAGGACAACTTTCAAGACTCCATTGGGCATGTCTCCATTCCGATTGATCTATGGGAAAACCTGTCACCTGCCTGTCGAGATAGAGCACAAGGCATATTGGGCAATCAAGGCAGTAAACATGGACTTGGACAAGGCAGGTCAGAAAAGGCTGTTAGATTTGAATGAGATCGAGGAAATACGGACAATGGCTTACGACAACGCAAGAATATACAAGGAGAAAACAAAGAAGTGGCATGACAAGAAGTTGCTGCCACGACAGTTCTGCCCAGGGCAGCTTGTGTTGTTGTTTAATTCGAGGTTGAAACTCTTTCCAGGGAAGCTCAAATCTAGATGGTCTGGTCCATTCCAAGTAATTCAAGTTTTCCCCCATGGTGCCATTACAATTCAATCATTAAAAGACGGGCACCAATTCAAAGTCAATGGACAACGCCTCAAGCATTATCAGGGGACTGAAGCCCCAGGGATTCAGGAAGTGGTTACCTTAGGTGATGCCCCACAAGGCATCCCTAATTTAACCTAGTTTTATTTTTATTTTATTTTATTATTATTTATTAGGAATTAGATTTATTTTAATAATGTTTTGTTTTTAATTTCAGTTTTTAGGAAATAAAGGAGACAAGTGAGAAAGAAGAAGTGGCCCAAGACCACCGCTCATCCACCAGCCCAATTAAGCCCATTTATGGTAACCTGTCGTTTCGGCTGCCGGCGCAGACGGATTTGACAGGCTGTCAACAGACGCACAGCAGATGAAGAAGCGTGCGGCAGACGCTCCGCAGACGCATTAATGCGTGTCAGACGCGTCAGACACGCAATATCCAATCTGCCGCCCCGTTATTCCCGCCTGCCGTTGCGGCATTAAATGGGCAGCTACTCGACCGCTTTATAAACCCCTTCCCCCTTTCATTTTTCCTCACTTCTGATTTTTCTCTCTTGTATTCTTTTCTAGTTTTATCTATTTTCTCTCTTTTTTTCAGCCCTTGCAACCAAAAATGTCTTCACGACAAACTCGCCAGAATGCTGCTGCCGCCTCTTCTTCCGCAGCAGCATCCCCGTTCGCCAACAAGGAACTTTGGGAGGAACGGAGCTTCATCTATAACAGAGATGCTCCTCTTTTTGGCCTCCGGCTGTTCATCATGAAGGCTATTACGGCGCAACTTTGGGAAGACTTTGCCGAGCAGCCGGCAGAACTCAACGATACTCTGGTCAGGGAATTCTATGAGGCGATCGAGAGTAAGTCGGCGACATCTGTCGTCGTCCGAGGAGTGACAGTTCCTTTCACCGCCAGCAGCATCAACCATGTCTTCGGCCTCTTCTTTGGCCCCAATGACGATGCTCATCAACAGTTTTGGGACTCCCTCGACGCTGCCGGCCACGATGCTGTCATGAGGGAATTGACAGAGGAGGGCACAACCTGGAGCACCAGCAAGAAGAACCCCAACTCCGTCAACCGAGCAGAGCTGCTCCCCGAGGCTAAACTATGGAACGCTTTTATTAAAAAGCGTATCCTGCCCTCATCCCACCACACGACAGTCAACAGGCAGCGGCTGGCCCTCATCCACTCTATCATGCATGACAGGCCGATCAACGTGGGCAGGTACATGCGAGACAGCATTCTCGATTGTGCCTTCAGAACAGATTCACGACTATGCCTGCCCTTCACCATCACTGCCCTCTGTCGTTGCGCTGCCGTACCGGAGGACCCTTCAGACAAAATCAAGAAGGGCAACGGTTGGACCGACAGCAACATCTCCAGCCTCATGGAGATTATCGTCGTATCGCCCCTCAACGCCTTCGATCCAAACGCCCCACCTGCTGAGTCTGATGATGAACCTGCCACTGAACCTGCCCCAGAAGCTGCAACCAACACCGCTCCGGCAGATCAGAACGCCGACATCTTAGCTGCCATCTTGAGGATAGAGGAGCGGCAGATGGGTTTAATGACATTCATCCGCGACTTCTCCAATGCAACGGTAAAATTTATTACCAACACTTTGAATTTTTCGGATGTCATTTTCCCCACCTTCCCCGCCCATTACTTTAATATCCCCTCCCCCACTCCCACACCACCTGTCTCTCCCCACGGAGAATCTGCCTCTTCCACACCTTCCCCGGCAGCAGACGGCAGCCCACCAGCAGACACCTCCCCTAGAGGCACCAAGCGAGCTGCCACTGATGACAGCCCTCTTGTCCGGAGGAACTTGGACAGCGCCTTCACGCGGGTGAAAAGAATTAAGCATGTGGCCAACAAGAGGATGCTGTCCAAGGCCATCACGAGTAACAGCTGGGACAGCAGCAGCAGTTTTGATATCAGACTAGTGGAGCCACCTGCCCTTCAACCTGCTGACGACCCTGTCCCCCAACCGGAGGAAGAACCTGCACCTCAACAGGCTGATGAACCTGTTGACCAACCTGCTCCGGAACCTGCCCAGCCACCTCCCCAACGCAGACGCTACCATCAGATCCGCGTCAGCAGCAGCATCGAGGACAGCGCATAAAATTTAAGTTTTTATTTCTTTTACTCCTCTTATTGCTGCCTGCCCTTATATATTGTGATGTACTTTTATTTATCATGTTTTTCTTTCTTTGTTTTTAGTGTCATTTTGCATTGAGGGCAATGCAACCCTCGAGTTTGGGGGTGGCAACCCTCCATATTTAATGGAGTCTTTAGCACATCTTTTGTTTAATTGTTGTGTCTTATTAGTTTTTTTTATTTTCAAAAAAAAAAAATCAGAAAAATCAGAAAATTTGAACTGTTGGCTTAAAACTGTGAAGTTAACTTACCTGTCATGACGGCTCTGTCGTGGCAGCATCTTTAGGACAGGTTAAGGAAAAGTTTAGAGCCTTTCTATAGTTCTGAAAACTTAAACACTTTTGTGACTGTTATATTGCCTAGACTTCTTTTAGCCAAACTAGAATAGGAAGCTTAGAACTTGGATAGCCCCTAGAGGTGCTATCATTTACACCTTTTTAAACCCATATTTCTTCTGCATTCAAGCATCATTGCATTGCATTTAGGTTAGTTTTCAATAAAACATCACAATTATATAAAAGGCACGGATTCTACTGAAAGATGGTTATTTTTGCAAGTATCTGTCATAGTAGATGTCGAAGGCAGGCGTAGGGCAGATAAGCAGGAGAGCTGAACTGGACAAGCAGCTGAAGAAGACGAACCTGTCATGGACCTGTCGTGACAGCATGGTGACAGCAGATTCATGAAGAGGAAAAAGTAAAGTGGACCTCGATAGATAGAGAAAAATCTGCTCGTCTGTCGTGTGGAAGCCGAATATTTTTCCAAGCCCCGGATCAAGAGATATGTCAAGCCAAAGCTCAAAGGAGAGGAAATCCCTAAAAGCAAGGATGCGGCTGGAAAGTAGGAGACTTTAGAGATTTAGTCTTTATTAGAATCTTACTTTTAATTAAAGTTGTAATCCTTGTTACCTTAGATAACTTGAGCCCAAAGCTTATATAAAGGGCATAGATTAAACCTAGGGCATAGCCGACTACCCCATAACCAAAACCAAAACCCTGCCGTTTACCTGTCACCGATATGTTCTAAATTCCCCCTAGGGCTACGGGTTGTTTTGTAAAGTAGTTGCAATGGTTGTTTTGTTTTAGGATTTTTCAAGTTCAATAAAATAAACTTCAAGTTCTTTTATCTTGGTTTTAACATCTTGCAAGAGCATCGGGAGAGCATTGTGAGGTTATCCATTTACTTAGCATCGGGAGAGTTAAGTATACGAAAGAGATAAAAGCGTGTTCTCTAGTTTATAGTTGAACCATCTCGTGCTTAGGGATAAGGCGAGGTTAAGTGGCTAAGGAAGAATTCATACACATCGGTGTTCATCCTTCGATTCACGCCGGGAGGTATCATCAAAGACGTGATCATCGACAGACTTGTGCCTAGGGATAGGGCAAGGCAGATCTGGGATTCTTGTCAAGCTTGAAGTATGGAGTTAGTGTTCGCTGCCGCGACAGCTAACGGACAGACGCCGCGACAGGTGCTGTCGGCGACGGGTGCGACGACAGAACTGGAGATCCTAAGCAATTCAATACCTGCACTACCGAGCAACTCAATACCAGCCCATTCTCTCCATCTTGATATCTCAAATCCTTTTAAATACGTTTTTATTTTATTATTCTCGTGACAACTCTTAATTATTTCTTTTACTTCGTGCAGTGAAACAAGGTGAAGTCATTAGCCCAATCCCTGTGGAGACGATATCCGATACTTCGTATCACTTTACTACTTGCGTCGTGTATACTTGCACTACAATTGCGATAGACTATTTTACACGCAACAATAGAAAGCTTGATCGGTTTTGTAAGGGTTTCCTCCTAAGCCTAGAAAAGGGGACGAATCAATAGTGGATTGATTGGAAATCCTTAGTGGGGAGCTAAGGTAGTGGATGTAGACCTTGGTTAGAAGGTTGAACCACAATATATTATCTTGTCATTTTCATTTTAGCTTCCACACCTCTATCACCCAAAAATCCAATCTTCTCCAAATTTGGCAAACACATTGGTTGTAGGAAATCGAGCATCATAAAACTCAACAGATTCACTTGGTAAAAAGATGATATGAAAAAAAAATTATTAAAATGAATGATTTTTATTGGTTGACACCATGAATGACAGTGGCGTAGCCACTTGCCCATGAGGGAAGCATTTGCAACCCATTTTTTTTTTTGGGGGGGGGGATTTTTCAGTGTTAAATTTCTTCTCAAAATAGTTAATTTAGTGTGTAGGGAAAAAGAAAATTTGTATTTATTGAAAAAAAAGAAAATGAAAATTTGCATCCACATTTAAAAAATTATTTTAAACCATCATTCTTAAAATTTAGTGTTATTTAAAATTTCTTCTAAAAAAATTATTTTAAAAAATATTTAATTTAGTGTGTAGGGAAAATGAGCATTTGCTACTTACAAGCGTCGTAATTGTCAAATAAATTATCCTTGATCTCAAATTAAATAGATAAATAATGTAGTAATAGAGAAGAATGATCAATCCGCAAGGAATAAAGAGCTTCTGATATCTGGAGGTTTTGATTCTGATTGAAGCGAGAAATAAAGTAAATGGAGGGGTTTCTGATCAAGAGAGTGGAAATAAATGTAGAATATTAAAAGCAAAAATGACGAAAATAAATTTTGAAAATAAAATCAATTAAATGGTATAGCGCCAGGCTTCACTTTGCCTCAATTTTGACTGATCATCGAAGAATATTTTACTCTGGTTACAGTATACAAGGCCCAACCCTTGTAACTTACTTTTCTCGTCGGTAAACCAACAAACCAAAACCAATCTTCGGAATCCAGTCCTTATTTGGACTAACCACGACTATTGTCGCTAGCACCAATATAGTTTAAGTTTTAGAAAATCCCAACTCGAGTTATGTTGTCTCCATGAGAATCGAACTCGATATCAATTTCCCTAAGCGAATCCGTCGCTATGTGTGTTCATAGAAAGGCGAATATGCTACAAGCCGATCCTTCCTCCTAACTTTAAATCAGAACAACAATCAAACCAACGAGCTCTTTTTGAATTAAAAGTGTAAAGCTTTTTAAAGGAAATGTCGATTGCCGACCAAAGTTTGCAAAAAAATTGAGAAAGATATCTGAAAAGAAATTAGGTGCTTTTCAATTCTCACAATCGAAATTGAGACATCTCTTTAACCCTTCGGCTAATTGGAAAATTAGCTAAGCATGATAGAAATCATACTTAGCATGTTTTAAAGAAATGTAAAATAAAAGCTTAAAACGAAGTGAAAAAAAATAAATTTTTATAAAAATGAAAACGCCAAGAACAAATAAAAGCTAAGTACCTTTTTTTAAGTTTCACCCTAAGGGGTATTTATAGCTTGAGAAAACCCTAAAAATATTTAATATACCTAAGATAATCCTAAAAACATTCAAATAAAATAGAGAGATTAAATCCTAAATAATAAAGTGATAATTCCAAACATTTAAATTCAAACTTAATTTAAAGAACCTAAGTGAATCTCGTATGTTCGTCCATTTAGATGATGTTGACTGGATCGCCTTTTGGAAGCTGGTGCTAACTAGACTGCCAGAATTTGCTACGTCGGATATCGTCATGCCCCAAGTTATGCCCATGAGTTCAGCCTTGATTCCAGAGAAAAAAAAGAACTGCAAAACATGCTCTTTTAATGTTGTTTTCTGGAAATTGAAGTCATGCGCAAAAACGAATAAAAGCAATCCAAATTAGCAATATCAATGAATCAACAAGGGGCAATTAACGATAAAATAATGTCAAAATAAAACACTCATCAGCTACAGATGAATGATGTGGCGAGACGGGGCTAAGATATAATTTCTCGTTGTGAATATGTGTTTTTGAAAAGTGTTAGTTTAAAATTTCGGTGATTAAAAAAATACTTTTGAAAAGATAAAATGTATGTTTTAGACATGAGAAAAACTTCAATACACTTCATTTAATCTTAATTTAAATAAGAAAAAGAAGAAAAATGCATCTCACATGAAGTTCCATATATACTAATATGGTTATAAGGCCAACCGTCTTAATATTTCAAGCAGATTAGTGATCAATCATGAGGATATGAAGAATAAGCCAGACAAAACATACCTCTGTAAAATTGTACTCCTTTTCTTTCAAATTGTTCACTAAAAGTCATGTTTGCAAATTCTTCACTCAAATAGTGTAAATAGGATCAGCATATTGTATTTTTTTCAATAAAAAAAAAACACATTTTTTCTTCAAATTTTGGGATTTTGAGGGGAGGGCTGCTGCTAAATGCCAAGCTTCTTGGTTCTCTCAACCTGGGATTGTTTGCAGAGTTAATTGCACCACACGTCCCCCAACTATGACATCCATCTTAAATTGGTCTCTAAACTTTTAAATATTTCAAAATCACTCCAATCAATGGTTCTCATTCTAAATTTGTCCCCACACTTTCTGCATAATTCAATTTTATCCTCAAATTATCGTTTATGCCACATCATATTATTACATTATATACATCAGTGTTTCATGAAAATTAACAGTTTTTATAACGGTTTTCTTAACATTAGATATGATTAGCATATATTTATAATTAGGGGATGAAATTAGAATGTTCAAAAAGTTTGAGGACCAATTTAGAATGAGAGTCAATAGTTTGAGGGTGAAATTGGAATGCTCAAAAGTTTGGGGACCAATATAAAATGAAGATCATAGTTTAAGGATGAAATTGAAATATTTTAAAGTTTTGGGACCAGTGTAAAATGAGTGTCGTAGTTTGGAGACGTGTGGTACAATTAACTCTTATTTGCCTGATCCATATTGTAGAATTGCCAACCTAATCCGAGAGGAACAAGACTATATTCCAACTCAAGCTAAATAACATTACACTTAATTATTCTTTTCAACATGTTCCAACCGCAGGGTACAATTTGAAGGGGGCATTATTTAGACAAATTAGGAATAGAAGCAACAACAGCCAAGTGAAGTATGATTTGGTAATCTTCCCCATCCATGATATATATTCTAACTATTGAACACATGCTGACCCATAGTAAGGAATGGGAACTAGGCACAAATCTCTTTTTCTTCTAACATGAGCACCTAAGTCCTCTTTCATGTCCAGATCCTCAGTTTTCATTCCACCAGGGAGTTTCCAATCAAAATGGTACAGCAATTTTGCCAGGAAAAGCTCAACAACAACCATACTATATGTGATGCCAGGACACATCCTCCTTCCAGCACCAAATGGAATGAACTCAAAGTTAGTGCCCCTGTAGTCAACTGAACTATCAATGAATCTCTCCGGATCGAACCTCTCGGGTTCATTCCAGTAGTTGGAATCTCTTCCGATTGCCCATGCATTAACAATCACTTTGGTCTTGGCTGGTATCTCATATCCGTTAATCACACATCTTTCCATACTTTCTCTTGGAAGTAGCAAAGGTATAGGAGTGTGTAATCTTAGAGTTTCCTTGATAACTAACTTCAAGTACTTCAATTCATGAAGCTCTGATTCATTGACCTCCCCTGTTCTATTGTAGACTCGCCTCACCTCGGCTTGTGCTTTTTCTAGGATTCTAGGATTTTTCATCATTTCCGACAGTGCCCATTCTGCTGTAGTTGAAGATGTCTCCGTTCCAGCTATGAGTATGTCCTGAAAAGAATTTCTACTTTGTTAAAGTACAAAACGTTTATTATGTTCTTAGAAAACATTTATATGAAACTAACCAGGAGAACAGCTTTGATGCTGTCAGTTGTCAGCGGAAATTCGAGGCCTCCATGATCCTGAAGCTTCAAAAGAACATCAACTAGATCATCCGTCACGTCATCACTGTTCTTCGGATTTGCATTGCTGGCTCTATGTTCTTCAATGATGCTTTCGAGCATCGTGTCTAAATCATGGTGAAACTGCTCAAGTTTGGCTCTCATCCCAGTGATCACGGGAAGCAATTTGATGGAAGGGAACAGATCAGAAATTGTAAAACCATGTAAAGCTTTCAGAACTTTCCTCATAGTTGAAATGAAAGTTTCATGTTGCTTGCATCTTCCTGAAAAAGCAGTCCTTAAAGTGATGTTGTATGATAAGTTGCATAACATTTCTCCAATGTTGATTTCTGATCCCGTATTCGAAAAGATGGATCTAATAAAACCTGATACGTGCTCTTCTCTGATTGATCGGAATGACTGCACACGTTTCGTACTTAACAGCTCCAATGTGCAAACTTTCCGAAGCTGCCTCCAGGAGGCACCATATGGTGCAAAAGCAATATCTGAAAAATTATACCATATGATTTCTGCAACAAGGAGAAAGGGCCTGGTAGCGAAATTCATATCATGTGTTTTCATCACTTCTTTCGCAACCTCCGGCGAAGAAACAACAACGTGTGATAATTCACCAAGTTGAAGGTGCATCACCGGACCATGCCTTTCGGCTAATTCCGCCAAGCGCTGATAGGGAAGAGAGAAAAGTAAATGTTGCAGGTGGCCTATCAGAGGTAGTTTCCATGGCGCAGGTGGTAGATTTTTGGGAGAGTCCTTGATTTTGGATCTCACCTTCAGCTTAAACACCATGAAAATGAAGACAAGGAAGGTGAAGGACAATGGGAGCAACTTGAATTGGTTATCCATGTTAGAACTACGCAAGACTAGTGGAATAGGTGTTGATACAATTGCAATTCTTCTGAATTTATGCAGGTATTATCGTAATGGATGTGTTACCGGTGCCTGTTGTTGGCCCCTTGTGAACGTTTTCAAATATTTACGTCGTGGCGGTTTGTAGGCCAGAGATTGGTTACTACTACCATGATTTAGTTTTTTTATTTTCATATATTTTACTTTTATAAATTTTTAAAAAATGTCAACGTGTTAAATTCATGAAAAAAATCAGGTTAATAAAATAAAGAAAAAACAATTAATGATTACTATTAATGGTTATGATTAATTATGCGCACCCCTAATTCGAGGGGTTTAGGCCAAAGCAGTTGGCAAAATGCTTTGGGATCAAATTAGTTTTAATTCAGGTTGTTTCAAAAGGAACTCTGACATGCCTTCGTTTAATTACTTAATATGATCTGTTTTTGATGTAATGCCTTACTTTTTTTTCTTTTTTAACATAAGAGGTAAGAGTTATGTTTTGATATACAGGCTGTGTCAAAAAATTATATAATTCTTCGTATTTAAGCTATAAAATTTAAAACTTAAATTTCTAGTCCTACCGCCCTTAAACTTAAACTCTAAACACTAAATTTTAATAATAAATCTTAAATTTTACGCCCTACAACTTAAATCCTTAAACCCTAAACCACAACTTAAATCTCTAAACTAAAGTTTACACATGCTTGTGTATCAAATTGTTTTTCAAGGTGTAATGCCTATTCTCTTACTTGCTTTGACTACCTTTCACAATTACAGTCCGTTGGAAATTACCAGCTTTTCTCCGGTTGCATATTCCCACAACCTCACTCTTTTACCGCTATATATCCTTTTCCCTTGTAATTACTGCAGATTTGTTTTATGGTCTTTCACTTTCATATTTAAGCCAGCAAATTGTTCACTAAAAGTTATGTTTGCAAATTCTTCACTCAAATAGTGTAAATAGGATCACCATATTGTATTAAAAAAAACACATTTTTTTCTTCAAATTTTGGGATTTTGAGGGGAGGGCTGCTGCTAAATGCCAAGCTTCTTGGTTCTCTCAATTGGGATTATTTGCGGAGTTAATTGCACCATACGTCTCCCAACTATGGCATTCATCTTAAATTAGTCTCTAAACTTTTAAACATTTCAATTTCATCTCTAAACTATGGTTTTTATTCTAAATTTGTCCCCAAACTTTATGCATAATTCAATTTTATCCTCAAATTATCGTTTATGTCACATCATATTATTACATAATATACATCAGTGTTTCATGACAATTAACAATTTTTATAACAGTTTTCTTAACATAAAATATGATTAACATATATTGATAATTTGGGAATGAAATTAGAATGTTCAAAAAGTTTGAGGACCAATTTAGAATGAGAGTCAATACTTTGAGGATGAAATTGGAATGCTCAAAAGTTTGGGGACCAATTTAAAATTAATGTCATAGTTTGAGGATGAAATTAGAATGTTTAAAGTTTTGAGACCGGTGTAGAATGAGTGTCGTAGTTTAGAGACGTGTGGTATAATTAACTCTTATTTGCCTGATCTATATTGTAGAATTGCCAACCTAATCCAAGAGGAACATGACTATATTCCAACTCAAGCTAAATAACATTACACTTAATTATTCTTTTCAACATGTTCCAACCACAGGGTACAATTTGAAGGGGACATTATTTAGACAAATTAGGAATAGAAGCAACAACAGCCAAGTGAAGTATGATTTGATAATCTTCCCCATCCATGATATATATTCGAACTATTGAACACATGCTGATCCATAGTAAGGAATGGGAACCAGGCACAAATCTCTTTTTCTTCTAACATGAACACCTAAGGCCTCTATAATGTCCAGATCCTCAGTTTTCATTTCGCCAGGGAGTTTCCAATCAAAATGGTACAGTAATTTAGCTAGGAAAAGCTCAACAACAACCATACTATATGTGATGCCAGGACACATCCTCCTTCCAACACCAAATGGAATGAACTCAAAGTTAGTGCCCCTATAGTCAACTGAACTATCAATGAATCTCTCCGGATTGAGGCTTAAAGACAAAACTAACACCCTTACATCCTAATATTTTTTTGCTCAGTAAATCAACTTTATTGAAATCTAATAGCCTACCCCGGTTGCGAGCCTCGTTAAAAACCTCCCTAATCCTAAATGGAGGAAAAGAGTACTCAACAACCGAGAATACATGAACCAGTACAAATCAAAACAAATACTGACACCCATACAACCAAAGAGGCATTGAATCATGAGACCATATAGCAGCAGTATATATACCAACCAAAACAAACCAAAACAAATTCCCATTGAACCTAAGAAATGAACTGGCAGTCAACAGCAGCACCAACCTACCTCTTTTTCAAGTATTCTGCAACTCACCCTCATCAGGTTTACATATCGCCTTATACAAAATTCAATGGATAGTACCAACAAAGACAAAAATTCAGCTACTCCCTCCCAGTTACCACCATGCTTTAAAAAATTTAGTCCTACGCGATCCTTCAATCGCTAAATTACCCGCCAATACATTATTCGCCCTCGGAACGAAAAGAAAACGTACCTTGTTTACCCTTCTTTCCAACCTGTCGATATTCAAGAATATTTCCCCCACTTCCATGGACGATGAACAAGGTTGTCTAGCCAACTCAGCACCACTTTTGAATCTACTTCAATTATCAATCCTACAGAACCTGCCCATCCCGATTCAACAAAAATTTCAAGAGCTACTTTTATGGCTGTGATCTTCGCAAACTCAACCCCCCTTACACCTACAGGCCCTAAAAAGATTGCTCGAATTGTGCCATCAAACATTCTCAACACCCCTCCACAACCAGAAGCTTCAGCTAAGGCAACACCATCTACGTTGAATTTAAACCACCCAACTAAGGGAGGGCTCCAAACAGAGCCAGATTCCGCAACACAACTCCTCGTGCACCCAATCGGATTCTCCCACCAAGTTTCCATGGATATATTAGCAACATCCTTTGAAGCCTTGACCCAAATCAGAGATCTTAATTTTGTATGGAAGATTATATCCTTAACCGAAGCTCTTCGTTCCTTGAAAACCATGTCGTTTCGAGCTAGCCAAATACTCCAAAGAGCAGCTGAAACCGAAACAAGCCACAAGCTCTGTGACCAACCTGTAAATTTACTTCCAAAACAAAAGTCAAACAATCCATGTATATCCCTCACCTGCACCCAAATCACTCTCCACCATGAACAAAAACCTCCCAAACATCCTTCACTAATTTACACCCAACAAATACATGAAATGCATCTTCTACCCCACTATTACATTCCCAACATAAACAACTTCCTTCCTCATTCAACACCCTTCTCCGCAGGAGAAACTCCTTCATAGGAAGTCGATCAATACTCAACATCCAAAGAAAGTTCTTAATTTTAGGCGGAACTTTAATATTCCATAGCAAACCAAAATTGAACTCAGGCTTTGGCAGCCCCATATTGATGATCATATCCGAAAGCTTTTTAACTGAAAAGGAGCTTGCTCTATCGAAAATCCACAGTAGTTTATCAGGAATATCCGGGTATATAATTACCTTGGAGATTTTCGCCTTCAATTCCTCCACCATACGCCACTCTCTGTCCAACAAGGCTCTTGAGAAAATATTTTCCCATTGTACATTAGAAGTATTCCTTAATACGACTACATTTTCCAACGTTTCGCCCTTGTTTCTTGCTAACCTGTATAACCGAGGAAAGGCTACTCGCAGTGAACATTCCCCACACCACATATCCTCCCAAAATAACGCCGTTCTTCCATCCCCTACTTGCCATTTAAAAGACTCAAAACTCACCCAACTGCTTTCATTCATTTGTTTCCAATTTTTAACTATTCCTCTCCAAACAATGGACATTTTTTCCAACTTACTAGTATTGACCCATCCGTTATCCGAGGAGCTCCCATATTTCGAATAAATTACTTTCCGCCATAGTGTCGATCTTTCTGTTGCGAACCTCCCTCCTCATTTGGCAAGCAAGACTTTATTCTTTGCTCTAAGGTCGACAACTCCTGCTCCTCCTTTGTTGCGTGGTAAACAAACAGTCGACCAACTAACCCGAGCCATACCTTTATTATCTTTAGAATATCCCCATAGGAATTGCCTTCTGATCTTATCTATCTTCCGTAGCACCGTGTCTGGTATTTGGAACAACGATAAGTAGTATAGCGGGAGAGAAGACAATACTGAATTCAGCAACACAACTCTACCTGCGAATGATAATTTCTTACATTCCCATCCAGCTAAGCTCGAATGGAACTTTTCAATTACCGGAACCCAAGTTAACACCCTTCTCGGATCATCCCCTAAAGGGATTCCTATATAAGAAAATGGTAATGAGCCAATATCGCAGCCAAAAATTCTCGACATGCAGTTTAAAACCTCTTCTTCCACCTTTATTCCAACTAAACATGACTTTTTAAAATTAATGCTCAGTCCAGAACATTAACTCAAAGCATCTAAGAAGTCTCCTCACATTTTCCATCGTTTTCTCCAACGGTTTTAGGAACAAAACAGTATCATCGGCAATTTGTAAGTGAGTGAAGGTTTGTCCCGGTAACACCTCTCGGATTCCCTCAATCGCTCTTATCTTCTCCGCTCTTTCTAGTAGCAAGTGCAGAACCTCCGTTACCATTATAAATAGGAATGACGATAAAGGATCACCTTGCCTCAGTCCTCTTCTCATGCGAAAATCCTTTGTAGGCGAGCCATTGATAAGCACAAAAACCTTTGAGGAGGTCACACACTCCATGATCCATGCTCTCCATTTTGAGCCAAAACCGATCTCCTTCATAACCATATCTAGAAAATCCCAACGCACACAATCGCAAGCTTTAGAAAAATCTAGCTTTACCAACACTCCCCCGACTCGACATTCCCCTTTTCCATCGAATGAATAATTTCATTAGCAATGAGGACCCCGTCAAAAATCTGTCGCCCGCTCACAAACACGCATTGGGTGTCACTTATAACATTTTCCATAACATTCCCCAGTCGTCTCGACAGTACCTTCGCGACTATCTTGTATATAGAGCTTACCAAGCTTATATGTCTAAAGTTAGTGATGTCCACTAGATTGTTGATCTTCGGAATGAGGACTATAAAAAAGGAATTCACATTTGACTCAAGCTTTCCGGTTCTGTAGAATTTCCTCATGAGATTAAGTAGATCAACCTTTACATCTTCCCAACAGCTTTTAAAAATTTCATGCTGTACCCATCCGGCCCCGGAGCTTTAAACTCTGCACAATTCCATATTGCCTCTTTTACCTCCTCCATAGTGAACGGTTCCTCAAGCACGGAAGCCTCCTCCTGAGCTAATTTCTTAAAATTAAGCTTGGCCACTGCCCTCCACACCCTCCTTTTGCAATCGAAATGTCTCCTGAAATAACTGTAAACCGAACATCGCATGCTCTTCGGATCTTGACAGTGTTTTTGACCAACCTTCAGGCCCTGAATCATCCCTCTTTTCGCCCTTACTTTGACTGCCTTATGAAAGAAACCATTATTTGCGTCACCTAGTTTTAACCAATTTATTCTCGATTTTTGCCTCCACAATTCCTCCTGAAGCTTCAAAGTTTCCCATAATTCCAATTGGCTTTGTCTTAAAGCTACTGTTTTTACTTCAGTGTTATTGTCATTTCCTTCATCGTCCTCCAGCTTGCTGATTTTTCCTCTAAATCCTTGACTTTTACATCAAAGTTTTCACACGATTCCACATTCCACTTCTTTAGTTTTCCTTTCAGCAATTTTAACTTTGGCATCAGCTCCATTCTACGGTCCAACCTTACATCAAACACATCTTTAATCAATTTTTGACATTCACCCTTTTGTGGCCAACTATTTATAAATTTGAAAGGCCGAGGGCCCCAATCCATCGTTCCATAGGAGAGCAATACTGGTATATGATCAGACACAGCTTTCTTCAACCCCGTTTGCACCATATCATTCACACTACTCAGCCAATGGCTATCGATTAAGAACCTGTCGAGTCTACTCTTCCTATTGAAAGGTCCGAACCAAGTGAAATTTATGCCCACCATCGGTAAGTCCATTACATCACACTTGCAAATGAAAGTGTTGAACTCCGTACATCCCACAAGTAATCCATTGCAACCGCTTCTCTCGCTCCTGCTTCTTATCGCGTTGAAGTCGCCTCCAAAAAGCCGATAATCTGGGTCGCTTAATTTTCGGATTTCCAATTCCTTCCACAACTCAATCTGCTTCGACAAGATGCATGGTGCATAGACATTGCAAATATTTATTTTGCAACCCGTTGATACCCAAACACCTTTTACCACAATAAACCTTGTGCTCACTGTTACCAACTCTGGCTTAAATTTGTTTCTGTCCCATATCGATACCATACCTCCTGCACTACCAATTGATGTCGCATAGCAGAACTCATAATCATCATCTAACCACAATCTACTAATGTCTCCCTCTTCCAATTTTTCCTTTTTGGTCTCCTGCAACAAAGCCATCTCAACCTGTTGTTCCCTTAACAAGCTCCTGATTGCCGATACCTTCTCATTTTTACCCAAACCATGGACATTCCAAGTGACAATCCTCATTTTACATACCTACTTCCAAGCCATAAACACTACTCAACCACACCTACTTTCCCCACCTTCCTCTTCTCCTCTTTAGCTCACCTCCAATTCCACAAGATCCTTCACTTCTTCTTCCTCGTTACCCTCGAATTGCATCCCTAACTTCTTCCCCAATTCAATTGTCTTCCTTGCTTCCTTCGTCGTGCTATCCCACTTAGCAGTCGAATCGGAGTATGATAATGATCGCCCAAATAACTCTGACTCCACCAACGATTTCCTCTTCAATTTATTTTTACGGTATGCTTTATCGTGATTTCTCTTTTGCACAACATTAAGAATCTGGTCTTGATACTTCCAGAGAGATCCGTATTTCTTGCTTTTCTTTCTGGAATTTTCCTCCGCGGTCTCCTCACCGTAATCTCTATTACTCTCCTCTTCACTCTGGCATCCTTGGTTTTCCCCACTTATATCGTTTGTTTCATCAGATCCACCTCCATTGTTCATCCTTTTATCCACAGATGCCTCCCATTTTGATTTACCACAATCCAGGCCTTGTGAACATGCTGCATGTGGTTTTAGCAGACCCATATCCACTAAATCTTCCTTGGCCCTACGTGTCATTTCACCCTTGTCGGTCTTAAGCACACCCTCCTCATCCAACTAACATTTTGGGCCACTTGAAACTCCACTCACCAACTCAGGCATGTTTTCCTCCCCCTTCCTTGAACCAATTTCAAAGACTTCCACGTCACATTCCATTCCAGGGACATCCCCCTTGTTCTCTGAGGCCCCTAATTTTGCCACCTTGAGCCCCCTCCCCATAATTATTTCCTCCCCCATATTAACTCCCAACATTCTATTTTCATGATAACTGTAATCATTGTACTCCTTCCCCATGCACATCGCCTTTAATGCTTCCTCCTCAAACGTTTGATCCAGCCTTGCTCCCCCCATAGACCTTTCCCCTTCCTTCCCGGCCAACGACTCCGTCTCCAATGAAACACCCTCATCCATACTGACGTTTTCCTCCATCCTTTTGAAGCTTTCCATATGATTTAGTCTTATTGTGCCTCTAAACTCCTCAACTCGCACCTCGTAAACCTTTTCGCCCACCACGACCTCCATTACCTCATTGATCCTGCTCTTTTGGTTTGCTGTAATCAAAACTGTCACCCTTTCACAGTCCATAGTGCGATTTCCGTTTTCACCGAAAGCTTCAAACATTCTCCATGATTCTGTGATTCTTTTGATTGTTACATGATTCCAACAATGTAGAGGTAGGTTATAGATCTCTAGCCAGGTCTCTCTCAGTCCTCTAATTATTTCTTCCGACCAAGGAGTTACCTTCTCAAAAACCTCCCTCAGATAGAACCAATTTAGGTCTTCCAGCATCATAAACAATTCATCATCCTCAAAGCTAAGTAGGAAACGTTTCCCTCCCATGCTCTGAACCTTGATATCCCCCATACCCCACTTATGCAGTCTATCTGCAACGCTGCTCACGTTGGTAACATTGGTCGTCTCCCCGATCAAACATCGCTTCATTTTCTAGAGCTCCTCATTCTCCAAGTGACCTACGACCCTCTTCCGACCATGACTTCTTTTAACATCCAAACCTCACTCCTCTTCCACATCGTTCCCTCCCCGCTCTATCTTTGCCTCCTCCTTCTTTCTAGCATCTCTTCCTCACATTTGGGATCCTCTAATATACTTTGCCATTTTAACAGTCAATTTGAAATTGTACATCATGAAGCTGTGCAATCGCCCTATCGCTCTCATGGCGTCTTCTTTTTTGTCATACCTAACAAAACCAAAGTGTTTCCCCCCCTTAGTCAGCTTCCTGGCTATAACGGCATCAACCACATCGCCGTGCCTTGTAAAAGCATGCCATAGTTCCTTCCATTGCATCGCCTTTGGTATGTTTTCAACATATAGAGAGAATGCCATTTGCTTATATTTAATTTATTATCAAACTAACACCTAAAATTCTAAATTTCCTAGACTAACATCATTACAGTGAACTTGACATAGAAGCACGGTGAGTTCAAAAAAATTTCATTTTTTTCGTGCTTTAACTTAATTAATCACATTAATAGATGATTATCAAATCCTAATTGAACTTAGAAAAAGAATAACCCAACTAAAATTCAACCTAACTACTGAACGCATGGTGGATGGTAATCAGGATAACAACTTTGATGTTGTCATTCGTTAAGGGTAATTCAAGGCCTCCATGATCCTGAAGATTCAATAGAACACCAACTATATCATCTGTCATGTCATCACTACTCTTTGGGTTTGCATTGCAAGCTTTGTGTTCTTCAATGATTCTTTTAATGATTCTTTCAAATGCATTTTTATTGAAATTTTGATTAATAACATGTGAAAATTTTGGGAAAATATAATAATTATTTTTGAAGTCCACAAGTAACTATAGTACATTTTTAAATAGATTTATATTCAATACACTGGCGGTGGAAACTAAAAATTTCCACAAGCGCCTTAGTTTTAGAGCTTAGGGACTTAGTTTAGGGTGTAGGGTTTAGGTGTAAGGGTTTAGAATTTAAGGATGAAGGTAAGAATTTAGGGTTTAGTTTGTAGGGTAATATGGTGAGGATTTAGGTTTTAACTTATAAACCCTAAATTCTAACCCTAAACCCTAAAACTTAACCATCATCCTTAAAGTCTAAACTCATACACATAAAACCTAAACCCTACAACCTAAACTAAGTCTATAAACCCTAAAAGTAAGGCGCTTGTGAAACTTTTAGTTTCCACCGCTTGTGTATGAAATAATTGTTGGAATAGTGAAGAGCCACAATCCCACATTGAGTGGGAAAATACCAAGTCAAGGGTATTTATAGTGACCATTCTCCATTATCTTGTTGAGTGATAGAGAATAAGGGGTAATCTTGCATGCCGTTGCTGCTGTTCGGGCGGTGTGGGTGTATTATCTTTTTAGAGAAAATTTGTAAAAAAACTTCTAAGTAAATATAAGAATGTGAAAGAATTCTGGGTGAATGCCTACTATTTAAAGGCTGCTTAAGAAACCATACCGTCTTATTTAATTTTTAGAGGACGACAACTGATACTGTCTTTGATTTCTAAAAATCAAAGAATTCTGGGTGAATGCCTACTATTTAAAGGCTGCTTAAGAAACCATACCGTCTTATTTAATTTTTAGAGGACGACAACTGATCACTGTCTTTGATTTTTGAAATTTAAACAGTCTGTAAAATCTTCCAAAGAATCTGGACGTCTTGAGAGCCAGGTTAATCTGTTGAATCATCTGTTAAAGCAAAATTAATTCAGCAATTGAAGAGACTTAAACTCAAAGTTAAGACAGAGTTTAATTAAGGAATTAAATCATATTTTAATCTGATTCTTTTTGGACGATTTTATGTATGAAGCCTATAAATAGAGAAGAGCATTGTTTGCTTCTCAACTCACCAATTCACTCATCATTCCTCAAATCCTCTCAAAGCTTTCTAAGCTCTCTGCAACTTTCAAAGGGACAATACCACCGCAGTTCTCTCCGGTTTCGGGTGTACGATTCTCAGAGCGACCGTGTTAACCTCGGGGACAGTTCATCTAACGTAACGATTACACACATCGGGGCGAATTTGTTTCTAAGGCAGTGGTTTTAACCACGACACGGTTTCGTTGCTTTATTCCGTTGAATTTACTTTTATATTTTTTAGTCAGTGCTAACGATGTAATTTTGCAATATACTTTCCAACAATAATTACCCTTTCTAAATTATACAAGTTCTCAAGGAGAAGGAGATTTAAAGTATTTAACTAGAGGTGGCAAACGGGTCAATCAGTTCTAATTCAGTTCGGGTCATTTCAATTTTGGTTATTTTGGGTCTGATATCACTCGGTTCAAATTCAGTTTCGACTCGGTTCGGTTATTTTCGGTTCGGGTCAATTTCGGGTCAGTGGGAGATCAGTCGGTTTTAATCAAGTTTTTAGGTTGGTCAGTTTTTTACACCCTACATATGGCTTTATAAATCCAATATATTTGACTTTTTGGTGAGTTGTACAGCTGTTCATATCTCATCTTTCTTTATTTATATTAATATCTTTTATTTATTTCGGGTTGTCTTCGGTTCGGGTCCATTTCGGTTCAACTAAAAATCGTTTCAACTTTGGTTCAGTTTCAATTTTGGGTCTCGATTTGGGTAAATCGGTTCAGTTCTCGAGTTTCGGGTCAAGTTTGTCAGGTCTATATTTAACCATGATAACAAGTTAACAACACTGAAACATACAAGTGTATATGAAGTATATACATATAATTCGAGCATGTTCACGAGCTTGTTAAGGTCTCGAGCTGAGCTTTGACCGAGCCGAACCCGAGTAGCTTGCGAGTCGGTCAGGCTCATTATCACCCGTACCCAGAAATGAACGCCCCTACTTCAAACTTTTATGTATGTGATTTGTCTTCTAGTTCAAAAACAAAGATTCTCTATTCTTTTTGGTGCCCTTTTTCATACCCTAACACTGGAAAATTAAATTTTATGTCATAACCTAAATTCTAAATCCCAAACTCTAAAGCCTACACCCTACTCACAATTCCCTAAATCCTAAACATTAACTTTAATCATAAATCCTAAACCTAATATTTTAGGATGAAGCATGAATAGGGACACCAAAAAGTTACAAAGGTTTTTATTCCTAGTTCAAGGGGTTTAGGCCAAAGCGGTTGTCAAAATGCTCTGGGATCAAATTAGTTTTAATACAGGCTGTTTTAAAAGGAACTCTAACATGCCTTAGTTTAATTACTTAATATGATCTGTTTTGGATGTAATGCCTTGTCTTTTTTTTTTCTTAACATTATTTATTCTTTTCAACATGCTCCAACCACAGGGTACAATTTGAAGGGGACGTTATTTAAACGCAAATTAGGAATAGAAGCTACAACAGCCGAGTGAAATATGATTTGGTAATCTTCCCCATCCATGATATATATTTTAACTATTGAACACATGCTGATCCATAGTAAGGAATGGGAACTAGGCACAAATCTCTTTTTCTTCTAACATGAGCACCTAAGTCCTCTTTCATGTCCATATCCTCAGTTTTCATTCCACCAGGGAGTTTCCAATCAAAATGGTACAGCAATTTTGCTAGGAAAAGCTCAACAACAACCATACTATATGTGATGCCAGGACACATCCTCCTTCCAGCCCCAAATGGAATGAACTCAAAGTTAGTGCCCCTATAGTCAACTGAACTATCGATGAATCTCTCCGGATCGAACCTCTCGGGTTCATTCCAGTAGTTGGAATCTCTTCCGATTGCCCATGCATTAACAATCACTTTGGTCTTGGCCGGTATCTCATATCCATTAATCACACATCTTTCCATACTTTCTCTTGGAAGTAGCAAAGGTATAGGAGTGTGTAATCTTAGAGTTTCCTTGATAACTAACTTCAAGTACTTCAATTCATGAAGCTCTGATTCATTGACCTCCCCTGTTCTATTGTAGACTCGCCTCACCTCGGCTTGTGCTTTTTCTAGGATTCTAGGATTTTTCATCATTTCCGACAGTGCCCATTCTGCTGTAGTTGAAGATGTCTCCGTTCCAGCTATGAGTATGTCCTGAAAAGAATTTCTACTTTGTTAAAGTACGAAACGTTTATTATGTTCATAGAAAACGATTATATGAAACTAACCAGGAGAACAGCTTTGATGCTGTCAGTTGTCAATGGAAATTCGAGGCCTCCATGATCCTGAAGCTTCAAAAGAACATCAACTAGATCATCCGTCACGTCATCACTGTTCTTCGGATTTGCATTGCTGGCTCTATGTTCTTCAATGATGCTTTCGAGCATCGTGTCTAAATCATGGTGAAACTGCTCAAGTTTGGCTCTCATCCCAGTGATCACGGGAAGCAATTTGATGGAAGGGAACAGATCAGAAATTGTAAAACCATGTTAAGCTTTCAGAACTTTCCTCATAGTTGAAATGAAAGTTTCATGTTGCTTGCATCTTCCTGAAAAAGCAGTCCTTAAAGTGATGTTGTATGATAAGTTGCATAACATTTCTCCAATGTTGATTTCTGATCCCGTATTCGAAAAGATGGATCTAATAAAACCTGATACGTGCTCTTCTCTGATTGATCGGAATGACTGCACACGTTTCGTACTTAACAGCTCCAATGTGCAAACTTTCCGAAGCTGCCTCCAGGAGGCACCATATGGTGCAAAAGCAATATCTGAAAAATTATACCATATGATTTCTGCAACAAGGAGAAAGGGCCTGGTAGCGAAATTCATATCATGTGTTTTCATCACTTCTTTCGCAACCTCCGGCGAAGAAACAACAACGTGTGATAATTCACCAAGTTGAAGGTGCATCACGGGACCATGCCTTTCGGCTAATTCCGCCAAGCGCTGATAGGGAAGAGAGAAAAGTAAATGGTGCAGGTGGCCTATCAGAGGTAATTTCCATGGTGCAGGAGGTAGATTTTTGGGGGAGTCCTTGATTCTGGATCTCATCCGTAGCTTAAACACCATGAAAATGAAGACAAGGAAGGTGAAGGATAATGGGAGCAACTTGAATTGCTTATCCATGGTGAACTATGCAAGACTAGTGGAAAAGGTGTTGATGCAATTGCATTGCTTCTGAATTTATGCAGGCATTAATCGTATGGATGTGTTACCGGTGCATGTTGTTGGCCACTTGTGAACGGACCCTTTTGGTGTTCTAACACTAAAAAAAATTTAAATCCTAATCCTAACATTAAACTCTTTGCACCCTAAAAATACATTGTACACTCAATACTCTAAACCTTAACCCCTAGCATTAAATATTAATCTTAAATCTTAAACTTATTTTTCTAATAATTTTTTAAATAGTCTAAAGGTGATTACAAGGTAGTATCTGTTTACATATATTCTTAACTCTTTGACAATACACACATAACATGTAAACAGAGTGATTAGACCCGAGTCTCTTGAAATCAACATCTAATAATTGAATATATAGACACAAAAAAAGAGAAAACGATTACGTTACTTGTAAACGTTTTTTAATAATCACAACATGGCGGTTGGTAGGCCAGGGATTGGTTACAATGATTTAGTTTTTATATATTACTTTTATAAATTTCTAAATATATTTTGCCAAGGATTTGTTACCATGATTTATTAGTGTGAGAAGCATAGGGAGAAAAGTTTGTGAAAAAATGTTTTTTACTATATACTAACCATGTACCACTCCTTGCTTAAATAGGCATGTTTGTGAAAAAAAAGTTTTTATTATATATGTATCAAATATTAACTTATAAATAATTTAAAGGTTTATGTTTAAGAGTTTAGAATTTAAGATTTATAGATAGGAATTAAAGATTAGGGTTTAAGATAATAAAGTTAAAAATTTAAAACTTAAACTTTAAATTCTAAACTACTAAATCTAAACTTCTAACTCTAAACACTAACTAAACCTCTAAACCCTAGATTTAACCTGCACGTGAAAACTATTTTTTTCACCGTTAGCATATCGAACATTTACTCAATAATTAATCATCTTCATTTTTCAGCTCCAAATGGATCGATTGAAGTATTGAGTAGGCCCATACATTATGAGAAATCTAATTTTCCACAAATTTCAAAAAGTTTGGATTTATTTTAGATTTATGACATTCCCCACTCCAACAAAACAACAAACAAAAATATGCATAAAGGAATTAAAATAATTACAAGAAGACAACCCATCTTTTCCATAAATGTTATCTCTTTGCTTGGTTATTGAACCACAATCATATTATTTTATAAATTATCTTTTGCTATAAAATACATACAAAACTCACCTGCTCCAATAGCCATTGCCCATATCCTAGAAATTATATAGCTTATAGGTTCAAGTTTCATTTTCTTTTTATTATTTTAACAGTTGTACAGATTTTGGATTTATATACATACCCAAGTCCAGTCATATTTGTAGATTAACCATAATTGTATGCTATTAGTTTATTGTTGGAAGTGTTGGTGATCACTCGATATAATTTATAACTTAGAAATTATATTACAAACAACGAAATTACAAATAACTTGTTGCGGAAAAATTGATGCACACACTCACTCTTTGCTTTCTCACAATTCACTCATACATCTTAACCGCCAACTACAACATATCCCTATTTATAATACTCCTAAACCAACATAAACGAGTTCTAGAAACTATTAAACTAATACTAAATAGACCTACAACACATCTCTAAAAATTGTCACATGCTTCTAGTCAAATCCGTATGCTTCTTAATTATGGATGAAAATCATCTGCCCCCAAAGTATGCCCCCATTTGTGCCTCCACTCTAAAATAGTGGGTTTAGGGTTTAGGTTTTGGGATTTAAGGTTAGGGCTTAGGGTTAGGGTATAGGGAATTAGAGGTAGGGTGTATTTTTTAAGATTTGGGGTTTGGGGTTTAGGATATAAAAATTAGGGTTATGGGGCAAGATTTAATTTTTAAGTATTTTTAGGCAGGGGGCATAGAAAGAGGCATGGTTAGGGGGCAGGAGATTTTTACTCCTTAATTATCATGGTTTACTGCCACGTGGGGATGATATTTGTTTGCTGCCATTTCCATTGCTTCAAAGCTAAAGATTTATTGATCTTAATTATACTATGCAGCTATCAATCGTAGAACCTATCACCATATCAAATCAAAATATTGTAAAAACAAACATCAATTTTATTTGGGTTGGCGACTGTGCCTCGCGCGCAAGGGGTGTGAATCAATCCCATTCGGGTAGGCGCGCACCCGCACGATGTGGGCGGCGTGAATATCCGAACCGGTCGGGCCCTTCATGGGCCTACAGATATTTTTCCCACAGTAATTTAAAATTTTCCTTATATGCTACATATCTTTTTATATTTGGAAAGATATTGTATCAAATTAATTCGAATATTAATCAGATATTACTTGGGATCTGTTACCTCCTTAAAAGTACTAATTTTTATGCCTATATTACAATGCTTTTGCTTGCTTTTGAGTATATTTAGTTGCATTTAGATGTTAAATTCATGCATTTGCATAAGGAGTTGGGAATTTTGTCTATGCCAGTTTGAAGGGTTGTTTTGTTGGTAAATTTGTAGGTTTTGGTATAGCAATTGGCAGAAAAGAGTAGCGCAAAAAGGAATGCCAGAGAGAATGCCAAGATGTTGTTGGCACAGATGGACCAAACAATGCCAAGCACCGGTTGGCAAAGAAGATGAATTTGATGCCAGACCAAGAAGATGTTGAACCCGAAAAAATAGGACCAGATCAGGCTGCGAGAAAATAGCAATTTGATCAATCTCCAAAAAAATAGTGGATAAATTGTGTCGAGCTTGGTTGGCAGATTCATGCCAAGCTAAGATGCCAGAGCAACAGTGGCACAATGACGGCAGCCTTGATCTGATCAGCCTTAAGATTCGAATAAGGGATAAAGGATCATCTTTATCCCTTGAGTTATCACAAATTCAAATTTGAGGCTTATCATAGGATACTCTTGCATGCCTATTTAAAGAACTCAAGCAAGCACATAATGGGGAATCATCACAATCAGGAAAAAGAAGAAAAAAGGTGTTGCGTATTGCGATGAAGAAGATGAAGGCTTGAACTTGAGAAGCGATCTGCAACAATGGAGAAGGAGGAATCAGAGACAACAAGATCAAAGACTTGAAGATTCCATGAGACATCAGGAATCCATTGAAGGGCTGCATCGGAAGACCTGTAGGCTGTCAAATAGTCTTGCTTTAAGTTCAAGTGTACACTGATGCCTAGTTGTAATATAAAAGATATCGTCTCCATAGAGATTGGGAAACCCTTCAGAATTTATCTTCCTTCACAAGTAAAACTAAAAACACATGTAAATTGAGGTTTTGGTTAAATCGATTAAACTAAAAACAATTAAAATAAAGAGTCGAGAAATCAGATTGAGAAAATAGGTCGGTATTGGTATGCGTTGTAGTGTGGATTTTGAATGTTTCGTCTCGACAAAGTATTGCAAAATCGTCTTAACAGTCTGGATAGTTTTGACAAAAAATTGCCTTGGTAGATGCCTGCCTCGGCAAAGACTACGTAGCTGCCCAGGCGGCTAAGCGATAATTCAAAGTTCGGAAAGGCTTCCTTCAGTGACTCCTCCTTATCCCTAAGTTGAAGTAATATTGGCGAACACGTCTTGATAATACCTCCCAGCGTGAATCAAAGGATGAACACCAACCAATGCTAAGCCTCCTTTAGCCGCTGAACTTCCAACTTATTGTTGAGTGTGCAAAAGTTCTACTTTTTACCCCTTATTTAACTCATATTCCTGCTACATTCAAGCATAATTCATTGCATTTAGGATAGAATTCACATATACATCACAATTATATAAAATGGAAACATTTGCTACTGATTTTGGTTACTTTTGCAGGTAGCTGCTGTAGCAGACTCAGGGCAGTGGAGAAGCAGAGCTGGAACACAGAACTGAAGTCGAGAAGGATGACGCTACTGTGGCCGTTGCCGTGGCAGCTAAGGACGACAACAATGGTGAAGGGAAAAGTGAAATGGAGCTCGACAGAAAGAGGAAATTAAGCCGGTCTGTCGTGGGCCACTCTTATATTTTTCTGAGCCCTATATCAGAATGAAGGCCAAGCCCAAAGTTCAAGGAAGAAACTCCAAGAAATAAAAGAGGACGAATTAAAGGCATCTACTCAGAAGATTTAGTCTTTAATAGAGTTGTACTTTAATTTAAACTTGTATTCTTGCCATATTAGAAAACTTGAACCCATGGCCTATATAAAGGCATGTAATTCGACCTAGGGGAGGATATATCTTATACTCTAGCCGTCTTCCCCTAAACCCTAGTCGTTTTCCCCTTCTTATCATGTTCTAAACTTCCCCTAGGGCTAAGGGTTGATTCTGTAAAGTAGTTGCAAGGATTGCATTGTTTTAGGATTTTTTTTGTTCAATAAAATAGACTTCAATTTTGCTTATTCTGGTTTTCAACATCTTGCAAGAGTATCGGGAGAGCATTGTGAGATTATACATTTACTTAATATCGGGAGAGTTAAGTATACGAAAGGAATAAGTACGAGTTCTCCAGTTTATGGTTGAACTATCTCGGACCTAGGGATAGGACGAGGTTAAGTGGCTAAGGAAGAATTCAACAACATTGGTGTCCATCCTTCGATTCACGCCGAGAGGTATCATCAAAGACGTGTTCATCGACAGACTTGGACCTAGGGATAGGACGAGTCACAACAAGGATTCTTGCCAAGCTTGAAGTACAGAGTTGTGTGATCGTTGCCGCGACAACAACAGACTGTTGCCGCTGCAGGTGTTGCCGCGACAGAAATAACGACAGAACAGGGAGTCCTATACATTGCAACACCTGCACTTCTGAGCAAATCAATACCGACCTATTTTCTCTATTATGAATCCTTTAATCCTTTATCTTTAGTATTCTTTATTATTCCCCTACAAACAATTAAATTATCTTCTTTCTTTCTTGTGCAGCAATTCAAGGTTAAGGCTATTTCCAGTCCCTGTGGATTCGACATCCGATACTTCGTGTATCATTTTACTACTTGCGTCGTGTACACTTGCATTCTATTGCGATCGACTCTTTTACACGCAACAAGTTTTTGGCGCCATTGCCGGGGACTAGAAACATATCTTTACCCTACTTTTACTGCACATTCTTTTAATTTTTCTGTTTTTTTTATTTGGATTGTTCACCCTGTGCTTTTCACAAGGTTTTTTGTTTGCTTATGCGCAGATCGAGACGAGGCAAAGAACCTGAGTATCAATTAGATCCTGAAATTGAACGCTCGTGCAATCTTAGGAATCGAGTCCGTCTTTTGATAGCAGAAACGATTACCTTGAGGAGCAATTAGAAGCTATGAATAACGGGAGGAACAACCAAGGGAATCCCCAAGATCCTGACGATCCTATTGGAGATGAAGGAAATAGACCGCCTTCCACTGCCGTGGCCGCACGCCGGTCATGCCGTGATTACATGATCAAAGATCATGTGGAACTGGAGACCACCCTGCCAGACGTGGAAGCTGAAAATTTCAAGCTGAAACCGGTAATGTTCAGCATGATTAATTCCGCTGGCCAGTTTAGTGGTGCTGCTACAGAGGATGCTAGATAACATTTGAAAACGTTCCAAGAAATCTGTGGATCGTTTAGACTATCATGAGTAAATCCGGAGATACTGAGGTTTCGGCTATTTCCTCATTCATTGTGGGATAGAGCAAAAACTTGGTGGAACAAACTAACGTCGGGTTCAATATGAACTTGGGCAGATTTTACTCGTGAATTTTTATCTCGTTTTAATCCTTCCCATTTATCTGAGCGATTACGTAATGAAATTGCTACTTTTCAACAGGAAGACGACGATCCAATGGACGAGGTATGGGACAAGTTTACTACTCTTCTGAGAAATTGCCCGATGCACGGATTCCCTATTTGGAATCAAGTCATTAAATTCTACAATGCTGCCAACCTACAGACTCGCATGAGAGTCGATTCAGCAGCCAATGGATTGCTGTTGGACAAGGATCCAGATGAAGCCATGGTAGTGTTGAAGAATTTGGCGAAGAATGAAGAGCAATTTCCCACAGTAAGGAGAGGTAAACGAGTGCTAGTTGTAAAGGATTATGAGGCCGATAACTCCCTAAAGACACATGTTGCGTACCTCACAAAGGCAGTAGAGAATTTGCTGAAGAAAGATTCAAAACCTGTCTACTCTGCAGAAGAGGTATGTGAAACTTACAGTGGGAATCACAGTTCGGAAGACTGCCCGCTACAGCTAGAGGAAGGGATGTATGTTGGAAACTTTAACAAGCAAAGGAACTATGACTCCAACAATTACAATTCTAACTAGAGGAAAGACCCCAAGTTCTCCTGGAGTAGCCCAAACAACGCCTTGAATCCTCAAGTATAGAACACTCAAAATTAGGGGGCACCTAGAATTCTGACTCGGCAGCAACCGCAACAGTAACCGCAACAGCCGCCGGCAGCCACACCTAGTATACTGGAGCAGACCTTGGCCACATTTATGTCACAGATAGGAACTTACATCGCAAACATGGATCACTTCGTCAAGAAGACTGAGTCGTTCATGGATAAAACAGAGATGCGAATGACTACCCATGAAGCTACTCTGAAATCATTGGAGACACAGATGGGTCAGGTTTCCCAACATATTAAGCCAAGGCAGAACGGAGGATTCCCTAGCGATACTGAGGTCGCTAGACAACCCACACATGAGCAGTGCAAAGCCATTACAACAAGGAGTGGGAAGCAATTACCATGGCCGGAGAAGAGAGTTGAACCTGTTAAGGAACCAGCCCTAGAATCGACTGTCGCGAACGCTGCCCCGGCAGACGATAAACAGCCTGCTGCCGCCACACCTGTCATGACGGCAGAAGGGACAAAGGAGAAGGGTGAAGAACCTAAGCCTCCTCAGATCTGAATACCATGGGAAGGACGAATTGAAGATTATCGTCATCCACCTCCTTTTCCACAGCGGCTACAGAAACAGAAATAGGAGTTCTAGCTTAAAAAGATCTATGATATTTTTAAGCAGGTTCACATCAATATTCCGCTGTTAGATACAATCAAGGAGATGCCCGGTTATGCCAAATTTCTCAAGGATGATATGTCGAAGAAATCCAGACTTAGGGAATTTGAGATGGTTAAAATGACAGAAGGATGCATGACTATTCTGCACAGGCATCCACCCCAGAAAAAGAAGGATCCTGGGAGCTTCATAATACCGTTAATAATTGGTGATAAATTCGTGGGTAAGGCACTTTGTGATCTAGGTGCTAGTATTAATTTAATGCCAAAATCTGTATTTCAGAAACTAGGTATTGGACAAGCACGACCCACAACAGTTATGCTGCAGCTGCAGACCGCTCTTACGTGCAACCAGAAGGGAAGATTGAAGATATCCTGGTAAGAGTGGATAAATTTATTTTTCCTGCTGACTTTCTTGTTTTAGATTGCGAAACAGATGAGAATGCAGCAATCATCCTGGGGTGACCCTTCTTAGCCACAGGCAGATCACTGATTGATGTAGAAAAGGGAGAACTCACAATGAGAGTGAATAATCAAGAGATCAAGCTAAATGTTCTCCAAGCATTAAAACACGCTGATGCAGAAGAAGAATGCAAGGCTATCACTGAAGTAATCCTTGACCAACCCTGCATTAGGTCGGGCTGCCATGACATCAAATTTGGCCACTGCCACAACAGCCATCTGGAAGACTGTCACGGCAGCGACGATGACAGCAGCTCCTCAGATTCTGACATGTCTGACACTGAAGGTCATTGACAAGTCGTCGTTTAACCGATCAAAAATAATAAGTGTTTAACCTCTTTCTACAATAAATAAAATAAAGAAATTGAGTAGATATAGGGAAAGAGGGTCGATCCACGAGGAGATTAGCTGGAATTATTGACTGAAAACTGCTTCGATTAGTACTTCCAGGAATATCTGCAAAGTAATTAAATAAAATGGGGGGAGTGATTTGATTTTGAGTGAAGTAATAAAATAAAATGCTAGAATTAAAAATAATAAGAAAAACCAAATATGCAAATTAGCCTCGAGCTAGCCTTGTCAATTCCTTCGATCATTGAAATAGATTTTTACTCCGGGGATCATGTCGGTTACAGTCTGCGAGGCCCAACCCGTCGCAACTTGCTTTTCTCTCGAGTAACCAATCCTCCCAAGACTATCTTCGAAGGTTGATTCTTAAACAAATTAACCACGTCTATCGCCGTTAAAGTATTTAGTTTTGAAAGCAGGAAAAGCCCGACTCAGAAATTGTCTTAGAAAGAATCGCTTCTGATTTTATCTTTCCTTAGCGGACCGCCGCTAAGAGTGTTCACAGGAAGTCGAAATTGCCATAGGCCGATCCTTCCTCCCAACTATGTCTTTAAACGATTCCAGACCAACGAGCTCTTTTTGATTTGAAAAACGATTAAAAACTTTAGTAAGGCCGATTGCCAAACTATCTAAACAGAAAGATAAAAATGTATTCCCGAAGGAATTTAGGCAATGTTCAATTCTCACGATTAGAATTGACTAACTCTTGGCTCAAGAAATTTAGCTAAGCATGATATTAATTATCATACTTAACTTGGTTTTTAGAAAAGTAATAAAATAACATAAAATAAATGGAACAAGAAAATAAAGAAAAAAAAACTTTTATTAAAGCTAAAAACTATTTACAAAGGAAAAGCTAAAAAAACTCAAAGCTAAGAAGATGATCACTCAAATGATTGATGATCTAAGCCTTTACCAAGGGGTGGTATTTGTAGGCTTAGATTTACAAAGATAAGGTGATGAGATAATTTAAAATAAACAAAAGATAAAACAATTCAAATGTTTTGAAATTTAAATGCAGGAAATCTAAACGGATAAGCTGATAAGATCTCTCAGAACGTTCCAGAAGCTTCTAGAAGTCGCCACATCATTGCCACGTCACTGCCACGTCAGACGCGTCGTGCCCGGTGTCGTGCCCATGATGCCAGTCATGACAGAATTATAATAAAAACTGCAGAAATGCCTCATTTTCACTGCTATTTCCAGAATTGGGTCCCTACACAAAATATAACGAAAACAACATGTATTAAGCAGCAAGAAGTCCCAATAGCTAGAAAAATAACAAATGAAATATGTCATATTTGAGAACTCATCAAATTCCCCCTCACTTGTCTCATACTTGTCCTCAAGTATGTCTGAAAAAATCATAAACCCAAGAATGCATTTCTCAAGCCATTACAAGCATCGAACATAATCATAAGAGTTCTAGCGCAAAAAGGAGAATCATGAAAGAAACATAATCAAACCAAATGGATGCAAGCAAAGAACAACCCTTATCTCTTCCAATTACCTATCAAGCATTAATCAAATCCTAACCTAGTCTTAATCCTCACCAAGATACACTCAAGAGCACTCAAAGTGTTTTAAAGGTAAACGTGAAGCAAAAAGCACTCTAAGTCAAGCATGAACAAAGGTTTCCATAAGCTTGTAACAAGTTCAATTCTCCACTACTTATTAGAATCGAGGTGCAAAAATCATTAGGTCTTTTATTCAAGGTGTAATGTGGGTTTAGAAAAGGGTAGAAAGATGGAAAGAAAATAAACAAAGGAAGATGATCAATGCAAGATATAATTAACAGTGAAGACAAAGAGAAGCTTAAAAGTGGGCAAGCAAACAATATTTTTCTTTTCTGTTTTTTGAAACTTTCTTTTTTTTTTCTTTTGAAGCAATTGCTTCCTTTAATTCTACTTTTTTTCTTTTTTTTCTTTTTTTTTTCGGAAAAATTCTGCCTTTTATTCGAATTGCAGCCCTTTTTTGTATACCAATACAATTTCTAGCATTTGATCAATCAAAAAGTTTGGTTGAGGGTTAAGCCAAAAAAAATGGGGTGTAAGGCTAACAAAGGCTCACTACGCGATGAAAAAAGGTAAAATGGAAGGGATGGAAGAGGTTAAAGCCTAATTCCTAAATCATTTTAAAGCACCTCGTTCTTAGTGTAGTCTCGAATCCTAAGCAAGCCACAGGTTCTAGATTCCTAAAATTCAAGATGACACTCTCAAGAAAAAGAAACGAGCATAATATGAAGAATGCATGCTCAAGGCTCAAATCTTACCAAAATTGGGCTAATTTGATTAAGCTAGGCGAGAAATTTAATTAACTTATCAAGAGTAATTAAAAGAGATGTCAAACTGCAGATTACCCATATCATTTGATTATCAAAATGCTCCAATTCAATCATTCCTAAGCACTAGAACAAGTACAACATGATGTTCAACAAGTAATGGCAAGAAAAAAAAATTCATCTCAAATTTAATCAAAGTCAAACATATAATCAAACAAGCAGACAAGTGGTAATTTATTACCCCCCCCCCTCACTTAAGTGAATTGCCCCAATTCATAAAAATTAAGGAAATAAAAAGATAATAAGGGCAAAAGATACTCCCCGTGAGTGATGAAATTGAGTCGATGGGAATGGTGCACTATGAGTGGCTCGAATCAGCGGCGGCAGAGGGCTTTGGATGGACTGTCGGATGTGCGAAAGAGGGTGCAGAGAAGGGTGGTTCAGCATTTTTGTTGGCACTCGTCGAATGGTTGCTGGTCGTCGGCCACCACGGTAGGGAGAAGGAATCTCTTTCGAGGGATTGGGGGCTTGCCGTCGTCGACCATCGCGGCATGGAGAAGGTGCGGAAGTCAGTTTGGAATCGCTGTTGATCGCCATAAATCGTGGCGATGCAAGACGCCACCGATGACCAACGACGGTTCTTGGGGAAGCCGGCGAGCTCGCTGTCGCGTGCGGGGCATGGTGGAGTCGATGTGGCTGAGTGAATTTTTGCGGCTGGGTGTGTGATGTTAGGGTTTGGTGTTGCGGGAAAGAAAGAAAGGGAAGGGGAAAAGGGAAAATTAGGGAAAACCGGATGATATGCCAAGGGATAAGGGGTTGAGCTAACGTGCACCGCTCATTGAGTGTGCTAAAATGCACCCCATTAATGAAACGGTGCACTTTAGCTGGAGTGTGATGCTCGGCCTGCTCTATGCGAAAAGAATCATGCAAAGGAAAATTTATTAAGGCAATTAAAAAGAAGGAAAATGAAAAATAAAGAAACATAAATTAAATTATTAAAAAGGAAGTAAGAATTGAAAAAAAAAATAAACCAATGGGTTGCCTCCCATTTAGCGCTTTGTTTAACGTCGTTTAGCTCGACGACCTTTGCTAAATTTTTTGTTCTTTAAAAGTGGGTTTTTCCTGGTCAAAAAAAATAAAAATAAAAAACTCAGTCAAAAGTTCCGAAAGTAAATCTCCCCGGCAACGGCGCCAATTTTGACAAGTCGTCGTTTAACCGGTCAAAAATAATAAGTGTTTAACCTCTTTCTACAATAAATAAAATAAAGAAATTGAGTAGATATAGAGAAAGAGGGTCGATCCACGAGGAGATTAGCTGGAATTATTGACTGAAAACTGCTTCGATTAGTACTTCCAGGAATATCTGCAAAGTAATTAAATAAAATGGGGGGAGTGATTTGATTTTGAGTGAAGTAATAAAATAAAATGCTAGAATTAAAAATAATAAGAAAAACCAAATATGCAAATTAGCCTCGAGCTAGCCTTGTCAATTCCTTCGATCATTGAAATAGATTTTTACTCCGGGGATCATGTCGGTTACAGTCTGCGAGGCCCAACCCGTCGCAACTTGCTTCTCTCTCGAGTAACCAATCCTCCCAAGACTATCTTCGAAGGTTGATTCTTAAACAAATTAACCACGTCTATCGCCGTTAAAGTATTTAGTTTTGAAAGCAGGAAAAGCCCGACTCAGAAATTGTCTTAGAAAGAATCGCTTCTGATTTTATCTTTCCTTAGCGGACCGCCGCTAAGAGTGTTCACAGGAAGTCGAAATTGCCACAGGCCGATCCTTCCTCCCAACTATGTCTTTAAACGATTCCAGACCAACGAGCTCTTTTTGATTTGAAAAATGATTAAAAACTTTAGTAAGGCCGATTGCCAAACTATCTAAACAGAAAGATAAAAATGTATTCCCGAAGGAATTTAGGCAATGTACAATTCTCACGATTAGAATTGATTTGGCTAACTCTTGGCTCAAGAAATTTAGTTAAGCATGATATTAATTATCATACTTAACTTGGTTTTTAGAAAAGTAATAAAATAACATAAAATAAATGGAACAAGAAAATAAAGAAAAAAACTTTTATTAAAGCTAAAAACTATTTACAAAGGAAAAGCTAAAAAAAACTCAAAGCTAAGAAGATGATCACTCAAATGATTGATGATCTAAGCCTTTACCAAGGGGTGGTATTTATAGGCTTAGATTTACAAAGATAAGGTGATGAGATAATTTAAAATAAACAAAAGATAAAACAATTCAAATGTTTTGAAATTTAAATGCAGGAAATCTAAACGGATAAGCTGATAAGATCTCTCAGAACGTTCCAGAAGCTTCTAGAAGTCGCCACGTCATTGCCACGTCACTGCCACGTCAGACGCGTCGTGCCCGGTGTCGTGCCCATGATGCCAGTCATGACAGAATTATAATAAAAACTGCAGAAATGCCTCATTTTCACTGCTATTTCTAGAATTGGGTCCCTACACAAAATATAACGAAAACAACATGTATTAAGCAGCAAGAAGTCCCAATAGCTAGAAAAATAACAAATGAAATATGTCATATTTGAGAACTCATCAGTCATGAAGAAGTAAACTGGATAGGCAATCGTCCAGGTAAGTTATTTGAGCCCTTAAACTATACCTCGAATGAACACATCATCCAAAAGCCCTCAACTGTAGAACCACATGTTCTAGATCTTAAGCCCCTGCCAGGGCAGCTCAAATATGTTTTTTTGGATTAAATGATACGTTACCCGTAATCATCTCTTCCAAGTTAATGCAGGAATAGGAACAACAGCTGATAGGGATGTTGCAGCAGCACAAAAAGGCTATTGGATGGACGATAGCTTATATCCAAGGCATCAGTCTGACACTATGCATGCCTAAAATCCTCTTAGAGGATGATCATAAGCCGACCATTGATGCCCAGAGACGCTTAAATGACGCTATGCAAGAAGTGGTTCGAAAAGAAATTATCAAATGGCTAGACGCTGGGATAATTTATGCCATCTCGGATAGTAAGTGGGTGAGCCCGGTGCAATGCGTTCCTAAGAAGGGAGGAATAACTATGGTAACAAATGAAGAAAACGAATTAATCCCAACCAGGACTGTGACCGATTGGAGTGTTTGTATGGACTACCGGAAGCTTAACAAAGCTACCTGGAAGGACCACTTTCCCATACCTTTTATTGATCAAATGCCTGATAGATTAGCGGGAAAGCCTTATTATTGTTTTCTTGATGGTTACTCCGGTTATAACCAAATAGCCATCGCACCGGAGGATCAAGAGAAAACGACTTTCACCTGCCCATACGATACTTACGCTTTTCGGAGAATGCCATTTGGACTTTGCAATGCACCAACAACCTTTCAGAGGTGTATGATGGCAATATTCTCTGACATGGTGGAGGATTTCCTGGAGATATTTATGGACGATTTTTCTGTCTTTGGAGACAATTTTGAAAGCTGCTTAGGCAACCTACAGAAAGTGCTCGAAAGATGTGAAAAAGCGAACTTGGTATTAAACTGGGAGAAATGTCACTTCATGGTGGATGAGGGGATAGTCCTAGGCCACAAGGTAAGCTGCCGCGGCATAGAAGTTGACAGAGCCAAGATAGAGGTGATTGAAAAGCTTCCGCCACCAACCAAAGTCAAGGGAATTCAGAGTTTCTTAGGGCATGCTTGGTTTTATCGAAGGTTCATAGCAAATTTTTCGAAGATCACTAAGCCTTTATGCCACCTACTAGAGCAGAATCGTCCCTTTGACTTCAATACTGAATGTACTAAGGCATTCAGAATCTTGAAAGAGAAGTTAGTCACAGCCCCAATCATACAGCCACCGGACTGGAAGTTGCCATTCGAAATTATGTGTAATGCTAGTGATTACGCTGTAGGGGCAGCACTTGGGCAGAGGAAGGACAAGCTATTCCACGTAATTTACTACGCTAGCAAAACACTCAACGATGCCCAAGTGAATTACACCACAACAGAGAAGGAACTGTTAGCAGTGATGTTTTCGATTGACAAGTTTCGTTCATACATACTTGGAACGAAGGTGGTGGTTCACACAGACCACTCTGCACTGAAGTATCTGTTTGCCAAAAAAGACGCAAAGCCCAGACTGATACGTTGGATTCTGCTGCTGCAAGAATTCGATATTGAAATCAAGGATAAAAAGGGGACAGAGAACCAAGTTGCATATCACTTGTCAAGGTTAGAGAGGGGGAAGAGTCTGCCGGCAGATAAGACACACATACTGGAGACCTACCCTGACGGGCAGCTTTTTGCTGTCACAAGCATTGCCGCGACAGCCATGATGGTAGGTAAGTTTTCTGAACTCCCATGGTATGCTGATTTCGTTAATTATATTGTTAGCAGAATATTTCCTCCTGAACTTAATTATCAAGCCAGGAAGAGGTTCCAAAATGATGTTAAGCATTATTATTGGGACGAACCTATTCTTTTCAAACATTGTGTAGATCAGATCATCAGGAGGTGTGTATCACAGGATGAGCAGGAAGCTGTGCTTCATCACTGCTATGCTTCACCATAAGGAGGACACTTAGGTGGTAACAAAACTACTGCCAAGGTTTTGCAGTCTGGTTTTTATTGGCCCTCACTGTTCAAGGATGCCCAAGCATTCTACAAAAGCTGTGACAAGTGTCAACGGACTGAAAACATCTCAAGGAGACATGAGATGCCGCTGCAAAACATCTTTGAAGTCAAAATCTTTGATGTATGGGGGATTGATTTCATGGGACCGTTCCCAGCATCATGTGGGAATTTTTATATCCTCCTAGCAGTGGACTATGTGTCCAAATGGGTTGAAGCGATCGCCACACAAAAAAACTATGCCAAGATTGTTCAGAGATTTCTACAGAAGAACATATTTTCCAGATTTTGCATTCCTAAGGCGATCATTGGTGATGAAGGGAGACATTTCGATAATAGGGTCATAGTTGCTGCCTTAAGAAAATATGGCGGTAAGCATCATATCGCAATAGCTTATCACCCTCAGACCAATGGACAGGCCGAAATATCCAACAGAGAGGTAAAGAACATTCTTGAGAAGATGGTTAAACCAACTCGAAAGGACTGGTCCTTACACCTTAATGATGCACTATGGGTCTATAGAACAACATTTAAGACTCCAATGGGAATTTCACCCTACCGGCTGATATATGGGAAAACATGTCATTTACCTGTTGAGATAGAGCACAAAGCTTACTAGGCCATCAATACAGTGAACATGGACTTAGACAAGACATGACAGAAAATGTTACTTGACTTGAATGAAATTTAAGAAATTCGAGCAATTGCCTATGACAATGCAAGGATTTACGAAGATAAGACAAAGAGGTGGCATGACAAGAAGTTGCTGCCACGACAGTTCTGCCCAGGGCAATTTGTGTTGTTATTCAACTCTAGGTTGAAACTCTTCCCAAGGAAGCTGAAATCTAGATGGTCCGGCCCATTTCAAGTTGTGCAAGTTTTTCCTCATGGTTCAATCACGACCAAATCCTTAAAAGACGAGCACCAATTTAAAGTCAACGGACAGAGACTGAAGCATTATCAGGAGACTGAAGCCCCAAGAATGCAGGAAGTGGTTACTTTAGGAGATGCCCCTTCCAGGCATCCCTAATTTAACTTAATTTTTTTATTATTACTATTATATATATATAGACATTAGGAAATTAGAATTATTTTATTTTTAAGGACTAAGTTTTTATTTTATTTATTTTTAAGAAATAAAGGAAACAAGGAGAGGAAAAGAAGTGAACCAGCCCACCATCTCACCAGCAACCCAAAAAAAGCCCAAAGGAGGAGTCTGTCGTCACAGCCGGTCAACAGCTGTCGCGACAGACGTGAAGAAGACAACCTGTCAACACGCTGTCGCGACAGACACGCAAACGCGTAACAGACGCGCAGTAGACACGAAAATGCGTGACAGACGCATCAGAAACCGCGTAACAGTTGGCCCTGTTATTAGCGCCTGCCGTTACAGCTCCAACGGGCAGCAAACCCTTCATCTATATAAACCCCGTTTTACTATTCATTTTTCACTTCACTTTTACTCTCTCAAGTTGTTTCCTCTCTAGATCTAAGATTTTCCTTTATTTTTCTACAGTCTTGCAACTATGAGTACCAGAAACACTAGAAGAAGTGTTGCCTCCAGCTCTGCCGCAACAGCAGACACACCAAGCCACGACAGAATCCCAAACCGCTTTGCCACCTCTGACTCTAATGACCGCTACTACACCTCCTTCCAAAAAAGGGAGATGTGGGAAGAGAAAGGGTTCATCTACACCAAACGCACAGAGAACCTCGGGCTCGAACCATTAATCGCTCGCAAGATCAGAGCCCTTAAATGACAGATGATTGCTGCCCAACCAGAGGAAATGAACGTCACTTTGGTCAGAGAATTCTACGCTGACGTCGACAGCAAAGACACGACGACCGTGACAGTGCGTGGTAAGGAAGTCCCTCTTGAGCCGGAATACATCAATACCCTCTACGGAATCTACGTCGGCAAGAAGGAAGATAGGCATAAGAGGTTCGTGGAGAGCCTGTCGGCAGCGAACTACGATGATGTCATGGCAGAACTGACAGAGGAAGGGACCCAGTGGAATACAGACCCAAAACACCCACGAACAGTAAAACGCGCTCAACTCACTCTCGAGGCAAAACTGTGGAACCACTTCGTGAAGAAGAGGATAATGCCTTCCTCCCACAACAACAAAGTGGATCAACCCAGGTTAGCTCTCGTTCATTCCATTTTAAATGAGAGACCCATTAATGTTGGCTGCTATATTCGGGAGGGGATTTTGGACATTGCACTTCGGCCATCGGAACCCCTTGTCTTCCCCTACCTCATCACCGAAATCTGTCGTGACCACAACGTCCCTAAAATTGCTGAAGATCACAAAGTTCGAGGTAAAGGATGGACAGAGCGAAATATCTTCAGTTTGATGGAGCTGAAAGCTGCCACACCCATCTCCTGCTTCAACCCGTCTGCCGCGGCAGAGGTGCTAGCAGAGCCCACCAAGACAGAGCCTGCCACCGCAGAGCAGCAACAACCAACACCAGCAGCTCCCCCAGCAGACTCCTCCACTCAAATCCTAGCCACCCTGCAGAAAATGGAGGAACGACAGTTGGGCCTGATGAGCTTTGTCAGAGACTTCACAACATCAAAGGTACATTTCATTCAAAATAATTTAAATTTTGCAAATGTACAGTTTCCTGTTTTCTCAGATCATTATTTTGCTGCCCCTACACCTGCCCATACCCCTACCCCTGCTGCCACACCAAGAACACCCTCTGCTGCATCCACTCCAACGCCGGTCGCGACAGCTGAAGGTGGCAGTCACACCGCCACTGCCTCTTCGAGAGGAAAGAAGTGAAAGGAGCCACAGTTCGACCTTGATGAGTTTATTGCTGGTTTCTCTTCCTCCTCAATCTGGGAGGAATCTGATGGAGAGCCCTCTGTCAAGAGGAACCTTTCAAAGGAGTTCACTCCGATGAAACGGCAGAAGCCCAACACCGGTGACGAACCATCTGACTAGGGAAAGACTGGCAGCAGCAGTAGCAGCAGCTCTTCCGAGGAGGTACAAGTGCTGGAAAGACCACCCCAGATCTCACCTACTCGCATCCAGCCCCCGAGGGAAGCCAAGAAAAAGACTGCCTCCACCTCTTCAAGTCATATGTCGGAACCGACAATGAAGGTCACTGCCAGCCGACATGTACAGATCAGCAGCAGCAGCAACGATGACATCACTTAAATTTAAGTTTCTATCTTATCTTTGTTGTCTGCTATTTTATTATAATTGTGATGTTGTTATTTTCTGTTTTTATTTTCTGTCATCATGCATTGAGGGCAATGCAACCCTTGAGTTTGGGGTGGCATCCCTCTAGTTATATGAAATGTTTTTAGGTTCAAAATTGTGTCTAAGTGTTAATTAGTATTTAAGTTTATTTTTGTCAAAAAAAATGGCTTAATTTTTTTGAACTTTTATTATATGATGTTGTCATCTCTGTCGTGACAGCCCCTTAAAAATATTTTAGGAAGTAAGTAGAGCCTTAGTATAGTTATGAAAAACTGAAACACTTTGTGACTTACTTGATTGTTAACTAGAGTAAAACTTCTAGAGGTGCCTATCACCAGCTCTAGATAGTTAACTAGAGGTGCCTGAAATACTAGCTCTAGTAGAGAAGAGAAAAATTCCGACAAAGAAGGAAAAAAACTAGAGGTTCCCGTTAATGGCTCTAGTAAAAAAATAAAAAAGAATTAAGTCTCGAAGGAAAACTCTAAACAAGCTAAGTATAATATTCTAGTTGCTAGGGAAGTCTATATTCAGGTATGTTCACAATAATTGCACACACATGCACGAGAACTATACTTTTGCTCTAAGTAGATCCTTAAATATTTGAATAGGTGCTAAACATGATAGGGATGTTATTGTGGATAAGGATTGTTCACTGACTTAAACCAAGAATATATATATATATATATATATATACATATGTATGCATGCATGTTAGTTAGGTTACATTTTCTTGAGGACAATCAAGGATTCGAGTTTGGGGTGTGTGTTGAGTGTGCAAAATTTCTACTTTTTACCCCTTATTTAACCCATATCCCTGCTACATTCAAGCATAATTCATTGCATTTAGGATAGAATTCACATATACATCACAATTATATAAAATGGCACAGTTGCTACTGATTTTGGTTACTTTTGCAGGTAGCTGCTGTAGCAGACTCAGGGCAGTGGAGAAGCAGAGCTGGAACACAAAACGGAAGTCGAGAAGGACAACGCTACCGTGGCCGCTCTCGTGACAGCTAAGGACGACAATAATGGTGAAGGGAAAAAGTGAAATGGAGCTCGACAGAAAGAGAAAATTAAGACGGTCTGTCGTGGGCCACTCTTATATTTTTCTGAGCTCTAGATCAGAATGAAGGCCAAGCCCAAAGTTCAAGGAAGAAACTCCAAGCAAGAAAAGAGGACGAATTAAAGGCATCTACTCAGAAGATTTAGTCTTTAATAGAGTTGTACTTTAATTTAAACTTGTATTCTTTCCATATTAGAAAACTTGAACCCAAGGCCTACATAAAGGCATGTAATTCGACCTAGGGGAGGATATATCTTATTCTCTAGCCGTCTTCCCCTAAACCCTAGGCGTTTTCCCCTTCTTATCATGTTCTAAACTTCCCCTAAGGATAAGGGTTGATTATGTAAAGTAGTTGCAAGGATTGCATTGTTTTATGATTTTTTTGTTCAATAAAATAGACTTCAAGTTTGCTTATTCTGGTTTTCAACATCTTGCAAGAGTATCGGGAGAGCATTGTGAGATTATACATTTACTTAATATCGGGAGAGTTAAGTATACGAAAGGAATAAGTACGAGTTCTCCAATTATGGTTGAACTATCTTGGACCAAGGGATAGGACGAGGTTAAGTGGCTAAGGAAGAATTCAACAACATCGGTGTTCATCCTTCAATTCACGTCGGAAGGTATCATCAAAGACATGTTCATCGAAAGACTTGGACCTAGGGATAGGACGAGTCACAACAGGGATTCTTGCCAAGCTTGAAGTACAGAGTTGTGTGATCGCTGCCGCGAAAACAACAGACTGCTGCCGCCGCAGGTGCTGCCGCAATAGAAGCAACGACAGAACAGGGAGTCCTATACATTGCAACACCTGCACTACTGAGCAAATCAATACCGGCCTATTTTCTCTATTCTGAATCCTTTAATCCTTTATCTTCAGTATTCTTTATTATTCCTCTACAAACAATTAAATTATTATCATTCTTTCTTGTGCAGCAATTCAAGGTTAAGGCTATTTCTAGTCCCTGTGGATTCGACATCTGATACTTTGTGTATCACTTTACTACTTGCATCGTGTACACTTGCACTCTATTGCGATAGACTCTTTTACATGCAACACTTATTCCTAAGCCAAAGTAGTTTTACCCTAGATTGGATAAAATCGTGTTTACTCATTCTTGAGTTCAACTCTCCCGAAATTGAACAAATAGATAAATTGCAACTTCCTCTCCCGATTTGATTGCAAAAACTTGAAAACCAAGAGTAAAAAACTTTGAATTTTATTGCAATAACTTTAACCTAAACGAATACAAGCAATCTCTCACAACTACTCAACAAAACCAACCCTTAGCCCTAGGAGAAGTTTTGAACATGATGGACAAATGGAAGCTCTAGGGTTTCTAAAAAATCACTCGATCCCCTCCTCTTAGTCGGTTAGGGTATGTATTTATAGGGCTTGGCCTAGGTCAAAGTCGGTTTAGGGTAAGAGTACTAGTTAGATCAGATTACAACTCATTAAAAGAAAATATTTCTATTGTTAATTCTTCCTAGATTCTCGTTTGACTTTTCCACCATAACTTTGACCGTGGCTTTTCATGAGCTTTTGGGCTCCGATCCCCATGCAAGTGGTCTCTAAAAATTAGAATTGATGTGTTCTTTCAATCGCATACCACTTTGCATTTTTTCAGTTTCCTTGGGTTGATGCCTCGGCGGCATACAGTTTGCTGCCTTGGTAGAGGTTTGTGTTGGTGTGAGTAACTCAGCATGGATCCTTACTTTGGGCTTATCCCTTGTGGCATAGTCTGATCAGCTCTTCATCAGGTTCATCAACATCTTCCATTGATTGTTCAGCTCCTTCCTTCTGCCCTCCTTGCTGCCTCGGTATTGTTTGTCTGAACGGGTACCTACGCACAGTAAAACACATACCTGAGTAGTATCTTTTATAGAGAAAAACAGTGAAATTCATCAAACATGACATATTATCTAATATATGCAATTTTATGTATGGTTACCTAATAAATGCAACTAAAACATGCTTAAGTGCAACAATAATTGAGCTAAACTAAGGCTAAAATGTAGGACTTTTACACACCTAACACGCCCCCAAACTCGAACTATTGTTTGTCCTCAAGAAAATGCAACCAAGTAGTTACTTGCATCTCTAGAAAGTGTGGCTTCATATCTTGAGTAATCCCTAACCTCTATGTGATCACTTACGTGGGTAGCAGCCCTTCGAATGAAAATGGACTTACCCGAAACAATACTATAATGCTCGTGAGTGTGTGCATGTTTTATGAACAAGTATGATTCTTCGGATTCCATGTAAACATAAAGGTAATCAATTCAACTCTTGGGTTTCTTAACTTTTCTTACTAGAGCTAGTTTCGGGCACCTCTAGTTTATCAACCAATCCTTTCCTCCAAAACTTAATCAACTAGAGCCGGTTTCGGGTACCTCTAGTGATTTCTCATTACTAGAATTAAAGGCAAATATTTCTAGCAATATCTTTTACTCTATACTAGAGCCAGTGATAGGAACCTCTAGTACATAAAAATTTTCAATTTTAAACCCAAGTAATTATTTAACCTTAACTCACTTGAACTCCTAAAATCATACAAGTCAGAAGGTGTGTTTCTAAGTTTCAGCACAATAGTAGAGTTCTAAATACTTCCAAAGTCATGCTAAGGTTGTTGCCACGACGACAGTTAGGAAATACTCAAAATCTAAGCCAAATATTTTTTATATAACAGCAAGTAACAATGCATTCTATATGAATTCTAAATATACATTCTAACATGAAACAAATAAAAACAAAAGAGAAAAAAATTAGGACTAATTTCCCCCGAAAATCGAGAGGAGCATTGTCCTCAATGCATGCCTACATACTTAAAATAAAACATAGATTAGATAAAGAAGGAAGATGATAGCTTAGAATGCTGGCGAATCGGAGGAGGTTTCATCTTCTTTGTCATCGCTAAGTATCATCCGCCGTTGAGCTGGTACTTTAAGTCTTGTTCTCACCATCTTTTGTTTGGGAGTAGGGTTTGAAAGTTTAGAGAGTTGGGAGAGCCTTGAGAGTAATCTAAAAGCAAAGGGAAATCTAGTAAAACAAAACGCAAGAGAAGGTAAAGAAGAGTGAATAGTAAAAAAATGAGGGGGTTAAATAGGAGTGAAAGTGGCTAGGTGAAGAGTTGTTGTTTCGTTTGTCGAGGCATTCGGTATCTGAGCAGAGAGCCGTTGGAACGGAACGACTTTGTCTGCAACAGCTAGTTTTGGCAGGAAACAACGTCTGCGGTTGTGTAATGTCGTGACAGTCTTCACGGGCGGGCTTGAATGGTTGATGGGTTGGGCTTGATTCTTCTCTCTTCCTTTGGGTTTTGTTTCTCCTAAAATAAACAGAAATAAAATTATTAGTGCTTGAAAAATAAAATGCATGCTAAAATTAAATATAATGCCTAAAAACAAAAAATTAAAAATAACGTGTTTGAAAAATAAAATAAATGCAAGAAATTTAAATCTAATTCCTAAAAAACAGAAAAAATTTAGGTTGTATTAGGAGTGCATTTGGATGCATCTCCTAACATGACCACTTCCTTGTCTCTTGCAACATGAGTTCCTGTGTAGTGCTTTGTAAACTGCTCGAAGTGGGTCTCTAGGTTCTTTATTGCTACCTCCTGGTTGTTCATTCGTATTTCAGTCATGTCTATAAAAGACTCAGTTTTGTCAATAAATGTATTCGTATGAACAATAAAATCACTAGTACGAGATATAAAAGTATGTAAAGTATATTCTAATGAATTATTGTTCATATTATGTTGTTGTTGAGGCTGCTGTCGGGACAAGTTTTGTTGATATCCTCCTAGTTGATGGTTTGGATTTGCAGCAGTGTTAGGGTTACTCTAGGAGAAATTTGGATGCTTTCTCCAGCCTGGATTGTATGTGTTGGTGTTGGGTCTGATGTTCCTCTCATATGTCCCCATGAAATTGGCAGATTTGTTACATTTGGAGGAATCATGGTTACCCCCACACTCATCACAAAAGGGCTCCACAGCCTTAGCCTCATATGTTTTCCCAGTAGGCTTGGCCATGTTCATAACTAGCTGTGTCAGTTTATCTAGGCGGGCAGTGACAGATTCAGTGGCTTCTACTTCATTCACAATAGCTGGCTGCCTTATGCCGCCGCCGCGGGCTGTAGGGAATTTGTAGTCATTTTTTGCAATTCTATTCAGAATTTGTAGTGCCTCATCGGGTGGTCTGTCTAGAATGATTCAATTGGCTGAAGCGTCAAGCATCATTCTCGTTGGCTGATTTACTCCATTGTAGAACATCGACACTTGAGTCCAAGTGGGGAAACCGTGAAGCGGGCAGTTGTTCAACATCTGTTTGTATCTCTCCCAAGCTTCATACATCGGTTCTTCATCTCCTTGGTAAAAGGTAGTGATTTCGTTTCTTAATCTATTGATCATGTTTGAAGGGCTGAAACGATCGAGAAAGTCCTTGCACAACTTCGTCTAAGTGTTAAACGATCCTACCGGTTGGTTATTTAGCTATTGTTTTTCCATATCCCTCAGTGAATAGGGAAATAGTCTCAGCTTAAGCACATCTTGATGGACGCCATGTATCTTAAAATCTCTGCAAATGTCAAAGAATCCTCTCAAGTGCTGCCGAGCATCTTCCGTGGCAGTTCCTCCAAATTGCCCCAATGTGTTTATCATGTTGAACATCATTGGTTTCAACTCAAAGTGATCTGCTTCAATTTCAGGCTCTACCACATTTGGATCAAATCCTCTGAAGTCGTGCTCCATGTAGTCCCTAGTGGTGCGCACATATTGTTGCTGCCTGGGCTGAATTAGGGCAGCTGCCCATGTGGCAGATTTTGCTGCCCATCTATGCCGTTTCGGGCATTGTTGGCAGGGTTGTCGTCTTGGCCGTCCATGGCTGCCTCTGTTTTTCCTTCTTCCTTAGCTTTTCTGAAGGCTTCTCTTGCTTCTTTCTTTAGTTTTCTTGCTCTTCGTTCGATCTCATCTATATAAATGATTTCGGTCGATGGGTTGGCTCTGGTCACTAGACAAGAAAACAATAAATTTTATTTTCGAATAAAAAGGAAAAATAAAAACTAAAATTAAATGAAATAAAATAAAAGTGCAGAAAAATAAAGACGAATTTACGGTTTCCAATCCCCAGCAACAACGCCAAAAACTTGTAGAGTGTTTGGGTGTTCTCTAAATATGAGCGCAAGTGCACACTCTTGTCAAGTTATAATATAAAAGATATCGTCTCCCACGAGGATTGGATAGCCAATTCGAATATAAATTCCTGCACAAAGAATATTGAATGCACAAGTAAATTTCAATTTGTTTAAAAGGAAAATAAATAAACACAAGCAACTTAAGAGAAGAGATCAGATTGATGGAATGGGTTAGATTATGTTGCTCCGTAGTGTGAAACTGCGTTGGATGGGTTAAGATGTATTACGCTGCCAGACTTTGTTGCCTCGGCGGAGGATGAAAGATTGGTGCTTCAACAACTTTCGCTGCCTCGACATGTGGAACAAATGATTGGATCGATGGCAAACTTGGCAGACCTTCAAGGCTCGGCAGAACGCTTCTAGAATGATTCAACTTATGTCTAATTCAGAATACTGTTGATGCCTGCTATAGATAATACTCGTCGGCGTGAATCTTGCAATGAACAACAACTTTTGGTTCATCCTCTTTTAGCCGCCTTAAACCCTAACCTATGTCCAGGTTGGATTGATCAACACCTGGTATAGATGAGATCGTGCTTACTTCTTTCGTGTGTTTGAATCTTTCGATGTCAAACAATTGGATTTCTCACAATCGATCTTTCGAACTCAATTGAAAACAATGAAGAACATGAAATAAGCAAACCTTGAATTTATTGCAAAAACAAACTTAAACCTAAGTAGCCGTTCTCACAACTACTTTACAACACAACCCAAACCCTAGAGAATTTAGAACATAGTGATGGCAAGAAAACACAAGAGAAACCTAAGATATTCTAAGATTGTCTAAAATACAAAATATGATCAAGTATATATAGGGCATGGCCTAGGTGAAGTCCTCCTTGGAGTAGAAGTCTTCTTCATGATAAAGTAGCTTTTGCATTGAATGCATCCTTTAAATCTGACTTCTTTGACTTTAATTTGGACTCCTTATCGTTGCCTTGTGCCGCAAGAAGGCCTTAATCTTCTCCTTTGGCGGCTCTGTCCATTGTTTCCGGCATCAGTAAATTGCATGGATGGGCTTATTGGACTCAGAAAATTATGCTCTATCAATCGCACTCCAATTTTCCAATTCCTTAAACTGCTGCCTTGGGCGGCAGATATAGCAGTGACAGCTGCTCCGCAACATCTCTCTCTGTGTTGAACTGCTTCAGTATACCTCCTTGGTTTGCAGCCTCAACATCAGCTCCTCTGATTTCTCCTCCTCATGATAGCTTCTAGCATCTGAAACTAAAACTAAACTAAAAAAATATCTTTTCTTACCAAATAAAAGATATTCAATAAAAACAAGGGAAATCAAAGAATACTGTAAATAATGCATGTATGCACCTAAATATGCCTAAAATGCACTTGAGAATAGCAATAATATGAGATGGAATGCATACAAAATATAAGACTTATGAGCACTTTACAACTACTAATCTTCTTGATGATTTGGACAAAAGGGTTGATTGTGATTGATATGTTTCTTCAGTGGAGGAGGAACACATAAAATTATTAACTTATTTATTGTGACTAATGCATTTACAAGAGTTTATTTGGCGACAAAAGTCGCGTGCACTTTGGTTACGTGAAGGGGATCGTAACATGCATTATTTTCAGAGGGATGACAAAATAAGGGGGATACATAACAATATTTACGGATTGTGAATATTTGGAGGATGCTAGGTGACGGATCCGATGCAGCTTAAAAACCATGTTTATCACGAATTTCAGAAACATTTCTCTCACGTGACGGTCCTGGATTCCTTTGCAGTGGATAAGGGATTAAAATGTTTATCATTGGAGCAATCGACAGAATGGGAAAAAGAGTTTACATTACAAGAAGTTTGGAAGGCAATAAAAGGTTGTGATGGACTGAAAGCACCCGAGCCGGATGGTTTGAATTTTGAGTTTTATAGAAAAGGATAGCACTTTGTTCGGGAGGATATAATGGCGTTGATGCAAGTGTTTCATAGTTCGATTCGTTTTACCAATGGGCTTGAATTCCTCATTTGTAGTATTAATTCCAAAGAAAGAGTGCCCAATAGAGGTAAGTGATTTTTGCTCGATCTGTTTACTTATTTCAGCTTACAAAATTGTGTCCAAAGTATTGACTGGTAGATTACAATAGGTGGTTGATAAGCTTTTTAGTGACTCTCAATCGGTATTTATAAAAGGAAGACAAATTGTGGATGGTATTCTACTCGTAAATGAGGTTATCCATTCTTTGAAACACTTGAATAATGGTGAAGGAGGGGTGATTCTTAAACTGGATTTTGACGAGGCTTATGATTGTGTTAGATGGGATTTTTTAGATCATGTCCTTGAGCAAATGGGGTTTGGTTCTTGTTGGCGTAGTTGGATGTGTTACAACGGCTCATCTTGAGGTTTTATTAAATGACAGTGCGACATGTGAATTCAGTAAAGAGAAAGGGTTACAACAAGGTGATCCTCTATCACCTCTTTTTTGTGTTAGTGGCGGAGGTGCTTCATGTATTTATTCGTAATATGGAGGAGCTTGGTTTGATTTGTGGAGTATCATTAGTGCCGAATAAACTATTTCACATATGCAATTTGCAGATGATATCATAGTATTTTTACAAGGGGATGTAGAGCTGGCGCATAATTTGAAAAAGCTTTTTTTTGTGTTTTCAACATTGTTCCGAGTTTAAGGTTAATTTTGGTAAATCTTGTTTTTATGCATTTGGAGTAGATAATGAGATTGTGGAGGAGATGGCATTGGTTTTGGGTTGATGTAGGAGAGAGCTACCTTTCATATATCCAGTCTTACCAGTTGGGATTAATTCGCGGAGTCATGAATTTTGGGATCCTCTTCTAAAATAATTTCGAGTGAAGTTTGCTGGTTGGAAGAGGTGATCCTTGTCATTTGTTGCACGTTTGACATTGGTTAACTCGGTGTTATCATCTTTTCCAGTTTATTATATGAGAGTCTTTTTTATTCCTAAAGGAGTTATCAAAAAGATTGATCTTAGGTGATGATCATTTCTTTGGGGTGATGCTGATTTGAGGAAGAAAATGAGTAGGGTGAATTAGAATAAGGTATGTACTCCGAAGCAATTATGTGGTCTTGGATTCGTAGATTTGCGTATTCCCAACTTGCCATTATTGGCTATGTAACACCCTAAAAATTGGCCTAATTAAAATGGGATTCCGGCGATCAGAAACTCAACATCAAAATGTCAAATCATTGTATTGTCTTTTGACCAAGTGATCAATTATTCAATTATCAAACCCTAATTTATAATTACTATTGGCTATGTAACCTCCATTGTTGTTCACACATAAGCTTGAGCTTTCCTTGATTTTCAATTACATCTCATTCCTCTCGATCTGGTAAGTTAAACCCGTCAATTTATTGGTTATTTACAGGGCGAAATCATGGTAAAATCCAAAGTCACAAGATTATCTAACCCTAATGGTTACTCATAGATTTCAAGTTTTGTTTCCTATGGTATTCTTAGCTAAAAAGTTGCCATGGATTTAGTGATTTTCATTGGAATCATGGAAACCGTTGTAACCTTTCTTCACATCTTTTTGGTATAGCTCAAGATATTGGTTGAGAGGGTTTATCCACTCCTTCAAATCTAGGCAATCAACTGAGCAAAGGAATTGTCATTCGGGAGCCTTGAAAGCCTCGTAAATTTTGGTGAGTGTAGTCAGAGTCTCAGAAATGTCTAGTTGCCTTCTGGGTTCCATTATTTATTGTATATTGCATTGCTAATACATTCACAAGGTACCATTGCATCGAAACCTCGTAGGAGGCAATATTGGTAAGCATCGGTAAGTTTGTTGCATTGAACTATTGGATATTAAATCATAGTATTGAACGATTGTTGAGTGCATTCACAAGATGTCCCATCTGGATCTCTAAGTTACGTATTAATGTTGCCATGCTATGAACTGTGACACCATCCTACTCTGTGTATTCTATAAGATTACCCCCTTGATTGAGTCTTTTCCCATGTTGGAAATTGTTTTGAACTCCTTCCGGCATAGTTTTATGGCATATTTCTGGCATGGCATTCTAATTTTGCCTCTGGGCATTATGGCGTTGTACATTGTACTTGGTTCCCCCTTAGTTTCCCCAAGCTACGTTAGGGTGCTGTCTTCAACCTATATTATAAGAGTTGGAGTTAAAATTATAATAACATCTAGAATTGCCAATTAAGTTTAACGACATATGATTGGCTGGGCATTCATCCACATGGTGGTTCTCTCCACAGATAGTGCAAAATGGCTCTAATGTTTTAACTGCCTGGGACTCATAACTTTTTTGCAAAGTTTTCACCATGCTGGTGAGGTTGGAAATCTCGGCATGGATGGACGTTAGCTCATCCAACTGTAATTTTCCACTGGCTTTGGTTCCAGTCCCAAGTCTAGCAACAGGATATTCAAAATCATTTATGGCTATCCTTTCAAGGATGCCAAAAGCTTCTGTATAGTTTTTGTCAAGCAATGATCTGGCTGCTAGGGCATCAACAACAATTATTGTCTGTGCGTTCAATCCGTTATAGAAAGTTTGTATCTGGGTCCAATTTGGGAACCCGTGCATAGGAAACCTTCTTAACAAGTCCTTAAATCTTTCTCGAGCATCGTATAGGGTCTCTTCCTCGGCCTACCTAAAGGTAATGATCTCACCACGCAACATGGCAGTGAGCGTCGGCGGCTGAAATCGTGTTAAGAACTTCTAGCATAGATCTTCCCAGGAAGTGACTGAGCCAAGTGGCAAAGAATTAAGCCACGTCTCCGCTCTGTCCCTCAAAGAGAAAGTAAAAGGTTTCAGCTTCACAGTATCCTCAGACACTCCTGGTTGTTGAAATAATTGGCAAATCTCAATTAATTGCTTTAAATGCTGCCTTGGATCTCCAGTTAATGCTCCATCGAATTGTCCTACATTCAAAATAGTTTAGATCATTACAGGTTTAAGCTCAAAATTTGATACATTTTCCTCATTGCCAATAACTTCTGGCATTAAGCCCGTGATGTCATGTGTTGATTGTTCTCGAATGGTTCTATCTTCTTCGACGTTGTTGACGGCATTGTCATTGTGTAATGGTATCCCTCCATTGTTTGGTTGATACTCCTTATTGTTTTGAACACCATTTAGTCCGTGTTGACTGTGTAAAAGTTCTATTATTTACCCCCTATTTAACCCATATTTCTGCTGCATTCAAGCATAATTCATTGCATTTAGGTTAGATTTCAGTTATATATCACAAATATATTAAATGACATAGTTTCTACTGAAATCGGTTGCTTTTGCAGGTAGCTGCTGTAGCAGATGAAGAAGCAGGCGCTGGGCACTAATGCAGCAAAGCTGGAACTAGATATGAAGACGAGGAGGACGATGCTACCATGGTCGCTGCCGTGGCAGCCAAGGACGACAACAATGTTGAGGAGAAGAAGCAAAATGGGCCTCGACAGAAAGAGAAAATTAAGCCCATCTGTCGTAGAGCACCCTTATATTTTTCTAAGCCCTAGATCAGAATGAAGGCCAAGCCCAAAGTTCAAGGAAGAAAAGTCCAAGCAAAAAGGAAGGACGAATTAAAGACTTATGCTCTGAAGATTTATTCTTTAATAGAGTTGTACTTTAATTTAAACTTTTATTCTTACCATATTAGAAAACTTGAACCCAAGGCCTATATAAAGGCATGTAATTCGACCTAGGAGAGGACATCATCTTTTCTCTAGCCTTCTTCCCAAAACCCTAGCCGTTTTCCTCTTCTCAACATGTTCTAAACTTCCCCTAGGGCCACGGGTTGATTTGTAAATTAGTTGCAAGGATTGCTTTTGTTTTTGGAATTTTTTGTTCAATAAAATAAACTTCAAGTTCACTTATTCTGGTTTTCAACATCTTGCAAGAGTATCGGGAGAGCATTGTGAGATTATCTATTTACTTAATATCGGGAGAGTTAAGTATACGAAAGGAATAAGTGTGGGTTCTCTAGTTTATAGTTGAACTATCTCGGACCTAGGGATAGGACGAGGTTAAGTGGCTAAGGAAGAATTCAACAACATCGGTGTTCATCCTTCGATTCACGCCGGGAGATATCATCAAAGACGTGTTCATCGACAGACTTGGACCTAGGAATAGGCCAAGGTACAACAGGGATTCTTGCCAAGCTTGAAGTATAGAGTTGTGTGATCGCTGCCGCGACTATCAACAGACCGCTGCCGCGACAGGGACGATGACAGAATAGATATTCCCAGACTTTGCAATACCTACACTACTGAGCAATTCAATACCAGCCCATTCTCTCTATCTTGATTACTTTAATCTTATATTCCAGTTCTCTTTATTATTTTCGTGACAACAATTTAAACTATTCTTTTTACCTTCGTGCAGTAATTCAAGGTGAAGATATTAGCCTAGTCCATGTGGAGACGATATCCGATACTTCAGTATCACTTTACTACTTGCGTCGTGTACACTTGCACTACATTGCGATAGACACTTTTACACGCAACAAGTTTTTGGCGCCGTTGCCGGGGACTGGCAACATAACTTTACCCTACCTTTTACTGCATTCTTTTTATTTTTCTGTTTTATTTTGGATTGTTCAACCTGTGCTTTTCACAAGGTTTCTTGTTTATGCGCAGATCGAGACGAGGAAAGGAACCTGAGTATCCATTAGATCCTGAAATAGAACGTTCGTTCAACCTTAGGAACCGACTCCGCTTCGTACTAGCCAGAAACGAATACCTTGAAGAACAGTTAGAGGCTACATGCTCAATGATCATGTAGAACTAGAGACAACTCTGCCAGACATAGATGTTGACAACTTTGAGCTGAAACCTGTTATGTTCAGCATGATCAACAACGCTGGCCAATTTAGTGGTGCTGCTACAGAGGATGCTAGGGAGCATCTAAAAACGTTCCAGGAAATTTGTGGTTCGTTTAGACTACCAGGAGTTAATCCGAAGATACTGAGGCTTCGGTTATTTCCTCATTCATTAAGGGACAGAGAAAAGACTTGGTGGAATAAACTAGCGTCGGGTTCAATTCGAACTTGGGCAGATTTAACTCGTGAATTCTTGTCTCGTTTTAATCCTTCACACTTATCTGAGCGATTACGTAACGAAATTGCTACTTTTCAACAGGAAGACGACGAGCCAATGCACGAAGTCTGGGACAGATTTACCACTCTACTAAGGAACTGCCCAATGCATGGATTCCCCGTTTGGAAACAGGTAACTAAATTCTATAATGCTGCCAATTTACAAACTCGTATAAGAATTGATTCAGCAGCAAACAGATTACTGCTGGACAAAGACCAAGATGAGGCAATGGCAGTATTGAAAAATCTGGCGAAGAATGAGGAACTGTTTCCTACAGCAAGAAGATGGGGTAAACGAGTTCTAGCTATAAAAGATTATGAGGCCTACAGTTCATTAAAATCACAGGTGGCATATCTCACTAAGGCAATGAAAAAGCTCTTGAAAGAAGATTCACAGCCTGTCTACTCTGCTGAAGAGGTATGCGAAACTTGTGAAGGAAATCACAGTTCGGAGGAATGTCCATTACAGTTAGAAGAAGGGATGTATGTTGGGAACTACAATGAGCAGAATTATAACTCCAACAACTACAATCCCAACTGGAGAAAGGATCCCAAGTTCTCTTGGAGCAATCCTAATATTGCTCCAAATCCTCAAGCACAGAATACACAGAACTAGGGAGGACCTAGATTGCTGACTCGGTAGCAACCGCAGCAGCAGCAGCAACAACCACCAGCTGCCACAACTAGTATACTGGAACAGACTTTGGCTACATTTATGTCTCAAACAGGAACCTACATTGAGAACATGAATCACTTTGTCAAGAAGACGGAGACATTTATGGATAAAATAGAGATGCGGATGACCAATCATGAAGCTACTCTGAAATCATTGGAGACACAGATGAGTCAGGTTTCCCAGCACATTAAACCAAGGTAGAATGGAGGATTTCCTAGCGATACTGAAAACGCTAGACAGCCCACACATGAGCAGTGTAAAGCTATCACAACTAGGAGTGGGAAGAAACTACCAGGGCCAGAGAAGGAAGCTGAATCAGTTAAGAAACCAGCCTTGGAGTCGACTGTCGAGGAAGCTGCCCCGATAGGTAACAAACAGCCTGCTGCTGATAAGCCTGTCACGATAGCAGAAGGGACAGAAGAGAAAGATGATTAACCAAAACCTCCTCAGATCCAAATGCAATGGGAAGGATGTATTGTTGATTATCGTCCTCCACCTCCTTTTCCTCAGCGGTTACGGAAATTAAAACAGGAATTCCAGCTTAAGAAAATTTATGATATTTTTAAGCAGGTTCATATCAACATCCCGCTGTTAGATGCCATAAAGGAGATGTCTGGTTATGCCAAATTCCTCAAGGATGTCATGTCAAAGAAATCCATACTTGGGGAATTTGAAATGGTTAAGATGACAGAAGGATGCATGAGTATTCTGCACAAGCATCCACCCCAGAAGAAGGAGGATCCTGGGAGTTTCATCATACCATGCGTAATCGGAGACAAATTTGTGGGTAAGGCACTTTGTGATCTTGGTGCTAGTATAAATTTAATGCCCAAATCTGTTTTTCAGAAATTAGGTATTGGAAAAGCTCGGCCCACAACAGTATTACTGCAGCTGGCAGACCGCTCTTACGTTCATCCAGAAGGAAAAATTGAAGATATTCTGGTAAGGGTGGATAAGTTTATTTTTCCTGCTGACTTTCTTGTCTTAGATTGTGAAGCAGATGAAAACGCACCAATCATCCTGAGGCGACCCTTCTTAGCCACAGGAAGATCACTGATTGATGTGGAAAAAGGAGAACTCACCATGAGAGTGAACGATCAAGAAATCAAGTTGAATGTTCTCCAATCAATGAAACATGTTGATGCAGAAGAAGAATGCAAGGTGATCACTGAAGTTACCCTTGACCAACCCTGTATCAGGTCGGGCTGCCGCGACATAAAAATTGGTCACTGCCTCGGCAGCCATTTAGAAGACTGACACGACAGCACCGACGACAACAGCTCCTCAGAATCTGATACTGAAGATCAAGATGAGGTAAATTGGATAGGCAATCGTCCAGGTAAGTTGTTCGAGCCCTTAAACTATACCTCAGATAACCATGTAACTCAAAAGCCATCAACTGTTGAGCCCTCTGTTATAGATCTTAAGCCCCTGCCAGGGCAGCTAAAATATGTTTTCCTTGGGTTAAATGAAATGTTGCCCATAATCATCTCTTCCAAGTTGATGCAGGAACAGGAACAGCAGCTGATAGGGATGCAGCAGCAGCACAAGAAGGCTATTGGATGGACGATAGCTGATATCCAAGGCATCGGTCCGGCATTATGCATGCATAAAATTCTTTTAGAGGATTATCATAAGCCGGCCATTGATGCACAAAGACGTCTGAACCACGCTATGCAAGAAGTAGTGCGTAAAGAGATAATCAAATGGCTAGATGCTGGAATAATCTACGCCATTTCGGATAGCAAGTGGGTGAGCCCGGTGCAGTGCATTCCCAAGAAAGGAGGAATAACCGTGGTAACCAACAAAGAGAACGAGCTAATCCCAACCAAGACGGTGACCGGTTGGAGGGTTTGTATAGACTACCGGAAGCTTAACAAAGCTACCCGGAAGGAGCACTTCCCCTTACCCTTTATTGATCAAATGCTTGATAGATTAGCGGGTAAGCCTTACTATTGTTTTCTTGATGGTTACTCAGGTTATAATCAAATAGCCATCGCACCGGAAGATCAAGAAAAGACGACGTTCACATGCCCTTACGGAACTTATGCTTTTCGGAGAATGCCATTTGGACTTTGTAATGCACCAGCCACCTTTCAAAGGTGCATGATGGCAATATTCTCCGATATGGTGGAGGATTTCCTAGAAATATTTATGGATGATTTTTCAGTCTTTGGAGACAACTTTGAAAGCTGCCTAGGCAACCTACAGAAGGTGCTCGAGAGATGTGAAAAAGCAAACTTGGTATTGAACTGGGAAAAGTGTCACTTCATGGTGGATGAAGGGATAGTCCTTGGCCATAAAATTAGCTGTCGTGGCATAGAAGTCGACAGAGCTAAAATAGAAGTGATCGAAAAGCTGCCGCCACCCACCATAGTCAAGGGAATCAGAAGTTTCTTAGGACATGTTGGTTTTTATCGGAGGTTCATCGCAAACTTTTCAATGATCACCAAGCCCTTATGCCATCTTCTAGAGCAGAACCGTCCCTTCGACTTTAACGCTTAATGTACTGAGGCATTCAAGGTTCTGAAAGAAAAGCTAGTAACAGCACCAATAGTACAGCCACCAGATTGGACACTGCCGTTTGAGATCATGTGTGATGCTAGTGACTATGTTGTCGGGGCAGCACTTGGGCAGAGGAAAGACAAACTTTTTCATGTCATATACTATGCCAGCAAAACACTGAACGACACCCAAGTGAACTACACCACCACAGAGAAGGAACTATTAGCTGTGGTATTCTCCATTGACAAGTTCCGTTCTTATATACTTGGAACGAAGGTCATAGTCCACACAGACCACTCTGCATTAAAGTATCTGTTCACCAAAAAGGATGCAAAGCCTCGACTGATACGTTGGATTCTGCTTCTGCAAGAGTTCGACCTTGAAATCAAGGACAAAAAGGGGACAGAGAATCAAGTTGCAGATCACTTGTCATGGTTGGAGAAGGGAAAGAGTCTATCGCCAGATGAGACACACATATTGGAGACCTTCCCTGATGAGCAGCGGTTTGCTGCCACAAGCACTTCCGCGATAGCAATGGCGGCAGGTAAGTTTTCTGAACTCCCCTGGTATGCCGATTTCATTAATTTTTTAGTTAGCGGAATAACTCCTACTGACCTTAATTATCAAGCTAGGAAGAGGTTCCAAAATGATGTTAAACATTATTATTGGGACGAACCTCTTCTTTCCAAAATTTGTGTAGATCAGGTCATACGGAGATGTGTACCACAGGATGAACAGGAAGCTATATTACATCACTGTCATGCTTCACAATATGGAGGACACTTAGGAGGTAACAAAACTGCTGCCAAGGTTTTGCAGTCGAGATTTTATTGGCCGTCACTGTACAAGGATGCCCAAATATTCTACAAGAACTGTGACAAATGTCAACGGACTCGAAACATCTCAAGGAGACACGAGATGTCGCTGCAAAATATTCTTGAAGTCGAGATCTTCGACTTTGGGGGATAGATTTTATGGGACCATTCCCAACTTCATGTGGGAACTTATATATCCTCCTGGCAGTGGATTATGTGTCCAAGTGGGTTGAAGCGATCGCCACTCAGAAAAATGATGCCAAGACGGTTCAAAGGTTTTTGCATAAAAACATTTTTCCAGATTCGGCGTCCCTAAGGCGATCATCAGTGATGAAGGGAGGCATTTTGACAATAGGGTTATAGCTGCTTCTTTGAAAAAGTATGGTGTCAAACATCGGATTGCAACAGCACACCACCCTCAGACCAATGGACAGGCTGAAATATCCAACAGAGAGGTCAAGAACATTCTTGAAAAGATGGTTAAGCCAACTCGGAAAGATTGGTCTCTACACCTCAATGATGCTTTATGGGCCTATAGGACAACGTTCAAAACTCCATTGGGAATGTCCCCCTATCGGCTGATTTATGGGAAAACGTGCCATTTACCTGTCGAGATTGAGCACAGAGCATACTGGGCCATCAAGGCAGTTAATATGGACTTGGAAAAAGCAGGGCAGAAAAGGCTACTTGATCTGAACGAAATTGAAGAAATTCTAACAATGGCCTATGACAACACAAGAATCTACAAGGACAAGACCAAGAAGTGGCATGACAAGAAGTTGCTGCCACGACAGTTCTGCCCAGGGCAGCTTGTGTTGTTGTTTAACTCTAGGTTGAAACTCTTCCCGGGGAAGCTGAAATCTAGATGGTCTGGCCCATTCCAAGTGGCACAGGTTTTTCCCCATGGTGCCATCACGATCGGATCTTTAAAAGACGGGCACCAATTCAAAGTCAATGGACAACGATTGAAGCATTATCAGGGGACTGAAGCACCAAGAATGCAGGAAGTGGTTACCTTAGGAGATGCTATACCTGGCATCCCTAATTTAACCTAAATTTTATTTTTTATTTTCATATATATTAGAAAATTAGAATTATTTTATTTTTAGGAAATAACGTCTTATATTTTTATTATTTTTAGGAAATAAAGAAGACAAGAAGAAGAAGAAGAGAAGTGAATTCAGCCCACCATCCTTCCATCAGCCCAAAAAGCCCAACTTTGGAGCATGTCGTTACAGCTGTCGCGACAGACGCGGAAAATCCAGCCTGTCGACACGCTGTCGCGGCAGACACGCAAACGCGTAACAGACATGTAGCAGACACGGAAACGCGTGACAGACGCGTCAAAAACCGCGTAACAGCTGGCCCCGTTATTCTCGCCTACCGTTACAGCTCCAACGGGCAGCAAACTCTCCCCTATATAAACCCTGTTTTACTATACATTTTCACTCACTTCTACTCTTCCTACTTGTTTTCTCTAGAATTTTTACTTACTTTCATTTTTCTTACACAATCCTTGCAAAAATGTCTTCTAGAAACACCCGCCGAAGTGCTGCTTCAAGCTCTGCCCCGGCAGCATCAACCCCACGATCCTTCTAGATCCGTAACATGTGGGAGGAGAAGGGCTTTATTTACACTTCCAAGGAGGGGAACTTGGGACTGCAGCCATTTATAGCTAGGAAAATCAAGGCCCTGCAGTGGCAGATATTCGTAGAACAGCCAGAGGAGATGAATGTGTCTCTTGTCCGAGATTTTTATGCTGCCATCGGCAGCAGGAACGCGACAGCAGTCACAGTCAGAGGGAGAGAGGTGCCCTTCGAGCCAGAATATATCAACACTCTCTAAGGATTTTATGTGGGCAGAAACGAATATGGTCACCAGCAATTTCACGAGTGCCTAGAGCCTGCTGCCTACGATGCTGTTATGGCAGAACTCACGGACGAAGGTACACAATGGAACACTAATCCGAAAAACCCAAGGATGGTGAAGAGAGTCCAACTCACCGCGGAGGCCAAACTGTGGAACGCTTTCATCAAAAAGCGAATTATGCCATCCTCGCACAACATAACCGTAGACCAACCCAGGTTAGCTTACATTCATTCTATATTAAATGAGAGGCCAATTAACGTTGGCAGATACATCCGGGAGAGTATATTAGAATGTGCATACCGGCCGACAAGACCACTCTTCTTCCCTTATCTCATCACCGCCCTCTGTCGCGGCCATCATGTTCCAGAAGCTGTCACAGATTTATGAGTCCAAGGGAAGGGCTAGACTGAGAAAAATATACTCAGCCTGATGGAACTCACTGCTGCCACCCCGCTGTCATCTTTCGACCCTACTGCCACAGCAACAGAGCCGACAGAACCAACCGACACTGAGCCTGCTGCCACAGAACCCAGGTAGCCTACAGCAGTAGCACCTCCGGCCGACACCTCCTCCCAGATCCTTGCTGCCATACAAAAAATGGAGGAACGACAGCTCGGCCTCATGAGTTTCATCAGAGATTCACCTCCTCCACGGTACATTTCATCCATACTTCTTTAAATTTCCCTGACGATGTATTCCCTGCCTTTCCAAATCAATATTTTGCTGCTGCCACCCCTGCCCATACACCCACACCTGCTGCCACGCCCAAGACGCCATTTGCAGAATCCACACCGACCCCTACCACAACAGCTGCAGGCAGCAGCCGCACAGCCGAAACCTCTGACCGAGGAACCAAGAGAAGGATGCCTTCAGCTGAACTCGATGCCTACATAGTAGGTTTCTCCTCTTCCTCAATTTGGGAGGAATCTGACGGCGAACCCTCTGTCAAGAGGAATTTGTCCAAGGAGTTCACACCAGTAAAGAGGCAGACAATAAAAAAGAAGATAGCGGCAGCGGCAGTAGCAGCAGTAGTAGCAGCTCCGAGGTTCAGGTAGTGGAGAAACCTCCTCACATCTCCCCTACCCGCATTCAACCTCCAAGGGAGGCCAAAACGAAGAATACCTCTGCCTCTCCCATCCGCCAGCCAGCCAAGAAGGTCCCTGCCCGCCGACAGATCCGACTAAGCAGCAGTAGCAGCAGCGACGACAGCACCTAAAATTTAAGTTTCTTATCTTATTTTGTTGTCTGCCTTTTTTATATATTTTGTGATGTATTTTGTTTATTTCATATGTCATTTGCATTGAGGGCAATGCAACCCTTGAGTTTGGGGGTGACATCCATCCATTAATGGAGTCTTATTAAGTTTAAAAATTTGTGTCTTTTACTTAGTTTATTTTTGCTCAAAAAAATGAAAATTTTGGCTTAAGTCTTTGAACTGAACTTACCTGCCGTGACAGCCTCTGTCATAGCAGCGCCTTTAGGATAGTTTTAGGAGCAGTTTAGAGCCTTACTATAGTTCTGAAACTTAAACACCATGTGTGACTTTTATACTGCCTAGAACTCTACTAGTAAACTAGAATAGGAAGCTTAGCACTTGAGTTGCCCCTAGAGGTGCCTAACATTGGCTCTAGGAAAAGAAGTTAATAAAATAGACTCAATACACCTAGAGGTGCCTGAAACCGGCCCTAGGAAGTTAGCTAGAGGTGCCCGAAACCGGCTCTAGTCAAACTTAAGCTTGAGAAAATAAAATCGAGTCTGAATAAAAACTAAAGGAGCCTAAGAATTGCCTCCAAAAAGATGAAATTTGGCATAAAAAATTCAAGTTAGAGGCTTAACTATTCTAGTGAAACTAAGGGAGTCTTGGCATATAATTGTTCACAAGCATGCACACACTACGCGAGAATTATAGCAAGGTTCCGGACAAATCCTGAATTATCCGACAAGGTGTTGCTCACAATAGGGAATGAATGGAAGATAAGGGAAAGATCATTGTTTTAAGCCAAAAAAAAATATTTTATTTTTCTTTTAGGTCTGAATTGCTTGAGGGCAAGCAAAAACTTGAGTTTGGGGGTGTGTTGAGTGTGTAAAAGTTCTATTATTTACCCCCTATTTAACCCATATTTCTGTTGAATTCAAGCATAATTCATTGCATTTAGGTTAGATTTCAGTTATACATCACAAATATATTAAATGGCATAGTTTCTACTGAAATTGGTTGCTTTTGCAGGTAGCTGCTGTAGCAGATGGAGAAGCAGGCACTAGGCAGTAATGCGGCAAAGCTGGAACTAGATATGCAGACGAGGAGGACGATGCTGCCATGGTCGCTGCCGTGGCAGCCAAGGACGACAACAATGTTGAGGAGAAGAAGCAAAGTGGGCCTCGACAGAAAGAGAAAATTAAGCCCATCTCTCATAGAGCACCCTTATATTTTTCCAAGCCCTAGATCAGAATGAAGGCCAATCCCAAAGTTCAAGGAAGAAAAGTCCAAGCAAGAAGGAAGGACGAATTACAGACTTATGCTCTAAAGATTTAGTCTTTAATAGAGTTGTACTTTAATTTAAACTTGTATTCTTACCATATTAGAAAACTTGAACCCAAGGCCTATATAAAGGCATGTAATTCGACCTAGGAGAGGACATCATATTTTCTCTAGCCTTCTTCCCAAAACCCTAGCCGTTTTCCCCTTCTCAACATGTTCTAAACTTCCCCTAGGGCCACGGGTTGATTTGTAAAGTAGTTGCAAGGATTGCTTTTGTTTTAGGAATTTTCTGTTCAATAAAATAAACTTCAAGTTCACTTATTCTGGTTTTCGACATCTTGCAAGAGTATCGGGAGAGCATTGTGAGATTATCTATTTACTTAATATCGGGAGAGTTAAGTATACGAAAGGAATAAGTGTGGGTTCTCTAGTTTATAGTTGAACTATCTCGAACCTAGGGATAGGACGAGGTTAAGTGGCTAAGGAAGAATTCAACAACATCGATGTTCATCCTTCGATTCAAGCCGGGAGGTATCATCAAAGACGTGTTCATCGACAGACTTGGACCTAGGGATAGGCCAAGATACAACAGGGATTCTTGCCAAGCTTGAAGTACATAGTTGTGTGATCGTTGCCGCGACTATCAACAGATCGCTGCCGCGACGGGTGCTGTCGCGAAAGGGACGACGACGGAACATATATTCCCAGACTTTGCAATACCTACACTACTGAGCAATTCAATACCAGCCCATTCTCTCTATCTTGATTACTTTAATCTTATATTCCAGTTCTCTTTATTATTTTCGTGACAACAATTTAAACTATTCTTTTTACCTTCGTGCAGTAATTCAAGGTGAAGATATTAGCCTAGTCCCTGTGGAGACGATATCCGATACTTCCGTATCACTTTACTACTTGCGTCGTGTAAACTTGCACTACATTGCGATAGACACTTTTACACGCAACAGTCCTCCATTCCTTTGATTTTCGTGATTCATCTCTCAGATCTTCTTTCTCAATCTACGCAACGTGCGTTCAATCTCTAGATCTAATGGTCTAACTTCCCTCTTAGCATGTTTTCTGGGCATACACTGATAAAAGCAAAATAAAAATAAAAATTACAAAACAAATAAAAACCTAAAACAATTAAATCCGTTACATTCCCCGACAATGGCACCAAAAACTTGTAGACTCTCAGCGTGAATGATTATTTTTTTGTAATAGGGCGTAAAAGATATTGAAAAAGTGTTAACGCAGTGCCAAGAAAATCTATTCCGTGCAAGTATACATGGTCTGCAAGTAATAAAACAGTTAAGCTGAGTTATCTATCCCACAGGGAATGCGTTCAAGGTTCTAATTTCTTAGCCAAGTACTTGCTTTGTGAAAATATTGTTTTGATTGGAAATGATTTTGAAATGGCTGTTAAGAAAAGAAATGAAATAAAATAAAGTTGAAGGCAAGGAAAGGAAAGGGTCTTAGCAAATGACGATCGTTGGCAAGGAGTGCCTAGTTTTCACGCTATTTGTGCCATGCCAACCTTTAATAAATCCTGTCTTGGCATTGTTTTCCAAGCAGATTCAAAGGTAGCAATATCTCTGTCGATGGCATTGCCCTAAATCAATTACAGAAAAACCCTTATATGTCTATAGTGCATGTTTTTACATAAATCAATTCGATTAAATTCCAATCTTTACTCCTAAGGGGTAGATTTTGCTCCCGAAGTGAGTTCATCTACTTGAACATCTTCTTTTGAACCATCTCTTCTTAGTACCTGGAAATCGATTGTTGCCACCAAAGTCAGTTATGATATTGAGTTGCAATAAGCCAACTATGTCAGCTTTCACTTGGCAAAGTATTTAAAAAGATAGTGTCAACTGTTGCGTGGCAACACACTTAAAAATGAAGAACATGCCAGATAGGAAAAATAGTGTCGAGGCAGTGTTGATTTATTAAAAACTAAACATTAAAACAACATTCAAACACAACACCCCTCACCAACTATGAAATCAGTTCATGGTGAGAGTATCAACAAAAAAACTATAATCGTTTTCAACATCCATCATCATTAAAACTAAGAAAAAAGAAAAATAACAACAAAGAAGATGGGCTAAAAGAGGGTCCGTTGATGCAGCTCTTCACGACCATGCTCTCGACTGTTGCTCCTTATCTCCGATCAATTTCATCGATTCTCCACCATCTTTCCCCCTTTTTCGTTTTGCCTTGATCGAGATTAAATCGGACTCCACAGATAGCCTAGGAATATCTTGAATGTGAATTTGAACGTGCAGGGATAAGGTAGGCGATCATCTTATCCGACGTTTGAATCCTAAGGCTGATGAAGTTAGGGCTGACGTCATCGTGCCAATACTCCCCCGGCATCACAGCTTGGCATGGTACTTCCAACCGTGCTTGGCACTGCTCGTCCACTATTTTCTTGGAGATTGATATGATCCCTATTTTCTTGCAGCCTGATCTGGTCTTATTTTTTCAAAGTCAACATATTCTTGGCCTGGCATCAAATGTTTTTCTCGGCCGTCCGGTGCTTGGCATTAAAGTTCCTTCTGTGCCAACGTCAACTCGGCATCCTCCTTGGTGTCTTCTCATGCTTCTGCTCTGCCAGAAATTGTGCCTCTTGCTATGCCATCTTGAAAAAAGGTGTCAAAAACAACCTTTCAAACTGGCATAGCACAAAATCCTAACTCTTAATGCAAATGCGTGTTTCCTAAGGAAAATGCAACTAAATGTACTTAAAAGACAAGTAAAATCATGTGAAATTGGTATGTAAGCCTAACACATCTCATTTCCATGCATTTCATGTTAAAGGACATAAGCTTCACGGATCGGGAAGGAACAAGTTTTGCAAGTCACTTCACAAGTCTATGTAATGTTCCTTTCGTGTATAAACTCCTAGAATGGTGGCATAGGGTCTAAACATGCATAATAGGCCACTTTTGATGTGTATAATGATCACGATATGTATGATTATGTTTAAGGTAAAAATGGATTTATAATGATATTGGAAGTTTAGTATAAATGGCATAATTCGCACCTATAATAGAAAACATAGAAAATATATTCGGTTTTTCATAAAATTTGATACACTAAAAGATGTATGGATAAGAATATTGCCTGTAAAATTTCATAGACTTTGGTCATTGTTTAGTTACCTAAGATGAATAAAAACCAGTCATAATCTATTATTATAGAGCATGTCGTATGGATACGGGTGATGGCGTATCGGTACGTGTAAGAAATTATGGACGTATAGGACAAGTAGTACCGGTATGTGAACAGGGGTACCGGTACGGAATTTGGTCTGTGGAATTTTACTATAGTAGGGTACCGATACGGGTAAGTCAGTATTGATACCCTACCTGGATCAATTTGGGAATTAGGGCACATGTATCGGTACAACTTAGCCTGTACCGATACTAGTTTTAAATTCAAAAGAAAAATTTAAAGATAGTGTACCAGTATGACCTTCTCGAGTACAGGTACCGATACAGGTAAATTAGTTTAAAAATGTTGGAAAAAGTTTTAAAACATGGCAATTAGGTCACTAAAATTGTAAGGGCCAATTAGGACCTTAAATGGACTCTAAATTTAGGCAAAAGGTCAAAAATAGCCCCCAACGTTTGACCTTTTGGTCACTTTGGACCCTATTCTTTTTTCTGGTCCAAACAACCACCTAATGTTTCATTTTTGTTTAAATTTCACTCTCGTTGGATGGAAACCGTTAGTCAACAAACGGTCAATGCCTAAGGCTGACCTGGCATGTCTGCATGGTATAGGGAGATTACGTGGCAACACCACGTGGCATTTTGCTGACGTGGAATTGTAAAATTTTAAAAAATATATTTATTTAAATATTTTTAACTAATCGGATGATGCCACATGGCACTTTGCTGATGTGGCATAATCTGATTGGTTAAAAATATATATTTAAAAAATTATTTTTTTTCAAAAATAGCCCGAAATTTTCCAGTTTTCACAAAATAGCCCCCAAATTTCGAAATCCCTAACTCCCCCAAACTCAAATTTCGATTTGAGCCTATTCTGCCGCCGATTGCCTTGTCGTCGCCCACTATATCAGCCGTCGGACCATCATGATCATTTACCCCACCATCCCGTCACTAGAAGTCATTCGACGCCGTGCGAAACGCTGGACAAAGGAAAAATCGTCAAATGGTTCATTTCAACGATTCACGACGAACATCGGCAGAATGGACGACGAACGTGTGTGGGTCGTTCGGCGTGGGGAAGGTGCTTCATTCCGTCGCCGGCAACGCTGCTAACTCCAACGGGAGTGGCTGAATTTGGAGATTAGGGTTTGAAGGACTATTTTGAAAATATTTGAAAATGTTATGAATTTTTTTAATATATATATATAATAATTATTTTTAAATATATATTTTTAACCAATCAGATGATGCCACATCAACAAAGTGCCATGTGGCATCACCCGATTGGTTAAAAATATTTAAAAATATTTTTTTAAAAAATATTTTTATTTTTTTAATTTTTAAAATTCCACGTCAGCAAAATGCCATGTGGCATTGCCACGTCACCCCCTATGCCATGCAGACATGCCACGTTAGCCTCAGGCGTTGACCGTTAGTTGACTAACGGTTTCCATCCAACGATGGTGAAATTTGAACAAAAATGAAACGTTAGGCGATTGTTTGGACCAAAAAAAGAATAAGGGCCAGTGACCAAAAGGTCAAACGTTGGGGGCTACTTTTGACCTTTTACCCTAAATTTATTGGAAGTTAACATACAAGCTATTTGAATATCGAATTTCATATTGATAAGGTTAATTATAGATAAGGACCTAGTAGTTACAAAATTTAAAAATTAGTCCCCAAACTCGTAAACTCACATAATGGTCCCCTAAACTATCCTCTATTGTTTATATTGACTTGTTGACCATATTGTATCCAATACGTATAAAAAAAGCATTGTATTGCATCGAAAAATCGTTAAATCACCAGAATTACTATATTGAGCACCGTTACAGTTCACCGGTAGCATATCCAACACGGTTACCTACCAAACCAAGAAGGGGTGTTACAGGCTAAATGGGCATAGCGTATGTAAGTGAGGGGGAGTCGTTATGGAAGATTTTAATTGCTGCTAAATATGGAGAGCAAGAACTGCATTGGCGTTTTAATTTGGGGAGGCGAAAGCGAATGTCTGTGATGTGGCATCAAATAGTTGAGGTGCAAGAAGATGAGTGTGTTGGGAGATTTATGGGGGTTAATCACTTCTCGTGGCAAATGGGTGATGGGAGTCGTATATTATTTTGATATGATAGATGGTGTTCGGATGAGCCTTTGAATGTTATGTTTCCGAGATTATTTCGTTTGGCATTAGATAAAGTTGTTTTGGTATCACATTTTGCACTGAATGGCTCTTTTGAACACGATGCTTGGGACTATTTTTTAGCCGTGAATTGCGCACATTTGAAACACGGCAGATTGGTGAGTTGTGTGTTGTGTTTCAACCTTACTTTGTGCGTTTGGGGGTTGTGATACATTGATATAGGAATCAAATGTGCAAGTCTAATTTTTTGTCAAAGATTTAACTCACTTTATGAGCTCGTGGGGGATTAGGGAGGATGGTGTTGAAGCCTTCAAAGTATGGAATATTGGGGTACTGCTTAAAATTCAGTGTTTTCTTTGGTTTGTGATGGTTCAACAACTGACTACATTGCATATGTCGTTAGAGGGAGTGTCGTTTCAAGGTGTGCTTTGTGGGGAAGGAGAGAATGAATTGGAGCATGTTATTTTTCACTGTATGTAGGTGCGAGGCATATAGATTTTATTTTTCTAGTGGTGGCAGATTTCATTAGTATTGTCGCGGTCTTTAACTGATATTTTGGTACAAGGCTTCTATGGATGCTTCTCGAGTGTAAGAAGGCAGTGGTGGTTGGCTGGTTGTGCCACGGTGATGTGGACGTTTTGGTTAGCGCACAATAAAGGTATGTTCAATAAGAAACTTATGGCGATTGGTGAATTACTTTTCCTTGTGAAACTTTGCATGTTATATTGGGTGAAAGCTTCAACAAAGGAGTTTATAATATCGGAGGCTACGTGGTGGGATTGCCCATGGTTATGTGAGGCTCTTGTTTCCTTGCCAAGTCTTTGAATTTCTTGATGGTTAGGTTTTCTGCACCTTACACCCAACAAAGACGACAAATTAAACTGAAAACCACCCATAGTGTGTTTGAGATGTACCTCCCTTGAAATACTTCCAGCGACATTCACTCTAAATTGCATCAACCCATATTTCTCCATAATGTTTGATGCCCCACTCATTGGCCCTTCTTCTCTCAAGAAGTCCAATGCCCCATTCACCTTGCCCAAAGGTGATTCTCTAATGGGTTTCACGTCACCAAGTGGCTTGGGCAACTCTTGCCTCTCCAAGGTAGTGTCCCCAATAGTTGCCGCCAAAGTGATGTCTCCTTGGCTTGGAGCATCGGTGTAATACCCCAAATTCTAGCCTAGTAGAATTGTTAAAAAAGAAATGTGTCATGGTTATATGCTATGGCAAATATGTTTAATGTTCGTATGCTATAACGATTATTGTTCCATGATTATATGTTGTGGCAAATGTGTCTAAGGGTTGTAGGTATATATATATATATATATATAAGATTATGGTTTTAATAGAAAAGAAGTGTATAAATAATTTTTAAACTAGAATTGAAATGTAAGATTTAAAGCTAGGAAATTATGACTAGATGTTATAAACACTAGTTACATTATATTAACTAAGTATTATAATAATTAAATGGTAAATACTTGGTTGTACTAACAACCATATGCCAACACCATCACCACCCAAAAGGGGATAGTGGGACACACGGCAAAACCCACAAACAAGACACCAAATGGTATCATCTTCTTTCCCTTTCACACCACCGAAACCATGCAAGGAAAACAAAAGAAAAATAAGAGAGAAATTAGAGAGAGATAGAATTGAAGAAAACACAAGATTGGGCTGGAAATCTATTCTAGAATTTGCATGCATGTTCGATTAAAATTACTGTAAGTGTTTATGTTATTACTGATCTTGTTCTTGAAAGCTTGTTTGTTTTATTGAATTATGGTTTGTTTATTACTGGAAAAAATTATGATTAGATGCTTGATCGTTCATATGAATTGCTGGGTTAGTGATTTTATTGAATTTAAACTGAAATTACAAAGTAGAAACATGTTCGAACACCAAAACTGCCCAGATTCGTACAAGTAGAACAGCCTGTAGAAATCCGCGTTTTTGAACATATTAGAGACAAAATTGGAAAATTTTCCACAGGATAAAGTTGTATGAAATTTAATTTTCTATAGGATAGAAGTCTTGGAAACATGAAAATGTTCATAGGATTTCTGGAAATGGGTTAGATCAAAACTGGTCACGTTTGGGACTTAATTGGTGATTAGGGACTGTTTAAGATTAAAAATAAAATATTAGTTCTTAAATGAACAAAATGAATGCTGGAAATGACACCTTAATAAAAGGGAAAACAATGGTAAAAAGGGATAAAATAAACTAGCAAGGGTCCTAAGTTGAAAATATCACTAAAGTGGGTTAAAGCACAAGATCGGCAGATTTGATCATGAAAAAATCGCCTAACTTCGAACATTAAACTGTGTTGATGTAGAAATAATAAAAATATGTGCTATACATGGTTAGAAATCTTGTTGAATAAGCTTTATAGGGATGTAAAGAATTTGAAAATCCAATGTGTGTACTGAAAGTTATGGGCAAAATACTGAAGGGTGTCCAAACTGCCTGAAACAGGGCAGTTTAGTGTATAACGTGGAAATGTTTGCTTGTATGTGATGTATAGATGAATTCTAATGTATTTGTGTTATTAATACATGAAATGATAGACCAAGAGATAGAAGAGGCTTGTGAGGGCATCAAGGCTGGGCAAACAAAGGAAAGAAACAAGGGGATTAGCATTCAAGACTAGCTTGGAGTTCTTGTGAGCGTAGCTATCAATAGGGTTGGGACTTAGGTCCTAACCAAGCTTGATTATGATATGCTTTATTTAGATGTTGCTATGAAAATGGACTTAAAATATATTTGGTAATTAACTAAGGGAAGAATGGTATACACTAAGCTTGATAAATGCATAATGCGTATTAGACCTTGTATGATTGCATGATGCTGTGACATGTTTAATGCCCTGAATACCATGACATGTTTAATACCGTGAATGCCAAGATTGGCTACTTTATGAATCATGCTTAAAGAATGATATATTGTGATAATGAACTAGGGTTCACTAGCCTAAGGGCTCCCTGATCTTATTGAATGTCTAATGACATCTTGGATAAGCTTGAAATGTGCCTTGAACTTGCCTTGATTCTTGCCTTATTATCACATATATCTTGATAAATGAACACCAAACTAAATGATGCCTTGGTAGCTAGTGAGTCATAGGTAGGATGGCATGCCATAGAGTCTTGAGCTCATTTGTGTGTTGGGTGGTCTACGGACTGGGCTAAGGCCCTTAATTGGCGACAGTAGGAGGGATGTGTGTTATGGTCTTTGGCGACAGTAGGAGGGATATGACCGACACTACGGTGCATCTTGATTTGGCGACAGTTTGGTTGGTGACTCGATTACCTAGACTTGACTACATACCAAGGCCTAAACTTGAATTGATTATCTAATATTGCTACAACAAAGCTTGGATATCCTATGAATTTGAAATGAAACTTGACTTGAGCTTATACTTGAATTGGATGGTATAATCCTGATAATGCGAAGATGCTATCACATGTGCATGAAATGAATATTGAATCCATGACCTTGATGATAATATGTAATGTTAGCTTGGAATTGACTAGTGATATGTATGCACATGAATATGAAAAGCCATGGCTATGGATTGAGTAAATATATGAAATGATATAATGCGCTGCATGATCTAGACTATTCGAATGTCTTGCATTCTTGTATAGGTTTGATCTTCATGAACCTAGCTAGGTCTCCTTTGAATAAGATACACTTGAAAATTTGAATAAACTCGCCTAGCTTAGGTTGTTACCTCACTAAGTACTTAATCGTACTTATCACTCTCGTTTTCATTCTTCCCAAAATACAGGTTAATAGATTGCAAGCTACGTCAAGTTGGAGGCAAGACAAGACAAGCTAAAGCACATGTATGGTTATGAGTTTTTGTATACTCCTAGTTGGTGGCTATAAACTTGTTTGGTAGCCTAGATAATCTAGGTATTATGCTATGGTATATGAGTATGGATGGCTTTATGCTGCGATATATGATGTCTTGGAAGCTTTGATGATTGATAGATGTATTGATTCGTGCTTTGATTGCTTATCATGATTTAAGAATGATGAATGCTCCTTTGCTACAGCATAGTATTGTTATTCTCATATGATATTGTAAATGATATAGCATGTTTTGATAATTTTGTTTAAATTGATTACTTGAGTTAAGAATGCTATGGTTTAATATCTGGTTTGCTTGGCATTTAAAATGGTTAGTTTAGTCATGTACATGTTGTTCAAATGTTATGGTTTGATTGTAATATGATTCTTGATGATTGTTTGATTAGAAGTCTAACTTACCTATTAGAGGAAAGTTAGGCAAAAGTTTTTGTTGGTTCGTGTTTTTCCCTATGTGAGTAATGCTCCTTATCCAATTTACGACTAAACCGGGTGAGGGTGTTACAATTGTCGGAAAGCTAAATGGCAGTCAACATCTTGGTTCATTTCCCCTTGTCTCGGCACATGGTCACAACACATTGTTGTTTGGGATCCAAAATGCTGACAAAATCGGCACAATGAAGGATGAGAGCATCTACACAATCAAGGAAGCTCAGTCCAAAAACAAAATCAAATTCATCTAGATGGATTACCTTGAAATTTTCCTTGCTCTTCCATTCACAAATCTACAGCTCAACTTTTCGTGCCTCTCCAACAATGGGAACTTCATCAGCATTCACAGTCTTGATCTTACCGGTTGACCCTTCAACTTTAAGACCAAGTTTCTCAGCAGCCTTCTTGGACATGAATAGATCGGTTTCCCCAGTGTCCACTAGGGCACTCCTTGATCGTCCCGCAATGTTGATGTCAACAAACATCAACCCCTTTTGCTTTTGGCCTTTCCTCGCCTTGGCAGAATTCAGTATCATTGAACCAAGTCTCGCAGCCTCGCTACTCTCGGGCTTATCCTCCTCCTTGGACGACTTGACCTGATTCGAGCAATCTCGCAACTTGTGTGGCCCCTTGCATTGGTATCCCTTTTGTTGCACCTCCTCTACCCTCGTCTTGACTGCTTTAACACTAGCAATCGTACCAAGTCTCAGTGTCTCCTTCTCTAGCTCATCCTCAACTTGAACGGTGGCAGATAGTTTCTCCACTTTTTGGAAAGTCCTTTATCAAGTATGGACCGTCAAAAAAGTAACAATTCAATGGCCTCCTCTCGTCCCTCCGTTGAGGATAGTATCCGAGCTTTCCACTCCCACCCGATGGCTTCTCCACGCCACTTGAAGTCTCATTATCTCTACTGTATGACTTCTCCTCTTCTCACCCATTGCTTTTAAACTTCAACTTTGGTTTGGAGGATTCATGCTTCGTGACCCCAAGCTTAATGGTTGACTTGGCATTCGTCAATGCAACAAATAGTTCCTTTACACCACATTGCCTCAGCTCATTCTTCGCCCATGGCTTCAACCCATCCATGAAGGTGAAAAACCTGTCCCCTTCGCTCAAACTCGGAGCTTTTAGACTTAGCTCGACAAACTTCCAAACATGATCCCTCAGTGACCCTTCATGCTTGAGACGCCTCAACTTTGAACGCGCCTCATCTTTAGCATACTCTGGGTAGAATTGTTCCTTGAACTCAGCTTGAAACTCTTCTCAAGTCTCGATGGCAGGGTTCCTACGCTTCACATCATTGCACCATATTAGTGCAATCCCAGTTAAGTAAACACTAGCAAGACTTACCTTTTGGCATCTTTCTTGATGCCTATGGATTTGAAATATTGGTCCATCCCTCAAAGTAAATCCTCCACATCATAGGCGGACCTTGTCCCCTTGAACTTTTCAAGTTTGGGGATATCACCCAAGGCTTTGGGCACACTAGTGGCCATGATATTCCCAATCGCGGCCTTGCACACGAGCAACTCGGTCCTGAGCAGCTCCATTTTCGTATTCATATTAACAATCTCGGCCTCGGAACCCTTGCTCTTGAGCTCCTTGACCTCCTTCCTTAGAGCTACCATTGTGACCTCTAAGGCATCGCCTCGTTTAGTCATCTTCACATCCAACCCATTAAGAGCCTCTTGAACCTTCTGTTGGATCCCCTCTAAGGACTCGAGCTTCTCAAGATCCAACGAACCCAGCTTCTCAATGTCTATGGACTCTAACTGTTCCACCACCACCTTGGCCTCCTCCATGAAGTCCTCGAGTTTGGAAACCTTCCCCTGGATCGATGTGATCGCATCATTCGATGATACCCTCTTCTCATTCGGTGCCATCTCAAATCAACAAAAGTCTCAACAAAATCCTCTCTGATACCACTTGTCATAGGGCTAAACTGCTGCTAGCAAGCTCGTGCGGCCTTAGTCGCTTTTTTTATCGAAAGTACGGTTAAGTCACCCTAGAACTCTAAGTAAAATCACTTAGAACTATGTGGAAGCAAAAGAACAACGATGGCAAGCAAAAGTAAAGAAAGAAAGGTTTAGAGTGAATACTGACTTGTATTCAATCTAAAATGAAGTGTGTAAATAAAGTAGTGAGGTGAGCCTTCTTTTATAGCTGGAGTCCCCTACAATCAATGGTTGAGATTACATACATCAACGACCAAGATAAGAGACTATCTTATCTACATCTCTATTTGAATTTTAAACAAGAGATAATGTAAGAATTATCTACAAATAATTAAAGTGATAATTACTATGCCTTATCAAATTCTCTATGGTTGGTGGGTCAGCTTTCTTGGGTCATCTGGTAGGCTCAAAACGTGGCAAAGATAGTCCTGGGCTGCCATGATTGCACTTCTCGGTCGGAGGCTTGCGGTCCATAATAATATATATTAGACTATTTTTTCCCGTGCAATGTACAAGATTATAGTGCTCAATAATTAAATTTTATTGAATTAGTTCATATAATGTTTTTTTAAAAAATATATTTCACAAATAACGAGTAATTAAAAATTACAACATAATGAATGTAAATATTTCTCTACTTAATTAAAAAATTATTAAAACATAATAACTAACAATTAAACTATTAGAAATTGATAAGTAATATTAGAATGAAAATAATAATTTTAGAACTTATACATTTATTGATAATGAATTCGATGGTAGTTGAAAAAAAAATCATCATCTATGTAAATATTAACATGAATTTTAATTAAGGGTTATTATTCTGATACATAAGTAGTAAAAAAAAATTGGATAAAATATGTGAAATTTATTAAACGAGAACATCCCCTATGCAAACGACAGTTCCTCTCCTTCTAGATGTGGTAAATGAAGCTGCATCAAGCTAGTTTCAGCACAAGAACTATAAGAGCTTTCCCCTTCAGGTTATCCATGGCTCATTTCAAATCTTCCTGCCATTCTCCGGTCACACTTTTCTATTGACAAAATCTCAAAATACTAAAACTCAAACCCCTAAAACATAAACCTTACACTAAACTTATAAAATCTAAAATGTTCAAAACTACAAACAAAAGTGTCTGAAAGTATCAACACTTCAAATTATCCTTTGCGGCTACTTTAATCATGCCATCCGCAAGTCGATTGTCCTCTCGAACCACTTGTTTCAAAAGAGTCTTCTAATTTTTTTGTACTCATATTTATGCTTTCATATTAAAAAGTTAAATTTAGAGTTTAAGAGTAACGTTTAGAGTTAAAATTTAGTATTAGGTCTTAAAGGTTAAGGTTAAAGATTTAAAGTTTAAGATTGTGCTTAAAATTTTTTAATGTTGGGCAAAGAAAGGACACCGAAAAGGATAAAGATTTTTTTTTCTCATAAACTCCTCACAAGCTGGGCAAAAAAGGGGTAAACTATGCTAGGTACCATCAAATTATCGGAGTGAGCCGTTTATACCATCAACTTTTCAATTGGTTCAAAATTGCCACTAAACTTTATTTTTGACTCATTTATACCACAACGTCATTAACTCCTTAACGGCATGATGACTTGGATGCTAGACCAAAACGATGTCGTTTTGGTGCCACTATTTTGATACTAAATTGCCCAAAACAGCGTCGTTTTGCTTGAGGAAAATATGAAAAATTATAAACTCAATGGAGATTTGAACTTGGAACCTTTAAAATCAAAGAAACTTGTTTTATTTTCAGTACAAGTAATATATATTTCAAACTGCAGTTTATCATATAAATAATATTACCCTATATAAATAATATAAATATATTACTTCTAATATAAATATATTAGTATACATATATAATATATAAATAATAAATAAAATAAAAATATATAAATAATTTTTATATTATAAATTATATTAAATATATAGATAGATAGATAAATATATTAGGGTAAACTACCCGGGTGACCACCTAACTATCGGGTCTGACCTATTTTGACCACCGAATTATAAAAATTTAAAATTCGACCATCCAACTATTTAATTAGACCTATTTTGACCACCAGTCGTTAAAATCTAACGGAGAGGTGACGTAGCAGTTAAAATAAATTTATATAATTACATATTTAGGCCATGTTAGTTACATATTACAGCAAGAGTAGTCCTCAATGTTTTATTATTTTTTTAATTTAATCCTTCAGGTTTCTTTCACTATTTTTCTCTTGCTTTTTTCCATGATTTTGGCATTTTTTATCATTTCCGACATTACCCATTCAGTTGTAGTTGAAGATGTCTCGGTTCCAACAAAGAGCATGTCCTGAAATTTTCATATTCACAACCTAATCACTATCCACAATAGGTATAAATTTTAAATCTATATCCACTCATGTGGGTATATGAATAGAAATTATCTTCCCCTTTTTGGTGCCTCTATTTATGTCCTACGTTAAAAAAATTAGGTTTAGGATTATGGTTTAAGGTTAGTATTTAGGGTTAGACTTTATAGAATTAGAGTATATTTTTTAGGGTTTATGGTGTAGGATTTAGAATTTAGAGTCAGGACTTAGAATTTAAACTTTTAGTATTGCGACATAGAAAAGGGTATCGAAAAGGGCAAAAAAATTGTCCCTAATATTAAACATAACCAAAAAAAATCTTAATTGTTGCACCTTGAATTGTTTGTAAGGGAATAATAACGAATACTGAAGATAAAGGATTAAAGAAATCAGGATAGAGAGAATAGGCCGGTATTGATTTGCTCAGTAGTGTAGGTGTTGCAATGTCTAGGGCTTCCTGTTATGTCGTTGCTCCTCTAGCGGCAGCACCTGCGGCAGCACCTGCGGCGGCAATGGTCTGTTGTTATCGCAGCAGCGATCACACAACTCTGTACTTCAAGCTTGGGAAGAATCCCTGCTATGCCTTGTCCAATCCCTAGGTCCAAGTCTGTCGATGAACACGTCTTTAATGATACCTCCCGGCGTGAATCGAAGGATGAACACCGATGTTGTTGAATTCTTCCTTAGCCACTTAACCTCGTCATATCCCTAGGTCCGAGATAGTTCAACCATAAACTAGAGAACCCGTACTTATTCCTTTCGTATACTTAACTATCCCGATATTAAATGTATAATCTCACAATGCTCTCCCGATACTCTTGCAAGATGTTGAAAACCAGAATAAGCAAACTTGAAGTCTATTTTATTGAACAGAAAAAATCCTAAAACAATGCAATCCTTGCAACTACTTTACAGAATCAACCCTTAGCCCTAGGGGAAGTTTAGAACATGATGAGAAGGGGGAAACGACTAGGGTTTAGGGGAAGACGACTTAGAGAATAAGATATCCTTCCCTAGGTCGAATTACATGCCTTTATATAGGTCTTGGGTTCAAGTTTTCTAATATGGCAAGAATACAAGTTTAAATTAAAGTACAACTCTATTAAAGACTAAATCTTCAGAGTAGATGCCTTTAATCCGTCCTCTTTTCTTGCTTGGAGTTTCTTACTTGAACTTTGGGCTTGGCCTTCATTCTGATCTAGGGCTCGGAAAAATATATGAGTGCTCCACGACAGACCGGCTTAATTTCCTCTTTCTGTCGAGCTCTATTTCACTTTTTCACTTCACCATTGTTGTCGTCCTTAGCTACCACGGCAGCGACCCCGGCAGCATCGTCCTTCTCGACTTCAGTCCTGTGTTTCAGCTCTGCTTCTCTACTGCCCTGAGTCTGCTACAACAGCTACCTGCAAAAGTAACCAAAATCAGTAGCAACTGTGCCATTTAATATAATTGTGATGTATAACTGAAATCTATCCTAAATGCAATGAATTATGCTTGAATGAAGCAGAAATATGGGTTAAATATGGGGTAAAATATAGAACTTTTACACACTCAACACACCCCCAAACTCAAGTTTTTGCTTGCCCTCAAGCAATTAAGACCTAAAAAAATTTGTTTTGGCTTAAAACAGTGAACTTTTCATTACCTACCATTCATTCCCTATTGTGAGCAACACCCTGTTTGATAATTCAGGATTCATTCGGAACCTTTCTATAATTCTCGTGTAGTGTGTGCATGTTTTATGAACAATTATATGCCTATACTCCCATAGTTTACTAGAATAGCTACGCTTCTAACTTGAATTTTTATCCCAACTTTCATTTTTTTGGAGGCAATTATTAGGCTCCTTTAGTTTTTATTTAGACTTGATTCTCTTTTCTTAATTTAAGTTTGACTAGAGTCGGTTTCGCGCACCTCTAGGTGTATTGAGTCTACTTTTTCTTAACTTATTTTCCTAGAGCTAGTGTTAAGCACCTCTAGGGGCAACTCAAGTGTTAAGCTTTTCCCTATTCTAGTTTACCAGTAGAGTTCTAGACAGTATAAAAGTCACAAAGGGTGTTTAAGAATCAGAACTATAGTAAGGCTCTAAACTGCTCTTAAAACTATCCTAAAGGCACTGTCATGACAGAGGCTGTCACGGCAGGTAAGTTCAGTTCAAAGACTTAAGCTAAATTTTTTTTAGCGAAAATAAACTTAAATAATAATTAACACTTAGACACAATTTTGAACCTAAAAACACTTCATTATTGGAGGGATGCCACCCCCAAACTCAAGGGTTGCATTGCCCTCAATGCATGGTGACAAATAATAAAAACAGAAAATAAAAACATCACAATTATAACAAAATAGCATACAGCAAAGATAAGATAAAAACTTAAATTTTAAGTGATGTCGTCACTGCTGCTGCTGCTGTTGATCTACATCTGCCGGCGGGCAGTGACTTTCATCGCCGGTGCCGGCAGATGACTCGGAGAGGTGGAGGCAGTCTTTTTCTTGGCTTCCCTCGGGGGCTAGATGCAAGTAGGTGAGATCTGGGTAGTTTCTCCAGCACTTGAACCTCCTCGGAAGAGCTGTTGCTGCTACCACTGCTGCTGCTGTCAGACTTCCCTTGGCCGGATGGTCCGTCTCTGGTGTTGGGTTTCTGCCGATTCATCTAAGTGAATTCTTTGGAAAGGTTCCTCTTGACAGAGGGCTCGCCATCGGATTCCTCCCAAATTGAGGAAGAGGAGAAACCAGCAATAAATTCGTCGAGGACGGACGGTGGCTCCTTTCGCTTTTCTCCCCTGGCAGAGGCGGTGACGGTGTGGCTGCCACCTGCAGCTATCGCGGTCGGGGTTGGAGTGGACACAGCAGAAGGTGTTCTCGGTGTGGCAGCATGGGTAGGGGTATGGGCAGGGGTGGATGCAGCAAAATAATGATCGAGAAAAACAGGGAACGGTACATTTGGAAAATTTAAATTGCTTTTAATGAAATGTATCGTTGATGTTGTGAAGTCGCAGACAAAGCTCATCAGACCCAGCTGTCGTTCCTCCATTTTCTGCAGGGTAACTAGGATTTGGGTGGTGGAGTCTATTGTGGGAGCTATTGTTGTGGGCTGCCTCTGTTTTGTGGCGGCAGGCTCTATTTGGGTAGGCTCTGCTGGCTCACCTGCCGCGGCAGACGGGTTGAAGCAAGAGATTGGTGTTGCATCTTTCAGCTCCATCAAACTGAGGATATTTTTCTCCGTCCATCCTTTTCCCCAAACTTTCATATCTTCAGCAATTTTAGGGACATTGTGGCCACAACAGATTTTTGTGATGAGGTAGGGGAATACAAGGGGTCCCGATGGCCGTAGTGCACAATCCAAAATCCCTTCCTGGATATAGCGACCAACATTAATGGGTCTCTCGTTTAAAATGGAATGAACGAGAGCTAACCTAGGTTGATCCACTGTGTTGTTGTGTGAGTAAGGCATAATCCTCTTTTTCACGAAGGCGTTCCACAGTTTTGCTTCGGGGTGAGTTGAGCTCGTCTCACCGTCCGTGGGTGTTTTGGGTCTGTATTCCGCTGGGTCACTTCCTCCGTCAGTTCAGCCATGACAACATCGTAGTCTGCTGCCTCTAGGCTCTCTACAAACCTCTTATGCCCATCTTCCTTTCTGCCGACGTAGAGTCCGTAAAGGGTGTTAATGTATTCCGGCTCAAGAGGGACTTCCTTACCACGTACTGGCATGGCTGTCGTGTCTTTGCTATCGACGACAGCGTAGAATTATCTGACCAGTGTGACATTCATCTCCTCAGGTTGCTCAGCAAACATCTACCAATGAAGTGCTCTGATCTTGCGGGCGATGAATGGTTTGAGCCCGAGATTCTCTATTCGTTTGCTGTAGATGAACCCTTTCTCTTCCCACATCTCCCTTTTCTGGAAGGAGGTGTAGTATCGATCATTGGACTCTGCGGTGGCAAAACGGTTTGGGATTGTGTCATGGCTGGGAGTGCCTACTGATGTGGCAGAGCTTGAGGCAACACTTCTTCTAGTGTTTCTGGTACTCATAGTTGCAAGAGACTTTAGAAAAATGAAAGGAAATGTAAATCTAGAGAGAAAGCAAGTAGAGAGAGTAAAAGTGAACTGAAAAATGAATAGTAAAACGGGGTTTATATAGATGAAGAGTTTTCTGGCCGTTGGAGCTGTAACGGCAGGCGCGAATAACGGGGCCAGCTGTTATGCGGTTTCTGACGCGTCTGTCACATGTTTTTGTGTCTGCTGCGCGTCTGTTACGCGTTTGTGGGTCTACCGCGACAGCGTGTTGACAGGCTGGATTTTCCGTGTCTGTCGCGACAACTGTGACGACAGGTTCCTCCTTTAGGCTTTTTGGGCTACTGGTGAGATTGTGGGCTAGTTCACTTCTTCTCCTCTCCTTGTTTCCTTTATTTCCTAAAAATAATTAAAAATAAAAACTTAGTTCCTAAAAATAAAATAATTCTAATGTCCTAATATATATATATATATATAATAAAAATTAAAATTAAGTTAAATTAGGGATGCCATGAGGGGCATCTCCTAAAGTAACCACTTCCTGCATTCTTGGGGCTTCAGTCCCCTGATAATGCTTCAGTCTTGGTCCGTTGACTTTAAATTGGTGCCTGTCTTTTAAGGATTTGATCGTGACGGCACCATGAGGAAAAACTTGCACAAATTAAAATGGGCTGGGCCATCTAGATTTCAGCTTCCCTGGGAAGAGTTTCAACCTAGAGTTGAATAACAACACAAGCTGCCCTGGGCAGAACTGTCGTGGCAGCAGCTTCTTGTCATGCCACTTCTTTGTCTTGTCCTTGTAAATCCTTGCGTTGTCATAGGCCATTGCTCGAATTTCTTCAATCTCATTCAAATCAAGTAACCTCTTATGTCCTGCCTTTTCCAAGTCCATGTTCACTACCTTAATGGCCCAGTATGCTCTGTGCTCAATCTCAACAAGTAGATGGCATGTTTTTCCATAGATCAGTCGGTAGGGTGACATTCCCAATGGAGTTTTAAATGTTGTTCTATAGGCCCAGAGTTCATCATTGAGGTGTAAGGACCAGTCCTTTCGAGTTGGTTTAACCATCTTCTCAAGAATGTTCTTTACCTCTTTGTTGGATATTTCGGCATGTCCATTGGTCTGAGGGTGGTAAGCTGTTGCGATCCGATGTTTAACGCCCTATTTCTTTAAGGCAGCAGATATTACCCTATTGTCAAAATGCCTCCCTTCATCACTGATGATCGCCTTCGGAATGCCAAATCTAGAAAAAATGTTCTTATGTAGAAATCTCTAAAAGGTCTTGGCATCATTTTTTTGTGGCGATCGCTTCAACCCATTTGGACACGTAGTCCACTGCCAGGAGGATATAAAGATTCCCACATGATGCTAGGAATGGTCCCATGAAGTCAATCCCCCAAACGTCGAAGATTTCGACTTCCAGGATGTTTTGCAGCGGCATCTCATGACTCCTTGAGATGTTTCCAGTCCGTTGACATTTGTCACAACTTTTGTAGAATGCTTGAGCATCCTTGAACAGTGAAGGCCAATAAAAACTAGACTGCAAAACCTTGGCAGTAGTTTTGTTACCACCTAAGTGTCCTCCATATTGTGAAGTATGGCAGTGATGAAGCACAGCTTCCTGCTCATCCTGTGGTACACACCTCCTGATAATCTAATCTGCATAGTTTTTGAAAAGAAGAGGTTCGTCCCAATAATAATGCTTAACATCATTTTGGAACCTCTTCTTGGCTTGATAATTAAGTTCAGGAGGAAATATTCCGCTAACTAAATAATTAACGAAATCAGCATACCATGGGAGTTCAAAAAACTTACCTGTCACCATGGCTGTCGCGGCAGTGCTTGTGGCAGCAAACAACTGCTCGTTAGGGAAAGTCTCCAGTATGTTTGTCTTGTCTGTCGCGAGACTCTTTCCCCTTTCTAATCTTGACAAGTGATCTGCAACTTGGTTCTCTATCCCCTTTTAATCTTTGATTTCAATGTCGAACTCTAGCAGCAGCAAAATCCAACGAATCAGTTTGGGTTTTGCGTCTTTTTTAGCAAATAGATATTTCAATGCAGAGTGGTCTGTGTGAACCACCACCTTCGTTACAAGTGTATAGGACCAGAACTTGTCAATAGAAAACACCACTGCTAACAGTTCCTTCTTTGTTGTGGTGTAATTCACTTAGGCATCGTTGAGTGTTTTGCTAGCGTAGTAAATTACGTGGAATAGCTTGTCCTTCCTCTACCCAAGTGTTGCTCCTACAGCGTAATCACTGGCATCACACATAATTTCAAATGGCAACTTCCAGTCCGGTGGCTGTACAATTGGGGCTGTTACTATTTTCTCTTTTAGAATTCTGAATGCCTCAGTACATTCAGTATTGAAGTTGAAGGGACGATTCTGCTCTAGTATGTGGCATAACGGCTTGGTGATCTTCGAAAAATTGGCTATAAACCTTTGATAGAACCCAACATGCCCCAAAAAACTTCGAATTCCCTTGACTGTGGTGGGTGGCGGCAGCTTTTCAATCACCTCAATATTGGCTCTGTCAACTTCTATGACGCGGCAGCTTACCTTATGGCCTAGGACTATCCCTTCATCCATCATGAAGTGACATTTTTCCCAGTTTAATACCAAGTTCTCTTTCTCGCATCTTTCGAGCACTTTCTGTAGGTTGCCTAAGCAGCTTTCAAAATTATCTCCAAAGATAGAGAAATCATCCATTAATATCTCCAGGAAATCCTCCACCATATCGGAGAATATCGCCATCATACACCTCTAGAAGGTTGCTGGTACGTTGCAAAGTCCAAATGGCATTCTCCGAAAAGCGTAAGTACCGTATGGGCAAGTGAAAGTCATTTTCTCTTGATCCTCCGGTGTGATGGCTATTTGGTTATAACCTGAGTAACCATCAAGAAAACAGTAATAAGGCTTTCCCGCTAATCTATCAAGTATTTGATCAATAAAAGGCAGGGGAAAGTGGCCATTCCAGGTAGCTTTGTTAAGCTTCCGGTAGTCCATACAAACCCTCCAACCGGTCACAGTCCTGGTTGGGATTAATTCGTTTTCTTCATTTGTCACCACGGTTATTCCTCCTTTCTTAGGAACGCACTGCACCGGGCTCACCCACTTACTATCCGAGATGGCATAAATTATCACAACGTCTAGCCATTTGATAATTTCTTTTTGAACCACTTCTCGCATAGCATCATTTAAGCATCTATGGGCATCAATGGTCGGCTTATGATCATCCTCTAAGAGAATTTTATGCATGCATAGTGTCGGGCTGATGCCTTAGATATCAGCTATCAACCATCCAATAGCCTTTTTGTGTTGCTGCAGTGTTGAGTTGTTTGGGGCTCGATTCGTTCAACCGATGTTGCTCACCAAGTGGTGGAGAGGTGGATTTTTGGGTGGAAGGGTTGTCGAAGCAAAAAGAAAAGTTGACACAATGATTTATAGTGGTTCAACCTTCTAACCAAGGTCTACATCCACTACCTTAGCTCCCCACTAAGGATTTCTCAATCAATCCACTATTGATTCGTCCCCTTTTCTAGGCTTAGGAGGAAACCCTTACAACCAATCAAGCTTTCTACCCAAAGCCTTGATCGAAACCCTCTTTACAAAGAGATAAATGAAGCAAACTTAAAACCCTCTAATAGGTGTTTGTTTGCACAATTAAGCACTCACCCAAAACCTAAAACACTTGAGCAAATTTGACAATTTTGGCTCACTAGTGTTTGTCTATACAATAAATGACAATTTAAGCTCTAAGACAATCTTTGATCATTTGATGTTTGACAATATGAGCATTAGCCTTCTCTTGATGCTTGGAGGTCCCTTTTATACTCCCAAATGAGTTTGTAGCCGTTGCTAGCCGTTGGGGATAATTTGGAGCCGTTGAGGACTTTATTTCCCTTCATAAATGTTGTTATGCAGCTATTCGTATCGATACGCGTAGAACCGTATCGGTACGACCTTCATGAGGAACTAGCTGTTGGGCTCTTGCCAGCTTAGGCGTATCGATACGCTTGAGGGCGTATCGGTACAGGTTCACATTTAAATGGTCGTTGGGAAATAACCGTTGGGGTTGGTTGAAAGGGGATCGGTACGCTTACTTGGCGTATCGAAACGATCTCGATCCGTATCGAAACGGCAAAGGCATGTATCGATACGGGTTTTGACAGTGGCCAAACTGGGGCAAAAAGGTATCGGTACAGGTACAACCGTATCGATACGGGTAACGTGGGAACACAAGTTTGGCTATTAAAAACATGAAAAATCTTTGCCAAAAACTTTTTAAAATACCTCAAACATAAATTCAAGTTGTTTGGACTTAAAACCAAGTTTTAAATTCTTTTTAAATTAGTCCAAAACATTTTTCAATTATTATATCAAAACATTAGTTATACATGCAGCATCCCTATTAGTTGTTGTTCTTGTTCCTGCATCAACTTGGAAGAGATGATTACGGGCAACGTATCATTTAATCCAAGGAAAACATATTTGAGCTGCCCCGGCAGGGGCTTAAGATCTAGAACAGGTGGTTCTACAGTTGATGGCTTTTGGATGATATGTTCATTCGAGGTATAGTTTAAGGGCTCGAATAACTTACATGGACAATTGCCTATCCAGTTTACCTCATCATGACCTTCAGTGTCAGAATCTGAGGAGCTGTTGTCGTCGTCGCTGCCGTGACAATCTTCAAGATGGCTGCTGGGACAGTGGCCAAACTTGATGTCATGGCAGCACGACTTGATGCAGGGTTGATCAAGGATTACTTCAGTGATAGCCTTGCATTCTTCTTCTGCATCAGCGTGTTTTATTGCTTGGAGAACATTTAACTTGATCTCTTGATCGTTCACTCTCATAGTTAGTTCTCCCTTTTCTACATCAATCAGCGATCTGCCCGTGGCTAAGAAGGGTCGCCCAAGGATGATTGGTTCATTCTCATCTGCTTCACAATCTAAAACAAGAAAGTCAATAGGAAAAATAAATTTATCCACTCTTACCAGAATATCTTCAATCTTCCCTTCTGGTTGCACGTAAGAGCGGTCTGCCAGCTGCAGCATAACTGTCGTGCTCGTCCAATACCTAATTTCTGGAATACAGATTTTGGCATTAAATTTATACTAGTACCTAGATCACAAAATGCCTTACCCACGAATTTATCACCGATTATGCACGGTATTATGAAGCTCCCAGGATCCTTCTTTTTCTGGGGTGGATGCTTGTGCAGAATAGTCATGCATCCTTCTGTCAGTTTAACCGTCTCAAATTCCCCAAGTCTGGATTTCTTTGACATGGCATCCTTGAGAAATTTGGCATAACCGGGCATCTCCTTGATGGCATCTAACAGCGGAATATTGATTTGGACCTGCTTAAAATATCATAGATCTTCTTAAGCTGGAACTTCTGTTTCTATTTCTGTAGCCGCTGTGGAAAATGAGGTGGAGGACGATAATCTTCAATGCGTCCTTCCCATGGTATTCGGATCTGAGGATGCTTAGATTCGTCATCCTTCTCCTCTGTCCTTTCTGCTGTCGTGACAGATGTGGCGGCAGCAGGCTGTTTATTGTCTTTCGGGGCAACATTCGCGGTAGTCGATTCTAGGGCTGGTTCCTTAACTGGTTCAGCTTTCTTTTTTGGCCCTGGTAATTGTTTCCCACTCCTAGTTGCGATGGCTTTGCACTGCTCATGTGTGGGTTGTCTAGCGACCTCAGTATCGCTAGGGAATCCTCTGTTCTGCCTAGGCTTAATATGCTGGGAAACCTGACCCATCTGTGTCTCTAGTGATTTCAGAGTAGCTTCATGATTAGTCATTTGCATCTCTGTTTTATCCATGAACGACTCAGTCTTCTTGACGAAGTGATCCATATTTGCTATATAAGTTCTTGTCTGAGACATAAATGTGGGCAAGGTCTGCTCCAGTATAGTAGGTGTGGCTACCGGCGGCTGTTGTGGCTGCTGTTGAGGTTGCTGCCAAGTCAGAATTCTAGGTGCCCCCTGATTTTGAGTGTTCTGTGCTTGAGGGTTCAGTGCATTGTTTGGGTTGCTCCAAGAGAATTTAGGATCTTTTCTCCAGTTGGGATTGTAGTTGTTGGAGTCACAGTTCCTTTGCTTGTTGAAGTTTCCATCTCTGATAGGATCTTGGGGATTTCCTTGGTTGTTCATGGCTTCTAACTGTTCTTCAAGGTAATCATTTCTGGCTAACAAGAGTCGAAGTCGGTTCCTAAGATTGCACGAGCGTTCAATTTCAGGATCTAGCTGATACTCAAGTTTATTTCCTCGTCTCGATCTGCGCATAAGCAAACAGAAAACCTTGTGAAAAGTACAGGGTGAACAATCCAAATAAAAACAGAAAAATTTAAAAGAATGTGCAGTAAAGGTAGGGTAAAGATATGTTGCCAGTCCCCGGCAACGGCGCCAAAAACTTGTTGCGTGTAAAAGAGTCTATCGCAATAGAGTGCAAGTGTACATGACACAAGTAGTAAAGTGATACACGAAGTATCAGATGTCGAATCCACAAGGACTGGAAATAGCCTTCACCTTGAATTGTTGCACAAGAAAGAAGATAATTTTAATTGTTTGTAATGGAATAATAACGAATACTGAAGATAAAGGATTAAAGAAATTAGGATAGAGAGAATAGGTCGGTATTGATTTGCTCAGTAGTGTAGGTGTGCAATGTCTAGGGCTTCATGTTATTGTTGGGATGTGTGGAGCTCGATTCGATCAACCAATTATGCTCACCAAGTGGTGGAGAGGTGGATATTTGGGTGGAAGGGTTTAGGAAGCTAGAAAGAATAAAGACACAATGATTTATAGTGGTTCGGCCTTCTAACAAGCACCTACATCCACTACCTTAGCTCCCCACTAAGGATTTCACAATCAATCCACTAATTGATTCGTCCCCTTTTCTAGGATTAGGAGGAAACCCTTACAACCGATCAAGCTTCTACCCAAGCCTTGATCAAAACCCTCTTTTACAAAGAGACAAATGAAAGCAAACTTAAACCCTCTAATAGGTGTTTGTTTGCACAATTAAGCACTCACCCAAAACCTAAAACACTTGAGCAAATTTGACAATTTTGGCTCACTAGTGTTTGTCTATACAAGAAATGACAATTTAAGTACAAAGACAATTCTTGATCATTTGTTGATTGACAATTGAAGCATTAGTCTTCTCTTGATGCTTGGAGGTCCCTTTTATACTCCCAATTGAGTTTATAGCCGTTTAGGACCGTTGGGGTTGAAATAGAGTCGTTGGAGCCTTTAATTCCCTCCATAAATGCAGTTCTGCAGCTCCCCGTTTCGAAACGCTCGAAGCCGTTTCGAAACACCCTCAATATAGAAAGAGCCGTTGCAGTCTGTCAGGGCACCCGTTTCGGAACACCCCCTTGCCGTTTCGGAACGCGTTTCGGAACGCCCTTAGCCCGTATCGAAACGACCTGCATTTAAAAGTTAGTTGGGAAAGAGCCGTTGGGGTTTATGACCGTTGTGGTCAGTGCCACGTGGGCGTATCGAAACGGCCTAGCCTATTTCGAAACGCTGGCCCCGTTTCGATACGAGTATCGAAACGTTTTGGCCACTGGAGGCACCTGTTTCGAAACGCCCTAGGGTGTTTCGAAACACTTGGTCAGTTTTGTGAAAATTGGCCTTTGAAAACATGAAAAACCTTTATGAAAAATTCCTTAAATATTATTTCAAGTTGTTTGGACTTTGGAAATGTTTTAAATACTTTTTAAATCAGTCCAAAACATTTTTCAATTATTATATCAAAACATTAGTTCTACAATCTCCCCCTTTTTGATATAATAAAACCACTTGAAAAATTGTTTGGAATTCTCCCCCTTTAACTTTAAAAAGTGAATAAGAGATTAAATTTTTAATTCACATAAGGCTTCCCCCTTATTCATTTGAAAATTCAATTTTTCAAACCATTTCTCCCCCTTTTTGTTATATCAAAAAGATTTAAAACATTAAGTTCAAAAATAACAATAGAGGTAAAAATTTGACAAAAGTAAGAATTTGGTTTTAAAATGGCTCCCCCTTACTCAAAGCATCATTGAAATGTTAGTCCAACATATATGATCATCTAGTTAAATTAAATAAAAAATAAGACAATTAAGATTAAAACAACTAGAAATTTTACCCACACTTGAACCCAAGGGAGGATGTGAAGCCTTCCTTCTTCAAGTGTTCTTCCTTGTGTGTATGGAGTTCCCCCTCAATGTTTGACTTGTTGAACATCTCCATCACACCTACAATAGACAATCAAGTAACTTTTGGTATCCAAATTGCTTTGGATCCATAAACGTTAGTTGCACAAAATTTAGTCCCCTTAGGAATCCATTTTTCAATTTCATCCTTTTTAATTGAAGTGGTTAGTCCTTTTGGGACCCAAACACTTCTAAAACATTTTCCTTTAATAAATCTAGGGGCACTAGATTGTCTAACATAAAAATTTGATTTTCCAAAATTGTTTTTCTTTTCAAGCTCTTTGGAAATCAAATCTTTTTCTTCTTGAACATTTTGAAGCAATTTTTGTAAATCAAAACATTTTAATTCAAACTCTTCAAGTTTTGCTTCAAGTTCAAGTTTGGTTTTAGAAAGCAAATCATTTTGAATTTTTAACTTTGAAATCAATTTATTGTTTTTCAAAATGTGGCTTTTAAAATCTAAAACCAAATCATCATAGGCATCTTGTAATTCATCAAAAGAGTAAGAACATGAAGTAAATGAATTAGAAGTTACCCTTGAATCTTCTTCGATGGCCATAAGGCAAAGGTTGGCTTGTTCATCGTCGGTGGAGTCCTCATCACTCCAAGTAGCCAATTGTGCCTTCTTCTTATGGCTTGAAGTGCTTGCCCTCTCCTTTCTTTTAGGTTCTCGTTCAAGCTCTCTCAAGGCTTTCTTCATGAACGGGGCACACTTCTTGAAGAGATGAACTATCTCTTCATCTTCATCCTCCTATTCACTTGAGTAGACATGATGGCAAGTGGAGGATTTGAGAGCCATGGCACTAGCATTGATGCCAAGCCCTTTGATTTTCTTCTCTCCCATAGCTCTTATTTCTTCCCTCTTCTTCTCATCCTCCTTGTTCTTCTTCATGATTTGATGAGTAAGGAGAGACCCCATGAGTTCATCAAGCTTCAAAGTCTTCAAATTTTTGGCTTCGATGATGGCGGTCCTCTTTGAGTCCCAAGACTCGGGAAGTGAGTAGATGAGCTTTCGAACAAGCTTTTCTTCCGGGATGGCTTCTCCAAAACCTTTAAGACCATTGGTGATGGTGGAGAATCTATCAAACATCTTCTCGATGTTCTCTTCCGGATCCATTTTGAAGTTCTCATACTCCAAGGTTAGGAGCCCAATCTTGGTCTCCTTGACTTCGTTTGTCCCCTCGTATGTGACTTCAAGCTTGTCCCATACCTCCTTGGCACTCTCACAAGAAGACATCTTCTCATAGATGGTTGGGCCAAATGCACAAAACAAGATGTGCAAGGCTTTGCAATTAAGCTCCATCTTCTTGCGATCGTCGGCACTCCATTCTGCTTTACTTCTTTTAGGTACGAACGGGCCATCTTCAACTACATCCCATAGCTTGTAATCTTTTGATTTGATGAAGAACTTCATCTTTGTCTTCCAATGGGCATAGTGAGTTCCGTCGAAGAAGGGCGGTTTGTCTATGGATTGCGCCATTTGAGCCGGTTGATGAAAAAGTGATCGAGCTTGCCGGATCTTCTCAATAGGATGTTAATCCTTACCGATTGAGCCAAGCTCTGATACCAATTGTTGGGATGTGTGGAGCTCGATTCGATCAACCAATTATGCTCACCAAGTGGTGGAGAGGTGGATATTTGGGTGGAAGGGTTTAGGAAGCTAGAAAGAATAAAGACACAATGATTTATAGTGGTTCGGCCTTCTAACAAGCACCTACATCCACTACCTTAGCTCCCCACTAAGGATTTCACAATCAATCCACTAATTGATTCGTCCCCTTTTCTAGGATTAGGAGGAAACCCTTACAACCGATCAAGCTTCTACCCAAGCCTTGATCAAAACCCTCTTTTACAAAGAGACAAATGAAAGCAAACTTAAACCCGCTAATAGGTGTTTGTTTGCACAATTAAGCACTCACCCAAAACCTAAAACACTTGAGCAAATTTGACAATTTTGGCTCACTAGTGTTTGTCTATACAAGAAATGACAATTTAAGTACAAAGACAATTCTTGATCATTTGTTGATTGACAATTGAAGCATTAGTCTTCTCTTGATGCTTGGAGGTCCCTTTTATACTCCCAATTGAGTTTATAGTCGTTTAGGACCGTTGGGGTTGAAATAGAGTCGTTGGAGCCTTTAATTCCCTCCATAAATGCAGTTCTGCAGCTTCCCGTTTCGAAACGCTCGAAGCCGTTTCGAAACACCCTCAATATAGAAAGAGCCGTTGCAGTCTGTCAGGGCACCCGTTTCGGAACACCCCCTTGCCGTTTCGGAACGCGTATCGGAACGCCCTTAGCTCGTATCGAAACGACCTGCATTTAAAAGTTAGTTGGGAAAGAGCCGTTGGGGTTTATGACCGTTGTGGTCAGTGCCACGTGGGCGTATCGAAACGACCTAGCCTGTTTCGAAACGCTGGCCCCGTTTCGATACGAGTATCGAAACGTTTTGGCCACTGGAGGCACCTGTTTCGAAACGCCCTAGGGTGTTTCGAAACACTTGGTCAGTTTTGTGAAAATTGGCCTTTGAAAACATGAAAAACCTTTATGAAAAATTCCTTAAATATTATTTCAAGTTGTTTGGACTTTGGAAATGTTTTAAATACTTTTTAAATCAGTCCAAAACATTTTTCAATTATTATATCAAAACATTAGTTCTACAGTTATGTTGTTGCTCTTGTCGCGGCAGCACCTGCGGCGGCAGCGGTCTGTTGTTGTCGCGGGAGCAATCACACAACTCTGTACTACAAGCTTGGCAAGAATCCCTGCTATGCCTTGTCCTATCCCTAGGTCCAAGTCTGTCGATGAACACGTCTTTGATTATACCTCCCGGCGTGAATCGAATGATGAACACCGATGTTGTTGAATTCTTCCTTAGCCAGTTAACCTCGTCCTATCCCTAGGTCCGAGATAGTTCAACCATAAATTAGAGAACTCGTACTTATTCCTTTCGTATACTTAACTCTCCCGATATTAAGTAAATGTATAATCTCACATTGTTCTCCCGATACTCTTACAAGATGTTGAAAACCAGAATAAGCAAACTTGAAGTCTATTTTATTAAACAGAAAAAATCCTAAAACAATGCAATCCTTGCAACTACTTTGCAGAATCAACCCTTAGCCCTAGGGGAAGTTTAGAACATGATGAGAAGGGGGGAAACGACTAGGGTTTAGGGGAAGACGGCTTAGAGAATAAGATATTCTTCCCTAGGTCGAATTACATGCCTTTATATAGGCCTTGGGTTCAAGTTTTCTAATATGGCAAGAATACAAGTTTAAATTAAAGTACAACTCTATTAAAGACTAAATCTTCAGAGTACATGTCTTTAATTCGTCCTCTTTTCTTTCTTGGAGTTTCTTCCTTGAACTTTGGGCTTGGCCTTCATTTTGATCTAGGGCTCGGAAAAATATATGAGTTCTCCACGACAGACCGGCTTAATTTCCTCTTTCTGTCCAACTCCATTTCACATTTTCCCTTCACCATTGTTGTCGTCCTTAGCTTCCACGGCAGCGGCCTCGGCAGCATCGTCCTTCTCGACTTCAGTCCTGTGTTCCAGCTCTGCTTCTTCACTGCCCTGAGTCTGCTACAACAGCTACCTGCAAAAGTAACCAAAATCAGTAGCAACTGTGTCATTTAATATAATTGTGATGTATAACTGAAATCTATCCTAAATGCAATGAATTATACTTGAATGCAGCAGAAATATGGGTTAAATAGGAGGTAAAATATAGAACTTTTACACACTCCACAAAGTCCCTTCAGAATCCTAGGGTTTATAGAATAATAGACCTTTAATAATAAGTATTAAAAATTGGGTATTAATAACAAATATTAAAAAAATTATCATTAAAGTCTTAATTATAACTCTACTATCCACTAATGCCTAGACTAAATAAATTTCAACTTTTCTTTATATTTAATTAAGGACGATCGGCTTATTAAAAAAATTAGGGAAGACCGGCGCCACTAATGCATTATTAAATTTATAACAACACTTTATTTAATTTTGGATAAACTACATTGGTAGTCACCGAACTTTTAGGGCGCTTTCAATAAGGTCACCGAACTTTTAAAACTTTCATTACAGTCACCCAACTTTTAATTCGCTTTCAATAAGGTCATTGTCGTCAACCACCGTTAAAAAAGCTGACATGACATGTTAAATTTAAGGGTAAAATACAATGTTAGTCACCGAACTTTTAAGAGGCTTTCAATATGGTCACCGAACTTTTAAAACTTTCATTATCATCACTCAACTTTTAATTCGCTTTTATTACCGTTAAAAAAAGCTGATGTGACACGTTAAGTTTAAAAATAAACTTTTTCCCACCCTATTTTATCTCCATGTCGTATTTTCTTCCATCCAAACATGTCTATCTTTTACATACATTAATATTTTTCTTTGAACTCCTTATTATCCTGTGCATGACTCAGTAAATGTCGAGCCTGAAGCATAAATAGGATTTTTATGAGCAAAATTTTAGTTATTTCTTTATCATTCCATCATCGGATGTCTCCCAATATTATTCTTGTTCTCACACATGTCGCATGCATGTCTAGATACATTAATATTTTCATTGATGTGTTACTAGAGAAGTAACGACTTTCATCAAAAAATTACAATTTGATTCATATGGAAGAAAGATATGTGTTTGGATGGAAGAAAATAAGAGGGGAGAGAAAAATATGATGGGAAAATGTTTATTTTTAAACTTAACGTGTCACATCAGCTTTTTTTTAACGGTAATGAAAGCGAATTAAAAGTTGAGTGATAGTAATGAAATTTTTAAAAGTTCGGTGATCATATTGAAAGCCTCTTAAAAGTTCAGTGATTAACAATGTATTTTACCCTTACATTTAACATGCCACGTCAGTTTTTTTAACGGTGGTTGACGACAGTGACCTTATTGAAAGCGAATTAAAAGTTGGGTGACTGTAATGAAAGTTTTAAAAGTTCGGTGACCTTATTGAAAGAGTCCTAAAAGTTCAATGACTACCAGTGTAGTTTACCCTTTAATTTTAGTTATAGGTGGTGGGCGCCATTAATGCATTATTAAATTTAGAGTTTTGTTATACACAGCCTTAATGGTTATTTTACTTCTTAATGAAATATATTAGAATGTAATTAATTATATTTTTAAAAAATTAAATATCATTAATTTATGGTGTTTAATAGAATTACCCTAAATCGTAAACTCTAACCCTAACCCTAAACCTTAAGCACTAAACATTAATCTTAAATCTAAACCCTAACCCTAAACACTAAGCCATAAATCTTAACCCTAGATCCTAAACACTAAGCCCTAAACCATAGATCTTAAACCCTAAAACCATACATTTACTCTAAACCTTAACCCTAAATCCTAACCCTGACACTAAGTCATAAATCATAAACCCTAAAACCATAAAATACAAATCCTAAAACAATAAATCCTAAACTCTAAAATTATAAATCATAAACCCTAAACACCTAAACGCTTTTACATTATTATTAATTACATTAAATACTCCTAATCAATGATGTTTAATATTTTAGGAATGTAATTAATTACATTCTAATAGATTCTATTGAAAAGTAAAATAACAATTAATGATAGAACCCTTAAGGGTTGTGTATAGCAAAACCCTTAAATTTATAACAACACTTCATTTAATCTTAATTTTAATAAGGAAGAAAAATGCATCTCACATGAAGTTCCATATATACTAATATGGTTATAAGGCCAACCATCTTAAAAGTTCAAGCAGATTAGTGATCGACTTTCGGAAATAGACTTGAGAAGATCGGTTACATGAGAGAAAAGCAAGTTACGATGGGTTGGGCCTCGTAGACTGTAATCGACATGAATCCCGTAGTGAAAATCCATTTTCAATGATCGCAGGAATTGACGAAACTAGCTCGAGGTTGCTTCCCTATTAGTGATTTTTCTATTTCATTCCTCACTTTATTTACTGCATTTTCTTTAATTGTTTATTATTATTGTCGTTACTTCAATCACACCAAAACCCCCCTTTTTTGCTTATTTGTTTTGGCTACTTCTGGGATCTAAATCACGACAAGGCTCAGTCAGCGATTCTAACAAAACTCATTGTGGATCGACCATCTTCCTCTATTCTACTTTAATTTCTTTATCTTGTTATTTATTTGAAGAGGTTTATTTTATTTATTTTGGCGAGTAAAACGACGCTTGTCAAAAAATAATATTGTGTATTACGACTATGGTTTTCTTGGAAGATTTTACTTTTATCCTATTATTATATTTATTAGTAAAAAACCATTTTTAGTTACTCAAATTATTATTTATTATTAGGATATTGATGTAATTTCATACTTGGGGATTGTTATTAAAAAACAATGCAACAATAAAAAAAAGAGAAGAAGAGAAAAAAATACTATAAAAAACAAGAAAAAAATCTATCATTTTTTGTAAAAATAACAACTTATTAAACCAAACCACCAAAACTATGCAACAATAAAAATTAAATAGATGAAAAAGAGAAGAAGAGAAAGAAAAGAAGATAAACGAAAATAAAATAAAGATTAATAAAAGCAACCTCTTGACTGAAAACTGATAGCGTCACCCTCCTAAATAAATATAAAAATCTAGAAGAAGAATAAGGTTGTGTTTGTTCAAGTATTTGACTTTCCGAAATTCATTTTCCACAACTTATGAATTGACTTATTTTGCTTGTAACTTAGTCTCCTAAGTAGGGATGTAAAAACAGGTAATCGGACAGGTTTCAGGTCGGGTTCTGTTTGGTCGGGTAAAATCAGATACAGGTCATTTCAGGTAAAAAAAATTTGACTCGACTCGGATCGGGTGCGGGTCCATTGCAGTCGGGTAATTTGCAGGTCGGGTCCATTTCAGGTCGGGTCAATTTTCAGGTCGGGTCCATTTCAGGTCAAACTCGTTACAGATCGGGTAAAAACATGTCGGGTAAAATCAGTTAATTGGCAGGTAAATTACATGTCAGGTAAATTTCAGGTCGAGTTCATTTCAGGTCGGTTTCATTTCAGGTCGGGTTCATTTCAGGTCGGGTAATTTCTGGTCGTCGGGTTCATTTCAGTTCAGTTTAATTCAGGTTCACCAGAAATGAACAATTTTGAATAAAAACAAAGTTTTATGGACTATAGTGAAAAAAATAATAATAAATAAGAGGTAATTTGGACTAAAATAAAGTTATATGGACTATAATAGGCTCAATTTTGAATAAAAACAAAGTTTTATGGACTATAGTGAAAAAATAATAAATAAGAGTTAATTTGAAGTAAAAATAAAGTTTTAAGGACTCAATTGAATTGAATAAAAACTTAAAGGACTTGAATAAAAAACTTATATAATATAAAGGGCTTTATTTATAATTTACCCCAAATTGAAATTCAATTTGGGAATTGGGCGGTTTCAAAATAAATTTTCCCGCCCATATATATATTATAATTTATTATTATTTATTAATTATTATAATATAATATAACTTATTAATTATTATAATAACTTTATAAGTATAAATATATGTGATTATGTGTATATATATGTATTTTATGTATTCACATGTATATAAATTACAATATATAATTATATATTATACAAACATGTATGTATTTATGTATATGTGATGTATTATACATAAATACATGTATATGTATATACATAATACATACTATGATACTAACAACATACATGTATATATACATGTATATATATATATATTATACAAACATATGTATATATTAAATTATTAATACATTATACATATAACATATCATACATAATAATGAATACATATTATACAAGTATATGTATGTTAATATATAATATATAATGTACATGTATATATATATATATATATGGTTATATGTGTATATATATGTATATAAATACATAAATATACATATAAAAAAATATATGTATATATATAAATATATGTATTTATAAAATTATAAAATATATGTATTTATATATGTATTTAAATACATAAAATGAATTGAACTCAATTGAATTGAACTAAAATTAAAGGACTTAAATGAAAAACATCTAAAATTTAAAGGGCAACAAAATATTTAGCCCATCTAAAATTCAAAGGGCTACAAAATATTTAGCCCATCTAAATTTTTAGCCCAAAGCCCAACAATTATTAATTATTATATTTAGTCCATCTAAAATATTTAGTCCAAAGCCCAACAATTAATAATTATTATTTATTATTGATATTATTAATTATTATAAATGAGTGGTGGGATATGAGCCCAAAGGCCCAAGGCCAAAACTATTACTAATTATTATTTATTATTAATTATTATATTATAAATACATTATATAACTTATAAGTTATAAGTTTATATATATATATATACATTATTTATACATTATAGGTTTTATGGCCCATCTAAAATAAATGGGTGGTGGGATATGAGCCCAAAGGCCCAAGGCCCAAACTATTACTAATTATTATTTATTATTAATTATTATATTTATACATTATAGGTTTAGGGGCCCATCTCAAATAAATGGTTGGTGGAATATGAGCTCAAAGGCCCAAACTATTACTAATTATTATTTATTATTAATTATTATATTATAAATACATTATATAAATTATAAGTTATAAGTTTATATATATATATATATATATTATAGGTTTTAGGGGCTCATCTAAAATAAATGGGTGGTGGGATAAGAGTCCAAAGGCCCAAGGCCTAAACTATTACTAATTATTATTTATTATTAATTATTACATTATAAATACATTATATAAATTATAAGGTATAAGTTTATATAATATATATATATATATTATATTTATACATTATAGGTTTTAGGGGCCCATCTCAAATAAATAGGTGGTGGAATATGAGCCCAAAGGCCCAAGGCCCAAACTATTACTAATTATTATTTATTATTAATTATTATATTATAAATACAGTATATAACTTATAAGTTATAAGTTTTTATATATATATATATATATTTATACATTATAGGTTTTAGGGGCCCATCTCAAATAAATGGTTGGTGGAATATGAGCTCAAAGGCTCAAACTATTACTAATTATTATTTATTATTAATTATTATATTATAAATACATTATATAACTTATAAGTTATAAATATATATATATATATATATTTATACATTATAGGTTTTAGGGGCCCATCTCAAATAAATGGGTGGTGGAATATGAGCTTGTAACCCCCTCGTCCCGGTCTGGCCGGATGACCGGTCCGAGTGAGCTACACGGGGAAAACCGAGTGAAAACCCCCTAAGGATTCCCCTCGGTTAGCAACCCTATTTTTTTCATTTAAAATCTTGTCTAGATGGGTATTTAATCCTATGTGATCATACAGCGGAACAACATTCACGAGACAAACAAACGAACTCAACCCAACATTTTACAGCCCAATTTTAAACTTAAACTGCAGGCGGTATCGATACACTTAAGGGGTGTATCGATAACCCTTGACTAGGTCAACTGGTCAGAGTCAACCCGTGGAGACCGTATCGATACACCCAAAGAGTGTATCGATACTCTCCCCAACGGTCAACTTCTCACGGTCAACGCTAAGAAGACTGTATCGGTACGCCAGTGGCCTGTATCGATACCAAGTTGGACAATAACTTCAGTGACCAAAAAGGTATCGATACGCCTCCTCGCGTATCGAAACGCGTGGCCTGGAACAAGAAGGCCGTATCGATACGGGTCTAACCGTATCGATACCCCTGCACTGCAAAACTCCCAAACTCAGCAAAAACGTGCAAGACTCGAACCTAGATGCAATTTAAGACCTCCCTAGACCGAAACAAGCATTCTTACAACATCTATTAACCATAAATTAGTCATACACGACACCCAACATCAACATACCTCAAATCAACCAAGGAATTCATGCATTCATTCAAAAGAAGGCAAACAAGCAATTAAGGTCTCATGCTTCAACATACATACACTTAGACATTCTCACAAGGCACATGACCAACACACAAGGTAAGCAATTTAGACATGGTTTACAAATCCATCAACATAAGGCATTAACACATAAAACCAATGCAACAGAGTCTAGATACAAGCTCCTAAAACACTTACCATTTCCCATTGCTAGACTACTACATTATTTAATAAATCATACTTGAGCAAACTACCACACGCTTGGACGCCCTTTTCTTGCTCCATGCTAACTCTAAGCTAAAGATCTGCATTGCTGGAAAAAGGAGAGCGTAAGCATAAAGCTTAGTGAGCGGAGCTCTAAAACATAACTACGACAATGCAGGGTTCAAAGCTTTCATTAAAAGTAAAGACCAACACATACAAGTCATCCAACGACCTAATCCTTCTACTAACATACAAGTTCAACCAAAGGTCAACCATATATATATTTATCATGGCATCACACTCCATGGTATGCTTGAAGACATGATCTTAGATTAAAGCAAAACAATATAAAGGAATGATATAGTGAGATACAACATGAGCAACACATGGCATGCACAAGCATAACCAAAACATACACGGTGGGACTACACATCACCGTTTCGACTAGTAGTTTTCCAATGAGACTACACATCAAAGTACTCTTCTACTAGTCACTACCGGCGGGACTACACATCACCGGAGTCTTATACCACTCGCTACCGGCGGGACTACACATCACCAGAGCAACGACAACCATCACGTGAGGTTCGACACCAACCATGCAATACAATATACAATCACTATCATGCAACATGTACTCACTATATCATGCACAACCAAAACAAGTTGTAACAAAACCCACAATTTAGCATCACTTACTACTTACAATCTTACCAATCACAAATGGTCTTACTCACCATTTTCGTGCGCAACCTGCACCAACTTACCCACATCTTACAAGGCATATCAACATCAACATTATTACCATCATACATGATCAACGATATAATATTAAGCAATCATACTTCTTCCCAAATTATTTAAATTTCATGCTTAACAAAACATCACCACAAGTAATGAAAACAAAAGGAAAAAGGGGGAAATTAAAGGGGCAATTCACATCAACTTACTCTTTGAGTTTAAATTACTTTCAAGCCCAAATATAAACCACTCTCAAAATCATCTTTGAACCAAAACAATACTTGAAAACATTTCCACATCCACATGCTTGAACCAACTTTTGAAAATCAAATTAAAACATTAACCACTCACCTCACTTCCCTGAGCAAATCAAGTAAAGCCGACTCAAGCCTCCATGACTTCCGAAATCGATCCCGAAACTTTACCAACGCAAATCCTTGCTTCTAATCATCCCAACACAAGTAAATTAACCTCAAATCAGTCCACAACACAACGTAGCAAACCCGGAATACAATTCAAACATCAAACACTTGTTTTTCGAACCAAGAACAACCCCAAAAAGCCATTCCCGAGCAGCCCCTTTGCACAGTCCAAAACCGATGATTCCCACACTTAAACTACTCCCAAAAGCTTCAAAAACAACCCTTATACATAGCCTAACCACCAGCCCACAAATTCTCACACAAAACACCCCCAAAATTCAACATTTCAACACTCTAAAACCTCCCTAAAACCCAATTTCGGGAAACACCATAAAACCATGTAAAAAATTGGATATGTTGAACCTTATAGATAGTAAACAACTCATATATCATTGATAAATCAAAAGCTTTAGTTTAAGACAACAAAGATGACATTTTTAGTCTAAACTTTCAAAATACCAAAATGCAAAAATCATGGGTTTTAATGAAATCTAAGAGTACTAGCATGTAGAGGAAAGAGAGGACAAGTCGAATATATGTTTACCTTTCGAAAATCACCAAGGATGAGGAAGAAAGATGATGAAATAGTAACAAGAGGTAAGCTTCCCCCTCTTGTCGTGGGTTTTGCTTTGAAGAAGAAGATGATGGGGTTTTTGGGTTTATTTGAATTATAAGGTAATAAAAAAATGGGTTTTATTTGATATTTACACAAATGCCATTAATGAATGGCTATTGGGCTTGGTTTAAAAAATTGGGTCCAACACCTTTGTTTTATTTGCAAACAAAACCCGAACCATTATTTAATTTATTTAAATTATAAAACCGAACCCAAATAATATTAAAACATTATTTTCACCCGACCCCTATACCCGGGTGTTACAACTCTCCCCCACTTAAGGAAATTTCGTCCCCGAAATTTATCAGACAGGAAGAGCCACTGGAACAAGCTCCTCCACACTTTCTCTCTTACCACCACATACTCTCTCACTCGGTAGACTCACCACACAACATTAGTTATCTGATGTCAAGATCTCAACGGGTCCTTCAATGCGTGACCATTTTAAACTCAACTCAATCTCTTCAACAACATAACACGGAACAAAACTGGCTCACACTTCTGAATCATAGATACACAGAACACATCACAAACCCCTTTCTAACTCTGGTGGTAACTGCAATAGATAAACAACATAACTAGCCCGATTCACAAACTCATACGGCATTGTTTGAACACTTGACTCGCAACTTCCTCTAACTGATCATCTGACTCCAACAGGTAACCAAACACTTTTGTAGGCGCCTTCAAAAATCTAGCAAAAATCTCAAACCTCTATTTACCACTATCGAATACTAGACACTGTACAACTCACACTCTTGCTAAGGCACAGCTCCGCCATCTTACCCACGGTACAAGTAACGTGAACGTTTATAAAATGATTACACTCGGTGCAACTATCTTCGTTTACATCGGCTAAACTCTCCCGTAAGAAAAACAAAGGCGAACCGGACACAAAGTCCCTCAAATCTATTTCTCACTTTCATTAAGAATCTTCCATGGATGTAACAAACTTGAAGAAAACTGATGCTCGGTCTTAACACGTTGGCAATTTACACACTTACTCTCATACTGAACCACATTATTCATCAACTCAATCCAGAAGCACTCATCCTCAACCCACAATACGTCTTCATACGACTCAGATGCAATACAAATGAACTGTCGTATGCTTCGGCTAACACAATACGTCTCAAAACATTATGTCTATAGGTACAACTATTATGTCTCTAAAAATACAAACTCTATCATCTCTGAAACTGTATTCTGGCGGTCTTCCTTCCACTATGTCTTGCACATGAGGTGCCAAGAACCTGTCTTGCAATTGTTTCTCTTTAAGTATTCTGACTCAAAGTAGGCTCAACCCAAAACTTGGCCACAGAAACACTATCACTTAACAATTTGAAACCGGCAATTACAGCTCGCAACTCAACTACTATTCTAACAACAAATATAACTCGGAACATCGGTTACTACATTAACTCTCTTCGGATGGTACTCAATCCTGAGATTATAGTCTTCAAGCAGTTCTACACTTTACGCTATTCAAGTTTCAACCCTTCCTAAGTTTTCAAATATTTCAAGTTCTGACGATACGTACACATACACCGTGCATTTCTTACTATCCGAGCCTTGTCTCTAAGTCTTTGAAGCAAATACAACTGCAATTAACTCTAAATCTAGTGTCGGATAACTATTTTCTCGGTCTTTCAACTATCTCGATGATCAAGTCACAATCTTCTGTCTTGCATAAACACACACAACCTAACTCTACATGTAACGCATCACCATGTTTCACAAACTCTTTCTCTGATGTCGGCTGAACCAAGGTCGAAGTTCTCTTCAAGGTTTCTTTCGGTTTCTCAAAGGCTCATTGTCTCGCATCTGACCACGCAACTGAACATTCTTCTGTAGTAACTTGTCAAAGGAGCTGCCATCTTCAAAATACTATTTACAAACTTCCGGTAGTAGCATCGCTAGACTTAGGGACTATAGATACCTGTCACAGTCTTCAATTTCTTCCAACTCACATCTTCTTCTGACTACTAAAGATTTACTCTGATACACTCGGTTAATCTACATGTCCTAAGAGAACATCTTCATTAACTCGGAGTTCACGTTTGCTCAACTTGGCATACAACTAATTCTCTAATAGGATCTACAGCACTAACTCTAAAGCTCGTCATGGCCTTCTTCGGTACGTGAATATACCCATGTGTCGTCTATGAGAACTACTACAACTGATCAAGGAACTCGAGAATTATTCTGCTCGACCTCTCTATAGAAGTAACTATCACACTAGTCAAACAAAGTGGCATAACTCAGAACTCAAAGCGATCACCTCTTACCTCGAAGGCTATCTTTGATACTTCAACTTCTCTCACTTTCAACTGGTAGTAAACAGATCTCAATTAATCTTGACAAGACTGGAGTACACCTCAACTGATCAACAAATCACTGACGCTCAGAAATGGATACTTACTATTCACTGTCAATTGTTTCAACTGTATGTAATCTGAACATATTCTCGTACTATCACTCTTTCTTCTTCACAAATTACACTGTAGAACTCTGAGATGATGCACTAGGCCTAATGAATCTAAGGTCTAACAAATCTCGAAGTTGATTTTTCGGCACTCTCAATCCTTTCGAGAACCATAAGATACAGAACGAACAAAACATAAGCAAACTCGGAGACGGTCTCAAAATCAAACTCTACTTCCCTATCAAGAGACAAACCGGGTAATTCTTGCCAACACTTTTAGGAAAACACAAACTATTCTAACATTTTGCGGTCTAATCCTCATTCAAAATCAAATCCATCACATTTGCTAGGCAAGCCTGTCAACCAAACTCAATCAATCTTTGACCTCTAAAGCTGGATCAACATTCGATACAAAATCCACATTCCCACCTACCATTACAATCTCATAGTCATCCGCAAGCCTTAAGATAACTCTCATTGTCTCAAAGTCTACCCTAACTCTAGGTTCTACAAGCTAATCCATGCATAGATTCACATCAAAACCGTGAAAAGTAATTCCATCGCATCAACTGAAAACACGTGCCACTGAACCATCAACGGACACCCCTTGTACATCTTTCTGACCATGACTGTATCCCCGAAGGAGCTAGCAACACCAACACCTACCTCTAGTACCTCACAAGGTAGATTCAACAACTTCGCATGCTCACTCCAAATACACGGACACGTAGATCCAGAATTAATCAAAAAAACAAGCCCAATGACTGTATCGAGGAATTACTTGCTACAACATCGACATCATTCCGATGTCAACTCTTAGTTCATCACTTCTCTTACCATCTCATGTCAAGATCGGTCACCTTGTTCTCCCTCAACAGAAACCAACTAATATGCATGTTGACCCAAACAGACAAACTGCACTCCAACTCTGGTACGGTCATACTGCCCTGAACTAAAGCGATGGACTCTCGCATTATTCACATCCCCTAAAACCTCAAATTCACGATTACCAGCTCTAGGCCCACGTCTCGGCCTCAAACTTACCAAAGACAACAATACAATAATAAACAAAACACACAAACAAGAATATTTAGGGTTAGCAAGAGCAAGGGTCCAAGGTGCTCAAGTATATTCCTTTACAGAAATCTTTTCAAATAAGTAATAGTAGTAATGGGAACTCGACACTACGCCTCAACACACCCATCAAGCTTACACATGCTTTCAAACACCGTACTAACAAGCAAACATCAAGCATACATGGCAAAACATTCACCGAGACAAAACAACAACATAACACATAAAACTTACCTCACTTACCTACCCGAGGTCTCGAAAACCTCAGGCTCTGATACCACTAAATGTAACCCCATCGTCCCGGTCTGGCCGGATGACCGGTCCGAGTGAGCTACACGGGGAAAACCGAGTGAAAACCCCTTAAGGATTCCCTCTCGGTTAGCAACCCTATTTTTTCATTTAAAATCTTGTCTAGATGAGTATTTAATCCTATGTGATCATACAGCGGAACAACATTCACGAGACAAACAAACGAACTCAACCCAACATTTTACAGCCCAATTTTAAACTTAAACTGCAGGCAGTATCGATACACTTAAGGGGTGTATCGATACCCCTTGACTAGGTCAACTGGTCAGAGTCAACCCGTGGAGACCGTATCGATACACCCAAAGAGTGTATCGATACTCTCCCCAACGATCAACTTCTCACGGTCAACGCTAAGAAGACTGTATCGGTACGCCAGAGGCCTGTATCGATACCAAGTTGGACAATAACTTCAGTGACCAAAAACGTATCGATACGCCTCCTCGCGCATCGAAACGCGTGGCCTGGAACAAGAAGGCCGTATCGATACGGGTCTAACCGTATCGATACCTCTGTACTGCAAAACTCCCAAACTCAGCAAAAACGTGCAAGACTCGAACCTAGATGCAATTTAAGACCTCCCTAGACCGAAACAATCATTCTTACAACATCTATTAACCATAAACTAGTCAAGCACGACACCCAACATCAACATACCTCAAATCAACCAAGGAATTCATGCATTCATTCAAAAGAAGGCAAACAAGCAATTAAGGTCTCATGCTTCAACATACATACACTTAGACATTCTCACAAGGCACATGACCAACACACAAGTTAAGCAATTTAGACATGGTTTACAAATCCATTAACATAAGGCATTAACACATAAAACCAACGCAACGGAGTCTAGATACAAGCTCCTAAAACACTTAGCATTTCCCATTGCTAGACTACTACATTATTTAATAAATCATACTTGAGCAAACTACCACACGCTTGGACGCCCTTTTCTTGCTCCTTGCTAACTCCAAGCTAAAGATCTGCATTGCCGGAAAAAGGAGAGCGTAAGCATAAAGCTTAGTGAGCGGAGCTCTAAAACATAACTACGGCAATGCAGGGTTCAAAGCTTTCATTAAAAGTAAAGACCAACACATACAAGTCATCCAACGACCTAATCCTTCTACTAACATACAAGTTCAACCAAAGGTCAACCATATAGATATTTATCATGGCATCACACTCCATGGTATGCTTGAAGACATGATCTTAGATTAAAGCAAAACAATATAAAGGAATGATATAGTGAGATACAACATGAGCAACACATGGCATGCACAAGCATAACCAAAACATACACGGTGGGACTACACATCACCGTTTCGACTAGTAGTTTTCCAATGGGACTACACATAAAAGTACTCTTCTACTAGTCACTACCGGCGGGACTACACATCACCGGAGTCTTATACCACTCGCTACCGGCGGGACTACACATCACCGGAGCAACGACAACCATCACGTGAGGTTCGACACCAACCATGCAACACAATATACAATCACTATCATGCAACATGTACTCACTATATCATGCACAACCAAAACAAGTTGTAACAAAACCCACAATTTAGCATCACTTACTACTTACAATCTTACCAATCACAAATGGTCTTACTCACCATTTTCGTTTACAACCTGCACCAACTTACCCACATCTTACAAGGCATATCAACATCAACATTATTACCATCATACATGATCAACGATATAATATTAAGCAATCATACTTCTTCCCAAATTATTTAAATTTCATGCTTAACAAAACATCACCACAAGCAATCATCCACATGCTTAAACCAACTTTTGAAAATCAAATTAAAACATTAACCACTCACCTCACTTCCCTGAGCAAATCAAGCAAAGCCGACTCAAGCCTCCATGACTTCCGAAATCGATCCCGAAACTTTACCAACGCAAATCCTTGCTTCTAATCATCCCAACACAAGTAAATTAACCTCAAATCAGTCCACAACACAACTTAGCAAACCCAAAATACAATTCAAACATCAAACACTTGTTTTTCGAACCAAGAACAACCCCAAAAAGCCATTCCCGAGCAGCCCCTTTGCACAGTCCAAAACCGATGATTCCCACACTTAAACTACTCCCAAAAGCTTCCAAAACAACCCTTATACATAGCCTAACCACCAGCCCACAAATTCTCACACAAAACACCCCCAAAATTCAACATTTCAACACTCTAAAACCTCCCTAAAGCCCAATTTCGGGAAACACCATAAAACCATGTAAAAAATCGGATATGTTGAACCTTATAGATAGTAAACAACTCATATATCATTGATAAATCAAAAGCTTTAGTTTAAGACAACAAAGATGACATTTTTAGTCTAAACTTTCAAAATACCAAAATGCAAAAATCATGGGTTTTAATGAAATCTAAGAGTACTAGCATGTAGAGGAAAGAGAGGACAAGTCGAATATATGTTTACCTTTCGAAAATCACAAAGGATGAGGAAGAAAGATGATGAAATAGTAACAAGAGGTAAGCTTCCCCCTCTTGTCGTGGGTTTTGCTTTGAAGAAGAAGATGATGGGGTTTTTGGGTTTATTTGAATTATAAGGTAATAAAAAAATGGGTTTTATTTGATATTTTACACAAATGCCATTAATGAATGGCTATTGGGCTTGGTTTAAAAAATTGGGTCCAACACCTTTGTTTTATTTGCAAACAAAACTCGAACCATTATTTAATTTTTTAAATTATAAAATCGAACCTGAATAATATTAAAACATTATTTTTCACCCGACCCCTTAAACCCGGGTGTTACAGAGCCCAAAGGCCTAAGGCCCAAACTATTACTAATTATTATTTATTATTAATTATTATATTATAAATACATTATATAACTTATAACTTATAAGTTTATATATATGTATATATATACACACATTATAGGTTTTAGGGGCCTATCTCAAATAAATAGGTGGTGGGATATGAGCCCAAAGGCCCAAGGCCCAAACTATTATTAATTATTATTTATTATTAATTATTATATTATAAATACATTATATAAATTATAAGTTATAAGTTTATATATATATATATATTATATTTATACATTATAGGTTTTAGGAGCCCATCTAAAATAAATGGGTGGTGGGATAAGAGCCCAAAGGCCCAAACTATTACTAATTATTATTTATTAATTATTAATTATTATATTATAAATACATTATATAAATTATAAGTTATAAGTTTATATAATATATATATATATTATTTATACATTATAGGTTTTAGGGGCCCATCTCAAATAAATGGGTGGTGGAATATAAGCCCAAGGCCCAAACTATTACTAATTATTATTTATTATTAATTATTATATTATAAATACATTATATAACTTATAAGTTATAAGTTTATATATATATATATATATATATATATATATATTATATTTATACATTATAGGTTTTAGGGGGCCATCTCAAATAAATAGGTGGTGGGATATGAGCCAAAGTCCCAAGGCCCAAACTATTACTAATTATTATTTATTATTATATTATAAATACATTATATAACTTATAAGTTATAAGTTTATATATATATATATACATTATAGGTTATAGGGGCCCATCTCAAATAAATGGGTGGTGGGATATGAGCCCAAAGGGCCAAGGCTCAAACTATTACTAATTATTATTTATTATTTATTATTATATTATAAATACATTATATAACTTATAAGTTTATATATACATATATATATATATTATATTTATACATTATAGGTTTTAGGGGCCCATCTCAAATAAATGGGTGATGAGATATGAGCCCAAAGGCCCAAGGCCCAAACTATTACTAATTATTATTTATTATTAATTATTATATTATAAATACATTATATAACTTATAACTTATAACTTATAAGTTTATATATATATATATATATATATATATATACTATTTATACATTATAGGTTTTAGGGGCCCATCTAAAATACATTATATAATTGAAAGACAAGTGTTTCACATGTTATATAAGTATAATAACGTTAACTTTATGTTAAACATAATACTAACTTATATTTTGTATTTATTTTAATTATATGAACATAATAAAGTTTATGAACATAATATATATTATATAATAAAGCATAATAAGTTTAATATATTATATTATCTATATATTACTAATATATTATATACTTAGTTAAAATTATGACAAATCTTTTTAAGTATATAATTTTATTATACATAATATATATTTTTATACTTAAACAAATTTCTAAGTATATAATTTTATTATACATAATGCAGTTACAAATTAAGACAAATTTCTAAGTATAATGGAAGATAAAAAATTTCTAAGCAATGAAATTAACATAATCTACTAAAAATTATTAAGTTTATAATGAACATTTTACACTTTAAATTATTTAACATTTTTAGCCAGGTCTACATTAGTTCAGGTCAACAACAGTTCATGTTCAAAACAGGTCGGGTCCATTAACAGGTCGGGTAAAATCGGATCTCGGGTCGATTCAGTCGGATAATATCAGGTAATTTGCCAGGTCGGTCTCGGGTTCGGGTTCGTTTCAGTCGGATGCAGGTCGGGTTTCAGGTCAAAATTAACAAGTTAGATTCGGGTTTGGGTCGTTTTCAGTCGGACGCAGATCGGGTTCGGTTGCTACAGTAACAGGTTCAACTCGGGTTCGGGTCAGCAACAGTAAGTTACAGTTTTGGTTCAGATCATCGAATTTTCGGGTCAAATCAGGTTCTGACTCGAGCAGGTTTCAGGCAGGTTTTCAGGTCCTGACTTGTTTTTACAACCCTACTCCTAAGGACCATAGGCTTAATGTGTGATGGTGAATCTAAAGTGGGATGACAAGTTTTGTTGTTTTAATGTGGTCATCTTTATTGACAAGTTTTTTATGGTCATGACACTCCCCACTATGTGTGAAAACAATAGAAAAGTAATAAAGGGATCAACAAAGTCACAAAAAAGCCACCGACAAGAGTTAGGTGTATTGGTAAGGCACATTGTATTCTTAAAAAGAATATCTAAGTTTAAACTTTGAAGACGATATTATTAGGAGAAGCAGCCTCACACCTTGAATATGGACCGTAAGACGGACATACATATAACAAAAAAAATCACAAAAAGCCAAAATTGTTATGAATATTTATCTATGTGGATGTCTATCATGATTAGAACTTTATCAAAGGAGTTTGATTTATTTATTATTAGGAATATTATCTCTATCAATTAGAGTTTAATGTATTATGTACTTCTTATGCCTATAAATAGATGATTCATTGAAGGCATTGTATACAATTCTATATTTTGAGAATAATACAAATCTTCCTCTTCCTCTCATCTCTTTGTTCTTCTTGTTCTTCTTTATTTTATTCACAACACGTTATCAGCACGATCTCGCTCGCTCAATTACTGTGATTATTGTTGGTGGTTCTCGAAAAGAATTTCAATTTGATATTGGTGACTACATCTATCATATATTCAGCTTATCTTGGAAAGTATGGTATGTTTTACTTATTTATATACTAATATAATGATTGATTTATCATTCTCCAAAAGTTAGTATATTCATATCTATTATTTGGTTATTATTTTAATTTATTATTATTTTATTCATACTTGAAGTAACTCTTGAATTAACGAAAATTAAAATTATCGTCGTACTTCATTAGATGGATTGATAAAGCAAACCAAATTAAAGCCCTCAAGGATTTCGGCTAAATGATATTGGGCGCACAAGTTGGAACATTTTATTACACAGTATATTAGTTTTATTCAAAGTTTTTATTATTCCATTCTAATTTATAATTGATTCAATTCAAGGATTGTGTTGTCATGTGATTGTTATATATATGTTTTATCATTATTATTATTATTATTATTATGGTAATTTATATGAATAAATTCGAGATATAAAACAACTTTATTATTTGTATCAATTACTTTGTATGTGAATCAAAGGCAAAAGGAATACGTTACTTTGATGTGTTTATATATTCATCAAAATGTCGCTTGATTTTAACTATGGTTGTTTTTAATTTGATCACATCAATTATAGTAATGTTTATTCAACTTGATCTATGACTACTTTTATACTTTTTGATCTAGTCTCAAATAAATTTTTTTTATTCTATTGATAAAAGTTGATGCTTTTAACCGTGTTTTGAGTTTTACATGTATTCAAATGAGTTGGAAAGAGACATGGTGTAAAAAAGATTATGAGAAGATGCCTTGGTTCATTTGCTACGTCATCATTGTCTTTGAGACGAAATTCAATATCGGTAAACTCTATTTTATTTTTATCTTTTAAAATACAATTTTAAAGTGCGATAAATCATGATGATTTTGGATTTACAAGAAGATTATTATAAAGTCTATATTTGCTTGAAAGCAATATTTCTTCTTTATCGAAAAACTCGACCATAGACTTCTCCCAATTTCAAGTTACGAAAATTCTTCTTGATCCAAAAATTTTTATGGGAGGCATTCCTTGAAGTGAATGCAAAGCATGATGTTTATTCCATGCGATTATCAATGATGGGGCATTTCCTGAAGTGAATGCAAGCATGATGTTTATTCCACGCAATTATCAATGATGGGGCATTCCCTGAAGTGAATGCAAGCATGATGTTTATTCCATGCAATTATTGGATCTGTTTCATTCCCTGAAGTGAATGCAAACATGGTAAATCATTATTCAATTAGAGACATAATTTCGATATAATCCAAGTATAATTGGCTGGACATCCCGTTTTGCGAGGCTACTGGTCTCAAAGGAGGTTTTTAAAGGACCTTGTGGACAGGTTTAACAATGTCGCGTACGAGGATTAAATCTTTGTTCTCTGTGATAAGGATATGTGAAAAAGGTTTTAAAGGCCCACTGGCTCTACTCCATTCCCTGAAGTGAATGTGAGATTATATTATGGAAGGAATAAAAAATCACATTAAAAGTTGTGGTCGTGGTCGAGGCTATGAATATACACATGAAAAATATAGTCATTTTAAGAATACTTCTACCCGCTGGTAGCGAAGTTATAAGGATGACAAGAGTGATAAAGATCATTCTAAGGAAGTGAAATCCTTTTACCAATGTGATGTTATAAACCATTGGTTTCGTACTTGTCAAACGCCAAAGTATTATGGACTTTATCCATAATCATGAATGATAAATGAAATAAAATATAAACAAAATTTGTTTATGGCGAAAATAATTATGGCGTTATTGGTCCAACTCAATTGGATATTGTTAATTTTCTCATAACCCTTGAAGGGAATAATTTACCATTTATTTTATTTCCCTTATAACCTCTAACAGGAATAATTGTTTTTTTTTTGTTTTTTTTAATGTTAATTCGTTTTATTTATTATTTATTTATGTTAGTTTGCTTTATCTTTATTTATTTCACATATTATTTATTTACGTTTTATGTTAATTTATTATTTGAAGAATATGATTACTTCCGGAATAAAATATACAATGAATTGTGGCTATTTATGCCTAGAATTGTGGCTATTTATGTCTAGCAGATAATGCAAGTACTCATATTGTAGTTAAGCATAAGAAATATTTTTCCCATTTAAATGCAAGGGGAAATATGAGTAGTATTTCTCAAAGTACTAAAATATGAATACTCCGGAAGAGCACTTGAAAGTTTATCTCTGATAGATAATCGACTTGATATGATGTGCTATATTTTATATCACAAAAGGCTCTGGTTGAGCAAATATGTTATTGTCAAATGGAACTTTATTCCATATTCACATTGTGTTATACTCGTCAAAGTCATAAAGAGAGCAATATGAGTTCGCAAACTATCCCTTTGGGAATTATAGATAACATATGTTATCAATTGGCATTCGAAATAAGCCAATATGGATATAGGTTTTGGTAGCCAAAAAGTCAGTTGAAAGCTCTAGAAGAGCTATATATTGCTACCAAAAGATAATTTCAATTGAAAGCTCCGAAAGAGATAAATATATTCCTATTTAAAGGAACAATTTTGATGGTCGTACTAGACATGTACGAGTGAGATTGAATTACATGTTATGGTAAACAAGGAGTTTACAAATTCAGAGATATATACACACATATATATAGTTGACATGATCGGCTAGACCATCCTGATCAATGGTGCAGAAATTATTGAGATTTACATGCACATGTATTAAAAGAACCTGTAGTTCTTGTGGTGCTTATTCTCAAAGGAATGAATTAAATTCCACTTATTAAAGAACGTGAAGTTCTTGTGTTGCTTAAAAGAATTGATTAAATTCCACTTACTAAAAGAACCTAAAGTTCTTATGTTGTTTGTTCTCAAAGGATATAGATGATCCCACTTACCAAAAGAATTAGAACTTAAAGTTCTTGTATTGAAGTTGAGACTGTATGTCTTGCATATCTGAACGAAATATGGGCCCATATATCCACAAATGTGGAAAGTTTTATATGATTTTAGTAGATGCATCTACATTGTTTTATCGACTTACAACCAGAAGTTTGTGAGATTGATTCTAAAAATATTCAGATTATGCAGTTAGACTATTCGTCTTGAAAGCTAGTGGGTTTATATTTTAGGCTATATCAGTTGTTACAAAGCCTATTGATTATGAAAAATATAGTTTAGCAAAATTTCAATTGGATGCCTCCTATTTAGTAGCTAAACTATGAGAACAAAAGAGTTATTATTTATATGGTGTTTCCATATAGCAACACTTATACGCATCAAGCCAACGAGTTATAATAAACTCCTCGTTATGATTGGTTTTTGGTTAGAAACCATACATTTCCCATTTTATGATTTTTGAATGTGTGATATGAATTGCTCCACCACAACGCACAAAATGGGTAAATAAAAAGGGTTGAGAATATATATTGAGTACGAGTCTCTTTTTATGTTTAAATTCTTAAACATTAATTGGAGAATCATTTATGACATGATTTTTCTCAACATCAGGGGAGATAATAATCAGCTGGATAGAGGAAAATGAATTATCATTATCTAGATCCTCGTATATGAACTAGAAGTTCATAAGATAATTCATGTTATTACGTGTCAACTGCCAGACATATTTACTGACCCAATGAGAGTAATTAAGTCTCATATACCAGCTGAAATGCTCTAAGTTTAAATTACATGTTAGAGCGAGAGAATGTAAATCATGCCTGAAGCATGATAGTTGAAATGGTTCCAATGATCAAAATTCTCGTAAATAGAAAGTAATATGAGATGATCATATATTGGAGGCGGGTGCTCCTGAAGAGACCCAAGACATAACAAATAATAAAACTCTTGAAGAGTTTCAGGTACCTGGAATAAAGATTGAAATCTTGAAGAGATCTCGATGAGTTATGTCATTACGAGAATGGAACTAGAAAAATTGGAAAGTTGTCGACAACGATTTTACAAACAATTTTACATAAAATACTTCTATAGAAGTAAAGAAAGAAATCGAGGATCTTGTATAAAATCTATCCAGAAGTATAGATATTGAATTGGCCAATGTTGAAAGACGCTTTGAACTTCTAAAATAGAAGTATTTGGACCACCAGTCCAAACACCTAAAGGTGTAATGCAAGTGAGGCACAAATAAGTAGTCGTAAATACGACTTGAACTGTGATTTATGAAAAGTTTTAATTACTTCATGGTGGATGCAATTACTTTGGCAGTTTTGAAAATTTTACATGCGTCTAATTATTTGTGGATCCATATTTATCCTTGAAGGATTTAAAATGCTATAAGCATTTGGAAATTTCTGAGGAAATTTATTTAGACATGTCTCATGAATATTTTTGGCGCATTTGGTATAATCGCCTTAGTGAATACTAATTGAGAAAATACTATAAGAATGATCAGATTTTCTTATGTATTTTATAAAGGAGTTTGGATCAAGATCCATTATGATAATTTTAGAACTCCTAAAGAGCTTCAAATTGGAAATTCATGAAGTACTTTCAATACAAGTACTTGAATCTTGACATCAAGTTTATCTCGACCTGAAGATCGAGCATTTTTATATATTTCTTTTGTCTATGAATAGACATAAGCTGAAAGAATCTTAAAGAAGATTCAATATGAATATAGCATATCTATTGAGTATCCCAATAGTTGTAAGATTGTTGGATGTGAATAAAGATAATTATATCTTTTCTTGGTCTTGAAGCACTATATATTAGTTGGTCAAGAAATATCTATGAATATACAAAGATCATTACATTTAGATCTTCAAACATTCGTTGATGCCTCCTCAAATGTCGTAGAAATAATTGTTATGCACGAGGCAAGCCAAAAAAATGTGTTTGGCTAAGATTATTGACCTAACATATCCAAAAGATATGTGGATTTACTTTTACAAGATATGATAAAAGCTATCTTGTGTGAAGATAAAGCAAGATGTGTATCTCAGTTTGAAAGTTGATACATCATGGAACATATTACTCCAAAGTTTCATCCCTCGCGATCTTTAGAAAAATGATATTCAAGATTAAATTATGAAGATTCAAAGATCTTCTGTGATGTTTTCATGAGGGGGAGTAAATACGCGTTGCACTCTTTTTCCCTTAACCGAGGTTTTGTCTCAATGGGTTTTCCTGGTAAGGTTTTTAATGAGGCAACAAGTTATGCGTATCAAAGATGTGTGTACTCTTTTTCCTTCACTAAAGAATTTTTTTTCCCACTGGGTTTTTATCTTAGTAAGGTTTTAACGAGGCACATTATCTTCATAGACATACAAGGGGGAGTGCTATGAATATTTATCTATGTGGATGTCTATCATGATTAGAACTTTATCAAAGGAGTTTGATTTATTTATTATTAGGAATATTATCTCTATCAATTAGAGTTTAATGTATTATGTACTTCTTATGCCTAAAGATAGATGATTCATTGAAGGCATTGTATACAATTCTATATTTTGAGAATAATACAAATCTCCCTCTTCCTCTCATCTCTTTGTTCTTCTTGTTCTTCTTTATTTTATTCACAACAAAAACATCTTTGTTATAAATATTTGCTTGATTATTTGAATCACAATCAGGTTATTTTATAAGCATTTCTTTTTTCAAAAAAGAAAAAAAATGTCATCTTCTACTCCAAATGGTTCGATTGAAGTATGATGGACAGAGAAAATTTTAGTTATTTTCTTTATATTTTTATTGATTATTTAATTTTATAGATTTAATATTTTTTAATTTAAAATTTTATGTTCGTTTAATTAAATGAAATAACACGAATAAATGGTCCGTTCGTTCGTGAACGTTAGATAATCTGTTCATTTAAATTTATTCATATATATCTATTAATATTTTTTATTTTACATAATAAAAGTATTATATTTTAAAAAAATAAATTTATTCACATATGTTTGTTTAAATTTATTAATATGTATCCTTTTATGTCCTTTCGTTTGTGTTTATTTCCGTTCGTTTATCATTTTAATGAACGAACATGAACAAGCTACATTCCTTAACAAACGAACACAAACAAGAAATTGTGTCCGTTTAATTGTTTGTATTCGTTCATTTGTTCGGTTAAAATTAAACGAATGAACATGAACATACCCTCGTTCGTGTTCGTTCGGTTCATTTACAGGCATACAGATAAGAGTAACTGAAAACAGTTGACTTGTTTACTACGGTTATCAACAAGCTAAGCTACACTAAGCCTTAGTTGTTTGTATAAATGATAATTGTTGTAATTCAAGATTTAGGGTTTTTCCCTCAATAAAAACTCATTCTCGAGTAAGAAGTTTCAAAGTGAAACATTGAACAAGCAATAATATGCATACAAGAACAACCATCTTAAAATTTAGCTAATACATGAGAACCCTGGGACCAGAAACTAATGGCCACAACTGTAAGGAGTGGGAATCAGGTGCAGATATCTTTTTCTTCCAACTGTCATACCAAAGGCCTCACTCATGTCCAGATCTTCATTTTTCATTCCATTAGGGAGTTTCCAATCAAAATGGTACAGTAATTTTGCCTGGGCAAGCTCAACAATAGCCATACCATATGACATGCCAGGACACATCCTCCTTCCCGCACCAAAGGGAATATATTCGAAGTTAGCCCCTCTATAGTCGACTGAACTATCGGTGAATCTCTCCGGATTAAACCTCTCGGCGTCATTCCAGGTGTTGGAGTCTCTTCCGATTGCCCATGCATTAACAATCACTTTTGTCCTGGCTGGAATTTCATATCCATTAATCTCACATCTCGCACTATTTTCTCTTGGCATTAGCAAAGGTAAAGGAGGGTGTAATCTTAGAGTTTCCTTGATGACTAACTTCAAGTACTTCAATTCATGAAGCTTTGATTCATTGACATCTCCTGTTATATGATAGACTTGCCTCACCTCAGCTTGTGCCTTTTCCAGGATTCTAGGACTTTTCATCATTTCTGACATTGCCCATTCTGTTGTAGTTGAAGATGTCTGAGTTCCACCAACGAGCATATCCTGAAAAGCAATTCTACTTGGTTACCACTTTCAAGCAACTAAAGAAAGCATTGTCTCCATGGTATCAAGCTTATTTGATCTTTGAACATTTTAAATTTACAGTACTTGCAAGATACTAACCAGGATAACAGCTTTGATGTTATCAGTTGTTAAGGGGAATTCAAGGCCTCCGTGATTCTGAAGCTTCAAAAGAACATCAACTAGATCCTCTGTTACATCGTCGCCGTTCTTCGGATTTGCATTGCTAACTCTGTGTTCTTCGATGATGCTTTCAAGCATACTGTCTAGGTCATGGTGAAACCTCTCAAGTTTGGCTCTCATCCCACTGATCAGGGGAAGCAATTTGACAGAGGGGAACAAATCAGCAATACTAAAACCATGAAACGCTTTCAGGACTTCCCTCACAGTTGAATTGAAAGTTTCATGTTGCTTGCACCTTGTGCCGAAAGCAGACCTTAAAGTGATGGTATATGATAAGTTGCATAACATTTCTCCAATGTTGATTTCCGATCCTGTTTTCGAAAAGATGGAGCTAACCAAACTTGATACCTGCTCTTCTCTGATTGACCGGAATGACTGTACACGTTTGGTACTTAACAGCTCAAATGTGCAAACTTTCCGGAGCTGACTCCAGGAGGCTCCATATGGTGCAAAAGCAATATCTGAAATATTATACCATATGATTTCTGCAACCAGGAGGAAGGGCCTGTTAGCGAAATTCATATCATGTGTTTTCATCACTTCTTTCGCAACCTCCGGTGAAGAAACAACAACGTGTGATAATTCACCAAGTTGTAGGTGCATCAGGGGACCATGCCTTTCGGCTAATTCCGCCAAGCGTTGATAGGGAAGAGAGAAAAGTAAATGGTGCAGGTGGCCTATAAGAGGTAGTTTCCATGGTGCAGGAGGTAGATTTTTGGGAGAGTCGTTTATTTTGGATCTCATCCAAAGCTTAAACACCATGAAAATGAAGACAAGGAAAGTGAAGGACAATGGGAGCAACTTGAATTGGTTATCCATGGTAGAACTATGCAAGACTGGTGGAAAAGGTGTTGATGCAATTGCATTTCTTCTGAATTTATGCAGGCGTTAATTGTATGGATGTGTTGCCGATGCCTGTACCCCTTTCAGTGCCTCTACTTATGTCCCTACACTTAAAATTAGGTTTAGGGTTTAGAGTTTAAGGTTTAAGGTTAAGGTATATAGTTAGGGTTTAAAAATTTTAGGGTATGGTGTATTTTTAGGGTATAAGAGGTAAAGTTTAAGATTTAAAATTTAGGGTTAAGGCTTAGAATTAAATTTTTAGTGTTGGGATATAGAGGTACCAAAAATAGACAGGATTTTTATCCCTCATGGCGGATGGTAGCCAGGTATTGATTAACACGAATTAGTTTGTTTTTATGTATTTTTACTTTTATAATTTTATAAATCTCTGAAAAATGTCATCAAAATTAACTTACAATTGTATATATTTAGGTTTGAATATACCTTTGGTATTTGAACTACGTACTTTCTTTCAAGTTGATACTTAAGAAATTTTGCTCCCAAGTTAATACATAAACTAAACACTTTCTCCCAATAGATGGTATATGAACTAAGTACATTCTCCCAAGTAGGTATAAAGAATTTTTACTCTCAAATTAGTACTCTTACTTTATTTTCATCTATTATTTTGGTAGTTTATGAACAATTTTAGTCCTCAAACCTTATACATTTTATCAATTTGGTTTTAAATTGAAACAATTCAATTAATTTAATCTTTTATATTAAAAAGAATCTATCAATTTTGTCATTTTTAAGGGGTGTCATTTTTTTAACGATGTTTAAGAAAGTTAATTATTTATAAAGGGTTTTGTTTTTTTATAAAAAAAAAAAAGGTGTCATTTATATATTTTTTAAATTTTCTATATACAAATTATATAGGAAAATAAAATTTTCAAAAAATATTTGGGGTGTCATCAGACACCCCAATCTTCTATATCCCTCTCCCCATGGCAGTTAGATAATTGTATTCTACCATACAGCAACAAGTTACTTTTAAATTTTTATTATACCAAGAAAATAATATAACATTTCTGAGGGAAGAACAAATAAATTATGAGAATAACAAAGAGTAAATAGATAGAATTTTTAAATATAAAAGGTAATTTTATTTATTCAAATTAGGACCAAATCGATAGAATGTATAAATTTTGACACCAATTTGTAGGAAGGTATCTAGATCAGGTATCTAGATAGTTCAAATACCATATATATATATATATATATATATATATATATATATATATATATTTAAGTCATCTACTTATTAATTACCCTGAAACTAATTGAAAGCCAACTCCAAACTACATGAGTGTTAATCAAACTATATTTTTGGCATTGCTTATGAAAAATGCTTTTAAAATGTGCCGTGGAAAGAGAAATTATATTATAGGTTCGTCACGTCACGTCATCTATGGTCCCAACTAATAAAAATCATTCATTTCAATGATTTTTTTTCATATCATCTTTTTATCAAGATTCACATTGTAAAAATGTTTTTTAAATTTAATTTACAGTAAATATCAGTGAAGATTCACTTGGTAAAAAGATAATATGAAAAAAATATTAAGATAAATGATTTTTATTGGTTGACACCATGAATGACAGTGGCGGAGCCACATACCCAGGAGGGGAGCATTCGCAACCCATTTGGGGGGGGGGGATTTTTAGTGTTAAATTTCTTCTCAAAATATTTAATTTAGTGTGCAGGGAAAATGAAAATTTGTATTTATTGAAAAAAAAAGAAAATGAAAATTTACATCCACATTTAAAAAAAAAATTATTTTAAACCCTACATTCTTAAATTTTAGTGTTATTTAAAATTTCTTCTAAAAATATTTTAAAAAATATTTAATTTAGTGTGTAGGGAAAATGAACATTAGCTACTAACAAGCGTCGTAATTGTCAAATAAATTATCCTTGATCTCAAATTAAATAGATAAATAATGTAGTAATAGAGAAGAAGGATCGATCCGCAAGGAATAAAGAACTTCTGATATCTTGAGGTTTTGATTCTGACTGAAGCGAGAAATAAAGTAAATGGAGGGGTTTCTGATCAAGAGAGTAGAAAATAAATGTAGAATAATAAAAGCGAAAATGACGAAAGTAAATTTTGAAAATAAAATCAATTAAATGGTATAGCGTCAGACTTCGCTTTGCCTCAATTTTCGACTGATCATCGAAGAATATTTTACTCTGATTACAGTCTACAAGGCCCAACCCTTGTAACTTACTTTTCTCGTCGGTAAACCAACAAACCAAAACTAATCTTCGGAATTCAGTCCTTATTTGGACTAACCACGACTATCGTCGCTAGCACCAATATAGTTTAAGTTTTAGAAAAGCTCAGCTCGAGTTATGTTGTCTCCATGAGAATCGAACTCGATCTCAATTTCCCTTAGCGAATACGTCGCTAAATGTGTTCATAGAAAGGCGAATATGCTACAAGCCGATCCTTCCTCCCAACTTTAAATCAGAACAACAATCAAACCAACAAGCTCTTTTTGAATTGAAGGTGTAAAGCTTTTTAAAGGAAATGCCGATTTCCAATCAAAGTTTGCAGAAAATTAAGAAAGATATCTGAAAAGAAATTAGGTGTTGTTCAATTCTCACAATCGAAATTGAGACATCTCTTTAAGCTTTCGGCCAATTGGAAAATTAGCTAAGCATGATAGAAATCATACTTAGCATGTTTTAAAGAAAAGTAAAATAAAAGCTTAAAACAAAGTGAAAAAAAGAAATTTTTATAAAAATGAAAACGCCAAGAACAAATAAAAGCTAAGTACCTCTTTTAAGCTTCACCCTAAGGGGTATTTATAGATTTAGAAAACCCTAAAAATATTTAAAATATCTAAGATAATCCTAAAAACATTCAAATAAAATAGAGAGATTAAATCCTATATAATAAAGTGATAATTTCAAACATTTAAATTCAAACTTAATTTAAAGAACCTAAGTGAATCTCGTATGTTCGTCCATTTAGATGATGCTGACTGGATCACCTTCTGGAAGTTGTTGCTAACTGGACTGCCAAAATCTGCCACGTCGGATATCATCATGCCCCAAGTTATGCCCATAGGTTCAGCCTTGATTTCAGAGAATAAAAAGAACTGCAGAACATGCTATTTTAATGTTGTTTTCTGGAAATTGAAGTCTTACGCAAAAACGAATAAAAGCAACCCAAATTAGCTGTAGAACTAATGTTTTGATATAATAATTGAAAAATGTTTTGGACAAAGTTAAAAAGAATTCAAACCCATTTCTAAGTCCAAACAACTTGAAACTGTGTTTATGGGATATTTCAAAAAGGTTTTAAGTGTTTTCAAAGCCAAATTTAGCAAAACCATCCAGGCGTTTCGTAACGCCCCTAGGTGTTTCGATACGGGTCTTTACAGTGGCAAAACGTTTCGATACATCATTGTCTGTTTCGAAACGGGCTTTAATTTGGGTGAGATTTTTGCATAGTGTTTCAATAATGCCACTGCCGTTTCGATACGCCTATGTGGCATGACCTCAACGGTCATAAACCCCCAACGGCTATTTCCCAACTACCTTTTAAATGCAGGGTGTTTCGATACAGGGACAAGCGTTTCGATACGACCGTTTCGATACGGCCAAGGGTGTTTCGAAACGGGTACTGCATCAGACTGCAACGACTCTTTCTATTTCAAGAGTGTTTCGAAACAGGGTCGGGCGTTTCAAAACAGAATGTTGTAGAACTGCATTTATAGTGGGAAATAAAGTCTCCAACGGCTCCAATTCAACCCCAACGACTAGTAAAAGCTACAAACTCAATTAGAAGTATAAAAGGGACCTCCAAGCATCAAGTAATGGTTAATGCTTCAATTGTAATACAACATATGATCAAAATGTGTCTTAGTGCCTAATTGTCAATTCCTTGTATAGAAAAACACTAGTGAGCCAAAATTATTATATTTGCTCAAGTGTTTTAGGATTGGGTGAGAGCTTAATTGTGCAAACAAATACGTATTAGAGGGATTTGAGTTTGCTTATTTTTATCTCTTTGTAAAGAGGGTTTGATCAAGGCTTTGGGTAGAAAGCTTGATCGGTTTGTAAGAGTTTCCTCCTAAGCCTAGAAAAGGGGACGAATCAATAGTGGATTGATTGGAAATCATTTAATGGGAAGCTAAGGTAGTGGATGTAGACCTTGGTTAGAAGGTTGAACCACTATAAATCATCTTGTCTTTATCTTTTTTAGCTTCCACGCCTCTATCACCCAATATTCCACTTCTCCACCACTTGACGAGCAAGTACGGTTGAAGGAATCGAGCACCTTAAAACCCAACATTAGTAATATCAAGGAACCAACAAGGGGCAATTAACGATAAAATAATATCAAAATAAAACACTCATCAGCTACAGATGAATGATGTGGCGAGACGAGGCTAAGATATAATTTCTCGTTGTGAATATGTGTTTTTGAAAAGTGTTAGTTTAAAATTTTAGGTGATTAGGAAAATACTTTTAAAAAGATAAAATGTATGTTTTAGACATGAGAAAAATTTCAATACACAGGCCGTGTAAACTAAAGTTTACACGAGCCTTTTAATTTTAGGGAATAGGGTTGTAGTTTAGAGTTTAAAGTTTAGGGAGTTTAGGTTTTAGGGTTTAGAATTTAATGTTAGAGTTTAGAATTTGGGGTTTAGGGTTTAAAGTTTAAGGTGTTAGGGTTAGGAATTTAAGATTTGTATTTTATAAGGTAAAAATGCAGGGTTATGTAAAATTTATTTTACACATACCGTGTATCAAAGTTTTACTCTTACGACATGCTCATCCTCTTGTATTTTGGTGGCAAAGGTAGATGTTCATCATCCATTGGGACATTCAAGCACTAGTAATGCATGTTGTATGTGTCGTCTTTGAAAAGACTAAGAAAATTTGTGAAATACAAAACATATTAATTTAAATTGTATTTAAACCCTTACGCGCTTAGGTACCTTCCATTCGAAAAAGTGTGCTATAAAAGCAGGATAAAAACTATAACCCCTATTAAAAAAATAAAAACTTATTAAATTAAATCACACAAAAATAAAAAGTATATATGCAAAATAAAAATTAAGAAATGAAAAAGAGAAATCTCCACAACAGTTCGTCTTGGACCAGATCTAAGACTACCCTCAACGGTTTGTGAAAGAAAATAAAGAAAAATACATAAAAATTATGATAAAGAATGAGTGGCATCTCGTTAACCAAATATAACGTCACTATCATAAAGAACCAAAAAAAATCTAGAAAGAGAATCAAACTAATTTCTACACGTGTTAAATAGTAGGCTCATAGATTAACAAGAAATCTAACTTTTACTCTCTCTATATATATATATGATTCGAGATTGTCCCTCCCATTTTAAGAAAAACAACGTATAAAGGAATTAAAATATCACAAGAGCCAAACCATCTCTGTCATAAATATTTGCTTGATTCTTTGAATCATGGAGAAATTCGGTGGATATTGTACTTGGAAAAAAAATTCAATCTATTGCACTTGTCTGATTATTTTCAAATTTATTGCATTTGCTTCGGTAACCTTGAATTCGGCCTGCAAGTAAACCGATTATGAACAATATTTTTAATTTTTTAAATTAAAAAATAAAAACCCCATGGAAAACACCCTGACTATAAACAGTTTTCCTATTTCTTCTTCAAATTTTGAATGTTGCACTGTTTAAAGTCGGCCTGTAAGTAATCCGACTTCAATTGTACTGTTAGGACATACAATTGAAGAAACAACAACGTGTGATAATTCACCAAGTTGAAGGCGCTTCACGGGACCATGCCTTTTGGCTAATTCCGCCAAGCAAGAGAAAAGTAAATGGTGCAGGTGGCCCAAAAATAATATTGGAACATAATAATAATCTGCATACAAGGACAACCATCTTAATATTTCAAGCATACATGTGATCAACCATATAAGCTGCTACATATCACAACTTCAGTTCAAACATTAAAACTCTGGGACTGGAAACATTAAGTTCCAGTCTATATTTTTATTGCAATCATTACAGGAAATAAAGTTGCACATATATCTTCTCATGGTGGTGGGCAATAAGGAGTGGGAATCAGGTGCAGAGGTCTTTTTCTCCCAGCCGTTATACCAAAGGCCTCAGTCATGTCCAAATCCTCATTTTTTATTCCATTAGGGACTTTCCAATCAAAATGGTACAGCAATTGTGCTAGGGAAAGCTCAACAACAGCCATACCATATGACATGCCAGGACACATCCTCCTTCCGGCACCAAACGGAATAAGTTCGAAGTTAGCCCCTTTATAGTCCACTGAACTATCAATGAATCTCTCCGGATTGAACCTCTCGGCTTCATTCCAGTAGTTCGAATCTCTTCCAATTGCCCATGCATTAACCAGGACTTTTGTTCTGGCTGGTATTTCATATCCATTAATCACACATCTTTCCATACTTTCTCTTGGAAGTAGCAAAGCTAAAGCAGGGTGTAATCTTAGAGTTTCCTTGATAACCAACTTCAAGTACTTCAATTCATGAAGCTTTGATTCATTGACGTCCCCTGTTCTATCGTAGACTCGCCTCACCTCCGCTTGTGCTTTTTCCAGGATTCTAGGATTTTTCATCATTTCCGACATTGCCCATTCAACTGTAGATGAAGAGGTCTCGGTTCCAGCTAAGAGTATGTCCTGAAAAGCAATTCTACTTGGTAAATTTATGGGATTATATATTAACATATATAAATTAGCAAGATATTATATATCAAACTACTAACCAAGATAACAGCTTTGATGTTGTCATTCCTTAAGGGAAATTCAAGGCCTCCGTGATCCTGAAGATTCAATAGAACATCAACTAGATCATCTGCTACATCAACACTGTCCTTCAAATTTGTATTGCTAGCTCTATGTTCTTCTATGATGCTTTCAAGCATCATGTCCACGTCGTGGTGCAGCCTTTCGAGCTTGGCTCTCGTCCCACTATTGTCCATATGGCGCAAAAGCAATATCTGAAAAATTATACATGATAATTTCTGCAGCAAGGAGATAGGGCCTGTTAGCAAAATTGATATCATGTGTTTTCATCACTTGTTTAGCAACCTCTGGAGAAGAAACAACAATGTTTGATAATTCACCAAGTTGAAGGTGCATTAGGGAACCATGCCTCTTGGCTAATTCCGTCAAGCGTCGATGAGGAAGAGAAGAAATTAAATGGTGCAAGTGGCCAATGATAGGTAGTTTCCATGGTGAAGGAGGTAGATTCTTGGGAGAGCCCCTCCTCCATAGCTTAAACACCATGAAAATGAACACAAGGAAGGTAAAGGACAAAGGGAGAAACTTGAACTGGTTATCCATGGTAGAACTAAGCATGGCTAGAGGAAAAGGTGCTGATGAAACTGCATTTCTTCTGAATTTATGCAGCACGAAAGATCTTGATTCCTGCCTGGCTGCTTGTCAACACTGATATTTGGCATTAATTTTTTCATCTAATTGTATACATTCTTTTAATGAACTTAATGGATGCTTTTAACCAGCGGCGGAGCTAGAAATATATTTAAGAGCTGTCATTTTTTTAATAATATTTAAGGAGGATTAATTATTTATAAAATGGTGTTATTTTATTCATAAAAGGGTACCACTTGTTCATATTTTTTTAGTTTTTTATATACAAATTGTATAAGAAAAGTAAATTTCCCAAAAATTTTAGGGTGTCATGAGACATCACAATTTAAAAGGTGGCTCCGCCCTTGCTTTTAATCAACATAATGGTCCAAAACCACTCTCCGTGTCAATTTGTGGTTCTTTGTGAGGTTGTTTCACTTTCTATATATTTTATTATTATCATACTTATATTACAAATAAGTACTTGAAGTATATCAATTTTTGCATTTAGGTATTTAAAAGTATTTTTTGATCAAAAATAAGTACGTAGTGTATACCTTTTTTTGTTAAATTAAGTACCTAAAGTATATTTTTTGGTCAAAATAGATACCTATAATATTTTTTGGTCAAAATAGGTGTTTAAAGTATTTTTTTATCTAGGTTCCTAAAAGTTGTCTTGTGACATTGATTAAAAATACATTAGGTGCCTATTTTAACAAAAAAAATACTTTAGTTACCTATTTTAACAAAAAAATATTTTAGGTGCCTACTTTGACAAAAAATACTTTAGGTACCTATTTTGACCAAAAAAATATACTTTAGATACTTGATTTAACCAAAAATATACTTTATGTACTTATTTTAACCAAAAAATATTTTAGAAACCTAAATGAAAAAGTTAGTATACTTTAAGTAGTTATTTGTGATATAAGCCTTATTATTACTACCTCAATTGTTAAAAAATAAAAATTTTATTAAAAAATTATTGAAATTGAGATTATTAACTTTGTTAAACAATAAATAGGGGTGGGAATCGGTCGGTTCAGGGACGGTTTTGCATTCTTTACTCTGTCCCCAACATTTGCGGGTACGATTTTGAGTAATTTCCGTTACATGTTTCGGTGAATTTTTTATTCTCATCCTCATACACATTGGATCCCCACGGTTTTCGTGGAATCTCCGTCCCCAACAGTTAAACAAAATTTACTATTTTACTAACCAAAATATATGATTGATTTACATGTCATATACTCAATACACTAAAACATATTGTTGAGTTGTGAGGAGCTCGATTCGTTCAACCGATGTTGCTCACCAAGTGGTGGAGAGGTGGATTTTTGGGTAGAATAGATGTGGAAGCTTAAATTTAGATAACACAATGATTTTAGAGTGGTTCAACCTTCTAACCAAAGGTCTACATCCACTACCTTAGCTCCCCACTAAAGATTTCCAATCAATCCACTATTGATTCGTCCCCTTTTTTAGGCTTCGGAGGAAACCCTTATACACGATCAAGCTTTCTACCCAAAGCCTTAAACAAAACCCTCTTTACAAAGAGAAACAATAAGCAAACTTAAATCTCTCTAATAGGTATTTGTTTGCACAATTTAGCACTCACCCAAAACCTAAAACACTTGAGCAAATTTGAAATTTTGGCTCACTAGTGTTTGTCTATACAATAAATGACAATTTAAGCTCTAAGACAATTCTTGATCATTTGTTGATTGACAATATGAGCATTAGCCTTTACTTGATGCTTGGAGGTCCCTTTTATACTCCTTGATGAGTTTATAGTCGTTGCTAGCCGTTGGGGTTGAATTGGAGCCGTTGAGGACTTTAATTCCCACCATAAATGCAGTTCTGCAGCTCATCGTTTCGAAACGCTCGAACTCGTTTCGAAACACCCTTTAAGTCGAAAGAGCCGTTGCAGTCTGACAAGGCACCCGTTTAGGAACGCCCCTGGCCGTTTCGGAACACGTATCGAAACGCTTTAGACTCGTATCGAAACGCCCTGTATTTAAATGTTAGTTGTGAAATAGCCGTTGGGGTTTATGACTGTTGTGGTCGAAGCCACGTAGGCGTATCGAAACAGCATAGTCCATTTCGAAACGCTGGGAAAATCCTCATCCAAGGAAAGCATGTTTCGATACCAGTATCGAAACGTTTTAGCTACTGGAATACACCGTATCGAAACGCCCTAAGGTGTTTCGAAACGCCTGTACGGTTTTGTGTGGTTTGGCCTTTGAAAACATGTAAAACCCTTTGAAAATGTCCCTAAACATAGTTTCAAGTTATTTGGACTTTGAAAATTGTTTTAAATACTTTTTAAATTAGTCCAAAACATTTTTTCAATTATTATATCAAAACATTAGTTCTACAATCTTCCCCTTTTTGATATAATAAAACTATCTTGAAAAATTGTTTGGGATTCTTCCCCTTTAACTTTAAACATGTGAATAAGAGATTAAAGATTTGAAATCAAATAAAGCTCCCCCTTATTCATTTGAAAATTCAATTTTTCAAACCATTTCTCCCCCTTTTTGTTATATCAAAAAGAATTTAAAACATTAAGTTCAAAATAAAAATAAAGGTAAAAATTGACAAAATAAGAATTTATATTTTAAAATGGCTCCTCCTTACACAAAGCATCAATAAAATGTTAGTCCAACATTTATGATCATCTAGTTGAATTAAATAAAAAAAATAAAACACATAAATGCAGAAACAACTAGATTTTTACCAACACTTGAACCCAAAGGGAGGATGTGAAGCCTTCCTTCTTCAAGTGTTCTTTCTTGTGTGCATGGAGCTCCCCCTCAATGTTTGACTTGTTGAACATCTCCATCACACCTAGCAAAAGACAATCAAGTAATTTTTTATATCCAAATTGCTTTGGATCCATGAACATTAGTAGCACAAATTTTAGTCCCCTTTGGAATCTATTTTTCAATGTCATCCTTTTTAGTTGAAGTGGTTAGTCCTTTTGGGACCCAAACACTTCTTAAACATTTTCCTTTTACAAATATAGGGGCACTAGATTGTCTTACATAGAAATTTGATTTTCCAAAATTGTTTTTCTTTTCTAGCTCTTTGGAAATCAAATCTTTTTCTTCTTGAACTTTTTGAAGAAAATTTTGTAAATCAAAACATTTTAATTCAAACTCTTCGAGTTTTGCTTCAAGTTCAAGTTTGGTTTTAGAAATCAAATCATTTTGAATTTTTAACTTTGAAATCAATTTATTGTTTTTCAAAATGTGATTTTTAAAGTCTAAAACCAAATCATCGTAGGCATCTTGTAATTCATCAAAAGAGTAAGAACATGAAGTAGATGAATTAGAAGTTACCCTTGAATCTTCTTCGATGGCCATAATACAAAGGTTGGCTTGTTCATCGTCGGTGGAGTCCTCATCACTCCAAGTAGCCACGTGTGCCTTTTTCTTATGGCTTGAAGTGCTTGCCCTCTCCTTTTTCATGGATTCTCTTTCAAGCTCTCTCAATGTTTTCTTCATGAACGGGGCACACTTCTTGAAGAGATGAACAATCTCTTCTTCTTCATCCTCCTCTTCACTTGACTAGACATGATGGCAAGTGGAGGATTTGAGAGCCATGGCACTTGCGTTGATGCCTAGCCCTTTGGCTTTCTTCTCTCCCATAGCTCTAATTTCTTCTCTCTTCTTCTCATCTTCTTTGTTCTTCTTCATGATTTGATAAGTAAGGAGTGACCCCATGAGTTCATCAAGCTTCAAATTCTTTGCTTCGATATGGCGGTCCTCTTTGAGTCCCAAGACTCGGGAAGTGAGTAGATGAGCTTTCGAACAAGCTTTTCCTCCGGGATGGCTTCTCCATAGCCTTTGAGACCATTGGTGATGGTGGAGAACCTATCAAACATCTTCTCGATGTTCTCTTCCGGATCCATTTTGAAGTTCTCGTACTCTAAGGTTAGGAGCCCAATCTTGGTCTCCTTGACTTCATCGGTCCCCTTGTATGTGACTTCAAGCTTGTCCCATACCTCCTTGGCACTCTCACAAGAAGACATCTTCTCATAGATGGTTGGGCCAAAAGCACAAAACAAGATGTGCAAGGCTTTGCAATTAAGCTACATCTTCTTGCGATCGTCGGCACTTCATTCCGCTTTGCTTCGTTGAGGCACGAACGGACCATCTTCAACTATGTCCTAAAACACTTGAGCAAATTTGACAATTTTGACTCACTAGTGTTTGTCTATACAATAAATGACAATTTAAGCTCTAAGACAATTCTTGATCATTTGTTGATTGACAATATGAGCATTAGCCTTTACTTGATGCTTGGAGGTCTCTTTTATACTCCTTGATGAGTTTATAGCCGTTGCTAGCCGTTGGGGTTGAATTGGAGCCGTTGAGAACTTTAATTCCCACCATAAATGCAGTTCTGCAGCTCACCGTTTCGAAATACTCGAAACCGTTTCGAAACACCCTTTAACTAGAAAGAGTCGTTGCAGTCTAACAAGACACCCGTTTCGGAACGCCCCTGGCCGTTTCGGAACACGTATCGAAACGCTTTAGACCCGTATCGAGACGCCCTGCATTTAAATGTTAGTTGGGAAATAGCCATTGGGGTTTATGACCGTTGTGGTCGAAGCCACGTAGGCGTATCGAAACGGCATAGCCTGTTTCAAAACGTTGGGCAAAATCCTCATCCAGGGAAAGCCCGTTTCGATACCAGTATCGAAACGTTTTAGCTACTGGAATACACCGTATCGAAATGCCCTAAGGTGTTTCGAAACGCCTGGACGGTTTCGTGTGGTTTGGCCTTTGAAAACATGTAAAACCTTTTGAAAATGTCCCTAAACTTAGTTTCAAAGTTATTTGGACTTTGGAAATTGTTTTAAATACTTTTAAATCAGTCCAAAACATTTTTTCTATTATTATATCAAAACATTAGTTCTACACATATTGTTGAAGGGAGACAATGTTTTTGTGTAAAATGAACAACAGAAATAGAGAGATAAATATATTATATAATTAACAAAAAATGGTAAATTACTAGAGGTCACCCAAACTTAATAAGGTTTAAACAAAAGTCACAAATATTTTGATTGTAACCCCCTCGTCCCGGTCTGGTCGGATGACCGGTCCGAGTGGGCCACACGGGGAAAACCGAAGCGAAACCCAAAGGGTTCCCCCTCGGTTAGCAACCCTATATTTTTTTCATTTTAATCTTGTCACATTCGAACCCCAAACCACATTCAAATAGCCCAATTTTCATCTTGACTAAAGGCATCTTAATACTTATGGGTTTTTCTCTTTAAAAAGGCCAACAAGGATCAAACAGTGCCTTTTTAAGCAAAGGTTTCGAAACCTCCCCAAAAGGTTTCGAAACTTAGAGTGGCAGTAAGGTCTGGAACCCAGATTTCTGCAAAGGTTTCGAAACCTTACCCATGGTTTCGAAACCCTCTTCCATGGTTTCGAAACCTTCCTCAAAGGTTTCGAAACTTAGGCCGGCGGTGAGGTCTGAAATCCCAGATGTTGCAAAGGTTTCGAAACCTTCCTCAAAGGTTTCGAAACTTAGGCTGGCAGTAAGGTCTGGAATCCCAGATTTCTGCAAAGGTTTCAAAACCTTCCCCATGGTTTCGAAACCATTGTGCAGGGGAGCACTTACTGCTCAACTCTAAAGACTTCCTAGGGAAAGGAACACTAAGATCATACATAGGCATACATAAGAGCTTAAAAAGGACCAAATGCATGAATTAACACTCATAAGACTTGCACATACTAACATTTAAGCAATCATACATGAGCCATAGGTAGCAATCAACATGAGTCAAGGCATTCGAACATGACATTCCAACAAAAGAGCAAAATTCAGCATTTAAGGTCATACATGAAAGCTCAAAGGGCCCAAATAGCACAATTCAACACAAGAGGTTTGCACTCATACACAAGGCAACCTAAGCATCTAAAGCATGCCATCACACACCAACAATCATCATAGTATTACATGCTTTACAATCCAAAACATCAATATATCAATGAGTCATATAAAGCTCATACAAAAACCCTTGCCACATTGCTAGCTAATACAAAAATTGATAACCGTACTTGAGCCACAAACTTGGAAAGCCCTTCTTGCCTTGCCTCGAGCTAACACCACGCTAATGATCTGCATTGTTGAACATTGAGAGCGTAAGCTAATAGCTTAGTGAGTGTGCTCTAAAACGAAAAACATCAACAATGCAGGGTTCAAGCATGTAAATCCTAATCTCACATACAACCTACAATTGCATATAATTGAGTAGACCTAGCTAGTCCTTCAAGTGGCATATATGGTTTCTCGATCCTACCAAGCTCAAATATCAATATCAACATCATATAGCAACACCATATATCACCAACATATATCATCATCACATATCACAATGTATGAACAAGTTAATTGGCCACTTTAATTACCCCGATTGTGCGGATTTAAACCTCAACAACACTTTACCTCGGTGGGATTACACTCATCACCGAACCTTGCATGTGCGGGATTCCACTCATCGCCACATGCCCTACGGATGAGATTCCACTCATCATCCCGTAGAAAAGTATAAAAAGCTTCCGGTGGAATGTTACATCACCGTACTCCTCCTTGATGACTTAACGCCATCAAGGCCACGTACGTTTTGACTCAATTTGTGTGCACACTATCCTAATGATCGATCATTTACAATCGGTAATTATTTTAGTGCCAATTATCATAACCACATTATATATATATATCATCAACCACCATTCATGCTCAATCTCATAAATGCATATCAAGATAAACTTACACCAATCAACCACAATCACAATAGCATAGTTAAGCAAGCATAAATGCATTCATGGATATCAATGGTTAAATCAACAACTTGAACTAACTATAAGTGGCCTACCAAGCACACTTCACACACTCCCACTACACATACTCGAACCAAACTTAAAACAAGTTGAAACCACTCATCGCCCTTCCTTAGCAAATCGAAACAATCCTCCTACGAACCCGGATTCGGTCCCAAAGCTTCTCCGACGGTCCCTCTTGCTTCTAGCCAACCAAAAACACAACCGATAACCAAAATCAATGCTAATATTCAATAATCACATAACCTTGAATTCAAACCAACTCCCTCCAAAATTTCCAACCAAATTAAACCCCCAAGTGTCTCTAATTCGTACTCCAACAAACCTTGGCTGAAACACCCATTTCTAAACACCCAAATGACCTCCAAAACATCCCAAATCTCCCTCCTAACATAACCTAACCATCATCCCTTTGTTTTCAACCTAAAACCCACAAAAAATGGTGTTTTTGACAACTCTAAAATGGGTATAAGAGCTCACTTCGGATTTTTACCAAAATTCAACCAAATTAACATATGTTGTGTATTTTAACATGATTAAACAAAGCCCCAACTTAATTTATCAAAACAAAATAGAAAACCCCTTAAAAACCCAAACATTGATATAAACCCTAATTTTCAAATCTCTATAACTTTGAAATCTAAGACTATAGATAGATAGAGGATAAAGAGGAGGTTAAGAAAACATAATTACCTTGAAAAACACCTTGGATTTGAAGGAGATATTAAATAGAATAGTAATAAGGTTTGAGAGGTTTTGGGGTGGGGTTTTAGGGCATTCACGTTGGATGTGGGGGAGGGGAAAGGAAGATGACAACTTTTCCATAAAGTGGTCTAGCTTTTTGAAAGTTTTGGGTAAAATCGCATTATAGGTCCCTCCCTTTTTATTAAAGCTCAATTACACCACATTTTAGGTTGAATTGTTTTAATTAAATTTTATTTGACTCGAACTATAAACTCGGTTAACTCCTAGGCCCAAAACACGGGTGTTACATTGATAATAAGATAGGTAGGTACCTACCTATACATGTAAATTAGAGTTAATTTTATATATTTTAAAAATATTGTAAAATATCAGGGTTCTTTGTGGATATTGGGGATCACACAGTTATTTATACAGTTACAGTTCGGTTATCCCCACGGTTCGAATATAGTAATTCACGTCCCTATCCCTATTTGAGCTTAAGTGATAAAATTTTTCTCGTCCCCATCCTCGTCCCTGTGGGTGAAAATTTCAGCTATTCTCCATTCTCACTGGTTCGGATCTTACAGTTTTCATATATACCCCACCTAATTTCCACCCCTAACAATAAATGTTATCTCCTAGAAATAGACTTTATTTTTTTCTTTTACCGGCATATGGACTAAATTGATTCATTTAACAGAAAATTAGTAATATTATTTTGATCGAAACCAAGATATTCTTTGTTAGTAGAAGTGACTGATTTTTCACTCATCATAATGGTTCTCTAAAATGATAAATGATATTGACTTCGAAATGTACTCTCTTTCCATAATTTTTTAAATTTTATAAACATGCCTAAAGTAGCAAAAGTTAATTTTTAGTGAAAATTTGAAGGAAAAGAATAAGACTTCAATAGTACGATACAAAGATTTTAAAAATAAAAAACAAAGCTAAATTTATAAAAAGAAAATAAATTATGTGTTAATTATTTGACTAATTAGTTTAGATTAAGTAACATAGAGATCAATTTAAAAAAATTCAAAAAAATATCAACCATATATATTCAAACTCAAGTAACTTTTGAAAACGACATTATCCTAACTATCAACCATACATATACAAACTTAAGTATTCGAATCGTCGGGTAGTATTATTTTCGGCCCATGTTCTGACTCGATTATTATGGGTACTCGTTACCGTTAGTCAAGTAGTCGAAAATTGCGATTACCCGGAAAATCGAGTATTTGGGTAACCGGAAATTTAAAAAATATATATTTATTAAATATAAATTATTTTATTGATTTAATATAAAAATATATATTTATTAGTTTAAAATAAAAATATGTATTTATTAAATATAAAAATATAAAAAAATTAATGTTTTATTAGTTTAATATATATATATTGAATATAAAAATTATTAATTTTAAATATATCCGGTACCCGAAAATTCATAATATTTTGACCCGAGCCTAACTCGGGAAATGGCGGGCCGGTTACCCGACCCGAACAAAATTATTTTTTGAGAAATACTCGGTTATTTGTGTTCGGGTAGTCAAATAATTCGAGTTGAGTATTTTTTTAATGAGGCACATGGCAATTTTTCCCTTTTTTCATCGGAAAAAGACAATTAGTCTCCAAAATGTTTCAATAGGGAATTGGTTGTTGTGGCTCGAGTTTGTTAGTGTTAGTTTTAGAGTAATCTAAGTGTAGGTTGTATAAGGTGTGTTTTCTTCCAATTTATGTATTATTTATATATGTCACACTTTTTTTTCATTTAAGTTTAGAATTTTTTTTAACGAAATGCATACCTAAGTCAGTCTAATTCTAATAAAATTTAAACTCTACTCTTTCGAAAGAAAAAAACTTTTGAAAAAAAGGATTAAGATTGGTCACTGCCATTCAAATTATTAAAGTGGATTGTTGCAGTCCACTTGATTCAAATGTGGTCCAAACCCACCCTCCGTTTCGATATGTGGTCCTTTCATTGCTTGTTTCACTTTCTATATTATTATTAGGGAAAACTACTCAAATAGTACTCCAGCTATTGCCGAAATATTATTTTAGTACATCGGCTATTTTTTGGCAAAATAATACCTAACGTTATGTTTCACTTTTATTTTGGTACTCCACTATTAAAAAGCTAACTGCATGCTGAATAGAAGAGGGAAAATCACTTGTGGCAGGCTGTCATGTTATTTTCTCAACTAAAATCATAAAAAAAAGCACATGTGGCATGCTGACTAGGAGAGAGAAAATGATGTGGCATGCTGCCACGTGTGATTTTTCTCTATCCTAGTCAGCATGTTAATTTTTAACAACGGGGTACCATTTTAAAAACGAAACATAACGTTAGGTATCATTTTGCCAAAAAAAATAGCTGAGGTACTAAAATGTTATTTCAGCAATAGTTGGGGTACTATTTGGATAATTTTCCCTTATTATTATTACTATTAGAATAAAAATTTTATTAAAAACTTATTGAGTATTAGTTCTATTGAGATTAAAATCCTAATATGAAAATCCCCGATCCTTAAAAGCCCCAGCATTTTGGAAATTTTAAGTTTCTAAAGCCCTATTCTTGAATGAGTAAATTATTAATCTTTCAAAACATTAAGGACCATTTCTGAAATTTTCCTATTCTTCATTTCTAAGCCAAAAGTCTGGTTATTGAACAAAAATTCGGCAAAGATATGTGCTGGATTTTGAACCCACGTCCCCTATGCCCAACTAGGGATGGCAATCAGGTGGAGAATAATTAAAAATTATATGAAACTGAACCGATCGGTATGAAGAATAATTAAAATCTTCATCCACAGGGATAGGGATAACGACGAGAAAAATTTTATCACCAAATCTCAAATGAAAATGGGGACGGGGATTGATATATCCGAACTGTGGGAATAACCGAACTGTACCCATATAAATTATTGTGGGGATCCAAAAAATATCCGCAGAGAACCTGTAGAACTAATGTTTTGATATAATAATTGAAAAATGTTTTAGACTGATTTAAAAAGTATTTAAAACATTTCTAAAGTCCAAACAACTTGAAATTATGTTTAGGGAAGTTTTTAAAAGGGTTTTTCATGTTTTTCAAAGCCAATCTTCACAAAATTGTCCAGGTGTTTCGAAACACCTTAGGGCGTTTCGAAATAGGGGATTCCAGTAGCAAAAACGTTTCGAAACTTGTTTCGAAACGGGCTTTCCATGGACAGGATTTTTTCCCAGCGTTTCGAAACGGGTTATGCCGTTTCGATACGCCTACGTGGCATTCACCACAATGGTCATAAACTCTAACGGCTCTTTTCCAACCAACTTTCAAATGCAGGCGTTTCGATACGGGCCTATAGCGTTTCGATACGGGTTTCGAAACGACAAGAGGGTGTTCCGAAACGGGTACCCTGACAGACTGCAACGGCTCTTTCTACATTGAGAGTGTTTCGAAACGGCTTCGAGCGTTTCGAAACGGGGAGCTGCAGAACTGCATTTATGGTGGGAATTAAAGTCCTCAACGGCTCCAATATGATCCCAACGACTACAAACTCATTTGGGAGTATAAAAGGGACCCTCGAGCATCAAGAGAAGGCTAATGCTCATATTGTCAAACATCAAATGATCAAAGATTGTCTTAGAGCTTAAATTGTTATTTATTGTATAGACAAACACTAGTGAGCTAAAATTGTCAAATTTGCTCAAGTGTTTTAAGTTTTGGGTGAGTGCTTAATTGTGCAAACAAACACCTATTAGAGGGTTTTAAGTTTGCTTATATTGTCTCTTTATAAAGAGGGTTTCAATCAAGGCTTTGGGTAGAAAGCTTGATTGATTGTAAGGGTTTCCTCCTAATCCTAGAAAAGGGGACGAATCAATAGTGGATTGATTGAGAAATCCTTAGTGGGGAGCTAAGGTAGTGGATGTAGACCTTGGTTAGAAGGTTGAACCACTATAAATCATTGTGTCACATTTCAATTTAGCTTCCACAACCTTTCCACCCAAAAATCCACCCCTCCACCACTTGGTGAGCAACATCGGTTGAACGAATCGAGACCCACACAACTCAACAGAACCCCCAATATTTTACAAAATTGGATGGTCATAAGGGTAATTTACCCATTTTTTAACAAAAATCTAATCTCCTATGATCTGAGTATGGTGGGCTGGAGTAAGACCGAAAATTCTCCGTAAGTTTCATAAAAATAATTAGAAAGTGGTTTTTACATTGTTGTAAACTTGATTTAATCTAATTTTGTTTAAAATACACGGTGATTGATTTCGATATATATTTTAAAAAATATAATATTTAAATGTTGAAAGGTGATAAAAATTTTGCAACGGAATTCTTATAAAATAGCTTCAGTAATGACTTTGAAAATCACCAAAAATTATACAAGATAAATTAGGAAGTGAGCCTTATATGTCTATAATCATATGAAAGTGTAGATTCGTTTAAAACAAACGGTTCTTGATTTCAAGTTATATATTAGGAGTTATTATTTTTTGAGTGAGCAAAGGTTAGAAGAAAATACGATTTCCAAAAACAACAATGGCAGTGACTTCAAAATTTTACCATAAATCGTACGAGTAAAATTAGATGAGGTAATTTATATGGTTGGAAAGGTTATTGAATCTAGTTCTGTTTAGAACAAACAGATCGTGATTTGAAACAGTAGATTATTTGTTATATATTTTCTTTTAAAGGTAGTACAAATTATCATATTTCAATAGTTAATATTTTAGTCATATTTTATAATTTTGAAATAATTTGTTTGTTGTTGGTAAAACTTAATTTATCATTTATGTTTATAATTTTGGAGATTTAATGTTTAGTATTTGTTTTAATGTGTTAAATTTTGTTTATTTTTTTAGGTACGAAAATTAATTGAAAATTGCAGGGATCCGTAAAGGATGAGTATAGGGACAAAAAAAATTCTCAAAATGTTTAATGAAATTTCCCAAAATTGAACCATAAGTGTTAGAGACTGCATAAAAAATACAAAATTATTTACAACCCACCCTATTGCCACCCCTATGCCCAACACACAAGTCAAAACAATTAGAAACAACCCTTAAGCTTTGTAATAAAAATTCGACTCGAATTCATTTTGAACCATGTTTCTGTTGGGTTTATATCATTGATATTAAACTCACTTTTACCTCTGGTGACTTTATATCTCAATTAGTTGAAAACTCTAAAAAAAATTCATTGAATTGCTATACCTATAAAATTTTGGTTTCAAATTTTCGAAACGTATTATATTTTTCAAGAATTAAAAAACTTAATTTGTATTAATATAAAAATAAATTATAATAAATTAGTTTTTTATTAAAATCTTATTTTTCTTTTATTATTATAACATTCTCTCATTTGTTGTTTATCGAAGATTGTTGAAAAAATTAAAAAAAGTCTCACGCTTGAATATTGACTTCATCTCTAACTTGATCATGACATGTTAATTTATTTATCTCATCAAACTTTACGTCTTTTTTTTAATTTCTATGTTTATATTAAGCTCTAATAGTATTAGATTTTACATATATTAAAAAAATAAAAAATTTAGCGAGCTTAACGAGCAACGAGTTGAGTTGAACAATGAAATTTTTTAACGAGCAACGAGTTGAGCAAATTTTATCGAGCTTAACGAGCAACTAGTCGAGTCGAGCAACAAAATTTTTTAACGAGCACGAGTCAAGCACTACTCAACTGGCGATTGACTCGCTCGATAAGCACCCCTACCGAGGATATTCTTTTTTGTCTTCCGATCATCAAGTGCCACCTACGATCTTGTCGTTCGCCATTCTCGAACATCGAAGAACATCATTCGGTTCCACCCCTATGCTTGCGCGACCGCTCGCTTCTTCCACCATTCTTGGCATCGGTAAGCCACAAAACCCTCCGTAATTCGTATTAATCTTGTGTTTTGGTCGCCGCCTTTGATTCGTACTCTACACACGCCGTCCTTGTGCCTCCCGCAGCCGCGTTGCCAATAGGATGTAAATGAATAGATAGATCTAACCAAACTTGATATCTGCTCTTCTCGAACTGATCGGAATGATTGTACATGTTTCATGCTTAACAGCTCCAATGTGCAAACTTTTCGAAGCTGCCTCCAGTAACTTCCATATGGAGCAAAAGCAACATCTGAAAAATTATAAGTCCTGATTTCTGCAGAAAGGAGATAGGGTCTGGTAGCAAAATTGATATCATGTGATTTCATCACTTGTTTAGCAGCCTCTGGAGAAGAAACAACAATGTGTGATAATTCACCAAGTTGAAGGTGCATCAGGGAAGCATGTGTCTTGGCTAATTCCGTCAAGCGTCGATGAGGGAGAGAAGAAATTAAACGGTGCAAGTGGCCAATAATAGGTAGTTTCCATGGTGCAGGAGGTAGATTCTTGGGAGACCCTGATTTCGGATCTCATCCATAGCTTAAACACCATGAAAATGAACACAAGGAAGGTAAAGGAGAATGGGAGCAACTTGAACTGGTTATCCATGGTAGAACTAAGCATGGCTAGAGGAACATGTGTTAAGAAATATCCAACAAGACACTAAAATATGATCTTGGGAAAATACAGATCTCTTTCAATGAAATGCGAGATCTGTTTAAAAAAGGAGAGAAACATTTCACACAGAACAAACTGAGAAGACAATATTCAACCTCTAAAATTGAAGAAAACTCATATTCGAGTAAAAAATTTCGATGTGAGGCATCGAATAATGAATTTCATCTGTAATAATAGCAAAGAAGGAAGACATGTGATCAACCTTATCAACTCTTATATATCATAACTTGATTTGGAAAGATTCAGCTCAAACATCAAAGCTCTGGGACTGTAAACTAATAGTCAAAACTCAAAACTCAACAGCTCAGAATTAAGCTCTTTCCGAGTGCAATCCTTGCAGGAACTAAATATATCTGACTTCCATAGCTTACATATTTTACCTCTATCAACCCTAATCTTATTGCCTCCGGACTCCTGCAATAACTGAAAAAAAGTACTACTGCAATGCACTCTGGCAATAATTGGAAATCATAATTCCCACAAGAGCATATATTATTATATCTTATATATAACAAAGCGGCCTGTATAAATAACATAATAAAGCCGACTTAGCATATATGCTATCAACTAGAAACTCTACCGTTTGCCAAGAGGACAACTTCAATTCTAAGGCTCCAAAGTCGAATCCAAAGCAAGGGAGGTTAAACTTCAAAAAGGAAACTAATTGTCCCTCTAAATAACATAATCAGACCACTCAGTAATGTGTGAAGTATGATCCATGGTGAAACTAGGAATCTTGTCAAGCTTTATAGGGTTCTCCCTCCCTCCTAACAATCTAGCAGGATTCCCCACCGCAGTAGTCCTCGGAGGCACCTCCCTTAACACCACAGAGCCAGCACCAATCTTAGCTCCATCACCAATCTTAATATTCCCTAAAATGCAAGTACCGGCACCGATCAAAACACCGTCTCCGATCTTCGGATGCCTATCACCAGAAGCCTTACCAGTTCCTCCTAATGTTACATTATGTAAAATCGACACATTGTTTCCAATCACAGCTGTCTCTCCAACAACGACACCGGTAGCATGATCAAACAATATGCCACTCCCAATCTTAGCTCCGGGATGAATATCCACATCGAAAACCTCAGACGCCCTATTTTGTATCATCAAGGCCAAAACTTCCCTCCCTTGAGACCATAAATTATGTGCTACCCTGTGTGCTTGACATGCTAGGAACCCTTTATAGTTCAAAAAGCAATGCACATAACTAATACAGGCAGGGTCTCTTTGTTTAGCAGCTTTCAAATCTTCCTTTACAGCTTCTATAATTCCTTGATCTTCCACGAGCACAGCCATGAAAACATCATATAAAGTACTACTAGGAAGACTTGAATTGCATAATTTGATTGACAAATGATTGGCTAAAGCACTCTCTAATGAATTGTGAGACAAGATTGAGGTGTAATAATAATTTGACAAGATGGGTTCTTGCACAACATCTAACCTTGCTTCTTCTTTCATTTTCGGCCATAAAGCAGCAACCTTTTCGTCTGTTTCCCCTTCTTCAAAAGGAAAATCAACAGATTCTCTTGTGGGGGCAGTTTTCGTGTGGTTTTTATTAAAGGGTTCGCTGGAAACATGATTTGGAAAAGGGGGTCTGCGGAGATTTCCATACCTGAAATGATTTTCATCAGGTGGAGACAGGTTTGGACGCTGGGAAAGTTGGGAAGGATCGGTTGTTCTGGAGGTATCAATACAAGCAGCCATGGATTTGTGAAGGTTGTGACAATATCTGGTTGGTGAGAAAACTGAAGGAGAAGAGAAAGTAGGAGAATGGGTATATAAAAGGAGGGTTATAGGTCCAGGTGTCCCCAGAACTTTCATGGAAACTGGGATTTCCTGGGAAATTTGGTGTTTGGGTTGTTAACGATTTATAGGAGAAAGAGTGAAAGAGGTTAAAGAAAAATTATTAAAAAAAAATTCTGGTTGCAACGGGAACTTTGGCCTTTGGTGCTCATAGTTTTATAAGAACTTGTGGGCGCGGTGGTTCGATGCGTTTCTATTATTATGGATTTCAAGGGAATGTTTAAATTTTATATACACAAGATTTCGAATTCGACATTTACTTAAACGATATTAAGTTGTATATTATTAGTTTTTTTTAATATGCTACTTTGATGCAAGGTATACATCTTTTCGACTTTTTTAATTTTTTAAGAAGACACGCAACGCATGACAATATTGATGTTCGAACCCGAGTCACCAAGTTGCATATTATTAATTTTTTAAAACAAAATTATAATAGTGATACAGATATTTTAAAATTAAATTAAATTTATAAAGATAAATTATATTTTAATTTTTTTACAATTATTAGTATATGGTCTATTAGCCAATTAATTCGATTCAGATATTATGAAAGTTAACTTATAAAATTTTTAAAAAATCAAATATATATACACTCCAGCAACAATCTAGAAAAGTTGAAGGAAAAAAAAAACAAGATTGGTTATTGCCATCCAAATTGGATGCTAGAATAGTGGGTATGAAAAAGATGGTGGTTGGACTGTTGATGTCCACTTGATTCAAATGTGGTTTAGCATTGCCTTTGTGTCAATCTGTTCTTTACTTGTTTCACTTTCTATTTCTTTTATTATTATTATTACCAATTCAATTATTAGAAAAATATTTTTTATTAATAGAATATTAATTACGTTAACCAACAAATGTTGGGTGCATTAGTAAGGTACATTACAAGTCTAATAAGATACTGTTAGTCCAAACTTCAAATTTTAAAGATGATACTGTTTGGAGGGACAATTCACATCTTGAACATAAACTGTAAGACGAATATACATATTACTAAGAATGTTAGTTACGTTGACATTATTATTATCGTAAAAATTTGAAGGAGGTGAGAATGGATGTGTTTCACATAATACATTCACTTTAAAAATTTAAGGATTCGTAAACAATTTAAAATTTGAGATCATTGTCTACTAATAAATTTATTATTTAATTGATATAAAATAATTAATGGATTATTTAATTCTCACTTACGTCGGCAATGACGCATCTCCTAAAGAAGAAATACTTGTGGAATTATGATTCTTATGGTAACTGAAAAGTGGGATTTTAGTAGGAAAAAAATAAAAGGAAAATGAGAATTGAGTTTGGTCACCGTGACTTCCACGCATGTTTGTTTTAATCATTCAAACAATAATCATTGACCTTCTTATGTAACTCATTACGTTACGTGTTCCATGTTTGAAATTAAGAGAGGCCCGCCCCACGGTGCATGTTGTCCTAGTTGCTACTAATTGTACGATATTATTCCGTCACGTCATTTATGACTCTATCAATCAAAATAATATATTTTTTTAGATAATAATTTGATAAATTGACGGTAAAAATTAAACGTTTTTACAATCGCTTTAATTTTAGAGTTTTAGAGACTTAATTTAAGGGGTTAGGTGCATGGGTTTATAGTTTAGGGTTTAGGGTTAAAATTTAAGGTTTATAGGTTAAAACCAAAATCATCAACATATTTCCCTAAAACCTAAACTCCAACCTCTAAACCTTAAATAATAACCATAACCCTTAAATTCTAACAATTACCCCTAAATTCTAAACCCCTACACCTAAACCCCAAAACTCTACACCATAATCTAAATCCCTAAATTGTAACCCCCTAGACCCGCCTATGTGTTACAACGGATCCTAGGAAATCACATTAAGGTCACAAGAGCAACCCATGGTAAAAATACACATAAAACATCTTTTTTTGCTTAAAACACTTATTAAACTGTAAAATCAACTTATGTTTAAAATACTATTTCAGGAAGTCATTTAAACACATAACAAAAATTTCAGAAAGTGTTTTACAAAAACTATCATAAAACAATATAAGACATACATGCCCACTAAATATACAACACCGTACTCCAAAAGCAATGCCGAGAGAACTTCGAACACTGATGTCAAACATTATATCGTGATATATTCTTTTAACTTGCGATGGTAAAAACAACGTGAGCTTGGAGAAGCTCAATAATACAGAACTACCAAAAGATGCTATAAGCTCATGCAGATATATCGTAGGCATAACCTTTTCATGATGTTCCAAGTAGTAATAGTCTTCATTTCCTTTCTGCTATTTCAGGGTAACGTTATACTTGAGAATAACGATATTTCTTCTTTATTCAATCATCGAGTAACAAACGAAAATTATACAAGCTAATAGATTACGAAGATGAAAACAAAGAGTTTAGTGTCTAGTGTGTTCCAATAAGTGCAGATCAAACAGGCATAAATGCATACCAATCAAATGTTCAAGTACATACAAGGGTTTACTAGTAACTACCCTCCAACCTTACTCCAAAATATGCAGTCCCCCAGAACTGCATCCATAAGGACTTACCCTAGGTCCGATAGGCATAGGTGCCACCTAAGGGGCTGCCTTAGGTCCATAATGATTTACCCATGCTAAAGCATCAGAACCTACCCAAAGGGAGACCTTGAGTCCATAAGGATTTACCAGCTTGAACAGGGTTGTACCAACAGAGACTTCATAACATAAACCAACAGTAAACCCCAGATAACAATTGGTATTCAGATTTCATACATGAGTAACATAATACATATGGCGGACATATTCCATTCGAGGCATCAAAAACAGAAGTTCATGCTCTTTAGACACATATATGGCATACCATTGAGTAGACGATATCATCATTCATCATGCAGACAGAGTGTGCCATCCTAGGTCAAGCTAACAGATTATACTATTACTTACATCAGGCAGACAGACAATATTATCACAAATCAAATAACCACATAGCACAATCATATACCAAGTATACAGATCGAGCGGACTTACAATGGGTAGGCAGAAAATGTTATCATATGTCCAGTTCATCATTTTATCAAGCATATCATCGTTCATAATTAAGTCATTAGATTGTTTACTAACATCTAATAATCATAATACACATTCAACTGAATGTAGCACACATGGAACTCACTAGATGGAACGGTTTATTTCTTGGAGATACTTGGCATTTACAAGGTCCCTATTAAAAAGGAACACATTAATCTTTTGACAATTTGAACGAATTTCATAAACGAGGTCCCTATTAAAAGGGGGTTCGTACTAACAGTTCAAACCAGATATTCAGGAGTTGATACATCAAGATCTTTGAGAGTTAAGATATATCATGAGTAATTTAGTCATTTAAGCCTACAAGGGCATTATGGTCATTTTATCATACATGGGCGTTTTGGTAATTTATATTAACGAGGCATAAACGGTCGCTCAGGAAAATTTTATTCGCTCATCAGGTTCCCAGCCAAGCATTCAGAGATTTCTATGTCAAGATCTTTCACGATATCGGATACATTCAGGGCTATTTTGATTACTTTAGCCAACGAGGGCATTTTGGTCATTTAACTATCAGGGGTGATTTTGTAATTTAGCCCAATAATGATAAAATGATTATTTACAATATTTAAGATTTTCAGAAGTTTTTTGAGCCTCCAAACCATTCAAACTAACATATCCCAACCTTGCAATACTAACTAACCCTTTTAATGCATCCAATTTTATCATATATCTGAACGGTTGCTTTCATATTTCACCACAGGACTTGTCACGGGATAGTCGAACTTATATTCTGTGCGGAACAACTTCTAACCTTATATTAATATCATGAGTGATTGACGTACGTGAGTCATGCTTCAACCCTTAGGGGCATTTCAGTCATTTTCAGCTTTATTGGCATTTCCAGAATTTTATCATAGGCATTTTATTTATTCTAGTTAAAGGGGTATTTCAGTCATTTTGAAGCTCGAGATATCCCTCATTCCTGTCAATTGAACCATATATAGTATTTCAATCATTTAAGTACATGTGGGTGTTTTAGCCATTCACGTAATTTCGGTACCTCCAACCACTTCATTTAATTTCAGAACTCAAAGGTTTATCCATCGTTCCAGTTAATTTGCAAACCTCGGTGTCTGAGGATACTTCAGCCTTTTTGGTCAATACGATCCTTCCGATTAGTTTAACCATAACAGTACTTCTGATACTTTTAGTCGCTTCCCGTAAATTTATATTTAGAGATTCATTCCAAAATCAAGGAAACCTAACACCTTTCAATCTCGAAGGTTTAAATCTTGTTACCATAACTTTTCAAGTAGTTTGAGGTTTTCAGATGAATCAGGTTGTTTTATCATATCTAGTGTAGATTTCTATATCGCTTCCAATTCCAAGGGTATTTTAGTCATTCTCATACCTTAAGGGCATTTTCGTAATTTCATATCCAAATATTCTTCATATTTAATCATTTGACACTAATAATCAGATTTGGAGATTAGTTGCCTTATTAATTACTTATTGAACTCCGGATTCTTCTGATTTATTAATCTTCTCATTCGAGCATTGTTGTAACCCCCTCGTCCCGGTCCGGACGCTTGACCGATCCGAGTGGGCTACACGAAGATAACCGAGACGAAACCCATTAAGGCTCCACTTCGGTTACCAACCCAAGGAAAAACTTTTTCAATATTATTATCTTTTCTAGATGAGACATTAAACCCTATGTGAGGAAAGCAACAGCAGAAGAAACGTTGAGGTAAACAGACAACAACCCACTTAAAACAGCCCATTTTATTCTTATACAGCAGGCCGTAACGGAACGCCCATATGGTGTTTCGATACGCCTTGACTAGGTCAACAAGCCCAAGTCAACCCAAAGAGACCGTTTCAAAACAGGGGTGACCCGTATCAAAACGCCCTCAAAGGTCAACTTCTCGTAGTCAACGATACAAAGGTCGTTCCGAAACACTAAATCCCGTTTCGATACGCCAATTTATCGTCAAATTCTACTATTTCCAGTAGCAAAAATGTATCGAAACAGCCCCCTAGCGTACCGGAACGCCTGGCCCGAAACAAGGGGACCGTATCGGAACGGGACCAACCGTTTCGATACGCCCTCTGTCTGCAGATTGGTTTTAGTTGGTTTATGGCATAATGTTGTCCAAAAAACACAACTAAAACTTCACACAACACACAAGCATTAACTCTAGATACAAGACATCCTATACAAACATGCTTAACACACATCGAACATATAAAAACCATACATTCAAAGGGTTAACAATCCACGTAAGAACCAAACATAGTAATCAAGATTAGCATGCTTAGACAAACATACATAAGAGCATCCACAAAAAGGCATAAGACCAACACACACATAAGCATTCAAGGTAAGCAATAAAGCATGACTTGCAAATCAAAACATAGCATCAACAAGCCACACCAACATCAACATAAATCCAAAGCATTCAAATCCCATTGCTTGACTATTACAATCTTTCAATTTAAAGTTCATACTTGAGCTAACCAAAAGCGACACTTGGAGGCCCTTCCTTGCCCTTGCTACCCACAAGCTACTAATTTGCATTGTCGAACAAAAAGGAGCGTAAGCATAAAAGCGTAGTGAGGGTAGGCTCATAAAACAAACTTCGACAATGTAGGGTCCAAGCACGAGCATACAACCAATGTAGAATGCATGATCTTACCTTCGAACCACATGAGCCATAAGAATAGATGATGCATGAACATATTATCCAAATCATGTCATGCTCAACAAGTCTATAACCACCACATATGGAAACACATATATTCAACATATAAGCAACTTAATTCACAATCCGTATTGACACCTTGCTATGACTCGAATACGCATATAACCGTTGGAATTCACATCCAACAACACAACCATTACCTTACGGTGGGATTACACTCATTACCATTTCACGCGGAGGGGATTCCACTCATCCTTATGCCTCATTTCACGCGGAGGGGATTCCACTCATCCTCACGCCCCGTCGATGGGATTCCACTCATCACCGACTAACATATATATATGAAGATTTCCGGGCGAACCCGTACTCCATCTTGATGACTACCATCATCAAGATCACGCACGCATTTTGACTCACGTGTGCAAACTAAATATCCTAATGATCGATCATTTGTACCCAAGCATACTAGTGCCAATACTACACATTTCATTAATCTTTCACAATATCATTTCATATCAACTTCCGTGCTTAGCACGTACTCACCGTCATGCACAAACCACATTTTCATGCCTAGCATGTACTCACCATGATCCTCGGATCATGCAACCACTTTATAAATCCTTTTCACATGTCAACACTACAAGTATATCATTAATACAAATATCACATCATATTTCATACATATGTATATCCCCATCATACCTATTATCAACATGCATATAACAATGCATCAAACCATGCCTCAACATACATGTATAACAACATATACATAACCACCATAATCACAATTAAACATGAGGCATAAATCAACACTTTGAAGATCAACCAAGGTCTCTAACTAAAGCTTGGGATTAGGCTACCACTCTAATCCCAACTCTAGGTGGGTCTATAAAGCCCAACCTAGTCCATATACTTGAACCAACACTTGAAAACCATTTAAAAATATTTAACCACTCACCGACTATCCCAAGCTCAACCACACTAGCCGATCAAGCTCCCAACGGTTCTGGATTTGTTCTCGAGGCTTCACCAACACAAAATCTTGCTTCTAATCATCTCAACACAATCAAAACAACCTCAAATCAGTTCACACGTCAATGTAGCAAACTCGGAACACTAATCAAGCATAAAACACATGATTTTCAAGCCAAGAACAACCCCAAAACTCCAAACCCGAGCAGCCATGAAACCTAGTCCAAAACTCAAGATTTCAACCTCTTTAACACACATAAATGCTTCCAAAATGATCCCTAACCAACATACAACCAATACCCCTCAATTTCCAACATTAAACACACCCAAAACCAACCTTTAAACCCTTCAAAAACCCCATTAAAACCCAAATCCGGGAATCATTGTAAAATTCTTTAAAATTCACATATGTTGGACCTTAAGGGTTGTAAAGAACTTATCTAACAACTATAAATCAGAAGCTTTGTTAAACTTTCATAAAGTCACAACCTTTAACAAAATCTTTGAAAACCCAAAATATGAAATACATAGTTTTAATAAAAGCTAATGGAGCCAAAATGAAGAGGAAGACAAGGCCAAGTCAAAAATGCAATTACCTTTTGAAAAGCTCCAAAGATGAAGATGTTAGGTGATGGAATAGTGAAAAGGAGAGAAGAGCTCTCCAATGTCGTTGAGTTTGAAATGGGAGTGGGGAAGAAGATGAGCACATGGTCTTCATCTTTTTCTTTTTGTTTTATTTTACAAAGAAATCATATTTACCATTATGCCATTAATGAAATTGCCAAAAACTCTCATCTCCTAAAATCCATGAAATTGGACTTAGGAGATAGGCCCAACATAAATTTTGATCATTTGCAAACACGAAGCCCATAAGAATATCTTATTATTTTAAATTTTGACATCGAAATCCGAAACATTATTTTAATATTATTTTCACCCGACCCCTAAACCCGGGTTTTACAATTGCAATCTTATCTAGATTATCATACTCATTTTCATAACCGGTTTGACTTGAGCAGAATTAACAGTACTCGTCATCATTTTTATGCATGCATTAACAAATATCAACATGTTCATAAAGCATACAAGAGGTAGTAATGTATTACCTTAAATCATTGCTATATCGATCGATCCTTGAAATTGACATTCAAACAATCTTGAACCCGGATTTGACGTCCCTCAAAAATTCATATGTAAGAAATTGTGAGTACTTTCATTTACACAAATTTCTATTTTAGTCCTTATTCACAGTACTCTTAACTGCATAACTAAATACATATACAAGTTCGGGTTCAAGGTTAGATTCATAGGCTTTCAGGTTCGAATTTGACAAAACGGGCTTCAAAATGGACTCAGGACGTCGAAAAACATAAAATGTGGCTTTTCGAAAAATTTGACTTTTTGGGTCAAAGTTAGCGCTGACGTCATGCTTACATCAACAGTCAACGGGTCAAAGTTAACGCTGACATTAGCATTGACTGCTGACTTCAGCGGTCAGCTGGTCAAAGGTCAACCGAGTTGACTCAGGCGAGCTGACTCACTAGGTTGACTCGGTTAACGGGTTGACTCACTGAGTTGACTCAGTCAACGGGTCAGACTCGAGTCGGGTCAACAGAAGCGGGTCGGGTCAGTTCGGTCGAACACGGGTTGGGTTACGGGTATGGGTTAGAGGCCATTAGGCCAATTTAGGCCGGCCCAAAAATAAAACAGGCCAGTTCAACATACTTACCCCAAAACTCGAATCATCGGACCGTCGTCAGAAACGACCGCCAGAGACACCAAAAGTCGCAGCTCTGCCGGAAAAACAAGAGTTCATTAGCTGGATAACCCAACCCGCACATCAACAACACTAAACTTGTTGGAATACGTACCTATTTTAACCAAAATAGTAGTGGAAACGGTCGAAAGCGGCGAGCTTCGATAAGGCTTCTCTTGGCGTCGGATGGATGATCAGCCAATTAGGTTTTGCTCGCCACAACGCAGGGAGCTCAGATCCGGCGGCCATACGACAAGATGACGACGAAGGTGGCCGAAAAACATAGAAAACAGGGATGCGAGATGAGGGTTCTCGCTGAACCTTTGTCGTAACTTTCACGGCAGACGGCGGTGAACTACAGTGAGTGGCGGCCATGGGCATGGTCAGGAGAGGGTGGCGGTTCGATTGGTGGTGGCAGTGGCAGCCACGGACTGGCGGTGGCGCAGATCGGGGTTGGAGAAGTCGAACGGTCTTCCACCATTTTTACATGAACGATAAGCTACAACGGAGGTTGGGTGGTCGAGTTTTGATGGCGATGGTACGACGGTGACGATAGCTTGGGCGGTGCACGCCACCGGCGAGCGGTGGAGGAGACCGGCCAAACCAAAATCTGGAAGAAAAAAAAACTTGCAACTTTTTGGTGTTCTCACAAACACGATGCAGATGCGATTAAGGGGGATAACTGGAGAGTCAGATCAAACTTAGTAAATTTTAGTATAATCACCGAATATAGATTAAAATTTCATTTGGGTAAGGTTTAACAATAAGTAACTTAGCTTAGATGGTTAAGCCTTTATCTCACAAGGCCAAGGGGCACGGGTTTGAAACCTCTTGGCAGCATCTCTTTTCAATCATTTCTTTTCTTTCTTTTTTTAACTAAAAAACTTTGGGTGTTACATAAACCATAAAATTAAGGCGCTTGTGGAAACTAAAAGTTTCTGCCGCCAGTGTATTATATATAAATCTTAATTTTTTAGAGTTATATTTCAATACATCAATTGTGTAAAAGAAATATTACACAATTATTCTTTGAAATTTAAAATTTAAATTCTCACACCTAAAACCCTAAAATCTAAATTACAAACTTTAAACTTTAACCTTAAATTCTAAATCTTACAATCTACTCCCTAAAACTTAAATCCTAAATTTAAAAGTTTGGAATAATATTTTAGTTTTTATAAATATTTTTATACATGTATTACCAGGGTGTATCCTTTAAGGAACTAGTGGAGCCATATCTCTCAAAATTTTGAGAAATTAGAACTCTATCCCTAAAATTTTTGAAAATTTTAATTTGACCCCTCAAAATTTTTAAAAATTCATATTAAACTTCAAGTTTTTAAATATTTTTAATTAAATTCACTTTCTAAATTTTTTGGAAAATCTCTCAAAATTATTAAAAATTTTAGTTAAACCCTTAAAAAATTTAAACTTTTCGTTTAAGCCTCCAAATTAAAAAAAAAAATAAGTTACCCCCTCTAACTTTTACTCTAAGTTCCGCCGCTATGTATTACGTAAAACATTTTGCACTAGTCTTTATATTTACTTTTTAAAAACTAAAATTTAAATATCTAATCCTGAATACATTAAATTCTAAACATAAACTCTAAATATCAAAACCATACAAACTGCCCAACATGTGTATTGAATCGTTTTCTTTTATTTTTTTTATATCATCAATTTACTCAAAATTAACTACGAGATGATCTCTCAAAATTATTAAAAATTTTAGTTAAACCCTTAAATTTTTTTTAAAATACTTTTCGTTTAAGCCTCTAAATTAAAAAAAAATACCCCTCTAACTTTTACTCCAAGTTCCGTCACTATGTATTACGTAAAGCATTTTGCACAAGTCTTTATATTTACTTTTTAAAAACTAAAATTTAAATATCTAACCCTAAACCCACCAAATTCTAAACATAAACTCTAAATGTCAAAACCATACAAACTACCCAACATGTGTATTGAATCGTTTTCTTTTATTTTTTTATATCATCAATTTACTCAAAATTAACTACGAGATAATCACGACTTCATGTTTACATGAAACAGAAGTGAGTATTTATCTTTAAAAAAATTACAGAAAAATAGCTTTCATTAGCCAAGACTATAGATGACATAGAAAACATGTTCGTATAACATTTTTTTTCATATGCATATTTTTAATCTATTTCTAAAAGAAATTATATAATTTAATTAAATGAAAGATTTATTGTCCATATGAAAATAAAAATTAAATTCGATTATTAAAATTGTAAATCATTAGCTTTTTATTAATTCAATATTTGTAATAAAAATAACATTATTTTATAAATATATTTAAACTCTTTCGATGATGGGTCGAGGGGTGTGGTCAAATCCTCTAAAAAAGCTTAAATTCTCGTATAATTTATACATATTTTTATAGAAAATTTATTTTTACACCGTCTAAAATCATGTAGTTTTATGCCCTTTAAATTTTAATATAATTTCATAAAAATTCACATCATTTTAACAGAAAAATAATATGCCCGTCCTTGAACTCCTCCTCCAATCAGTAATCACCCACAGTTTAGATATGATAACCCACAGTTTAGTTCTAATTTAATTATGGACTGCCTTATTTTTATTTTATTTTGCTCGTGATCATTAGACGACACTAATATTGTATTTGACCTTAATGTTAAATCATGCTTAACCATCAAAGATTGAAATATTGTTCATGAAATAAGCATTCAAATCTCAAATAATGATAGGGTTATATTTTGATACACAAGCTGTGTAAAAATAAATTATATAATTTTTTTATAAAATTTAAAACTTAAATCTCAAACTCTAGTACCTTAAAACCTAAACTCTAAACCATAAACTCTAGTTCTAATCATAAACCTTAAATTCCACATCCTACACACTAAACTTCTAAATCTTAAACCCTATAAATAAAAGACTTGTGTAAATTTTAAAGCTTGTGTATCAAAGTATTTTTCATAAGGATGTTGTGTTTTTTTAATAGATATTGTGTTCTTTATTTGTTTGTGTTTGATTTTAATCCCAAGATTTTATTTTTCGTACTTCTAAAGACAATGTTGGATCTTGGTATAGAATTTGAGCGAGCTAACTGTAAAATAATAGAAATTCTCAATTTTTTAGTGCTATCATGATATACTTCGTTTTTTGGTATTATATATAAGGATTTTTTTTAATAAACAAGCGGAGTCGAATTCGAGTAGTGTTGAGTTCGCTCAACTTGTTAAGAATTCGAGTCGAGTTTGAGCTTGAGTAGTTTTTAACGAGCCTGAATAATCTGAACTCGACTCAGCTCGTTAAGAACTCGAGCAGAGTTTGAGCTTGAGTCGAGTTCAATCGAGTAGAGTGTTGACCGAACTTTGACCGAGTCGGACTCGAGTAGCTCGCGATTTGTCTTGCCTCATTTAAAGCCCTATTAGAAGGGAATTAAAAAAACTTTAATACACAATCTGGTTAATTTTAAGGCTTAGGATCTTAGTTTAGGGTTTAGAGGTTTAGGTTGTTGGGTTTATAATTTAGTATTTACATTTTTAGGGTTTAGGATGTGTGTTTATAGTTTATGATCTAGGATTTTAGGCATAAGAATTTAGATTTTAAACTAAAAAATTAAAAAATTAGAAAAACAGTACATTATATTTTCAAGTAGCTCGCGAGTTTTTCGAATCGAGTATCGAATAGCTCGACTCGGCTCGTTAAAAACTCGAGCTCAAGTCGAGTTCAATTAAATCAAGTGTTGACCGAGTTAAACTCAAATAACTCACGATCTATCTCATCTCATTTACGGGCATAACTTCTATAGACAATTTTACTATTTATGAACCTCCGCAACTAGCCCTACTCAGCACCCCTTTTAAAGTACATACCTAAAATCTCGGGGTTAAAATCAAGCACAATATCTTAAAATATAATATTGATTATTAGATGTTCAATCCGCGGTTAGACAGACAACACTTTATATATTTTATTCGAAGAAGTTGAAATTATAAAACTTTACCCAAAACAAAAATATGTTGAGACAATCAGGGATAAATCTACTTTAGGGATGGGAAGGGTTGTAGCCCTAAGCCCCCAACCTACGCCAAATTTTATCCATATTTTATATATTAAATTTAAAAATGTTAGTGAGTTATTAAGAATTACTCCATCCTTAAAATAGTAATTATTCCATAAACAGACCGTTAAAACAAAAAATTTCACAAGAGTCTTAATTTTAGGGTTAGATATTAAAGTTTAAGTTTAGTGGTTTAGAACTAATGGATTGTGGTTAGAACTCAGGATTTATAGTTAGAATTTATGGCTTATAGGTCAAAACCTAAATCCTTAATCATATTACCCTAATCTTTGAACCCTAAATTTTAACCACGACCCAAAAATTCTACACTCCTAAACTTAAATCTATAAGCTTTAAACCCTAAATTTTAACCTTAAAACTCTTAAACTAAAACGCTTGTGAAAACCTTTTATTTTCATTTTATATCTTTTAAATATAAATAATTTCTAAAAAAATATTTTATCTCTCTAATGTCAAAGTCTGACTTTGTCATATAGACAAACAATACTAAAAATCAACATGTCGAGTTGCAATTTATAGAAATGCTTTGAGCTGTAGCTAGTCAAAGTTAAGGGGGAAATCTCCCTTTAATATAATTTTTTATTTATTTATGCCTATGTATGAGTGAACATTATGTTTATCTATGGAGAGGCCAAAGGGATATTGTCCATCCATTTTTATTCCAATACAATTGAGGCTGATAGTGATGGCCACCACAAGGACAAAAAGAATCAATTAATCACTTAAAAATACAAAAATGGAAGTATATTGTCCATCCATTTATGAAATGCTTGGCATGAATGATACGGTTTTAAGGTTTAATCATCGATATTCGATTTATTAGTTGTTTAATTCATATCAGATATTGTAAAAGATTATTATAACTCATAGGACAACCTTTCCAATTTAATTTAGTATATTCATAATATCAGGATTAGAACCTTTAACTTTATTTAAGGACCTGAAATCTCATACCGTTAAAAGATAAATTAATATTTGGTTCAGGTTTATTCTTTAAAGTAATCAATTGAAATTTGAACCGTCAAATTTGAATTGTTTAAAATTTGTTTTTGTTTACTCGGGGCAATGATTCGATGAATTATTGCAATATGGGACATATGATTCAATGAATTATTCACAAATTGCAACCAATTGGTTAATCTTTTTCAATGGCTAATAGCTTGCCAAATTGGCTTAGGGTGCCCTATGGTCAGTGCTCTTTTATACTAAGCGGAGAATGATTAGATTATTTATAGGTATAAAGTTAAAAAATGTCCCAAAACGTTTGATTGAATAGTCATTTTAACCTTTATTGTTTTAGAGCAATTTAACCCTCAACGTTTCATTTTGGGTTAAAGTAACTCTTCTGTGGATGAAAATTGTCAGTCAACTAACGATAAATGGCTTGAAATGACGAAGAAACTTATATAGCAGTGTACATGATAATGTCATACAAACAAATGTATTAACTTGAAAAAAATGATACATTAGTCAAAAAATAATTTTATAAAATAATATAAAATAATTGCTTCTACCGACTTATTATTCCGTCAAGTTATTTCAATTTGTTTACCGTCAATTTTTTAACAATATTTATCCGTAAAATGGGCTATTTTGATCCAAAATGAAACGTTCCAAAAAAAATAAGAAACAATGACTATTCAATTAAACATCTAGGGTATTGTTTGACTTTATGCCTTTTTATAGCCACCCACCGGTATCCAATATATTGGTTGGTTAATCAAGATCGTATACTGCAAAGGTCCGGTCCAATTTGCTTCATTCAAGAACAGAAAACAGTTTAATTTTTTTTTACCAATGATAAAACAGGGAAAGAAATGAATTGGATCCTAATAAAGCCACATATTTTGCAACTTATACAAAATTTAGCTAAAGTTAACAGTCTGGCTTCTTCAGAGCTTGACTTCCACATCCACCCCAGCAGGAAGGTCAAGCTGCATCAAAGAATCAATTGTTTGTGCCGTAGGGTAGAGAATATCGATAAGGCGTTGGTGTGTCCGGGTCTCAAAGTGGAACCTTGCATCCTTATGCACATGAGGGGATTTAAGGACACAGTAGATCCTCTTCTTCGTCGGTAACGGCACCGGACCCATGGTCTTGGCATTGGTAGTCCGTGCAGCATCGATTATCTGCTTGCAAGAGTCCTCGATCAAGGGAACCCAGTATGACCGAAGTTTGATTCTAATCTTTTGCTTAGGTGCTGCCTGTGACAACAAATGTGAATATCAATCTCCATATTCCTATAGAACCAACAGAAAACAAGATACCGGTTTCGAGTAATTCGGATTTGTTATCAACCATTGGGAATCCCCTAAATAAACCACATGGCATTTTCTTCCAAAGAAGCATTTCAGGTTCTTGACATGAAACAAGCAATAAACTTCAAGGTAGAAAATGCAACCACCGACCAATCAAAGATTTGTTCCCCCCCTCGTACTGTTTGATAATGAAAATATATCTAACCATACATCACGAGGAACGGGTAGATGTCGCTCTGGCAACGACGAACACGAACTCATATCTAATCAACAATATACTTGACTATCACCATTGTACAAAGGGAGGACAGCACTAAAAACATATTATTTGAAGTTTAACAAGTTTCCGGTGCCTGCTGCGGACCTGCGGTTTTGTTCCGAGCAACAAAAGAAACCATTCGACATATGTAAAAACATGTCACCGAAGAAAAGAATGCACCAATTATCTCTCATAGAGCCATAGATTACTATAGAAGTGGAACAAAGAAAAAGAAGGTTCAAATTTGTGACTTAATCTTCCTAGTAGCATCCATAGAATCATATCCATACACCTGATATTACTGTATCTTCAGTTCTGTTAAGTTTTGAAGACATAAACTACACATTTGTGGCGCCACAGAAATGCTAAACAACAAGGTTAACTCCATAACTAATATGAACTTCGGTGCTAAACATAATATTAAAGTTTTAAACAAGCTTCACAAACTCAAAAACAGCTCGAAATGTGTACCTTGTCAGCTTCTGCAACAAATGAAGAACTGGGAATCTCAGAACTTCCTACCTGCAAAACCCAAAAAAAAACTAAAAAAAGGACTTGAATTTCAAACCAAGCTCAATTTTTTGGTGTCTGGGAGCTTCAAATATGACTATAACAGTTACAAAACAGGCTCAAATTGCAACCAAACAGCTTAAATTTGAAGTTCAAAGTTCTTAACGAAAGAAACAATGAAAAAAGAAGCGAATTTTCCAAACCTCGGGTATCTCTTCCAAAGATTCAGGGGCGGCAAAAAGCTTGGTGGGTGATTTTGAAAGTTGAAGTGTGTTGTTGCGGAGCTTCAAGTTGTTGAAAAAAGTGAGGTTTGGTTTGGGGGAAGCAGCGTTTTGGATTGGTAAAGAAGGAATTAGAGTTGAAGAAATTGAAGACATCGCCATTGCAGAATTCCCAGTGTTATCCAAAACCGAATGAACCATTCACTTTCTCCTTCTTTCAGCTTTTGATAAGATGCTTTTTGGGCCTAATGGAAAGCCCAAAATAGGGCTGACTAACAAAAATTTAAAATCGAATCGAATAAAAGTGTTTGAACAATTTATAGTTTACAAGTTTAAAAATTATATATTTTTTTTAAATTTGATTGGTAACTATTTTATAATATAAAAATAAGTGTTTTAAACTTAACTTTACTTAAAAAAATATTTCAAAGAAATATTTATGAACAAAATGTTAATGTTTACCGAATAATTTTTAAAAGTCATAAAATAAAGTTATTTTATCAAATAAAAAATAAAAATATAAAACTTAAAGGTAATATAAAAAAAACTAAAACCCAAAATTGATGGACTATGAAAATAATTTATGGAAACGAACCGTATAGACCCTAGATTAACATTCATTTGACCGGTTCAGTTATATTATATTTTATTGAAGGAAAATGTTTTATGTGAAAATATAATCGAAAAATTATTCTAACTAATAATTAATAGCGGAGTAAAAAAATTATATGAATTTATTATTTTCATATTTAATTTTTTTAATAATTTTATTAAAGGAATACATAAAAGTATGAAAAATAAAATAATGGTATAATAATATTTTAATATAATTTTTATAATAATATTAATTACTCATTGAAATTAAAATAAGTTAAGTTTGAAATTATTGGATCAATTCTTTTCTAATCTATTTTTATATATAAAAAAGAAAAACTAAAATACCTTTGAAACTGAATTAAGTAATTAATCGTTATTTTTTGTTAAATTAAATTAAATAACTGGTTTTTTTTTTTGTTTTTTATAATCATATTTATTTTGTTAGTGAATAAATCCAGATGCAAAATTCAAAAAATTATATAAAAATAATCTTCCAACTTAATTTATTTCATTCACGTTATAGGTTCAAGTTTAAACTTGTTGAATCGATGGCCCAACATTAAAGAATTAAACTTCAAGTCATAACTCTGGCTAAACTACAAAATAAGTGTTCAAACTATGTTTTTTTGTAACATGTGTCTAAAGTTTTATTTTGGCTGAAATATGTGTCTAAAGTATTTTTTGGCTAAAATATGTGCCTAAAGTTTCATTTTTGACTTGTTTTAAAGTTAATTGAGGCGCCTACTTAGACATCTATTTTAACCAAAAATAAAAGTTTAAGCACCTATTTCAGCTAAAAATAAAACTTTATGCATCTATTTAATTTAAAAAAAAATACTTTAAGCACATATAACAAAAAAGAGACATAGTTTGGGTACTTATTTTATAGTTAAACCTAACTCTATATTCTAAACTTTAAATCTTAAACTTAAAACCCAAAAACTAAACCATAAACCTTAAACTTTTTCCCCTCAAGCATAAACCTTAAATTCATCACCCTAACCCTAAATCTAAACATTAAACCCTAAAAACTAAAATTTGTACTCTAAATTTAATTTCGAATGATAAGAATTTAATATCACCCATCATTAAAAGAGGGTGGGTTTTATATATAAACCCCATTGAAAATCTCAGTTTTAGTGTTTCCCATTTCAGTTTTCAGCTAAAAGACGCATAAAACTGCTGTTCTTTTAACTACTCGTATCAGAGAAACCACCTTCTCCATGTTCAATAAACAAGCTCCCAATTAACGCACTTTAAAGACTCCTTTTTTAACTTCTTTCATTTTGGCCATGCACAAAACTCTCATGGACTTCCTTCTTGATTCTGAATAGGGGTTTTTCCCCATTATTTACAGCTTTAAACTCTTCCCCTCTCTTTGTACTTTCTTCTTTTATGATCATACTTAAGTTTAATTTCAGTTCTTAAATGATTCTTGCTACCTTTAATTCTCTTGTTGCTGTTACTTTTTGAGTTATGCAATTGCAGATGACTCTTAGTGTACACACACACTCCTTTACGCTCCTTTTATTTATTACTCTCACCTCTTTCACATTCTTTCGACTTCAAACACTAGTATAAATTCTGGTTACTGAACAAAACATGGGATTGTCTCGGTTTCTGGGTTTTGGATTGCCAGAGCTTTGACAGAATCTTGAGTTATGGACTACGGATGCTGCTGCTGCTCCTTGGTTATGGTTGTGGTTGCTGTCCTATGCAGTTTTCGAGTAGGTTTTTCGGTGACTAATGATGTGCATGTGAAGAATTTCATCAGTTGGGATGACATAAAAGTGGATGAACATCAAATAAAGTTGAGTGATTCGAGGGTTAATCGTAATCGAACCCGGGTTATCGTGGTTAGCAAGAATGGTGAAGCAGATTCCGTCACTGTTCAAGGAGCAATCAATATGGTTCCGGAAAATAATACTCGGAGAGTTAAGATTTTTATCCTTCCTGGAACTTACAGGTTTGTATGTGTAACTGAAAAGCCTGCACTTCGATTTCGATGGACGAAACTCGACCGGTTAACATTCATGGGAGTGCTTGTTCTTCTCTTTTTCTGTCACTTTTTCGGCTAATGTTGATCATTTTTGCAGAGAGAAAGTAACTGTTCCGAAGAGCAAGCCATATCTATCGTTTGTGGGGAATGCCGGCCAAATGTCGAACACCGTAATTTCTTGGGGCGACAAAGCTTCTGATAAAGATAGCAATGGAACTAGTCTGGGAACTTACAGATCAGCATCTGTCACCATTTTATCTGATTACTTTTGTGCAACTGATATCACATTTGAGGTGATGGCCATTCTCTTCTGATTCTCAAAAACCAGTGAAAAAGCTCGTTTTGGTACGTTAGAACTGTGATAACCCGAACCGATGCTTTGCTGCAGAATACTGTAATACAGACTCCTGGAGAACCCGGAATGCAAGCTGTGGCCCTGAGGATTTCAGGTGACAAGGCAATGTTCTACAAGGTCAAGGTTGTTGGGACACAGGACACACTCTTGGATGAAACCGGATCTCATTACTTTTACCAGTCCCACATTCAAGGCAGTGTCGACTTCATCTTCGGTACATCGAGATCACTATATCAGGTAAAATATTTACTTTGCTTTCGAGATCGGTGGATTCCGTTGATAACTATGATACTCAAGGCTAGATTCTTTGAAACAGGATTGTCTGATCGAATCCACTGCTGTAAGGTCCGGTGCAATTGCGGCTCACCGAAGGGATTCACCGACTGATGATACGGGGTTTTCATTTGTAAACTGCAAAATCAATGGAACTGGCCGAATTTACTTGGGAAGAGCTTGGGGAAATTATTCAAGAGCCATCTATTCTAACTGTTACTTTGACAATATCATAAATCCTGCTGGATGGACTGACTGGAACGACCCTTCAAGGCAAAAGTAAAATCCCCAGTCCTAAAAAGGTTTGATAATTTGCTAATCTAACTTAAATGCAGAAACCTGATATATATATACATATACTTCATTTTTTTGCATATGAAGGACCACATTATTCGGGGAATACCAGTGCCGGGGAGGAGGAGCAAATACAACCGGGCGGGTGCCATGGTCGAAGAAATTAAACTTTGAGGAAGCAAAACCATTTCTGGACAAGAAATTTATAGATGGAGCACAATGGCTGAGACTATAATTCTTCCCTAAATCTTCACTACACCAAGCCATCCCTCCAAACCTTAGCTAAACTTTTACATTTTCTCATTTAAACAGGGTTAAATTAAACAATATTTGCAGTATATTCTTTGAAATGTATGTATAGCACATTAGAATGGAAGACAGTAATAGTAAAACCAAACTGTTTTTATAACATTGAATTTAAAGCAATAGTTTTTATAGGCTTTACAAGCAAGAACAAAGTCAAGAAAATATGATAATTCTCATTACAAGAAGACACAGATCTGGTGTTACAAGAGACAAGCAGAGTCCATGACTAAGAAACTTGAGAAAAACTAACTCCATTTTAGAGGATCACCTAACCAAAGATCTTTAAATGCAAATCCTATTTCAGATACAATTACTGCAACAAAAACCACAGAATGCTAACCTTGTTTCTGTACACTGACCAAGGCCACCAAGTCAAACATGACAAATGGCGGCGGCTTTCGTGCTATGCCTGCATCACTATTTACAGAAGGTCTGAACTTAGAACTGAAATCATGTTAGTTGACATTAGTACCAACATCCCCATTACAAAAGAATCTATCCCATCAGAAACATTCTAGACTCTTGCTTCCATGAGTTCCTTACTTTTACAGTTCTGCTCCATGTCTTTTTCCGCCTCTAATTTGTCTTCCTTATCATCATTACTGTTGTTGGTGGTGTTGTTTTCATTATCCACGCAATTTAATTTATCATTTGCAGTAGCAATTTTTCCATTTTCTGATGGTGGAGGCTTCTTGCCATCACTGGCATCCCCACCCTTTTCGTCGTTCCATGATGCAAGCTCCTTACCACCGGTTTCTTCTATGAGGTTATCAGAACGGTCCTGAAAAGCTAATTCCGGCTTTTCCGCTTCAGCAATAGTTTTGGCAGCAACAGCTTCAACTGGAATTGTGCCGCCATCAACCTTTGCATCCATGATAGGAGAAGTGGACATGGAAATTTTTGTGTCCATATCTGGGCTAATGGCATCAGATATCAAAGAGTGTATATTCGGTCTGGCCTCAATATCAATCCAGTGGTCCCCATCCCAATCTCTGGAAATTCTTAGATCCTTTTTGTGCATGTTCAGGAACAAATTCTCACCTAAAACCATAAGAATAATTATTTGAAGTGGGAAAAGAGCACGCACCAATAGGATCACAATAACCAAGAAAGAAATGCAACATTTATAGTTCAAAGTAAACATACCAGGAAAGTAAATTTGCACATTGTCATCACCACTGCTGTTAACCCCAGTTACAACCCCTTCCCACCAGCCATCGCTCCACCATGCATCAACAGCAACCCCGACCTCCAGAGCAAGTTCTTTTTGAGTGCTAGGAGGAGTAGGCCTTACTGTTTGCCGGCTTGAGTACCTCATACCAAGTTTGTCAGGCATAGCAGGCTTGCAAATTGGGATCCATTCCTACAAAAACATTTACGAGGAAAGAAAACAAGATTTATTAAAATTGAATCCAATGTAAAGCCTAGCATAACTAAACTAGAGGTTCAGTTTTGCAGATAGGCAAAGGGATAAAACAGGTCAAACCATGAACTGGAATCACCAATGTTTGCGATGAAAATTTGTTCTTTACATACTATATTATCTATGGAGATCAACTAAAGGGAAGATAAAACCAATACCTCAAGATTACCATATTCATCTTCATCCTGCACATCATCATATTGGACCTTCATCTGCTTTTTTGATACTTGTAAAACTGTACATCTGAACCAGCAGCCTCGGATTCCACTATCTTGGCACAACAACTCTATCTTTTCATCAACCTTGAAAAGTGACCCATGCCAATATTGACTCGCAGCATGCTTGAGGGAGAGCAATCTCTTTCCAGACAAAGCATATTTTATTTTCTTGCTTGAAGTTTCATAAGACACCAAGTGATTACTAGAAATCCTGTTTCCCGAATTATCTGTCACAAACCTTTGACTACTTCTATAAGTTCTGGACCTCTTATTTCCCAGCTTTACATTTACACCAGCACTTAGTTCTTCATCATCTTCTTCATTTAGGCCATGGCTCGTGGAGTCAGGTTCTGAGGACAAACTGGAACTTAAACATGAGAGAATCGGTTGATCAAAATAGCCACGCAATTTACTCAAATCAAACGGCTTCACTTTATTACTTCTGAACTGCCTAGAGCATACATGGGCTCTAGCTAATAAAGCATCAGGGAAAACAGCTGCACATTTCTCATAGTGTACACGGGTTAAGACACTTGCAAGACCATCAACACACTCTGCACTGATGACTTGTGAATAAGGAGTGATGAAAACTTCTTTTGGGTGAGGATTCCTTACAGGAATGACACCCTTAACTTCCTTAGTGTGGTGAAACCACCTCACTTTGACCTTCTTCTGCCCACGCTTGTCCTCGTACATGTCTTCCAAGTAAGCAAGATAGTGATTCTCTCCTTTAGCCATGACAAAGACAAAAGATTGAACCTGAGTATCAGATTGAAAAGGAAATATGTCAGCAGATATAAGAGTCAATGAATCAATGATATTGCTAAAACACATCAGGGCCCAAAAGTTATGCCTCCTTGCATCAGAATAAGGATGAGCCGGCATCATATTACTAATAACATAATTACGGTCATATGCAACTAACTATGTCAAAGCACTTCACCAACTGTAGACATTTGTTTCAGTTGCACCGATATTTTTTTCTCAGTCTACCAATTGATGTTATGAAAGATGATCAAGTGTTGGCATATGATTATAGTTTAGCCAAGTAGATCTATGCCTTTAATTACATTTATACAAATCCAGCATCCCAAATCCTAGCCACCTTTCTGTTTCTTTGTATGTTGATACTTACCACTATAGTAGTTCCACTGCGGCAAAATGCTGGGAAATGTTTGAGATGTTTGCCACATGTCCATGCAGAGCCTGACCATACAATATCTGAATTTTGTCCATTCAAATTTCTCGAAAAATGGCTCTGTAATACACAAATCAGTGTCACAGAAAATCAAAGAAATAATAAGGAACTGAACTGATGGAAAATCAAGAGGATATACCATATCACTCTGTCCTAGGACCTTCCGAGCACTAATCTCAATCATTCCACAATCAGGAGACCGCAAAGCCAGCAGTGCATCATGTTTTGGAGACTCTGTCATTGAAGATATAAAACTGTAATTTTCAGCGATATTGAGCATATTGTTTTCTTTCCAAGGAGACATGGATTCTAAAGATTAATGACTCGACCTGGTTTATTGCTTAAACCATAAATGGTAGGAACAACTAGACCATTGAAAACTAAGCGACCCATACAGATTATAATTTTAGGAAAAAAATGGAAGAACAATGATCATGTTAAAAAGTATGTGATGGTAGTAAAAGCAATCATACAAGACCTCAAATCCATCATTAAAATTGTAATATTTAGGAAAAGCTTAATCGTTACACTTTTCTTATGCCTGAAAACATAGTTTAGTTTTGTTCTGAATCCTAAAGTACTTTTCCAAGGTCTAATTAATAAGTACATTGTGACTTATATCATCTTTTGATGCCAAGAAAATAACAGAACTCAAAGTCCAAAAAGGGTCCAATACATACTAGATCGATCTCCCTCGAGATGCTGCTTCGAGAGCATAGACGTAAGCCAATCCACAACCTCTCTTCTTGACCTCCATTTGAAACCAGCATGAATCGAATGCTCATCCCCATAGGCCCTCACAAACTCCTCAGCTACAATATAAAACATGTGCCTAACACTCCTCTCAGTGCCAATAACTGCACGGATGGATTCCCCAGAGGAATCCTTCAAGAAATAGTGAACCACGCGATTACCGCGCTCCTGCGAAACAAACTCCTCCTTCCACTCGACAAAACAATGGCTATTTCCAGACATTTTGGCATAAAAGCACCAAGAGGAGATTTACAATACCGAATATACTTGACTACCTATTCACATAGCTAAAGATGCCAATAACACAACCAACATACCATCATACAGAAAAGGCTTGAATATGGCAACAAGCTTAAACGATCCCTCTAAAACAGTCAAAAAGTGGAATGATTAGGGGAAAATAGAAGAATAAGGGCTAGATATCTCACAAAAACCAGACTAAAATTCACAGAAACTAAATGTTTGACTATCTAATAATCTTAAGATCAGAAACTAAAACTACCCAGAAATAGATTCACAGAAAACATCCAGCTGACTTGGCCACCATCAAAATGAACAACAGATAAGCTCTTTGTATACAAACAAAGCTACAACTAACATACACTAACCCACCCCCAAAGATGCCACCATGAATCCCCAGCTGAATTCTCAAAGAATTGTACCAAACGAGAGAGGGGAATTAGGAAAAACTGGCCAGAACCCAGAAAGTGCAAACCCTTGAAGATCTGCAAGTAGATCAGAGACAAACTCGAGAAAACTAAAGCCCAAGCTTGAAAGAACCAAAAGGGGCCAACGTATGGCTTTGACTGACTGAACCAAGAGAATCATCAAGGAAAAAAGGGAAATGGGCACTTTCCTTTACACCCAAACATGCAGTATTTAGCATCAAAACAAAGGATCCTTTGTGGGAAATTCAGGTTTTCTCAAAGGGTTCAAGAAAGAAGAGAAAGCTGAAGACTTTGTCTATGCTTTGATGAGCGGAACAAGAGAAAGTGGAAGCTAAGAGAGGTGAGGAAAGATGAAGGGGAAAGCGGTGAAAAGAGAGAGCCAACAATGGACATTTTGATGGACAGTTTGGAAGCTGCAGGGGTTTGGCATGCAGCTGCTGCTGATAGATGAAAAACCAGAAGAAAAAAATGGTAGGAGAAAGAGAAGAGAAGCTGAATTAATTAAAAATGGAAAATTAAAGAGACAATATTTTTGTAGCTTTGGAAATTGAGGCTGCTGAGCTGAGTCCATCACTCGTTTTTATGGGCCTTTTAGGTCCATGGGCCCTCTAGATAACATGTTTTTGCTGCCATAGGCCTTTTTAAATATTTTTGTTGATCATATTTTTTAATTCTTTTATAACGTACACACGTTTTATAATTTTTTAAGATGAATATCAACTTCTTTTTTTATGAGAGTCACGTTTTTTCTACCATTACTACACTTCAGACAAGGTGAGGCTTTCTGATTATGGTGTAAATGAAACATTTATGCTCGTAAAACTATTTCAATTTGGCTCGAAAAAATTTAAACTTGTCAAAGTATCGAGTTAAGCTTGATCAAGATTAAATTATCGATCAAGCCTAATTCAATAACTATAATATTTAGCTTGACTCACGAGCCTAAATGAATTTTTTTTATTTTAATATGCATTTTATATTATTAAGTTACATTACAATTCTTACTATATATATTATTGAATGTAAATAAACTTAATCAAGTTCGAGTTTAAACTTTTGTAAACAAAATTGTTAATGAGTTTAAACAAATTTGAATAGCTCAATTATTACCTAGATTCGAGCTCGAATTTAAAAATCGATTTTCGTTCAAATTCAAACCAAATACCAAGTCGCGAATTATAAATCGAACTCAAATTTATCACTATTAAGATTTAACCCGACTCAAATATACCCACAATTTCACACATAGACCCTAAAACAAATATGGAATAAAGTAAACAAAACTCAAAATAAGAAAATATGTGGGTGTGAAAAGATAATTGGTTTCCAAATCCCCCCTAAGTCAAAAGCAAATGATATATATGCATTTATTAAAATCACCATTGGAATGAACTTTTTAAATGTTTCACATTCCACTAGTAATTAATTCCCTAATTGACTTTTTTATTCTAGTGGCCTCTTTTTTAGTGCCATGAAAGCTACTATTTGCAAGCTTCTTTAAACTAATATCACATCTTAAACCTTAAATTTTGTTATTAATCCCTATATAATGTATAAATTATAGATTTATTCTCTATATTTTTAACTTGGTTGTTTTTAATCTTGTTTTTTCTAAATTTTAAATTTTCAACCTTAACTCAAAAATTTAATATTAAAATGATTAAATTGGAGTACATAAACTAAATCTACAACTTATATATAATGTAGAGATTAATAATAAGATTTGACAAAACAGATTTGATGGCTATTGTTTTGGCTTTGGATCAGAATTGGGATTTCAAAACTCGAGGAAATACGATAACTAGAATGGATCATATTAAAGTATAAGGACTGAATTCATATCTTAAACAAATTACAAAGATTAATAACATAATTTAACCTATACTAACACTAGGCTCTCTTTTTTGTAGTTGATTCAACAAAATTAATGCCAGCATGGTGTATTGAATGGCGAAATGTTGTCCCCCAGTTGCCGAGTGATGATTATCACATGAAAATTTTGAGAGTATCCCGTGACCATTTTTTTTTGTTAATGGAATTTCGATTAGGGGTAGTAAAAAAACTAGTATTCGATAGGTTTTGATCCGATTTGAAAGGATCATATTATAAAAAAGTTCATGTCAAGTCGATTTTGATAAAATTTTAAAATTAGTCAGGTCAGGTCGAGCTCATATCTTCAATTAGCATATAAAATGTTAGAATTATGAGATTAAATTGAATTTTATTTTTATTTTATCTTACTATCTCTAATAAATTTATATTTTACTTAAAATAATTCTGGTAAAATTTTAAAATTTATGTTAATTCGAATAGGGACGAAACCAGATTCTCAATTATCGAGTCAGTTAGAAAAGGGTAATTATTCCATGCACAAACGTTTGTGGAAACAAAGTTTACACAAGCGTCTTAGTTTTAGGGTTTAGGGACTTCATTTAGGGTTAAGGTTTACGAATTTAAGTGTATTAGTTTTGAATTCAAGGGCTATTGATAGAATTTTGGATTTAGGGTTAAAATTTGAAGTTTATATGTTAAAACCTAAATCCCTACCATATTATCCTAAAACTTAATTTCTAACGCTAAATTCTAAACACTGAACTATAAACCCTAAAATTAAGGCGCTCGTAGAAACAAAAGGTTTCCCGGCGTGTATGAGGTAATAATCCATTAAAAATTATGTTAAATTAGGTCGCCCAAAAACCTACCCACCATTCCTCCCATGGAAAACTTGTAAGCCTAACCCAAATAACCCATTAATGGAATCATTTATAGCAAAATTTTCAATTCCGTACATGTTCTAGACAAAATGCTAACAAAACATATGAAGAAAGTTTTTTTTCCTGCACAAATCATCAAAGAATCATGGGGGAAAAGAGGAAGCAGAAAAGAAAGAAGAATCTCTGGCTACTTTACGGGGTATATATGCATGCATTTGATATATGTTATCTGTATTTCAGCAACCTAAAAGGTGCACAACTTGTTTACTTCTTTCGTTCATACAAATACGCTCATGTGGTTGGAGTTTCTTGAAGCAAATGTCTTCTTTTCCCACTCTACATGCCTTAATTCACTCGGCTTGGTCAAACCCTAAAATGGGTTTCTTCTATTATACTTTTTCCATGGTGAATCACGTGCGTCTCTAATTTATCCGTTTTAACAAATTAAAGAGATTAATTCTATTATACTTTGTTTATACAAGCGTCTTAGTTTTAGGGTTTAGGTACTCCGTTTAGGGTTTTAGTATAGTAGTTTTAAATTTAAGGGTTATTGATAGAATTTTGGGTTTAGGGTTAAATTTTAGGGTTTATAGGTCAAAACCTAAATTTCTAACTATATTACCCTAAAACCTAAACTTTAACCTTAAACCCTAAATTCTAAACTCGTACACTAAAACTCATAAACTCTAAACTAAAACCTTAAACCCTAAAATTAAAGTGCTTGTGGAAACAAAAATTTCTGAAATAATAATCCTTATACATATACTCACCACCATAAATGTTAATTAACTCGTCTTAAGGATGCACCTTCCTAAGGAATCCTAGCCCAAAATGAAATAAGTAGATTGTCCAAAATGAAACTCGAGATCTAATGTAAATTAAGATTTCATTTCAATCAGTCTTTTGCAAATGAATTAAGGCTCAGTTGACAATTTTTGTTTTGGTAAAGGTTAATTGTACAAACTTTTTGACATTTTTATAAAATAATTTTTTATTTTCCAAAATAAACAATTATAAGTAAATATTAAAGTAAGAAATAAAATTATAAGTAAATATTACAAAATCCATATGCAGAGTATACATATTAGGAGAAGGCATTTGCCAAGTGTTTGCATAATTAAGGCTTGGTTTTATGGCAAATTCTTATAATGATAATGAAACTACTAAATATGTCTAAATACACAGTTAAAACTAAGCTTGGATCTGCTAAGAATATATACCCTTCAATTCAAAGCTATTGTGATTATCCCCATAGGTTAAATGCAGTTGCAAAGTATCAAATGTGACAAATAGATGTTATTTCTTGAATCTTACATGGAATGTATACCTCAGACAAGAAGGAAAGTGAGTGAACTGACAATGCTTCGATCTCGAATTTGGTTCCTCTTTGCAGCATCAACTCTAGTTCCGATCTTCGACATGCAACAAGGCCATTCTTATTGATTTAATAATTCAATTAGAAACCATACTTGAATATTTTAAGGGAAAATGTTAGGAAATTCTACCTCCAACCTGGCACTTCTTGGTGAAGGTAGCATCTCTGTAACATGGCTTCAGTTCTCCTCTTATCTGGCAGTCAGGAAATACTGGAATCTCAAAACAAACTAGGGGAAAAATAAAAGAACATTAAACTCAAAACATGTCATTGTAACACCCCAATCCCGCAATACCGAGCAAGTTGAGTAACATGCAAGGTATTTTCTGTTTTGACTCAAAAGTCTTGCTATTTTCTCTTATTTTATATCATAGCATATTCTCAAAATATCTCTATATGAGATTGGGGTGTTACGGGAATTATGAGGGTGCCGGTAGCAGCCACTGATCTTTACTGTATCACCTTCCATTGTCAAAGGCAAAAGACATTGCTGAGGAAGATTGTAGTTCTCAGAATCTGAAGGAAAAGCTCCAAGCCATTGGATCCGTGGGACTCGTAGAAATTTGGCATCATAGGCCATTTGCTAAGAAACAGATCCATAAGAAAGGATTCATGTCATAATGCTCTGATATGAATGAAAGAGAATCTACTTGTGTGTTGCCTGAGTACAAAACTTTAGGACACTAACAGGTAAAAAACATACCATAGAACCAAACCTGTAAGTAGCCAGGATGTCAAAACCATATGGGTCACAATCAACCAAGCAATAGACAGGAAGACATAACTTGTCAACTAGTAGTCGCAAAAACCTGAAGAGTAACATGTCCAGTAATTAACAGAGGCTAAATGATGGACCGATCCAGTAGCATCAGACTGGCATATATTGCCACACAAAGGACTGTTAATCTTTCCTTCTAAACACTAGGGAAATTATTAGTATTATTGTTATTGCTATTATTAATTTAGTATTTCCTTCACCTTCTTGTGGAAACATCTGGATAGCCTCTTCCCTGAACAAGAAATATTTATAATAAGAATTAAGACAAATATTAAACAATTTAAATAAAGGTGGTGTGAGCCAAGTTTGCGCTTACTGTGATGACAATGCAACGGTTTTTGCTGCAAAACTTGTCATTTGCTAAACGCTGGAAGACTTCATTTATGCCAATCATTCAACAATGAAAATTTAATCTACAAATATTTTAACCATTCATCTTAAGTACAACATGATTATTGAAAGAAAGAGTTTACCTGATTCTTTCTCTACAATAAGTATGTAGTGGGCAACGCTTACAATATCTGCACGTAATAACCAAGGGACGCTTATATCTGACATATTCATCTTCTTGTTCACATGTGAACTTTATTGATATTATCTATTGCTTAACACACCTTTAACATCCTCAACAAGAACAGGTATTGTGTGGGCCTGCATTTGGATATAAAACACGAATTAGATATCTATATATTGGCATGTTTAGACTATGATGCCACAAGCTTAGAGACACAGTTCTCCCATTCTTACAGTGTTGGAGCTATTTATGCAATCAAATTTCCGTCCTGCTTCAAAGAATCTTAACCATCCCATCACCAACCTATAGCAAGTATAAACAAATAGATAGATATCAATATAATTTATCTTTGAGAAAGACAAATGTGAGACTTGGGGTCATGGTGTTACAAGCTGACTCTGCAATGAAATGAATGAAGAAAAGGTTGCCATGATACTAGGTCAAACAAAGCACGCAACTATCAATTTTTTGGTAACCCATATAACCAGTGTCTCGTATACATTAGACCTCAACTCACTGTCACAAGTTTACCTCAAATTCTTACAAACAAGTGCACAAAAACGGTCCATTCGGTTGAAGACAGCTTCATTAAGTTATTAAATCCTAAGGTTTAAACAATTCATGTTTGACATGCCGAGAGCTCTAATAAATGCACATGTATAGCATTTACTAATTTATAATATACAGAAAATGAATTACTAAAGAACTTGAAATGCATTATTTGAAGACAAATTTGCCAGAAATATATTTAAGTTTCTTCAGTCTTCCTCACCCAGTTCCAACAGAAACCTGCCAAAAGAATATGTGTCAAATGTCTCGAATTTAGTAGATCTCTACTCACAACTTTTGATATGTCTAAAGTCTCAATCCCCTTATTTTTGTAAACAAAAACAAACAGAAGAAAGTCAAGTCTGGTATGCAATACATGGGATTAAATTTTAATCTCTTTTGAACTTCTATTATATGTTCTACCCACACCACCATTCCCCATTAACAGTATATGTTACCAACCACATTCAGATTGTGCCGACTGCATTGCAGAAGGATGCATATGTCATTAATTGCTCTGTCTACAACAGTCTGATCTGCATCACAATACATGAACAAACCCCCAAAAAAGTGTATGAAAATCATTAAATTACACAAGTTGATATAAACAGAATTTCAAGCTTCATCAATACCATCACTGCAATCAATAGAATGGAGCATATGGTCACCAAAAACAGTATAAAAGTAATACATTGTGTAGACAAGTCACTGTCATCTGATTCTAACAAGCAAAACTTTCAACACTGTAATGAAATTGGACCTGAAAATACTAATGGATGCATGTAATATATATCTCTCTTTGAAGCATGCTTGCTTTCTTGAAGAAGTTCCTGAACTATCAGTAACACCCTCAATAAAACATCTGAAAAACATTAAAACCAACCAATCAAGTTCTTCCGCTTGGAATTTCAAATATAAACAAAAATTCATGTAATCGTAATTTAAGTATTTTTTTGGTTTAATTACCAATTCTATGGACATGGCTTTCCTTTTGAAATGTAAGAATTTCATGCCCGTTGGGTTTATTAGATCTGCAACCGCTGTATTCAGTAAAGTAATAACAATGTATTCAACATTCCTTTTTCGTCTTTCTCCCAAGAAGAAAAATTCAAAATTAAAGGAACATTATAATCCAAAAATATTCTCATTAAATCTCAGATTAATATTAGATAAGCCAGCATAAAAGAAAGCACAAATTCAAGGGGGAGCACAAAATTTATTTCAAACCAATTTGAATCAAAATTGGCGCAGTAGATTCTGAAGCGTTGGATGGAGATCAACGGAGATCGACTTTCGCTCAAATCCTCCAAGATCGATAGCGTAAACTCTGCAAACACGGAAAGAAGATTTTGATTTCTCAGAGTAAGTTAACCACAAGAAAGAAGAAGAATCGAAACAGTTAAAATTGGATAATTTCATTGAAGATTTCATTAACGAAACCTTTGATTTTTCTCAACAAATCTCTAGAGCGAATTCCCTCCATTTTTTATTTTTTCATTTTTTTTCTGAGAAGTTTAAAATTTGGAGTATTTATAGTAGCAATACACGCATTCTATTCGGCTCGAACCCAATGTTGCCGGTTTCGGGTTATACTTTTTTAGCATTCATTTGAACTAGAGGTGGCAATCGGGTCATTCGGTTTGGGTTCGATTCGTGTCACTTCGGTTCTGTTTGAAATTGGTTTAGATTTAGGTTCGTTTCAGGTCTAGTTCAGGTTTAGTTCAGGTCTATGATAAGTCGGGTCCGGTTCAGGTAACAAATCGGGTGAAAATCAGATCAGTTATTTTCGGTTCGTGTCAATATCAGATCATGCGCTTTCTGTTCGGGTCAAAATTGGGTCGTTCGACTTGGTTTGGGCCGGGTGAGACTTTGAATTTTCGAGTCGATTCGGTTTGAGTTGGGTTATGATTCACAGAGACTTCGTTGACGTAAAAGATTATATGTCAGTGGAGGACAGATAAGATTGTGTCAATTCGGTTTGAGTTGAGTATTTCTATCCTCTAATATTTATATTTGAGTTGGTTTATGAGATTAATTATGATTTTTAAGGTTTATAATTTATGGTTTAGTTTAGTGTTATTGATTTATGAGATAAATTCTGATTCCTTAAGGTTTATGGTTTAGTTTAGGGTTATTGGTTTATGACATTAGTTTCGATTCCTTAAGATTTATGGTTTAATTTGGGGTTATTAGTTTATGAGATTAATTATATTCCTTAAGGTTTATGGTTTTGGGTTTATTATTAATGGTTTATGGTTTAGTTTGGGGTTATTGATTTATGAGATTAATTATGATTTAATTTTCTAATTTATGCATTTGAAATTAATTAAATATTTAAATCACGAACATAATTAAAAAAATCTAAAATTAAATGTGAAATTTTAATTAAATTAATCTAAATTGAGGCTCAATTGAATTAAACTAGAATCTAAAAGTAAAATTCGGAACTTAAGTAAAAAAAAAAACCAGGTAAAATATGGAGAGCTAAACAATTGATTGCCCTTAACCTAAAACTAAAAGATAACATGTTATTTTAATTAAAAAAGAGAGGAAAATAGAATTTGTAAAAAGAAAAAAAAAAAAAGGGAAAACGCATAATGTTGGCAGGAAACCGCCTATTTTTCGGTTAGGGGTTAATCCATCTTTAAGTCTTACTACGTTTAAAATGTTATATTTTAGTCCTAATATTTACTTTTAAGTTTTATTTTAATTCAATTTAGTCACAAGTATGAAGTATCCTCACGGTTTAGACTTCAAATATAGGAATCTCGTCCCCACAGTGATATTTAGTCCCTAAAAATTTACTTTTAGTTGAAATTGACACCTATTTATTTTTATTTTTTATAATATAGTCTAATAATTTTAATATATTAGTATTTTTGTTCATTTAAGTTCTTAAGATTTAATTTTTAGCCGAATTTGACATCTATTTATTTCTATGGTGAAATTGGTCATTGGGCTCTCAAATTTCTCCACTTTAAAAAATTTAAATTAGTCCCTAATTTTGAGGTTAGGCTATATTTTATGGTAAATTGTGAAAATAGGCTCTAATTTCAGTTTATGGTTTTGGATTTAGCCTTAGTGGCAATAGTTTAGGGATTATGCTATAGTTTAGGGTTATTGGTTTATGAGATTAATTTCTATAGCTTAAGATTTATGGTTTAGGATTTTTAAGGCTTAATTTTAATGGTTTAAGGTTTATGGTGTAGTTTAGAATGAAGCTATGATCAAATATTAGGAGGGAAAATAGTATATTAAACTTCTAAATTTAAAAATTAGCAGGGACAAAAACTTTATTTAATTAATATTTAAACTTAGAATGACATATAATGTTATTGTACTACAATTTTAAGAAAAGCAATGGTCTCTCCTATAGTATAATACAAAAAGATAATAAAAACATACATCATTATACTATTTATTATATTGTTAAAATCGATAATATTAAAAATAAAGTATTCATTTATTTTACCTTAATTTTCGGGTTAAAATCGGGTCAATATTCAGTTCAGCTTTCGGTTTGGGTAGCCTTCGGTTCAACGAAAATTTTAGGTCGATTTCGGTTTGATTTATTTCGAGTTTTAGATCAAAATCGAGTCTCGATTTGGGTCTTGAATCTCGAATCAAGTTTTCCAGGTATAATTGACCCCTTTTTAACTCATGAAACCTTAATCTAAGGTGAAAAATAATGTTTATCTAAAATATTGTTTAAAAATATATACTCTAAATTATTACAAAATTGTACTAATATTTTGGGTGGAAATGTTATCAGTTTTCAATACATATTTAAAATGTTATGGTCCTGTTTGGCAATTAGCGGATTAAATTAATTTATAATTGATTTGCATTAGCTGATTTGATTAGCGGATTGCATTAGTTGATTGTATAAAGTGTTTGGTAGAAGTAACTGATAGCAGATAGTTGTTTGATTATTTAAACAAGCAAAATAACAACATAATTATATTCAATACTTATTTGAATATTTTATTAGTTATTAATATTTTATATTTATTAATTTATATATAAACAAAATAAAATTATTCCAACGATAAATGAAGGGAAAATGGATGAAAATAATCAAACAAATTGAATATTTAACATAAAAGAGAGTAGGCATTAGAACTCAAGTCCTTACTTGATATCTTAGAGTTTTTCAATTTGGTCGATCAAAAGAACAATTTTTTTCAAAAAAATAGAACGCCCGGTTGCTGAATACGTTGGAGTGGGAAAAAAATGAAAAATAGAAAAAAAATTAAATTTAGGTTATTTGAAGAGTTTTTGTAAATGGTAAGGGTAAAAGAGAATTTATAATTGTTATATCAAAAAATTTAAACTTAATAAGTTTTTATGAGCAACTTTTTTAAATAGAAAGGTTTTACTCTAATCAATTTTTTTAATTCTCTCTTTATCAAACATCTACATTAGAAGTTTGACTAAACAAATCTCTAAAAGTGATTCAAATCGTTAATTTAGTATTTTATATCTTTTAATATTTACTTATTCAAATGAAGAATAAGGGTGGAAATGAAAAGCCAATAATATATAATTATAAGGTTAAGAACAGAGAGAGACTTACATAAAAATAATTGATGGTCAATGTGGGATAGTAACGTTTTTAGATGATTTATTTTTTTTTAGTTTAAATAGAGAGTCATAGCTAATAACCATTTGAAGAGAGAAGAAAAAGGTGGAAAAGATGATGAACAATGGTATGGGTGTCAAAAGTCTTCTTTAGTGTAGTATGTACGAGTATTTATATGTCCTTGACACCACCAAAAATCTTCTTTTGTTGGTTGGTGTCAATTTACAGTTTATGATTATTGATGAGTTTACAAGAATAGACCTGACTGTCAGATAGTAGAGTCAGCTGTTGTCTGTAATAGTGATCGTGTTTGAGGACTAGCTCTTGACAATAATCATGTTGAGGGATCAAGATTATGTAGGGATGAACTATAGGGGTGTTTATATTCCACTACCCGAAAAAATTAAGTATTAAAATTTCAACTCGTTACCTGGCCTATAAGAATCGGGTACCCGTAAATCTGGTAACTTTTAATCCGGATAATAAGGTACCCGATATTTTTCCCCTACATTTCTCCAATGACCTTTCTTGGTGCTGGTGAATCGGTTGGGAGCTCTCCAACGTATTTTTTCATTTACTTATATTGATTTGCCTAGCTAAAATCATTTCTACTGTCTTTAACAGAGATTGTATTGGTTGTGAGAAAAGGCAACAGCAAGGTTGTCAATGACTTAAGCTAAGATGGGAATTTTTCTCTACCTAGATATGCAAATGCTCCAGAGGACTATTGATCATTTAATCCTGGGTTTTTCTACCATGCGGCAGCCTAATATGCGGTTAATATACGGCGTTACCGAAAACATCATTAAGAAATACCGGAAACATCATAAGATATACCGGAAACATGGATTTCAAAAGTATCGATACTTTTGGATATGTTAATTTCGAAAGTATCCATACTTTCGAAAGTATCCATACTTTTGGATATGTTGATTTCGAAAGTATCCATACTTTCGAAATCCATGTTTTCGGTATATCTTATCATGTTTCCGGTATATCTTATGATGTTTCTGGTATTTCTTAATGATGTTTCCGGTAACGCCGTATATTAGCCTTATATTAGGCTGCCGTACCGCAGAACTACCTATTAATCCTGCATGATTTGTAAATTGGAAGCAGATTGACTTTATTGCTAGACAATCAGATTATCTTATACAAACTTATCAATAGCCATCAATTCTAGGACTGACACCAAACACCAGTTTTTTTTGGTAGTGTCAAGGACCTACAAATACTTGTACATGCTACACTAGAAGTCTAGAAAGAGGTATTGTGACACGTATACCACTGTTCATCATCTTCTCCGTCTTTTCTTCAATCTCTTCAACCGACCATTGACTTAAAATTTTGGGTAAACTACACCAATGACCACCAAACTATAGAGTTGGTATCGATTTGATTACTATATTTTTAATTCTGTCAAATATACCACTTAACTATTTAAATGGTTCCAGTTAAGCCAACCGCCGTTAAAAAAACAAAAAAATGTTTGACGGAACTGTTAAAAAATTGGTATAATTACACATTTGGTCCTCTATATTTATACAATGTATCAATCTAGTTCTAATTTTAATCTAATAAAATAAGTTGACATGTCACACCAAATTGGAGGTGGAAAAATACTAACATAGAGATTGCTTCCAAGGGGAATCAAACCTAGGACCTTAGAACACAAGGGGCAAGTGCTTACCACTAGGCCAATCACTTTTTTGTGTTATGAAGGAAAAATGGTATTAGTGCCCAGAAAAATGGAAGAAGAAAAAATGATGTTGGGTGGATTTGAACTTGGACCATTAAAATGAAAAGCAAACATGCTTACCACTAAGCCAACCCAATTTTATAATATAAAACCCAACATTTAATATATGTGTATAAACATTTAACCTTATTAAATAAACTTAATAATTAAATTAAAGTTAACAATATTTTATATATTTTTAATTATAGTTCGTGTACTATTTAAAATAGAAAATTTAAAATTATATTAAATTCATTTTGAATTATGTTCGTGGGTTTGGATTCGCTAAATAAATTTAATATAATTTTAATTTTAATATAATTAAATAATAATTTAATTATATATAATAATTTTAAAAAATAATTAAATTATTATATATAATTATATTAAAAAAATTAAAATTATAGTAAATTTATTTAGGGAATCCAAATCCACGAACATAATTCAAAATGGATTTCATATAGTTTTAAATCTTTTATTTTAAACAGTGCACGAACTATAATTTAAAAAATATATAAAATATTGTTAACTTTAATTTAATTATTAGGTTAGATGTTTATACACATATGTCATGTTCGAATTTTCTAAAAACATTTTTTTTCTTTTTTCCGAGATTAAAATCTATATAAGACATATATTAAATGTTGACTTTTATATTAAAAAAATGGGGTTGGCTTAGTGGTAAGCATGTATGCTTTCCACTCTAATGTTTCAAGTTCATATTCACCCAACATCATTTTCTCTTCTTCCATTTTTCTGGACACTAATACCATTTAAATATATCTAAGATTGTATCATATATTACAAAAAAGTGCTTGGCTTAGTGGCAAGCATCTGCCCTTTGCATTCTTAGATCCTAGGTTTGATTCCCCTTGGAAGCAATCGCCATGTTAGCATTTTCCACCTCCAATTGGACGTGTCACCACCTTATTGAATAATTAATTTATTTTATTAGATTAAAATTATGACTAAATTGATATATTGTATAAATATAGAGGACTAAATGTGTAATTATACCAATTTCTAAATAGTTGTGTCAACTTTTTCGTTTTTAACGGCGGATGGCTTAATTGAAATCATTTATATAGTTAAGTGGTATATTTGACAAAATTAAAAATATAATGGTCAAATCAACACCAACCATATAGTTTGGTGGTCATTAGTGTAGTTTATCCTAAAAATTTTACCCAAACTAAAAAGATAAACCATTTAAAGTCATCATCAACGTTGACCATCAACATAACTAATGTTAATGAATTTCAAATCCCTTACATTTTGTCATTATATTTTCAGTCAAATAAGTATTACAAAATTAAGTTTTTGTAGCTACAAAAGTGTAATTAGTCTAATAATTTAATATAAAAAACTAAAATTATTTATAATTACTATGTAATAATCAAAGAAACTTGGTTTTATGAGATTATTTTAATATATGTGAACATAAATTATAACTAACCATTTATTAGATATAAAAGCTAGTAATTTAATTATATTACCCTACATCATTATCAATGTCTAAAGTTAGATTAATACTTCCCTTTTTTTTTTATGTTCACACAGTGATATTACATTATTTATTATCATGCCGACGTACTTCCAAATTTGTAATATTATTAGGGATAACTATATTTTTAGTACCTCACTTTTACCCGTTTTTTTTATTTTGGTACCTTATTTATTTTTTTGGTAAAATAGTACCTAACGTTACATTTTGTTTTTATTTTAGTACCTCGCCGTTAAAAAATTAACAAATGGCTTACTAGGAGAGAGAAAATCATGCGTGGCATGCTGCCATGTCATTCTCTCTCTCCTAGTCAGCATGCCACGTCAACAAAATTTATGAAAAAAGCACACGTGACATGTTGACTAGGAGAGAGAAAATGACGTGGCAGCATGTCACGTGTGATTTTTTCTTTCCTAGTCAACCTTCCGTTAATTTTTTAACGGTGAGGTATCAAAATAGAAACAAAACGTAATATTAGGTATTATTTTACCAAAAAAAATAAGTATGGTACTAAAATAAGAAAACGGGTAAAGGTGGGGTACTAAAAATATAGTTATCCCAAATTATTATATCTTTGCTTTCAATCTCAATCAATGCCATATGCTGAGTTTGCAGCTAAAAATGTGGAGAAAAAACGACAAACAATCAACAGTCAACGGATATCTACTTTGGATCTTCTCAAAATTTCCAAAAGCTTTTGCTATCCTCTAGTTCTCCTCCACGGATTCACTCCAAAAAAACCCAGTTTTCCAAGGTAAAGTCTCTAGAAACATCACTTTTTCCTGTTAGATCTTTGTTTGTATTTTGTTTCAGCTTTTGATTCTGAGTTTATCACAAACTTTCATGGCAGAACCAGTTTTGTATGAAAAATATGAACTTTGAGTCACTTTGTAAAGATCTTGGCCTGTCCAGTGTGTTTCTGGACCAAACATTGATGATATCAATGCTGCTAATTCTCTCAAGTTTAGATTTTGGTTATGGTAGTTACTTAATTTGGATTTCATCTTTGTTCTTGGGATGATTTAATGATCTGTGTTAAAAGGATTTAAAGTGTGAAGATTCATAACGAGCCTTTGCAAAATCCGATCTGGATTAGTCGATTGAATAGGGGCGAATTTGTTTGTAATTGAAAGAAACTTTAGATTTTGGAGGTTGAGTAGATTTAATTCATCTTTGAAACAAAAACTAAAAAGAGATCACCGGATAATTGGCAGATCGAGAGAGAAGGGGTTGTTCGGGATCGAACACACGACCGGTTTGGTCGACACTAGGCACTTCTTAATATCAGAAGAATGTTATCTGTACCAGTTTGGTTACTTTAAAGTCTAATGTTCTGACAATTGCAGGGTTCCTGGAAGTGATTTATGTCTGCTGAATCTTCCTAATGGCCTGTAATGATACAAACCAGCCTTTGCTATCAGGATTAGTGACTCCGGAAACTCGAAAGAGTAATGGGGATGGACCAAAGAAGAAAAGACGGTTTCGACGTGTTCGAAGTGCTCCTTTAGCAGATTTTGTTCCTATTGTTACTAATGGAGAAGAAGCACTTCCATGTTCCGAGTCCATTTTCGGGAGACTTAACCCGAGTCTTACGAAGGTAGTCCTAGTTTTGACATTATACTTGGGTTTAGGCACCTTTTGCTTTTATACAACCAGGGACCAAATCAGAGGAGATAAAACTAATGGAATTCTTGATGCTGTTTATTTCTGTGTTGTTACAATGACCACTGTTGGATATGGAGACCTTGTTCCCAACAGCGACCTCGCGAAACTGCTAGCCTGTGCTTTTGTCTTCACAGGAATGGCTCTAATCGGGCTTTTGCTTAGCAAAGCTGCGGATTACTTGGCGGAGAAGCAAGAAATATTGCTGGTTAAAGCCTTAAATATGTATAAAAAAGTTGGCGAATGTGAGGTTCTAAAGGAGATTGAGACTAAAAGGGTGAAATACAAGTGTTATACAACATTGATCCTTCTTGTTGTGCTTATATTAACTGGGACGATCTTCCTGTATAAAGTTGAGAATTTAGACCTAGTCGATGCATTTTACTGCGTTTGTTCTACGGTTACAACCTTGGGATATGGAGATAAAAGCTTTTCGACCGAAGGGGGTCGTATTTTTGCGGTGTTTTGGATATTAGCTAGCACTATCTGCTTGGCTCAGTTTTTTCTCTACGTTGCCGAGGTAAGTACAGAGAACAGACAAAGAGCACTGGTGAAATGGGTTCTTACTCGGAAAACAACAAACGTAGATTTGGAGGCTGCCGATATTGATGAAGATGGAGTCGTTGGGTAAAGATTTGCAGATTATTAACTTAGATGCTTTCTTTTTATCAGCTTAATTGACACCTTCCCTTTTTCTTTGCTTAATTTTTGTAGGGCTGCTGAGTTTGTTCTATTCAAACTTAAAGAAATGGGAAAGATTTGCCAAAATGATATTTCACTTATCTTGGAGCAATTCGAGAATCTAGACGTCGACCAGTCCGGAACCTTGTCAGTATCTGATATAACCGAAGCTCAATCCGGTGAAACTAGGACCCCCTAGAACCATTACATGTAATGAAAGATTAGTAACTTAGGATTGGCCTAGCATCTACTTGATTTGGAGGAATGAGGTGAATGATCTTACGTCTATTCTCTAAACTTGTAATACAAACTTTTTAATCATTCATAGATCACTGTCTCGAGTTATCGAGCACTTGGTCTTCATCAAATTGAATCGAATTTCTCTTTTTTCATGGTAATATATGAATTTACTGAGCTGCTAGGAACCAGAAGATACTAGTTATCAGACAGTGTCCGACTGCGATGTTCGGGTGTTCATTCACACAGATGAATGTATTTCGAAATGGATTCGAGTTTCCCACCTGTTGAAATTTCTCATTTTGGATGTGCATACGAAATTTCCCATAATCCTAAGAACATACCAAAAGGAGGAAGTAAAAAGAATGGACTGCCCCTTTCACTCCACAGTGCAAATTTATATTCTTACAACAGAAAACGACATAAGCATGGATCTTCCGGGAACTTTCCAATGCATTTGGAACCGAAGTTCCCTCTAGTTATAAGCGTTTTATATTGGATTACAAACTTACTTTCCCTGGTAAGTCGCTTCCGTCTCCGTTGAACGTTCCGAGGTCTTCCTTTCGAGCTGTATTTTAAATTTACTGATAATTTTATATGTGATTTCAAGGAGCTTATAACTATGAATATTGTATGTTGTAATGCTTCTTGCAGGTAATCTTAATGCTGGGTCACTTCTACTCGATCGATTCAATGGCTTCCGACCATGCTAAGCAGGCCAAGTTAACAAACGATGAACATGCTCCTAAGAAAAGAAGCTTTCGGGGCTGCAAAACTACTTTGGTAGCTACGAAATGTGCTCCTCCGGATACTCTCCGGTCCGAGATCCCTGATCTGAAGCGGCTCGGCATATACTTCGGTGTCTACATGACTGTTGGAACCATATGCTTTTATGCACTGGAGGATGACCTCAGGGGGCATAAAACAAATGATTTAGTTGATTCACTTTACTATTGTGTCACCACAATGACCACGGTTGGTTATGGAGACCTCGTCCCTCGCACTTTCGATTCGCGAATAATATCCATCATTTTCGTAACCATAGGGATGTTTCTGTTCGGAGTAGCAGTGAAGATAGCTGCAAAGTACTTGGTGGTGAAGCAACAAATGGCCATGGTTAACTTCCTGCGCACGGCTCGAAAAATCGGTCCGTTGGAAGCCCTTAAGGAGATTGACTGCCTCGAAATAGACTACAACAAGGTCAAGAAATCGATGATGGCTATGGGAGGGCATTTCGTAATCGGGATCTTCGTTCTGCTCACCGTCGAAGGAATGGACTTCTTCGACTGCGTCTACTGTGCAGTTACTACCATGTCAACCACAGGCTTCGGAGATGAGAGCTTCCAAACCACATTCGGTCGCATGTTTGCTGTATTTTGGATATCGACCGGAACTACCTGCGTAGGCCAGCTATTTCTCTACATTGCAGAGGTATACACCGATGTCGAAACACGGAAATTGGCGAAACGGGCCATTGCTAGCAACATTACAGCCAAGAAAGACCTGGAGGCAGCCGATCATATCGAGGATCACAAGGCTTACGGGTAAGATTTACATAATTTGCCTCGTAAAATCACTTCGATAACACGATTAAACCTTGTTTAACACGTTTCGACAGGGCTGCCGATATGATCTTACATAAGCTAAAAGAAATGGGAAAGATCAAGCAAGACGATATTTCGGAGGCCATGAAAGATCTCGATGATGTGATCAAGGATGTTGATGATGTGAATGATCCAGCAAAATCAACTCAAGGAAAGTGATCAAAATAGCACCAAAAACCATAAAAATGTCAACATTATACCGTACTGTAAGACTCTAAGAATTTAGATCACCAATTTAATCATAATTTTCAACCTTCTTGTAAAAACAGCTTGCCATTTGGGATGATGTTTTGAAGTAATTGTAGTGGAATAAATAATAATGGATTTATTCTGCAATATAATTCAATCAAATCTAGGGACTGAGCTAGGATGAAACATTAGGAGGGACGAGAGTTTATTAAGTCTTTAAATTCAAAAATTAGAAGAGACAAAGACTTTATTTGACTGATATTTAAACTAAAAATAACTTAAAACACAATTATACCAAAAAATTTGAGAGGGACAACAACCCCTCCCAACCCATTTAAACTAGGATGAAGATTATAATAATATATATATTCTCGTATCGTAAAATCTATTCTAACCTCACTATATGAAAATTGAAAATTATAAAAACTCCGTCACTGTCGGGACCCATGATCATATGACCAACCAAACTGAAGCATCAAAGGATGGATGATTGTGTTAAAAGTGGGTCCCAAAACTTTGAATTTTCTGGTAGCCATCAACAACTATGTGACCCTATCAACGTACCACATTTGGCACAAGGATCAGGAACATAAAAAAGAAGAGGATATAGTATAAATGTATAATCATACTTCCTCCTGGCCCCTTGTGAAGGTATCAACGTCCCAGATTAAACGTGATGGAATATTAGAGTACTGTTCCTTGCTAGTAAGTATTAACAAGTCCTTTGCTTGCCATTTGCTAAGAGAATCTAAAACACATTGTTATATTTAAACAAAAAAAATTAAAGAATCATTACCCTAATGCTAAACAATTAGAATATTTCATGGATTGTTAGATCTATCGAATATTTTTATATGATTATTGATATTCAATTTATTAGTTGATTAATTTATACTAATTATTATATTTATTTAAATTTTTAATTTTATTTGAATGATTTGTCTCGTCCGACTAATTGGCTGTTGATAGATTGGTTTAGTTTTTTTAATTAATTGATTAACTGGATAGGTGAATAATAAAAAAAACAAAAAAAAAACTATTAAGTAGTAATTAATTAATTAATTAATTAATTAATACTGTCCTCCCAAAATTAACAGTTAGCAGAAAAGAAAAAAAGAAACGGGAGAAGTTACAAAGCAAAGAGAGTTAGAGATTACACAGTGAAGAGTCGGAACTTGTACTACTCAGGCATGTAAGTGTCGACGGTGAGTTGGGTTGGATGGCCAGCAACGTAGTCAAGGAGGCCTTCACTGGCCTTATCCGCCGTATCGGAGGCGGCGGGATGAGAGGAGGTTTTCCCAAAGAAGATGACGGCAAGGAGGAAGAGAGCGGTGGAGAGCAAAAGAGGCCAAAAGTAGGTTAAAATGGTGAGGAAAGAAGGTGCGTAAAGGAGGAGGGCTGAAAGAGAGAGTGCTAAGGCTATGGCGTACTTCAGCTTTACCAGTTTTTCTGGGATCTCCATGGGTTTTTCAGGTGAGAGGAGGAAGTGACTGAAGACTGAAGTGATAGATTCTCTAGGGGGAATATAGTGATTTTTTTTAATTTAAAAAAATAAAAATTTGGGTTTGGACTCAATTTCAAGAAGTAAAACTGAATTTTATTGTAAATTTCTTTATTCACCACTGAAGTTTAAAAAGTTATGTTTCGATCATTAATGTTTTAAATTTTACATAAAATCGAATGTTACTTGGTGCTTGTGGTATCCAGTGAGATTCTCATTGCCCATTCTGTAAAACTGAACTTGTAACCATCTATGAAGTAGGGGTGTTCATGGTAGGTTAACCGTACCGTTTAGCTTAAACGGTTGGTTAACCGTTATAGCGGTTATTATTCGTAATTTAACCGTTACTAACCGTTAAGAAATGGTTAACCGTTAATTTTTTAAATGGTTAACCATTATAGTGGGTAACCGTTAAGGAACGGATCGGTTACAGGTTAACATGTAACCTATTACGATTTTCTTTTCAAATGTTCATTATTTCTTTTTTAGAATAATAAATATATCTCTCCGATAAATATTGTATTAATTTTTTTAAAAAAAATTAACTTAAATAGCGAAATTTTAAACACAAACTTTACACTTAGTTAAAATAAAGTACCTATAGGTTAACCATTAACCGTCTTTTTTAGCGGTTCGGTTAACCGAAACCGTTTAACTTTAACGGTTAGGTTAATTAACCTATAAAATGAACGGTTATACCGGTTAACGGTTACGGTTAACGGTTACGGTTTATTTTGCACACCCCTACTATGAAGCACATCTACTTTAGTCTAAAGTCGTATAAGTATTTAGTCTAAAGTCGTATCACATATTTGATACATTTACGTATCAAAGACATACTGAGTACGATTTGAGTACCTACAAGTATTTATTCTCTTTTGTTTTTTTTTCTATTCTTCCACCCTTTTATGTCTTTTTTTCCCTTTTTACTCACATGATTCAACTATAAGTATATAAATATATGTGATGACATGCTCACATAATTTTGTTATGTTTTTTTTTTAATTTTTTAGAATTTAAAATTATTTTATATTTTTCATTTCTTTGTCGTACACATACTATAATTTTAAAAATTATGTTTCTTAATTCTCACTAGGAGCAGTCCCCCTTTCTTTGTTCGAAAAAATTTATCGTTTCTTGTTCTCATTTTTATACTCGTATCTATGTATGTATCCGTATAAGCGCAACATAAGTTTATCGATTACGCCACTAACCTAGTTGCTGAGCTTTGAATCATTTATGATAATATCCGATTTATTGGCCGCTATTAATTTACTTATATAAACCGAGGGTTTGTAAATCTAACGGATAACATCTTTAGAAAAGAGCAATTTTCAGCACAAACGAACTTTCCCGCTTCATGGTAAGGCATCAATAGAGGAAAATCATGTGGTTTTGGTGAAATTGACCCGTTCCATACATTCTAAGCCAATAAATAATTAACCTTTACCATATAAATTACAAAATCATATCGCAGATTATAAAACTTTAAAAAAAAGACCATTAACAACATATTTTCCAATTAACTAACCAATCATGTCTAAAGTAGTTATGATTTTGATATTGACACTCATAATGGCTCAACAAGGATTAGGGTTTTTAGTCTGGGAAATGGTATACCACGTTCATCTACTCAACCGAATGACAACCAATTTTCCGCCGTTGACCGTTCACGTAAAGTCGAAAAACGACGATCTTCGAGAGCGCACTGTTCGGAAAGACGACGAGTATTATTTCAAATTCAAACCTAGTTTATGGGGGAACACACTTTTCTACTGTGTTTTCAGGCACGGTGACAAAGTCAAGATGTTCGACGTTTATAAATCCGGCGATTATAAACATGAAAAGTTTTCTTGCCGTCAGCATAGACAAAGATTGGTTTATTGGAAGGTACAGGATGATGGTTTTTACCGTAGCTGTGACGATGAAAGCTATGTGAAGATGTATGATTGGCGTAGGTGATAAATGTGTAATAATCAACGTAATTACCTACTCTCTTTTTTTTACTATATATGTAAATATTATTATTATTATTTTGTAAATGTGTGCTTTTATTTATCCGTCATATATGTAATAATTATTCATTTTGTTAAGTAAATATTTTTTGGATTAATATCCTATACACTGGCGGTGGAAAACAAAGTTTCCACAAGCGGTGTTATTTAAGGGTTTATAGTTTTAATTTAGGGTTTAGAGGTTAGGGGTTTAGGTTGTAGGGTTTAGAATTTAATATTTATGGTTAAAATTTAGGTTTTAGGGCTTAGGGTTTGTGATTAGATTTTTAGGGGTTTAAGGTTAAAATTTTAAATTTTAGATTTAGGCTTGAAAATAGGCATGCTTGTGTAAAAAAAATTTACACTAGCAGTGTATCTAATATTAATCCTTATTTTTTTTATCATACTATGTAGTCTGTAGAAAAATTCTTGGACGAGTGTCGTATACAGTTCATATTTATTATTTTTATTAATTTAATCATTATTTATACATTAAATTAATTCAATCATAATTTGAGATAATCTAGCTGATTTAACCCTTAATATTTAAAAATTTTATCAATTTGGCCATAATTCTAAATAACTTAACAAAATTAACCCTTCATATTTATAAACTTTATCAATTTAATCATTATTTAAAAAAAATCAATTGGGTCCACATTACAAATCAATAGGTTTTATAAACAAAACTAATCCTTCACATTTATAAATTTTATCAATTTAATCACATGTACTTCTAAAGGGGATGAAAGCCACAACCAACACCACAAATGGAATAAACTATCGTATATGAATTGTAAGCTTCTGAAAGAGACGAAATGGTTAATGGTTAACCTATATGTACTTCTACATGTACCCGATTAACATAATGAGCTGGTTTAACTTTTGTTTGGTTTCAGTATGAAATGCACTAACCACTAAATTACCAGATTTGAACACGAAATTACTGAGGGAATCCAACACAATTCATACTTGTCTTTCTTGATTATTTGGAGATAATGAAGATGTTGAGTTTAGCTGTCTCCACATGCATTTAAGTTGCATGTAGCTGGTCGTTTAGCTAAAACCATCTCTTCTTCTATTAAAGACTTTGGACTTTGAAGGGGCTCGAAGTGGACTAACATTAATATGTGCCATCATTGCATCTTGTTGGATTTTTATTGCTCACAAATGAAATCCAATTTAACAAGAAAAAAACATTATTTTGAGAAGGTTTTGAATGCGCACAGTAACACTCTCAAGAGGTTGCACTTTAGGGCTTAGAGTTGAGTTAAAAATTTTCAAGTTAGTTGAGTTGACAAGTCATATTTTATAACTTAAATTTTATTTGAAAATTTTATGAGTCAATTCGAGTTTATGAAATTTGAGGCGAGTCGAGTTATTCGAGTTTCTGTTCAAATTTAATTGTAAACATTTATAATGTTATGATGATAATTAATTCAAATTTAAGTGGTTTTCTATAACCATATACAATATATATATATATATATATATATATATATATATATATATATATATATATATATATATATATATATATATATATATTCATATGTGATAAATATTGAACAAAATTGAGAGACTCAACTCAAACTTTAAAATTACTAAAATTTTTAAGCTATTCAAATTTCTATTTTATAACTCAAACTTTATTTTAAAAAATGAGTCGGGTTTATGAAATTATATAACACCCTTACTCGATCCAGAAGGAATCTGAGTCGAAGATGTCACTAGAAACATAAATAGAGAATCGAAATGGCAATCCTATTTAAATCATGACAAATCATACATGGAAGAATCCCTTTATTAATCAATTATCGATCAAATTAATGCTTCCTTAAGCCTTTAGGATCATATTGTAAAGTTTCAAAAGTTAGGGACCAAATTGTATACTTTTAAAAGTTTTGAGAATCTTTCAAAATATTCACTTTATTGTATATATATATACTCATAAACACATCTTCTTTCAAAAATATGAATTAAAAAAAAGCAAGAAATAAATCTGACGTCAATTAGTCAGACTTAAAGACCAAATTACAAACTTTTCAAGCTTCAAGGGCTCGATCCTTTATATGAAGGAAGGGAATCAATCTTTTTACTCTAAATGCTTGGAAGATAATTTTGGTTAGTTACTGGAATCAAAAGAATTGATCCTTTTTTGATAAAGGATCAATCGTTTATGCCTAAAAACCTAAACCAGAGCATTATACATCAAAATTAACTAAATTATTTCTAAATATCGTATATTCTAGCTTAGAATATAATTCATCACCAAAACAAAGCATCAATAATGCCACCATCACATACACGAACACAAGTACATTAACAAAAATCACATAGCTTAACATTCTAAATACTTACCCAAATTTCATCTTTATACATATCTTTATAATCAAACATTCAAAGCATTGCATAAGATACCAACAATGATTACCAAATTATCATGAAATTGATATCTTACACAATTACTAACCTAACATTTACAAGACGTGTTCGTTTCAAACGCAGAAAGCAGCAGCAACAACCTTCGCGATCAGTACCTTTCGTCCCCGAAAGAACAAGACATGTTCTTTTGATATCTTGTTCTTCTTTCGGGGACGAAAGGTACTGATCGCGGAGGTTGTTGTTGTTGCCTCCTGCATTTGAAGCGTTGTTTTTTGAGCTCCTCCCGGTTCGGTGTCGGAGTCCGCCATGGCTGGAAGGGTTTTTGGATTCTTGCGAATATACAAAAGTAGGGTTTCAGTTGCTTCTTGGAAACCTTAATTTCTTGGATGGAAAGGAGGAGTTTTTCTGATTGACAAAAGCCAAGGCTGAGATAATAAGAAATTGAGGAGAGGACCAAACGTGGAAGAAAAGGTTATTTCAGTTCTTCACTTTTTTCTTGGCTTTCACATTCACTAGTTTTTCCATCACGATTAACCAACATGCAGGTATGCGTTTATTTATTGGGAAAATAGTTCGATACACAAGTTTAGGGTTTAGGTTGTAGGGCGTAGAATTTAAAGTTTATGGATAGAATTTAGAGTTTAGGGTTTATGATTTTAGGATGCCATGGCTAGTAATTTAGGTTTTAGATCTTATAACTTAAATATGAAGGGTGTGTAATGTGTTTAGACAGTTTGTCTATCTAAATATATATAGGGTTTTATTTTGATGCACAAGCTGTGTAAATTTTTTTTACACAATCCTTTTATAAAATTTAAAATCTAAATCACAAACCCTAACAACCTAAAACCTAAACCCTAAGCCTTAAACCCTAAACTATAAATTCTAACCATAAACCTTAAATTATATACCTTACATACTAAAGCCCTAAACCCTAACCTAAAATCCTAAACTCTAAACCCTATAATTAAAGGGCTTGTGTAAACTAAAGTTTACACAAGCTTGTGCATCAAAGTATTTTCCATATATATAACACTTACTTTTTATATTTAACAAAAAATAATTTAAATATTAAATATTTTAAAATTAAAAATTCTAATTTATAATTAAAATAATTGTATAATACTAAAATTTTCTTATTTACAATGTTTATGTATTTATTATAAGTTATTAATACAATTATAATGATATAATTAAAGGGGAAAATAAAGGAAAAATGAAGAAGAAAACAAAGAAATCCCAGTGGTTGCATGGCACAGAGGCAGCCGCCGGGAGCAGCAGCTAAAAACAATTTTGTTGGGTAACCATTGCAGAACCACATTTTTTTAATCGAGATCCGTTAATTTTATTAAAAGAAAATAAATTAAACTTGCAATGAAAATTTACAACTTAGTAAAAACACTTAACTTTTGTAATTTTTTAGTAAATAAAATTAGGTCTCTAAGATTATAACAAGATATAAGAAAAAAAAAAGTAAAAATTCAATCTAAAGACTCAAAATAAAAGATGAATAAAAATATCACCAAAGATCGACGATGAAAAGAAAAATTATTAAGAAACAACATAAAAATGCATATTACAATGAGACACATTGACAACACGACTACTATCACAACTCAATCGCGAGCAAGAAACTGTATTTATAATCACGTATCCAAATCTAATTTGAAGGTCCGAAACAGAGAGATCAACATGACAACTGAAAGAGCGCAATATTTATCATTCATAACGACGTCATATCCAATCATGATAGAAAATCAAATGAAAGAAATGACCATAAAAGAAAACTGTGCCAAAATACAAAAAAAACGTATCAAAATATAAAATAAATCGTGCCACAAGAACAAAACTATTTATCAAAAACTAAAAAAACAAAATAAAAATACGACAAATGATGAAAACATGAGAGCAAATGAAACGATAAATGCTGGCGGTCGACGAGCCAAAATCACATTTTTTTATTGAAAATTATAAATCAATATTTACTTTTTAAAATGTACAATATATAAATGTACAGGCTTATTTAAAAAAATAAGTGTTCAAATTTTACCTCTTTTGAATTTTATGTGCTTAAATTATTTTTTTGCTAAAAATTGATGTCTAATGTTTTATTTCGTTAATTTTAGGTGGATGGTCGTTAAAGGTCGTTTAAAAAAATATGTTATCCAATCATTGCTTGACACATGGTAATAATTTTAATTTTTTGAAAAAATAACTTTAGTAAAAAATCTTCAAATCAGCCTCCAAAACCCTAAAAATAGCCAAATCTCAAATCCTCACTACTACCGTTGTCGGTCACCGTCGCCAACCCCACCCCTTCGATCGCTGGGTCAAGTTGACCATTTTCTTCATCGTGTCGTCACCGAAAAACGCTGAACGATATGACAATCGAACCACTATTTCACATCCGTCGTTCAATGTTCGGCTGAAATTTTATTTTTCAGTATTCGGCGACGGTACGTTGGGAAAAATGATTGATTGATTATAGAGATCGAAGAGGTGGAGTCATCAACAACGATCAGTGATGACAACGGTGGAGATTTGGGCATTTTGGGTTATGTTATTTTTAAGCAGTTATGGACTATTTTAGAAATTTTTAGAATTTCAAGATTGTTTTAAAAAATTTTAAATTATTAAAAAATTAATTAAAAGAAATTATAAATTAAAACATATCACATGTCCAATTTTAATTGGTTAACGAATTTTTTTAGCGGTAGTTAACTATTGAGCATTTGAAATTAACGAAATGAAGCGTCATACATTTTTAACAAAAAATAGTATAAACACTTAAAATTAACCATAATTATAATTTGGACACTTATTTTTATTATAAGCGAAATGTATAAAATCATTACATGAATATAAATAAGATTTATTTGTTTTTTTAGTCTAAGTCTAATTCAGGATGGTAACAAATTTATACTTTTTGAGTTTTGATCGAATCTAATCTAATAGTGCTGGTATTTTTAAATGCGATTTCAATTTTAGATCATGTTCAAGTTTATGGAGATTCCATCCCAAGGTATTTATAAAAAGTATTTTATATATTTATATATAACTAGTTAGATTTCGATGAAAATATGTAAGAAAAAATAGCATATAAAGTATTAGAATTATTACATTGATAACATTTTACTTTTATTTTATTTTATTAAATTAAATGCATTATTATTTTATTCATATATTTTTAATTTTTTAAATATTAAGGATGTTAAATGGACGAGCAGTTGGGAAGTGTGCTCTCTTCGCACTCATCCATGCTAAGATTTTTCATACTTATCTCTCTATTTAGTGATTTATTACGGGTACAAAATCCAAAATCATCTCTGCTATGTGATTTATGAAACTTATAACCCTCATAAAGAGTACAAAGTCATTCTCATGTCTGCTTTTATTATTCACGACGAATCTAATTTTTATCTTTATCACCGCCACATCACTTGCAAAACTTGTATCCATCCATGTCCAACTGAGTGTAAAGTTGATCACATCTCATGAAACTCGTCCCACAAACATCCTTAATAAAAAATATGTTAAATCATGTCGAGTGAGATTATTTTTTTTAAAATAAAAATAAAAGTTATATTTAAACTCTAGTCAAATGGAAGTTCTGTCGTGAGACATCTTTTGGGGCGGCTAAAATAAGACAGTCTTACACAAATTCTTATCTAAGGTAAAATTTATACAAATTCTTATTCAGTTGATAAAAATTTATGTAATTACATATTTTTTTCAACTAATAAAAATTTCAGCTCTACCTAAATTATTATTTAATGCTACATAAACTTATATCAAAATAATAATAATATGTGTAGACTGCATTTTAGTTGCACATTAAGTATACTTATCCCAAAACCTAACAGGCCAGATAACGGCTATATTACCTTTTAGAAGCGCTCCTAGAAACGACGGCTTAATAATAAGTTAAATAATCCCATCAAGCCAACGGTCAAATTCTTACCTCCCATTTCTCATACTCTTTCCTTTTATAAATCTCCAAAGCCGAAACCATTCCAAACTAGAATAAATCGTAAAGGATTAGAAACAGCAACAAGAAAAAATGAGCAAATTCATTCTAGTTTCGATTTTGGTTCTTTTTGTTTCGGTTTCACAAGCCGCCAATGCACCTTCCCCGTCGCCAAAGGCAACCCCTCTATCTCCGGCCAAACCTCCCGCTGCTTCTTCATCTCCTCCTACGACGTCGCCGCCTAAATCTCCTTCCTTGTCGCCTCCATCGGCAGCTCCTGTGAGTTCTCCGTCGGTTCCACCGGCGGCAACTCCTACTGCTATTCCCCCATCTGTTCAATCACCCACTGCTACTCCCCCTGCTTCTTCAAGTCCCCCGGTTCAATCACCGGCAACTCCTACACCGATGGCGAGTGCTCCCTCATTGACACCAGCAAGTTCTCCTCCGACGATGACTCCGGCCGGGGCTCCACCTGTTGCGGAAGGTCCTGCTGGAACTCCCGAGTCTTCTGCTGATATTCCTTCTAGTTCGTCTACGCCAGCTGCGAGTCCTGCGATTTTCCCGTCGAGCAGTACCCCACCGATTGCCACTCCTGTGGGTTCGTCGCCGGAGAGTGCGGAGGGGCCTGCTGTTAATGATGAGTCGGGTTCTAGATCGGGTTATGAAGTCGGGTTGGGTCTAACCGTTGGTTTGGTTATTGGGTCCGTCTTGGTTCTTTAGATTTCATATTTTTATGTTCGGATTTAAAGTTTTGATATTCAGATTATATTCAATTGCGTGTATTGTTTATAGTAGATTAAAACATTTATTTTGTACTATTTAATTGATTTTTTTTTCCGAAAGGAAATGTTTCATTTCATTAAAAAAATCCAAATTACACCAAAAATAAAAACCCTTGAATAATAGGGAGCATAAAAAGTCAAAAAATATCATCTTCGGCCAAAAGTAAAAAAAAAAAAAAATATCAGGAGTGAAGCCCAAAAAGGTTCAAACATCCTTCTTTACTACATAGACGATCATGTTTATAATCAACAAAAAAATTTTACTCCACTCGATCACCCACTCTTACTTTTATTAATAAAATAATTTTTAAATGAACAAAATTAATTATATTCGAATAAAAAATAAAAATATTCAAATAAAATCATAATTAAAGTTTTATCTATAAATATTATTTAATTTATCAACAATTTACAAAATTCAAAACATAAAAATTTATTAGACATTTTGTTATTTACAAATTTTGGTAAGCATTAGAAATTTTGGATGGATAAGATATTTCTGTAAAATAAAATAATTTGGTATTAGTAGTAGCTATTTTGAATTTTGATATTAGTTAGAAATATTGACCAACATTGGCCACTGTTGATTAACGTTGATAGACCATTAATCGACATTGATCGTATATCATAGTTTTAAATCAAAAATAGGTGCTTAAAATATGCAAATTTTTAACTTTATGTAATTAAAGTATTATTTTTTAAAAATATGTTCTTAAAGTTTTAAAGTTATAATTTTAGGTATCTATTGTTAATGAGTGTTAAAAAAAATCTTTAACCAATCAATGTTTGACACGTGGTATATTTAATTTATTTGTTTTTTAAAATTTTAAAATTAAAAACAAAAAACTTTCTGCTTTTCATAAAATCTAATAAGTTTACAAATTTTCAAAATAATCCCTAAATCCCTAAAATTATCCAAACCTCCAAATCGCCACCCTTGGGCACACCCCTTTGGTCACCAGACCAAGGCGGTCATTTCCCCCAACACGTTGTCGCCAAGAACGACGAACGTGAAATCGACGTTCGACTGCATGTCGTTTGTTTTTTCCAGCGACGACGTGTCAGGGAAATGACCGCTTTGGTTCGGCAACCAAAAGGGTGTGCTTAAGGGCGGCGATCGACGACGAAAGCGACGATGATTTGGGAGTTTAAGTTAGGGTAATTCTAGGGATTTGAAGACTATTTTGTAAAAGTTTCAAAACTTCGAGATTTTATGATAACCTGAATTTTTTGGGGTTTTGGTTTAAAAATTAAAAAAAATCAAATTGGTGTCACGTGTTAAGCCTCGATTGGTTAAACAATTTTTTAACACCATTAACCGTAGGCACCTAAAATTATAACTTTTGAAACTCTGGGCACCTATTTTTACAAAATAATACTTTAGGCACCTAAAATTCAAAAAATACATACTTTAGGCACCTAAAAAAAACATACTTTAGGCACCTATTTTTAGTTTAAGCCTATATCGTAATAACACCAAAATTCTAACGAATACCTAAATATTTTTAATGAATATCAAAGTTTTTAAGTACACAAATTGTAACGGAATACCAATATTTTTTAGGGAAAACTATATATTTAGTACCCCTATATATGCCCACGTTATTGTTTTGATACCTCGGCTATTTTTTTTTTGCAAATGTTACGTTTTTATTCTGCTTTGGTACCTACGCCATTTAAAATTAACGAAAATGTTGACGTAGCTTGGGTTAATAACAGTTTTTGTCCAAAAACTTATACAATCTATGAGGATCAATGGGGGGCTAATGCATGGTCGATTGGACGACCCAACTCTACGATCGGGATACCGGTGAGAATACGAGGGTGAGAAAGGGATGAGACAAAATTCTATCAAAACTAAGATGATGTTTTACCTCAAAATTAAGATGATGTTTTAAATTGATAATATATATATTAAGTGTTTTAGTAAAACTATGATTATATCAAGTTACGCCATCATATTTGTTAGCTTTTAACGACCGGGGTACCAAAATAGAACAAAAATGTAACGTTAGGTATTATTTTACCAAAAATAATAGTTGATGTACAAAAACAGTAACGCGAACATAATTGAGGTACTAAATATATAATTTTTCTTAATTTTTAATGGAAGAATACCAAATTTTTAAGCAGAAAATATTCTAATGAGTAATAAAACGTTAAACTTTAAAAATATAAGTATAGCTTTTGAAACCTTAGTAAAGTGTTATAAAATTTAGGTTTAATAGGCAAATATATGCCCATAGAAATGCATTTTTTAGTTACGTGCTTAAATTATTTTTCGGGTTAAATTGGTGCCTAAAGTTTTATTCCGTGACCTATTTAAAGTTTTCTGTTAATTTTCACCGTTAAATGATACGTGTCATCTCTTGAAAAATTTAAAATTATATTAAAAATAAATAACATTAATAAAACAAAATAAAAATATATCCTAAAATTTTCAAATATTCCTCAATTAGTCCCCAATTCCCAAAGCCCCCAAATCTGACAACTGCCGCCGGCATTGGCCGCGTTGCCGGCGACGGAATGAGGTGCCATCTCTTGGCCGAACAACCCACACATCGTTCGTCGCCCCTCATGTTGTCGTTCATCGCAAATCTTTCGAAAGAACCATTTGACAATTTTAGTGATTCTCACGATGTCGGTCAATTTTCGGCGACGAGGTGGTGGGAGAAATGGTTGTGATTGTCCGATGACCGATGTGGTAGGTGACGGCATGGCAATCGACGACGGAATCAACCTAAATCGAGATTTAGGTTTTGGAGAGTTAGAAATTTTGGAATTTGGGGTTGTTTTGTAAAATCTGTAAAACTTAGAAAATTTCTGAAAATTAAGTAATTTTATTTATTTTTAATATAATTTAGATTTTTCAGGAGATGACACGTGTTCTTTAACGATAAAAATTAACGGAGAATCTTAAGTTAATCACGGAATGAAACTTTAAGCACCTATTTGACCTGAAAAATAGTTTGGGCGCATAACTGAAAAAATGACATAATCTGGACACCTATTTAACGGTTAAACCTAAATTTTACATAGAAAAATTATGATATTATGAGTATCCAAAAATTTTAACGGGTACTACAACTTCAAATGTTATTTTTTTAATATTATAACATGATTATATGGTAGTATATGTTATTCACTTTTAGTCATTTGAAAAATATACACACCGTATAGACAAATTGTTTAAACCCGAATATTTTAACAATAACAACGTTTTTTTTACTTTGACCCTTCAATAAATTCAAATGTTAAATTTAGGTTTAACTTTAATAAAACATTATAAATTTTGGTACAACAAAATTTAATAATTTTAATGTTTTACCAAAAATGCTTTGCCAACTTTTCTAAAATTTGAAAAAGGAATGGAAAAACTTTCTATAAGAAGCTTTTCTTAAAATTTCCGTCTCTTCCTTTTTTCCTTCTCCCCCTTAATTTTCTCGAGAAAAAAAAAGCCTAAATCGTCAATTTAATTCCCATTCCCAAAGTCTTCCCTTTCGGGCAATCTGTTTTTCGCCGCTAGCTTAGCTTGCTTAACATAAAAAATTTGGTATTTCTTGGATTTTAAAATCCCTACATACACCATACATGATCAACATTCTGCAAGTTTTTACAGACTTTGAAGCTACCACAATCTAGTTCAATTCGTGCTGGTTAAACAAATTCATTGTTCGATAAGCTCGATAAATACAAAAACTTTTAAATAGTTGAACCCAAAAGGTTTTGTGTAAATTACTTAGCAAGTCGTTGAACTTTTTTAGAATTTCAACTAGCATTCAAATTTTTCAGAACATATATTTCTTTAAAAAGTAACAACCAAAAAATCATAAAAAATTATAAAAATTATAAAATCGAGTTGATCCTTATTTGACTCGACTCGTTAAGACCTCAAATAGAATCAATTCGAATTGAACATTGACCGAGTCAATCTCGAACCGCTATTTGTGCTATATTATGTTTCTTCTATTGTCAGTCTCTTCCCCACACTCCTCTGCAACTAGGTACCACCAACAACAAACTCTCTCCCTCCAAACCAAATTTTAGTATAGTGGCTGCCATGGTAATATAACCAAAATCCAATCTTATTTTAGAATCGAGTCGAATCAATTTCATTTCGAAAATGCATTTCTTTCTAGTCTTAATGTTATTTTTCTGTCCACACTATTCAAATTCGAAATCTTACTTAAATGGCAACATATTTCTCTTTCTTCTATCCAGCATGCATCTAGTAATCAGTTATGGAAAGACACGAAAGACACAAAAGTCACAGCCAATTCTAAAACCTGGCACCTTAACTCGCTTTTCCAACTCAAACCAACTCAGCAGTCTGCACCACAGTGGCTTTGGCTCCATTGTATTTTAACCACATTCCAATCCCCATTGTTTCATCTCAAAGCTCTCAACTTTTCTTCCCCTGAAGCTCTGATCTTTCCTTCCCAGAAGAGAAGAGAAAGGGAAGAGATACAAAAATGGTGGGGCAAAGGCAGAATCTTGTTCTTCTCATTTTCTCAGTTGTTCTCCTCTTCCAAGCCTCAAATGGCCAGAACATTACACTCCTGCTAGCAAAGCATCCATCTTTATCAACGTTCAACCATTACCTCACGCTCACACACTTGGCTCCGGATATCAACCGCCGCACCACCATCACCGTCCTTGCCTTGGACAACGCCGCCATGTCTTCCGTCTTAGCCAGAAGCCCCTCTGTTCTCACCGTGAAGAACATACTTTCACTCCATGTCCTACTCGACTACTTCGATGCCAAGAAGCTTCACCAAATAGGGAATGGCACTGCACTGGCTGCCACTATGTTCCAAGCTACTGGGGTGGCTCCTGAGGCTTCTGGGTTTGTTAATATCACTGATTTTAAAGGTGGGAAAGTTGGTTTTGGACCTGCAGACAATGGTGGGATTCTGGACTCGTTTTTTGTTAAATCTGTTGAGGAAATTCCTTATAATATATCTGTGATTCAGATCAGCAAGGCTTTGCCTTCTGCTGATGCTGAGGCTCCTACTCCAGGGCCAAGTAACCTGAATATTATTGACATTATGTCTGCACATGGATGCAAAGTGTTTGCTGATACTCTTTTGGCAAATCCTGATGCCATGGGAACATATGAGGTAAACTCAAAATTTGTTCTTTGATTCTTTTCATAAATCATTCTAGTGAAAAAAAAGAAATGGGGTATTGGGGGCAAAGGGTAGAAACTAGAAAAAAAATGTGAAATTTCTGGACAAAGTCTAATCCAGATCTGGGTCTGCCTTTTCACCCCCAATTGGATCCCAAATTGTGAATGTCCATTAGTGTTCAATCCTAGAGCAAGCACATTGTTATATAGCCTTTGATTCAATGGTGGTGGTGGCTTAGATAAGGTGTGGAGATAGGCTAAATGGTTGGAAGTTGTTTGTGACATTAATTGGCTTGGTTCGAAGCTTGTAGTAATAGCATGAACTGGTAGCTAAGGAAATCTAATGTTCTGCTTTGTCATTTATTCCTCTGTATGTACATTATTGTTCTGGATTTTGCTTGTTTGTTCGTATTCTTCGAATGAACCTGTAATGGATATGTTGTTTTGATGCTTGTCTCTAGGATAATGTTAATGGAGGATTGACTGTGTTCTGCCCTCTGGATGGTCCATTCAAAGCCTTTTTACCAAAGTACAAGAACTTGACAGCTTCTAAGAAAGAATCGTTCCTCGAATTCTTCGGTGTGCCCATGTACCAATCTATGTCCATGTTGAAATCCAACAACGGACTCATGAACACATTAGCTACCAACGGAGGCAGCAAGTTCGATTTCACCGTGCAAAACCAGGGTGAAGGGGTGACTCTAAAGACCAGGATCAACACCGTTAAAATAACCGGGACACTGGTCGATGAGGTGCCGGTAGCAATTTACACGATCAATAAAGTCTTGTTGCCGAATGAGTTGTTCAATGCATCAACTATTAGCCTAGTTCCAGCCCCGGCCCCTGCCCCTGGCCCCGAGGAGGCAGCAGATGCACCAAAGGGATCCAAACCCAAATCTAAGACCAAGTCCAAGTCTAAGGCAGCAGCAGCAGATGCATACTCACCAGCTGACTCACCAGACGATGAGCCGGCTGATGAGGCAGCTGATGATGAGAATGCTGCCATGTTTTTGGGGGCTCACAGGTTCACTGCTGTAGTGTTGAGCTTGTTGTTGGTGTTTTTCTTGCTGTAAGTTCTCTAGTTACCAAGTGATGCCTCTATGGGCTAACTTATTACTTGTCTCAAGTGTGGTTATTTTATTTGTGTGAATAATTATTTGGTGCACTTTCGTCAACATACGGTGAAATTTTCATAGACAGTGTACCAAATAATAATTATTTTTATTTTTTTTCGCTTTTAGTGGGATCAAGTATTTTTGTGTTCTTATAATTGGCTTATCAGATGAAAGTGTGATGTTATTTGATAGCAATTAAGTTTGGGGGTACATTTTAATTATAATTTGCTTATTTTTTTATGGGTTTTATTTTGATGCACAAGCTGTGTAAATTTTTTTACACAATCCTTTTATAAAATTTAAAATCTAAATCACAAACTCTAGCAACTTAAAACCTAAACCCTAAGCCCTAAACCTTAAACTCTAAATTCTAACCATAAATCTTAAATTATATACCCTACATACTAAACCCCTAAACCCTAACCTAAAATCCTAAACCCTAAACCCTAAAATTAAAGGGCTTGTGTAAACTAAAGTTTACACAAGCTTGTGCATCAAAGTATTTTCCTTTTTTTATTAAGTAATTTATGATAGACCAATACGTATCAATATATACTGTTATGCACTAATGCACAACTAAATTCTTAAACCCTAAATAAAATCCAACTAAATATAAGTTTGTATATAAAAATATTTTCACGTTGATATGAACATATGGATTAATATTTTAAACATAATTATAATAGCACTAGTACAATGCAGATCCATAATGTGTTGAGATAAACTTTTCTTTTTCCAGTCCTTGCGTAAGCTATTTGGAAGTTTCGATCTAAGTTAGAAAAATACAACACCATCAATTCATTACATGCATGCTCAAAGTTGATATATATAAAGTTTTGATAACTTTCAGGGAAAAAAGAAGCAGAGAGCGAGTGTTTTGGTGAAGGGGAAAAGAATGTGACAAAGCAGTGAGTTATTAGGGGGGTAAGGAAACTTATAAACCGAGGCTCTATCTATTCTCTGCATACAGACGTTTGCTTGATTCTTTCATCTTTTTGTCTTCCATTACGGGGCTGTTGCCGCCTGTCAATTTTATGAAATACAAGCTTAACTTGTTTAGATGGAATGGAGACAAACAAATCATTTCTATTTTAACCAGATCAATCTCTACTTGAAACTGGTTTGATTCAACTTATCAATGTTTAAAGGGTGTTATGTGTCAAAATATTTTAAAATTTTGTAAGCTTGCAGCCGAGCTACCTTAATATAAGTGTTCTTTACTTAGGCTCATGTGGAGTTTAGGTATACGGATATTGCGGCTAATAAATGGTACAATGTCTCTTACCTCTTAGAGATGGTTTAGCGTCAAAAAGACCTCATATTACGCTCGTCGCAGAAGTCAGATGTTGACAGCTAATATTTATTATACCTCGCAAGATACGATATTCAATAAGCATATTGTTTAAAGGAACATTAGACGACGTTATTGAGATAAATCCTTGAATAAATGACGCAATAAAAGTTGACTTGTCAAGGATGAGTCTGTTTCAAGTGCCGCAGAATTATAACATGCAAAGAAAATATGGTTTGTTGGTCGTTGTACATTGATAGAGTAGGTCTCGCACAAAACCCGACATACTCTCTAATTAGGGGCGAGTTCGACTCAAAAAATTGAATATTTCGACTAGAAAAAATTTCAAATGAAGTTTGAGTTTTGAAATGTAAATTTAAATAACTCGGACTTTTAGTAAATAGTGGATCAATTTTAAGTTTGAGTCGAGTCCCTCAATTCTTCCTGATATGTATACCACATATGAAAAAATATGTATGTATTGTATATGTATATAAAAAGCCGTTTAAATTGATATCAATATTTATTATAACATAGTAAATAATTACAATTATATTTGTACAGAAATTCGAAACGAAAAAATTTTAAATAAATTTTAAGTCGTAAAATAAAACTTGTAAACTCGACTAGCACAAAATTTTTGACTCGACTTGAGAGGCGATCACAAGCATATGACCCATAAAATTTGATGCAATGTCTAAATTACCTAAACGCTTTCCTACAAATATATTCGATCCCACAAAATCTTATAATATATTGTACCAAAGACATTAATCTGAATATTGGAATTCTTAATTAATACATACATGCATACATAATTTAACCTAAATATAATTTTTCTTAACCAAATTTTCTTAAAAAAAATCTTACATCAACTACGTTTTAACCTAAATATAATATTGTTATCTATCCCCATGTCCAAGTTCAATCCCCTTAAATTTATTCAATTATTTTTAATTCAAATTAAGACTTAATTAATAAAATGCGTTCTAAATGGGGTATAAATTAAAAACAAATTGATAGTTGTGGGGCCAATTTTCAAACTAAACTATTAACCAAGTCCAAAGTTCAATCCCATCCATATTTTTCTCATTTTACACCAATAAGATGATATTGACTTATTTTTAATTAAAATTAAACTAAATTGATAAAACGTGTAAATACGAAAGACTAAATACGTAGTTTCCTATTTTTATTTGGATAAACTAGGAACAAAGTGATAATTTAGGGGACAATTTTCAAATAAAGCCATTAACTTTTAAGGCATAATTGAAACGACACCGTTTTATTCTAGCAACATTTTTGCCACCCAACACCCTAGAAATTATCAGATTCACCCCAGAATTTCAAATTATAGAACCGCGGCTTATTTCTCTTTCTCCCAATCCCTCTGTCACTACTAGTCAATCCAAAGACTCCATTTTTCCCCCTTTTCTTTGTTTTGTTTTCCTTTGAGAGTAGATGGAAACACGTTGCTATTGAAGAAGACGAAGAGAAATGTCGACAATTGAGAAAGCTTTGATTCAGATCTTCGAGAGGAAGAATCGAATAATCGACAACGCCAAGCAGCAAATCCTTCTCTTCGATCACCAACTCGCTTCAAAGTGTCTCATCGACGGCTTTGCTCCACCTCCTTGGCTCCTCTCCTCTGCTCCTTCTCGTAATGTTCTTCTTCAGCTTAATCTTTCTCAATTTCCCCTTTTTGATGAAAGTTAATTGAAGTGCATTGTTAATTCATTTCTGAAGTATCTTAGAGATAATGTGGGTTCATTTTCCTAATTAATTCTTAGAAATGACTTTTCTCCATTGAAATTATTACGCATAATCGATATGAAGCGCTCTTTAGCAATGGCGATCTTTATTTCTTCTTAGTATTCATTTTTTTTAAATTTCGAGTACATAAACTGGAATTAACTATCGGAAATTTGCCCTTAGAAAGCTAGGAAAGCCCTTCCCTTTCTAAAAAATTTGTGCTTTGTTCTAAAGTTTCTATTTAAAGTTCCTTTTCCATTTAAACTGTTGATTGCATTTCAATTTTGTAACTTAATATTTGCAAGCGTTCCGAACTGTGTGTATTATCCGTTTACAGTAGTTGTATGGAATTTTTAAACAAGGAGTGTCTACTTTTAAATTGCAGAGTTGAATAAAGAAGATCTTATCTCAGGACTCCTTCTTCCACATCAACAGTCTTCATTTCCTTACTGTTCTCTGTATCAACATCCAGTTGTTACAGCTGATAACGTGCTGTTACCCCGTATTTTATGCTCCCAAGTTGATGTTTCAAATGATGGCTTAGACCATTGCCTTTCTGGTCAAGCTTGTGAGCTGGATCCTAGTGTTACATCTCCTCCTCAAGATTGTAGAGATGGAATGACCTCAGATATGTGTCCCGATCTTTGTTCTTCACTGGCAAGAATCCAGAGATCTAAGTCTAGGCAACGGGCTTTAGAGCACCGAAACAGTGCAAAAGCATGTAAAAACAATGAAAGCTGTGAGAAGAATGGTAATTCTTTCAACAGTCAAAACAAAGCGTCCAAGGTTGCTTCTTTACAGTCAGATATTGTGAATAAGTTGGAATTGACCAGATCTGGTGATACTGCTGCAACTTTTGAGTTGGAAAAGGAAGAAAGAGGGCAATGCAGTAGCAAGGGAAAGATTGATAATGTTTACTCTGGTAGAGTCACAAGAACAAGAAGTTCTATCCATCCTTCCAAGTCTGAAAGTGTGCCGTTGGGTACAGGCAACAATTCTTTTGTTGCAAAGAAGAATAATGTTGTGAGTTATGAGGTGGAAAAGGGAAAAAGGGTGGAATGCAGGAGCAAGGAAAGGAATGAAAAGGTTTGCTCTGGTCGAGTCACAAGATCAAGAAGTTCTGCTCAACCTTCCAAGTCTATGAGTGGGCTTTCAGGCAAAGGCAACACTTCTTCTGTTGCTAAACAGGATGGTCTGGTACTTACAGAATCCATCTTCAAATCAAGACAACAGCTTAATGTTCATGAGTTATTGGAGTCAGAATTTGTTGAACCTGTTCGTAATACTGTAAGTTGTGACAAGAAAACTGAAGAAAGAGGACAATGCTGGAGCAAGGCAAGGGGTGAAGATGTTTACTCTGGCAGGATCACAAGGTCAAGAAGTTCTGTTCAATCTCCAAAATATGAGAATAGTTCGACAGGTGCAGGAAAAAGTTTTTCGGTTCCAAAGCAGGATGATATTGTGCTTAGAGAATTCATTAACAAATCAGGATTAGAGCATGATGCTGCTGAAGAAAGAGGTCAATGCCGGAGCGAGGCAAGGGGTGAAGATGTTTACTCTGGCAGAATCACAAGGTCAAGAAGTTCTGTCCAACCTGCAAAATCTGAGAATAGTCCACCAGTTGTAGGCAAGAGTTTTACTGGTGCAAAGCAGGATGGTATTGTGCTTTCAGAATCCATTAGAAAATCAGGACTAGAGCATGCTGCTGATGTTGTAACTTGTATGGTAGAAAAGGAAGAAAGAGGACAATTTCAGAGCACGGAAAGGGATGAAAGTATTCACTCTGGTAGTGTCACAAGAGCTGGACATTCTGTTGAATTTCCCAAGTCTGTGAATGGGATTTCATGTGCTGGAAAAACATCTGATGTTGCAAAGTGTTACGGAAATACTAGTGTAGAACCCATCTGCGAATCAAAAGAACAGAATAATGTTGTTGATGAGTTATTGGAATTGGTAAAGCCTCCTGCTATGTCTGCTGGAAGTTGTGTTTCCAAGAAAGCAAAAGACCCTGAAAGTAAGGAAAAGGAAAAAAATGTTTGTCAAGGAAGATTAGAAAGATCCAGAAGTTTCAGCCAACAGCAAAACTATGAGAATAAACATTTGAAGTTGGATAGCTGTCCTGAGAGAAGCACCGATGATGGGATTTGCAAATCAATGCAGGTGGCCTGCCATGCTCGTGATCTTAAGGAGTTGATTAAGCCTTGTGATATCACAGATGAAAGTTGTGGGAGAGAGGCAAGAACAAGTGACAACCAAAGAAAGCTGGGTACTGTTTATAATGATGATAGTACCAAATCAAGAGCAAATTGTGGTGCAAATATTTTTAAACTTGTTGATTCTTCTAATGGTCTGGAGTCTGAAGTTAAAAGGCCCAAATCAAAAGATTCCAACAAGCCCCCATATGCAAAGTCACCAGACAGGTCCAAAAGAAATGAATCTAAGGAAGTTTCGGGTACTGAAGTAAATTCCCTGCCTTGTGCCAATGACAGTGCTCTTGCTGGACTGAATCAATGTGATGCAATTGTTGCTGACACTAACGCAAATTCTGATGAATTAGTTGAGGCTCATTTAGCTAGTTCTGCATCGAACTTGGATGGTGCTAAGAATCCTCTTCTTGCAAAATCATTGAATATGTACAACAGAGTTGACTTAGAAGTAGTAAGAACAAGCCAACACTCTGAATCTGCTATGACGGTGTTACCCAAACAGCTTGATTTTGATGATTTGGGAGAGTGCACTTTGAATGGGACTTCTAGTCGTATATTAGAGCATGGAAAAGTGAGCAACTCGTCGGAGGAAAGGTCTGTTACACCACTACCTTGTGCAGATAAGCTGGATGAAGCAACTTCTGTTCTTTACCGAAAAAGAGAGAGGGGGTCTGAAACAGATTTGAACAAGGTATCGGGACCTGGTAGAACTTCTAATTTAAATGTTGTGTCCTCGGTAAAAGAAAGTTCCAAGACTTCTACAGATGCTATAACAAGTATTCTGCCTGAAAGCAATGAAATCTCTGGGCAGGAAACTTTCATGGAAGATCTTTCAACTACCTTTAAAGTTTCTAATGAAAATTTGCTTGGAAACTCACCAAATGATGCGGCACCATCTGATTTAAATGCTGACACGGAGATGGATTATCTGTTTAAGGACTATGGGAAGCTTGAAGAAGTAAAATCTGGAACGTCGGCCCCAAAAGCAAGTAACCTCAATACTGATGTATTTAGTTGTCCTTCAAATCTGGAAGATATTGATTTCACTGGAGTTTGTAACCCTGCCCTGCTAATGAAAGCAGATGTAACTTCCAGTGATGCTAGTGAGCATCCTTGTGCTGCACCATTTGAAGAAACTAAGGGTCATCCTCTGAAGCAAAATGTGGAGCCAAGCCCTTCTCAAAATCAAGATGCAGATTCATTGGGAAGATATATTGCTGATGACATTGATTCTGTTCTAGATCACATACATGCAAAATCAAGTGAAAACAAGGTCACGGTTCAGTCCATACAGCCAGGTAGACATTCCAGCACCCATGTGGAAGGTTCATGGCCTCATAAGCGGCGGAAGATTGAAGATCAACTAAGTAATTCCCCGTCATTGTCATTAAGCTTGAAGGTATAGCACTTGAGCTTAGTCTCTGGGTTTTATCATGAGGAATATGACTTGTATAAGATACACTTGTTTGTATTCTGTATCTCATAACTTTTTCTATATCACAGGGGGAATATATTATGCTATTAAATGCCGATAAGTCTCTTGCTGATGGAGAAGATCAGAATGCGGTATGCTACATCATCAATCGATCTGAATCTTCCTAGTTTTAATTCTTACTATTTTAACATCCAGGATCTTTAATGTGATATGACGTCTTATAATCCTTTCCTACTATAAAATATTTGCACTTTCACTAAATTTTATCTATTTCATGAAAACAATTGATTAGGTTAAGCTTAATTGTTTTTTTCAATGACAATACTACCTTTGAAGAGGTTACCCTTGAATTGCCACGTCTATTAAACCTTAGTGAAATGGTCCCCAAACACTTCTGAGTAATGGATAGCAATTATGCTTTGACTTTCTGTGTTAATTGTATTAGATGGTTGTCACTGATTGCTAGCTTTCCTCTCTGTATCTCCTCTAATTGATCTGAATTTCTCAATTCTTTATCTTGCTTTTTGCTTACATATTATTTTGAACTCTGTGTCTCCTTAATCCTAAGGGTTACAATACCTGAACAATAAACCCAGGGGAAAAAGTCCCAATGATAAACAAGAAATAGGACATCAAACCCTGAGAGATGTTCAAGCATTAAGCCTATAGCCCTGCAAAAGCAGGAAACACAAGAAACAATGATTAAAATTGCAGGAACTGAAAGTATCTGTGGTAGAAATTATTGTGGACTCTGTTACCGTTAGAATTTGTGCATTGTTTACTTACTGCTTGATTTCATAATTGCTAAAGGTCATTCATAAATTGCACAGATTGCTTTCATACTTGCAAAATTAAACTTTTTAGCTGAACTAATGTCTTATTGTTGTGTTTTCTAGGGGAAATGTAATTGGCAAGAGAAGGTTGGAAATGAAAACACCCCTTCGACTTTTATGCATACACGATTTGATGCGGCATCTATCTCAAGTTTGCCCCAACAAACCCTTGAAAATATTGAAGACCACTTAGTGGAGAGAACGAGAGAAGTATATCCATCCAACATTATGTTTAGTGGAGACGGGAATATTGAACATTTTACTTGCGATGGGAGGAGCAAGCAAGAAAGGAAATCTCAACTTGGAGAAGATGGTGAGTTTGCAACTTCTCGCATTAATTCTCCATGTCAACTACGTGCAGGCGTGTTAAGTGCTGACCAAAGCAGACCAGAAGTTGAGGGGTTCATTATTCCGACGGACAGTGAACAAGTCTGCACTGGTGGCGATGGAATAAGCTTTCCCAACTTGGACCTTCCAAAGACTACAATAGAACGTGCTGGCCTCCTGGAGCAGCTTTGCAAGTCCACTTGCAGCCATACCCCATTATCTCAATTTCCAACCACGTATAGATTGCACCGAACAACTGATCTTTACCAGTCTGTTCCTAATGGACTTCTAGAATGCATGGACCAGAGGAGCACCCTTCCCAACAATGATGTTTTAAGAAGTCAACTTAAAGTTAGCACTAGTTGCTTTGGTGATGATACCAACAATGCTTTCCTTGGAAGATCTTTTTCAGATTGCTTGCCGTTTTCTAGTTCTCAAGTTACTGGAGATGGAAAGAAACTGTATCTTTCTCCTATTGCTAAGCTTTGGGATAAAATCGCATCATACTCTGGAAGTTCAGAGAAGCGACATACCTTGAATCCTGACCTTCCGTGCATTAATGAAGAAAATGAGAACACAGATGAGGTGGTGGATAGATTTCAGGAAGATGCTGCTTTTGAAGTTGTGGCTAGCTCTGTCAAAAGGGAACCACTTGCTGATATTAAGGAATGTCCAAATGTTTCTGCAGTAGTTTCTGGAGCTGAACAATTTACTGTTAGAGATAGTCTAGACTCTGTGAACACATCCTACAGCTTCACTGAGACCGAGAATGGGATCAAGCCGAAGGTTGGAAAACACAATGCCAGCAAGAGGAGAGACACTGGTAAGTTGAAACAGAACCGGAATATGCTACCAGGGGCAAATGATACCAAAAGGGCAAGTGAATCACTTCGTAATAGGTAGAGTAAACTACAGTTATCAGAGAAAACCAGTCTGAGAAAAGGCGGGCCAAGATTCTCACAAAAGGAACCAAAGGTTAACAATATAGTTTCGAACATCACTTCGTTTATTCCAATTGTTCAGCAGAAACAAGCAGCTTCCGTTATCACTGGTAATCATCTCTTATGTCTTCAACAGCTGTTTCTTTTCTACCAAGCATTTTATGAAAACTCTATTACATATAGATCATGCCGATGTTTTTTTTGTGTGATTCTTTTTAGGGAAGAGGGATGTTAAAGTGAAGGCTCTAGAGGCTGCTGAAGCTGCAAAAAAACTTGCTGAAAAGAAAGAGAATGATCGAAAGATGAAGAAAGAGGCATTAAAACTTGAACGAGCGAGATTGGAGCAAGAAAACTTGAGGCAGTTGGAGCTTGAGAAGAAAAAGAAAGAAGAAGAACGAAAGAAAAAAGAGGCTGATATGGCTGCCAAGAAAAGACTGAGGGAAGAAGAAGAAAAGTTGGAGAAAGAAAAAAAGAGAAAACATATGGAGGAAGCACGGAAGCAGCAGCGTGCTCTTGAAGAGAAGGTACGTTCAAAGAAGGATGAGAATGAAAAAAAGTCCCAAGCCCCGGTAAACTCCCTTGTGGCTTAAAGAAGATTTCGTTTTTAAGTCTTCCTTTCTGTGGGATGGCATTAACTTTGGGTCTCTGTTTTAGGATGAGAGAGGACAAACAATGAAGGTTCCTAGTGATGAAGCAGCAAAGCATAAGAAAGTGCAAAAGGAAATAGCAGGTGGGAATGGAGGAAAAGTGTCAGAGATGGAATTGAGAACAGCTGTTGCTTCAACTTCCGTAAAACCATGCACAGCTATTGAAGATAATAATGCGAAGGTAAAGTTCTTGTAGCGGTATACTTTTCAGATTTTCATTTTAGTGAAGTCATTTACTCTCAAGATATTATTGCTTCTTTGGCTTATATGAAAGGAGTTCTAAGAATTCCCCTCAGTACTACTCCTATATTGAACTAAACGTCGTGTCTCTTTATAGCTAAACCATCTGGATCGGACAATGTTGTCTTAGATTGAGAAAATGCTGAAGTCTTCTCTCAGCTTGTATTGTGAGGGTATATAAAATGTGTTTTTCACCACCATGTACAAACACAAAAATGAAAGCAAAGTCTGCAATGAAATTTTCTTATGCAAGGACAACTTATGGACCATTGTTTTAAGTTTGAATTAAGCTATGCTGCAGTAAAGTGATGGAGTGTAAATTCAGGCTTAGTAATGGAACCTTCAAATGGATTGTTTTTGCATCGCTTAGGAGCTATATGAACACCACTTTAGCTGAAACCATCTCTTGGATGTGTCCTTTACTAATTGAATGGTTTGTTAATATTGTTTGTTCTAGCATCACGTGGAGACTGAATCTTTCTCAGGTAATGAGCACCATGGATGGAGCAACAGGGAGCGATAACCCAATTGCAGATATAAGCCGAGAACAATCATACGATATTACTCCATACAAAGGTTCTGATGATGAAGATGAAGATGAAGATGATGAACCGAACAATAAATTTATTCCTTCATGGGCCAGGTATGTAACTCAGTTTAGGCGTTCTAAAATTTGGTATGGGATTCCAGCTTAGGAACACATGTACCATTCCATTTTTTTCCTAAAAAAGGCACATGTATAAGATATAATGATATATACTGTTAGTTTTCGGCAATTAATAAGACGTTTTCAACTGTATTTCCCCCCAGAAAACAAACTTTTGACTGTTTTTTATTTATTTTTGCAGTAAAAAGCGTGTGGCTCTTGTTGTCGCCTCCCAACAACAATTAGATCCAGAAGCAATATTCCCCCCAGGAAGCTTTTGTAGCATTTCTGAAGGTGATTATCATACAAACCATAAAATCTTGTACTATGCTTCTGATAAATGGACTAACAGTCATTATCTTTCACAGTTCTCTTACCAAGAAAGCTCCAGCAAAATAGAGGGAGTTAGATCGAACGGTACAGTTTCGAAAGGTACACGATCTCTTCAGTTTCACTAGCATCATCTTCTATTCTTCTAGGCATTGGGAACTTTTAAGCCTAAGTCACATATTGAGACGACTAGCAAATGATGCATATCGTAGTTGTGCCATCATCACCTGGCAAAATTCCAAGTTGCCGATGTTAATGGCTGTTTGTGCAAAATCCAATCCCTCTTTGTTTAATGATACAAAACAGTGTATGTCTTCTGTATTTTTTCTTAAAATTTGAAGGCCTAAAATGAACAGGGTATTTCACCCTTTCTTAGCATTATTGTATAGAACTGAAATGGTTTTGATTTTTGATGCACATGTGATGTGATGATGTTGGACCATTTCAACCTTAAAATTTTCGATTCCTGTATGTAACGGCTCAATGACGTGGAATGGTATGGTTTTGGATTTGGTCTGGAATTGGACCCAATGCTCACATCACATGTTTGTACATTATAATAATATTGGTTTCAGGCTTTCAGCCATATCAGATTTCGTTGCTTTGTTTGTCGGTTTGGTTGGCATTGCTGACACTAATTCTGATCCACTTTCTATGTAGCCGTTTGAGTTGGATTCCAAATGTCTAATTATATAAATAAAAGTACATATACCTTTGTAATCTATAATTTCACCCAAAAGCTTAAAGTGATATGGGATAAAGAAGAAAAAAACTTTAGTTAAAAAAATATTTTGTAAATTCTATTGATATTGACTTTTTATAAAATGGTGGAAAAGCTGTACATAAATCTTATTAAATGAGTTTGGGTTTTTTTAATAGTTTAACAATTTGAATCCGTGTTTTTTAAGATGAATATTATCTTTTTTTGTACTGAGATACTTGTTAAGTTCTAAATGGGTTTGATCTTAAAAATATAAAAGGAAATTAATGTTATCCTTGAAAACCCAACCAAGTATTAAAACTGAAATATGGAATAAAATTTATAACCCAACCAAGTTAAACCTTTAAATATGGAATAAAATTTTCTTTATAATTTTTATCTTTCTCAAATCTCGAATCCTGAAATCGAAAACTCTAGACTCTAAAATATATAGATTATTATAACGGTCAGAAAGATTAGGTGGCCTTGGTTTGGCCATGGCGGAAACGGCGTAGTTTTGTGATTGGTTGAGGTGGGAAATGAAAAAGAGGAGAGATCCGATGTGGGATTTTGTATTTTGTTTTTACCCCAAAAGTTAAACCTATACACATGTGGTGTAATTTTTTTATTTTCACAAGCGCCTTAACTTAGGGTTTAGGGTTTAGATAAGGAGTTTTAGTATAGGGGTTTAGTATTTATGGTTCATTGCTACAATTTAGGGTTAAAATTTAGGGGTTATGGTTTAAGCTTTAGGATAATATGGTTAGGGATTTAGGTTTTAACCTAGAAACCTTAAATTTTAACCCTAAATTCTATCGACAACTCCTAAATTCAAAACTACTACACTTAAGCTTCTAAACCCTAAAATTAAGGTGCTTATATAAACAAAATTTTTACAAGTGTTTGTGTATGGAATAATTACCCAAAATATAAATTCTAACGAGTATTTATATACTGTAATTGGGTCAATTCATCATATTATTGGGTCAAATGTGAACATGTTCGGCTTTAAAGAATGGGAACCATTCACATGGCTGTCAGAACAGTACACGCAGTCCTACATAAAGCCCACTCCCATCTCCTTTAAAACGGTCACTTTTGGGGTAAAAACAAAATACAAAATCCCACATCGGATCTCTCCTCTTTTTCAGTTCCCACCTCAACCAATCACAAAACTACGCCGTTTCCGCCATGGCCAAACCAAGGCCACCTAATCTTTCTGACCGTTATATAATACTACTGCTTTAAAAATTTAAACTCCACAGCCGCCTATTTTCCAACCGTTTGAACCACATTTCCGGTTTCCCTCTTTCTTCTTCCTCATGCCATTGTCTTTGTATACAAACAAGTCAAGACCTTTGTTTTAATCTTGGAGACCAAGAAACCAATGGCGCCAACGATCCTTCTTGTTTTCTTGCTTCTTCTCTTCAATTCCCCATCTTTAACCTTATCCGAAAACACTTCCTTTGATTTCCCTTCCTTCACCGTCGGGAACATCACCCTTCTCGGTGATTCCCATCTCAAAAACGGCGTGATCGGCCTCACCAGGGAGATCGGTGTTCCGTCTTCGAGCTCGGGAAGCCTCGTCTACGAAAACCCAATCCGTTTCTTCGATCAAGAATCCAATATCACGGCTTCTTTTTCCTCAAGTTTCTCTTTTTCCATCAACAGTCTCAACTCGGGCTCTTTCGGCGACGGCTTGACGTTTTTCCTTTCCCCTGATAACCAGACCCTCGGCAGTCCCGGAGGGTATCTTGGCCTTGTCAACTCTTCAGAGCCGAACAAGAACAAGTTTTTAGCAATTGAATTCGATACCAAGCTCGATACTGAATTCAATGATCCTAATGGGAACCATGTCGGTTTGGATATCGACGAGCTCGATTCGATCATGACGGCCGACGCGGGGTTGCAGAACATTGATTTGAAGAGTGGGAACTTGATCACGGCTTGGATTGATTACAAGAATGATCTGAGGGTTTTGAATGTTTTCTTGAGTTATTCGAGTTTAAAGCCTCCAACGCCATTGTTATCTGTGGATATTGACTTGTCTCACTATCTTATTGATGATATGTTTGTTGGATTTTCTGCTTCAACAGAAGGGAGTACTGAAGTTCATTTGATTCATAGTTGGCGTTTCAAGACTTTTGGTTTCCTTCCTGTGAGACCGAAATCACATCCTCATAATGTATCCGACAGTTCGGTAACAGAAATATCGGAATTTCCTGTATCGAATTCTACCGAAAAGCACCATAACAGGCTTGGTTTAGGAATCGGCATTGCAGGTCCGGCGTTCTTCTTCGTGGTTCTTGCCGTTTTCGGTTATGTTTCTGTGAAGAAATGGAAGGATATGAGAGTAGAAAAGGGTCTGAAAGCAGAAATTTTAACAGGGCCAAGGGAGTTTAGTTACAGAGAACTATATGCAGCCACAAGAGGGTTTCACTCGAGTCGAATCATTGGACATGGTGCGTTCGGAAATGTTTACAAGGCCGTTTTTGTTTCTTCAGGGGATTTCGGAGCGGTGAAACGATCGAAACATTCACACGAAGGGAAAACTGAGTTTCTGGCTGAACTGTCCATTATAGCTGGTTTGAGGCACAAGAATCTGGTTCCACTACAAGGTTGGTGTGCTGATAAGGGAGAATTGCTTCTTGTTTATGAGTTTATGCCTAATGGAAGCCTTGACAAGGTCCTTCATCCGGAACCCGAGAATAGCGTATTGCTGGCATGGTCCCATAGGCAGAATATTGCTATTGGATTGGCCTCTGTCTTAGCATACCTGCACCAAGAATGTGAACAACAAGTCATTCACAGAGACATTAAGACGAGTAATATAATGCTTGATGGAAACTTTAATCCAAGACTCGGTGATTTCGGTTTGGCAAGGTTGATGGATCATGACAAGAGCCCGGTTTCGACACTTACTGCAGGAACTATGGGTTACCTTGCTCCTGAGTACCTTCAGTACGGGAAAGCAACCGAGAAAACCGATGTTTTCAGCTATGGTGTTGTTATTCTTGAAGTGGCTTGTGGTAGGAGGCCAATTGAGAGGGAAGTAAACAGTCAGAAAATGGTGAATTTGGTTGACTGGGTTTGGGGATTGCACGGTGAGGGACGGATTGTTGAAGCCGCCGATAAAAAGTTGAATGGGGCTTTCGAGGAGGAAGAAATGAGGAAGCTGCTGCTTGTAGGTTTGAGCTGTGCGCACCCAGATAGCGCTGAGAGGCCGTCAATTAGGAGAGTCCTACAGATCCTTAACAATGAGGCCAATCCAATAGCCGTTCCGAAGATGAAACCAAGTCTTGTTTTCTCTTGTAGCTTAACTGTTGAAGACATTGTCTCAGATGATGAAGAAAGTAAAACAACTGCTTGAAGGCTGGGAAGGGATCCAAAGCTGATTTAGAGTTATTGTCATTTTTTCTAACATGTTGTTTGATTCTTTAGGACCAACATTATAGCATTATTTCAGTTCAGTTTGCTAATTTTGAGACTAGGAGTTCATTAGTCTGAGTTCAAAAGTACTGTATTGAACTGTGGTCTCTGCTGTAATATGAAAATAACTTTCCAAAGTTTTGAGATTTTACTTTCTCTGATCTGAAAATATAAATCTATTTCAAAGACAAATTGTTCATATACAGAAGATGGCCTAAAATTTGCCATAAAAAATGTGATCCTCATTTCAAACTTAGTAATCCTAATATTGTATAAAACTTTCAATGTCATACAGATAATGCAAAAAAGTGAGGGTGAAAAAAGCTCAAAACTGCCTCAAAGCCTGAGTTACAAATTAGTGCTTCTTCTAATCTTTTCAGCTTTGATAAATGAATCGATGATATCATCACATAACTTTTGTTTTGATGAATCCTCTTTCTTTCTTATCTTAGATTTTTCAAAAGCATCTGGTGTCTCCGCGGCACTACTTTCCGGATGGAAACTATTATTCTCTTGGCTCTCCTCGCTGGATGGTAGCAATTCGGTCTTCCATTTGATACCAACAGCCTCTGCTTGATCCGCAAACAACACTTTCGAGATAGGTGATGCGCAGATCTCTTTATAAGTTTCATAACTAGCAGCGTGGGTATTTCCACCTTCCAGAAGTTGTGAAAGCGGATGCAAAACGGAAATTGCATCTTTACTTTGCTCTATTGTTTCCTTCAAATTCAGAAAGTCTGAGACCAACTCCGCCTTGCTGAACTGAACAAATACTGCAGTTTGATCTATACGGTATATGGAAATAACTGAGGTAGGGCCAACGGTTTTGCAGATGCAATCTCTTATCATGCTTGGTTTCAGTCGTGAAGGGAATCCCCAGAGCAAAACAATGTTCTTAAATAAAATTGGTCGAAATCGCTTTCTGAGGATATTAGAGCCCAACAACTCCTCAGTCCGGTTACCAGTCCTCAGATCAATAATGTCTCCATTAATCCAACTCAGATATAGAAGGTTCATGTGCTTCTGCAGCTTTTCATTCTGAGACAGAGTTTCAGAACCCGAATGAAGTTGAAAGTCGATGCCTAGATGACTGCAAGCCTGGGCAAACACACAGCCTGTCATAAAGGCATCATAGCCAGCTTCATGCTTAGCTCCAGAGTTCCAATTAGAAGACCTGCCAGTTAAAGATCGGTTTTAGTGTATAAGTACATCCATGGAGCTTCTCAAGGCAGAAAGAGTAGCATTATTGATTCACTGTTATTCTGTTTTAATGCTAACAGCCATTGCAAAGTGTCCATGTTTAGTTAATTAGTCTTAGTTGATGATTCAGGGAATTGGATCATGTATATATGCAAAAGTGAGCTAATACTAAGCTATATAACTCAGATTGCAAAACTAGACAGAATTTGAGGGATGGAGATCGAATGCCCTCTAACCATGCCCCCTTCTATTCCCCCACTTTAAAATAGCAGGTTTAGGGTTTGAAGTCAGGGTTAGGGTTTAGGGTTTAGGGTTTAGAACGTGGAAATATGGGTTAGGGTTTAGAATTTAAATTTTCAGTATTTTTTAGTATGGGGCATAGGAGGCATGGTTAGGGGGCAGAGGATTTTTGTTCGAATTTGAGGGGATGAGAAAAAGGAAAGATAGAAAGGGGAGTTTAAGCTATTATGATAAAATAAATCAAAGGGCTTTTAACCAAACCATTTTAAAGAGAGTTGGAAAAGGAAAGGCAAACCTCATTTCACCCACATGGACCTCAACCTTAACACATGGCTCATGAGACAGAACACTTCGTTTAGACCCATAAGCAATCTCAGGGCATAATGACGAAAAAGCCGAGGATAATGACGTGCTAGATTTCTTCATCTTTCGTTGTAATGTGTAGTCAGCATTCAATAGTATTTTGGTGTCAATGATTCTAGGGAAGTACTTGTTAACACAGGAAACAAATTCTTCAGCTGTCAAAGGAAGAGGGCCTAGGAATTTGCTGTGTATGTGAGCAATATCTGTATCAGCAAAATAAAAACACCTCAGTAATCTATTTGACTAATATGATATCTTCCCATAACTTGAGATTAGTATGCATACCCAGGATGCAATTGTGACCAACAATCAACTTATTTTCTGAGGAAAGGAGATCAATCACATGACGAAACCCTACTGCATCATTGATCTTCATTTCTGCCCTTCTTTGGTAGTCATTCTTCACCTCCTCCTGCATAAACCGAGGCAAAGGAGAAGAATTGTCACAAAATGCAAAAGAAGCCACACCAAATGCAGCTGTAAGATTCATACTTCCAATTACATAGCCTCGGTATTTAATTCCAGCACCATCAGGTCAGTGCATGATACACCCATCATACCAACATCAATGCCTCGAAACCCCTATGTTTTAGTTTTAGTTTTAGTTCTAGTTCTAGTTTGAGGGTTTTATTTTATTTTTTCCATTTACTCCATTCATGATACTAAATATTCAGAAAGCATCCACCAACTAAATAAGGAACCATTCTACCTCTGGAAGAAAACAAATGGATCAGATCCTACAGTTCTACTTCCAAGAAATTTCTAATACGAACATATGAAACAGTGTTTTCTATTAAAAACAATTGGATGATCATCATCCACATATGAAACAAATTGACAGATCTTCCTCGCAAATGTGTTGTGTCTTACCACAAGTCTGTCCTTATCACTCTCTGAGTCTGTATAAACCACAAACTCTTCTGAAGTATTTTCACCATTACAATGAACATAAGAAAGATCTTTGAAATGATTCCTTGTGACCTGTAGGGATTCAGAGTCCAAGATGAAATGTTATGTCCTCAGTGATGACAATGAAAAGACAATTCTTATTAACAGTATACTGATGATACAAGAATAAAATGGTCTTAAAAACCTAATGAAAGTCATAATGGGGAAGCTAAATGTAGAAGACCAAATAAAGTTCAAGAGAGATGCAACACCATATACCATTCGTATCAGACTAAGTTGATGAGAAGTGAATCCATTCAAACTCAGAGCAGGACGCATCTTGAAGAAAACTGTTCGAAATTGTTGATTTAAGTCATTTGGGTACCCTTGATCTTGAGGGCCCCCTACCCTATTCTGTAACAACTCATTACGCCATTCACTCAGTCTTTTCTTCATTCTTTCGGTGAAGAGAACATCTGCCACACGGACCAGCGGTAAGTCTGTAGTTTCTCTCAAATCACGCGACAGATTTGTTAACTGATCTTTATTAAGTGAATTTAATCTTTTTCGAGCCTCATATTCTTGTCCTCTGGATAAGTACGATATACCTGAGATGCGAATTCTTAAATTAAGGGCCACTTAGAAAACAAGTTTCAGAAACAGTAACTCAAGCACTAAAGGCAACAATGAAGAATTGGGATATAAAATAAAGCACCTTCATTTATGCAAGCGTTGAAATCAAACTGATATTTAGCCAAAAAATCCATAGATGTTGTCTGGCAAAGGAATTCATAAGAGGTCCTATCGAGTGGAATTTCTTGACGAGGAAATACAAAGAAATTGTGTCTGCCAAGGATGTTACACAGTCAAATGCATTAGCAAGAAACATCATTCTAAAGATTAGAATTTTCAGATTAAGGGGAAACAAAACAATGATTCTACTTCCTCTACTCATAGCAGTTACAGTGTTTTTAAACAACAGTCCTTTCTCTACAAATGGCTAAAATTTCATTTTTCTCTTCTCTTAATTTATCATCAATCAAACACTAAAACAGCTCAAACTAAGCTAAATTCAACCACAAAAAAAACATTATTTTCCCTCTCAAATGAACAAAGTAATCAATCTACTTCACCATAAACATCATAACAAAAACTTTCTAAGGGAAAAAAAACAAAAAAAAAAACCATGTGGGTGATTTGCGTTAATATTAAATGCTTATTCAAACGAAGGGGAAGATAAAACTAACGGATGGGCAATAAACGATTGATTAAGCGAATCCCAGCGAAAAGGGCAAACGCCGAACTGAAGAACAGCGAACTTCTCAGCTGAATCTTTTACTTTAAGATACCGAATATCGAACCGGTCAAATTCAAAGGATTCCCGCCATGGCCCGCTAGTAACCCCCGTCATTTCCATGTCGATGGCCACGAAATCAGCTGCTCGAACATGCGAACGGAGTTCAGTGAGGGCCGAGTCGAAGTTGGATCGCGTCACGTGCTTTAGAGGGAACGTCGGGGAAGGGGTGTCGGAAAACGCACGTGACAAAGCACGTGAGAGGATTAAGGCCCTCTTGGGCCAGTGTTTTGTGGTGTTCATGAGAGCATGGCGATGGCTGCGGCGGCGGCAGCAGCGACGACGGCGGGTGGTGATGATGATGATGATGGAGGTTTTACAAGGCCAGGGGACAGATGAGATACGGTTTTGAGTTTTTGGGCCATTAGGGGCCTGGGGGTTTAAGCTTTTAAGTTATCGGCTTACAAAAGGTAATGCAACTAGCTGAACGATGTCGTTTTAGTCTTTTTTTTTTCTTTTCCTCTTAAAAGTATTAATTAAAAAATAAAATTTATAAAATCATTTTTTTAATATTATAATATTTATATATTTTTGACAACCGCATTTAAAAATTTAGTATATAATATATATATATATATATATATATTACCTAATAAAAATGTAAGGACTTGAAGCATATTTTTTACCCTCATTTTATTTGTCATTTTTAATGCATAAATATATTGTGGATATGATTTTTTTATTAATTTAAAATAGTTAATATACTATTTATAAATTGGGAAAACTACACAAAACGTCTCTTTTTGATAAGTTTATTATTATTATTGTTGTTGTTATTCAACTTACATTATGGTTAATTTTATTATCGTTTTATTACAAAATAATTATTTGAACATTAAATTCCGTTGTATTGATAATGTGACATGTTAACTATATTTTTTTTGATAAATAGTGGGTATTACTACATGCCCAGTTAAAAACCCCCTACTCTAGATGGGGGAAAAGAGTACACGCAGGAATACATGGCAGCCAATACAATAAGGATCAAAAGAAAAACACAAGGTTACAACAAAAACCCAGCCTCATCTCTATCTTCTTAAATCCGATAAATCCTCCATGTATATGGAAGCAACCTCCAATGGAGGGGTATCGAAAATGGACATGTTTGTTAATTTGTTGCATCAGCAATATAATTAAGTTAACGTTCGAATGGTCATTTTATGATAAATCAATAACATAAGTGACCACAATGTAACTCCTAAAAGTTGAATGATAAAAATAAAAACCAAAACAAAAGTGACAATTTTGTGTTGTTTATCGTAAATTCTATCAAATTCAATAACTGGTTTTTGTCGCATCATGGGATGCGGGTGAAAGAGAATATTTTTATTTTAAAATATATTTTTAAAATTTTATTTCAACAATAATCATAACTGGAGTGGTAAAAAAAAAACTAGCATAGCCACAAAAGTAGGTGAAATAAAAAATATTATATATATATATATATATATCATATTCTCCAATGCTGACACCAGAGTATGTTGTTCATACTCAACCTAATTAAATTAAGCTTTAACATTTCATGAACATGTTCTTCAAGCAGCTCTCATTGTCATAACCACCAGACAGCAACCATTAGATTGTCTGGTTTTTAACCTGTACGTTGAAGCAATATATCAAAGCTAACGCATAGCTATCATCCCCTTCTTAAGGGCCTCTCGGAAATCATGCTGGAGCATCGTTAAAATCTGTATCGATGTAAGCATGAGCTCTTTCACTGCAGTGGCTCTGTGTTGTGGAGAGAACTTTGTCGTGCAACGAGCTGAGCTCCTCGTGTGGACCACGAACGGCTGTTCTTCACGAAATCCGAACAAGACGAGCTGCAAAGGCTCCGTCTAGGGAATGCTGTACAGGATCAGAAAAATAGAAGCCTTGTTTTGTAACAAAATCAGACGGTACATATCCATCCACAGGATCTATTCTGAATTCCTGAAAAAGAATGTTTGCAGATTAATTACTAAACATGCTTTTCTTAAAGACAACAATCAAGTTGGAGCAAATTTTATGTATAAAGAACTGAGAATTCTAAGGTACTCTCTATCGGCACAGAGGTTAAGGAAAAGGTAACTGCTCTCTTACAGGATGCCTGACAAGAAACGCACCCACCCTGTCCTCGTTCTCTTCGGGGTCAATGGAGCAAGTACTGTAGATTAACACTCCTCCCGGGTTCACCAATCTGCAAATGCCAAACAAATGATGCTAGTGTAAAATGTTGGAATGAAGATTGTAGGTATAAAGGAGAACACGAATCTCACGTTGAAGCAGCATCAAGGAGTTCATCCTGCAGATTCTTAAGTTGTTCCAAATCTTCTAGTCTTCTATTCCAACGCAAATCTGCTCTCTTTGAAATGGTAAAAGAAAGAAAACGAGTGGTTACATATAGCTTAAATCCCAAGAAAGACAAAGGTAAATGGGAAGAGTCTGGAGAAGAATCAGAAGGAAATCTTATGTAATGTTAAAAGCTCGCTACAAGTGAAAGCTAAACCGATACATGGTCATTTCAAGTTACCTTGGAGAGAACACCTAGTCCAGAACAAGGAGCATCCAACAAAACCTTATCAGCTTTCAATGCACTATTGTCCTACAAATTTTAGAATAGGGATATGCGTAAGAAATTTCTTATTCCTTGAAATTTCAAGCTTTTAAGAACTCAAGAAATTACAGCAAAAATACGAAGGTCGGCATGGATTGTGGTGACAATGTCATCGACTTTTTGCATCTTGGCTGCCTCTCCAATAATTCTCAAACGGCCTTTGTTTATGTCAATAGCGTGCACTCTGCCTAATAACCAGACGAGGTGTCACGACATTGTTCTAAAACAAATTGCTTGCTCAGCATGCCAATACGAATAACCTTTTGCATATTCTTGCTAAACGAAATTACGAAATCAAACATGAACAGAGAAGTTCTAGGCCATTTAAATGCAGGACATACTTCTTGTCCTTAAGTTAAAAGATTCTGCCAGACCAGAAGGCAAATTCAAGGTGGAAGATTCCGTTCTTAATTGTCTGTGCACATATATAAGCGCAAACAGGATTTAATAAAAAAATGAAAATATTTTTATGCCTGAAAATGACTACTAAATAAGTTTAAGCTTAAAAAGAAGTTCTTATCAAATCACATGAAATTGGCTGGTATACCTTTGCCCCTCAAACGAGATGCCATGTAAAGAGTCTTTCCTCCAGGCGCAGCACAACAATCGATAATTTCCTCACCTGGTTGAGGATCTACAACAGAAACTACAAGACCTGCAACGACATTGTCATATATAATTCAAAGGAAATGTTCATAAAATCCAAATCAAGTCTAGAAGAGTTGGGAAAGCGCTTTAACAACATTCAGTTTGGTGGGACACATAACATACTGTAATGTTATTATAACATTATAATTTGATTAGATATCTTAAATTTTTCTGCCCAAATAAGCATTGAAGCTATACCTGCACTTTCATCCTGGACAGAACAGAGACCTTTCAGCAACCCTGCTCGTATGACATTCTGAAAATGGACAAGTAGGTAATCAAGATACTATACCCTGAGCGGTAATTTTAGTTTCTGGATAATAATGATCATCGGTAGCCTATAGATGCAACACTAATTGCCTTTCTGATAGGGAACAGTGTCATTTGCTATAAAAAAGAAAGACAAATTGCATCTGATGCGTCGATGTGAATGCCAAAACAGCAAATTTCAACTTATAACACATTTAGTAACCACAAAGCATAGGCTGCAAAGTGGCAGTCATATAGAATGTGAGCATAGAGAGCTCGTGTTGGTCAAAATCTAAATCGAACTCCCACCTGCAAACCAATTTTTACGCGGACAAAATCATCCAAATGCAAAGAAACCTCATGTGGGACCTGTTGTCATGAATGGAAAAGTAATAGTAAGAACACAGTATCAGACAGTTATAACAGTTAAAATAATGTGCATATACAAGCATGAGAAAGAAACCATATCTATAAGCATGGAAAATTAATAGTTGTAAGGAGCACAGAATAAGAGTTATAGCGGTTAAAAAGAAGGTACGGGTGGAGGAAGAATCTGATAATAAAAGTGAAGTACTTTTGGGAAAGAAAACCCTTAACGCAATATTATTATCTAAAGGAATACTATGACTATCATTTCACTTCTGTATGTGCCATAACCACAAATAATTTAAATGTGACTAGCAAAGCAAAGAAAACGGTAATCAAGTACCTTCAAGGAATTAAGCTGCATCACTAGATCATCTCTAGTAATTCCCTTCGAGGAGTTTGCTCTGATATCATATCCAAAAGAGTTACTCTTAGACGTAAATATGGTATTTTGATAGAAATGAAAATGCGGCCAAAAACCTTAAGCTGTAACTGGGATCACTATTGTTCCACATCATTAGCTTAATTGCTGCTTCTTGTCCAAGATACTTTGTCCATCGTCTTACCATCCACTAGAATAATAGATTAAAAGGCAGGATATAAGTTAGCACCAAGGAAATGGACAAAGTGAAAAATAAAAATAAAAAACAGTATCCCAATTGAATTTGGAATGCATCATGGGGGCACATCTTAAGAAAATGCTCTCAACACATAATAGTTAGACAGTTAGAGCCTGAGAAATTTTCTGCCTTCTCTCTCAAATTCTAGCAAATTTCATCAATTTCTCTTGTGATTTCATCAGAACTCATTAAGTTACAATTGAATTATTTTGATTCTCTATTCTGCGATTTACGAGTGGGGAGGGGATCACTTTTTCGGGAAATCCTTTGATACAAGAGGAAATGGTGGAAATCCTTCAATTGGCGAGAATGGAGGTTGCTAAACTGGGAGGCGAACGGATGATCCAGGAGTAAAGCATCTTGACTGAGGGAAGCTATTCACCTTTGGAGGTAACCCCTTTTCAATCCTCTCAATGAGGAGCTAAGTATGGAATGTGAGAGGGTTGAACTAGGAGATTGAAGAAGAATCTTAGACGATTCAATCTCTCCAGTTATGGTGAAACAACTAGGAAGGGGCAGGATAAGAAAAAGGAGCTAGAGGCTGTGCAGATGAACACACTTAAGGCATTCCCTGAAGTTGCCCTGGTAGAAAAGGAAAGAGTGCTGTGTGATCAGTATAGGGTGTTGCTGGAAGCAGAGGAAGATTTTTACAGGCAAAAGTCTAGAATCCAAAAGATCAAAGAATGGGATTAGAACACCAGCTTGGAAGGCATATATTTGTCTGATCCGGAGAGAACGAAACAGCAGGCAGTTTGGTGGAGGACATACATCCTAATGGGATTCATTGAGCAAGTTGAAGGATATCTAGTAAGATTAAGTTTCCAATCAGGATTATAGAACTGTCATCCCACGTCCTTATATATATTTCTAAAAGAACTACAAGTAGAGCTTTACAATCACAGACTCGCAGACTTACAACAGGATGAGAATAAAGAGTAGCAAGAGCACGTGCTTGTGCACGATCATCACCTTCCACTTTGGGTAGAGGAAGGGCGTTATCTTCCTGCAAAGCCGAAGTGAAAAAAGCATAAAAACACAAGGATTGCTCATTGTTTTAGTAACATAAACAGAAAGTTGCAAACCTTAACCAAAACTAACTTCCGGAGAATCCCATTGACCATGTTACCAGCACCAGGTCGAAGAGCAACCTTTGCAAGCTTTACATTCTGCATTTATACATAACAAAGTTGACGAGGAAAAAAATGCTTTTAGGCCAGAAACTTATCTCAGGTCAGATCTAAGTTGACAAATGTTAGAAAAAAAATTGATGAACAGATTCTACCTCATCTACAACAGCATATGGTGGCATATTAAGCTTGACAATTTCATAGAAACCAATTCGGAGAATCTAAAAGCATAGACGAGAAAAATAAAAAGTTCATGTTACAACATTCCAACACGATTCGCCTTTGTTTCATGTGATAGAAGCAAGTCATTCAGATGGGAAATAGATAAACATATCAATGCTTCCACATTGCATATGCCATTTGTATACTTAAGAATGCCGCCAATAGAATATCTGCATATTTTACAAGCCAGTAGTGTGAACACGCCCATACAGGGTATCTGAATAAAAACTACCTGTAACAGAAGTGGTTCCATGCTTCTAAACATACTTTCATCATGGCATAGTGATCCAATTAAATGATCAAGATATCTCCTCCAGCGAATTGTACCGCCAACGATATCTGTAACCTACGATAATGCCATTATGAATTATTAAAATTAATCTAATAAGTACTTAAAAGAAGCATCTCTAAACTTTATTACAAATGGGGAAACAAAATATGCAGTCTGGTTATAATACTTTAAAACTTTAGGGTAACATGTAAACACTCCTAAAAATCTATTGATGAGTGCCTAGATTAACATTGAGATGAAATAATAGATCATCATAAACACATGAAAGGAAGGAAAGGCAAAAGAAGGATGACCAATCTAAGATCTCGATCATCTAAATCACGGGGACGAAAACCAAGAGTTCTTTCCACATATCCCATCTCATTATCTCCAGAACCCTTTCCTTTCTCATTTAAAAGGTCAGCAAATGCACCACCAAACTGAATTCTCATCAACCTCACAGCAGATACTGCATAGCATAGATCATAAGAAAATCAACAATACATTTCAACCATTCATAAGAATACCATACTTTTAATTCCTAACTCTGAATCTGGTGCAGCCTTGACTTTATATTCAATCTCAAAAGAACAAGAGCAAGAGATGATATATTTTGATGGGAAAATAACACATCTGTATTTGTAGAATCAAATGTTAAAAGGGCATAAAGTGAGAGGAATGCACCCATTGTAACAAAAAATTCAACCATTAGTTATTCCACCTTAATATTTCACAAAAAGAAACTGGATTGCATGAGAAAAGAAAGATAAAGGTGAAATTACCAGCTCTATGGGGAGAAACCTCCAAATTCAGCTTCTGGGTTTTGTGTGAGGGATTGAGAACACCTGAAATGTCACATAATCAAAACGAAACATAAGACTAAACGAAACCAAAACAAAAAGAAGCAAACTTCACATTGATATAGATTGTAAAACAAACTGTCCTACTCTACATCAGCTAGAATTCCAACTAAACATTCTACAAAAGACTGAAACTTGAATTCCAGACATAGCTAACTAGCTACACTAAATTAAAAGCTGGGTCTTGAAAAACTTTCAGGCTCTTACAGTTCTGGGGAGAAGAAGCTAAAAGCTACCTTTTTTAGAAGTTGAAATGGATGTGCTAAACTTGCTAGTTCTCTTGGAAGGTTTCAACGGGTTGGAGGAAGTTTGCTGTGCATGTGCAGAAAGAAATACATGGAGAGACAGCAGGTGTGCCATTGATGCTTTGAATTCTCGTATGAAAGAGATTGTGTTTTGCGGATAACATAGGCAAAATAAAGAGAAACTACTTGTAGACCCATGTGTGGACTGGGCTGCTTTGGGATGGGTCTGGTTTCTTTGTCAATACTCGACCTGTTCATGAACCTTGGGCCTAATTGAATCCTTCGATTGTTAATTGTTTGAAAAATAAAAAATATTGAAAAAAACATGTTTGGTAAAAGTGGAAAACATAAAAATAAGGGTTTTTAAACATAAAAATAAACATGTTTTCACCCTTTAATTGAAAATGATTTATAAAAGTAGAAAACATAAAAATAAAGGTTTTTAAATTTTAATTCTATTTAATTCGGGTTTGAATCCTTCTAATGTCAATTTTAGAACTTTAGTTTATTTAATAATATTTTATTTTTATTATTATAGTATTTTTAATAATTATACTTTAATTTAATTATTTAATGAGTAATTATTTGTTTATTTTTATTTGGCTTAAAGATCAAATTAGTCCTCAACGAAAAATTAAAAAGATTAATTAATCCATTATTGATTTTTTTGCACCCAATTTAGCTCTTATTAACCGAAACACGCTCAATTTAGTACTTTTATAACGGTTGACCAAATTTTGACAATTATTTCATTAGTAACCAATTAAATGATAATGCGTGGCACACTGTAGAAGTGTTACGTCATTAAACCAATAAAAAGTTTAAAAATATTTTAAAAAATCTGAAAAGTTTAAAAATATTTTTTAAGTTGGCCCTTTATTAATTTTTTTATTTCAAAACAATCATAGTTCTGATTTTTTTTCAATTTGGTCTTTATTGATTTATTTTAATTCAAATCTCAAACCCCATTATTATCGTTACTGTGAGAACTACCATAGCTGTTGTAGGTCCCCTATCCCAGTCTTCCTTCAACCCATGCAAATCAAGTTTTTCATTGGGATTTTACTAATTTCTTAGGAAACAAACAATCATTAACAAACAAACCATGTGTTTTAAGAAGAAAATGGATGTTAAAACCTAGAGATGTCAGCTTTAACTCCAACCTATGCAAACTCCGCATCGTTTTAATGGATCCAAGTGAAGACGGTAGTTGTGGAGGGGAACTAATTAACAAACTATTTTAAGGTGGGTAGTTGAGGATGGGTTAATTTTAAATATGTTTTTTAAATAATTTTTAAGTGTACTACGTGTCACTATTTTAATGATTGTTTGTGATTTAGCAGCCAACGTTACGGGAGGGTTAAATTGATCGCAATTTGAATTATGATGGGTTTATTGATTGTAATTTGAAGTATGAGGGCTAAATTGGGTGTAAAAAATTCATAAGGGCTTAATTATTTTTTTTTTAATTTTTCGTTGAGGGCTAATTTAACTTTAAACCTTTTTATTTTGAAAAACTAGATACCAAACACACCAATATTTTTATTTTTGAAAACAAGTTCATTTCTATTAACCAAATGAGTTTTTTAATTCTTAAAAAACATAAAATAAAAACTATTTTTTTGAAAATGAAAAACAAGGGTTACACTCCGGCCAGCTTCTCTAAGTTTTTCACATTGTTCTATTAGAAATGTCACCACCTTACTTTAAGGTCAGGCTTGCCCTTCCTTGGCTCACGGTGTCTTTCCTGAGTCTTTGCCTCATTGTCATTGGTTCGAATCCCTAACCCTAAAAACACTTCCTTTTTTCCTTCTTGATCTCGTATCTCACTTCCTTTTTTCCTTCTTGATCTCGTATCTCCTTTCTTTTTCTGTTACTTCCTTCATTCCCCGTAGCCTGCAACATTCTTCAGTAATGGCCACCAAATTTGACAGCGTATTACCCGAAACAGATGCCCCACCTCTCCCAGAATGTAATAAACCTCTTAATGACGACCTGGAGCTGTTGGACCTTAATGAGGATGGTGAGGTCAACTTCACCATTAAAAAACATGCCTTGGTCGGCAAGCTAGTGTCGGACGCGCCTGCAAAACAACTAACTTTGAATGACATCCTACGCAAAGCTTGGAAATGCCCGAATCTAGAGTGTCACGACTTGGGGAAAAACTTTTTCTTGTTTGTGTTTCGCTCCCCTGAGGACAGGCTTAGAATTTTAGGGAACAGACCCTGGGCGGTCCATGACAGTCTCCTAGTGCTTAAGGAATGGGGACCGAAAGCTGATCTTGAGGAACTTGATTTCTCCACTGAAGACTTCTGGGTGCAGGTACACAATCTACCCATCTCTCTTATCACGCCGAAAAACATTAAAAGAATTGAAAATCTGTATCTCCAGACAATACTACCTTTGAAGAGGTTACCCTTGAATTGCCACGTCTATTAAACCTTAGTGAAAAGGTCCCCAGACACTTCTGAGTAATGGATAGCGATTATGCTTTGACTTTCTGTGTTAATTGTATTAGATGGTTGTCACTGATTGCTAGCTTTCCTCTCTGTATCTCCTCTAATTGATCTGAATTTCTCAATTCTTTATCTTGATTTTTGCTTACATATTATTTTGAACTCTCTGTCTCCTAACTCCTAAGGGTTACAATACCTGAACAATAAACCCAGGGGAAAAAGTCCCAATGATAAACAAGAAATAGGACATCAAACCCTGAGAGATGTTCAAGCATTAAGCCTATAGCCCAGCAAAAGCAGGAAACACAAGAAACAATGATTAAAATTGCAGGAACTGAAAGTATCTGTGGTAGAAATTATTGTGGACTCTGTTACCGTTAGAATTTGTGCATTGTTTACTGCTTGATTTCATAATTGCTAAAGGTTATTCATAAATTGCACAGATTGCTTTCATACTTGCAAATTAAACTTTTTAGCTGAGCTAATATCTTATTGTTGTGTTTTCCAGGGGAAATGCAATTGGCAAGAGAAGGTTGGAAATGAAAACACCCCTTCGACTTTTATGCATAAACGATTTGATGCGGCTTCTATCTCAAGTTTGCCCCAACAAACCCTTGAAAATATTGAAGATCACTTAGTGGAGGGAACAAGAGATGTATATCCATCCAACATTATGTTTAGTGGAGACGGGAATATTGAACATTTTACTTGCGATGGGAGGAGCCAGCAAGAAAGGAAATCTCAACTTGGAGAAGATTGTGAGTTTGCAACTTTTCGCATTATTTCTCCATGTCAACTACATGCAGGTGTGTTAAGTGCTGATCAAAGCAGACCAGAAGTTGAGGGGTTCATTATTCCGATGGACAGTGAACAAGTCTGCACTGGTGGCGATGGAATAAGCTTTCCCAACTTGGACCTTCCAAAGACTACAATAGAACGTGCTGGCCTCCTGGAGCAGCTTTGCAAGTCCTCTTGCAGCCATACCCCATTATCTCAATTTCCAACCGCGTATAGATTGCACCGAACAACTGATCTTTACCAGTCTGTTCCTAATGGACTTCTAGAATGCATGGACCAGAGGAGCACCCTTCCCAACAATGATGTTTTAAGAAGTCAACTTAAAGTTAGCACTAGTTGCTTTGGTGATGATACCAACAATGCGTTCCTTGGAAGATCTTTTTCAGATTGCTTGCCGTTTTCTAGTTCTCAAGTTACTGGAGATGGAAAGAAACTGTATCTTTCTCCTATTGCTAAGCTTTGGGATAAAATCACATCATACTCTGGAAGTTCAGAGAAGAGACGTACCTTAAATCCTGAACTTCCGTGCATTAATGAAGAAAATGAGAACACAGATGAGGTGGTGGATAGATTTCAGGAAGATGCTGCTTTTGAAGTTGTGGCTAGCTCTGTCAAAAGGGAACCACTTGCTGATATTAAGGAATGTCCAAATGTTGCTGCAGTAGTTTCTGGAGCTGAACAATTTACTGTTAGAGATAATCTAGACTCTGTGAACACATCCTACAGCTTCACTGGGACCGAGAATGGGATCAAGCCGAAGGTTGGAAAACACAATGCCAGCAAGAGGAGAGACACTGGTAAGTTGAAACAGAACCGGAATATGCTACCAGGGGTAAATGATACCAAAAGGGCAAGTGAATCACTTCGTAATAGATCGAGTAAACTGCAGTTATCAGAGAAAACCAGTCTGAGAAAAGGCGGGCCAAGATTCTCACAAAAGGAACCAAAGGTTAACAATATAGTTTCGAACATCACTTCGTTTATTCCAATTGTTCAGCAGAAACAAGCAGCTTCCATTGTCACTGGTAATCATCTCTTATGCCTTCAACAGCTGTTTCTTTTCTACCAAGCATTTTATGAAAACTCTATTACATATAGATCATGCCGATGTTTTTTTTTTGTGATTCTTTTTAGGGAAGAGGGATGTTAAAGTGAAGGCTCTAGAGGCTGCTGAAGCTGCAAAAAAACTTGCTGAAAAGAAAGAGAATGATCGACAGATGAAGAAAAAGGCATTAAAACTTGAACGAGCGAGATTGGAGCAAGAAAACTTGAGGCAGTTGGAGCTTGAGAAGAAAAAGAAAGAAGAAGAACGAAAGAAAAAAGAGGCTGATATGGCTGCCAAGAAAAGACGGAGGGAAGAAGAAGAAAAGTTGGAGAAAGAAAGAAAGAGAAAACATATGGAGGAAGCACGGAAGCAGCAGCGTGCTCTTGAAGAGAAGGTACGTTCAAAGAAGGATGAGAATGAAAAAAAGTCCCAAGCCCCGGTAAACTCCCTTGTGGCTTAAAGAAGATTTCGTTTTTAAGTCTTCCTTTCTGTGGAATGGCATTAACTTTGGGTCTCTGTTTTAGGATGAGAGAGGACAAACAATGAAGGTTCCTAGTGATGAAGCAGCAAAGCATAAGAAAGTGCAAAAGGAAATAGCAGGTGGGAATGCAGGAAAAGTGTCAGAGATGGAATTGAGAACAGCTGTTGCTTCAACTTCTGTAAAACCATGCACAGCTATTGAAGATAATAATGCGAAGGTAAAGTTCTTGTAGCGGTATACTTTTCAGATTTTCATTTTAGCGAAGTCATTTACTCTCAAGATATTATTGCTTATTTGGCTTATATGAAAGGAGTTCTAAGAATTCCCCTCAGTACTACTCCTATATTGAACTAAATGTCGTGTCTCTTTATAGCTAAACCATCTGGATCGGACAATGTTGTCTTAGATTGAGAAAATGCTGTAGTCTTCTCTCAGCTTGTATTGAGAGGGTATATAACATGTGTTTTTCACCACCATGTACAAACACAAAAATGAAAGCAAAGTCTGCAATGAAATTTTCTTATGCAAGGACAACTTATGGACCATTGTTTTAAGTTTGAATTAAGCTATGCTGCAGTAAAGTGATGGAGTGTAAATTCAGGCTTAGTAATGGAACCTTCAAATAGATTGTTTTTGCATTGCTTAGGAGCTATATGAACACCACTTTGGCTGAAACCATCTCGTGGATGTGTCCTTTACTAATTGAATGGTTTGTTAATATTGTTTGTTCTAGCATCACGTGGAGACTGAATATTTCTCAGGTAATGAGCACCATGGATGGAGCAACAGGGAGCGATAACCCAATTGCAGATATAAGCCGAGAACAATCATACGATATTACTCCATACAAAGGTTCTGATGATGAAGATGAAGATGAAGATGATGAACCGAACAATAAATTTATTCCTTCATGGGCCAGGTATGTAATTCAGTTTAGGCGTTCTAAAATTTGGTATGATATTCCAGCTTAGGAACACATGTACCATTCCATTTTTTCCCCTAAAAGGCACATGTATAAGATATAATGATATACACTGTCAGTTTTCGGCAATTAATAAGACGTTTTCAACTGTATTTCCCCCCAGAAAACCAATTTTTGACTGTTTTTTTTTATTTTTGCAGTAAAAAGCGTGTGGCTCTTGTTGTCGCTTCCCAACAACAATTAGATCCAGAAGCAATATTCCCCCCAGGAAGCTTTTGTAGCATTTCTGAAGGTGATTATCATACAAACTATAAAATCTTGTACTATGCTCTTATAAATTGGACTAACAGTCATTATCTTTCACAGTTCTCTTACCAAGAAAGCTCCAGCAAAATAGAGGGAGTTAGATCGAACGGTACAGTTTCGAAAGGTACACGATCTCTTCAGTTTCACTAGCAAAATCCAGTCCCTCTCTTTGTTCAATGATACAAAACAGTGAATATCTTCTGTATTTTTTCTTAAAATTTGAAGGCCTAAAATGAACAGGGTATTTCACCCTTTCTTAGCATTTTGTATAGAACAGAAATTGTTTTGATTTTTGATGCACATGTGATGTGATGTGATGATGTTGGACCATTTCAACCTTAAAATGAACAGTTTCTATTTAAAGTTCCTTTTCCATTTAAACTGTTGATTGCATTTCAATTTTGTAACTTAATATTTGCAAGCGTTCCGAACTGTGTGTATTATCCGTTTACAGTAGTTGTATGGAATTTTTAAACAAGGAGTGTCTACTTTTAAATTGCAGAGTTGAATAAAGAAGATCTTATCTCAGGACTCCTTCTTCCACATCAACAGTCTTCATTTCCTTACTGTTCTCTGTATCAACATCCAGTTGTTACAGCTGATAACGTGCTGTTACCCCGTATTTTATGCTCCCAAGTTGATGTTTCAAATGATGGCTTAGACCATTGCCTTTCTGGTCAAGCTTGTGAGCTGGATCCTAGTGTTACATCTCCTCCTCAAGATTGTAGAGATGGAATGACCTCAGATATGTGTCCCGATCTTTGTTCTTCACTGGCAAGAATCCAGAGATCTAAGTCTAGGCAACGGGCTTTAGAGCACCGAAACAGTGCAAAAGCATGTAAAAACAATGAAAGCTGTGAGAAGAATGGTAATTCTTTCAACAGTCAAAACAAAGCGTCCAAGGTTGCTTCTTTACAGTCAGATATTGTGAATAAGTTGGAATTGACCAGATCTGGTGATACTGCTGCAACTTTTGAGTTGGAAAAGGAAGAAAGAGGGCAATGCAGTAGCAAGGGAAAGATTGATAATGTTTACTCTGGTAGAGTCACAAGAACAAGAAGTTCTATCCATCCTTCCAAGTCTGAAAGTGTGGCGTTGGGTACAGGCAACAATTCTTTTGTTGCAAAGAAGAATAATGTTGTGAGTTATGAGGTGGAAAAGGGAAAAAGGGTGGAATGCAGGAGCAAGGAAAGGAATGAAAAGGTTTGCTCTGGTCGAGTCACAAGATCAAGAAGTTCTGCTCAACCTTCCAAGTCTATGAGTGGGCTTTCAGGCAAAGGCAACACTTCTTCTGTTGCTAAACAGGATGGTCTGGTACTTACAGAATCCATCTTCAAATCAAGACAACAGCTTAATGTTCATGAGTTATTGGAGTCAGAATTTGTTGAACCTGTTCGTAATACTGTAAGTTGTGACAAGAAAACTGAAGAAAGAGGACAATGCTGGAGCAAGGCAAGGGGTGAAGATGTTTACTCTGGCAGGATCACAAGGTCAAGAAGTTCTGTTCAATCTCCAAAATATGAGAATAGTTCGACAGGTGCAGGAAAAAGTTTTTCGGTTCCAAAGCAGGATGATATTGTGCTTAGAGAATTCATTAACAAATCAGGATTCCATTACTGAAATAATGGTCCTTATCAAGGTGAATGTCGTGTTGAACCTCAGCCAAGACCTTGGCGGTGCACCGGGACCCTTGCCCATTCCAAGTTGAAAAACAGTAACAAACCCACAAGAACCGAAACAGAAAAAATAAAAACAACAGAGCCTAAAAAACATCATAGTCAGGATAAAAAGAACAGAAAGCATGGAAAGCAGAAAATTAAAAAGAAAGCGCGACCAAGCACCGGGGAGATTCAACAGAGCCACCGAGTATCGTCCCTCCCTATCGAACTCGGTGGTGTTGCAGCGGATCATTTCTATTTTGTAATCTATAGACTATAATTTCACCCAAAAGCTTAAAGTGATATGGGATAAAGAAAAAAAAAACTTTAGTTAAAAAAATATTTTGTAAATTTTATTTTTTATAAAATGGTGGAAAAGCTGTACATAAATCTTATTAAATGAGTTTGTTTTTTTAATAGTTGAACCCGTATTTTTTAGAATAAATATCATCTGCGTTGAAAGAACAAAGAAATACTTCTCATATGGCACGCGGAGATTAACTCTCATTAAACAAGCAGCTCGTCGTAAGCACGCTATGGAGATGACAAGGGTTATGTTAGATGAAGTGAGAGTTAAAGAATTAAGAACTGACCCTTTTAGAAAGAAGATTATAGAGGTCTCATCAATGTTCGTCGATGAAAGCCTTGTCCTCAATGAAGATTTTTTTTTCATGATAGAAAAAATCCAATCAACTCGTAGTCAAGCATCATTCATACAAAGCATATATTTGACAAGTCCGTTAGACTTTCTCAATAAAACTACGAATAGAAACATTAACTCCCCTGAACCTAGATTCAGGCTAAGAATTGAACAAAAACCCATTTTTTTCTTCGTCATCCTCTACTCCGATCACCGTGGTTCACGGCTAGGGATGGAAGAGGTCAGGCCGAGTTTTTTTACTGACATGACCTGACCCATCCCTATCTTTTAAAAAAAATTGAATTAACCCAAAAATTATATATCTTGACCCGACCCAACCTGATCTACAAAATAATTAATTTTACGAATCTAAATATAAAAAATAATTCTAACGACTCAATTGTAAGAAAAATCAATTTTAAAAAATATAAAAAAAATATTATTGTAAAAATCCCTAAAAATATATATAAAAAAATACATTATCGGTGTCAGATCAGATTGGATATTTTGTAACCTAAAGGTCTAAGCTCGACCCGACTTCATCATTAATGAAAATTGAACCCCGATCGTGAATCACAACTCTCTATCCATCACCTTGTCACTTTCACCATCAATAATTTTGATAATTGTTGTAGAAGTGTGTAGCTGCATAGTGGTCGATATGATTTTCAGTCTTACGGGGACTCATTCTCGGATGGCTAAATATCAACTTAGAACTTTCATGATCATGATCATTTATTTCACTTTTGATCTTTTAAGGAATAAAAATCCTTCACTTTATTTCGATGTTCTTTTTTATGTCTCGCACTTAAAATTATGTTTAGGGTTTAAGGTTAAAAATAGTGTTTAAGGTTAAAAATAGTGTTTAAAGTTAGTGTTTAAAGAATTAGAGGCATAGTGTATTTTAAGATTTAAAAGTTAAGATATGGATTTAGACTTTGTTTTTGGTTGCAGTTGCGGTGGTCAACAACCGTTTATCAGTAACAGCAATTCTAAACACTCACGAGTTTAGCTCTAAACGGTCGTTTATTAACTTATTTACGCGCTCAAACGCTCGTTTCGCAGCGGTTATATTTTTTAACTTTTGAGAAACACCTGACTGCCCCCAAACTTAAGTTGAAAACTTCGACGGCAAACGAAACCTTAAAAATAAAGACTTAAATTTTAAATTTTTAGTATTTTGCATAAAAAGATGCACAAAAAAGGACACCAGATTTTTGTCCCCTAAGTGTCCATTATCAGATTGTATTTGAAGTTCAAAGTCGGTTGCAGCCATGGAAAGTTACATCAACTCCAGATTATTCATCACTGTCTTTTATCAGATTCTGCACAAATGGCAACTTTTATATCCTTAAACTTCTTTCCTTATTAAAAAAGGAACGCAAATGCACGGCCTATGAGATATTATTATTATTATTATTATTATTATTATTATTATATGTTGAATAAAGATTCAAGTCTGAATTGAACTCAACAACTAGTTTTAGTGAAAAACGGATGATGTTTATTTTAAGAGGCTCAGATTTATATTATTTTGTCTACAAGGTGTATGTCTATTGTTAAAGTGTTAAAAATATATATGAACGTATACTATTTTATAATCACCCGAAGAATATTATAAAAAATTCATATATGAATTAAACTTGAAGAAAGGAATAATCTTTGCTTTATTTGTTGTTCTTTCCTTTTCATTTCTTATTTTCTTGTACCTTTTTCCGTGTGGAATGGCAAAAATGTTTTTAGTTTTTAAAGAATATTCTTCCACAAAGTAACAAGAAATTGCACATTACTATTATATCGATGCTTTAATTCATGATTTGATCCTTGAATCATACTTGTCTTTTTTTCACTCTAATATTTATACTATAATTTCCGTTCTTTTATTACTAATAAAAATCTAACACATCACACGTGGTACATTATTATTAATGGTAATGTTTTAGATAAAATGAGACAAATAATAACTTTAATGTACGTCAACAATTTTTAGAGCGGTTGTTTAAAAATTTTAGTTGACATCTTTCACTTTCTCTTAAGTTGTGACTTCTAAACTAGTTAGGAGCAAATTTTCTCTTCTCTTTCTCTGTGTAGATATTGTTCAAAAAAATATCTAAGTGAATTAAAATTATATAATTACGAAATTGAAAGAACAAAAACAAACAATATTTAAAAGTCAAATAAAAAAAGGCTTAACTACAAAATAGGTGCCCAAACTATACTACTTTTTTATAATAGGTGTCTAACTATTTTTTTTACTGAAATAGGTGTCTAATGTTTTTTTTTGTCTGAAATAGGTGCCTAAAGTTTTATTTCGTTACTGTTTTAAGGTAACGGAAATTGACACGTGTTTTTTATTTTATTTTTAATTTCTTTTTTTCAAAAACAATGATAAAAAAGAAAATATTTTTTAAAAAATATAAAACTTCTCAAAAATTTAAAGAAATTCCCAAAATCCCTAAAGCCCCAAACTCAAAACCCTAAAATTGACGCCACTATCAGCGCCAGTAGCCTCACCAGACCTCACCATCGTCGTCTCCGAGAGTCTTCCGCCCATTTTCCCCAATCACCCATCGCCGGTAACCGGCGGGAGGCGTGCCGATCGGACGTCGAACGATTGGAGCCTTTCACATTCGTCGTTTGTCGTCCGATTGACGCGCCTCCTGCCGGTTACCGGCGATGGGTGGTTGGGAGAAATGGGCGAAAGACTCCGGCGGTGGTGAAGTTCGGTGAGGCTACCGACGCTGATAGTGGCGTCAATTTTAGGTTTTGGGGTTTTGGGCTTTAGAGATTTTGGGACTATTTTTTTTTTAATTTTGGAAAATTTTTTATTTTTTTATTTTCAATTTGTTTATGAAAAAAAGCTACGTGTCAAGCTATAATTGGGTGGTGATTTTTTTTGATAGATTGACTTTAAAACTGAAAAAAAAACGTTGAACACTTATTTCAGCTAAAAAACAGTTTAGGCACCTATTACAAAAAAATGATATAATTTAGGTACTTATTTTATAGTTAAACCATAAAAAACAAACTCAAAACTTTTAAAGAAACTTGAACTGAATATATAACTTTTATCAAACTTAAAAGATAGACACATAGAAAACACATATGAAGGAAAACAATATATAATAAAACATTAATGGTCAAAAGTTCCAATTTTTGCTATGTATTTTCCAAAATGTCTATTTGGACATGAAACACTCTTATTTGACACCTTTGTTTTTTTTATGACTTTTTTAGTTTTTTTATGCATTAAAAAAACTCAAATCTTTTACATGAAACAATTGTAAAAAAATAAAAATGTAACCTTTTATATTGGGTCTTTTTAATGCTAAAGGACTTTTTGGTATTTCATGTTTGATTATGCACACCATTTTGTATAAAAATAACATTTTGGGATTTTTAGTAGTATTTAATAATAAATAAAGTAAAATCCAATAAGTGGTCACATTAGAAAAATAAATGATGTTCATCCTAGGAGACTCGAGTTCAATTGTTTTTATCTGCAAGATGTGTACATTGTCAAAAGGTTAAGAATATTTATGAACATATATTACATTGTAATCACATTTAGACTATTCAAAAAAGTAATAAAATTAAATTTTCCCATTCAAAAATGTATATAAAAATGAATTTTAATAAGTAGCTTAGTGTGACAAGGTCTATTCGAATTAATTATGACAAAACTTTAAAAATTGAAAGAGAAACAAAAAAATGTATATAATATAATTTATAAGTATAAGTATATACAATTTTTAATATAATCAATTGTATTTAATCTTATTTAAGAGGCTTAAAAACTTATTTAGCAAGAATAACAATCTAATAGTATATATAATACTTTAAATATTATTATAATAACAAAAAACATGCATGGATTTTTGAAATTTCCAACAATTTGACAATGTACTTAATTATTTAATCTCGTAATATAAAAATAAAAAATAAGAAACACTTATCCAAAAAAAAAACGGAACTTTAAGACTAACTATTGTAGGGCTTTGCCAGGGGGCGGATGGCTTTTTTTTTTTGTAGGGTGTTATTCCTTATTCGAAACTATTATAAGTATTGAGGGATCAATTTATCGCAAGGTGTTAAGCGTGTACTCAGTGCTCGAGGTAGAATTTTGGTGCATTCTTCTCGATTTATAGTGTGCATGAAAGGCAGACATTCATTGTGTTATTGTAGAGTCTGATTACATAGATGTAATACGATTATTTTGTCAAGAGAACCGTGCATTTCTTCCGCTTTTTCTCCATATAGCAGAGTGACGTCGACTTCTGTCGTTGGTCCAATTTAGTCATGTGAGGCGAGGGTAATTATGTAGCGGATAGTTTAGCTAAATCAGGGAATGTGGCGAGTTTTAATTTGCTTCGCTTCACTTAGCCACCTTTGGAGTTGGAGATTGGTGCTTTGTTGCAGATGGATTTGGCGGATTGATACTCCTTGGAGTGGTGTTAGTTTCTTGCGTATGTTTAAGGCTTGTTTTTATGATTTTATGTTTTAGTTTGGTTTTATGCTTGTGTTATAGACATATTGTAGTTGTTTATTGACTTTTGAGGCTATCATGGTACTTTTTTTCTCTATATAAGCTTAGAGAGGTCTTTAACGAGACCGCCGTAGTACTCCCCTCTTCCAATAAAAAATCATTGAAATTATTCCTTTGTAAATTAATATGTAATATTCGAAAAATTAATATGTAATATTCAAATAAATATAACATGTAATATAAAAATCTATTTAATTAATATAATAAGTAGTTTTTTATTTGTATACAATGTGGTATGACTATTTTATATAAAGTGAAATTTATTATTTTAACTTTTTTTTAAAATATAATACCATTAGACTAGTTAAATCTAAACCCATTTGTAAATATAAATTTTAAATGCTTAAGACCGTATAATTCATGTACTTTGTATATGTTGTATACACAGTGATAAAGTAGTTTTTTAAATTCTTTATTCCCACGACATTATATGGATAATTTTCCATATTATTTATTCAATTATTTATTTTTCAGTTATTGACTATAAATACATGGAATACACTCACAATAGTTTCTCTAGTTCTTACAATTCTTCTCCACTTCTCTCCTTTTCTCTCTCTCTATTTGATCTCAACAAAACCCTAATTTGCGATCGAAAAATCCCTACTTTTCCCCAAATTCACTTCTAATTATCAATCCCACTTTTCCTTCCAAATTTATGATCCTTATTGGATCCTAATATTTTAACAGTGATAATTAGATAAAAAGCCCTAAACTTTTTTTTCATTTAATTTATAACATTTTAGAACTTTTTCGATCAATTCTCTGTTGCTTTGAAATTGATCGATTCCCAGAACCTTTATTTCCTGAAATGCTCTTTTTTTGCTCAACATGAAGCTCAAGCGAAGGAGGTATATAGAAGTGGTATGTGCAAAATTATTTTTTTTTCTTTTTACAATCCATTTTTATTGTGTTCTGTGCTTTTGGTATAGATTATATGTTTTCGAGTTTTTGGTGTTATTTGAACTGTTAAAATTATGAGAAGTTTGTAATTTTATCATTTTTTTTATTGATCAGGATTAAATATTTTAATTTGTATATATATTCCAAGCTATTGATTGGTTGAAGTTAGTTGCTAATGGCAAAGTTCGATGTTTGATTTTCCTTCGTACTCTCCATAATAATAGTTGAGTGGGGATGGTGGTGGAATTGTTAATATATATTTCTGATTTATGTTTTTTTCAATTATATATTTGAGTGCTTTGAGCGTTTTATAACTTAGTTTCATACCTTGTAATTCAGGCATTGATAAATAATACTTTATTTGATTGATTGGCCAAGAAATAATAGGAAGTGAGATCAACTGAGGTATTTACTTTGAATTCTGAATGATAGAGCCTTTAACATTGCTAGGGATTTGAAGTAAATTTTCAGTCCAAAAAACCCAAATAGAATTATGGTATCAATTAAATAACTAAGTCAGCATAAAATTGACCTTTCTTTTTTTCGACCATATTGGTGACATGTTTGGGCATTATTTCTTGAATTCTGTATTTGGTGTCATTTTATTGATGTGAAGAGTATAAGTTTATTGCAGTTGTTGCAACTTGCAACATATTTGTGTCTGTTGTATTAAAAAATCTAGGAGATACCTGTAAGTCTTGGGTTAAGCATAGGCTACATTGGAGATTGCTAAATTTAGCTGATTACCAAATAGCATGATTTGGAAATGTTTTATTGGCATTTTGATTGTGTAAGTAATAGCTATTTGGCTTAGAGGTTGATTGTTGAAAGGTGATCAAAATATTTTTACGGGGAAATGGTTCTATGAGGAGGTTTGAGATTACATGTATAGAGAGCTATGGAAACAAATTTTTCTTCCTTTTGCTAATTCTTCCCTTTTAGAAAGCAGTTAATAGCTTTCAGGCTGTTCAGTATTGGGTATGTCACGTGTTTTTCTTTTTACTCGTCTTTTTTCTCTCTTTTCAGCATCTTCTGATTTTATAATTCTGCCTTCTAATATTGGTAGGGCATGAAAATCCAGGAATATTCTGATGCCTATAGCTAAATTAACTGTATTTCTGGTTTTATTTGTATCAGCCTCCCAAAATTAGATCCTTCACCAATAGTGTCACTTGTGTGCCGCTGGAGAATATAGAGGAACCCCTGAAAGATTTTGTTTGGGAGTTCGATAAGGTGCCTGTTTAACCTTTATTTGATAAAATGTTGCAGTATCTGTAATGCAGTTATTTAACTTTGTTATTAATGGTGCAGGGAGATTTTCTTCATTGGGTTGAGCTTTTTAACCATTTTGATACATTTTTTGAGAAGCATATAAAACCAAGAAAAGATTTGCAGGTTGAGGATAATTTTTTAGGATCTGATCCTCCTTTCCCCAGGGAAGCAGTTCTTCAAATTCTTCGTGTTATAAGAGTAGTCTTGGAAAACTGCACAAATAAGCATTTTTATAGCTCTTATGAGGTATTTTTTTGGTCTTAGAAGTCTTATGCTCTTGCATTTTACAGTATCTTATCCTTTAAAAAAATAGTAAATCTGCATGCTTTACAATCTCTGTATCTTTTATGCATTTCTTTCCAAGTCTGGGATCAGACATGCTATTAATATGGCAATTATTTTCATTTCCCCTCTCATCTGACCTTAAATTTCTTGTTTTTGGTACCTTGCTGTTTGCAGCAGCATCTTTCATCCTTGCTTGCATCTACCGATGCTGATGTTGTCGAGGCTTGCTTGCAAACTTTAGCTGCTTTCTTGAAGAAAACAATTGGAAAGTACTCTGTCAGAGATGCTTCTCTGAGTTCCAAGTTATTTGCTCTTGCACAAGGTTGGGGGGGAAAAGAGGAGGGTCTAGGATTGATTGGATGTGCTGTACAGAATGGATGTGATACAGTTGCTTATGATCTTGGTTGTACTCTCCATTTTGAGTTCTATGCATCAAATGAGGTCTCTTCCTCAGAAGAGTCTACCCGAGGTTTACAAATTATTCATTTACCTAACATCAACACTTATCCAGAGACTGATTTGGAACTCTTGAATAAATTAGTTGGTGAATATAAGGTACCGACCGGTTTAAGATTTTCTTTATTGTCAAGATTGCGATTTGCGAGGGCTTTTGGCTCTTTAACATCTCGGCAGCAGTATACACGCATTCGCTTGTACTCCTTCATTGTTCTTGTTCAGGCAAGCAGTGATACTGATGACCTTGTATCTTTCTTCAATAATGAGCCTGAGTTTGTCAATGAGTTGGTTACTTTACTGAGTTATGAAGATGCAGTTTCTGAGAAAATTCGAATTTTATGTCTTCTTTCTTTGGTTGCTCTTTGTCAAGACCGATCACGTCAGCCAACAGTATTAACAGCTGTAACATCTGGTGGACACCGTGGCATTCTGTCCAGCCTCATGCAGAAAGCCATTGATTCTGTCATTAGCAATTCATCAAAATGGTCTGTTGTGTTTGCTGAGGCTCTGCTCTCTCTTGTCACTGCATTGGTTTCATCATCATCAGGTTGTTCAGCCATGCGTGAAGCTGGATTTATCCCTACTCTTCTACCTCTGCTGAAAGACACTGATCCTCAGCATCTGCATTTGGTTACTACAGCTGTCAATATTTTGGAAGCCTTTATGGATTACAGTAATCCTGCAGCTGCATTGTTCAGAGACTTGGGTGGTTTAGATGATACAATCTATCGCTTAAAGCATGAAGTTTCGTATGTTGAAAACAGTCCAAAGCAACCAGTTGAAGACCCTGGTTGTAGTGGGAGGAGTTCGCAAGTAATTGCAGCAGCGTCAACTGAGCTTGACAATATGCAGCCTTTGTATTCTGAAGCATTAGTTTCCCATCATCGACGCCTACTCATGAAAGCTTTATTACGTGCTATATCTCTTGGAACATATGCCCCTGGAAACACTGCACGTGTTTATGGATCTGAGGAGAGCTTGTTGCCACAATGCTTGTGTGCCATATTTAGACAAGCAAAAGATTTTGGTGGGGGAGTTTTTTCACTTGCAGCAACTGTCATGAGTGATCTCATTCACAAGGATCCTACCTGCTTTCCTGTCTTAGATGCTGCTGGTCTTCCATCTGCCTTCCTAGATGCTATAATGGATGGCGTGCTCTGCTCTGCAGAAGCCATAACGTGCATACCTCAGTGTTTGGATGCCTTCTGTCTTAATACTAATGGTCTTGTGGCTGTGAAAGATCGCAATGCTTTGAGGTGTTTTGTCAAGATTTTTACTTCTAGAACATATTTGCGATCTCTTACTGGAGATACTCCTGCTTCTTTGTCAAGTGGCTTGGATGAACTTATGCGTCACGCTTCTTCATTGCGTGCACATGGAGTTGATATGGTAATTGAGATCTTGAATGTCATACTGAGAATAGGATATGGGGCTGACACTTCTTTTGCTGCCGAATCTTCTGCCCCTGTTCCCATGGAAACTGATGCTGAAGAGAAGAATTTGGTTCAGCCAGATGATAGGGAATCTTCAAGGATTGAGAGTTCAGAGCAGATGTCCGAGCCATCTTCAGATGCTTCTTCAATGAACATTGAATTGTTTCTTCCTGATTGTATAAGCAATGTTGGCCGTCTTCTTGAAACCATTCTTCAGAATGCTGATACATGCCGTTTGTTTGTTGAAAAGAAAGGGATCGATGCTGTCCTACAGTTGTTTACATTGCCTTTACTTCCACTTTCAGCATCGGTTGGACAGAGCATTTCTGTTGCCTTCAAGAACTTTTCACCTCAGCATTCTGCATCTCTGGCTCGAGCAGTTTGTTCATTCCTAAGAGAACAGCTGAAGTCAACAAATGAACTGCTAACTTCTATGGGAGGAACTCAGCTAGTCACTGTTGAAACTGAAACTCGGACCAAGGTTTTGAGATCTCTTTCCAGTCTTGAGGGTATATTGTCTCTTTCCAATTTTCTTTTGAAGGGCACTACTAGTTTCATCTCCGAGTTGAGCACTGTAGATGCTGATGTATTGAAAGATCTTGGGAGGGCATACAGGGAAATAATATGGCAAATTTCTTTGTCAAATGATACCATGGCTGATGAGAAGCGGAAACCTGATCTAGAAAGTGTAAGTACTGATACAGGTCCATCAAATGCTGCTGCTGGAAGAGAAAGTGATGATGATACAAGTATCCCAGCCATGAGATACATGAACCCAGTTTCTATTAGGAGTGGTTCTCAGTTTCTGGGTAGTGCAGAACGAGAGTATCTTTCACTTGTTCGTTCTAATGAAAGTTTGCACCGTCGTAGTCGACATGGTTTGTCACGTTTAAGGGGTGGAAGGAATGGTCGACACCTGAATGCTCTTAATATTGATTCTGAGACTTCTCACAGTTTGCCAGAAACGTCACCTGTCCAGGATTTGAAAACAAAAAGTCCTGGTCTTCTTGTGATAGAAATTCTCAACAAGCTTGCTTTCACATTACGGTCCTTTTTCACAGCTCTTGTTAAAGGGTTTACATCACCTTACCGTCGTAGAGCTGATGTCGGATCATTAAATTCAGCTTCCAAGACTCTTGGTATGGCGCTGGCTAAAATATTTCTTGAGGCATTGGGTTTCTCTGGGTACTCATCTTCTTCTTCGGGACTTGATACATCATTGTCAGTCAAGTGTCGATACCTTGGGAAAGTTGTTGATGACATGGGAGCATTGACATTTGACAGCAGGCGGCGTACATGTTATACAGGAATGGTTAATAATTTTTATGTCCATGGAACCTTCAAGGAGCTACTTACCACTTTTGAAGCTACTAGTCAGTTATTGTGGACGTTACCCTACTCTATCCCTACACCTGTAATTGAGCACGAAAAAGCAGGTGAAACAAGTAAATTGTCCCATGGTACATGGCTACTTGATACATTACAATGCTACTGCCGTGTGCTAGAGTATTTTGTTAACTCTTCATTATTATTGTATGGAAATTCTGCATCCCACACTCAGCTTCTTGTACAACCTGTTGCTGCTGGTTTGTCAATCGGGCTTTTCCTGGTTCCTAGGGACCCAGAAACCTTTGTGCGAATGCTGCAGTGTCAGGTGCTGGATGTGATTCTACCTATCTGGAACCATTCCTTGTTTCCTAATTGTAGTCCTGGTTTTGTGGCTTCTGTTGTTTCGATTGTCATGCATGTATACTCAGGCGTTGGCGATGTGAAACGAAATCGCAGCAGTATTGCAGGAAGTACAAACCAACGTTTCATGCCCCCACCACCTGATGAAGGAACCATTGCTACCATTGTTGAGATGGGATTTTCAAGGGCTAGAGCAGAGGAAGCCCTGCGACGAGTTGAAACAAATAGTGTTGAAATGGCCATGGAATGGTTGATTAGTCATGCTGACGATCCTGTGCAAGAGGATGACGAACTAGCTCGAGCGCTTGCTTTATCACTTGGAAATTCTTCTGAGACATCCAAAGTTGACAGTGTTGATAAGCCAATGGATGTCATGACAGAAGAAGGGCGACCTGCAGCACCTCCAATTGATGATATCCTCAATGCATCTGTGAAGTTGTTCCAGAGTAGTGATAACATGGCATTTTCATTGACAGACTTGCTTGTAACACTCTGCAATCGTAACAAAGGAGAAGACCGTCCAAAAGTTCTATCATTTCTTATTCAGCAGCTGAAGCTCTGTCCATTGGATTTTTCTAAGGATTCCACTGCATTATGTATGATATCTCATATTGTAGCACTGCTTCTTTCTGAGGATGGAAATACACGTGAAATTGCTGGCCAAAATAATATAGTACCTGCTGTTATTGATATATTGATGGACTTCAAGGCTAGAAATGACTTGGGCAATGAGATTACGGCACCAAAATGTATCAGTGCTTTACTTTTGATCTTGGATAACATGTTGCAGTCACGTCCGAGAATATTTTCTGATACTGTAGAGGGTACCCAGACGGTATCTCAGCCTGACTCATCTGGGGAGCATGCTTGTTTGACAATTCCAGAGAAAAAATCAGCTTCAGATGCTAATGAGAAAGAGTCAATCAATTCATTTGATAAAATATTGGGTAAATCTACTGGTTACTTGTCCATAGAAGAGAGTGAGAAGTTGCTTCTTCTAGTATGTGACCTAATCAGACAGCACGTTCCAGCTGTGGTCATGCAGGCTGTTCTTCAGTTATGTGCTCGCTTAACAAAAACACATGCTCTAGCTTTGCAATTTCTTGAAAATGGAGGCTTAGCTGCTCTTTTTAGTCTTCCAAGAACTTGTTTTTTCCCCGGTTATGATACTGTTGCATCTGTGATTATTAGACATCTACTTGAGGATCCTCAGACCCTGCAAACTGCCATGGAATTGGAGATTAAGCAGACTTTGAGTGGAAGCAGGTATGCTGGCCGTGTTTCACCTCGAACATTTTTAACATCAATGGCACCTGTTATCTGCAGAGATCCTGTAGTTTTTATGAAAGCTGCTACTGCAGTTTGTCAATTGGAGTCATCAGGGGGTAGGACCTTTATTGTTCTAATGAAGGAAAAGGAGAGAGACAAAGACAAATTGAAAGCTTTTGGTGCTGAAGTTGGGTTAGCTTCAAATGAATCTGTGCGAATTCCTGAGAGTAAGGGAAATGATGGAACAGGTAAGTGTTCCAAAGGCCACAAAAAGATTCCTGCCAATATTGCTCAAGTGATTGATCAGCTTCTTGAAATAGTTCTGAAATATCCTTCTGCAAAAGGCCAGGAGGATAGTGCATCTGGCTTAACTTCAATGGAGATTGATGAACCTGCAAGCAAGGTGAAGGGTAAGTCGAAGGTTGAAGAAGCTAGGAAAATGGAATCTGAAACTGAAAAATCTGCTGGAATTGCTAAGGTGACTTTTGTCCTTAAGTTATTGAGTGATATTCTTTTAATGTATGTACATGCGGTAGGATTCATATTGAAAAGGGATTCAAAAATGGGTCAACTCCGTGTTTCTAATCAATCAGATGCATCTGGCAGCCCTGGCGTTGTTCATCATATTTTGCATAGGTTGCTTCCATTATCTGCTGATAAATCATCTGGACTTGATGAATGGAGGGACAAGTTGTCTGAAAAAGCTTCTTGGTTTCTGGTGGTTCTGTGTGGTCGTTCCAGTGAAGGTCGTAAAAGAGTGATTAATGAACTTGTGAAAGCCTTATCTTCTCTCTCAAATGTGGAGAGCAATTCAATGAATAGCTCATTGGTGCCTGACAAAAGGGTTTTTGCTTTTGCTGATTTGGCATATTCAATTTTGTCAAAGAACTCATCATCGAGCAACTTACCTGGCACTGGTTGCTCACCAGATATAGCAAAAAGCATGATTGAAGGAGGAGTGGTTCAGTGTCTAACCAATATTCTTGAAGTGATTGACTTGGATCATTCTGATGCACCCAAAACTGTAAATCTGATGCTCAAGGCTTTGGAGAGCCTGACAAGAGCTGCTAATGCAAATGAACAGGTTTTCAAGTTAGACGGATCCAACAAAAAGTCATCAGATGAAAGACATACTGATCGGGTAACTATATCTGCTGCTGACGAGATAGAGCACAATCTGAATGGGAGTGGACAACAAGCAGTTGTAGATGCAGAGGTGACTGAACAGCAGCAGCATCAAGCAACTTCACAGATTGAAAATCACAATGGTAACCCAAATGATGCTATTGACCAAGATATGAGAATTGAAGTGGAGCCTGTAGCTGGCAACACACCTGTGGAACTTGGGATGGATTTCATGTGTGAAGAAATGGAAGGTGGTGTGTTGCACAATACTGACCAAATTGAGCTGACATTCAGAGTGGAGAATAGGGCAGATGACGATATGGGTGATGAGGATGATGACATGGCAGATGATGGGGATGATGATGAGGAAGATGATGAGGGAGAGGATGAGGATATAGCCGAAGATGGTGCTGGAATGATGTCTCTTGCTGATACTGATGTGGAGGACCATGATGATACCGGTTTGGGAGATGACTATAATGATGACATGATTGATGAGGAAGATGATGACTTTGATGATCACCACGTTATAGAGGGAAGGTGGAGGGCAGCCCTTGATGGGTTAGATCATCTGCAGGTACTTGGTCAACCTGGAGCTGCAAGTGGTTTGATTGATGTGACTGCTGAGCCTTTTGAAGGTGTGAATGTGGATGATCTCTTTGGTCTCCGTAGGCCTGTAGGTTTTGAACGCAGGAGATCTAATGGTAGATCGTCCTTTGATCGTTCTGTTACAGAAGTAAACGGCTTTCAACATCCTCTTCTGTTAAGACCATCCCAGTCGGGGGACTTAAGCTCAATGTGGTCATCTGGTGGGAATTCATCCAGGGATTTGGAAGCTCTCTCATCTGGGAGTTTTGATGTTACTCAGTTCTACATGTTTGATGCTCCTGTTCTGCCATTTGATCATGCACCAAATAGTCTGTTTGGCGATCGATTGGGTAGTGCAGCACCCCCACCTTTGACTGACTATCCTGTAGGCATGGACTCATTGCATCTGCGAGGGAGGAGAGGGCCTGGTGATGGACGGTGGACGGATGATGGTCAGCCACAAGCAAGTGCTCAAGCTGCAGCAATTGCACAGGCTGTAGAGGAACAGTTTATATCTCATTTGTGCAGTACAGCTCCTGCCAACAATTTAGCAGAAAGGCAGTCACAAAATTCTGGAATCCAGGAGTCGCAACCATCAGATACTCCAAATGATGGCAAGGCTGTGGTAGAGGGAGACGATGCCATTTGTGAGCAGAGTGAAGATCAGCAGCAAGAAAATAACAATGGAATTTCACATGAACTTAATCCAACAGGTGAAAGTGTTACAAGCCATGGGCAGCCAAATTCTCTGTCTGTTACCGGTGATATGTCCGAATCTATTCAGAGACATGAAGGGATATTAACTCAAACGTATTCTTTGAACAATACACCAAATGAGCGGGATAACATGGAAATTGGAGACGGGAATGGTGCAACAGCAGCTGATCAAGTAGAGCAAATTTCTGAAATGGTTAACTTGCCTGAGGGGGATTCTGCTGTGCCTGGAAACCTCTCACTGCTGGCCATGGGTGATGATGGATTGTCTGGAGGAGATGGTCCAGCAGGCAATCATAGTTTGACAGATTCTAGTTTGGAGATGCCTAACCCTGGTAATTCTAATGGATCTTCACTTCATGAGCATATTGATGTTGACATGAATACTACTGATGCTGAAGGGAACCAAACTGAACGATCAATACCTCCTGAAATTGGTGCAGAGGAGCCAGACCCACTGGAGTCTCAGGATGCTAATCAGGCTGATCAAGCAAGTGTTAATATTGAGGGTCCTGGTTCTAATGCCATTGATCCTACCTTCTTGGAGGCATTGCCTGAAGACCTACGTGCAGAAGTTTTGGCTTCACAACAAGCCCAATCTGTTCAACCTCCAACTTATGTTCCTCCTTCGGCAGCAGATAATATTGACCCGGAGTTCTTAGCTGCTCTTCCACCAGACATTCAGGCAGAAGTATTAGCTCAGCAACGAGCACAGAGAGTTGCACAGCAAGCTGAGGGTCAACCTGTGGACATGGATAATGCTTCTATCATTGCCACCTTCCCTGCTGATCTTCGTGAAGAGGTTTGTAATATAAACTTTTCCCTCAGTTAATAACTGAACAATAATTACATTTTAGCCTTTGTTCCAGGTGCTTTTGACTTCTTCGGAAGCTGTTTTGTCAGCATTACCTTCTCCTTTACTTGCCGAAGCCCAAATGCTTAGGGATAGAGCAATGAGTCACTACCAGGCACGTAGTTTGTTTGGAGGTAGCCATAGGCTAAGTAATCGGAGGAATGGTTTGGGTTTAGATAGGCAAACAGTGATGGACAGGGGTGTTGGAATTACATTAGGCAGAAGGCCTGGCTCTACCATTTCTGATAGCTTAAAAGTGAAGGAAATTGAAGGGGAGCCTCTTCTCAACTCCAATTCTTTGAAAGCATTAATTCGCCTTCTACGGCTTGCACAGGTATTGTTATTTGTTGTTTTTCATGGTTCAATGTTCAACCTAGCTTTACTGAATCTGACCCATCTGCCAAAGTGGTTGGAGATTGACAATTTTAACATCAATGTAATTCTGGAAATGCTTTATTTAGTTGTAGTCTTGGATTGGCCATGCTGTTATTCTAATGTAGATTGTGTTTCTCCAAATAATTGGTGAAAATTTCAAAACTTGTATTTTCTAACACACTTGTTTTTGCTTTTATCTATTTTGTAGCCCCTGGGGAAAGGCCTTCTGCAGAGGCTTCTGTTAAATCTTTGTGCACATAGTGTTACGAGGGCCACTTTGGTAAAGCTGTTGCTTGATATGATTAGATCCGAAGTTGAAGGCCCAAGTAATGGTTTGTCAACAATTAATTCTGAAAGGCTTTATGGTTGCCATTCAAATGTTGTTTATGGCCGGTCACAGTTGTTCGATGGTAATGGTTTCAGCTTATATAACTATCCCTTTCTGCATTTGTTTCCCTCATCTTACCTTTGATTTTGGATGTTGAAATAGGTCTTCCACCTCTTGTACTGCGTCGTGTTCTTGAGATTTTGACTTATTTGGCTACAAATCATTCTGCCGTTGCAAATATGTTGTTCCACTATGATCCTTCAATTCTTTCTAAGCCTTTGAGCCCGAAAAACTCAGAAACCAAGAAAGGTAAAGGCAAGGAGAAAGTTATGGATGGAGATGCATCAAAACCCTTGGGAAACTCTCAGGGGGATATTCCTTTAATATTATTTCTTAAGCTCTTGAACCGGCCTCTGTTTTTGCTCAGCACTGCCCATCTCGAGCAGGTAGCACTCTTTTAATTTATTGCCCTTCTAAACATTTTAGTCCAGATTAGCTTGGCTCTCTTACTCCTACTGGATACTGATATAACCCTATATGTTCTATTTGTTACAATATGATTTGTTATGGTGTAGGTTGTGGGCTTGCTTCAAGTAATTGTCTATACAGCAGCATCAAAATTGGAAAGCTGGTCACTCTCTCATGTGGTTGTTGATAATTCAAATTCCCAGAACCTGCTTAGCAATGAAGCTTCTGGTGATGTTGATAAAGACCTTCCTTTGACAGAACCAGAGTCTAATCAAGAGAAGCGGACCAATGCTGAATCCTCTGGATCCAATGGAAATAAAAACGTGGGATTTTATAATGTTTTCTTGAAGTTACCAGAATCTGATTTGTGCAATTTGTGCGGTCTTCTTGGTCGTGAGGGGTATTATTCCTGATTCTTATCTCAGGATATGTTGAAAGTTATTTATGCTACTTGGGATTTTATTTTCAGGCTTTTTTTTAAGTCCCATTTTTTCCTGACATCTTTTTTTTTCTTTTCCTCTGCTTTGTCATTTTTTGTTCAGGCTGTCAGATAAAGTTTATATGTTAGCCGGTGAGGTGCTGAAGAAATTGGCATCAGTTGCTGTGACTCATCGCAAGTTCTTTTCCACAGAGCTTTCACAATTAGCCCATGGTTTGAGTAGTTCGGCTGTCAATGAGCTTGTTACATTGAGGAATACACAGATGCTGGGTCTGAGTGCAGGTTCCATGGCAGGAGCTTCTATTCTACGTGTGTTACAAGTTCTTAGCTCGCTCACTTCAACTAGTGTTGGTGACTGTACACCAGAGAGTGGTGATGATGAACAGGAAGAGCAAGCTACCATGTGGAAATTAAATGTATCATTAGAGCCATTATGGGAAGAATTGAGCAACTGCATTGGCATGACTGAGGCACAGCTGGCTCAGAGCTCACTCTGTCCAACTGCATCTAATTTGATTGTTGGGGAGCATGTTCAGGGAACACCCTCATCGTCACCACTTCCCCCCGGGACTCAAAGACTCCTTCCTTTCGTTGAGGCTTTCTTTGTTTTGTGTGAAAAGCTATATGCCAATCATTCTATTGTGCAGCAAGATCATGTAAATGTGATTGCACAAGAAGTAAAAGAGTCTGCCGAATGTTCAGCTTCCTTGCCCTCCAAGGGCAGTGAGGATTCTCAGAAGAAGTTTGATGGTTCTGTCACATTCGCAAGGTTTGCTGAGAAGCATCGCAGACTTCTGAATGCTTTTGTTAGGCAAAATCCTGGCTTGTTAGAAAAACCACTATCTATGCTGCTGAAAGCTCCGAGGTTGATCGACTTCGATAATAAGAGAGCATATTTCCGTTCAAGAATAAGACAACAGCATGAACAGCACCTTGCTGGTCCACTGCGGATAAGTGTGCGGCGGGCATATGTTTTGGAGGATTCCTATAATCAGTTACGAATGCGACCTACTCAGGATCTGAAGGGTCGTTTGAACGTGCAGTTTCAAGGGGAAGAGGGTATTGATGCCGGTGGGCTGACAAGAGAATGGTATCAGTTACTGTCAAGGGTCATATTTGACAAAGGAGCATTACTTTTTACTACTGTGGGTAGCAATGCAACTTTCCAGCCAAACCCTAATTCTGTTTACCAGACTGAGCATCTTTCTTACTTCAAATTCGTTGGCCGCGTGGTAAGTCACTGGGTTATTTGGTTCTGATATGAGTGTTTAACGTGATCTGCATTATTTTTTCCCTTATTTTTCTTCTATGATATATGCAGGTTGCAAAGGCATTATTTGATGGTCAACTTTTGGATGTTTATTTTACCCGATCCTTCTACAAGCACATTCTTGGTGTTAAGGTGACTTACCATGATATAGAGGCAGTTGATCCTGATTATTACAAGAATCTGAAGTGGATGCTGGAGGTTGGTTTTAATTAATCAATTTCATTCCCGGTTATTTTGGTCGACTTCTCATGTAATTAGAGCCAACGAGTCCTTTCGAAGTACTAATTTCTCATTGTTTCTTAATGGCCTATTTTATAAATTTATTCAGAATGACGTGAGTGACATCCCTGACCTGACTTTTAGCATGGATGCTGACGAAGAAAAGCACATACTTTATGAAAAAACTGAGGTATGCAAAGATTGAATGAAAGGTTGTTTTCCCCAGATTTTTCACTCAAGTGTCTTCTAAATTGTCATGTTTTGCTTGAAAAAGGTTACTGATTACGAGCTTAAACCGGGAGGACGAAATATCAGAGTTTCTGAAGAAACGAAACACGAATATGTAGACCTTGTTGCTGATCATATCTTGACGAATGCTATCCGTCCTCAAATTAATTCCTTCCTTGAGGGATTTAATGAACTGGTGCCACGTGAACTTATTTCAATTTTTAATGATAAAGAGCTTGAGTTACTAATCAGCGGACTTCCTGAAATCGATTGTAAGCTTACTGGCCTATGCTTTTATACTTCTCATTGAGTTTGCATGGGGTTGTTCTAGCATCTAAGTCTAACAATGTCGTCATTTTGCAGTGGATGATCTAAAGGCGAACGCAGAGTATACTGGCTACACAGCTGGATCTCCTGTTATTCAATGGTTTTGGGAAGTTGTTAAAGCTTTTAGCAAAGAAGACATGGCAAGGTTGCTTCAGTTTGTCACCGGGACATCAAAGGTGACTTTATTGATTTACATTGAACTGTTTAGGTTCTCTTTTGGTTGGCATCCATTTCAATTGTTTTGGTTGTGTACAGGTGCCATTGGAGGGTTTTAAGGCATTGCAGGGTATCTCTGGTCCACAAAAATTTCAGATTCACAAGGCATTTGGAGCTCCTGAGCGCCTGCCTTCTGCACATACATGGTGATGAATACATTCTTTACTGCCATATTGAATCCCTTCCCCATTTATAACCAATTTGTTCTTAACATCTATTTTCAATTTGACTCCCGTCTCCAGCTTTAATCAGCTAGATCTCCCCGAGTATCCCTCGAAGGAACAGCTTCAGGATCGTTTGTTGCTTGCTATTCACGAAGCTAGCGAAGGGTTTGGCTTTGGTTGAGCAGAGTTTGTATTAAAGAATGATATCAATGTCCCAGCATCGCCGCCAATCCGTCTACCGATCTACATTGAATTTGTCAGTAGAAGTTTCCGTCACTTCTTCACATTGTATTATGTCAATTATGAATCTGAATTGACTACTCTGATATATGTTTGTGTTTTCCATGTGCAGAAGCCTCTCTGATATGGATTTGGCTACTGGAAAATAGATTTTCGGGTGCTGGAAAGGATGCATGCATAGAATTGGTGGGGGAATGGTGGGTGTGGCTTTAAATTTGATTAGGGGAGAGCTTCTATTCTGAAACAAACAATGAAGAGGAAAAACATAAATCTTTTTTGTAGTGTTAATGATTGGATGATGAGTTCTTCTTCCTTGTATTGTTAATATATTTATTCTTTATCTAATTCTTGTAAAACTGCTCCCATGGCAGCGCCGCTGCTCTCTCCCCCCCCCCCCCCCTCCCCCGCGATGCAGCGGCGCTGCTCTTTCTCTCATGTTGTTTCCGGCTTTGTCCAGTTACCGTTCTTTTCCCCTCCTTTGTTCCTTTAAATTTCGAGCGGTTTCTCTTTGTCTTCTCCGACCGTGGCCCTCGCTTGTGGGTACCGTTTGTCGATTGTTGGAGCTCGGATCTCCTGGTGTCTCTCTGGACTTATCCCGGAGTCAAATTTCTGGTCGGTTTTTTGGCCGCTGTTTTCTTTCCCATCTCAATCTTTCAAAACTTGTTTGGCCCTTTCCTTCGTTCCTTGGCTGTAATTTTCGGCCGCCACGTAAACCCCTTTCCCTTTTTGCTGTCTTGTTTTTTGGGAGTTGGTGATTCTTGCCGCCGAGCTTAGGCTTTTTTACCCTATAATCTCCCTTTTTTTTTACCTCTACAGTGTTCTTGTTACTGTTTTCGATAAGAATAGAGGGTTTCTATGGTCATGGTTAGCACATTGCAGCAATGGCTGTGGTGCTATGTTTTTTCCTGCTATCAGTTTTGTTAGCTTCTGAGTTAGCACTTTAATGATAAGATCCTCGTTGAATTTTAACGGGGAGACCTGCCTCTGATACTGAAATTCTCGTAGAGTCCGTTTCCTGATCCATAAGGTAACAAGCTCACTGTTATGTTGGGTTAACGTTTTTAGAACCAATCTGTATTTGGGGATGTTGGCTTTTTTTTTCTCCCACCAAGCTTGGTTTGAGTTTTTTATGTTGTTTGTTCATGGTATTTTGGCCTTTTTAACTTTTGTTGCTTTGATTTTGTTAAGGCTAAATCGGTTCTGTGGCTGGTTTTTTTTTTTTTGTTTGTTTATGATTTGCTTTGTTCCATTTGAATGAATGATATTATCTTTCAAAAAACTGCTCCCATGACTCTGCCTGTTTATCTTAGTGGGCCAGTCCCCCTAAGTCTTGAGTAGTTCATATAATCATCATAATAGTAATTACTGGTTGATTATAATATTAAATCATCGATATTTATGTTTTCGTTAACTTAAATTTCCTTCAGAAACCTTTTGAACAATTGCCTTTTTTATTTTTTACACTCAATTTTGATTTGTTTTTAATTTTACTGCATATATCTATTTTAATTTTGTAAAAAATGTTCTAATTAAAATATTCGAGATAGTTCTGGCTGATAGGTATCAACTTCTTTCACTTTTCCTCCTTGTCCCACCAGATTTCATAAACGTCACTTCTTTTTCCTTCCTCCTTCTTGCCGCATATAGAGTTGACCCTTTCTACATATTCATTTATTAGGGCATCATGTATATAATTATCCAACAAACAAATTATAAACTCTATATTTTAATTACCATCCCCAAATTTTGAGCACACAAATCTAAACTCTTAAATCATAAACCCTAAACCGAATTCATAAACCTTAAAATTAGGACACTTGTGTAATTTTTTTTATTTCCACAGCCGATGGATTGTATAATTATCCATCAAACAAATCAAATTTAATCTCTCTATACTATTAAACAAATCAATATTGTTTGATCCAGTCCATGTATTAGAGGGACCAGACATATAGTTTGACCTAATTTCGTGGTGAATACTTTATGAATAAGAAGTCAACTAGGTTAGATTATTGTCCAATTCCAAGATTGGAATAATAATAATGATGTGGCAATCAATAATACGTGAATGCGTTGGAAGTGAAGGCTGGAATTTCACTGGTCAATGGTTGAATTAGGTTATATCAATTGTTTTCGTGTAAATCATGTTATCATATTTTCGGAAAATAAAATAGTTAGATTAATTGTTTTTTAGCCGGGTTTAATAAATACAACACATCTAAACATAGTGAGATATTTGATAATTTCACACAAAAAAACTCATACATACAAAACAAAAAAGCATAAAGTCTAAAAGCGCAAAGAGCCTCAAACTTTCCTTCGAAACCATAAAAATCTAGCAATCGTTACAAAATTACATTGTCTCTATCCAACGAGACGCATAAGAGCTGATATAGAAGTGGTGAGCGAAACAAACAATCTTGCAGGCTGCTCCACTATACAATTCTGATTACATCGACAAACAATTATAAAAGATGATCAAGCTATTCGTGACCACCGATAATCTCAAATCAGAAACTAACGTCGCGAGGATATTTGTATGAGCACCAAACAATCGCAAAAGTAGATATAAAACAAGACAAAGAAAAATACAGTAAAATATGCAAAGATTAGAATAACAAAACAGAGATTCTTTTTTAAACTTAAAAAATAACAAAGAAAAAAAATAAAAACAACAATAGAATATAAAAAAAAACAAAAAAAGTGAGTCATCGATCGGTGACCAATATTAAAACTAGTGCCGCCATCGACCCCAAAAAAGATAGCATGCGACTAAGAAGAAAATATAGTATTATATGTGCAGAAAAACTATTAATTATGTATTATAGGTGATAATTTTTTCTTGACAAATTCTAATTTCACCTAGAAGAAAGGGAGATGAGACTCAAAAGAAAAGAAGAAAATGTTCATAGTGGATCTAAAACTCATGACCTAAGAGAATATGAAAATATAAAAATAAACGACTTGATTAACTGGCTAAATGTATTTACTCACGTAATAATTAAATGATTGATTTTTATTATAATTATATGACTTATATTGAGTGTAATTGTAGTTGTTATGACCAACTCACAACATTTGTTAGTTAAAAGTCTGAGAAATATTCAAGACCAAATATGAATGATAGATGTTAATACTTAAAAGCGGTCTCCCGTCTTCATCTTTTCACACTTTAAACTTTTATTTTTTTTTTTATAATTTTTTAATAAGAAAGAGGTATCGTTATCATGTGCCTCATTAATTTTTTTTTCTAAATCTAATAGAGGAAAAAGAGTGCACATGATAAAATATACAAAACACATGAGGATTACATCCTAAGAGGAACCAAGTCCTCACGTAATAGATCAACAACAAAATTTGGAATAGAATCCAGAAGAACTAAGTCGAGATTCGAGAGACTTCACGTTTTGCCAAAGCATCTGCAACTTGATTGCACTTCCTAGGGAGAGCACGAATCGAGATCTGTCAATCTCTCTGGATCACATCCTGGATAGCACGAGTGATAGCGAGAGCAAAACCATCACGCTCTACCTGATGAATAAGATTGATAGCTTAAGCATTATCGGATTCCAGCTCTAAACTCCGAAAACCTAGATCCCACGCAATAGCAAGACCCAAGAAAATACTCCATAACTCAGCTTCCACGACTAAGCAGCATCCAATAAATTTAGTAAAACCATGCAGCCAGGAACAAGAATGATCCCTAATCACCCCACCACACCGAGCTTTCCCAGTTTTAAACTTTCATTTAAAAGATATTGTTTGTTCCAATTTTTCACTTCCTCCCTTTGCTTTGAGGTAGTTACAAAGAATTTTAAAAAATATATTTTTTTTTCGCCGACGACGATCGTTGACCGCTTTGTTGGTTATGTACATAAATAAAATTCATCTTTACTGATGAATTTTAGTTTCATGTTTTACTTGCTTCTTTTTTTATTTTATTTTGTCAGATTTATACTATATCCGCTTCTATGACAGTTCTTTCGTCTGTTTGTATGGCAGTTCCTTTGTCTGCTTTTATGGTTGTTTCAGTCTATTTTTTGATAGTTTAGAGTTCGAGTAACGAGTATCATCGAACTTCTCTATCAATGAAAGAGACCAAGTTGTACATGCTATGATTTCATTTTTTTGTAGCTGTGCTCATACGCCAAGAACAAGTAGCAAATGATTTTGCTTTCAGCACTCAAGGCAAAATAATAGTTTTCCGGATTTAATTTCAGGAGCTTTTTCAAGTTCTTCTGATAGTGTTAGGTTTGGTATTTTAAGTCTTTCACACCCTTAGATTTTACTGCATTTTTTGTTTTGCACTGAACTTCTAATGTTTAAGGTATGATTCCTTTGTAAACTTTTTATTATTGAATATAGTCCAGTTTCAAAAAAAAAACTTTCATCTCTGTCAAGGACGGACTGAAGACTTGGAGGGAGCAATTATCTTTTGAAAATTAAAAAAAATTGTAATTTTTAAAGAATAAATTCACCACTTAACATAAAATTTTACGTCCGCTTATGTTATTTATTATAAAATTCATTCGTCGATTTAAATATCAGAGAATATCATGAAACTCGAATTTTGAAATTTCCTCCACCCGAGTAAACGTCATATAAAAAACGATGCTTAGAAAAAACATTCCTTTATGGCATTCACGAAAATATACCAAATGATAATAATAACGGCGACGATGATGATATTATTATTAGAGGGGTTTGTCTACTCTATGCATACATGCATATAGGTTAAAGGTTATTTAATAACTTATATTAAATACAAAATTCTATTTGAAAAAATAACAATCATTTAATGCATTACAAAACCCTAAAAGATTCTATTAAAAACTCTAAATCCAAAACTATAATCCCTAAACATAAACCCTAAACTCTAAACCATAAAACATAAACCCTAAACATACCCTAAAAACCATAAACCGTAACCCTAAAAACCTAAAACCATAACCCTAAAACCCTAAACATACCCTAAAAACCAAAACCATAACCCTAAAAACCTAAAACCATAACCCTAAAACCCTAAAACACTAACTCTAAACCTCAAACCTTAAACCATAAAACCCTAAATCATATACCCTATTACATTAAATAAGATTTTTTAATAGAATCTTTTAAGGTTTTGTAATACATTAAATGATTGTTTTTTTTAAGTGAAATTTTTTATTTAATACAATCTATTAATTTACCTTTAACCTAGGCATACATGCATATGCATTGGTTAGAAAAAGTCTTATTAGAGAAGCAAGTGCAGGCATGCAAGTTGCAAAAATCAGACTGATTCTTTGTCCGAAATCGAATTAACATGCAGTAGACTTAAGTCTTGAAAGGTTGTCCAACTCCAGGCACGTTTCAATGACCGGTGACTCCGTGGAAGAGACTCCCGGGCAGTTAATACGGCTACAAGACAAAAGCATATGGATCCCAAAGACAAAAGCCACAAGACTCCGCCCAACAACCATGGGATCTGGACAAGACAATGGCACATACACCACACCCCGCCCCGTCTCACTATAGGTCCGGCTAAAGCCAACGGTAGCGACGAGCACAGAAATCGAGGGGAACTACTTTTATTAGTATGTTTTATTACACTTTTGCAGCTGTATCCGGCCGCCGTATATAAGCCGCCTACCTAAATTCCATGCATGCATCCATAACTGCAGCCCAGGATTCTTTGTTTCATTTACGAGATCTAGGATCTATTACCTTATTACAACCTTAACTACATCAAATATAATAAAAAACAATAAGAAAACTTCAATATTTCCCCCTCCTGATCTGAAAACCAAAAGCCTGATACAATACTTGATGAAATCTTTGATCACATATACATACAAAACATATATAGAGGAGATATACATATTATATTACCTCCACATATGTGGAGAATCATCTGTTTTACCTTGCCCTATGAACTTCCTGCGACTGCAATTGAGAAAGTATTTCAGAGAAAGGGCAAAGACAAGTTAAAGCAAAAAAGTTGTAGAGGAGATAAAGCTTCAACTTTTGCTTTAACATTGTCGTTGCCCTTTCTGTGAAACCTTCCATTTGCTACTTATATGATATGGTAGTATACATGAGAGAATGGCAAGATAATTTAAAGAAAAAGTATTTTGAATTCTGGGTTTCAACTCAAATCCCAACTCTTTCTTTAACTTGCCCTAGCCTTTCAAGAAAACTGAGAAAGTGTTTCAGAGGAAGGGCAAAGACAAGTTAAGGACAAGACAAAGGTTGTCTTCCCTAACCAACCTTTGTCTTAAGTTCTTAACTTGTCATTGCCTTCCTCTCAAACCCTTCTGCTTAATTATTGTATACATATCATTGGGTGTTCTATATTAGGCAAAAGCTGCCTTCTCCACATATTTATAGTAATACACAACTCCTACACCACCTCTATTTTTCAAATTTTAAAAATAAAATGATAAAGAAATTCTATATTAAAAAAATCTTGCATATGTATAAGAAACCTGCGGGAAACAGTGATGAAGCTTCTTCTGTTACAATCTAAAGCAAGAGATAACTAACCACATGTTATCGGTCTGACAATCGAATGAAATAAGAGACTTTTATCATCTCATCTAAGTCCGTACTATGTAGTTTAATAATGTAATTTCCAATGGTATAATTTCACGAATGCCACAAAGAAAATGTAATCAACTTGTATTAAATATTATGAGAAGATACACAGTAATCACAGGGTCAATGGTTGTAAGTAAACTATAAATGTTTAATGGGTCTTTCCTTCCTTTTAATTTTGTTTTCTTTGGAATTTTTTCCTTCCTCCTTCCTCAGTTTTCACTTAAGATCTGTCCCCACAAAATTTATTCATATATTTTATCATTACAAGTTTACGTAATCTGATTTATAATGTCTGAACAACAACTTTCCACTGTATCTTTAACGGCTGTTCTATAAAGGTTTAGTTATTTTTTAAGATTCTGTAAATTTTTTTTGTTCAAAAGAACAGATACCCTAATTAGGGATCATGCATAAAGAATGTTATATGAAGTAGGATAAAATTCGTCTGTTCTTTTTCGGTGTCCCTATATATGTCTCAACATTAAAAACACTACAAAATTAAATTTTGAGCGTGAGGGCATATATAGGGGCACCGAAAAAATACACTATATACCCTAAAAAATACACCATATACCCTAAATTCTAAATCCTAAACCCTACATCATATACCCTAAAATATACACCATACCCTAAATTCTCTAACCCCTAACCATAACCACTAACCTAAAACCTTAAACCCTAAAATTATTTTTGAACATGAGAGCATATATAGGGACACTAAAAAAGGTAGAGAATTTCTATCCATATGAAGTAATATCTATTTTTTTTATTTTTGAGGGATGTAATGCTTGTTTTTTTTACTTGTTCCGACCCTTTGTTTTTTTAAATTATATTTTGATTGATAAATATAAAAACATCAAATCATGGTATTAATATGGAATGGACATCATAAGTTCAGAGATTATTTCTTTGTTACAATCACGTATATTCCATATCTGAATATTTAAAATTTGTATATAATTGTGTTTTTTATTTAAAATTTATTTTCTCCCGAAATTTTTATAGGCCTATTCCTTTAACATTTTATAAATTCGTTTCTCTAATAAAAATTTTGTGTTCGCCCCTGGTCATAAATGCCATTGATGTTGTAAAGGTTTTAGGTATATGTGTGCAAAAACCCAATTTCCTCCCTTTTCCCCCCTTTAATAAAATTATATATGTGAAAGTGTTGTTTTTTCCACAGAGAAAAGTATTCAAGTCCATTGAATTGACCTGTTCTTGCATGGTAACATATAGGGTAGACTTGTAGTGTTTTTTTAGAATTTAGTACAAGGTTTAGGTTTGAACAAGATTAAATATACTTTTTAAAATAGGAAGTGGCAGAGTATTGCCCCATCCCATGAACTAGAAAAATTATAAAAAGACCATGTACCAATCGGTCTACTAGAAATGAGTCATTAGATAATTTAAGTAAGGTTAAAGGTTCGAATACTTAAATTGTGAATTGAAATAAACTTAGCTAAAAGAATCGTTTCACAATAAGATTTTATAATATTTGATCCGAATTAGTCAATCAATAGAACAAATACCACCTGTTTCTCTCATATTATAACATTACTGCCTCCCTGTATAGTAATTTAAAATGGGGTTGACACGGATTCGACACGGTTTAGGAAAATAAGAAGAAGGATTTGGGGAGGAGCTTTGAAGCTGAAATGGCGGTAGGGATGGGACACGGTTCATTCCGGGAATCTCAACTAACACTACATAGGTAGCTCAAACTCGGAATATTATATATATATATATATATATATATATATATATATAAGGATGTGACACGGTTTTTTTTTTGGATCGTTAGACGTGTAAAATTGATGGCTGAGATCAGGGACGGAGCTAGAATTTAGGGTTATGGAGCAAACTATAAATGTTTGAAAGTGGGAGAAAATTCATAAATAAACCAATTTTAAAGAAATTTAAATAAGGGGACAAAAGTGAAAAAAAATTATTTCGCCCCCACATGTAAATCCGTCCCTGGCTGAGATTAACAATGAGTTATATGAAGATTACCACTTGAAAAAAATTAGAGAGATTATAGCTATCCATTTTACTCATCCAATGATAAAAAAACGTGTAAAACTATGAGTTTTACATTATGTACAAGTGGATCCTATTCCACATATATAATCCTTACACGGAAAATGTGATTCCTTTAATATTTGCCATCTTGTCTTGGTAACATGATGGTTTTGGTCATTCTTCGATGCTTACATTTGGATTTTAGTCCCTATATCTTAATTTTTCATAATTTATTAATTACTTTATAACGTGATTATTTAGTCTAAATAGTTAACACTATTAATTATTTTGTTTAAAATTTTGTTGCGGATTTTCTTAAAAATAGTTGGTACTATTAACTATGTTAATTATTCGGACTAAATAATGATATTGTATAAGTAAAGAGGCCGCTCTAAAAGAATAGAAAGATAATTCTCAAATAGAAGAGTTAAATTACGTCAAATTAAAGTATAAAAGTTAAATTCCAAATTAAGCATAGTAAAAGGATTAAAACTATAATTTTACCTTTGGTCAATATTCTCTCACTCTTTGTGCATTAAGTTTATTCCCATATTTTTACTTTTAAGATTTTTCTGATTGAAAAATTCAATTCTAATTGTTAACGTCTTTAAAAATTTTCTATTAAATTCAGGTCCATTATGAATGTCATTTTTCTTTAGTTACACCATTACATGGTTGTGAACACAACTTGTTAAACACACATATGAGTAAAAATCTCCTGCCCCCTAATCATGCCTCCTTCTATGCCCTCTGCCTAAAAATGCTTAAAAATTAAATCTTGCCCCATAACCCTAATTTTCATATCCTAAACCCCAAACCCCAAACCCTAAAAAAATACACCCTACCTCTAATTCCCTACACTCTAACCCTAAGCCCCAACCTTAAACCCCAAAATCTAAACCCTAAACCCACTATTTTAAAGTGGGGGCACAAATGGGGGCATACTTTGGGGCAGATGATTTCCATCCCACACATATACCACGTTTAAAATAAACAACAAATTAGATACGAAATTATATACTAAGGCTCCGTTCGATGGGATTTTTGAACTCAACTTTACTACCAAATAGCCATTTCAGTGAAGTTAAGAAAATCAGTTGTGACAGAATATCCGTTTAAACGTTAAATTGAATAGAAAAACACTCGTTTATCACGCACGGTATATATGTTTGACATTTATTTTTCGTTTGACGTTCCAACACCTATTAGAGAAACCTAACATTTTCATGCATGAAGTTGTAGGTTAAGTGATTTCCGATTTTACAGGAAAAAGGTTTGGTTTATAATCTTGTAAAGATAACAGTTAGCTATTTATGTACTTTGATTTAAGAACTACACAATTTCATGGAATGTTTATTTATAGGTAACCAAAAATTGCATGTTCCATCAAAATAACCTGAGGTTTTTTAGTTTTAGCCAACAAAAGTTGGCAAATTTAGAGGATAGATATTTGGGGTTCACCCTTTTTTTAGTGTTTTTCGAGTTTTAAAACTTAGGACCAGTGTATCACTTGAAATCGAATCGAAAAAAGATAATAAGAAAACAATAATGGAGGAAAGTAAGCTGAGGCTTGTTTTCCTCTTTTCTGTTTTCACCCTAATTCCAAGGATATGGGCAAACATTGGTGAATTTGATGATTTCTGGAAGCAAAGAGAGGAAGAAGCATGGAAGATTGCGTTGGCTGCTTACGAACCGAACCCGGAAAACGTTACCGATCACCTGAATTATAATGTTAACAAGTAAGTCTTATTGTAACATGTTCGACCAATCTCTGTTTTCTTACATATATTATCTCGGACAACATGTTGCAGGGTTCTTGATAAGACTAGAGCCAACCAGACCATAGAATTTAAAGGTGTTATAGCCAACAACACGAAAAGATTCTTAAGGGGTAAGCACAAAAAGAAGAGTGGTCCATGCATGGCGACCAATCCGATCGATAGATGTTGGCGGTGCAAGAAGAGTTGGGCTAAGAATCGGAAAAGATTGGCGTCGTGTGTGCTCGGTTTTGGTTACAAAACTCGCGGTGGAAAAAAGGGAGAATACTATTTGGTGACGGATAATTCCGATGACGATGTTGTAAATCCTAAACCGGGAACTTTACGTCATGCCGTGATCCAAAACAGACCTTTGTGGATCATTTTTGCTAATGATATGCACATCAAGTTGTCGAAAGAGCTGTTGGTTCAGAGCAATATGACAATCGATGGCCGTGGAGCAGATGTTCATATAGCACATGGATGTGGTATTACACTTCAGTTTGTGGAGAACGTCATTATTCACAATATCCATGTTCATCACATCGGTACATGTCAAGGTGGCCTAATTAGGGACTCTGAAGATCATTTCGGTATACGAACGGTCGCCGACGGAGATGGGATTTCCATCTTTGGATCATCGAAGATCTGGCTCGATCATATTTCAATGTCCGAGTGTCAAGACGGACTCATCGATGCAATACAAGGTTCCACTGCTATCACCATCTCAAACTGCCATTTCACTCACCATGACCATGTAAGTTCCACCTTAAAAACACTCTACACGCTCCGCATTCCGCCACCCGATTTTCGACCGAGTTTTCTCGTATTTCTCTTTCAGGTGATATTGTTGGGCGGAAGCGACACGTTTTCGAAAGATCAATACATGCAAGTCACAATTGCATTCAACCATTTTGGTAAGGAATTGGTACAAAGAATGCCTAGATGCCGATGGGGATTCTTCCATGTCGTCAACAACGACTACACTCATTGGAAAATGTATGCCATTGGTGGTAGCACACATCCTACCATTATGAGCCAAGGCAACAGGTTCATTGCTCCCGATGACCCCCGGGCTAAAGAGGTAAATGAACTAAAAATCGATACTAGTTTAGCACTGAACTTTAGTTTAAGCTTCAATTATACGACTGGACTGTATTTCTGCAGATAACCAACAGGAACTATGCACCGGAATCAGAGTGGAAGAAGTGGTTATGGACATCAGAAGGAGACTTGTTCATGAACGGAGCCTTCTTCAGAACTTCGGGGCCGCCGCCGCCGTCTCATTCGGAATTCAAAAAGAAGCAAATAATCAAAGCCAAGCCTTCAACATTCGTTAGAAGACTAACTCGTTTCGCAGGGACGTTGAACTGCGAGGAAGGAGTCAAGTGCTAGAAACAGCTCCCAATTCTATCAACGTCTGCAACTTTTTTCTTCTTCCTTGAGGCATAAAAAAAATAGAATCTCCTCCAGAAATTGTTAATATGACACGAATGAACACCATATCTATAAATGAAATACATTGTATTTTTTTCTTAAACGTAATAAAAAAAATCTAAAATAATATTATAAACTCTTGGTTTTATATACCGTTATCCGTAGATGAAAATTGTTAGTCAACTAATGATAAAGAACTTAAAATAACTTAATATAATGAAACGTCGGCAGAGGGATCATTTTGACATAAAATTATTTTTTGACTGACGTGTCATTCTAGCAAATCAACATCTTTGTCTATATGACATTGATATGCTAGCATGCACTGTCATGCATGTTTGCCATGTTATTTCGAGTCATTTACCGTTAGTTTACTAATAATTTTCATTTGTAATAAGGGTTATTTTGACGTAAAATGAAATGTTGAAGTTAAAATATTTCGTAAAAAAATAGTGATCAAATGACTATCTAATCAAAGGGCAGAGTAATTTTTTACATTATGACTTTTCTAAATCACCCATGTTTGTTTATTAAGCTAAATAAACGAGTATGAACATAATTTTATATTTGTTTAATAAGCGAACGAATACGAACATATGTGTGTTCGGTTCATTTATGTTCACGAACAAACTCGCCTATGAACTTGTTTATCGACTTGTTTATAAGCTCGTTATCCGGTTCTCTTTTTCTTTTTTATATTTAAATGTTGACGAATATAATAATTAAATTGAACACAAAATAAACTTTAGATTTCAAATTGTGAAAGCTAAGGAGCTTATTTTTTTTCCACTTATATATTCCTTCTGTTTTTAGGATTGTTAATGTTTTCTTATAGACTAAGAATATTTATATAATTCCATGTTGCAGCATCGAATAAGAATTTTATAGCGTGATGTTAGATTTTATTTTATTTTATTTTATTTTTTAATTCAGAACATATATAATGGTAAAATTAAAGTTTAAATGCACAATAAGGTTATATATATAATAATAATTTTTTGTTTAGAAATTTAAATGTTAGTATAGTTATTACGCGATATATCACTCTTGAAGCAAATAATAATAATAATAACAATAATAATAATTGGATTATTGTAATAATACTAGTAATTGTTGTAATAATAGTATATGTAAAAATCTCCTTTTCCAATTAATTATATATCAATTTAGTGATAAAAAAGGATTGTAGGATAAAAATCGTTTACCCCTAACTATACTTTTTTGTTTGAACAAAAAAATTATACACCTTTTGATGTCTTATTTTAAAGAAGTGTGTTTAAGGTTTAAAATTAAGCTTTATTGTTAGTGTTTAGGAAATTGAGGGTAATGTGTATTTTTTAGGGTTTAAGATGTGGAATTTAGGGTTATTTTTTAAAATTTATTTTTAGTATTTTTTAGTGTGGAGCATAATTAGGAGGCAGATGATTTGTATTCGATATAAGAGATTAAGTTTTTTTTAATTAAGATTAAAAGTTCAAACTTTAATATTATAAATGTAACTTGCGAAATGGAATAAATTGTATTAAAAAAGTCACCACATAACCCTTAATACCGATAGATCATATATCTATAGTAATAATAAGCATTTACCAGCTCAACTTGTTGTTTATGTTATCTTAATGTGTGACTTAGAATGGAACAAACTCTTTGAACAAAGGAAGGGGATTGTTCCTGTTAGAAATTAATTCGAGAACTTAGAAGAATGGAGAAGAGTGCTTTTGTTAGATTTAGAACTCAAGATTCAAAAAAAATGTGACAAAGCTGTGTCGACCTCACCATTATTGTTTTCTCAGAATAGAACAAACTAAATCGAAATAGTCATTCTGTAATACATATTCAAATTAATCTGTTCATAAATAAAATATTTATCCTTATAAAAAAACATTTTCCAGCTTATCTCGTTGTTACCATTATACGTGCCCGCCTCCATGTCATTAGTTCAGCAATGAGTCTAACGACTCGATTTTCTTCTTACTTTTTCATTAACAATCTAATTAATAAAAATTATTAATTTTATTAATTTTTTATATTATTTTTTAATAAGTGAATCTTTACTCATATTTAATATAAATTAAATTTAAAAAACAATTTTTATCGTATAAAAATTTACTTTATAAAAAGATTTACATAAAAACATTAATGAAATTCCTCCCAAACTAACGCCGTTTTCCCGATTCCTATTTTCTCGCTTATTTTCTTTCTATTTCTTCACATTTTCCTCCCAATTTTTTCTCTCTCTCTAAAAACTCCCAATTCTCTCTCTAAATCCCTCTATATATCCCCTCCTCTCACTCTTCACGAATAAAGTTTCTCTCTCGAGAATTCATGTCGGTGTGTAATCTTTTTGGATTTTTGTTTCCTTTTTCATTTCTGTTTGTATTCATTAATTGAAAAGTCTAATTTTGATGTGTGTTTAAACTTTTCTGTGTTTTTTTATAGTTATGAACTTTGGGTTGTTTTGATTCATATAATTTTGGGGTTTTCGATTCTGAGTTTAAAGTAAAAAAAATCGTTTTGTTGCTTATGATCAGAGTTTTAAATTTACCATTTTTATCTTTTCGGTAACTGCTTTCTTTGATGTGTTTTGCTGCTCTTTCTGGAAAATGGATTTTTCTTCTTTTTGTGTTTTTGTTTTGTTTAACCGATGAATCATATACCAGTAGAGCCATTTATTTCTGTAATGACATGATTTATGGTTTGGAATTTTTTTAGGAAGATAGATTAATATTGATTGAAGATGGAATATTTGAATGTATTAGCAAATGGGTGAATTGTTTCGACTGTGTTTGTAGAATCTTTGTCTGAATAGGATTCAGGATGGTTCGAATTTCGATTAATGTATCATTAATTTCGTGTGGAAAATGTAGTTTCTGATTAATCATTGAAGCTAGGATTGTGATAAAGCTAGAAAATTAGCTTTACTTGGGGGTTTCAGAGGGCATGTATTGTTACTTATGGCTTATTGGATATCTAATCTGCAAATAGCAGCTTGATTGTGAACATCATAATCCAGAAATTTGTTCACATTCTGAAATAGATGAATCTTTTTGTGTCGATCATTTCGGAATAAATTGACCAGCACTACTATGTAATTAGAGTTCTTTATGTGATCTATGACACCGTTTATTTCGAAAGATGTTACTAAATTATGCTTGGATTTGCATGTCTTGCTATTATTTTGATGCTTTATGTAACTTCATGTTCGACTTTTTGCAGATTCCTTTTTGTCTTGTTGCTGGATTAAGTTAAGCTTTTCACTGTATCTTTCCAAGAATGTGATTATATCATGTTATCTGGTTGTGGCTTCATATTGATAATGCATATGATTTTATGCGGTCATTTTTATATCTTTGAATGATCATTGGATTTACATCCAATTATTCGTTGTTTAAAATACTTGTTTCACGAACCATTTATGACTTTTGTTTGATATCCTATTAAAAATGGTGATTGCAATGACCAGGGTTTTTGGAGTGCTTTCTCTAGAGCAATAATCAGTGTTATTGTTCGGTTAATTTGAACTACACTGTCTATTTAGGTTTTTAATAGCGCAAGCTGCAAAATGCCTTTTTAGCCACACCGTGCTAAGAATCAGAAAATGTGATCTAAGCTCTGCTGAAGTCGCATTTGTTTGTTATTTTTTTTTTCACTTTTAGTTATCATTATCATATATCATTAATAAATGCAAACATTTACACTATCAGTTCCACACCATAAATACAGTAGTTAAGACTTAGAAACAATGCTCTGTAATGTTAAGCCTACGGGATAGATCACCCAAGTTTGTTCTTAATATTGCAAAGCATGCCAATTAATTTTGAAGTTAAATAAATGGAATTTTACTACGCTGAAGTTGTGTACGACCCTTATAGTAACTAGCAGCTTTCATTTAGCAGTTTCACTGGCATTTACAGTTTAGATTGTATCAGTTATGTGAACGTGTTGCTAGTTCAGAATAGAAAAGATTTTCTGGTATGTTCAAGCTCACAAAAATATAAGTGTATAGTGACGTCGAAAATGAAAAATATCTTGTCTTACACTAGTAAGTACCTTGGCAGCTTCAGAAACAATCTAGAGTGGGTTATCATATCCACTTTTCCCCTTTACCCTATTTTTAGAGTTTAAGAACTATCAATGTAGACAATTTGTGAGAGCAATTGTTTTTCTTACATTCCGGGTAATATGTTAAGTAATGTAACATTCCGGTAATCTCATTCCCAAAGGTAATCTTACATTCCGTGAACCAAACGACCCCTAAGGCATTTCCTTGCTTATTGATTGTGGACAAATTGTTAATTTTGAGCTTTGAATAAATCTGTATGCTTGCTAATGACTGGCTTGTTACAATGTGAAATTGATATACATTGTTGCAATTAACTACTTGGTGAAATGTGTTAATTTTGCCAGGTTGCCTTGATATTTTGTCTATCTGCTTACCTTGTTTATAAGGGTCTTTGATGGGAATTCACTTTTTACTTTGCCCAATAGGAAAAGGGTCGGCCATTGCCAAAATTTGGTGAATGGGATGTCAATGATCCTGCCTCAGCTGAGGGATTCACTGTGATCTTCAACAAGGCAAGGGACGAAAAGAAAACAGGTGGCAAACCCGAGTCACCAGCAAAGGCTGATCCTCATGCTAAGCCTGGAGCGGAACCTGGCAAAACCCAACCTGTAAGTGATATCTAACTTGTTCTTGGCATCTAATAACAGTTTGCTTGAATGTTGTACCATTTCAATTTCAGAAAAAGTGGTTTTGCTGCGTTCAAGCACCAGCTACAGAATCATGACGAAGCCTTACTCGTGCAATACTAAGAGCTTCCACAAGTATGTTAAATCCCCACCGTATATTCCTAAACAAGATAGGTGCTATAGGGCTTGATAAGCCCTTCTAGATTTCCATTTTGTGCTGTAAAATTTAATTCTGGGGGGAGGAAGAAGTAAACAAGACAAACACTTATTGTATCTATATATATTAATTTGGTGGGTTGTTATTAGACACTCATTGTCTTTGAGGCCTTTGTGTTACAAAGCTATAGAGCTTTTTCTGTGACACATTACTTATGTTATACATGTGATCTTTGTGTTTTCAAAAAGTTGTCTTTGTTTCTCATCTTTTTATGGGAAATGTATTTTCGATGGCGGTTTATATAACATGCAGAAGAACATGTTTTTGGATTATGGCTGAACATCATTCAATAATGGAACCAAAAAAGAGTTTTGTTAGAAATAACTTGAACCAGTCATGCTTTGTAGAATATGTTTCTCAACAATGTTAAATATGAAGTCAAAACCATAACAGTAAATGTCATTGATTTCATAAATTAATGTGTATATCAAGTGCCTGAGATGGCAATAGTCTGGAGGATCCTGAAAATAAGAAAACATTGCAGTGCCGTGCTAAAACTAAACCCGGGACATTCCAAGCTTTCGTTCAAAAAGGCGTCGGAGTAGGTAAACTTGCAGGACACTGGCTCCGATTAGTGCTGCAGATTCGTAGAGGGCCTTGTGAACTGCTCTTCTACTCATAGATTCGTTTACTGCATTTACAGTAAGAAAATCATTAAAAACAACAAAAAAATATATCAACCGGAAAGGATTCATCAATGACTACATTAAAGGGTTCTTTTTCGTCCTCACAATATTCAACAAAACTTATAGGTCAAAACATCATCTAGAACTGTCTTAATCAAAAATAGAAAAGGTTCAGGCGAATATACCTATTGCCTGTCGTTCTGTCTGAGCCTCTAGCCAGTGCTGTTCGAACTGGATGTTATAAAGTGCATCCTCTAACTTAGATATTTGTTCTAACAAAGGGTCGAAATGCTCTGCAGATAAGCAAGAGACCAGCAGTCAGTAAGCTTCATATTAAAGGTTCAACAGGGGATGATAACACGACTTACCATCCTTAGCATGCTGATCATAGTACGTAAAATGGCTTTCATGGACATCAAAGTCGACCGTTTCGTAATAAGGAGATTTATTACTGAAACAGAAACGGTGTACTCCTTTTTGATGAGCAACAAACTCAAATTTCTCACTTATCTTGTCCTGGTAATCTTGAATCTGATCACCAGAAGGTCCTTTCACCTAACAATTGCAACAAGTAGACTTTGAGTTCCCAAACAATATTGCAAATAGGCAATTCAAAGGAAAATGAAAAAAAAAACTTTATGTACATCTCATTCTTTAACTTGAAAGCACTACAAGTAAAAACTTTTCTAACCCCATTTTCAGAATCCAACTTATTCGAATCAGAACAACAGAGTACCACCTAAAAATGGTCTGAAGGTAAAGGTGGCGTCCAAATCCGACCACCGGACTCGTAATCAATTAATAAAGGAGTGAGATCTGATTTAGATTCATAGGATCACTCATTCTCAAACACAATTAACTTGCAGTTCACACTCTTAAGTCTTAACAATGCCCCAGGTAAGAAATCTCATTAGTGCGATAACCGAGCTACATGCTAGCAATTGAAACACGAGTACACGAATTAAGAAAGAGATGAGGAAGCTTACCACCAGATCAAGACCCTCATGACTATTATGCCAAGTTGAATCGGCCTTAATGACAACGAAAGACACATGAACCGTATCCCCTTCATACTTAACATCATGAGAGAAGCATTCTTCTCTGTCGATTACGAATCTTATTCCAAACACGGCATTCGGGTTACACAAGAATACTAGTAATATAACAGCAACAAATTCAAGGGATCCGATTTTCATCTGCAAATTACAAAGTCAAAAGGATCCTAGTTATAAAAAACCATGAATACATTGCATTATTATATAAAATCAAATACCAACAGATTAATACTTCACAAAACCTAACACAATAATAACATATAAACAGTAACAGCTAAAGGGATTTTCTAAAACTTTACCCAAAACAAATAATGGAATCCAACACCCAGAGAGATACCCACAAATCATTCATTTCCCCCCTTCAAGTTCATGATAATTGATTAAAACCAGGAAAAAAATTCCACCAAAAACATTAAAAAATAACAAAAAGAACAAACTTGTTCAAAACATAAATTTTCAAGCAAACCCCACAAATATTGAAGCAAAAACAAATTAGGCTTACAATTGAATGATCTAGTTGGTGCATGAAAAAAAATGCAGGAAATATATGAAAACAATTCAAAACTAGATCAAAGCTATGTTTTTTTTAAAAGGTATAAATTTTAATTAAAAATCTTACCTTTTCCCCCATTTTGTTCCTGTTTTTGAAGAATTTTACAAGAACGTGAGAGATTAGATTAGATCTTTTGAAGCGTTCTGAAGACAGACGGTACGAGGGGAAGGAGTTTTAAAGACCAACGAAGTTGTCTTCGACGTGGTTTTAATCAGCTGCACCTAATGTGCAGAGTAACATTTTTTTTATCCTGCGTGGCCCTATTGTTTTTTTTTTTCTTTTTAAGTATTTGGTTTTGGAAATTTTTTATGTCTATAAAAGAGAGGAAATTCTATTTATTTAGTTTTATAATTATAATGGTTTAGCATGACCTACGGCTACTGCTAGAACCAATTTCGTCATGTCTATAAACTTCTGGATAAATTATATTATTAGTCACTAAACTATAAAAAACAATCGTTTTGATCATTAACTTTTAAAAATTTAATATAAATATAAAGTTTAATTACATAATTTGTTTGAACCTAATAAGTGGTTCGAGTGAGAAAGAGGATAATATTCATCTTAGGAGATTCAGATTAAAGCAATTTTGTCTGTAAGGTGCGTGTGCATTACCAAATACTTAAAGAAAAAAATATGAACATATATTATCTTATAATCACTTCACGTACACGACTATATGAAGTAAATCATGCATGTTACAAAACCTATGGGCAGTATGGATAACAACAAGATTTTTGTGGGTTGTTTGCAGTGGCGGATCCACATGTATGGTTGGCTAGGTCTATGTACACTTTAAACTTTTTAAATTTTACATATTCAGTTTTTTTTTTTTTTTTTTTTACTTTATGAATTAGTCCTTAAATTTTATGATTTGTAATCTGAAATTCTGATCCGCTATGAAAATGAAAACAAAACAAACAACTTGACAGTTTATCAAGTCAAGAATGTAAAACAAGTACAAGCTGACACAGCCAATACAATTGATTTGATAGCTATGGAGCTTGACATCTTGCCATTGTCCTTCCTAAAGAACAGTCCTTGGTACAAAGGCCAGTTGATGAGAACCAGAATGGCACAAAGAACAAATTGCAAAGGTCTTCATCGACCCGGCGAAGCAAACTAAATTCACCAATGCGATCGTCGTCAGTGCGGTGAACATCGGAGACGAGTCTCCGAATTCCACTATCTCTTTCATGTATCTGTTGTAGACTTCCTGTTTCGAAACTTTTGCTGTGACTACAAATGCTGTATCCGAATTTAGTCCTAATGATTTCGCAATGGTGTCGATGAAGGCCAAGAGATAGGACCTTGTCCTTTTGTAAAGCCACATCCTTTGATCATTCCACCACCCTAGGACCGTGCCACCGCTCCATAGGAACTCGGCCAGGCTATATGTATACTTCGAGATTACAACGTATGCAAATGGAAGAAACCATGGACTTAACAACTGGATATGTTGGTAACATGTGGATTTCAGTCGATCAACAGATTAAATCGAAAATCGATATGAATGTGAGAACGAGAGTTGAAAGTAACTACCTCGGGGAACAAAGGAATGCCTCTTAGAAGATAAAGGGAAGGGGCAATAGAGTAGAATAGCACTGAAAAGCAATAAGAAGCCCAGAAGCAGTAACAGCAATATCCTGGCTGAAGGCCTATGCTAATCTTCCCATTGGCGAACCAAGCCGGACTGTATTTCGAAAGTAATATCTGAAAGTCACCTTCAGTCCATCTCTTGTGCTGCACTAGTATCTGAGCAAGCGTGGTCGGTGCAACTCCTAGAAAAGCCTTCCTTTCAGGGTTATAATACACCGAATTCCATCCACTGGACACCCATATTTCAGTCCCATCTGAAATCAAACATGCATTAAGGTGAGACTTGAGAGTAAGCACTTTCGTGCGTGCTCGAGTGAGGGAGAGTGAGAGAGACAGATATACCTCCTTGCCCCACTCGGTATCATTTCCGTAAGCACAACTAGCAAGGACCTTTGTTTTTTCTTCCAATATATCTGCAGCTTCTACCCTTTCTCTATCTTTCGAGTTTCCGAATTCATTGTCACTTCCCCTGCTAAACTTTCTTCCACATATATAGTACATCTCTTCTGTGAAAGCAGCCAGTTCCGATATAAAGGGGGCCTCCATAGCCATCCAAACCATGAAACTCCACCTGTTATTTTCAGTATTAACATATTTAACATCGAAACCATGAGACACTTATCGGAGTCACCTGGCTAACTACTCTCAGTGAACTGCTATATAGGTCGTTCTTGGTAGTATTGTCAAAATTTTGGGGAAACTGTACAAAAGCAATCTCATGGCCCCTTTTCTCATCCGTGAAGAAGCAGAGAGCATCCCTCACAGCAAGTGAATTATTCGAGTACATGTTGCAGTCCACATTTAGAACAATCGGTCCGTTGCTAATTTCAGATGATACCCTTATCTGCATTTCATGTTATGTCGAGTTGTTAGGCTTGTTGGCATCAGAAAAATCAAGTATAGGTTGCTCAATTGCATGGATAAGTAGGTTCTAAAACTATTAAATCCTTCCAAAAAGAAACATAACAAATGAAATGTATGTGTCTGCAAGAGAAAAATTTGCATGTAGAAATTCCAGAGTACCAGTGCATTCATGGCTCCAGCTTTGAAGTTATGCAGATACTGCGGCCTCTTCTCCCGAGCCAAATACACTAAAGTCGGTAATACACAACCTCCGGTATCCTTTGCATTCGGATCTTTCCCATCTATCAAATTCAAGTTATGCAACAAAAAATTATCCTTCAATCAGTTCAAACTACAAAGTGCCTTAAGTGTTTAGCATTTAGCAAGTAAATTAACAAAAATTGATATAACAAATTTTCACATACTTGAAGAATGGTATCATGATCATGTCAAATTGTCAAGAGGTATATGAATCGCACTGAGAAAATCCTTTATGTCTCAGGTGTACTTCTTCAGGGAGACGGCCTAGCTTGGTCGCATTTTCGACTCGGTTCTTCATGTCCTCGTATAATTTCTACAGAGAAAAAGTAGAAGCCTAACATTTAAATAACACTTCAAAATTGCATTTGGGGTACATTTTGTGCAATAATGGACAGTATTATATATTACCTTTACAATTGCTAATTCTTTAGGCTGCTTGGGGTCTTGTGAAACGGAAATAGAGTCAAGATAAGCCTGTGGAGATCTTGGTTCCACATTGAATTTCTTGCAGAATGGTATCCAATATTTAGCAAACTGAGAGGCCTCCAACAGAGCATAGAAAGTAAGACATGAACCGGCATCATCCGAGAGATACACCGAAAGCTTCTCCGACGGGTAGTCATAGGCCATAACCGATAAAACAGTGTTAACGACCATCATTGGTGGCTCAATCGCGGGATCCGCCGTGCACACGAATACATCAACTCCCGGTAACTTGTTTCCGTATCTGATCATACACACAATAACACAAACAGATAATAAACCAAGTGTTGATACGAAACAATATCGAAACATATGAAGAAACTAGAAAGAAACCTGCGGGAGAGCCTGTCTTTGAGCAATATGAGGCTCTAGGTTCCTTAAGCAAGGTCAGGGATTCGAATCTTTAAGCAGGAACAAGCCAGAGCAAATACAGTAGTTGATTGCTAAATAGCTTGGGATCTTGTCCTCATGCTTCCTCAAGAAAAGACCTTGGTACAAAGGCAGTTGATGAGACCGAAAGGCTGCAAACAAGAATATGTAATATCATTGTGTCATACAACCTAAAATTGCCAATATGGTGAACATTGGAGAGGATGCTCCGAACTCCATTATCTCTTTCGAGTATCGGCCGCGGACGTCTTGTTCGGAAACTTTGGCAGTGATTACAAATTCCGAATTTGAAGAAAATCCTAGTGAATTCGCAACCGTGTGGATGAAGGAAAAGAGGTAGGAGCTTGTTCTTTTGTAGAGCCATATTCTTTGGTCATGCCACCAACCAAGGACTGTGCCACCCTCCACAAGAACTCGGCCAGACTACACGAGTACTTGGAAAACACCACATAGGCAAATGGAATAAACCATGGACTTGAGAAACTGGACATGCTTTGACATAGCATAAATGCGGTTAGTCTGAGTCGACCGAAGAGAAACTGTTTTGTTTTCTTGACATGTCGGTGGCTCTATTACAGGATCCACCGTGCACACAAAAACATCAACTCCAGGCAAGTCCTTTTTCTGTTTGTTTTCACAAATTGGCAATGATGATGGGACAAATGTGTTTTTGACTTTGCTTCGAAAACGAGGCGAAGAACCCCGAATTTATTCTATTAGGTATATTACAAGGACAAAAACCATAATTTTCCCGAAAATTTATCACACATTCTACATGGATGGATCTACTTTAAAGGCACAAAACAAAGCCAACGAAGCTAAAGCTATAGACTTGAACATGACAGAAGCCGGTATCCTGCCTTTATCCTCACGCAAGAACATTGCTTCATAGACTGGTGCATTGACACTAACCATAAGTCCACAAAGAACAGCCTGAGGCAACAACTTTCCCATGTCCGAACCCCACAAAAACGTCTTAAGTACAATCCCAACCAAACTCAAAAGGTTCACCATTGCCAATGTTGATATAACAGTGAACATGATGGATGTACTCCCGAAATCCATGATCTCACGGTGGTACCTCTTCGAGACATCATCGGTGACAACCTTGGCCGTGATGGTAAACATTGTCTGAGATAATCCAAGTTGCCTCACTATGCAGTCGATGAAGGCAAAGAAGTAGGATGTTGTTCTTCGTAGCACCCATATTCTTTGCACGTTCCACCAAGCTTTGAATGTGCTTCCATGGATTAATGCCTCGGCTATGCTGAAAAGGTTCTTGGATATGAATACATATGCAAAGGGTATAAACCATATGCTTGAAACCTGAGACAACAAGCGGGGAAATTACATCATTTTACAATCTGAAAAAATGGGTAAAACCATAACTTGACCTTATGAAATTGAGCTTGGAAATGAATTGCATACATACCAGTGGGAATAAGGGAATGCCTTGGAACAAAGAAAAGGGGATAGCAATGGCGTAATAGAGGTGAGGGAGGGAAGATGGAGCCCATAACAGATAAACACAGTACCCCATTTGAGCACCCAATTTGATCTTGTTGTGTCCGTAGATGAAAGGACAGTATTTGGACAAGAAGATTTGGAACATTCCATCAGACCACCTGGTGAACTGAACAAGAGCTATGTCCAAGGTTGGTGGAGCAACTCCCTGGAAAGCAGTATTCTCTGGATTGTAATAAACCGATTTCCATCCCCTGCATTGGATGGTCAAGCCTGTAACCACATCCTCAACTGGGCAACCATACACTAATCCCATCTGCACAAACAAACAACAATCCATTTTAAAGTATCAGTATCTCCCCAGCGAATTTCGAATTAGTACACTCGTTCCGAACTCGGGAACACTATCGATCCAATTCAGTTAAACTAATGAAGTAACATTGGACTAGAAAATATGTAATCTTTAATAATAGTTGAGTTCGGCTTCTGATTTCTTTCGTATTAATCTCGTGTTGGTTACGTTTTTCGCTTGCAAATTCCTATTAGTACATCCATACCTCTTTTCCCCATTGAGTTCCCTTCTCATAGCCACAACTAGCAAGAACTTTTGATGCTTCTTCCAATTCATGAACTGTCCTCTTATCTTCCTTTCTCATTTCCCAATTCCATGATCCTTTATATTCCTCGGAGTACTTGCTTCCGCAAAGACTCATTCGCCGGTGAAAACAGCCGGTGCCACAGTATAAGGCCGCATCGTAACCGCCCATTCCGTGAAGCTCAACCTTCAGAATCATCAAATCAAAGCAATGAGTCAAGAACATAGTCCGAAGTACATTTCCAATATCTTAACACATTGCACCAACCTTGCTAACCACTGGGGAGGAGTTCCCATAAAGATCATTCTTGGTGATATTATTGAAATGTTGTGGATGCTGAACATAAGCAATCTGATGTCCCCTTTCTCCATCCATGAAGAAGCAAAGAGCCTCTTTTATCGAATCGGCGTTGTTCGCATACATGTCGCAGTCCAAACCTAGGATGATTGCTCCATTGCTTATTTCCGATGACACCCTTATCTGCACCATTCAAATTACTCAGTATTCTGATCAGTTTAAAATCCAAGTCATAGTTCAGGGATGCTTGGTGCAATTACCCTATTTCTTTATTATTCTTTATCGTGACTGTTGTAAATGAACAAAGCGTTCGATAAACTATTCGTATAACGTTCATTTATTAAGCTAAATAAACGAGTATGAACAAATTTTTTAAATTCATTTAATAAATGAACAAATACGAACAAATGTGTGTTCGGTTCGTTTATGTTCACAAACAACCTCGTTTATAAGCACATTTACTTAGTTATCCTTTTATTTTTTTACATTTTAAACATTAGTGAGTGTATAGACTAAATTGAACACATATTGACTTTTAGAGTACAAACTACAAAGTCTAAGAAAATTAAGGATTGGTGGTGTAATTTCAACATTTTTGTTAGGCTTGCAGATAAAAGAGTAGAAAGAAAATGTTTACGAAAATGTTAGGCTAACGTATAAACCAATATGTTTGAGAACGTTAAACAAATATATTCACGAACTTTAAATGAATATATTGATGAATATATAAACAAACACGAACATAACATTATCCGTTCAACTTAAAAAAGCAGGGATAGTGAATTTACCAGTGCATTCACGGCTCCTGCTTTGAAGTGATGAGGGCAATCGGGTCTCTTCTCTCGTGCCATGTAAACCAGCATCGGCAGCCGACATCCGTCACCGTCCACGGCATCTGCGTCTCTTCCATCAACAACGATCTGTAGGGAGGAAAAAAATAGCAATTTCCAGCATAAGAATCATCGATTATCTAAAATCCTTAGGAGGTGTTTTACCTGCACAATGGGCTGATGATTCTGCTTGGTTACATTACGATTCCACTCAGAAAATCCTTTGTGTTGACTTTTTAGTTCTTCTGGAACGCTACCTTTGCTAATCACTGATTCAATTCGTTTCACCATTTCTTCATATTGTTCCTTCAAAATTTAAAAGCAAAAAATACTGTCATTTAATCTTTTGAAATTAAAAAAAAAAGTCACCAGCTTGTAAAATTTGAAAAATTGTCATTTGATCCAAAAAGTGTTTTTTTTTCTAGGTAAAAGTAGTTTACAAGTCCTTGTACTATGGCGCAAAAAGTGTTTTTATTCTTGTACTTTAAAAATGAGCATAAAGATCTTCGTACCTTAAAAATGAAAAGGTGAAATAATCATTTAAAAAAATTGAAAAAGAAATAACTTTATAAGGTATATCTAATTGGAAAAAATGAGCACAAAGATCTCCGTACCTTAAAAATAAAAATAGTAAAATGATTTATTTTTGAAAAAAAAATTGATATTAATTTAAAATTTGAAGTGACATGATATGTTGATTTAATTAATTATTGTCTCATTGTAACTGTTGCATTTAATCAATAAACATAATATAAAATCGAATTAAATTAAATGTAACGATTTAAGTCAAGCTCAAGTGAATAACACGAGCATATTATATCGCTCAAAATGTCACGTTATATTTTAAATTGTTGTCATAATTTCTACTTAAAAGTCCACCTTATAAATTTAATGGTATTTTCTAAGAGTAAAAATTATTTGCCTCTAATTATGCCTCCATTTATGTTTCTTGTTAAAAAATATTTAAAATTTAAGTTAAAAATTTTAACCTTAAATACTAAATCTTAAACCCTACACTTTAAAAAACACAATTTACCCTAAATTCTCTATACCCTAAGCCCTAACATTAAACTCTAAACCCTTAATTTTATTGTGGAGGCATAAATGGAGGTTGACAATTTCTACCCATTTTTTAACTATTTAGTTTGATACGGCTTAATGATCCAATTGAGTTAAACGATACATACTACAATTTTTAAATTAAAGATAATTTACCTCATTTTTCATATTTTTTTATCTTTTACCGTTAATTATATATATATAGCGTTAGGATCAACTTACACAGTATAAAACTTTTTAATTTTTACACGTTTTTTGGATCGTTGGATGGGGAAAATGGATAGTTGAGATTAACTTCTTACCTTTTTTTCTCAAGTGATAATCTTCCGATATTCTACTGTTAATCTCATCTATCCGTTTCACCCATCCAACGATCCAAAAAACGTGTAAAACTTAAAGAGTTTTACACTATGTAACTGGATCCTATCTCATATATATATATATATATATATATGAGATAGGATCCGTTTACACTGTGTTTTGGACCATTGGATAGTTGATCCCAACTCATATATATATATATATGATCCATTTACACACAATGTAAAACTCATGGTTTTACAATATTTTTTGAAGCGTTGAGTTCGGGTTCGGGTTTGAATGGAGGTGTTAAATATTTTAGTCGGGTACAGATTGATAAAAAAAACTAGACTCATGACCATCCTTATGAATATATATATATATATATTACCTTGATGAACAGCCGTTGTTGAGGATTTGCAGTTTCTTGGGGCATATCAAAGCTGTGAGTAAAGTAAGCCTCGGGGGACCTCGGTTCAACGTTGAATTTCTTGCAAAACGGAATCCAATGCTTGGCAAAACGGGCGGCCTCCACGATGGCATAAAACGTGAGTTGTGACCCTCCGTCGTCCGAGAGATAGACACTTAATTTTTCCGTGGGGTAATTCAAGGACATCGCCGACAAAACAGTGTTAACCACCAGAGTTGGTGGCTCCACCACGGGATCCGCCGTGCATACAAATATATCCACCCCCGGCAACTTCTCGTCAGAGCTGAGTGATCAATTATCAAAGGCCGTATACATGCATTAATGAATGTACATATACACTTCAATTATTGTTTAAACGTTTCGATTTCATTCTCAAACTACAAGTTCTAAAAAATAATCAAATTTTGAATGTTTTAATTTCATCTTCAAATTATTAGTATATGATAATCATATCTCATATTAATAAAACCATTATAAACAATATTAATTGTCATGTAAACATTGATGAATAATATATAGTAATAATAATATGATGTAACATAAACGATAATTTGAAAACGAAATTAAAATATTTAAAAATATAGAGACTAATTTGATGATAAAATTAAAATATTTAAAAGTTAAGAATCAATTTATAATTACGGTTATAGTTTAATAGCGTGTGTTGCAAATTAATTCATTATGAAATATAATAATTTCTAAATAGATTTGAAAAAAAAACATTTATCAGACATATCATTGTCGAGAATTCACATGTCTTTGTAGTTTTGTCACTCCAAAACGAGAACGGCCGCTTAATTTTATGCGGTTGCACACTCTCCAAGACTTTCCTTTTTAGAAATTATTTTATCAAGTACGGACTAGATTTATGATACTACTATCTATTAATTTATGGCTTAAATAAAAAATAAATGTCCAAAATATAGCTATTTTTAATTTTAAGTATTTAAAATTTTAACTGTTATAATTTAGGTACTCGATAATTAATTACCGTTAAAAAATATTAATCAATAAAAATTAGACACATGTCATATTTTAATTTATAATTTCTTTTAATTAATTTTTTGTTTTTAATAATTTAAATTTGTTAAAAAAATCTTAAAATTCTAAAAAATTATAAAATAGTCTCAAAATTCCTAAATCTTAAAACCTCAAATCTTCACCGCTACCACCGCCGCCACCGATCCCACCTTTTTGGTCGTCGGACACTGCCAACCATTTCTTCCCAACGAGTCGCCGTCAAAAACCGACGAACGATGTGTTAACCAAGCATTGAACGTAGAATATGAAATAGTCGTTCGATTGACACACCGTTCGTCGATTTTCGACGACGACGCGTTGGGAGAAATGCCCGACTAGGTCCGACGACCAGAAGGATATGGTCAGCGACGGCGAATGATGACAAAAGTGGTAAAGATTTGGGGATTTGTTAATTTTAAAGATTTAAGGACTGATTTGAATATTTTTAAGAATTTCAAGATTTTTATAAAAATAAATTTTAATTTTAAAAAATAATTAAAAAACCAATATTCCTACAATGTGTAACGTTTTGATTGAGTAACGGTTTTTTTAACGGCTAAACACTTTAAAATTGTAACGGTTAAAACTTTAGTCATCTATCTTTACAAAAAAAAATTATTTTAAGCACCTAAAGTTTAAAAAATGTATATTTTAAACATTTATTTTCATTTATTCCTTAATTTATTATTAAGCATCATTAAAAATATAAGCAAAACATAATTAATTAATGACAACACTGTTGTTTTATGTTTTGCCTCAAACACGAGATAGTTCTAGGGTGTAGGATCTTAACGTAAACTAAAAAAATCAAGAACGTTTTGTGTATGTACTCAAACTGTTATAATATTATAATAATTTAAGATATATATTATATTGTAATCTTCTTCTTCATAGAGTTCTCGAAAATACAATCACCTGGTTTGAATTATTTTAGAAAATATCTTTTATTTATTTACAAACTTACGAATGAAAAAAGATTGAGAAGTACCTTTGAGAGAGGTTGTGTTTGAGAGGATGATAACGAACAACGTTCCAACGAATAGCTTGAGTAAGGATCCAATAAAACCCGAAGCCGAGTTCGGCTAACAACATCCCGATCCACAACCATCGACCTCTCTCGTCGGCTCTCGGGATGTTTGCTAATCGATACGCCCATATCGAACATATGCCGACGAATATCGACGACGAAAACACCCGGAAAGCAAGCTTGCCCTTTGCCTCTTTCGTCGCAAAAAGAGGCGAGCTGTTTGCTTTCTCATTCACCCCCACTTGCTGTGTTCCACCCATCTTCATTTTCCGTTTCTCACTAATCTACTGCATTTATATATATATACATATTTACCTTCAACCCCCCACTTGCTGTGTTCATTTTTTTAAATCAGAAAAACTATATGGGTGGTCACTTAACTATTACCTTTTTTCTGTTTTGGCTATCCAACTAATTTTTTTGTTAAAATCATCCCTCGCGTTAAATATGTTTCATATTTTAGTCCTGAGGTCACCCAACTATTACTTTTTTTTTTCTGTTTTAGTTACTTAATTAATTTTTCTGTCAATATTATCCCTCGCGTTAAATATGTTTTCTATTTTAGTTCCTCTCTATTAAAAAACTAACTGTAACGCTGATTGACTTTTAAAATATTTTTAATCGTTTTTCTCTCTTCCTCACATTATTTTTTGTTTAATTTTATTCAGACAATCATGTGGTAACACGTGTCTCCATCATATTAATTGAAGAAAACTAAAGAAAAATTAAAATCACTCCATATGTTTTCTAGATATCAAACCCACGCACAATGGCATAAATTGCCAGCACCAGAACCAATTGTGCTAGATGTCAGTTGATTCATTTTTCACTAACATTTATATTTAACATATATAATTTAGCAACAACACAAAATAAAATATAAAAAGTAATGGAGTGACTCGAACACAATATCTCATTGATAAAATTTGAAATATTTAACCACCAAGTTAAACTAATAAATTATGATGATTTTAACTAAATTGTGTTTAAAAATAAAAATCAAACTAGATTTATTTTTTTCACTTTGTTCCATAATAAAAAAACAAATTAAATATTTATTTATTCTATAAAATTAACATTAAATTAATAATATTTATTTATGATAAAATATATATTTTTAAATTATATTTAATAATTATTAAATGACTTAAAATTTAGATCTAAATAATTAATTTTTAATAATATTTATTTATTATTAATATAAATTTTGAATTATTTAAATCCTAATTTTAAGTCATTTAAAAATAATTATTAAATATAATTTAAAAGTTTATATTCTATCATAAATGAATAGTATTAAATTAATTTTAAAAATAATTTAATATATAGTTTTATGAAAATAAATAAATAATTATTTAATTAATTTTATTATTATCGTGAAAAAAATTAATTATAATTTGATTTTTAATTTAATAAAAATTTAGTTCAGTATAATTTAATAAAGTTTTATGGTTAAATATTTAAAATTTTATCAATGAGATATGTGCTCGAGTTACTCCTATACTTTTTATTTTTTATTTTATATTGTTGCTAACTTACATACGATATAAAAGTTAGTGGAACTAACTCAAAAGCAATGCTTAGCACAATTGGTTCTTGTGTTGGCATTTCATGCAATGTGTGTTGGTTTGAAACCTAGCAACCATAATGAGTGTCACTATATTATTAGTTGAATAAAATTAAACAAAAATTACGTGGGAAGGAGAGAGAAACGATTACAAAAATATTTTAAAAATATTTTTAAATGCCATATCAGCGTTATCGTTAGTTTTTTAACGGAGAGTGACTAAAATATGAAACGTATTTAACATGAAGGACGATTTTGACGAAAAAATTAGTTGAGTGACCAAAATAGGAAAAGAGTAATAGTTGGGTGACCACCCGTGCAGTTTTCCTGTTTAAATTTATAATGTCTTTAAACTTATGAATGTGTTGAGTTGATCAAGTGATTGCAAATGGCCAAAAGGGGTGAATTGACGATTAAAAATTTGAGGGTGAAAATTGGAAGAATGAAAAATTGACACAAGTCAATTATAGTGGTTCAAGTTCCTAAATGAACTCTACCTCCACTACCTTAGCTCCCACTAAGATTTTTTAACCAATTCACTATTGATTCTTCCCCTTTTCTTGGATGAGGAGGAAACCTTACAATACCGATTAAGCTTTCTACCCAAAGCTTAATCCAACGCACTCTTTACAATGAAGGAATTTTGGTAAACTTAACAAGTGTCTCTCAAAGGATAATGTTTACCCAAATACAATAAGCACGCCCCAAAACTCTTAATAAAAATTACAATGAAGAACACACTAAAGTTGGGTACAAGATTTGACTTTAAATGATTAAGATTTAGATTCAAATGCTTTGATGTTGCTTGAAGGCTCAATAGTTGTTGTTATAGCTTTTGAGACTTGTTTTTATACATTCTCATTGATTTCTAGTCGTTTGGGTGGTTGAGATCATCAATAGAGCCGTTGGGGCTCTCTCTTTCCCCCACAAATGCAAATCTGCAACTACCCGTATTGGAACACGAGATCTTTGTATCAAAACGGACACTCAAAAAAAGAGTTGTTATGTGTAAAGCAAGGCCCGTATCGAAACGACTATAGGCCGTATTGAAACAACAAGTGCAAAAAGAAGGTCGTATCAAAACGGTTAAGGGTTGTATCGAAACGTTTTGAAACTGTAATTTGATGTTTCGAAACAACTTGGGGGTGTACCGAAACACTTAACCAAATCTTTAAAATTCAATTTCTAACAAGTAACGACTAGTTCATTAAATGCCCAATTTTAAAATTACTTAACCCCTGTAATGAAACGGGTGTTAGACGTTCCGAAACGATGCTTAAAAATCAAAGGCCTAGATGAGGGACTTATCGAAACACTTTGAGGGTGTTTCAAAATTCCTGGGTGACTTTGTGAATTTTAGCCTAAAAACACTTAGAAAATTTATGGGGATTAAGTTTTGACTTGAAAATATTTTAAGTATAATTTGTACTTGTCAAAATCGAATATTTTGATTACTTAAAAATTTATTTACTTTGCAAAATGGTCCTTGAATTACTTGTATCAAAATCAAATATTTGTTTTACAATCTCCCCTTTTTTGATATAACAAACCAAAGTAAAATTTTAATTAAACTCCCCCTAAGTTTAAGCTAGGTTTTGAAAACGAGTTTTAAAAAAATTTAACTTAATTCTTCTCCCCTTTTTATTAGATCAAAATCCATAAGTCAAACCACAAATATAACAACATAAGGTCATTCAGCATTAAAACAAAAGCAAAATAAGTTCATAATAAATTCAAAACATAATATTCAAACCATAGTTTCAATCATAAAAGTAAAGCATAGGTCTTAAACTTAAAACATAAATAGGTGCATGAAAATTGAGAAATCTTAAGCTAGATGAGATGCAATGAAATACAATGATCTAAGGCTCATAAAAGTGTAAAACAACTTTTTTTAGTCCTTATGTTTATACTTTTTTATTAATTTGCCTTTAATCTTTAAAAATATATTGAAAAATAGCATCAATCAAACAGTACAAACTATAAAACACATAGGAATGAAACGTTATTTTGTCCCCTTTTTATAACTACTAGATCAATAGTTAATGATAAAATTAAATAGGAGTAAGTGAAAGAACAAAGATTTCACACCAAAAATTTAATCGATTTAACAAACAAAAGTTGGCATCAAATATTGAAAGTACACATTAAAAAAACACTAGGATTGAAAACAATTAATCAAATTATAGTACAAAAAATCCAAATCCGTTGAAATATATATTACAAGAATTATAATATTTGATCAATTATATATATTAAATTTAGTTCAATTAATATTGTTATCGTTGTAATATATAACAGAAATATATAAAATAAAATATATTTAAACAGTTAAAACCATTTCTGAAAATAAGTCTAAATAAAATAGACATCCTATAAAAAATATTTAACCAATTAAGCATCTCTAGCCGAGGTAGCAACTAGCAATTAAGGTTTTGAGATTTAGGATGGAAAATATTCTCTTGGGCTAGATAAAATCATATAGGATCATTAATTAATGAAACGTAGATGTAGAGATTTATGTTTTTTTTTCTATGATTATTAGTATATGATTTTTTTTAGTTTAGTTATTGGTATTTGATTTGTTAGTTGATTAATTGGAATTGAATTTTATAAAGGTTTAATATGGGTTAACATTCTCAACTCAGTTCTTTCAATTCTCAACGTCAGGAATCGAACTCATAAACTCGTGACCTTACTTAAGGGACTTAACGTCTCATCCGGCTTGTTAGACAAACTGGTTATTAGTATTAGTATTTGATGTATTTGATTTATTGATAACTAATTTGGACCAAATATTTAAGATATTTATTGCGGGAATGACCCTCAACTTAGTTTGCTCTATTTACAATAACCTTACTTAAAGGATCTAACACTTTATTGTATTAGACCAACTAATAATTAGTGGTAAGGACCATATTATTAAATAATAATAATAATCTTAGCCGCCCCTCATAGTGATAAGGAAATTGAGAAGCGAGAAAAAAAAAGCAAAGCACGTGCTATGGTTTAACCGACCAATTCTAGAAACCTATACATCATTTCACACACACACATATATATATATATATATGAGAAAAATTTCAATATCGAGTCTTTTAATTTTAGGGGTTATGAATGTAGCTTAAGGTTTAAATTTTAGGGTTTAGAATTTAAGGTTGGTGTTTAAAATATAGTGTATATGTTTAAGGTTTAGGGTTAAAAATTTAAGATTTGAGTTTTATAGTATAAATATGCAGGCTTGTGTTTTACATAGCATCTGTATCAAAATTTTATCCTTTTAAGATTTAAATTTTATAGTATAAATACGTAAGCTTGTGTAAATTTAGTTTTACACGGCACGTGTATCAAAATTTTACCCTTTTATTTAAATTTATTTTGATACACATGCCGTGTAAACTTTAATTTACACACGTCTTCTAGTTTTAGGGATTATGATTTTAGTTTAAGGTTTAAACTTTAGGGGTTTACACTGTATGGTTTAGAATGGACATTTAGGATGGAAATAGAGAAGGATGGAAATTTTGTTAATGGTGGAGATTCATAACCATCTTAATACTTTGAATCTTAACCATTTGATTAACAAATTTTTCATCCTTCTATATTTCCATCATTCATATTAAGCAAAGCCTAATTAGTGTTTAGAATTTATAGTTTAGTTTTTTTAAGGTTTAGGGTTTAATTTTTTAAATTTAGAGTTAAAAATTTAGAATTTAAGTTTTATAGTGTAAATATACAGATATGTGTAAACTTAGTTTTACATTTATGTGTATCAAATTTTTTACACTTTATTTAAATTTATTTGTTTTGGAATTTTGTGGCAAGTAGTTTGAATAACGTGTTCACGTTGAATTCCATATGTATAATGCTTCATTAATTTAAATAAAAATATATTTTATCAAAGTTATATATAAAAAATATTTTTAAAACTTTATTAACAATGATTACAAGTGAAACTGTAAATAATTTATCTTTTATGTGGGTGTCGTGTATGTTTTGACTTTTGGGCATTGTACCTACTTACCTATATCATTATAATAATAAATATACTTTGTTGAAAAAAATAATTTATATATAAATATTATTAAATATACATTTTATTTTATTTATTTAATGATTATATAAAATAACAAAATATCATTATAATTAGGCTTAAGCATTGAAGCCTTTGAATTTTTTTAAAAAATCATTTAAGTTTTTAAATTTTTTTTCGCTCTCGAACTAATAAATTAAATCAATTAAGCCCTTTAACCAATTTTGACCATAAATTTTTGATATTTTTTTAATATATTACTGTCACGTGACACACTACAGCTCTATCACGTGGCATTTATAGATTTATAGAAAACTATTTTTTTTATAATTTTTATAAGTTTTAGAAAATTTAAAGAATTTTTTTATATAAAATAAAAAAATTTCGGAAATGTCATGCGACAACATTGTAACACGGCATGTTGCACCAACTGATCTAAAAAAAATTGTTATATTTAACCGTCAACGTTGGTTAAAGGGTGAATTGATGAATTTTTAGAGTTTAAAGACTTAATTGAGTGCAGAAAAAATTTCATTGGCTTAATTGATTTTTTAAAAGTTCAAGGGTTTATGATACCCTTAAGCCTAATAATTATTATCGTAAACGACATCATGAAAATACCATTATAATATTTATTATAATTGTTTAAAATAATAATATTTTAATCATTTATTGTGTACCTAATTAACGAATGTCACCAGCGCTATAAATTAGATAGATTATATAATGATTGACAATTAAGATATCATATGTGTGTTTATTAATTTAAATAAATTATATAATGTTTGCTATTCAAAAAGAAAAATATATAATGTTTGGAGAACTAAGATATCATAAGCTTGTTTAACTAACAATTTAACAATCTGAGTTGTTTTTATTCTCAATTAGGCTTTGTCTAATAGATTGTCGTTTTTTGGTTTGTCGGTCAATGGTTGTAACTTGTAAAAACAAATTACAAAGTTTTGTAATGTTGTTGCAGGCACGATTAGTTAATCATCCGATTCTTAAGGTATCAAACAAAATTTTAATAAAGGCTTTATACATTATTTAACCTCTAAATTATTGTATTTTTCTTTTCATTTCAATACTCATATTTCTTTTACTATAAAAATATAGATTAATATTATATACACGCCTTAGTTTTAGGGTATAAGAAGTTAGTTTAGAGTATAGGGTTTATGTATTTAGGTGTAGGGGTTAGAATTTAGAGATAGTTGTTTCAATTTAAGGTTTAAAGTTATAGTTTAGGGTTTATTGGTTAAAACCTAAATCTTCATCATATTACCCTAAAAACTAAACCCTAACCTATAAACCCTAATTATAACCATAAACCTTAAATTGAAACAATTATCCCTAAATTATAACTCCCTACACCTAAACACTTAAACCTTATACCCTAAACTAACTCCATATACCCTAAAACTAAGGCGCTTGTGGAAACTTTCAGTTTGCATCGCCAGTGTATAGGATATTAATCGTAAAAATATAGGCATATTCTTGTTCAAAAAAATAAATATATTTCTCCACCTCTTCCATTTTTTCTTAGTCGGTTACAAATTTTTTAAATTTTAAATTTTATCTTTATTTTTTTTCTTTCGTCGGCGACGGCTGTTGTCGTTCTGCTGGTTATGTATATAAATAAGTTTCATCGTTGCCGATGAATTTTTTAGTTTCATATATTTTTTTTTTACTTTGTCAGGTTTCTACCATATCTGCTTCTTTGGCAGTTTTTTCGTCTGACTCTATGGTAGTTCTTTTGTCTACTTGTATGGCAGTTCCTTTGTCTGCTTTTATGGCAGTTTCAGTCTATCTTTTGATAGTTTAGAGTTTAGGTGATGAGTATCATCAAACTTTTTTGTCACCAAATGAAGGCCAAACACTTCATGTTATGATTCCCTTTTTGTGGTTGTGCCGATATGCCAAGCGCGAGTAGCGAAAGAATTATGATGTCTTCAAAGAGCACCCAAGGCAAAGTAATAGCTTTCTGAATTTCATTTCAAAAGTTTCTTCTGAAGGTGTTATGTTTGACTTTTTAACGTCTTTCACACCGTTAGATTTTTCTGCATTGTTTATTTTGCACTTAACTTTCATTGTTTACGGTGTGATTTATTTGTAATTCTTTTACCATTGAATATAATTCAGTTTCAAAAAATATATATAAGTATATCCGAACCCAGAAAATAATCTCAATGAAAAAAATTTTATCCCAAAGAATTCTTGTTCAAGCAATTTTATCTTTACTATATTAATTTTTAAAATGAATTAATTATAAATTTACTCTCTACTTTTTAAATATTTATATTTTTAATCTTTTAAACTCCAATCCTGACTCTATCTCGGGTTTCTTAATTTGGGATTATTTAACAGGGTAAAAGTTTCTCACAAGCAACAATTACTGGTTTAATTATGAATTATGTCTTTTTATTGTATTTAACTTGTTAACACATCGTGATTGGGAGAGAAGAAAAGTCAGTTGTTAATTCTTAGTGTGTGCTCTCTCTTTTTTGGTTTTTTAACTTAGTCACGTTCTCTCAAATCTTGCCGCCTGCAAGGTTATTTTTTTAATTAATGGTCGACAGTTAATTTTAGTATTGATTGTTGATCACCGTGTCTATTATTTTTATTTTTTATTTTTTTTACATATTAATAAGAATATTCGTCTTTGTGACACACATTTTCTATGTCTTTGTGATACGTTTTTCTTTGATTTTTTGTGGTTCGTTTTCAGCATACCTTAGCGGTCTGTTGGTGCTCATACAGAGATTTTCACGACGCTAATCTCTGATTATGATTCTGTCGGTGGTCTTAGAAAGTTGGATTCCCACTCGATTTATGGTTGGTTGAAGATGTAATCAGAGCCGAGTCGAGCCAAGCCCAACGAGCTTCGAGCCCGAGCCGGTCCCAATAGTGTTGTTTTCGAGCCGAGCTCGAGCCGAAAATTTCAAGCTCGACGAGCCTCGAGCCTGAGTTTGGCCAAGCTCGGGCTCGACTTGACTTGTTATCACCCCTAATTGGCGAGTTTTCGATGAACATATCGATTGTCATGCAATCTCAATAATGGCAATGCTTCGTTTGGCCAAAAGATTAACATAATTCAATTTTCAAGTTGATCTAATAGTTGACAATGACGGGTTAGAAAGATTTATCTTTTAACTTCGATTAAGATATGAGGAGACTGGAAGATTTCAATGATTTTGCACTTATGTAAAGAAAAAGGAGGAGAAAAAGAAAACGACAAATAGTTTAATTCGAGTCGAGTTTATAAAATTCAAGTTAAGTTTTTGAGTTCTTATACAAATTTAATTATAATTATTTCTCATGTTATAATATATTTGCTTCCAATTTAATCGTCTTTCTCTAATCATATATGATATGCATCTATATTTCTTCATATTTTTCATATGTGGCATATATTTCTTCATATTTTTTATATCCGTATATATAATAGGAAAATTTGAGATACTCGACTTGAACTTAAAATTTAATTTACTAATTACTAAAAATTTTAAGTTATTCAAATTTCCATTTTACAACTCAAACTTTATTTGAAATTTTTTTGAGTCAAGCCAAGACGAGTCAAGTTTTTTGCCTCGAGTCAAAAAAAATATTTTTTTGAATCGAGTATAGTTTTTTTTCACCCCGAAATAAGGTTATTTTCATATTAAATTGGTGTTGACTGATTGTGACAATAACTCAACCAATCACTTAAACAAATATTGAGATCATTGACTAAAATAGTATTTGTTATCTTTACAAATAAGGTAGCCATATAAGTCCTAAGCAATGATAACAAATTAAATAAAATTATCGGCAGCGTGGATAAAAAATTGAAATGATGAAAAGATAAATAGATAAAACAATATAAAGATAATATATAAATGGAAAATTCTACAACGCGCGACGAACATCGATGAACACCACTAATGATGAACACCGATGAACACCATTAAATTAATTAATAAAGATTTAAAATTTCAAGGACCCATCATACAATTAATAATTATTTTAAAAATTCAATTAAATTATTTTTTTATATATTAAAATTTTATTTTTTAATAAGGGTAAACTATATATTTAGTACCTCACTTATTTCCGTATTTCTATTGAACTCTCATTATTTAAATATTATTTCAATTTGACCTTATTCATTATAAAAAAACAATTTAACCTTTAACCTAAAACTCTAAACTATTAAACCTTAAACCCTTAAACTCTTAAACATATACCCTAAACCATATACCATTAAAAATAATTTCACCATCATCGATTCAATTCAATTCAATGAATTATTGAATTCTTCTTAAAAAATTTAATTAAATTATTTTTTATATATAACAAAATTAATTAAACTTTTATAAAAAATAAAAATTGAACATCGGCATAAGCTCCTAGAGAATCCAATGCACCAAACACCATTCTCGTCATGTATGGCACCGCCACAAGATTAACCCGCTCCCACATCTCATTAACTTCCGCAGACTTCCCCAACTTTTTAACAGTTCCTTTTTCACTACCACCCCCATAATTTTTCTCCTTGTGCATCTTCTCCTTCTTCCTCTTCTTCGCATCCAACTCCGATCCTTCCCTCTGAAAATTAGACTCGTCGTCTTCATCTAGCAACTCGGGAGCGTCCATACTCTCTTTTCCTGCAGAGCCTCCTTTCTTGACCAGCCTTTTTCTCGGCTTCCCAACCTTATCGGTATCATAAACCGGCGTCTGCGATCGTTCACGCTGACCCCAATCTTTTATGTCATCCTCAAAGTCATCTAGAGGGTCTTTTCGCGGCTCCGGCGATCCGGGGTCGGATTGAAAGTCTTCGTAGTCCATAATCGCCTCTCCTTCCTCATCGCGATAACTGTAAGAGACATACAAGAAACAACAACCATAAGCAAACTCTAGGGCTTTTTCTGAAAGGGGAATACTTTCCATCAAAGTTGAACCCTAAATGCAAGAAGAAAGAGAGAAAAGCTTACGAATCTTACGAATCCATGTGGCGGTGCCATACATGACGAGAATGGTGTTTGGTGCATTGGATTCTCTAGGAGCTTATGCCGATGTTCAATTTTTATTTTTTATAAAAGTTTAATTAATTTTGGTATATATAAAAAATAATTTAATTAAATTTTTTAGAAGAATTCAATGATTCATTGAATTGAATTGAATCGATGATGATGAAATTATTTTTAATGGTATATAGTTTAGGGTATATGTTTAAGAGTTTAAGGGTTTAATAGTTTAGGGTTTTAGGTTAAGGGTTAAATTATTTTTTTATGATGAATAGGATTAAATTGAAATAATATTTAAATAATGAGGGTTCAATAGAAATACGGAAATAAGTGAGGTACTAAATATATAGTTTACCCTTATTAAAAAAATAAAATTTTAATATATATAAAAAATAATTTAATTGAATTTTTAAAATAATTATTAATTGTATGATAGGTCCTTGAAATTTTAAGTCTTTATTAGTTAATTTAATAGTGTTCATCGGTGTTCATCGTTAGTGGTGTTCATCGATGTTCGTCGCACGTGGTAGACTCATCCTATATAAATATATATTTATCAGTGTGCTTGAAAAGAAAGATGAAAATTTTGACAAATGAAATGAAAAAAAATAAAATTTTCGAAAATTACATAATTTTGAATTAACTTAAATCTTTCTCACATTTTCTCCTATGTTTTCTTTCTAAATTAGAATGAATTGTTCTTACACGTGATGGTGGAAAATAGTTGTCCCTCTCATCTTCTTTCTTCTCATTTTTTGGTAAACTATAACGGAAGTCACTCAATTATAGGTAAAGTTACATTTGAGTCACCCAATTATTAAAAGTTATATTTAGGTCATTCAATTATGGGTAAGGTTACATTTGAGTCACCCAATTATTAAAGGTTACATTTTGGCCACTCAATTATGGGTAAAGTTACGTTTGGGTCACCCTTCATATTTAAAAAAGTATATCGATTTAGTCATTTTTTCTTTCAAATCACTTGTATACCCTTGTTAACATTAGAATACTTCATTTAAAATCATTAATTAATCTAATACACAAATTGATATACTTTTTTTAATATGAAGGGTGACCCAAATGTAACCTTGCCCATAATTGAGTGATCCAAATGTAACCTTTAATAATTGGGTGACCCAAACGTAACCTTACCCATAATTTAGTGACCCAAATGTAACCTTACCTATAATTGAGTGAGCTTTGTTGTAGTTTACCCTTTTTTTTACACTTTTTCGCTCTTTTCTTCCATCCCTTCATTTTTTCTCTCAACCAACCGAAGTCTTAAAGGTTAAATTTAGTCATTTATCCTATGCACTATGTGTAAGTTACAAATTTATCATTTATACTTTAATTTGGTTGATTTTCGTCATGATACGTTTTGATATTTGAAATTTCAATAGTAACTCATATGATACAAGGGTAATTAGAAGGAGAAAAAACAATCAAATTGGAGAATAATTATTGAACCTACATTTTAAGCATAATACAAGGAGTAGCAGTAGAATTTAACCTAATTAATTTAATGGCTACATTTTGAACCAAGATCGAATTCCATATTCTGAAAAATAAAAGGATTAAAAAATATTAAATTACAATAAAAGGACTAAATTCATAACATACGCATAGTACATGAACCAATAAAAATTTTAACAAAAATTTCAAACTATTAATATTATCAGTTTGGATGACAAAAATGATAGGTTGAATCTAAATATTTGTAGAAAAACTAAGGTAGACTATGATGGGGCAAAACTAGAAATTTTATCTTGAATCTGAATAAAATTATAAATTTTTAGAAAGTCAAAGTAAAAAATATGTTAAAAAGACTTGAATTGAATTGTTGTTTTGATAAGGACAATAGCGCTCGAGCATAATTTTATTTTTGAAAGAAGCATAATTAATTTCGCTTGAGCATTTACGGACACAATTGTAATTAGACCTATTAAATAAAAGCAGAGGAAATAAAATAAAAAGTCACAAATTGCAAAGTGACCAGAGAAGTAATTAGACCTATTAATTAAATAATAAAAAATCTTACTATAATTATAGCACTTACGGTCTACGGACACAGTTGTGTCATGTGTGTATGCATTATTTTAAAGTTCAATATTGGAGCTTTTGCGTAGGGCTTTTTCTGGTTCCCATATTGTGCTTTTAATTACAATTAAAAAACAAAGCAGATTCTCCATGTTAATTTAACTTATCTTTTTCGTCAGTTCATATGTTTTAATATATTTACCGGTATCTTATTCATTAACCAATTAATTTAAATTAAATATTATAAAGACTTATTATAAAATGATTATATTCATAACAAATGATTCCAATCTCTAATATTTATTTAAAGACCTTACTGTCTCATTTGGTGAGTCATAATTTTTAATTAACCTATTTGATATTTAGAATGTACTAAACTCCACCCGCTTTTAATTTGTTCAAGGAAGGATATTACTTACTAATATATCTTGTCTGTTGTTGATTAAGACCAAGTGATTTTTTTTATCCATAGACTAACGACAAAATGAAAATTTATATTAATATTTCTATTCAAAAAATTTAATAATATTCTTCATTATATATATATATATATATATATATATATATATATACTAATGAACCTTAAAATAAAATAAAGTTTAAGTAATCATGTTTGCTGTTCCAGTTTTAATAATGATTTATATAATAAGTTTTTAATGTTCTTCAATTTCATATGCAAGGATTAACAGCAAAAATGGAATCATTTTCTTTCTAAATTGTATCAATATACAACAAAAATATAATAAAGTGATGCGAGCCTAAAAGTAAACACCCAAGATTTTTTTTATTTTAAAAGTATAAATGAAAATTAAATGCATAAAATTGTAAATAATTGATATATCAAATATTAATCTTAAATATTTATATAGCTAATTATTAATTTACATAAATATTTACAGAAACGACGACGGACGGTGCTGTTTTTCAAGTGGGTGTGGGAGAAAATATATGATAATAATCAGGCCGTGAGGGTTTAGCAACGTGAGATATATAGAACCGTGGTATAATTTAGATTATGATCAAATTGTTAGAATTTGTAAACCTTGAGAGTTAAATGTGTTATTATTTTTGAATAATCAAGCCATTGTTGTATATATAGTTTTGAGATTGATTTTTTAATATTTTATTTGTTTTATTTTATATAGATATTTTGAATTTTCAAAAGTTTTATTCTTCTATAAAAGTGGAAAATTATTAAAGTTTAGGGTTTTAATTCGAAATGTTTATAATTTAAAGTTTATGATTAGGATTTAGATATTTAAATTTTATTTTTAAAGAGTAAACATGTAATTTTGTATAAAAAATTTAACACACATGTATAAAAAATTAAGCCTGGTATGTCCCACTGAATTTGTCATTTATTAATTTTTTGTGGTTAGTGATTTTCAACTTTGACCTATTATTATTTAAAATTTATTATTGATAAAATTTAAAAAATTTGAATCAATTAGTTTTTAAATATATGTTTTATAAAATTTAATTATTTAAAATAATTATAGTCAAAATTTTAAAAAAATTACTTCTATAAATCAATAAGACAAATTTAGCGGGACAATATGTGGATTTTCATCTTCCTGGACCAGTTTTGCTGCGGAGAATAGATTTGCTGTGCTTCTTTAAATCAATAAGACAGCTTCTATTTAGGGTAGGAGACATATGATGTTACTAGTGGCCGCAGCTGATAATATGACTTGTATACACTTTCTAAAAATAGCTGTTGTTAAGCAAACTTTGGAAGTGGCGGACGTTTAAACGACTATAATTTTTGGGCACACTTCGAAAAAGTGGCGGCCGTTTCATGGAGATAATTTTTTAACATTTGTCATTAAGAGCCTATTTTTTTAATAGTTTTTAATAAAAAAAAAAGTTTTTTTTAATATTTATTATTAGGGGTCTACTCTTAATATTCTGATTTTTTTTCTAATACTTGTTATTAGAATCTCGATTTTTAATATTTGTTATTAACATGCATAATCTTAAAATTCAAAATTTTCAATACTTGTTATTAAGAGACAAAATTTTTAATACTTGTTATTATGGACATACTCTTAAAATTTTAATTTTTTTCATTACTTGCTATTAGAGACAAAGATTTAAATAGCGGTATGCAACCACAACAACAATCATTATATGACAGTAGGTGTACCATCTGAAACCGCAATAGATGCAACTGTTATGTCTACAATAACGTATGTTATTAAAAAAGTTCACAATCACGATACTTGCAGTGGCTGAAATAGTATCTGTTATGTCCACAATCGCAATCAAATACAACGCGACTGAAATTACAATTTAAATCTTTAATTTAGGGCCTAATTTTTAAGTTCGTCTAGGGCCACCAAAAGCTTAGACGACTATAATTTTTTCGGCACACATCGTAAAAGTGGTGTCTGTTTGATAGACAAGAGTTCTGATGAATAGGATGAAATTGAAATTAATATTGCTCCTACCTCGCTGCTAGAGAACACTCCTAACAACTTGTTCCATCGGAGTAAAACCTGCGCATGTATTTGTGTTCAAATCCTCTACTTACATGTTGTTTGCCTCTTCTTGTTGATCACCTGTTATTCTCTTGTTTTGAAATAAAAACCAGATTAAAAAATTGTCAATCTAAAGGTCACGTGCTTGGTCCGTGCTCATTGCAGCGATTGTTAACTGGTAAAATAGATAATGCTATGGAATAATGGTAAAAGGTGATTTTCTAATTGTGATGATGAAGGATTTTGGTCCGGTCAAGTTGAAGAAGGATGAATGTGACCCTCACTCTCTGTTTCATTACTATTTATAAAGAATTTTTTACATGTGTCGATAGAGAGTTATTGTAGTATGAGTATTGGTTGGACGTCTTACGAAGTGATGGCCTAAATTGATTTGTCATCAAAGAGGACCACGTGTGTTTTCACGTGGTTCGAGATAACGCACTTTAAGTTACTGAGTTGCTTTCATTAATGACCGTCTATAGGAAGTCATAGGTGGTTATTTTCGTGCCAGAACATTCGCACTTTGAGAGGTTCGCATGATGACGGTTTGTAGGTGCTAACAAACGGCACTTATTTAGGCATTATTTTTTGTTACTTTTACAAACCCAAACTCATTTTTAAGTAAAAGCAACAAAAAATATTTAACTTTTGAGTGTCAAAACTTTAGTTTGCCTATCATTTTAGCTTTCCAAACCTTGGTTTGCCAAAAGCTAATTCTTTTAGCTTTTGTAAAATTTTGATTTGCCCCAAACCTTAGTTTGCGCACCACAACCAAAAACAAAACCTTAGACTTGTGCAGGAGGGGAACCCGCCTATGGCTCAAAACTTTTATAGTAGATTATACTTTTAAAACAACATTTTTTTTATCAATTATTGGGTCCAATTTTTTAATACTTGTTATCAGGGTCTTGATTTTTCTTCTTCAATATTTATTATTATGTGGCCAATTTTTTCATAATATTTATTATTAAGGTTTTACTCTCAAAATTTATTTTTTTCTAATAATTTTTCATTAAGTACTCAATTTTTTTCTCGATATTTGTTATTATGGGCATATTCTTAAAAGTTAATTCTTTTTCTAATACTTATTATTAAAGATCCAATTTTTTTAATATTTATTATTAGATGTTCAATTTCTTTTAGTATTTGTTATTAGGGGCTAACTCTTAAAATTTAATTTTTATATCTAATACTCTCATAAAACTTGTCCCTTTTGTGTTTTAAAATTGTCTTACTCAAATTGTCTAATTCAAAAACACAACCACTTTTACTAGACACATTTTATTTTCTACCATCTTTTTAGTTTTCCAACAAAACAAACTTTAACTTTTTCAAGGATGAAAATTTTCATTTTAATTATTTTACAACATGTCTCTAGCTTATACAATTTTTTTCTTTTAAAACTACGTGAAAAGTCAACAAGGATAAGATTTGTGGGAAGATGGAGGGTCCAATTTTTTCAAAAATTGTTATTAGGGTCCCATTTTATTTTTCAATATTTGTTATTAAGGTCTCATTTTATTTTTCAATATTTGTTATTATGCTCTCTTAATTTCTTTTTCAATATTTGTTATTAAAAGCCCCATTTTTAATACTTGTTATTATGGACATACTCTTAATTTTTTTCAATACTTGTTATTAAAAACATAGATTTAAGTAACAGTCCGCAACCGCAACAATGATCGTTATATAGCGGTAGCGACATCATCCGAAACCGCAATATCCGCACTGTTATGACCACAATAACACATGTTTTTTAAAAAACTCACAATCATCCTACTCGCAATGGCCACAATAGCAATCGTTATGTCTGCAATCGCGAAAAACGTAACATGAACAAAAATACGACCACAGACGTAATTTAAATTTTTAATTAAAAGTTCATTTTTTTTATTTGCCATAGGGCCAACTAAATCTCAGGAACGGCCTGCTAACAAGTTTCATAAAGAATATTTTAACCAGAATCATACGGGTAAGTTCAGAAAGTCCTTATAGTTAAGTTCTTTCAAACTGTCTTTGGCAAAAAAAAGTTTAATCAGAGAGACAAGAAGATAGATTTTATTCCATTTATATTTTAGATTAGTGAACTTAGCTTTCAAATAATGCCGGCGTCTAGTTTCATTGGCTATTATTTTGGCATTGCTGCACATGGCAACTCTCTTTCTAGTTTCACTTGGTTGGGGTCTGAAACTAATTTGTGTTATGGACGACCGAAAGGCCCCCGAGGGAGACGAACGTCCTTACTTGCACGAATCTCAAATCTTTGGTATTGATCGTCTAAGAAGATAGGATAGCTATTACCGTAAAAAACTCTCTGACGGGAAAAAAAGTAATACAAGTTGATTATTAAATTAACTATTAAATATTTATAACCCCTAATTGAATTATAAATATATCTTATGGTATCTACACTTTTATTTTCATGATACTTTAATACCTAAGACACGCCTAACGTAATTGGTCACTTAATTTTGTGTCATACTTTATAATATAGCATCATACATTTTACATATGTGCCCACAATTACGAATTTTAATCCAACAAAATAGAGTACCAACTTACTTTTAGTATACACTATGAGCAGAGACCTAGAGGGGGCTGGAGGGTCGATCATCCCCCTCCTAAAATATTGAAATTCTTGTATGATATAGAAAATTTTTATATATTTCTTATTGAAAATCTATTTCTGCCCTTTAAAATTCTATAGATTCACCCATAACATAAAGTTTTGCGTATGTCCCTCAAATCATGAACACCAAAAGTTTAATGAGTTTTGAGCTTCCCTTTCCCTCAAGGAAAGTGGTAGTATTCCACTTTACTTTGAAATGGGATTCCACATATTTCTTGTACATAGAAAAGGTGAATTTTGAAGTTACCACTCATAGATTCATCGGATATGGAAATCAAACATTACATCATGCATCCAATCTAATCATCATCATCCTTAAGCTTGGGTCCATTTACAGGTCATACATTACAAACAATTTGTACTATCAGATTTTGCTGACTTTTATCCAGTCATTTGAGGACATTTAAGGCTATAATTGCTGTCCCACAACCACCTGAAGCAAAGGTGAGGAGGCCATGTTGCTAAATTCGACCAAAAAAATGCTTTGAGTTGAGATTGAGAGGGAGCTGTAAATGTTGAAGCTGTATTCATGAATTTCAATTAAACATTTAAAAGAGGGCTTTAAAGGGTCATGCTTTCCATAAAAATCACTTTTTTTATATATTGGTGTAATTATATAGAAATATTTATTTATATTTTTTTAATTCTTTGAGTAGATATTTAAACTCATACAAAGGATAAAATGAACGAACATCCATGACGACTAGTGCAATTATTGGATCTCAATTAACCTTATGAGTAAGGTAAAATTTATTTATAGAAACAAAATAAAAAGTAGATGGAAATTTGCATATGCAGAGAAAAGGAAGACGCAAACAAAATGAAAAGGGCATAAAGTATAAAAAATGGCTTTAACATTTAACTGAATAGTTATTTTGATCTTTATTTTTTTAGAACAATTTAATCTTCAATGTTTTATTTTAGGTCAAAATGATTTATCTGCGGATGAAAACTGTCAGTCTACTGACGGTAAATGACTTGAAATGATGGGACAAATCTATATGGTAGTGCACGCTGACATGACATTATTATATACACAAACGTATTGGCTTGAGAAAACGTTACATCAGTCAAAAAAATAATTTTATAAAATATAAAATAATTTTTGTTGTTGACTTAACATTTTGTCAAGTAATTTTAAATTATTTACTGTTAGTTTTCTTAATATTTTTTTATCCGTAAAAAAAATTATTTTGACCCAAAATAAAACGTTGAGAATTGAATTGTTAAAAAAATAAAGACTAAATCAAATATTAGAGTATTTTTTTTGACTGTATGATAAAAAAAACAAATAAAATGGCTGATTAAATGAATGAGAGGGATTGGAACAGCAGAAAACCAAAGCAAAGCAATTGGATTCATAACCAAACTCTTTTTTTTTTGATCAAACATAACCAAACTCTTTTAACATGTTCTCTTCGGTCCTTGTCATTTTGTCACTACTCGGCTCATCCCTCTCAATCTTTTAGCGTGCACAAACAACTAGTACCTTTCAGACAAAAATACCCTTGCATTTTGAGACATTCTACATAAGTTCCGAGAGAGTACAATCTTCGGAAACCCAACTCTCTCTTTCTCAATCAAAAAACAAGTATTTTCTTGTTTTCTCTCTCTTCACTCTCCTTGCTTATATAAACTATTTTTGTCTCAAACCACTTTGGAATGTTCAAACTCTTTCTCTCTCTAAAGTTGCAATATTTACTATTTGAATCCTTCAAAAACACTAAAAGAGAAGATAGCTAAGCCCCTTTTGACTAAAACCCACCAAAGTTTTTGTTTCCTCTTTTTTCCTAGAAGCCTACTTGTTTGTTTGCTGAGAAAATTTTATCCTTAGGGAGATTCTTGTCCAAAGTTTGGGTCTTTCTTGGTGGGTTTTGGTCTTTAAGTTGAAAGATTAAAAGGGGTTCTTGTAGAAAGAAGGAATAGTATGAAGATCAAAGATGATGTTCATCAAGCTGTGAAGGGCTTTCAGTTTTAGACAAGGTGGTTCTTCAATTTTCCCTTTTCTTTTATTTTTCATTTGACTACTTTTTGTTAACTGGGTTTTGATTGTTCTTTTTTCGTTGTTAAAGTTTTTACTGATTTTCTTACAGGATTTTTTGTTTTGTTTTGTTTTGTTAAATATCTTTTACAGTTCATTTCACTTCTATGCTTGACTTGATATACCAAATTTGTCATGTTCTTGAATTCTAGAAAATTTTCTTAAATATTTCTTTCTTTGATGTTGAGATAGGGTTCTGTTGCTTGAATTTCTGGGGCAAAGTTAAAGCTTCATGTTCTAAGAGAAGGCAAAGTTTTTGCTGATTTTCTTACTGGATTTAAGGTATGATCAGCTTCATGGTGTTGAAATCTTTCTTGATGATTTTGACTGTTTTTGTACTGTAATCTATTTTCATTTATGTATGTTGCAGTGAGGCTTTAATATGAACTTTTGGGTAATCTATTTTTGTGTCTTTTGTTTAGTGTATTTTTGCCAGCCTGATGTTACTGGTCTATATTGTGATCGAGCAATCGACTTAAGATGTCGAGATATGTAATAATGCAAAAGAATCATTTGGTTCTAGAGCGGTCTCGGAACTCGGAAGTTTCTTTGAGATTATGTTTCTCATTCTTTCTGCTGAAACATGTTGGTTTTGGAGATTATATTGCACATGGTATTAGGTTTCTCTCATTTGTCTGATTCATGCTGATTTTTCCCCTTTGTTGAACTTGTGAACTTCAGACAAACAATAAACACACCGAACATTATGGTTGCGAAGGGACGTCAGATTGCTACCAACTCTCAGAAAGTGGAGGTGGGGGAGATAGACACTAGTGCACCTTTCCAATCTGTTAAAGATGCCGTCACTCTTTTTGGTGAAGGCGCTTTCTCCGGGGAAAAACCAGCCATCAAAAAGGGTAAAGCTCAATCTGCAGAGGTACTACCGACTCGAGGAAGTTTTCTTCCTTCTTTCACCTGAACTGGTGTGTCAATTCATTGTAGTATATGTGTTTTCGAGACTTGGGTATGATACCTGTGGCATGTTCAAGTTTTTTCCTTTTCACTTGTTTATTACAACGTCTAAGAACTGTACTATTGAGGATCATGAATACAGCATCTACTTTTTATGAAGGCTGAGAAGCCTATGTAGCAACTAGACCTTGTTATGGAGTGTTTTTCTGTCTTCGTTTATTAATATTCTTATAACTATGTGTACAATTGGAGCTTCAGGGATGGATTGCTGGGGAATCGAGGTATATGAGAGATTGCATGACCACTAATATTCAACTGTTATTTGTTTTTGAGTTGCAGAGAGTTCTAGCCAAGGAGACTCAGCTTCATCTCACTCAGAAAGAGTTGAAAAAGTTAAAGGGCCAACTAGAAAACGCCGAGACAACTAAGGCTCAAGCGCTTGTAGAGCTAGAAAGGGCTAAAACCACCCTCGAGGAACTGTCTCATAAACTCAAAACTGTTAACGAGTCAAAAGAATCTGCAGTCAAGGCTACAGAAGCTGCAAAGAATCAGGCAAAGCAGATCGAAGAAGCAAATTCTGGTATTCTTCCCGGACCTGACGGCGCTAGGATCCAGGACTTGGAAACTTCAAGGGAACAATACATGACTGTAATTACCGAGCTCGATGCTGCTAAACAAGAATTGAGGAAGGTTTGTCAGGACTGTGATGCATCCTTAGAAGCGAAAATTGCTGCCTTCAAACAGACAGAAGAAGCTGAACATGCAGCCAAGGTTAACATGGAGAAGGTTGGAGAGCTGTCTAGGGAAATTTCATATGTGCAGGAGTCAATCGGACAAGTGAAGCTTGCATCTCTTGAAGCACAGCAAGAACAAGCCAAAATGTTCGCTGAAAAGGATACTCAGAGGCAATCATATAAAGCTACCCTTGAAGAGTCGACAGAGAAGTTGTTTGCTTTGAAGAATGAATTTGACCCCGAGCTTATGCGAAATCTTGAAGCACAACTGGTTGAAACAGATAATCAGATTGGGGCTTTGCAGAAGCAGATGGAAAATGCAAAGGCTTCGGATATGGAGTATGTGCAAACTGTTACTTCGGAGCTAGACGGCGCTAAAGAATCACTGCAAAAAGTCGCTGATGAAGAGAAGTCATTGAGAAGTTTGGTTGAGTCTCTTAGGATGGAACTAGAGAATGTGAAGAAAGAGCATTCTGAGCTGAAGGAGAAGGAAGCAGAAACAGAATCCATTGCCGGGAATCTGCATATTAAGCTTCGGAAAAGTAAAGCGGAGCTTGAAACTTTCCTTGCAGAGGAATCCAAAACAAGAGGTGCCTGTGGAGAAATGATTTCAACCCTCCAACAGCTAACAGTGGAAACTGAAAATGCACGGCACGGAGCTGAAGAGATGAAAAGGGAAGCTGAGAAGCTAAAGTTGGAGGCTGAAACCTCGAGAATTGCACTTGAGGAAGCAGAGAAACAACTGGCAGTTGCTCTCGAAGAAGCTGAAGCTGCAAAAGATGCCGAGACTAGGGCGCTTGATCAAATAAAGATGCTTTCTGAGAAAACAAATGCTGCACGGGCCTCAACCTCTGAATCTGGAGCCAATATAACTATCTCTAGCGAAGAATTCGAGTCGTTGAGCCGTAAAGTTGAAGAGTCTGATAATTTAGCTGAAATGAAAGTGGCAGCTGCTATAGCTCAGGTAGAAGCTGTGAAGGCTAGTGAAAACGAGGCTCTTAAGAGGTTAGAGGCAACTCAGAAAGAGATTGAAGACATGAAGGTTGCAACTGCAGATGCTTTGAAGAGGGCCGAGATGGCTGAAGCTGCAAAGAGGGCTGTGGAGGGAGAGCTCCGAAGGTGGCGCGAAAGGGAACAGAAGAAAGCAGCCGAAGCCGCATCTCGGATTCTGGCTGAAGCACAAATGTCAACAGAATCATCCCCGCAGCACTACAGAATTCAAAAGCCTCCCAACCCACCAGAGAAAATTGTTCAGGTCAGCAAGTTAGAAAAGGAGAAGTCTTCCGTCTCGAAAAAGGTTCTTTTACCTAATATCAGTGGCATCTTCAATCGAAGAAAGAACCAAATCGAGGGCGGATCTCCCTCTTTGCTACCTGGTGAGAAACCTCTGTAACATTGCATTTGCCTGATCTTTGTACATTTTATCAATGGTTGAGAGAAACCTATATTCTTGTCTGGTGTGAGGAATTTAAATTGGAAATATCCAAGGATTAGTTTGCAAGCAACATTGGAGTAAATGGCATCTGTATTCTGTGTATATGACTACTATTAGTTTCAATGATGATTTAGTCATGGAAATGAATGCTTGTGTTATGCCACCAGCATTTTAGGTGCCTTAAGCTCTTTGGACAGCAATGATGTTGATGAGCCTTTGGCAATAAACAAGTTTATGCTTTAAATGCTTTTGGTCCCTCAAACTGAATGCATCCAGGCAAGGGCAACCTACATTTATTACATATTAAGTTGGTGACCAACTTTAAGAATTCAAGTCTTATCCTAATCTTATTTTAGTGGAACAAGCTAAACATTTTCCTTAAATTAAGCTAATGGTGCCCCAAAATATTAATGAAATGTCCAATATTGTATAAACAAATCACTATCATTCACAAGCTAAACATTTCCCTTAAATTAAGCTAATGGTGCCTGAAACTCATTTGCTTTATTTTGATTGAGCAATGAGAAGCAGATGGATCTAATTCTTTTTTTTAAAAAATAAAAGTATGACTAAAGTGGGGCTTTTTAGTAATTAAAATTGATTGCATGACAAGGATAGCAAAGCAAGGGACTTTGATCCTTTCCTCTTAATACTTGATTTTGACAAATGAAAGCTAGTCCACTTTGAGTCAATGGAAAACTTGTAAATTATCCTAAAATTTCAGAGTTAGCAGAGAAATATGAAGACAAAATCATAAACAAGAAAATTACAAAGAAAACATTAATTTGGGAGAAAAAAAGTGAAATTTCATTCAAGAATATAGAAAATATCAAAAATTTCAAAACAAATCCTTAAAAAGACATCTTTCCCATGCCACTGGAAACTCTGGAGTCTGGAACTTAAATCTCAAAAAAAAAAAAAAAAACCCTTTCATTACTCTCAAAAGCCAACCATCCCTTTCTCCAACAAAAAAGAATCATTTTCTTGAAACAAGACTCTTCCTTTTTTCCCATCCCCTAAAACCTTTCCTTTCCACCTCTCTTTTGTGCCTTGAAATGGTGTCAAGTAGCAGAGAAAGAGAAGACTCATCAACTTTCCCAACAAACCCATCGTCGTCCTCTTCTCCAATCACAGTTTCAGACCACCTTGACAGTTATCTCCAAGACTCATACATCGGAAGTGCTGCCGGGAGTTACTCAAACGAGGGTCTTCTAGCTGCTGAAACATCTAGTCCCAGTAACAGTGATTTAGAGTTTGGTTTCTGGAGGCCTGACTTCAGACAGCAAAGTCCAATCTCCGGCACTGTCCAGTTCTATGAACGTCATGTCTTCCTTTGCTACAAAAGCCCATCAGTTTGGCCTCCGAGGATTGAGGCTGCTGAGTTTGATCGTTTGCCTAGGTTGTTGTCTGCTGCTGTTTTGGCCAGAAAGACTGATATGGTAAAAGAGGTTGGTGTGCTTTTCTTTATTTTCTGTATTTGGATTGGTTTGTCATTCCAGAGATCTCCAGCCCTGGTTAGTTCTTTTATCTTCAAATTTGTTAACTTTATGCATGTTTTGGTGAATTTAAGCGGGTTTCTGTTTTTTCCTTAATAGTGGTCTCAAGATGCAGAAACCTGTGGTTATTTTATGATTTAAATCCCATTTTTAATCATTAATTTGGGTTTTAATCGGTTCTTTTTGGTCTGCCTGTATGAATAGATTGGCTTTAGATTTTGGAGCTTTGGAAGAACACAATTTGCTACCTTTTTATATGCAATTTTTGACATTTTGGTGTCACATTGTTATGTTTTCCTAAGGTCTTATGAAGGGAAATGTGATTTCTTTTGTTGTGTTTATAGTTTAAAATCATGTTTGGGTTCAACTTTAGTAGATTCATATAGGCTTTCAATGGTTTGTTAAGTAGCTGTGTTTAGGAGTGATTTGGAGTATGTAATCTGTCTTCCTTTCTAGTTCCAAATTTACCATTACAGAATATAATGGGTTTTATTACTCTAAAGGATACAATCATGTTTCGGAGTTCGATTGTGTTTGGAAGTGATTTGGCACTCTGCAGTCTGATGTTCTCTCAGCTTCATATTTGTCATTCGATGTAGACTTGGCATTTCTTACTGATGGTTTATGAATCGGAAATATTTGGGTTTGATTTGTTAACACACCATGCTTATCTTAAGTTTGGATGCAATGTTCTTAATCAACATAATCCTATGAATCATGAAGGAACTAGATAAATTGTTTTGTTTCTTTTTTTCTTTCTGTTTGTACAGGATTGGCTTTAGCTGTTTAACATAGATTCCCATCTTTCAATATGTGTTTGTTTTAACTTTCTATGTTTGATGTCCATGATACATCTATAAAAGTGTATCCATACAGGCATGCAATTCCGGTTCTAGGTCATTTAAAGTTACTTTCATTTCATATATAAAGACTGGCCCTGAAATGACAGATATAAACGAAAAATAATCATAATGATGGGTGGTTTGGTTGTTTATCTGGTCTTGTAAGACTTCTATTAGTCCCGAAGTTTGAATGATTATAGTGAGAATTTGTTAACAAGCATCCCCTAAATTTTCGAGTTTTTCCTTTCCAGCTTGCTTACATTATCTATTTCTGCTTGTCTTCTTTTAGACCCGCTTGACAATATGTAAGGGGCATGATGGAACTGAGACATCAAATGGAGATGTATTAATATTTCCAGACATGATTAGATACAGGTCTATTGCAGCTCCATTGAGGTTTCTTTTGATGTTTTCTTTTATTTCCTTTATTTTCAAGCTAACTGATAAGGGTGCAGGAGATTGACCCATTTCGATGTTGACACATTTGTTGAAGAAGTGCTCGTCAAGAACGGTGAGTGGCTGCCTGGAACTCCTGAAAAACTACAAGGGTCATTTGTTTTCGTTTGTTCTCATGGATCCCGAGATCGCCGTTGTGGAGTTTGTGGACCTCCACTGGTTAGCAGATTCAAAGAAGAGATAGTTTTGCATGGTCTTCAAGATAGAGTGTCTGTTAGCCCATGCTCACACATTGGGGGGCATACGTATGCAGGAAATGTTATCATATTTGGATCAAATATCAATGGAGAAGTCACAGGACACTGGTAGGAATAATCTCTTTTCCGGTGGCTGTTTTGTTGAATCTCCCTTAATTTGTTAATTAAGCTTGCCTAGTTCCTTTTTCTTTATTATTTTCTGAGCATTTAAAGAAACTACATATATATTCTCTGCAGGTATGGGTATGTTACTCCTGATGATGTACCTACACTGCTAGAGTGGCATATTGGGAAGGGAGAAATTATAGACACGTTATGGAGGTAACTTCTTCAGCATCAGCATGTTTTATTGCTATTACCGATCCTTCTTTTGGTGTTGGCTTCATGTATAGAATATAATATAAAGAGTATTTTGAATGCAATATGCAAAATCTTTAGTCTTTAAGGTGGGGCAAACATGAAATAGAAGTTGCAGTGGGTAATTCGACTCGAAACAGGATATATGCATGTAAAACGGGGCCTGGAAGGTGCTAAAAAATCTTCACCTTCTATTGCTGTGTAGTGAATAGTAGTAGTACCTTGGCTATATTCTTTTCAAACTAAAAATAGTCTGCTTGTAGACTGAATTTGCATTTAAATGTTTATTTTAGGGGTCAAATGGGCTTATCCGAAGAAGAACAGAAGAAATTTCAAGAGCTAAGACGCCTAGCAAACGGTGAGACTACTATAGAAGGAAGCAGTAAAGAGGAAACACAAAGACAAATGGATGAGATGAACACAATTTCCTGTCGATCTCAAGATGAGTTTGTAAGCTGTTGCCAAGGAAATGACAGTGCTTGTTGCCACAACCCTGCACTACCTCTTAAGTTGAATATTGTGGACACTAACGAGGGGACCATAAAGTTGACACCCGAAAAGAAAAAAGGTGGAAAGAAACTTATTTCGATCATCAATGGCGGAAAAGGTGTCGGTGTTCGCAAGGTTTGTGCCAAGCCAACTTGGTTTGAAAGCTGGGAGCATGAAGATACATGCGCTGCCCTTGCCGTTGTTTGTGCTGCTGCATCAATCGCTGTTGCTTATAGCTGCTATAAACAGCTAAGTTAGAAATGTGAGATGGTATTTTGCATTGTTCATATTAATGATGTTTTGGAGTTCCCTATGTTTCTACAAGAATTTTGTTTGGCATTTGCCGAAAACCAGGTATCCACGTATCCGTGGCCATGTTCCGATTTATCATCTTCCCCCGGTTATAATGAAAAGCCTAGGTTTGCTAGTTCAAGACTTACTCTAAAACCAAGAATTATAAACTGATATGAAGCAGCAAATTTCCCATTAATGCATATACTCCAAATTAGGTTGTCAGCCAAATCTGCATCGAGCTGATGCAAGAAAGCTCTGCTGTAACATTTGATAAATGAAATACAAGGCCTCTCATTCTACAGTAGTTTGTAAGTCTGGTCTCTTTGCAACATATTGGCAATAGTTTTGTAATATAATCTAAAAATCTAACGGCTTACTTTAAGGCCATTTAAGGAGTTACGATCTGCAAGCTTGTGCAACTCGGATTCGATTGTCAGTGCAATTTTAGTATCGTCTGGATCCAGTTCGGGAAATTCTACATGAACTGACCCCTCTCTGACCGGCGAACCTGTCTCTTTAAGTATAGCTTGTTGCTTTACGTAACTGTAAAGCTGTTGATGGTAAGTGTGATCCAATGAGAAACAATTATCTACCATTCCATTGTTGGTTCCATTGTTGCTGCGACATGTGGATCCAGAGCCTTCTTTTCTACAAAAATGTGGGAGGGATGAATAATCCATTATCTGCATAGTTGGAAAGAACATGTCAGAAGTCGGACATAATCCTAACAAAGCTGATCAAGCAGAAAAACAAATCATGCCAAAACAAGCAAAGCTTTATTCAATACGATGTGTGTATATATATACACGCACAAATGATGGTAAGAACGAGCAAAATGCCTTGAGCAACAATCACATGAGAGCTGAAATGATGAACACGTCGCCTCATTCTTTGCATTATCCATATAGATTAATTATCTAACAATAGTTGAATGCAAACTAAATATTACTAGAATCCTCTTTGCATTACCGTTGCATAATATTTAACAATAATGGACGCACAAAGTGGTGATTTTACCATGAGTTCAAAGAGAGTGCATTTGAAAGAACAAGTATTGCTGATATTTGAAAGGGACAACAAGCTTTCAAGAGAGTTTCACAAACATGGATGGAAGGGTATTCTTACTTTCAGCAACTCCTCCTTTCCAGAACCTTGAAGCACCTGAATTTTCCGCTTCGTCCTTTCTTGCAAGAGAGGTTTTACGGCCTGATAACACTTGCAGATAAGCATTAGGCTTTCGTTTTGTAAAAATAGCTAAGAGAAGTGGAATTAAGAAGCATAAAAACCTTCCAACATGCTGAAAATATATATGGTGCATTGACAATATAATATGTCTGTGTCTTCTCAGGGTAATTCAGGTCATCAATTGTTGATATAGTGGTAAGTATCTGCAGTAGCAAATAGCACAGGAGAGTAATCGACATTACAAAGAAGAGTTAGCACGGCAATAAGCAGAAAATTCTTTTTTTTTAATTTACTTTTTGGGATGCTTTCCGGTGAAAGAAGGTTATATGATACTCAAGTGTACCTTTATTTGATTCAATGCTGAAAGCCTCAAGCCAGTCATATCCAAAACCTTCAGACATGTACTGATATGCCGTCCATACTTTTCTGTGGCTGTAGGCTATAACAAAAGCAACATTTTAGAATACATGATAAGTTAGCAAGCAATTATGCGAGTGAAATGCATCACATTGGCAAAGCCATACTTACCAATAGCACACGATCTCGATATTCGTTCATCTGAATGTGCGACTGTACATAGTAATTCACCTATAACACAAAGAATCACAGATTTACGTGCCATAGAAATAACTTCGTACAGTGCAAGCTGAATTGCATGAAACTTATGCTAAAAGATGACTTCCACCCAACCAAAACTACTATTTTGTTTACCTTTCTAACATATTAAGTATCCAAGTCAGCTAGCATTATTAATAAAACACGTCCATGAGAAGGACAAGGGCATAATGAAAGAGGAAAAAGAATGCAGTTATGGTCAATCTCCGGGGAGAATATGGAGAAAACTTCGAAGTATTTCATGCCCTCAATTAATCTCTTGAATTTGTCCATTTAAACATAGAAAACAACTTACTTTGTCCTAATAAATTATACTGAACACAAGGTAATATTTTTTTGCAGAAAAGCATATTGTTACTTAAAAGCTCAAAAATAAGTCTTTGTATGAGTTAGTTTCAAACATCAAGCCAGATTCTAAGGCTGCAATGCCAAATTTAGGAATAGAGTTAGAAATGGTTGTGATCTCCTTACGGATGCCTTATCATATGTGCTAAGCCCAACACCAATAGCAATGACAGGAAGACCCTGTAAATGTTAGAAGGAATGTGTCAATTAGTCACCATGGAACATCTTTTGAATGAAACAAAAGTTTTTCTCCCAAAGAAAGGGACCCTAAATGTGAATATGAACATATATATCTTAATCAAATAAGTAAATACCTCTTTTGAGTAGCCTGACAACCCTACAAGCTGAGAATCTCGCACTGCTCTATATATGTCAATCGGGATAATTGGTTTCTACATGACAAAAAAGTAAAATGAGTGATCTCAAGAATCATCAATTGCCACAACAAACTTTGTTGTTTTACCAACTCCAGCTGAAGCTATCTTTTGCAGCTGAGTCAATTCCACAAGTCAGTATGATCTCTATAAGTGCATACACAAACATATGGTTTTACAATATTATAAGCATACAAGGAGTCACTTAGGGTTTAATAAGAAAACTAACCGCTAATATGTTGTCAATATCATTCTGTATTCTCCATTCTAAGCAATCAATTAACTGGAGCAGGAAACAAACTAGAATTTAATAAACAAAAAAATCGGTATATTGCTGCACAACATTTTGTTATAGCTTAAGTTCAGTGGGTGAATCTCACCATTTTATGGGCTTTCTGAACATTCCAATCTCTTGCTTTGAGAAACCGCGTTAAAGTTTCGGTTGGATACCCATGGTGCATGTTCTACAAACCAAGAAAATCAACATTAAATAAAACTTCAGCAGGTCATTGTATAAACCACATATGTAAAACGCCATATTCATCCGTCCGATCCAAACAAGTGAATAATAATAATCCTAATCATAATAGGTAGGTATATTGTGGTAAACCAAGCAGCACATGCAAGTCATTTAACTATACAAAGACTTGTATAGTTAAAGAATTTAATTCCTTCATACCACCTCAAATGTCACTAAATTAGAGGCAGCGGAAAAGAAAATCGTTTTAAGTATTTTATTTATCTATACATACAGTACACTTGACTGTAGATACTTTATACCAATACTAAAACTTCAACATATCCAGCTTGCATAGTTAATATCTGTAGATACTTTATTTTGGCCACTAATATTTTCATCTCTTCTTAGATATAAATAAATTATTTTGCAGAAACTTTCGTAGGTAACCGGGAAAAACTAATCCACAAATAATTTAAGATGATCTTACATTTCAATTGAACCACCTAACCGATGAATGCTCGGTAAGACGATAGCAACATGTTTCAGGAACTAATCAGCAAGATCATGCTAGCAGGAAGTAATAACTAAGCTTTTTGTAACTATTTTCCAAGTTGCACAACTATGTAACTTTGAACTTTCCCCAGAAACTAGCAAAATACTCAGAAATAGACAAAGTTCAAAACTGAGTCAAATAAACTTCACTAAACCAAAAAGCTTTATAATTGATATAAATCAAGCAATAGATAGATCAAAATCAACACATATGGAATTGCATGTAGCCAAGCAGTTGGATCAAGTCCACAGCAGAAGTTCTAGTAATTAAAAGAAACTTGCCAAATAGTTACTAAAGAAATGAAAATCTAATTTCTAGCTATTCCTCAGCTCCTTATCTCAGCACCCCATTACAAAAAATTAAAAAAAAAAAAACTAACCCGAAATGTCGCCTTCATCTGCTCATCAACTGTTAGTCAAATTTCCCAGGAAAGAAAAATGTTAGCAATTTGCAGATCAAAAGAAAAGAAACCCAAAGACGATATTATAAAAAAGAAACGATTTTTTTCTTTAATCTCACCATTTTCCATCAAAGACAGAAATTGCTTGATAGCTTCTTGATGAGCATTGCTCATTTTGTCTTTCCAGTTCAATTTCCTTTCACACAGATAACAAAGAGAAAATAAAGAACAAAACTTTGATAACGAAAAACTAAAACTTTAACCAAAAACAATAGCTCTCCAGTGCGATTCAGTTCTTGTTGTTGCTCTCTTTATAGCTAAAGTTTGAAAATTTAAGCTAAATATGCAACTACTTTAGAAGAAATTATTAAAGGAAAACATATTTGGCTTTATGAAATGAATGGTTAAAAATAAAAAGAAGGAAAAAATATTTTAAAAATATCATATACCTATACAGTATTTATGCCTTAGATTTTCTTTTTCCTTTTTGGCATGACATATCTCCCGGTAGATGCAATGCAAGAGCTCCGATTCAGTTCAGAGTCAAACTCGTTTTGACTGTACAACTTTTAATTTTTAATTTTTCTTCATCATTTTATAGTTGAATTTTTATGTAAAAAGTTTCTTATTTTCTGATCATCTAATAAATCTTGATGTTTTGGATATTTAAAAGTTAGAGCAGTTTAGGTTTTGATTTTTGTTTTTAAGTAAACTTTATAGAATTAGGCTTTATTTGTGATTTAACCTTTGAATTATATTTTATTTCTGATTTCGGTATTTTTTTTATTATAATCATATGGATTCAACTCATTAACCGAAGAATTTAGATCATATACTGTATAGGTTTATTATGGGATAATCTTTCAATCCAATTTATTTTATTCACAGTGTCAGTATTAGAATCTCTAATCTTGCTTAAAGAATCTAATCAGGGATCATAACCCTAGAAATTTGAAATTCCTATATAATTTAGAAATTTTCTATATAGTTTCTATTGAAAGTCTATGTTTACCCCTAAAATTTTATAAATTTACCTCCAAACATAAATTCATGGGTCTGTAAATTTAATATCTCATCCCACTAAACCAGCTAGTTCACGTCACTTTGGTACATAAATTATAGTTTAGGTATATAGATGAGATAAAAAATCACACAAAAAAATCCCCACCTTTAATTGATCAAACATGAAATTAATACCTAATACATCATATACTTTTGTATTGTTTATTTAATTGATGGAACTTGACCTAGATCTTGGCACACCTAAAGGGGCTTGTTCCTATGCTATTTGTTTCTAGTTCAACCTTGGCATAAATGACTGTCCCTTTACCTCATCAATAGGTGATGAAAGATTTTTCTTTAATTATCATCATTATTAATAAAAAAATCATAATATTTTAATTTATCTTTTTGTGTGTAAATCCCCACTCTTGTAACTATCTTTGATTTGTCTTTATCATATGTAAATCAATAAGAATGGTGATAAAATTTAAGCCATGCAATTAAACCCAAAGTTGATTCTCAATATTGGTAACTATGGAAGAGGTCATAGATATTATTAAGGGGTCAAATAGGCATAAATATACTTTTTTATGAAAGATATATTAATAATTTTATTAAAATTTTATTTTAAATGTTTTTCATAACTTTAGCTATGAAGTTGGAGGTTCGGTTCTCACCCATAAGAACAAAATGCATTTCATGATTAATTGTTTACATTTTAATAAGAGCACTCGTAGTGAAAGAATTGATCATTGTAACTCGCTATTAATATTATTTTTAAAAAATATTTTTTTTAAGATGGATAAACAACTCGAAAATAAAAATATTATATTTCACTATGATATCATTTTACAAATAATATTTATAAATTCCTTATAATTATTTTATTATAATTAGTGTTGTAAATAAAACTTTTCCGACGTTTAACCAAAAATTTCATTTTATTTAGAAAAAATATTTCATGTACATACAGTGGAAAATATGTACCCACAAGTGAGTTTAATTTAGTTTTAAAGGTTAAAGTTCATGTTTTATAGTTTAAAATTTAGAGCTTATAATTAGAATTTAAGTTATAGAGGTATAAATTTAGATTTTAACTTTAAAAGTCAAATTTAAAGTTTTGAGGAGGTCAAACATAATTTTACCACGTTTTTTTAAATGAATTTTACCATGTTCTTATATGATCATAATATACCATGTGTAATAGGGATGGTCACGGATTGGGTCGAGTTTTTGGCTGACTCAAACTTGACCCGAAAATATATACCTTAAATTCAAACCCGACTCGTCATCATTTTTTTAAAATTCGACCGACCCGAAAATTATATACTTAACCTGAACGTGACCCGACCTATTAAAAAATTAAATTTTAGGGGCTTAATTGTAAAAAAATATAAAGAGGGAGCACTATTGTGAATATCTCTAAAATATATATGAAAAAATTACACTATTAATCCCGAGTCGAGTAGAATATTTTTCACCTTAAACCCAATCCGAACAAAAATCATCCTTAATAGAATTATACTCCATCAGTGTATTATATATATATAAAGAATGCTCATCCATCTTCACCTACTGCTTTGAACATGAACATGAACTGATCTGATTCTGTATACCAAACAAAGAGAGATCTGAGACATATGTGCAGATCAGATCACTAAATCATCTGAAAATAAAGAAAAGGAACAAGTCCCCAAGTTTCAATCCTCAACTTAACTATTGAGAATGTTTCCATGTGTTGCTTCCTCACTTAGCTCAATCATCAAACTTTCACATGTATAGTTTTGGCATCATGTGAATGTTATACCAATTAATATATTTATCGAATTATACTTCAAGTATCGGGTGCATTGGTAAGATACATTGTATTCTTAAAGAGAAAACGCGGGTTTAAACCTTGAAGACGATATTGTTGGGAATGACAGCCTCGCACCCCGAACATGGACCATAAGACGGACATGCATATTATTAAAAAATATCTGAATTTTTTTGAATTATATTATATTATATATTTTTGAAATATCTCTTAACCTAGCCTATGTTTTCTAAGTCTTCATGTGACTACAATTCTAATCTATTGGACTTATTAGGGTTCATGTTCTCCACCTTTATAAGTCAGAAATTTTTTAGTATCGGTCAAGATTGAATTGTAAATTTTTTTAGAGGTTAAAGAGAAATTTTATCATTTTATTAACTACAAATTTTATAAATTTAAGGATTAAACGACTAGTTTTATCAAATTAAGAGTTGTTAAAGAATACATTTATCATTTTATAAAGTGAAAACTTTACAAATTTAAGGGTTAAATGAACAATTTCACTAAATCAAGGGGCAAGGCTCGTTTAGGGTATAGTATATTTTTAGAGTATAAGGTGTAGAGTTTAGGATATAAAATTTAGGGTTAATGCTTAGAATTTAATTTTGTAGTATTTTTCTAGTGTTGGGACATAAGTAAGGGCACCGAAAAGGGGCAGAAAAATTTTATCCTACCAAACTCTATAATATATCAAAACCGAGGACATAACCAAAAATTAAGATTAATGGGGCTAAAGTATAATTAATCATAAAAAATAAAATTGATGGTTTAAATAGGTAAAAATATCATTGATCAAAACTACATGTGTCTTCTGCTCTCATTTGCTGATAGAGACGTCGTCGGATGTTATGTTAAAGAAGTAAATTTGTATATTAAAATTTTAGAGGGCGTGAAATTAAATATCAATAAAAAATATAAATAAAATATATAAATTATACGAAAATTTAAAATTGTTAAGAGATACAATTCCACTCAATCACACTTCGGTCAATTTCTGCTTGCTTGCTGACAACATGAGTGGGTCCATAATGTTTTCTTCGTGTCAACATAAGCATCATACATCACTTTTGTTTTCTAATTCTCACCGTCTTTCTTTATATTTTTCACATCAATGGCAATGGCATGCATTAAAAACTTTGATTCTTGAAACGCTCTCAAAAGTATATAAAAAAGGGTCATTCTCTTTTGGTTTAATTAAAAATCTAGGGTTCATGGATTAGGGAATATATATATATATAATTCAGTAAAAATGTATTGTCATTCTCTTTTGGTTTAATTCAGTATATATATATATATATATATATATATATATATATATATATATATATATATATAATTCAGTAAATTTAGTTCAACGCTCTCAAAATTTGATCATTTAACTAAGAGGACCGAAATGTTAGGTTTCGTCCTTATCAAAAACTTTTAAATTTAGTGACAATACATTTAACTCTAAATTTAAATATTTAAATTTTAAAAAAAATATTTTTAATCATTAATGGAACAGTTAAGTTTGATCAAGTTATAAAAATATATTTTTTTTAAATGAGACGTTTAGTAGATGATCTAAAGTTGATATTCGTTTTTGGGGTCGTTAATTAATTAATTAGGGTCATTCAATAAGCACCACCAAAAGGTATTAGAATATATTGAGATTCTAAATTAGTGATTGATTAATTTCTCGATGGATGCTAATAAGTAACGACATTAACATTTTTTTTACAATAACTGCTGAATTGTATTAAAAACTATAGAAATGTGAGTATTTTTATCAAGATTTCATTATCAAAGCTATTTTCGGAGTAGACATCTTCTGTCCCTTAACTATGTCTCTTTATATGTTCCTACTAAAAAACACCTAAAAATTAAATTATAAGTTTTAACCCTAATTTTTATATCTTAAACCCTAAGTCATAAAAAATACACCCTGCCCTAATTCCCTACACCCTACCCGTAAGCTCCAATCTTAAACTTCAAACCTTAAACTCATTATTTTAAAATAAAAACATCAATGAAGGCATAATTAGGAGTAGACGATTTTCATCCCTATTTTTGATAATACTACACGAACTATTATTGGGTAGATTTTGTTTAAAATTTTACAAACAATGTTAAGAAACTATTATATATATTATAATTTTTAAATATCAATTAAAATGTATCATAGTTTTTTTAATTCTATAAATAAGATTAAAAGACTTTAAGATTAATATATATAAAAATCCAAATTATAATTATATAGTGCATAATATGTCATCTCAAGAATAAGATGCAGAAATATATTCTTTTTGAACATATAATTTTGATACAAAACCTATACTATCTAGATTCTTCTTTACTCATAAATTGAAAATTTGAACGTTTATACATATTTGATTGTATGTTTTTTTATATATTATATCGACAATAATATCAATCGAACTAAATTTAATAGATTTAGAAATAATAGTAAATTACATGCAGTGACGGAACTAAGTGGGGGTGGGAAAGGGCAATCACCCCCAATCCCCGAAGATTTTTTTTTCACTTTTATCCCTCTATTTATTTTTAAAAAATTAATTTATTTATAAGTTTACTTCCTTTTAAATATTTATAGTTTGCCTTCAAACTCCAATTCCCGATTCCATCCTTGATTTGCAGTGTGTTTGTTGACTTAGATGGATCATAAATTCATAATGGTGTGCACTACTAGATGCTAAGATAACATTGGTTTTCTATCCCCAACCCAACATGGCCGCCTAATTTTATTCCCCTCAAATCATGTACACCATGTTTTCTTAATTTTAAATTGAATATTAAATACAAATAGGTGTGTAACCCAAGAAAATTACAAATAGGTGCCCGTGACGAACATTTTTTGTTTTGTTTTTAGTTCTTTGATATTATTTTGACAAAGTACTCCATGCTCAAAGCAGGGGTCTTTATTTTTCGGATATCAGATTAGATTTAATCTGAAAAATTCGAATATCTAAATTTTAGATCGACAAAATAACGATTCGTATCTGATTCAGAAAAAAAATCAGATATCTAGATATTTGGATATCATATATTCGAATATCCAAAAATATAATTGTATTAAAATATTCTTTCAAATTTGACGGACATATTTATGAAAATTTTGAAATTTCGAGTATAACAAGCAACAAATTGCTAAATATAACAAGATTCACATCTATAAAAAATTTTGTTTTTTTTAATTTTTGGATATAACAAGCATTAAATTACTAAATATAACAAGATTCATATTCATGAAATTTTAAAATTTAAAATTTTCGGATAATTCAAAACTTAAAATATTGTGATCCTTGTTCGATCTGAAGAATTAAAAACCGAATCGAATATCTAATCCGAAAATAAAAATTCAAATCAAATATCTGAATTTTCGGATAAATCGATGAATAATAAGATCGATCTGATAGAATATTTTTGCACACCGCAACCTCAAAGTTTATTGGCCAAAAAATATATATATGTGTTAAATACAAATCCTTTTATATAGGTTTAATTTTCTTTCCGGTCCCTATACTCTTTGCGTATTTGAAAGTTGAGGCTTTCTATAAAAAATAGAAAGTTTATTCTTTTAATTAAATAGGCTTATATTACAAATAAGTAACTAAAATATATCAACTTTTTCATTTAGGTACTTAAAGTATTTTTTAGTCAAAATAAGTACTTAAAGTATATTTTTGGTCAAAACAAGTACCTTAAGTATATTTTTTTCATTTAAGTTCCTAGATGTTCACATGTGACATTGATTATAAAATAGATTAGATACCTATTTTGACAAAAAATATATATACTTTAAGTACTTATTTTGACAAAAAGAAATACACTTTAATACATCAGGTGCCTAAATAAAAAAAATTGATATATTTTTTATATTTATTTGTGATATAAGCCAATTAAATAATACGGACTTGGTTAAATTAGATTATGTGATATTTATTTAAATTTAAAAGGAAAATACTTTGATACAAAAGTTTACACAATCCTTTTAAGTTTAGGGTTGAGGCCTTTAGTGTATATGGTGTAGAATTTAAGGTTTATGGTTAGAAATTAGGGTTTAAGGTTTATGTTTTAGGATGCCAGTATTCAATATTTAAGTCTTAAATTTTATAACTTAAATATGAAGAATTATGTAATTTTTTCTACACAACTTGTTTATCAAAAACATAACCCTTTTTAAAAAAATTGCTAACGTGACCACTATTACAATCTTAGAAAGCTAAACAAGCAAATAAAAATATTAAATACGAGTTTAAGATTTTCCCATTTTTGATTCTAGGGATATAAATAGAAAAAATATTATATTAAAGAAAATATTTGATTTTAGCGTTTAACGTTTTGGGTTTATGAGTTTAGTGTGTAAGATATAAAATTTAAGGTTTATGGTTAGAATTTAGAGTTTAGGATTTAAGGTGCTAGGGTTTGGAATTTAAATTTTATAGAATAGTTGTGTGAATTTTTTTTCATAAATTCTGTATCAAAATATAACCCTTATATGAATCCATCTCATTGCGTTATCTATAGTGTTGACCAATAAAATCATTCTTTTCAAATTTCTTTTTCCTTTTTATGTTATATTTTTCAAAGATAAATATTCATTTTTTTTACATGTAAACATAAAGTGGCTGCTTGCATGAAAATTAACTTTGAATGGACCGGTGACATGAAAGAAAGAAAAAATCATAAATGATTGATTTTTTTAACAAATGAAAGGGGACTACTCCTGCTGGGAACTAACCCCAAATCTTAGGGGAGAGAAGGAGAGGAGTGCTCCTATTGAGTGTAAAACCCAGAGCATAAGAGAAGAGAGGAAGCATGTGAGAAAAATTTGACCACACGACCATCATAAATGATTGATTTAAAATATTATGATAAATGTTTTAATATTATATCGTATGACATATTTTTATCTTTGTATTCTTTAAAGGGTTGTATTTTGATACACAAGTTGTGTGAAAAAGAATTTACACAATCTTTCATATTTAAGCTATAAAATCTAAATCCCTAACTCTAACACACTAAAACCTAAACCTTAAACCCTAAACTCTAATCATAAACTTTAAATTATACACACTAGACCCTTAAACCATAAATCTTAACATAATTTCCTAAACGCTAAAATTAAAAGACTTGTGTTAATTTTAGTTAACACAAGAGTTTGTATATTAAAGTATTTTCCTTTTTTAAAATGAACAAAGTGCAATAAAAAAACAAAACAAAACATTTTCATAAAGGAAAATATTTTAATACACAAGGTTGTGTAAATTTTACACAAGCCTTTCAATTTAGGGTTTAAGGTTTTAAGTTAGGGTTTCGGGGTTTAGTGTGTATGGTATAGAATTTAAAGTTTATTGTTAGAATTTAGAGTTCAAGGTCTTGAGTTTAAGTTTTAAGCTTTAGGGTGCTAGGTTTGAAATTTAGGTTTTAAATTTTATAGAAGAGTTGTGTAAATTTTTTTTACAGCTTGTGTATCAAAATATAACCCTTACATGAATCCATTTCATTACGTTATCTATAATCTTGACCAATAAAATCGTACATTTTAATTTTTTCTTTTTATGTTATATTTTACAAAGATAAACCTTCATTTTTTTACATGTAAACATAGAGTAGGTGCTTACATGAAAATTAATTTTGAGTGGACTAAAGACATGAAAAGAAAAAAAAATCATAAATAATTGATTGTTTTTTCAATAAAGGAAGGGGGACTGCTCCTGCTGTGAACTAATCCCATGACCTAGGGGAGAGAGAGAGGAGTCTCCTATTGAGTGTAGAACCTATGACATAGGGAAAGAGAGGAAGCATGTGAGAAAGTTTTGGCCACCCAGTCATCATAAATGATTGATTTAAAAAAATCATGATAAATGTTTTGATATTATAGCGTATGTCACCTTTATATCTTTGTATTTTTTAAAATGTTATATTTTGATACACAAGTTGTGTGAAAAAGAGTTTATACAACCCTTCATATCTAAGTTATAAAATCTAAAACCTAAATCCTTAGCTCTAATACCCTAAAACTTAAACCTTAAACCTTGAACTCTAATCATAAACTTTAAATTCTACACTCTACACACTAAACCCCTAAACCATAAATTTTAATCTAATTCCCTAAATCGGCTTGTGTTAACTTTAGTTTATACAAACTTGTATATCAAAGTATTTTTCTTTTTTAAAAAATAAACAAAGTACAATAAAAATAGAAAACATTATCATAAAGAAAAATACTTTGATACACAAAGTTGTGTAAACTTTACACAAGCCTTTCAATTTAGGGTTTAGGGTTTTGGGTTAGGGTATAAGAGTTTAGTGTATAGGGTATAGAATTTAAGGTTTATAGTTAGGATTTAGGGTTTAAGGTTTAGGTTTTAGGGTGCTAAGGTTTGGGATTTAGATTTTAAAATTTATTGAAGGGATGTGTAATTTTTTTACATCTTGTGTATTAAAATATAACCCTTATATGAATCTATCTCATTACGTTATCTATAGTATTGACCAATAAAATCATTCATTTTAATTTTTCCCTCTTTTTATGCTATATTTTTTAAAGATAAATCTTCACAATTTTACATGTAAACATAGAGTGAGTGCTTACATGAAAATTAACTTTGAGTGGACCGGTGACATGAAAGAAAAAAAAAACATTTTCATATTAGTTTTTTAACAAAAAAAAGGTGGACTACTCCTAGTGAGTTTAAATCCCGGGACTAAAAGAAGATAGGAAGCATGTGAGAAAGCTCTGGCCACCCGACCATCATAAATGATTGTTTTAAAATATCATGATAAATGTTTTGATATTATAGCATATGTCACTTTTTTATCTATGTATTTTTTGAAGGGTTATATTTTGATACAAAAGTTGGGATAAAAATCGTCTGTTTTTGGTGCCCCTATATATGCCTCAACACTAAAAAATACTAAGGGGGCGTTTGGTTCACGGAATGTAAGATTACCTCTGGGAATATAATTACCGGAATGTAACATTACCTGACACATTGCTGGGAATGTTATATTACCTTATTTGGTTCATTTGGTAGGAATATAGGATTGTAGTGTTTGGTTGGAGGAATATAAGATTAATTGGAAGCAAAATTTATTAACTTGTCCTTATGATATATTTTTTTAACAAGTTTAATTTTTAATTAGTAAATTAAAAATATTTACATAAAATTTTATAGAATTATTTTCGTTACATTACCTAAAATTTGCAACAAAAAACAAACAAACAAATATTTATAATATAATTAATATTATTAAATTAATTTTTTAAAAATGTTTTATATTTATATACATTTATTATTTTTTAATTTTTTTGAACATCAAAATATTAAACGTTTAATATGCTTAGATTTTTAATTTTTTATTACTTTCGACCATTTATCAAACAAATTAAAGTAAATAATAAAACAAATCTAAAAGTAGTAAAAATGATTAAAATAAATAAATTAACCTACTGATTTTTTAAGATGAAAAATATCTTATAAATCAAATAATAAAATTAATAACATCAAGTCTTAACGCATTCGATTTCAAGCAACATAAAATCTCATCCTATAACCCTAGAAACATCGTAAATACAATATTAATAAAATGTACTATTAAATATTACAACATTATCTAAATATATACAACATCATTTATATATTAAACTAATATTAAATATAAATATTTAATAAATTTGCACCATAAATAATTAGTTACCTAATTAAAAATGCAATAAAGGATCAACATGAACATAATTCATAATCATAAGGGTAATTTTGTCCAAAGGGTGTGTAATACCTAAGAAAATGAAGGGAATAGCATTCCCACTATTTAAGGGGAAAAGAGCCACTCTTGGGAAAAGAATAATACCTCATAGTGGGAATCCTCCTAAACCAAACATGGGAATATAAGTCTGGAAAAGATTATTACCCCTGGTAATCATCTTTTCCGCAAACCAAACACACCCTAAAGAATTAAATTCTAAGCCCTAACATTAAATTCTAAATCTTAAACCCTACATCCTAAAAAATGCACCCTCCCAAAATTCTCTAAACCCTAACCTTAAACCATAGATCTTAAATCCTAAATCCTAAACCTAGTTTTGAGTGTGTGGGCATAAGTAGGGGCACCGAAAAGGAGCAGAGGATTTCCGTCCCAAAGTTGTGTGAATAAGAATTTACACAACCCTTCATATTTAAGTTATAAAATCTAAAACTTAAATCACTAACCCTAACACCCTAAAACTTAAACCTTAAACCCTAAACTCTAATCATAAACTTTAAATTCTACACCCTACACACTAAACCCTTAAACCATAAATCTTAACATAATTCCCTAAACCATAAAATTAAAAGGCTTGCATTAACTTTAGTTTACACAAACTTGTATATTAAAGTATTTTTCTTTTTTTAAAAATGAACAAAGTGCAATAAAAAATAGAACAAAACATTTTCATAAAAGAAAATACTTAGATACACAAGTTTGTGTAAACTTTACACAAGCCTTTTAATTTAGGGTGTAGGGTTTTAGGTTAGGGTTTAGGAGTTTAGTGGGTAGGGTATAAAATTTAAGGTTTATGGTTAGAATTTAGAGTTTATGGTTTAGAGTTTAAGGTTTAGGATTTAGAGTGCTAGAGTTTGGGATTTAAATTATAAATTTTATATAAGGGTTGTGTAAATTTTTTTACACATCTTATGTATCAAAATATAATCCTTTAGTAAATAATTGGTTTAATGATTTAAGTAAATGAGAACAAGATATTGCTTTGCTTGTAATGTAAGTTTGTTCAATCAGTCTTGGTATTCGTAGGACAATTCAGTTTCTTGGTAGAACAAGACTATCAAAGGAGTTCAACACCTTTTCATTTGTTATCCTTCGGGTCTATTTTAATTTTAAGGGTTTAGGGTTTTGAGTTATCTCTTCTTAAAATATCGTTTCCAAGATTTAAACATACCTTACATCTTTAAAAGTACGATACATCTTAGTCTCAAAATGGGCTGGTTAAGGAGCTGTGCTATCAGTAGCATGTCCCCAAAAAACAAAAATGGAGCAGTGTAGAGACCAGAGCTTGCTTTGTGTATGATTATATTTATGAAACTAAGAGTTAGTATTTGTACTTCTATATGAGTATATTCGTGTCGTATTCGTATCATTGCTTTTACAACATGTTCATGTTTGAAATTGTCAATCAAGACTAACCTTTTAAGCAATACTGCAATTCTCATGGAATGAAAGAAAAAAATGCAGAACAAACATGATATTTTTCATTATGCAAATCAAAATTTGAAATATAAGACACCAAGCATATATGATCATTTATCATTCTAGAAATCTTAGTTTGCACATCATCAACATTTGATAAACTCTACATTTCTCTCGGATCGAAAAAGAGAAAAAAGGAAACAAACAGGAAAATGGTTCTGAGAATAATTAAAAGAAATCGAATTCCAAATAGTTTTTCTGATCCTTGGCAGCAGGAACAGCAGGTTTAATACCGGCTGATGATGTGGGGGCTGGAATCCGTTCAAGCTCGGCCGGTCTTGGAATCTCCGGGGGGCTTGCACAACGGATTAAAGCCCAATTTATGCCTTCAAAGAAGGGATGTTGTTTGATCTCGGTTGCGCCTCGCTTGTATGCCAACCTATGCTGTGGCTCTTTGACCAGCAAACCCCTTATCAAATCTCTTGCTGCAAAACTTACTACCGGTGATTCCGGAAATCTCAAGGGTTGCCCTACAACATTGAAGAGAGTTGCTCGGTTCCCGGATCCTTTGAAAGGAGTTTTCCCGAACAATAGCTCATACAAGAAGATCCCAAAAGTCCACCAATCGACAGCACTTCCATGTCCCTCACCTTTGATAATTTCAGGAGCCAAGTACTCATGGGTTCCCACGAACGACATGGAACGAGCATTTGTCGGCTCCGCCATAAGCTCAGGCAATGGACTGACTTGGTTCCCCATTTCATTCTTCGGTTTGCTGTCTTTTTTGGATTTGGATTTCGATGAAAAAAAGCGAGGTGAAAAACATGTTGTAGGGACGACACATGCTGGCTGGATGCAAGCAGGTTGTACACAAAAAAACGGATTCTTTCGCAAGGGGTCAGACTCAAGTGTGGATGACTTGACCAGTGTTGGACTGACAGCGCAACGGAGTGAAAGATCAAAGTCTGAAAGCATTATGTGTCCATCTTCTCGAACAAGAACATTTTCCGGCTTGAGATCACGATAAACAATACCTAGCATGTGGAGGTATTCCAAAGCAAGGAGAACCTCTGCTACATAGAACCTGTATGTTTGAAGGAAAACATAGCAATGACAATCAGAATTTGGTTTCAACCTATTGTACAATCAACTTATAAAGAACTAATCATTTTAAGTAAATCAGAAACGTAAAGTTGTTCTTATATTCAACTCAATCTTTTACTTTGAATCGATTTTTCGAAGAAACAGATCCATGCATAAAAAGGAACATAATGAAGTCTATGTTAGTATGGTCGGCCAACCTATATGGCACATGCTGATTCAATCCTATTTTCATCAGTATATTGGTTCATATGTCTATGATGCGAAATGGCAACACGATAATACTAAAAGTGATGCTAATAACAATAATAATTAAATATTCTTGAAACTCGATCCGTATCTAAAGCAATAGATGTTATATAAGTAGGAGGAATTCCCATACTTCACTGCTAGCTCAGTAAAATGCTTCCCTGGTTGTCTCTGTCTTAGAGTATGCAAATCACCCCCGGGGCAGAACTCCATCACTAAACATGAAAATTTATCGGTCTCGAAATGAGTATACAATGTCGGAAGGAAGGGATGGTCCAGGGATTGTAGTATTTCTCTCTCTGTTTGAGCTCGAAGAAGTTTCTTTCGACTTGCTAAAGATGCTTTGTCCATCACCTTCATTGCAAAATAACACTTTGTTCCACTTAATTCTGAAAGATAGACACTTCCGATATCCCCACAGCCTAATCTCTTCAGTAATCTGAAATGGTTCAAACCCAACATACCGTCTTTTGCTCGGACAGCCTGTATGGCTTCCCACCTTATATCATTTGCCTTATGAGGTTTGTTGACACTACTACTAAAGCTACTACACGTGCTTTCATCACTCACATCGCTGCTCGTGCTACCTCTGCAAATACTGCTCTTACCACTCTCGATACGATCGGGATGATCACCGGCTTTGGCACTTCCACTAGTCTTAGCAAGGCTAGTGGCCCCATCACTGGATTTAGCTGAAGCAGGATTAATTCCATGTTCCAATGCTTTCTTCTCTTGTTCACCGGAACCTTCTGGTAACCCATCATTCTGACTCACTTCAGAACTAACATGATTCGGAACTTCGTTCGGGCCACTCAACAATAGGCTCGAATCTACTTTCTTCGTCAAGGAATCAACAGACTCTACTATCCTTGGAGTAACTGGCTCCAAATTGCTCGTCTTTGTGATCTGTATAGGAGGAGGCCGACTAGAGTTCCCTTTGGCATTTTGGCTACCAAATGGCTTCTTTGGCTTTTCCAGGGAAGGTCTGTCACTGGATATCGAGGCCATCGAAAGAACACGAACTTGTTACACAGATTAGACTATACAAATTCATTAGTTACCCCCAATTATCGACGCCCGGTTACCTCCACAAGCAATCCAACTTACTTTCCCCTTCAACTCCATCATCTACAAACTGATTTTACAACAGAAAATTACCACCTGCAAACAAAGTTTTCACAGTCATGAGATAGTCAGCTATATACATACATATACATATAGTATGCCTAAATGAAAGTCTACAAACCACAACCAGTAGCTTGATTTATTACATCAAAATTTAGATGATCCATGAATAAAACATCAAACCCAAATCATACAACACCCTTTTCAAGATTAAGCAAAGTACCAAACCACTCAAATCCATATGAATTCAAAGATAAACAGAAAACCACATAACAACAGAGAGAATTGCATACAGAACCAGATCATCTCCAAAAAGGCAACAAGGAAAAGAAATTGTAAAAAATTCATTGTGCTAAAAAGGGTAGCAAAATAAAGGGTGCAATAAATCAATAAAATCAGAGCAAAAAATGTAGTAATGAAAAAGTGAAGGAGTTCTTACAGATCTCTCAAAGAAACAAAAGACCACTCTTTGGATCAAAAATCCCAGGAAGGAAATCACAAAACCAGCTACAGCAGAAAGGCCTTAGCTTCAGCAGTGGAGCAAAAATAAGCCAACTTTCTTTCTCTCTTATTAACTCACTAACAACTATTGATAGAGATTAAAAGAAAATTAATTAAAAAGAAGATTGGCTTCCCAGAAAATATGTGGAGAGAATGTAAAGAAAGGAAGACAGAAAGAGAAAGACTTTATGATATACAATGGGAAAAAAAAAGAGCTTTAGAGAGAGAGAGAATGTGGGTCTACCATTAAAGGAGAGATAGAGAGAGAGGGTCAAAGCTAAAGTAATGCCTTTTGGGGTTTTCATTGTTTTAGAGAGTGGGGTGGGGGGTTTGATTCAATTATTTCAAATGCATGTATTTTGTTTGTTCTTAAAAGAACAACAAATCTCTTTAAAAAAAAATTAAAACTTTAAAAGGCTCTCCAACTCCAACCTGTCATCTCTCATCTGCAATCTTATGCTTTTGTTAGTTATTATATATAATTTTTATATTCTTTAATTAAACATTACTCGTTTAAACATGTTTAATTTTATGTTTTTATGCTCATCCACTTGTGTCCTGGTGGCAAAGGTAGATGCTTATCATCCCTTGGGACCCAGGTTTGAACAACAGTAAATTAATGCATGTTGTGTGAGCCGTCTTTGAAAAGACTAAGAAAGTTGAACAGATATTACCCTTGCATCACACCAGCATATTCAAAAAAAATTATGTCTTTATGTTTACGATCCATGTTTAAGGTGCAAGATTACTCCTCTCAACAATTTAAACTTTCGTAACTCTTTAAGAATACAACGTGTCTTACTATGTATCCAATAATGTAAAAAGACTTAAAATCCATGTAAAATTCTTCAAACAAAAGCTTTAATTTTTCACTTATTTTAGTGAAAGATGTCTATTTTTCTTCTTATTTTAGGACCAAAGGCTAGGGGCTAGAGTAGGGTGTCCCTTTGTATGGGAGTACTTTAAAATTGGGTGGTCCATTCCATGAAACAACAACAGCCTTGCGTTTAGCTTTTTATGGGTTGTAGTTTTTGTTGATGATGGTGATGATGACCAAAAGTATGGTCATATCATGGACCTTCACTTAATTACCTTATAATGAATCAGATCAGACGGCTAGGATTCAGATGAGGTGGGCCCTCTCTTTCAACTATTGCAAAAAAAAAAAAAAATCATTGAGTGGACAGTTATCTACTCAAGTTTGGTGGGAGTTCTTGGGACACTTAAAAAAACATATGTATTTCATATTAGTAATTGGTAATTATTCTGTAAACCGTGTTCGAATTAAAAGTTTTTACAAGTATTTTAATTTTATTGTTTAAGAATTAATTTATAGAATAAAATTTTGAGGGTTAAAATTTAAGGGTTATGATTAGAGTTTAGCGTTTATAGATTAAATCCATAAGCCCTAAAACAAATATGATCGTAGAAATTTATAATTTCTTTTACCGGTGTATTGAATATAAATTCATTATTAATATGATTAAAGTCGGTTTAATGAATTAATTGAACATCAATTCAATTAATAAATTTAAAAGATTATAAAATAATAGTGATGAATATACAAATTTTCAACTAATCAAATTATATTTCCAAATAAATATTTTTATTTAATTTATTTTATCAACCACCAACACAATAAGTGTGACATTATTTTGGCATAAATAAATGGTTTAGGTTATTTGTTCCATTTCCTACATTTTCCCAAGATGTTTAATTGGATCTCTTTAGTTTGGTTGGATTTGAAATTTGTAGTCTTTACTGCAAATTAAACTCTTTTATTTTGGGGTTGGTAAAGTTTTTTCAATGTGTTGTTTCTGTATTTTTTTAAGTAATAATAATGAGCATGATGTAGAAAGTACTTTTGTTTGTCCAAATTGTCTTGGACCGACCAATTATACTAGGTCTATATACTTTATTCTCTCTCTTTTACATATACTTCCATTTTCATAGTATAGGTAATTATTTCGTACACAGTCGGCGGAAATAAAAAGTTTTCATAAACGTTTTAGTTTTAAGATTAAATTGAATCTCTTTAGTTTAGGTTTAGTAGTTTAGAATTTATGGTCGGTGGTTAGAATTTAGGCTTTTATGTTAAAACTTAAATTCCTAACAATATTACTCTAAACTTTAAACCATAACATCTAAACCCTAAATTCTAATATCAAACTTTAAATTCTAACCACAATTCCTATATTCTAAACCATAAAATTTTAACCTTAAACCCTAAATTAAGTCGTTTGGATTTTTTTTATCGTCTGTGTATGAAATATAAATCTTTAGATATATTTGTTAACATAGAAGTTTATGTTTTAAGATGTTTTCTGATATTTAAATTAATTAAAGATTAAAAACAGCTATAAAAGTTTGATTGAGTTTATCTTAATAATGTATATACTTGAGAGGAAAAGCCTCTTAAATATTTGATCTGTCGCTAATATTGTTTTTTGATTGATAATTATTTTTTATTTACCGTACTAATTGTATGTTTATAAGACTTAAACAGATACTATGTTCTAATTACTTTTAAATCATAAAAAAAAATTATAAGACTTGAATTTCTTAAATCTTATTAGTTTTTTATTTATTTATGTGTCAGTTAAATATTCATAAAATATATCATCAAGAAATAAAATAAAAATAAAACCCTTTAAATGAAAGAAAATATGAATGTTGTTGGCTGATACACGGCATGAATCATATGAGATTTACATGTGAAAACTTAGTATTAAAATTGTGATGTCTAGATTGCTCATAATTGATGGAAAGAGGACCCTTAATGTTAATGAATTATGGTTGAAATGTGAACAAAACAATTTCTTCTCTCAATTTTCATAAATCGGATTTGCCAAAATACCTAATTAATTAATTATGTTCCACTAACACACAAGAACCAGATTTGTCATTTCATTGTTAACCTATAATTTATGTATCTATTTGATTGTCTTTATCATGTTTTTATCATGTTTTATTCTGATTTTTTATTAATTTATTAAACACCATAAAAGGTATTACGAATACAATGCATCAAAAGAAGAAGAAAAAAAGGAACTAGTCCACTAAAAATTTCATACAAATGTGAAAAAAGTAAATACTTTCATGGAGATTAACATACCATCAAAACTCAGAAACTTTCATGAATCTCCTCGTCTCTAGCCAAACGAGACATTTTACGAGATGAAAAATGAGTGATTAGTGAAATAAACTATAAGACAGATTGCTCCACTACACAGTTCTGATTACATCGGCTAACAAACCATCAAACGGAGGGGATCAATCTTTTTTATGACCACCGACAGAATCAAATTAGAAAACTAACGTCGTGGGAATCTCTATACAAGCATCAAACGACTGCTAAGGTATGTTAAAATCATACCAAACGACATATGAAACGAACCGCAAAAGTAAATAAAAAATATGCCACAAAGGCAGAAGAAACGCGTACCACAAGAGCATATACTTTTGGTACTTATTTTGACAAAAAAAAATTAGATACCTAAATAAAAAAGTTGGTATACTTTAGGTACTTATTTGTAATATAAGCCTTTAATTAATAACAATTAAAGTTTAAGGGTTTATTCAAATAAAGAAAAAATTCAAGGGCTTATTGGAGTGATTATATTGAGACATTAAGATTTTAATTCTATGTAGAAAAGATAAATTGGATAGGAGTCGATTCAAAGTCTACTTCTTTTCCATAGGTGGTCCAATGGACATTGATATTGTCTGGAAATGACAATGAGATTGCCTTTGTATCCTTACATTATTGCATATGTTTCTTTCCTTTTTCTTTTCTTGAATCCAACACCACATAATCATATCATTAAAGTGTATGAGAAAGTAGAGTACTGTTCTTATCCAATTACACAAATTGTTGTAAGAAATGAACCAGTAATCAGACCATCAATTTTCGATTCAATCGGTTGAATCACCGGTGCCGTGACCGGTTACGTCACCGATTTTCAATTCAACTGGCTAGTCCAATCCTAACTACACAGACTGTAAATATATAACATTTGTAACTTGTAGAACACTGAATGAGAATCATAGAAAAGTAAGAGAAATCCAGAAATCAAAGTCCTTTTCACCACTTGTTTGTTTTGACATTTGTTCCTTGATTGTAATTTTTAATATAAAAAAATATCTACTTGCTTCTTTCTTCCTATCCTAAAAGGTTCACTAATCTAATCACTGTGCCAATAACAAATCAATCATTCATCATGTAATTTAACAGTTTTGATGACACTAAAAGCAAAATTGATGAATTAGATACTTCATAAGGTCAAACCATTGATCCTTGTATTACAACTACATATATATGATTCAACAAAAAAAAGGTAAAATGTTCATCACCAATAAAGAAGGGGTCTTATAAATAAAACATCATGAAAGCTCTGTTATCACACGTTCGCACTTGCCTTCTAGAATCTTCACAGCTTCGGTAAATAGAACTTCAGGAGGTAATGCTCCGGTCGATTCAATGGTAACTAGAAACAGGGGAGAACATATTAATCTTAAGAGTTGTCTCTTTAAAATCAATACAAATATATTAATCAATCATAGGTAAATCTAGAAATAATTTGATAACATGCAAAAGATGCAGAGTAGCCCCATTTTACTTACATATGAAATGATTTTTAACACGACGTAGTGCCACTCGTTTCTCCCAATCATCACCTCTTATACATTCCCTGCAAAGAGTGCAAGATCGTGGCCTTGCTACGGTTGCCCTTTTCTTACCTGCTTGGAAGCCAAATTATTCATTAGGAGGTGTATCTAAAACAAAATGTTCTAACTTCACATGCTAAAGCAAATCAAAGCAGAACCAGTCAGCACAATCAATAGCTAGTGACCCAACTATTACAGGCATATAATCCACATTTAGTAAAGGAATCCTCGAAACCCCTTCTATAGAGGAAAAGTTTATTACCATAATTTATGCCATACAGACAACAAATCATAGTGAACAGATGTACCTCACCTTTTCCAATATCTTCTATGTCAAATACATTAACTGGGCATTTGCTTTTGAGTTCTTCGGCAAGTTCATCTTCAACATCCTCCAATAATATAACCTAAATACATACATATATATATACACACACACAAACATAAATAAATAAATGTAACGATATAGAGTCAAAATGAAGGTTTAGAAAAGAAGGAAATCCACGGGTACTGTCTATCCGTACCTCCGGAAGCATCCGATACCATGCAGTGGCCACGGGGGACCACTTTGCATGTGTTTTTCCAATGCCTTTAACAGCATGTGCTTCCAATTCAATTTCCTAGCAGTAAATGTTGGAACTTTTAGTACACTAGAAAACTTCATGAGAATTAGATTAACTTTCTAACAATTTCAAAACAGACCCAGACTAATGACTTAATGAGAACAATGCGTAAAACCTTCTTACTCTACAAGCACCACATTACACTCGCAAAGAAATTTTATCTAAGCCCAAGGCGCATGATCTGTCAGCTAGACACGTTTTATGAGCAATTATTGAAACAAACAAAAGCATGTGAAACGTACCTGCCCAGGACCAAGTTTAGCAAGAATAATATCTAGATACTTGGGGGCTATAGGGTTCTTGACAAATTCGGGAATGCTCTCTTGGCTGGAACTGAAGTACGTGTAAGTTTCAGGTTTTGATGATGAATCTGAACTTGCAGTTGATTCCTTAACCAGTTCACTCCCATTAGGCAACCACTTCAATTCATCCGATTTAACTGCATCAAGCATCATCAGAAACAACACAAAGCTAAAAAGCGAAGACTGATTAATTTCATTTTAGTAGAAAGGCTTCATGTTTCACACATAAAGCACCAAAAGCATACCTGTAATACGTGGAGAACCCCTTTCACATTTAACATGGAGTTTGAAAACAATGGTGTTCTTTTCATTTGGTTGGTCATTTTCTACAATGAAAAAGTGACAAAAAAAAAAAGAATTACAAAGTGCCCCAAGGCAAACTCCATAAATTCCCTTCCTTTTCTACTCTAGAAGATACACTATCAATATACATATGAATCAAACCTGACATATAATCAAAGAGCCTTGGGTCAACACTGATTGGAACAAGGCCCAACCTATGGGCAAGAACTTCATCTTGGACTACAGATGTGTTATTTGCAAAAAGAACTTTTTCAATGGCCATTGTCGGAACCTGCAAGCATAATCAGTTCCATTAGTACAAGCCAAGCCGAGACGACATACAGCAAGCTAGCTAACACAGCATACTTTAGCACTGAAAAGAGGTAGATTAAAAAGTCACAGACCTCAGCTAAAAGGATCCTCCGGAATGAATTGGCAATAGCTGCATCGATACCGATCATATCAAACTCAATGTCATCTTCATTGAGCCGAATCACTTCAACTTTAAAATTGTTGCAGAAATTATCAAGTTGTACACTATTATCAACTCCAATAGATGAATAGGCACCAGAATATTGAATACTCTCTGTCTGCAAACAACAGCAGCCCCCATGACATAAGACACTTAGTTTTAACACACAAAGGAAACCCACAAATTTCAGAACCTTAAGAAAAGAACAAGGCATCCAACTTCACTAAACTCAATGGAGATGGTCCCAAACAAGTAAAAGCTCCAACTTTTTTTTGGTTCCCCAGTCAAAAAATCCAAATAAATAACTTTTTTTTCTAAACCCTTCATGTATGAATAACTGGTGTTTATAAACTAAAGCTATGAACTTTATAGGAAAAGATATAATGGGTGTTTTAAAGAAAGAGTAACAGGAGAAAGGGTAAGAGAGAAATACATGAATTGGGGCATCCTTGTTGCAGAAAACACGAGTTCGTTGCTGTTCAAGGTGCGGTGGCAATTGACCCATCGGCACATCTGGCAAATCCCATACTGAGAATTTCTTTTCTTCTCTTCCCTCTCCCTGCTCTGCCATTGTTGCTTAGATTTTGCTGTTTGGTTTTTAGGGTTTTAAATGAGAACTGAAAAGAAAGGGTTTTTAGGGTTTTAAATGAGAACTGAAAAGAAAGGGTTTTTAGTTAGTTATCTATAAACAAGGTATAGAGCAGAAAACGTTTATTAGGGTTTTAGCCTTTTAGGTATTCCTCGTCAGCCCTCTCTCCCTTTATAATTCACTTATTTATTTAAAAAATAATTATAAATTCCATATCCTATTTTATAAAAATGAGATCATTCTATTTATATTATTCGGATTTTAGGACATTTCTAATTAAATGGAAGGAGATATTTTATATAAAATGTTGTCAAAATTTATTCAACAAATGATTTAAATTTTAGTGATTTGTATTATTGTATAATACTTTTAATTTAGTTTATTTACAAAATATAAAAAAAAGAATGGAAAGATGAAAACATCATTAAAATGATATGTATTATTATGTCTTTAAATAAGAATAATATGTAACTTTTAATTAAATTAGTGTTTAATAAATCCATAATATTAAACTCAGTTTGATTTTTAAATATAATACTAAATTTATTTGAATTTGTTGCTTGTACCTTACAAAAAAATTAATTGGATAACACCTTTTAACTTTATTTAAAAAACTATTGGATTTCTCGATTAAATTACAATTACAATGATTGAATTCAAATATATTAAAATAAAATAAAAATCTCATTTTTGCGAAGTGAAAGAACACAATTACAATTACATAAATTTAATCATTTTATAATTTAACTCCAAAATAAAAACATTTGGTGAAGTAAAGATTTAAAAAAGAAAATTATTTTATATACAATAAAATGGGTAATTATTCCACACATGCAGTGAAAATAAAAAAGTTTCTACAAGAACTTTAATTTTAATGTTTAGAAGTTCTATTTAAGATTTGAGTGTAGTTAGAATTTAGTATTTCTAAATTAAAACCTAAATCCCTAATCATATTACCTTAAAATTTAAACCCTAACATCTAAACCACTAATTATATCCATACACCATAAATTTCAAACCCCTACACTTATACTCCTAAACCTTAAACAATATCTATAAACCTTAAAATTAAAGTCGCTTATAAAATCAGACTTTTCCAATAATTATTTTTAAAAAGAAAAAAAGAAAAACTCCACAATCGAATTGAATACATGGTAGAGGATGAAAATGAATTAAAATTTTCTAATCTAATGAAATAAGCTACAAAGGAAAAAGTGCTTATACATCTTAATTAGCACATTTTTAGTCATTTTTATTTCCATCACACCAAACAAAGCAATAAGGTACTAATAATAATACATAATTAAAATTGAGTGGAAAGTTTTTTCCACTAGCAGAATTAAATAGTGACAAATGTCCCAATCTCTTTTATAATTCTTAAATTCACAACAACAAAAACTTATTCTACCATTGACTGGATTTTTTTCCACTAATAATATACCAAATAATTAGAGAACCTATAGAAGCAATTTAGATTAGGGGGCAAATTAAAAGGAAAACAAAACTTCAGTTAAATAGTTAACAAAGATAAATGCAATCATCCAGTTATCATATCACTGTATGCAAAGTACAAATTTTCAAAAGAAACATCATTTTCCAGTCTTCTTATCTTCCCTTCCTTGCTTCTTGTTTTCCCTCATTGCCTTTCTCTTCTCTTCCCTGCAAGAATTTTGGACCATAAAGAAATCATTCAACAAGGTTTCTCATCATTCAACAAACCAACTTTTAACAAAGGATTGAATTGTGTCGTGACGAGCAATCTACCTCACTTTCGATATTTCATCTTTAGAAGGAAATTTTCTTTTCCTCTTTTTAGATGTTGCTGGTGATTCTACCTTTCCATTTTCGCTTCTTTCCTTGCTTTTCAATGTCGGTGGTGATCCAACCTTTCCATTTGCAGGTATGCCATTCTTCTTTAAGCTATTAATTTTCCCTTTCATGCTTTGTTTCTTCAATGGTTGCTCAAGCTCTTTCTCGTTGTCCTCATCACTATGGATCTCCTCTGGCCTCTGAGTTTGCTCTACTGTTTCTGAACTATCGAAACCTACAGGATTCTTCTTTGCATTGCTCATTTTCTTCAACTACAGAGTCGAAGAAAGAAATAAATAAACTGTACGCAAAAATGTGTTGGGACAGAGATCACCTAGGGTGAATGAGATGAAGTTTGTTAAAATATACCTTCGCCACAAAAAATCCATCCATATTGTGAACATGAGGATAAAATCGCCTTGTGTTTTCCAAGGATGGATGAAACCGATGCTCCCTAAACCGAGTATATCTGATTAAAGGAAACAACATTAGATGAAGAATCAGTCAGGTCAACGAGAAAGTCGACTTTTTTATAGCATATTGTCACGGGCCGCCATGTATGTATATAATCATTACCCTGGACACCCAAAGTCGAGTCCACACGGTACTACTTTAACATCTCTCCTCTTGAGTGCATAGTCAATAACCGCTTCATTCTATACAGATACAGGTAAAAATCAGAAAGAAGAGTGGATAAAATTTGAGTGATAGGAAAACCAGAAGAGAATTCCTTAAACAAACCTCTGGAACCATCATAGAGCATGTTGAGTAAACAATGTATCCACCAGATTTGGAATTTGCATCGACCATATCAATAGCAGCAAGTATCAATTGCTACAAACAAAAAGATTAGAGATTGCATGGATTAATCTCTTAGCATATGCAAGATATAGGTAAAGGATCAACTCGGCCCTTTTGTGCTGATTCTGAACTTAGGAGCAATATTGTAGTTCCAAAATACAACTAAAAAAGGCGAAAAGCTTGTAGAAAAAACATACCTTCTGCAAATGTGCACATTTTTGTATGTCGTCTAAACTTTTAGAGGTTTTAACAGATGGATCTTTAGTTATAACCTGTACCATAAAGTAGATATCATTCAGTTGAGTAGAAAACAGCAAGCACCAACCAAATGAGGAATAAGGTTATAACAGATGCTTACTCCTGTACCACTACAAGGGGCATCCAACAATACTCTATCAACCGAATTCTGACCCAAAACCTTGGGGAGCTGAACATTAAGACAAAGACAAAGGATTAGAAAATGTCTTCTCATTCATGCAATAAGTTTTTGACCTACAAGTAATCTGGGACACCACAAAAGAAGCACTTAAATAAAAGGAAAGAAAAATGGATTCAACATGTTATGCTTTTGAAGCTCTTCAACTCGAAACATCACATTCAGCGAATCATCAAACTTAGTATTGTATGCTTATGGGGCAACAGAAAGATGCTAACCTCCCTCCCATCGTAGTTACAAACTACTGTGTTTGTCACCCCCATGCGATGCAAATTTGCGGTAAGTGACCTCAGCCTTGCTTCCTTCATTTCATTTGCAAAAATTAATCCTGCCAACAATACCAACAGAATGTTAGAAAAGGAAATTGGAAATAGAAATTGGAAATAACTGTATAAGACATATTGAACAAAGAGCACAACACAACTATAAAAAGATAATTATTTTTGCTTAATCCACCACAGTTCCATACTAAATTTTCAACATGGACAAGCTAATTACTAAAGTACACTAAAACAAAATAGAAAATCACCCCAAGTCAAAAACAAAATTCAACAATTTGAATGAAACATAGATTAACATACCACTATTTTTCATGAGAGCAGCAACATATGTTGTTTTACCACCAGGTGCAGCTCTGCAACAGGCACAATTATAAAAAAAAAGGGTGAAAAATCGATTTTATTATTTATGGGATATTTATATCTGGATTGTGGAAGACAGAATAGAAGCAATTTTTCCTTATCTAAATAAATGTGGAGCACAACAGGTATCATGGCTAACAAAAGAAGCAACAAATAAGTAGTTAGAGGAATGTTCAGGATTTTACAGTAGTCCAAGTATACACTATATAGTATATAGTGTGTAAATGAATCCATCTGACTAAATCTTGATGAGGTTGAGATCATATGATCTACATAACTGTAAACAGTAATGAAGCACCCAAATACAATTAACATCAAATAGGTTCTGCACTCAACCACAAACTTGAGCCCAAGTATCTATATGTTTCTGCTTAAACAAATTGATTAGCCTCGAAATGCATTAAAATGTCAAAAGAAAATGTCTGCAAATCTTATAAACAAGTCAACTTTAATGAAAGGGGAGAGAGAGGAGAAGAAAAAGAAGCAGAAGCATGTCTCTTCTAGCACAAATCTGCAGTATAGATATTACAAAACATTTTAAACCCCCCAACATCTATTTTTCTAGAATATGGTTCACTTGGAAGATTTTCTTCAAAAAGGATATCAACACATAAAAAGGAATAATAGTGTACAGAATGGAGTAACTCACGCCATATCAACTACCCGTTCCTTTTCCTGAGGAGCAAGAGCCATAACTGGCAAAAAGGAGCTTGCACCTTGTATCTGTTGGTGAAAATAGAAAGATTACTGAAAGTGCCATAACATTTTATTTTGTACAAAATAATTACAGCAAAGGGATGAAAAAAGTATAATGAAAGAACACATACATAGTAAAACCCAGCCAAATACTCTGGAGTGGCACCAATGGGCACATGTGAATTGTACACCACCAATCCGACCTAAAATTTGAAAATCGGCATTCCTTATGTAATCCATTAGAAAATAGAATATTGAAAAATGAAAATGTAAACAAGGTAGTTATTACTTTTGACCACTTGCTTAATTGGTCAAGTTCTACTCCTCTTTTGGAGAGAGTATCAGCCAGATCCCTCCTGCGAGTCTGCATATAGAAGGAGATTATGGCTATAATTGACTAGAGAATGAACAAGTCAAAAATGAAGAAGCAACATAGAAATGAATATTCACCCTTAATGTGTTTGTTCTAATACACGTAGGTCGAGGCTTTTCAAAAGCTTCAATAAGCTCCATGAGTTCAACAACTGGAAACATCTGAAAAAGAGATGGGATGTATTAATACAATAATTGATTACCAATCTTTGATCCCACAAGAAAACTTCCCCCTCCCTCTCTTCCTTCAAAAATGGGAAAAGGAAGAAACATGTAGAGGGAAAGGACAACAGTATTGCAGACGAAAAATAAAACAAGATGATTATTACATCCACCAAAACCCCTATGAGGAATTCATTGTAGCCATAGTATGAACCCAAATCCATTTTAAGTTGGTCAATATACTCCTTCCTTGTGGCTCCCTCTTGCCTCAAATCCTTAAAATTTGAAAGCACTCGAACAACTACAGTAAACGAACAAAAGATTAGCAAATAGATGATAAATGCTAACCATGAAACAGAGAATTAGTGCAAAAACCACTGACTATCTTTTATTCTCATCTGAAGATTTGCAAGATCAGGTGGACGTTGTTGCTCTGCTTCGAGTTCCTGAATGGTAACATGAACGGAGGGAAATATAAGTACCTTCACAGAATTAAACAGATAATAACAGCAAATAAAATCAAATTCAAAAGAACACCTCTTTTGTTGGCAATCTGAACTCATCAGACTCCTCTTTAATGTTCATCTGCATTTCTGCTTGTGCATCTTCTTCTTCCCTCGCCCTTTCTTCATCAATAGCCCTTGACTTCTCCTCAATATCAGATTCATCTGAATCAGAACCCGAACCTGATGTAGAACCTGAATCTCTTTCTGCAACAATATGACAGAACATCAACCACTACTACCAATCAGATAGGATGGAAATGAGGTGAAATTAATGAAGCATGCTAATACTTCAGCAATACTAATACATAAACTCATCAAGGGCCATTACTATCAGTATTTCACATGCAAACCAATGTTGTGTAGCTACAAGAAACTATAAGCTAAAGCTCAAAACTTTATTTACTATAAGACATTGAATTTAATCTAAGCAGCGTAAACAAAGAATTTACAATGAATGGAAAAAGGATACCTTCATCATCATCACCTCCTTGTAGGAAATCATCAGCCAAGGGAGCATCGTCGTCGTCGTCGTCTGAAATATCAGAAGCATCACCAAAATCAGACACTTCTTCATCCCCATCCAATAAGTCATCTGCTGCTTCTAATTGTTCTTCTTCACTCTGGTCATCAGAAACATCGTCAAAGGCCTCATCTTTTTTGGTGGGTCCTTTTTTTCCAGCGAAAAGATGGCTTCTTTGCTTCTTTTTTGGAGGTGGGTTCTTCGATTTCGCTCCTTTGTTCTTAGTAGCTGCCATTGGAAGCTGGAAAAAGCGCACAAACGCGGAGGAGCTTAAGCTCTTTTACTAAATAGCAATAGGCAATACTGAAGTTTTGCTTGAAAATTAGGGTTTTTGCAGATTAGAAGCCTCTCTAGGGTTTAATGATAATACTGAAAAGTGAAATGTGAACAAACATACCTTTTCTGGGCTGAATTTGGGTCAGCGAAATTTTAAGGTTTGGGTTTCGGTTATGGGTTTGGGTTTTAAAAAGGACAAACTATACCCATAAGTTTTAAAAGTTAGAAAAAACTACATATTTAGTATTCTAGCTATGCCCGTATTACTGTTTTGGTACTCTAACTATTATTTTTTGTAAAATAATATCTAATGTTATATTTTTATTCTGTTTTGGTACTCAACCGTTAAAAACTAACAAAGATAATGACGTCCCTTGATATAATCACAGAAAAACAAAAAAAGAGATATACATAAGAGTGTGAGTCCATATGACATTCAGACTAAGATTTCATTGTCGGATATCGGATCGAATTTAATTTTTTCGGATATCCAGTTTTTTTGATTGATAATATAGTGATTCGTATTTGATCTGAAAAAAATCGGATATCTGAAAATATGATTTGATTTAACTATTTTTTCGAATTTGAAGGTCGTATTTATGAAAATTTCGGAATTTCGAATATAAAAAACAATAAATTGCTAAATATAACAAAATTCACATATATGAAAAAATTGATTTTTAAAATTTTCGTATATAACAAGCATCAAATTGTTAAATATAACAAGATTAATATTCATAAATTTTTGAATTTTCGGATTTCAGATTTTCGGATAATCCAATACTTGAAATATTGTGATCCGTATCTGATACGAAAAATCTACAATCGGATCAAATATCCAATTCATAAATAAAAATCAGATCGAATATCCGAATTTTCAAATCAGATCAAATATTTTTGAACACCCCTGATTCAGACACAATTTCAAAAACTATCCAAGATTATAGCTATCTTCATACCCTTCAAATAAGGAATGGATGATCATTGTGATGGATTTTGTTCTTCAAATAAAATTATAATATTGCAACATGTAACGTAAGAGTGGAAAGAATGAAGAATATTAGCTTAAAATAGCAAGTAAATGTGTATATATATTTGCTTAAAATAGGTAGTGAATGTGTATGTGTATGTACATGTATTGAGGTATTGATTTTGGATCCTGCAAGAGAAAGATGGCGGCGATGGAGATCGAAGATGAAGTGGATGACAATCCCATTGAGCAAGTTAGGCTTACGGTTCCGATCACCGATGACCCGACAGAACCGACCTTGACAATCCTCACAAGGGTTCTCGACATACTATGTTGTTGTCTGAAGGGTGCCCTGCTGTTTGAAAACTCCTTTACCTTGCTACAAAAGAACAGCAATGCCACTGCTCAATAGGTTAGAGTTAAGAACATGCACCCCAGAGTTTGATATTAAGATTATTGTTGTTTGATATTAAATAGATAATATTGTTCGAGATTTTTTAATCGGCCGAATGGCAAATGATGTTCATCCGCTTCCACCTTGTGTTGGTTCTTATTACAAGGTGAAAGCTGCATGTAATTGGTAAATGAGAGGGTTATTTTCCTTATGAAAACTCCATGATTGAGTAAAGTGGCTAATTAAACAAATCAAATCTTGAATAAGACAAACATTTACATGAGGGAAAGAACAAAAAAGAAGAAGAATCTAAACTTGTTTTCAGTCAGTGTTTCCATGTTTATACAATCCTACATTGTATCAAGAGAAAACAACAATGGTTGTTTCTACAATTTTTTACACAGCAGTAGTAATATTTGTTACTGCTGAGCCTTCCATGGCATTTTCACCGGTTTTGGACTTTGGTAGAGGAGTTTGCATTGGCAGCTGCTTACTTGGACTTTGATTTGATTCTTTCAAGTTAAGTGTTGTATAAGCTGACATCCCTCCCAAAGCAGCAACAGCTCCACACAGGCTAACAAATCCCGGGTCCGAATCGAAAAGTAGATATCCTCCCACAACTATCACACATGTTTTGAATTGCCCCAACACCACATGAGAGGTTGCAGATGTTGCTCTGCAATGTAGAAAACATTAACCGAATCCGGCAATAACACGAACAAAACCAATGTTGTCTGAGAAAAGTTGTGAAATATACTCACCCTAGAGCCAGAGCACCAGACCATTGCAAGAGAAAACCGAGTAGAGCCGATATGAGAACCGCTGTCGAGTTGTTTACATCCCATTTGAATAACCACACTCCTGGTGGATCCAACCATGGCATCAAGGCTAGTAAAAAGAGTACTGTGATTGGGGTTGTCTTCCACATCAGCCTGCATTAGGGAACTTGTTTTTCTCAATAAAGCCCTATACGAATCTATTTAATCTCAGTCGTAATGACCGGAGAAAAAGATGGCTTACGCAAGGGCTGTCCAGTTGGCTTGTTGTTGTAAATTAGACCAGAGGATTTTGTTTATAGCACTTGGGATTATCCATGCCACGGCAATACATGAACCGAAAGCATTGAACTCTAAATCTGTTATGGTAGCTACCGCTACACCTGCCGAGACAACTGCTAGAGCCAAAACCTGCAACACATTGGATTTCATGATTACTACTTGAGAAAACCAGATAAAAGGAAAGAATTTGAAGGGAGTGTTTTCCAAGAGCCAGCCTAAACCTTTTTGAACGAAATGGTTTTCCCGAATAGAACGAACTCCGCGAGAACAATGGTCGGAGTGACCGCGATTTTAGCCATTTGGTAGAAACCAACACTGCAACATGAGCTAAATTGTGAGGAAACTCGAGCAACAACGTTTCTTATTTCGCAAGGCAAAAGCAGACCTGTTAAACTTTAGGCTGGTATTGGCAAGGCCAGAGGCAAAGGCCATTATAGCTCCCAAAGAGAGGAGGGAAGAGAAGGGAGTGGTTTTCGAGGGAGGCGAAACCGGAAGCAACGACATTGTCTTGCAAAATGCTAGTAAGAACCATGCCATGCAGTAATGTATCAAAGTTAGGAAAATCGGGAAATTGAATCCGATTCTCCCCATCACCTGCAATGGAACATAATGACTCAATTACAAGACACTAATCGAACATTGTTGTCCTAAACCATCCACACTAAACAAGATTAAAGGGACTAACTAATTTGTTTGTCAGTATAATCCCAACAGAAACAAAGAAATTGAAGGACATAGCCACCACAGGTCCGCAAAACCGTTGCTGTTGCCGCTTGGCTCCTTCCGAAGTTCGAAGCTCATTGTAGAGGGAACTCCTCAGCTCTTCCAATGCTCTACCTGGAAAAACAAAAACAAAAACAAAAAAAGGAACTTTTGAGAGCTGAACTAATCCCAACAATAATCTCATGACCAAGTCATTAGCAGATGTAATAAATATGTAATTGTGGACTCAAAAGTGCTAATGAAGGCCAGACAAGGCAAATTACTAGTTCCAGAAACAGATAAACTACCTTTAAGACCATTAATGGGAAGCAAAACATTCATTGTTTTCTTGAACCACAAAAGTTAAATCTTCACGACCACCAGAAATTCCTTATTTCAAAACACTGAAAAGTGAAAACAACAATCAACACTAGGGTTGTGCATAACCCAACTCCATTTTCAACGACAGAAATATCAGACAAACATTGACATTTGATATTGAAACAAGAACAATTTTACAGGCAGAGGAAATCATAAAGAAAACATGTGTATGAACAATGAAAGACATGGATATGACAATGGAGGTTTTTTTTGTAAGGATTTCAGACAAACCTGCTTCGCCTGCATCACTGTCCTTCCTTTTGACAATCTTTATCAAACCAACCCATTTCAACGCAGAGATTGAATCACTCATTATCACAATGAAACCATCAAAACATATATATAAGCCACAATATGGGAAAAATGGAAACTTTGAGAAGAAGATGGAATTTTTGAAAATGGGTGTTGAAGATTTGAACTATACAGAGAAAATGGTTTTAGATTTACATGAAACAAGTGTCCTATTGAAGTTGGTTACTGAAAAGATTGAAATTTGAATTTATGAAGGATCAGATATTGGATTGGTGTGAGCACGCATGCATAGAAACCCTGTAAATAACTGTCAAGGGAAACGGATGGAGCAATGAAACATGACGCCACATGTTGAATTTCTTACATGCAAAAGGCCACAATGGTGGTGGACAACTGACCAGACAATATAGGGATGTTTTTGTTTTAGAATGTACATGTTTTTTTTTGTTGGTTTTTGATGGTCTAATATGAATGGTTTTAATTTGTTTTAACGTGCGAGCGTTAAGTACTCTGATTAAAGGAGGCAACTCTGTTGGTTTTTATGCCACATTGGTGATGTTTAATAACCAAGATCAAAATTAAAGGAGCGGCTATAGAGACAGGGATGATGTTTATATAGTTAAAACATTTTCATGTTTATGGATATAAAGAAGGCTTATATATTATATTATTACCTAAAGTATATTAATTTTTTCATTTTGGTACCTAAAGTATTTTTTGGTCAAAATAAGTATTTAAAATATATGTTTTGATTAAATTAAGTACCTAAAGTATACTTTTTGGTCAAAATAGGTACCTAAAGTATTTTTTGGTTAGAGTAAGTACCTAAAGTATATTTTTTCATTAAAATGGGCACATAATGTATTTTTTAATTAGGGTAATTATTCTATACAAGAGCGCTTGTGAAAACTTTTTTACAAAAGCGCCTTAGTTTTAGGGGTTAGGGGTTATGTTTAGGGTTTAAAGTTTAGGGGTTATGCTCGAACCAAAGAGAGGGAGCGACGACACTAAGAAAAAAAAACCCTAATAATACGTACAATTCTGTCCATCGTTAAAATTTATTTTTAGGTAAACTATACTGGTAGTCACTGAACTTTTAGGGTGCTTTCAATAAGGCCACCGAACTTTTAAAACTTTCATTACAGTCACCCAATTTTTAATTCGCTTTCAATAAGGTCACTGCTGTCAACCACAATTAAAAAAGCTGACGTGGCATGTTAAATTTAAGGTTAAAATACACTATTAGTCACTGAACTTTTAAGAGGCTTTCAATATGGTCACCGAACTTTTAAAACTTTCATTACTATCACTCAACTTTTAATTCGCTTTCATTACCGTTAAAAAACTGATGTGGCACGTTAAATTTAAAAATAAACGTTTTCCCACCATATTTTTTATCATCTCTTATTTTTCTTCGATCCAAACATGTCTCTTTCTTCCATATGAATTAAATTGTAATTTTTTGGTGAAGGTCATTACTTCTCTAGTAACACATCAAGGAAAATATTAATGTATCTAGACATGCATGCGACATGTGTGAGAACAAGAAAAATATTGGGAGACATCCGATGATGGAATGATAAAGAAATAACTAAAATTTTGCTCATAAAAATCCTTTTTATGCTTCAGGCCCGACATTTACTGAGTCATGCACTATATAATGAGGAGTTCAAAGGAAAATATTAATGTATCTAAAAGATAGACATGTTTGGTTGGAAGAAAATAAGACATGGAGATAAAATAGGGTAGGAAAAAGTTTATTTTTAAACTTAACATGTCACATCAACTTTTTTAACGGTAATGAAAGTGAATTAAAAGTTGAGTGATAGTAATGAAAGTTTTAAAAGTTCGGTGACCATATTGAAAGCCTCTTAAAAGTTCAGTGACTAATAGTGTATTTTAACCTTAAATTTAACATGCCACGTCAGTTTTTTAATGGTGGTTGACGGCAGTGACCTTATTGAAAGCGAATTAAAAGTTGAGTGACTGTAATAAAAGTTTTAAAAGTTCGGTGACCTTATTAAAAGCGCCCTAAAAATTCGGTGACTACCAATGTAGTTTACCCTTTATTTTTATATGAACGAAACTGATACAAATAATTAATTATTGAATTTATTTCAATAAATATCACGAGAAACCAAAAATTTCTTACCACGTGACTTTATAAATTTTTGACTAAAAAATTGACAAGAAAATGTGAGAAAATCATACAAATTTAAGTCAAAAATGAGTTTGCATCCCGAATCTCGGGATATATTTAAGACAAGAAAAAAATATTACTTCATAGTACAAATCAAAGTCGAATAAAAATTATCATATTTTAGATTAAAATCATAGTGTTAAAAAAAATCAAACACGTCTAGAGGTGGTAAACGAGTCATTCAGTTCTGTTCATTTCAGTTTGGGTTATTTTAGGTCTGATTACATTCAGTTTAAATTTGTTTAGAGTCAGTTCAGATCACTCTGGTTTAAGTTCGGGTCTATAGGAACTTCATGTTGGGTATCGGGTCGATTCGACTGAGTTTCGGATCGATTGTCTTTTTGGTTCGGTTTATATTGGGTTAGTTATTTTCTGGCCGATTGTCTTTCGGTTCGGTTTCAGTCATATTTTTAGGTCGAGTTAAGTTTTTACACCTCATATATGGCTTTATATAACTTGTATATTTACCTTTTGGGTGAGTTGTGCAACAGTTCACTTCCCATCTTTCTTTCTTTATTCTAATATCTTTTCTTTATTTTGGGTTGCCATCGATTCGAGTTGTTTTTTATTCAGTTGAAAATCAATTTGGGTACATTCGGTGCGGTTAAAATTGGTTCGAGTCATTTTTTTGGTTCAACTAAAATTTGATTCGGTTTATTTCGAGTTTCAAATCAAATTTGGGTCAGCATGTTTAGATAGATTTTGAACCTCGAGTCGAGTTAAGTAAATATGATATAAGGGCTTCTATGATGGTTCACGCCTTGCTTGAATGTTGTTGAAGGCAACCCCTTTGATTGTCAGATCTAGGAAAGAAGCAAGCAACCTGCAAAGTGAAGTAGGCTTTGAAATGGGATGGCTTGGATGGTGATGTTTGTGATGCGGAAGAATGAAGGAAATGGGCAGATTTGGTTAAGTGTTTGGGTGGATGATAATGGTAGATGTAGGTGATGGAAAAAGTGAAGGATGAAGATAGTATCTTAAAGAATTGAAGTATGAAATAAAGCTATATTAAAGCTTAGCCTGGACCTTATGTGGTTACTTTAAGGGGTGATAGAAAAAGACTGGCCTTTAGGCATATTAAACCAAAAGAACCAAAAGTATTAGAGTGAAAAACAGAGGGGTTGACGCCACAAGTACTTGATAAGTCGATAAAGTTTAATTAAGAACTAAAAAAGAGAAAATTCTCACAAAGAAAATACATTGATATGAATGAGATGATTACAAAAGTGAAATACATGTTCTATTTATAGGGAATGTAGTGGTTTGGCCGAAAGGCCATGGGCCTATTCGGTTTGGCGTTAAAAATCCCTCCAAGACTGCTCGTGTCTCTCTCCAAGCCCATGGTGATGTTTTGGCAGATTTAGAGTCTTCCTCCTTTGCATTTTGGCGCACAAAGCTTCCCTCCATTGCTGGTTGCCGTCCATTCTCCTTTCCCTCCAAAACGGCTAAGGACATGTTTCTTTGGAGGGGACATGGCCTTTGGGTGTTGAGTTGGCATGTGTAGGTGGAGCTAAAGTGAGCTGGGCTAGCTAGCTCAATATTAGTTTCGTTTTGAGCTTCCATGAGCTGACTTCAGCTAGGTGAGCTAGGCCTTAGAGTTTGTGAGCTCCTTTACAAGGTTCCTCTTTGTTTTTCGAGCTGTCATAGGCTATCATTGAGTCATTAAGCTAATTCGAGCTGTTGTGAATGTCCTTGAGCTGTTCCAAACTGCCATGAGTGTCTTTGAGTTGATTCGAACTGCATTTGAAGTGTTTGAGCTATGTCGAGCTAATGACATCATCCCTATTACCTAAAGAACAATAAAACAATGTGTAAGCTGAAATGAGCTTAAAATATGATGCAAATATGATGCATGAATAAATATAAAGATACAATACAAAAAGAAACTAAAATAACTTATAATAAAGATGTGGATAATATAATGCATTATGATGATTAAGTAATATGCATAATATAAGGACTAATGTGTATTAATATGCTCTTAAGTATAACATACATAATATAAAGTATAATAAGCTCATTATAAGGTATATGATGTAACATAATAAGGCCAAATATACTATATATAAAGTAAATGATATAAATTGTTAAAATATGTGCAAGGAATGTAAAAGCTCCACTTTCTTTTCATCCCAAAAATAAGAGATGACAAGATGATGATGAACATTTGCCAAGGCTGAATTGTATCGAAATCGATTCGAATCTCGATGTTCGATTCTCGAGTTAAATTTGTCGATTCTATACTCGTCGTCTGAACTATCCATACTAAAAATGTGGGAGAAGGACCGGAAAAGGATAATCTTATACATTTCACAGTTCCAACCATTGATGGCTCCACCATCTCCCCTAATTGCTCTATACTAATCTCAAGAGCTTGCAGCTTGATTCCTTCAATATTAAAATAGTTCACGTTTTTTTCTTCAACAATATGCTCAATTTTCTAATAAAATTACATACTTGGATCTTTCCTTACAAGTATGAATGCAATTATTTATATAAATCCGTGTTGAATATTGACCCAGAAATTTCCCATTGGAAAAAAAGATCAATAATATTTATTTATAACCATTAAACATTTATTTTTATTTTTATATTTAGAGTTGGTAATTGTCTGATTGTACTTATTTTACACAAATATGCAACTTTCGAAATAAGAAATTTAACCCTTTTTATCTTCTAACAATGACAAAAATCATTTGTCTTTTTTAATATTTTTATATGTTTCAACATTAAAAAATAAATCTTAGACTTTAATTTCAAAATTTAAACCCTAAACGTTACAGATGGAAATCTTCGACCCTTTTTCGGTGTTCCTACATATGCCCTCACGCTCAAAATTAATTTCAGGGTTTAGGGTTTTAGGTTAGGGGTTGTGGTTAGGATTTAGGGAAATTAAGGTAGGGTGTATTTTTTAGGGTATAGAGTGTAGGGTTTAGGATTTAGAATTTAGGGTTAAGGCTTAGATTTTAATTTTGTAGTATTTTTTAGTGTTGGGGCATATGTAGGGGCACCGAAAAGGGGCAGACGAATTTTATCCTAAACGTTACACCTTAAAAAATACATCATGCACCCAATACTCTAAACCATAACCTTAAGCATTAACCTTAAACTCTAATCATAAACCTTAAACCTAATTTTTTGATGACGAGGTATAAATAAAAACACCGAAAAAAGAAACGATTTATACTCTTCTAACAACACACTCAATACCTTAAACTCTAACTTTAAGCCTTAGCCTTACGCTTTAATCCTAAACTTTAAATCTATTTTTTAATAATGAGGTATAAATAAAATGATAATTATTTGATACACTGACCGTATAAATTTTTAATTTTTATAATCGTCTTAATTTTAGGGTTTAGGGACTCAGTTTAAGGTGTAGGGTCCTAAGGTTTAGATTTAGTAGTTTAAAATTTAGTGATTTTGAATAAAATTTTGGATTGCGAGTTTATAGGTTAAGTCTCAAACCCTTAGGGGGCGTTTGGTTCACGGAATGTAAGATTACCTCTGGGAATAGGATTACAGGAATGTAACATTACCTGACACATTACTGGGAATGTTACATTACCTTGTTTGGTTCATTTGGCAGGAATATATGATTGTAGTGTTTGGTTGGAGGAATATAAGATTAATTGGAAGCAAGATTTACTAACTTGTCCTTATGATATATTTTCTTTTTAACAAGTTTAATTTTTAATCATTAAATTAAAAATATTTACACAAAATTTTATAGAACTATTTTCGTTACATTACCTAAAATTTGTTAAAAACACAAATATTTATAATATAATTAATCTTATTAAATTTTTTTTAAAAAATATTTTATATTTATATACATTTATCCCTTTTTAATTTTTTTTGAACATCAAAATATTAAACGTATAATATGCTTAGATTTTTAATTTTTTATTACTTTCGACAATTTATCAAACAAATTAAAGTAAATAATAAAACAAATCTAAAAGTAGTAAAAATGATAAAAATAATTTAACCTACTGATTTTTTAAGATAAAAAATATTTTATAAATTAAATAATAAAATTAATAACATCAAGTCTTAACGCATTCAGTCTCAAGTAACATACAATCTCATTCTATAACCTCATCGTAAATACAATATTAATAAAATGTACTATTAAATATTACAACATTATCTAAATATATACAACACCATTTATATATTAAACTAATATTAAATATAAATATTTAATAAATTTACACCATAAATAATTAGTTACATAATTAAAAATGCAATAAAGGATCAACATGAACATAATTCACAATCATAAGGGTAATATTGTCCAAAGGGGAAGGAATTGTATAATACCTAAGAAAATGAGGGGAATAACATTCCCACCATTTAGGGGGAGAAGAACAACTCTTGGGAAAAGAATAATACCTCCTAGTGGGAATCCTCCCAAACCAAACATGGGAATGTAAGTCTGGAAAAGATTATTACCCCTGGTAATCATCTTTTCCGCGAACCAAACACACCCATAATGTATTATCTTAAAACCTAAACCTAAATCTCTAAACCTTAAATCATAACTACACTTTAAATTCTAACCATTACCCCTAAATTCTAAACCCTACACTTAAACCCTTAAACTAAAGCCCTAAACCCTAAAAGCAAGACACTTATTAAAATTAAAAACTTTCACCGCATGTATATTATAAATCCTAAATAAAAACACAAAAAACATACACTATAAAAAAATAAAAGTAAAACTTAAAGTCAGAATGGAGTATGGACAGGGCACATGCAAAATAATTACAAATACAGGACATGAAAGTCGCTTATAAATCCTATGGGAGAAATTTGTGGAGTATTTTTTTTTTTGAACAGATGTGAATTGCAATTTTGGTTTATATATATATATATATATGGATAAATATTCTATACATAGGTTGTGAAAACAGAAACAACCGCTTTAGTTTTAGGGTATAAGGAGTTAATTTAGGGTATAAAGTCTAGGGGTTTAGATGTAAGGGTTAGAATTTAAAGATAATTGTTTCAATTTAAAGTTTAGGATTATAATTTAGGATTTATAGGTTAAAACCTAAATCATAAACCTCTACGTCTAAAATTGAAACAACTATCCCTAAATTCTAAACTTCTAAGCCTAAACCCCTAAACCCTATACAGTATACTAACTCCATATACTCTAAAACTAAGGCGCTTGTGGAAGCTTTCAGTTTCTAATGCCAGTGTATAGTATATTAATCCTCTATATATGTATATATCCCCCAGAAAGCCCTTCAAATCCTCCATGGAACTTCAATACACCGCAGTCCAAAAGTCACTGACATCATAAAAGGCTGCCAGCCAATATCTATCTATCTGTTTCTCCAGTGTATGTTCATGATTGGTTCATATTCTCTCTCTATTTTTCTAAAAAGAACTTTCTTTTTATATTTCTATCTCTTCTGCAAAAAGACTTGATCTTTCAGGGGAAAAAACTGTTCCTGCAAATGGAGTTGGTTCCCTATTCAAGTGAACCAGAACCGAAACCAAGCTCCACAACACTTCCGTGGCAAGACATGTTCCGATCTGCATCGATAAGGAAGCCTTCCCCTGCACCAGGCACCAACGACGCGCCTCCAAACAAACCCCACGCGCCACCCCATGGGCAAAACCCCACCGACCCAGATCACAGGAACAGCCTCTCCGGTGACTCCCAGGTACGGTTGGCTCTTTACATAGCCATGGCTCATGCCGGCCTGGCCTTCACCATATTCATCTTGTATGCGATTTGCAAGCTCTTGCAAGAGTATCTCAGACCAATCCAGTGGGCAATCCTGTGTTCGATCCCCTTGAGAGGCATACAAGAAACCCTTGTCGGATTTTGGAGTGAACCCTTGAGACTTGGCTTAACTGAAACTGTTCTTGCTGTCCCTGTTGCTGTCTTTAAAGCTTTTATAGGTACAATCGTTGATATTAAGGATGTTTGTCTGAGAATGTTTCTTAAAAGACCAAAATCTAATCTTTCCAGGCGTACCAGAAGTGGATTTCCGATGATTGTTAGGTGGTTAGTTGCTTTTGCTGTGTTTGTAATTGCCTATGAGAGAATCGGCGGTGTCGGTTCGTTGGGGATAATTGTGTTTGGTTTTTTGATTAGTACTAAGAACATAGATTACACAATGTCTGCTGTTTCATCATTTAGGAGTAGCAGTTTCAGGAGAAGTGCAATCAGTGCTTATTTCACCGGTGGGATATTGAAAAGGTTGAATACTATTGTTGCCATCGGACTTATAATCGGTATGATCCTCGGGTTTATTGCCGGACCGACGTTTTTCTCGTATAAGATCGGAGTCGAGGGGAAAGACGCCGTGATTTCGGTGAAAGCTCATGTGGAAGAGAGTAACTATGCTGAGAGGATGGGTGTTAAGAAATGGATGGAAGAGAATGATGTCCCTGGAATGGTGGATAAGTACACTACACAGTTCTATGAAACAGTTTCCGAGCAGATGGATAGTTTGGCAATGCAGTACAATTTGACGGAATTCGTCACCGGGATTAAGCATTTTGTCATAACTTCGACTGCTAGTTCATCGACGCAGTCGACGGCCTTGATGACCCCGTCTCCTTATACGGAGAAGCTTTTGAGTTTGAAGAAGAGGGTTAGAGACCGTGAATGGGGACTAATTTACACCGAAGTCGATGTGATCTTCAGGGAACTGATTATTACTCGGGAGGATTTGGTGGAGAAGGCTAAAGGGTTTGCAGTTAAAGGGGCGGATGTTTCACAACAGGTGTTAGCGAGCAGTGCGTCGGTTTTAGGCGGAGGTGCGAAAATCGTGTTCACCATAGGCAATTCTATCATATATGGTGCTGCTGAGGTCTTCAACTTTGTATCTCAGTTGATGGTGTTCTTTTGGGTTCTATATTACCTTATCACATCAGAATCCGGTGGAGTAACAGAGCAAGTAATGTCTATGATTCCTATATCAAAATCGGCCAGAATCAGATGTGTCGAAGTTCTCGATGATGCTATCTCCGGCGTGCTTTTGGCCACAGCTGAGATTGCATTTTTTCAAGGATGTCTTACATGGCTTCTATTTAGACTATGCAAAATCCATTTCGTGTACATGTCGACAGTGCTCGCTTTCATCAGCCCCCTGTTGCCAATCTTTCCGCCCTGGTTCGCAACGATTCCCGCAGCAATAGAGCTACTGCTGGAAAGTAGATACGTACTAGCGGTCACATTCTCCATCATTCACATTTTGCTTATGGATTATGGTGCCACTGAGATTCAAGAGAGTATACCTGGCTACAGCGCGTATCTTACGGGGCTTAGCATCATCGGTGGAATGACATTGTTCCCTTCTGCAGTCGAGGTAACTTCTTAACAATTCATTGTCTGAAAATAGCCTCTAATGCATATATTGTCTGAACTTTGAAATGGGTGTCTCCTTCCGTCGACAGGGAGCGATCATGGGACCATTGATCACGACGGTTGTGATAGCTTTGAAAGATCTCTACGCCGAATTTGTTCTCGAAGAACCAAAGAAAAAGGACTAGAGGATGAAGAAGAAGTGAAGAACACCATCTATTTCAACAGGTTTGCTTCCATTGTAGAAACAATTTAATGTACATTAGTACCACTGGTTTCCGACAGTTTCAAAGAACAACTCTTTGCCAGTTCAATAGTGTTTTTTTTCCCAATCTGCATGCTGTATTTACACCATTTTTTATTTATCCATTGTAATAATCATTATTAGTTAGATTGGCACTAGGAAATTGGTAATCTTTTTTCCCGAGAAACAAACGGAAATTTTTATGTACTCTTTCCTTATCCTTGTGTTTGGCAGTTTGCTTAGAAAGAAAAGAAGAGAAAAAACAGTACATTGTTTGTTGTCTGTATTTAAACATGTAAGAACTGGTAAAGCCAGTGTTTGGATTGAGAAAGAATATGTGTAGTTGTTCGATTCGATTCTTTATAACATGCATGTACAATTATAGAAACATCAAAAAAGGAGAAAGATACATAATGTTTTCCGGAAAACAAAACCAGAGATGCAAATACAATCGAAACCGAGAGCTTGCATTGCTCGATCTTTGGAGCCAGTTGCCTCGAAGGAGCTCGACTGCTTTGGCTGTTAGCTGTTCTTCTTGCTCTGGTTTTTCCTGAACAAATGTAAGGCATATATATATATATATATATATTTGTTATTGATAAAAGACACAATCATGTAAGCATCAAATGCAGCAAGACATAAACAGCAGTACAGTCTAATGTAGCAGCGAGACAACATATCGGATCCGGTCGTGTTTTACCCGACGGAGTTTCTACTTTGCTTTCTCTTTCTTTATTCGTGTTCGAGCGAGACACACCTTACAAACATAACTGTTTAAATCCAGATCATCCAGGAGAAACAACATTTCCTCATTTACTTAGACCATGGATTCAGGTGTAAGTTCTTTTATATGATGAATAGTGTGGCCCGTTTCAAATAATAGTTGTGTGAAAAAAATTGAAAGTCCAATTTGATTTCTGTATTTTTAGTTCATCAACTTCCAAACATTTCCTAGCCTCAACTGTAAGCCCAAAATGTTTTTTTATATAACCTAATCCCCTTAATTGTAAATTATAGTAGTTTTATTTAATCGTGTGCTTCATATTTTTAGTCAGATTAAGTATTTAAATCAGAACTTAAGAAATAGTTATAGTAAAAAAATATTATTTTAATTAAAATATTCGGCTCTCAACAGTTTTGTATTCATGGTGTGCGTGAGTTTATGAGAACATTATATTATGAATCTTCTTACCCTATCAGTCATGGTTCTAACCAATAAAAATATCATATTTCATTTTTTTTTATATTAATTTTTTATCAAGTGAATCTACACACGTTTTTTTCACACATCAAAATACAAAAAACAATTTCTTTAGGAAGTTACCATTTGAATGTGTTGATGGCATGAAAGAAATAATGAAATGAGTATTTTATATTGGTTGTGACCATAACTGGTTGGTAAGGAGTGTCCATGATATAATTTTTCGAGTTTATGAATTAAAAAGAACATATATAAAAATAAGATCACACTAGGACAACTAAAATTTTACAATCACCATTAATATATATATATATATATATATATATGAACCCAACAAGTGATCATAGTGAAAATGCAGATGATGTTTATTCTTGGAGACCTGAGTTCAATCGTTCTGTTTACACATCTAGAAGGGAGAATAATCTGGACTAGTCCACCAAAATTTTATACAAAAACTCTCAAAATCCAGAAGCCTTCTTGAATATCCTTGTCTCAATGCAAATAAGACGCTTTACGGGGTGAAAATGAGTGATGAGCGAGTCAAACTATCAAACAGATTGTTCCGCTACTCATGTTTAATTACATTAGCAAATAACGATCAACCAAGTGAGGATCTATCTTTCTATGACCACCAACATAATTATAATTAGAAATTAGCATCGCGAAAATCTTTGTAAGAACACCAAACAACTGCTAAGGGCATGCCACAAGGACAGAGGGAACACGTGCGACAAGGACAAAAGGAATACATGCAAAAAAAAAACAAAATTTTTTATTAAAATTATTATAAAAAATAAAAAATAAAAAATCGGTGATCGACAACCAATGCTAAAATTAGTTATTGATCACCAGCCAAAAAATCAAAGGAATCAATACTAAAATTCTTTCTACTCATGTTTTTCTATTATTTATTTTCTATCAGGGTTGATTTGACGAAGCCATGACTGATTAAGATGGCGATTATTTGTAATCATGTTGATCTTCCCTGCTATGGACCTTCGGTTTGAATTTGGATATGCGGTTTGCGCTTGTGATGAGTTTCTCAGGTGCTCAGCTCTAATTTGCGTTTTTTCGGTGGTCTATCAATAGCTCCATTCCCTTTTGTGGTTCGTTTTGCCGATGCAGTCAGGTTTCGTATCTATTTTCGATCGAGTATTTGAATGGGTTTATAACCTTTCATGTATGGTTCATATATGATCTAATGTGGCTAGTTTTAGGAGGAAGTCTAAATTATGTATTTAGTTTACAATGATAGTTTGTAAACCCTTATTGTAATTTTGAGTATTATCTCATTAATAAAACTAGTGACTTGTTTTCAAAAAAAAAAGTAGAGAGAAAAAATTAAGGTAAAAAAACACAAAATATGAGTTTGTTTATGAGAATAAGATTGCAAAATATTATTACGAGTTATTTTATTTGGTTCACATAGCTAGAATGATTGCGGAATATAGATTAAGTATTTGTTCGACCAAAAAAAAAATTAGACGTCTAACTAAAAAAATATAATTTAAAGCTTTTCATTTTACATTTTTACTTTACATAAAATGGTTTTTACTTTTTAACTAGTGACGATATATTAATTTTTTAATAGATTAATTTTAAAATGAAATTAAACTAACATCACACATGTCAACCATTAAAAATCACTCCCTTAATTTTTTTTCTTATCAATTTTTCACTAAGTGAATCTTTACCTATATTCTTTTACATCAGATTATAAAAACATTTATTTTTATAAAATTACCATTTGAATGGGTTGATGACGTGAAAAAATATAATAATAGATAATTTATATTAGTTGAGATCATAACTAATGCGGTAAAAAGAATCTATAATATAATTTCTCGAGTTTATAGCTTAAAAAATATATATAAATTAAGATAGCAAAAAAAAGTTTAAATTATATTTACAATCACCGTTTTCTATGGTAAAAAAATTAAAAAATAATATAAAAAATAAAAAATAAAATATTCATAAACTAAAATTTTAAAAATAATGAATTTATAGATGTTGTTTCCCTGAAAATTGTCACATAATGCTACCGGGTAGCATTACATATGTTTTCTAGTCGTGTCACATTATTTTCAGGGAAACAACACAATATGAGCCCAAAATGATTATAGAATATAGTTTAAGTATTTTGTACGATCAACAAAACTTAGACGTCTAACTCAAAAAATTATAATTTATATTTATGTAAAAAAATGTATAATTTTTAGATTTTTTAGAATTTTACTTTATATAAAATGGTTTTTAACTAGTGACTGTATATATGTGTATATCAATTTTTAACAGATTAATTTTAAAATGAAATTAAACTAGCATCACAGTACATGTCAACCATTAAATTTTTTTATTGAATTTAATAGAATTAAATGTAACACCCCCTAACTCTTTTATCGAAGTTTTAAATTTCCATTTATTGCTATTCAAAATAATAATAAAAACAATAAATCTCCATTTATTGTCTATCACTAATGCTTAAAAAGTCATTATACGGTGATCATGATCATCGTGAACAATATTATTTCATAAAAATACTAAAATTTGGTGCAAAATTGTCAATTTTTATTAAACTTTTATGTCTTGTCAAATTTTAGAGGTCATGCATGGCATGGAAATGCTGACACTTAGCCATAAATAAAATTAAAATAAAATAGAGAAAAGAATAGGCATCCCAATCAGATTATGCCATTCTTTAGAAAATAAATAAAATATGAGTTAAGGGTTTCATCCCCAAGCTACAGCTTTCATTCTAAATTCATACTCAAACTTTTCAACATTCCAATTTCATCCCTAAACTACAACATACATTCCAAATTGCCCCCAAACTTTTGAACATTTTAATTTTATCTCAAATTATCAACATATGCTAATCATGTCCTATGTTAATAAAACCATTATAAAAATTGTTAACTTTTGTGTAAATTATGTAATGATATGTCGTGCCATAAATTATAATTTGAGGATAAAACTAGAATGTTTAAAAGTTTAGGGATCAAATTAGAATGATGGTCGTAGTTTGTGGTTGAAATCAAAACATTCAAAACTATAGGGACTAAGTTATAATGAGAGCCATAATTTGAAGATAGAACTAAATCATTTGAAAGTTTAAAGACTAATTTAAAATGAAAGTAAAAATTTGGGTACACGTGATACAATTAACTCAGTATTTTATGTGTCAATACACCCCTTTTGCTAAATATGGCTCCACCATTGAATAATAACAAACATTCTAATTGGAACAATTAACAATGCTAACTATATGGGTTAACAAGTTTCAAAAAAAAATTATATGGATTAACAAATGATCTTATAAAAGTAACAAAACCATATAATATCAATTAAATTATAATGATTAAATCTCAAATTTTAACTAAATAGAATGACAAAAACCATAATTTAACCTATACAGTGGCGGATGTATATGGTTCTTTGGGTGGGCCTGTGCCCACCCTGAATTTTTCAAACCTTACACATTTGGCTTTAATTTTCATAATTTTTATGAATTAGTCCTTAAATTTTATGACTTGTGCCCACCCTGAAATTTTGAGATTTTTATGATTTGTACCAATCTTAAAAAATGTTTTGATTTGTGCCCACCCTCAAAAAAGTTTCTGGATCCGCCACTGAACCTATAGCATTAGTGAGTCAATCATCTTAAGTTAATAAAAAAAAAAACATATCAATGGGATGTTTGAACCAAAATATATTCATACGAATATAAACCCAAAATCCATACATGCCAAATCATTAAGAACAAAGACTAGATTTGCGGAAGCATACCTGAATCCATTAACGGAGATTTTTTCAGAGAGGGTTTGATCTTCCAAGATGATAGGTTACCTCTTGCCACACAACTCTGTGACGGGGAAGGAGAGATATGCAAGTTAACCTAGATCTCGGGGGCCACTACCCTTTATTAACTGAATTAGAATCAGTTTATTAATATTTACAACTCTGCCCCTCATTGAGTTATAAATATAACTTACGGTATCTACACTTTTAATTCCATGACAATTTAATACCTATAACACGTGTAACATAATTAGTCACTTAATTTTCGTGTTAAACTTTATAATAACAACATATATTATACATATGTGTCCATTATTATTGGATAACCCAACATGGGAGACATTTACCTACTCAGATTTGGTCCGTTGGAAGGTGCAATGCAACAAGTTTAACTTCCGGTTCCAAACTTCCAATTTTAAATTAATATGGATTTGGAGAAAAATAAAAAGTAGGCAAAAATAATTAATAATATTAAACACTCTTATGAATAAAAGTGGTCTAAGTCGTTCGTCTCTTTCGGCCATGGCCTCATCAGTGGCCCCCCTTCCATGAATTTATGTTTCAATCACATTATTATTATTATTATTATTATTATTATTATTATTATTTAATTATTCTATGCAATACGTTTATAAAAGTTTTGTTTATACAAGTGTCTTAGTTTTAAGATTTAGCGACCCCGTTTAGGAATTCAAGTGTAGTAGTTTTGAATTTATGAATTGTTGATAAAATTTTGAGTTTATGATTAAAATTTTGAGTTTATAGGTTAAAACTTAAATCCCTAATCATACCACCCTAAATCTAAACACTAACCCTAAATTATAACCTTAAATTCTAAACTCGTACACTAAACACCCTAAACTCTAAACTTGAAACTAAAACTCTAAACCGTAAAATTAAGGCACTCTTGAAAAAAAGTTTTCATCGCCCGTGTACAGATAATAACCATTTGACAATGCATGCTCAATCACCCTATTGCAATTGCTGGTGCTCAAACCTGTAAGCTCTAAAAATAACAACTATTCTCCTAACCACCGAAACAAATTAGTTTATTATTATTATTATTATTATTATTATTATTATTATTATTATTAAACAAAGATATTATATTCTGTGTACATTATCGTGTCGCAGTTGGAAGATCAAACAAGGCAGCTTTGCTTACCCAAATCCAATTTCCCATTAAACATTTGCCAACAAATTAATCTTACATAATAAACGTAACGTTTTTTTAAGCTTTAGTAATACGTTAATGGTTACATCAATTTGAAAAAGAAAACATGAATTTTATGTGAATGAAAAATATCTAAAAAAGAGATTATGTTGAAAATTTTAAAAAAAATCTGGATATTTATTTGATACTTTTGAAGAAAGATAAAAAAATACGATATCAATTATCAATTGGTCACTTCCATAAATAACCTATTCATTATCTAATATGAATTAGTCGATTAATAAGTTAAATATCAATAGTTATACTAAGAAAAAAAATCTATCATCAATATATCAAATATTGATCTAAATTTAAAATAAAAGACTTAATTGACAAATTGCCCCCTAAACTATACCGCTTTCTCCAAATTGGTACCAAAATTAGTTTAGATACCTGATTGGGTAAAGGGTATAATTTAGGGGCAATTTATCAATAAACCCTAAAGGGAAATACAATTGTGATAATTATCTAATAATTCATGTATTTCATGCGTGAAACTGATTTCCATGTCTCACAAACCAAATTAAGAAAAATATATTAAATGAGTTTTCTATTGCTAAGTAATTAGTTAAAAACAATTAAAAAAAATGCAAGGTTTCATTAAGTTTCGATTTTCTAATATACAATTTGATATAATGTTTATACTATTTTTTTCTTTTCATACATTCTTCTATCTGTTGTACCGTAGATATATCAATCGAACTAAATTCAATCGATAAGTCATGTTCGTATTTTAACATAACAATAATACTATAATTGTAATATGGATTATGGGAATGGAACCACTCGGTTGCATTTGGTGGCCAACTGCCCAACACCACTGTACCCGCCATAATTCAAATGGGTTTTTATTATTATTTCATAATCGAATTAAAAATCTGTCATATATGTACTTAATATATATATTAATCAATTAATTATGAAACAAAAACCTCTCCTTTGCGTTTATATAAATTTTTGCTTTTTCAATCTTAATTCTTAAAATTAAAAAAAAAAGGAAGAAGTTTTGCAGTTGAAGAAGCAGTTGTTGTTGATGTTGTATCAGCTTTGCTTACCAGAGACACAAAAACCTGAGGGAAGTTAGGCCAAAGGTTAGCCTTTCTCCAAGTTTCCTTCTTTTTCTTTTCACTTTGAATCAAAGCAAAGTTTCCATTTTTTTTGCAGTTTGATTCTTGGTCACCATCTCTAACCCAACTTCACCTTCCTATCTGCTCCTCAATCCTTTCCTATATCTACTTTCTTTGTTATTCAGCTTTTTCTTCATTCAAAAACCCTGTTTGCACCTTGGGTTACAAGTTACACCTTTTTTCTGGGTTTAAGTCCTTGTATTTGTGTGCTTCTTTATTGGTTTACTTCCTATGATTCTTGTTTGGTGTTATTAGAGTGGCTGAAGGAGTAGTTTGTTTTGGGATCATGAATACTCGATACATGTTCCAACCGGATTCGTTGTTTGATTCGAGCTCTGCGGTTTCGGTTTCGGTTTCGTCGAATTCCCCTGGAGGAGGAGAGAATAGAACAGCTGCTGCAGGTTCCCGGAGCAGGTCTCCTCGTGCTGCCTCGTCTTCGTTCTTGATAAGGGCGGCCATAAGGATGTCTAGAGCCAGGTGGTTTACCTTCTTGAGAAGGGTGTTTCATTATCAGAACGGTTCGAGGTCCGACCTCGGGTCGAATCCTTTCAATTCCAGTGCTTGGATGATGCTGGAGTTCTTGGCTTTGGTGATTCAGATTACCATCACCACATTCACTTTGTTCATTTCGAAGACGGAGAAGCCTGTTTGGCCTATGAGGATATGGATTGTTGGTTACGATATCGGTTGTGCCCTTAGTTTGTTACTTCTTTACGGACGCTACCGTCACCTTCAAGACGGTTTCGGCCTTTCCGATGTCGAACAGCAGAGGACGAACGAAGTATCGAGGTAAGCTTCTTGTCATTTGAGTCAATCTTGCTGTTGTTTATATCTTATTAGGCCATATCATGTTAATGTTGGAACTTGAAACATTATATGCCAAAGCCCCAAATTAACTGAGATGTAGTATGTTTAGGTGCTCACATTTGATGAACAAGTGCCGGACATCGCTCGAGCTGTTCTTTGCGATATGGTTTGTGATGGGAAACGTATGGGTGTTCGATTCTCGATTCGGATCCTTCCACCGAGCTCCGAACCTTCACGTGCTCTGCATCTCATTGCTAGCTTGGAATGCTCTGTGCTACTCTTTCCCATTCCTATTGTTCCTACTCCTATGCTGTTGTGTGCCACTCATTAGCAGCTTCCTAGGTTACAACATGAACATGGGTTCCACCGATCGAGGGGCATCCGATGATCAGATCTCCAACCTACCTAGTTGGAAATACAAAGCAATCAACACCAACTTGGAGCTCGATCACGACTGGGACTGCAACCCGAGAAACGCAAAAGAAGATCCGGTACGTCACATCGATTCCCTTTGTCGAAAATTTGCATAATACACATATGTTGGAGGCTAATGGTGTTTATATTGTCCTATTGACAGGAGTGCTGTATTTGCCTAGCTAAGTACAAAGACAAAGAAGAAGTGAGACAGTTGCCATGTTCACACATGTTTCACCTCAAGTGTGTGGATCAATGGCTGAGAATTATATCTTGCTGTCCACTTTGCAAACAAGAACTGGAGAGATAGAATCAAATAATCTCTCTTTTTCATACTATTTTCCCTTACTTCATTCACTATGGTGTGAATTATTTTATTTGTATAATCACAAAGGTTACTTGAGTGAGTTTATTGTTTTGTACAGTGAATGCTCATTGCTCACCAGTAACCAAGTTTTTTTCTCTTTTTTCCTGGAAATTCTTATACTGTTTCTGAGAATATGTATAGCAGATGACAAAAAAGAATGATGAATTTACTGATTTGGTTAATACCCTAAACTTTTCTACACGAAATAAATATATTTAAGTGCACTCGAATTCGACAGCACCGAAACAATACCAAATACTAATGAAACTATGTTGAGTGAATGTCTGCTGACTAATGTTGATATTAGTCTAAATTCAGATTTGGAGTGCAGGAAAGTTTTTGGTTGAACCAGAAAATCAAATAAAAAGAAATTGGGTCCACAATCTCGGCAAAATCTGATGCATCAAATTTGTTGTTTTGGCAAGAAATGAGAATGGTACGGTGCAGATTGAGTGGTAAAAATTCTACCAATAAAGCACAGCCGCTGAGTGAATCATGTTAGTCTGTTTCTCCTGTTGTTGCAGATGCTAGATTACAATGTCCCTGGAGGTATGGATTCGGTTACGGTTCGAAATGAAAATCGATGAGTGAATGGTATTTTTATAAGGGTGTTCACTGATTTCCTTGTTGGCAGGAAAGCTGAACCGAGGCTCGTCTGTCATCGATAGCTACATGTTGTTGAAAGATGGGAAAGAGCTGAGTGATGATGAATTGTTTCTTGCATCTGCCCTTGGTTGGTTCATTGAATGGGTGTGTTTTAAGCATACATAATGTTTACTGCTATTTCTCCTCATTTGCATCGACAGTTGCAACAGTTGTTTCATTTTCGTTGTACTGAAATCACCTTTTCCTTTCTAACATTGAACAGTTTCAAGCATATTTTCTTGTTCTTGATGATATCACGGATGGCTCTCATACACGCAGAGGTCAACCGTGCTGGTATAGGCTTCCTGAGGTATGATGTAACAAGAGTGTTCCTCCTAATGTCACAACGAAATCATGTTAGTTCTTTTGTGTTTTCGAGGGATGCATCAGTTTGCAAACCGGTTGAGACTCTCGATGGAGTTAGAAACTTGATATAACCGGAGGGGTTTGCATGTGCATTGCTTATGGCAGGGGAGAATCTTGACAATCATACTGATGTGAAGAATGTGCTTGTTGAAATGGGGACCTATTTTCAAGTACAGGTGACCGCTAACTTCCAGATTTATTTTCCGGTTCGTTAATCTGACCGCTGAGATATGAGGAACTACCGAAACAGTAAAACTAGGAACATTGGTTTAGAAAGGAATTATAGGTAATCAAACATCTTTTCTTCTTTGGTATTCGCCTAACGAACTTTTCATTTTGTAGGATGATTTTCTAGATTGTTTTGGTGATCCTGAGGTAATTGGCAAGGTGAGTACCGGGACGGTTCGAATAATATGCTGTATGTGTCTGGTAATGCAATCGGCTTGACTTGTTTACTGTTTTTTTCTACCCTATTAGGTTGGAACCGATATCGAGGACTTCAAGTGCTCTTGGTTGGTTGTAAAAGCTCTGCAATGTGCTAATGAGGAGCAAAAGAAGTTGCTATATGTAAGCAGGAATTTATATATGCATATATAGTACACAACAGTTGGGAGTTGCTTCACCTACATGTGTTTGATTGCCAGGAGAATTATGGAAAAACTGATCCAGCATGTGTTGCCAAAGTGAAAGAGCTCTATCAAACCCTTGATATTCAGGTCTGTCCCGGTCCAATCTGCTTATGCTCCCGTTCACGAGTCGCGACGTTTGTTTGGTTGATAGATACATGGTACTCTACTTGCAGGGTGCATTTGCGGAGTACGAGAGCAAGAGTCACGAGAAGATAACGAAACGAATCGAGGGTCATCCGAGCAAAGTAGTACAATCGGTGCTGAAATCGTTTCTGGCCAAGATATACAAGAGGCAAAAATGAAAAGAAAACTTCAGCGGAGCACAGAAGAACAAGCCTAGCAGACCATGCTGTTCTAATCTATTTAGTGTTAGTATTATTATTAAAGCTAAATAATGAATGAATGAGATTCAAATGGCGAATTCTATGCATGTGGCCACGGAAAACCAATACAATTTTTTAGACCAAAAACAATTAACCATTTTTGGTTCCTCACATTGGTATTTCTCCACCTGAATCAAATCACACAAATACCAAATGAAGAAGGCGGCATGGGCGGAACAAATGAAGAGACGAAGCCTCCGACGACGGAGCTGAAGGGCAACAAGTTATACGCGACGGAACTGACCTTGGAGGAAATCAAGAAGCACCCCACGGTGCATGTGTCGCCGAGGGCAGCCAAGACAAACAAGGCATCGACACCATCGGGTAGGTCCAACTGCCTATGCTCCCCCACCACGCACGTCGGTTCCTTCAGGTGCCGATACCATCGAGTCTCTGGCATGTCGAGGGGCGGCTCCATCGGATCAAACCTATCTAACCTTTCTTTGATCCACCATCACGGAAAACCGGCTGTACCCATGACCGGAAATCTCCAATCTCAGACAAGCTTTTAACAATGTATACACACACAAGTGCACATCAAAATATTATGTAATTAATCTATTTTATTTTTTGCAATGCTTCATGCTGCATGATTTAGTTTGTATTTATATTTGTATTTTGTACATGTGATCTACTCCTCAAATGTATTAAATTTTGTTTCATCTTACACTAGAATTTTAATATTCAAGTTGTTGGCAATTTGGCATTGGATGCCTATGAGGAGCCTGTTTATATTACATGATATTAAAATTTTGTTTCAAATATATGGTTTGTACTTTGGTAATATTTGAGATTCGAGTTTAATATTTAATATTTAAAAATTAAAAATGTATTTTATTGTACTTTATTGCTTTTCTATTGCTTATTATGCTTTAATTTGTATTTTGTTTTTTTTTCTGTATTTACACATGTAATTTCTCCTCAATTGTTCCAATTTTGGCTATCCATTCCTTATAAAGGCCGTTTTATATCGTATGATATCGAAATTGTTTACTATTAAGTAAGTTATTTGAGTTTTCAATGAACATTAAATAAACGAGCATAAACGTAAATAATTTTTTTAACAATAAACACATGTAATTTTAAATAAATAAACACGAACATATATTTAAAATTTTTAATGAACACATGTAACTTTAAATAAATAAACACAAACATATATTTAAATTTTTTAATGAACACACAGTGAATATATACATACTTAAAAATAAACAAATGAATATAGATTAAGGTCTGTTTAAATTTGATTTATCAACAACCATGCATACAAGGAAGGAGTCACAATGATTAAACCAGGTCTCCTCTATTTTCTTTTAATTATATTTAGGATTTTGTCACTTTTAAAATTAATGAAACTAATTTATTGTTTTATTATTTTTTAGAACTTATTAATTTTGAATTTAGTAAAATTATGTCATAATCTCTATATTTTTACGGTTCAATTACTTTTTAAGAACATATTAATTTTAAGGGTTAACTACTGGGATAGTCACCTTTGTTTTCCCCAAGTATAAAGTTGGTCACTGATTTTAAAAAATGACCAGTAAAGTCACTTACGTTTTCGGGGCGTAAACTTTTGGTCACTTAGTCGTTTGATGCCGTTAACCTCAGTAAAAAAAATAAGGGTAAACTACTGCAATGGCCACTAACGTTTATCCCATGTATATTTTTTGTTCCCGATTTTAAAAAATAAACATTATGGTCACTACTGAAAAGGTTTCTTTCTAATTTCACCCTTAAATTTTTAAAAATTCATTTTCAACCCTAAAACTTTGCAATCAATTAGTACAATACTATTATAAAGACTTAAATAAAAAGTGTATGCCCAAAGTATACCCTTTTTTGAATTTTAGGTGCCCAAAGTATTTTTTTTGGTAAAAATAGGTGCTCAAAGTTTTAAAAGTTAAAATCTTAGGTGCCTAACTGTTAATGGATGTTAAAAAAATATAATTAACCAATCAATGCTTGACACGTGGCACTAATTTTTGATTTTTTTAAAGAAAAACACCTCAAAATTTTAGTTTTTTAAAAAATCCCAAAATTTTGAAAATTTCACAAAACAGTTTCCAAATCCTTAAAATTACCTAAACCTAAACTCCCAAATCGCCGTCGCTTCTACCACCGATCGTCGCATCTGAGCACACCCCTTTGGGTTCCGGACCAAGGTGATCATTTTCCCCAACACGGTGTCGCCGGAAACGAAAAACAACGTGCAGCCGAACGTCGAATGCGAAATCGACGCTTGGCTGACACGTCGTTCGTCGTTTCCAGCGACGCCGTGTTAGGGGAAATTATCGCCTTGGTCCGGCGACCAAAAGGGTGTGCTCAGAGGCAGCAATCGACGGTGAAAACGGGGGCGATTTGAGGGTTTGAGTTTGGATGACTTTAGGGATTGTTTTGTAAAAATTGTAAAATTCGGGATTTTATGAAAAAATTTGAGTTTGTTCATTAAATTGATTTTAGAAAATAAAAATAGTGCCACATGTCGAGCATTGATTGGTTGATAACTTTTTTAACATCCCTTCAACGGTCATGCACCTAAAATTATAACGGTTGAAACTTTGGACACCTATTTTTATAAAAAAAAATACCTTAGGCACCTAAAGTTCAAAAAAGATATACTTTAGGCACCTATATTCATTTAAGCCTTTTGAATATCCTATGTAAACATTGTTGCACGTAAATTGGACATTATTTTGTACTGAATCATATTAAGAATTACAAACACTATTTGAAACATGAATGTATACAGTGACGGATTATAATATACGATGTGAATTAAGGATTAATATAAGAGATTGAGTTAGATGAAGAAGAATATAGAAGGTGGTGGAGGAGAGAAGAAATAAAAAAATTATAAATGTGGAGGATTAAATGTAGAATTATACAAATTTTATTTCAGTGGTTAAAATTAGAGTGGAGTAATTGTTTAGGGACTGTCTAGACAATTTATCCTTTTTTATTGTTTAGGGACTAAGTAACCAAAAGTTTACGCCCTGAAACCGTAAGTAACCTTACTGATCGTTTTTCAAAATTAGTGACTAACTCTGTACTGGAAAAAACAAAAGTGATTATCCCAATAGTTAACCCTAGAAAAAATTGTATATAAAGACCAATTTAAAATCCTACCCATAATTCGGGGATGTCTGCTGTAATTAACCTTCTAATCAATTAATTTATTTATAATGTATTTAACTAATTCCAAAAATTCCTATTTTTCATGCCTGCAAATTATTGAAATCTCCACTTCCCTTTCAGTTCCACCCCTATCACCACCTTCACTTAAACTAACCGCCGATTTCACAGGTTTTCTATACTACCCTACTTTCCTCATATACAAGGTAATAATAATTTGTTTTCATCTTTTCGTTTTTTCCTCCGTTTGTTTCCCGATGAAATTGAAAAGAGACATTTTTGAATCTCCGTGAGCTTAAAGTAGGCCGCTTTAATAAGCTTTAAAGCTTCGATAGATCCATTATGTTGACAATTCGGTTTGTTTGTGATGGGGGGGGGGATTTGAATAGATTGGATCCTGATTAGGTTCAATTTGGGATGAATTTATATTTTGTGTTTGAATTGGGCCTTTTTGATGTTTTTGATTGATGGGTATTTGATTTTGAACTAATCATGTTTATTAGAATATATGTTCTATGTACTTCAATGTAAGAAATAATTAAAGAGTCTTGATACAAGAGTATTAACAAAAAATGGTGAATTATGGCCATTCTGTAATTTTGTAGAATGAATGTCCTCTGCTTTGTGTTTCATGATTCATTAATATTGTTGTATGCTTTGCCGGATTGTGTTCGGTGAATATCGGTTTGATTTTGTAAGACAGGTACTGATTTGACTTTGAGTTTTGGGTCTCCAAGTTCACGGCTTTTTCCGATTCATAATCGGACTTTTGGTGTTCAGGCAGAAGAATCTGGAAATGGTTAAAAGGTACATATATATCCTGTTGTTTGTCTTTAGACCGATTGCTTGTATAGAAAGAACGACATGAATGCGTTTTCTGGCCTCTTTTGTTGTTGTCTAGGTATGGAGCGTTTTGATGCGAGGAGAATATCATGTTGCAGTGCATGGACGGATTGAAGCATTTATGTGCTTCTGTGCTGCAATGCTGTGATATTGATTTGAACAAGCAATCAAGAGGTCTCGTTGATCCTGAACTTCTTGCAAGAGAGACAGTTTGTATGTTATCGTTTTTCTGTTCTTTTTTAAATCATATTGATAAGCTTTTTATATTGTTCATGCGTTAGTGTAACGCTTTTGCATGGTTTACTTTTCATGGGACTTCGCCCTTGGTATTTTAGTTATCGAGTCATTCTACTGAATTTTGTTATTTTGCTCATCTTGATGCAGTTAGTGTAAGTGAAATAGAAGCACTTTACGAGCTTTTCAAGAAGATAAGCAGTGCTGTTATAGATGATGGACTGATTAACAAGGTCCGTTTTTTTTTTACTATTTCTTAGTTTATGTTTTATTATCAATTGATACCTTTCGTTATGTTTGTCAAGTTTTCGGGCTTGATGATCACTCCTCATCTCAAGTTGGTTCTTCCCTACTCATCATTATAATATTTATGTTTTATTTTATATTGTTATTTGGCAGGAGGAGTTTCAATTGGCGCTATTCAAAACAAACAAAAAGGAGAGTTTGTTTGCCGATCGGGTATTTTTATCTAATCTTGATTAATATTGCCTCCATGTTTTTATAAAATTATGCTTGTTAATCTTATCATGCCAGTTCTTTGTTTGTAGGTATTTGACTTGTTTGATACAAAGCATAATGGGATTCTAGGTTTCGAAGAGTTCGCTCGTGCTCTCTCTGTCTTCCATCCAAATGCACCCATTGACGATAAGATTGACTGTATGTGTTAAAACATTTGTCTGTATCAAGATCTTTATTTAGCTCTCTTGCTGTAAGTCGTAATTGTGTTAACGTAGTGGTTGGATATAAATGACCAGGTAAGGAAATGGAATTACGAACTTAAGCATGTAGACAATGTATTTACATTGTCTATCATAACTCTTTTTATGTCCTTTTGCAGTCTCGTTTCAACTATACGATCTCAAGCAGCAAGGTTTTATTGAGAGGCAGGAGGTAAATATTTACTCTTTTCAGTGTTGATCTTATGTATTTTGCACTTCTTCCGTTCTTTCGTAAGTTCATATATATATTTTTATATACAGGTGAAGCAAATGGTAGTGGCAACCCTTGCTGAATCTGGCATGAACCTTTCGGATGATGTTATAGAAAGTATAATCGACAAGGTGATAACACAACCCGATTTGATTGAAGTCATATCTTTTGTATTTTTTATTATCTTGTTTCTAGTTTCTAGTTTCGACGTGTTAAGTTTTGGAGATTTGCAACAGACATTCGAGGAAGCTGATACAAAACACGATGGGAAGATCGACAAGGAAGAGTGGAGAAGCCTTGTTTTGCGACATCCGTCCCTTCTGAAAAACATGACCCTGCAATACCTTAAGTGAGTTCCACATATTTATCTCTATAATGTATCTTTTAAAATATTGATGTTGGTGATATGTGTTCACCTTGAACTATTCTTGTTTGTTTCCTTGAGCAGGGACATCACCACAACATTCCCAAGCTTTGTTTTCCACTCGCAAGTCGACGATACCTGAAATCAGCAATTGGATTCAAGCTTTCCAGACCGTTGATCGTGGCTAGTTTCATTCTAGACGATATGGCCGTTTCGAATATAAGTGCTCCAAGAGTGAGTATATGTGATGCTTTGGTTCATTGGTTAAGTTGTTTTCCTAGTGTGTGTCGATATCGAACCGTCGAACATTCTTCTCGGTTTCGATGTTTTCGAATATGTGGTTCTTCTAGACGTGCTGAAATATTTTGCTTGTATTTTCTCTATGGTATTGCTCCGTTTGAAATTTTTTCTACTGTAAAAAACTTGAACGTGAAAAATAAACAAATAATAAATCAGTAGCAGTTTCAGGGGAATCCACCTTGTGTTTAATTGCAGAAATGGTTGTTGTGGTGGGATTTTATTGGTTGAGTATTATTTTTAATCTACTTAAGAAAGATGATCTTTTTATTATTTTTCTTCAAACCTAATCTAATTAAGTATTATTTTATTATAAAAGATGTACATATGTTTATGTTATGTCATTAAGTTCATATGGTTTTAAAATATATTAATAAATATGTTATTTTATTATAAAATATGTATTTATGTAATCTTATTAAGTCTATTTGGTTAAAATTTATTTTTCATAAATAAGTGATCCTATGTTTAAGTCACCAATAATGTTATTTTTTATTTCTAACTTTAATTAACAATTACATTATTTATATACAGTTTAAAATATGAATTTAATCATTTATATTATATTAATGAATGAAATAGTTGTTAATTAAAATTAATACACCTATTTTTGTGTGTAATAAATAGAGTAGCTATTAATTTAAAATAAATATACATTATTTTTAATGAATGTTGAGCACTAGATCTCTTATTTACTATTTTATGTTAATGAGATTAAGTCCATGTTTAGTAATTAGCTGATAGCGGATAGTGGATTACATTAGCTGATAGCTGATTGTATTAGCTGATTTGACTAGCGGATTGTATTAGCTGATTGTATAAAAGTGTTTGGTAAAATTAACTGATAGTTGATAGCTGTTATATTATTTAAACAAGTAAAATGACATATAAGGTCATGTTTATATTCAATATTTGTTTGAATAGTTTATTAGTTATCAATATTTTGTATCTAATTATTATTAATTAGATTTATAAAATTATTTTTAATATAATTTTTCTAAACATATTCAAATAATTTATATATTAATTTATTATTTATATAATTATTTTAATATAATTTAATTAATTAATAAATTTAAATACAGATATAAATATGGGATAATAAAAATAAAAATAAAAAAATAGGATTAATTTATAAATAGGGTGAGAAAATATTTAATTTAGGTTGTTTTGAGATTTTTGGTAACTGGTAAGGGTAAAAGAGTCTTTACAACTCTAATATCAAACCTCTAATCTCAAAAAAACTCATATTATGAGTTTTTTTTTTCAAAATTAGCGGTTTCACCCTAATCCGCTCTTTCATTCCGCTATTTACCAAACAACAATATTAATAGATTTGACTGGTCAAACCTCTAATATTTGTCCAAAACTCTCTTTACCCAACAGTGCCTAAATAAAAAATTGTGTTCTAAGGTTTAAACCCAAACAAATAGGTTAAATATAATATTCAGCTAACAAAATTACATTACATTAATGATTAGAATAACATATACACTGATATAATATATATATATATATATATATATATATATATATATATATATATATATATATATATATATATATATTCTAATTTTATCTAAAGGGAGAAGAATGATGGAATCTAAGAAAAAGAATGCGGCGTTATTAGTGAGTTTAGGACTCATGATGTAAGGGTATGTCTGGCTATAAAAGGAGCACATTGAGCAGCCCCCAACTAGCCTAGAGTTAGAGGTGGGCAAAACTCGACTCGACGCGAAAAAATTCGACTCATTCTAACTTGACTCAAAATTACATAAACTCGACCCGACTTGAAAATTTTTAAATGAAGTTTGAGTTGTAAAATAAAAATTCGAATAACTCGAAATTTTTAGTAATTAGAGATTGGTTTTTAAGTTCAAGTTGAGTCCCTCAATTTTTTCTAATATATATATATATATATATATATATATATATATATATATAAGAAATATATGCCACATATGAAAAATTATGATGAAATATACATGCATATCTTATATACGAACTCGAAAACTCGAATATATATATATATATAGAAAGTCGAAAACTATACTATAACATGATAAATCATTACAATTAAATTTGTACACGAACTCGAAAACTCGACTCGAATCGAAAAAATTTCAAATAAAATTTGAGTTGTAAATATGACGTGTCAACTAAAATAATTCGAAATTTTTTGACTCGACTCGATTCGATCGAACGCTCACCCCTACCTAGGGCTCCTAAAATTTAATTATCTATATATTTTAAATCTTATGTTTTTCATTTATCAAATAAATAAATTAATCTAATGGTAAAAAAAATATTCTCTTTACCAAATAAATAAGTAAATCTAACATTGAAAATAATGTGTTTGACAAAATTTATTAAAAAATGTTAAATTAATTGTTTAAAGTAATAAAATATGATTTTTGTTATATAAAAGTTTTTTTTTTCTTTTCGTTTAGAGACTCGAAAATTTCTAAGACAGTCTTACTTGAGAGAATATAAGAATAAAGATGAGTTGTAAAAGATAAGCAGCTTAATCTTAAACTAAATGAGTATTCTTATTTAATGGAAAAACACATTTTGTTAAAAGTACTGTTAAAAGGTGTGACTGACTAGGCACATTTTTGTCTTACCTTGGTGATAGGTAAAAGAATGTCATTTGAGAAATTAATCAAAAATAAATTTTAATTTTAAAATTATTTTTTTAAAATTTTAATTTTAAAATTATTTTTTTAAAATTTTAAATTAAAAAAATAAAAATAAAAACTAAAAAGTCAACGTCCAAAATCAATATAGAAACAAAATTGAATTGAATTAAATCAAATCAAATTATTGTGTATAGTTCAAAAATCTTAGAAAATTCGACTGAATTGAACTGATTTTTTTTGTCCAACATGGTATTCATAATAGATTGTCAATTGTGGAATCTTAAATCTGGGTTGAAAATTTTACTATATTATTATATTTGATCTTTTAATAAACAAAATAAAAAATTATCCGAACCAAATTAAATATTTGAATTAATTAACCAATCAATTATTCAACTTAACTAATACAATCTAAGATTATGAATTAAATAATCCGAATTTAATAAAATAGTTTATAAAAGATTAATCAAATATAGTTTTATACAGCACCTGTATATAATGTGAAGGTGTAACGCTTTGCAGCGTTGAAATATAAGTTTGATGCGTTGAACATAAGCTTTATAATGGGATTTCAAGCAAGATAGTTTGGGTGAGAGTAGGGGTGGTAAAATTATATCATCCCGAGCTGATTCAGTGTGTTCTGTCTCGACTCAATCTGATTTTTTCCCCTTAAATTTTGAGTTTGAAATAGGATGAGACGAGTTTTGCAAAATATTGAGTCAAGACGAAGTAGATTTGAGTATAAAATAGAAATTTACGTCCCCTCCGGTATATCTTAATTACAAATATATTATTATATTTATGAAAATGCCATTATATAAACAGTTCAAGGGGTTTTAAGTTTCATTTTTGTATGTGTTTATCGCAAATTTAAAATTTTATTAAATGTTCAAGGTTTAAAGTCCATTGAAACTCATACTTTGTGACTGTGATAATGATTTGGTTAGATATAATTTTTATCGTCGACAAAATTTATAACTTTTTAAAATTTTTAGGTCAAGCCGAGATCAAATTTATAAATTGATATATCGAGTCAGGTTGAGTTAGATGCATAAATTAATATTTAAATTCAAAACAGAACAAAATCAAATTTAATAGTTTATAAATCGAGACAGCCAAAAACTTACCCGCTCCGTTATCATCCCTACGCCGGACGCCGGGCGTGAGAGGCACTAAAGAAACCATATAATATTCCGAAAACGAAATTCATTCAAAAATTTTGACAAGATTTACCAAATCTTTCAAAAGCGGCACCAAAGGAAATGTAGAACTTTCAAAACAAAATCATACTACCAAATGTTATATGAAAACAGTTTAGTCAACTTCCTCCATCTTGCTGCCTTCGGCGTCTGCATCTTCCAACGGTGGCATATCGGCGTCTGCATCAGCATCACCAGCATCCTCATCGATGCTCAAACCGAGTTTCAACATCCTGTGGATTCTGTTGCCGAAGGTGTTGGGGTCATCGAGGCTGAAGCCAGAGGTGAGGAGTGCAGTCTCGAACAGCAACAGAACAAGGTCCTTCACTGACTTGTCGTTCTTGTCGGCATCGGCTCTCTTTCTCAGCTCTTCCATGATGGGATTCTCGGGGTTGATCTCCATCGTCTTCTTGCTTGACATGTATCCAGCCATGCTGTTATCCCTCAAAGCCTGAGCCTTCATGATTCTTTCCATGTTGGCAGTCCAACCATACTCACCCGTGACCAAACAACACGGAGAATCGACCACACGGTCGGATACCACAACCTTCTCTACCTTGTCACCAAGTACATCCTTGATAACCTTGCAGAGACCATCGAATTTTTCCTTCAAAGCTTCCTTCTTTTTCTTCTCATCTTCACTCTCATCAAGTTTCAGACCTTCTTTGGTCGCGGACACGAGCTTTTTGCCCTCGAATTCCTTGAGCTGACCAACGGCATACTCATCAATAGCATCAACCATGAAGAGAACCTCATAGCCTTTCTTCTTCAACTTCTCAAGGAATGGAGAGTTCTCGACGGCCTTTTTACTTTCACCGGTGATGTAATAGATGTCATTCTGACCCTCCTTCATTCTGGTCACATAGTCCTTCAAGCTGGTCAATTCATCGCCACTCTTGGTGGAGTGGTAGCGGAGCAATTCGGCAATCTTGTTCCTGTTTTGAGAGTCCTCATGGATACCTAGCTTGAGGTTCTTGGAGAAGGCCTCATAGAACTTGTTGTAATCCTCTTTGTTCTCAGCAATTTCAAAGAAGAGCTCGATGCATTTCTTCACCAAGTTCTTGCGAATAACCTTCAAGATCTTGTTCTGTTGTAACATTTCTCTAGAGATGTTGAGTGGAAGGTCCTCGGAATCGACAATGCCCTTCACAAAGCCAAGGAATTCAGGGATCAGCTCTTCACAATTGTCCATGATAAACACACGTCTAACATAGAGCTTGATGTTGTTGGGCTTTTTCCTCGTGTCAAAGAGATCGAACGGTGCTCTCTTGGGAACAAAGAGGATAGCCTTGAACTCGAGCTGCCCCTCGACCGAGAAGTGCTTGACAGCCAAATGCTCTTCCCAATCATTGGTAAGACTCTTGTAGAATGCAGCATATTCCTCCTTGGTGATCTCCTCTGGCTTCCTCATCCAAATCGGCTTCTGCTTGTTCACCAAAGACCACTCGTGCGAGACCTCCTTAATCTTCTTCTTTTTCTTCTCTTCCTTCTCCTTCTCCTCATCTACATCCTCAACTTTACCTTCTTCATCCTTCTTATCCTCCTCATCCTCGTCGTCCGAAATCTCTTTCTCGAGAGTCTTCTCAATCCAGAGGGAAATGGGGTAGCTAATGAATTCGGAGTGCTTTTTAATCAAGTCCTTGAGGCGACGCTCCTCGAGGTACTCGAGCTGATCCTCCTTCAAGAAAAGGGTCATCTTGGTCCCCCTACCAAGGCTCTCCCCAGAGGTATCCCTGGTGACCGTGAACGACCCACCAGCTTGGGACTCCCACACATACTGCTCATCATCATTGTGCTTCGTGGTAACCACAACTTTCTCGGCAACCAAGTAAGCCGAGTAGAAACCGACACCGAATTGTCCGATCATGCTAACATCAGCACCAGCAGCCAATGCCTCCATGAATTCCTTGGTCCCAGACCTTGCAATGGTACCCAAATTGTTCACCAAATCTGCATCCACATTGAAATGCCTTTTAAGTTAAAACAACATCAATTACTAGTACACAAGAATTATAGTGAATCAATACTAAAAAAGTACCAGCTTTGGTCATGCCGATACCACTGTCGATTATAGACAGGGTGTTGTTAGTCTTGTCGGGGACAATGTGAATGAACAGCTCTGGCTGCGCATCAAGCTTGCTCTTGTCTGTCAAGCTCTCAAATCTAATCTTGTCCAAAGCCTATAAAACATTTTCAAAACATCAATTCAGGTTTTCGTCTACATTCTTATTCACTCTCTTACAGGTTCTGGCACAAAAACATATATCAGAACAGGAACAAGAACAAGAACAAGAAAAAGAAAATTCCAAATTCCTTTCATTTAAACAAACAAACAAGCATAAAAAGATCAGATCAGTTAATACAAACAAGCAAAACGCAGAGAAAAACTTACATCGGAGGAGTTACTGATGAGCTCACGAAGAAAGATCTCCTTGTTGCTGTAGAAAGTGTTGATAATCAAACTGAGAAGCTGGTTAATTTCAGCCTGGAAAGCAAACGTCTCGGTCTCCGCCATTGATGGATAGCTCTAAAAACTCCGATCACGATCACAACCGCGAAAACAACCGCGAAATCAGAAACAACTGTCTAGGTTTAAAGTTTGGTTCTTGATTTTAGCGTTGCTCGTAGAGCGACTTTATAGGGAGAAGAGTTTGTTCTAGATCCTTCTTTTTTTCTAATTTTGTCGAAATATTTGGAGGGATGACGACTGGGTTTAATTTTCCTCTTCTTTATACTTTTCTTGGCAGTTTAGTTTGCTTTTCATTTTGGGTAAACTACATAAATGATCATCATACTATTGTTAAGGTCACGATTTAACTATTTTACTTTTTTTATAAACAATTGAACTATTAAATTATTTAATTGGATTCAATGTGACCACCAGCGGTTAGAAATTAATCTTGGCTGGTGGTCATATTGCATCCAATTAAATAGTTTGGTGGTTTAATTGCTTAAAAAGTAAGGTGATCAAATCGCAACTTTACCAATAATATAGTGGTCATTTATGTAGTTTACCCTTTCAGCTTTTGTTTTATACATATGGTCTGATTATGGGTTTAGTCCCTCTATTATATTGAAATTTGGGATCTATTTTTTTTACTTTAATTTGAGATTATTTGTTCTTTTATTTTTATAATGTTATTAGTAAGTCTAAACGGATAATATCATTAGTTATTTTCATTAAACTAATGATGTGATTTTTTTAAAGTAGCATTAAACATCTAAATGACTTGTCAATTTTATTAGAAAAAACATTAATATATAAGTTGTGCAAACTAAAGTTTATACTAGTTTGTTAGATTTAGAGTTTAGGGGGTTAGTTTAGGGTTTAGGGCTTAAAATTTAAGGTTTATTGTTAAAGTTTAAGGTTTAAAGTTTTAGAATTTTAGGTTTAGAAATTTAGATTTTAAATTTTAAAGAAAGGTTGTGTACTATTTTTTATGCTATATAACTCTTTTAGTATTGGTGGAACATGATTGGTTAGAGTTTCACTTAATCTTGACTATATGATCAAGTAAGAGTGAAAAAAAAGCTATGCAATCACTTTAATGACAATAATCAAAGAACCCAATATATCAAATTATGCAAAATTAAAATAAAGGGACTAATTTCAAAAATAAAAATAAGGGATTCAATCCCAAGGTTTATCATAATAGAGGGACTATAACTATAATTAGACCATGTAACAATCCTAGAGAGTAAAATTGTTAATAAAATAAAACAAAATTTGTGGGTTTTTTTTTGTTGCATGTAGAGAATTGACATAAAAATCAAGTGAACCCAAAAAATTCTAAACTTTTACTAGGTCATAATAGAGAGACCGTTACTATAATTAGACCATGAAACAATCCTAAGAGTAAAGTTGTTAATACAAGAAAATAAAATTTGTATTTTTTAATATGCTAATGTGATGTAAGGGTAGCATCACACACAGAGCATGTATTATTGGTACTCAAACTCGAGTCTCAAACGATAATAAACATCTACTTTTCCACCAGAACAAAGCAAATTATATATTTTTTTTCTTTAGAGAATTGACATAAAAATCAAGTGAACCAAAAAAACAATCTGCACTTTTACTGGGTCAGATTCACACAAGCTTTAGAAGGATTAGAAAAAGGGTAAAGTATACAAATGGTCATTAAATTAGGGGGGGGGAAATATCTTTTGGTCATTGAAGTTTTAAAAATTAAAAATGGTCATTAAATTTATTGAACTTATATAAAATGATAAATACACGTTATAAAAAAAGTGATACATTTTGTAAAGTTTAAAGATCATTTTGTAATAATTTAATAAAATTCAGGGATAATTTATAACAGTTTGATAAGTTTAATGACCATTTTATAATTTCTTAAACTTTAGCGGTCCAAAAGATCATTTTTACTTAGTTTAGTGACCATTTGTGTACTTTATCCAAAAAAAGAAAGCATTTTGACGTGGCAAATAGCCATTGGCTATTAAGTGTAAAGGTAGTTGACTTTGAGATGGTTGACTACGGTAGTCAATGGGGTCGCCTCAACCATTAGTACATCCATGAAAACATGCATTTGACAAATTTCTGAGACATGCAGTTGCAGATGCAATTGCAAGCCCTTTCATTTCAAACTTCACCACAATTGCCTTGTTCTTTCAACTTCACATCTAGGTAACTTCCCACTATCTCTTTTTTTTTTTCTGCTTTAATTTCTTTGTGGCAATTACCTTGTAGTGTATGTGTGTATGTATCATAGTTAGTAGGAACGTCGAACGGCCCTCCGACCGGTGACTCGGGAACGACGACCCAAAACATGAAAAGAAACGGCGCAAGACGCAACTTGAGACGCGATTTAGAACGGTTGTGCAGGTTTTGGAAAAAATGACGAGGAAGAAAGAAGAAATATAAAAGACAGTCTATAAAACAGTAAAAATTTAAAACACACAAACCCTAACTATTGATTGGGTTTTAAAATAACACGTTTTATAAAACAAACTCAAATACATGAGACTTTTTTTAGGCTTAATTCAAAGGGAAAATTAGGTGTTCAGCCCTTGAGCACTTAGGGTTCATAGAAATGGCCCAAAACTTTTTAAATTTATGAATTAACCCCAAAAGTTTTACAAATTTTCAATTTAATCCAAGGATTTAATATTAGTATAATTAATTATGTAGCCCATCTCATCGTACCGAATTCGATAAGGTAACGTTCCGCGTTCCTGTTTTCGTTCCTCGTTTTGTATCGTATTGCGTTCCGGGTACGTGCGTACGTACGTATGTATGTATGTATGTATGTATGTATGTATGTATGTATGTATGTATGTATGTATGTATGTATGTATGTATGTATGTATGTATGTATGTATGTATGTATGTATGTATGTATGTATGTATGTATTGTTTTGTTTTGTTTTGTTTTGTTTTCTGTTGCTTGAAGACTACCTAAGGGGTAAATTGAGTATTATGAAATGCAAGCTTTGAGTTTTATGCTAGATGGAAGAAAAGAAAACCAGTTTTTAAGAGTCCTAGTTCAAACATGGCAACAAAGATATGAATGTCTGAATGGTATTTTGAAGTATCTGTTCTATGCATCCGGAACCATAACAGAAATCAAATGGATCACACTTAACAGTGGCATTTTCTTATAGTCGATGTATCTAAGATTGACACCGTAGTTTACATCGTCTACACGTATTTCATCTTTATTCGAGGCATGTTGTTGTATGCAATTGTGTTCCTTCAATGGCATTTCCATGATGGTTGTAAATTGTGATGTTATGAGTAAGCTTGCCCAGGAGGGTGGTTTTGCAGCTTATGGGGTTCAGTCTATTAGAGAAGTTAAAACTTAGGCCAATTGTTTAATGGGCTAAAACAGATATGGGAGTCATACTTGATGAAACTACTACGGTTTGGTGTGACAATACAAGCACAGTAGCAAATAGCAATGGCCCAAGACAATGTTGTTACAAAGCCTTTGATTAAGTTTGTTTGATTTCGTTAACACGATCGTATCGTATCGCGTATGTGCAGACCATGGCCCAAGACTTTCCTCTGTTGTGTAGAGTGTTATCCTGTGAAAGATGAGGAACTAAAGCTAAAAGGAGTGATGTGGATCATACAACTTTGCAGCTTGATAGGGTACTGCTGCTTGTGTTGGTTGATGGAAGCAAAAATGGCAATGTTGTATGATCCATGACCATGACCATCCCTGTGTGAACATGGGATTTGGATGTAGATGTGGGCATATATGTATATATCTGATTCAAGATTTTCAAACTTGTCAAATATCATAGCTGATGGGATGGGATGTGTAAGCAAGTAGCTTCCATGCATATTCTGGAATATTTATAATCAGTTGATATGATGGGATATCATCCAATCAATCATTAGGGATATATATATATATATGAAATTACAAAAGTTTTCACAAACATTTTAATTTTATAGTCCATGCATATTCTGGAATATTTATAGTTTAGAGATTAAAATTTAGGGGTAATAATTAGAATTTAGGGTTTAGAGGTTGAGTAATATGGTAAGAGATTTAGGTTTTAGCTTATAAACCCTAAATTCTAAACATTTAAACCTAAAGCTCTAAACTCTGCACCCTAAATTAAAATCTATGTACCCGATGCACTTGTGAAAACTTTCTACCATCAGTGACTGTATGGTATAATTACCATATATATTAAGGATTTATATTCAATACACTTGCGGGATACGTTTGGTTCTAGAGAATGGAGTCCATTTCTATTTTCATTTTCTTGGAAAATGAAAAATAGTGAAGAAAACGTGTTTGTTGCAAAAATAGAAAATAAATTTTTGAAAATAAAAATAAAAATAAGTGAAAATTTGAAAGATGTTTTCATTGAAAATGTTTTAGGAAAATAAAAAATATTAAAATAAAATATTTTTAATTTTAACCTTATTTTAACTCGGGTTCAAATCCTTCTAATGCTATGTTTTAAAATTTTAGTTTATTTACTCATATTTTATTTATTTATTTATTATTATAATAATAATTTTGACTACATTTTATTTCAATTATTTAATAATTATTTTTTCATTTCTATTTCGAAAAGCTATAAACCAAACACATTTTCATTATTTTTATTTTTAAAAATAACTTTCCATCTCTATTAACCAAGTATTTTTTTAATTTTTAAAAAACTGAAAATAATTTAAAAAAAATGAGAACAGAAACTGAAAATAAAAAATATTTTCTAAAATTAAAATTCTAAAAGTTTCTACAAGTGCCTTAGTGTTAGGGTTTAGAGATTCAATTTAGTAAGTAAGGTTTATGGGTTTAGGTGTATGGATTTAGAATTCAAGATTAGTGGTTAGAATTTAGTTTTTAGGGTAATATGATGAGAATTTATATTTTAACCTCTAAATCCTAAATTCTAACCTTAAACACTAAATTCTAGCCACTAACCTTAAATTCTAAGCACATACACATAAACTTGTAAACCCTACATACTAAATTGAATTCTTAAACCCTAAAACTCTGACGCTTGTAAAAACTTTTAGTTTCCATCGCTGGTGTTTAGAATAATTACCCATATATTAATGGATTAATATCCTATACACTGGCGGTGAAAATTTTTTATTTCCACAAGCGCCTCAATTATAGGGTTTAGGGTTAGGGCTTAGGGCTTATAGTTTAGGGGTTTTAGTGTAAATGTTTAGAATTTAGGGTTCATGTTTAGAATTTAGAATTTAAGGTTTAGGATTAAGGTTTAGTTTTAGGGTAATATGGATAGAGATTTAGGTTTTAACCTATAAACCCTAAATTTTAACCCTAAACTCAAAATTCTATCAACAATCCATAAATTCAAAACTACTACACTTATACCCCTAAATTTTAAACCCTAAACGGAGTCCCTAACCCCTAAAATTAAGACGCTTGTGTAAAAAAGTTTCCAAAAGCGCTTGTGTATAGAACAACTACCCTATATTAATTGGATTAATATCCTATACACTGGCGGTGGAAAATAAAGTTTCCACAAGCGGGTTTATTTAGGGGTTTAGGAATTTAGTTTAGGGTTTAGAGGTTATGGGTTTAGGTTGTATGATTTAGAATTTAGGATTTATGGTTAGAATTTAGGGTTTAGGGTTTGGGGCTTGGGGTTAGATTTTTAGGGTTTTAAGGTTAGAGTTTTAGATTTTAAATTTAGGCTTGAAAATAGGCATGCTTGTGTAAACTCTTTTTACACTAGCAGTGTATCAAATATTAATCCATATTAATTTGGGCTTTATGCGAGATTCAACTTTACCAATAACTTGGACTGCTTTGAACATGAAGAAATGACTAGAAAGTGAAACATTAATTCATGTTTCAATCAATAAGCACACAAGAAAGATGGGTATTTGAACTTTGAAGGAAAATATTAAAATGGGTATTTGACTGAATCATCATTATGACTTGGAATTTGTATGTAATATTTTGACTGAATCTCCTTACCTTTGCTTTGAAATTGAAATGTTCTAACAGATTATTAAGTCTTTAAATAAGAAAGACGGGTATTTGAACTTTGAAGCTAAATATTAAAATGGGTGGAACATATTAATCTTGTAATCATGTTGAGAAGCTCCTCAATGCTTCTTGTTTTTGTTGTTACTATTGTTGCCATTAACAAGAAGCACACAAAATTTTACTATATAATTTTAGCTCAGATTCTTCTGATAATCCATGTATTATGTATAAATTATAGATTTAATTTTTATACTTTAACTTGTTCTTTTATAATCCTTCTACTTTTTAGTCTCTTGAATTTTAATCCCAACTTCCGGACTTCTTGGCTATAGAACCCGGACGATATTGTATTCATGTTGTCCTTGGATAAGCTCCATGGGTACGAGCATAGTCGTTTCTGAGATTTTAATGGCCCAAAGGCGAACAAAAAAATTAGTCTTATAATAATAAAAATTAAAAAATGAATTTTAAAAATAGGTCCCTAATAACAAGTATTAGAAAAAATTAGGCCCCTAATAATAAATATTAAAATTGAATTTTAAAAGTATACCCCTAATAACAACTCTAAGGAAAAAAATTAGGTTTCTAATAATAAATATTAGAAAAAAATAATTTTAACAGTATGTTTCTAATAACAAATATTGGGAAAAAATCATGTTTCTATTGGACCTCTAATAACAAATATTAAAAAATTAAATTTTAAGAGAATATCCCTAATAACAAATATGGGGTATTTGGGCCCCTAATTATAAGTATTAGAAAAAAATCAGGTCTAATTACAAGTACTGAAAAAAATTAAGAGTATGTCACTAATAATAAATATTGAGAAAAAATAGACCCTTAATAATCACTAATAATAAGTGTTAAATAAATAAATTTTAAGAATACACCTCTAATAATAAATATTAAAAAAATTAAATCTTAATATTGAATATTATAAAAAATGAGGCATTGGGCGGGCGCCCCTCCTGCCCATGCTCAGGGACGACACTGGGTATGGGACTAACTAGGGGTGGGCAAAACTCGACTCTACTCGAAAAAAACTGAATTAATCGATTCGACTCGTGGCGAAAAAATCGACTCGTAATTTCATAAACTCGACTCGACTCGAAAAATTTCAAATAAAGTTTGAGTTATGAAATGGAAATTCGAATAACTCGGATTTTTTATTAATTAGTTGATCAATTTTCAAGTTCGAGTCGATTTTATCAATTATGTCTGTTATGTTATGTATATCACATGTGAAAATATGAAGATATATATATATATATATATATATATATATATATATATATATTATATGCATATCCGTTGAAATTAGAATCAATATGTGCAACGTCTAGCCCTAAATATATGCATATATATATATATATATATATATATATTTTACAATTAAATTTGTACAGAAACTCAAAACTCGACTCGATTCGACTCAAATTTTATAAACTCGACTCTACTAAAAAAATTTCAACTAAAGTTTGAATCGTAAAATAAGACTTGCAAACTTGAATAACTTAAAAAAATTTAATTTGACTCGACTCAACTTGATCAAACACTCAACCCTAATACTAACTGTATATCTGATGTCATTTTAAATCATTGTAACTTAGTCATATTATTTAATTAAGATAACAATTTGAAGATCTAAAAAAATTAAAGAATAAAAATTAGAGCATAGAAATTAAATTCATAAACTATACATAATATAAGAACTGATGAATATTTGACCAAAGCTTTATTACAAGAGCTTTCACTCACTCCAAAGATGAATTCATAATTGTCAAGCTCATGATATCATGAACAAATAAATTATAAAAATAATCAAAGAAATAAGATATGTAGGGACCCAAATCCTGAAATTAGGGAAAGATTAGGACATCAATAGTGTGATTAGGGGACAATGATTTGACCTTTTAAATGCATGACAAAACCCTTTTACTTTTCATAACTATATATAATAACTAATACAAGGATAGGGATCGGTCTCCATTAACAAAAAAAAAAAAGTAAAGCAAGAAACCAAAGAAATAACAAAAGAACAGTGGGGAAAGCCAATGAAGTGTTCAAATTGCTCAACTTAATACATATAATATTAGCTATATAAATAACACGTTACACGAAAAATTATTAGATAGATCCAGCTTATCACGTCATTCGTGATTTCAGTTAATAAGGTCCATTGAAAGTGTTCTTAATGGGTCTAGAACACATGACCTAAGGGAATATGAGAGAACAAAAATTAACAGATTGACCAACTGACCAAAGGTGCTTGCTCTGAACTCATATATTTAAGAAAAAATTACAGATAAAAATATTTAAAAATTATTCACCATATGTTTTGACATTAGATTGAATAAAAGTGTACATAGTTTTAGAGATACTGTACAATTTATTAAAATAAGTTTAATAATAAAAATCCTCGTTTCTTTACCACTAATGTTGAACTAATTTTTTCCCTAAGAAACCAAAGAAATAACAAAAGAACAGTGGGGAAAGCCAAGAAAGTGTTCATATTGCTCCACTTAATGCATATGATATTAGCAATATAAATAACCGGTTAGATGAGAAATTATTAGATAGATTTAGTTTATCACGTTATTCGTGGTCCCATTAATAAGATTAATTAAGAGTATTTTTAGTGGGTCTAGAACCCATGACCTAAGGAAATATAAGAGAACAAAGATTAGCAGCTTAGCCAACTGGCCAAATGTACTTACTATGAACTCATATGTTTAAGAAGAAGAAAAAAATACATATAAAAATATTTAAAAATCATTCACCATATGTTGTGACATTAGATTGAATAAGTGTACATATATAGTATTATTGGATAGACCATTCAAGATTAGGGTGACTTAAAAGTTTTAGAGATTTTGTGCAATTTATTAAAATGAGTCTAATAATCAAAATCTATGAAGTACAACTTCATTTTTACTCTCCTCGTTTCTTTCCACTAATGTTGAACTAATTTCCCCCTAATAAACATTTAGTTTAATTCATTTTTGACATTTTTAGGATTTTTTTGAAAGTTAAGGTGATTACAAATAGTATTTGTTCTGAATATACTCTCAATTATTTGACAATGCATGTTCAATCACACTGTTACAACTATTGGTGCTCGAACACGTGACATCTAAAAATAACAATCGTTCCTTTAATTACTTAAACAAGTTATTTCATGCATTTTTAAGACCTTTTAAAGTCATTCATATTGCACATGTTTAGAATGATCCATTTGAAATACCATATTTTAAAAATAAGTGGACTCGACTCCACCACCATGATTCATTTAGGCCCATTGCTGAAAACATCCAAAAATTTACAAGTAAAAATAAAAAAAGAATTAGCTAGGGTGGATGGCGTGGCCAACATGTGCATAGGTTGTTGTGCTATAAACTATAGGGGTGGGGTATTATTTGAGTACCTTAATTGGAGATGAATCGAGGAGTGTTAGAGGGGACAGTCATATCCTCTAAAAAAATTTAAATTCTTATATAGTTTATGATTTTTTCATATTTTTTTATCAATGATCTAAGTTCGCACATCTTAAAATTTTATAATTTCATACCCTCTAAATTTCTAATATAATTCCCTAACAATTTATATTTCCTGACATAAAATCATGGATCCGCCTCTAACCTTAATCTCATTTCATTGTGTTCCATAACTAGTGAAACACATGCCACCACAAACATTTATAATCCTACATGACTTTCAAGCATGTACCTCCACATCTTTACTGCAATTTCCATCTATATATAAACAATGTAATTTCCCACCACACCACCACCATCACCATATATTATATATGTTAAGTACTCTCTCTCTCATGTGCAAGTCTCAAGCCAACACCACCAAGCAAAACAAATTAAAAAACATGTACCACTAAACAATGTTGTTTGATAAGTATATTAATGTTGGATTAAACAAATCAGTATATTAATAGTGTTGTTGGTTCAGCTAATCATCCACAGTTGTCATTAGGAAAACCAACAATATTAGATCACATCATGTGAGCTTTTCATGTTGCCTAGTAGCTTCATTTGATTCCCATTTGCTCTTACTTCTGATGCTAAACAACTTAAATAATTAATCATGTGATGGGAAATAGATCCATGTTAATCAATTTCTTGATTTGTTTTTGTTTCAATTGAAAAGCAAATTAAAATAAAAGGACAATTAACTAAAAATAATATTGGCATCGGTGATGAAATTCGGTGAAAGGTGGGGTAATTTTTTTTTAAAATAGACGTTTAATGTTATGAATATTTATCTATGTGGATGTCTATCATGATTAGAACTTTATCAAAGAAGTTTGATTTATTTATTATTAGGAATATTATCTCCATGAATTAGAGTTTAATGTATTATGTACTTCTTATGCCTATAAATAGATGATTCATTGAAGGCATTGTATACAATTCTATATTTGAGAATAATACAAATCTCCCTCTTTCTCTCATCTCTTTGTTCATCTTATTCTTATTCTTGTTCTTCTTTATTTTATTTACAACACGTTATCAGCACGAGACTCTAATCAACTGAGGTCTTCATCGTTATAATTCAAAAGAAGTTACCGGGAAGAATTCGATTATAGAATAAACCAAAGATAAGTTTTTTTTTTCTCTCCTTATTTTTTTAGTTACCGATTGTCTTTCTCTTTATATTTTAACTTTGTTTTAAATTTTTTTGAAAATTTTGGAAGTATGTTTGATTTTATTCGAACATTGGAAAGAGATAAATTTGTGGCTTCTCACAAACCAAAAGACGAATCGACAGAGACGAAGAGGGAATGATGGAATCGATTAAGGTTTGTTAAGCGAAAGTATTTGTGGGTTTTTATCTTTGGTACTCAACTGCTTATGCTTTTCATACTTAATTATTATTATTTGTGTTTGTATATTTGTAAATTCATGAAGTTTGATGATGGTGCATGTAAAGCATGTTCGATTTACTGACTATACTTTATAATTATGAATAACAAAGTTATGTACGTAGAACTATGGTAGTTTTTCATATAAATTAATTAAAATACGTACTCTAGGTTTAAGGTTTTTTTTAGTAACAAAGATCTGTACATTAATGAAACACCTTTGTTGATTTAGTTTTTTTTAAAGAGAGAATTATGACATAGATCCTCTGATTTCTAATATATTCAATTCAGCCCATACATATAGATCTTATTATTATGGTTTCATATATGTTTATTTTTGACACAATGGTTGAACTTTGTATTAATATCAATATGTGTTTATATTATTTTATTTCATGATATTGATATTTTAACCATGTATTGAGTTTTACATGTATTTAAATGACTTGGAAAGAGACACGACATTATGAGAAGATGTTTTGGTCATTTGCTACGTCTCCATTTTCCTCGAGAGGAAAACTAATATCGGTAAATTCTTATTTTATTTTTTTTATTCTTTAAATTATGATTTTAATGTGCGATAAATCATGGTGAATTTCAATCTATAAAAAGATTGTTATAAAGTCTATAGTTGCTCGAAAGCAATTTTTCTTCTTTGTCGAAAAACTCGACCATAGACTTCTCCCAATTTCAAGTTACGAAAATTCTTCTTGATCCAAAAAGTTTTATGGGAGGCATTCCTTGAAGTGAATGCAAAGCATGATGTTTATTCCATGCGATTATCAATGATGGGGCATTCCCTGAAGTGAATGCAAGCATGATGTTTATTCCATGCAATTATCAATGATGGGGCATTCCCTGAAGTGAATGCAAGCATGATGTTTATTCCATGCAATTATTGATATGTTTCATTCCCTGAAGTGAATGCAAACATGGTAAATCATTATTCAATTAGAGACATAATTTCGATATAATCCAAGTATAATTGGCTGGACATCCCGTTCTGCGAGGCTACTGGTCTCAAAGGAGGTTTTTAAAGGACCTTGTGGACAGGTTTAACAATGCCGCGTACGAGGATTAAATCTTTGTTCTCTATGATAAGGATATGTGAAAAAGGTTTTAAAGGCCCACTGGCTCTACTCCATTCCTTGAAGTGAATGTGAGATTATATTATGGAATGAATAAAAAATCACATTAAAAGTAGTGATCGTGGTCGAGACTATGAATATACACATGAAAAATATAGTCGTATGAAGAATACTTCTACCCGCTGGTAGCAAAGTTATAAGGATGAAAAGAGTGATAAAGATCATTCTAAGGAAGTGAAATCTTTTTACCAATGTGATGTTATAAACCATTGATTTCGTACTTGTCAAACGCCAAAGTATTATGGACTTTATCCATAATCATGAATGATAAATGAAATAAAATATAAACAAAATTTGTTTATGGCGTTATTGATCCAACTCAATTGGATATTGTTAATTTTCTCATAACCTTTGAAGGGAATAATTTACCATTTATTTTATTTCCCTTATAACCTCTAATAGGAATAATTGATTTATTTTATTTTATTTTTATGTTAATTCGTTTTATTTATTATTTATTTATGTTAGTTTGCTTTATGTTTATTTATTTCATATATTATTTATTTACATTTTATGTTAATTTATTATTTGAAGAATATGATTATACAATGAATTGTGGCTATTTATGCCTAGAATTGTGGCTATTTATGCCTAGCAGATAATGCAAGTACTCATATTGTACTTAAGCATAAGAAATAATTTTTCCATTTAAATGCAAGGGAAAATATGAGTAGTATTTCTCAAAGTACTTAAATATCAATACTTCGGAAGAGCACTTGAAAGTTTATCTCTGATAGATAATCGACTTGATATGATGTGCTATATTTTATACTTTTCATTCCTCGAAGTGAATGATACAAAGTACTTATTTTCATTACCTGAAGTAAATGAAACAAAGCACATTTTGAAAGGTGCACAATTATGCATTTCTCGATTAAAATGCAAGGGAATAATGTGAGTACTATATTCGGAAGTACTAATATCACAAAAGGCTCTGGTTGAGCAAATATGTTATTGTCAAATGGAACTTTATTCCATATTCACAGTGCGTTATACTCGTCAAAGTCATAAAGAGAGCAATATGAGTTCGCAAACTATCCTTTTGGGAATTATAGATAACATATGTTATCAATTGGCATTTGAAATAAGCTAATATTGATATAAATTTTGGTAGCCAAAAAAGTCAGTTGAAAGCTCTAGAAGAGCTATAGAAGAGCTATATATTACTACCAAAAGATAATTTCAATTGAAAGCTCCGAAAGAGCTAAATATATTCCTATTTAAAGGAACAATTTTAATGGTCGTACTAGACATGTACGAGTGAGATTGAATTACATGTTATGGTAAACAAGGAGTTTACAAATTCAGAGATATATGCACACATATATATATAGTTGGCATGATCGGTTAGACCATCTTGATCAATGGTGCAGAAATTATTGAGATTTACATGCACATATATTAAAAGAACCTGTAGTTCTTGTGGTGCTTATTCTCAAAGGAATGAATTAAATTCCACTTATTAAAGAACATGAAGTTCTTGTGTTGCTTAAAGGAATTGATTAAATTCCACTTACTAAAAGAACCTGAAGTTCTTGTGTTGTTTGTTCTCAAAGGATATATATGATCCCACTTACCAAAAGAATTAGAACTTAAAGTTCTTGTATTGAAGTTGAGACTGTATGTCTTGCATATCTGAACGAAATATGGGCCCATATATCCACAAATGTGGAAAGTTTTATATGATTTTAGTAGATGCATCTACATTGTTTTATCGACTTACAACCAGAAGTTTGTGAGATTGATTCTAAAAATATTCAGATTATGCAGTTAGACTATTCGTCTTGAAAAGCTAGTGGATTTATATTTTAGGCTATATCAGTTGTTACAAAGCCTATTGATTATGAAAAATATAGTTTAGCAAAATTTCAATTGGATGCCTCCTATTTAATAGCTAAACTATGAGAACAAAAGAGTTATTATTTATATGGTGTTTCCATATAGCAACACTTATACGCATCAAGCCAACGAGTTATAATAAACTCCCCGTTATGATTGGTTTTTGGTCAGAAACCATACATTTCCCATTTTGTGATTTTTGAATGTGCGATATGAATTGCTCCACCACAACGCACAAAATGGGTAAATAAAAGGGTTGAGAATATATATTGAGTACGAGTCTCCTTTTATGTTTAAATTCTTAAACATTAATTGGAGAATCATTTATGACATGATTTTTCTCAACATCAGGGGGAGATAATAATCAGCTAGATAGAGGAAAATGAATTATCATTTTCTAGATCCCCGTATATGAACTAGAAGTTCATAAGATAATTCATGTTATTACATGTCAACTGCCAGGCATATTTACTGACCCAATGAGAGTAATTAAGTCTCATATACCAGCTGAAATGCTCTAAGTTTAAAGTACATGTTAGGGCGAGATAATGTAAATCATGCCTGAAGCATGATAGTTGAAATGGTTTCAATGATCAAAACTCTCGTAAATAGAAAGTAATATGAGATGGTCATATATTGGAGGCGGGTGCTCCTGAAGAGACCCAAGACATAACAAATAATAAAACTCTTGAAGAGTTTCAGGTACCTGGAATAAAGATTGAAATCTTGAAGAGATCTCGATGAGTTATGTCATTACGAGAATGGAACCAGAATATTGGAAAGTTGTCGACAACGATTTTACATAAAATACCTCTATAGAAGTAAAGAAAGAAATCGAGGATCTTTTATAAAATCTATCCAGAAGTATAGATATTGAATTGGCCAATGTTGAAAGACGCTTTGAACTTCTAAAATAGAAGTATTTGGACCACCAGTCCAAACACCTAAAGGTGTAATGCAAGTGAGGCACAAATAAGTAGTCGTAAATACGACTTAAACTGTGATTTATGAAAAGTTTTAATTACTTCATGGTGGATGCAATTACTTTGGCAGTTTTGAAAATTTTACATGCGTCTAATTATTTGTGGATCCATATTTATCCTCGAAGGATCTAAAATGCTATAAGCATTTGGAAATTTCTGAGGAAATTTATTTAAACATGTCTCATGAATATTTTTGGCGCATTTGGTATAATCGCCTTAGTGAATACTAATTGAGAAAATACTATAAGAATGATCAGATTTCCTTATGTATTTTATAAAGGAGTTTGGATCAAGATCCATTATGATAATTTTAGAACTCCTAAAGAGCTTCAAATTGGAAACTCGTGAAGTACTTTCAATACAAGTACTTGAATCTTGACATCAAGTTTATCTCGACCTGAAGATCGAGCATTTTTATATATTTCTTTTGTCTATGAATAGACATAAGCTGAAAGAATCTTAAAGAAGATTCAATATGAATAGAGCATATCTATTGAGTATCCCAATAGTTGTAAGATTGTTGGATGTGAATAAAGATAATTATATCTTTTCTTGGTCTTGAAACACTATATATTAGTTGGTTAAGAAATATCTATGAATATACAAAGATCATTACATTTAGATCTTCAAACATTCGTTGATGCCTCCTCAAATGTCGTAGAAATAATTGTTATGCACGAGGCAAGCCAAAAAAAATGTGTTTGGCTAAGATTATTGACCCAACATATCCAAAAGATATGTGGATTTACTTTTACAAGATATGATAAAAGCTATCTTGTGTGAAGATAAAACAAGATGTATATCTCAGTTTGAAAGTTGATACATCATGGAACATATTACTCCAAAGTTTCATCCCTCGCGATCTTTAGAAAAATGATATTCAAGATTAAATTATGAAGATTCAAAGATCTTCTGTGATGTTTTCATGAGGGGGAGTAAATACGCGTTGCACTCTTTTTCCCTTAACCGAGGTTTTGTCCCAATGGGTTTTCCTGGTAAGGTTTTTAATGAGGCAACAAGTTATGCGTATCAAAGATGTGTGTACTCTTTTTCCTTCACTAAAGAATTTTTTTTCTCCCACTGGGTTTTTATCTTAGTAAGGTTTTAACGAGGCACATTATCTTCATAGACATCCAAGGGGGAGTGTTATGAATATTTATCTATGTGGATGTCTATCATGATTAGAACTTTATCAAAGGAGTTTGATTTATTTATTATTAGGAATATTATCTCCATGAATTAGAGTTTAATGTATTATGTACTTCTTATGCCTATAAATAGATGATTCATTGAAGGCATTGTATACAATTCTATATTTGAGAATAATACAAATCTCCCTCTTTCTCTCATCTCTTTGTTCATCTTATTCTTATTCTTGTTCTTCTTTATTTTATTTACGACATTTAAATTATTTTTTAAAATGAAGGTTTAATTTATATATATATATATATATATATATATATATATATATATATATTTAAAAATTGAAGTCTAATTAAACTTTTTGAAATGACAGTCACTAGTCTCTTTTGTCTTCCACGGGTATAATTTTAAGGATTAATATCCTATCCACTGGGGTGGAAACTGAAAGTTTCCACAAACGCTTTAGTTTTAGGGTATAATGAGTTAGTTTAGGATATAGGGTTTAGGGATTTAGGTGTAGGGGTTTAGAATCCAAGATAGTTGTTTTAATTTAAGGTTTATGGTTATAATTTAGGGTTTATAGGTTAAGGTTTAGTTTTTAGGGCTATATGGTGAGGATTTAAGTTTCAACCTATAAATCCTAAATTCTAACCCTAAACCTTAAATTGAAACAACTATCCATAAATTCTAACCCCTACACCTAAACCCTATACCCTAAAACTAAGACGCTTGTGAAAACTTTCAGTTTCCACCGCCTGTGTATCCTAATTTTAAACCTACACTCGATTTTTTTTCTACAATTAACCTATTGAGAATTTGAAAAAATAACAAACTAATATTGTGGCAAAAGATGAAAAAGAAGAAAAGTTATGTTGACACAAAAATATGGTAGAATCTTACAAACATAACCTTTTTGTTTCATTACAGCAAAAAGGTTTTCCAAGTTGAGTTTCCCCAAGAAAAGTGAGGAACAAAAGGTAGAAATTGGACAAAGAGGGACCATTTTTCATTTGAAGTGTTATATCCTTTTTATTTGATTATTTCATCTCAATGCTCCCTTTGGTCTCTTCTTTTAATGTTAGTGTCTTTTGTCACTTTGTTTACCTTTAGTTTTATTCTTCTTATTTTCTGCCTTTTTCAATTTCATGGATCTTCTCTTTTACATTTTAAAAGTTATTGTGTAATTAGATTTAAGTGTAATCATACTCTTGCAGTATGTTTGGTTAATCATTGTAATTTGTGAGTCTCGTTGAATTTGGTGTAATTAAGACTTCCAATTGTACTCTTTCAATTCTTTGAGGGGAAGGGTAAGAATTGGTTTAATTACGCACATATTTACACTATATTAGTCGAATAGAAATTCTCTGCCCCTTTTCGGTGATCTTTATTTATGTTTTTATGTTAAAAAATAGGTTTATGGTTTATGGTTATGATTTAAGGAATTATAGGGTATGATGTATTTTTAGGGTTTAAAGTTTAGAATTTAGGGTTAAGACTTAAAATTTAGTTTTTTAGTGTTAAAATATAAAAAGGGTAAATAATTTTTGTTCGTGCTAGTCAAACATGCCTAAAGAATTAGAATTCCTTGTGTAATCGTGTAATTACTGGATGGAAATTATCTGTCCCACTTAAACTATAGGTTTAAGATTTATGGTTAGGACTTAGAGAATTAGGGATATTGTGTATTTTTAAGGTGTAAAGTTTATAGTTTAGGATGTAGAAATTAGGGTTAGAGTTTAAAATTTAATTTTTTAGTATTTTTAGTGTGAGGCGTAAAAAGAGGCATGATTAGGGGTACTACCGTACTAAGATGATAATTACACTTTCATACAATTATATTTTAGTGTCCAACGTACCAATTTTTTTAAAGGTCAAAATTATATTATAAATTTTTAGAACCAATTATACCATTATATTATTTTACAATGTCAGAAGTTTTAAAGGATTAAATTAAAATTTTAGCATTCTTAAGGCTAAGGCCCCGGCATGCAAGGGTGACAACGCCTCGGTTCTGTTTTGGAAAGAAAATTATAGTTAATATATTAGATAAGGTGTTAGGTCCATTCAGAAAGATTAGAGGTCCGAACTATGACATTTGACAACGAAAAAATAAGATTGAAAACATCATTTTTATATTAGGTCTCTACAAAATTCAATCCAAATTAATCGGCCAATAAGTCGAAAATCGGTGGTTAAACAAAAAATATCAAACATATACCAAAGAAACTAACTTAATTGAATTTCACTGGTTTAGTTTGGATTATTTGGCTTTTAATTTGTTTAAAATAAATTTTATATAACATTTATATAATAAAATTATAAAATAAAATCTGACTCAATTCAAATATTTACATATTTAAAATTGTGAACCGAAAATTAAATTGTACCAAATCAAAACCGAATATCATGAATACTGAGCCCTAATATCATGTATCTATCAACTCTGTCCGGATAAGAGTTAGTATTATTTTTATTAAATAATAAAGTATTACACTCTTATGTCGGGACTCAAACTCATATAAGATAAATATCTTTAGTCACTAGGTCAATTAACGGATCTTTCTGAATAAAAATTATTGAAAACAAGTTTCAATATTTTTTTTGAAAGTATATATCAAAAGAGGAGTTGGAAGCTGCAGGTGGCTGAAGATGAAAAAGTTCATTAACCATTTCCTCACAACTGAAGCTGATAAGGGTCCACCACCCTGCCCAAGGTCATTATCTGACATTTTTTACACCAAATTTGCACTGATTTACACCGTGGGGTTTGGCAGTGGGTGAAAATATATGGTCAAATTAAAGGGCAGGTGCCATTAATGTATGGAGGTGGAGCAGAGTGAAAACAGGACTGTTCCTTTAAATTCTACCCCAGAATGGTCTATATCATTGAATTGTTTGAAGAACAAGTTTATGATTCAACATATTTAGCAATCATCATTCACTTCATCTTCTCAAGAAACTCAAGTCATGATTGTTACGGTTTAATTCACTATTTAGCAATCATCATTCAATACACTTGCGGTAGAAAAAAATAATTTACGAATGTCTTAGTTTTAAAGATTTAATTTAGAGTTTATGGGTTATAGTTAAAATTTAGGGTTTAAATGTTAGAGTTTATTGTTTTAAATAATATGGTTAGATATATATAGTTTAACTTATAAACCCTAAATTCTAACACTAAAGCCAAAATTTTAGCCATAATCCATAAATTTTAAACCTCTAAATTAAATCCCTAAATCCAAAAACTAAAGCACGTGTAAAACAATTTCACTGTCAGTGTATAGAATAATTATCATTTTGTATATGATAATTTAAGTATTAAAGTGAGAAACTGAATATAGTTGAAGGATCAAATCATGAATGACATATATTATTTTATCTTAATTTTTTTAGTTAGGGTAATTATACCATGCACTTCTGGTGTAAATTTTTTGTTTCTATAAGCGCTCTAATTTTAGGGGTTAGAGATCTAATTTAGGGTTATAGTTTAGGAGTTTGGCCTTATGTGACTAGAATTTAGGGGATGTGGTTTGAATTTAGGATTTAATGTTAGAATTTAAGATTTATCGGTTAAAACCTAAACCGTAAACTAAGTTCCTAAACCTTAAAATTAGTAAGCTTGTAGAAACAAAAAGTTTCCAGCGCCATGCATGAAATATTCTCTTTTTAACTAGGGTGATTATTTCATGCACATATGGTGGAAACAAAAAAATTTCACGAGCGTCCTAATTTTATGGTTTAGGGACTTCGTTTAGAGTTTAATGTTGAGTGGTTTAAGTGCAGGAGTTTTGGATTTAGGGGATATGATTAGAATTTAGATTTTATGGTTAAAATTTAGGGTTTATAGGTTAAAATCTAAATCATAACCATATTATCCTAAAACTTAAACCATAACATCTAAACCCTAAATTCTAAACACATACACTTAAACCCCTAAACCGTAAAACTAAAGGCGCTTGTGGAAACTTTTTATTTTCATTCTCTGTGCGCAGATATTTTCCCTTTTAATTATGAATAGAAATTATTTGTCCCTTTTCGGTGCCGCTCCCACACTAAAAATTAGATTTAGGGTTTAATGTTTAAGATTTAAGATTAGAGGTTGTGGTTAAAGTTTAGGGAAGTTAGAGTATTGTGTATTTTTTAAGGTTATGGTATATGATTTATAATTTATAATTTGGATTAGAATTTTGAAATTTAATTTTTTAATATTTTTATCCTTTAATTATTGGGTATAGTTTTGTTTTTAATGAGTGGGGCAAAATTGTGATGATTATGATGATAGTGAAAATATAGCCATTAAGAAGTGTCAAGTTGTCCCTTCCAATCAAGGCCACGCTTAATCTCCTTTGTTTTTGTTTAATCATTTTGGAGCAAAGGCTACCCGACAACTTGTCCAGATTTGGTGTTTGAAAACAAATATATATATATTTTTTTCTTGCATGATTCCCTTACTTCCATGTGCTGTTCACTGTTATATCCTGCAATAAAACAAAAACCAAAATGCCTTTTTTACACTTGACTAAACATCCCCCACTTTGCTTAACCCTGCAGGAAAACAAAAAGTAATCCAATCTGGTAAAAAAAGAAAAAAAGCTTGTGTTTTTTCAGTGAACAAAACCATCAATTTGCAAAGGAAGTATGTGTACTTATGGTTCTTTAAATCATTGAAAAGCAACTGAAAACTGTAAGGAAACCAACACATGGTTGGCCACATGAACTTTTCATGGACCACTTTGCTTGGATTGGTTCATCAAACAAGACATGATGCTGTTGGGTTTGAAGCTAAAACATTCCATGGTTATAATGCTTGCCTTGTTTTGATTGATGTGTTATCACTGTCCTTCTGGTTCTAGAGATGTTTTTTTAACTGTCTGTAAAAAAAGATAAAAGAATCTGCAATGCATCAGCATCTGTTAATTAAGAACTAGGCCTATTAGAATAATGTTAGAAAAAAAGAAAGAAAGTGCAGTTGGATCCAGATCTTGTTGTGTGCTTTTGTTCTATTAAACAAAAACATGGGGTTCAAGTTCAACCTTCTACAATCCCAAAACAGATCAACTGTTCTCTCCTCACAGCAATGCCTTCAACTCCAAGGAATCTACTGCTTTCTTCTTCCAATATCTTCTCCTTCACCTTACTTGTCTCGATAAACGCTCTTTTATTCTGTCGTGGCGACGCGATCGACGAGCAGGGGAATGTTCTTTTAGCTTGGAAGAACAGCCTGAACAGCAGTGGGGATGCATTGAAATCATGGAATTCATTTGATGCTACACCGTGCAAGTGGTTTGGGATTCGTTGCAACTCGGAAGGTGAGGTGGTGGAGATAAGGTTGAAAGGTGTAGATTTGCAAGGGTCATTGCCTTCGAATTTTCGGTCTCTGAAATCCTTGAACACCCTTGTGCTTTCGTCGACCAATCTCACCGGCACGATCCCGAAGGAACTTGGAGACTATCATGAGCTGAATGTTATTGACTTGAGTGACAATTCTCTCTCAGGTGAAATCCCCTGGGAAGTTTGCAGGCTGAGCAAATTGGAAACATTGTCTCTCAACACAAACTTTCTTGAAGGTGAGATTCCATTGGTGATAGGAAATCTTTCCAGCCTTGTTTATTTGACACTCTACGACAATCAACTCGGCGGTGAAATCCCGAAGAGCATCGGAGAGTTGAGAAATCTACAAGTTCTTCGAGCAGGTGGAAATAAAAATCTTAAGGGGGAGCTGCCTTGGGAGATAGGGAACTGCACCAACTTGGTTATGTTAGGCCTGGCTGAAACTAGCATTTCCGGCCGTATTCCCTCATCGATTGGAATGCTGAAAAGAATTCAAACCATAGCCATTTATACTTCTCTGTTATCAGGTCCTATCCCAGAAGAGATTGGTAATTGCAATGAGCTGCAAAATCTTTACTTGTATCAGAATTCTATATCCGGTCCGATCCCGAGTCAAGTCGGTCAGCTGAGCAAGCTTCAGGGTCTGCTATTGTGGCAGAATAACTTAGTTGGTACTATCCCGGAAGATATCGGTAGCTGCACGGAGCTAACTATGGTGGATTTATCCGATAATCTTCTTACAGGTAGCATACCAAGAAGCATTGGGAATCTTTTGAAGCTTCAAGAGCTTCAACTGAGTGTTAACAAGTTATCAGGTACAATTCCTACTGAAATTTCAAATTGCACAGAGCTAACTCACCTCGAAATCGACAACAACGCCATCTCCGGTGAGATTCCTGACCTCATTGGCAACCTGAAGAGCTTGACTCTCTTCTTTGCCTGGCAGAATAAGCTGACCGGACATATTCCGGATAGTCTTTCTCAGTGCCAGGATCTTGAGGCACTTGATTTATCCTACAATAGCCTTTTCGGTTCAATCCCGAAAGAGATTTTCGGTTTGAGAAACCTCACCAAGTTACTGCTACTTTCCAATGATTTATCTGGTTTTATACCACCGGATATAGGAAACTGCACCAATCTGTACCGGCTACGGTTAAGTGGCAATAAACTAGCAGGAACAATTCCATCAGAGATTGGGAAGTTGAAGGGATTGAATTTTTTCGACTTAAGCAACAATCGCCTTGTAGGAGGCATCCCTCCATCGATAAACGGATGCCGGAATCTCGAGTTTCTTGACCTTCATTCAAATGGTCTTACAGGTTCTTTGCCAAATTCTCTGCCTACTAGCCTACAATACATGGATATTTCAGACAACAGGCTTGTAGGTCCTTTGACTCATAGTATTGGGTCCTTAACTGAATTGGCTAAGCTTAACTTGGGAAAGAATCAACTTTCTGGAAGAATTCCATCTGAGATATTGTCCTGCAGGAAGCTTCAGTTGTTAAACCTGGGGGACAATGGTTTCTCTGGGGAAATTCCGAAGGAACTAGGCCAGATTCCGGTGCTCGAAATTTCTCTCAACCTTAGCTGCAACCAATTTTCCGGCCAAATTCCATCTGAGTTCACCGGTCTTAGCAAGTTAGCTGTACTTGATCTCTCTCACAACAAATTCTCTGGTAAGTTAGATGTCCTTGCAAGCCTGCAAAACCTTGTCTCTCTCAATGTATCCTTCAATGACTTCTCTGGTGAACTGCCGAATTCTGCATTTTTTCGAAAGCTCCCACTGAGTGATCTCGAATCAAACAAACATCTCTATATTTCCAATGGAGTTGTAACTTCAGCTGATATCGAACATTCAAGGCATGCTAGGCCAGCAGTGAAGCTAGTCATGTCCATCCTTCTAAGTGGCAGTGCAGTTCTAGTACTACTTGCTATCTACATGTTAGTTCGTGCCCGGTTTGCCAACAATGGCCCCATGGAAGATGATAGTTGGGAAGTGACCCTGTACCAGAAGCTCGACTTGTCAATTGATGATATCGTCCACAATTTAACTTCAGCTAATGTGATTGGCACCGGGAGCTCCGGGGTGGTATACAGGGTAATGATTCCAAATGGTGAAACGTTAGCGGTTAAGAAGATGTGGTCATCGGAAGAGTCTGGTGCATTCAGTTCTGAGATCGAGACGCTTGGCTCGATCAGGCACAGAAACATTGTCCGGCTTCTTGGTTGGGGTTCGAACAGGAATCTGAAGCTGCTGTTTTACAATTATCTTCCAAATGGAAGCTTGAGTTCACTCCTTCACGGTGCCGGCAAAGTCGGAGCAGAATGGGAGGCTAGATATGATGTTGTGCTGGGTGTAGCACATGCACTTGCATACTTGCACCATGACTGTGTGCCTGCAATCTTGCATGGTGATGTGAAAGCTATGAATGTCTTATTAGGTGCTGGCTATGAGCCTTTCCTTGCTGACTTCGGGTTAGCTCGTGTTATGAAAAGCAACGACGACGACAAATTGTCCGAATCAAGTCCAAGGCCACACCTAGCAGGTTCATATGGATACATGGCTCCAGGTATTTTTCATTTGCCTGATCAAGTTTTAATCAAGTTGTTAATTCATTAATCGTGTCTAATCTTTCATGGTTACTCTCAGAACACGCAACAATGCAACGTATCACGGAGAAAAGCGATGTGTACAGTTTCGGTGTAGTCCTCTTAGAGGTTCTAACCGGAAGGCATCCCTTGGACCCAACTTTGCCAGGGGGTGCACACTTGGTTCAATGGGTCCGGGACCATTTAGCAAGCAAGCAAGACCCATCCGACATTCTCGATGCAAAGCTTAGAGGCAGGGCTGACCCTGCTATGCATGAGATGCTACAGACACTCGCTGTATCATGCCTCTGTGTCAGCGCTCGGCCCAACGATCGACCGACGATGAAAGATGTCGTAGCAATGCTCAAAGAAATCCATCACGTCGAGACCTCAAGGGACATTTCAAAGGGAGCCTCAACGGCCCCTCAGCCTCGGTCACCTCCGCCTCGAGTAGTAGTCTCCCAAGGATCATCTAACTGTTCCTTTGCATTTTCTGATGATTCAAACCAATCATCAGGCCGAGGGTTCAATTTGTAGCTATGGGATGAATATGATGCATAAATTTGTTCATAGTTCATAGAAGAATCATTGCAGCATCAGCACCAAGAGTTCAGTGGGAAATGTTAAACTGTAACATTTCAGTTGTAATTTGTGTGGATTGCAATAAATAATTATTACTTAGCTTTCACTTTATAATGTAAAGTAAAACAGAAAATAGGGATATCTTGGGAGTAGAGATGGCAATTGTAAGGTGAAACAATGATTGTTGCCACTAGTGGATTTATGTAATTAGAATTTAATGCAAGAATTGAGAGATTCTATTACAGCAAAGCTCACATGGTCCCACGTTCCATGTGCATGTGCTGTCTGACAAAGACTTTACTTCTACCATTCAGAGATGTAAGTAAAAGCCTTTCCCAAAGGTAAACTAACCCTGGCAGCAGCAACACCATTACACTTGTATATATACATGTCATTGTCTTAAATTCTTAATATTAATGTTGTTGTCTCAGGATTTCTGAAACAACAAACAGCAGAAAGCCATTCAATAAATGGTGAAATCTGACATACTATTTTGATAGATTGTGAGAATTAAGGTGACAATTCCTAGGAGAAAACCTAGAGAATTCTGTTATCTGATTTTTGTAATATGTCTTGGTTGATCTTTCAAACATGAGTAATATGATGTCTTAGTTGATTTGTTGGTCAGCAAAAACATGTTTTGTCTTCATTTAAGTTGTAATATGAAATTTATGGAGATCTAGTATGACTTCTTAGACTAAAAGAAACTGCTCTTCTTCAAGTTCTGGCTGACCTTCCCTAGAGATGAGGCAGTAGAATGCATCAGAGAATTCAATTTACTTCCATCACTCTTATGGTCTGCATGGACCCCGGAATTGTTGTCTGTCGATGTGATCTCCGGCACCGGGGCGAGTGATTTAGTGCCCTGTGCTTTACCCGGAAGCACTGCTTTCGACATTGGTTGGTTCTCAATGACATCGAACTTGACCTTATTTCGAGTCGATGCTCCTTTATCACTGGGCAAATATTTCCTCACAGGAGCAGTAGGTGACTTTGGCTTTCCAGGACGTGCAGCTCTCTCTTCCGGAACCTTTGCTGATATATCCTTGCTATTGAGTGCAGACGAAAACTTCGACCTCCTTTGCTTAGCAGAAGAAACAGTTTTGGCCTGGAAATCACATATAAGTATAACCACAAGACATAGCATTAGCATCTAGGTGTGATTTGGCTTTATACTGTATCGTGTTTCGGTTACCTCAGAGCCTCTAGTATCATCGTTAGGCCGTTGATATGTGTCGGGCTTCAAGTTCGGAGAGTTTCCGAATCGAATCACTTTTGTCTTTTGAGATGGTGTAATGCTCCTGAATTGTTCTACTTCAGCTTCTTTCTTCTCCAATGCCAGCTTAAGGTTTGTTATCTGAGATAGATAAGAAGAAATACTTAACAAAGATTTGTTGCCTTGGGAAACAAGCCAAAGGAGAAGGAAAAGAGAAAGGAAACCTGACCTCTTCTTTCAGTTCCAGTATGTCACCAGTTTCTTTGTTAGATCGAGCTGCCCCAAGTTCTATCGAGGCAACTCTCTCGGCAAACTTCAACGTGCTAACCGTCTCTCCAATGGCCTCAGGTTCGGGACTTATATGTACAAGCATTAAAGTCTTAGCGTGCCCACCTATCATATACAAACCGAAAATGTCGAAGAAACGAGAGAAAACGAAGACCGTAAGGAGAAGTAAGCTGAATGCTAGAAAAGAACAATGCACCTAAAGAGTTCTGCAATATTTGTGTAAGCTTGCTGTTTCTGTAAGGAATATGTGTGCTCTTTTGGGCAAGAGCTGAGATGACATCTCCAAGTGCAGAGAGTGATCTGTTGATATATTGAGCTTCCTTCAGCCTGTCGCCTTGAACTTTCGATTTATCCACTCTCTCACTCCCGGCCAAGTCCACCAAATTGAGGGAACCTTTGAAGATCGATCCGGACACAAATTCTTTTCCGTGAACGTGAACGGTCAAAATGCTGGAGAAAAGAAGGGTGTAGACATAAACCATGCTTAACAAAGGTATTCAACTTGATTAACACAATGTTCCTGGATAATATTCTACCTGTGAGAACGGCTACTTCGCTCGTTAAATGCAGTTGGACCTACGATACGGTTCTTTTGGCCTATTCTTATCAGATCAAGAACATCTTGAGTACTAGAAACCGGAACCCAACTTGCATCAGGAACAGTAAGGCCATTCAATTGTGTATTGTTATATATATCTAATGTAACAAGTTGTTATGGTAACTTATGCCTCAAGGTAAGAAAAATAAATCGAAATCTAGAGGAGAATGAATTGAGAATAGAAAGCAAAATTCAAAAGGATATCTTTTGGTAGAGCCATCAATAACTAGCAAATCTCTCACTTGTTCATTGTAGATTTCAATCATTTGAACCCCAACTTTGTATTCTATGACATCTGCTCTTGTCTTCGATATTTGAAATAAGTCGCATATAGATCGAAAATTCACACCCCATGTCTCCTTCGAGTTCAAGTCATACCCGCTCTATCATATACACAGAAAACTCGGCAACATGTTTATGTTGATACATCTGAATAATATAAACTTCTCGAGTATTGAAGATGTGAAGATAGTAATATCATAAAAAAAACATTTGTTTTTACCATGGTGTATGTCTTGCCTGATCCAGTCTGTCCGTACGCAAAGATGCATACATTATAACCATCAAGTACGGACCTGATCAATGGTTGAATGTTTGTGTATATTTGTTCTGCAAGTATAGCAGAAAAAAATGAATGGTCACCTTTAGCTCAAGGTGATTTAACCATGGAATAGATTGTTCGCGATAAATCGAAAGCTGGAAGAAGAGATGGAGAAAAATACCTTGAGAAGAAGTTGGTCCAAACACTTTGTCGAATGAGAATACTTTTTTTGAATCTTTGCCTTTCCTTAAAGAATTGACAATGAGGATACTTCCATTTTCTCCGATATGGTCTACAGTCGATTGATCTTTCGCCTCTCCGGGTAAAAAGGGCCTTACTCTGCAGTAGATTCTTATTTTTCCTGCATGAAAAACATGAGAAACAAGTGCACTAGCTCTCAATGGTACTCCTGTTTAGTTTTTAGTTTTTAATACCGAAGACTATGTACCTTTGAGGTCTAACACTTCATTGAACAGCATTTGATTTTCTTGTAGGATCTTGAGGTAAGAAGAAGATGCCACTTCGAGATCACCGACATGATGCTCTAAGGAAACAGGACAAGGTAAATTCCAGCTGATGGAAAATGTACTATTTTGATTGCAGGTGTAGTTTAATGGTGACAAGCTCGGAAAAGCTTACCTAGTCTTTTAATGTCTGCCTCCCAAGATGAATGAAACCTTCTAACTTCTAATCTCGTTTCTCGGAAAAAAAATTTAAGATCCTAAAAGTTTCCAAAAAGGAAGCTGCAGGAGTTATAAACTAAACTTGGTACTTATCATGCAATTCTGTCTAAAAACTATGTTTGGAGGTAACTTTTCACCTCGATATGTCTCTGTATAAGATCCGAAAGTATTTCGACACGGCCAGGTGAGCGAGAAACACTATTGAGAATAACCTCATTGTTGCCAATACAGATTAGGGATTTGGAGACTTCAGTTGCTGCCTGATGGTTGCTTCGCTTGTCGATATAATCTGAGGTAGCTTCTATGAAATCAGATTTAGACACTGGACCATCATCAGCTTTCAGCAATTTCTTCAAGAACAGTCCAAGCTGTAAATAAGGTGAAGATATCAATATCCCTCACATTAAATTGGCAATGTAATTAAGTTTGTGCTCGAAAAGCAAGAACACGATGCAGACCTTGATTCCTTGAGAAACTAGAAGCGTCGAGAAGTCGTTAACTACCTTGCTGAGGAAAGAATCAATCACCTACAAAGACTCGGTGAATCATGCATATGATCATATGAAATCACATACAACAAGAGTACATATGTGAAGTAAAAATATGATGGATCTTACCTACCATTGCATTCAAGGGAAACTTTTCATCAATGTTACCATCCGTAAGATAAGCCTCTAGAATCCAAAGGCCGAAGCGATCAAAAAGGAAAGTCAGAGCATTGGCAGTTTTGGATTCTTCAATGGAGGCCTCATTGGAGAGCTGGATAAAGTCTCGTAGCTGCTCATATTTCGATAATTCCGATTCTTCCCCGGTGTCATCAGCAGGTCTTTCGGTTGCAGAGGCGGATAAGGCATGCGGTAAATCGTTCGTGGAGGATGCAATCTTTACAGTTCCACCATACCTCCAAACCCCAACTCCACCTGCTTTCTTCCACTCATGATATCCTTTCAGACACAGAATGCAATCCACCACTTTATTTATTGAGCCACCCTGCAAATTTCAATCAAGGTTTATAGTAATGGAGTATATGTGAATTACATGTAAAGTGAAACATTTAAAAAAAAATCAAAACCTTTTCCATATCTGATGCTTCAAAGGCCAGGAGCTGCTTATCTTTGACTGCTGCTAGAAACTTCCTCATGTTCTCGGAAACCTGATTCCTGTCCTCTTCTGTTAATTGAGCAGAATTGGTAGAAGGTTTCACCACCTACATTTATCATATTATCAAAAAGAGCAAAGAAACACTAATCAGGTTCTGGTATATTGCATGCAGCCATGTTCAAGGGAGGATAATAGTACTAGTTCATGTTACAGTGTTTCGTAGAGAACCTTAGGAACAGCACCAGCACTGACTTTGTTGAGAACGTTGCAAAGAATGAATCCGTCGTAAAGTGCACGTCGAAATTCTTCTTCGGTGGGGTCTTTAGGGAGGAATTCTAATGCAACTTGATCCATCTGCCTTAGCCACTCAGCTGCTTGGTACCTCCTTGAAGCTGATCAACACAGAGCAACAACTTTTAGCTACATTTTTCATAAACAAAAAAACTAACTGGTTGGTTGGTTGAAAGTATGTGTTTCAATGACCTGTCCAAGTTGAGCTGGGAGCACTTAAGGTAAAACCCTTGTAAAAATAAGTGTGTTTTTTTAGAGTTCAAAGTTCTGTTCTCACCCTCACGAGACAAAGACACTACAAACTCAAGCAATTTGAACAGTTCCTAGAGAAACAGAAGCACTATTTTAGAGCCAATAAAACAAAGGTGACCCCTGAGAGATCCATTAATTGGCCGAGTGGTCAAGTATACCCGTATTGTTTCATCTAACGTATGTTCGAATATGCCATAAAAGCTCTCTATTTAATGGGAAAAAAAGTGACCCTACCCATGACTTGCTTGGCTTTATGAGGGGCTTTTTCCATCTCAGCTAAGGCCTTCATGGAACTGACACTAGGATTGGCACGCATCCATGGACCATATTTTGGCAACGAAGGATCTGGAATGGACATCACAGTGTCCTTGGCACAGTGTGCTTCTACATGGCCGATGCAGCCACATTTGTAGCAGAAATCTGCTAAATGTTCATACTTGAAAGAGACCCATATATTAGATTTCCCAGCTCTGGAAGCCCAAAACCCTGAGGGGAGTGGTTTACTAACATCAATCAGCACCCGAATCCTGAAGAAACCCCTTCTTATTCCATGTGAAGAAATGGGATCCTCAATCTCCAACACCCTGCCAATCTGGTCACCAACTTTTTTTGCATTTTTAGGGCTCATCTGGTCTAATGAGAGGCCATGGACCTGTACCCAGTAAGCCACTTGTAAAAAATCCAGCTCTTCAAGAGTAAGCCCTGGTTGCCATCTGTGCAAACATATGCAATAGCCCATCACTGACCATGGCCCTTCCTCCAAGATTTGCTCAGCTGCTCTTGCTTCTTTGAAGGTGAACAAGTAGGTGTTCTCAGATAGTTCAGTAATGGTGAAATCTCTCCATTCTCCCCACACTCTTCTGAAAACACCCTGGACTCCTCCTTTGCTCAGTGGCTTGTCTGCTATGATCTTACCCACTAAAGCTAACCTCCTTCCATCTAACTCTCCTGCCTCACTTTCATCAAGGGTCAGAACTTTTCCTTCTATCCAGGCTGTTTCCATGTGTTAATCAAAGGAAATGGATTCACTCTATTTTCTGATAGCAACAAAGAAAATGAAGAAGAATATGATCATGGATGGATTTGAGAGAAATTATGGTAGTAGTAGTAGGAGATGGTGGATGGTACAAAGAGACCATCCACCATTAGTTGCAATGTCCATTGCTTTACACCAATAAATACATTTATAGAATTGGTAGCTCCATAATTCTCAAACCATAATGTTTCCTGTAATAACACTAGCAATCTAGAACAACCAGAAGCTGACAGTCTGAGAAGAAAAAATGGTTTACAGGTATCAACATTAACTATTAAAATCACTAATCTGTCAATGGAAACATTTTGATCATGACTTGGATTTTGTTATTTGATATACATGACAGACTTGAATAATTTCTGTATACATATATTATTTAGGTTTGAAGGTATCCTGGGGTTCAAAGGTAGTTGTCATTTATCCATTTATAGATAAATTCCCATGGGCTCCATGCAACCAATAGCCTACTTTGATGGATTTTTCTGTTTTTTTCATTTTCTTTCCCTCCATCAGTCCTTTTCTCTTCTATTCCTCATTGGATATTCTGTGAAAAATAGTCATTTTCTCAGGCAAAAATGCAACAAATCATATAAGCTTTTAGAGTATACACATAATCAGCACCAAAATGCAACCACTGTACAAAATTTTAAAGGAATGTTTCAAAAGGTAGGATATTAATTCGTATATACTGTAGAACCCTCAAGGCAAAACCAAAAATTTTCCACGAGGAGAAGATCGGCTCCTTCGAAATTCAGGCATCATCGGATTAGTGTTATTTCCCTCTGTCGGAGTCCTGTCATTTTTCCTTCCTAGTGATGGTACTACGGCTTGTGGTTGTGGTTGCCTGAATCCCCTATACATGATGGGGATGCATTATATTCATTATAAACAAGAAATCAGGATAAAATTCTTAACTTGGTAAAATGGAACTCTTTAAGATTATAGCAGGTTGTATTTATTACCCTTGGTGAAGGATATGATATACCTCTTTTCATGATTGTGTGAATTCCTTGAGAAAATGTGCCCGAGCTTCTTCATCTTCAAGGCAGCATGCATAGGAGAGCCAACTAGTGATTGATCATATTCTGGCTCGGAGAAGTCACTTTTCGAAGACTCCTCTATTTTCTCACCAGCATCCATTTCAGAAAGCAATGTCATTGCTGGCAGTTGGTGCTTCATTTTAGCCTTGCTCTCAGCCTTGGTTTTCCTAATTCCGCCTTGTCTAACATTAAGTGCTTGCCTAAACTGCTCATCTTCGTGTTCTGGGCGGACTTTGTTAATGCTAAGTTTTCGGAGGTTGTATAATGCATCTGAGATATTCTCTTGCTTTGAAGTTTCTTGGAAAATCGAATGAACCCCGGAGGAGTTGGTATCTGAGGATGGGGTCACATTAGTTGTGACAAAGGATTTGTTAACTGGGACTCTAGCTGGAAATGGTACTTTAGAGACTGGTTGATTGTCAACCGTATCGGCCTTGATCCTGCTTCTATTGGAGGCTCCTCTATCGGTGGATAATGATCTCCTAACCGGAGGGGACGGTGACCTTGCTTTTAAGGCACTTGTTAATCTGCCTTCAGCCGGAATAGCCATCTTTGGCAAGGTCTCATTGTCTGTGAATGCAGATGGAAATCTCGACCGCCTTTGCTTACCTGAAGAAGCACTTCTGCTTGTGGCCTGAAAATCCAATATATAACATAGATGTAAAACATGCATTATTCAGCAAAGTTTTGTTGAATGACCATCATGTTTTAAAGTCACCTCAGGGGTTCCATTTCTAGGAATCTGGAAAGGTGAAACTGCTCTTCCTCTTTGCGGTTCAGTCATGCTTCGAACATTTCCAGATTTCAGTTGTTCTACTTCTGCTTCCTTCTTCTCCAATGCAAGTTTAAGATTTGATATCTAAAACAGAATTTGACAGATAATAACAATAATAACTGAACGAGGACTTCTTGAAAGCAAATCAAAGTTAAAAGAAAATTTTGCATCCTATTCAATATATATGTACTTGAACATTTATGTTTTCACCTCTTCTTTAAGTTCTCGAATTTCACCAGTTTCCTTGTTGGATCGAGCTGCCCCGAGTTCTATGGAAGCGACCCTTTCAGCGAACTTCAGAGTGCTGATTGTCTCTCCAATGGCATTAACTTCAGGACTTATATGTACAAACATTAATGTTTTAGCTTGCCCACCTATCACATAAAAACAAGAATGATATAAACACAACAAAATATGCATGTATATCACTGTTATCAAATGACTAAAACTAAGCATATATGTTTATATATGTATCCATATATACCTAAAGAATCCTGTAATACTTGAGTGAGCTTGCTGTTTCTGTAAGGAATATGTGCACTCTTCTGTGCAAGAGCAGAGATGACATCTCCTAGTGCTGAAAGTGATCTATTGATGTGTTGTGCTTCCTTCAATCTGTCGCCTACGGCCTCAGATTTATCCACTCTCTCGCTCCCAGCCAAATCGACCAAATGCAAGCAGCCTTTGAGAATAGATCCCGAAACCAACTCTTTTCCATATACATGAATGGTCAAAACACTGAGGAACACAAATGTGCCAAAAATATCATTTGTGATCATTCAGTAGCTAGCTAGCATCGATTAAACATAGGTTTTACCACAACAGCCTACCTGTGAGAACGGCTACTTCTCTCGTTTAAAGCAGTGGCACCAACGGCACGGTTCTTTTGACCGATTCTCATCATTTCAAGAACATCTCGAGTACTTGAAACCGGAACCCAACTTGCATCTGGCACATTTAGACCGTTCAACTGAGAATTGTTACGAATATCCAATGTACCGGTCGTTAAGGTGAACCAAACCCCAAGATAGAAATTAAACACTAACTTAAACAGTTGAACAATGTAAAGTAAACTAGAAAGTAAACATAAAAGGATATCTTCTGTTAGAGCCATCCATGACTAATAAATCTCTCACTTGTTCATTGTATATTTCAATCATCTGCACCCCTACTTCGTATTTAACAACATCCGCTCTCTCCTTGGATATTTGAAACAGATCACGTAAAGCGCGGTAGTTCACACCCCATGTTTGCTCGGTAGTCAAATCCGGGCCACTCTACCGAAGAACAAACGACAAGAAATCAAGAATATTAAAGCAAAATGCGGCACAGAATTGAAAGAAAAGAAGACTTTGTGCATTTGCATACACAAATAGAGTGGATGAATATACCATGGTGTATGTCTTTCCCGAGCCAGTTTGTCCATATGCAAAGATGCAAACATTAAAGCCATCTAGGACAGATCTGATCAGTGGTTGAGTGTCGATATATATTTGTTCTGCACATTGTAAAATCGATGATGCGAAAGGTTAAGTACGAAGAAGTGAAGGATAACAAAGGCCTAAGTGTATGGATCGGACTAGGAAATACCTTGTGAGACATTTGTTCCAAACACCTTGTTAAAGGAGAATACTTTTCTTGCATCCTTTCCCTGTTTTAAAGGATTGACAATCATGATATTTCCATTTTCTCCGATATGATCTATGGTTGATTGTCCGTTTGCTTGGCCTTGAAGAAAGGGCCTCACTCTGCAGTACACTCTTATTGTTCCTGTTCGAAAACCATAAAAAGATTCAACATGTATAAATCGACATTATATAAATGTCCAATGCGAAAATTCATAATAATGATGAAAAATAAGTGCAAACCTTTAAGGTCTTGAACTTGATTGTAAAGCATACGGTTGTCTTCTAATACCTTCTGATAGGAAGAGGATGCCACCTCAAGACCCTTGATATGATGAGCTAAAAGCAAAGAATATTATCGTTAAACGACCATTCGAAAATCTGTGGTAGAACAATGTTATAGATTCTTACAAAGCCTCTCGAGTTGTCTCGACCAATTCAAGTGAGTTTGTTGGACTTCAAGTTTCGTTTCTTGAAAATCTAATTTAATGTCCTAACATAATATAAGCAATGGGATGAGAAAATTTCACAAACTAACAAATGGTAGTATTTGGGGTTTAAGGGAAAATGTTCAGACCTTAAGCTCTCTCTGCTGAAGATGAATAAGTTGTGTGTACGCATTCGAGTGATTAACTGTTTGGTGAATAACCTCACGTTTCCCACCACAGATGCAGAACTTGAAGAAATCGTTCGATGCCACTCTAGTCCGTTGACCGAGATACAGTGAGATGGCTTCTATGAAATCAGATTTTGATAGTGAATTAAGGTCAGCTTTCAAGATTTTCTTCAGAAACAGCCCAAGCTGCAAGAGAGCAGAAATTACAATATATTAGATCACTAGAGTTCAATGAGAATGACATTAAGGTGTTCGTCTTTGTCCGCAACAATAACGAGATTGGCAATCGGAACTTGCTATTACCTGAGTACCTTGAGAAACAAGCAATGCTGAGAAGTCCTTAACTATCTTGCTGATTAGTGTATCTATTACCTGCAAAGTTAGTTTAATCAATCAATCACACTGGACTACATTGTTTGTTTTCGGTTTAGACAACATTGAACAACAAATCGGCATGGGTCTTACCTACCATTGCATTCAAGGGAAGTTCTTCAATCTCGTTGCTCTCACTAACGTAAGCTTGTATAAGCCAAAGGCCGAAACGATCGAAAAGGAAAGCCAGAGCATTGGCAGTTTTGGACTCCTCAACTGCAACCTCATTGGAGAGATGGAGAAACTCCAATAATTGTTCATACTGTGATGACTCCGACCCATCGAAAGAATCGTCGGCACTTTCACTTCCAATCAAAGACGACGGTGACCCTTTCGGGAGAGCCATGATCTTCACAGTTCCTCCATACCTCCAAACTCCGAGGCCTCCTGCTTGCTTCCATTCATAGTATCCTTTCAGACAGAGAATGCAGTCTACAACTTTATTCATAGAGCCACCCTGCCAACTCAAGTCGTTCATATTAATAAAACAACTAGCATAGCATACTAAAATACTATAGAGATTAACATTTTAGAAAAGTATATGCCTTTTCAACATCAGAAGCTTCAAATGTCAAGAGTTGCATATCTTTGACAGCTACAAGGAAATTCCTCATGTTTTCGAAATACTGGATTGCAGACTGCGCTGCCCCTTCGGTCGAGTGCTCCGGGATAATTGGATTTTCCACTATCTGTATTACACAAAACAAGTTTCCATATTTCTCAAAAAATTTGAAGGCTAGAAAACATGTTTGAAGTTGGTGAAAGAAATAGTCAATTAAGTGTAGCAACAGCAGTCCATTTAGAGAACCTTAGGAACAGCTCCAGGATTGACTTTGTTGAGGACATTGCAAAGAATGAGGCCATTGCGAAGGGCAAGGCAAAACTCCTCTTCAGTTGGTTCTTTGGGCAAGGATTCTGATGCACCTTGGCCCATCTCTCGTAGCCATTGTGCTGCTTGGTACCTTCTTGCAGCTGATTCACATGCAAATCAATCAAGGATTAATTAATAATTAGATTTTTAAACTCTAAACTAAATTCAAGTCTATGGTTTGTGGTTCGACCGATTATTCGACCGACGACACTTTTAAAACTTCGCCGAAATTAAAAGGTATATGAAACCAACAGAGTTAAATAATACTAATAGTAATAATAACACAAGAATTACCAGCTTTCTGAGGGAACTTAAGAGAACAAAAGAACTGCATAAAACTCAAGGCATTGGTTGAAGGATTGTTGAGGAGATGGAAATTGGAATATGTATAGAAAATACCTGCTTCTTCAGCTTTTCTTTGAGCCAAATCATAATCATTGAAGATATCTTCATTAGTGGGTGAATTCTTCAGACTTTTGGGAGGAGAAGTGAAAGTCGGATCAGAGTTTGTTTCCTGTGGCATATTTCTGTGTCTTTCTCTTATTAATCACTGAAAGAAAAGTGAAGTAAAACAGAAAAAAAGAAAACAATGGAATCAAAAAACACTAAGAACCAGTCCTTTTTCATATATATATATATATATATATATATATGCAGAAGTTAAGCAAAGAACACTAACCTTTGAATGGTATGGCAGAAACCCAGAAACCTTGGAAACAAAATAGGATGAAGCTGATCAGTTCAATTTCTGACTGGATATATTTATATATCTGACAAAGAAAGAAACAAGGTGAAGCAGGTTCTCTGTGTGATGTGAAATGAACATTCATTAATAAAATGGAAAAACTAAAAGAGCTGAGGTCTTATATAATGCAATGCTATACAATTGATACTATGTATCACTATCTGTATTTGTGAAAGAACTTAACTTGGGAAAAAAGAATGATGTTCATTATAAGAGATCCGGAAATCAGTTTTGTCTGCAAGGTGTGTACATGTTTTCAAAAAGTATATATAAACATATACTACCTTATAATCACCTCTAAACTATATAAAAAAAACAATATATTTGTGAAAGAAACAAAACCAAATCATTCATGTTGCTTTTACCTGGTAAAGTTTCATAGGATAAAGTGTATATATAGAAACCCTAGTAAAGGTCTTGTATTTATTTTCATCAAATTTGAAAGAGAACGAGATGCACTAAATTGGTATAACAGGGTTAATTGCACACAACATCCCTAAACAAGTCCTTTTCTCAGTTTAGCCATCAGTTTAAGCATTAGATGTCAATTCAGAAACAATGTAGAGCATATTTTAAACAATGAATAAAAATGTAAATACAACTTGGTTCTAACATAATAAAAAAATAGCCCTTTCATGAGCATGATTACTCTCATTTCGTAGAACAGATGAGAACACATGTGGTTATGTACCACACAAGAAATGGTCATTCTAAATCGACACCATTAGTTTTTTTAACACGTGAGATTCAGGTTGTTCATACAACAAGTGCATTTGTATGCATTTTGTTCATAAATTTAAATATGTTTGATGTCAAATCTGAACCAACATTTAACACCTAATTGACATCTAGAATGATTGAAAGACCTAATTGATACCATGTTGATACTTTAAGGACTCAATTTGAATATTTTAAAGCTTAGTAACTAATTTAAAACATGAACCATAAGAATTAGCGAGGAGAAGCTAGGCCCTGAACAATTTCTTTGTTTCTTTTGTTTCGTTCTGTCGTGGGACCATTGGAAGGTTGAACCGGAGGGCAAGATCTGGCCAAAATGATGGGAATGTGCAGCTTTTGCTTTTAAAAGCCTTGAAATATGATGTTGTTTAATGCTTAATTATGACTTTGTCTTTTATCTTTTTCTTTGATTGATTAAGCTGCGGTGATTAAGCATGTATATGTGTACGTATACATATACGTATATGTATATATAAATACGTATGTTTTTAAAAAGAATAAAAGGCAAAAGTGAAGAGTCGATTTCGGAAACTTTGGATTCTTAATATAAATGATTGCATAGGTAAGCCTTTCGGTTTGGTTTATACATTGTGTACCCCATCGGCCTTGAGATTAAATGGACCGCTAGTATATATATATATATATCCCAAGTGATAAATCTTCATATATTCTACCGTTAATCTTATTCATCCATTTCACCCATCCAACGATCTAAAAACGTATAAAATTTAGAGAGTTTTATATTGTGTAACTGAATTCTATCTCTCTCTTTATATATAGAGAGAGTAGTAATTAGTAAATGAATCGAATATCGATAATTATAAAAAATAGTGGACCATGTAACGTGTAAGAGACTAGAGAGTTTGCCGTTTCCCATTTGCATGCAAAGGAAGAAATTATCATAATGTGTGCTTTTGGTTAATTTGCAGCAACACAATAGCCAGCAACTATTTGCTTTGGTTTGAGTGTGTTGTAAATAACATATCATAACTCTTTTCACTTTTCCTTTTTTTTTTCTTTTTGACTTAATTAAAGATTGCATTTCTGCACGATAAATAACACATATGATTGTTGTTGGGGACCCCTAATCCATCATTCACGCATGTAGTCATGCATGCCACACTTCCTTTCCCCTTTACCTTTTGGTGTTAATGTCACATATTCTTTACTAATAATATTACTACAACTATATATATATATACACTTGTGTATGGTTGCATTAGCATATATAAATTTTATGATACAATAGATATAGTGGCGGAGTCAGGATTTTTATATAGTGGGGTCAGAGTAGAGTATGAGCTACGAGGATTCTCATACCACTACAATATAAATATTGTTGACCTTATACACAAACAAATCAAGTGGGGTCAATTCTAATATTTCTATGAAAAATTTTATATTAACTCTTTGAAAATCCCATTTGATTCTTTGAAAATCACATACCGCAAAAAATCAAGTGGGGCCAATTGACTTCCCTAATCTACATGTACCTCCGCCACTGAATGGATACTACATGAATATATAAAATTATATATGTAACCAATTATTAATGAAAACTCGAACTAAAAATCACTAACAAGTAGCATAACACAAGATCGAGTTTAACTCGGTTCACATTGTTGCTGGTACAATATGCATGAGAACATGAGATTAAAATATACTTAAGCATTCAGTATTCTTCAATTACGAAAGTAACTTATATTAAAAGTAGGGTACACTACACTTCCAGATTTTCTGAATTTCCCTAAAAAGTTGAGTGGTTTGATCCGTGTTTAATACTTCAGTGACAGAAACAAAAGTTTTTTTTATACCAGTGGCTTTAATAGAAGATTTTTAATTTTGATGATCATATTGAAAACACCTTAAATATTCAGTGATTATCAGTGTAATTTACTCTTGGACATATTCATAACTTGATGAAATGGTTCCCAATTCTGGGCTAATCCCTACCCATCACCTCTGCCTATTGGGCTCACCTCACTTTAAACTTTCAACGTAAATGTCCAACAAGATAAATAGTAATCAATTAATAATACTGTTCGCATTGATAATAAATTAATAACTGATCAAAATTATAATTAATATATATTTTTTATATTTCAAATTATATTTTTATTTTAAGTTTCTTAATATTTTTACTCCAAAACTAAATTTAAATCCTTAAATTCTTTCTATGTTTGTATTATATACATTTACGTTTTAAGTTTAAAAATTTTTAAAAATATTTTTGTATTTAATATGTAATTTTTTAAAAATTTTATAATTAAAAAAATAAAAAAATGAACCAGGTACCCGATAATGGTGCTCATCGATGGTCGGAGCAGAATTTTCCATAATCAAAACTATTGAAAAAATATTGATACATCGATAACGGAAGATATATTGATTTAATTTCCGGACCAATTTTTGCAGTATTGAAGCCGATATGTTTATTTTATTTTATTAAAATTTCATTTATGCTGTTGGGCTGCTTTGGTATCTTCGATTATCATTCTGTCCCATTCTTTTTCAGATTCACCTACAACTTTACCTTTTTATTTATTGCCAAGTAATTCCCTATTCTTTTGAAGTGTTCTCATTTTAATCCAGCTCCACGTTTAAAGCAAATACACAATTTATTTCTGATAAAAAGAAATACACAATTTATTCAATACTATCCTTATTACACTTAGGGGTGGAAATTAAGTGGAGAATATCCGAAAAATATGGGAATTCGAACCGATGAGAATGGAAAATAACCGAAATTTTCATTCATAAAGACAGAGAAATTTTATCACCGAAGTTCAAATGGGGATGGGGACGTGGATTGTTATATCCAAATCGGGGATAACTGAACCGTAACCGTATAAATAACCATAAAGATCCCAAAAATATGTGCAAGGATCCCGATATTTTACAAGGTTTTTCAAAAGAATATACTTATTTATCTATATACCCCTAATATATATCTTGATAAAAAAAACTCTAACTATATTATTATCACTTTAACTTTTTTTCAAACCTAGCCACACTCAAGTTTCTCAACACGTTTCTATCTTAGTTTTTACATATAAGCAAAAACTCTCATCTAAATCTTCCCAACACAACACCCTTTCAGTCTTCATGATCTCGTAACTGCTTCCAATCGAAGTATCTAAACTTTATATTTTGAACCGAATTGACAATTTATTTTGGTCAGTAAAATAATAATTTTATTTAATTTTTTGAGGATGGTGATTCCTCGAAAACCGCAAAGATAGGTGCGGGAAAGGTATGAGGACAAAAATATCCTCAAAATATTTAATTAGAATTATTTGAAACCGCAAGTGTTAAGGACGAAGAGGGGAATATAAAATCGTCCCCGCCCGATTCTCACCCGTATTAGCATCCATTTTACTATTAAATTTGATTATTTAATAGTTGATCACGTCATCGGTTTAATGACAAAATGTGTGTGGATTCAAAGTTTAACTATGTGCTTGTAATCCATTTTTCCTTTTCTATTTGATAATTGCAATATTATAATTATTTATTTTGGGAAATTGTTCTCTTCCTAAGATTTCGTCCTAACTAATTCGAACCGACCCGCGTTATACACTTAGTTTTAGTGGATTAGTCTCTTAGCATATTTTTTTTTGCATATACGAGGTATCGAGAACTCGAGACATGCTTAAGTGATATCAAGCTACTTACCACTTGAAATTTCATTGGTAAGATTTACCACTGTATTTTATGGTAAATCAATAAATTAAAAACGAGTTTCGATAAAATTTATTAATTAGTCGAGTGATAAAAATAAAATGCTCGTGCATATTAATATATATGATTTTTTTGTAAATTTAAATTTAAAATAAAATTTTCAATACATTTAATTTTTCAAATAGTTTCTAATAAATAAAGTTGAGTATAATAATCCATACCATTTTAATAATGCTTTGCCATTGATACCCTAAGCCCTCAATTCATGACACGTCGAGGATTAACACTTTTATACAAACTTTAACGTTTCAACGGTCAGTCAATACAAGTTTTAACTCATGGGATATTCTTTTTTAATGGATTCAATTATTTTTAATTCTATAATATTTTAAATTCTTTACTTTAAATACTTCATGTATAATTTGATTTCTAAATTATATATATATATATTATTTTGATTGGTAGAGCCATATGGTGTGTTCTAATAAACGTTATGTGTCAACTGTCAACCATTTTTTAATGGTATTGTTAAAATAGTTTTACCTTGGATAAATCTAATGATGGTCACGCTTATGAAAATGAATAACAAAATTTTATTATCAATGTATCAAATATATATCGATATTAATCATTAAAAAAGTGTTTGAACTATATTATTTTTTCAGTTAAGTGTTTGAACTATTAATATATCGAATAAGTATATAATGTTTTTATTATTATTTTCGGGTTTTTTTGTCAACGAACGTTAAAAAATTCTATCATCTAACTAAAACGTGACACATGGCCAATTTTTTAATTTTTATTTAATTTTTGCTTAAAAATCATTGGCTTCTTTTGAAAAGAATTCCAAAACTTTAATATATTTCAAAAGAACCCCCAGATCCTTAATTTCCTCTCTACCACCGTTGAACACCACGACGATGTCGCTAAAGTGGGTCTCTTCCTCTTGTCGCACAAGTCACAAGGCCCAATTCATCATTCGTCCATACGCCATTCGATTAGAGATTTTACGTTTGACGTTCATGGCTCATTTGACTACTTGTTCATCGATTCTCGATGACGTAAGGTTGGGGTTATCGGCTGTGGAGGGTCGGCGAAGGAAGGAGTAATTGTGGTGGTTGAATTGATGGTCGAAAGAGAAAAATTGGGGGGTTATGTATTTAGGGTTAGGGCTAGTGTTTTTTAGAGAAATTAAATATTTTTTGGTTTTTTTATAAAATTAAAGAATATCTGATTTTTGGACATTTTTATTGGATAACGACCCTGTTTGGCAATTAGTGGATAGCGGATTACATTAGCTGATAGCTGATTGCATTAACTGATTTGACTAGCGGATTGTATTAGCTGATTGTATAAAAGTGTTTGGTAAAATTAACTGATAGCTGATAGCTGTTAGATTATTTAAACAAGCAAAATGACATATTAGGACATGATTATATTCAATGCTTGTTTGAATAGTTTATTAGTTATCAATATTTTGTATCTAATTATTAATAATTAGATCTATAAAATTATTTTTAATATAACTTTTTTAAACATATTCAAATGATTTATATATTAATTTATTATTTATATAATTATTTTAATATAATTTAATTAATTAATAAATTTAAATACACATATAAATATGTGATAATAAAAAAAGTAAATAGGATTAGCTTATAAATAGGGTGAGAAAATATTTAATTTAGGTTATTTTGAGATTTTTGGTAACTGGTAAGGGTAAAAGAGTCTTTACAACTCTAATATCAAACCTCTAATCTCAAAAAGCTCCTATTATGAGCTTTTTCAAAATTAGCGGTTTCACCCCAATCCGCTCTTTCAATTCGCTATTTACCAAACAATAATATTAGCGGATTTAACTGGTCAAATCTCTAATTATGCCTCAAACCTCTAATATTTATCCAAACATCTCTTTACCAAACATGGCCAACGAATTTTTTTAACATGTTACAAAAAAACTTTTAAAAATTATAAAATAAAATATTAAACACCTATTTAGTTCAAAAATAATTTAAGCGCAAAAAAAATATAATCGGAACATTTATCTGCAAGTTAAACCTATGGTAAAGGATAAGTAACAGTTTTTGAGGAATATGTTTGATAAAGTGGTATATTTTAAAAAATGTTTGATAAATCATGAAGTGGTTTGTGAAAGCATAAGCCCATGGAAAATTATACTATTATTTACTAGTACTAGACTCTAGACATAAATAAAATATATTGTCAAAAAAAAAGACATTACCCATAAAATAAAATGGGGGGATTTTCAAAATGAAAAGAAGTCAGAAGTGGGTCCCAGAGATGATTGGGTGCTTACGTGGAAAGCCCTAAATTCTAATCTCATCTAACCGCAGATGTAATGGCACAGTAGTACAATGCGTAGATTCAGACACAGACTGATTGGCATCACATGGATAATGTGCGTGTGTTCCCTGATTTTTATTTTTTAAAAACTTTAAGGATTCAAAGCACAATTAATCCTCTTAAGTTTGAATTAGTATAACTTTCTGAATACTTATGCTATTGTTTTCCCTCTGCATTCCCAAGTGCTATATTTGAGTTTCCACAAAAGATTTCATAAGATAAGAATGAGTGAAATAATTTATGTAAGAAAAATAAAGTTGAAATCGGTAAAACACGTGAAAGTAAAGACATATTGAAATTAAAGAAAATTTATATTTGAAAAAGAACTAAATTAATACGATGTCGGATTTAATTAGATATTTGACGGACGAGAAAGGAAAAATGTGTAACCCCCTCGTCCCGGTCTAGCCGGATGACCGGTCCGAGTGGGTCACACGGGGAAAACCGAAGCGAAACCCGTTAAGGTTCCCCTCGGTTAACAACCCTATTTTTTTTCCATTCTAATCTTGTCACGTTCGAGTATTAAATTCTAAGTGATCAAACAGCGGAACATACCACACCAGACAACATTCAAACCCTTAAACCACATTCAAACATCTCAATTTTAATCTTGACTAAAGGCATCTTAGTACCTATGTGTTTTTCTCTTCAAACAGGCCAACAAGAGTCAAACAGTGCAGTTTTGGGTCAAGGTTTCGAAACCTTTGGGGAAGGTTTCGAAACTTTGGCTGGCAGTGACCTCTGGAACTCAATTTTCACCAAAAGTTTCGAAACCTTGGGTAAGGTTTCGAAACCTTTGACCATAGTTTCGAAACCTTCCCCAAAGGTTTCGAAACTTTGGTTGGCAGAATGTCCAGAAATCCCAAGATTTGCAAAGGTTTCGAAACTTTACCCATAGTTTCGAGACCTAGGTGCAGGGGAGCACTTACTGCTTAACTCTAATGACTTCCTAACTATGAAGAACACTAAGATCATGCATAGACACAAATAAAAGCTTAAAAAGGACCAAAGGCATGAATTAACACTCATAAGACTTGCACATACTATCATTTAAACAACCATACATGAACCAAGATAGCAACCAAGCAATTAACAAGGCATCCATACATAGCATCCATACAAAGAGCAATTCATGCATATATGGACATACAAGCATTTAAGATTTCATGCCTTAGCAACCAAAACACGTAGACATTCATGGCATGTAACATAAGCAATATTTACAATCAGACAAGGCATCCACTAACCAAGCCAACAACAATACACATCAAAGCTCAAATCAATAACACCTATCCCATTGCTTAACTATTACAATCTATTACTTAAAACTCATACATTGAGCTCACCAAAAGCAACAATTGGAGACCTTTCCTTGCCCTTGCCACCCACAAGCTATTTATCTGCATTGTCGAACAAAAGAGAGCGTAAGCATAAAAGCTTAGTGAGGGTAAGCTCATAAAACAAACCTTCGACAATGCAGGGTCCAAGCACGAGCAATTTCCATAATGAAATGCATGTTCTTACCTCCGATCCGCATAAGCCAAAATGAACATGATGCATGAACATATAGTCAACATTATGCCATGCTCAACAACCATAAGCTCAACTTAGCATGATACATAATCCAAAGCATTAGCCACATCATATATCAATTCATAAGGACATCACATTTCATGTCATACAAGCACATAAGCATAATCCCACATTGGTATATACATACAATCTCATATTGGCACCTAGCTATGACCCGAATACAAGGATAACCCGTTGGAACGCATTTCCAACAACAATATTACCTCGGTGGGATTCCACTCATCACCGGTCCTTGCATGTGCGGGATTCCACTCATCGCCACATGCCCTACGGATGGGATTCCACTCATCATCACGTAGAAATATAAAAGCTTCCGGTGGAATATTACATCACCGTACTCCTCCTTGGTGCCTTAACGCCACCAAGGCCACGTACGTTTTGACTCAATTTGTGTGCACACTCATCCTAATGATCGATCATTGTACCTAAGCATACTAGTGCCAACATTAAACGCAATCCATTTTTCATAGCTACATGCATATGACAAAGCATCAAATATCATGTCTCACATACATGTATTTCACAACCCAATACCATGCCTAGCATGTACTCACCATGATCATCATCATGCATAATTCACAATCTAATCCACATGCATAGCAATGCATCAAGACATGCCTCAACAACATGTATAACACAATATACATAACTACCGCAAACACATATAATTAAGAGGCATAACAAACAATTAGAAGTTCAACCAAAGTTCCCTAAACTTAAGCTTGAGATTAGGCTACCACCCTAACCTCAACTCTAGGTGGGTTTACCAAGCCCAACCTAGGTCCACATGCTTGAACCAATGTTTAAAACCAATTAAAAACAATAACCACTCACCTCTACTCCAAGCTCAACTACCAAGCAAGCATCACCTTCAAGTTTCCGGATTTCTTCCCGAAGCTCCTCCAACGCAAACTCTCGCTTCTAAACAACCTCAATACAATTCAAATAATCCTCAAATCCGCCCAACATCAAAATATCAACCCGGAATACAAATTCAAATATCAAACCCAACATTTCAAGTCATGACCAAACCCCTTACTTAGCAATTTCGGACAGCCCTAATACCTCTTCCAAAAACATTGTTTCCAACATCCATTGCACCCACAAATGATCCCAAATCAATCCCTAACCATAGTACTGTCATTGGGCTATCAAACCCCACCTTAAGCAACCCCCAAAACTCACCCAAAACCCTCCAAAACACCATTTTCGTACTAATATTTTACCCAGCAGAAAATCATGTTTTTAAACACCCAAATGACATCTAAATGGTCCCAAATCATCCCCTTAGCATACATATACCATCAGCCCTCTAATTACACCCTAAAACTCACCAAAAATCAACTTTTTGACACCTCAAAAATGGGTTTAAGGACCCATTTCGGAAATTCATCAAAATTCAACCAAATCAACATATAATGTGTATTTTGACATGATTAAACAAAACCCCAATACAATTTATCAAAACAAATTGAAAAACCCCATTAAAAACCCAAATTTCCATATGAACCCTAATTCCCAAAACTCAATATTTTCGAAATCTAAGACTATAGATAAATAGAGGATAGAGAGGAGGTTAAGAAAATATATTTACCTCTTAATTTGGTGTTGAAATCGAATGGCAATAAAATGGAATAGTAGCTAAGGTTTTAGGAGAGTTTGAAAACATGGAAGAGGGGTTTGACATGGGAAATGGGTGTTGGGAGGAAGATGACAACTTTTTGCTAAAATTTGTCTTGCTTTATTTAAAAATTTGGGCAAATTACAACATTGGTCCCTCCCTCCTTATTAAAGCTCAATTTGGTCATTATTTATAGTTGATTTATTTTAGTTAGATTTTATTTGACTCGAACTATAACCCGGCTAACTCCTAGCCCCAAAACACGGGTGTTACAACTCTCCCCCACTTAAGGAAATTTCGTCCCCGAAATTTATCGATCACGGAGGGCCACTGAAACATGCACCTCCACGCTTTCCTCTCTCACCCCAACGTACTAACCAACTCGAAAGACTTACCACACAACACTTGCTATTTTACACTAAGATCTCAACTGATTCTTCAAGGCATGCCAATTTCAAACTCAACTCAATCTCTTCAACAAATATAGTACGGAACAGATCTGACTCACATTTCTGAATCATAGATACACATAACACATCTCAAACCCCTTTCTAACTCTGGTGGTAACCGCAACAGATAACAACAGAACTAGCCCGATTCACAAACTCATACAATACTGCTTGAACACTTGACTCATAACTTTCTCTGACTGATCCTCTGTCTTCATCAATTAACCAAACACTATGCAGACGTCTTCAAAATTATTCTAGTTGAAATCTCGGATCTTTATTACTCACTTTTACTGCGAATCTTCCACGGATGTAACAAACTAAAAGAAAACTGAAGCTCAGTCTTGACACGCTGGCAATTTACATACTTACTCTCATACTGAACCACGTTATCCATCCACTCATTTCGGAAGTACTCATCTTCAACCCACAATACGTCTTCATACTACTTAGATGCAATACAAATGAACCACCGTGCGCTTCGGCCAAAACAATACATCTCAAAACACTAGGTCAGTCGGTACAACTATTCTGTCTCTGAAATGCAAAACTCTATCATCTCTGGACTGTATTCTGAAGGTCTTCTTTCCACTATGTCTTGCACGTGAGGTGCCAAGAATCTGTCTTGCAACTGTTTCTCATCAAACATTCTGACTCAAAGTAGTCTCAACCCAAAACTCGGCTACAAAACTATTATCATTTGATATACGGAATTCGGCAATTGCAACTCGTAACTCAACTACTAATCTAACAACAAATACAACTCGGGATGTAACGCCCCGGTTTTGGGCTTGGAAGTCTTGGGCGTTGACCGGTTGGTCAAAGTGCTGTTCGAATCGTAAGAGGTTAAATTAGGAAAGCCTAGTTCGGGTTGCATTAAAAATATGGAAAAATGTTCTAAAATCATCTTTTATTATAATTAAGTGAACTGTGAAATCAATTTTGGAAAATGAGTTTCGGAAGTGTGACATTTTGGCTAGTGACCAAAATGTAATTTTTGAAAGTTTGGTGGCTATTTTATAAAGGGTTGAAACTTTGAATCTTTAAGGAGCTATTTACCCAAAGGGAGTTTCTCCAGATTTTTCTAAGATATTTTAACACATAATTCTGATTTTAAAAGAATCAAAAGGAGGGAAAATCTATTTTTAGCTATTTTCTCATTTAACTACCTATTTTCTTCCTATCTTTTTCTCTCAACCCAAACACTCAATTTCCAGAGATCTCATTCTGATTTTCTCACCTAAAAACCTTCTTTCAACTCTCAATTGATTGCAAATCATTGTGTCTTCAAATCCTCTTCAATTGCTTCAAGATTTATCAAGCTTTTCAATTCCAAAAAGAGGAGAAACTCAAGTTTGGAGGTAAGAACGTCCTTCTCCTCTGAACTTCAAGTTCTTTAATGAAATTCCTAAAGTTTTCAATCCTAATTTGATAATTGATTAAAGGTTTTAAGGTTGATTTATGGATCTTGGCTAATTATGCAAGATTTTGATGATTTCACATGATTTTCGTTTGATCTGTTAAATCTGTGTTTTGAGAAGTGCTTTTGATGTTAAATGATCATTAAATTGATGTGGAAATGAGTCTTGATTAATGCAATCCCGGATAGGTTGGGTTTCCTAAGTTTAGCTTGTGTTTTAAGGTAGCTTTTGTGGTGATCTTGTGGATCTGGTGTTGCTGGAGGTATAAGGATGGTTGTAGGTTGTTTTTAGATGTGTTTTGATGTTGATGGATGTGAGGTTTTGCTGGTTTGTGGCTGGGCTTTGTTTAGAAGTGTTTCGGATGCATTTTCGGTTGTGTTTGGTGGCCGAAAATGGAGGTTTAGTGAGAGCAGCGAGTTTAGATGCTTTCATTGAAGCAATTAATGCATGATGATGCATTAATCCTCTGCTTTAATGTGTTGAAACAGGGGAGGCATCCTTGGATCCAAGATTTGTTGATCCGGAGGCTTGTTTTGGTGCTTTGGCTTGAAGCAAAGTGGAAATCGGTGAGTGGATTTGTGAAAATGGTTTTCGGCTTTGAAACCAAGGTTTTGGGAGCTTAGTTTAAGTCTAAACAACTTTGCTAAGCTCAAGTGTAAGTTTTCGGATTACTCTCTCTAAGTGGTGGCCATGTTTTGATGAAATGTGAAATGATGATTTTGCATGATTTGTTTACTGTTTTGAAAGCATGTTTAGCATGATATATGCTGAGGTTTTAAGCCATGTGTTGAAGGTGTCTCTAGGTAAGAGTACCTTGTTTTTAATGCATTGTTAAATGATGATTTAATGCTTTGAAATGCATGATGAAATGGCTTGGTTTAAATGCTTTAAAACAGTGGATTACATGATGTATAAAGTGTGTATTGGCAAGTGATGGTTTGTAAAAGTGAAGGTCACTAAGGTGGTTAAAAGTCCTTGAGTGAGCCTTGTTATCTAAGATCATCAAGGTGGTTAAAAGTCCTTGGATGAATCTTGTTGCGGACTCTAAGGTGGTTAAAAGTCCTTAGGTGCTCCTTTCCATGGTGGTTAAAAGTCCATGGGGCCAAGGTGTTTAAAAGTCCTTGGGGCCAAGGTGTTTAAAAGTCCTTGGGGTAATTCAAGCTACGGACACAAAGGTGGTTAAAAGTCCTTGTGTGGTCCTTTCATGGTGTTTAAAAGTCCATGGCCAAGGTGTTTAAAAGTCCTTGGGGTCCAAGGTGTTTAAAAGTCCTTGGGGAAAGTTGTTGAACTTGATTTCATAAATGAAATGTATCACTTGAGCCAATATGACATGTATAGTACATGAGATGCATGAGATGTATGATTTAATGTTTATGTTGAAGCATGAGATGCTTGTTTAAATGAAATGTGGAAGCATGATATTGCTTGATTTAAAGTATGCTTTGAGCATGTGTAAAGGTTGTTTTATAAGCATGTTTTACAAATGGTTTTAATTGCATTATTGAATGGTTTTTAAAGAGCACTCCTCACTAAGCTTTGGCTTACGCTCTCTCGTTTTCTTGATTCAATAATGCAGAGCATTAGAGTACATTGAGGGCAGCAAGAGGAGGCAAGCAAACAAGTACAAGTAAAGCTCAATGTATGGAAGGTTTTGTTAAACATTTAGCTTTTGTATGTTTTGGCAATGGGGGACCAATGTATATGTTTTGGGAGGTGTTTAAGACTCCCTAAGTATGTTGAATGTTGATGTTGTTGCTGGTTTTTGGGTTTGAACCTTATATGCTTGTTTTGCAAGTTGATGCTTGAGTGGATAGCTTGTGTAGGAAGCATGACCAATGAATTGGGCGTTTTTGCATATGATGTTATTTTGTTGATTTGATGATGCTCATATGTCCTAAATGTGTTTAATTGCATGCTGGTAAAGTTTGGTGATGTTTGGAGCATGTTTGAGTGTCCAATTGCATGATTAGATATGCTTGTTTGCTGAATTTTGTGCAGGCGTTTCGGAACAGGGGTGTACCGTTTCGGAACGGGTGCCTTGCATGAACCCAGGCGTCCGAAACGGTATACACCGTTTCGAAACGGTTTGGCCTCTGCCGAAGCCACGTTCCGGAACCCGTTTCGGAACGGCCCGTGTTTCGGAACAGGGCTAGCCTGTTTCGGAACGGTCGACCGTTAGGGGGCTGACATGGTAGTTATATGTCTTGAAATGTTTGCGTTTTGGTCCTAAACCTTGTATGATCAATTGCATGAGCTGTGGATGTCCCTTTTGAGCTGAAATTTCACAGAGAAGCATGAAACCTGACTAATTTCAAGATGGTAACTTTAATTTGGGATAAGTCCCTTAATTTATCAGAATTTACAATTTGGTCCCTAAAGTTGCAATTTGTTCAATTGGGTCCCTGTTTGATCTCTGATGTTTGTGATCTTTTGATATGTCGTTTGCATGATCACAATTAAGGTTAATGTGCATCTAGACAAGATTAAAAAGAAAAAAAAAGGGTCGTTAATCAAGGTTGACTTTCGGGTTGACTTTGGTTTTCCCGTGTGACTTTCTTAATTCGGGTCAACCGTCTAGACCGGGTTAAGGGGGTTACATTTGGTGGTATCAGAGACAGGTTCTCGAGTAATTGGGAATGTGTGTATGCATGATTGAAGCATGGTTTGGTTGGTATGCATGTTGAGTGAAAGCATGTTCAGTGATTTGTGATGATGATGTGTATGTGATGCATGTTGTGATGATGCATGATGAGGGTACCCATTGCCAAACAAAAGCTAAAGAGATAATGTTGTTTTTGAAGGAAATCGAGCTTGAATACTTGGAATTTGCTTACCTTGCTAGTCCTGATTTGTTTTATTTTGTATTGTTATGCATGGTAATAGTATGGCACCACGTAGAGAGTTACGGAGTAGCGCGAGAGCTACGACCCCGGAGGGGAATGTGAACGATGAGCACACTGGTAGTGCTGTGATACCTCCTCCTCCACCTGGTGGTGGTGGTGCGGAGAGGGAAAGAGCTGGAGCTGAGGCAGCTGGTGCTGGAGCTGCAGGACCTGAGGCTGGTCAGGGGCAAGCGATGCCTGACATGTCTGTGCTGGTACAAGCTATTGCGGGTGCGTTTCGAGCAGCAGTAGCTGGAGCTCAAGGAGCTGGGCATCAGGGAGATGCTGGTGCTAGACTACCCTTGGAACGTTTGCGCAGTCTTGGTGGGACTGAGTTTAGGGGTATGTCAGCTAAGAGGTCTGAAGCATGGTTGGAGAGTACCAAGCGTGTCTTGGGACAGATGAGTTGCACTGATGTGCAAAAGCTGGGATGTGTGGTGTCACTGCTGCAAGGTGATGCTTATACGTGGTGGACGACCACAATCTCTGGGATGGCTGATGCTGATGTTACTTGGACGTTCTTTCAGCATGCGTTTAAGAGGAGATATCTGGGAGTTAGATATCTGGATGAGAAGAAGCGTGAATTCATGTCTCTTACCCAAGGGAGTATGAGTGTGGCTGAGTATGAAGTACAGTTCGTACGCCTTAGCCAGTATGCACCGGAACTGATACCTGATGAGCGCGAGAGGTGCGAAAGGTTCCGTTATGGCTTGGTGACGGAAGTTAAGACCTATATGTTGGCTGCTGAGTACAATGATTTCGATGTGTTGGTTAGTCGATCCAAGGACATTGAGATGAACCTGAGTTTGTCTGCTAAGGGTGCTGGAGCTAGTTCTGGAAAGAGAGCTGCTGAGTATAGTTCCGGTGGTCGGAACAAGAGAGGGCGTGATCAGAGGTTTCAGTCCTCGTCTAAGAGAGGTGGAGGTGCACCTGCTAGGGGTGGCAATGCTAGAACTGACCCTAGTGCTTGTTGGATTTGTGGTTCCCGTGGTCACTTGAAGCGTGACTGTCCTCGTGCTGGGAGGGAGGTGCAAGCTCCTGTGATGGCAGCTGGTTATGAGTGCTGGAACTGTGGTTCAGCTGATCATCTGAGACGTGATTGTCCGAGGATGGCTGGTGGTCAAGAGCGTGCTCCTGTTGTTGCAGCACCGCAGAGAGGTCGTGGGCGCGGCCGTGGTAATTTTCAGAGGCGAGAGGAAGGTGGACGCGGTGTAGCTCATGTTGTGGCTATTCAACCTGAGGGTGGAGGCCAAGCGAGGGTGTATGCTCAGCGCGAAGGAAGGAATGATGCTGATGTGATTGCAGGTACCTTTACTTTGCAATCCTTGTCATTGCTTTCTTTGATTGATTCTGGATCTACGCATTCATACATTCTTCGTGAGCATGCTGAGTTGCTTGGTTTGCCTGTTGAGTCTTTGGATGTTGGTGTTAGAGTCACTAGTTCTTTTGGTGAAACTGTTGTGACTCGTAAGCTTTATAGAAGGTGTCCTTTGGTTGTTCAAGAGCATGTCTTTCATGTTGATCTTATGGAGTTGCCCTTTTATGGTTTTGATGTGATCCTTGGTATGGATTGGCTTGCTGAGCATCGTGTTGTTGTGGATTGTGAGAATAAGCGGGTTTCGCTTAAGCTTGCGGATGATTATGAAGTGGTGGTAGTTGGTGAGAATGTGAAGTTTCTTGCCAATGTTGTTTCTACCTTGGAGGCGAGCAGGATGCTGAGGCAAGGTTGTGAAGCTTTTCTAGCTTTTGTGATGAATCCTAGTTCGAAGGAGCTGAGGGTGCAGGATATCAGGGTTGTGAAGGAGTTTCCTGATGTTTTTCCTGAGGAGTTGCCTGGTTTACCTCCTAATCGCGAGGTGGAGTTTGGTATTGAGCTGTATGAGAATACCACTCCTGTGTCCATTACTCCCTATAGAATGGCACCTAAGGAGCTGAAGGAGCTGAAGACGCAGTTGCAAGAGTTGCTTGATCGTGGTTTCATCCGGCCGAGTGTTTCGCCTTGGGGTGCTCCTGTCTTGTTTGTGAAGAAGAAGGATGGCACGATGAGGATGTGCATTGATTACCGTCAGCTGAACAAGTTGACTATCAAGAATCGGTATCCTTTGCCGAGGATTGATGATCTCTTTGATCAATTTCGGGGAGCTGCTGTGTTCTCTAAGATTGACTTGAGGTCAGGGTATTATCAATTGAAGGTGAAGTATGGGGATGTGCCTAAGACTGCTTTCAGGACAAGGTATGGGCATTATGAGTTCCTTGTGATGCCGTTTGGTTTGACAAATGCTCCTGCTGCTTTCATGGACATGATGAATCGTGTTTTTCATGAATACCTGGACAAGTTTGTTGTGGTGTTCATTGATGATATCCTTGTGTACTCGCGTACCGAGGAAGAGCACGAAGGGCATTTGAGGATTGTGTTGCAAGCTTTGTTGGAGAATCAGCTTTATGCTAAGCTGAGCAAGTGTGAGTTCTGGCTTAGAGAGGTGGTTTTTCTTGGGCATGTGGTCTCAGCTGAGGGGATTCGTGTTGATCCTCAGAAGATTGAAGCGGTGATGAATTGGAAAGTTCCTAAGTCTGTTCAGGAGGTTCGTAGTTTCCTTGGTTTGGCAGGATACTACCGAAGGTTTGTGGATGGTTTTTCCAAGATTGCTGCTCCTTTGACGAAGTTGCTGCAGAAAGATGTTAAGTATGAGTGGACAGAAGCAAGGCAGCAAGCTTTTGAGAAGCTGAAGATGGCTTTGACTCAAGCTCCTATCTTGATTCAACCTGAATCAGGGAAAGAGTTCGTAGTCTACAGTGATGCATCTTATGTTGGTTTGGGGTGTGTGCTGATGCAAGAGGGTAAGGTTGTGGCTTATGCGTCGCGGCAGTTGAAGGTGCATGAGCGCAATTATCCTACGCATGATATTGAGTTGGCTGCAGTGGTTTTTGCTCTGAAGATCTGGAGGCATTATCTGTATGGTGAGAAGTGTACTGTGTACACGGATCACAAGAGTTTGAGGTATCTGATGTCTCAGAAGGAGTTGAATCTCAGGCAGCGACGTTGGTTGGAGTTGCTCAAGGATTATGATCTGACGATAGAGTATCATCCGGGAAAGGCCAATGTTGTTGCGGATGCCTTGAGTAGAAAGGTAGTTGTTGAGCTGAGTGCTATGTTTGCTAGCTTGAGCATATCACAGGATGGTGGTCTTGTTGCTGAGTTGCAAGTGAAACCTTCGTTGGTTCAGTTGATCAAGGATAAGCAGTTGTTGGATGATTCCTTGGTGTCTCATGTTCAGGATATCGCGGAGGGTAGACCTTCGGATTTCTGCTTTAATGAGGATGGAGTGTTGTGTTTTGGTAGTCGGATAGTAGTGCCTGCTGATGCTGAGTTGAGGCGTGCTATTCTAGCTGAAGGTCATAGTAGTCCTTTTGCTATGCATCCTGGTAGTACAAAGATGTATCGCGATCTTCGTGATGAGTACTATTGGGTGGGCTTGAAGAAGGATGTGGCAGAGTTTGTAAGCAAGTGTTTGGTGTGTCAGCGAGTTAAGGCTGAACATCAGGTTCCATCTGGTTTGTTGCAACCGTTGAAAATCCCTGAATGGAAGTGGGAGAGGGTTACCATGGATTTTGTATCTGGTTTGCCTTTGTCTCCGTCGAAGAAGAATTCTGTTTGGGTGATTGTGGATCGCCTGACGAAGTGTGCACATTTCTTGCCTGTGCATACTACGTTCTCTTTGGATAAGCTGGCAGAGCTGTACATTGCCGAGGTTGTGAGGTTGCATGGTGTGCCTAAGTCGATCGTGTCGGATAGGGATCCGAGGTTCACATCGCGTTTTTGGCAGTGTTTGCATCAAGCTCTGGGTACAAGGTTGCATTTCAGTACATCCTATCATCCTCAGTCGGATGGCCAGTCTGAACGAGTTATACAGATTTTGGAGGATATGTTGAGATGCTGTGTGATAGAGTTCCAAGGTTCTTGGGAGAAGCATCTGCCTTTGGTTGAGTTCGCTTACAACAACAGTTATCAGGCGAGTATACAGATGGCACCTTATGAGGCTCTGTATGGGAGGAGGTGTAGGACTCCTCTGTGTTGGGCTGAAACTGGTCAAAAGTTGGTTTCGATGCCTGCTTTGTTGAAAGGGACTACCGAGAAGGTGAAGCTCATTTGTGAGCGGTTGAAGGCTGCTTCTGATCGGCAGAAGTCTTACGCGGATTTGAAGCGTAAGGAGATAGAGTTTGCGGTGGGTGATCGCGTGTTCTTGAAGGTTTCGCCTTGGAAGAAGGTGATGAGGTTTGGTCGGAAGGGTAAGCTGAGCCCTAGATACATTGGACCGTATGAGGTTGTTGAGCGTGTGGGTCCTGTTGCGTATCGGTTAAGGTTACCTCAGGAGCTAGAGAAGATTCATGATGTGTTCCATGTTTCTATGCTCCGAAGGTATAGATCTGATCCTTCGCATGTGTTGCCTGTGGAGGAAGTGGAATTGAATCCGGATTTGACCTATGATGAGGAACCGGTGAGGGTTCTGGATTCAGATAGCAAAGTTCTTCGTGGCAAGACCATTGAGTTGGTGAAGGTGCTGTGGAAGCATCGCGGTGTTGAGGAAGCCACGTGGGAGCGGAAGGATGATATGCTGAAGCAGTTTCCTTATCTCTTTCCTTCAGGTAAATTTCGAGGACGAAATTTCTTAAGGGGGGGAGAGTTGTAACGCCCCGGTTTTGGGCTTGGAAGTCTTGGGCGTTGACCGGTTGGTCAAAGTGCTGTTCGAATCGTAAGAGGTTAAATTAGGAAAGCCTAGTTCGGGTTGCATTAAAAATATGGAAAAATGTTCTAAAATCATCTTTTATTATAATTAAGTGAACTGTGAAATCAATTTTGGAAAATGAGTTTCGGAAGTGTGACATTTTGGCTAGTGACCAAAATGTAATTTTTGAAAGTTTGGTGGCTATTTTATAAAGGGTTGAAACTTTGAATCTTTAAGGAGCTATTTACCCAAAGGGAGTTTCTCCAGATTTTTCTAAGATATTTTAACACATAATTCTGATTTTAAAAGAATCAAAAGGAGGGAAAATCTATTTTTAGCTATTTTCTCATTTAACTACCTATTTTCTTCCTATCTTTTTCTCTCAACCCAAACACTCAATTTCCAGAGATCTCATTCTGATTTTCTCACCTAAAAACCTTCTTTCAACTCTCAATTGATTGCAAATCATTGTGTCTTCAAATCCTCTTCAATTGCTTCAAGATTTATCAAGCTTTTCAATTCCAAAAAGAGGAGAAACTCAAGTTTGGAGGTAAGAACGTCCTTCTCATCTAAAATTCAAGTTCTTTAATGAAATTCCTAAAGTTTTCAATCCTAATTTGATAATTGATTAAAGGTTTTAAGGTTGATTTATGGATCTTGGCTAATTATGCAAGATTTTGATGATTTCACATGATTTTCGTTTGATCTGTTAAATCTGTGTTTTGAGAAGTGTTTTTGATGTTAAATGATCATTAAATTGATGTGGAAATGAGTCTTGATTAATGCAATCCCGGATAGGTTGGGTTTCCTAAGTTTAGCTTGTGTTTTAAGGTAGCTTTTGTGGTGATCTTGTGGATCTGGTGTTGCTGGAGGTATAAGGATGGTTGTAGGTTGTTTTTAGATGTGTTTTGATGTTGATGGAGGTGAGGTTTTGCTGGTTTGTGGCTGGGCTTTGTTTAGAAGTGTTTCGGATGCATTTTCGGTTGTGTTTGGTGGCCGAAAATGGAGGTTTAGTGAGAGCAGCGAGTTTAGATGCTTTCATTGAAGCAATTAATGCATGATGATGCATTAATCCTCTGCTTTAATGTGTTGAAACAGGGGAGGCATCCTTGGATCCAAGATTTGTTGATCCGGAGGCTTGTTTTGGTGCTTTGGCTTGAAGCAAAGTGGAAATCGGTGAGTGGATTTGTGAAAATGGTTTTCGGCTTTGAAACCAAGGTTTTGGGAGCTTAGTTTAAGTCTAAACAACTTTGCTAAGCTCAAGTGTAAGTTTTCGGATTACTCTCTCTAAGTGGTGGCCATGTTTTGATGAAATGTGAAATGATGATTTTGCATGATTTGTTTACTGTTTTGAAAGCATGTTTAGCATGATATATGCTGAGGTTTTAAGCCATGTGTTGAAGGTGTCTCTAGGTAAGAGTACCTTGTTTTTAATGCATTGTTAAATGATGATTTAATGCTTTGAAATGCATGATGAAATGGCTTGGTTTAAATGCTTTAAAACAGTGGATTACATGATGTATAAAGTGTGTATTGGCAAGTGATGGTTTGTAAAAGTGAAGGTCACTAAGGTGGTTAAAAGTCCTTGAGTGAGCCTTGTTATCTAAGATCATCAAGGTGGTTAAAAGTCCTTGGATGAATCTTGTTGCGGACTCTAAGGTGGTTAAAAGTCCTTAGGTGCTCCTTTCCATGGTGGTTAAAAGTCCATGGGGCCAAGGTGTTTAAAAGTCCTTGGGGCCAAGGTGTTTAAAAGTCCTTGGGGTAATTCAAGCTACGGACACAAAGGTGGTTAAAAGTCCTTGTGTGGTCCTTTCATGGTGTTTAAAAGTCCATGGCCAAGGTGTTTAAAAGTCCTTGGGGTCCAAGGTGTTTAAAAGTCCTTGGGGAAAGTTGTTGAACTTGATTTCATAAATGAAATGTATCACTTGAGCCAATATGACATGTATAGTACATGAGATGCATGAGATGTATGATTTAATGTTTATGTTGAAGCATGAGATGCTTGTTTAAATGAAATGTGGAAGCATGATATTGCTTGATTTAAAGTATGCTTTGAGCATGTGTAAAGGTTGTTTTATAAGCATGTTTTACAAATGGTTTTAATTGCATTATTGAATGGTTTTTAAAGAGCACTCCTCACTAAGCTTTGGCTTACGCTCTCTCGTTTTCTTGATTCAATAATGCAGAGCATTAGAGTACATTGAGGGCAGCAAGAGGAGGCAAGCAAACAAGTACAAGTAAAGCTCAATGTATGGAAGGTTTTGTTAAACATTTAGCTTTTGTATGTTTTGGCAATGGGGGACCAATGTATATGTTTTGGGAGGTGTTTAAGACTCCCTAAGTATGTTGAATGTTGATGTTGTTGCTGGTTTTTGGGTTTGAACCTTATATGCTTGTTTTGCAAGTTGATGCTTGAGTGGATAGCTTGTGTAGGAAGCATGACCAATGAATTGGGCGTTTTTGCATATGATGTTATTTTGTTGATTTGATGATGCTCATATGTCCTAAATGTGTTTAATTGCATGCTGGTAAAGTTTGGTGATGTTTGGAGCATGTTTGAGTGTCCAATTGCATGATTAGATATGCTTGTTTGCTGAATTTTGTGCAGGCGTTTCGGAACAGGGGTGTACCGTTTCGGAACGGGTGCCTTGCATGAACCCAGGCGTCCGAAACGGTATACACCGTTTCGAAACGGTTTGGCCTCTGCCGAAGCCACGTTCCGGAACCCGTTTCGGAACGGCCCGTGTTTCGGAACAGGGCTAGCCTGTTTCGGAACGGTCGACCGTTAGGGGGCTGACATGGTAGTTATATGTCTTGAAATGTTTGCGTTTTGGTCCTAAACCTTGTATGATCAATTGCATGAGCTGTGGATGTCCCTTTTGAGCTGAAATTTCACAGAGAAGCATGAAACCTGACTAATTTCAAGATGGTAACTTTAATTTGGGATAAGTCCCTTAATTTATCAGAATTTACAATTTGGTCCCTAAAGTTGCAATTTGTTCAATTGGGTCCCTGTTTGATCTCTGATGTTTGTGATCTTTTGATATGTCGTTTGCATGATCACAATTAAGGTTAATGTGCATCTAGACAAGATTAAAAAGAAAAAAAAAGGGTCGTTAATCAAGGTTGACTTTCGGGTTGACTTTGGTTTTCCCCGTGTGACTTTCTTAATTCGGGTCAACCGTCTAGACCGAGTTAAGGGGGTTACACGGGACTCGGTTGCTACGTAGACTCTCTTCAGATAGTACTCAATCTTGAGATCACAGTCTTCAAGCAATTCTAACTACTCATGTTGTTCAAGTTCCAACCATTCCCAAGTCTTCAAATATTTCAAGCTCTAATGATACGTACATATACACTGCGCATTTCTTACTACACAAGCTTGTCTCCAAGTCTTCGAAGCAATTACAACTGTAGTTAACTCTATGTCTCATATCGAATAACTCTTCTCACGGTCTTCCAACTATCTTGATGAACAAGCCACAATCTTCTGTCTTGCATAAGCACACAAACTAACTCTACATGTAATGCATCACTGTGGTTCACAACTCTTTCTCTGACATAAGTTGATTCAAGGTCGAAGCTCTCTTCAAAGTTTCTTTCAGTTTCTCAAGGGCTCATTGTCTCGCATCTAACCACACAACTGAACATTCTTCTGTAGCAATCTATCAATGGAGCAACTATCTTCAAACACTATTTACAATTCTCTGAAAGTAACAATGCTAGACCTAGAACTATAGATATCTGTCACAGTCTTCAATTTCTTCCAACTCACATCTTCCTTTGTCTGTTCAAGATTTGTTCTAATACACTCTGCTAAATTTTATGTTCTAAGAGAACATTTTCATTAACCCGAAGTTCACGTTGTACAACTTGGTATACAATTAATTCTCTAATAGAATCTACCACACTAACTTCAAAACTTGCCATGATCTTCCTCGGTACTTGAATATACTCACGTGACATCTAGAAGAGCTACTACCACTGATCATGAAACTCAGAAAATTATTCTGCTCAACATCTCTATGAAGGTAACTAATACACTAGTCAAACAAAGCGACATAACTCAGAGCTCAAGGCGATTACATCTTGCCCCTAAAGCTGTCTTTGGTACTTCAAATTTCTCACCTTCATCTGGTAGAAACGGATCTCAAATTAATCTTCAAATAGACTGAAGCACACACTAACTGATCAACAAATCACTGACATTTGTTTCGACTGTATGTAAACTGAACACATTCTCGTACTGTCACTCTTTCTTCTTCACAAATTACACTGTAGAACTCTGAGATGATGCACTAGGCCTAATGAATCTAAGGTCTAACAAGTCTCGAAGCTAATTCTTCAACATTCTCAATTCTGTCGGAAACCATAAGATACAGAGCAAACTAAAACACGAGCAAACTCGGAGACGACATCAATAATAAACTCTTCTTTGCTGTTAGGAGACAAACTGGGCGTTTCTTCTAAACACTTCTAGGAAGAATCACAAACTATTTTAACATTCTGCGGTCTAATATTCGTTCAAAAATCAAATCCATCACAATTGCTCAGCAAGTCTGTCAACTAAACTCAATCAACCTTTGATCTCTAAAACTGGATCAACATTCAATAAGAAGCTCACATCCTCACCTACCACTACAGTCACACAAAAACCTGCAATTTCAAGGCAACTCTCTCTTTGTCTCAACGTACACACTAACTCCGTGCTCTTCAAGCCGAACCTTGTCAAAAGTTACATCAAAACTGTAGGAAGACGATCGCTTCACACCTACTAGAAACTAGTAACTCTAAACCACCAACAAACATCTTCTGTACATCTTTCTGATCACTACTGTCTCCCAAAGAGGGCTAGTCACATGCGTCCCTACATCTAAGATCTCAACAAGTATATCCAATTTCTTACATGCTCACGCAAAAGGAGGTATTCGCAGAAATTGCAACTTCACATGTACACAACTGATAGTCTTCGGTCCTCTTGTTTTCAGACTGGTTCTTCAACAGAATCTGACTCTTCTAAACTGTTCTTAGAGCATCTCGTAACTTCAAGACTCAATTCTGATCGCACACAAACAGTCTTGCTGGACTTGTTCTACCCCTACCAAACAATCCTGAAGTCAAAGCTCAAGGCTCCCTTCTCGGCTCAACTATATCGGAAGTGACTTCATCTCTTCCGCTTGCTGGAAAACAACTCAACGTACACTGACTCAATCACACAAACTAGCTCCCACTCACGGACACTGACCGGCTGTCTTGCATTAAAATCATAGGCCAACCCCAACGGTCACCAACTAGCACCGCACCAGGCATGTTCAACTTGCATACTTGCTAACAATGTACAGAGATACGGATTCAGAATCAACTGGAGGAAACAACTTGATACTGTACTAAGGGCTCATTCGATAAAACATTGACACCACTCTGACCCCCGCCCATAGGCCTTCACTTCTTCTTACTAACTAATGCCAGAGTTGATCACACCGTCCCTCATCCACAAGAATCAACCCATATACACATTGTCTCAAACGGACGAATTGTACCTCAATTCTGGTACAACCATACCTCTCTAACTGAGGTGATGGACTCCCTCAACCTAGTCCACCCTTTCAGAAACTACGACTTCTACTTACCGAAAAGCAATTAAATCAACAACAATATCAACAGTAAGACATACAAGATTGGGTTAGCAAGGCAAGGCTTCCAAGTGGCTCAAGTATGTTTCCCTCACTTAAAAATCTCTTTTTCGATGTAATAGTAGCAATGAGACTCTACTAAACACGTTTCAAACAAATCAACACACATACATGCTCAACCAAGCGTATAACAAGGCTTACTTGCTAAACAAGTAAACATATGCGTACGATCAAACAACATACGTTCTCAATCAAACAATCACACATCACATCATACACGGGTAACGAGCAACATGCTTTTAAACGAACAATCAACATACTTGTCATACAAGCAATCATACTTACAAAGCAAGCAAACACCGTGCATATCAATTCAAAACTTAAACTTACCTCACTTACCTGCCCAAGGTCTCGGAAACCTTAGGCTCTGATACCAACAAATGTAACCCCCTCGTCCCGGTCTAGCCGGATGACCGGTCCGAGTGGGTCACACGGGGAAAACCGAAGCGAAACCCGTTAAGGTTCCCCCTCGGTTAGCAACCCTATTTTTTCCATTTTAATCTTGTCACGTTCGAGTATTAAATTCCAAGTGATCAAACAGCGGAACATACCACACGAGACAACATTCAAACCCTTAAACCACATTCAAACATCCCAATTTTAATCTTGACTAAAGGCATCTTAGTACCTATGTGTTTTTCTCTTCAAACAGGCCAACAAGGGTCAAACAGTGCAGTTTTGGGTCAAGGTTTCGAAACCTTTGGGGAAGGTTTCGAAACTTTGGCTGGCAGTGACCTCTGGAACTCAATTTTCACCAAAAGTTTCGAAACCTTGGGTAAGGTTTCGAAACCTTTGACCATAGTTTCGAAACCTTCCCCAAAGGTTTCGAAACTTTGGTTGGCAGAATGTCCAGAAATCCCAAGATTTGCAAAGGTTTCGAAACTTTACCCATAGTTTCGAGACCTAGGTGCAGGAGAGCACTTACTGCTTAACTCTAATGACTTCCTAACTATGAAGAACACTAAGATCATGCATATACACAAATAAAAGCTTAAAAAGGACCAAAGGCATGAATTAACACTCATAAGACTTGCACATACTATCATTTAAACAACCATACATGAACCAAGATAGCAACCAAGCAATTAACAAGGCATCCATACATAGCATTCATACAAAGAGCAATTCATGCATATATGGACATACAAGCATTTAAGATTTCATGCCTTAGCAACCAAAACACGTAGACATTCATGGCATGTAACATAAGCAATATTTACAATCAGACAAGGCATCCACTAACCAAGCCAACAACGATATACATCAAAGCTCAAATCAATAACACCTATCCCATTGCTTAACTATTACAATCTATTACTTAAAACTCATACATTGAGCTCACCAAAAGCAACACTTGGAGACCTTTCCTTGCCCTTGCCACCCACAAGCTATTTATCTGCATTGTCGAACAAAAGAGAGCGTAAGCATAAAAGCTTAGTGAGGGTAAGCTCATAAAACAAACCTTCGACAATGCAGGGTCCAAGCACGAGCAATTTCCATAATGAAATGCATGTTCTTACCTCCGATCCGCATAAGCCAAAATGAACATGATGCATGAACATATAGTCAACATTATGCCATGCTCAACAACCATAAGCTCAACTTAGCATGATACATAATCCAAAGCATTAGCCACATCATATATCAATTCATAAGGATATCACATTTCATGTCATACAAGCACATAAGCATAATCCCACATTGGTATATACATACAATCTCATATTGGCACCTAGCTATGACCCGAATACGCGGATAACCCGTTGGAACGCATTTCCAACAACAACATTACCTCGGTGGGATTCCACTCATCACCGGTCCTTGCATGTGCGGGATTCCACTCATCGCCACATGCCCTACGGATGGGATTCCACTCATCATCACATAGAAATATAAAAGCTTCCGGTGGAATATTACATCACCGTACTCCTTCTTGGTGCCTTAACGCCACCAAGGCCATGTACGTTTTGACTCAATTTGTGTGCACACTCATCCTAATGATCGATCATTGTACCCAAGCATACTAGTGCCAACATTAAACGCAATCCATTTTTCATAGCTACATGCATATGACAAAGCATCAAATATCATGTCTCACATACATGTATTTCACAACCCAATACCATGCCTAGCATGTACTCACCATGATCATCATCATGCATAATTCACAATCCAATCCACATGCATAGCAATGCATCAAGACATGCCTCAACAACATGTATAACACAATATACATAACTACCGTAAACACATATAATTAAGAGGCATAACAAACAATTAGAAGTTCAACCAAAGTTCCCTAAACTTAAGCTTGAGATTAGGCTACCACCCTAACCTCAACTCTAGGTGGGTTTACCAAGCCCAACCTAGGTCCACATGCTTGAACCAATGTTTAAAACCAATTAAAAACAATAACCACTCACCTCTACTCCAAGCTCAACTACCAAGCAAGCATCACCTTCAAGTTTCTGGATTTCTTCCCGAAGCTCCTCCAACGCAAACTCTCGCTTCTAAACAACCTCAATACAATTCAAATAATCCTCAAATCAGCCCAACATCAAAATATCAACCCGGAATACAAATTCAAATATCAAACCCAACATTTCAAGTCATGACCAAACCCCTTACTTAGCAATTTCGGACAGCCCTAATACCTCTTCCAAAAACATTGTTTCCAACATCCATTGCACCCACAAATGATCCCAAATCAATCCCTAACCATAGTACTGCCATTGGGCTATCAAACCCCACCTTAAACAACCCCCAAAACTCACCCAAAACCCTCCAAAACACCATTTTCGTACTAATATTTTACCCAGCAGAAAATCATGTTTTTAAACACCCAAATGACATCTAAATGGTCCCAAATCATCCCCTTAGCATACATATACCATCAGCCCTCTAATTACACCCTAAAACCCACCAAAAATCAACTTTTTGACACCTCAAAAATGGGTTTAAGGACCCATTTCGGAAATTCATCAAAATTCAACCAAATCAACATATAATGTGTATTTTGACATGATTAAACAAAACCCCAATACAATTTATCAAAACAAATTGAAAAACCCCATTAAAAACCCAAATTTCCATATGAACCCTAACTCCCAAAACTCAATATTTTCGAAATATAAGACTATAGATAAATAGAGGATAGAGAGGAGGTTAAGAAAATATATTTACCTCTTAATTTGGTGTTGAAATCGAATGGCAATAAAATGGAATAGTAGCTAAGGTTTTAGGAGAGTTTGAAAACATGGAAGAGGGGTTTGACATGGGAAATGGATGTTGGGAGGAAGATGACAACTTTTTGCTAAAAGTTGTCTTGCTTTATTTAAAAATTTGGGCAAATTACAACATTGGTCCCTTCCTCCTTATTAAAGCTCAATTTGGTCATTATTTATAGTTGATTTATTTTAATTAGATTTTATTTGACTCGAACTATAACCCGGCTAACTCCTAGCCCCAAAACACGGGTGTTACAAAATGAATGTGAAAGAAGGGATAATTAGATATATAACTACAAAATAAGTGTCCAAATCATGTAATTTTTTTTGTAATAGGTGTTTAAAGTATTTTTTAGTCAAAATAGGTGTCTAAAGTTTTATTTTTTGGGTTGTTTTAAAACCAAGGCACCTATATTGGGATCTATTTCAATCACAAATAAAATTACAGGCACCTATTTCGGTTAAAATATACTTTAAGCACCTATTTCAGCCAAAAACAAAACTTTAAACACCTATTTTTACTAAAAATATTTTAAGCACATATTACAAAAAATATAATTTGGTCACTTATTTTAAAGTTAAGCTAAAATTATATTCAATTCGCATTGTATAAAAATACATATTCTTAAATTATCTGATTTTTCATTGAATTTAAACCAATATATTAAAATTAATTTAAGGGTAAACTATATCGATAACCATTAAACTTTTAAGCGTTTGTATTTTGGTTATTGGACTTTAAAATTTATAATGCAATTATTAAATTTTTAATTGCTTTTATTATAATCGTTATGTCAATTGTAGTTTAAAAAAACTTACGCAACACACTAAAATTTATTTAAATACTATTCATATTTTTCATCACGTTACACTCGTCAATTTCTTCAATTTCCATCAAACACTATTAATCTTCTTCATCAGTTTCTATTTCAAAAACTTAATCAGCCCTAATTTCTATTTAATTTTATTATTAATTATTAAGCCGACAACTATAATAAACAAGATAACTTTTTTAATCATCTAGTACATTTGTAACTTCTATAATTTTGAATCTTAAAAATTATAAATGTAGATGACCGAAAGACTGTATTGAATCAATGATAAATTTTGATTTATTTTTAAAGATTTAAGGTTAAGTTGATTAAAAAAATACACATAAAAGACTAAAAAGTTATTTTATCTTTCTTTATAACATTCAAGTGGAAATTAACAATAAAATTGAACATAGATTAAGGAAAGTTGTTAATAGTTTCAAATAAAAGATAATACAAAAACTTATTTTCATAAAAATAAAGTATATAGACTAAATTTTAAATTTTAAAATAGTAGAAAGGCTCTAACACATTTTAAAAGATCCAATAGAGTAGAAGGATCATTATTAGTAAATAAATCTCAAATAGTAATTTTTTTTTTGAAAGGTCAAATAGTAATTTTTAATATATATATATATATATAATTTATTTATTTTTAATTAAATAAAGAAGGTATTGTAAATATATGATTCGAATCTATACAAAAATAAAACAACACAACCATCCTTAGCCACTCTACTAATGTAAGAATCACACTCTTAAACTGTACAAATACCTTGATATTGATACACTGTCTGTAACACCTACCTTTTTTTCTCTCACCCCCAGAAAAGAAAGGATTTTTTTTTTGGGTTCTCTCTCTCTTAGTAGTCCATTAAACCAGGTACTTTAATCCTTTTAATTCAGTAATCCCCATTTTTCTCTTTTTCTTTTTTGCATTAACCGATTTCAATTCAATGTTAAATTGATTTTTGTTATTATTTCAATCTTTTTAGTTCTTTCCAAAGGTGTTAGATTTAGTTTTCATCGGTGATTTTCAAGGGAGTATACAAATTTTAGCTTCACATTATTGGAGTATTATGCTGTAGTTGGGAGCTAAAACCTGTGCATTTCTTGGTAATTTTCACTTGAACTGGTGTTTGAGTGTTGCTTTATTTTGTTGTATGAGAGTTTGATTCACGTGGCAGTACCAAAAAAAAAAAAGAAGAAGCGCTGCTTGTTTTTTCAGTGTTAGTCATTGACTGGAATTCCTTGAAAAAAAAGCGCTGCTTGTTTGTTGTAGTAATCAGTTCAGTTGAATGTGATTGATAATGTGGGAAAATGATGAAGAAAGAAAGGAACTTTACTTAACTTTTTTCCACCATTTTTTTGAAAGGGAACTTTTTTCCACCATGATTCTGCTTCTAAATGATTGTTCTGTAATGGGATTGGAATGTGCATGATTTTTTTTAATCTTTTGTTTGTTTAACTTGACTGAAGTTGACTTCTAATGTGTAAAATAAAAAAAGGGGGGGGGGGGGGGGGGGGACAAGTTTTGATTTTGTAATAAGCAGAGAACTTTGCTTCCCTGTGAAATGAAGGGGATTGCTTCTATCTTATTTTTATGATCTAATATAGCCGGTGTCCATGTTGGATTTAGCTTCTATCTTCTTTTTATGATCTAATATAGTCATATATTTGTTTGCTCACCTTTGAGTTTTATGCATAGGTCTTAGCATATGGGCTCTAAATCAGTTGAGGATATGATAGAGGCCTCGTCTGGGGTCCATTTTTCTGGGTTCCATATGGAAGGTTTTGTGCCGAGAAATGTTGAGAAGTTTACAACCTCACGGGGCGGTGACAGTGTGCATAAACAACCTTTTGTTATTGGTAAGTATGAACAATGATTGTTAACTTGTTGCTCATTGTTTTAGATGAAATATTAATCAAAAGTAGTTAGTGAGAATGTTTGGATGAGAATGCTGAGAAAAACATGATGGCCACCCGAACTCATTGTTTTCCTTCAATAATGGATCTTTTCGTTTAACTGTGTTTGAGAAAGTAGCCTTGTTTGTAAAAATGTACTTTTCTTTAGAAACTACAGATGGTCACTGAACTAGTACTTATTTGGTAATAGTTTAGTTATCACATTGGCTTCTTTTATCTTGTCTTTCGGAATTTCAATTTTTTCTAACTTGGCCTGTTATTTTGTGGGTCAGGAGTTGCTGGGGGAGCAGCATCTGGTAAGACTACAGTCTGCGATATGATTATTCAGCAACTTCATGATCAACGTGTAGTATTAGTTAATCAGGTATTTTTTTTTTAATTTTCTGAGTTCCAAATCTGGATTTTGTTAGTGGGATTATGAATTCGTTGGTCGATATTCATACATGGAAAACAGAGAGAGGGTTGGTTCTTGTCAATGGAACATCATTTGGGAAGGAAATTGTTCAACATTTTGATCTGACCTCTTCTTAAGCTCTCTTTTATGCTCTGCTAAAAACAATTGGTCTCCTATTGGTTAGAGTTTTAACACGAACAACGTGCCAGGATTCCTTTTATCACAATCTCACTGAAGAGGAACTTGCTAGGGTTCATGAATACAACTTTGACCATCCGGGTGAGAATATTTCTATAACAGAGAAAATATCAAGCAAATCATGACATGCTGAATTACTATGCTTTTTATTTGACACAAACTCATACTTTCTCTCTTTCATCTCTACTTAATTGTTCAACAAGTGTTTTCTATGTTCTGTCTTGGTAACAAAGACACTCTCTGAAGTTTGTTTGTCTTATTATGAACTTTGAGGCATCTGATATTATGCACATATGCTAATTTTGAAATATTTAATATGTTCCGAGAGAATTCGAGTATTATTAATGTGTATTTTATGCACATGACATTGATTCCACTTTATGTTTGCTTTGAATTTTATTGATGCAATACTATTCCTTTTTGCAGATGCATTTGACACAGAGAAATTATTAGATTCTATGGAGAACTTGAGGCATGACCGAGCAGTAGATATTCCGAACTATGATTTCAGGAGTTATAAAAATAATGTTTTTGCTGCAAGAAGGGTAAGGTCTCACAATGTTCAAATGCATGTTAATGAGACATGGAACCATGGTTATTATATCTTGGATTTGGGCACAATAGGTTGAAGGATTCCCCAAAATATTATCTTCAACGTGGTACACTGACTCCAATTTTTAAATCATCTTTTACCTTCTTAAGTACCTAGAATTCAATTATAATTGTTTATATGTACAATGTCCCAGCTTTTAACGTCTTCTATAAATGGTAGATCTATAGGTTCTAACCAAACTTATAACGGTAGACATGTCTTTCCACAGCCCTTAATTAAGTTCCTAGAAGTCAATTATAATTTCAGCTCATGTTTGTTGTTTTTGGACGTGTAGAAGTTCTCATGGTCATAATGTTTCTGCAGGTTAATCCTTCAGATGTTATAATTTTGGAAGGGATTCTCATTTTTCATGATCCTCGTGTCAGAGAGTTGATGAACATGAAAATATTTGTTGATACAGGTTAAATAATTAAACTTTTACATATATTTGCTAGTGAATAACTAGAATATATTAGGGTATACATCTTTCACGTTGCCTAATTGGCGTGTTACTGAGTTGAGCGTTACTTCACATTGCAAAATTTTCAGTGCAGATGCTGATGTACGTCTGGCAAGAAGAATAAGGCGTGATACTGTTGAGAAGGGCAGAGATATCGGTGCAGTCCTTGATCAGGTATGAGTATGACTATGCTTCACCACCTACACAGACATGATAAACTTGTTTCCTAGGTGCAAGGAATATTGGGCACAATAGTTTATGATCTTTTATATTCTCGTTCACTAATGTTTCAGCTTTCTCGTCTTTTGGAGGTGCTTCTTTTCAGCTGATATTTATATGCATTTAATCATTTATGCAGTATTCAAAATTTGTGAAGCCTGCCTTCGATGACTTTATACTTCCAACAAAAAAGTATGCAGATATTATCATTCCCCGTGGGGGAGATAATCATGTGGCAATTGATTTGATTGTTCAACATATCAGGACAAAGCTTGGCCAGCATGAACTATGTAAAGTCTACCCAAACTTATATGTCATTCAATCAACTTTTCAGGTATAACATTCGTGTTTTCTTCAATTAACGAAGAGTGTAATGCTTTTTCGGCATGTATTGAGCCCCAGTAGCTACTTGAAAAAGACCAATATACATTTGTCTAAAGAACATGAATTTTTTATTTATGCAGATACGAGGCATGCATACCCTCATTCGTGATTCTCAAACAACAAAACATGACTTTGTTTTCTACGCTGATCGGCTGATTCGTCTGGTGGGTATATTTCAGTTTAGATGCAATTTTATCTATGTTAACGTAATGTCCTACAAAAAGGTCCTTTTGGTTTCTCAGTCATTTAAGATGATCTTTTCTAGGTTGTTGAACATGGGCTGGGACATCTTCCATTTACTGAAAAGCAAGTGATCACTCCAACCGGTAAGCTGATGTGACTTCTTCTAGTGCTGGGCATTATACAAAAGTACTATTTGGGTTATCACATCGTTATTATTATTTTTATCACCTCATTGTTACACTTTATTATGGTTATTCATTTGCTTACACACTGCTACTTAGTCATAATTATTTATGTTGGTACGATTTCGGATGCAGGGTCTGTATATACAGGCGTGGACTTCTGTAAAAGGTTATGTGGTGTTTCTGTTATTAGGAGGTACAACTCTGGTCTCAAATTTTACGGCACTGGATCAATATTTCAAAGAGCTAAATCATAGGGAGTGATGGTCAGAAATTGATCAGTGATGACTTCAGTGGGGGAATATTCATTACATTGTGGTGATGTCATAAGAGTAAACCATAAATACTTTCTATATGCCATTGACATGCGAACTTAAAACTAATACGATCGTAGTTTACCATGGTTGAGTGGGTGTGGTTGAGTGATTGCCATTGTTTTTCCAATAAAATTTGAATCTATCATGGTCGTTAATTATTGATATATGTATCACGCTCTCTATACATGAACAATATTTTAAACATTAGCTGCTGATCTCTCAAAACTAAACTAAACTGATACTAGTGGCGAGAGTATGGAGAATGCATTGCGAGCATGCTGCAAAGGTATCAAGATTGGCAAGATTCTTATTCACAGGGAAGGTGACAATGGTCAGCAGGTTTGTAAACTTAACTACCTTCCGGATGCCAAACGTTCTGGTTTTTTCCCCTCTTTTCTCACTTGATTCGTATGCTTTCGATGATTGATTAGCTTATTTATGAAAAATTACCACAAGACATCTCAGAGAGACATGTATTGCTACTGGATCCTATCCTAGGCACAGGTTCGTTTCTGTTCGTGGCTGATAATCATCTTCTGTTATGCATGCATGTTTATGTCTACCGTTTTTTATTTTCGAGAATCATTTGGTTCACTTGCTTGATGACTTACGTCCCAGTCTACAAGCTAGTAAATTGTTTCGGACATTTTTATTTAACTCAATGTCATGATCTTGTGGTTTAACACCCTGATAACTTTTCAACAGGCAATTCAGCTGTTCAAGCTATTTCGTTACTTATAAAAAAGGGCGTACCGGAGTCCAACATCATATTTCTCAATCTCATCTCTGTAAGTTATTGTTGGTACAAGCCGTTTTGATTAGATTACTATCTCTCTCGCGGCTTCTCTTAAAAATAATTTCTGTTTAATCTTCAGGCACCTCAGGGTGTACATGTAGTGTGCAAAAGCTTCCCAAGAGTAAAGATCGTGACGTCTGAGATTGATATCGGTTTAAATGAAGATTTCCGTGTTGTCCCTGGTATGGGTGAGTTTGGAGACCGATACTTCGGGACGGATGATGACGATGATAGCCAGCAAGTGGTGGCCCCGGCACAATTGTCCGATCAGGGCTGCTGAACTTTCAACACCCAGATGGTTTATTATTTGCTCAACTTAACTGGAGGATTCAACCTAAAGCATGTTTAAGTCATAATGAGCTTAGAAACAATTTTGACTTGATCAGACCTAGAGTTGAATTATAATTATAATCCTTATCATATGATAATACTTGAAAAGGCTCAACAATCGGATGATGCTGAATGCTTAAACATGTTCGATCTCATGTTTTCATGTATATTGTATTGACGCTAATGTCAATCGAACTAAACTCGGGCAAAATTCATCTGCTATAATTACAATTTCTATCACATTCACTAATGCGTACGTCATTGGTTTGAGCTAAGAAATTAGTTAAGCAGACTAATGAGTGCCAACTATCATCAAACTTTACTTATTTGAAGGCAAGTTGATGATATATATACATATATGTCATTTTCACATATTATGAGCTAATATCCTATGGAAATGAGCTTAATTCAAAACATTTTATATAAGAAAATCTTAACCATTCAATTTGAAGCCTTAATCTATTTGTCAAGAAAAAACTATGTATGTATATGATGAGGGACAAAGTGTATGGATGGGATCATTCCATTGGAGATGTCATTGTTCATACATGCATACATACATACATGTATATTTCTTGCAAGTTTATGATGCCTAGGAGATTCTAAATCCATGTGTGTCCCCACCCACACATTAGATTCCTTTCTTGTGTCCCCCAATCAATTTTGAGACATTGTTGTGTGTTGCACTGGAAAACATTCATCATCCTCATATGTGTCAAGCTCTGATTAGCTTTGGGGAATCTTAATTACTTGAGCTGATGTTGATTTGATCTCACTACTCTTTTTTTGTCTAATTGTAGATTCGGTCCCTCTATCATGCTGAAATTTAAGATTCAATCTCTCTACTTTAGTTTAGCATAATTTGGTTCCTTAACTGTTACAATATTATTAGGTCCAAATTGATAATATTGTATGTTGTTTCTGTAGATTTTTTTTGTTATTTTGTAACATAGTTAAGGTCACGTGGAAATCTAATCAACTACGTTCAACTAATAATAAATTTATGTCGAATATGAATGCTTAAGATTGCTTTTAAAAAATTATAGGTAATCATTGTAACGATATCAACTAATGATGTTATCGACTTGGATCTATCAATAACATAGTAGAAGGATTAAATCTTAAATTGTCAACATAGTAGAAGGACGAAAATCATAATTAGACTCTACTGATTTTGATTAATTACAAGACAAAATGGAGAGATAAAGCATCAGAATCTTTGGTGTGTTAAGAGCTAAATAAAGGGTTTGTTAATTAATCTATCCTTCATAGAATGGATGGGTTTATTTGCATTAAAAGAAAAGGATTTATTATGAATTATAATTATATCCAAAAAAAAAAGCAATCCTTCTTAGCCTGATAGCTTCATTTACATTATAAGGAACCTGAGAGAGAAGCAAATAAGCAAAGCATAAAAAGTTGAATTTGGTGCAAGCAAATCCCAGAAATCAGATGCTTTGCTTCAACTCAAAGCTCCACCAAGTTAGTCCTACATTTAAACACAAATAGATTAATAACAAGCCTTACGTGCACTGGTAAGGGACATTATACGAGTATGTTTGAAACATGAAAACAATATCGTAAACACGAAAATAAAAAAATAAATAAAATACACAGGTAACCTTTGAAAAAGCTAGTAGGTTTATGTCTCTGTGACTTCATTGATCGGCTCCAAGTTCACCAATAAATAATCCCCACGTACCCTTCCCTCTCCTTCCACCTGAATATCTGCTCAAAGTCCAACCAACATTTCACCAAATCTTCCCCTCTTCTCCCAACCAACAACAACCCTTGTCATATTTGAACCACACTGCACCACTTCTCTCCTCTCTTGTCTGTAATAATTCCAGACCAGACAGCAAACAGCAGTGTTTTTTACAGGCAGAAGAGAGAAGTGGGTGTTAGATTCTCAAGTATTTATGTGGTATAGTAACAGTAAACCTGGGAAAGTCAAGAGACCATTTTTTCGAGGGTATCTTTGATTGCATCCATGAGATCACGTCCCTGGCTCTGCCTAGGATGACACAGTCTGCTTATAGAGTCGAAACCACAGCTCGTCTCGCTCAATGGAGGATAGATAATCTTGCCTCCTGCACTTTCCGCAAGTCCGATCCTTTCAAGATCGGCAACTGGAACTGGTCCGTCAAGTCTCATTCTTTATTCTCCACTACAAAGATTCAAAAAATCAATAAAACTGATCATGATAGAAGACCATATTGTTGTTAACTGTTTTCTGAGTTTCCTAGAATTTTTGTTGTGTATTGAAACCTTGTTCTTATACCTTGCTTTATGTGGATTGAAGGCACTTGTCGGTGGAGAAGAACAGGGTTTTGTATGTTAAATTATACCCAGAAATATCAAATCTAACTCGAGATAATCCCCCGATTGCATCCTTTGTAATCCGTGTTGTCTGCTCAGCTGGAGATCGAAAATCTTTCACTCATCCAGGTAATATTTTGATGAGTATAAATTCAGATGGTTCATAGTCTTTGATGCTTAACTTTTCCAATTCTTTTCGTCTCTGGTTGTAGAAATAACAGACAAGCAGTTGAAGAACAATGAAGATTTTGTCTGGCCGATCGAGGTTCCTTTGACAGGGAAATTCATTATTGATGTCGAATTTCTTGATCTCAAGACTGCATCTCCGAACGTAAGACTCGAATCATGTAAAAGATAATAATAGGAATAGGGGTTAATAGTTTCATACCTGAACTAACAGTTAAAAGTTTGATGTTGATTCACAGGGTGGTGAACCTTGCTCCATTTGGTCTGAAGGATGCACGCAAAATCAATCAAATGCAACAGCTCTTGCATGTCTCGGTCGAATGTTAACACAAGGCATCCACACGGATATTGTTATTAATGCTTCGAATGGAAGCATCGGAGCCCATCGTGCTGTTCTTTCTGCACGGTCACCTGTTTTCCACAGCATGTTCTCGCATAACCTGCAAGAAAAAGAATTTTCAACCATAAACATATCCGACATGTCAATCGAAGCTTGTCAGGCTTTAATGTGTTACATTTATGGAAACATCAAACACGAAGAATTTCTCGCCAACCGGCTGGCTCTTCTACGAGCAGCTGATAAGTATGATATCTCAGACTTGAAAGAGGTGTGCCACGATAGTCTGCTAGAAGATATTGACACAAAGAATGTCCTCGAGAGACTCCAAAATGCAGCTTTATACCAACTGCCAAAACTGAAGGCCAGTTGCATGCGATGTCTTGTGAAATTCGGCAAGATATATGATATTCAAGATGATTTTAAAGCTTTCATGCAATGTGCAGACAGGGAGCTGATAGCTGACATATTCCATGAAGTTCTAAATACCTGGAAAGGATTCTAAGACTCCACCAATGATAAACAACAAAGTTAAAAGCCAGTGGTCGATGAAGATTGTAGCGTGCAGGATTGTATTTGTAAAGATGATTCTTTTGTTCATATGGAATTCATATGTTTCATGTACATATACATGTATGGAATTCATGTGTAAATGTACATATACATGTATGTATTGGTTTCCTTTGACAAGAACATACTATCCTAGTATCAGGATTTCAGGAATGGATCATGATTTGGCTAAAACTGTTACAGTTCCCAAGTTCCAATATAAATTTGTACTGATATAACAAACGCAAACAAAGTAAAATAGTTTACAAAACCAGCTTAGACAAGTCAAAGAAGTAAGAACTCTATAATCCATTAAATCAAGCCATATCACATGTATGAAGAGAACAACAAGAGCTAAAATCTCAGCAGAAAGTAGAGTTTTAACAGTATGTGTATAACTACTCACTTGCGGCCGATGAAAATCGAATATTCTCCATAGCATTGCTTGGAACCTCTGAAAATGAAGATGAAGGAGAAAGAGAGGGGAGACACGGAGGGAATAAGAATAAGTTGGTGGAAATGGGAAGGGAATATGGAGGGAATATTATTAGGATCTTTTTTCATCTTCTGCTCTTTTTATGTTGTTGATAATTACAAAATTGCAACAGGCTGACCCTTGACTCAGTCTGCGGCTCAAAAGCCCATACCATAAGATTAAATTTTGGTAGTTCATTCATTGCATAGGTGAAAAAACTCATTGCTATTCAAATAGTGTTTATTTGTAACCCCCAAAAGGGGTTACTTTAAAGGTTAAAACAGAAACCTTAAAACCCAAAATCTTTCAGGTACACCAGTCATTCAATATTGGACTCAAATATCCCTTTTGAAAGGAAAAATAGAATGATTCCCATTAACTAAAGCATCAAAGAGATGGAAAACATCAACTCTATTGTATCACTCTTCAGATGTTTGATTGACCTCACGGCTCTCTGCTTCACCAACACCTTTATTTTCGTCTCCTTTGACAGCATCTCCATTTGAGCAATGGTTCTTCAAAACCGTAGAAATGTCAACTTCAGAAGCTCCAGCAAGCTTGAAGCGCTCAACGGCAGTATCCAAATTTCTTTTCCAACCATCCATTCCTAATTTGCATTCAACTTGGGATCGTTCAAAGAGCATGTTCCCCCAGAAAAGATGTATCTGTGATCTCATCACAGCTGCTTGTTCAGCTGCTTCCTCAGGTGAAAGCTCACCCTGACTTCCTAGGAGCTCACCTTCTGCAGCAGTTCCGGGTTTCTTCCTCCTCTTAGACAAATCCTCCTTCTTGATCGAATTTGGATCTTTCAACTCATTTGCTCTCAGCTCCTCCAACTTCTCCCACATTTCTGTAGCAGCTTTCATCTTCTCTTCAGCACTTTCAAAAAGTTGAAATGTCTCAGCAGGATCCCAGCTTGAGAGATCTATTTTCTTTGCAAGTGCAAAAGACCAGTTAAGTTTGGCCATTTCAAATTGCTGTTGTCCCAGTGCCAGCAGCCCTTCATAGAAGTCTGGCTTGATTAAGAGTGCTTCGGCATACTTCTCCCTGGCCAAAGAATACTTCTCCCTAACCCAGTCATAAGCTACTTGAAGCTGTGCTGACATTACCTCCTTGCCAGCAGACTCGTCTAGGGGAATCCGTTTCCTTGCAGCACACATATGAACATTTCCCCAATTAAAGAAGGCTAAGGCAGCCACCTCTTGGAATTTGGCAGCAGCTTTGTCAAAGAGGTTTTGAGCTTCCTCACTAGTAACTGTCTCCTCAATAGCCTCCGAACAGAGCTCCATTCCAAGCTCATGCAAGTCGACATGAGCATCAGGGTCAATACCTACATGGGTGCGGAAAAGCTGAGCAAACTCGAAAAGCCAGTCATCCATCTCCACTTCCTTGCACTCCGGATCTTCTGAAGCCCCTACTTTTTCCTTCAAAGCTTCTTTCTCTGTCTTTTCAATCTCAGTCTCAACACCTTCCAACACGCTATCACCAAGAGATGAATGAGACCCGCTTTCATCAGCCTTGGCTCCCTCATCCTCCAAAGGCTTCTCTTCCTCTTCTTCTGGTAACGGTGGCTCCTGCTCCGGACTCACCTCAACAATGTGTAATCTCAACATCCCGAATCCACTGGTTTTATCTGCTTCTGGCTCTGAAGGAATAAGAGCATCTACAGAAGACTCTGCCAACCTGAGTTCTGTCGTGCAGGTAATAGTGACCAAATCCCCATCATTATCCTTATATTTGATCAACACCGACTTGGATGAAGGGAATCGTTTGCTCACAATCTCTCTCAACACTTTGAAGCTGCAATTAACTGGCATTTGGGAAAGCCTTATATCATGATCGTAAACAAGTTTCAAAGGCCTGCATTGAATTGCAGCCTGCTGAACCTGCCCATGAACAGGAGATGAAATAGACTGTTCTCTCGAGCCACCCTTATTCAAATTATCAGTTGCTTTCAAAGAACCAGTTGAAGGCTTCAGCACAAGTCTTGGAAACTGGGCTTTGTTATCAGTACCATTTTCAGCTGCTGCGTTCATTTGGATCTTCTCTAGCTTATTATTTGGTGATCCAACTGATCCTCCTGGAGGTGAGGATGCTTTCTTAGGCACTGGGCGAGCCGGTAAGCAAGGCCCAAGGCCAGCGATTGGGGCACCACGAACAGCAGAAGCCCCAAGTGCAGCCGGGGAGGGCCGGCTCTGGAGGTCTTGCTGAGCCTCCTGGCGAGGCCCCAACGCAGTCCTTAATCTCCTCGCAATCTCCAAAGCATCCTTGTGATTGGGGTCATCCCCCAACAAAAGCTGCACATCCTGCATCGCCATTTCATACTTCCTTACAGCCTCGAAAGCCCTCGCCCTCCTAAGAAGAGCTCGGACAAAGCGAGGCTGGACCTGAAGAGCCATATTACACTCAGCAATCACAGTATCATAATCAATGGGTTTCATTTGCATCAAGCAAGCAGCTCGGTTGCTGTGAAAGACAGCTCGGTCGGGGTGGGTTTTCGGGATAAGCTTAAGAGCATCATCATAGTGTTGAAGAGCAGCCACGTAATCCTTATTCTGAAACTTCTTATTTCCTTCTTCTTTGAGCTCATGGGCTCTTTTCAAAAATATAGAAGAGTCTAAATCAACACCACCATTAGCATGTGCACTAGTGTTACTAGAATGATTATCAACGGAAACCTGGTTCGAACCACCTTTCTTTTTTCTACCACCTGATTTCCCCATGTAATGAAAAACAATATCTTTCTCTGTATGTTAAGTCCCTCTTTCTCTTATTCTTAAACAATAACAATACAAAGCAGAAACCTTCAAAACTATAGCTTGAGTTACAGGAGAAGAGAACCCAGAGATTAAAATTAAGATATAAACAGAGACAGAGAGAGAAATTGTACTTACAGAAAATACTTAATAAAGCAGTGAACTTTGGTGCTTGTAGGATTGGGTAATTGAACTGGAATAGTGGGGTTTTCGAGGAAAGGAAAGTGCAGGATTGGATTGAGAAATTAAGAGAGGGATAAAAGGAATGGGGGAAATGGAAGGGTTTTTGTTTTGGGTATTGGGATGTTGAACTTGAAACCCTAGAGGTAGAGGTAGAAGAAGATAATTATCCACTATGTTAGGGATCAGTTGATCAATTCTTTCCTAGCCGTTAGATTGTTTTTTGCACTCATCCTAGCCGTTAGATTGTTTTTTGCACTCATCCTAGCCGTTAGATTGATATAATATTTGTATTGCCCTTGTATAAAATTATCCATTCTTTTTGTGTTTTCATGTATAAAATTATTAAGATTTATTATATATATATATATATATATATATGTCCCCTATATATTGGTACTTGGAGTTATTAATTTTTTAAAATTAATATTTTAATTTATTCAAGTGATATATGAACTTGTAGAATATTTTTAAATTTCGTCTCCTAAGACCGTTGTACATTGTACATAAATAGAAAATACATTTTCATAATAAATTATTCATTATTCTTTCAATGTTATAATATGATAATGACTCGGTGAAACTATAGAGTAAATATAGTTACAATATTAAAAATTAAAGAGATATATCTGTAATTTAATATATCATGTAAATAACTTTTTTTTCTTAAAAATGCTACTAAAAATCTTTTGTTATGTTAAAAGAAATTATGCACGAAGTCAGTAACTATTTAGTATGGTTCATTAACAATGTATAGAATGATACATTATCAGTGAATCAGATAATATATTATTATCACAATCAATATATCTTACGTATCTACAATTGTTATGTTGATATTTTTGAAATATTGTTCTTTTAAGTTGATAAGAAACTTGTTAAAATATTTTTTCATGCATATAATCTATTCTAAAATTATTCTTTTATTACTAAGAGTAGTATTACCTAAAGCCTCGTTAAATTTTTTTTTAAATTTATATGAAAAAAAGAATGTCATTGGCAACATACAAGAAGCGGCTCCTAGAGGCTGCGATCAGGGTCAAATATCCTATAAATTACATGCAAATATATCTTATAAATTACATTATGCGCTTTTATTGATATTGTTTTGTTTCGCCAAAATTACAATTGAGTATATGATTTTTTAAAATATTATTAAAATAATTATAAATTATAAATAATTTTAAATTAATTCACTTAATTTGTAATCTGTCTGATAGTTTGGTTCGCTCACTACTCCTTTTTCACTCAGTAATGCGTCTCGTTTAGATAGAGACAGAGAGATTCAAGAAAGCTTCTGGATTTTGACGGTATGCTAATCTCTATAGGAGTATTTACTTTTCTTTAAACTTTTAAATTTTTGTATGAAATTTTAGTAAACTAATTTATTATTCTTTCTTTCGGATGTATTATATTTGTATTATATTCTATAATTTTTTAATAAAATTCATTTGCCATTGAGACGTTGCATTTTAATCTTTGTGAGCTATCAAAATGTGTAACTAAGCCCATTAAACTAAGACCTTTAAAGTTCACCAACAAAGCCCATAAGCAAAGAAATCTCGATATGCCCAGCAACAAATACGCGTAGCCCACCCAATGAAGCTACACGTGTGTCAAGCTCTAAGACCCCAAAGGGTCATTTTACCATATAAGGTATTGGATTTGTTTGATTTGTATTTTAATGCATTAAGCTTAATAGCTTATAATGTTTGATTAGAACCCAACGAGTGGTTCCAGTAGAAAAGAGAATAATGTTTATCTTAAGAGACATGAGTTCGAGTATATGTGTATACAAGGTGTGCATGCGTTGTGAAAGGGTTAAGAAAAAATATGAACAGATACTACCATGTAATTATACTAATATATTAAAAAAAGACTTAACTACAAAATAAGTGCCTAAATCATGTCTCCTTTTTGCAATAGGTGCCTAAAGTATTTTTTAACAGAAATAAGTGCCTAAAGTTTTATTTTTTGCTGAAATAGGTGAATAAAGTATTTTTTTGGTTTAAATATGTGTCTAAAATTTCATTTTTAGCTTGTTTTAAAGTCAATTGAGGCACCTACTTTAGGCACCTATTTCAGCCAAAAATGAAACTTGAGGCACCTTTGCAAAAAAGAGATATAATTTGAACACTTATTTTGTAGTTAAGCCTAAAGAAGCCCTAATGTTTGATTAACCGAAAGAAAGAAAAAACTTAATTATTATATGGTTTTAAAAGTTTTTTTATTACATAAAGAAGGATTAGTGTAAATTTGAACTTGAAATTAAAAAGATTAACAAAAATTCAAGTTAAAAATATAATACTTATTCAAAATAAGTAATATTTAGGCTTAATGACTGCATTGCCCTCTAAACTATGCACTTTTTCTCGAGTTGGTCCGTAAATAATTTTTCAGGACATTTTGTCCCTTGAACTAAAAATAGTGACCTCTGTTGGCCCTTTTTTCTAACGCACATTTAAAAATTTTGGCCCAATTAAATTGCGCCATGTGGCTCTTTTGACAAAAAAAAATTAATTAAGTTTAATAAAAATAGCTAAATGACATATTGAATCTCTCAAGTTTTTTTTTTTCCATGCATGCCGAGCACATCGAAGTAAAATTAGTATATTAATAACTCGTGTACTAAAATATGAGAAATGAATGACCCTCCTACCAAGTGTATCACTAATATTAACATTCAGTAAGCAACCATCAAAGAAAGTTATAATTGTTGTTAGGGAAAATAATGTAAAGATTCTACCAAGAATTTTTGAGATGTTTGAAGTATTTTTCTGAAAAAATTATAACGATGAAAAATAAAGTATAGGAGTGAAGCAACAACATATTTAAATTCTATATCGATCCGATAATCATAATGGAAGATTGGAGAAAGAAAAGGTCGAAATCTTGGGTGTAGATATAGAGAAATTAAGGTTAATACGATGAAACGAGTTCATAGAAAACAAATAAAAGTAAAAAATAATTTAGTATGGAAATGAATTCTTATCAAGGTAAATCATTTTATTATTGTTTATTTATTTTTTTATTAAATTTAATCTTTTACCATTCCGTATGGATTCTACCTTGCTCATCACTATATAAGTTAATTTGAACAGAAATTTATTTTTGATTTTCACAACCGCTATCAATGCTCTACCTAAGACGAATATGAATCTGATTCGACATGAACTTGAACGTATGGTGCATGAAGAATAGGAGGTTACCAAATTTGCATATAATTTAATTATATTATCCGGTGAATATATAAATCTACAATCTAAAGTATTATCCCTAAACATAGAAAAAATTTATCATGTGTCATTCTCGTCACGTCATTCATAAGACCAACTAATAAAAACCACCCATCTAATTTTTTTATGTCATTTTTTATCAAGTGAATCTTCACTCATATTTACTGTAAATTAATTTTAAAACAGTTTTTATCAAATAAAAATTTACTTGATAAAATGTAACATAAAAATATAATGAAATAAGTAATTTTTATTGATTGATCCCATAAATAACATGACGAAAATAACCTATAATACAACCTCTCCTAATTCCTAAACAGAGAGTCAGAACAAGTCATTTACTGATATAAATGTTGTTAGTAGTTGCGACCATGCCTGTGAAGTGGGTGCATTGATATCAAAAGTGGGATTTTATTGCAACTTTACGTAACCTTTCTGATTCAACCGTACTCATGAGAAGCCATTTTCACCGTCCAAAAAGCCTCTGGAATCTTATTATTATTTTTAGTAAACTACACACGTGTCCACCGAACTATGAGATCATTTTTATTTTGACCATCCAATTCAAAAACTCGTCGATTAAATCACTAATTGTTAAAATTTAATAGAAGATGAGATGTGATGTGATCGTTAATAAAAATTTACTCCCTCCGTCCCATAAAAAATGTCTCTTATTGACTTTTTGAAAGTCAAATTTTTTAAACTTTGACTATTATTTTATTGAATATTTTAAATAATTAATTTTTATAAGATATATATTTGAAAACTACCCGATTAGAGGTTTTTAAAATATATTTTTTCATATTTTTATCAATGATACATTTTAAATAATTACGAGTCAAACTTGAAAAAATTGACTAAAAAAAGTCAATAAGGAACAAAAATTGTGGGACGGAGGGAGTACATAATTACACATTTGATACATGTTATTTACCTATTATATCAATTTGATTATAATTTGACTTTAATTAATCAACCAATCAGATGACAACACATGTTATTACCCGATTAGATGAATTTATTCTAATTTATTCGCAAAGCTTATTGTCAATTAAGCTTAAAAAGGTAGAGACATGAAACCTAACTACATTTGTTGATGCTGCTGTCACCACGTAACTACTATATATTGTTTCAATGGAGGAAAACAGAGGCCTTTTCCACTGTTTAAAAATAAATAAAAATTATCATTAATTGACCAATAAAAATTAAGTATTAATTTGGTATCTTACATATTTTGTGTGTTTCTGTTTTGGTCAACCAACTATTTTTGGTAAAATTGTATCTAATGTCATATTTTGTTTTTATTTTAATACACTACCGTTAAAAGTTAGCGGAAAAATTGACATAATATATTTTTTCATTTTTTTATTTACTCTCGCCTAATAAAAAATGGCACATCAACTTTACCGTTAATATTTTAATGACGGTATACCAAAATAGAAATAAAACATAATGTTATGCACCATTTATTAAAAAATTATTTAAATGAGCAAAACAGAAACATAAGAATAGATAAAATACCAATTATATAATTTACCCTAAAAATATAACTGTATTAACCGTCAAAGGTAGAATTAAACGGAAGTTAGGAGAGAGATCAATGTTCAAATAAAAAACAATATACATACCCAACTTCATAAAAGTAAAATAAAATTAATTTTTTTATTGTGAGTACGCTAGTTTTATTAAAATGAGAAAAAAATTAAAATACAAGAAATAAACTTGATCCGGATATATTCTTAAAAACACGAAAATTAATGTCTCTAGATCATAAATAAGACCATACAAAGAAAGGGTAAAACCCTAACTCAAAGACTCGAAACAAAATACATAGATACAAACATCACCAACGCTCGACGATGGAAGGTAAAAAACCAATAACAAACAACATTAAAAAAATACATATTACAATAATAAAACAAGTTAACGACACAGTTGTTAATATCTTTAACGATTAATTTAAACAGATTAAATTAACATTTATCAACTTTTATTTGTTCCACAAAAATGATCTGTGTCCCCATGTCCGGAAAATGTTCAATACCACAATTATTAATATCTTTAACGATTAATTGGATCCACTTATGGGGTTTGTATCCGATGTATTTTAGGTGCATAAATGTACATATTATTGGTAAATCGTATTAAGTTGAATAATTAATAATTTTTAAAAAAATATTAAAAATGAATACATTTTTTTTATATTTTTGGTATAATTATCGAGATTCAATTTATTGTCTGATTAATTCGGATCAAGTATTGCAGAGATTCATTATGGGACGAGCCTCCCAATCAAGTTGCTTCATTCACAACGTCAAGGTTCAAACCTTCGATCTTACTTAAGAGATTTAACTTCTCATCTCGCAAGACTAACTTATTATCAATAATTATTATATTCTTTTACAAATAAATATTAATGTTTTAGCAACAAAATGAATTTCATTAGATAAAAAAATGTACAACAAATACAACACACCCAAATTAAAGAAAAACTTTAGACACAAGTCCCCTAAGAATACTCTTGAATAAAAAAAATCTAGTCATCTTTGACCGTTGACTTTTCATACATCGTGATAATTGCTACATGAACGCCAGACTACTATAAAGATAAATAATAAACGTATCACAAACTAAATGAAAATGATACCAGCGAGACAGACGAAAAACGTAATAAAATATGTGAAAAGAATGAATTTAAAATAAAATATACTTATTTAAGATTAAAAATAAAAAAATAACACAAAATAAAATAAATAAAAAGTCAAATGACGAGACTCTTAAAAAATAGATAAAAACTTTGAAAACAAGTCCTTGTTAGCATTATGCCATTATGCAATTAATCATTACTTTTCTTTTTAAGGGTAAACTACACTAGTAGTCACTGAACTTTTAGGGTACTTTCAATAAAGTTACCGAACTTTTAGAATTTTCATTACAGTCACCAACTTTTAATTCGCTTTCAATAAGGTCACTGTCGTCAACCACCGTTAAAAAACTGATGTGGCATGTTAAATTTAAGGGTAAAATACACTGTTAGTCACTGAACTTTTAATAGGCTTTTAATATGGTCACCGAACTTTTAAAACTTTCATTACTATCACTCAACTTTTAATTCGCTTTCATTACCGTTAAAAAAAGCTGATGTGACACGTTAAGTTTAAAAATAAGCGTTTTCCCACCATATTTTCTCTCCCCTCTTATTTTCTTCCATCCAAACATGTCTCTTTCTTCCATATGAATCAAATTGTAATTTTTTTGGTGAAGGTCGTTACTTCTCTAGTAACACATCAAGGAAAATATTAATGTATCTAGACATGCATGCGGCATGTGTGAGAACAAGAAAAATATTGGGAGACATCCGATGATGGAATGATAAAGAGATAACTAAAATTTTGCTCATAAAAATCCTTTTTATGCTTCAGGCCCGACATTTACTGAGTCATGCACTGGATAATGAGGAGTTCAAAGGAAAATATTAATGTATCTAAAAGATAGACATGTTTGGATGGAAGAAAATAAGACATGGAGATAAAATAGGGTGGGAAAAAGTTTATTTTTAAACTTAACGTGTCACATCAACTTTTTCAACGGTAATAAAAGCGAATTAAAAGTTGAGTGATGGTAATGAAAGTTTTAAAAGTTCGGTGACCATATTAAAAGCCTTTTAAAAGTTCAGTGACTAACAATGTATTTTACCCTTAAATTTAACATGTTATGTCAGCTTTTTTAACAGTAGTTGACGGTAGTGACCTTATTAAAAGCAAATTAAAAGTTGGATGACTGTAATGAAAGTTTTAAAAGTTCAGTGACTTTATTGAAAGCGCCCTAAAAGTTCGGTGACTACTAGTGTAGTTTACCCTTCTTTTAATTATTGAGATTTGCCGTATAATTAATATTATTATATATTTTTAACGGTTAAAGATGGCATTGATGTGTATTTTTTTATAAGCAAGTCGACATTTATTAAAACAAACACAATAAGGGAAGAAGAGAAAAAGATAATTCAAAATAAAGAAAACAACAACTAAGACGGAGCAATGCTCACAAAGAGCAGACAAAAAAATAAAACAGCACGGCCAACATACAAGAAAAAATCACAAAAATATGAAAAAAAACAACAAACAACACAAAGCAACATGACCAAACGAGAATTTCAGAACAATCAAAAACACCATAACAAAGTAGAGCCAACATAAGTTAGTATATTAAAGTTTTTAACTGTTAACATTTTGTGCTTGTTAATAGCGTAAGAACTTAGATATCATGTTTGACAATTAGCAGATAGGTGATAGCTGATTGCGGATAGTTGATTGTATTAGCTGATTTGACTAGCAGATTGTATAAAATTGTTTGTTAAAATTAACTGATGGTTGATAGCTGCTTGATTATTTAAACAAGAAAAATGACATATAAGGACATGATTATATTCGACACTTGTTTAATTAATTTAATTATAAAAAATAATTTTTTAATATAACATTACTAAGCATATCTGAAGGATCTATATATTGGCCATGTTTGGCAATTAGCGGATAGTTGATAGCGAATAATGTATTACATTAGCCGATAGCGGATAGTGGATAGCAGTGGTTGATTTGACTAGCGGATTACATTAGCTGATTGTATAAAAGTGTTTGGTAAAATTAACAGATATCTGATAGCTGTTTGATTATTTGAACAAACAAAATGACATATAAGGACATGATTATATTTGATACTTGTTTGAATAATTTATTAGTTATTAACATTTTGTATCTATTAATATTAATTAGATTATAAAAAATATTTTTTTAATATCATTGTTTAGCATATATGAGGATGTACATATTAGTTTTTTATTTGTGAAATTATCTTTTTAATATAATTTTAATATTTATTAAATTTAGATGTATACATTAATTTCTTATCTATGAAATTATTTTTTGAACATAATTTTATTAATTATTAAATTCATATGTATTTATTAATTAATTATTTATAAAATTATTTTTTAATTTTATTAGTTAATTAAATTTATTTTATTTAGAGAAATTTTTTATAACTATGAAGGACAAAATAGTCTTTACAAGTCTTTTATTCAATCCTCTAACTCAAAAAGGAGCTTTTTCAAAATGAGAGGTTTCACCTCAATCCGCTATTACAGTCCTCTATTTACCAAACATTCAAATTGACGGATCTGACTAGTCAAACCTCTAAAAATGCTTCAAACCTCTAATTTTAGCTCAAGAAGTTGTTTACCAAACAGAGTCATTAATTTATTATTTATATAATTATTTTTAATATAATTTAATTAATGATTGAATTTAAATACACATATAAATGTGTGATAATAAAAAGAAAAAAAGAAAAAATTTTAATTTACAAATGTCACAATATAAATACATGAGGGTGAATAGTTAAAATAGAAAATGTTAAAATTTGGGTTATTTAGAGATTTTTTATAATTATTAAAGGTAAAATGATATTTATAACTATTGTGTCAAAACCTCTAATTTCAAAAAGTTCCTATAAGCAACTTTTTCAAAATTAGAAGTTTCACCCCAGTTAGCTATTTCAATCCACTATTCACCAAACATCTAAATGAGCGTATTTGACTAATCAAACCTCTAATATTAACTCAAATTTCTAATGTTAGCTCAAAACACTATTAATTTATCAAATATAACTCTTTATTAAAACTTTCTAGTAAAAGCTTAACTTAACTTTTTTTTTTGTGAACCACCTTAGAAAGGGAAAATTAACAACGTATCTATTTTTCTATATATAGGCTCCATAAGCAAGCAAGCACATCGAAATGACGGGAGAGAGCAGTAGTTTCATATAAAAAGGTGTTTCTGTTCCAGCACAAGTGTGTGGGAGAGGGAGAGCCATCGTTCCTTTGCTGCGCCCGATATCCCACTCTCTACAAGCTTTCTCCTTAACGCCCAAGGTTCATCTTTCATCTTTAATACACATGTGATATAGTATAATATATATATAATGTTATATAAGTAAAAAAAACTTTGATACACAAGCTTAATTTATATAAATTTGTCAAATTTAAAGTTTAAGAATTTATGTTTTAGGATTTAAAATTTAAGATTCATGGTTTATATTTTATAGTTTAAATAGAAATGAAGGTTCAATCCTCGCCCTATGCATGTAGTAGCTTTGAAACTTGCGGCCAATGTCTGCCTTTTATATAAACCAACAAAACATAAAAAATATTAGTCGTTAGACTTACTCTAGTGAATATCTTAAAAATTTTGTGGCCAGCGTCTGCTTTCCATGTATTTTTTTAATGAATTGAAGAACATATTTTTCATTTTTAATATTTTTTATGAGGCTACTAGTCATGTAATAAGTTCCGCTATTGTCTTTGCGAGTGATATAGTGAGGTTATAATAAGGTATGAGATTGCTAAAATTCTTATAGCACTACAATAAGACATAAATTAGATTAATAGGGTCATTTGCACCTTAAAATTTCTTAATGCATCCGCCCATGGCCATTGTACGTTCCGCCGTCCATATTTTTTCAGTTTATCTTTTTCATTTGTTGCATGATTATGCCCTTTATAGGTTTTGTCAATAATTTATGACATGTGTATTAATGATTATTTTTATTGTTTTGTTAATTATTTTTAGCTTACGGATAATACACATGATATAAAAGTATTGGTGAATTATATAAATGGACACAGAAAAAAAGCAGACAAATTTTTATTCATTACAAATGTTCATTATTTATAGGAACAACCTCCCAATCTAATTTACTTCTTTCAAAACTTAAAATTTATAATTGATATTATTTAAATAATTTAATGTCTCATTCACTAATCAATCGGTATTATTATTTTTCACTCCTATATCATTATGATATGCATTTTGAATTTATTTTAGGTATACTTTTTGTCAGACTTTGTGTATTCGTATTAGATTTCATTGGTGGTTTAGTCACTGCATGTCAATTTGTTAACAAAATTGTGAAATTATTATTTTTAATTAGTATCATAATATATTTAGTTCCCAACGTTTATAAAATTATATTATTTTTAATTTTGAAAAATTTAATTCTTTATATTTATAATTTTTATCAATTTAATCATTAAACAAATAATCATCATCCTCATCATCAATCCTAGTACCATCACTCGTCATCATTATAGCCACACATTTCTATTCACCAATAATTCATGAACATCTGCAGATGCACAAAATAAAAGTAAATTAAATAAAGGGTAAAGTACACCAATGATCACCAAACTTTTAAAATTTTTATTAGAGTCACTCAACTTTTAAAAACATGACTCACTTGATCACAACTTGCTTAAATTTCTTCTTAGTACGTTGTCTATCTTTCTCAATTGGGACCTTTAGCATTTTGCTCAGGGTTCAATTCCTCTGTTTCATTTGGAGCTGATCCTTTTAACCTTTTGAGATATTCTTCACTGCGAACATTAATCACCACTTCTCTTATACTGCTTCTTTTCTCTGTCATGTCTTTTAGCTTCAACAAAAAATTTGATAAGAAAATAAGCCAATTAAAACATGAAAACTTTGCATTTAAGAAAAAAGAGATGAAATTTTGCTCTTTAAAAATGCAACTTTTCTTTTACCAAATATTAAACTAGCTTGGAAGCTCCCATTAAATGATAATATTTCTACAGAAAACGAACCATCAATTTATTTTTACTAAAAATTCATATCACTAGCCTTAAATTATCGAAAAAAACAGAATTTTAGTTGTGGAGAAAAAACAAAGCAAGAAAACAAGAAGAAAATGGAGGGAAAAAGAAAGTTAATGTGCCACATCACCGTTTTTAACGGAAGTTAACGGAGGACCAAAATGAAAGTGAATTAAAAGTTGAGTGACCCCAATAAAAATTTTAAAAGTTCGGTGACTATTGGTGTACTTTACCCTTAACGGAAGTTAACGTTATGCTTTGCTCCCCTTTCTCCACCATCCACCTAACCTCACCCTTCTTGTCACCGAATCTTGGGTGAGTGAATATAGCATTCGTAAATCATTCGTATAACATTCGTTTATGTTTGTTTATTAAGCTAAATAAACGTGTATGAACAAAAATTTATGTTTGTTTAATAAACGAACTAACACGACCAAATGTGTGTTCGGTTCATTTATGTTCTTGTCTATAAGATCGTTTATCGACTTGTTTATAAGCTAGTTTACCCGGTTCTCCTTTTACTTTTTTTTACATTTTATATATTGGTGAAGGTATGTACTAAATTAAGCACACGGTGAACTTTGAAGTTCAAACTGTGAAGTCTAATGAGCTTAAGGACTAGTGGTGTAATTTCACCATTTTAGTGAACATATAAATGAACATGTTATACAAACGAACACGAACATGATCAAGAATAAACAAACAAACACGAACCGGACATGAACATCTTTAAAAATAAATAAAGGAACACAAAGATGACCTTATTTGTTCAAGCTAGGTTCACTTACATCCTTACTGACTCCATTAAACTTCAATTTCTGAGTTTAGAAAGGAAAGAATTATCTTGGTTATTCAGTAAGTTGTACCATTAGGCCATTTCTTGAATCTTACATAAGAAACAAAGAAATTCAAATCACTATTATTAAAAAAAACTCCAACAACGACCAAATCTGAAAAGTTTGGAAGAAATAACTAGAAGAAGCTGGAGAATTAATTGCTGAGATGAAATGACAGCAAAATGGAACATGACATGATGGGCAAAGAAAAAAGTTGTAAGAATTTTTTTTTCTAGTATTCTTCTGGTTTACTGTTAAGTTCCTTTCAGCATTAAAAAGTGTGGCCCTGTGGGTGCAAATTGAGGGAAAGAAGGGACAACTAAATTTAAGAAAACAAAGATGTTTCAACAATAGTCTCAGTTTTGTCTTGTTTTGGATTTGCATTATTTATGCAACCGTTTTCAGCTCACTGAAACCCTGATGTTTTACTGAGATGTTGCTGTTTCATTTGTTATGAAAAAGAATGGGGCCTCAACTTAGCTGGCTGATCATAATTGAGAAGTAACTAAATTAATGTGTTGGTGGTGGGGATGGACTGTAAAGGTTTTTGTCTTTATTTTTAGATTAATGGTAAAAATAATGTTGGTCTAAGACTCTGTAGATTTGTTTTTGTATCTGTTGTGAAAGATTGCATGTGAAAATAATTGAATCTGAATGGGAGGTCTAGTAATAGAAAGGAATTCAGTAATTAAACATTCTAAAAATTGCGCATACATACATACATACATACATACATACATACATACATACATACATACATACATACATACATACATACATACAGTCCTTTATATATATATATATATATATATATATCGATCCTCCAAGGTGTTTCTGTTGCAGCACAAGTGTGAACGTGGGAGCTGTGGCAGATATCTGTAAAAACATTCTCCTTAACCATTCCATCTTTCATATACATAGAATATTATATATAAAACATATGTAATATATGTGTGTATATAGTGGATTGATGTGTTGCATGCAATGCATGACCATCCACAAAGTTGTTTCAAATAACTACATACTTCTGTCGTTAAGCTTTTCAGTTTTCCCTTTTGATTTTGTTGACTAATTCAGCAAGGTAACGGTAAAGGGTGCATATTTTAGGGACTGATTTGAGCTCGAGTTTAAGTAGGAGTGGGAGTTGTGTAAGGAAACGCGTGGCTTGTATTCTCTGCACTTAAAACTGTAAAATTTGTAGTGAAAAGCTCTTACTTTGTTTAAGTAAAACTGTTCTCTTTTTGAATTAAGCATGCTAGCTTTTTGCTTTTTGTTGTGCAAATTTTTTTCTTTTAAGATTGATTGGATGGTTTGAAGCTTGGTTTTTGTTGGTTTTGTGGGGGTAAAATTGTTCTGCAAGTTGGGTGTGGTGGTCTGAGGAACACATGGAGTCATGTTCGAAAATCGGAAAAATAGACATATATATATTCATTGATAAGAACTACCTATGAAACCAATAAACTGAATCTAGATGCTCTTGGGGGTTGAGAACTATTTTTTTTAAAGTAAAAGGTGATGGATTACAAGCTGCAAGTATTAGGGGTGATGTCCCATTTTAAAGTAAGTTGGTTAATGTCCTTGCATTAATAATTGCATGTTGCATTGCATTGAATTCAGACCTTTTTAAAGAAGAGTTGATTTGATTTCTAACTAACCAATTACTTGATTAACAAAGGAGATGGAATCGGGAGAAGAAAGGTACGTTCATGTGGTTGATGAAGACATTGATGATCGAGAAGCAACGGAGGCCGAAGCCGAACAGCGACGAGTTCGAGCATTTTCTGTAGGACTGGAGGAAGAAGGCTATAAGAAACATATAGGATCTGTCATATATAAGAGTGTATACACTGTAATATTATCAAAGAAATTCAACGTGCTAATTCCCTTCGGACCTCTAGCAATCCTTGTCCAGAAAAAGACTAATCGAGACGTGAGTTTCCTTTGTTTGTTTTATTACACATAACTGATGTTGTTATATCAATGTTCTTGCTAGCTGATCAGTTGATTCACATTAATTCACAGGGCTGGGTCTTTATTCTTGGCTTACTGGGTATAATGCCGTTGGCAGAGCGGTTGGGTTATACTACAGAGTAAGGAAATGTATATAATCTTTTTTCCCTGTAAATATAATTCAGCCTCGGCTTCAGCAGCTAACATTTTCATTGCTCTCCTCTTATTACAGGCAGTTGGCGTTTTACAGTGGACCTACAGGTATGTATACTGTTATGTAGGTGTATATACTATATAGATATATGTATATGTATGTGCACTTCAATTTTGGAATGAAATTTGCAGTTGGGGGTCTGCTAAATGCTACATTCGGAAATGCAACGGAACTTATCATATCGATTTATGCACTACGAACCGGAAGGATACGTGTAGTTCAGCTGTCATTGCTTGGTTCACTTTTGTCGAACTTGTTATTCGTTCTCGGGATTGCATTTTTCTCCGGTGGGATTGTTAGAAAGGTGCAGTTTTTCGACAAGGAAATGGCTGCTGTGAATTCAGGACTGCTGTTGATGGCAATGATGGGAATACTCTTCCCAGCATCCCTCCACAGCACCGGCACCGAAGTGCACTTCAGGATATCGGAGTTGGCTCTTTCAAGAGTTAGTAGCTGTGTCCTGATTGTAACCTATCTTGTCTCCATCATTTTCCAGTTAAAGAATCTAAATGATATGGTGATTATCCATCCTAGCCGCCGCTATTTACTTTTCCCTTGCCCTTCTTTCGACGTTTTAATTAGTATGAAATCAGGGAGGAAGTAGGACTGCAGAGATCCTAGATGGTGATGAACACGAAGAAGCAGCTCCCGAGATCTCTAAATGGGAATCGGTGATCTGGCTTGCAATCACAGCAGCTGCGATTTCGATCCTTTCAGAATATCTGGTTGATGCCATTGAGGTACTAGAAGTGTTATCTTGTGATATGGCCTTGGTTTCTCTTTTTGGCTATTTATATGTATATGTTTTTGCAGGGAACGTCTCTTGCTTGGGGTGTACCAGTTGCTTTCATTAGTGTTATATTGCTCCCAATAGGTGGAAACACAGCAGCAGTTACCACTTCTGTCATGTTTGCCATGAAAGACAAACTTGTAAGAGACTTTATTTTCTCATTTACAAAACTTAATTTATGTAGCTTAACATTGGCAATATGTTTAAATAGTATATTTATTTCTGCAGGATGTGTCTTTGGGAGTGGCAATAGGGTCATCAACCCAGATTTCTATGTTTATAGTAGGTGCTTTTTCATTTGAAAACATTTCATATTTGTGTATATATACACAGGTATTTTATCATTTTCGTTATTTCTTTTATTGATATACCATAGATTCCCTTCTGTGTGGTAACCGGATGGATATTCGGGCGCCCTGTGGACCTGAACTTCCAACTTTTTGAGACAGCAACTCTGTTCATGGCTGTTCTATTTGTAGCTTTCATAACGCAGGTATGTATGTATGTATGTATGTATGTATGTATGTATGTATGTATGTATGTATGTATGTATGTATGTATGTATGTATGTATGTATGTATGTATGTATGTATGTATGTATGTATGTATGTATGTATGTTCATGACATACATGTTTGCATTTGCAAATTGCAGGAAGGAACTTCTAATTACTTCAAAGGTGTAATGCTACTTTTCTGCTATCTCCTAGTGGCTGCAAGCTACTTTGTACATGGAGACCCATCTTCCTGGTTAGTTTTTACATGTTAGAATTGAACCCATTCATGATGCATACATGCTTTAACTGACTAATCAAATTCTGCAGATACAGCTGATGCAACAACCATTTCATCACAGCTTACTTTTTGGAAATAGCTACTGCTTGTTAATTACTAAACAAAGAATTAAATCAGAATCGAAGATTGATATGTACAATTGAACCGAAATAAAGTTTCGATATTATAACGCATGTTGATAGTAATACTAGTAGTAGCTTGTGGTACTTTCTCATATTAAAATCCAATGAAATATGATTGGAATGAAAGTATAATAACTATCTTCCTACAACTTGCATCATGAGTTTCTTGTACAGGATAAGATTCAACCAATACAGACAATCAACACCTTATAAATAAAGTTATATAAAATGAAGCACTTAAATCTCGGTGAATTGTCGTACGTCCGGCGTTGTTTAGCCTCCTCGAGAGGCTGCTACAGAAGTGCTGAAGACACGTGATATGAATTTTATGAATTTTGCTAACAGGCCCTTTCGCCTTGTTGAAGAAATCATATGTCATAACATTTCAAATATTGCTTTTGCACCATATGAAGTCTACCGGAGGCAACTTCGGAGAGCAGGGATTTAAAAAGCGTTTGCAAACTTATTTTCGGCCGCGTCCAATTTATCGCATTTGCTGAGATAACAGATGCTATTGCAATCACTGCGGGTGTCGCAGTTGTAAATTTTTTAAAAAATTTGCATATCTATTGTAAAATATAATAATTATAAATATAATTATAGACAAACGACTAAGTCATGCTGAATTCTCACTCGTAAATATCAAATTCTTTTATGGCACTAAAAACGTTGAATCGTTTTAAGCGGAAACAAACTATAGAAAAGACAACTCAAAAACAACATAAAGAGTAAATAATTATTCAAAAAAACTCAAAATATAAATATTTTTTTATATAACAAATGTATTTTAATTAGTTAATAATTTCTATTATAATCAATATATTTTTCCAAAAAAATAATATAATTAACTTAAAGTATGATTTAAAATAAAGGATTAATAAACAAATAGGTGCTCAAACTATACATGTGGTTCACTTTTGGTGTTTAACCTAATTTTCGCTCTAAATATATGCCTAAAGTTTCATTTCAATCATTTTAAGTATCTAACTGTTAATAAACGTTGGCCAATTAGAATATTATATGCGACATGTTTTAATATATATTCTAATAATGTTTTAAATTGTCGATTTGGGTAGTGGTCGTTGGTTACAGCTTCAATGGTGGTTTTTAAAGCAATGTTCAAATTCGAGGGATGGATACCAAAAGTTGTTTTCTGTTTCATTTTAATTTTAGAAACTAGTTTAGAATAAGAGTCATAGTTTGAAGACTTCTTGTGCAATTAACTCTAAAACATCTAAAATGTCAAGTTTTAAAAAATATCAATTTTAGGGACTAACTATTATTTATCCCAATTTTAACGATAATGTAAATATAGTTGACTAATCAAAAAGAATGGATAGTGTGTTTCTTTAGCCCAAACTTTTCAAGTCCATTGAGGCCCAAATAGTTCTCAAAATACAGTTTATGTTCGATATTTGTTTCAATCTTCTCCACCTTCTCAGTATGAAACTTGATAGTTTTAATCTATGTTGCACGAATATGAATACGGGTACATGGACGAATACAGGGACGAGAAACGATAATTTTTAAAATTATAAGGTACAGGTACAATAGGGGTACGACAAATGTAAAAAAAAATTAATACATATAATCATAAAAAACATTAAAATTCATAGTAAATTAGAAAATCTAGTGATTTTCATGAATTAAAATGAAGTCCAAGTCAAATTCTCATTAGTTGTGGTGGTCTATCCTTCAATTAAAATCTAATAATTTTGTGATTCCTTTAAAAATATATTAACAAAAAATTATAAATTTTTATCTATTTTTTTAAATATAGTCTTGTTGCACTTAATTTTTTTTCAAATTTTTTATTAAAAAATACTTTAAATCAAAAAATATTTTAAAACTGTGAAATTAGTTTATTAAAATAAAAATTATTTTATACCCTAGTTTTGCCTTTCCTATATCCCTTTTTTTGTTCACCACTTTCATTCAGTTCAACGTAAACAAAACGATGTAGTTTTAAAGTTCTATGAAAACGTTGTCGTAAGTGTTAAAACCTCATTCGCAGATGTTGTTTCTTATTCATTCTTCTTCATTGACTATTGTTTCTTTAAGTAGTGGAGAAATTAGTGTTGGTTTCCAAGATGCATTTAATAATAAAATTAACTTTTACCATTTAAATGTAATAAATGTACAATATAATATAAATACTAATTATAATATTCAAGTAGTGGAGAAATTAGTGTCGGTTTCCAAGATACATTTAATTCTTTCCTTTCCTTTTAAGTTTTTCTAGGTAGTGTAGCGTCGATTTACAAGACCTAGTTAATTTATTCTCGTCAGTGTTTGTATTTTGCCTTGAATCAAGACCTTTGATGGATATATTCTTTTTAATAATAAAATTAACTTTTACCATTTAAACACTGAAAATGTCTTTCTACTTCTTTTTTACTTTCTAGAATTCTTCTCTCTTTTTTTCTTTCCCCTTTTTTTCCGTCTTTGCAACTTCCTCGCATCACTTTCATACAATCATCTGGAAGATCGTTCGAATTTGCTGGAGACGCCTGGATCACCGATAATAGCAAGAAATACCAATTGAAATCGTCTATTGAAGATTATCTATTTTCTGAGAAAATATCTGTATTTTTTCTCCGTTGATCGTTAACGAGATAATAACGAGAATAATAGTTTGTTATCGCCACAATTGGACGTTACTCGTTAAATCGTGGCCGTAATTCGCCATTTCGGTGTGAATCTGATTTCCATGACGATTTTCGGCGATATCGATTTTGGATGGCGGCAATACCGCTATATAACGGTCACAATCGAGATGCGGACCGTTTTTTAAAACCATGATTTGGTGCTTAATCAATATGTAATTCTAAGGTCAGTTAAAGATTTTATGTATGTATGTATATATATATATATATATATGGATTAATATCCTATACACAGGCGGTGGAAACTAAAAGTTTCCATAAACGCCTTAGTTTTAGGGTATAGAGAATTAGTTTATGGTATATGGTTTAGGGGTTTAGGTGTAGGGGTTTAGAATTTAAGGATAGTTGTTTCAATTTAAGGTTTATGATTATAATTTAGGGTTTATATGTTAGGGTTTAGTTTTTAGGGTAATATGGTGAGGATTTAGGTTTTAACCTATAAACCCTAAATTATAACTCTAAACCTTAAATTGAAACAATTATCCCTAAATTCTAACCCCCTACATCTAAACCCCTAAACCATATACCCTAAACTAACTCCATATACCCTAAAACTAAGGCGCTTGTGGAAACTTTCAGTTTCCACCGCCTTTGTATATAATATTTATCCTATATATATATAGAAGGATTGTATTTTAGCTCTTATTATTGAAAATGCCTTTTTGTTATTTTTCAAGCTAAAGATTTATTGCGAATTCAATTTGAGCAACTTCACAAGATTTAGATCTGTGAAGACCATGGATTTAAATCTTGGTTGCAGTCGCGTTTTTGGTCGTGTCGCGGTATTCACGATTGCGGACATAACAGAGACTATTGCGGTCATAAAAAGTTAAAGTGATTTTTAGTTAGAGCGTTTTCCAACACGTATTATAAAACATAATAATTATAATTATAATCATAAAAAGTCACTTTTAATGATTTTTAAAGTGTTTTTTAAAACTTATGAACTCAAATTATTGAAATTAAAGGACTACATTAAAAAAATAAAGTTTGCACTCTAAATTAGAAAAAACTCAAGGAATGAAATAACAAAAATAAAAAGTGGCATGGTTGGAATGGAAATTAACCTATACCCTTAAAAACACGTTGGCATCACATAATTTAGAATAGAAATCATATGCTCCTTTTCGATGCCTCTATGTATGCCCCACACTAAAAAATAGGTTTAGGGTTGAAAAATTAGAGCTTAGGGAATTTAGAGTATGATGTATTTTTAGGGTATAAGAGGTAAGATTTAAGATTTAGAATTTAAAATTAGAGCTTAGAATTTAATTTTTTAGTGTTGAAGCATAAAAAGGCACCGAAAAGTCACAGAAAATTTATATCCTATAATTTAACCTTTTATTTATGGGTCAAACCCTAATCGTGAATTTCAATTAGAAATCCTTAACGAGCCCCTCTTTTTTTAATCAAATTAATGGATCTCTTAATACATTTTTCTAATTGGATTCTCATAACCCAATAATTTTTTGATGATAATAAAATAAGATTATAATATTATGATTAGTATCCTATACATAGGCGGTGGAAATTAAAAGTTTCCACAAGCGCCTTAGTTTTAGGGTATAGGGAGTTAGTTTAGGGTATATGGTTTAGGTGTATGAGTTTAGAATTTAGGGATAGTTGTTTCAATTTAAGGTTTATGATTATAATTTAGGGTTTAGTTTTTAGGGTAATATGAAGAAGATTTAGGTTTTAACCTATAAACCCTAAATTATAACCTAAACCTTAAATTGAAACAACTATCCCTAAATTCTAACCCTACACCTAAACCCTTAAAGCCTATACCCTAAACTAACTTATTATATCCTAAAACTAAAGCGCTTGTGGAAACTTTTAGTTTCCAACACCTCTGTATAGAATATTTATATATAATATTAAGGGTAAACTACATAAATGACCACCATATTATTAGAAAAGTCGCGATTTGACCATCTTACTATTTTTCGAAGCAATTAAACCATCATACTATTAAATTGGGTGCAATTTGACCACCATCCGTTAGAGGTTAACGGTAGGGTGACGTGGCAGTTAAAAAATTAAAGGTATAGTTACACATTTGGTCCTAACTATTTACATATTCTTTTAATTTAGTCCTAATTTTAAACTAATTTCCCTCCTCCAATCAGGTGGTGACACGTGTCACCACCTATTTAGAGGAGAAAAACAAATTTCCCAAACCTACACTATGCAGAAATCAAACCCGGGTAAAGCAAGTATAAAGACAACGCCTTAACCACTGAACCAAGAACATATTTGTGTCATAATTCACCAATTGTAATATATGTGTTATTGTTTGTTACCATTCAAACTCATCTTCTTTCTTTCCTTTCCTTAACCATCAAAGGTTAATGCAAATTCCTCCATGAATTTGAATAGGAGGGGATGATTCATATCGAACACGAGCACTACATTGTTCAATCTCGTCCAGTTCTTCGATGCTGAATCGATGCTTTGTGCTCCGATTGTATTGTTCAACCCTTTGAAACTATTCACCACTATGAAATCCGTATCCAAGTAAATGCCTCCGTACTTGTACAAAACTGCAAGTCTCATTAAATTAGATAGATTCTGAGCTAGTGGGATCACTCCAGGATTCTTCTTCCCACTCTTGATATTATCGAACCAACCTTTAGTCGGCGTGTTCTTGAGCAAAAAACAGGAAGTCTGGTGCCACCGCTTGAACGTTGAAGCCGAGTAGCGGTTTAAGGACCGTGTAACCCTGGGAAGAGTCCATGGTTCTTGATAGAATCATCAAGCAACCATTGGGATGTGCTTTAAAAACACTTTCCAGAAGTAAGGTGAAGCTTGAAGTGTAACGAAAGATTTCATGGTAAATTACTCTTTTAAATGACATGGAAAAATATAGGGTTGAGCTGCTGAAGCTTGAAGTGTTGAGTTTTCAGAAGCAAGGTGAATTAAGAGCTATAGAAATGAAGCTTTCATGGCGGTCAGAAGATGATGAGGAAGAGAAAACATGGGTGAATTATAACACAATAAGATATATTACAATTGGTGAATTATAACCCAAACATGTTCTTGGTGCAGTGGTTAAAATGCTGCTTTTCCTTCTACTTCACCCAGGTTTGATTCCCACCTAGAGCATGTTTGAGAATTTTGTTTTTCTCCTCTAAATAGGTGGTGACACGTGTCACCATCTGATTGGAGGAGGAAAATAATTTATTATATCAAATATAAATAATTAAATTCCTCCAATAAGGTGTTGACATGTGTCACCACCTAATTAATTTATTTTATTAGTTTAATGTAAATAGTAAGGATCAAATGTGTAATTATTCCTTTAATTTTTTAACTGTCACGTCACCCTACCGTTAACCTCTAACGGCTGGTGGTCACATTGCACCCAATTTAATAGTATGATGGTTTAATTGCTTCGAAAAAAAGTAAGGTGGTCAAATCGCGACTTTTCCAATATTATAGTGGTCATTTATGTAGTTTACCCTAGAACAAATCCTCATTTCCTTTCGAAAAATAAATTAAAATTTTGAACATAATATTTACATTAATATATGTTAAATATGATCAGGAAAATTATAAGGTAAAATATACAAGTAGTCACTAAACTATCTTAAATAAACTAAAATAGTCACTAAACTTTCAAAAGTTACATAATAAGCATTAAACTTTGTTTTTTGTTACAAAACGATCATTGAACAGTTACCTACCGTTAAAGGGGTGATGCGATAGTTTGGATAAAATTGTTTCATATCATATTTAGTCCTCCATATTTATACATTCAATCAATTTGATCCTAGTTCAAATAGAATAAAAAATTAAACTCATTACTTGTAAATTTCTATCAATTTAGTTCTAAACCCTAATACAATGAACTTTAAACCCTAAACGAAAAAAAAAAAAAAAAACTAAAATAATGAAATCTGAAGTAATCCATTTGGAGAACATCTAGCGACATGAAACAATCAAAAGCTAACACCATAGAAGCAAAGTAGCTGAGAAACCTGATAAATGTGCTTACCCTAAGCAAGGGTCACTTACTCGAAGAAGCAGCCATGAAATCTAAATAGAATGTAGCTGGGTATTTAAAGGAATAAAGAAAAAAGACTTTAAAAATTCAAAACCAAAGAGCAAAAATGGGCACTTGACAAAATGGCAAATCAAAATAAAAGTGAAGAACAACCCATGAAAGAAAGCACAGAACTAAAATATAAAGCATACAAAACAAGAAAGGAGTGGAATCAAATCATTTTTATCATTTGTTGGAGATTCAAAATCTCACGACAAAGGGTGGATTTACTGATCGAACGGTTTTGGGTTTGGGGAAGTTTAAAATTTTTGTGAGTTTAAATTAGGATTTAAGGTTTAGGTTTTTAGGATTATGACTTGTGGTTTTAGGGATCGAAAGTTTAGGGTTTAGGGCTGAATTGATAGAATTTATAAGTAATGAACCTAAACTTTTGATTTTTGTTTAAATTAGGATCAAATTGATTGAATGTATAAATATAGAGGATTAAATGTACTATTAAATTTTTTTATTAAAGCTGTCACGTCACACCTTTGACGATAATTAACGGCTCAGTGACCATTTTATAAAATAAAAAAAATAAAGTTAATGCCCATTATGTAATTTTTGAAAGGTTGGTGACTATTTTATTTTATTGGCTTAAAGGTCAAATTGGCCCTCAACAAAAAAATTAAAAAATTAAATAAGCCTTTATAAAAAAAATTCACTCAATTGAGCTCTCATAATTGAAATTACGATCAATCAGGCTCTCAAAATTCAAATTGCAGTCAATTTAGCTCTTCGTAATGTTTACCGTTAACTCAAAGTAGTTATTATGATGGTGACATGTGACACACTCTGGACGTGCCATGTAATTAAAACTATAAATAATCATTTAAAAAATTAAAAAATATTTAAAATTATAAATAATACATTTAGAATTCAAAAAATATTAGTAAAAATTATTAAAAAATATTAAAAAATAAAAGATATAAAAAATATTTAAAAATTCAAGAAAAATCTAAAAAAAAATATTTAAATGTGTAAAGAATTAAAATTATGTATAAAATTATAAAAAATATTTTTTACTTAAAATAAAAAAATAAAAAAATAATTATAATAAATATTAAAAAATATATAAATATTTATAATGAAATAATATTTAAAACTTGTTTAATTTTTTTAAAAGTATTTTTAATTATAAAACCCAACGTTTCAAAAAAAATTAAAATGCCCAAAAAATTTAAATCCTTAACCCTAAACCCTAATCCTACATTCCTAAATCCTCAAATCAGTTTAATTGATGATAAAAATTGTTAGTATTGTGGCAGAGAATGCTGCTGGTGAGAAGAAATATTAAAGGAGAACGGGTTGGGCAGTGCAAGGGGTATCGAATGGTAATAATGGGTGCAAGAATGACCTGCAATGAGAAGTGGCCGGTAATTGAATTGATGCTAATTCTTGATTTAGGGCTTTATAGGGTTTTTTTAAGAAATAAACTTTAGAGTTTTTAGAAAAAAAATATTATTTTATGTTTTTTTATAAAAAAATTAAAGGAAAATAACAAAAAATAATATAATTTAATATTTTTATATTTCTACAATTTTACAATTTTTACAATTTTTTTCATAATTTTGTAGATTTTTTTGAAATAAAATCGATTTTGATGATGTGGCATTTCCAAGGTGTGCCACATGTCTTTCTATTATTGACTGTTAGAAGGTATTGACGGTCAACACAATCAACGTAACGGATGGACTAATTGAATGTAATTTAAATTTTGTGGGTTAAATTAGATGATAATTTTTCATAAAAATATAATTAGTTTTTTTTATATTTTTCGTTGAAGGCCAATTTCACCATCACTATTTTTTAAAGATAATTTACTGAACATTTGTATTTTGTATACAATATACTCTACCCAAAATCATATGCCACAGATATTAATTGTTCTAAAATTAGATAAACAAACTATTAAAAATTAAAAAAAATATTTAAAATTATACTTCTTCCAAGATATAAAAAAAAAACGAAAACAGGTGAATATAACATCTCTCGACGATGGTCGCCATCGTAGTTTTCATCGTTCTCATCATCCGGGCTATCCTAATTGTAATCGGGGTTTGACATGGGTTTTGAAGTTCATTCACTGGCCCTTTAGATTAGTTTCAAAAGGAAGCATCTTTGGATTTTGTAAGTATCCCATTGTTAATTCTTCAACAACATTTATGTCTAGTCTTTTTAGCTCATTCCAGTATTGCAACTTGTTGTAGAAGCTCTCTATAGCTCATATTCCATTCTGATATATTCACTGAGATTCGTGGAGGTGAGGACTTGGGGACTTTGTTTGAGAGGTGTACTGCGGTGGTTGATTACGGTTTCGGACGGTTCACCCTGATTGATTTAATACGGAGAGTCGCAATCAATATAATGATTGGAATAAAGAATGAGATAAAGAGGAGAGGAGTACTACACTCTTGGTTCAATTTTGTATATTTATTGTTTCTAGTAGTGACTGCATTGGCATAATCTGAGGTTTGGAGTTACCTGTAAGTGATAAAGTTTGGTTCAAATACTTCAATTCCTCAAGTACAAGAAACTCATGATACAAGTTGCAGGAAGATAATTGTACTACTTCCATTCATATCTCAATGGAATTTTACTATGAGAAAGTAACAAAAGTGTACATAAGAATGTAAGATGTATGTGAAGCTGAAACAGTGAAGGTACTACCATCCGACATGCGTTCTAATATCGAAACTTTAATTCGGTTCAGTTGCACATATCGAATTTCGATTCTGATTTAATCATACACATAAAAACTAAAAGATAAGAAAGTCTTTGTAAAGTAGTAATTAACAAGCAGTAGCTATTTCCTAAAGTAAGCTGTGATGAAATGGTTGTTGGATCAGCTGTATCTGCAAAATTTGATTAGTCAGTTAAAGCATGTATGCATCATGAATGGGTTCAATTCTAACATGAAATAACTAACCAGGAAGATGGGTCTCCATGTACAAAGTAGCTTGCAGCCACTAGGAGATAGCAGAAAAGTAGCATTACACCTTTGAAGTAATTAGAAGTTCCTTCCTGCAATTTGCAAATGCAAACATGTATGTCATGAACATACATACATACATACATACATACATACATACATACATACATACATACATACATACATACATACATACATACATACATACATACATACATACATACATACATACATACATACATACCTGCGTTATGAAAGCTACAAATAGAACAGCCATGAACAGAGTTGCTGTCTCAAAAAGTTGGAAGTTCAGGTCCACAGGGCGCCCGAATATCCATCCGGTTACCACACAGAAGGGAATCTATGGTATATCAATAAAAGAAATAACGAAAATGATAAAATACCTGTGTATATATACACAAATATGAAATGTTTTCAAATGAAAAAGCACCTACTATAAACATAGAAATCTGGGTTGATGACCCTATTGCCACTCCCAAAGACACATCCTGCAGAAATAAATATACTATTTAAACATATTGCCAATGTTAAGCTACATAAATTAAGTTTTGTAAATGAGAAAATAAAGTCTCTTACAAGTTTGTCTTTCATGGCAAACATGACAGAAGTGGTAACTGCTGCTGTGTTTCCACCTATTGGGAGCAATATAACACTAATGAAAGCAACTGGTACACCCCAAGCAAGAGACGTTCCCTGCAAAAACATATACATATAAATAGCCAAAAAGAGAAACCAAGGCCATATCACAAGATAACACTTCTAGTACCTCAATGGCATCAACCAGATATTCTGAAAGGATCGAAATCGCAGCTGCTGTGATTGCAAGCCAGATCACCGATTCCCATTTAGAGATCTCGGGAGCTGCTTCTTCGTGTTCATCACCATCTAGGATCTCTGCAGTCCTACTTCCTCCCTGATTTCATACTAATTAAAACGTCGAAAGAAGGGCAAGGGAAAAGTAAATAGCGGCGGCTAGGATGGATAATCACCATATCATTTAGATTCTTTAACTGGAAAATGATGGAGACAAGATAGGTTACAATCAGGACACAGCTACTAACTCTTGAAAGAGCCAACTCCGATATCCTGAAGTGCACTTCGGTGCCGGTGCTGTGGAGGGATGCTGGGAAGAGTATTCCCATCATTGCCATCAACAGCAGTCCTGAATTCACAGCAGCCATTTCCTTGTCGAAAAACTGCACCTTTCTAACAATCCCACCGGAGAAAAATGCAATCCCGAGAACGAATAACAAGTTCGACAAAAGTGAACCAAGCAATGACAGCTGAACTACACGTATCCTTCCGGTTCGTAGTGCATAAATCGATATGATAAGTTCCGTTGCATTTCCGAATGTAGCATTTAGCAGACCCCCAACTGCAAATTTCATTCCAAAATTGAAGTGCACATACATATACATATATCTATATAGTATATACACCTACATAACAGTATACATACCTGTAGGTCCACTGTAAAACGCCAACTGCCTGTAATAAGAGGAGAGCAATGGAAATGTCAGCTGGTGAACTATATTTACAGGGAAAAAAGATTATATACGAGTCCTTACTCTGTAGTATAACCCAACCGCTCTGCCAACGGCATTATACCCAGTAAACCAAGAAGAAAGACCCAGCCCTGTGAATCAACTGATCAGCAGGCAAGAACATTGATATAACAACAGTAGTTAAGTTATGTGTAATAAAACAAACAAGTGAAACTCACGTCCCGATTGGTCTTTTTCTGGACAAGGATTGCTAGAGGTCCGAAGGGAATTAGCACGTTGAATTTCTTTGATAAAACTACAGTGTATATACTCTTATATATGACAGATCCTATATGTTTCCTATCGCCTTCTTCCAATCCTACAGAACATTCTCCAACTCGTCGCTGTTCGGCTTCCGTTGCTTCAAACCACTCCCAGATTATAAAATAAACAAAAAACGAAGCTAAAACTCAAAAACATGAAGAACTTGATAAACCCAAACGAAACTCAACAAGAAGTATAACAAAAAAAGGCGCGGGAAATTGAAAAGAACGAACCTTTGTGGAGTAGCAGCTCTTGCATTTCAAATATGTTTGGTGATTATGGGGTTTAATTATTTTCTTTTCTAATGGAAGAAATCTGATTTGTCTCAAGTTCAACAATGAAAATGACAAGTTGGGTGAGCTAATATTGAGGATAAGAGTTGGGTGAATAACTGAATATTGAGGAGTTAACAGTTTCAGTTACTTTAACGGAATTTGTTGAAGTTGTTTGGGCTTTCGGTTAAGACCCATGTGCTCTATTTAGCTAAGCTGAGTGTATTAGCTGGTTAGACACGCCTGGGCTATAAAAATTATTTAGTAGAATTTACTCAATTAATTTTTGGCCTACACTTTGTAAAATCAGATTCATTCCACTTTCTGCGAGTTTTCTCTTGTTTTCTGTTTGACCAAAAATCTTCCGTTCATCGTCTATTTTCTCGATCACCGGAGCAGTCAATAGCTAATGCCTAATAGTAATACTACAATTTCTTCTGCCCAATTACTCATAATTGAATTACAAATATATACATCATTGGTTTAGTCATAATCTAATAGTGGATTCTTCGAATCAGTATGTTTACTAAACTATAAAAATATGATGGTATTCTAAATTATAAAAATTAGAAAAATATAATGGTCAATTTTGGTTAAATAAATTTTTAAGAACTAAAATGAATAATAATATCATCATATAAAGAAATATTGGGCTAAATTTAAAAATTAGAAATAAATCAGAGTTAATTCCGGGTTAAATAAAGATTTTTAGGGATTAGAATGAACAAAAATAAAATCTGGTAGACTTAATGCAATTTTAGCTGAACCGAAATAGACCCGAACTGAAAGCAACCTGAACCGAAGACAAACCGTTATAAATAAAAGATATTAATAGAAATAAAGAAAGATGAGATATGAACAGCCGCACAACTCACTAAAAAGTCAAATATATTGGCTTTGTAAAGTCATATATATGGTGTAAAAAATTGACCGACCTAAAAACTTGATTAAAATCGGTTGATCTCTCATTGACCCGAACTGAATTCAACCGAACCGAAAATCAACCGACCCGAAATGACCCGAACCACAACCGAACTGAAACCGAATAACCATACCCGAAATAACCAAACCGAATGACTCGTTTGGCACATCTAACTTCACCTTAAAAAAAGTCATTGATCATTAAAAGTTAGAGGAAAATAGTAATGAATTGATATAATAATAGTTTTAGTCCTCTAAACTTATACAAGCTGTTAATTTAGTCCTCATTCGAAACAATTCAATAAATTTAATTATTCACATTTAAATTTTTATCATTTTAGTCATTGTTCTTCTCCTAAATTGCTTATTTTCTCCCATAATTGTTATATTACTGTCGTGAAATAATAACAATTTAACAATAACGTGTTGTTTTAAGATATAATATTAATGGTTAATTTTATTAATTTCTTCCAATAATGACAAAATTAATCTAATGTATAAGTTTTGGGAACTAAAAATGTTATTGTATTAGCCCAAATTAGACATTCATTTTTATTTTAATGAATAAATGACTTGTTTATAACAATATTTTAATTGAGGAACACAATTCTAACTTTTAGAAAAAAAAAATACATTATATGTAACCAAATTCATAAATAAGCATCCTTGATGTAGATCATGTAGTTTGCTCTAAAAAGAAGAACATCGCTTACTTATTCAATAAGCAATCCCTTTGCATTTCCAATTAAAACTTTCTCATTACATTATATTAGAACAAAAGATAAACTACATAAATGACCACCATACTATTAGAAAAGTCGTGATTTGACTACTTTACTTTTTTCGAAGCAATTAAACCATCAAACTATTTAAATGGTATCAATGTGACCACCAGCCGTTAAAAATAACAAAAAATTGACGAGAATGTTAAATAAAATTGGTATAATTACACATTTGGTCTTTATTATTTACACATTCTTTCAATTTAGTCCTAATTTATATTAATAAAATAAATTAAGTATTTAATTAGATAGTGACACGTGTCAACACCTTATTGGAGGACTTTAATTATTTATATTTGATTTAATAAATTTATTTCTCTCCTCCAATCAGGTGGTGACACGTGTCACCACCTGTTTAAAGGAGAAAAAATAACTTCAAGCAAATACTTAACAGGGGAATTGAACCCAAGAAATCGAGTGTGACTAGTAGCAGAATAACCATTGCACCAAACCCAATCATATGCTTAAATTTACTCAATTAGATATACATGTCTTACGTTTCCACATTTATTCTTTTAATTCAACATATATAATCATCGAATTATTTTCACATATATATCCCTAAACTCCAAACCCTAAACACTAATTTCACATATATAATTATCAAATTAATTTCATATAAATAACCCTAAATGCTAAACTTAAACTCCAAACCCTAAATGTTAAACCCCAAACCTTAAATATTAACCATAAGTGTTTATGGTTTTAGTATTTAGTGTTTGGGGTTTAGGATTTAGCATTTAGCATTTAAGGTTTAGGGTTATTATGTGAAATAAATTCGATGACCGTGAAATTAGAGTTTATAGTTTAGAGTTTAGGGTTTGAAGTTTATAGTTTAGCATTTAGTTTTGGGGTTTAGGGTTTATGGTTTAGCATTTAGTTTTGGGGTTTATGGTTTAACATTTAGTTTTGAGGTTCAGGGTTTATGGTTTAGCATTTAGTATTATATATGTGAAATTAATTCAATGATTACATATGTTGAATTAAAAGAATAAATGTAGAAACATAAGACATATATATCTAATTGAGTAAATTTAAGCATATGATTGGGTTTGGTGCAATGGTTATTTTGCTGCTAGTCACACTCGGTTTCTTGGGTTCAATTCCCCTGTCAAGCATATTGCTTGAAGTCATTTTTTCTCTTTTAAACAGGTGGTGACATGTGTCACTATCTAATTAAATAATTAATTTATTTTATTAATATAAATTAGGACTAAATTGAAAGAATGTATAAATAATAAGGACCAAATGTATAATTATACCAATTTTACTTAACAGTTCCGTCAACTTTTCTGTTATTTTTAACGGCTGGTGGTCACATTGATACGATTTAAATAGTTTGATGATTTAATTGCTTCGAAAAAAAAAGTGATAAAATCGCGACTTTTTTAATAGTATGGTGGTCATTTATGTAGTTTACCCTAATATTAATAACAAAACTAAATCCCTCTTTGGGTTGTTTTCACGCCCAGCATCTAGAGCCGCGCGATTTCACCTATTGGTCGGCACGCCGTCAATCCCCTCTCCTCAACGTCGACCAATCCTCTCCCTGTAAGTCTCATCAGCACGCCTCCCTTCACACTCTTACGCTTACCCTTATCGCCCGCCCATGGATTTTTTTAGATTTTACAGTAACGGGAGAAAACAGGGATAGCGGCCCGTTATTACCGTTATTTACCGCTACCCTTATCGACCGCAATCCACCGCTACTAGTGTGATTCCGCGTCCCACCGTTGTTTTCGCCGATAAAGGTTTCGGCCGGCGGTCATGACACTGGTAAGTTGTTGTTTATGGACAAGTGATTTGAAGCAGGGGTTTGGCTGTGGTATTTGATAATGGAATTAACTTGTGCAGGTGTTGCATGCTGGAAAAATAAATAAAAATGGCTTCAAGGCTCTGATTGCTGCAGAATATAGTGGTGTGGCTGTCAAATTGGTTGACAACACCCTGTCTTCACCTGAGATAACCCAAACCAGAGAAACCCCATCGGCCAAAACCACCAGCAAAAATGGAACCTCTCTCGATCACCATGAATGCCACCCTCATATTCAAAAGCTTTCAGCTTTACTCCAACAGGGCCAAACTGAAGCTGCCCAAACCCTCACAAAATCTCTTCTTTCTTCAAAATCACCACCCCATCTCTTCAATCTCTTTGCTGTTGCCTCACCTTCCTTGAAACTCGATTTCTCGAATCTTCTCTTGTCCTTGTTAGCTCAATCCAAAATGCACAGTGAAGCCATGGAGTTATATAGGGCTTTAAGGAAGGAAGGTATGCAACCTTCTATAACTTCTCTCAACTTGTTGCTCGACTCTTTGGTTTCTTTGAATAAGTTTGGTAAAGCCCTTGATTTGTTTGAAGAAATAATAGGGTCTGGCTTTAGACCTAGTAAGTTCATGTATGGAAAATCTATTCAAGCTGCTGTGAAATTAGGGGACTTGAAAAGGGCTAATGAGTTTTTGGATTGTATGAAGAACAAAGGGGTGAGTCCAAGTTTGTTTATCTATAATGTTTTGATTAGTGGCCTTTGTAAGGAGAAGAGGATTAGGGATGCAGAGAAGGCTTTTAATGAGATTTCGGAGAGAAAATTGGTGCCAAGTTTGGTTACATACAATTCTCTTATTGATGGATATTGTAAGGTTGGGGAGTTAGAAAAGGCTTTTGATTTAAAAGAGAGGATGGTAAAGGAGAATGTGGAGCCTAACATTGTTACTTTCAACACATTGGTTAGTGGCCTTTGTCATGCCCGTAGAATAGACGAGGCAAAAAGGGTTTTGAAGGAAATGGAAGCTCAAGGATTTGCTGCTGATGCGTATACTTTTAGTATTCTTTTTGATGGGTTTTTGAAGAGTGGGAATGTTGAAAGTGCATTGGCTTTGTATGAAGAAATGAGTGAAAAAGGAGTTGGGATCAATAGATATACATTAAACAATTGGTTGAATCATTTGTGCAAGGAAGGGAACTTTGAAAAAGCAGAAGAGGTTTTGCAGAACGAGATCGGAAAAGGGTTTGTGCCGAATGAGGTAGTGTTTAATACCATTGTGAATGGATATTGCCGAACTGGTGATATGAATCGAGCCATTTCTACGGTTGAGCGAATGGAAAAGTTGGGCTTGAGGCCTGATTGTGTTACATTCAATACATTGATTGGCAAATTCTTCGAAATCAAAGAGATGGAAAATGCCGAAGAATGGGTAAAAAAGATGAAGGAAAAGGGTGTTTTGCCCAACGTCCAGACATACAACATTCTAATTAATGGCTACGGGAAAATGAATGCACTCCATAGGTGTTTTGTGATTATAGAAGAAATGGAAAAAGATGGTATTAAGCTAAATATTGTAAGTTATGGTTCCCTCATAAATTGTTTATGCAAGGATGGTATGCTTCTCGAAGCCAACATAACCTTTAAGGATATGATAAGTAGAGGGGTGTTGCCTAACGCGCAGATATATAACATGCTCATTGCTGGAAGTTGTGCTGCAGGGAAGTTGGATGATGCTTTTGATTACTTCGATGAAATGGTGAAGGGTGAAACAACACCGACAATCGTAACATTTAATACACTCATCAATGGACTATGCAAGAATGGAAAGGTAACTGAAGCTGAAGCTTTGCTTCCCAAAATCATGAGTAACGGGTGTAGTCCCGATGTTATCACCTACAACACTTTATTATCAGGGTATTCAAATGAAGGAAATGCCCATAAATGTCTAGAATTGTATGAAAACATGAAGAGTTTGGCCATCAATCCGACTTCGAATACCTACCATTCTCTCATTAGTGGATGCAGTAAAGAAGGAATTGAGCTTGCAGAGAGACTGTTTCGTGAAATGGAAGAGATGAATTTGACTCCTGATCTACTTATATATAATTTGATGATTCACTTGTATGCGGAGCATGGAGATGTTGAGAATGCATTTTCCTTGCATCATGAGATGGTAGATCGGGGAATTTGTCCCGACAAAATGACCTACAATAGCTTGATTATGGGTCAGTTTAAAAGGGGAAACTTGTTAGAAATAAAGGATCTTGTTGGTGATATGAAGGCCAAGGGATTGGTTCCTAAAGCTGATACATATGACCTTCTGATTAAGGGATATTGTGAACACAAGGATTTCATTGGAGCATACCCTTGGTATCGAGAAATGTTCGAGAATCATTTCCTTCCACGCCTCTCTACTTGTAAGGAACTTGTTATTGGCCTTAGAGGGCAGGGAAGGTTGCAAGAGCCTCAGATTATCTGCTCAGAAATGAAGGCTAAAGGAATGAATAATTGGAACATGGTTTGATGTGATAATAGTTTGCAAATGTTATTAATATAAAGGTAAAGGACATTTTAGTAATCTAATTATGTTTGTGATTATAAATACATCATTTTAAAAACAATTTAATTATTCAATTCAAATTTTGTTACAAGTCATTTGACCATTAAAATTGAAACATGGTTTGATGTAATAATAGTTTATCTCCAAAATTTATATATTCTATCAATTTGGTTTTAATTCGAAATAATTAATAAATTTTTTTTATATGAAATAATTAATAAATTTAACTTTTTGTGTTTAAAAATTTTGACATTGCATTTTCTTGACACACCCTCTGATCATTTGCAACACTCTATGTTCTAGTCGAATCCGAAGAAAAGCGAAGATGTAATGTATGATCTAGTCGATGTTCTTTTGGATCTTCAGGATCATGGAGGCCTTGAAATTCCATTAACAAATGACAACATCAAAGCTGTTGTCCTGGTTAGTAGTTTGACATCTCATATCTTGCATGCTTGAAAGTTGTACGAAGATGTTTTGTAGCTTAACTGCTTTTCAGGACATGCTCGTAGCTGGAACCGAGACATCTTCAACTACAGCAGAATGGGCAATGTCGGAAATGATGAAAAATCCTAGAATCCTGGAAAAGGCACAAGCCGAAGCGAGGCGAGTCTACGATAGAACAGGGGAGGTCAATGAATCAGAGCTTCATGAATTGAAGTACTTGAAGTTAGTCATCAAGGAAACTCTAAGATTACACCCTCCTGCACCTTTGCTACTTCCAAGAGAAGGTTCACAGAGATGTGAGATTAATGGATATGAGATACCAGCCAAGACCAAAGTGATTATTAATGCATGGGCAATCGGAAGAGATTCCAACTACTGGAACGAAGCCGAGAGGTTTAATCCGGAGAGGTTCAGTCGATTATAGAGGTGCTAACTTCGAATATGTTCCGTTTGGTGCTGGAAGGAGGATATGTCCTGCACATGTTGTAATTATGATGTGTTGGTTGGTTTTCGGTGTGAACTGTGTTGTTTAATCTCGAGTAATACCACCTTACTCTTATCCTATATGTCTGTATTTCAACTTGAGCATTCATTCATATTACCATTATTGGAAGAAAAAAGAAACAAATAGACAAACAAACAACGGAGACTTGGCTGCTAGCTACCAATCTTATCATAATTTAGTGTGTGTTTATGTTGATTCAGACAGTCCCTTGTTCATCTTCGGCTAATCGCCGTCCTCATCATCGATTCCGACCCAGTTTGTGAATGCGAAAAGAAACTCTTTGAAACTCACCGATCCGTTGTTATCCCAGTCCATTTCCTCTGCAACCACACAAGTACACTTATATCAGCCTTAACCTTCCTATGGATCAAAATGCACATATGGTATGTGGGCATGTAAATTTTGAGTTTGTGTATGTTATGTGTGTAGTTTTTGTCATAGTGTAACAGAGCTGACCAAATCTTTTCATGGCTATTTTTCCGGACGAACGGTCCCCGGATTCATTGATCGCTTGAGACATCTCATTCTTGCTGACGAAACCGTCCTTATTCTTGTCTAGGAACACGAATGCATCAACGAAAGTTTCAAATGTGGCCTCCAAATTCGGCATTCCCATTCTTGATTCATGTCCATTAGCATTGTCCTTGAAAAGATAGACAAGGCAAAGAAGTACAATGAACTCATTGAATTTAATTCCCATTTGCCGATTGATATCGCAGGCGTTGAAGAGATCGGTTATCTCCTCGTCCGAGAAACAAACTTGAAGCTGTTGGAAACATTTTCTCAGCTCTTCCTGGTCAATTGCACCATTTGAATCTTCATCTACAAATAAACACAATGGAACATGTAACCAACAAAGACATGTCTCATTTCAGACATATGGAAACTGGACTGTGTGTTTCTGCAGGGGGGGGACTTATAGTAACACAAAATTCCATGTTTAGGCTAATGATCATTAGAAATACTTATCTGCTAATTGTAGAACATTTAGTTAGCAGGAGAAGGAAAGGCTATACCAAACTGCTGGAAAACAGCTTTGCACTTCCTTAAGCTCTCATCGATTTTCGGGAATTTTAAGATTACAGTGTTAAAGGATTTCATTTGAGTTCCTGCAGATGCCCTTTGCTTCATAGCTTCAATCATTTTAGCTTCTAGTTTTGTTTCAGATGATCTGTCATTTTCCTTTTCGCTTCCCATTTCCAACTACTAGTGGGACGCAGAAGACAGCCTAAGTGTTTGCCTGCCATAAAATACTAACGTTGTAATGTCGTATAGAAAAATGTGCTGACTTGACGGAATGAATCATTTTGACTCTAAACGAAACATTGAGGGTTAAAATACTTTAGAATAGGACTAAAACGACAATTCGGTCGAACATTAGAAGCATTCTTTTTGGCATTACCTATACAAAAGGTTAAAAGGAAAGAAGGCAGGAGCAGTCACCAGGGAGAGGGAGGGAGTTCAAAAGCAAAGCCGGATCCTTGTTGTCTTATGGTACCTAAAAACAAATGGAAAATGCTGGAATTGAAGCAGCTTTGAGCTTCCAAGTTAAGGGTCTGAATTGTGAAGAGAGAAAAGAGGAGGAAGAAGAAAGAAGCAAAGACAAAATTAAGGAAGGAATGGTGAAGAGTGGTTGATTTTGTCCATTCTCATCTGAATTGAAAAAGGCATGGTTTATGCTGAACCCACCACGTATTTGGCTCTTCTTGTTGAGTTTGGGTTTCTTGCAACTAACTAAATCATATGCATTGACATTTTCCTCAAAACACCAACCATTTGTTCTGTCAACAATTCATTAAAACGGTTCAACTCGGTACAAATCATAATAGGGGCGGAATTAGAAATTTGTAAAGAAAAATACCAGAATGAAATTAAAAATTTTAAAGGGGCTAAAATGATATTACCTTTTCTTCTAAAGAAATAGTATATTATTACCGTTGAAAAGAAGAAGTTGACAGGAGCCACATCCCCGTAAACCTTACAAGATTTGTGGAGGTCCTAAAAAGACAATATTTGTATTGTGCGCACCATATTATTTTATAATACGTACATCATACTAACAAAACATGTCTAATGAGTTACAACGACAAAAATGAGATGAAAAAAAAATATTACTTTGTACTTGAAACTATATACATATATATATTTTTTCTGAATTAAAGGGAAACCCACCTAAATCAGGCCTCGTTAAAAAACCTCCCTAAACCTAATGGAGGAAAAAGAGTACGCGATCTAGGGCGATTAAAACAAAAACAACCAAATTATGATCCGAAAAGAAACAAAAGAACAAGACCTCCCTACCAACAACTCCTAATCTGCTACAAGAGCACTCCTAAACCACCACTCCTACTGATACCAAATAGTAATATAGGCTGCAAATACACCTAATAACCGACACCCCGTGTTCTCAAACTACAAACGAACCCCTGCACTCACACAAAACGCTAACCCTCATCCCAATCCGCATTTAACTTTTCCATAATATTCTCTGGAGGATCAAGGAATCGATAATACGATAAAGGAAGCTCCTTAGCCAATTTAGCGAGAGCATCCGCTGCCATATTTGCCTCTCGGCGAACCCACGAGAAACGAATCACCCAATTTCTAGTTAAAATCGATGCCAAAGAGCCCCGAAGGGATGACGGAAGACGTGTCGGATCACCCATTGCAAGCACCTCATACACCTCCTTATTGCCCGTTTCAATAATCACACGAGTATGCCCCAACGCCCAAGCCGTTCTAAGCCCCTCATGTACCGCCCACACTTCCGCTTCAAAGCTAGAACAAATACCAATCTTTTTAGCAAACCCAAAACGCCACCCTCGAGTGCTATCGCGACCAACACCCCCACAAAACGCCAATCCTGAAGTAGTGTTTGCCGCGCCATCCACATTTACCTTTACCCATCCCACCGTCGGCTTCACCCATCGCATCATTGGCCGCGAGTTCACCACCGTTTCCTTTCTGTTTCGATCCAAACTAGCCACCTGGATAGTGTCATTGCACACGCGAACTGCTGCATGCAGTAACCCCTCCGAACACATCCTCGTCGGCTCAAAGATGAAGCAATTCCTCCGCTTCCAAGCCATCCAAACAACGGCACCAAACAAGATGTCCCAATTCACGGTATCCCTAGGGAAGTAGCATTGATCCGAAAGATTGATCAACATCCAATCTTTGATATTCAGTTCAAAAAACCGTTGAATTCGATCCGACCGAACCACCCGACACCACACATTTTTCACCTCAAAACAGTCTCGTAGGACATGCGATACATCTTCCACTGCAGCTCCACAAATCACACAGCTAGCATCATGTGCAAGATGTCGTCGCACACGCTCAACATTCGTTAAAAGCCTTCCATGACAAGCTTGCCACATGAAAAACCTAATTCGCGGCAAACCCTTGTACTTTGACAGCACCGACCATATGCGTTCACCACCATCCTCGGCACTCGCTGCTCGCAAAAGATACGCCGAACGCACAGAAAACCGGCGTGAAGTCTCCAAATCCCAGCCCGGCCTATCTACCACCCCGAATGCACCTGGCGGTTGCACCGCAGCAATCCCCCACACAGCACGCTGCGGTAACAAATGGACAAAGCTCTCCCAACGCCATCCACCTGCATCATCGACCATGGTGTAAATAGGGGTGCTTCGCTGCGCTTGCACCATTCCATCTGTACGATAGTGACGCAAAGGGCCCAAGTTGGCCACCCAAGCGTCGTCCCAAAAGTCTATCCCTCGCCCATCGCCAACATTCCATACCAAATGTTGCCGCATGTCGTCCCAAACCAAGCAGATTCCTTTCCATAAAGACGAACCAGCTCTACATGGCAGCACCGTCAGCAAAATTCCGTGCACCTTATACTTCGATTTCAAGGCTTGAACCTACATACGGCTCGGATTATCAACCATAGAAAAGGCCAATTTCAATAAGAACGCATCATTTTGGTGTTCAATCCGCTTAAAGCCTAAGCCCCCCGCCGCACTCGGTAAACATATTGTTTCCCAATTCACAGCATGCATCCCCCTTGAATCACTACTATGCCCCCAAACGAAATTTCTGATGATTCGTTCGATAGCTTCACACACATTTTTAGGAAACCTTACCGACTGTAGCGCATATATAGGAATAGCGGCAAGAACCGACTTCGCAAGGACAATACGCCCCGCAAAAGAAAGAAGCCGAATCTTCCACCCTGCTAGTTTATCCGACACCTTTTGAATTAAATAGCCATATGTTGCTTTAGTAATTCTACCGTGAATAAGAGGCACCCCTAAGTACCGACCAAGGTTAGCCACACATTGAAAACCAAAAGCGCTGCCAAAATCCTCCTTTAAAGCTACATGCACATTATGCGAGAAGAAAATATTGGTCTTAGTGATACTAACCTTGTGCCCAGAACAAACACAGAAATAATTAAGAACCCGGTTGATCACATCAAATTGTTGTATCGAAGCCTCTGCAAACAAAATCAAATCATCTGCAAAAAATAAGTGCGATATCATGGGCCCCCCTACGGAAATAGAATGGTTTCCATGACCCTTGATCAACCTCGTGCTGAATAGCATGAGCAAGTCTCTCCATGCAGAGAACAAAGATATACGGCGAAAGCGGGTCACCTTGGCGAATTCCCCTAGATGGCTTAAAACTCGAGGATTTACTCCCATTCCAGAGAACCTGTGTGGACACAGAAGATATGAAGCTCATAATCAACTTACGAAGATGCAACGGGAGACCAATCTCCCCCAAGGTATCATCAATAAAGGACCACTCCAGCCTATCGTAGGCCTTTTCCAAATCTATCTTGATAGCAAACCACCCTTTCTTCCCCTTTTTACGCCGCATAGAATGAACGATCTCTTGGGCCACAATAACATTATCTGTAATAAACCTGTCAGGTACAAAACTAGTCTGATTTTCAGATATCCATGCCGGCAGAAACGGCTTCAGGCGATTCACAAGAACTTTACTCAAAATTTTATAAACCATTGTGCACAGACTGATAGGCCGGAACTGGGATAGGGACTCAGGCGATTCCACCTTGGGTATAAGAACAAGCAAAGTTCGGTTTAAATCCGGATCAACTTCCCCTTTAATAAACATGTCTTGTACACCCTTGCATATAGTATCCCCCACAACCGACCAATTCTGCTGATAGAACATCGCATGAAACCCATCCACGCCTGGCGCTTTAGATGGTGCCATTTGAAACAAAGCCTGGCGAATTTCGTCTTTAGTTACTGCTTGCTCTAGACAATCCCTTTCACAAAGAGAAAGAGGAGTAAACTTCCCACGGCAATTATACGTGTAACCCTGCACTCCCTCCGAAGTGAATAAAGCACCAAAGAACTCCGCACTCATACGCTTAAGCACCACCGGATCTGAAACCCATTCCCCTTCCTCATTCCGCAAGGAAATAATCGAGTTTCGTCTCCTTCTTCCGTTAGCAATCGCATGATAGTATTTGGTGTTACGATCACCACTTTTAATCCATTCACACCTCGCCTTCTGCCGCCAGAAACTCTCCTCCAGCATGATAATTTCTTCTAACTCTTTCTTAAGGGTTTTCTCAAGCTCACACAAAAAATTTGAGTGCCGACGATCCAAAGCAGTCTCAATACCACGAATTCTAGCCAGCATCCGCCTTTTTTTCTTTCCCATCTCACGGAAAAAATGCTTACTCCAATCTGCCAACCCCCGTTGTAGATTCACTATATTATCACCATAATTTAGCGAATTATCCCAAAAGGACGCAACCACTGATTCAAAACCATCACCATGCTGCCAAGCAAAAATAAACTTAAACGGCTTATCATCCTCACGTGTCAATACCGGATTCGTCCGCAAAAGAATAGGACGGTGATCAGAACCAATCCGATCAAGATGTTAAACTAAAGTCCCTGGAAACACAGACGACCATTTTGTATTCATGAGAAAACGATCTAAACGCTGAAATAAATTCCCCCAAGCCCAAGTATACCGGGGGCCCTTAAACTCCACATCCATAAGGGCCTCATCAAAAACGAAATTCCGAAAGTCACGGCTGATGTAATTTCTCCCCACAACACCACCACGACGATCATCCATATGCAAAATAGCTTTGAAGTCACCCCCTAAAATCCAAGGATACTCATCACCCGGATTAATATCTCCTATATTGAATTTGAGGACTAGCATAGACAATAGTCCAGAAGATGGGACAAGGAAGCATCCCTCCTTCAATCTTCACATGAACAAACTGATTTGAAACCGATAAAACATTTACCACCCAATTCCCATTCCAAGCAAGCCAGATGCCTCCACTAAACCCCTGAGCTTCAACCCGAAAAGAAAACCGAAAACCCAAGTTACTAACGATACGATCAGCCCTTTCCCCACTTACTCTAGTTTCAAGCAATGCCATAAAATCAGGCCTACACTCATTAACAAGCCTCCGAAAGCTATCCTTAAAGACGGTGCCAGCTGCCCCTTGCACATTCCAAACAGAGACACTAATCATTAAAACAAAAACAAAGGTGCAGGGAGTGGATACCAACCTAGTCCACAACCATGGTGGTTGTCAATGCCCCCTCACCGCTAGCTTCCGACACCTCCTCACACGGCGTGTTAACGATTCCATCCGCACCATGCGTCCCTTGTCTGCGATCATCAGCAAACTCCTGTCTGCCGTTCAATGTATCCGGCGGTCTAGAATGTAGAGGGTTTTGCTGTAACGCGTCCAACTTGCTTGTTTCTGCTTGAACCCATGCAGAAAGAAGCGGTTTCGCCTGAGGTTGATCAACTTTCTTCTTTCCCCGTAGGATAGGCTTAGCCACCCCACGACTAGATTTTTGTACACCTTGAAACTTCACCTTCGCGCCATTTTTGTTCGCCATGTGAACTTTACGACCATCGTTACCTATAACAATCACCTTATGCGTCGAACCTGTTTCCGTCACCTCACGTTCGCTCACGCACGGGACATTCCCGGGAACAGTCGGTTGCACACTCATGGGGGAAACCTCAACCACCTTCTGAGTACTATGCTTACTTGATGAACTCCCTCGTTCCACTTGCTTCATCGGTTTTTCTATATTTTCAGCTTGTTTACCTTTAATCCTCCTAGCCATGTCTTCGGACTCCTCAGCACAAGTAATATCCTCAACTCCCGTATCCTCCCTGCCCAGATTATCACCATCCAAGTTCCGCAACAAATGAAAACGTGAACTGTTCTTCCCAGCATCCTCATTCTTCCCACCTCCTCCATTACCTCCACTAACTCGTGGTCGCCGTTTCTTATTTTCCACAATCATCCATGGTCCATACAATTCAGCCCGATCACTTTTGCGAGCCCTCTCAACCTCAGACTCAGAGGGTTTCTCCGCATTCTCTGTTACCTTAGTAGCACAAAACTCCATCGTATGCCCATATACCCCACAATGGAAGCAGATTTGACTAAGCCCCTCATATTCAAGTCTTTGCACAAAATTATCGATTCAAATGCACGGAAGAAGTGGTTTGGTAAGATCCACCATAACTGCCAGGCGTGCAAACTTACCTCTCTCTCCGGCAATAGTATTATAATCCACCTTGACCACCCTCCCAATGATATCAGCAATCCGGCGAAATGAACTCTTCGTATAATAACGTATGGGTAGCCCCGGAAGTCTCACCCAAACAACCACGTGCGATGGGTGTGCCTTATCAGTCGAAAAACTCCTACTCCAAGGTTGGACGGTGAGATAACTGCCAAAAATTGTCCATGGTCCCGCAGTTAAAACTTCGACATAATCTTCCTCCTTTTCAAATTTCACCAAGAAATATTCGTTATCAAGGTCAACCAACTGAATTCGCCCAACTAACTTCAATAAAGAATGCAACCGATTCCAAAGAACTCTATAGCTTATTGCCCTCCCAAGAAGCCGGATTATCAGTGCCCGCCCCATGCTTCGATCAATAGACTCATGGACGCGATCAGAGAAGCGGATAACTGGATATGGTCCATCTTCTTTAACTATGACATCCTCATCAAGGACAACAACATCATTCACCGTAGCTTCCTGCGCCGGCCGAGACTTTTCTTTCCCCTCCCCAGTAAGAGCCGTTGCATAGGATGGTTTACCATCCTTCTTTTCCAAATCTTGTACATCCTGCATAGCATCATCCAAGGGACTCGGCCCTTGTCCCGCAACGTCCGCCCGTGTAGCATCAAAGATAGGGTTGTTCATAACCTGCATATGGCCTTCGATAGAGTCATCCCCACGGACATCCCCTTTCTCAACTGTTGCATCCCTGTTGGGCCCCTCCAGAACCCCTTCTTTCAAACGTTTGCCTTCCCGTTGTACTTCCATGGCCACAGGCGAGCCCAGTCGCTCCAACGCTCCCTCCGTCGAGACGATCGGAACCATCAGGCTTCCCACGCCTCCGATACCCTCGCTCCTATTGAGGCTGTTCCCGTGACATCCATCATCCGGTGGCCGTCCGCCTGAGTCCGCGAACGCCAAAGTATCCGACGAAACCCTACTCGGAATATTAGGGTTATGATTTTCGGTTGCCTCCTGAAAACCCGAAGCCCTCATGACGAAACCCTAATCGATTCCTATTGATTTCCCATAGTCATTTAATGGTTGGAGGGGCTGTGAGCCTCTAATAAGTTGTTTATGTTTGTTTATGTGATAGCATTGTATACATATGTATTACTTGAATAGAATGATAAAAAAATTCAAATCTATTCACATATGATATATTTTTATTAAAAAGTTCAAAACCGAATTTTCAAACTTTTTATCAGCCTTCTGCCAATTTTATCAGTCTTTAGCCGGTCTAATTATATATTCCGAACCGGGACCAACACTAGTTTACAATTCAATCAGTTCAACCAACCGATCCATTTTTTTACCACTGTTAATACATAGAGATTAACAAGAAGTGAAATGCAGCAGATTTTCAGAACACTATCCCACACTTATCAGCTATATTGCTTTTTCCCCCCATTTTGGGTAAATGATACAAGGTATTTTCTACATTGAATCCTGTGGAATATGTAACTAACCGACCAGTCTTTTCAGATGCAAAGCTGGAATGAGATCTTAATATATACAACAGAACATAAAAAGAAAGTAAACAACAATGGCAAAATCTGCAATCCAGAAACGTCGGCACGCTGCGTTTGGGAAATAAATTGTGTGGCGAGAACTCTTACATCATGCACGCTAAGCAATGGCCAAAGCAGCAGTAGAGTAACTACAAGTTGGTTTGCCTCTTTCATGGAAATCTGACTCCGTCATGAAAACCAAATAATCCGGTTTTGCACCCTGTGTCGTTCTATAACTAGACTCCTACCCCTTCAAGGGCAGCTGCCATTGAAGCGGATGCCTCTTCAAGTGTTCGCTTCTTTTGGACTGTGTTGAAGGCTTCAATAATATCTCCTTCCTGCCATTCATCGTAATCATCCATTCCAATACCGCACTCCAAACCAGCATTTACCTGTGAGAGAAGAAATTACCATATGATCATATCAACTAATATGAAGCCAAGAAAATTTCCACATCCCCTGAATAGTTTCAAGATCAATACTTGAATCATTTATCAACCAGATAAATTTAGTATGAAAGCTGAAAATATTAATGTTGATATCTGGGAGAAACATCTCTGAATATGATCTTGAAGGATAGGACCACAATCCAACTTTCCCAAACATTAAACATTCTGGTTGTGAAGGCAAAACACTTTCAACCACAAGGCAATAAATAATTAATATGAACTTGCGACCGAAGTTCCTTCTATAATTCAAAATTTCGTTTGAGAACAACCAGCTTCTAAGAAAATTGTCAAACTTGAATTGTCAAGGATAGAAACAAGTCCAACCATAGAATTCAATATTTGTCTATCCCACTGCTTATCTAAACTTCTTTTTTTTCCATCTTTATGTCAATGCAATTTGATATGTTATTATGAATCTCTTTTTTCCATCTTTATGTCGCATGACTAGGCAGAAGATAAACCCATCAAATCCTCCCAAGCATAATTATAAGATAATTTACACATCTCTAGTACCCAATATATGAAAAATTCTAGGAAAAAGTTTACTGGAAGAGCATGCATTTAGATTTCACATTAAAGAGGGCTTAGGATGGAGAATGCAAACAAAGAAAGAATCAGTACTAGGAATCAACACCATACCTCTTTAACAATTTCCTTAACCCTTCGCAATGAATCAAGAACACCAACATGGACTGTGCGACCATTTCGAATGACACGGATGCCACAACCATTCACCACCTTTCCTTCTGTTACCATACATCCAGCAACACGACCACTGCCACTGCTGAAATAAGCTCTAACCTCTGCAGAACCAAGTGGTACTTGTTCCTATCAAAAGAGAAGCAGTACACGTCAACTAGAGACTAAACAAGAGCAACATAAAAGAACCAAAAACATCAAAGCTTAAAAATGTGAGAGAGAAGGACCAATGCATCAAAGCTTAAAAGTGTGAGAGAGAAGGACCAATGCCTCAGCATTCTTCCATGCACATTCAACCAATACAAGGTAGAAGACAATGATCAAGGTAATGAGAAAAAATATGACTACCGGGGATTTGAAGAGATATGGCCATAGAAAAAAGTATAGCAAAAGCATGCAAATAGCTGATATGGGCAATTAGGATTAAAGGTTTAATCAATAAAATTTGGGTTTCCCTCCATTCCCCCTTCTTTTCATTTTCTACTCTTCCAAGCAAGGGCCAGGCTTGATCAATAAGATATATCAATATACATTTTGAAGCGGGAGCCAAATGGAATGCCAGAGGGCTTCATTTAGCCACACCCCCCCCCCCCCCCCAAAAAAAAAAATAATAATAATAATAACAAAATATGAATACTTAAAACATTAGACTAACCTCAACAAGCTCAAGAAGTCCTTCCATTGCATTCCTCACATCGTCAACAAGTTCATAGATAATTCTATATAGCCGAATCTCAACACCTTTATTTTCTGCATAGCTTTTGACCGAACCTGGTGTCTTCACATTAAATCCGAAAATAATGGCTTTGCTAGCAACTGCAAGATCGACATCACTGGTGCTTACATCTCCTGTTGCTTCCAAGAGAAACTTCAAAGTGACATTGTCTTGTGGGAGCACCTCTAACGCTTGTTTGACAGCCTCTATGGATCCCTAGTTGTGGAAAACAAATACAATTCGGCAAATTATAATGGTCACTGGCAGCAGATAGAAAAGGTCAACAAGAATGTTTGTGGATGTTCACTTATTTTTATGAAATCAGCACTCAGCAAAAGCATCAAGCATAGAGTAAGTGAATAACATCTAAGAAATGATCCACCATGACAAGTTTATATATATATATATATATATATATATATATATATATATATATAAAAGCATATAGAAGTCCCTTTTCAGGTAAAATAAAGAATACACGTTCATTGTTTGAATTCCAATGTTTGGCTCGTATAATTCAATTGTCCTATAATATGTGTCCCTATGTTCGTATAATTCTATTTTGGCACCATATCAGTATCATGCAACCAACGTCCCAATTACCCTTTATAACAGGTAAACAGTTGCATAAAAAGTATGTGCAGTTCAACAGATGCGATGCGATGGCTTATAACCATATTTGCTTCCTCACACAAAAATTGATATAATTATTATGTATACCAAGAGACCTTTTTGTTTCATTCTCTTACCCCTTTTCACCAGAACAAAAGGACGAGATCTGAGCAATAACCTGTTAGCATCAGCATAATCATGTACTCGATAGGGCCATGTCCATACGCATTTTCAAGTTTCATCATACTCAAATTAACAACATTATGAGCGATATAACCTTGCATGTTGTTTCCTTCGTGTAAATCTTATGTACATACCTGTAAATCAACCTTCAAGATAATATTTAGCTGGTGCAAGTCTAACCCAGAAAGCTTTCCAGCTGACACCGCAGAAGCTAAAGAAGAAAGAGTGACCTTTCCATCCCCAGCCTTGACTGACATACGTTCATTTCGCAACACCTCTGCACATGCCTCTGCCTTTTCACGTGCCACATCAAGGGAATCAACAACCTCAAATTCATCACCAGCAACTGGAACATTATTCAAACCAATGACCTGTAGAAATACACACCAGATCTCTTAGGGAAACTCTAGTCCTAGAGTGTTGCTGTAAAAATTAGACAAACAAAGCCAATTAATGGAAACTATGACACACAAGAATTCAACAGAATGCTTCAACTTACTCCTGGTTAATTTCAAAATATGTTGGTAATATAAATCTATTACATATTTTGCTCATCTTACTTACCATGTTATACAAAATACATTCATAGAGAAAGTACATTTACCTAGATCTACTAGAAATATTGTATTTCTTTTGAAACAACAATAGTTAATCTTAATCAAGGGATTGCATAAATGATTCCAGTTTAACTAGTTTCTTTAACAAGCTTCTTCAATGTATCGCACCTTTCAAGTTAGAAGTCCCATAATCATTAGACCCTAAGTTTATGACATTTTCAAAGGCTTGTGAGAGCCGGTGTAGAGGTGAGGGAAGAGGATAGGAGATTTCTCCTATGTTGCTCCAACTCTTCATTTTTCTTGAAGTAACCGTGTCCGACACATGGGTATATGGTTATGACCTCCAAGGATCCTCTAAATACATGGGGAAACTTTAAAAGAAAATCTAACCATACCCAAGTCAGACATGTACCCATATCTGTCACTCACACTTGCGTCCTAGTACCATAGGATTCCCCACCTTAGTCCAACACAAATTCATTTAAGCTTGAGGTTATTCTGCTATTTTATCAATCAATTTCAACTAGGCTACAATATCATGCTTCACAGAAATACTAGTACCACTAACACAACCACAGAAAAATTGAGGCTATGGATGACATTTCAAAGTTCAAGTCCCAGCTTTAGCGTCAACTATATTTACATTGTGAATGGGCAGGGCGGTTCTATGGTGAAAAAATAGCATGATTCCATACCCTATAGCCTCATGATTGATGACCTTAGATAATCAAGGAAAACAACTAATTTGCTAAGATGATTCATATTAAAGATAAAGGCGGTAGGCATTACTAAAAAAAGGGAAAAGAAAAATATTGTTTCCATTTCGATTGTATTGGCAGCCTCAAATACAGAGGAATTTTAACTATCTCACACTCACACTATATGTGTCACTAAATTCCAACTACAAGGGTCCAAAATGGAATCAAGTTGCATGTAGAAATGTCAACTATTGTGCAATTAATCCAACAAAATTTACATATCTGCACTCTACTTGGAGCAACAGGTTTATTAGCATGTTTCAAACGTAATTGAAAATACATTCAAATATGTCAAGATAGACATGGTAAATAAAAAGCTGAAGTGTTGAACATGATAATTTTCTAACCTGTACAGGTATGGAGGGTCCAGCCTCATCAACACGATTTCCACCATCATCAAATAAAGCACGCACCTGACCATTGACATACCATATAGTAAGCAGACAATTTTCATACTAGAACAAACAAGAGTTTGACTTTAGTTTACCAACCTTTCCAAAGGCTTCTCCACAAACAACTACATCACCTCTTTTGAGAGTTCCATTCTGCACAATAAAACTAGCTACAGGTCCCTTGGATTTATGAAGACCTGCCTCGATTACGGTACCTTTTGCATTTCGATCAGGATTAGCCTTTAACTCTTGTAACTGAAAAAAACAGGGTGAAGGTCATATTCAAAGTAACAATTAGCAAGAGACTTGTGCACTTATAGTTAGAACCCCAAAAAAACTGAAGTATTATTTAAATGATCACCAATTAGACCTAAAATCATATTGAATTTTTATGCATCAATGAAATGTTTTTGTTTCTCAAAATTTCGAAAGTGATTTTATTAACTGTTAGTAGAATTCCAAAAGAGTTTATTCCTTGAGAGAGACATTTCTCGAGTTGCTAGTTTGTAAAGAAAATGGATAGATATCAAAACTATACATGAACTTTGGTAAAATGTGCAATATGATACATGAACTTTGATTTTGTGCAATTGTATATATGTGAAGTTTTGATTTGATTCAATTTTCACAAATCACTAATACCATTATCAACATAACGTCACTTTATGTTTACGTAATGCATATACAAATAATTATATTTATCCAATATGAAAATAAATGGTTGTGTTTATTTTTAAAATGTGTAGAATTGAATTAACATCAAAGGTTCATGTGTATAATTGTACCAAACCAAAGTTCAAGTATCACGCACATAGACAAAGTTCGTGTGTAGTTTTGATAATTATCTCTGAAGAAAAATTAAGTGAAGAGCAAATTCAAAATGCTTTAAAAACTTAGAAAGAGAAGAAAAAGGAACTAAGGATGTGTTTCATACTTTGACAGACACACTGGTAACAGGCAAGAAGAAGAATTTCAAAGCAAAATGGTCAAGATACAGGAAAGCCAATAATAGTACACACCTCGGCAACTAGCATTACAGTCTCCAACAGATCATCTATATTCTGCCCTTTAAGAGCACTGATCTGTAATAGCAGGTGCAAAAATATAAGCATCTACAAAATACATGTATAAAAAAAGATGCATATATGATATATCATGAAAGAATAAAACCTGAACCATAGGGATGTCACCACCCCAATCTTCTGGCATTAGACCAATTGATGAAAGCTCTTGCATTACTCTTTCTGGGTTAGCTCCATCTTTATCTATCTGTTACAGAGAAATGAATAATATTAGCTATATCTCAATGCCAACACTAAGAGCACCAAAACATTCCCATAGAGTAGACTTACTTTCTGATTGTCAGAACAGAAAGTGACCTTACAATTAACACACCTTATTTATAGCAATGACAATTGGTACTCCAGCTGCTTTGGCATGAGCTATGGCCTCCTTTGTTTGAGGACGAATCCCATCATCAGCAGCCACCACAATGACCACAATGTCAGTAACACGAGCCCCACGAGCTCTCATTGCTCCAAAAGCCTACAGAAACATGTAATAGGTATCATCCAACAATGCAAGCAGGTTGCATTTAAAATTTACTATACCATATAGCATTATTGTGAAGGTTATTAGCTGCTCAAGCAACTAAGAACAAACTGAAGGGGAATGAAAAGCCATTCCTAGTTGACAAAGAACTTTAAAGCTGAAAGATCCTAGTAATTTTTTTACCTCATGTCCAGGAGTATCAAGAAAAACACATGTTTGTAACTTGCCATCTACTGGTACTGAAACTTTGTATGCTCCGATTCCTTGTGTTATACCACCTGCTTCTGCGGCAGCCACCTACAGATATCCAGCAATCTGGTTTCAGTTTGATAATGAATGTGTTTAGCTAGTTAGTAATTACATGAAGCTTTGAGTATCGATTGACCAAATTATTAATTATTCTATGCAGAGAATCATTCTACCACTTGCTCACCACTGTGAAATGTGGGGGGAGGGGGGTAGAAAATAAAAATACAACTACAGCAAGTAAGCCCTATGACCTGAAAGTTCCTGCTAATTTCAAATGAAAATATACACAAGGAGCATTAGACTAATCAAGCTTCCACGCACCTTGCTTTTTCGAATAAAATCCAGAAGAGTTGTCTGCCAAGCATCAATAACCAAAATACAAATTAGTGAGCTCAAGTGTTTAAGATAAGTTTCTTACTTCTTAAATTCAAATTGACATAAAGGAACGGAAGAAATTCTATTCACAAAAGGTTACATCTAACCTTCCCATGGTCAACATGACCCATTATAGTGAGAACGGGAGGTCTGTCTTGTAGCTTGTCTAGGTCATCTTCATCGAAAATTTCCTTCTTTTTTGCCATTTCTTCTACCTTAACAGGGTCAGCATCTATGACTTCAACCTCATACTCCTTACACACCATCTTAACAATGTCTTTGTCCAAAGTTTGCACTCCATCTGGTTTAATCCCCTTGGAGTACAGAGATCCAAGAATTTCCCCCTCACCAATAGCCAAATTGTACGCTAACTCCTCTACCGACATGCCTTTTTCTCCAACTTCCAAAATTTCCACTTTAACAGGTGCTGCCTCTTTGGCAGCCAGGATTCTGGCTGCCTTCCTTCTAGCTTTACTCCATTTACGCCCTTTCCTTGCAGTGGCAGCACCAGGTATTGACACATTCAACTCTGATGTCTCCTCATCGGGAATTTCAAGATCATCATCACTCATAATGCGCCTCCTAGGACCTCCTGGAGTAGCATTTTTCTTCCTATAATCATCCTTGAACTTTCCAGGGGCAGGGCCCTTCGCTGGCTTTGTAGGAGCTAAGACAGCTTGAGCAATAACAGGGTCAACCGCCGGCTTCTTTGATGCAAATTTATCAATCAGAATAGGCTTTCTTTCTTTACTCTTCCCATCTGAATCAGACTCTGGCTTTCGACCTGCCCCAACATCTTTCAAGATAACTGGCCTCTTCACCACAGGTGGAGGCGCTACAGATGGCTTAGATTGTAACTTAGGTTGAGGTCTTAAAGGTGGTTGTGGAGGACTCAAAGGCACAGCCCCACTTCCACCTTGAGACTCCACCTTCCCCTCCCCTCCTTTATTATCATTAACAATAACCTTAGGAGACTCTTTAACAACCTTTTGCACAACCGCAACACTATCCCCTTTCCTCCACACACTTTTCAAAGTCTTAGTCTTTTTGCCACCGCCCGAACCACCACCATTACCACTCGCTTTGCCTTTATTCACATCGACACTAACATTTACATTTGAAGTTTCCAACTTTTCAGCTTTCTCCAATACTTCACCTAAAGACTCAATCACTTTACTCCTCTCACTCTCTTCACCCTCGCTCAATTCACCATTCCAAGACAAACCCTTATCGTTTTTCGGCGCTTCGGACTTCAAAACCGGCTTGGGGGCAGGTTTAAGAACAATTCCAGCATCACTATCTTTATAAGAAGAGGAAGAAGCATCGTTTGCCTCAGCAACAAAATCCGTGGGTGCCACAGAGTATTTACACAAACATTTCCTACTAAAACTCCTCTTAGACAAGGAAACTCTTCTAACACAAGAATAGTAAGACGATGAAACCGGTTCAGGGAAACAATTAATGGAAGAAGTAGAATTAAGGGTGCCCGAATTAACAAACGAAGCTAGTGAAAAGGAAGGCATTGTTCCTACAACTATCACCATTGTAAACAGAGTCTGTTCATCTGAATTAGGAGCGAAAAATGAACAGAAAAAGAAACCCAGAAAAACTAAAGAAAGGGGAAAAGGATTACCTCTATCTTTTTATCGGGGAATTGGGCAAAATGATAAAATTGTGAGGTGGAGGTTATGGAAGACAAGCGAAGCTAAAAACTGGGGTCTCCGAGTCTCGACATGTTGTGGGTAATGTCATTGTGTGGCTGATTCTCCGCCTGTAGATTTACTTCTCTTCGGATTTTTTTTCTTTTTTATTTTTTTGTGATAAGGCTAATAATAACCCACATTCTTTTCTCTCTCTTTTTTCTTAATAAAAAAAATCTCACATTGATTTTGACTCACGAATGGTAAAATAAATTTGGGAATTTTCTAGCAGTTATTTATAGTTTTTTTTCTCGGGAAAATGAGTTTCGAGGTTTAAGTTAATTTGCCGGTCGATCTCAAATAATTTTCAAGCCGTTGCTGTCCAATATTTGATTAAAATCCAGGATGAATTATATCAAAAAAATCAACAAAATCAAATACTTTTAATAAAGCTACTTAACTATTCAAAAAAAATCGATTTCAGTGGTAAAGAATCGTGAAGTGATTTCAGTGGTAAAAAATCGTGTATTTTATTCGGAAAATTTTACAACGTGCGACGAACACCGATGGACACCACTAATGATAAACACTGATGAACACCATTAAATTAATTAATAAAGATGTAAAATTTTAAGGACCCATCATACAATTAATAATTATTTTAAAAAATTCAATTAAATTATTTTTTTTATATATTAAAATTTTATTTTTTTAATAAGGGTAAACTATATATTTAGTACCTCACCTATTTCTGTATTTCTATTGAACCCTCATTATTTAAATATTATTTCAATATGACTCTATTCTTTATAAAAATAATTTAACCTTTAACCCTTAACCCTCAACCTAAAACCCTAAACTATTAAACCTTAAACACTTAACTCATAAACTTATACCCTAAACCATATACCATTAAAAATAATTTCAGCATCATCGATTTAATTTAATTTAATAAATTGTTACCAAACCAGGGATCTGTCAATTGTTGTGTCGTGAAACAATGGTTGCAATTGAACCAGCAGTGAAAGAGAATGTTTACCCTGTTTGCAAGGAGGTTGTGCTCGTTTCTATTCCTAAATAAGCTAAGCTGAAACTCTTCATGTATAATCGAAACCGTATGTTAGAAACCAAACTCCATTAATACCTGCGCCGCTAACTCCCATAATCACAACAACTTTTCCTACAAAAAAAAAGAGAGGGTAAATATGAACAGCTGATGAAGATTGAAGACTAAAAAGAAGAGATCGACACACGAAAACGGAAATTAGAATTCAACAATTCATTGAATTGAATTGAATCGATGATGGTGAAATTATTTTTAATGGTATATGGTTTAGGGTATAGGTTTAATAGTTTAGGGTTTTAGGTTGAGGGTTAAATTATTTTTATAAAGAATAGGGTCAAATTGAAATAATATTTAAATAATGAGGGTTCAATAGAAATACGGAAATAGGTGAGGTACTAAATATATAGTTTACCCTTATTAAAAAAATAAAATTTTAATATATATAAAAATAATTTAATTGAATTTTTTAAAATAATTATTAATTGTATAATGGGTCCTTGAAATTCTACATCTTTATTAATTAATTTAATGATGTTTATCGGTGTTCATTATTAGTGGTGTTCATCGGTGTTCGTCGCGCGTGGTAGACTCATTCATTTTATTCAGGTAACTCAAATTTAAACATCATGTATACACGGTGTGTGTTTTTTTAAAAGACTGAAAAAATTGAACAAATATTACCTTAATTACACCAACATATTAAAAAAACTTCTTAATTTTTTTAACCACTATAACTAATAAGTTTAAGGAATGAGATTAAAACTCGAGATTACCGTGGTTTCCTGTTGATAATAGAGAGAAGGGGTACAGTTTTAAATTAGCATATCTTAATTTACAAGTGAATTGAAATTTTAATATTGACATTTAATTCACAATATATTTGATAATTCACTTATTAAGTTAAAAAACTATAATTAAAATATAAAATGAATTAAACAAACAGCATAACATAAAATAAGTAAAATATAATAGAAATAAAATATATCAATTTTGTATAAATAATTTATTAACATATATAAATTTAAAATATCTTAGATAGTAATTACGACAATCCTTAGGGTACATTTGGTTTGAAAAAATATATATTTTGTTTTTTAAAATAATTATTAAATAATTAAATTAAAAATGTTATTATAATAAAAATATAATTAAATAAATTATTAAATAATTAAATTAAAAATGTTATTATAATAAGAATATAATTAAATAAATTATTAAATAATTAAATTAAAATAATAAAAATAAAACATAATTAAATTAATTAAAGGTTTAAAAAATATTATTTGAACTGGAGTTAAATAAAACTAAAATAAAAAAAAAAAACTTTTGTTTTTATCATTTACACTTTTCTAAAACTTTTTTATATTTTCAAATTTTTACTTATTTTTTTATTTTTCTAAAAAATATTTTTTTAATTTTGCAACTAAAAATATTTTCCTCAACATTTTCAATTTATAAAAAAATATACTCTAAAACCGAACTTTTTTATTCTTCATCAAAATATTTTTTTTATTCTTCTTCAAAATAATTATAATAAGAGTTTGTGATGTTCAAATCAACTTCTCAACACCGCTATGGTCCATACTTATTGTCACTAAACAAAACACCGCTGTGTTCAAATCAATTTTTTTATTTAAAGGGTTGATTTAATTATTTTATGGGTAAAACCGTAGAATATTGAATTGGCATGCCACTTTTTCCACATTATTTTCCGATTTCGGCTTCCATAAAATAATTTAGTCTTAGTTTTATAGTTTTTGATCCACTTTAACCCATAAATTTAAGTTTTTTTGTCTACCTTAGTCTTTCTATTTAAAGTTAATAGTTGATATTAAAATTTTTAAATTGATGATAATTTATTTTCATTTATTTTTTATAAGAAAATCTTTTAATCTTTAAAATTTTAATCATTTATTTTACCCATTCAAATATCCGGTAAATATGAAACAGAGAAAACAAGTACAACACACTGGTGTATCTGCATATATATGGAACATTGTGGTGTTAATCAACACAAGACCTTGCACAATCAATATTACACATCAACATAGATTCTAATGTGTAGTAAAGTGCAATGACAGTTGACACAATCATCTCAAAATAAAATAATACTCATTCCATCTTATAAAAATTATCTCTTATTATATTTTATATAATTTTAGGACTTAAAATAATTTAAGTGATAATTTAGTCATTGAAAAGTTACATTTTGTTTGGTGAGAAACTCAAAGAAGGGGTAAAAAAATATAAGTTCTAAAAGTTGTTGAATTTTTCAATGATACAATTTGAGTAGAATAATTTCAAAAGTTTAAAAGGGATGATACAACTTTAGTGGGACAAAGAGAGTAAATATATTAGAAGACGATGAAACAATGAAGGGGCGGGGTGGTATGGTGGAGGAAGAAATATTAGATAGACTCGGCTCACCACATCATCCGTGGTTTCAGCCAATAAGGTTCATCCATCTCTCTTTTTTTAAGATGGGTCTTCATCTCCTTCCTGTATGTAAATAAAGAGTGAATAATTATTTAGAAATTACGTTAAAATGAATGGACCTTATTGACTGATACTACGAATGAAGTGGTAACCTTGGTCAATTTAATAATTTCTATTTGTGGAGGATGAACATGAAGAGTGATTTAATGGGCCTGATTTTTTGGATAATAATGGTGATGGTGAATACAAATAATAATGGGTTGGGGACTTGGAGGATTCTTTTGTAATTTATAGGTAAATGGGCCAGCCTAAGTAGATATCACTTCAAATCCTTACATAAATATCTGAAAATTATCATGCGAAACAGTGAAAGTACTCTTTTATTATAGGAATATGTTTGAACTATTCCTCTATTGGATTAAAAAAGTTCTTTCTATTCCATTACAGGGTTGATTCAAATTAGTTCATGCATTAATTTAATCTGGTTAAATTGCAATATGGTTATCATTTACTTAAAAATGTTATTTATTGTTTAATAAATTAATATTTCTAAAATTTTTATGGTTCTGCAAATAAAACTGTTTTTGATTCAAAATTTTGTGAGATTTAAGTATTAATGAAATAATTTAAAAGAATATATATATATATATATATATATATATGAAACTAGAATAATTTAATTAAGGGTTAACTACTGGGATAGTCACTTTTGTTTTCCACCAGTATAAATTTGGTCACCGATTTTGAAAAACGACCAGTAAGGTCACTTACGTTTTCGGGGTGTAAACTTTTGGTCACTTAGTTGTTTGGTGCCGTTAACCCTTGACGGCTTGCTGACCTGGCAGCGAAAAAAATAAGGGTAAACTACTGTAATGACCACTAACGTTTATCTCATGTATATTTTTGGTCACCGATTTTAAAAAATAAGCATTATGGTCACTACTGAAAAAGGTTTCTTTCTAATTTCACCCTTGGATTTTTAAAAATTCATTTTTCAACCCTAAAACTTTGCAATCAATTAGTACAATACTATTATAAAGGCTTAAATGAAAAATAGGTGCCCAACGTATACCTTTTTTGAATTTTAGGTGCCCAAAGTATTTTTTTGGTAAAAATAGGGGCCCAAAGTTTCAAAAGTTAAAATTTTAGGTAACTAACCGTTAATGGATGTTAAAAAAATATACTTAACCAATCAATGCTTGACACGTGGCACTAATTTGATTTTTTTTAAAAGAAAAACACCTCAAAATTTTAGTTTTTTTATAAAATCTCAAAATTTTGAAAATTTCACAAAACAATCCCCAAATCCCTAAAATTACTCAAACTTAAACCCCCAAATCGTCGTCGCCGCATCTGAGCACACCCCTTTGGTCGCTGGATCAAGGCGGTCATTTCTCCCAACATGGTAACGCCGTTTAGATGGCACGCCGTTCGTCGTTTCCGGCGTTACCATGTTGGGAGAAATGACTGCCTTGATCGGGCGACCAAAGGGGTATGTTAATGGGCGGCGATCGACGGCGAAAGCGACATCGATTTGGGGGTTTGAGTTTGGGTGACTTTAGGGATTTGGGAATTTTTTTGTAAAAATTTCAAAATTCAGGATTTTATGAAAAATTCTGAGTTTTTTTCATTAAATTGATTTTAAAAAATAAAAATAGTGCCACATGTCGAGCATTGATCGGTTGATAATTTTTTTTAACATCCCTTCAATGGTCTGACACCTAAAATTATAACGGTTGAAACTTTGGACACCTATTTTTACCAAAAAAAAGTGCCTTAGGCACTTAAAATTAAAAAAAAAGTATACTTTAAGCCCCTATATTCATTTAAGCTTTTCTAATATGCTATGTAAACATTGTTACACGTAAATTGGGCATTATTTTGTACTGAACCATATTAAGAATTACAAACATTATTTAAAACATGGATGTATACGGTGATGGATTATAATACACGGTGTGAATTAAGGATTAATATAATAGAAAATTATAGATTGAGTTAGATGAAGAAGAATATGGAAGATGGCGGAGGAGAGAAGAAATAAAAAATTGTAAATATCGAGGATTAAATGTATAATTATACAAATTATTTTTATTGAAGTGGTCAAAATAGGAGTGAAGTAATAATTTAGAGACTGTCTAGGTAATTTATCCTTTTTATTGTTTCAGATAAACCTCCTGTCAAAAGTTAACGACACCAAACAACTAAGTGACCAAAAATTTATGCCCCAAAAACGTAAATAACCTTACTGGTTGTTTTTCAAAATCGGTGACTAACACTGTACTGGAGAAAAATAAAAGTGATTATCCCAATAGTTAAAAAACAGATTCTTGGGGATATAAAATGTGTTTTACGAGATATTTTATATAAGTGCTTCAAGAAAAATAAAAAGAAAGAAAATCTATAAGAAAAGAAAATGAAATGAAGTGATGATTTTTGCATCAAATGAATAAACAAATAAAGTGATTGGAATATTGAAGGTGGTCCACAACTTGAACCACTGGTACAAGGCAGAACACTATCTCAATCAGTCAAATATTCCCCTCTCATTTCATATTATTAGACCTTTCTTCTATTAACAAAGATAGACGGAGAGAGTCAAGTTATATTTATGTTATATAAAACTCAATTAATTATACACGAATTTATAATCATTAACAAATAAATAGTTAATATCAACAATAAAAAATATAGTCAACTAATAACTTGAGTACCGATTATTAAACAAAGAAAAATATCAACACGTATAATCATTTTAATGTTACTTTTTTTATTTGATAGCATATATTTGCATTTTTGTATTTAAACGTTTGACATTCTATTTATTTAAATAAATAAAATAACTATCAGTTAATTTACAAGCACTTTTATACAATTCTTTAATGCAGTTATTTTTGTATAAGCTAATATAATCTTCTATCACCTAATTGTCAAATAAGACCTATATTACTTAAAAAAAAAAAGGAAAAGGGAGGGTTGTCGGATTTTTAAATTTCATTTCATAAAATACATATATGTTAACAATTAAGAGTTCATTTGAGTACAAATTAAAAAAATAATAATTAAGCTAGATGAAAACCTGAAAAATTTTAGGGTAAGGTACCCTTAGGGTGCAACTAAAATGAGGAGGATTTACATAAATTCTTTACAATTATACAAATTCTTACTTAAGATAAAATCTACACAAATTCTTACAAAATTAATAAAAATTTATATAGTTACATAATTCTTACCCAATCAATAAGAATTTCAATTTTACCTAAATTATTATAAAAATAATAAAAATTTATATATAGCCGGATTTTAGCCTCAAATTTATCTAAAAAGCCACTTTTCCCCGAAGTAATTTTCATGTCATTTTCTAATTAGCACTACGAAAAGTGAAATTGAAAGGCACGAGTTCAAGAACCTTTTTGCTTGTACTTCCCACAAGAGAATAAAGTTGATATGAGAACAAACATGTTGAAAGCAATTGCCATAACAACACCAACATTAGCATGTTTATAAAGTATTATTACAAGATTATTGGGAAAGAATAAGGGTGTATAAGTTTATGTTTTCGTATTCGGAATGTTAAATACGAGTAAATGTTTCATTTGATTGTACTCGATGATCACACTCTCTACATACCTATATCCGAATATATGTCGGATATCGGTACTTTAAAAAATTGAATAACTTAATCTTGAACTTGAACATGAGTATTAACCAGCGACACGAGGTAAATATATAAGATTTGCCATAGCCTCTTGCAGCCAGTCATCGAGCTCGTCATGTTTGATCTGCAAAGAGGTAAAAAAATGAATAATTCGAACAACATAAACTTAAATATAATATGTGTGTGAAGGATGTGGGAAATTAATTTAAGTACCTGAACAGCTTCAATGTTGTTGTCATCTTTTTTTCTCATTACCATTTCATCTTCACATAGTTCAGTGTCGTTCCTTGCGAATCTTCCTCGAACTCGAACCCTTCTGTCGGCCAGGGTTTTCCGGCAAGCATACTGTGTATGTTTAATATAATTGATTATGATAACATCTGTTATGTCCGTAAATATATTAGAAGGAAAAAAATATGAGAAGAAACCTTAATTGTCTTGTTAAAATTTCTTCGATTTTTCTTCTTCAAGTATCTGAGAATTCTGTCTTTCCTTTCTTCTACCGAGTACCGAACAGCCTTATGGATGTTGTCCTGCGTAGCCGGCACCATTCGATTGCCTTGAACTCCCTGTCAGAAAAATATACGAGATGAGGTGTTAGATCTTTTAAGTAAAGTCAGTGATTCGAATGCTAACGAGTGAATGAAATAAATTAGATTAGGAGGATTATTCCAAGATAAACCTACCCAGTTTTCTCCGATATTTGGTTCAACTGGCTTGAAGTCCTCAAGAAGAATCCTATTGCATTCCTCTCCAAACTCATCACAGACATCTTGCAATTGATATCCGCCGCCGCCGCCGCCGCCACAGACAACAGCAGCGCTGTTGTCAGGTAAAACAGCTGTTGGGACTGAAGATGTAAGATTATTAGGATCTTGCTGGAAAACATCAACTCCCCCGTCGTCGAAAAACATTGGGAAACTCATTTCTTCACCGCTTGTTGCAGAGCTAGGAATGGCACCACCACCACCATTGCAGTTTTCCTGAGGAAACATCAATGGATTTTGGAAGTGACAAAAACCATGGGAAAATGAATAACCGGAGGAGAATTCAGGGACAGAAGCCATGGGAAGAAGACGAAAATGAAGAGGGAAGATTGGAAAGGGAAATCAAATGTAGGGTAAATTTGTTTGGATTGCAGGCAATATATATATATATATATAGGGAATATGGAAGTGCACCGTTTCCCTTGCAAGTTGTTGCGGCTGTGATACTCAAAAGATATTATGTTTTGAATAATGAATTCGAGTCAAATGAGACTAGTGAGAATTTTAACTCCCATTTGAAATTGAAATGCCAATTTTTTTATATTCGGAGTCGCCTATTCAAATGTGGTTTATTATGTTATCTTGTTTTGTTTATTCATGCTTTAAACTCTCACGTTGAATATTGATAGGCATACGTAATCATTGAATATAGGTTCGGTTAAATTGTGGTAATGTCAGTTTATCAATAAACCATTATTGTTAAATATATTTTTATGTCCGTATCAATGGTGTTTATACTTAATTGCTAACAATTGTGTTTATTTGTATGTATTCCTTGCCAACACAGGAATATAAGTAAAAGCTCACTATTATACTAAAATAGCCACAGAATCTAAATCATGCCTTGTAAAGTTTAGTAATTTCATACATATTTCTTTTGCTTTTATTCTGGCAGTTTTCTTAATGAGTTTGAAAGGGTATCTGGTTCAACATGATTTTCATTGAAAAAGTTGTACCAGTATTTATTATCTTTAAAATTGTGTACATTTTTCCTATCTTTATCTTTCCCTTATATATATATATATATTAATTGTATATATTTCATGATATTTTTACACAATATATATTTTAAAACAGATTCAAACAATAAACAACAGCAATTACAGGATAGCCAGTTCAGTTATTATTGACTTGACTGGAACAAAATAAATAAAAATTCGTATAAAATATACAAATAACAAATGTATTGACATCCAGAAAAATTATACAACTTTTGATGTGTATAGTTGATCGTCCGAAACAAACCAGAAGAGAGATATGTAAATAATTACAGCACCGGAAATGATGGTTACCTGACTCGGAAATCAATGAGGATCGAGATCGTCTCTTAATATGTGCAGTCATTTCCAAATTATCGGAGGCAGCCTGAACACTTTGATACCAGAACTCAAAACCAGGGATGCAACTGTACTATGTGATGCCCCTGCCTTTGGATGTTTAAACATGATAGACCAAACACAGTTTCTCAAACTACTCTTTCCTCAACATGGGAGACTCATTTTGAAGATTTTAGGAATCGGACATCATTTCACTTCACTGGTCGTATGCCAACAGTTCTTACCCTGAACCGATACTGAGGCTGAGAGTCCTCATCGTCGTCGTCATCTTCACTGGAGTCATTTTCAACTCTGTCCCACCGTGCATAGTCGAGAGTTGAGTGTCCCTTTGGTTTAGGGATTGCCTGCCATCCCTCGGAATTTTTTATGTCATGTTCACGTGGAGCAGCAACTGCAACTCTTTGGGGTACATTATTCTGACCTGAATATCCCTGGGATTTAGGAATCACTTGACATCCTTTGGAATCCTTATCATTTGGTTCCTGAAGAGCGGTTTCGTGATTAGCATATGATTTGATCTCAGGTTTCTCAGAGGCAATCAATTTTGCTTTAACCGGATATTCATTAAGCTCGGCAGCATTAAGATCTTTCCCAACAGCTGGAACTACCATGTCTTCCTTTTTGTCATCTCGACTCACTTCTTTCTCCCTTGTATAAGGTTGCTCATGTTCTTCTTCCTCTTCTTCCAACTCGGCTTCGGATTCAGGAATCGGAGCAAGTGCCTTTCCTTGAGCAAAGAAAACAAAATAAACTTTCTTACTGACATCCGGAATATCAAATACAAGTCAGATTAAGACAGAACTGGTGGAACAAATTTTGGAAATAGCTTTCCCAATGACAATGAGCAAGCAATTGATTAAGTACGAGCTGAAAGATATTCAAGCAATTGGCTCTCCTTAAGAAAAGAAAAGAAAATCCACTTTGTACTGGCATCCAGCATATCAAATATAAGTCAGCTCAAGATAGAACTATTGGACCAACTTTGGTAATACGATTAAGAATAAGCTTTTGAAATAGACTATAGTAGAGAAACATCAACAAGAAAATAGAGACAAGGGGATATACCACTTGTGTCCTCAAACGGGCTTGAAGATTATGATAAACTTCCGAAGAGGGGTCCAACTCTATGAGCTGATTGACATCGAAGAGGGCTGAATTGTACTCCTTAAGTGTGACTAGGGTTTGTGCTCGTAGCATCAGAGCTCCAGTGTGCTTATTGTCAAGCTCAAGAACTGAGGTACATTCTTCTGCTGCCTAAGGTTGAATTCACTACATAAGTTTGCAGATAACAGTCTCCGTGTATTCATTCCATGAATAGAGAAAGCACATTAAGATGCCACATACAAAGAAACATGTATATCTAAATAGAGGACAACGGCAAAACTTTAATCCGCAGAGCTAATTTCACATGTTGGTAAGTTGTGGCTATTTCTGCTAAACATGTATATCCACGTCTGCATGTGTAAGGATGTGAGAAAGTGACTAGATTCATAAATGTGATGTGTATGTGTGCAAGTCATGCATCGACATCATCCACGGCACTTGTAGTCGGGTGTGAATACTGAATATTGAATACACGTATGTCCGACACGGGTATATCCACTTCTATGTTTTTCCATGTATGAGGCTCATATCCTCATAACCATCATCAAACATCAAAACACCATAAAAGTTGCAAAATACAACACCATAATTCTCGTAAATTAAATGGTCATATGTGAAATCTTGCATGATCATGTATTCATGTTAGCTGTTGAACTATGGCTAGTTTACAAGAATTCAGAATGAAAGCAAAACTATCTAAAAAATAACTTTTTGCTACAAATTACAAACTTGGATTTGTGAATTAATAACAGCTTCAACATTATTTCTACTGAGATAATCAAATAAACCAACTTTTGTCCATTTAACTTCTGCTTCACTAATTTCATTTTACTCCATTAATAGCAGAGAAATAAAACCCCACAAGACCAACTTTTGTCCATGAAATTATTATATTAAACCCCCCAAAATTGTGGAAATAAAACAGTAAAAATTCAACCTTTTCCCGGAATTCCCAAAGTCCATAAAGTCCAATCTGAAGCAAAATTATTACTAAAAAGTAAAACCTAATAAGCAAAAATCAAAGGCGATTCAATGTGACGATGAAAAGGGGAAAAAAGGGACCTTTTTGAAATGATGTAGTTTCAAGTAACAAGCGGCTCTGTTACTATGCAAAGCGATCTTTTGAGGCTTTGTTTTGGCAACCGCCAGCGCCTCCGTGTAGAAACTCATAGCTTCGTCGTATCTGCCTTCTCTATACATCTGGTGGGCCCTTTCGATCTTGTGAAACGACGCCGTCGCCATGCTCAAACTACCCGCTCCTTCCCTGTCGCTCAGTTCCGGCGATCTGGTTAATCTGTTATGTGTTTTGGATGGGACAGAACAATTTGAAAGAAAATTATAGGGAAAGAAAGACAAACGCGTGAGGTCCCGTTTCCACTTTCCAGAAATGATAATAGTGATTGAGATTTTTTTTAATCGAAAATGATTGAGATTAGTGAAGCTTAAGACGACCATTTTTACGATTTTGTTCTTTTATTGATTGAAGTGGGATCAGTCAGTTCAGATTCAAAAAGGTTTTGATTTTTTTTTTATGAAATGACAACGTGGCTCAATGTTATTTTTTTTTCTAAATAGGTGCTTAAAGTATTTTTCAGGTCAAACAAGTGTTTAACGTTTTTAATATTATTTAAATAGGTGCCCTCAGTGATTGTCCGTTAAAAAAATTCGTTAGCCAATAAAAACATGACACGTGACAATATTAAACATTATTTTTTAACAATAAATTAAAATTTTAAAATATCTTAAAATTTTCAAATAATCCCAAAATAGTCCTCAAATCCCTAACCCCCCAAATCTGGCCACAACCACCGACATTGGTCGCGTTTTCGGTGACGGGCTAAAGCGCCCTCCCCTCGTCGAACGACTCACATATCGTTCATCGTTCGTTATGCCGTTATTCGTCACGAATTATTCAAATGAACAATTCGACGATTTTGGCGTTTCGCACGGCGTCGGTCGATTTCCGGTGACGAGTTGGTGGGGTAAATGATTACGATGGTCCGACGACGGATGTGTGGGCGGCGGCATGGCAATCAACGACAAAGTTAGGTCAAATCGGGGTTTAAATTTTGGGCTGTTATAGATTTCAAATATTGGGGCTATTTTGTGAAATAAAGAAAATATTTTGTTTTATTAATTTTATTTATTTTTAAATATAATTTTGAAATTTTAAGAAGCTGACACGTGTTATTTAACGATGAAAATTAACGGACATGATGGCGGGCGCCTATTTGAGTGACGTTGAAAACGTTAGACACATGTTTGGCCAGAAAAATACTTTAGGCACCTATTTGAAAAAAACGTATAGTTTAGGCACTTATTTGCCACTTAAGCCTTAAAAAATAATAGAACGTATCATAAATATAAAAATAATATAAAACCTAAAAATGTAAAGAAATGCAAACACTTTTCTTGAGATTGACATAGTCGTCAAAAATTTTATAAATTTTCATGTATTTTTTTTGTATCTAGCCAAATGAGACTATTCACGAGTTGAAAAAAGTGGTGAGCGAATCAGGTAGATTGGTCTGCTACACATTTTTGAATAATCAAAAGGTGATTAGAAGGTAATATTTGTTCATAAAGATATTCTTTTTTTAACACAAACATAGTCGGCTATCATTCTAACAAACAACAAAACACATAGGAAAAAGATACACATGAAAAGAGAAAAGAACAAAACGAAACATAAAAGCAAACGAAAAAATCTAGAACGGATGAAAAACAAACAATATAACATCACATCAGACATAAATAACACAAACAAAACATAAAATAGTAGAACATCCAACTCAGTGAAAGAAGCCATCTCTGAGGGAGAAACAATGACCGACGAAGGAGAGAGAAAAAGATACCAAGCAGCTACCGATTTTGCAAATGCATGGTCACTTTTGATGGCATAGAAGGAAAGAGAGTGATTATAGTGTTGCAACAAAAAAACCACCGAAATTATCGCGTCTAGATCTGGTAATCGACGATGATTGGAGGCGGAAGAAACAGAAGACAGAGTCAAGACAACCGCCAAAAAAAGAGGCGAGGTGAAAAACTACCACCAGAGGAGCCTGGCAAAACAAAAGGTAAGGCGCTGCACTCACGTCTCATTAGCATTCCCAACTTCTCCTCACCAAACGAAGACCTGAACATGATCCCGAGTATCAGGGGAGACGACTCCATAGTAAAATAATCGAGAATGATCGAAAAACACGATGCCATAGAAAAAATAAAAGCTAAAAAGAAGATGAGGAGAGGAGAACGAAACATAGTTTGAAAACATAACATAAGGGGAAAACGAGAAATGAGGGGGTGGCCACCGCTCAAAGGCCAAGAGCGGCGCCACCCAAGGGTTGAGAACCAGAACTAGGTTTAGGAAATAAGAGAGAAAGGAGAGAGATGTTTTTTACAGAGAGAATGTTTGATCATAGATATTTTTAATCGACAATGTATATATACATTGCAGACACAACGATTGAATTTGAATTTCTTAAGATGAATATTATCTATTTTTTTTATTAAAACCATTTTTTTAATATACTAAGACCACTTGTTGGGTTCAATGTAAGTTCATTATCGTATTATGTTATATTTGCATTCCATTATCGTACCTTGTCGTTATTTTTCATATATATTTTAGTGTACAATATTCTGGGCTAAATTATAAAGACCGTTTATTTTCCAAATTAAAATTGATTTTGGGTTCATAGACCTGGGCTTTGAAAATTTGAACTTGGGTTTAGTTCAATAGAATTTGGGCTTCATTAAAATTTAGGTTGATTCTGGTTCCAAGACTTCTCACGTTGGATTTAGGTTTTATATTAAATTTGATTGAAGTAAAGACTAATTTCATTGGCGTCGGGTAAGACTAAAAGAGTAAGCTAAGAAAGCTCTTTAATCAAATATATAATATTGTTACATTTTTTTAGATTTCAAATTTAAGATATGAGTAAATTACTCGAATAATATTATTTGAAAATGATATTTATTGAAGTGGTATGCTCCATCTTATTTAAGTATAAAACTATTAAATCAACAGAGTAATCAATGAAATTGTTGAAGTAACTTACAATTGAGTGTGTTTTTTATACCTGATGTCGACATACACTGCTGCCGACATCCCCTGATATTGTAACAGCATCCCTAATTTAACAAATAATTTATGACCAGAGACGGAGGTATATATAGTTAAGAGCTCCTCACAATTTTTGGTATAATAGCATTTGAGGTCTTCTTTTTACTTTAAATATTAGTTAATTAAGGTCTTTTGCCCTTCTTAATTTTTAAATTTAAAGGATTAATAAACCTTTTCCCCTCCCAATGTTCGATCTTAGCTTCGCCCCTGACGCATTCTATTTCACTATTTATATTTTTTCAGCAACACTGTTTAATTAAGAAATTCGTTAAATTATATAAGATAACACCAAATTAATAAGGTATAAATACCCTTTTTGAAATATCAGTAATTATTTTTTTAAACCTTAGCCCCTCCCAATATCGGTAATCATTCTTAATGAATAAATACCCTTTTTAAACCTTCGTGAATTAAAATATTTCAAAATTTTCATGTCCGATTTTTTTTTTCAGGTTTCATAATGAAAATTCACTCAATTAACAAAGTTACATTCTTTTTTCTTTTGAGAGGTAACAAAATTACATTTAATTTTTAGTTTAGGGGTCATATATTAAATACCAAATCTTGAATTTATGATGTTCTAAATTTAAGATAACACCAAATTGATAAGGTATAAATTTTAGACCTCAGTCAGAAGTGTTACAACTTTTTGTCACGAATACACAAACATATCAAATTTTATATAAAACAAATTATAACGTGCCAAAACTTATATAAATATCTAAGTAATAAAACATCAACACTAACACAAAACGTGCACAAAAGTGATATTTTCTCCAAACTTATGTGGTATTTTTATTTGATAAAAAAAGAGAATACATTTTGAGTAAAATTTTCATGTTAATGGAAAGCATGTTAGGTATTTGTTTTTCTAGCCATAATTCGGAAAGCATTTGAAGAAGCTTTTAATCATTGGGTATATATTAGTTAATGGATTAGGTGATGAAATGACTACATTACTGAATTTAACATTTACTTTCGTTTATATCATAAACATTTAATAAAATCAAATTATATCATTTCACTTTTATTATTTATAAACTAAGTTGATTATCTTGAATTTATTAATTAGTTCTAATAAAAAAACTGAAATTGACATTCTTATTTAACACAATTTTCACATATCATTATCAAATAATGTTTAATTAATAATCTTAATAACTTTCTGTAAAAAATTTCTAAAAATTTTCATTTAAATAAATTCAAAGAAAAATAACTAAATTTCTTATAAATCCTAACAAAAAATATTTAAATTATGAACTAAACATTATTTATTGATTATACGTGAAAATATGTTAAATAAAAGTGTCAATTTTAATTTTTTTCATTATAATTATTTAATAGTTTCAATATAAGAGACTTAATTTATAAATAATAAAATTTGAATGATGTAATTTGATTAAATTAAAGGTTTGTGATTTAAACAAAAATGAATGTTAAGTTCGGTGTTCTAGAATATAAATTACCCGATATAAAGAAACATATAACCTATAGACATATTAGGTTTGGATTAAACCTAATGCTTAAATATGGAGATTAAATGTGTTATTATACAATTTTTTTGTAACTGTTACATCATTCCTTTAACAACAGTTAATGGCTTAGTGATCATTTTTAACAAAAATTAAAGTTTAATGTCTATTATATATATTTTTTAAAGTTCATTGACTATTTTATATATTTGAGATAGTTTAGTGGTCATTTGTGTTTCTTACCCAGTATTTATGGAAAACATATTTTTAAAACTTAAGGCTAACTTAAATTACAATTTTAAATAAGGGTATTTATGCAATTTTAAACACCAAAATTCATTAAAACAACAAATATATTTATTTAAGGGGATTTATGTTTTTAATAAATATATATTTTCAAAACATAAATAACTTGAACTACAATTTTAAATAATATCTCAAAATGAATGAGTGATTAAATTGGAAGATTTAATTTTTTTGCATATGGTTCAATAATTGAAGTTAGTGGTTAAGTTGAAAATGAATCCGTGGCGTTTACATGGATACATGGTTGATGACGTGGACTGCACTTGGAAATAGGTGGGGTGCAAAATGCCAAAAAGAAAAATAATATTAAATGAGCTAAGCTCACCACGACATCCATGATTCATCCAATAACATTTACTTATTTTAGTTAAATTTTTAAGTAACTACTCACTCCTTAGTTACATGTAAGAAAAAGGTGAAAATTCACCTTAAAAATGAGATGATTTTTTTATTTGATGGCACCATAAATAACGTGATAAGCCAAACTATCTAATAATTCTTCTAAAAAAATTGAAAAAAGTTAAATATATAAATATATATATATATAGCATCAAAATTAAAATAAATTTTTTTTTGATGATGAGGTGGGATAATCCATTGTCATTACTTGTATAAATATAACTTAACCACTAACTTCAATTATTGAACAATATCCAAAGAATTTAAATCTTTCAATTTATTCACTCATTTTCGTATATTATTTAAAATTGTAATTTAAGTTATTTAAGTTGTAAAAATCTATAATTATTAAAAAAATAAATACCCTTGTATTAATATACGAGAAAATATGAGATACACCAATTGGTCTAGTGACTAAGGATGCTCATCTTGCCCCATTTTGTATGGGTTCGAATCCTGATATGGGAATGTAATACACCTCTATTTAATTAAAAAAAATATACGAGAAAATATACTATATATTGTTTTCCACAATCACGTAGTTTTTAGGGTTTAGAGGTTATGATTTTAGTGTTTTTGCTTATATTTTAAGGTTTAAAAATATATTTTATAGCTTCGAGTTTAGAGTTTATAATTTAGGGTTATGGCCCCTAAAATGCACATATAACATCTTTAAAAACTCGCTTGTTGAAAAAAAAAACTTTCTACCAACAATGAGTAAAATAATTACCCTACACATATTTGTTGTTTTAATGAATTTTAGGTTTTCAGTTATAAAAATTTAATATACAATTTTTTTATATCAGGTTATTTATTTTTATATCAACTCAAGCTTCAATAATAAAAAATAGTTTGTTCAAAAGTCAATTTAACCCATAAATAAGACCTCGAAACCTTTTTTATCTGAAGAATAATTTTTATATTTTAAATAACTTTTTATAACTAAAGTTAAATAAACTATATACAAAAGCTTCATAATAGTTTATTGCTTTAAATCTTAATTTATATATTTATATCTATAATATATAAATATTATAAAATCATATTATAAAATCTTATACAAGTTGATATCTCGAGTTACCTGAGTACCAACTCAATTAGAAAACAATTTAAACATCTCAATTTAAAATTACAATTAATATTATAATAAAAATATTTATAATTTTTAATTAAAACAACTAAAAACTAGTAAACCACTACTTATTTAAATTATGTGGTCTCAACTCTCAATAGTAAAGAATTTGCAGGTGTGAGATTTAAATTTACAACCGAACTAAAATATTATCTTGTAATCGAATTAAAATACTAAAAAGAACACTGCTTATGAAGTAAAGATCCACCATACTGATGTGCTTCATCATATTGTTCTGCAAACACAGATTTTGCAAGTTAAAAAAAAACTTCGAATAAGCTTGAGAGATCCATCAACACTACAATTTTTTCTGTTCGGCAATGTATGAGTTTTATTAATTAAAAAATCGTATATAATCACTATGTGCCTTATTAAAAAACATCTCTACATATCAGTCAAACTCGCATAAATAATCTCGAGATATGCAACAATCGTAAACCAGCATCGCCCTCCACAAATTCCGCTTTGAAAACATGAAATTTCCCCACCATCAATAGTCAATACCACAGTTTATGAAGGATTCAAACATAAAAAAAAACTCAGAATAGAAAAGAGAATAGAATACCAATTTAAAGTTGCATCAATCTAAAGAAACCATGTTAAAAAAATACTGGAAATGTGATATTAGATTACTCCATAAAATACCACTTTCAAAGACTTTGAATAACAATACGCAAGTGTCATTAGAAATCACATGAATACAGCATTACAACAATACATTTATATACATTGTTTAAATAAATAAATAAATAAATAAATTACTCACATAGAATTTCAAAAATTAATGATTAAAAAAATCGCAAACGAGAACCTGAAGTTTGAATTTGCTGTGGGTGACGTAAACTATTTTAGCTTCATCTCCCACATTCTTTTAACAAATAATCAAACTTTGGACTGTCAATCAAATTTACTTTAAAAACCAGTCACATGGCCATAATATTTTAAATGCAATATAAAATAGTAATGTCTTCTTTGTCTGCTAATTTTTATTAAAAGTCTTCATTTTGAATGGGATAATTCAGCACCAAATCACCACTTTCCATTTCTGAATACAATACTCTATAAATAAGCCAATATCGGAACCCAATATCTCACCCGCTCTCTCTTGTTGTTCTTGAAGGTTAAGTGCTCTGTGTTTTATCTTTCGGGATCTACGATCGAGAGTCGGTAGTCTGTCAGTGAGTTAAATACCGGTGATTATATAAAAAATGTTTATTTCAACATTCGCTTTCAAGCATTCGACGATGACGACCGATAAGCTAGGGAAGCACTTCATGTCCCTGCTTTCGGTCGTCTCGACTATGGCATGGGCGTGGAATTTCTTGCTCCGTTTCTCTTTGTTCCCTTATCAAATTTCTTCAACCGTGGCCGGCGATGATTTCAAGCTCGGGAGCCATAACCACAGCTGCAAGCACGACTCGAGTGACGACGATGTCGAATGTGCTATTTGTCTATGCAAGATCGATGAAGACGATGAGATTCGAGAGTTGAGATGCGACCATCTTTTCCATAAAGTTTGCTTGGACAGATGGGTCGGATACCGGCGTTCCACCTGCCCTATTTGTCGCAGCTCTTTAACTCCCCGGCAACTAGTTTCCGGCATGGAAGTCATTCTTTTCAAATATTGTTCTTTCGACGATTCCAGCCACCGGGAAACTTGGTGGCTGCGATAGATTTGAAATAAGTTCAAGCTGTCTTTTTTTCTTTCTTATTGTTAATATTTACCACAATTAATTATAATAACATTCGTTATGTCTGTATTTACGACAAACTTGAAGTAATTAACGATGGATTTTGAAGATGTTTGAAGCAAAGATGTTGGAAAGAAAAGTCTGCAGTGCATGAGTCAATATTGCTGGATTTGAAGTCCAAGAAATACCAATCCAATGACTTTTCTAGTTTTCTTAGCTAGTAGCAAGTGACGGCTGAAAGTTTCCACGGTGTTTCTTTTCTTTATTTTTTCCTCAAAAAATGTTGTTATTTAATCGTCTCGTGTTATTATGCTAAGTTAAAAATGTTGGCACCCGATATTTACTGATTCGCGTAGTGGCTAAGAATGCTTAAATATTAGAATCTAATTTTATTTGAAACATATTTTAAAGGATGAGTCTACTACGTGTGACGAACACCGTTAAACATCACTAACGTTGAACATCGCTGAACAACATTAAATGTATTAATAAAGATTAAAAATCTTAAAGACTCGACGTATAATTATAAATTATTTAAAATAAAATTTCAATTAAATTATTTTCATATATATATATATATTATTTTATTTTTATTTTTTTAATAATTAGATCAAATATTAGTAAATTTAAAAAAATAAAAAAACTCTAAACCATAAACATGAAACATGAAACCCTAAACCCTAACTTGAAATAGTAAACCATAAATCCAATATTCAAATTCAAAATTTATAGTTTAGAGTTTAGGGTTTAGGGTTTTAAATCCAATTATTTAAAAAATTAAATATATATAATATATATGAAAAATAATTTGATTGAAATTTTACTTTAAATAATTTATAATTGTATGTTGAATTTTTAAGAATTCAATCCTTATTAATCAATTCAATAGTGTTCAACGGTATTTAGCGTTAGTGGTATTCAACGATGTTCGTCTCATGTTATAAAATTTTTATATTTTAAATTAAATAAAATAGATTATCAATTATTATTTAAGGTTGGGGTTCGACTAAGAATGGATAATGCGAATTTGGATATTTAAAATGAACAAGGTTGGATAATATTTGGACCCAATATTTCATTTATTAAAAGGAATACAGTAACAATAAAAAGAATTCTACAAGTATCTTAGTTTTAGTGTTTAGGGATTTTGTTTAGAGTTAAGAGTTTATGAGTTTAGGGACAATAGATTAGAATTCAAAGTTTAGGGTTAGAGTAATATGATTGAGGATTTATGTTTTAACTTATAAACCCTAAATTCTAACCATAAATCCTAAATTTTAAACCCCTAAAATTTAAACCCTAAACTAAATCCCTAACCCCTAAAACTAAAAATAATAATTACCCTTTATTAAAAGTAGCAAACTTGGATATCAACATATATTCGTAATTTAAATCCGTTTTTCTTCAAATAATGAAGTTAGATATCAAAATTCATTTTGTTTATGAAATACACCCTAAGATTTTAGATGGAAAATGCATCTCTTCAAATTTAATAAGCAGGCGAAAGGAGGTTACCCTAGATTGACCATATCCACCGAAATTTTTGATTATGACATTTTTATTTTATTTTTAAATTGTTGATGAAAGGAAGGAGAAGAAAATAAACAAGAAGGGAAAAAACCAAAACCAAAAGATAAATGATAAAATCATGTGATAAATTGAAATTGATATTTTTCATTATAACTTCCATTTTTGTATCAAGCGATTCATGTATTGTATGATGATTGGTTTTTAATTTTTAGCCTAATTTTGAAAAGTTTTAATTTTTGTTAATATATTCATTAATTTACTTTGTTTACTTGATTTAATTTACAGGTAAGTTTGAACCCAACAAGTGATCTCAGTAAAAAAAACAAATAATATTCATCCTATGAGACTCGGATTCATATTTCTTTGTTGTTAAAGTGTATGTACATTATCAAAGGGTTGAAAATGTATGAACAAATACTACCTCTTAATCACCTTAAGAATATTCAAAAACGTATACACTCATGTTTAATTTATTTAAAAAAATCAAGTGAGAGTTTTAATTATTTTATTAGGTGGAAATAAAAGCTAAAAATGATTTTAGAATTTTAAAAGACCAGATAATTTTATAAATATATTCCTTTACAATAATTATTTAAAAACGAATGAGATACATATCTTCGTTTCGATCCCATTTGTAGAAATAATTTCACTCATCAATGCACCTGATAATAATTTATTATTATATCAAATATAATTTTTAATTAGAGAACAAAAAAAAAACATTATTTAAATCTAATGTCAATAGAAATTTTGTTTCAGCAAAATCTTTGGATCGTTGCACCACGAGTTTGATCGACCTTTATCGTATCATGTTAATAGGTTTCAGTACGAACGATTAAAAATTATATAAATAATAATCAATAATCAGTTGGTCTAGTGAAATGAGACACTATGTCCGCAAGCTTAATAGTTCGAATTTTAACGTTGTGAATGAAATAAAAATTGGGTTGAAAAGATCACGCCCACAATAAACATATGTAAAACTTGATTCGAATCTATCAATCAATGAATTAGATATCGATGATTAATCCAAAAACAAATTACATTTTTAGACGTAGAATGCATGGATTTAATTGTATTATTAATTGCTAGAGTTGTCCCATATTGAACTTTTAGACGTCTAAAAATGTAATTTTTTTATTAATTATCGATATCTAATTGAAAGAGTTGTCCAAAAATTACATTTTTGGATTATTAATTGAATGTATGGATTCGAATCAATTAGGTTCGACGTCTAAAAGTTCCGTCACTGACGAGATGAGATGCATGGATTTAATTGTATTATTAATTGTATTATTAATCCACAATATAATTGTATTAAGTTGTTTGACTCTAAGCCTGGTATATAAAAGCTGTTCATTAAACAATTAACAACATTGATTATAGATGCAGATATTAAATTCAAGACAAAGACTAGCCGTCTCGCTAAGAAATATTGAAATTAAAAGAACAACCATCATTTTTTTTAATTTAATTATCGATATTTAATTCATTAATTGACTAATTTGGATCGTGTTTTATAGAAGTTCAATATGGGATAACTCTCTCAATATTTTATATTCACAACTACAGGATCAAACTCTCAATTTTACTTGAGGGACCTAGCATCTCATCTCGTCAGTGGCGGAACTTGGAGTGAAAGTTTGAGGGGCTCAACTTAATTTAAAAAATAAATTAGAGGATTAAAAGAATTTTTTTTTAAAAAAAAATTGAAGGTTTAACTAAAAATTTTAATAATTTTGAGTGATTTAACTAAAAGGTTTAAAAATTAATTTGAGAGATAGTTTGATAAAAAATATTTTAAAATTTGAAGCTTAATATGAATTTTTAAAAATATTAAGGGGGACAAATTAAAAATTTTAAAAGTTTAAGGGTAAAATTCGAGTTTCTCATAATTATGAGATGACATGTCCCCACTGGTCCCTTAAAGCATTCGGCTCTGGTTGGTGAGAATACCTTGGCATTAGTAGGTTTTGAACACCAACCCTCAACATGAGCTGTTCAATACTTTTACAACACACGCTGCATGATGAGGGAGAAAAAAGAATTACATATTGGTAAAAAAACAATACAAAAGAAACGAGAATGCATTAATATATTAAAATTTTTATAATATAAAATAATATCTTAACATGCAAACAAGATACAAATGCAATAATTATGTTTTTAATTTTTATATAATACTTAAACTAAGCATAAATTTCTGAAACTATAAAGCAATGGATATTGTATATTTAAACATGTTTTAAGCCTCGCTGCTTGAAGGATGTTGTTAGACAGTAGAAGAACTTGACGGAAGAGTTTAGAAGATAATTTAAAATTTTCATAAATTTTAGAGGCTTAGACTATAAGTCTCAAAAATATGAAAGGTTTAGTTTATATTTTTAAATAATTTCAGGTCTAGCTAACTAGATTTTTTAAAATTATGAGAGGATACTTAATTAAAAAATATTCAAAAATTTCAAAGCTTAATAAGAATTTATAATAAATTTGAGGGGACTAGACTATTTTTTTTTTTAAAATTTAGAAGGATTAAATTCTATATTTTTCTTCAAAATTTAACGAGAATGACCTATCTATCTTCGTTATCTTTCTAAAAAATTTAGAGACAAAATCATAATTTTCTTTTTGAGGTCAGAAATAAATTAAAAAAATTTATAGGGTCAAAATATAATTTTAATATTACTTTAGTTCATAGTTGTATCCTTTTCAAAATGGTTAAATTAAATTTTATTATCTATAAAAGATGAAAAATATAATTTTATCATTTTAGAAGATTATAATAACAAATTTGTTATTTTAGGGAGTCATGTACTCATGTCCATGCCGGCCTGTAGTTCCATCTCTGAATATTCAAATAATAACTATATTATTTAAACTAAGATTTAATCGAGTATAATTATAATTGTTTATTAAGAAGTAATTGGGTGAATTTTGAGTTTGTTTATGAGGTGGCAGCGTGGGGAAAAGCATGCAGGTTGAGAGAGTGAGTCAAGTCAAGTTGTGTAAACTTATTCCTTATTTGCATATTTATATATGGAGAGAGTGCGGATTACTTTTCTCAACTTTTTGAGCTTTTTTCCTAAAAAAAAAAGAAAAAAAAGTAAACTATAACGGAGGTCACTTAATTATTGGTAATATTATATTTAGGTCACTTAATTATTAAAAATTACATTTGGGTCACCCAATTATAGATAAAGTTGCATTTGGGTCATCCAATTGTTAAAGGCTACATTTGAATCACTCAATTATGGATAAGATTACATTTGGGCCACTCTTCATATTTAAAAAAAAAAGTATATCAATTTAGTCATTTTTTCTTCCAAATCACTTGTATACCCTCGTTAACATTAAACTACTTCATTTGAAATTATTAATTAATCTAATACACAAATTGATATACTTTTTGTTAAATATGAAGGGTGACCCAAATGTAACCTTATCGATAATTGAGTGATCCAAATGTAACCTTTAATAATTGGGTGACTTAAATTTAACCTTACTCATAATTGAGTGACTCAAATATAATTTTTAATAATTGAGTGACTTAAAAGTAACATTGACGATAACTGAGTGACCTCCATTGTAGTTTACCCAAAAAAAACTTTGAGCTTTCACGTGCCATCCTAATTTTAACGCCAAATACTTTAAATAAGATCAAATATTAAAATTTCGACGTTATCAATGAAAAAAATTAAAATTAAGCGAATCGTCTTCATAATGAGCATATACAAAATTTGATTCAGATTAATTGGTCAATAGATCGAATAATGAGATTTTCATAAGCATAATGGTCAAACCGCGCATGCAAGATGACTAAAATGTTGCTTATTATTGTTATTATTATTTGGCTTAAACTAAAAATATGTGCTTAAAATATGTCTTTTTTAAATTTTAGGTGCCTAAAATATTATTTTATAAAAAAAAGTGTCAAAATTTTAAAAGTTTAAAAAAACAGACTTTGGAAATAAATTTTTATATCAAATAAAAAAATTTATATCAAAATATAACTCGATATTTGTGAATAATGCACATAAATATAACTAAAAAGTTAACAATTACAAAAGTTTATTACGAAATTTGAAACTTAAAAAATTATATAAAATTAAGAAAGGATGTAGTATACGGTGTGCATAGCGGGTGGCACTACTTTCTTCCATCACTAAAGCTTGACCGCAAACTTTGAAATATTGTATTTTGTTTATAATATTTTCCTCTAAGTACGATAATTTAATATTAATGTTAATGTATTTGATTAATTTTAAAAAATAGAAGGATGAATAAAGTAAATAATAAAAATATTTAAAGATGTTTTTTTAATAGTTTTAAAGTGATTGCAATGTTGGTTCATATTTAAAAATATTAAAACTGTTACTATTAAACTTGAAAAATGAAGTTAGCATATATATAATATCGCCTCAATTTCATTTATTAAATTCTTTACATTATATCAAGTAAAATACGAAAGATGGGGGGTGAGAAAATGATACAAAAAATAGAGAGGTATTTAATCTTACATCACAAATAGATCTATATGCTATATATGAAAAAAATTAGGTGGACTGTTTAGTTCAACAAATCCACCAATATACTAACGTATTATTATTATTATTATTATTATTATTATTATTATTATTATTATTATTATTATTATTATTATTATTATAAAAAATAATTAAACAACTTTCAAATAAATAATACATTTATATAGTATCCCAAAAAATATAAACAATAAACAAGTCAAAGGAAGAAGTGAAATTAGAGACAAAAAATCACGTATGGCGGGTACTAAATTAATAACAGGAATGACCTTGAAATTTTATACTCTTAAACAGTCATAAGTTGCGTCTTCAATATTCTGTTTTTCTTTAATAAACAAAATAAAATAAAAACTTTTTATTCATTTAATATAACGTCTCCATCCATTGGATTTCATTGAAAGACATACTCTTTTGTCAATATATGGTTCGACTTGATTTTGCTACCATCCTCACTATTTCTTTTATATATATATATATATATATATATATATATATATATATATATACTATTTTAGGATCTAATTAATTGTATTTAGATTATATCATTTATTTGATGTGTTTTTGTATTTAGATCAATTTCATTCGAGATTGTATGGACTATGGAAGCTGTTTTTGATAGACAAAAGTCTTGCACCGATCTCGAGCATAAGAATATCGAGTATGAAAAGGGTGACAGTATTCTTGGAAGTTTTTCTTTGGTAGAAAATCTTTCGATTTGGTAAGACGGGTAAACTCGTATCTCGATTCATCAACTCGTATAAAATTCTGGAGCGAGTAGGTCTAATAGCTTATAAACTAGCTTTTCCTCCTAAATTAAGTTGAATTCATAACATCTATCATGTATCCATACTTCGAAGATACCAATATAACTCATCTCATATAATTTAATCTGAATCCATCAAAATTCAACCTGATCTGAGCTCGAGAAGTAAAAAGAGTTAGAACAAAAATATCCATTTGGTAGGGTTCTTTGGCAAAAACATAAGGTCAAAGAAGAAATATAGGAACCCTAGGACAAGATGAGTAACAAATATCCTCAATTGCTTATCTGAAGTAAAATTCATAATGCCATTGCAAATTTTGTTAAGGAGTGGAATTGTAACATCCCTAAATTTCGGTACCCAAATTTGTTTAGAATTGATTGACCTGACCTGGATGATCGAATATATAAGATATGTCACAATCTAACTAGGAAACAATTTCTCAACTCATCATGATTCAATTTCATCAATATGACCCTTTTCTTTAGTATTAGGGACCAAAATGCAATGTTTACAAATATATAAGGGCTATTCAATATATTTTTCATGCTTGGACACAATTAACGTGCAATTCAATCTCCTATATTCATTTAATAACATAAAAATGTTCATTTTAGTAACATAAAATCGAAGCAAAATTTAATTTAATGGAATAATTTTAGATCCTTATATGTTATATATATTTATTTATTCATCAAAACCTATATATATATATTGATATAATATGGTGAAATTTTTAATCATTCATGATAATCCACTTTTATTCGATTCTTAAGTTGTTCATACTAAATTTGAATTGACTTTTTGAAATTTTTACAAAATGTTTGTTTCATGTTATGAATATTTATTTATGTATATGTCTATAATGATAAGAATTTTATCTAGGAGATTTGATTTACTTTATCATTAAGAATATTATCTCCATTAATTAAGGTTTAATAATAATACGAATCACCCTCTTTCTCACATCTCTTTGTTCTTTTATACTTGTTCGTTGTTCTTCATTATTTTATTCACAACATTTTCTATATTTTTTGAAATTATTTGGTAAATTTTCAAAAAAATATTCCTAAAACATTATCATTATTAATTAAATAAATAAAAATAAGTAATAATTCTTATATAATATTTTAAAGTTATTTTCACTCTTGAAATATAAAACACTTATCTTAACATTAGGAAAAAATAAAAATTAATTATAAATAAAATAAAATATAAAAATCAATCCACATAATCATGATTTTTAAACTTATAAACATGCAACTGCAAAAATAATTTAATCTAATAGTGCATTGAATGAAATAAATTGACCAGGTTGATGTTTTTTTCTTCTAATGGGGTAACTATAATCCTTGATTAATGGTCATATGTTACTTTCCACTGACGGTATTTATTTTTTTACAATTACGGTCTACATGTCTTACCATAATATTATATATATCAAACAAGGAGAAAAGTCTCATGCACACATGATGCTGCATTATTCAATGTTTCAGCCAAAACCACTGTTTTAACGACTTGGTTTATTAGACTTCCGGTTTAAACCAAATTTCTACCCACTTTCAATGACTTTTCTACAGGGCTTTCTAATTCCTTTCCTATTTTGGCAGGGTTTCTTCCCCTTCTTTATTTCCTTTCCTTTTTTGTTTCATCTGCAAAATTCAACACTGATGGCTTGTCCTGTAGTTCTAAAACACGTCGGTCAAGTGGTTAAGATTTCGATTCTTGCCTTGAGTATAGAGAAACTTTAAAATGTATGGCTAGCTTCTATCTTCTATGTGGATCAACAAAACACAAAAGGATTAGTCACTGGACTCGCTATAATTGACGGACAAAAATTTTCCACCTCTTTCTATGCCCTAACACTAAAAAATATAAACCATAAACCCTAAAAAATACACCACACACATAATTCTATGAATCCTAAACCTTAAATTTAGTTTTTTTTATTGTGGGGTTTAAAAAAGGACAGAATTTCTAATCCTCTAGTGGACACCTTAGGAGAAAAAAACACTACTGGTCAAGCTGCAAGTATTGGTGTTTCCATAATTCTATCCAATTACATATATGCATATTGCTTAATATTTCTGATGTGGATATTGCAGAAAAGGTAAACTAAGGCCGTTAATAGTTTTTTTAATAGTCTTGAAGTGATTATAATGTAATATCTGCTCATATATATTCTTAACCCTTTTACAACACACGCATCTTACAGACAAAACGATCTAAACTTGAATCTCCTAAAATAAACAACATTCTCGTTTTCATTAGGTTACTTCCAACATGCAACTGCAAATATAATTTTATCTTTAACCCTATATGGCTATATATATATATATATATATATATATATATATATATATATATATATATATATATATATATATAGCATACACTTGATGATATATAGAAATATATAAATATTTACAAGTAGAAGACTGTTAGTCTGTCTGGTTTATGCTGTTTAACTTTGACCAAAATGAATGAAATGGAAGGCAATGTTTATTGGATCATATATATATATATATAAAAGCCACGTGCAGGAGAAAAGCAGTAGCATAGTTCTATTCAATGAAATTTAGTAAGCAAGATCAAATTTTACTTTTACTTTTGATTTCATAACCTTGTCTTTTAAAAATCTGCTTTAGTATTAAAATTTATGTTATTTTGAATATTGTTAATCTTCTGAATTATGATTAAAAATAAGTTTAATCCTATTATAATAATTAAATCTGTTTATATTATGAATAAATAAATAAATTGATAATATATATATTTAAAAATAATTAAAGAGATTGATAATAATTATTTTAAAACAAAAAACTTAACTGATGAATTACTTTCTATTTAAAAAACTCTACCTGAAAATCAAGTGAAATTTATTTTTTCACCCATAATCTTACAAATTCACATATATAGTCCATAAAAATTATAAATTAATAAATACTTGCACAAATTTTGAGTTTTTTATAAGTATTTAAGAAATCTATAATTTTTATATGTATTTAATTAATTTATATGATATGCATTATTTAGTAAAACTGAACAAATGTTAATTTATTACTATTTATTACTTTTACTTGAAAATAGAAAATTTAAATAGTTAAATATATTTGGAAAAACTGATTTTTAATTGTTTTTTATAATCTAATCCATATTTTGAACAACCACATCTGGATTTTATTAAACACTATGAAATATATTATAAATACAATGTATCAAAAAGAGAAAAAATGGACCAATCCACTAAAAATCTCTTACAAAGGTGTAAACTCTTCAAAGTAGATTAACATACCATCAAAATCTAGAAACCTTCATGAATCTCCTTGCCTTTAACCAAAAGAGATGCTTTACGGGATGAAAAAAGAGTGGTGAGCGAACCAAACTATTAGATAGATTGCTCCGCTACACAGTTCTGATTACATCAGCTAACAAACCTTCAAACGAGTGGGGATCAGTCTTTTCTATGACCACCAACAGAATCAAATCAGAAAGCTAGCGTTGTGAGGATCTCTACACGAGCAACAAACGATCGTTAAGGTATGCTAAAACCGTATCATATGACAGATGAAACGAAACACAAAAATTAATAAAAAGCGTGTTATAAAAGTAGAGGTAACGCGTGTCACATGAGTAAATATTTTTTTATCAAAATTTAAAAAAAAAACATGAAAGAGCAAGAAAAATAATAAACATCAGTAGTCGACAATTAAAATTAAAACCGATTGTTGTCACTAATTAAGTAAAAAATAATTTAAAAAAATTGCGACGACCATGAGTGAAAACTAATATTTTTTTTTCCTTTTTTTAATATGAAGTTAAAAATATCTAATCGATATTTTGAGAGTCATACCATGTGTATATCAAGTTGTGCAAATAGATATCACGTACATGTACATTAAAAACAAATACTTGACCATTAAATAACAATGGATAGACTTCAATAAAAAAGTGATAGATTACGGGTATTTTTTTTAAAGGATTGTGGATTAATTTTAAAAATATAATATTTCCGCTTGGTACTTTTAGATTTTTTTTATTTTATTTTAAAAAGTTCATTAAAAGTTTTAAAATTTCTAAAACACTTATAAAATTTATAAAAAAATACATTTCGAAAAATATTGTAAATGCATCATGATATAACTGTAGTGAAAAACTGTCAAGATATAATGATCAAAGGTGTTAATTGATTTAATTTTTTGGTTCAAGGGATTAATTGGGTGTAAAAAATACTTAAGGGCTTAATTGATTTTTTTTTCTTCCAAAAGTTCAAGGGCTTTTTATACCCTTAAGTAAAAAGAATGAAAATTATATGACTTTATATTATATCCTCTATCAATTAAAATAGAAAGATAATAATACCTGATGAGTGGTTTCTAAGATGAAGATGCTCATCTTAGAAACTCGAGTTCAAATAACTTTGTTAGAAAGTATGTATTCCCATTAAAGGGTTAAGAAAGATTAGACATAAAAAAACAATTTTTTTTTGTTTACCAACAAATTAGAAAAAGATGAGAATAAATAAACTTTGTACAATTATTGTTGTTTATGTAAAGCTTCGATTTCTGATGTTGGAAATATTGCACCAAATCGATATGAGAAAATTAACTTAAGACGTGCACAAAATATCATTCTTAAGAATATCACTATATAGTATATCGGACAATGCTATATCTATCTACTGAATTATCTACTTAATTGAGGTAGCACATGACATTACATTTAAGATGAATATAATTAAAAAAGAAAATTAAAATATATTTTACTAAATAAATAATTTTTAAGACTATAAATGCAATGCAATTAATATATCTTTTAGCTATAAATAATTTTTAAGACTATAAATACAATGTAATTAATACATTTTTACCAATAAATATTTTTTAAAAAATATTTAATTATAGAACAAATTACAACACACAAAATATTGGCTATAAAATATTAGTATAATTTAAAATATGCTAAATATACAAATACGTGTTTAAACCATATTTCTTTCTAATTTTAGGTACCTAAACTATTTTTTTTGGTAAAAATAAGTTTCTAATGTTCCGTTTTGTTAATTTTAGGTGCCAAAAGTTTCAATCAGTTACCATTTTAAGGTTGTTAAAAATTTTTATCACCCAATCAAATTTCGACATGTGGTATTTATTTTTATTTTTTATTTTTTTTAAAAAGATGAAAATAAAATAATTTTTTAAAAAAATCTCAAAAATCCTAAAATTCTTCAAAATAATCCCAAATCTCTAACCTAAAATTCAAAAAAGTATTGTCATTGTCTTCTTCGGGTCCCATCATTATCGTCGTCGGCCGTCGTCGTCCATTTCTCTCAACCACCATCACCGATAACTGAAGGAGGTGTGCCAATCAAATGTTGCTCGATTGAAACCTTTTGTGTTTGTTGTTCGACGTACGATTAACATGTCTTCCACCGGTTACCGACAATGTGTGGTTAAGGGAAAATGGACGACGACGTCTAGCAAAGATAGTGATGGGGTCCACCGGTGCTATCGATGACAGTAACAACGACAATTTTGGTGGTTTTGGATTAGAAATTTGGGACTATTTGGGATGTTTTTAAAAAATATATTTTATCTTCATATTTTCTTGAAAAAGTAAAAACAAAAATATGTTATATGCCATGTTTTGATTGGATAACAAAATTTTTAAACGGCCATTAACGGCCAAGCACCTAAAATTAATGAAATGAAACTTTAGGCACATATTTTTACTAAAATCAGTTTAGGCACCTAAAGTTAAAAGGTGTATAGTATGAGCACTTATTTTTGTATTAAGCCTTTAAAATAATTATTTTAATTTTTATTCTTCGAATATTTTGACATAAATTTTTTTAAAGACAAATACAAGTTTAAAATACTAAATTCATGATCCAAATATAAAAATTTAATTTATTACTTACATAATTTATTTGTGAAAAATATTAAGATGAATAGTAAAATTAATTCAATTAAATATATTGAAATTGAAATTTATCATTTATATTAAAACATTAAAATTATATAAAGATCAAGAGAAATAAATAGTGATTGGAAGTTGAATATGTTTAAGTGATTCATTTAATGTTTTTTATGATTCTTTGTGTAAGTAATAAATACATAATTTATTAATTTCTATCTAAACTATTATATCAGTTGGGTAAATTACCCGGTAGGTATATTAAGTTTTCTCCTAATGTATCATCCATGATTTAATAAATTTTTTCAATTAAAAACGAGACTCAATAACCAACAATAATTATTGACATAAATACTTATCAAACATAAAGTAGTAGATACAAGAGGTTCTAAGTTTTTGGTATGTTTTATAGCGGGAGATATTTGTAAGTTGAGCAGATGCTGAAAACTAACGAAAATTTAAAATCCGCTAATTTTATTAAACGAGAATATATTTAAAATTATAATAAAAATTTATAATTTAATAAATAAAAAATATAATCTAGATATATTTATAGTAAATAAAATTAGCTTGTGAGATCATTTCATGACCATATAAGGAAAAGGAAAAAACTCAACCCAAAGACTCGAAACAAAAGATGGATACAAAGCACCAGCAAAGATCAACGATGGAAAGTAAAGCCATCCACAAACAACATAAAATGCATATTACAATGAGGCACTTTGACAACACGGTTGTTACCACAACTCAATCGCTAAAAAGAAACGGCGATTGTGGTAGCGTATCCAAATTCAGTTTGACGGCCCGCAACAGGGAGATCAACAAGATAACCAAAAGAACATCATCTTGATCAATCGTAGCGACGTCAGATCCAACTCTGATAGAAAATCAAATGAAAGAAGCAACCAAACGACTAGTAATGAAAAAAAAAACGTGTCAAAAGGTAGAGTAAATCGTGCCACAAGAGCATAATTATTTATTAAAAAACAAACGGTGAAAAATATGAGAACAAAAAAATAATAAATCTTAGCGATCAACGACCAACATCAAAACTATGATGCCACCGGCAAATAATAAAAAAACTAAGAAAAAAAGACTACAACACTATGCGACTAGGGTTTAAGCGGATAGTTTAACATTATTACCTCCTCTTGAACAACTATTTGCACACCTAAACATAGTTAACATAATTAAAGAGAGGTATCATCTATGTATGTTTTGATAATTCGGACCAACCGATATCGCACATATCGTTTTGGTGAGTGATTTTTTAATGAAACTTTTTTATATATATTAGGTCTCAAACTCAAGATATGTATAAACGATATCAAGTTACTTATCACTTTAACTACCGCGTTGGTAAACCATTTAATTTCCTTACCACTCGAGACATAATTTCCTTACTTTGTAAGTTCGTTTCATTATTTTTCTTGAACTATTAATGTCTGACATTGTCTGATGTATAATCGAGTATGAGTATGAGATATAATCCACCAAATCGTGTCGAGTTAGCCTGGAAACACTCCTTTACGGACGAAAAATTATTAAATGGACTTGGCTTATCACGTTATTCATGGTTCATCAAATAATATTCATTTATGTGATACTAAAATTATATTAGGTTAAATGTTTTATGTTCGATTTTCATAAAACCACATTTTCTTTACATTTATTTTTTCAGACATTAACAATTATTTAAGACATATATTAAATGTTGTACCTCATATTCTAAAAATATACTTGGCTTAGTGGCAAGCACACTCTACTATTAATCTAAGGGCATTGATTCAAATCCACCTAACGCTATTTTCTTTGTTTTCATTTTTTCGGGCATTAACAAGTATTTAAAACATATACTACATGATGTAACTTGCATAACAAAAATGTGCTTGGATTAGTGGCAAGCACATTTGACCATCATTCTTAAGAGTAAGGGTGGGGGTTCAATTCTTATTGGGGGCATTTTCATTGCTTTCATATTTCCTTCTCCAATTAAATGACACGTGTCATCACTTGAAATTAACATCCATGTCAACTTTATTGTACAAAATGTGTAATTATACTAATTTTAACATCCCTGTTAATTTTTCTGTTATTTTTAACGGCCGGTGGTCATATTGATACCGTTTAAATATTTTAGTGGTTTAATTGTTTCGAAAAAAAGTAATATGGTCAAATCACAATTTCTCTAATAATATGGTAGTCAATGAAGTAATTTACCCTTTTTTTTTGTTGCTGTAATTTTATTTTGCAACAATTACCCGTATTTTTCATATTTTTTTCTTTATCATAAGCATGCTTAAAAGCAAGTTAAATTACTATAAATTTTAAAAATTAATAATTTATATTGTGTGGATGATAAATATTCATGTATTCAATGTTGGGTTTTTTGTTCAAAAAAATGTTGGGTTTTTGTTTGTATTGTTATATGAAATTTTATTTAGGCTTAATATAAAAATAATGGCTCAAACTATATATTTTTTATCTTTATGTGTCTAAAGTATTTTATGGTAAAAATAGGTGCTTAAAATTTAATCCGTTAAAATTTTAAGTGCCTCGTCAGTTTAAAAAAATCGTTACCCAATAAGAATGTTACACGTGTCATGTTTTTTATTATTATATTATAAAAATTAAAAATAAATATATTTAAAAAAAATCAAAAATTCTAAAATTCCCAAAAGCCACAAATCTCTAATACTCAAACCATAAATTCTTCAAATTGTCGCTGATGTCGCCACTGTTGCCGCCGCCAGACACCAGCACTGCCGTCGTTGAAGGTCACCGTTCATTTCTTCCAACCACCCATCGCCGGTAACCAACAAAAATTGTGCCAATCGAACAACAAACACGAATGGTTCTAGTCGGACGATGTCCGATTGACACACTTACAGTCGGTTACCGATGATGGGTGGTCAAAATGAACCAATAAGTCTCAAGGTTCGACTGTAAATTTTGGGACTAATCGGGACAAAAAAACGAGTTTACGTGCCAAAATGAACCAAGTTGTCAAGTTAAGGGGACACAAATTTATTATCCCATGCGAATATAACTTTTTTATCATGTTTAACTCCAAAGTAGACCTATTCAAGGACCGTATTATCTGTCCAATAAGTCTGAAGGTCCACTCGAAATTTGGAAGGATTTGGGCAAAGTTTAGTCTAAAAAAATGAACTTGGAAAAATCAATCCCGTTTAAAATATGGGTCGAGTTCGGACCCAAGATTCAAGACCCAAACCGAATTGACCGGTCCATTTTCTATGTTTATAATATATTTATTATTCTATTTTAATGTATTATATAATTTATAGTATGTAAAAATCAAATTTATAATAATATAAATATTAAAAAATATTTAACTATTCGTGTATAAGAGAGTGAAAATAATGCAAATATTAAACTATTAAATTAAAAATAAAATAAATATTTTTAAATAAAAAATAGTTTGAGCGAATTGAACTCATTTACAAATACAATATGGATTGAAAAAAATTCGAGGCTCGTATATTTAGGCCGTGCCAACCTTGGGAAAGTAGAAGTGTTTTAATCTCATGGATAAACTCAACCCGAACTAAATCCCACCCAGCCTATGTAGGAATGGTCATTTGACACAAAATTGATAGATTTCGATCTGATCTAATTTTATAGAATCAAATTTTTTTAGAGAAAATTTTAGGTTTAAATCGAATTTTTTGAAGATGAGGCCGGGTCGAGTTCGGGTTTAAGGTGAAAAATACACTGCCCAACCTAAAATAATAGTTTAATTTTATTCTAAATATTTAAGTATAATTGTTATAATGTCCTTCTTTATATATATATCAATTATCTTCATATTTTGTCTAATAAAAATAGTATAATTATTATAAGGCTCACTTTCTATTTGTATTTTTTCAATTAACTCTATATTTTATCGAATAAAATAAATAATAATAATTTTTTATTTATATCGGGTTGTGTTAGGTTAAGGGTTTTACTCTAGAATTTGGGTAGAACATCATGAAATGTCGAGTCGGGTCACGTTTGGGTGGATGTGTTAAATTTTTTGTCGGGTGCAGATTAACCAAAAACCTGACCCAAAGCAATCCTAAGCATATGAACACCTCTATTTCCAAGGGTCAAACTGAAATGAAATAACTTTTGAGTATAAATTTATAATTTTACCCTACACTTTGAATCCCAGTTATTAAAACTAGACGTTATTAAGTGTTACACGTTCCCAAACGTTCCGATCACCGCCCAATGATAATATTCCTGGAAAAATATAAAATTTTAAATTCCCCAATCGACCGTTACCAATATTTGAATTAGAAAAACTCTCCTTACCGTTAAGGAAAACCCAGAAATCCACTATTTCTCTCTTCAAAAACACTCATTTTCTTCCAAATTTCCCTTCATTTCCACATAATCTCTCTCCATCCTTTTCTCTTGTACAGTCCCATGGCGGATCAAAGCTCAAACCCACCAATCATGTTACCGAAACAACCACACCCACTTCACCAAATCGCAGAAACACCCACCCACAGGTTGCTTCTGAAGCAATGGCTGAAAGAAGAAGAACTCATTCTCAACAGAGTATCCTTCAAGGAGACTCAGATCGACTCGGTCCGTAACGAGATCACGCAGCTTTACATCTTCTTCTTCCTCTTCCACTCCATTTCTCTCCTCCTCCTGTTCAACTCTTCATCCAAGGACGCTCCTTTGGATGCCTGCCGTAGGTCTTGGATTCCATCTCTCTGTTCTTTGCTGTGTTCGATGGGGATAATCTGGGCTGTTCGGTATAAAACCGATGTGGAAGTTCACTTGGAGAAGCTGCTGAGAAGGGAGAAAGAGGATGGGAAACTGCTGGGGAAGTGTGTGGAGGAGTTGAAGAAGAAAGGGGTGGAGTTCGATTTGTTGAAGGAGGTTGATGCTCTTAGGAGGGCTAAGAGTTTGAGAGTTGAAGGTAAAGCTGTGAAGAAATGGTCTGCTAGGGACTTTCTTACTCTGTTTTTCTTCACTGTTTCTTGTCTGGTTCTTGGGTTGACTAGGGTTGTTTTGTGCGGTTAAATGGGTGTTTGGCACATCGGAAAAGTATTGGATTCTGCCATGGAAATGGTGGGAAATTGGTTTTTGGACTGGAAGTGATTGCAGAACATTCTGTTCTGCTTTTGTATTTTTGGGGAAAGTTATATCTCATATTATGAAATAATTATCATGTTTTCAGATTCTTGTATTCTTTATTTTACCTTGTTCACATTCTTTGATGGCAACGACAATCATTTCTACAATGGCAAGGGAAAATTAAAAGAAAAGAAAAACTACATGAATTTACTCTGGAAAAAAATGGTGGCTAGCTTTTTTTAGTATAAGCTGATTGGAAAAAAAAACTACATAAATTATCTAGGATTTAATACGTGTACTTTCACTATATTTTGAAATTTTCCATTTTAGTCCTTGAAATTCTATTTTCCTTTCCACTTGAGACCAAAATGAAAATTTCAACCATATGCAAATATGGTCGAAAAATAGAGAAATCCAGATTATCAATTTGGACGTATTTTATGATTATTGTTATTCAATTTTATATTGATTGTTATAGTGCTTATAATTAGCATTTTTCATTTTAGCCCTCTACTTTTACTTTTTTTCATTTCAGTCCCTAAAATGCCTAAAGAAAATTGTGTTCAACTAATTAAAGGAATGAAAAACTCATCGTAAAAAATAAAAAATAAAATACACGTTTTAATTAAAGTATCTTTTGTAAATTACCATTTTAATCTCTCTAGTTTCGCACGTAAACAAAATGGACCCAAAATCGTCGGCAGCTACCAACGACTCACTCGCCCAACTTCATCTTTGGAAGTCTTCCTCAGCAGCTCAGCTGGTGACAAGGATGTTTGAATATGAAGGATTACAAAATGGAGAATATATTTGCTTAGTAAGGGATTCGAACCTTGATCATCTAATTTTAGCATATTTGAATTTATTCAGGTTAAGATATTCAATACATACTATAAAATTTTGAGTTTCAAATTCAAATATTTGATGGATAATAATATTAAGGCTTATATATCATATTAGTACCTAAAGTATATCAACTTTTTCATTTTGGTACCTAAAGTATTTTTTGGTCAAAATAAATACCTAAAGTATACTTTTTGGTTAAATTAGGTATCTAGAGTATATTTTTGGTCAAAATAGATACCTAAAGTATTTTTCGTCAGAGTAAGTACCTAAAATATATTTTTTGGTCAAAATAAGTACCTAAAGTATATTTTTTCGTTAAAATAGGCACATAATGTATTTTTTAATTAGGGTAATTATTCTATACACAAGCGCTTGTGTAAACTTTTTTACACAAGTGCCTTAGTTTTAGGGGTTAGAGATTGCGTTTAGGGGTTTAAGTGTTGTAGTTTTGAATTTAGGAGTTATTGATAGAATTTTGGGTTTAAGGTTAAAAATTAGGGTTTATAGATTAAAACCTAAATCCCTACCCATATTACCCTAAACCCTAGACTCTAACCCTAAACCCTAAATTCTAACCCTAAATCCTAAATTCTAAACCCCTACACTAAAACCCCTAAACTCTAAACATTAAACCATATAATTGAGGCGCTTGTGGAAACACCATCAGTGTATAAGATAATAATCCTTTTAATTAATGTCACATGACAATTTTTAGTAGCCTATATAAAAAATATATATAGTTTAAGTACTTATTTTGACTAAAAAATATACTTTAGATACTTACTTTGACGAAAAAAAACTTTAGGTGCCTATTTTGACCAAAAAATTTACTTTAGGTACCTAGTTTAACCAAAAAGTATACTTTAGGTACTTATTTTGACCAAAAAATACTTACCAAAATGAAAAGGTTGGTATACTTTAGATACTAATATGATATATAAGCCTAATATTAAAGTTGAATTTTGATTCGAACAATAATATTCAGATACATGAATTCAAATTTTTAGATATATTTATAGATTTAGATAATTTAAAAATTACCGATATTCGAGCCGCTATAATTCTTAATTACATTTAGGATAAACTACTACCAATGTCACTTAATTATAAGTTTAATAACAAAAAAATCACTTTTCTTTTAAAAGTACAAATATCACATAATTAACATATTTATTACAAATAGATCACCAAAATAACATATTGTTACAAACATGTCACACTTATAAACATTTAAAATTGGTTGATTCTAGGGTGCATCAGGGCTATAATACATCTAAGGTGTGGCATCAACCGAAATGTTATAAAGCACTAAACTTAAAATGTTACCCACAACTTAAAATGTTACACTTTTGGTAACATTTTAGGTAGGTGACAAATATCGAAACTTGGCTTCGAAGTATCGATACTTGTCACTTTTGATAACATTTTAGTTGATTTTAAGTATCGAAACTTGTCTCTAAGTATCGATACATATCGTGAAATCACCAACCTAAAATATTATCAAAAAGTATAACATTTTAAGTTGATGGGTAACATTTTAAGTTTCGTGTATTGCAATATTTTAGTTGTACCGCACTGTAGCCTAGGGGTGCTTATCGAGCGAGTCGATCGCGAGTTAAATAGCGCTAGACTCATGTTCATTAAAAATTTTCGTTGCTCGAATCGACTAGTTGCTCATTAAGCTCGATAAAATTTTGCTTGACTCGTGCTCGTTAAAAAATCTCGTTGCTCGTTAAGCTCACCAAAATTTTTACCTTATTTTTTAAAATATATGTAAAATCTAGTAATACTATTAGAGCTTAATTTAAAAACGCAAATTCAAAAAAAAAAACGTGAGGACTAAAGAGATAAATAAAAGAACTTGTCATGATCAAGTTAGAGATGAAGTTGATATTCGAGTGTGAGACTCTCTTTAGTTTCTCAACAATCTTTGATGAACAACGAAAGAGAAAAGACCTCAAGGATTTTGGAGTTTTGACTTTCAATCGTATTTTTTTATATGAAAACTAAAGACTTTTTTATTTTTTACTTTTATACATAAAGCAATAATAAAAAATGCTTTAATAAAAAGAGAAGGAAATGCAAATTGTTATAATTTAATTTCTTAATACAAATTAACTTTTGAGATTCTCGAAAAATACAAAACGTTTCGGAAGTTTAAAACTAAATATTTTATTGGTAAATTATCTAGCAAATCACTGAACTTTTTTAGAGTTTTCAACTAGCATTTAATTTTTTTAGAAAAAAATCTTTTAAGGTAGCATCCAAAAATCATTAAAAAAATTTATAAAAAAAATAACGATATACTCACGAACTTATCGAATTGAATTGGACCTTACTCGACTTAACTCGTTAAAATCTTGAGTTCAAGTCAAGCATTGATTGAATTTTAATTGTGTCGATCTCAAGTTGTCTGTGAACTGTTCAACTCGATAAACACCACTACCGTAACCGTTATGTTAGTCACTCCCTCAAAATTTGGACATGTTTCCAAGCAAGTTGGGTTTGGGTTTGCGTGGTTTCAGATTGAGCACTTCAAGGCCAATTCATAGCTTCTTGTTCTTTTCAGTGGTGGTTCCATTTAGTAGGTAATTCCAAGCAACTTGGGTAGGCCATGCCGGAAGCAGACACTCATGTTTGTCCCCCCCATTTTTTTAATCAGAGGATAAGATTTCATTCCACCAAACCATGAACACCAACAAAAGATCAAACACCTTTTCAGACAGGACGCAGATCTGGACCCCATCAATAATAAACATTCCTATACGGAAAAACAAAAGAAAAATGATTATCACCGACGAAATTGATTCAATTGGTAAATAATTTAAAATCATTTAAGTATTTTTAAGTTTTAAATTTTGTGTATATAAAAATTTTTGTTGAAAGATTCACTCACCAAAATTAAATGTATTATTACGTTTGGTTCAAATTAATTTGAACAAAATCACGTGAAACATGAAAAAAAATTGCCAGCGTCACTCAGATCGAGCCCGTAGAGGGCCAATCAGTACAACCAGAAACGACAACAGAATGGTGTGTCAACCGACGGAGATGAAAACAAATCTACTACAGTGAAAACCATCTTTAAACTGTTGAAGCTAAACCGTTCATGTTTTGTCCCTTTTTTTTTTAAATTATTTTATATTCATTTTACGGTTTATGTTTAATGATTATAATTTATATTTTTTTAATAATATCCTCTTTAATGTTAAAATCTAGTTATTTATATTGAAAATACAAAGTTTCTTACCACAACTTTTAATACTTTTTAAAAATTCTAAGCTTATTCTTGTAAACCTACATGTAACTCTTCAAGTCAATCTGGTTCATAGTTCCATAATAGATTTTTGAAAATAAAACTGTAGGTGAAAATTTTAATCTACAAATATTACATAAAGTATCATAATCAAGAAAATATTTTAAATTCCATGTTTTATATATAAAAAATCAAACTCTGGACTGTTAAGAGATTTTACCTTTAAAACCGAGGGACGTGACAATATTTAAATAAAATAGTATGGCTGCTAATCTTTTGACCGCTAATCTTTATTTTTTTACTCAACGTTATAAAATTCTATTAAGAAATAATATAAAAAGTAAATATCCGAAATTAATAAAAGAACAATACAACAACAAAACAACCTTCATCAAATAACACCTAATCAAAATACATTATTATTATTATTATTATTATTATTATTATTATTATTATTATTATTATTATTATTATTATTATTGTTGTTGTTGTTGTTGTTGTTGTTGTTGTTGTTGTTGTTGTTGTTATTATTATTAAATCTAATGAGTGGTTCTAATGATGGGGTGTGAACAGTTCGCACCCATGACATAAAATTTTGCGTGTGCAAGGTGAGTGACGTATAAAATAGTTCATGTTTATCTTAAGAGACTTGAATTTAAACACCTATATATGTGTAAATTGTGTGCGCCTTATCGAAGAACTAAAAAATATAAGTAAATACTAACAGGTGATGACACTAATATATTATATTATGAATGCAATATTATTCACTATATTAAAATTATTTAGAAAGTATGATATTTTCACGAATAGGATTGGTGTCTGTATAAATTATTTGTGAGAAGATATTTTGATGATTTTAATTTGTCTTTTCGACGTGGTACTACTAATCTTTATGTGTTGTCTTAATTTTAATGCATCTATTATATTATTGACATAAAAGTAAACGTCTAACTCAAAATTAAATGTTTTTAGGTAAAAAAAAAGGTTAAATCTTAAATTATAATGATGGAAACAGGGACGGAGCCAGAATTGAATTATGAGGGGGCAAGATATTTTGTAACCCCCTCGTCCCGGTCTAGCCGGATGATCGGTCCGAGTAGGTTACACGGGAAAAACCGAAGCGAAATCCGTTAAGGTTTTCTCTCGGTTAGCAACCCTAATTATTTTCTTTCATTTTAATCTTGTCTAAAGGCATGTTAATTCCTAAGTTGTCACGTCAGCGGAAAACATCAATAAAGAAGCACATTCGATCCACAACCACACTTCAAACAGTCCATTTTAAGCTTTCAGGGCAGGCCGTATCGATACACCAATCATGGGTATCGATACGCCTTGACTAGGTCAACCCAAACAGTCAACTCAGGGAAGATCGTATCTATACAGCCCTTGAGCGTATCGATACGCCCTTCCCGGTCAACATCTCGTGGTCAACGAGATAAAACCGTACCGATACGCCTCAACACCATACCGATACGCCAATCACTCACCAAAATCTCAAAATTCTAGTGAGCAAAGAGCGTATCGATACACCCCGTGTATCGGTACACCTAGCCAAAACTGAGTCCTGCAGGCAAGACCGTATCAATACGGCCCTTAGGCGTACCGATACGCCCTGCTCTGCAAGTCTCCAATTTCATAAAAAACCAACAAGACTCAAACTCTAAATGCATATTGGGACTCCCCTAGCCACAAACAACCATTCATACAATATAACACAACCATAAAATAGCATGTAGGGCAATTAGTGTAACACCCGGGTTTAGGGGTTAGGTGAAAATAATATTAAAATATTATTTTGAACTCGATTTTATAATTTAAAATGGTTTCTAAAAATTTAGGGTTCATTTCCAAATTAAATTAATTTAATTTGATTTACCATGTTTTGCAATTAAACCCTAAATGGCCATGAATTATATGTCCTTGTGAATATTTCATTTCATTAAGGGCAAATAAGTCATTTGAGTTTTTAAAACTAAAACAAAACAAAAACCCCCATCATCCACTATTCATTCTCTTCTTCATCAACGGGAAAACAAAGGCTCCCAACCCATTTACTATTCCATTCCACAACTTCTTCATTTCAACTCCGTTTTGAAAGAATTGAGCTTGGGCATCGGTGAAGCATCGGAAGTGCATCCGGAGAGTTGAAGGGTGTGGCTTGCGTGGTCTTGTGCTTGGAAGCTTAGGTGAGTGGTTGATTTCCTTGAATGATTTTAAATTAGTTGGTTCGAGTATACGGACTAGGTCGGGCTTGGTAGACCCACCTAGAGTTAGGATTAGGGTGGTAGCCTAATCCTAAACTTGGTCTAAGCCTTTGGATGAACTCATTTGGATGATTGTATATGCCTTGTATGCTATGTCATATGATTGTGTATGTATATTGTTTTATACATGTGAATTGAGGCATGGATCGTATGGCTTAAAGCATGCATGGTGATGGTTCATGGTTGTGTCCATGGTGAGTACGTGCTAAGCACGGAAATGGTTGAAATGTGTGTTGTGGAATGAGTAAAATATTGGCACTAGTATACTTAAATACAAATGATCGATCATTAGGATGTTAGTGTGTACACATGAGTCTAAAGTCGCGCGTGGCCTTGGTGGCGTTGAGTCACCAAGGAGGAGTACGGGTACGCCCGGAAATGGTATTTAAATATAGTCGGTGATGAGTGGAATCCCATCGACGGGGCGTGAGGATGAGTGGAATCCCCTCCGCGAGGCCGGTGATGAGTGGAATCCCACCGAGGTAATGTGGTTGTTGGATATGAGTTTCCAACGAGTCTATCCGTGTATTTGAGCGATAACTAGGTGCCAATGTTGTTTGATATATGTATCAATGTGTTGAGATTATGAGCTGCTTGGATGTTGTATGTGATTGCATGTATGGTAGTGTTGAGCTCATGATTATGGCATATATGTGATATAATTGCTCATGCATCTATATCTTGTGGACTCTTGAATTATGTATGTTGCCTTGGCTAGATCGTGCTCGGACCCTGCGATGTTGAGGTTTGTTTTTAGAGCTTACCCTCACTAAGCATCATTGCTTACGCTCTCTTTGTTCAACATTGCAGATCCTTAGTTCGTGGGTTGCTCGGCAAGAGGAGGGCCTTCAAGTGTGGTTTTGGACTTAAGTTCATCAAGTATGGTTTTATGCTAAGTTATGTAATAATTGTAGCAATGGGATGTGTAAGACTTGTTAGTTGTTGTTGGTTGTTAGGAGCATGTGTAGACTCCTTTACATGTAGGGCTTTTGCATGGTTGTGTTGCCATGGTGGTTGTTAACTTACGTCTTTTGCTTGCTTGAGTTGTGGACTATGCTTTAAGTGCATGAACTTGTGCTTGAATGATGGTTGATCAAATGCATGTATTTGGGTTGTGACTTTGGTTTTAAACATGTCTAATTATTGTTGAAGCATGCTAGTATAAGTGTCATACCTTAGGATGTCTTGCCTTGAAGTTGCTTGTTGGTTTGTTGGTGTTTTGGGGCATCCCTGTGCCTCAAAACAGCCCAGAAAATCTGCAGACAGGGGGTGTTTCGGAACGGGTCCCCGTGTTCTGAAACGGCCCCTGTGTAAATGGCCTTCCGTTTCGAAACGGATGAGGGTCGTTCCGGAACGTTTTCGCCTCTGGAATTTTGAGAAATTGGCGAGATGAAGCCGTTCCGAAACGGGCCTTTGAAGTTCCGAAACGGTCAAATCTCGTTGACCACGAGATATTGACCGTCAAGGGCGTTCCGATACGGGTCACCCCTGTTTCGGAACGGTCCCCTTGTGGTTGACCCAGGCCCGTTGACCAGGTCAGGGCGTTTCGGAACACCCTATAGGTGTTTCGAAACGGCCTGCTGAAATTGAAGAAAAATGGACTTTTTGTGTTTGATTGGTCGGTGAATGATGCGCTGTTTGATTCTTCCGCTGCTGTGCTTCACATAGGAATTATAATTGCATCTAGATAAGACTAATGTTAAAAGAAATTTTCCGGGTTGTTAACCGAGGGGAAACCTTAACGGGTTTCACTTCGGTTTTCCCCGTGTGGCCCACTCGGACCGGTCATCCGACCAGACCGGGACGAGGGGGTTACACTTGTTGGTATCAGAGCCTAAGGTTACCGAGACCTTGGGCAGGTAAGTGAGGTAAGTTTAAGTTTTTAATGTGAATTGCACGGTGATTGCTTGTTCTGCAAGAATGGTTGCTTATGTGACAAGTATGCTGATTGTTTTACTTTTAAGCATGTGTGTGTGGGTCCCATTGCTACTATTACATTGGAAAAAAAATGATTTTTAAGTGAGGAAACATACTTGGACACTTGGGAGCCTCACCTTGCTAACCCAATTTGTGTGTTGTTGTTGTGGTTGTAGTTAATATCTGAGAGAGCAATGTCTAGACCGAGAGGTAGACCGAGGTTGGTTCGTCAGGAACCGCGAGTTGTGGCTCCCGTTGAGCCGGTAGTTGGTGCGGGAGCTCACATAGAAGGACCAGGGGCAGCGGGAGTTGGCGCTCCTCCACCCCCTCCACCACCACCACCTCCTCCACCGGGAGTTGGGGGCGAGGATGGAGCCGGGGGAAATGGACCTCAAGGTGGCCAAGGTGGCCAAGGTCCAGCTGGAATTGATGTGACTCCACTTGTACAAGCAATAGCGGGAGCATTCCAGGCCGCAGTTGCGGGAGCCCAGGCTGCAGCTCAGCCTAGGGGTGATGATGCTAGCTTACCGTTGGAGAGGCTCCGTAGCTTAGGGGCCGAGGAGTTTAGAGGATCTACTCCGGAGAGGTCGGAGTTATGGTTAGAGAAGACAGTTCGTATTTTGGCTCAGATGGGTTGTGCGGGCGCACGTAGATTGGGTTGTGTGATCTCACTGCTTCAGGGTGATGCCTACACCTGGTGGGTCACCATCACTACCGGGATCCCAGAGGCTGAGATAGATTGGGATTTCTTTGAGTCTGCCTTCCGGAAGAGGTACTTAGGACCGAGATACCTAGATGAGAAGAAGAGAGAGTTCATGGCTCTCACTCAGGGAGATGCTTCAGTGACTGATTATGAGATCCGCTTTGTTCGCTTGAGTCAGTATGCCCCAGAGTTGGTTCCTACTGAAGTGGAACGCTGCAAACGATTCCGATACGGATTGAATGAAGAGGTTAAGAGGTACACTTTGGCTTCTGACTACTCAGACTTTGATGTGTTGGTCGCGAGGGCCAAGGATTTGGAGCATAGTTTGGGCTCAGCCAAACGAGCTGGTGGTTCTGGTTCTGGAAAGAGGCATAACCACTTTGATGGTAGAGATGCTAAGAGGCACAGGGGTGGCGGACATCAGTTTGATCAGAGACGTGGCGGTGGCCACCATGGTAGAGGCCATCAGGGCCATAGGGGAGGAGGGCGCTTGCCCGAGTGTGCACAGTGTGGGAGACAACACACTGGAGAGTGCTGGGGTAACTTTCATGCTTGTTGGAACTGTGGTTCGAGGGACCACTTTAGGAGGGACTGTCTGCGTCAGGCAGCTCAGGCACCGAACGTTGCTCAGGCTCCTGCGAGAGGTAATGATTTTCAGAGAGGCCGTGGGCGCGGTCGTGGCTACTTCCAGCCGAGGGCTGATGCACCTAGGGTAGATGCTCAGAGGAACCTTTCTCATGTTGTGGCTGTGCAACCAGAGGCGGGAGGACCAGCGAGGGTCTATGCTCAGAGAGGGGCCGGGAACGACACCGATGTGATAGCAGGTAATTTTGAGTTACAGTCTATGTCTTTGCTTTCTTTGGTTGATTCGGGTTCTACGCATTCCTACATTCTGAGTGAGCATGCACAGAAGTTAGATATTCCTGTTGAGATCTTAGATGTAGGTATGCATGTTACTAGCTCTTTTGGTGAGACAGTTGTAGTTAGACGTACGTATAGGAGATGTCCACTGAAGATTCAGGGTCATGTGTTCTCAGTTGATATGATGGAACTTCCTTTCTACGGTTTTGATATTATATTGGGTATGGACTGGTTGGTTGAGCATCGGGCTAGTGTGGATTTTGAGACAAAGAGAATTTCCTTGAAGCTTTCTGATGACTACGAGGTAGTGGTAGTGGGCGAGAACATTAAGTTCTTGTCAAATGTGGTGTCAGCTTTAGAGGCCCATAGGCTGATGGACTCTGGATGTGGGGCCTATTTGGCTTATGTTATGAATCCGGATATGAGTGAAGCTAGACCGAAAGATATCAGAACAGTGTGTGACTTTCCAGATGTGTTTCCGGAAGAGTTGCCGGGTTTGCCTCCTGACAGAGATGTTGAGTTTGTGATTGAGACAGTTTCAGGGTCTAACCCAGTTTCGATAGCTCCGTATCGTATGGCTCCGAAAGAGTTGAAGGAATTGAAGAGTCAGTTGCAAGAATTATTAGACCGTGGTTTCATTAGGCCTAGTAGTTCTCCGTGGGGTGCTCCAGTGTTGTTTGTGAAAAAGAAAGATGGTAGCATGCGCATGTGTATTGACTATAGGCAGCTGAATCAGTTGACTGTGAAGAACAAGTATCCGTTGCCTCGTATAGATGATTTGTTTGATCAGTTGAGAGGTGCTTCAGTGTTCTCGAAGATAGATTTGAGATCCGGATACTACCAGTTGAAAGTGAAAGAGTGTGATGTTCCGAAGACAACTTTTAGAACTAGATATGGTCACTATGAGTTTCTTGTGATGCCATTTGGGCTCACGAATGCACCAGCAGCATTCATGGACATGATGAACAGAATTTTTAGAGACTATCTAGACCGGTTTGTGGTTGTCTTCATTGATGATATACTTGTGTACTCGAAGACAGAAGAAGAGCATGATGAGCACTTGAGATTCGTTTTGCAGAGATTGTTGAGCAATCAGTTGTATGCGAAGCTCAGTAAGTGTGAGTTCTGGATTCGAGAGGTTGTGTTTCTTGGCCATGTTGTTTCGGCGGAAGGTATCCGAGTTGACCCATCGAAGATTGAGGCTATTGTTGAGTGGAAACAACCTAAGTCCGTGACCGAGATTAGGAGTTTCCTAGGATTAGCCGGTTACTACAGGAGATTTGTGGATGGCTTCTCTAAAGTAGCTGCTCCCTTGACTAAGTTGTTGCAAAAGGGAGTCAAATTTGAATGGTCAGATGCAAGACAAAAGGCCTTTGAGAAATTGAAAGAAGCTTTGACAAATGCTCCAGTGCTAGTACAACCTGTTTCAGGTAAGGAGTTTGTGATTTACAGTGATGCTTCCTACGTAGGCTTAGGATGTGTTTTGATGCAAGATAGGAGAGTTGTTGCTTATGCCTCTAGACAGTTGAAGATTCATGAGAAGAATTATCCTACTCATGACATAGAGCTTGCCGCAGTGGTATTTGCATTGAAAATTTGGCGTCACTATTTGTATGGTGAGAAGTGTATAGTTTACACCGATCACAAGAGCTTGAAGTACTTGATGACACAGAAGGAGTTAAACTTGAGACAAAGAAGATGGCTAGAGTTGCTAAAGGACTATGATTTGACCATTGAGTACCATCCGGGTAAAGCAAATGTAGTAGCTGATGCTTTGAGTAGAAAGGTGGCCGTTGAGCTGAGAGCTATGTTTGCTAGATTGAGTGTGTCAGATGATGGTGGTTTGATCGCCGAGTTGCAAGTGAAGCCTTCTTTGATTCAGTTGATTAGAGAGAAGCAGTTGCAAGATGCGAGCCTAGTTCCTCATGTTCAAGACATAGCCGAAGGAAGACCGACCGAGTATAGTTTCAGTGGTGAGAGTTTGTTGTGCTTTAGAGATAAAATTGTGGTACCGGAAGATGTTGAGCTGAGACGTCAGATTTTGAGTGAAGCACATTCGAGTCCCTTTTCTATGCATCCGGGTAGTACCAAGATGTACCGAGATTTGAAGAATGACTACTTCTGGGTAGGGTTGAAGAGAGATGTAGCCGAGTATGTGAGCCGTTGCATGGTTTGTCAGAGAGTGAAGGCAGAACATCAGGTTCCTTCAGGTTTGCTACATCCTTTGAAGATTCCGGAATGGAAATGGGAGAGAATCACCATGGATTTTGTATCGGGGTTGCCCTTGTCCCCTTCGAAGAAGAATTCAGTTTGGGTGATTGTTGATAGATTCACTAAGTGTGCTCACTTTTTAGCAGTGAACACTACGGATTCCTTAGACAAGTTGGCAAACTTGTACATTCGTGAGATTGTGAGACTACATGGAGTCCCGAAGTCTATAGTTTCAGATAGGGATCCTAGATTTACTTCGAGGTTCTGGAGTTGTTTGCATAGTGCTTTGGGTAGTCGTCTGCATTTCAGCACATCTTATCATCCGCAGTCCGATGGGCAGTCAGAACGAGTGATACAGATTCTAGAGGATATGCTTCGTTGTTGTGTGCTTGATTTTCAGGGTTCTTGGGAGAAGCACTTACCGTTGGTTGAGTTTGCTTACAACAACAGTTATCAGTCTAGTATTCAGATGGCACCCTATGAGGCTTTGTATGGTAGACGGTGTAGAACTCCGATTTGTTGGGCGGAGACAGGTCAGAGATTGTTACCTATGCCAGATTTGCTTAAAGGAACCGCAGAGAAGGTGAAGTTGATTTGCGACCGTTTGAGAGCAGCTTCCGATCGGCAGAAGTCTTATGCAGATCTGAAAAGGAAAGAGATTGAGTACTCAGTTGGTGAGAAAGTATTTTTGAAAGTATCTCCGTGGAAGAAGGTGATGAGATTTGGCCGTAAGGGCAAGCTGAGTCCGAGGTTCATTGGTCCGTATGAGATAGTTGAGCGGATTGGGCCTGTAGCTTATCGGTTGAGGTTACCTTCTGAGTTAGAAAAGATCCATGATGTCTTTCATGTATCTATGCTTAGGAGATATAGATCAGATCCTTCGCATGTGATGCCCGTTGAAGAAATAGAGTTGAATCCGAATTTGTCTTATAACGAAGAGCCCGTAGAGATACTTGCCTCTGATAGCAAAGTGTTGCGTGGCAAGACCATAGAGTTGGTCAAGGTGTTGTGGAGACATAGAGGTGTGGAAGAGGCCACGTGGGAGAGGAAAACGGATATGGTTGAGCAGTTTCCGTATTTGTTTCCACCAGGTAATTTCGGGGACGAAATTTCCTTAAGTGGGGGAGAGTTGTAACACCCGGGTTTAGGGGTTAGGTGAAAATAATATTAAAATATTATTTTGAACTCGGTTTTATAATTTAAAATGGTTTCTAAAAATTTAGGGTTCATTTCCAAATTAAATTAATTTAATTTGATTTACCATGTTTTGCAATTAAACCCTAAATGGCCATGAATTATATGTCCTTGTGAATATTTCATTTCATTAAGGGCAAATAAGTCATTTGAGTTTTTAAAACTAAAACAAAACAAAAACCCCCATCATCCACTATTCATTCTCTTCTTCATCAACGGGAAAACAAAGGCTCCCAACCCATTTACTATTCCATTCCACAACTTCTTCATTTCAACTCCGTTTTGAAAGAATTGAGCTTGGGCATCGGTGAAGCATCGGAAGTGCATCCGGAGAGTTGAAGGGTGTGGCTTGCGTGGTCTTGTGCTTGGAAGCTTAGGTGAGTGGTTGATTTCCTTGAATGATTTTAAATTAGTTGGTTCGAGTATACAGACTAGGTCGGGCTTGGTAGACCCACCTAGAGTTAGGATTAGGGTGGTAGCCTAATCCTAAACTTGGTCTAAGCCTTTGGATGAACTCATTTGGATGATTGTATATGCCTTGTATGCTATGTCATATGATTGTGTATGTATATTGTTTTATACATGTGAATTGAGGCATGGATCGTATGGCTTAAAGCATGCATGGTGATGGTTCATGGTTGTGTCCATGGTGAGTACGTGCTAAGCACGGAAATGGTTGAAATGTGTGTTGTGGAATGAGTAAAATATTGGCACTAGTATACTTAAATACAAATGATCGATCATTAGGATGTTAGTGTGTACACATGAGTCTAAAGTCGCGCGTGGCCTTGGTGGCGTTGAGTCACCAAGGAGGAGTACGGGTACGCCCGGAAATGGTATTTAAATATAGTCGGTGATGAGTGGAATCCCATCGACGGGGCGTGAGGATGAGTGGAATCCCCTCCGCGAGGCCGGTGATGAGTGGAATCCCACCGAGGTAATGTGGTTGTTGGATATGAGTTTCCAACGAGTCTATCCGTGTATTTGAGCGATAACTAGGTGCCAATGTTGTTTGATATATGTATCAATGTGTTGAGATTATGAGCTGCTTGGATGTTGTATGTGATTGCATGTATGGTAGTGTTGAGCTCATGATTATGGCATATATGTGATATAATTGCTCATGCATCTATATCTTGTGGACTCTTGAATTATGTATGTTGCCTTGGCTAGATCGTGCTCGGACCCTGCGATGTTGAGGTTTGTTTTTAGAGCTTACCCTCACTAAGCATCATTGCTTACGCTCTCTTTGTTCAACATTGCAGATCCTTAGTTCGTGGGTTGCTCGGCAAGAGGAGGGCCTTCAAGTGTGGTTTTGGACTTAAGTTCATCAAGTATGGTTTTATGCTAAGTTATGTAATAATTGTAGCAATGGGATGTGTAAGACTTGTTAGTTGTTGTTGGTTGTTAGGAGCATGTGTAGACTCCTTTACATGTAGGGCTTTTGCATGGTTGTGTTGCCATGGTGGTTGTTAACTTACGTCTTTTGCTTGCTTGAGTTGTGGACTATGCTTTAAGTGCATGAACTTGTGCTTGAATGATGGTTGATCAAATGCATGTATTTGGGTTGTGACTTTGGTTTTAAACATGTCTAATTATTGTTGAAGCATGCTAGTATAAGTGTCATACCTTAGGATGTCTTGCCTTGAAGTTGCTTGTTGGTTTGTTGGTGTTTTGGGGCATCCCTGTGCCTCAAAACAGCCCAGAAAATCTGCAGACAGGGGGTGTTTCGGAACGGGTCCCCGTGTTCTGAAACGGCCCCTGTGTAAATGGCCTTCCGTTTCGAAACGGATGAGGGTCGTTCCGGAACGTTTTCGCCTCTGGAATTTTGAGAAATTGGCGAGATGAAGCCGTTCCGAAACGGGCCTTTGAAGTTCCGAAACGGTCAAATCTCGTTGACCACGAGATATTGACCGTCAAGGGCGTTCCGATACGGGTCACCCCTGTTTCGGAACGGTCCCCTTGTGGTTGACCCAGGCCCGTTGACCAGGTCAGGGCGTTTCGGAACACCCTATAGGTGTTTCGAAACGGCCTGCTGAAATTGAAGAAAAATGGACTTTTTGTGTTTGATTGGTCGGTGAATGATGCGCTGTTTGATTCTTCCGCTGCTGTGCTTCACATAGGAATTATAATTGCATCTAGATAAGACTAATGTTAAAAGAAATTTTCCGGGTTGTTAACCGAGGGGAAACCTTAACGGGTTTCGCTTCGGTTTTCCCCGTGTGGCCCACTCGGACCGGTCATCCGACCAGACCGGGACGAGGGGGTTACAATTAGGATGAACAATTACACATATACATCATAGCATTCACACAAAGGATGGATTTGCATATAAGGGCATGCTTAAGAACTCTAAAGGGCCAAATGGCACAAGTCAACACATACAAGATTTGCATACATAACCAAAGCAACCTAAACATCCAAGGCATGGCCTCATCAACACAAGCATTCAACAAGACATAGCATGGTTTACAAAATCAAGCCAAAACATAAACATTAACAACATTTATGAGTCAAACAACGCTCATACAAAATATAGTAGCCCCATTGCTAATCTACTACTTTAATTACTAAGTCATACTTGAGCAACTACAAACTTGGAAAGCCCCTTCGCATTGCTCCTTGCTAACACCACGCTAATGATATGCATTGTTGAAAATGAGAGCGTAAGCTAGAAGCTTAGTGAGGATGCTCTAAAATCAAAAACAACAACAATGCAGGGCCCAAGTATGCAATCCTCAACATCACACACAACATACATAAGCATCAACATAGCAACCTAGCTAATGTCTCAAGAGTCACAAATATGGCATCTTACATCATATTAAGCTCAACAATATAAATCAATTATTTCAACATTATAATCATAAGAGCAATTACATTGGCCACTATTAGTTTACTCGGATGTGTGGATTTACTCTCAATAACAACATTACCTCGGTGGGATTACACTCATCACCGGACCTTGCATGGGTGGGATTCCACTCATCACCACATGCCCTACGAATGAGATTCCACTCATCATCACGTATAATATAAATAAATTTCCGGTGGAATATTACATCACCGTACTCCTCCTTGATGACTCAACGCCATCAAGGCCACGCGCGTTTTGACTCAATCGTGTGCACACTAATCCTAATGATCGATCATTTACACCCGGTAAGTTAATTAGTGCCAATTTCTCCAAACCACATCACACATCCATCAATTTTAGCATATATTCATCATATACACATATCAAGGTATACACATACGAATCAATTCATATCTCACAAGATCAAAATAGGCAATGGCATATAAAGCAACATTAACAATCATGGAGTTAAACTACCAATTTAACTTCCACCTCGGAATGGCCTACCAAGCTCATTCCAACACTTCCTGTAGAACTAATGTTTTGATATAATAATTGAAAAATATTTTGGACTGATTTAAAAAGTATTTAAAACATTTCCAAAGTCCAAACAACTTGAAATTATGTTTAGGGAAGTTTCTAAAAAGGTTTTTCATGTTTTTTAAAGCCAAACTTCACAAAAATGTCCAGGTGTTTCGAAACACCTTAGGGCGTTTCGAAACAGGAGATTACAGTAGCAAAATCGTTTCGACACTTGTATTGAAACGGGCTTTCCATGGATAGGATTTTTGCCCAGCGTTTCGAAACGGGCTATGCTGTTTCGATACGCCTACGTGGCATTGACCACAACGGTCATAAACCCCAACGACTATTTTCCCAACTAACTTTTAAATGCAGGCGTTTCGATACGGGTCTATAGCGTTTCGATACGGGTTTCGAAACGGCAAGGGGGTGTTCCGAAACGGATGCCTGACAGACTGCAACGGCTCTTTCTACATAGAGAGTGTTTCGAAACGGCTTCGAGCGTTTCGAAATGGGGAGCTGCAGAACTGCATTTATGGTGGGTATTAAAGTCCTCAATGGCTCCAATATGATCCCAACGGCTAGTGACGGCTACAAACTCAATTGGGAGTATAAAAGGGACCTACAAGCATCAAGAGAAGGCTAATGCTCATATTGTCAAACAACAAATGATCAAATATTGTCTTAGTGCTTAAATTGTCAATTCTTGTATAGACAAACACTAGTGAGCCAAAATTGTCAAATTTGCTCAAGTGTTTTAGGTTTTGGGTGAGTGCTTAATTGTGCAAACAAACACCTTTTAAAGGGTTTTAAGTTTGCTTATATTGTCTCTTTGTAAAGAAGGTTTCAATCAAGGCTTTGGGTAGAAAGCTTGATTGGTTGTAAGGGTTTCCTCCTAATCCTAGAAAAGGGGACGAATCAATAGTGGATTGATTGAGAAATCCTTAGTGGGGAGCTAAGGTAGTGGATGTAGACCTTGGTTAGAAGGTTGAACCACTATAATTCATTGTGTCATTTCCATTTTAGCTTCCTTAACCCTTCCACCCAAAAATTCACCTCTCCACCACTTGGTGAGCTAAATTGGTTGATCGAATCGAGCCCCTAAAATCTCAATAATTGGTATCAGAGCTTGGCTCAATCGAAGGGGATTCACATCCTATTGAGAAGATCCGGCAAGCTCGATCACTTTTTCATCAACCGGCTCAATGGCACATTCAATCGACAAACCGTCTTTCTTTGACGGAACTCACTATGCCCATTGGAAGACAAAGACGAAGTTCTTCATCAAATCAAGAGATTACAAGCTATGTGATGTAGTTGAAGATGGTCCGTTCGTGCCTCAAAGAAGTAAAGCGGAGTGGAGTGCCGACGATCGCAAGAAGATGGAGCTTAATTGCAAAGCCTTGCACATCTTGTTTTGTGCTTTTGGCCCAACCATCTATGAGAAGATGTCTTCTTGTGAGAGTGCCAAGGAGGTATGGGACAAGCTTGAAGTCACATACGAGGGGACCAATGAAGTCAAGAAGACCAAGATTGGGCTCCTAACCTTGAAGTATGAGAACTTCAAAATGGATCCGGAAGAGAACATCGAGAAGATGTTTGATAGGTTCTCCACTATCACCAATGGTCTCAAAGGCTATAGAGAAGCCATCCCGGAGGAAAAGCTTGTTCGAAAGCTCATCTACTCACTTCCCGAGTCTTGGGACTCAAAGAGGACCGCCATCATTGAAGCCAAAAATTTAAAGACCTTGAAGCTTGATGAACTCATGGGGTCACTCCTTACTCATCAAATCATGAAGAAGAACAAAGAGGATGAGAAGAAGAGGGAAGAAATTAGAGCTATAGGAGAGAATAAAATCAAAGGGCTTGGCATCAATGCAAGTGCAATGGCTCTCAAATCCTCCACTTGCCATCATGTCTACTCAAGTGAAGAGGAGGATGAAGATGAAGAGATAGTTCATCTCTTCAAGAAGTGTGCCCCGTTCATGAAGAAAGCCTTGAGAGAGCTTGAACGAGAACCTAAGAGAAAGGAGAGGGCAAGCACTTCAAGCCATAAGAAAAGGCACATATGACTACTTGGAGTGATGAGGACTCCACCGATGATGAACAAGCCAACCTTTGCCTTATGACCATCGAAGAAGATTCAAGGGTAACTTCTAATTCATCTACTTCATGTTCTTACTCTTTTGATGAATTACAAGATGCCTATGACGATTTGGTTTTAGATTTTAAAAACCACATTTTGAAAAACAATAAATTGATTTCAAAGTTAAAAATTCAAAATGATTTTCTTTCTAAAACCAAACTTGAACTTGAAGCAAAACTTGAAGAGTTTGAACTAAAATGTTTTGATTTACAGAAATTACTTCAAAAAGTTCAAGAAGAAAAAGATTTGATTTCCAAAGAGCTTGAAAAGAAAAACAATTTTGGAAAATCAAATTTTTATGTTAGACAATCTAGTGCCCCTAGATTTATTAAAGGAAAATGTTTTAGAAGTATTTGGGTCCCAAAAGGACTTAGTACTTCAATTAAAAAGGATGACATTGAAAAATGGATTCCTAAGGGGACTAAAATTTGTGCTACTAACGTTCATGGATCCTAAGCAATTTGGATACCAAAAATTACTTGATTGTCTATTGCTAGGTGTGATGGAGATGTTCAACATGTCAAACATTGAGGGGGAGCTCCATACACACAAGGAAGAGCACTTGAAGAAGGAAGGCTTCACATCCTACCTTGAGTTCAAGTGTTGGTAAAAATCTAGTTGTTGTAGCATTTATTTGTTTTATTTTTAGTTTATTCAACTAGATGATCATAAATGTTGGACTAACATTTGTAATGATGCTTTGAGTAAGGGGGAGCCATTTTAAAACCAAATTCATATTTTTTTTTTCAATTTTTACCTCTAATGTTATTTTGAACTTAATGTTTTAAATTCTTTTTGATATAACAAAAAGAGGGAGAAATGGTTTGAAAAATTGAATTTTCAAATGAATAAGGGGGAGCTTTACTTGACTTAAAATTTTTAATCTCTTATTCACATTTTTAAAGTTAAAGGGGGATAATCTCAAACAATTTTTCAAGTAAGTTTTATTATATCAAAAAGGGGGAGATTGTAGAACTAATGTTTTGATATAATAATTGAAAAATATTTTGGACTGATTTAAAAAGTATTTAAAACATTTCCAAAGTCCAAACAACTTGAAATTATGTTTAGGGAAGTTTCTAAAAAGGTTTTTCATGTTTTTCAAAGCCAAACTTCACAAAACTGTCCAGGTGTTTCGAAACACCTTAGGGCGTTTCGAAACAGGGGATTACAGTAGCAAAATTGTTTCGATACTTGTATCGAAACGAGCTTTCCATGGACAGGATTTTTGCCCAGCGTTTTGAAACGGGCTATGCCGTTTCGATACGCCTACGTGGCATTGACCACAACGGTCATAAACCCCAACGACTATTTTCCCAACTAACTTTTAAATGCAGGCGTTTCGATACGGGTCTATAGCGTTTCGATACGGGTTTCGAAACGGCAAGGGGGTGTTCCAAAATGAATGCCTGACAGACTGCAACGGCTCTTTCTACATAGAGAGTGTTTCGAAACGGCTTCGAGCGTTTCGAAACGGGGAGCTACAGAACTGCATTTATGGTGGGAATTAAAGTCCTCAACGACTCCAATATGATCCCAACGGCTAGTAACGACTACAAACTCAATTGGGAGTATAAAAGGGACCTCCAGGCATCAAGAGAAGGCTAATGCTCATATTGTCAAACAACAAATGATCAAATATTGTCTTAGTGCTTAAATTGTCAATTCTTGTATAGACAAACACTAGTGAGCCAAAATTGTCAAATTTGCTCAAGTGTTTTAGGTTTTGGGTGAGTGCTTAATTGTGCAAACAAACACCTATTAGAGGGTTTTAAGTTTGATTATATTGTCTCTTTGTAAAGAGGGTTTCAATCAAGGCTTTGGGTAGAAAGCTTGATTGGTTGTAAGGGTTTCCTCCTAATCCTAGAAAAGGGGACGAATCAATAGTGGATTGATTGAGAAATCCTTAGTGGGGAGCTAAGGTAGTGGATGTAGACCTTGGTTAGAAGGTTGAACCACTATAATTCATTGTGTCATTTCCATTTTAGCTTCCTTAACCCTTCCACCCAAAAATTCACCTCTCCACCACTTGGTGAGCTAAATTGGTTGATCGAATCGAGCCCCTAAAATCTCAACACTTCCACTACACACACTTGAACCAACTTTAAAACAAATTTAAAGTTTTACTCACCACCCTTCCTTAGCAACCCAAGCAAGCAATCAAGCCTCCTCAATTCCCGGATTCGGTCCCGATGCTTCTTCGATATTTCCTCTTGCTTCTAACCAATCAAAACACAATCATTACTAACAAATTCGATGCTAAATTCAGTCACAAACTCCAACCCATAAACACAAGCCAAACTTCAACAATTTCAAACTCAACTAATCACAAAACTTCCAATTTTCGTGCTCCTCAAATACCCAGCTGAAAACTATGATTTCCAACACCCAAATGACATCTAAAAGGTCCCAAAACACTTCCCTAATAACCCTATACCATCAGCCCTTCAACCCAACACAAAAACAACTCAAAAACCCAAGTTTAGACCCTTTAAAAATTGCTCCAAAGACCTACTTCGGGTTTTCACCCAAATCCAACCATTTCAAGATATTAAGTGTATTTAGGTGTGATTAAGCCAAAACCCAACTCAACAAATCAAAAGAAATTGAAAAACCCATTAAAAATTCAAACTTTCATCAAACTTGAAAAATGCAAATGATGGTAGTTTTGAAATCTAAGACAAGGAAAATGATGGGGATGATGAGGAAAATTCAAATATGAAATTTACCTTCAAAATGCTATTGAATAGATGAAGAAATCAAATGGAATAATGTTTTAGGGGTTTAGGGAGGGTTTGGCTTGGTTTCACGTTGAAAAGGGGGATGATGATGGGTTTATTTTTTTTTGTTCCTTTTTTTATTTCAAAAAGGTTGTCATCCCTTTTTCCACTTATTTACAAAAACGCCACCCTTTTTATTTTAAACCTCAATTAAATCAAAACTAAGATTAATTTAATTAAAATCGATTTTACCGACTCGAACCAACTCACGCGACTAACTCCTAACCCTAAAACACGGGTGTTACAACTCTCTCCCACTTAAGGAATTTTGTCCCCGAAATTACCTGACTGAAAGAGAAACGGAAACTGCCTTTCCATATCCTATTTCCTCTCCCAAGTGGCCTCGTCCACCCCTCGACGTTGCCACCGCACTTTCACTAACTCAATCGATCTACCTCGCAACACCTTACTGTCAGAAGCTAGAATCTCAACTGGTTCCTCCTCATAGGTCAAATCCGAATTCAATTCGATCTCCTCTACAGGCATAACATGTGATGGATCGAACCTATACTTACGGAGCATCGAAACATGAAATACATCGTGTATCTTCTCTAGCTCGGATGGCAACTGCAACTGATAAGCAACTGGGCCAACCCTCTTCACAATCTCATACGGTCCTATGTACCTCGGACTCAACTTCCTCTTTCGGCCAAATATCATTACTTTCTTCCACGGAGACACCTTTAAGAACACCTTCTCACCCACTGAGAACTCAACTTCATTCCTCTTCAAGTCGGCATAGGACTGCTGCCTATCCAAAGCAGCCTTCAATCGATCGCAAATCAATTTCACATTGTCAGTTGTCCCCTTGAGCAAATCCGGCATAGGTAACAACTTTTGTCCCACTTCGGCCCAACAAACTGGAGTTCTACACTTCCTACCATACAAGGCCTCATACGAAGCCATCTGAATGCTCGACAGAAAACTATTATTGTAAGCGAACTCAACTAGAGGCAAATGCTTCTCCCAAGTACCCTGAAAATCAATGATGTAACAACGCAACATATCCTCTAAAATCTGTATAACTCTCTCTGACTGACCATCTGACTGAGGATGATAAGACGTGCTGAAATTCAAACGGGTACCCAAAGTTGTATGCAGACACTCCCAAAATCAAGTTGTAAACCTCGGATCTCTATCGGACACAATAGACTTCGGCACACCATGCAGTCTAACAATCTCACCAATGTACAGATCGGCCAATCTATCTAATGTATAAGTGGTATTAACTGCTAAGAAGTGAGCACACTTCGTAAAACGATCTACTATAACCCAAACTGAGTTCTTTTTCGTAGGAGTCAAAGGCAAACCCGAAACGAAATCCATGGTAATATTCTCCCATTTCCATTCCGGAATTCTCAACGGTTGCAACAAACCTGATGTTCCGCCTTCACTCTCTGACACACCAAACACTTACTCACGAAGTCGGCCACATCTCTCTTCAAACCAACCCAAAAGTACTCATTCTTCAAATCACGGTACATCTTCGTACTTCCAGGATGCATAGCAAACGGACTAATGTGTGCTTCAGTCAAGATCGTACGTCTCAAGTCACTGTCTTCTGGCACAACTATCCTTTTTTTGAAACACAAGACTCCATCGGTACTGAAACTGTAGTCTGAAGGTCTACCCTCGGCCATATCTTGCACGTGAGGTGCCAAAGATCTATCTAAGAGTTGCTTCTCTCTAATCAATTGACCTAAAGTAGGTCTAACCTGAAGCTTGGCTACCAAGCCACCATCTCCAGACAAGCTCAACCTAGCAAACATGGCTCTCAAATCTACAGCTACCTTTCTACTCAATGCATCAACCACCACATTGGCCTTACCCGGATGGTACTCAATGGTAAGATCATAGTCCTTTAGCAACTCTAACCACCTACGTTGTCTGAGATTCAAATCTCGCTGAGTCATGATGTACTTCAAACTCTTGTGATCTGTGTACACTGTGCATCTCTCACCGTACAAATAATGTCTTCAAATCTTCAGGGCAAACACAACTGCAGCTAACTCTATGTCATGGGTCGGATAGTTACGCTCGTGAGTCTTCAATTGTCTTGAGGCATAAGCCACTACTCTTTTGTCTTGCATGAGGACACAACCTAGGCCTACATAGGAAGCATCAATGTAAACTACATAGTCTTTCCCAGACTCTGGCTGAATCAAGATCGGTGCTTGGGTCAAAGCTTCTTTCAATTTCTCAAAGGCTTTCTGTCTTGCATCTGACCACTCAAACTGAACACTCTTCTGAAGCAACTGTGTCAAAGGAGTGGCTAACTTCGAGAAACCTTCTACGAATCTTCTATAGTATCCAGCTAAGCCTAGAAAGCTATGTACCTCTGTTATAGACTTCGGTTGCTTCCATTCAACAATGGCCTATATTTTCTTCGGATCAACTCTAATCCCATCGGCAGACACTACATGCCCTAGAAAGACTACCTCTCGGATCCAGAACTCACACTTACTCAACTTCACATACAACTAATTATCTAACAAGGTCTTCAAAACTAGTCTCAAGTGTCGGTCATGGTCTTCTTCGGTTCGCGAATACACCAGGATATCATCTATAAAAACAACTACAAACTGATCTAGGTACTAATGAAAAATCCTATTCATCATATCCATGAAAGCAGCCGGTGCGTTAGTCAACCAAAAAGGCATGACTAAAAACTCATAGTGACTATACCTAGTTCTAAAGGTCGTCTTCGGCACATCAACCTCTCTTACCTTTAGCTGGTAGTAACCTGATCTCAAGTCAATCTTTGAAAAGACTGATGCCCCTCTCAACTGGTCAACCAAATCATCAATTCTAGGCAAGGGATACTTATTCTTCATTGTTAACCGATTCAACTGTCTGTAATCTATACACATTCTCATGCTTCCATCTTTCTTCTTCACAAACAAAACTGGTGCACCCCAAGGTGAAGAACTAGGTCGAATAAAGCCTCTATCTGTCAACTCTTGCAATTGAGTCTTCAACTCTTTCAGTTCTTTCGGTGCCATGCGATACGGAGCAATCGAAACAGGAGCTGAATCAGAATAAGTCTCAATAGTAAACTCTACCTCTCTATCAGGTGGTAAACCCGGCAACTCTTCCAGAAACACACTAGGGAAGTCACACACTGTCCGGATATCTTGAGGTCTAACCTCACTCATGTTTGGATTCATTACATAGGCCAAATATGCTTCGCAACCCAACTCAACTAACCTCTTAGCTTCTAGAACTGAAACTACATTGGACAAGAACTTTACGTTCTCACCCACCACTACTATCTCATAATCATCTATGAGTCTCAAAGAAATCCTCTTAGTTTCAAAGTCTATCCTAGCTCTATGCTCGATGAGCCAGTCCATACCCAGAATTACGTCAAAACCATAAAATGGTAGCTCCATCATATCCACTGGAAACACATGTCCCTGAACCATCAACGGACACCTTCTGTACATCTTTCTAACTACTACCGTGTCCCCAAAGGAACTAGTAACACTAACTCCTACCTCTAACATTTTACAAGGCAAATTCAACGACTGTGCATTCTCACTCAGAATATAAGAATGTGTAGACCCGGAGTCAATCAAAGAAAGCAAACCCAAAGACTGTATCGAGAAGTTACCTGCGATCACATCTGTGTCATGCCGATCCCCACGCTGAGCGTAAACTCTGGCCTGACCTCCGCCCTCTGGCTGGACTGCAACTACATGTGCTATGTTCCTCTGATCATCATTTCTCGGCTGGAAGTTACCTCTACTGCGCCCGCGGCCTCTCTGAAGTCATTGGCTCTAGCTGGAGCCTGAGCTGGTGACTGCCCCACCTGATGTGGACAGTCACGCCTAATATGGTCCCTAGCTCCACAACTCCAACACGAGTGGAAATTCCCCCAACACTCACCGGTGTGGTTCCTCCCGCAAGTAGCACACGTGGGCAACTTCCCACCAGCCCTCTGGCCCTGTTGGCCCCTACCGTGGTTACCTCCACCACGCCTATGGTCATAGTGATGCCGGTTGTCCTAATGCCTCTTGGCATCACCTCTATCAAAGTCACTAGATCTCTTACTAGAACTAGAACCACCAGATCGTTTGGTCAAGCCCAAACTGTGCTCTAAGTCCTTGGCCCTCGCGACCAAGACATCGAAATCGGTGTAGTCCGAAGCTAGAGTATACCTCTTGATTTCTTCATTCAGCCCATAACAGAAACGGTTACAACGTTCCACCTCAGTAGGGACAAGCTCAGATGCATACTGACTCAGCCTAACAAATCGAATCTTATAGTCGGTCACAGTCATACTCCCCTGAAGCAAAGCTATAAATTCCCTCTTCTTCTCATCGAGATATCGAGGACCCAGATATTTCTTACGGAATGCTGACTCAAAGAACTCCCAAGTGATCTCAGCCTCTTCCATACCTGTGGTGATGGTGACCCACCAAGTGTAGGCATCACCCTAAAGCAAGGACTCAACACACCCTAACTTGCGTCCCCCGGTACATCCCATCTGTGACAAGATACAGACGGTCTTCTCCAACCACATCTCAGACCTCTCCGGTGTCGACCCTCTGAATTCTTCACCTCCCAAACTGCAGAGTCTCTCCAAAGGCAACCCAGTACCCTCTCCCTGAGGCTGTGCCGCTGCCTGACCCCCAGCCACTGCAGCCTGGAAAGCCCCGGTTATCGCCTGAACTAAGGGAGCTAAATCTATTCCGGCCGGTCCTTGGCCAACTTGAGGCCCAACACCCTCGGCTCCCGCCTCACCTCCCTCTTGCTGAGGATGAGGTGGAGGAGGTTGAGGAGCATGCGCCCCATTAATCTTCTCAATCCCCGGAGCTTGTGCCCGTGGTTCCGGCTGAATCATCCTAGGCCTCCCTCGTGGTCTCATGATACAGCTAGCAAGATAATAACTACAACAACAAACAGATGAGGATTAAGTTAGCAAAGGAAAGGGTCCAACTGTGCTCAAGTACTTTCCTTTACAAAACCTTTTAAATTAAGTAATAGTAGCAATGGGCACTCGACTCTATACCAAACGCAACAATTCATGCTTCAAAACATCATATGAACAATCAAACAACAAGAATTCATGGCAAGGCACACACTAAAACAATACAATTACTTAACACATCAAGCTTACCTCACTTACCTGCCCGAGGTCTCGGTAACCTGGCTCTAATACCAACAAATGTAACCCCCTCGTCCCGGTCTGGCCGGATGACCGGTCCGAGTAGGCTACACGGGGAAAACCGAAGCGAAACCTGTTAAGGTTCCCCCTCGGTTAGCAACCCTAATTATTTTCTTTCATTTTAATCTTGTCTAAAGGCGTGTTAATTCCTAAGTGGTCACGTCATCGGAAAACATCAATAAAGAAGCACATTCGATCCACAACCACACTTCAGACAGTCTATTTTAAGCTTTTAGGGCAGGCCGTATCGATACACCAATCAAGGGTATCGATACGCCTTGACTAGGTCAACCCAAACAGTCAACTCAGGGAAGACTGTATCGATACAACCCTTGAGCGTATCGATACACCCTTCCCGCTCAACATCTCATGGTCAACAAGATAAAACCGTACCGATACGCCTCAACACCATACCGATACTCCAATCACTCACCAAAATCTCAAAATTCCAGTGAGCAAAGAGCGTATCGATACACCCTCGTGTATCGGTACGCCTATCTAAAACTGAGTCCTACAGGCAAGATCGTATTGATACGGCCCTTAGGCGTACCGATACGCCCTGCTCTGCAAGTCTCCAATTTCAGCAAAAACCAACAAGACTCAAACTCTAAATGCATATTGGGACTCCCCTAGCCACAAACAACCATTCATACAACATAACACAACCATGAAATAGCATGTAGGGCAATTAGGATGAACAATTACACATATACATCATGACATTCACACAAAGGATGGATTTGCATATAAGGCCATGCTTAAGAACTCTAAATGGCCAAATGGAACAAGTCACATACAAGGTTTGCATACACAACCAAAGCAACCTAAACATCCAAGGCATGGCCTCATCAACACAAGCATTCAACAAGACATAGCATGATTTACAAAATCAAGCCAAAACATAAACATTAACAACATTTATGAGTCAAACAACGCTCATACAAAAACATAGTAGCCCCATTGCTAATCTACTACTTTAATTACTAAGTCATACTTGAGCAACTACAAACTTGGAAAGCCCCTTCGCCTTGCTCCTTGCTAACACCACGCTAATGATCTGCATTGTTTAAAATGAGAGCGTAAGCTAGAAGCTTAGTGAGGATGCTCTAAAATCAAAAACAACAACAATGCAGAGCCCAAGCATGCAATCCTCAACATCACACACAACATACATAAGCATCAACATAGCAACCTAGCTAGTGTCTCAAGAGTCACAAATATGACATCTTACATCATATTAAGCTCAACAATATAAATCAATTATCTCAACATCATAATCATAAGAGCAATTACATTGACCACTATTAGTTTACTCAGATGTGCGGATTTACTCTCAATAACAACATTACCTCGGTGGGATTACACTCATCACCGGACCTTGCATGGGTGAGATTCCACTCATCACCACATGACCTACGGATGGGATTCCACTCATCATCACGTATAATATAAATAAATTTCCGGTGGAATATTACATCACCGTACTCCTCCTTGATGACTCAACGCCATCAAGGCCACGCGCGTTTTGACTCTATCGTGTGCACACTAATTCGAATGATCGATCATTTACACCCGGTAAGTTAATTAGTGCCAATTTCTCCAAACCACATCACAATCCATCAATTTTAGCATATATGCATCATATACACATATCAAGGTATACACATACGAATCAATTCATATCTCACAAGATCAAAATAGGCAATGGCATATAAAGCAACATTAACAATCATGGAGTTAAACTACCAATTTAACTTCCACCTCGGAATGGCCTACCAAGCTCATTCCAACACTTCCACTACACACACTTGAACCAACTTTAAAACAAATTTAAAGTTTTACTCACCACCATTCCTTAGCAACCCAAGCAAGCAATCAAGCCTCCTCAATTCCCGGATTCGGTCTCGATGCTTCTCCGATGTTTCCTCTTGCTTCTAACCAATCAAAACACAATCATTACTCACAAATTCGATGCTAAATTCAGTCACAAGCTCCAACCCATAAACACAAGCCAAACTTCAACAATTTCAAACTCAACTAATCACAAAACTTCCAATTTTCGTGCTCCCCAAATACCCAGCTGAAAACTATGGTTTCCAACACCCAAATGGCATCTAAAAGGTCCCAAAACACTTCCCTAATAACCCTATACCATCAGCCCTTCAACCCAACACAAAAACAACTCAAAAACTCAAGTTTAGACCCTTTAAAAATTGCTCCAAAGACCTACTTCGGGTTTTCACCCAAATTCAACCATTTCAAGATATTAAGTGTATTTAGGTGTGATTAAGCCAAAACCCAACTCAACAAATCAAAAGAAATTGACCCATTAAAAATTCAAACTTTCATCAAACTTGAAAAATGCAAATGATGGTAGTTTTGAAATCTAAGACAAGGAAAATGACGGGGATGATGAGGAAATTTTAAATATGAAATTTACCTTCAAAATGCTCTTGAATAGATGAAGAAATCAAATGAAATAGTGTTTTAGGGGTTTAGGGAGGGTTTGGCTTGGTTTCACGTTGAAAATGGGAAAAGGGGGAAGATGATGGGTTTATTTTTTTTGTTCCTTTTTTATTTCAAAAAGGTTGTCATCCTTTTTTCACTTATTTACAAAAACGCCACCCTTTTTATTTTAAACCTCAATTAAATCAAAACTAAGATTAATTTAACTAAAATCGATTTTACCGACTCGAACCAACTCACGCGACTAACTCCTAACCCCAAAACACGGGTGTTACATATTTAACTTTGGAATGAACAAGATTTTAAAAAATAACTAAAACATAAAAAATTAAAGGAGATAAGATTTAATTTCACTAATTATAAAATTAAAAGGTCTTAAAAGCAATTAAACCATAAAAATTTAGGGTCAATGGTTAATTTAATTAATTTTAAAACTGATAAGGTCTTAAAAACAAATTATACCAGTCAATTTTAGGAGGGACAAAAAGTTAATTAAAATAATTCCAAACTATCAATGGCTTAAAATGTAATTAGACTATTAAAGTTAAAGGGGGCAATTGCCCCTCAACTTAGATCCGTCACCATGGGCAATTGCCCCTCAACTTAGATCTTCTATCTTTTTCGGTGTCCCTACTTATGCCCCACACTCAAAATTAAGTTTAGAGTTTTAGGTTTTAGGTTAGGGGTTATGGTTAGGGTTTAGAGAATTTAGGGCAAAGTATATTTTTAAGGTATAGAGTGTAAGGTTTAGGATTTAAAATTTTAGGTTGGGGCTTGAAATTTAATTTTATTGTGTTTTTTAGTGTTGAGACATAAATTAGGGCACCGAAAAGGGGCAGAGTAAAATTAATTTAAAATTTTATGTGAACGGTACTTAATATTATTGATAATTCGTCAGCAGATGACCACTTTCCATTTTGGAAAACAATACTTTATAAGTAACCCAATATTTTCCAGCTTCTTGGAAGCCATATCTCAAATTCTCACTGTTGGTTTCATCGCTCTCTTTCGAGCAGTCAGCCATGGCAATCGACAAGCTAGGGAAGTACTTGTTTTCTCTTCTTTCAGCAGTCTCGGCTCTGGCGTGGGCCTGGGATTTCTTGCTTCGTCACTCTTTGTTCTCTTGTCAAAAACCTGCAGCAGCCGAAGATTCGGGTGATGAGGAAGTTGTTGAGTGTGCTATTTGTCTGTGCAAGATCGATGAAGACGATGAGATTCGAGAGCTGAGATGCGACCATCTTTTCCATAAGGTTTGCTTGGATAGATGGGCCGGATACCGGCGGTTCACCTGCCCTATTTGCGGCGTTTCTTTAACTCCTCGACGACTAGTTTCCGGCATGGAAGTCATTCTTTTCAAATATTGTTATTTCGGTGACTCCGGCCATCGGGAAACCTGGTGGCTGCGATAGGTTGGTTTAGAGTTTAGACAGCCGCCGTGACTTTGCGGCAGTTTAAGCAACTTTTTATTGTTGATATTTGCTCTGTAATTAATCATAATAACTTTAGCAACTATATATTTATATATAAAATACAGTTGAGATCCTCCGACTCACTCGGAAGATTTACAAAAGATTCCCATAGGTGTACCGACAATCAAGTGCCATCTTCCCGTTTAATGTCCTACAAAATTTCGAGTTCCCCACGTGAAATGCTCACATTTCTCACTTGGAGCCAAAACTGAAATCAATAAAAAAAATTGGAGCCAAAATGTGATTTTCTCATTAGATAAACTTAAAATTTCAGGGATTACAAAACAAAGTTTTCACTTTAAGAGTGGTCGAAGTCACTATTTTACGATTAAAAGAATCAAAGCATCATTAGACATGTAAGAGGCTCGATATAGATAGTTATACTAGTATAGTCTATAGACGGTACCTACACAAATGTGTTGTGGAAAAGAAAAGTATGTGACTTTATTCTGACTTAGGATAGAGTAGTTAAATATTTGGTGAATTTATGTTTACCTTTTTTTTCTTCTTCTAACTTTAGGTTTTGAGTTAAAGATTCAATTAATTGAGAGTTTAAGTATAAATGTGACTTTATGAATTAGTGATTACTTATATTAATTTTTTTTGAATCAATTTAATAAAAATGTTAATTTTTTTAACTCTAGCGGCTTGCTTCTCATTCTTTTTTTTTTACCTGATCGGCGACGACACCATCCTTAGCACTGATTGTCGACTGTCAATGATTTATATTTTTTTGTTTTCTTCTATTTGTTTTATTTTTTCTTCGAACGTCTTGTTGCGCTTTCCTCTGCCTCTGTGGCACGTTTTCGATGCCTTTATGGAACGTTTCTATGGTTAATTTTGCGGTTTTTTGGTGTTCGTACGGTGACCCTCACGACGATTGCTTTTGATTTGTGTTTGTTGATGGTCACGTAGAGTTTCATACTATTTTTGGTTGTTTGTCGATGCAATCTGTAACATATCATTTATCTTAGAATATGCGTAAAAGGTGGTTGCCGATTTTGGGGATTTCATCTAGTTCGTGTTTCGTCAACTCCCCAAAGACACTTTCTATAATAGACCATAGAAACTTTCTTTCGTGCAAAGAGGAAGTGTTTGATATGACTGGTGCAACGCTTATATTTTCTTTTTAGATTTACTATTTTTGTTATTATTTTTATAGATGTCTTAAAACCTCTATTAGGCTATGTTCTGGTTTTATTTTGTTTATCAATAAAATTGCTTGTTTGATGGGTAAAAAAACAAAAAGCACAAATTTTTGTCTTTGCTTTTTATTTGTTGAATATAAAGTGGTAATATGAAAAGATTGAGTTGTTTCAAATTTGTTGTAGCCTTGTAGGTATTATATATCACATTGTTTTGTAAATTGTAATTTAGAGATTTTTTATTCTTTAATGTGTTTTTATGGCTAACGTGAATGATATGTTTTTATTACTTTTGTCATGTAGGATTATACTCAATCCCCTCGACATGTGAGAAATAAATGTTTGCATAAAATTGTTCACATCATTAAGATGTTATTTACGTTCGTCTCTATAAGTTGTAACATAAGTCATTATTTTTTATTTTTTAAAACAAAATTTAAATTATATACTTATTAAGTACAGTGGCAAATTCACCGCACAGTCAGGGTGAGCAAGTTATATACATTGTTGTTTTCTGATTCACTATTGTCTGCACTGATAACTTATTTACACCGTTGTAAATAAGCATCGTTAACTTATTTGTACCTAATCGCTTATGTCCGCAAACATATAAACGAACATGTTCGTGAAAGTTAAAAAAATCGACCTTAAATACACCAAAAAATAAACGAATCAATTTCGAACATGATGTTAATATATGTATGCTTATCCTCAAAAATATTTTTGTATCCCCACTGTATCAAATATGTTGTTTGCATGAAATATTGTGAGGAGACTAAACCCAATTTTATCCAAAACTATTTTTAATTAATTAAAAATTAATTATTATCTAAAACAATATTATTAAAGTTATTAAAATTTAAATATTAATTATTATTTAAACCAAATCTATTTAATGACAGAGCCTTTTTCTGTAAACCGCTGCATTTCCTTAATGTTTGTGGCAACATTGGTTGTTCAACCATTATCGAGTTTCTGTTTTGATCACCAAACTTCAAATGCTTTTAATTTGATCACTAATATTATCGATTATTTCTATTTTAATAACCCGCCATTAAATTAATAAAGGAAATGTTGACGCGATCTTTTATTTAATTTGTATAAAACTATAATTATACTTATATATTCTTTTAATTTAATCTTAATTTTATACAATTCAATACATTTAACTCTCGAATTCTATCAATTTGAACCTCAAACACATCATCTCTTATAAAAGAAAAAGGAATCAAACATCAATTATCTATATGAAGCAAGCTAATTAAATATATATTTATAGATTTCTATCAAAACAAAATATAATTTTAGGCATAATATGTATGTATTGATTTTTTTTAAAATAAGATTATGAATAGCCATCAACCCATCGCTTAAAAGTTAAAACATATCTTAAGTTCTATTCCTGACGCAGAGTTGTTTGAATCTAAGCTTTGTAGATAAGGATTTTTCATTTAAACAATTAACAACATTAATTACAGATGAAAACATAATTTCAAGACCAGGCCAGCCATGAGATTTCGTTGGCCCGGGGCGAACCGGAAATTTAGATATCTAATGATAAGTATTAAAAATAAATTTTAAGAGTAGACATTTATAATAAATATTTAAAAAATAAATTTTAAGAGTAGACCCATATAACAAATATTGAAACAATTAAATTTTAACAATAGGCCTATAATGACAGATATTGTAGAAAAAACTAAGCCATTAATAAAAGTATTGAAAAAATTGAACCCTAATAAAAAAATATTAAAAAATATTTTTTATAAGTAAGCACCTAAGAAAAATATTGGGAAAGAAATTGTGTCTTTAATAAAAAATATTAAAAATGGCATCAAATAACAAGTATTGAAAAAATTAGAGCCTTAGTAATAAATATTAGAAAAAATAGTCAGTTACAATAAAACTTCTATAAATTAATATTCTTTAAATTAATAAACTCTATTAAATAATAAATTTCTTTGGTCCCGACTTGGGTCACTATAAAAAATCTTCAAATTCGATCAGATAATAATATAATAAGTTTTTGGAGATCCCCTTTATAAATATAATGGTCCTATCAAAACTATAAATTAATAATTCATAAATATTACAATTACTACTTTGACAACTTGCTAAAATATGAATCTATTGTAATCTGTTTCTTTTTAAAATTTAAATCTAATTCAATTTCATCTCTAACTTTTCTAATTGCACCCACAAGTTCTGGCGTTAAGGAATATTATGTACAATTACTACTTTGGTAACTTTGCTAAAATATATTTAATAACATATACATGAATCTACTTATTTTTAATTAATTAAAATATTATGTACAATTTACAATTTATTTGCACACAATATCTTTATCAAAGTTATATTTGCTGAATTAAAATTTTTTTTTATTAATAAATTTTTAATTTATCGATATATTAATATCTCTCTAAATTAATAAAATTTTATACTCTCAAGGGTATTAATTTATAGAGGTTTTACTGTATTAAAATCTTAATTATGGCTTTAAGAGACTAAAACTTATTAATATTTTTTTAATGGTGCAAAGGTGATTACAAGCTAGTATCTGTTCATACATATTCTTAACCTTTTGACAATGCACATACATCTTGTAGAAAAAATGATTTGAATCAGTGTCTCTTAGGATGAACATCATCTGCTTTTCCAATGAGAAATTTGTTGAGTTCAAAACCTATTAATATCTAGACTAAATAAATTTTAGGGTAAACTGCACAGATGGTCACTGAACTTTGGTAAAAAAAACAAAATGGTAACTAAACTTTCAAAAATCACAAAATGACAATTAAACTTTATATTTTATAACAAAATGGTAACTAGACGTTAAATCCCGTTAAGTGTCTGTTATACAATTTGATCTAATAACACATTTAGTCCTTCATATTTATACATTCAATCAATTTAGTCCTAATTCGAAACAATTCACTAAATTTAGCCCTCGTTATTTACACATTATTTCAATTTGGTCCTTAAAGCAAAATTCCAAAGTATGGTAACATGATAAATAATTACAATTAAATTTTTATAGGAACTCGAAAACTCGACTTGAATTGAAAAAATTTCAAATAAAGTTTGAGTTGTAAAATATGACGCGTCATCTCGAATAACTCAAAATTTTTTGACTCGACTCGATCGAACGCTCACCTCTATCTTAAGATATGACGCGTCAACTCGAATAACTTAAAATATTTGAATATTTTAAATCATTTTTTCTTTTAAACCACATCGAATATTTAACAAATACTTTAAATGTTCGATTTAATTTAACAATATTTGATTTAAAAGAAAAAATTGATTTAAAATAGTAGAATATTTAAACTAGTTATTAAATATTCGAATATTTAAAAATATATTTAAAGTAGTTATTAAATATTTAAATATTTTAAATCAATTTTTTCTTTTAAATCGAATATTTTAAATTAAATTGAATATTTAAAGTAGTTATTAAATATTCGATGTGATTTAAATATGAAAATATTAAATATTCTATTTTAAAAAATATTAGATTTAAAAGAAAAAAATTTAAAATATTCGAATATTTCGAGTTATTTGAGTTGACGCGTCATATCTTAAGATAAAGGTGAGTGTTCGATCGAGTCGAGTCAAAAAATTTCGAGTTATTCGAATTGAAGCGTCATATTTTACAACTCAAACTTTATTTGAAATTTTTCGATTCGAGTCGAGTCAAGTCGAGTCGAGTTTTTGAGTTCTTATAAAAATTTAATTGTAATTATTTATCATGTTACCATACTTTGAAATTTTGCTTTAAGGACCAAATTGAAAGAATGTGTAAATAACGAGCGCTAAATTTAGTGAATTGTTTTGAATTAGGGCTAAATTGATTGAATGTATAAATATGAAGGACTAAATGTGTTATTATACCAAATTTTATAACAGACACTTAACGAGATTTAACGTCTAGTTACCATTTTGTTATAAAACATAAAGTTTAATTGACATTTTATGATTTTTAAAAGTTTAGTTATCATTTTGTTTTTTTGGCTTAAGGGTACCAAAGGCCCCTGAACTTTTTAAAAAAATCAATTAAGCCCTTAATGTTTTTTTGCACTCAATGTCACCCTCAAACCTCAAAATTTAACCAATCTAACCCTTTGACCGACGGAATCTGTCATTGACCGATGGAATCTGTTAAATTCTTAAACATGAGCCGTTTATATGCCACATCACCTGCTAAATATTAAACATTTATTTATAAACTAATGACGTGGATTAAAAACGCTGACGTGGATTAAAAATATTAAAAAAAAACAAAACACTTATTAAATCCTAACCCTAACATTATATCCTTTCAAAACTTGAAATCCAGAAAGTAAAATCTGCAAGTTTAGGGAACACCCATTTTGATTTTTTTTCTCTCTTGCATATCGTGAAATTCTCCTGGCTTGATTGTAAGATGAGTATTCAAATTTCATTTTTTCCTAATCAATTATCTCTCTCTCACATCTCGCATCTATCGCCATTATTGGGAAATACAAGTTTTGAAGATGACGATCTCGGCTAGTTCATCAAACTAAGGAGAAGCTGTGTTTTGTGGTTGCGGTCTAAAATGTCGTATGTGGACTACATGAAAAAGGAAAAATGCTGGAAGAAGATTCTTCGGTTGTTCAAATTATAAAAATTCTGACTGTAATTTTTTAGGTGGTGTGATGAAGATATGTCTGATAGAGCAAAATTTCTTATAAACAAATTGAAAAAAAGAAAATGATGAGTTAAGGAAAGTGAGTCGACCTAATGAGGAAGTTCAACAAATGAAGCTGGAATTGGAATTGATGCAGAAATAACTGGTTTTAGCTATCGAACATGCTCATACATTTAGGAAGAAATCAACATTGTTTATAAATAAATGTTTAATATTTGGCAGGTGATGTGGCATATAAACGGCCCATGTTTAAGAATTTAACAGATTCTGTCGGTCAATGACGGATTTCGTCGGTCAAAAGGTTAGATTGGTTAAATTTTGAGGTTTGATGGTGACATTGAGTGCAAAAAAAATCATTAAGGGCTTAATTGATTTTTTAAAAAAGTTCAGGGGCCTTTGATACCCTTAAGCCTATTTTTTTTACCAAAGTTCAGTGACTGTCTGTGTACTTTACCCTAAATTTTAATTGTTCTTTATACTTAATTAGAGATAATGAGCCTCATTAATAAATAATTAAATTTTAGAAGACTTTTTATATATTTTCTCAATTATGAATAGTGGGCCTTGAGCGGATGCCTTTACTGCCATGCCTAGCGGGGAATTGAAGATTACATTTTCGGGAACTGAAATCAATACAAAAATTGGAGCCAAAATGTGATTTCTTCATTAGATAAACTTAAAATTTCAGGGATTACAAAACAAAGTTTTCACTTTAAGAGAGGTCGAAGTCACTATTTTACGATTTCGTCCCAGAGATCGCATATTTCTTTTGAAAGAATCAAAGCATCATTAGACATGTAAGAGGCTCGATATAGATAGTTATACTAGTATAGTCTATAGACGGTACCTACACAAATGTGTTGTGGAAAAGAAAAGTATGTGACTTTATTCTGACTTCGGATAGAATAATTAAATATTTAGTAAATTTATGTTTATCTTTTTTTTCTTCTGACTTTAGGTTTTGAATTAAAGATTAAATTAATTGAGAGTCTAAATATAAATGTGATTTTATGAATTAGTGATTATTTATATTAATTTCGTTGAATTAATTTAAAAAACGTTAATTTTTTTGAACCTTAGCTGCTTGCTTCTCATTCTTTTTCTTTACCTGATCGGCAGCGACATCAATTTTGGTGTTGATTGTCGACCGTTAGTGATTCATATTTTTTTTGTTTTTTTCTATTTATTTTGTTTTTTCTTCGAACGTCTTGTTGCGCTTTCCTCTGCCTCTGTGGCATGTTTTCGATGCATTTATGGAACGTTTCTATGGTTAATTTTGCTAACGTGAATGATATGTTTTTTATCGCGTTTGTTATGTAGGATTGTACTCAATCCCCTCAACATGTGAGAAATAAATGTTTGTATAAAATTATTCACATCATGAAGATGTTATTTACGTCCGTCTCTGTAAGTTGTAACATAAGACATTATTTTCTATTTTTTAAACAAAATTTAAATTATATACTTATTAATTACAGCGGCGAATCCATCGCACAGTCAGGGTGAGCAAATTATTTACATTGTTGTTTTCTGATTCACTATTGTCTGCACTGATAACTTATTTACACCGTTGTAAATAAGCATCGTTAACTTATTTGCACCTAATCGCTTATGTCCGCAAACATATAAACGAACATGTTCGCGGACGTTAAACGAACATGTTCGTGAAAGCTAAAAAAATCGAGCTTAAATACACTAAATAATAAACGAATCAATTTCGAACATGATGTTAATATATGTATGCTTATCCTCAAAATTATTTTTGGATCCCCACTGTATCTAATATGTTGTTTGCATGAAATGTTGTGAGGAGACTCAAACCCAATTTTATCCAAATCTATTTTTAATTAATTAAAAAATTAATTATTATCTAAAGCAATATTATTAAAGTTATTAAAATTTAAATATTAATTATTATTTATACCAAATCTATTTAATGACATAGCCTTTTTCTGTAAACCGCTGCATTTCCTTAATGTTTGTGGCAACATTGGTTATTCAACCATTATCTAGTTTCTGTTTTGATCACCAAACTTTAAATGTTTTTAATTTGATCACTAACATTATCGATTATTTCTATTTTAGTAACCCGCTATTAAATTAATAAAGGATATATTGACGCGATCTTTTATTTAATTTGTGTAAAACTATATTTATACTTATATATTCTTTTAATTTAATCTTAATTTTTTATAATTCAATACATTTAACCTTCAATGTTTACGAATTCTATCAATTTAAACCTCAAACACGTCATCTCATATAAAAGAAAAAGGAATCAAACATCAATTATCTATATGAAGCAAGCTAATTAAATATATAATTATAGATTTCTATCAAAACAAAATATAATTTTAGGCATAATATGCATGTATTGATTTTTAAAAAAAATAAGATTATGAATAGCCATCAACCCATCGCATAAAAGTTAAAACATATCTTAAGTTCTATTCCTGACGCAGAGTTGTTTGAATCTAAGCTTTGTAGATAAGGATTTTTCATTTAAACAATTAACAATATTAATTACAGATGAAAACATTAATTTCAAGACCAGGCCAGCCATGAGATTTAGACATCTAATAATAAGTATTAAAAATAAATTTTAAGAGTATGTTCTTATAATAAATATTAAAAAAATAAATTTTAAGAGCAGACCCCTATAACAAATATTGAAATAATTGAATTTTAATAATAGACCTCTAATGACAGACATTGGAGAAAGAACTGAGCTTCTAATAACAAGTATGAAAAAAATTGAACCCCTAATAATAAATATTAAAAAAATAAAATTTAAAAGTAAGCACCTAATAAAAATATTGGAAAAGAAATTGAGTCTCTAATAAAAAATATTGAAAAGAGCCAGTAACAAATATTAAAAAAAATAGACAGTCATTAAAATCTTAATTATAGCTCTAAGGGACTAAAACCTATTAATATCTAGACTAAATAAGTTTTAATTGTTCTTAATACTTAATTAAGGATGATGAGCCTCACTAATAAATAATTAAATTTTAAAAATCCTTTTATATATTTTTAATTATGAATGGTGGGCTCTGAGTGATGCCCTTATTGCCATGTCTAACAGTTGGCCTTGTCTATCAGCGGTAAATTTATATATTTTATTTTAAAAGGTTTATTATTGAAAGTGATTTTAACAGTAATCTTATTTATCAAACCACACATATTTATATATATCTTCATTGAGCAAATACAAATCTACAATTTCATTTTTAAAACTCTTCTACTGAATTTTTTTCTCAACAAAATGAAATGAAATCGTAATGGAAGAATTTGACACTCAACTTATAGAAAAGAAATTCTTAAAATATTAAGCAAATTAGTAAGAATTTACCTTTATTCATATAATAAAGTAGTAGCCTAAAGGTGTTCAAGATATCATGTGGAATTGTTGAAAATTTTAATATTTTATAAATTCGAAAATCTAGAGAGCAAATCAATTTTTTTTCATTAGTCACTAAGAATATACTAGCGGATACATTAGGAAACTAAAAATTAATTATTTTCCTTCAACTTAATTTTTCTCATTTTTTAATTTAAAAATACTATAAAATATAAACAAATAAAATGAGTCATGATTTGACATATAAGAATAAAAAATAGTATTAAAATAAAATTTTGAGATGAAGACTATATATATATATATATTGTAGGAGAAACTAGTTTTTTAATTTCTATTATAGGAGAAACTAGTGCTTAAAAGAAGTTTAAAATCATATATTTGTTATTTTTATTTATGAAAACTTAAATTATATATTTAATTTGAGAATATAGATTTATTTTTTTGATTGGATAGATTTAATTTATTTTATAAATACATGTTCATGTAAAATTTTAATGATTATAAGAGGATAAAACCATTTTTCAAATATTTTGAAAAAATAAACAAAGAATTGGAAAATTTTACAACGTGCGACGAACACCGTTGAACATCACTAACGTTAAACACCGTTGAACACCATTAAATTAATTAATAAAGATTTAAAATTTTAAAGACCCATCATACAATTAATAATTATTTTTAAAATTCAATTAAATTATTTTTTATATATATTAAAAATTTATTTTTTAATAAGGGTAAACTATATATTTAGTACCTTACATATTTCTGTATTTCTATTGAACCCTTATTATTTAAATATTATTTCAATTTGACCCTATTCTTTATAAAAAAATAATTTAACCCTTAACGCTCAACCTAAAACCCTAAACTATTAAAACTTAAACCTTTAAACTCTTAAACCTATACTCTAAACCATATACCATTAAAAATAATTTCAATATCATCGATCCAATTCAATTCAATTCAATGAATTGTTGAAATCTCCTAAAAAATTCAATTAAACTATTTTATATATATATCAAAATTAATTAAACTCCAAAATCCTAGAATTAACACTATCATCTCATTTGAGATGAAGAGGCTATCACAATTAATCATCCCTTGTGTCCTGGTGGTAAAGGTAGATGTTCATCATTCCTTGGGACTCGGGTTCGAGCACTAGTAATGCATGTTGTGTGTGTCGTTTTTAAAAAGACTAATAAAGTTGAACAGATGCTACCCTGACATCACACCAGCATATTCAAAAAAAAATTATATATTATATTAATTTAGTTCTAATTCAAAATAATTTAATAAATTTAATTCTACGTATTTCAAAATTACATTAGTTAAGTGACTAATAAAGAAGTGATAGTATTTGTCGAACTATTTAATTAAACATCACCACCAAAGGAGGGTGAAGTATGCTCGGATTCCTAACCTTGATCTCACCATATATGGGTGAAAATGCCAGTTTCAATTGTATGAATTTCATTAGCAAAAACTTTGGTCAGTTATAGCGTAATTATGATTTGAATTTTGTATGTTTTTACGGTTTATATTTGGGGTTTGAAACTGTCTCTCTTAATAATGTTATTTTTAAAGTTTTAACTCCCGTCTTTTCCTTGAAAGTGCAATGTACCTTACAAATGCACCCAACAATTATTGGTATTTTTTTAATTATAGAATGAAGTCACTCACCCAGAGGTGATTTTTTGAAGTATCTAATTAGAGAGTGTAATGTTAAAAATTTTGAAGATAAATTGAACATCACCACCAAAGGAGGGTGAAGTATGCTTGGATTCCTAACCTTGATCTCACCATAAATGGGTAAAAAGGTCAGTTTCAACTGTATGAATTTCATTAGCAAAAACCTTGGTCAGTTATAGCGTAATTATGATTTAATTTTTTTAAATAATATGTATGTTTTTTACGGTCTATATTTGGGGTTTGAAACGGTCTCTCTTAATAATGTCATTTTTAAAGTTTAAACTCCCGTCTTTTCCTTGAAAGTGCAATGTACCTTATCAATGCACCCAACAATTATTGGTATTTTTTTAAATTATAGAATGAAGTCACTCATCCAGAGGTGATTTTTTGAAGTATCTGATTAGAGAGTGTAATGGTAAAAATTTTGAAGATAAATTGAACATCACCACCAAAGGAGGGTGAAGTATGCTTGGATTCCTAACCTTGATCTCACCATCTATGGGTGAAAAGGTCAGTTTCAACTGTATGAATTTTATTAGCAAAACCTTGGTCAGTTATAGCGTAATTATGATTTGAATTTTTTTAAATAATATGTATGTTTTTACGGTCTATATTTGGAGTTTGAAATGGTCTCTCTTAATAATGTCATTTTTAAAGTTTAAACTCCCGTCTTTTCCTTGAAAGTGCAATGTACCTTACCAATGCACCCAATAATTATTAGTATTTTTTAATGGGTAAACTACATAAATGACCACCATATTTGTAACCCCCTAGACTCGCCTATGCGTTACAACGGATCCTAGGAAGTCACATTAGGGTCACAAGAGCGACCCACAGTGAAAATACACTTGAAAACATTTTTTTTTCTTCTCAAAACACTTATCAAACTGTAAAATCAACTTCTGTTTAAAATACAATTTTCGAAAATCATTCAAACACATAACAAAACTTTCAGAAAGCATTTTACAGACACTGACATGAAACAATACATGACATACATGCTCACTAACTATACAGTACCGTACTCCAGAGGCAACGCCGAGGGAACTCCGAACACTGATGTCAAACATTATACCATGCTATAATCTTTTAACCTGCGATGGTAAAAACAACGTGAGCTTGGAAAGGCTCAGTAATACAGAACTACCAAAGGATACTATAAGCTCATGCAGACATATGGTAGGCATAACATTTTTATGATGTTCCAGGCAATACTTGTCTCCATTTATGTTTCGCTGATTTAGTGAATCACTATTCTTGAGGACTACAAGGTTTGTTCTTTCTATGTTACTGAGTATTAAGAGAGAACTTATTGTTCAGAGAATCAACAGAGTGGCGGGTTGGAGTAGTTAAACCACGGAGCCTAGTGTGTTTTAATAAGTTGCAAATCAAACATACATAAGTACTTAACATCATATCATATGGGCACATAACAGATTAAATGCAAATGTTAAATGTTCATACAGAAGTTTACAAGAACTACCCTCCAACCTTACACCAAAATGCAATCCCCCAGAACTGCATACAGAAGGTCTTACCCTAGGCCTGAGGCGTAGGAGCCTGCCTAAGGGAATGCCTTAGGTCCAGAAAGACTTACCCTAGGCCCGTGGGCGTAGGAGCTTAACAGAACAGCTGGATCAGGGTTGTGACAGACACTTCAATCATAACCCGAGAGTATACCCCAGACAGTAATCGATGTTCAGATTTCAGATATGAATAACATAATACATATAAGAGACATATTCTACTCAGAGTATCAGAAACAGAAGTTCATGCTTTTGACAGATAAATAGGCATACTATTGAGCAGAGCAGAACTCGTTATTCATCATGCAAACAGATTGTACCATCATAGGTCAAACTAACAGATCATACTATCGAGTTTATCGGACAATCAGACAATACCATTACAGATCAAACGATCACATAGCCAATATACAAGTTGAGCAAACATATATCATGTAGGCAGAGAATGTCATCAAACATAATATTATTCATGATTAATTAATTATACAGTTCATTCAACAGAATATATCACACATGGAACACACTAGGCGGGACATATCATTTCTTGGAGATGTTTGGCATTTACGGAATGAGACATATTGAACTCTTGACAACTTGAACGGATTTCTGAAACGTGGCCCCTATTAGAAAGAATTCATACTAACGGTTTAACCCAGATATTTAGGAGGTGACATATCCAGATCTTTGAAAGCTCAGATATATTATGGTTACTTTAGTCCTTTAAACAACAAGGGCATTATGGTCATTTCGACGTTCATAGAAATTCTAGTAATTATACCAACATTGAAAGCAATGGTTCACAAAACTCGGGTATCATATTTGCTCATCAGTTTTCTATCCAGACATTCAAGAATTTCTAAATTAACGTCTATTAAGTTATCAGATATTTTCAGTGATGTTCCGATTATTTAGGCTATCATGGCCTTTCAGTTATTTTAGTCTTATTAACAAATCCAGAATTTCGTCAAATACATAGCTACTGATTAACTCAGGAGGGTATTTCAGTTATTTTAGACTCAAATAATTCTACCATTTGGTACCTCCAACACTCACGTACTCAACGAGATTAAGGCGTCCTAACTCTCCGGCCCTTTACAGACGATTTATTTATTACAGAACTTGAGGGTATATGTCCATTCCAATTAATCAGACAATTCAGTGTTCGAGGGCATTCCCATCTTTTTGGTCATTACGAACATTCTCAATTAATTCATGTGTTATACAGAGTTAGAGGGATTATCCAAGTTTGTATCACACGCATTGCATAATGATGCCGAAGACTTTCTATTAAAACATACATCTTAGGTAGTATAATTTGCATAATCAGGTCGAATGCAGATTTTTGGTCAATTCCTTTATCATAAGGGTAGTTTAGTCATACTATGCTCCAAGGGCATTTTCGTACTTTCATAAATAATATCTCTCACTCCGAATCTTGGGCCTCGATTCTTACACTTTGTTGTTTAAGTTGCGGATTTAACTGAATTTAACTATTAGAACTTCTGATATTGTTAGCCCATAAGTAATCTTATTCGAATAATTTGGTCCTATAAATTTCCATACTTATTGTTCGAATCTGATTCAAATTAAATAGAATTTATAGTATACGACATCATAAGCATGCATGCGTCAACCAGATATCGACATGTACATAGAGCATACAAGAGGTAGTAATGTATTACCTTAGTTCCAAGTTATACCGGTTGACTCATGATATTACATTCGATCGCATTCGAATCCGGGCTGGATGTCCCATGACATTTCGAATATCAAGATACTTGCATACCTTTCGATAATGCCTCGTCGAACGATCGCCGGAATTGGTCGCCGGAGACACTTCTGGCACCGATTCGATAAAGACCCAAAAGGTCAAAACTTCGCCGGAAGAGACGAAGCTCCGACGAAGCCTTTAACGGAGTCGGATGAACGATCGGACACATGGGTTTTGTTCATCTCCTCACCAGGAGCCAGGATCTGGCGGCCGCTTCTCGAACGGACGTCGAGGATGGCCGGAATCTGCAGAAAACAAGATGCTTCAAACCCTAGGTTCGTCGAACCTTTATACGAGTCTTCGCCGGCGATGAGAGGCTCGGTAGCGCGCGTGACGGCCAGGGATGAGGTCGGGACATCGCGACGCTTCCGATGATGCTGGCGGTGGTGACCACGGACCAGCGGTGGGGGGCAGATCGGGCGGCCGAACAATTTTTGGGGAAGATGGGTTAGGTGAGGGAATTTTCTGGGTTCTTTCATTCGAATAGAAACACCAAAAATGAGGGGTAGCTGGATTAGTTGGCTAATTATTATAGATACATAACTTAAAATATAATTAAAAATTAAAAGAGTGTATAACAATACCAATGAATGATTTAGCCTGAATGGTTAAGGCTTAGGCTTGCCAAGCATAGGTCATGGGTTTAACACCCCATAGTAGCACCCTCTCCCATTATTCTCTCTTTCCTTATTTTTTTTATTTATGCATATATTTTAGGGGTGTTACAATTCTCCCCCTCTTAAAAGAAATTTCGTCCTCGAAATTTACCATGGTCAGAGAAATGCAGAACTAATCTTTCATTCGTTTTTGTACTGAAAATTCCATCTATCGGGGTATCCTTGTTTCCCAGAACGCTCACACAGTTACAGATCAATTTGGTATCGTTCCGGTCACTCGGGCTAACATTTAACCCAAAATCCTCGCATGATGCATGTCCACCCAATTGATTAAATGCAGTACATAAATCGATACAGAACTTTATACGGAGTCGCACAAACTCTTGTCTCACAGCTGCAATTATTATAACATACTCAGTCAAGAATACAAATTATCCTCGCCACTACAAAAGTTGATCATACAGTCTGAAAGTACGTCTTTCAGAATCTGAATTACTTTACTTGGTTGACCAATTAATCATCTCATCATACATTTTGGACCAATTAATCAGGATATAACATTTGAATTCACACCGAACTTCATATGATACAAAACAAACATTTGTCTTATAACTTTTATTAGAAACGGTCTCAGTCAGGGATATGAGACATTCCGATCTTTCACAGAAGTTAATCATACCACTCAAAGGAGTATCTTTCAGAGTTCGAATTACTCTTCTAAGTTTACCATAAATTTTCAGATGAAAAAAATTGTAACTACAGTTCGAACAAGCACTCTAAGACTCCAACATCGACTCCCAGAATCAGGATGTAAACACCAAATTTCAGTCAGGGATAATATTTAACGATATACCAAGCCACACCATGGAGGAGATGCCTTTCTTCATACTGATCGAACACAACTAAGGTCATTAATGGATATCACTTACCTTCAACGTAATATTCAGACAATTATTTCTTTTGTGTTTAACAGAGGCACCACAGATTATACACTTTCTGCACAATCGCAAACACTTCACTCTGAAGTTCATAGAGTTTTTTTTTCACAACTCTGTTAGGGTATTTTCAAACACAGTCGTTATCGCCGAATAGCCTTTCATAAAATCTTACACCGGTTAACCCGCATTATCAAACATTTATTTTTAGTCTGATTCACAAGTATAAACCATCTCAAGTTCCTCATCCAGGTTCAAATTCAACCATTTAATTCAAAACACAGACGAACGTTATAGACATTTCCTGTAAGCAGATGTTGAGCTATAGAAGGCAGAATACTCAGATTTGGTTATTTCAGGAGAAAGGATTCAACATCAGAGTTTCGGCTCGGAGGAGTACGGTTATGATCTAGGGGCATGCACAGACCAGACACCCTATGACAGACGATCGGCCGATCTACCCAGAATGACGCAACTCTAAGCTCGGATACCACTAAATGTAACCCCCTAGACCCGCCTATGCGTTACAACGGATCCTAGGAAGTCACATTAGGGTCACAAGAGCGACCCACAGTGAAAATACACTTGAAAACATTTTTTTCTTCTCAAAACACTTATCAAACTGTAAAATCAACTTCTGTTTAAAATACAATTTTCGAAAATCATTCAAACACATAACAAAACTTTCAGAAAGCATTTTACAGACACTGACATGAAACAATACATGACATACATGCCCACTAACTATACAGTACCGTACTCCAGAGGCAACGCCGAGGGAACTCCGAACACTGATGTCAAACATTATACCATGCTATAATCTTTTAACCTGCGATGGTAAAAACAACGTGAGCTTGGAAAGGCTCAGTAATACAGAACTACCAAAGGATACTATAAGCTCATGCAGACATATGGTAGGCATAACATTTTTATGATGTTCCAGGCAATACTTGTCTCCATTTATGTTTCGCTGATTTAGTGAATCACTATTCTTGAGGACTACAAGGTTTGTTCTTTCTATGTTACTGAGTATTAAGAGAGAACTTATTGTTCAGAGAATCAACAGAGTGGCGGGTTGGAGTAGTTAAACCACGGAGCCTAGTGTGTTTTAATAAGTTGCAAATCAAACATACATAAGTACTTAACATCATATCATATGGGCACATAACAGATTAAATGCAAATGTTAAATGTTCATACAGAAGTTTACAAGAACTACCCTCCAACCTTACACCAAAATGCAGTCCCCCAGAACTGCATACAGAAGGTCTTACCCTAGGCCTGAGGCGTAGGAGCCTGCCTAAGGGAATGCCTTAGGTCCAGAAAGACTTACCCTAGGCCCGTGGGCGTAGGAGCTTAACAGAACAGCTGGATCAGGGCTGTGACAGACACTTCAATCATAACCCGAGAGTATACCCTAGACAGTAATCGATGTTCAGATTTCAGATATGAATAACATAATACATGTAAGAGACATATTCTACTCAGAGTATCAGAAACAGAAGTTCATGCTTTTGACAGATAAATAGGCATACTATTGAGCAGAGCAGAACTCGTTATTCATCATGCAAACAGATTGTACCATCATAGGTCAAACTAACAGATCATACTATCGAGTTTATCGGACAATCAGACAATACCATTACAGATCAAACGATCACATAGCCAGTATACAAGTTGAGCAAACATATATCATATAGGCAGAGAATGTCATCAAACATAATATTATTCATGATTAATTAATTATACAGTTCATTCAACAGAATATATCACACATGGAACACACTAGGCGGGACATATCATTTCTTGGAGATGTTTGGCATTTACGGAATGAGACATATTGAACTCTTGACAACTTGAACGGATTTCTGAAACGTGGCCCCTATTAGAAAGAATTCATACTAACGGTTTAACCCAGATATTTAGGAGGTGACACATCCAGATCTTTGAAAGCTCAGATATATTATGGTTACTTTAGTCCTTTAAACAACAAGGGCATTATGGTCATTTCGACGTTCATAGAAATTCTAGTAATTATACCAACAATGAAAGCAATGGTTCACAAAACTCGGGTATCATATTTGCTCATTAGTTTTCTATCCAGACATTCAAGAATTTCTAAATTAACGTCTATTAAGTTATCAGATATTTTCAGTGATGTTCCGATTATTTAGGCTATCATGGCCTTTCAGTTATTTTAGTCTTATTAACAAATCCAGAATTTCGTCAAATACATAGCTACTGATTAACTCGGGAGGGTATTTCAGTTATTTTAGACTCAAATAATTCTACCATTTGGTACCTCCAACACTCACGTACTCAACGAGATTAAGGCGTCCTAACTCTCCGGCCCTTTACAGACGATTTATTTATTACAGAACTTGAGGGTATATCTCCATTCCAATTAATCAGACAATTCAGTGTTCGAGGGCATTCCCATCTTTTTGGTCATTACGAACATTCTCAATTAATTCATGTGTTATACAGAGTTAGAGGGATTATCCAAGTTTGTATCACACGCATTGCATAATGATGCCGAAGACTTTCTATTAAAACATACATCTTAGGTAGTATAATTTGCATAATCAGGTCGAATGCAGATTTTTGGTCAATTCCTTTATCATAGGGGTAGTTTAGTCATACTATGCTCCAAGGGCATTTTCGTACTTTCATAAATAATATCTCTCACTCCGAATCTTGGGCCTCGATTCTTACACTTTGTTGTTTAAGTTGCGGATTTAACTGAATTTAACTATTAGAACTTCTGATATTGTTAGCCCATAAGTAATCTTATTCGAATAATTTGGTCCTATAAATTTCCATACTTATTGTTCGAATCTGATTCAAATTAAACAGAATTTATAGTATACGACATCATAAGCATGCATGCGTCAACCAGATATCGACTTGTACATAGAGCATACAAGAGGTAGTAATGTATTACCTTAGTTCCAAGTTATACCGGTTGACTCATGATATTACATTCGATCGCATTCGAATCCGGGCTGGATGTCCCATGACATTTCGAATATCAAGATACTTGCATACCTTTCGATAATGCCTCGTCGGACGGTCGCCGGAATTGATCATCGGAGACACTTCTGGCACCGATTCGATAAAGACCCAAAAGGTCAAAACTTCGCCGGAAGAGACGAAGCTCCGACGAAGCCTTTAACGGAGTCGGATGAACGATCGGACACATGGGTTTTGTTCATCTCCTCACCAGGAGCCAGGATCTAGCGGCCGCTTCTCGAACGGACGTCGAGGATGGCCGGAATCTGCAGAAAACAAGACGCTTCAAACCCTAGGTTCGTCGAACCTTTATACGAGTCTTCACCGGCGATGGGAGGCTCGGTAGCGCGCGTGACGGCCAGGGATGAGGTAGGGACATCGCGACGCTTCCGATGATGCTGGCGGTGGTGAACACGGACCAGCGGTGGGGGCAGATCGGACGACCGAACAATTTTTGGGGAAGATGGGTTAGGTGAGGGAATTTTCTGGGTTCTTTCATTCGAATAGAAACACCAAAAATGAGGGGTAGCTGGATTAGTTGGCTAATTATTATAGATACATAACTTAAAATATAATTAAAAATTAAAAGAGTGTATAACAATACCAATGAATGATTTAGCTTGAATGGTTAAGGCTTAGGCTTGCTAAGCATAGGTCATGGGTTCAACACCCCATAGTAGCACCCTCTCCCATTATTCTCCCTTTCCTTATTTTTTTTTATTTATGCATATATTTTAGGGGTGTTACAATATTATTAGAAAAGTTGCGATTTGACCACCTTACTTTTTTTCGAGGCAATTAAACCACCACACTATTAAATTGGATGCAATGTGACCACCAGCCGTTAGAGGTTAACGGTAGGGTGACGTGGCAGTTAAAAAAATAGGGGTATAATTACACATTTGGTCTTCGTTACTTATTCACTCAATCGATTTGGTCCTAATTTTAATTTAATAAAATAAATTAATTATTTAATTAAGTTGTGACACGTGTCGCCATTTTATTGGAGGACTTTAATTATTTTTATTTAATTAATTTTCCACCTCCAATCATGTGGTGACACGTGTCACCAGATTGGAGGAAGAAAATAAAAGCAAGAACATCTTGCTCTAAGTAGGATTCAAACCAGGATCAGCTGGGATGAAAGGAAGTAAGCTTACCACTAAACCAAGTGGATTTTTGTGATGTATGATACAAAACCTAATCTTTAACAAATAAATGACTCCAATGTAAAATATATGCAATTGAGGGTAGGTGGAAGAAAATTTAAATACCAGATGAAGATAATATGATGGCCTTTTCTGGTGTATTTATCTCTGCAACAATGCTTGCTTCTCCACTGCTCACTGAAATGCTCAGTGGTTCATCTAAAAAGAAAAGCTTCTCATTTATCTTTAAATATTCGTTTTCGATACATATTCAAATATCGATCGGACATCAATTGAATTCCAAAACCTTTAAATTAAAGTCTATTTACAACCAAGTTCTCATGTCAGTGTAACCATCTGCTTGAATCCATACATATTTACAATCAAGTTCAAAAATCTTGAAGTTCATGGATTAATGTATATTTCGATCTATAGTTTGGGGATGTATGGTGAAATTAAGATAAAACAAACATAACCTGAAACTCCATTGATGGATGTGAACTGGTTCCTGCAGCTGAGATTCTCAGAACACAAGCAACTCTGCATCAAAATAAACAGTGAAAAAAACCAGTCAGTGTTTTGTTTGAATGTTGAGATAAAATTATTTATTTGAGAGAAAGAAAATCTGAGATTATATTATATACCTTTGAAAGATGATTGAATCCATTTGTTAAATCACGACCATCATCACTGTAAAACAGCAAGCGTCTTCGTTTGGACATTTCAGTGAATTCAAGCAAAGCGTCTTCAAGATACCCAGAAGAGGAGTCCGAGTCTAGGTTTTATCAAAACTAAGATTTAGATACCCAGAAGAGGAAGTAAGCTTATCAAAAAAATCCACTTGCCCTAGTGGTAAGCTTACTTCCTTTCATCCCAGTTGACCTTGGTTCAAATCCTATCAAGAGCAAGATGTTCTTGCTTTTATTTTCTTCCTCCAATCATGTGATGTTCTTGCTTTTATTTTCTTCCTCCAATCTGGTGACACGTGTCACCACATGATTGGAGGTGGAAAATTAATTAAATAAATTAAACAAAAATAATTAAAGTTCTCCAATAAAATGGCGACACGTGTCACAACTTAATTAAATAATTAATTTATTTTATTAAATTAAAATTAAGACCAAATTGATTGAGTGAATAAGTAACGAGGACCAAATGTGTAATTATACCCCTATTTTTTTAACTGCCACGTCACCCTACCGTTAACCTCTAACGGCTGGTGGTCACATTGCATCTAATTTAATAGTGTGGTGGTTTAATTGCTTCGGAAAAAAGTAAGGTGGTCAAATCGCGACTTTTCTAATAGTATGGTGGTCATTTATGTAGTTTACCCTTTTTTAATTATAGAATGAAGTCACTCATCCAGAGGTGATTTTGTAACCCCTCGTCTCGGTCTGGCCGGATGACCGATCCGAGTGGGCCACACGGGGAAAACCGAGTGAAACCCGTTAAGGTTCCCCCTCGGTTAGCAACCCTATTTTTTTCTTTTTATTATAATCTTGTCTAGAGGAATTTTGAGTCCTAAGTGATTCCCAACAACGGAAAACATCCAAAGAAAGACCACATTCGAACCCCGACCATACACAAACAGTCCATTTTTAAGCTTACAGGGCAGACCGTATCGGTACCCTAACTAGGGGTATCGATACTCCCTGACCAGGTCAACCCAAAGAGTCAACTCCGGGAAGACCGTATCGATACAGCCCTTGAGCGTATCGATACGCCCTTCTCGGTCAATCCTTCTTGGTCAACAGAGTAGACCTGTATCGGTACGCGTGAACCCCGTATCGGTACGCCCTACTCTCCTCCACTTCTCCAAATTCCAGTAACTTTGGAGGGTATCGATACCCCCAAGGTATCGGTACGCCAGGCAGAAATAGTGGCATTTGGGCAAGGCCGTATCGATACGGCTCTCAGGCGTATCGATACGCCCTGCTCTGCAATTCCACCATTTTCAACTTGGTGACCTCAAACACGACTCTAAATGCATTTTTAGACTCTCCTATGCACACACAAACATCCAAGCAATCATACTAAAGCCCAAGAAAGCAATCAAACATGAAACAAGGCATCTAATCATGGCATCCATACAAGGGCAATATTTTAGTATAAATGGGCATACATGAAAGCTCAAAAGGCCAAAAAGGCACAATTTAGCACATAAGAAGCTTTCACCCACTAACAAGGCAACCTGAACATCTAGAGGCATGTCACCACACACAAACATTCATCATAGCATATCATGCTTTACAAACCAAAGTCAATCCAAAACATCAACATACATGAGTCATACATAGCTCATACAAATACCATTGCCACATTGCTAACTAATACATAATTAACAACCGTACTTGAGCCACAAACTTGGAAAGCCCTTCTTGCCTTGCTCCGAGCTAACACCACGCTAATGATCTGCATTGTTGAAAATTGAGAGCGTAAGCTATAAGCTTAGTGAGGGTGCTCTAAAACGAAAACATCAACAATGCAGGGTTCAAACATGTAAATCCTAATCTCACATACAACATACATTGGTAAAGTAAACGAGTAGACCTAGCTAGTCTCTCAAGAGTCATAATATGGTTTCTCATATCCTACCAAGCTCAATCATCATATAACAACACCACATATCAACATCATATATCACAAACACATGAACAAGTTTAATTGGCCACTATTAATTACCCGGATGTGCGGATTTAAATCTTAACAACCATTTTACCTCGGTGGGATTACACTCATCACCGGACCTTGCATGTGCGGGATTCCACTCATCGCCACATGCCCTACGGATAGGATTCCACTCATCATCCCGTAGAATATATAAAAGCTTCCGGTGGAATATTACATCACCGTACTCCTCCTTGATGACTTAACGCCATCAAGGCCACGTACGTTTTGACTCAATATGTGTGCACACTAATCCTAATGATCGATCATTTACAACCGGTAATTTACTTAGTGCCAATTTTCATTTACCACATCACATTTCCATCAACCATATCATCATGCTCATCACATATTCATACCATGGCATACATGTACAAATTAACCACATATCACTAGAGCATAGATAGACAATACACAATAGCACTTAAGGGAACTCAATGAATAAGATAAACAACTTGAATTAAAGAAATGGCCTACCAAGCACATTCCACACACACTCTACACACACTCGAACCAAACTTTAAAACAAGATTGAAACCACTCACCGCCCTTCCTTAGCAACCAAAGCAAAACTCCTACGAGCCTGGATTCGGTCCCAATGCTCCTTCGACAACTCCTCTTGCTTCTAGCCAACCAAAAACACAACCAACAACCTCAATCAATGCTAACATTCAAACAACACTCAACCTTTGAGTTCAAACCAACTTCACCCAAATTTCCAAATCAAACTAATCCCCAAATATTTCAATTTTCGTGCTCCCTACAACACTAGCTGAAATTTCCATTTTCAATCACCCAAAAGACTCCCAAAAGGTCCCAAAACAACCTCCTAACCTATATAGACCATCAGCCCTTTTATTTCAACCTAAAACCCACCAAAAATTGAGTTTTTGACACCTTTAATATTGCCTCAAAACCCCATTTCGGGTTTTCACCCAAACCCAACCATTTTAACATATGTTAAGCATTTTAGGGTGATTAAACCAAAACCCAACAATATATTTCAAAACGACTTAAAAATCCCCATAAAAACCCAAGCTTTTAGCAAAACCCTAACATTTCAAAAGTTTATATTTTTGAAATCTAAGACTATGTATGGATAGGGAATGAAGAGGAGAGTTAGAAAACATTTTTACCTTTGAAAAACACCTTGAAATGATGAAGAGACCCAATGGAATAGTAACTTGAAACTTGGGAGAGTTTGAAGATGGTGTTTGGGTATCCAACGTTGGAAAGGGGTGGGTTGGGGAGAGAAGATGACAACTTTTGAAAAGTTGTCTTGCTTTTAAAAACATTTGGGTCAAATTACCCCTTTAGTCCCTCCCCTTTTTACTAAAGCCCAATTAGATCTTAATTTAGGTTGAATTGATTTTATTTAATTTTATTGACTCGGACTACAAACCCGACTAACTCCTAACCCCAAAACACGGGCGTTACAGATTTTTTGAAGTATATGATTAGAGAGTATAATGTTAAAAATTTTGAAGATAAATTGAACATCACCACCAAAGGAGGGTGAAGTATGCTTGGATTCCTAACCTTGATCTCACCATCTATGGGTGAAAAGGTCAGTTTCAACTGTATGAATTTTATTAGCAAAAACTTTGGTCAGTTATAGCGTAATTATGATTTGAATTTTTTAAATAATATGTATGTTTTTTACGGTCTATATTTGGGGTTTGAAACGGTCTCTCTTAATAATGTTATTTTTAAAGTTTAAACTCCCATCTTTTCTTTGAAAGTGCAATGTACCTTACCAATGCACCCAGCAATTATTGGTATTTTTTAATTATAGAATGAAGTCACACATCCAGAGGTGATTTTTTAAAGTATCTAATTAGAGAGTGTAATGTTAAAAATTTTGAAGATAAATTGAACATCACCACCAAAGGAGGGTGAAGTATGCTTGGATTCCTAACCTTGATCTCACCATCTATGGGTGAAAAGGTCAGTTTCAACTGTATGAATTTCATTAGCAAAAACCTTGGTCAGTTATAGCGTAATTATGATTTGATTTTTTTTAAATAATATGTATGTTTTTTTACGGTCTATATTTGGGGTTTGAAACAGTCTCTCTTAATAATGTCTTTTTTAAAGTTTAAACTCCAGTCTTTTCCTTGAAAATGCAATGTACCTTACCAATGCACCCAACAATTATTGGTATTTTTTTAATTATAGAATGAAGTCACTCATCCAGAGGTGATTTTTTGAAGTATCTAATTAGAGAGTGTAATGTTAAAAATTTTGAAGATAAAATGAACATCACCACTAAAGGAGGGTGAAGTATGCTTGGATTCCTAACCTTGATCTCACCATCTATGGGTGAAAAGGTCAGTTTCAACCGTATGAATTTTATTAGCAAAAACCTTGGTCAGTTATAGCGTAATTAAGATTTGAATTTTTTTAAATAATATGTATGTTTTTTACGGTCTATATTTGGGGTTTGAAACGGTCTCTCTTAATAATGTCATTTTTAAAGTTTAAACTCCCGTCTTTTCTTTGAAAGTGCAATGTACCTTACCAATGCACCCAACAATTATTGGTATTTTTTTAATTATAGAATGAAATCACTCATCCAGAGGTAATTTTTTTGAAGTATTTGATTAGAGAGTGTAATGTTAAAAATTTTGAAAATAAATTGAACATCACCACCAAAGGAGTGTGAAGTATGCTTGGATTCTTAACCTTGATCTCACCATCTATGGGTGAAAAGGTCAGTTTCAACTCTATGAATTTTATTAGCAAAAATCATGGTCAGTTATAGCGTAATTATGATTTGAATTTTTTTAAATAATATGTATGTTTTTTACGGTCTATATTTGGGGTTTGAAACGATCTCTCTTAATAATGTTATTTTTAAAGTTTAAACTCCCGTCTTTTCCTTGAAAGTACAATGTACCTTACTAATGCACCCAACAATTATTGGTATTTTTTTAATTATAGAATGAAGTCACTCATTCAAATGTGATTTTTTAAAGTATCTGATTAGAGAGTGTAATGTTAAAAATTTTAAAGATAAATTGAACATCACCGCCAAAGGAGGGTGAAGTATGCTTGAATTCCTAACCTTGATCTCACCATTTATGGGTGAAAAGGTCAATTTCAACTGTATGAATTTTATTAGCAAAAACCTTGGTCAGTTATAGCGTAATTATGATTTGAATTTTTTTAAATAATATGTATGTTTTTTACGGTTTATATTTGGGGTTTGAAAAGGTCTCTCTTAATAATGTTATTTTTAAAGTTTAAACTCCTGTCTTTTCCTTGAAGGTGCAATGTACCTTACCAATGCACCCAACAATTATTGGTATTTTTTTTAATTATAGAATGAAGTCACTCATCCAGAGGTAATTTTTCGAAGTATCTAATTAGAGAGTGTAATGTTAAAAATTTTAAAGATAAATTGAACATCACCACCAAAGGAGGGTGAAGTATGCTTGGATTCCTAACCTTGATCTCACCATCTATGGGTGAAAAGGTCAGTTTCAATTGTATGAACTTTATTAGCAAAAACCTTGGTCAGTTATAGCGTAATTATGATTTGATTTTTTTTTAAATAATATGTATGTTATTTTACTGTCTATATTTGGGGGTTTGAAACGGTCTCTCTTAATAATGTCATTTTTAAAGTTTAAACTCCCGTCTTTTTCTTGAAAGTGCAATGTACCTTACCAATGCACCCAACAATTATTGCTATTTTTTTAATTATAGAATGAAGTCACTCATCCAGAGGTGATTTTTTGAAGTATCTGATTAGAGAGTGTAATGTTAAAAATTTTGAAGATAAATTGAACATCACCACCAAAGGAGGGTGAAGTATGCTTGGATTCCTAATCGTGATCTCACCATTTATGGGTGAAAAGGTCAGTTTCAACTGTATGAATTTCATTAGCAAAAACTTTGGTCAGTTATAGCGTAATTATAATTTAATTTTTTAAAAAAATATATATGTTTTTTACGGTCTATATTTGGGGTTTGAAACAGTCTCTCTTAATAATGTTATTTTTAAAGTTTAAACTCTCGTCTTTTCCTTGAAAGTACAATGTACCTTACTAATGCACCCAACAATTATTAGTATTTTTTTTAATTATAGAATGAAATCACTCATCCAGAGGTGATTTTTTTTAAATTGTGGATTCTATACGTTTCATTTTTATATTTATGTGGTGATTAAGAATCATCATGTATTTAATTTTCATTATAATTTATAAGACAAAAACTGTATTTAAAGCAAAAAAAAAATCATTATCACCGACTTTCTTATGATTTCTTGCGTATAATCTTATTAAATAATTTTTTTTACATTAAACCAAATTAATTACTATGAAATCACATCCACAACTGCTATATCAATCACTGTAACTTACTAATTAACTGTGACATTTTAGCTGTGGGATAAAGATAACTTCTATCCTAATGCAAAGTCGTTCGAATCTAAGCTTAATGCAAGTATTTTTCATTAAAGAAGTAGCAATCTAGGCCATTCATTTCATGAAGAACACGTGCAAAGTTCACTTCCTTGATTGTATCGATGCCATTAAAAGCAACCTGTAATGCTTGGAGCCAATCAGCTTCGTAGTTCTGGACGCCAAAGTTCGTGCTCCAAATGGCATCATCCATTGCACCCAAGCTTCTTTATTACTGTACCAAGAAACCAGTCAGGCAGTATAATCAAAGATCACTAAACTGTATTTGCACACGTTTAACAATTAAAACAAATCTAAATACACATGGGAAGCCGAACTAAATATAATTATAGTGCTTAAAGTGACCGTTGGCAAGCAGGAGTACTTGCAAGGCTGGTTGAAGGCTTACTTAGGCGCGAAAATCGACCAAATAGCGTCATAGACGTCTAAGGCCGCACGCACCCGATGGTGTGAAACTCTAGAGAGTTAACATATTTCACATGCAATAAAGAACGACAAATACAAACTGAAAGAATAGGTTGACCACAATTCAAGAGTCTCCGGTATCGCAAACATTAAAAAGAGTAGTCAGTTAAAAGTAAGACATTAGCCAACTAAGCTTCTACATGTAATGATTTTTCTACAACGAACAAATGAACGTCAGGTTGCATGTTGGACAATAAAACTCGTGTTTTTAACACAATTTGCAAAATTATGCAGAATAAGATGTTTGACATGTGTTTTAAGCAAACTGCTCTAATTGGAGAGCTGCTTTCTAAACAAACAACAATGAAATTCAACTATAATACAATTCTTCATCCAACTCTTTTCAGTGACTCAAATGCAAGTCTACTTGTATTTCTACTACAAATATATAAAATAATGAAATGGCAATTTTACAGAACAAAATAAAGATATAGGACTTAAATCAACATTCAACAAGAAAAATCAAGAATGAACGCAATAAGAGATTTACCTTTCTCTCGCTGTCTTGTGAAGCACATTATGATTTTCGAACACCCGGCCATCTCCATTCAAGCTAGGATCCATTTACTTAAGAGAATGGGACTGTATGTTGCAAAGACAAAGGAGCAATGTCTTGTTATCAACTAGAGTCATCCTCAAAGCAAACAGTTTGATTTCTTCCACTCTCACATCCGTCAAATGGCTGTTTAGAACCATTGATTTCACCTAGACTACCAAAAGCATTTTGATCATAACTTTCTAAAATTGGGATAACCCAGTCTCCATCTATTCTGCCTCCCCCGTTTGTTCTAAAAACTCTTTCCTTCTCAATTTCTTCCGGATCTTCCATTGATCTAGTATTTCGACACCCTAGTAAGATAAGGTCCAACATTTTCCTTCGAACAACATAAATTGGATTTGGCATAACTAAACACCCTTTGGAATAGGCTTCTCTAAGAAAAACAGTCTGAGTACTTCCCTTGGTACATATATAGAAAATGCCAGGGTGCTTCAAAAGCAGTTCACGTACATTAACTTCAATAGCAAAATCCTTTCTAAAATGAGCCAATCTGTCAACTTCAAGCATCTTCTCAACTGTCAAGCTCAAGAGCTCATGAATAATCCCAACTGCTCGCTTCTCAAAACGCTCAGTCCCTCCACAAGTACGAACTTTGAGAACCTCCTTGCTCTCATAAGGCTTCAAATAGGGAAGCCTCTGCCAGTTCTTTAATTTCTCCCTATAACCTCTCTCTATCTTAAACCCCGTCGGAAAATTGATGGGAAATGCATAACTTGTTTCAAACTCACTCAACCACTTATCTATATATTCTTTTTCTCTCCATTTTTCAACCTCAGCCTTGGCCAAACTCTCATTTCTGTCAACCAGTTCAACAATTTCCAAATCAACTAATCTAAAATCCTTTGAATACCTTCTTAAAATAGAATCTCTAAAATCCTCAGGCAAACCAAGCTCTCTCCTAATCAACCTCAAAGCATGGACATGAAGCGTCCCATTTCTTGACATCATGAGCAATTTCTTTATTTTTTGCACCAATCCAGGTTCATATTCCTTGACAACCTTTTCTTCCTCATCAATCAAACTTCTCATTCTTCGAGTTATCTTGCAGCACAAATTCCTCCTAAAGGGGTGCTCAAACAACTCAAACACATGCGGATATTTGTGAAGAAATGCACCCATGCCCACATTAATGCCGACAATGTTTCTCCATCGTGACATCAGTTGCACAGAGACAAAGGGACCACGCTTTCGCTGGGACATAAGCTGGTGGATACTGAGTATGGTTTTGAGTTTGTTAATGCACGTCACGAGCTTGTCTAGTTTTAAATCTTTAGTTCTGGTTTCCAGACGAGTCTGTGCTGAAACAACCGGCTTTTTCCATCTCCTTTGCGAAAATGAATTGAATGGTCCAAATAGCATCCCATTGCACCTTATGCTTTTCAAAAAGATCATGTTCTCAAGAGGCCTAGAAAACTTCTCAATTAGTCTCACAAGCTTCCTTCAGCAGAAGCTTCTTTGTAACTAAACAATGCCTCTAATGCGCATGATAAAATGCTAATAATGCAAAAGGGGAGTGCTTGGAAAACCAACTGATACCTTCCTACAGATAAAACAATTTGTAAAATTTAACATGATGTATATCAGTACATGCAGGGGCGGATCTAGGAATTTAAATTTGGCGGTTCACCGTCCCACATGCAATACCATCGCATGCAATGTAATGTAAGCCTTGTCTAAAAGTAAAAAGAAAAAACACCACCTAAACTGGACAACGAAACTGCTGGTTTCACACTTTTATAACAACATTTCATGCAAATAACTGAACACAAGATGTCACAACAGAGCAGATAGATTAGTTGATGTTCGGGGTTCTAAATGCCATTGTTTTAATCTCAAATTTCCAACACATAGTTAGAATATATTAGTTCAAAAATTATGTACCTTTAATTACAACACATATACTGGTGATGAAGTGTAAATTAAATATATTCTTCCTTAAAAGTGACCTGCACAGGGAAAGATGAAAACCATTGTTAAAATAATGGGTATGTGAGATCCTAATCTGTAGTAGAAATACAAGCACATCTCAGAACATGATCTAATAAATATGATTAAATAATGTGATCCAATAAATGAATGTGACATTCATGAACATATATATAAACTGAACATTTATTTTCAATTTGTTTAATAAGCAAACCTCAATTTATCAAACACGAAATGTTAATCCAAAGCTTTTAATTTTCCTTTCATTTCCAACCCTATTTTAAACTTATTCAACTCCTTTCTTTTTGTATTTGTATTTTCAACATCCGAGGCAGGTTTAAGTCTTGAAACATTATATTTACAACCACCTGCTAAAACCAGCAAAGTTCAAATAACGTTACAACATTTCAGAACATGGTGCAATAAATATGATAAAATAATGTGATTCTTATTCTCAATGTACCAACTTTCGAGCAATACCTGATTCGAGTTAATAGTGTGGCCTTCGATGCCAGTATATATTGTAGGTACTACCTGCAAAATTAAACAAGATATCAGTCGTAACAAGTCCATACATTGACTCCATGTATGCGATGCACTACCCATAGATATAACTCTAAATGTTTTCATTACTTTTCAAAGAAAAACAGAGAACAACTAATATATATTATAGGTAAGGCCTACAATTACATTCACATCAAAATCAATTCCCCCAAGCCCCAACCTGCCACCATAGACGTGAAAATGAAAGTGAGGTCATAGGAAAATGTTCACATGTCATAAAAAAAACATTAAAAACAAGGAACATTCAAAGATACTTTAAAATACCAACCTTGATGAAGTACTGATATACTCCATTTGAGGTTTCATGTGTCCATTGTCCCCTGAAATAGTAATATGAAGCAATTGTTAAAAACTTTTGGTACTTGCAGACATGGGATTTTTTTTCGCTCGGCAAGTATAATATTTACCAGATTGAGCCTCTCTCAATCCTCAAATAAAATCTAACAAAACACCCAAACAACACACTAAAGAAATCAAAGCGAACATACACGAAGAAAAAGGGAAACCATCTTCACAACCAAAACCAACCATCCGCAAACTAAATAGTAAAACTAAGATAAGCCAGAAAACGCCAGAGAATCGATCAAGCCATACACGACATTACTAAAAAACACCACAGACCGGCCTTCGCTTCAAGAACATGAGAGACAAAATGAAACTTACCGTTCAAGGTTTGAAAGAGATGATCAGAGATAAAGTGAGAAGCATTGCACAATAAGAGAAAATTGAAATTTCCAGTGCTGTCGTTGTCCAGGATGAAATTTGAGGGTAAAGAGTGGTTTGAGAATTTGGGAAAGAAAAATGAGACTTCCTGTGTACATGATAAAAATGTTAATAATTTAAATAAACCAAAAACCATGAAAAATCTCAAATACATAATAACCAAATATTTAAACTTGACATCAGCAGTAACCCATTGTTAAGAACGCATATAAATTCCTAATCTAATCCCAAATTCGGATTCTAAGTCAGTCAATGAATAAAGCACATATGAACAACCCAAATTAAAATGTGACAAAAGTTAAATTTTTGTAAGACTCACGGTGGCTAGCCGGGTGAATTGGCTTCTGGGTAAAGTGGGTTGGCGTCCGTTAACTCGATTTTCAGCTTTTGAGGAAAGGGGGAAGCTGTGTACGTTTTAGCTTAGAGGGTTAGGGTTTGGGGAAATCAGATAATGTGAATTGGAAGAGATGAAAGCAGTCTCGAGGTCCAGTTTTTTTTGGTGGGTCGGGTCATGGGTGGGTAATTCGGGTACAGGTGTATTTTATTAAATTTATTGGGCAAAAAACCTCTTAGGTCCATCTTAATTTCAAATTTTGACCAAATTGGTCCTCTTGAAAAACAAAAACAATTTAATTCCCTACGATTTTTAAGGTGAGAAATTAAAGACAAGTAATCATGATGAAAATATTTTTCTGTTTATTCTATATAAATTCGATGATATAATAATAAATTTAATTCTCAACATTTATGTATTATGTATATTTGATTTGATTCTAAAAAAAAATTCAACACATTATTTTTACATTCCATTATCATTGAGAGTTAGATTTGTTGAATTTTATTAGATTTGAGACTAAAATGATATGATATGATATGTAAATATCTTTAGTTCGATTTATTATTATTTTAATCAAAATTATGTAAAATTAATGAAAATATTAACAACGTGATTAATTATTCTTAATTGCTCACTTTTAAAATTTAGACAGACTATTTTTTTATATATATAGACTAATTTACTTAGTTTAAAATAAAAAAGGAACTTAATATTTTTCTTTTATCAATTTATTGGTAGAGATTTTACCATACATCTTTGAAAGTTGATGTCACAAACTAACTTCACATTCATTTAATTAAAAGACAGTGAAAACCAATTTTTTGGTTTGAACATCAACTAATTAAAAAAGTTACACTGGGTAGAAATTATTAGAAGGATTCGACTCAACATATCATTTGTAGTCCTAGCCAATAAAATCCATTCACTTCAAAATAACTGCCTAATAATTACATACTCTTATTAACATGTAGAAAATAGGTGAAGATTCACCTTAGAAATTTTTGAAGTAGATGGACTTTATTGGCTGGGACCACAAATGACGTGGTAAGCAAGGTCGATCTGATAATTTTCCCACACTGGGATTTAAACTTGTCTATTTTTTTCACATCTGTATTTGCTTTTTGGGTAAACTACACCAAATATCACTAAATTATGGCCCCTGATTCAAAAATATCACCGAACTTTAAAAAAGCTTCAAATTTATCACTGAACTTTAGTTTTTTATTAAAAAATGTCACCCCATCATTAACTCTTAACGTCTTGTTAAGTCAAAGCGGCGTCGTTTTAGTGCAGTTGTTTTGAAGCCTAATTTAGCCCAAAACGATGTCATTTTGATAGAGAAATAATATTAAAATCTTGCGCTTTGAGGGGTTTAAACCTAGGACATTCAAATTTTACACGAATATTATATATCTCAACCTACTTAAGACTAATTTAAACTATTTTATAAAATAAATAATATAGAATATATTATTTGCGCACACATATATATACATATATATTATTTTTATAAAAAATCTAAAATATTAATAAAATAATATATTTATATTTTAAATAATTTGTAATAGCCCTAAACCCTAAACTACTAACTCACAAACCCTAATCTTCAACCCTAAATATTAGAATTTAGGGTTTAATTTTTTTTATGAATATTTTGTATTTTTAAATAATATATATAAAAAATATATTTTTATTTAAATAATATAAATATATAATTAATATATTTTATGAGAAAAACAATACTATAAATAATATTAACATATAAAATATATTATTTATGTATATATATATATATATCAATATATAAAAACAAAAACATATTATTTTTACATATTATTTAAAATATAAATATATTATATTTGAAGGTCCTGGGTTCAAACCCCTCCAAATGAATTGTTTTTAATATTTTTTCTCCAGTAAAACGACGTCGTTTTTGGTTAAATTAGGCTTCAAAAACTCGAACCAAAACGACGCCGTTTTAACTTAACGAAGACGCTAAGAGTTAACGACAAAGTGGTATTTTCAAGTCAAAAACTAAAATTTAGTGTTAAATTTAAAACTTTTTAAAGTTCAGTGGTATTTTTAAGTAAAAAATCATAACTCGACAGTATTTGATGTAGTTTACCCTTAATTTTTTTGTCCATACTAAAAGATGAAATTGTCTATTTTTCTCACACTAGTACTTTTATAAAATTTTTAAAATTTAATCATTATATATATATTTTTAATTTTACATTACTTCTTTAAATCTTTTATAATATTATACAATCTCAAAGTGTCACATCACTTCTTTTAACATCGTTACAAGATATTCGTATGGACAATAAATAAGTACCAATGTGAAAAAATAGAGAAATTTAAGTACCAATATAGACAAAAAAAACCAATGCAAGAAAAGCAGACAAATAATAAATATTATTACAATAGTTTTTTTATATTTTCATACTTTTAAAATTAATAAATATTATAGTAAATCCATATTATATTTATCCCTTTTTTATAAAGGTTTAAATCCATTAAGGTTTATGTTAATTTAAAATTATTGAATGAGTGTATATTAATGACTAGAATTAAATTATTCTTTTTTAAATTTTTTCTTCTTCTATATTTTCAACTTTTACCTTCATTTTATAATCTTAAATTAGTATAAAACTAAAAGTTTCACTTATATTTTTATAAATGTGTTGGAAACTAAATTTCATTAATAGAACGACAATAGTAAACTCAAAGATACGAAGAAAAATTAAATTTTTTCTTGAGAGTGACGTCGACATCAGAGAAATCCAGTAAATTTTATAAAAATTTCATGTCTTTGTCAAACAAGATGCTTTACGAAGTGATAAAGGAATAGTGATCGAACCAAACTATCTGACAGGCTGCTTCGTTAAACAATTCTGATTATATCGGCAAACAACCTTTTACCAAGGAGGAGATATGACTATACGTGACCACCGACAAACCAATCAGAAACAAATGTCGCGATGGTCTTTGTGCGACCACCAAAACGACCGTAAAGGTATGTGAAAAACGTACCAAAAATCATGAGGATCGTGCCACAACAACAGAAAGAAAGCGTGCCACAACAAGAAAGAAAAGAGTGTCACAAGGGCATAGAATCTTATTTAAAATTGAAAGAAAAAAACTCATTAAGAAAAAAAAGAGACATAATATGAAATAACAAGAAGAATAATAAACACCAACGGTGACAACTAACACTACGATTGATACTGCCGCTGACTAAGCAAAAATCAAAAGAAAAGAAAAAGACAACACAAAAATATTAAGAGAAAATTTAGATTAGAGAAAGAGAAAGACGACTAGGTTAAAAGGTTTTTTTTTAGGGTTTTGAGAATTTTGAAATTTATATAAAACAATTGAAACTGCTATTTAGATAAATTAAGCACAAAAATAATGAAAGATTTATATAAAAATCACATCGGTTGACATGTTCTTTATATGTATATAATACAAACCAAACACACTATACATGACTTTCACCCAAAACTCCATGATCCATATCAACCAACGCAAAAACTTATGATTTTCTAATTTGAAGTAATAGTAAAACCAATCTATTTAATCATTCTCTAATTATATACACGATTTGCAATCAAGAATATATGAATTATTTAGATTTACACCACAATAAAAATGAAAACAAGGGTTAAAAGTCTCATCTTCCCTCCCCAATGATACTTCCGAGCATTGGTTTTGTAATACTTGGTGAAGTTCCTGCACCACCTGCTATGCTTGTACTACCGTAGCTAGTTCCACTTGCTCTAGTTGCCTCATTACTCACAAAGCTGCTTTCGTCGTCATCGAATTTCCATTCGGTCAAGTATCCGGGCTTTGAAGCCACCCTGCTTACTTCGGTGTCTCCTGAAAGCATGGCAACGACACGGGACATGGCCGGCCTCTGCACTGGTGATGTCTGAGTGCACAAAAGAGCGATTCCGATCACACGCTTCATTTCTTCCTCGTCGAATTCAGATAAACTACTGTCTGCCAGTTCAACTTCCAGGTCCTTTTCATGCAGGTGCCAGGCCTAATGGAATAGAAAGATGAAAAGAAACATTCACACCAATCACCAGAGCATACCCATGTTTGTTCCATTTAAAATACTAAAAAAATCTCCTGTATATCCATTTAAAAATAAATCATACCCATTCAAGAAGGTACATCTGATTTTCCTCCAACCCTGAGTCGGAATTAGGTCTTCCGCTAACGAGCTCTAGACACACGACACCGAAGGCAAACACATCAGTCTTCTCTGTAAGGTGTCCACGCATGGCATACTCCGGTGCAAGATATCCACTACATTGGTAATGACAGGAACCGATTACTATTTATCGCCTGGATGCATAAACCATGTCGAAAAACGATAAATTTGGTAAAAGAAAATTATGTTTGCTAGTCTTAAGATTCTTACATTGTCCCTGCTACACGGGTACTAATGTGGGTCTGCTTATCATCGTAAAGTTTGGCTAAACCGAAATCAGAGATTTTTGGGGTGAGATCAGAATCAAGCAAAATATTGCTGGACTTGACATCTCTGTGCACAACACGAATCCTTGATTCTTCATGAAGATAAGCTAAACCTCTTGCTACTCCCAAACATATATCATACCGCATTGACCAGCTGAGATTCAATTTTTTGCCTGCATCATGGAAGTCAGGTAAACCATACATCCAATATGTTTCCAACTTTCTGTCTTAGAAAGAAAAACATATAATTTATTGATTCTATATTCGTACCAAATAATATTTGGTCTAGACTCTTGTTTTCTAGATACTCATAAACAAGGAGACGTTGTTCCGCTTCAATGCAGCAACCATGAAGTTTGACAAGGTTGCGGTGTTGCACAGCAGATATAGTGGCAATTTCTGTAACGAACTGGCTCTTGCCTTGCCGGGATACTGCAGACAATTGCTTGACAGCGATCGCCCTTCCATCATCAAGTCTTCCCTATAGCGTAATTAAAAAAGAAAAGAATAAACAACAAGATATAACAAACTCAACAAAAAAAATACGAATACAGTGATTCAATCATTTTATCATCCTTGAGTTCCTTCCATTCATTCTTTTTAATATCATTCACTTTCAATTCATTATCGTGTCAAAGGCTCATGTCTAATTCCTACTCGTGTCTCGTCCCTTTCCTCGTTTGCATATCTTAACAATGATTGACAGTAAAATGAATAACTGGTTCTTTGTGAAATTGAATATTGACATAAAGGTTTTGTAATCTGAGATTAGTAATGGACCCAAAGGTGTTATTGGTATTTAAGACAAAAATTCCATATCCAGGTATATTTTCCCAACTCCACCTTTATGACATAATAGAACTAAAAGTTACCTTGTAGACTGGCCCAAACCCTCCCTCTCCGAGCTTATTTGCAGGACTGAAATCCTCTGTAGCAGCTTTTAGTTCGGCATAACTGAAAGTGTACGGTCTAGCGTCAATCCCTAGGAGCTCTGCATATTCAAGAAAATAGAACCATTGTAAAATTGCTAATCTAAATATCAATCGGATTGGTTGGTGTATATTGGATACACCAAAAATATGAAGTTTACCTTCTTCATCTTGCATATGGGGCCTTCGTCTCGTAAAATAGAAGAAAGCTGCAACTAACAGCAGGCATAAAACTCCAGCACCAACAGAAATCCCCACAATCAAACCTGTCTGACTATCCTTGCTGGTTGGAGCATTATTACTAACAGTAGGTATGAAATCTGAATAAATCAGAGCAATCAGTATTACTGTAACACTGTGCCATAAACCAAGAAAAGTTTGTTGATTGCTGACCTGGGGTAGCACTGATTGCAGAAATCAATGGTCCATATGTACCTTGAGCTGGAACACAGCAAGTCCCTTTCCCAGCCCAAAACAGATGAATTTCAAGGTAGTTCTCTGATACCACAGCCGTAAATTGCCTTGTAACTGCTCGTCTAGAAACACCACCTGCTTCCCTCTTTATGTCAAAATCCTCTAAAACACGATTTCCCTGGAATAATCAAATTTGAAAATAAAGTACGTTAAATGCCGATGTTTTTCTTATAAAAGAGTAGGAAATGAATCACCTCAACACACATAACATTCGATATATGAGCATGCTACTTGTTTAAGACTTTTAGTTAGTATTAAAAACTTTAGCACAATCCGGAATATATCAATTTTCAGGGTCACAGTTAAAGGGGCAGCTCAGGATGAACTTGATAATGAGGTACGGACCTGGATATAAATATCGAAAACACGCCTCCCAAGACTTTCCCATCTATTGGTATCTAGGATTTGTGTTTCTGCAAATTGGAGCCTCACAGTATAGTTTCCATTCTCAAGCCCCAAACCATAGTACCTTAGCGATGAAGCAGAGATCCGTGCTGTCTGGAATAGCTCTGAGTCTAGGGTGTTTGTGAACTGAGATCCTGAAGTAACTGTGTACTGAGGATTATTGGACCCTGCAAAATATCCAACATTACTGACCGCCCACCTATTTGTGTCCGTAACATAATACGATGCTGGACCAAGTGTCTGGTTGTCTCTCTCAAACAAAGTCCTATCTGACGATGTAATCTGCGGACCACCGCACTTAATTCCGAAGTTAAAATCTGTGGATGAACACGAAAGATGTACTCATCAACCCCACTGAAAAGGGTACTTTAAGTAGAAAAAGTTAGGTTAATTGCAGCTCTCAATAAACCTCAAAGTCTATGTTTGGTAATACCATTAAACACTCTTCCCCCACTGATTCAATATTAACAATGGAAACAGAAGTTAACTGAGTGAGAAACAAATATGGGAGACAAACAACTACACCAATATAGTATTGAACATCCTACTTCAAATAAATTAACAATAAAAGAAAATAAATGACCCAAAATAAGGCCATCTATTTTGTACCCTTTTTTATAAAGGAAGTATAGAGGATTTGAAACTTCTAAAGCTCACCATTGATATTCCCTCAAACCAAGATGATTACAAAATTAAGTATTCAACTAAAAAATGATATATGAATACTATAATGTTTACGAAATTAAATCTATGAAAATATTTGATTTTGTTTTCTTTGAAGGAGAAGGAAAGACCATTTGAAATCAAGTACACTATTTGCACCATAAAAATTAGAAATTCTCGCATGTCATTTTCTTGATTATGGACAATAATAATCCAATATTGTGCCCGTAATACATCTACCGAACTCAGGAAGGTCTTTCCATCCTATTCTAGCCTATGTGCAAACCTATTTGTTTCTCCTTAAGAAGCACGAAGAGGGAAAGTTTTAATTATACTCACAGATTCCACGTCCTCGGTTGCAAGGAAAATTACGTTGAAGGCAGTTGAGTCCGGATGGCAAAACACTGAAAATAAAATAGTAATGCAGTTGAGTAAATATGAGGAGCACATACTTAATAATGTTAGATGACATATGAAAATCCAAATACCAATGAGAATATTTGATTATCACTTATAGCACCCTTCTGGCTCAAGAACAGTAACTTAACAAGGACAAGTGACTGAACAAATACAATTAAGATCCATAGTGTTCTAACCAGAGAGAGTGCTTTTTAAATCAACTTCATATCTTCAATCATGTAAAAGGGAAGATAGCACCAAGAGAATTACCTGTTGTTTGACTGTTCAATTGTGAAGTTGTTGGCAACTAAGTTACTGTATAATGCACACACCATAGAAAAAATAGTCAAATTCTGGATCATTCGGTGCATATAAAATGAAGACACTTTAAAAAGCTTGAGAAGAGCATAAATTATCATAACATGTGGTAAGAACTTATAAATCACAATGGAATCTGTATTTGTTCTTAACTATATGCGTATGTACAAATATAAACCTATAAGAAACTTACATTGATAAATTCGGCTCGGAGATCCAAGAGGGAAAGCTCCCAGCTAAATTGTTGTATGACACATCTCTGCAAAGGTTGCATGTTGAGAATGGCATATGTTAAAGAGAAGTACGAATGAAGTAAATCACATCGATTCATGCACACTTTAAACACCATCAAAAGCTTTTATAAATCTATGTTCACCATCAATCAATCTTAAATGGCATTGAAAGTTCGCTATGCATATGATCCCTAGTTTCCAAAGCAAAGCCAGAAATGACATCATAGGCACAATGAATGTACCCTCGTCTCTATCTTATGATATCCAACCTAGAAATAATTATGATTTTCCAAGAAAACAAAGCCAGAATATAGCATGCTTTTTTCATATGAATAATACTTCCTTTCGCATAAAGAGCCACTAAGAGACTCGATATGTCATTCAATAGAAATAGCCACATTCAGCGGTGCATCTAAATTCTTTAATACATGAATGCAACATTTTACTACCCCTTTTTCCCAAAAGTGGTTCCTAAGGTTCATATTTGTGGACTTTCATCCTATAAGTGAAAAAGACCGACAGTAATGACCTATTAGTACAAATAAATTTTTATCTGTGTGTATCTTCACATTTAGTTGAACGAGTTGCACTTACATATTGCGAAGAGATGAACTCTTTTCTGCAGGAAGTGTACCATTCAACTTATTATTTCCAAGAAACCTTCAGATAAAAAACATCACAATGAGATATATATAAATCAAGAGGTATATGAAGATAATATTTTTTAATAAGTTGGAGTCTTACAAATGAGTGAGTGAACTCAAATTAAAAAGTGACCCTGGGATCTGCCCAGTTATATTATTGAAGCTCAAATCCCTAGAAAGAAAAATATTCGAAAAGTTATTATAAAGTACGAAGCAAGCAAAAAGTAATAAGAGAAATATATACTAATAATATTCAAGCCAATTATGGAGCTCAGAAAGTTTCACCCAAACCCATCAAATGGTAACGGCCTCCCCTCAACTGAAACATATATAAACACACACACACAACTGGTGTATGTGTGTGTACATGCACACACACATGAAAGCAATAAAGCTTTAAGTAAAATGGTCCCTAACCCAGTTTTAACTAAAATGGTTCTGGGTGTAAGAAACTTTACAAAGGACTCTTGTAAAACATCTGACCATCAATTTAAAAGGACCAATCAAAATGGTCAATAGGCTGCTTTCTGGTTCAGCACTTTAAACCTGCCTTAATAGATGCTTGACTTAGAAAGAAACAACCATTCAAGAGAGTAACTTACAGCTGTGTCAAACTCCCGTATTCTCCTATACTGGATGGAATTGTATCCGAAATATTATTGTTCCTCAGATCCCTGCATGCAATATCCTTTCTTGAGATAATGCTACTAATTTATTGGACAAAAAGAGAGAAGACGAGCAAAATATAGGAGAAGCTGGGCTTTAAGCTGGCTTACAAGATACTCAAGGACCTCATATCCCTCATAAATGCTAGAGAACTTTCATTAGAGAAACCACTTATTCTCCTATAAGTGCATCACATTAGAATGTTGTTGTTACAGTCCAATAAGTTATGGAAAAAATTGCTAAAAATATGTAGGCACTCACAACTCTGTCAGAGAAGTAAGATTGGAAAATGTTGAAGGTATTGGTCCTTCAAAAGAGTTTCCTTGAAATCTCCTACAATCAAAGAATAGATCAAAACATCATAAATTGTGCAGAGATAGAACTAAGACAAATATTTATCCCATTATTCTCCACTGCAAATAAGGGAAGATGTTTAAACCACGAAAAAAGTAAACCATACAAGGAAGTAAGCCTTGACCAATTTCCTATGAAGTCAGGTATCCTCCCAGTAAGTTGAGTATCTGATGCCCACCTGAAATAGAATTATTGCTTAAAAAATTTCATGAATAAACTTTTTTCCTTTTGTTTTATAAAAATTTCATTTTGTTTATAGAAAACAACCGATTAAAAATTCTTACATCGTCTGTAAGTTCTGCAGATTAGCGTATGTTGCAGGGATCTCACCACTTACCCCAGAACTATCAAAATAGCTGCCAACATAAACAAAGTTCCATCATTTTTTATGGTCTATATGGTTTTTCATCAAGAGGAAAATGGAAATGAATAGATCGTAATTTTTAAGTATCAAACCATCAAAGAGGTACACAAACACCATAAAAGAAGTGAGTTGCATAAAAACATAAACCTATCGTAATAACTGCAGGATTTCACACATAAGATTTCAAGCATACAACATCCTATGAAGCCCAAAGGCTTCATGGTCAAATACATATCATATAGAATTATAACATCTGATACATCATAAAAGAAGTTAAAACAAAATAGAGTAATAGACTTTGCTGCAGTTAAAAAATCACAACCATGCATGATAAAATGTTAGCTTGAATCCATTGCTGTGCTTAACCTTTTAATTTTGAGCTGATTATAGATAGCAGTAACTGCTCTTACTTTTAGGACGTTACGAACATATGATGAAAAACCAAAAATCTTGAATACAATTCCAGTATCTCAGAGAGAACAATATCTTGAAGAACCGAAAAAGTTATGAGCGCAAACCCTCATAGGAGTTGTTAAATATTTTGGTCATATGAGTCTCATATATGTTAATCCACATTTAGTTCTTTTTATGTTATATATCTATTTTCCCTGCTAGCAACTGCTCCCTAAGAGGCTAAGACAGCTTACAGAATCTGCATTGAAAAAAGAGCATTAAGCAATGTACAAGAACTTACAGTTGCTGCAGCATCAAACAGTTGCCAAGCTCGGATGGCAGAGGACCGGAGAAGTTATTAGTGCCGAAGGCACTGCAATATAGAAAAGTTCATCAATAAATAGATTGTACAACTCAAGTACTTTATTGATTTAGTTTACATCGGTACAGTACAGTGAATATGAAAAGATAAACCCTAAAAAGTCAACAAGGAACAGAAAAAGAAAGATATGGAGAAAAAAATTGTAAATAAATTCCATTGTCGGAATGTTGTATAATGTAAAACAAATAAGAAACCAACATTTGGAGGTGATGCTCATCGTACAATCACAGAAATGTGGGAAAGACAAGTTGCAAAATTAACTAAACAGAGGAAAATAAGAGATAAGCTTACAATGATCTTAAATCAGTAAGCAATCCTATTTCCTGTGGAACCTCCCCTGATAATGCATTGATGCCAAGGTCCCTTTTAAACACAAAAGTTAATGTCCGAACTAGAAAGATTTATAGTAATAATAATAATAAAGACATCATTGAGAATTTACAAATTATAAAAGTAGGAATTCCTTACAGCCACTGCATTCGAGTTAGATTGCCAATGGAAGCAGAAAGGGGACCTGTCAAGTAATTCTGTCTCAGCTTCCTGAAAGAAATGGGTTTAACAATGGTGGGGGTCAGTGATCATAAAATCAGGAACATGGACAATTCATCATGGAAAACATGTTGATGTGGCGGAACTCAACGTTGTTTATTGAGGGAGCCATTTAAAAGTATTGAAATTTAGGGGGGCAACAATATAAATTATATGTTTTTAGGGGACCAAAATAGAATTTTACAATTACCCCAACTTAAAACTTTTTCAATTTTTAAAAGTTTTGGAGGGGCCGTAGCCTCTGCCGGTCCCTATCAGGTACCGCCCCTGAGATCGATCTTGGCAGAGATATTAAAGGATGTGATCCATAAAAATGTAGAATTGTAAGTAGAATCCATACAGATTGGTAAGAGAAGTCAAAGTCCAAAGCTCATCAGGGATCACTCCCACAACATTCAGTGCATAAACTTTCCTGTAAATAAAAGGTTATCTCGAATAAGAAAGTATAAAATGAAACATTTTCATGTATGTTAGTGTGGAATTCAGATGCTAAATTCTCAACATAAGTCATAACATCAATCATTCATCCGAAGTTTGATAGAATTTAAAAATTAAGTATTATACATGATAAGTTCAGAAGATAAAAAAAAGTTAATAGATAATATTTTCATATATTCAAATAGTATGGTTATTAATTTAATGAAATATAAGTAGTTAAAGGAATAGTTGAAAACCAACTAGATTGGTCAAAGTGTTAAGCAGCTTGATATCGATTAAACAATCCTTAACTTCGAGGCTGTATGCAGAAAATCCCCGTTGGGAGACTCATCCACCAAATTCAGGTGTGCGACGCAGGTCGGTCCGTATTAGTCAGGGCAAAGCCCTAGAGAACCGAGAGGGCAACAAAAAAAGGAAATAGTTGAAAATATTTTATGTAAAAGTAAAACAACATTTCTGGAAGGAACAAAGACATTTTCCATCAAGAAACATCCATATGCATGCAGGTGGAGACGGTTATATCATCAAGGATAGCAGTTTCAAGACCATTCAAGCATAAAGTCAAACAGATACTGTGCAACCATCAAATATCTTGAATGAAAAGACAAGATTTCTATGGGAGAAAAAGTCCGGGTACATACAGACGGGTGATGTGGCATGTAGAGCCATTGTCGGAAGAACAGTCACATTTGATGAAAGGGTTGTAATTCGGGTTTTCGATGTCGGTCGAGTCGAGGGCCGCTCCACTGCAAGGGTCACCGGTTGTGTTCCATTGGTCCTGTCGTGCTGATATTCCCCATTGTTGAAATATTGAGTTCAATGCTCTCACTGCACTCCAATTCAAGGGTGACAATTTTGTACATGTCTTCTAAATATCGAACAAATTTCAAAACTCTCGATATCCGATAATCATATTAGTTTCAACAAAAAATAAAATAATACTCATTTAAACAATAACTTAAATCAGATTACAGAATTCTATTAAAATCATACTCAACTCATAAATAGTTTTAGCATTAATAATTTTATCGAATTCTAAAACATATAAACAAATCAATTTCAAGATCACACACATTCAAACATAGGATTGTCATACATCGTATATTGACATGGATGCTATTACTATTAATATAGCTATGTTTGAGCAACCTCAAAATACATACATACATACATACATACATACATACATACATACATACATACGAAATCTATCAAACACCATGAAAAGAAATGTATCCAATTAGTTAAAGAAGGAAAACAATAAACAAGGAAGCAACAAAAGTTTGCAGCTCAATCATGCATGTTTTTCTCGAATTCCATACGTTTAAATCTAAACCCTAAAGCAACAACGAACATATATATGTATATATATTACCTTCAGCAGGATCGGTAGTTGGTTGAGATTGATTCTGAGCTTCGGCTACGAAAGGTAAAACTAGAACACAGAAAACACATAAACTCAAACCCAAAACTTGTTCTGGTCTAGATGATATCAACATCTTCTTCAAGCACAGCTTCAAAAATTATTTGTTGTTATATACACACATGTACATCTTCTTCAAGCACAGCTTCAAAAATTATTTGTTGTTATATACACACATACATGTGTGTATATATATATATATATGTTCGTTCTCTGATTGAATGTTGGATGAGAAAATTTTAGGGAGTTGTAATGTTGCCTTTTAAGACAACTTGAATCATACAAGTTTGACTAAACCTTTTTTTATTTATCAGAAAAGTGTGAAATCTAGCCATCTAGGGAAGGATTTTTGTTTGACTTTGATTTGTACAACTTCTTTAATATTTTAAGGTTGACTTTAATAAAATGTAATATATATATGGATTGTGGATGATAATGTATTGCAGATTTAGAATTTATCACCGTTTTCAAAATTAATAAATATTTTTATTTTTATTTGTTTTGTCATTTCATACTTTTACAAATTATTACTACGTAGAAGATACTAAAACTTATTATTTGGCATCAAAATTTTTGTACACAAGACTTTTTACCAACCCACTTATAAATATTTGACTATTTAATTTTCAAAAAATAAAATTGTATACAATTCATATTTATTTTTAATGCATCTATAGTATTATTTAATTCCACGACTAAGTTTGGTTAACTGATCACCAATATAGTTTTTTAAAAAATTATATAATAAAAACCTAATTAAATTAATTAGACATAGATGAATCTAGAAGGGTCTGGACGAGGCGATCGCCCCCTAAAAATTTAAAATTCTTATATGAATTAAAAACTTTTAAAAATTTTCTATTAAAAATTTATTTTCGCCTGTAATTAGATTAGCCGTTTTTCTTTAATTTTCTTATTAATTAATTTAATTGTGTGTTAAGGGTAAGCCATGGTGGGCGTGGCTCACACCACCAGCCATCACCTTTCATTGTACAAATACGAACGTGGACCAGGCTCCCGCCCATGCGTCATGACTGCGTCCCGTTAAACATCATAATTGTTTTGGGTAAATTACATCTATGACCACCCAATTATATGTGTGATCCTATTTTAACTACCGAACCATAAATTTTATCAATCAGACCACTCAACTAGTAAAACGGTTTCAATCAAGCCACTTACCGTTAATTTTTTAAGGAAATGATGACGTGTCAGCATTATGCTCACCACGTGTCAACATCATATTCGCCACATAAAACCATCTGTTTCGACCACGTGCCAGCATGATAGTCAGCCCCGGGTTACCATAAAGAAGAGTATAACAAATTAATTTTTAAAAAATTTGACGTTGCATATGCCACGCCAGCAGATCTTAATACATGACAAGTCCAGTCAGAATCAGTCGTTGACCGTCAGTTGACTGGCAGTTTCCATCCAACATGGGTATATTTGGACCAAATTAAAATGTTGGGGGTTGGTTGCTCCAAAAAAATAATAGAGGGCTAAATGACAAAACATACAAACATTGACGCTATCTTTTGTCATCTTGCCTATTTTTATCTGAACCTTTTAAAAATTCGAACAAATAAGCAGACACTTAAGACCCCTTTGGCATCGCTAAAAAAAGTTACTTTTCACCCATAATCATTGCCAAACACTTTTAAATTGGTGTGAAAAATTACTTAAAAAGTGATTTTCCACCCAACCTCAAAAGCTAAAATTTCTAACTTGTGGGGTGAAAAGTCACTTTTAGGTGTGAAGTTATATTTTTACTCTTAATTATTAATACTAATATTAATATTAATATATTAAAATAATATTAAATATGATAATAATTATTATATTAAACTAATATTTAGTTATATTACAATAAAATAAAAAAATGTAGTTTAGACTTTAAAGGTTAAATTTTTATATTAATTATTTAGAAATATGTAAAGTTTATATTTTATATATAAATTACTAATGAATTGTCATGATTTTTATATTTTTTATTTAAGTTGATTTTTTTCATATATAATAATATTAATAAATTTTATGATAACAAATTTAAGTATATTTACGTTCATTTATTTTTACTTTACAATATAATGTTTAAAATGGTCATTTTATATTTTCAAAAGTAACTTTTGACAGCAATGCCAAACACTAATATCTTACAGTTAACATTTTAAAATCACTTTTAAAATTATTTTCTGACAACATCTTTAAAAGCATTTTTCAAAAGCCGTGCCAAATTAATCCTTAAACAACATTACGCCACATTTGTTGGCTGAATTGAAATTGGCATAAAGTTAATTTTTGGTATGTCGTTGCTTTGTATTCTACATCTTTTTTAGAATGAAATCATCTTCTAACACAAGAAAAAATTCACTACTTTTTGAAATATTTGAGTATATCAAAATCATAATTTGAACTGAATTCTAAATATTTATAATCATATTAAATTCCTGTTTTTTTTCCCTAGAGTTGATCATATTAAGTTCTTTATGTGCCTATAAATGACATATAAATCACAAGGTATAAATCATTTTTAACCATTTACCAAGTCGATCATTTGAAAGGGTCATGGCCATATAATAAAATCAATATAGTCATGAAAGGAGACATTTATATAAGAATTCAGAGTATGTATTATGCATATGCATGTGATAAATTAATAAATAAAATTAGTTTAAAGTACAAAAGTATAACTAACGGGGTTGGCCCAAATAGTAAGTAACTTAGTATCGCTTAAACATATTTTAAATTCGAGGCTTTGTATATGCAAAAAATTTTTACGGGTAAAATTAATCTACTAAAATCATGTATGCAACTAAAGTTAGTTCGAATTAGTCATGACAAAGCCTTAAAAACCAGAAAACAAAAAAAAATACAAAAGTATAAAATCGATGAAATTATGAAAGGAGATTTTTTTTGAATTAATGAAAGCATATATTTGAAAGGGTCATGCATATCTATGGAATCAATGAAGTCATTAAAGGAGATATTTTTTATAAGAATTCAAAGTATATGCATATAATATATTCAAGAATAAGGTTAGTGTCACTATTGGCGTTCTTGAAAACCCACATGTAATTGAATTTGGATGTATTTGAACGTGATTATAGAATCGTGGACTATTCGAGCAATCATCTAATTGGTACGTTTTGTTAAATTGAGTAGAATCGAAGGTTTTCAATTACGCTCCAATCCGTGGTACCATTTGAATGGTCGGTTAAATTTATTAAATTAAAAATATTAAAATTAAAAAAAAATGAGACACATGTTACCATCGAATTGATGGTTAAGTTTATTGATATAAATTACAATTAGGATTAAATTGATAAAATATATGAATAAGGAGAACTAAATATATAAATACGCAAATTTATCAAACGGTCACATCATCATTTCCGTCAAAAGTTAACTGTAAGTACCTTAATTGAAACCATTTTACTAGTTGAGTGGTCTGATTGATAAAATTTAGGGTAAACTACCCTAGTGACCACCAAATTATTGGCCGCAACCTGTTTTGTCCACACAACTAAAAAAATTCAAAATTTGACCACCCAACTATTTAAATTGACCTATTTTGACCACCGGCCGTTAAAAGCTAATGGGAAAGTGATGTGGTAGTTAAAGTCAAATGTGTATAATTACACATTTGGTCCTTGTTAGTTACCTATTATATCTATTTAGTCTTAATTTTAATTTAAATAAATAAAATTAATCAACCAATCTATTGGATGATTTATTTTAATTTTTAATTTAATTTATTTAATATTATATATATTTTCCTCCAATCAGGTGGTGGCACGTGTCACCACCCGGTTAAAGAAAAATTCAAGAGAAATAAATATGTGCATGATGTGGTTTAAACCCATTATCTCTTGGTTGAAAAAGCCAAAATTTAATCACTAGGCCAACTACTCATTAGTGATATAAATTGCACCAATATATATATATATATATATATATATATATATATTATAATGAAGTCGGTGTTAAGGAAAAAAGAAATATTTGAGAGGAGACTCGAACATGAGTCACATGAGATATATCATATAATCTCTTGTGATAGTCATCGATTGCAAGTTTTGTACTATGCAAATTCCCATATAAAATCATCTCGGTTTTCTCTATGCTCTCGTCCCTTTATGTCATATAAGCTAGGCTGGCTTAGACCATAATCCAATGGCTCCTTTTCAACTTTGTTCATTAAAATTCCTGCACATTTTTGCTCTGCTTCTGCTCCCCCTTTACCCTACAACTATCTCTTGCGAGTGTACTTGTGATGACGATAATGGTGTCCGACAAGACAAAGCCGAAGCACTCTGATATGAACTCGGTGCCATTGCTTCCATCCTTGTCGCCGGTGCCATCGAAGTTAGCCTCCCATTGTTGGGGTAACGAATCCCGGCGTTAAGCCCCGAAAACGACCTCTTCTTCGTGATCAAGGCCTTTGCTGCTGGTGTGATCCTGGCGACCGAGTTTGTTCACATCCTACCCGACGCATTTGAAAGCCTAACTTCGCCGTGCATTAAAAGCAACCCCTGGGGGAAATTCCCTTTCTCAGGTTCATCACAATGATGTCTGCCATAGGAACACTAATGATCGATGCATTCGCGACGGGACATTATAAGAGACAACTGTTGGGTTATCCAATAATAATGGGCACATATGTATAATGTATGTTGCTATTATAAAGTTTAACACGAAAATTAAGTGACCAATTGTGTTACACGTGTTATAGGTATTAAATTGTCATGGAATTAAAAGTGTAGATACCGTAAGTTATATTTATAACTCAATGAGGGGCAGAGTTGTAAATATTAATAAACTAATTTTAATTCAGTTTATATAAAGGGTAGTGGTCCCCGAGATCTAGGTTAACTTGCATATCTCTCCTTCCCGTCAGAGAGTTGTGTAGCAAGAGGTAACCTATCATCTTGGAAGATCAAACCCTCTCTGGAAAATCTCCGTCAATGGATTCAGGTACGCTTCCGCAAATCTAATCTTTATTCTTAATGGTTTGGCATGTATGGATCTTGAGTTTATATTCGTATGAATATATTTTGGTTCTAACAAGTGGCATCGAGCCAGGTTTGTCGAATCATTAAGAACAGTTTTTTTATTGTTTCATCGCATCACTTCCTATTGTTTTTCTTGAGAATTTTGGATTCAATTTTATTGAATGTTTTTGAGTTTTGCGGCGACAGTGGCTTTATAATTTTAATTAGGGTTTGATATTAATATTATTTGAAATTTCCGATTTACAAACCTATGGTGCGTGAGTCAACGCTAATTGTTTTTCCACTTTACAATTGCCGATAAGCATGGGTGGTTTTAATTGGAAATATTCCTTTTTTTGATTTTTGATGAATTTGCGATTGGTTCTCCAGTTTGTATTCAATTGAAAGTTTTCTTTTTGAGCATTGAATATCTGTGCAGTTATGTTTGTTGGTTATGAAATTCATTAACAGTGAATTCTTTTTTTTTTATTTCTTGAATATGGATATGCCCTTAAAATTTGTATGGCTTTTATTTTAATAATCGCATATTCAGTTTACTGTTATAAAATATATATTTTATTTAAAATATGTATTTAATTTTGGTTGGATCAAAATTTTAATTTTGATCATTAGGTATAAAGATAATTTTTAGAAACGAATAAAATTCATGTTTTGGCTATGTCTAATATTTTAGTGGGTTAATTGAAACACAATGTCACCAAAGTGACCGCTTCTGCGTAGATTAACTTATTTAAAATATCAAGATGTTTGTGTTTTTGTAATTCATGTGTTTATTAATTGGCCCAAAGGAAAATTAATATTTGGCCGAATTTCAACGACACCTGTGGTAATAAACGTGTGACAATTATAAGGTATTTTATGTGTGCAATACATTAGTCCAAAGATTAATCTGTTGTTCGACATAATTTATTGTCAATGTTTGATTACTACAACAAGAGTACCGTTTACTGTTAATATTACTGTCCAAAGACTTGATATTAATGTTGTGTTTGGTATCTTGAGGGGAATTAGTAACTTCTTTGAATTTATTTGTTTATTATGGAATATTGATGTGAGCATGTTTATTTTTATTTTTTGTTCTATATTCAGCTAGTTCTTCTGCTGCCACAATATCTGCTAATATCAGTTCTATACCCATGCTTAATGGGACAAATTTCAAGGAATGGAAAAGGCACGTACTTATAGTACTTGGCTCTATGGACATAGACCTTGCATTAAGGCAAGAACAACCTACACCTCTCACTGCGGATAGCACCCCTGATGCCAAAAGGGATTTTGAGAGGTGGGATCGTTCTAATCGCATGAGTCTGATGATCATGAAACACAACATTCCGGAAGCCTTTAGGGGCACTGAATCTGAAGAGATTACTCAGGCTAAGTCTTTCCTTGACGATCTTGAGCAACGTTTTGCTAAAAATGATAAGGTTGAAATGACATCACTTCTGAATTCTTTGATGTCTATGAAGTATAAGGGTCAAGGAAATATAATGGAGTACATTATGGAGATGTTCCATATCGCTTCAAAACTTAAGACATTTAAAATCGAGCTTTCTGAAGACTTGCTCGTTCTTATGGTTTTGGTATCGCTTCCTGCACAGTTTAGCCAATTTAAAATTAGTTATAATTGTCAAAAGGAGAAATGGACTCTAAATGAGCTCATTTCTCATTGTGTTCAAGAGGAAGATAGGTTGAAGCGTGATAAAACTGAAAGTGCTCATTTGGCCAGTGCCTCTAAGGATAAGGGCAAGAAAAGAATGTATCAGAATGAAGCTGCTAAGGGTCCAGCTCAAAAGAAACAAGAGCGAGTTCCAATTAATTGTTACTTTTGTGAGAAGCCTGGACACTTGAAAAAAGATTGTACCAAATATCACGCATGGCGTGCTAAGAAAGGTATGAATCTTACTTTGGTCTGTCCTGAGGTTAATTTAGCTTCAGTACCTAGAAACACTTGGTGGTTAGATTCTGGTGCTACTACTCACATAAGTGTTTCTATGCAGGGTTGCCTGAGCTACCGAAAGCCAAGTGATGGTGAAAGAAACATCTTTGTGGGCGATGGAAAATCGGTAGAAGTTGAAGCAATTGGGCATTTTAGGTTGTTATTAGGAACTGGTTTTTATTTGGATTTGAAAGACACTTTTGTTGTTCCGTCTTTTAGGCGGAATTTAGTTTCAGTTTCTTTATTGGACAAATTTGGATATTCTTGTTCATTTGGAAACAATTAATTTATTTTGTCTTTAAATTCAAGTATTGTCGGAACTGGTTATTTAAATGCTTATGACAACCTTTATTTGCTAGATACAGTTGCATCATATAATGAAACCTTGCACGTGGAATCACGTGGTACTAAACGCAAATTAAATAAAGAAAATTCGGCATCATTATGGCATAAGCGCTTAGGTCATATCTCAAAAGGTAGGATTGAGCGACTTATATCTAATGATATTTTGGAGTCCCTTGACTTTTCAGACTTTAATGTTTGTGTTGACTGTATCAAGGGAAAACAGACCAAAACTAAGAGATTAGGTGTCAACAAATCTACAGACGTCTTAGAATTAATTCACACTGATATTTGTGGGCCATTCCCTACGGCATCTTGGAATGGTCAACAATATTTCATAACATTCATAGACGATTACTCACGTTATGGGTACCTATATCTCATTCATGAGAAATCTCAGTCTTTGGACGTGTTCAAATCTTATAAGGCTGAAGTTGAGAATCAACTCAACAAAAGAATTAAGAAAGTTAGATCTGATCGTGGTGGTGAGTACTACGGTAGATATGATGGCTCAGGTGAACAATGTCCAGGACCATTTGCGAAATTCCTAGAGGAATGTGATATTGTCCCACAGTACACCATGCCAGGATCACCTAGTATGAATGGTATAGCTGAGAGACGTAATAGGACTCTTAAGGATATGGTAAGGAGTATGATTGCTCATTCTACCTTACCCGAGTCCCTCTGGGGAGAAGCATTAAAGACAGCAACGTACATTCTGAATAGAGTACCAACTAAAGGAGCTGAAAAGACACCTTATGAGCTTTGGATGGGTCAAAAACCTAGTCTAAAGCACTTTCACATTTGGGGATGTCCAGCTGAGGCAAGGCCTTATAGGCCACATGAAAAGAAATTGGACTCCAAAACTGTGAGCAGCTACTTTATTGGATATTCTGAGCGATCTAGGGGCTATAAATTTTATGATCCCACAATTAAGAATATTTTTGAGACGAGAACTTCAACATTTTTTGAGGATGTTAAATTTGGAGGGAGAAATAAGGTTAGAGACATTACTTTTGAGGAGAAGTTGAGTTCCAACTCAATTCCTACTATCACTTTTGATAATGTTCAGGTTCTCATACCTATCATTAATCAAGAAGTGAATCAGGAACCTCAACAAGATAATGTTGAACAACTTCCTCCTATTCAGGATGAGGTAATTGTTCCAGAAGAACAAATTCAACAACCTCAACAACAAGTGCCATTAAGGAGATCCACGAGAGAAAGGAGAAATGCTATTTCGAATGATTATATTGTATTTCTCCAAGAAAATGAGGATGATAATGGAATGATGGAAGATGATCCAATCAACTTTCATCATGTCATGCAAAGTGTTAACTCTCAAAAGTGGATTGATGCCATGCAAGAAGAGTATAAATCCATGCAAGAAAATAAAGTTTGGGAACTTGTCCCATTACCTGAAGGTACAAAACCAATTGGTTGCAAATGGATATTTAAAACCAAGAGGGATGCAAATGGTAATGTGGAGAGGTATAAGGCACGTCTTGTAGCTAAAGGATATACTCAAAAAGAAGGCATTGACTTTACAGAGACTTTCTCTCCGGTTTCATCGAAAGACTCTTTTAGGATAATCATGGCACTTGTAGCTCATTTTGATCTTGAGTTACATCAGATGGATGTTAAGACTGCGTTTCTCAATGGAGACATTGAAGAAACAATTTATATGGTGCAACCAGAAAACTTTGAGTCGGGAGACCCAAAGCGTATAGTTTGCAAATTAACAAAATTCATCTATGGACTCAAGCAAGCTTCTCGTCAATGGTACCATAAGTTTCATCAAGTAATTGTCTCATTCGGTTTTGAGATGAATATCATTGATGATTGTGTGTATCACAAGTTTAGTGGGAGTAAGCATATATTTTTGGTTTTATATGTCGATGACATTTTGCTTGCCACGAATGATATAGGCTTATTGCACGAAACCAAGAGATTTCTATCTAAGCATTTTGAAATGAAAGATCTTGGGGACGCTTCTTTTGTTTTAGGAATTTAGATACATCGAGATCGATCTCGAGGTATTCTTGGATTGTCACAAAAGAACTATATCGATAAAGTACTTAAAAGGTTTGGCATGCAAAACAGTAAACCAATGGACACCCCTGTCGCTATAGGAGACAAATTTTGTCTTGTCCAATGCCCTAAAAGTAACCTTGAAATTCAAGAAATGCAGAATATTCCTTATAGATCAGCTATTGGGAGTTTAATGTATTCTCAGGTTTGTACGCGTCTGGATATTGCGTACATTGTTGGGATGTTAGGCAGATATTCAAGCAACTCTAGTATGGACCATTGGATAGCAGCCAAGAGGGTTATGAGGTATCTTCAGAGAACAAAAGATTACATGCTCACTTATAGGAAATCAGATCATTTGAAGGTCGTAGGGTATTCGGATTCTGATTTCGCTGGGTGCCAAGATAGCAGAAAATCTACATCAGGCTATATTTATCTATTAGCTGGAGGAGCTATATCCTGGAAAAGTGCTAAACAAACACTTGTAGCTTCTTCCACTATGGCAGCAGAGTTTGTAGCATGCTATGAGGCATCTAATCATGGAATATGGTTGCGAAATTTTGTCACTGAGCTGCGTATTTTGGAGAACATAGAAAGACCGCTTAAATTATTTTGTGACAATAAGTCAGCAGTACTATATTCCAATAACAATAGGAGCTCGTCTAAGTCAAAGCACATAGACATAAAGTTCCTAGTTGTAAAAGAAAGAGTGCAAAGTGGACAAATATCCATAGAACACATTGGGACAAACTCTATGATAGCGGATCCGCTCACAAAGGGTTTACCACCCAAGGTCTTTCATGAGCACACTACTCATATGGGTGTTGTATCATTTGAGGATATTATTGTTTGAGTGAGAGTTTGTTATTTGTTTGCTTTATGTTTGATTTTGGACATTTATGTATTCAATTATTTTTCTGATCAGAAATTAAGTATTCAGTTTATTCACTCTTTTCTTATTTTGATAAGGACCTCACTTAAGTTTAAAGAGGACCAGTTGGAAATAGGCATGTTCGGTTCACATTTACATGTAATTTCCATGCTATGCATCCATGATTGATCTATGTCATTTGATTGTGTTTTTATACGTGACCATTGATGGGTCCAGTCATGATTGATATGACGAAGACCGCTTTGATCCTATATAGATATAGTTGATGGACGAGATTGTTAAAGAATACCTATTGTATGATAGCAAATTTTGAGCTCATAAGGTTATACATTTGTCAGGAAACATATGTTGCCCAAGTGGGAGATTGTTGGGTTATCCAATAATAATGGGCACAATATGTATAATGTATGTTGCTATTATAAAGTTTAACACGAAAATTAAGTGACCAATTATGTTACACGTGTTATAGGTATTAAATTGTCATGGAATTAAAAGTGTAGATACCGTAAGTTATATTTATAACTCAATGAGGGGCAGAGTTGTAAATATTAATAAACTGATTTTAATTCAGTTTATATAAAGGGTAGTGGTCCCCGAGATCTAGGTTAACTTGCATATCTCTCCTTCCCCGTCAGAGAGTTGTGTAGCAAGAGGTAACCTATCATCTTGGAAGATCTCTCTGGAAAATCTCCCAATGGATTCAGGTACGCTTCCGCAAATCTAATCTTTATTCTTAATGGTTTGGCATGTATGGATCTTGAGTTTATATTCGTATGAATATATTTTGGTTCTAACAACAACATATACGAAAACATAAGCAAGTTGATCCGGGTGATGAAGAACATGCGGGTCACGTACATGTTCATACACATGCCACTCACGGTCATGCTCATGGCTCTGCAGATTCCCCTTCGGATCAGGAGTCAGGACTTTATCCGTCAACGTATCATATCCCAAGTAATTAACTTAACTATATATGTATACAAATGTGTGTTTCCATCAGTTCTTTGAATTGTGATTATTGGGATATCTTTGGGTGCTTCTCAAAGTCCAGACACTATAAAGCCACTGGTTGCAGCCTTGTCTTTCCATCAGTTCTTTGAAGGAATGGGACTAGGTGGTTGCATATCTCAGGTATTAATTTGTACCCAAAGTTAAACAATTTGACCATTTCCGATATTTGATTCTGACTCTGTCTCACACTTGAAATTCAATATGAAGGCGCAAATTATATTACTAAGAGCTAGCTTGGCTCACTGATAAAAATGTTGGAATTCACATTCTTGGTCCCAGGTTTGAACCACCCCAATGCTACTCTTGTGATGCTTCTTTAATTTTCCTTTAACCAGGTTCATTATATATGATTGGTTTATTAATTTTGTTTAATTAAAATAAAATTAGGATCAAATTGATTTAATAAGTAAATAATAGGGACTAAATGTATTAATTTATAAATTTTTGTTAATTGTCACGTCACCCCTTTGTTAATTTTTTAACGGTGATGATTAAAATATGTTGATTTAATAAATTTAGTGGTTTGATTTACGAATTCAATAGTTCAGTGGCCACTGGTGTAATTCACTCTAATTATTTTAAAGGGTATATTTAACTAATTTTACCAACAACAACAAAAAAAAAAAAAAACCATGCAGAAACACACAGAGCAGACCCAAAACATCACAAACGCCAACATAACATCACCTACCTACACTGCTTCTTCATACTTGTCATTTTCTTTATTCATAGAGGAGCTGTGAACCTTTAGTGTTGTCATGTTTTTGATGACGTGAAGGTTTGTTTTTGCATACAATTTCATAAATTTTTAAAGATTTTTCGTACAAGGCTGTTTTTTTAATATGTTGGTGTTATTACATGATAGTATTTGTTTATATTATTTATACTTCTTCACTAATGTGCGCGCACACATATGTTCAAACTCGGGTCTCTTAAAACAAACATCATCTTTTTTTCTACTGAAACTAAGGGTGTTCATTAACGGGTACCCGACTTTTCGAGTATTCGGTTCTTCGGGTAGTGCATTTGTCGGCCCGTGACAACCGAGTACCCGCTAGTTGGGTACCCGTAAAACCCGGATACCCGATTCATATATATATATATATATATATATATATTTTTGACTTCATCACCAAAATAAGGCATTAGAAATATTAATTTAAATCGTAATTTTTTCCATCGAATCTCAGAAAAATTAATACAAATACATTTTTTTAAAATAAAGTTAAAGCACACATAGTGAATATGTCTGCATTGGTTTTATTGGGGTGCATCAATGTGCATTTCGGTGATGAATCTACTGGGCAGTGGGAGATTTTGTTTTGTTAGTGCATTTTTATTTCTTTCTGCAAGTATAACACTTGCTTGGCTTATTTGGAATTTGCATGGAACTACCATGTTTCTAATAAAGTTGTGATTTTTCGTTGATAAAGAAAAATACAAACATAAAAAGAATTTATAGATTTAAATTTAATTTTAAGATAAAAATATTAAAGAATTTAAAATAAAAAAAATATAACTTAAAAGTAAAAAATATATGTATTAAAAAATTTCGGGGTTCGAGTCGTGTACCCAAAAAATAGTAGGTCGTGTATACCCTCCTCGGCCAAATAATTTTTTAAGAGATATATCTGATTTTTAGGGGTTCGGGTTGCCGGATTAACGGGTCGAATATTTTTAAACACCTGTAACTAAAACCACTAGCTGAGTTCTTTTTGCACGAGATTATTAAATTTAAAAAGACTATTTTTTTTAATAATAGAATCACTGACATTAAACAAAAACAACAAATACAAAGCCTAACAAATACAAGGGGAAGAAACATAACACTAATCACAACAAACAAAAACAAACGGAGACGACGAAAGCATTGAGGCACCAACGATCGACGACTACCAAAAGAGTCAGAAGACTCATCAAAGATGGAAGCGGTTTATTAATCCGAAGGGGAACTCAGCCAAGCCACCGACGACTGCTAACTGGTGAGAAGGGCATAAAAATAAAATATTTTTTTTTTGGTTAGAGAGAAAGGCGAGCATTTAGAGAGAAGGAGGTTTTTAGAAAACTTTTTTTTACAACGACAGTTAAAAAGGACTAATCTATTTTAATGATTAATTAACGTGTACTTACAATTTAAAGGTTTTTAAAGACTTGAAAATTGAAATGTGGTGAACCAACCTCCCCTTCTTAGCTCCCCATTTAAACCATGTAAATGTTTGAAATTAAATCGTAGGCTCTGTAAATATTTTTTTAAGTAGACAAACACTTTCTGGACCATTTTCTTTAGCCTTCTTGCAGTACTTGTTGTATTTTTAACAATCTATTAAAGAGAAGATTAATTTCATTTGTACTATTAAAAACTTTGGAAATATTTACATGAATGGTATTTTGTTTTAAATTTGCATGTATAATAGCATACAAAAAGTAACTTTTCTCACTTTGTAGATTTAATTTGCTCTCTATAATGCATACCAATTTTAAGTTTATAAAAGTTAAAAGGAGTTCTCCCTTTAAAATTTGTGGCCGAGTCTATTCATATATATACCAACAAGACAGGAAAGATGAATATAAATAATATATTTATATAGATATATTATAATTAATATTTTTCATAAAATAAATAGTTTCATTTTTTAAATTTTTCTCTAGCTGTAGCTTAATTTAAGTAAAAATTTTGCCAAAATCATTACATCTCATGTTTGACTTGGTTGCTGAGCACCAGGGATGGACGGAAAGGGGTTAGAAATGGCGGTCGCCCCCTTAAAATTTTAAAATTTTATAGGATTTAAATTTTTTAGAATTTTTTATTAAAAATTTATTTTCACCCTCCCTAAATTGTTATAAATTCACCCCTAAAAATTTATAAGTTCGCCCCCTAACTTAGAATCTTGTGTCCGTCCCTACTAAGCATGATGATTACCATACTTGACTCCTGGGTTTAAATCTCTGTAGATTTTTTTAAAAATTATTTCTTTTGATGAAAGATGGCACATGTTCATCGTCTGATTGAAGAATTCTAATAATAAAAATATGTTGTTAATTTGACATGCCACGTGACACGTTGTCATGTCACTCATGACATAACAAAAATTACTGTCCACATCATCGGCCGTTAACGTTTAACGACGCATCGTCTATAGTTCGATGGTATCTAGTATAATTTATTCTAAAATAAAATAAAAAGTTCAAGTTACAAAAATCATCAATTAACTTTGCTCTTTGACTTGTTTTGGTCACTCAACTTTCAAAATAATTAATTTTAACACTGAACTTTAAACATGACCTATTTTTGTCACTTCATCGTTAAATCTTTAACACTGTTATGATGTGGAAATAAAAAATAAAAAAATTATATTTTAATTCACTTCATTAAGTAAAAAAATTAAACTGAAAAAACCAAACCCTTCATCATCTCACCCTTCTCTTACCTTCACCTAGAACCCTCTTCTTCGTCTCAGTATACCGCTTTGGTGAATTTTTCGGTGAATTAAGATCACCGGCCGACTCTTCTTTTTCTTCCATTTTTTACCGATTCATTTTTTTTTTGAAATCTACCCTCAAATAACCCAAAATCATTCTAAACTCTTACGTCTTGAGAGCACGATTCGTGATCGTCCGCCGTCACATAGACCTTAATCTGAGTTATGTTGATCTCCTCACCAATACACAAAATACATCATGAAAAGGACATAAGAATATGACGTGACACATCTCACCTGGTCACCAACTACAAATAGCATCAACTCAACACCATGTCCATACAAACCCAAACCAAGTCGTATTACAACTTGCACAAGACAACCTGAAAAAATAAGGGTAAACTATACTAATGACCACCGAACTATGGGGTTGGTGTCGATTTGACCACTATATTTTCAATTGTGTTAAATATACCACATAACTATTTAATTGGTTTCAATGTAGCCACCTGCCGTTAAATCCTAACGAAAAGATGATGTGGCAGTTAAAAACAAATTGGTATAATTACACATTTAATCCCTATTACTTAGACATTCTATCAATTTAGTCTTAATTTTATTTAATAAAATAATTAATTATTTAATTAAGTGATGTTATGTGTCACCGCCTCATTGGAGGACTTTAACTATTTATATTTGAATTAATAATTTTATTTTACCCTCCAATGAGATAATGACACGTGTCACCACCCATTAAAGGAAGAAAATAAATTTTACTCTATAATGAAAGTTGCAAGGTTCAAACTAGAGTCTCTTGGTGAGAGGTGTGCTTATTTACCATCAAGCCAAACACTGATTTGTTATACAACATTTATTATTTATTATAACAGAGTTTTTTCCATCCTGCAATGAAGGGGTCATGGTTTTGAAATTTTCGGATTCTTTGTTTCGACCCTGGCAGATTGTAAAGGACTAGACAAATTGGTTAATGAGTGGAAATCTGGGACCAGACAACTTAGATCGGGTAGTAGAGGATGGTCTGAAAGTTTCAGACTTTGAGTCTTTCATGGAGATTACTAGGCAAACAAAAGAAACCCAACAAAAAATCGTCTTTACATTGATGTTTGAATTGGCAAGAAGAAAAAAAAGAAAAGGGTCTCTCATTTCATCAAATTACAAGGAAATTGAAAATCATTGTTGAAGCCTTTGTTCTCTCATTCAATTCCTCATAGCTATAAAACAGGAGACGGCGACCACAAGCAGCGTGAGAACTAAAGACTAAGTGCTGGCGTCATCGAAAATAGCTGCGAATCGCAGTTCCTGCAAATGATAAAATTTAATTATGAAAAACTGTGATGTTTGTCCAATGCGTCCTACTCTATACTGCATTGTTGTTTGTATTCTCACAGGGGCTAGGAGACTTGTGATTGTGGAGGCAGGCAGCAAGCGAGTAGAAGGAATCATTTCATTGAGTGACGTGTTTAAATTCTTGCTTGGTGTTTAGCCCAGAAAGATCGAGCTTTACTAAGGTGGGATTGAGTAAGATCCATTAATTTCAGTGAACTCCAGATTTTCCCCTATGCTCCTCCATCTCCTCTGTCCGGCACTCGCATGTTGAGTGGTCTTATTTGTTACTCTCGAGTCGTTTGATTGGTGGGGCTTCGTCACTCTAAAAGCCCCAACCATTTTTAGGATAGGAATTTAAAAGAGCAAAGTATGATCTGATGTAAATTGTGAGTATTTCGATTCCCCCCCTTCATTTCAATAACCTAATCATTGTCAACTCAACCATTGCTGCTGGAGCAGCTCCCATGTCATGAATCTATGCTAACAGAAAAGAAAAATGGGTCAGTGAAAAAAAAAGGTCTGAAGTGTATGGTGGGTGATACCCCATGTTGTGATGTATTTATAGCTTTTGATCTCTGTTTCATTAGTTGTATACATTATAGTCTTTTTCTGGGGAATTTTTTTTTACAGATTTCAGTCGGCTGTTACTTGTTTCATGATTGTTTTATACTTTTTTACCTAAGGCCATGCCGGTAAAACTGATAGTTTAGTCCTTTTGAATTTAAAACTTTTAGAAAAGGATACAGGTAAAATTACATTAACACCAACACTGCAACAAGAGTTCAGGAGAAGTGCACGCGGGACTTTTTGAGGGAAATTCCACACCGGACTTTCCATGAACCGCAGGTGCAGGTGCAGTGGGGGAGTTCATGAGGGAAATTCCACCCCAGAGGATGCGGAGAGGGACATCTCCTGAATCGCAGGTTTGTTGTTTTAGAGTTTATGTAGTTTCCAACAACTGCATCTGTGGTGATAGAGTTTTCCTTAGGATGCGGATTTTGACACTTGTTTTTAGAAGCCAACTAAAGATTAATTCTTTTTTCATTTTGATTTCTTATGCTAGCATTCATGTTCTTCCTTAGAATTTTGAAATACCTAATGATTTTGTTTTTGTTACTTATTAATAGATTGTTTTATGGCTGCGTTCTTGGATTTTATAGCAGTTTTCATTTTGTTGGTTTTGGCAGCTGTTTTTGCGTGTATTTGGGGATTTCTTCATCCTGCTGTTGCAGTATTTGTGCCTTTCTCTTTTCGAGGGGTAAATAGAATGAGAATGAGAGCAAATTGTTTAGGTTTTAAGGTTTTAGTTTAGGATTAAATTATTTTTAATTAAAAATAGAGTTAAGTTAAAATAATGCACAAATAGTGAGGGTTAAATTTATTATTTTTTTGAATTAAGACTAAATTATTTGAATGTGCAAACGTGGATGACTAAATATGTTATTATACAAAATATTTTAACTGTCGTGTCACTATTTTAACGCCTATTAACGGAATAGTGCTTAAGTTAAAACAAAATTAAAAGTTTAATAGTAATATTGAAGTAATTGAAAATTTAGTTACCAAATTAAATATTTGGTCAAAGTTTAGCGAGCATTTGTAAATTTTACCCTAACTTTAAACTCCAACCAACATCAAAAACCAACACTAATTAAAGAATGGGACAGACACCGTGTGCTTTGGTGGAACCTCCCTGAACTGCAGGTGCTTTGGCGGAACCTCTCTGAACCGGCGGTGCTTTGGAGGACTCTCCCTGAACCGCCGGTACTTGGACGGACCCTCCCGAAACCACCGGTACTTGGAGAGACCCTCCTGAACCGCATGTGCTTTGGGAAACCATTCCTGAACCGCAGGAGCTTGGACGGAGCCTCCCTGAAACCCCCGTGCATGGCCAACTTTTGGGGCCATATACTCGTCGTCAACACTTTTCCTGATCTCCTTCCTAATAAGCAATAATGGGAGCTTTCTGCTGTTGATTGCTTATTCCTTCAATCTTATATAGAGTCAAATATTTTGTTATGTAAAAATGAATAAAAAATAATACAAATCCTGAAATTCTACTCAACTTCCGATTTTACCTCATTTCCCACGTGCTCCCTTTTTATTTATTTACTATTATCACGATGAACCTTCTCTCCTCTTTCAATATATTAAAGTTACACTGCTTTTTCACACTTCTCATTTTCTTCATTCATCCATTTCTATAGATTATTTTTGTCCACATTTGAGATAACGCGTTTAATTAGAGATTTTTAAAGGTTTGCAACAGCCGGCCATAACAACTAACAAATGCAGCTGACTAAGTTGAAATATCAACCCCGTTATTGATTATTTTATATTTTTGTTGGTGAAACGAATACCTTTACCTTATTTTATTAATTTATTGATTTGTGAAATATACTGGGTTAAATAAATAGATAAAGTATTCACGAGACTGGTAATTAAGAATGTCAGTGAGCGCGATAAGATAAAAATTAGATTCGTTTTGAGTAGTAAAACAGGTGTGGGTATAACTTTGTACCCGTCTCACCCGATTCATCTTTACCCTCCCAGTATACATAATAAGTATATTTAAAAAATGAACATTTAAAAAATACTCATAAGTCCATCATATTTTTAAGAGTAAACTACACAAATGACCACTGAATTATGGGTTTATTGTCAAAATGACCACTATATTATTTTTTGCCTCAAATGCACCCACAACTATTTAAATGGTTCTATTTTAGCCACACGCCGTTAAAAAACGGAAAAGTTGATAGAACTGTTAAAAAAATTGGTATAATAACACATTTGGTCCTCTATATTTATACAATATATCAATTTAATCCTAATTTTAATCTAATAAAATAAATTAATTATTCAATAAGATGGTGACACATGTCACCACCTGATTGGAGGGGGGAAATGAAAACCAAGGAATTACAAACTTGAGACCTTGGAGGTGTAACACGCGAGTTTGCCACTTAACCAAGGATATATTTGTTATATGTTATACTAATAATAATATATGTGTTATACATATAGAGAAAGAAAAAAAAACGCATATATTTGTGGGCTGCTTCTGTTTATTATCAGAAAACTCCTCATTCTTCTTTATAACCCAGTTTTGCTCTGTTATTTACTCTGGAAAAAATGGTGAGCTCAAGTGTGGGACTGGGAATGGCCTGTCTTTTGCTAGTCTCGTGTATGGTGGTGGTGCCAAGCTTGGCCAAAGATTACACCGTTGGTGACGCCTCTGGCTGGACAACCGGGGTGGATTATAGCCTTGGTGAGTTGTAAAATCTAAACCCGAAACTTCAAATGAATCTCACATTTGTTTGAGCAGCATATTTAGATTGACGTGGTTGAATTCGTTTGTGTGGTTAAACAAGTTTTCAATTACCCAAGTAGCCATACCGTGGATGAAGTGAGTTCAAGTGATTACAGTACGTGCACGGTGGACAATGCCATCACAACAGATAACAGTGGAGCCACCACCGTTGCCCTCAAGAAGGGGACATTGATGCCTTAGTGGCAGCTTGCAAGTTTGAATTTTGCCGGGTCTGGCATGCTTGAATGATGTTTAGTGGGTCTTCAAGGAACCATTGTTGTCTCCTTGCAGTTCTTTGTGGTGGTAAAATTTCTGATAATAAACAGAAGCAGCCCACAAATATGTGTTTTTTTCTTTTTCCATGTGTATAACACATATATTATTATTAGTATTGCATATCACAAATATATGCTTGACTTAGTGGTAAATTCGCATGCATCACCCCAAGGTCCTAGGTTTGATTCCTACCAAGGACAATTAATTAATTTTTAGTTAAATAAAAATAATTAAAATCCCCCAATAAGGTGGTGACATGTGTTACCATTTTATTGAATAATTAATTTATTTTATTAAATTAAAATTAGGACTAAATTGATATATTGTATAAATATAGAGGACCAAATGTGTAATTATACCAATTTTTTTAACATTCCGTCAACTTTTCCGTTTTTTAAACGGCGTGTGGCTAAAATAGAACTATTTAAATAGTTGTGTGGTGCATTTGCGGCAAAATTTAATATAGTGATCACTTTGACACCAAACCCATAGTTCAGTGGTCATCTGTGTAGTTTACTCTATTTTTAATAGACGGTGGAGCTTAACTCTTTTAGTTTCTCATTTTATCTCCTACAAATGAAACCAAAATTACATATCATTAGCACATATCACAACTCACAAACTCCTATTTCATCATCAATAGACTTATTCTCATACAATTGTTTTTCTTTGTACGACATTTATCTATAACAAATCTATATGGAATGTTTTGTTATAATAATTGAATGTTAGTTGTTGGAGTTTTTTTTTTTATTCTTTGTTTGTCAAATTATAATAATATTTTGTACTTATATTATATTGTTCAATTGAGTATCGGTTAGAATAATGTCATATTGTTGTGAGAGTCCTTACGGCAAATATTTATACTTTATTTTATAAAAAATTAGTTTATATTTATTTAACTAATACTTGTAAATATATTATATGAAGCGGGTCGTAAAATAAGTATAACGGAGATTCAAAGGATTTCAGAATCCACATGGATGGTGGAGCAGAGATGATTTGTCTTATGAGTCAGACAAATAATTAATCTGAAATTTTTTTATGAAAATAAGCTTGTGGAGAGAATCCTTCACAGCCGTCTTACCCCAATTGACATCCTTCTTGTAATCATTTTGTTTATTTCTTCTTTTATGTTTCTTTTGCAAACATTCATGCTCATTAATAGAATTTGAAGTAATTATATAAATATAACATTATTAGTACGTTGCTGAATAACAATAAAAAGAATAGGGTAAAATACACAAATGGTCACTAAACTATATTCAAAATTATAAAATGGTTATTAAATTTTTAAAAATTATAAAATAAGTATTAGACTTTAGTTTTTGTTACAAAATAATCACTGAGCCGTTAATTGTCATTAATTGAGTGACGTGACAGTTACAGAAATTTAAATAATAGAACATTTAATCCTCCATATCGACACATTCAATCAATCTATTCCTAATTTAACCATCATTATTGATCTCTAAATTGATTGAATGTGTAAATATTGAGGATTAAATATGTTATTATACAAATTTTCGTAATTGCAACGTCTCTCGGTTAATAACAATAAACAACTCAGTGACCATTTTGTAGTAAAAACTAAAACTTAATGTCTATTTTGTTATTTTTGAAAGTTTGATAACCATTTTATATTTTTAAGAAAGAGACAGATTCCAAATGAAATGTAATCACCACCGGACCATAAGTAGCTCCTCTCTGCTCACCCCATCAGGCCGCCCCCTTACGTGCGGTGAGGGACTTTTCCTGAATCGCAAATGATGCGAACAGGGACTTTTCCTGAACTGCAGATGCATAGAGGGACTTTTCCTGAACCCCAGATGATGCGAAAATGGACTTTTCCTGAACTGCAGATGCATAGAGGGACTTTTCTTGAACCCCAGATGATGCGAACAGGGACTTTTCTTGAACTGCAGATGCATAGAGGGACTTTTCTTGAACCCCAGATGATGCGAACAGGGACTTTTCTTGAACTGCAGATGCATAGAGGGACTTTTCTTGAACCCCAGATGATGCGAACAGGGACTTTTCTTGAACTGCAGATGCATAGAGGGACTTTTCTTGAACCCCAGATGATGCGAACAGGGACTTTCCTGATTGCCTCTCACCTACGGTGAGAGACTTTTCCTGAACTGCAGATGATGAGAGAATGGACTTTCCTGATTGCCTCCCACCTGCGGTGAGAGACTTTCCCTGAACTGCAGATGATGAGAGAATGGACTTTCCTGGTTGCCTCTCCATATTTGGATATGATGCTTATGATCTCCTTCCTGTTAAGCAATAACGGGAGCCTGGGAGAATGCTACGTTGTTGTTGTTTGCTTGTTCCTGCAATCTTATATACATTCATTTCTGCGATTATTTTGTTATATAAAAATGAAAGAAAACAATACAAATCCTGAAATTAGATGCTTCCTTCTCCTAGCTACATTTTTATGTATTATGAGGAACCTTCTCTTCTCTTTCAATATATTAAAGGTTTGGTTTACACTGCTTCTTCATATTTTTTTTTCTATATTTTCTTCACCCAGTATAGTTCTTGTTCACATTTGAATAAACGCGTAGTATTTCTTTATGTGAGAAATAGAGCACACTCAATAATGTATATTTTAATATTGGCTTCAATTCCATAGATTTATATTTAAAAAAGACTTATATTTCAAAGATTAATTAACGTTTACTTATGATTCAGTCCAATTTGGAAATGTGCTCAGAGAAGGAAACCGGATAGCCGATGGTTTGGCCAAACTGAGTTGGTTTCTTAATCTTAATTATTGTATTTTTAATTATCTTCCTAATGAGGTTTTATGTATTTTACATGAAGATTGTAATAGGTTCGGTTCTTAGGTTTATAAGTTTTTTACAAAAAAAAAAACGTTTACTTGATTTAAAGATGTAAGTTTGTAATAGATCAAGTGAGACGAAAGATGTAAAAGTGGGTTATATCTGCAAATTACACATAAGCTAACCTTTTTGACATTCTATCTCCAGAAAATACAGAATCACCTCCTCACATCACATAAGCTAACCTTTATGTATTTGGACTGGAAAATGTAATGAAAACAGTTTGTCCTCAAACTCTGAAGCAATTTCATCAAAAATGGTACCATCTATCCAATATGGCAGTGATTGTAGTTGGAGATTTCTCTGATACAAAGGTTGGTCTTTGCTAATTTGCAAACTTCTCCTACTGGAATCACCAGTTATGGTAAATTAATCAAGCTTTTTTGCTTTCTATCCAGAGTGTCATTTGACTAATTTTGGGCATAAATATTCGGCATTGGAACCTCCACCAATACCCCATTTTAATGCTTCAGCCGTGGGAGGAGGAGTTGCTGTCATTTTTCAGATGTTGGGGCATATATTCTGTTCTGAATATCCTATGAGGGTAATAAATTCATGATACTGATCAAGCCGTAAATATTCAATTCAAATCAGCATGGGGTCCTCCACTTTGATCATAATACTCAAACTTAAGTACCTTTCGCAAATGGTTCACTTTATTAATTCGCTTTATTTTTTTGATCAAAATTGTATGTTTTTATTAAGGATAAAAATATACGAAAAATATTTCCATGTGCATCATTAATTCACTTTATTAATTATCCGTTTGTAGGTATTTAATGCTACATGATTGATTAATCGAAATCGAGAAAGAGGATAAAAAAGAAATAAGCGGAGCTGCGCAGAGAAAATAACCTCCAAAAAAATAGAGAATTACCTCTTCTAAAATAGAATGGAAATTATGTGTTTTTTAGTGCTATTATGTATGCTTTAACATTAAAAAAATTGAGTTTAAAGTTTAAAGTTTAGTGTTTATACTTTAAAGTCTAGGGTTTAAGATTTATGGTTAAAATGCATGGTTTAAATAATTTGACAAGTTAATAAGAATTAACATACTTAAATTAAATTCATTTTTAATGACATGTTATATTATGTTTCTATTTTAACACATAAAAGACAATCATTTTTAATAATAGCCCCTAATTTCTAATCGAATTAACCTTAATTTATTTCAATTTTTTCTAATCTAGTCCAATATTTTAAATATAATGGTATTATTATTTTCATTAGTCCTTAAAACTTTATTTTTAACCGAAATTGACTCATATATATTTCTATTTCTGGTTTTTTAGTCGAATAATATTTTTGTTTAGTCTAGTCCCTACAATTTAATTTTTTTTAAAATTGCCCTATATTTATTTATATTTTTTGTAATTTAGTCCAATTTATTTTAGTCCCTAAAATTTAATTTTTAATTTAAATTAATTCTTATTTCATTTTTTTTAATTTAGTCCAAACTTAAAAAAACAAAACAAAAATGTCCATTTTTTTTAGAGATTCGTCCCGCCCACCCAAATCTAAAGAACCAAACAGTCCAAATGTCCAATCCCATATTTGATATTTCAATTGCAAAAGAAATTGAAACAAGAAGTCAATAATTAAGTTAACAAATGGATGGAAAAATCCCGCACATTTTTAGGGGTTATTTGTTCGTTAAGTTATTACTAGTTTAGGAGCTTTACACTTAGGTTTTTTATTTTTATTCTTTAGTTTTAGTTTGATTCATTTTACTCCCAATTTTAGTTTAGTTTCCTTATAATTTTATTGTCAAGTTCTTTTTTAATTAGATCCTCCTTTATAAAATTATTTAATAATTAAACATTTTAAAGGCCCAATTTATTTCGGTTGTACCCAACTCAAAGCGACTGATAGTAATTCCAAACACTTGAAAGGCTTTTAAAGGCCCAATTTATTTCGGCCAAGAAAAAAAAGATTTAGGGATTGAGGTTTAGGGGTATTTGTGTCAAGTTGAGTGCTTGGGTTATGGGGTTAGTTTATGGATTAGGAGATTATGCTTGCCTTTAATTATCGGTGATTGTAAGGTTTAGGTGTTTAGGTTTGGGGTTTAAGGGTAAATGTGTCAAGTTGAGTGTTTGGGTGTATGAGATTAGTTTAGAGATTATGGGATTATGCTTGTACTTTAATTATCAGTAAATGTAAGATTTAGGGGTTGAGGTTTGGGGTTTGTGAGGTAAATGTTTCAAGTTGAGTAGTTGGTTGGGGTTATGATATTAGTTTAGGGATTTGGTTTGCACTTTAATTATTAGTTATTGTAAGATTTAGGGGTTGAGGTTTGGGGTTTAGGAATTCGAATTCACCACTATTTATTTTAAATTTTTTTAATATAGTTCAATATTTTTAATATGATGATATTTTTGTTCATTATAGTCCATAAAACTTTATTTTTAGTCCAAATTAACCCCTATTCATTTTTTTTTAATTTCGTCCAATGTTTTTAATTTTAATTTAATATTTTTGTTCATTATAGTCCCTAAAACTTTATTTTTATTCTAAATTGACATCTATTCATTTTTTTTTGTAATTTAGTCCAGTGTTTTTAATATGATGATATTTTTATTCATGTTAGTCCTTAAAATTTTATTTTTCACCGAAATTGACCCTTATTATTTTTTACTTTTTGTAATTTACACCACTATTTTAGATATGAATCATTTTATGATATTTTTGTTCATTTTAGTACCTAATATTTATTTTTAATGTAATTCATGTTTGTGAAAGGCGTTAAGTAATTCACTCGAAATGACTCAACCCAATGTCTATCGACTATTTGTACCAAACCCAAACTTAATACGAATTCGAAACCCGAATTAACCAAACCTAAAATAAAACCGACTTGAAATTACCCGGCCTAAAATGAACCCGACTTGAAATGAACCCGACTTAAAATGAACTCGAGCCCGAATTAACTCGTCAATTAACTAATTCGGACCTGAACCGTTTTGACCCGACTTGAAATGAATCAGACATGAAATGAACCCGACCCGAAATAAACCCGACCTGAAATGAACCCGACCTAAAACTGACCAGCACCCGACCCGAATCTAGTCAAAATATCATACCGACTTGAAATGACATGTATCCGATTTGACTCGACCTGACAGGACCCGACCTAAAACTCATCTGATTACATGTTTTTACGTCCCAAGGGGAGGGATCAAGGCCAGGGACGGGCCCAAGACTTTAGGTTAAGGGGGGCGAACTTATAAATTTCTAGGGGGGCGAACTTATAAAAGTTTAGGGGGCAAAAATAGATTTTTAATAGAAAATACATTGAAAATTTCTAAAAAAATTTTAAATGATATATAATTTTTAAAATTTTAGGGGGTCGGTTACCCCCAGCACCCCTCTTGGTCCATCCCTAATCAAGGCCTCTACTTACATTCACTTTAATGCATAAGTATTCTTTGATTACTAGACCAATTAATGAATTTTTATATTCAAAGATTAATTAACGTTTACTTACAATTTACATTTCAAAGATTTTTCCTTTCCAAACAAAGGTATTTCGATAATAATACAACTTGTTTATAAAAAACTAGCTCTAAATTTAATTTTTAATTTCTTCATTTTATTTTATTTCCAACTCGTTAACTTAAAGTGAATTCACAAACTCATCAATCGATATCTGAGATAAATCTTTTGATTCTTCTATAGCAACAGCCAGGGATGGACCGAGGGGGTGCTGGGGGGCAACCGCCCCCCTAAAATTTTGAAAATCATATATGATTTAGAAAAATTTTAGAATTTTTCTATGTATTTTCTATTAAAAATCTATTTTCGCCCCCCTAAACTTCTATAAGTTCGCCCCCTAAAAATTTATACGTTTGCCCCCCTAACCTAAAGTCCTGAGTCCGTCCCTGGCAACAGCCACATCATAAAATCTTCGTCTCAACAAATGCCAAATTCTTTTCCTCATTGTTCTGAGTTCGTCGATAATTTCATTATTTATTTTCGTTTTATATATTACATTTCTCCTATTAAGCAGCAGTGGGAGTTTTCTGTTGTTGATTGCTTATTCCTTCAATCTTATATACATTAACTTCTGCAAATATTTAGTTATAGAAAAATGGAAAAAAATACAAACCCTGAATTTCTACAAAACTTTGGATTTGACCTCGTTATCCAGATGCTTCCTTCTCCCACATTTTTATGTATTATGCTGATATAACGAGGAACCTAATCTCCTCTTTCAATATATTAAAGTTTTGGTGTCACACATATTCAAATTTCTTCTCATTATTTATTCATCCATTTCTATATATTTTCTTTCGGCCAATACAGTTGTAGTTGACATTTGAGTTAATGCGTTTATAAATTTATATTTCTCAATAAGAAAAAAAATGTAAGAGCACAAAAATTAGTGTTTTATTTTTTGGGTTTGAACTAAATTATCCATCATCAATACTAGTTGCTAATTCTCTCGGCTCTCGTTATGGGTGTTACTACTAAAAAATAAACGACTCCTCGTAAAATTAGTTCATTCTCAATAGTAGTAACTAGTGTATATTTTATTATTAGCTACAACGTTATAAATTTAGGTTGATTTGTCGTATAAGATTCTTAAATTTAAAAATATTTGTATAATGAATTTAACGAATGGCTTTCAATGAAAAACATGATGATATTTATTCTAAAATGTTCGGACTCGAACACTTGTGTGTACAAAGTATGTGTACCTTGTTAAATAATTTTAAAAAATATAAACAAATACTGTTATGTAATCACACCAATATATTAAGAAAATATTTTATAATTCTTAATTAGCGTTTACTTTTAATTTAGAGATTTTAAATACTTGAATCAGTCGACCATCACAAGTGCAAACGACTAAGCTTGATATATTATATTTATATCGGCCCGACGTTGACTTTCCTATTCTTCCTTTTGTTTATCTTAATTTAGAAATTTATTGATTTATTTTTTTTATAAAATTCGTTTATTTTATTAAAAAATAATAAATATTTAGAATTGTAATGATGTTTGAGTGTTAGAAGCAAATCATAATTTAATATGATATATAACTCATGATTTATTAGGTTAAATCATCAAGAATAATAAATCGAATAAATTGAAAGCGAAAGCTTACCTAAACTTATTGATGGGCCGAAAACCTTGAATCATTTGATGGAGATCGCCTAGAAGGTGGTTGTGGTCTTCCAAAATGATAGGTTAGCCCCAGCTGAAGGGAACAAGAGTAATACAAGTTAACCTATTTCTTGGGGATCACTACCTCGTTTTATAATAATAATAATTAGTTATTAGGTATTTATAATTCTACCCTTCATTGAAATATAAATATTTCTTATAGTATCTACACTTTTATTTTCATGACATTTTAATACTCATGACAGGCGTAACATAATTGGTTACTTAATTTTGTGTCATATTTTATTAATAGCATCATACATTATACATATGTGCCCACGATTGTGGATTTTAATCCAACATTGAGATCGTATAAGGATTATACAATGACAAGGTAAAAAATACTATCAAAATAGTCGAACAAAATATAGATATGAAAAACAACACTAATCGACGATGAAAGATAAAACCATCAACACTAAACATTAAAAAATACATATAACCCTTATGTTACGTTGATAAAACGGTCAATACCAAAACTCAATCGCAAACAAGAAACAAAATTAGACTAAATCACGTTCTCAACGATGTATAGACTACTTTCTAATTATAGATATATAAGGCTCACAGCGATATGTATGGTTATAAAATGGGTTATTGCATATATATTACCCCACCTATTCTCGTGTTACTATTTTGGTACCTCACCTTTCTTTTCTGACAAAATAATATCTAACGTTACATTTTTTCTAGTTTGGTACCTCGCTGTTAAAAAACGTAATGGCATGCTGAGAATGAGAGAGAAAATCAGACGTGGCAGATTGCCACGTCAACTAAAATCATATAAAAAAGCACACGTGACATGATAACTAGGAGTGAGAAAATATTTTGGCAGGCTACGACCTGTTATTTTCTCTCTCATTATTAGTGTTGGGAGGCTCGAATGATCAGCCAAATCACCAAGAGGAAGTGAATTGGGTTTTTGCTTTGGTGGATGAATGGCTAAAATAAAAATATAGACACAATAATTTATAATGATTCGACTTCTAAACCAAGTCTACCTCCACTATCTTAGCTATCCACACTAAGATTTTTTACAAATTCACTAATTTGTCTTTCCTTTTTCTAAGCTCAATGAGATAACATTTACAATCCAAGACTTATACTCATAGTCTTGTCTATCCCTCCCAAAGAAAAAATACAAATTGGCAAACGAAGGAAAACTTCACAAGACAAATATATTTGCAATTTTAAGCACTTACCCAAAACATAACATTTAAGCAAATATAACAAGTAAGCTCACAAATGTGTTATACAAAGAAATATGACAAATTTGAACACCAAAACACTTTCTTTAACATTGAATGTTGGTAGTTGGTTTCTTATTATTGCATGGCTGTTTGAAGAAAGGTATTTTAAATCCTCTAAGGAGTTTTTGACTGTTACTAGCCGATGTGAACCTTTATTTTCAGCATTAAATGCAATTCAATGCATGGTGTATCGGTACGCGACCACTAGTATCGGTACACCTGCTCAAAATAGAAAGAGTCGTTGGACAAACTTTACATTGGTATCAATATACTATACAAGTGTATCAGTACAACCCTTAGTGTATCGGTACGGTTGAAATTGTGTCGATACTCTATTTGACTATTGGATATTGGAGTTTTGGCGAAACAAAAGGGCGTGTCGGTACAAGTAAGATGGGTACCGGTACAGCTGACTGGGTATCGATACACTAAAGAGTGTATCGGTACACATGGTCTGTTTTTGACACTTGTACTATTTTAAAAGCATTTAAACATGTCAAAAACCCCTTTAAAACCACTTCAAACATATTTTTCAAATTCTTGGACTTTTGAAATAATTTTGCAAACTAGTTTAAGTCTAAAAATAATTTTCATTTTAAGTTATATCAAAAATTAATATCTCAACGGTCAACATGCCACGTGTGCTTTTCTTTCTTTTAGTCAGTATGTTGTTAATTTTTTTTAACGACAAGGTACCAAAATAAAAACGAAACATAACATTAAGTATCATTTTGTCAAAAAAATAATTGAGGTGATAAAACAATAACGCGAGAATAGGTGGAGTATTATTCTCGTAGTTAACCCTAAAAAATAATCACTAACATGTTGCTTAATATAGTAAAAAGAACATTGGCTTTTAGAATTTTTCAATATTAGTATTAAATTAGAATGACAAAGAAAGCATACAACACAATCTCCAGAGTCCAGACTCCAGACCAACAGCTAAAGAAGACACAACACACAAAAAAGCAGACGCAGAACAACATCACAGTCGTGGAAAAGACAATAGATTCAACTAAGAAAATAAAAAGAAATGCAATCACCACCGGGCAGTGTAATTCCCACGTGCTTTGACGGACTTCCCCCTAACCTCAGCTTTTTTTTTGGGCGGACTTCCACTGAAACTCAGGTTTATTGACGGAATTCCACTGAAACTCAGGTTTTTTGACAGACTTCCACAGCACGTCAGTTTTATTGACGGAATCCCACATAATCTCAGGTTTTGTGACGGACTTCCACTGAACCCCGTGATTTCTGAAGGACGTCCACTGAGTCTCAGATTTTTGAACGGACGTCCACTGAACCCCAGGATCCTTGCCGGATTTCCACTGAACCCCAGTTTCATCGCCAAATCCTGGGGGCTTATGCTTGTCGCCGAACACTTTTCTTGTTAGCCACTCCATATTTATTTCTGCAAATATTTTGTCCTGAAAAAGGAGAGAAAAAATACAAACCCGAAATCCTACAGAACTCTGAATTTAACCTCATTACCCAGATGCTTCCTTCTCCTACATTCAACGGGGAACCCTCTCTCCTCTTTCAATAGATTAATGTTTCGGTCTAAAATAAATATATATATTTAATTATTGGATACATTTCCATAAGTTTATGTTGACTTGTAGTACAAGATTCTTAAATTTAAAAAGATTTGTATATTTCAGAGATTAATTAACGTTTACTTTGATAAAAAATTTATTTTTAAAGACCTGAAGCAGTCATCATAACAAGTGCAATAAGCTTTATGACTTAATCAGGGTCTTTTTTTTCTCAACGCGTAGGGATGGGCATTTTACTTGGGTTCCGACCTAATCTGATCGAGTCGAAATTTTTTAACGAAAATTCGATTTTGGGTAAGGTTTTTATTAAGGGTAAACTCGAGTCGGTCGGGTTCGGATTTAGGGTAAAAAATATCCGACCCGCCCCGGGATTAATTCTGTAATTTTTCATAATTTTTTTGGAATATTTATAATAATACTTCATCTTTATATATTTTTTATGATTAGGTCCTTAAAATTGAATTTTTATTTACAATTTAGTCCTTCAAATTATAATTTTGTGCAATTAAGTCCCTTAAAAGTACTTTTTTTACAATTAGGTCCCTAAAATTAATTTATTTTCTATAGGTCGGTCGGGGTCGGTTTTAGTATATTTATTTTCGGGTCGAGTCAGACTTTTTAAAGAATATGTTCGGGTCGGGGGCGAGTTTAGGGTATTTATTTTCAGGTCGGGTGCGGGTGGGCCAAAAACCTGACCCTACCCGACTCATGCCCATCCTAGCTGCGCGACACTCTTCTCTTCTTTTTTATTAATCAAGGAGGTATTACATTTTCATATCGGGATTCGAACTCATACAATGTGAGACAATATGAGCATCTTTAGCCACTAGGCCAATTAGTGGATCTCGACACTCTTCTCTTCTTTTGAGAGCGTTTATTTTCTTTAATTTTTGGGTAAACTACTCAAATGACCACTTAATTATAGGGTTGGTTTTAATATGACCATCATACTTTTAATTTTGTCATTATAACCACTTAACTATTTAAATGGTATCAATCAAGCCACCTACCGTGAAAACCTAACGGAAAGGGTGTTGACAATTAATTTTTTTGTATAATTACACATTTAACTCCCTCTATTTATACATTCTATCAATTGAGTTCTAATTTTAATTTAATAAAATAAAATAATTATTCATTAAAGGAAGAAAATAAAAGAAAGTTGTTTGATTCCAGCAGGGTTCAAATTGGGGAAGCACGGAGAAAGAGTAGTATGTTTCCCATTGAGCCAAACTACACTTCTGTTAAATGGGGTACGACATATACTATATGTGATCTTTTGTTGTTAATGTCAGAAAAAAAATATAAATTAAAAAAAATTAAAAATGACACATTTGGGATGTATAAAATCATCTAAATCACTTGAATAAATATAATAATTAAAGTTGACAACATATTATATATATATTTAAACTATAGTTAATGCATGCTTTAAAATAAAAATGGTTTTAATTTTTTTATATTTTTAAACTAAATTTAATATAGTTTTATTTTAAAATTTATTTTTATAATTTCACATATATCAATTCATTTGAATTATTTTTGTGAATTTAGATTCTCTAAATAAACTTTTAATATGATTTTTAAAATTTGATTTTTTTATTTTACATATATAATGATTTAATTAAAACTTTTAATGAAAAATAAAATTATTAATTAAATTAAAAAATAATTCAAAGATTATATATGTAAAACTATAAAAATAATTGTGGAAATATATATATATATATATATATATATGACAATTAGTTTAAAAATACAAGTTCATACATTTCTATATTTTCTTCGGCCAATATAGTTTTCGTCATGGCGGATCTATATAGATTTATAAGGTGGGTTAAGTTGAAATTTTTAAAGTTTATATATTTGTCTTTAATTTTTTTTAATTTTATGAATTATTTTTTAAAATTTTATTAATATTTATAATTTATGTCTACCTTAAAATTTTATATTTGTTCACTCTGATAATATTTCTAAATCCGCCAGCTTTTCTGTTCACATCGTCACAGTTGGGTAAAAGCGTTTATAAATATATATTTCCCTATCAGACAAATAGAGCACGCTAGCTAGTGTATATTTAATTATTAGATACAATTTCGTAAATTTATATTGATTTACAATATAAGATTCTTAAATTTTAAAAGACTTATATATTTCATAGATTAATTAATGTTTACTTACGATTTAGAGACTTTTAAAAACTTTTAATTAATTATTAAATTTAAATAAAAATATAAATATGTAAAAATAAAAAAATATAACTTTATAAATGTTACAATATAAATAGTGAGGTGAAAAATTAAAATAAAAATGTTAAGTTTAAGTTATTTGGAGATTTTTAACAATTGTTAAGAGTAAAAGGGTTTTTATAACTATTATGTCAAACCGCTAATTTTAAAATGAACCTATTAGTAGCTTTTTTAAAATTAGAGGTTTCACCATAATCCGATATTCACCAAACATTCAAATTAGCGATTATGACCGATCAAACCTCTAATAGTAGGTCAAACCTCTAATTTTAGTTCAAATCGCTATTTACAATACATGACCTATATTTTTATAAACACGAAGTAGGCTTTTCTAGTCAAGCTGAGAGAAGGGTCAACGGCGGTTAAAAGAGAAAAAAAAGTTTAGGGATAAAGGTTAGGGTTTGTGGATGATGAGAATTTAATTCTAATATTTTTAATTAAAAATTACTATAAAATAAATATGAATGGTTTATTAAATCAAAATTTTGATTTTGTTTTGAAATAATTTTAATTATATGTTTAATTCTTGAAATGTTTAATCCTTGAGATAAAGGTTAGGGTTTGTGAATGATGGGAGTTTGCATCAGTAGTGTGCAGAGATGTGTGTCGGGCAAATATGAAATTCACTGTGGCCGGACGATGAGTTTAGTTTAAAAATGAAGGGGCATGATTTAATTTCATTAATTTTAACTTAAAAGTTCTTAAAAATAATAAACTAATCTTTTTTTGGAAGGGACAAAAACTTAATTGTAAAGATTTTTAAAATTATCAATGACCTAAAAATAATTAAACTATTTAAAGTTTGGGGAGGCAATTGCCCCTCTCTTTAGCTTCGTCCCTGACGGTCAACGATCATCTTCTTATCCTATTAAAAGTAGAGTGGATGTGCATCATTGACGAAGGTCAATCGGATACTACTCTTTTTGTCCCATTGTATTTGTTTATATTAGTTTTTTAAAAGTAAAAAATTTTAAACTTTAAAAATATTTTTAAAAATATTTTAATTAATTAAATTTTGTGAAATATTTATTTAATAGCAAATTTAAAGTAAAAGGGCCAAAATTAAAAAAAATTAATACAGAAAAAAATTATTGTTGGATAAATTTAGTGAGACTGAAGGACCATCTATAATATTTGTTTATTTTCTATCCCAAAAAATCACCCTTTAAGCCTTAATATTTTGATCATTAAAAGTAACTCAAGATTGTGTATAACCTTGGGGGATAGTTTTCTCTATTTTGAGTGTATTTTGTGGAAAATCAATTCGAGTAGAAGAAAAAAGGGTAAAATATAAAAGTTTAGATATTGATCTTATTACAAATGGTAATCGGTGATGGACGACAATTGGTTGACAACGACGGCCAAAATGTTCAGCGGTAAAAATGGAATCGTTTTAAAAGTTTAGTGGAAAAATTAATACACCCCTAAAATTTATTGCCTAAAACGATGGTGTTTTCGGCATCAATAGCTACACCAAAATAATGTCATTTTGTCTGCGTTATCACGTCGTTATCGAGTTAACGACTCAGTGGTATAATTGAAGTCGAAACTAAAGTTTAGTGTTATAATTGAACAAATTGAAAGACTGGTGATATAATGACACAACACCTAAAGTTTAATAGTACCTGGTGTAATTTAACCTACAAAATTCGAAATTGACCATCTATGCGTATACGTAATCTATTTAGTAAAAGTCTTTGTTTCATAAATGGTACAAACTTACCCTTTTATATTTATTTGTTTAAAATTTTATTATTATTTTAACTAAACTCGCCGTCCGGCCACGTTGAGTTCCATATTTTCCCAAACGGTGTTATGTTGCAACGTTACGGCCGTCATTAAACCAGTTGAAACTCGTTGTGCCCCTACGACGAGTTCGGATTAAGATTACCTTAATCACCTTGCTTAAGATTTAAACAGAAATTTAGGGGAGGGGGAATTTCGAAATTCGTTGGGATCCTATGACGAGTTTGAATAACCAATAATATTATTTTGAAACTCGTTGTGCATGTACAACAATATAATGGTACTAATCCGAAAAATATAAATTTTAAGTCTTACTTTGGTAAAAATAAGACCTAATGGTCCTACATTTGTCTTTAAGCCTCCTATTCAATCTGTAATGCCACCCATATGATCTACAATCTTAAATTCTTCATTTTAGACGCGTTTATTTCTAATTTTTTTCTTATGATTATATATATATTAAAAATATATATACCACAAATATACGTATTTATTCACAAAAACCATTGATACTTTTTTTCCTAAGGGCGTTGAATTTTGAGTTCTAAACTCCCGTATTTTTTTATTAATATTTTATTTCACCATGTAAATGTTTGGAATTAACTCGTAGGCTCTGTAAACTTTTTTTTAAGTAGACAAGACTTTCTGGACCATTTTCTTTAGCCTTCTTGCAGTACTTGTTGTATTTTTAACAATCAATTAAAAAAGATTAGTGGATTTAATTTGCTCTCTATAATGCATACAATTTTTAAGTTCTCTGTAAACTATATAGATGACTACTGAACTATGAGTTTAGTGTCAAAATGACCACTATATTATTTTTTGCCGCAAATGCACCACACAGCTATTCAAATGGTTCCATTTTAGCCGCACGCCGTTAAAAAATGAAAAAATGAACGGAACTGTTAAAAAAATTGGTATAATTACACATTTGGTCCTCTATATTTATACAATATATCAATTTAGTCCTAATTTTAATCTAATAAAATAAATTAATTATTTCCCCCCTCCAATCAGGTGGTGACACGTGTCACCCTGATTGGAGTAGGAAAAATGAAAACTAAGGAATTGCCCTTGGTAGGAATCAAACTTGGGACATTGGGAGTGTAATGCGCACAAGTTTGCCACTAAGCCAAACATATACTTATAATATGCAATACTAATAATAATATATGTGTTATATATATGGAGAAAAAAAAAAAAACGGATATATAATTCTGAGATCTAAACGTACGCATCAAACTTGGAAATACGCTATAGCATCTGGGAGCCTTCTATGTGCAAAAGCCTGATGAAAAACTGCATATGAAGAAGCTAATATGTTCAAGTCTGGCAGACTAGATACTAAAGTAGAAAGAACATCAAATTGTTTTATTTACCGCCTTCTATGTGTCCATAATGTTGCATCTCATTGGATTGCACAAGCTGACCAGTTCCAGCTGAACTTAGTCAGGGGCGGTTCAAAGATTTTTGGGGTCCTGTGCAATTTATTAAATTAAGGCTCTTAATTTATACTCAGTAAGAGATATAAGTTTTCTCTCCAAAAAATTACCTTAATATAAAAAATATTATTAGATTATCTTCTTAAACAATAAAAAATTAAGCTATAAACATCTAAAAATCAAATATTTTCATTTAAAAAGTGTCATTTTTTTGCATGCTTTAACTTTTATATTATTGTTGTATATATACACATAATTATAAATATAGATTTATATTTTTTGGGGCCCCTTCTCTCATGGGGCCCTGTGCGGTCGCTTCTATCGCGCCTATCCAGAACCTCCACTGAACTTAGTGACACAATGCTTGTTTTATCACTTATTTCTGATTGCCTTGCAGGAGTTGCTTCTTTTGCAGCACTTCCCTTCCTAGCAGCTTCCTTTCCGGCACTCTTACCACCTGCTCGTCTTGGTTTACGCTCAGAAGTCCCTTTGGAGCTACCACACACATTCCCCCTTTTAGTTACATGAGGATTTGTACGATTCCTCTCTTGAGCAGCCTTGGGGCCCGCTATGCTTAAGCCTTGTGGCTGCTCGGAAGTTATAATGACAACTGGAGAGCCATAGGAAGGATTCTCAAGTTTGATGCATACGTTTGGATCTCAGTATTATATTTCTGTTTGTTTTTTTCTCCATATGTATAACACGTATATTATTATCAATATTATATATCACAAGTATATGCTTGGTTCAGTGGCAAACTTGTGCGCACTACACCCCCATTGCCCCAAGTTATTGAATAATTAATTTATTTTATTAGATTAAAATTAGGACTAAATTGATATATTGTATAAATATAGAGGACCAAATGTGTAATTATACTAATTTTTTTAACAGTTCCGTTAACTTTTTCGTATTTTTTAACGGCGTGTGGCTAAAATAAAACTATTTATATAGTGGTCATTTTGACACCAAACTCATAGTTTAGTGGTCATCTGTGTAATTTACCCTTAAGTTTATAAAAGTAAGGAAGAGTTCTCCTTTTTTAAAACTTGTGGTCATGACCTAATGATATATGAACCAACAAAATGAAAAAGTTTAATAAAAGTAATATATATATTACAATGTAATTAATATTTCTTTTATAAAATAAATATAAATAATTTCAAGCAAAGTTTAATTTAAATAATATATATAAATATTTCATTTTAATTATAATATATAATTAAGTATATATAAATATATTTATATCTTATAATAAATTAATGTTTTCATAAAATAAAGAGAAAAAATAATCAGGCAAATTTAACTTAAATAAAAGTTTTGTCAATATATTCTCAAGTATTTTGCTAGGGCTGATCGCTAAGCGTTACCTCTCATACCCAAGACTCAAATTTAAATCATTTTAAAGGCATAACCGTTTTCCTTAATTTCCCTCTACCTGTAGCTTAACTTGACTAAATATTTTTGCCAAGATTTTTACATCTAATGTGCTTCACTTGATTGCTAAACACCATGAGTTTAATGTGTCATCGTTGGGATCAAATCCTCTTAAGAACAATTTTTTAAAAATTTTCTTTCAATAAAAGATAATATGTGTTATTGTCCGATTGAAGAATTTATAATCAATAAAAAGTAACATTGTTATGTCACATCATCACATATGATTTGTTGTCATGCCACATCATTACATATAAAAAATTATCATCCACGTCATCATACCGTTAACTGTTAACAACATATTGGTATAATTGAACCTAAAACATAAGTTTAATGTCAAAATTGATGCAATCAAAAGTTAGTATAAACAATACAACATCTATAATTCGGTGGTATCTAATTTACCCTAAAATAAAAAAAGACAAAAGACTTTAGAAAACAGTGGGTGCACTTGGGCGGGTAGAGATAACTGGTATGATAAAAAAAATTACCTTTTTTTAGTGCCCCTAGTTATGCCTCAACCAACACTAAGAAAAAGAAAGAGACACATGAAAATCGATCTGTTTAATATGTTGGTAGCTGGTCCTTGATGATGGTAATTAATTGTCCATATTATTTTTACACAGTTTTTATTGAAACTGATATCTCGTGAAGAAGAGAAGGAGAAAGGTCTATTGTTTGCTCGTATAATTTTAAAATTTGGAAGAGTGAAAGGCTTAAGGTGAGAGAAAAGTTTTTTTTTATTAATAACCAAAATAAAAAATATACAATATTCGGTATTATAAATATATAACACTAAAGAAAATAAAGATCCTAACAAACTAACTAATTGTCCTTTTACTAAAAAATACTTATATATTAATTAATATTTTAACAGTTTTTAGACCGTTGGATGATGGTAATTAATTGCTCAGATTATTTTTTTATTTTTTTTTCCAAGTGATAATCTTTACATTTTTTACTGTTAATCTCATACATACATTTTACTCATCCAATAATCCTAGATTAATGTAAAACTAAATGAGTTTTACACCGTGTAACTTGATCCGTTCTCTCTATATATATTCAAATAACTAATTTCTTAAGTTTAATAGGTAAAAGTTACGCCGACCAAGCTTGTGGTATAATCATTAAAAATATCACTTTATTTTGGTGTTACGTGTTGTATTTATTGCGGCGTACCTCCTGATCTGGGAAAATAGGCAGTCTCTTATGATTAAATTTAGGGATAATTGTATTTTTAGTACCTTATTGTGAAACAAATATTTTAATTTTGATATAACTAAAAACCTAAGGACTAAATCGAAAATGTCAAAACGAATTTTAAGTCCTTAAAATATCCCCGTATAATTTTAATATTATGCCCAAGTTAAAAACAAGTCCTTCAAATATTTTTCTAAGTGTTTCAAGCCAAAACAGTGAATTTTAAGCACCTGTTTCGAAACGACCCTGAGGCGTTTCGAAACGTTTTCATCACTGTCGACCACCGTTTCGAAACGTGTATCGAAACACTTTACCTCGTTTCGAAACGGTATCACTCGTTTCGAATCTGTTCTTCATATTTGATTTGAAAAGGACCAACGATTCAAATATTTTTGCTGATTTTTTAAAGATATAAAGGGATGTTTCGAAACGGATCAAGCCCGTTCCGAAATGACCCTTGACAGTAGCAATTTCGTTTCGAAACGGATCCAAAACGTTTCGAAACAGGTCTCAATATTAATTTGAAAATATGACCGTTAGGAGTTTTTAACTAACTTTTTGAAAACCGTTAAGGCGTTTCGAAACGGGCTAAGACCGTTCCGAAACGACCCTTGACAGTGGCAAAATCGTTCCGAAACGGCCCTAAGGCGTTTCGAAATGGGCTCTTAAATGCACCCCAACGGCTCTTTCTATTTTAGTCCGTTCCGAAACAGGTACCTCGTGTTCCGAAATGGGTTGGTGCAGACTGCATTTATGGTGGCAAGAGAGGGTTCCAACGGCTCCATTTATGTTCCCAACCACCCAAACGGCTAGAAATCAATGAGAAGGTATAAAAGAGACATCCAAAAGCATCAGCAACAACTATTGATCCTAAAGCAAACATCCAAACATCAAATTCAAGCAATTGTGCAAAAATCCCACTTTGTGTAAAAATCCCAATTTGTGTTCTTCATTCATACTTTGTAAAATTGGGTTGAGTGCTTGTATTGGGGCTATCATTTGTATTGAGAGATACCTTATTAGCCTACAAATTTCTTTGTTCTCTTGTGTGAGGGTTGGGTTGATTTTTGGGTAGAAAAATCAACCGAAATTGTAAAGGGTTGCCTCCTTGTCCTAGAAAAGGGGAAGTTCAATTTAGTGAAATTGTTGCAAATCCTTAGTGAGACTAAGGTAGTGGATGTAGAGTTCATTTGGAACTTGAACCACTCTAAATCTCTTGTCCATCAATTTTTAATTTGCCAATTTCCACCACAAACCTTTAAATTTCCAATTCACCCCCTCTTGGTAAATATCGATCTTTCGATCCACTCAACAAGTGGTATCAGAGCTTAACTCTTTGAGGATTAACAACCACAAGAGGAGATCCTTGGAAGAGTGTGATCATCAAAATATCAAGAGATAGCTTCAACCTCCGGTTCCGGCATGTACGAGTCACAATCGACCACAAAGCCTCCTTTCTTCAATGGTGACAACTATTCTTTTTGGAAGAATAAAATGAGGCTATTCATCAAGTCTAGTGACTATCTTGTGTGGGATGTCATTGAGGATGGGTCATACATTCCATGGAAGCAAGACGGTGAAGGCAAGATGGGGTTGAAGAAGAAAGCCGAAATGAGTGAAGAGGAGAGGAAGAAGATTCAAGTCAATGATAAAGCTCTCTACATGTTATTTTGTGCTTTCGGTCCGGACATCTACTCAAAGGTCTCATCAATTGAAAGTGCCAAGGAAGTGTGGGACACTCTTGAGACCACTTATGAAGGCACCAATGATGTCAAAGAAACTAAGATTGGACTTCTCAATCTTAGTTATGAAAATTTCAAAATGGAGCTCGATGAGACAGTGTCAAAGATGTTTGATCGTTTCTCCACGATTGTCAATGGTCTAAAGGGCTATGGAGAGATCATACCGGAAGACAAGCTTGTCCAGAAGCTACTCTATTCACTTCCCGAGTCTTGGGATGGGAAGAGAACCGCTATCATCGAAGCAAAGAACTTGAAGACATTGAAGCTTGATGAGCTTGTGGGTTCTCTCCTTACTCATGAGATCATGAAGCAAGGAAGGGAAGATGAGAAGAAGAAAGAAGAGAAAAGGGTAGAGAAGCTTGAGGTTGAGAAGAAGAAGAAGATGGGAATAGCTCTCAAGGCTAAAGCTTCACAACTTGATGAGAGCTCATCTAGTGATGAGGACGAACTTGAAGAATTGGCTATGATAGCCAAACGGTTCTCACGTTTCATGAGGTCCAACCGGGGAAGAAAAATCCAAAGAAAGATGGACTTCAAAGGGAAGAACAAAGAAGAAGGAAAGGATCCCATCATTTGCTATGAGTGCAAACAACCCGGCCACATCCGTTCGGAGTGCCCTCAACTCAAGAAGAAGGGCTTTGAGAAGAAGAAGAGACTCAAAGCCAAGCTTGCTACTTGGAGTGATGAGGAGTCATCGGAGGATGATGAACAAGAAGTGGCTAATCTTTGTCTCATGGCACTTGAGGAAGATTCCTCCTTGGTAACCTCTAACTCATCTACTTTAGATTTTTCATATGAAGAGTTAAATGATGCATATGATGAGTTACAAGAGGTATATGATGAATTAGTTGAGAAGTTTAAAGAGTCGGTCATTAAAAACAAGAAAATCATTTTAGAACTAAATGAGAAAAATGACTCACTCACTCAAGCTAATTCTAAATTTGAGAAAAAGATTTTAGGATTAAAAGATGAACTTAAATTTTTTCAAGATGAAAATGTTGATCTTAATAATCTTTTATCTCAATGCAATAGTGAACACCAAAAGGTGTTGGGTGAGCTAAATGAGCTCAAAAAGTCTTTAAAAAATGTTGGTAGTGTCAAGCATGAAGTTGGAGAATCCTCTAGAACACACCAACCTAAGAAAAAGACTAATTACTACAAACAAGGTAGCTACCCTAGACATATTAGAGCTAAAAGAATTAGAAGTGTATGGGTTCCTAAGGAACTTGTAAAATCTAATAATATTATTGTTATGTCATCTTGGATTCCTAAGGGAACCAAGGTTTTGAGAGCTAACACTCATGGACCCAAAATGATTTGGGTACCAAAAACCAAAGTTTAATATCTTTGTTTGTAGGGGGAGCATTGCTACAAGGCCAAGGCACAAAGTCAAAACTCATGGTACCTTGATAGTGGATGCTCGAGACACATGACCGGAGACAAGAGTCGATTCATGGATCTAAAGCCAAAAAGTGGAGGAGTAGTAACATTTGGTGACAACTCCAAAGGCCACATTAAAGGTATTGGCTCCATAGGTAATCACTCTACCATTCTTATTGAAAATGTCTTATATGTCGATGGTCTTAAACACAATTTATTGAGCATAAGTCAATTATGTGATAAAGGATTTAATGTTTTATTTGATAAAAATGGTTGCAAAATAGTAGACATTAAATCTAATAATATTATGCTCATAGGTCATCGCATAGGAAACATATACATGGTTCATTTAGATGACATACATACATCTCATGCATGCTTAGTTGCTCAAAATGAAAATGATGCATGGTTGTGGCATAGGAAGCTAGGACATGCTAGCATTAGTGTTTTGGAAAAACTAGTCTTTCTAAATCTAGTTAGAGGTTTGCCCAAAATAAAATTTTCAAATGATAAAATTTGTGATGCATGCTCTAAGGGTAAACAACATAAGTCTTCCTTTAAATCCATTAATGATGTTTCTACTAGTAGATGCTTACAATTAATTCACATGGATTTATTTGGGCAAATTAGGACTATGAGCTTGGGTGGTAAGTCTTATGCTTTTGTGCTAGTTGATGATTTTTCTAGATTTACTTGGGTTCTATTTTTAAGTACTAAAGATGAGGCTTTGGAAAAATTCATCACATTTTCAAAATTAACCCAAAATGATCTTGAGCTTAAAATTTCTCATATTAGGAGTGATCATGGAACCGAGTTTCAAAATTTAGGGTTTGAAGAATTTTTAAATGAAAATGGTATTAGCCATAATTTTTCGGCTCCTCGAACTCCTCAACAAAATGTGGTAGTTGAGAGGAAAAATAGAACTTTACAAGAAATGGCTAGAACTATGCTTTGTGAAAACAATTTACCTAAATATTTTTGGGCGGAAGCCACAAACACCGCTTGTTATATTGTAAATCGAGTAATGATTAGGCCAATTTTAAAGAAAACCCCTTATGAGATTTTAAAATCTAAAAAGCCTAACATTAGCTATTTCCACCCTTTTGGGTGCAAGTGTTTTGTTTTAAATAATGGAAAAGATAACTTAGGTAAATTTGATGCAAAAAGTGATGAAGCCATTTTTATAGGTTACTCTTTAACCTCTAAAGCCTATAGAGTATTTAACAAAAGAACTTTAGTAGTAGAAGAATCTATTCATGTTGTATTCGATGATAACCTCCTTCCTAGGAAGGATTCTTGTGATGATGATGATGTAGGGATCATAAATGCCTTTGATGGAGGTCAAACTTCAAAGGAGGATGAGATTCCAACAAAGGAAAAGGACTCACAAGATCCACCTCTTGAAGCCTTGAAGGACTTGGCCATTGAGGAAAAGGAAGTGAGCAACCCAAGGGAGTTGAACTATGTCAAAGATGGTGAAATCTTGGGTGATCCATCCAAGGGGGTAACCACTCGTTCTTCTCTTAGATTAATGAACCATGTTGCATTTATCTCATGCATAGAGCCTAAAAACATAAAAGAAGCATTGAAATATGACTTTTGGATTATGGCTATGCAAGAAGAGTTAAATCAATTTGAGAGAAGTAATGTATGGACATTAGTTGATAGGCCTAGTAATCAATCTACAATAGGAACTAAATGGGTCTTTAGGAACAAACTAGATGAGAGTGGTAACATTGTGAGAAATAAAGCTAGACTTGTAGCACAAGGTTACACTCAAGAAGAGGGAATAGATTTTGATGAAACCTATGCACCCGTAGCTAGAATGGAAGCCATTAGGATGTTGCTTGCATATGCATGTTATCATAATTTCAAGCTTTTTCAAATGGATGTTAAAAGCGCATTTTTAAATGGTTTTATAAATGAAGAAGTGTATGTGGAACAACCACCGGGTTTTGAAGATTCAAAATTTCCAAATCATGTTTTCAAACTCACCAAAGCTCTTTATGGTTTAAAACAAGCTCCTAGAGCTTGGTATGAAAGGCTTTCAAATTTTTTGATTGAAAAAGGATTTGAAAAAGGTAAGGTGGACACTACACTCTTTATAAAAATGTATAAAAATGACATCTTAGTAGTTCAAATTTATGTTGATGATATTATTTTTGGTTCTACTAATGAATGTCATTGTCAAGAGTTTGCTAAGTTAATGCAAGGTGAATTTGAGATGAGCATGATGAGGGAGCTCTCATTCTTTTTGGGACTCCAAATCAAGCAAAAGAAGGATGACACCTTCATCAACCAAGCAAAATACATAAAGGATATGCTCAAGAAGTTTGGCTTGGAGAATGCAAAACCTCAAGCCACTCCTATGAGCTCATCTACAAAGCTTGACAAAGATGAAGGAGGTAAGTGTGTTGACTCTAAGCTTTATCGTTCTATGATTGGATCTTTGTTTTACCTTACCACAAGTAGACCGGATATCTTGTTTAGTGTTTGCTTGTGTGCTAGGTTTCAAGCTAGTCCTAGAGAGTCTCACCTTATAGCCGTTAAGAGAATCTTTAGATACCTTAGAGACACTCCTTGTTTAGGCCTTTGGTATCCTAGAGACTCTACCTTCAACCTTCATGCTTACTCGGATACGGATTATGGGGGTTGCAAAATTGATAGGAAAAGTACTTCGGGAACTTGCCAATTCTTAGGTAGTATGCTCATATCTTGGTTCTCTAAGAAACAAAATAGTGTAGCCTTATCTACCACCGAAGCCGAGTACATATCCTTAGGGAGTTGTTGTGCTCAAGTCCTTTGGATGAAGCAACAACTCTTAGATTATGGAATTAAAGTTGAAACCATACCCCTAAAATGTGACAACACTAGTGCAATATGCTTAACTAAAAATCCCATCCAACACTCTAGAACCAAACACATAGAAATAAGGCATCATTTCATTAGAGATCATGTCCTTAAGGAAGATGTGGTTATAGAGTACGTAGACACCTTGAATCAATTAGCGGACATATTTACAAAACCCTTAGATAAAGAGCGTTTTTGGTCCCTTAGGAGAGAGTTAGGTCTAGCTAGCCTATCTTGACCTTTTAGGACCTCTTTTGTGCTTAAATATGCTTGATTTTGTGAAATGTCATGTTGATGTGTTTAATCTCCTAATTTCATCCATGCTTATAGTTAGGGGGAGTATGTTTATGCTTGAATATGTTTTGTCTGCTCATTCATGACATTTATGCATGTTAGGCCTCTTAGAACTTCATTTTTCTGCATTTTTAGAGCCTTTTCTGCACTTCCAGGCCCAGGTGTATCGAAACGGGTGAACCTGTTTCGATACGGATACCTTAAATCCAGCTCTGAGAGAAGGGCGTTTCGAAACGCCTCCAAGGCGTTCCGAAACGTTTTTGCTACTGCCAAGGGGTGTATCGGAACGTGTTCCGATACGGGTCAAAGGAGTTTCGATACAGTCAACACCGTATCGAAACGGTCAGCTTATGGTCTTAAAATGGTCAAAACCCTAGCCGCCCGTTCCGAAACGGTCTTGACCGTTTCGAAACGGCATCGCGGACTGCTTTAAATTAGGGCTTTTAATGATAAAGTTAACTTTATATCAAACTCTTAAAACCCTAAACCGCCTCCCTCTCTATAAATACCCTCTCAAACTCTTTGATTTTCACAAAATTGTGAAGGGTTTTACTCTACAACTCAAGTCTAAGCAAGTTTCATCAATCTTGTGCAAAGATTTTAATCAAATCATCCAAAATCCCAAACTAAGGTAATTTTCCTATTTTTCTTTTTCTTTCAATTTGTGTTCGAATCTTAGGTTAGAAAATTTTGTTTTTGTATAAATTATACGTTTTTTTGTTGTGGGTTTTCAATATCTTGTAAAATTTTTTCCAAATCTCAAAATTTTTGATTCGAATATAAAATTTTTCAATCGTATTTTTTTTAAACTGTTTTTTCTAATTTTAATTTTTTTTTTCAAAAACCTAAGTGGGATTTATTATTGGATTGATTTTAAATATCAATGCATACACTTAATTTTAAAACACTTGCTTAATGTTTTTAGATGGCGGATCAAGCTAACAAGAAGCGCAAAGTCGTTCAATCCGGTGATTCGAGCATTCGTCCAAATATTACTATGCTTTTTCAGAAATCCCTTAAAACTTCGGAGGCACGTGCTCGTTTCTCTTTTGTCAAGGATTTCGCGATTCGCAAGGAACGTGTCATTGATCTTGAGTTCCTCAATTCCGAGCGATTCCTTTTCCGTTATCTCGCTCGTTTGGATGAGTGGAATCTCATGTATCTCTTGAGCATTCCGGGTGTTCGCTACAAAAACACGGTACTCATCTTTTACTCCAATGCTCGTTTTCTTTATGATGAGTCCAAGACCGAGATTATAGGAATTGAGTCATCCTTATTAGGCAAAAAGTTTGTTGTTAATGTTGATCTTTTGGAGTCTGCTCTTAAACTTAAGGATGAGGGTCTTGAGGATGAACGCCACTTTGACACTTTCACCGGTAAGGCACTTAATTTGGATGTGCACGATCGTGTTCTTCACTTGATGGTTTTTTGGTTTATTCGACCTTCCGGAGGTAAATACTCCCACATCCGTCAAACTGATCACTTTTGGCTAGAGTGTTTCCGTAGGGGTGAGCGCCCAAATGTGCCTAAGATAATCTTTGCCGAGATAGTCAATAATATCAAGCTTATTGACACAAATGAGTTGAAGTCTTTTACATATGGCATTGTCTTGAGCGCCTTATTTCACAATCTTGGCATCGATTGCTCCTATGACTCTCCGGAACCTCGCAAGACCAAGATTGGTGAGTCATCCCTTCGCAAGTCCGGGTTCACATATGTGAATGGTGTTTGGGAAAGAGTTGATAGAGAAGCGGATCCTCCTCTCGTCGCTCCTCCACCGCAAGTTCAAGTGGCAAACAATGAAGCTCTCACGGCTTTCCTTACCGAGCGTTTCAATGCTTTGGACTCTCGGTTCGATGCTTTGGACACTCGCCTTACTTCGGGCCTTGAATCTATGGGCAATCGGTTGAAGAATGTCGAGGATCGTCTTCAAACTCTTGAGACTTCGCATTCCAACTTGGATCTTTCCTTCTCCACGCTTTATGGGCAATGGACAAAGTTTCACCGTTCTCAAGCCAAGAGCGATGATGATACTTCGGATGATGATGACGAGGCCTAGGATCTTCATATCATATCATATCATATTATCTATGCATTTTAGGATTAAGGTTGCATCTTTATGTCTTCTCATGTTTTAGGAACCTATGCTTATGTTTTTTTTTTTGGATTTTATGTTGAACTTAATGTTTGATTTATGTTTTGGATATTTTGATTATGAATTAATATTATGGTTGCTTATTATTGCTTATTGGTACTAATCCTTTATATTCTCTATGAGCTTTTATTGTTCTTTTTGATCTAACAAAAAGGGGGAGAAGAAATTTAAGAGCCACAACACTAAAATTCGTTTTAAATTTTTAAAGGTTTTTAAAGGTTTTCAACTTGGATTTCAAATCAAAAATTTCTTTTAACTTTAAAAACCTATCTTAAATTAAGGGGGAGTTAGAATATTTTCAAAACTTTCAAAATTCTCAAAAATTCTAACCTTGGTTTTGTTATATCAAAAAGGGGGAGATTGTGAAACAAATATTTTAATTTTGATATAACTAAAAACCTAAGGACTAAATCGAAAATGTCAAAACGAATTTTAAGTCCTTAAAATATCCCCATATAATTTTAATATTATGCCCAAGTTAAAAACAAGTCCTTCAAATATTTTTCTAAGTGTTTCAAGCCAAAACAGTGAATTTTAAGCACCTGTTTCGAAACGGCCCTGAGGCGTTTCGAAACGTTTTCATCACTGTCGACCACCGTTCCGAAACGTGTATCGAAACACTTTACCTCGTTTCGAAACGGTATCACTCATTTCGAAATTGTTCTTCATATTTGATTTGAAAAGGACCAACGGTTCAAATATTTTTGCTGATTTTTTAAAGATATAAAGGGGTGTTTCGAAACGGATCAAGCCCGTTCCGAAACGACCCTTGACAGTAGCAATTTCGTTTCGAAACGGATCCAAAACGTTTCGAAACAGGTCTCAATATTAATTTGAAAATATGACCGTTAGAAGTTTTTAACTAACTTTTTGAAAACCGTTAAGGCGTTTCGAAACGGGCTAAGACCGTTCCGAAACGACCCTTGACAGTGGCAAAATCGTTCCGAAACGGCCCTAAGGCGTTTCGAAACGGGCTCTTAAATGCACCCCAACGGCTCTTTCTATTTTAGTCCGTTCCGAAACAGGTACCCCGTGTTCCGAAACGGGTTGGTGCAGACTGCATTTATGGTGGCAAGAGAGGGTTCCAACGGCTCCATTTATGTTCCCAACCACCCAAACGGCTAGAAATCAATGAGAAGGTATAAAAGAGACATCCAAAAGCATCAGCAACAACTATTGATCCTAAAGCAAACATCCAAACATCAAATTCAAGCAATTGTGCAAAAATCCCACTTTGTGTAAAAATCCCAATTTGTGTTCTTCATTCATACTTTGTAAAATTGGGTTGAGTGCTTGTATTGGGGCTATCATTTGTATTGAGAGATACCTTATTAGCCTACAAATTTCTTTGTTCTCTTGTGTGAGGGTTGGATTGATTTTTGGGTAGAAAAATCAACCGAAATTGTAAAGGGTTGCCTCCTTGTCCTAGAAAAGGGGAAGTTCAATTTAGTGAAATTGTTGCAAATCCTTAGTGAGACTAAGGTAGTGGATGTAGAGTTCATTTGGAACTTGAACCACTCTAAATCTCTTGTCCATCAATTTTTAATTTGCCAATTTCCACCACAAACCTTTAAATTTCCAATTCACCCCCTCTTGGTAAATATCGATCTTTCGATCCACTCAACACTTATCTTTACTCGTTCTTTTATTATTTTGGTATCCTACTTATTTTTTTGGCAAAATAGTACTTAATATTACGTTTTGTTTCTATTTTAGTATCTGCTGTTAAAAAATTAACGAAAGGTTGACTAGGAGAGAGAAAATCACACGTGGCATGCTACCACGTCATTTTCTCTCTCCTAGTCAGCATGCCACATGTGCTTTTTCATGATTTTTGTTGATGTGGCAAGCTGACTAGGAGAGAGAAAATGATGTGGCAACATGTCACATGTGATTTTCTCTCTCCTAGTCAGCCTTCTGTTAATTTTTTAACGGTGGGGTACCAAAATAGAAACAAAACGTAACATTAAGTGTTATTTTGTCAAAAAAATAAATAAGATACTAAAATAGAAAAACGGATAAAGGTGGGTTACTAAAAATATAATTTTCCCTTAAATTTATTATTGTGACAATTTGTCAATGAACTCTAAACCATTTGCAAAGTAATTTATAAGATTAGATTACTCGTCTAAACTCCAACATCAATATAATATCTACTTTGAATAGAGACATGGCGATTATTGTTAGTTGCTGAGTTTTTGCAATAAAAGATAAAAATTTTATACAAGAGAAGATTTTATACATGACAATGTAAAATAAACAAATTGTGTTTATTTAAAAAAATATTACATTAGTTAAAAAATATTTTTATAAAATTATATAAAATATAAAATTATTTTACCGTATTGTTCTATAAAGTCATTTGAAACTATTTACTATTAGGAGTATTCTTTAAGTTTGATGTCATATTTTAAACATATCAATGTTTTTTACATCGCTTCTATTCCATATTTTGCACGGACCGAATTTGTTTGAACCCTAAGTGCACTGGTCATAGATAAAAGGGATTGCAATTTTATAGGATTAAAATAAAAAAATTATCAGTTTAAGAACAAAATGTAATTATATTATTATGTTAAATTAAGATTTATAAAATTTAAAGGAGGATATTATTAGGGACGGAGCCAACATCGAACATTGATAGGAATAAAATGTTAAATTTAAAAAATGTAAGGAATTATTAATTATTTAAACTTAAAATTCATGGGACAATGTATAAATTGCCTAATATTTAAACTTATAAAAATCTAAATTGTTATTGGACCAAAAAATTTAAAATACGAACATATTTTTTAAGTTCAACCCTACTTAATTATATATTTAATAAACATGTACCCGAATATAATATGAATACAAAACCTAAACAATCAACGAGTCACACCAGCATCACAGCCAGCCACGACCTTAAAGCCCCTAAACAGAATGCAACATTCATATAACAAGAAACCTCTCCTATACCCAACACATTACTAGCATCGGTTGCATATTTACTTTACATTTCAATAATAATAATAATACAACTTTTTTTTTTATAAAAACTAGCTCTAAATTTAATTTTTGGTTTATCCATTTTGTTTTATTTTCAGCTCGTTAACTTGAAGTGAACTAACAAACTCATCAACCGATATTTGAGATAAATCTTTTGATTCTTCAATAGCGACAGCCACGTCATAAAATCTTCGTCTCAGCAAATGCCAGATTCTTCTCCTCATTGTTCTGAGTTCGTCGATAATTTCATCATTTATTTTCGTTTTATATATCACATCTCTCCGACGATTAAAATAATCGTTAATGTTTTCTGAATTTTTTATCTGTAACACCTCGAATACGGCACTAAATAATTGTAAACGTTCCTTTGTAGTATTTTCGGCACCTTGAAGAGATTTTTGCAAACTCTCCCACGCTTGTTTTGCAGTCTTCGCAACTGAAATTTTTTGAAAGGAAGATCTATCAACTCCATATAAAATAAAAATTAATGCCATTTTATCTTTTTTGCGAGCCTTCTTTAGTGTCCTTTTTTCTTTATTGGTTAACGCTCTCTCTGCCATTTTATTTTCAGGCTCGACGTATCCTTTTTCGACGATGTCCCAACAATCTCTCGAATCAAGTATTTCCTTTATTACAAGGCTCCTAAATATGGCTTCAACTTCTGAGGTCATGGTGATAGGACGACCATCTAAATCGGGTGTAGTGACGGAGTTTGCTTGAACCTCCTCTGCAGTGGCGGAACTTCCCTGAACCTCCTCTGCAGTGGCGGAACTTCCCTGAACCTCCTCTGTAGTGACGGAGCTTTCTTGAACTGCAGGTGCGGTGACGGAACTTTCTTGAATCCCACGTGCATCGCCAACTTCCGGAGCCGTATACTCGTCGCCGAACACTTTTCTTGATAGCCACTCCATATCTGGATAAGATGGTTATGATCTCCTATTAAGCATTAGTGGGAGTTTGCTGTTGTTGATTGCTTATTCTTTCAATCTTATATACATAAATTTCTGCAAATATTTAGTTATGGAAAACTGAAAAAAGAAACCTTGAAATTCTACAAAACTTTAGATTTGACCTCATTATCCAGAAATAGAAATTCTTTGTAGTGCCTCTATTTATGCTCCATTCTAAAAATTAAGTTTAAGGGTTATGATTTACGATTTAATGTTGGAGTTTGTAATTAGGGTTTAGAAAATTTAAGATATGATGTATTTTTAAGGTATAAGGTGTAGAGTTTAGGATTCAAAATTTAGAGTTAAAGCTTAAAATTTTTTTTTTTAATGTTGGACATAAAAAAATACCGAAAAAAGACATATGATTTTTATCTATTATCCAGACGCTTTCTTCTCCCACATTTTTATGTATTATGCTGGTATAACGAGGAACCTTCTCTCCTCTTTCAATATATTAAAGTTTTGGTATTGTCTATATTAAAGTTTTGGTATTGACATTTGAGTTAACGCGGTTATAAAATTACATTTCCCAATAATAAAAAATGTAAGATAGAGCACATTAGTTAGTGTATATACATTTTTTCGGTTTCAACCAAATTATCCATTATTCTCCCACTACGGTTATTGTAATCGAGAAATAAACAACTGCTCATGAAATTATTTTATTCTCTATAAAGTTCTAAATTTAGGTTGATTTGCCGTATACGATTTTTAAATTTAAAAATACTTATATAATGAATCAAGTAAATTCTAGTAAAAAAGATGGTGATATTTATTTTGAGAGATTTAAATTACTACTGTCGTCGTCGTTTTTGGTCCGGGCCGAAACTGATTGGGCCTTCAAAGGCTCGTCGTGGATTGGAGTCGCCATCGGTCATTTTGGATTGGGTTTGACCGAAAACCTGTAAAATTGGTCTGCGTCTGAACCGAGGTCAAGTTGGGCTCGGGAGTCGGTTACGTGTGGGGAAGGTTATAGCACCCCCACAATGCCCAAAATTGGTACCTAAAGGGGTTGTGTTGTCTAAAAGGCTTCAAAGATAGGGTTAATAGCACTATTATACGCGATGAAAGAAAAAAAAATCGAATAAATTAAAGAAAAACTAAGCATGCTAAAAATTGATATATAAAAAAAACAAATGGAAAATTAATATTTTTCATTGAAGACCATAACCTTAAATCAAATCATAATTTATCTCGAATTAAGCGAATTGTTAATCAAATATCTTTTAAGACCAAATCCCATTATTCGCAAAATTTTAAGACCAATTTATAATTAAACTCAATTTTAAATCCAATTAAAATATTAGTCATCCACCTAAAAAAAAGAATTAATCAAGACATCCTAAGTAAATTATTCGTTCTTTAATCATCTAATTAATTATGGGAATTAAGGACCTAATTAAAAGAATTTAAATATTGAAGTTCAAAAAAAAAAAACTAACTAAACCTAAAATATAAAAGCCTAAAGTAAAAGAGGGACCTAAGGCATAATTAACCCTAAAACTTCCAAAGGTGAAATCATCACCCAACCTGCGCGTGATTCAGCTTCCCAAAATGCTGATTTCCAATGCGTTGAGCTGTCATTATTAAATTATTTAATTTAAAAAAAATGAAACCGATTTGAATAAACTCTATGTGGTTTCCCGTGCACTGTGTGCTGTTATTATCAATGAGGTTTTGGTTTTTTTATTTTGCTCTAACAACATATGAGAGCCACTTTCTTTCATCTCTGTTTTCATTTTCTATCGACCCACACCGCCGCCGGTCTAGCTCCGGCGACGGCAAAAACAAAAAATATACTTTCTTTTCGTTTTTTTTTTAACTCAACCCAACGTTAGTTTTCTAAAAAAAATGTATTCAGGTAGATCTGAAAAAAATAGTTTCAAAATTTTGAATGGTTTTACCTTTCGATTTTGGAATCCCACCGTTGGATCGCGTTAATTTTCGAGTATGTTGGTCTACCAACAGCCGTGAATCCTCTCACCGCTCAGATTTCTCAGTCGTGTCTCCGTTCGCCGGAAATCGAAGGTAAACGGTTCGATTTCTTTTTTTGATTGTATTCGAACTGCTTTTCTTTGTTTCGACTCAGTGCTTATCTCCCGTTTTCTCCCCCTTTTTCAGTTCCTCAGCCTTCTTATTTATAGCCAAAAATTAGGGTTTTTTTTAGTTTTTTCTTCCCGGATTTTCAGGGGATAAGCTTGAATGTGGATGTGGGGCGCAAGAAACGGGGATACTGATCAGGTAGAAGAGTCCTCGCGGCCATGGACTCTTACGGGCGGCAGACTAGGGTTTTTTTTAGGGTTTTTCCATTTTCACATTATTATTACTTTTTTTCGAATTTTCTGTAATTTTTTCGTTTTTTTTTCTCTTTTTCATTGTTTTTTCATCTTATTAAACATGCTGGACCATATATTAGGCCCTAGAAAAAAAATTGGTGTGTACAGCTGCCCCTCTTTGCTCATTGCTCGAATGAGAGGAATGAAGCAAAGATCAGAAACAACAATTTTTCGGTGATAATGTCATTCTCTTTTGGAGGCGAATCATGACACTCCCTCTTGGAGATGATTAACAGCATTCCTTCTTGGAAGCATACATCGGTATTTCATTTTGAAGGCCATTGATGACACTTCACCCAGAAGGCGATTGGTGGCACTTCGTCTTGAAGGTACTTCATCTCGAAGGCGATTGGTGGCACTTCATCTCGAAGGCGAATGGTGGCACTTCATCTCGAAGGCGATTGGTGGCACTTCATCTCGAAGGCGAATGGTGGCACTTCATCTCGAAGGCGATTGGTGGCACTTCATCTAGAAGGCGATTGGTGGCACTTCATCCTGAAGGCGATTGGTGGCACTTCATCTTGAAGGCGATTGATGACATTCCTGTCAACCTGTCTTGATAAAAAATGCATGTGTTTCTAATGTATTTATCTTACATGCAAAATGCTCCACTATTCTAAATGCATGAAAATTGTATATATTTTGAGTTCTGAAATTATTTTCATCGAGATCGAAGTCCTTGTACTTTTTCTGTCTGCCTCGTATCGTGCCTCTTGAATTCGTTCCTTTCCATTTATCCAAGAATAGTGTTCGTGAGCATTTTCTAGCCTTATTATGTTCTAAAATCTCTTTTCGAGTAATACATCGAACATTAAGATATATTGTAAACCCCCTTAGGTAGAGCAACGAGATTACCAATCAAAAGTATGCACAAATATCCCAAATGACAAGTACAAGAAAATGCAAGATAACAAATATATATATATATATATATCATTGAATGAAAGTGGTCTGAGCCTTGACAGATGATAATCAAACGTCTAAGACAACAAAGGGAAATAAAAACAAAAGAAAAAAGGGAAAAAAAATGCCCCTAAATATCAATTGCAAGGACTCAATTGCTACTTCGCTCAAGGATCTTTTTGAATATGACCTCCGCCCAGTAAAATTTGAGTTCTTGGACCACATATGAAGGCATGTAGATTTTCCCTTGATCATACTTGGACTATTCTTGAGCTTCTGACCCTTGAATCTTCTGTTGATTCTCAAACGCCTTTTCGGTTTTTTACCTCTTGGCTTTTCTTTTTCTTTTCTTTTTTTTTACCAACAGGGCCCTTTCGGGTTTTCACCTCTTGACTTTTCTTTTTCTTTTCTTCTTTTATCAACAGGGCCCTTTCGGGTTTTCACCTCTTGACTTTTCTTTTTCTTTTTTTTTTACCAACAGGGCCCTTTCGGGTTTTCACCTCTTGACTTTTTTTTTTTTTTACCAACAGGGCCCTTTCGGGTTTTCACCTCTTGGTATGTCATGAATTCAAGCATAATACTTCTTCACTGAGTCAGAATTCACAGGACTGGATAACTCGTTCCCATCCATCTCGGTTAGGATTAATGCTCCACCAGAAAAAGCTTTTTTCACAACAAACGGCCCTTCCCAATTTGGCATCCATTTTCCTCGAAAATCCCTCTGCATAGGCAACCTCTTTTTTAGAACCAAATCCCCTTTTCGAAACGTTCTTGGTCGAACTTTCTTATCATGAGCTCGAATCATTCGCTTTTGGTACATCTGCCCATGACAAATTGCTTTCAATCTTTTTTCTTCTATCATATTCAACTGGTCATATCTAACTCGAATCCATTCAGCTTCGTCCAACTTAAGTTCCATTAAGACTCGAAGAGACGGAATCTCAACCTCAATCGGTAATACTGCCTCCATTCCGTAAACTAAAGAATATGGAGTTGCCCCCGTAGATGTTCGCACTGATGTACGATACGCTAGCAAGGCAAAAGGTAATTTCTCATGCCAATCCTTATATGTTATTGCCATTTTCCCCACAATCCGCTTGATATTTTTATTGGCTGCTTCTACGGCCCCATTCATTTTTGGGCGATAAGGTGCTGATTTATGATGCTTTATCTTAAACTGCTCACACACTTCCTTCATCATTTGGTTGTTCAGATTTAAAGCATTATCAGAGATAATTCTGTCTGGTAGACCATACCGACAAATGATTTCCTTTTTTAGGAACTTGCATACTGTCGACCTGGTTACATTGGCATACGAAGCAGCTTCCACCCACTTGGTAAAATAATCAATCATTACAAAAATGAAACGATGTCCGTTTGATGCTTTTGGCGTAATCGGTCCGATCACATCCATGCCCCACGCTGCAAATGGCCACGGAGCCGTTATAACATGAAGAGGTGAAGATGCCGCATGAATTTTATCTCCGTAAATCTGACATTTATGGCATTTCTGAGCAAAGTTGATGCAATCTTTCACCATAGACAGCCAGTAATAACCCAACCTCATAATCTGCCTAGACATACTAAGGCCATTTGCATGAATTCCACAAATTCCCTCATGAACTTCCTCAATAATCTTTTTTGTCTCATGGTTTTCTACACATCTGAGCAGCGTTTGGTCACTCCCTTTTTTGTATAGAACTTCTCCGTCAAGAACGTACCCTGCAGCCATTCTTCGAATTGTTCTTTTATTCACATCATTTGCCCCCTCAGGATATTTTTGATACTTGATATATTGTAGAATATCGTAGTACCAAGGGTGATCATCTACCTCATCTTCGATGGTATAACAACTAGCGGGTGAATCATAAATACTCATTTGTATGGGCATTATATCATCTTCTTTGTTTGCTTTAAACATAGAAGCCAAAGTTGCCAATACATCAGCCATCTGGTTATCTTCGCGGGGAAGGTAATGGAAAGATATCTCCTCGAACTCTTTCATTAATTCAAGGGCGAGTTTTCGGTACTCAATCAATTTTGCATCTTTAGTTTCCCATTCTCCACGAAGTTGATAAACCACTAACGACGAATCGCCGTATGCTTTTAGGACTTTAATCTTTCGTTGGATTGCCGCACGAAGTCCCATTATACACGCTTCATATTCTGCCATATTGTTGGTACACTCAAAATTCAGTCGACCTGTAAATGGATAATGATTCCCTTTGGGAGACACTAAAACTGCCCCAATTCCATGCCCAAATGCGTTTGAAGCTCCGTCAAAATTCATTTTCCAAGGTTTCCTGCCATTTGGTTCCTCTTCATTAGAAGTTAAGCACATTAGGTCTTCGTCAGGAAACTCAAAACTCAAAGGTTCATACTTAGAAGAAGCACGACTAGCTAAAAAGTCTGCAATAGCGCTACCTTTGATGGCTTTCCGATTTACATACTCAATATCATATTCAGAAAGTAATATTTGCCATCGAGCCATCCTTCCTGATAAGCCTGGCGATCCCATCATGTATTTTATTGGATCTAGTTTTGCGATTAACCATGTTGTATGGTATAACATGTATTGACGAAGCCTACGAGCCGTCCAGACCAATGCGCAACATAATTTTTCGATAGAAGAGTATCTCGATTCACAATCAGTAAATTTTTTGCTGAGGTAGTAGATAGCTCGCTCTTTTCTCCCAGTTTCATCGTGTTGGCCCAATACACAACCCATAGAGTTTTCAAATACAGCTAGATACAAAATCAAAGGCTTGCTTGATACGGGAGGAACTAATACAGGAGGTTTTGACAAATATTGCTTAATTTTATCAAAGGCCTCTTGACATGTTGAGTCCCATACGCCTGTATTATGCTTCCTTAAGAGTCGGAAAATGGGATCACATTTATCGGTTAATTGAGAGATGAACCGAGAAATATAAGTTAAACGACCTAAGAAGCCTCGAATTTCCTTTTGAGTACGTGGAGGCGGAAGCTCTTGGATAGCCTTGATTTTATCAGGATCTACCTCAATACCTCGCTTGCTAACAATAAAACCCAACAATTTGCCTGAAGCAACTCCGAAGGTGCATTTTGCCGGATTTAGCTTCAATTGAAATTTCCTCAAACGTTCAAAGAGTTTTCTAAGATTTGTGATGTGTTCTTCTTCTGTTCGAGACTTGGCGATCATGTCATCTACATAAACTTCTATTTCTTTATGCATCATGTCATGGAACAATGTTACCATGGCCCTTTGATATGTTGCCCCTGCATTTTTCAAACCGAAAGGCATCACTTTGTAGCAAAATGTGCCCCATTCTGTTACAAACGTAGTTTTCTCCATGTCGTCGGGATACATTTTGATTTGATTGTAGCCGGAGAAGCCATCCATAAATGAGAACAAGTGATGTCTTGCTGTATTGTCTACCAACGTGTCTATATGTGGTAGAGGAAAATTATCCTTAGGACTAGCACGATTAAGATCTCGATAGTCAACACACATCCGCACCTTTCCATTTTTCTTTGGTACCGGAACAACGTTAGCTACCCATTCTGGATATTTGGCCACTTGCAAAAATCCAGCATCATATTGTTTCTTTACTTCCTCTCGTATCTGAAGTAACATATCTGGCTTCATTCTTCTAAGCTTTTGTTGTACAGGCTTGCATTCTGGCTTCAACGGAAGTTCGTGTGTTACAATATCTGTATTTAATCCAGGCATATCCTGGTAGGTCCAGACAAACACATCCTTAAATTCTTGAAGTAAGGAGATGAGTTTGTTTCTTGTATCTGAAGATATGAAAGTACCGATCTTTATCTCTCTCTTGTCGTCCTGAGTTCCCAAATTCACTGTGTCCATTGGTTCTTGGTGAGGAAGAATTTGTTTATTCTCATGCTCAATTAGTCTAAGTAGGTCAGGAGATAATTCATGTTCCTCATAGTTGTCGTCAGACTCATACTCTCCTAAGCATATAGTCTGTTCAAAGTTGACTTTTGAGCTCGAAGCAATGTCATTCGTGCAATTGGTATCTAAAGGCCTGCAAATGTGTAAGAGGAAATATATATATACAAGGCACAAGAAAGGGAAGTGTAGAAAGTTTTAATGAAATGAGACAAGTGAACAAAAGAAAAGAATGTACAAACAATGAGACCAGATTGAAAGGGAAAATGCATTCATTTATTGAATTGATAAACTGATGCCTAAATGGGGGCCCTTACAATAAATCCCCACTACTTTCGGGCTTAAGTAGCGGGCAAGTTTCGAGCATTACTCTGATAAAGATTTAAAAACAATGGGGAGTTCAACAGCGGTCCAGTTATCCAAGACACAACCCGGAGGACACGGGCGAATTTTTGACCGATTTCTTGCGATTTCTTCCTCTTCCCCTATAGCGTTTATGCTCAGTTCTTCGAACCTCTCTGAAGGCACCCCTAGGTTTTTCTTTTCAGAGTGAATGTGTCCCCCAGACACGAAGGTTTCGGAAATATGGGGAAATGCCATCAATTCCCCTTCGATGCTTTGGCCAATCAATCTGGCCCTTCTCTTTGCACTCGTTTTCAAAATTTGTTTCATCCTTTGACGTGGATTTGGTTGAAATCCAACACCACTTCGATCATATTTCAGACATGGTTGTATCGCCGTGTGCATCCCTTGCAAATATTTCCCAAGTCCTTTTCCTGATTTGGCTCCTTTCCCAACGGTGAGCCGTATTCCCATCATAGTATTCTTTGAGAGTTTGGGTTTTGGGATCTTATTTCCTTCAGCAACAAAAGTAGCATTCACGAATTCAAGTGATCGAAATGTACACTCGACTGCATTTTCATCGACATCAATGTATGGAGCTTCCGTTGATGCAGATGCAATGATATCGTCCTCAGCGCTAACGCTTACAAGGCGCCCGTCAATTGCAAACTTAACTTTCTGGTGAAGCGTTGAAGGTACTGCTCCGGCCGCGTGAATCCAGGGTCGTCCCAATAGACAATTATAAGCAGGTGTGATGTCCATAACAATAAACTCTACGTTATACGTAACTGGACCAATCAGAAGTGGGATGTCAATCTTCCCCACGACTTCTCTCCTGGTTCCGTCAAATGCCCTTACGGTTGTATGACAAGGTCTCATGTGAGTTTTATCCACTGGAAGCCTATTTAATGTGGTCATGGGCATGACGTTCAAAGCAGATCCATTGTCGACCAGAACATGAGGTAGTATATGTCCATTGCAATAGGTAGTTATGTGCAATGCTTTGACGGACCCCGTACCTTCAAGAGGAATTTCATCCTCGCTAAAAGAGATAAAACTGTCAGCGTGTAGATTATTTACCAATCTATCCAACTTATCCACTGAAACATCATTTGGGACAAATGTTTGGTTCAACACTTTTAGGAAAGCATTTCTGTGGGGCTCTGAACTCAGCAACAAAGACAACACAGATATACGACCTGGTTCTTTGTGTAATTGTTCAACCACACTGTATTCGCTATGCTTGATGAACTTCAGGAATTCATGTGCTTCTTCCTCTTTTACAGGTTCATTGATTTCTAGTTTTTCTCCAATCAGTGGGAACTTGCCCTTTTGCTCAACATCTCTTATCTCTACTGATTTTGCAATTTCAGGAGAGTAACATCTTCCATTTCGGGTGAAGTTCCCAACTCCACTAATTCCCGCAGCCGCAATTTCAGAATCCTCTTTTCCTGTAACAGTCATGTTACAACCATAAATCCATGGCACTTGTTGGTTACTCTTGTATGGGAAAGGAGAAGGAGTCTCAATCACCAATCGAGGCAGAGGCTTCTCTAATTCCCCTTCGTGCATTCTGGGCCAATTAATCACAAAAGGTCGTCTGGCTTCATCACTCTTTTTGGACAATTGTCCATCCACAGTAAAAACATCCCTAACTTCTTGACTCCTTTCAAAAAACTCTATTTCTTTATTGTCTATCAGTTTCTGGACAATCTTTCTGAACTCACCACAATGTTGAATCTCATGATCCACAACATCGTGGAATTCACAGTAATCACCTTTACTAGTCATAACAGCTCCGCGGTTAGAACTCACCAATCCTCTTTCTGCCAGTTTCTTCCAAACCCACTTTAACGGTGATTGCACTTCAGATAATCGTGTCTTAATCTTAAACTCACCGCCTCTCATCACAGCGTTAACCTTTGGTTCTTCATGTGTCGGTAGAGGGTTATTAGCGACATTTGGCCCATCTGGTGTGTTGAATTGAAGAATATTTTGATTAATCAAACTCTGAACCCTTCTTTTGAGAGCTTGACAATTTTCGATTGTATGACCAGGGATTCCAGCATGGAATTCACAATGTGCAGAAGGATCGTACCATTTTGGGTATGGTGGTTGCAACGGTGTGAGAAAGACGGGGGATATCAATCGTTCTTCCAATAATTTAGCATACAACTCTTTGTAAGAAATTGGAATAGGCGTGAAAGATTGTCTTTCTGTATTAGTCCTTAGTGGCTTGGGCCCTCCTTGCGGTTGTTTTTCTTGATTTGGAGAGGTTGTAGTGGGTTTCGAATATCCTGTACGATACACAAATTGTGGTGATGATTGATATCTGGGGTATGGATGCCCATTATCTCCCACAACATTAATTTCATTCTCTTTCTTTTTGGTATACGATTTTTTTGAAGTCTCGAAACTGCTAAGTTTCCCACTTTTAATAGCACGTTCGATTGCTTCACCTGTTGTCACTAGATCGGCAAAGTCTCTAGTGGTATTACCGACAAGCTTCTCATAGTATGTTGACTCCAAGGAATCAATGAAGAGGGTCGTCGTTTCTTTTTCAAGTAATGGTGGTTGGACTTGTGCAGCCATGTCCCTCCAACGTTGGGCATATTGTCGGAACGTTTCATTGTGCCTTTTTTGCATGTTTTGGAGTGTCAAACGATCAGGTACCATGTCCAGGACATGCTTGTATTGTTCTTTGAAAGCACGTGCTAAGTCCCTCCATGTGCTTATTTGGGCCCTATTCAACTGATTATACCACCGCATGGCGGACCCAGCTAAACTGTCCTGAAAGCAATGAATTAACAACTTATCGTCGTTCCCGTACCCCGTCATTTTACGGCAAAACATAGTAAGGTGGGCATTAGGACAGCTCGTGCCATCAAATTTCTCAAATTCTGGCACTTTGAATTTTAGGGGTAAAATCAGATCAGGGACCAAGCTCAGCTCCATTACATCTGTCCCTATGAAGGCATCAGTACCTTCCATAGCTTTGATTCTTCTTCCAAGCACCTGAACTTGTCATCGTTTATTCCAAAATGTTTGGGTTGTCCTTTCTTCAAATTTTCCGACTCATCAGGGTCTTCAAAATTTGGGATTTCTGGTTTGATTGGGTTTCCCCACATGTTTGAACCAGAAGTGCCTTGAATATTTGTTTGGTTCTGGACATTTGATTTTAGCCCGCCAGCAGAGAACACAAACCGAGGATGTGTTTCTTTTGACCCAAAAGGTGATGAGGAGTCTTCCTCGTGAGCTTCGTGAGCTTTTCCTTTTTCAGCGTTTGTTGCCTTGGATAACAACTGTGACAGCTTATCCTCTAGCTTGCTTAGAAGAATCTCTTGACTTTTCCCTATGTCGTCTCTCAAGCCCTTTACATCCTGAATGACTTGTTCTTGAAATTTTTCTAGCTTCTGGAGTCTCTCTTCCATTTTTCTAGCTTTGAATCTCGTGTAGTGAGGATGGTTGCTTTGATCGTCCCTCGCTTCCAGTATCACTAATATTGAACTCCCACGAATTAGTGTTTTATTTAATGTTAATGCATATGAAACACATGTTATAAATGTAATGTGTAATGATGAATGAATGCAACTAGGTGTTGGTTCGAAAATTAATAGGATAGAAGAATATTCGCACAAACCAAAAAAGAACTTTTATTAAATAACTGGAAAAAAAAATCTAATCCATCCACCAAAATAAAATAAAATAAAAATCATCCATGAACATCCACAAATAAAAATATAATATCCCAAAAACATAAAGAAAGAAAAAAAATCTTCAATCATCGTTTTTAATGACAAAAAAAACAAATTAACACCAAACTCGACGGTATGGCTTAGCTTGACCTCCCAACTTCTCAACTTTTCCCAAAAACTTCTTCCATTCGTTTGCAAAGTGTGTCGAGGAATCGATCCAATGCTTCAACGACCCTGCTTCCTTGGCCAAATCGGTGATGTGCTCAGCTGTCTTCCGGATCTGAATGAGCGCTTCCCTCATCAAGTCTTCCCTCACCTTGATATCACCCCTTGCAAACCGAAGTCGTAGGTCCCACTGTTCCTTGCTAAGTTTAGCATCCCTTTCCATATCATCTATCAAGTCCCTGTGTTGTTGTAGTGAATTTTCTAATGCTGTTACCAACTCCTTCAACTTCTCATTTTCAACTTGCGCCTTTTCAAGCTCAATCACCGAGTCTTGTTGTTGGTAGATTTGAAGAATCCCTTGCAGAGATGCAAGATGTTCTTGCAGTTCTTGGTTCTGAGCGCGACTAACCATGAGATCATTAAGGGTTGCCGTATTTGTCTGTTGGGCTACTTGCAAATTAACTGTAAGTTCTTCCACTCGATTTTCTTTGGTTTTCAATAGCTTCATACTACGCTTCATATCGTTCTCCAGATCACGAATCTCTTGCTCCCATTCTTGTGGAGTTTTATGCAAGTTGGCGTTCCTTATCTTCTCCTGAAGTCCCCTATAGCCCTCTTGTAAGTCATTTAAATCTGCACTCACAATGCTCAACTTCTTTTCAAACTCCTTCGATTGATTTTTAAAATATGTAGCATGGTACTCTAGTTCTTCATTTTTGGCTTCTAGCTCAGCGATCCTTTTATTCAGCGCCTTCTTCTCCTCCTCACTTTCTTGTCTAACTATGTCAGCTTCCGTAGGCATTTCTCTGAATCTTTCCTCTAAAGATGGAGCATTCCCTTGGCTAGGTGATGGGATGTTGCAATTTTTCCTCTTTGTCCTCCAAATTTGGTAATCCGAAGTAAGCCTTAGAGGTCCGAATCTGGCTTGGTATGGGTGAGCCCAAGCTCTGGCTATCTCGAGAATTTGCTTTTTAGACTTCTCTCTCTCGAAGACGAATTCACACATCCCTAATCCCCTCGTGGCTGGGACAAATTGTAATGATCCATATTGCCTTGATACCAATAGAGGAGCATATCCAGTTGCACCCCAGATACCGAGAAGAGGGACCCAATCAAAGGCACCACACTTGTACAGGATATAATTGTAATCCAACCAATAAACCCGCCAAGTAATGTCCTCCATCCTCAGGTCTCGCAAGATTGATTCCCATTCTCCCGACATTTTTTCCTTTTTTGGCTCCTCTGTTAGGAACTCCCTTAATGGTGAATACTGTGGAGTATGTACGCGTCTGGACAACTTCCTCTTGGCTCCCAAGTGACTTTGCATCCATACGGTGAGGAGTTGTGCACATCCTATGAAATATACGCCTTCATGCCTTTTGAGGAAATTAAGGGATCGAAAGGTCTCCGCCAAGATAGCCGGAACTGGATTAAGGCCTGAATCGAGCTCTCCAAATAAATCTATCACTGACGCCTCAATGTGTCCAGCTACTTTAGGAAAAATGATCAAGCCATATATCCCTAAGGCAAATATATCAACTTGTTTTCTCGGATCAGGGTGAGAATGGATCAATCCCCGAAGTCTATCCCAAGCGATGGCTTTACTTCCCCCTTTGCCTTGAAACTGGGCTTCCACCCATGACATGCTAGTCCCAGTCAAAGTCATAAGCTTCTCCTTGTATGTCTTAGGTTGAGCTCCTTTCACATAAATTTCGAACTCATGGACCTTCCTTAGATGGAGCAGCGTCGCATACTCTTCTATTGTCGGGGTCATGTCTTCCCCATTGAAAGTGAAGCAATTGTATAAAGGGTTCCAAAATTGCGCCATAGCCCGTATCAACCCTTTGTCCGCATGCACTTGTAGCAAATAGGCTATGTCTCCATATGCGTCATACATCATCTGCCTCTGATCAGTCTTCCACTGGCCCCAGATCTCCGCTAGTTCTTGGGTGTCGTTCTGCTTAAGCTGAAGGTGAACATATCCTGAGAATTGTTCATCTGGTCTTGCTAGTATACTGTCACCTCTCCTTCTCTGGGTGCTTTCTGACCATTTTCGAACATCATCGTTTTTCTCCGATAAGCACTGAACTCTTTTGGCCATGACGAAGATTTTTTTATCGAATTAATTTAATAACCAACACTCTTCTATGATGATGATGATGCATGTGTACATAAAAAATAAACACCCAAAGAAATTTGATTAGTGTCGTACAAATATAACAAATAATTAAATACAAAAAAAAAATATGAATAATAAAAAACAAAACGAAACAAAATATTTGTTCATATATCAATGGGTGACACCTTAAGGTTTAAGTTCAGCATGGCTCTAACATGGGTGGGTTTCTACGGTTTGTTATATGAGGTTACGGTTCTAGACAGGGTACCCGAATTGTCCTCACTGACGCCTGCTAAGGCTAGTAAGGTCCCTAGTCCTCCCCCATTATAGGTTCTCAGGACCAGGTTCAACTCGAGGGGATGCACTTCCCTATGACCATACGGAGGTTACCCTCACGAAGACATAGATCATATGCATCCCGGAGGCGACTACTATCCCATACGGAGCTTAACCTCACGAAGGAGCAGCGTTTTGCCCCCACTTAAACGGGACCAAGCTCGGGTAGAAAGCTCATGGAATGATGCAACACAACATGTACCCCTTTTTGTGTGGCTTGACTCTCTTGAATAGTCCCCAGCGGAGTCGCCAAGCTGTCGTCGTCGTTTTTGGTCCGGGCCGAAACTGATTGGGCCTTCAAAGGCTCGTCGTGGATTGGAGTCGCCATCGGTCATTTTGGATTGGGTTTGACCGAAAACCTGTAAAATTGGTCTGCGTCTGAACCGAGGTCAAGTTGGGCTCGGGAGTCGGTTACGTGTGGGGAAGGTTATAGCACCCCCACAATGCCCAAAATTGGTACCTAAAGGGGTTGTGTTGTCTAAAAGGCTTCAAAGATAGGGTTAATAGCACTATTATACGCGATGAAAGAAAAAAAAAATCGAATAAATTAAAGAAAAACTAAGCATGCTAAAAATTGATATATAAAAAAAACAAATGGAAAATTAATATTTTTCATTGAAGACCATAACCTTAAATCAAATCATAATTTATCTCGAATTAAGCGAATTGTTAATCAAATATCTTTTAAGACCAAATCCCATTATTCGCAAAATTTTAAGACCAATTTATAATTAAACTCAATTTTAAATCCAATTAAAATATTAGTCATCCACCTAAAAAAAAGAATTAATCAAGACATCCTAAGTAAATTATTCGTTCTTTAATCATCTAATTAATTATGGGAATTAAGGACCTAATTAAAAGAATTTAAATATTGAAGTTCAAAAAAAAAACTAACTAAACCTAAAATATAAAAGCCTAAAGTAAAAGAGGGACCTAAGGCATAATTAACCCTAAAACTTCCAAAGGTGAAATCATCACCCAACCTGCGCGTGATTCAGCTTCCCAAAATGCTGATTTCCAATGCGTTGAGCTGTCATTATTAAATTATTTAATTTAAAAAAAATGAAACCGATTTGAATAAACTCTATGTGGTTTCCCGTGCACTGTGTGCTGTTATTATCAATGAGGTTTTGGTTTTTTTATTTTGCTCTAACAACATATGAGAGCCACTTTCTTTCATCTCTGTTTTCATTTTCTATCGACCCACACCGCCGCCGGTCTAGCTCCGGCGACGGCAAAAACAAAAAATATACTTTCTTTTCGTTTTTTTTTTTAACTCAACCCAACGTTAGTTTTCTAAAAAAAATGTATTCAGGTAGATCTGAAAAAAATAGTTTCAAAATTTTGAATGGTTTTACCTTTCGATTTTGGAATCCCACCGTTGGATCGCGTTAATTTTCGAGTATGTTGGTCTACCAGCAGCCGTGAATCCTCTCACCGCTCAGATTTCTCAGTCGTGTCTCCGTTCGCCGGAAATCGAAGGTAAACGGTTCGATTTCTTTTTTTGATTGTATTCGAACTGCTTTTCTTTGTTTCGACTCAGTGCTTATCTCCCGTTTTCTCCCCCTTTTTCAGTTCCTCAGCCTTCTTATTTATAGCCAAAAATTAGGGTTTTTTTTAGTTTTTTCTTCCCGGATTTTCAGGGGATAAGCTTGAATGTGGATGTGGGGCGCAAGAAACGGGGATACTGATCAGGTAGAAGAGTCCTCGCGGCCATGGACTCTTACGGGCGGCAGACTAGGGTTTTTTTTAGGGTTTTTCCATTTTCACATTATTATTACTTTTTTTCGAATTTTCTGTAATTTTTTCGTTTTTTTTTCTCTTTTTCATTGTTTTTTCATCTTATTAAACATGCTGGACCATATATTAGGCCCTAGAAAAAAAATTGGTGTGTACAACTACACTTGTGTGTGCAATAAATAAAAACAATTATTATCTTGTAATCACATCAGTATATTAAAAAAATATTTGTATAATTCATAATTAGCGTTTACTTTTAATTTAATTTAGAGATTTTTAGACTTGAATCAGTCCACCATCACAAATGCAACCGACTAAGTTTGATATATTATCTTCTCAAAAAAGAAAAGTTTGATATATTAATTTTATATCGGCTCAGTAGAAAAACGAATGATATTCATCTTGAGAGACACAAGTTCAAATCGTTTTGTCTACAAGGTATATGTGCATTGTCAAATGGTTAAGATTATGTATGAACAAATACTACCTTGTAATCACATTTAGACCATTCAAAAAAATATTGACCTTTTTTTATTTATAAAAGCCACTAATTTTATTAAAATATAAGAATATTTGAAATTATAATGAGTAAATTAAATCTTTAATTTGGACATTTTGCTATTACAGTTGAAGTAAAAAGTAGTCACATGATATCATACAAGATCATGCAATAAAATTTTAAAAAATATTATTAAAATACTTGAACAAAAGACAGATACGATAATGAAAGACCACTAATTTTATTAAAAAGTAATCGGCAATGAAAGATAAAACCATCAATACTAAACATTAAAAAAAATGCATATAAACCTTATGAAACGTTGACAAAACGGTCAATACTACAACTCAATCGCGAACAAGAAACATGATTGTGAATATGTATCCATAGATGTAGAGGTTAACAAGATAACAAATAAGCGGCATCTTGATCAGTCGTGACATCGTTAAATTCACTCTTAAAAAACATAAAATGAAAAGAACGGCCAAACGACCAAGAAAGAAGACAAACATACTAAAAGATAGAAGAAAAGGTGCTACAAAGGGAAAAGAAAACGAGCCACGTAGGTATAGTTATTTTTATTAAAAATTAAAAAAAATCTAAAGAAAAACAAGAACAAAATATAGTAAAGTAAGGAAAAGAAAAAATACCAACATTCGGTGATCAACATTAAAATTAGTATTGTTGTCAGCAAACAAAGATGAAAACAAAAAAGAATTAAAAAAATTTGAATGGAAGAATTATACATTTAAATTAGAAAGAAAAGTTACAGTTTATTGATTTGTTAAATTAATATACTTTGTTAATGGCTGATGAAAGGGAGCTCGCGGAACGGATCAAGTAGAAATAGGAGGCATGGCCGTGTATGCAAGGACGGAACCAAGGTTTAACTATAAGAGGGTAAATTAATTAATTTTAAAATAAATAGAGCTTTAAGAAATAATTAAATCATAAAAATTAAAAAAAAATAGGGGTCAAAGTTTAATTTCATTAGTTTTAACTTAAGGGTCTTAAAAGAATAATAAATTAAAAAAATCCAGAAGGGACAAAAACTTAATGGCAAAGGTTTAAAAACTATCAATAGCCTAAAAATAATCAAACCATTCAAAGTTGGTGGGCAATTGTCTCTAGTTGTATATCTATTGTTTCAATTAACTTCCAACTTTTTTATCTTAATTATTTTCATTTATTCTAATTATATTATAAACAAACTAATTTGTAGCGTGAAGTTTAATGAAGTGTATTAGAGATTTATTTATTCTTTTAACAAAAAAATCATTTGACTTTTTTGTATTTCTATGTTCAAATACTAAAAAAAATTAAATTTTAAGTCATAACTTAAAATTTGAACTCTTAAAAAATAAACTCTAAAAATAAATTCTGCAATCAGTTATCTAAACGTTAATCCTAATTCTTAACCATAAAAATTGGCCATAAACCCTAAATCTATTTTTTAGTATAAGACATAAATAGAAATAAAAAATATAACATGAGATTTCTATTATTTTTTGTTATTCAGATTAATAATCTTAATTAGAATGATTTATGATTGGCTTGGTTGGATGGATGAAATGAAGCACCCATGCCATGTTTAGAAAAATCCCAATAACGCCTATAACACAATTATAAATTTTTTATTTTAAAATTAGAAAATTATAAATGGAAGGGTTAATTACCCGTTGATACATGAAGTATATCAGATTTTCAGTTTCATACATAACGTTTTAAAATTTTCAGTTTCATACATGAGATATTTCGCCGTTAACGGGTTTACCCACTTCCGTCACAAAAATTGATGTGGATCCCTTAAACTAATCAGAAATTGACACGTGGCATTTTAAAAAATAAAAGACCAATTTACTTTTGGTATAATAGCAACATTAGTCTTCAAAGGTTCATTATTTTTCAATTTAGTCCTTTTTCTTTCTTTATTAATTTTTTATTAAAACCAAAACCTAACATTTTCTTTACGTCTTCACTGTAGCCGCCAGCCCGCCACGACTACAGTGTTGACGACCCATTCATGCCGCTCGTCGACTACCCAGGGACAGTGGTCCCTTTGTATGGAAACTCAGAGCCGGAAGCTGACGGAAACCTCCCCAGCGGCCCCTTCATTTTCTCCCTCAAGAACAACCACTCGTTCTCACAAGCACATCTCTCTTCCTCTTCTTCTGTTGTTGGTTTCACAGGACCTGGTATTTCCTAGCGCCGATGAGTTAAATGGAATTTGGGTTTCAAAACCGAGACCGTTGAGGATGGAGACAGTGATTAAATTTCTTTTAACTATTCAAAATTAGAATTTGGGCTAGAAATGTTTCACATGTTCTCTCCCTCACTGCTGCAATTTCATTTAATTTCTTTATTTATTTTTGCCATATTGGTATATTGAATTCTGCTTCAATTTTTTAAACTTTTGGATTTTACTAACCCTAAAATTCAAATGTGCAAGAACAACTATTGTGGGTTTGGTACCAGTCAACCTCCTTTTTTTTTTGAAAATTCAATTAATGTTATATAATAGTGGGAAACAAACAAAGAATCAAGTGAATTTGAATTGGAATTGTGTTAGAAGTTTATGTTATGAAGCATGCGATTGGGTTGTTGCCGGAAAACATGCTAGTTGGGATTTTTTTTGGGCATCAGCATGGTGGCCGGTGACCACGGTGGTCGGCGTTGGCTACATCACCGGGAATGAGAAAATATAAAACTTATTATAAAAATAAGGGTGAATTGAAAAAAATGAAATGTTAAGAATTAATTTTGTTATAATCTAAATGAAGATTTTTTTTTTAATTTTATGCTACATGTCAATAATTGATTAGTCTAAATATTTTTTTTAATAATTTTTAAAAATAAATATTTGATTTTTTTTAATTTTTAAAACTTAAGGGTGAAATTAAAAGATATTGAATCGTTGAGGACTATTCTTGTTGTTATACCTTAAGTTAATGGAGATCTTTTTAAAATATATATATATATATATTCCACGTGTCATTTTTTTATTTGTTCGTACTTGTCACGTCAGCTTCTGGAACGAAAGTGTATAAACCTATTAACAGTAAAATGCCCCATATATAAAACTGAACATGCATTTTAAAATTATCTCGACGAATAAGAATCTTCGTGCAGTTTCAATATGTTGTAAGAGAATGCAACGAGATGACAGATTATTTGGCGAAGTCAAGGCTGCAAATTGTGATCTTTTGTGGCTTGTTGGTATGTTTGGGAAGGAATTCTAGAACAAAAATAAGAATATGGTGCTAAAGGGACTTTTGTGTTGAACTTGAAGATTATCTGGTGGAGGAGGGTATGTCTAGGCAAGGGTTAGTTTTCTGCTTGTGATAGTTGGTTCTGCTTTGGTTTCTTTTGGCTAATTATGTTCTACTCTTTTCCTCGGTTTAAAATTATAGGAAGTTTTTAATGAGTTACACATTTATGGTTTAACGCTTTTATGATTTTTATTAATAATATCATATTTGTCGAGTAAAAAAAATTAACACTCAAACTTTTGAATTGTATCAAATCGTCTTTTTGCCGTTGACTAACAAAACTATTATCAGTAATCACCCTTTGCAATGTCGGACATTTCATCATTAAATAAGTAAATATCGTCTAAATTATCATGCTCATATGTCATTTTTTTTAATAAATTAATGTCCTCTAATAAGACGGTGACAAGCTAATTTTGACGACATGACAATATAGTTGACATGGATTTTTTTAAACTCTATAATTTTAAAATAAATATTTAAATCTAAAACCCTCTATTCTTACCATACTTCATCAACACTTACATGTTATCATCGACATAGTAAGACAGTTAGAGACGCCGACTGACTGATGTGGAAGTAGATAACAGATACATGCACAACTTATTTGAAGAGATTCGAGGCCGGCTGCCCACCAAAGGGGAATTTGGCTAAAAGGGTGTGACACTCTTGGACTCATACACATGCTGCTTCTGCTCTATAGGAGAGGAATCAATCGAACATTTATTCTTCTCCTGCAAGTTTTCTTGGCAGCTTTGGATGAGCTGGTGTAGCATTTGGGAAGTCCAAGTTACATTCCCGCTAGAGGGTAGTAAGTTCTTCGAGAGCTGGTGTAGCATTTCGAAGCAAATAACAATCACATTAGGGATGGACATGAGATAGTCGTTGTTTTTGGTTACTTGAGAGGCTTTGTATCCTCTTTATTCGGAATCTGGTGCCTAATTAATAAAACTCATCTTTAAGAAAAAGATTTTTAAGTAATTATATAAACATAGCATTACTAGTATGTTGCTTAATACAGTAAAAAGAAGATTTGAAACATGATTTGTTTTTACAATGTTATAATTTTATTGAATTAGAAAGCATACAACACAACCTCCGGCCCTACAACCAAAGACGACACATAGCTCAATAAATGATTGATTTTTGAATAATACTATAAAAGTTTACCGTTTAACCTTGCTTCATTGCTTTCTAATTTTTTTATTAAATAGAAGATATACATGCTCAAAATAAATGTCGGGATTCGAACTTATATAAAACGAGATTATCTTTTTGCTGAATGCTCATATTTTGGCCAGGTTTGGGAGATGGTTATGCAGCATTGTGAGCTTACTTAGGGTAGTTCTGCGGTAAGGCGGTTAATATACGGCGTAACCGGTTAGAAAGGTGACCGGTTAAAGATAACAAAATCGGTAAAAATTACCTATTTTGTTGATCTGAATATCAATATATTCGGTAGCGCCTAATTTGTTGATAATTTTGAGCTGATGGGGCCTTGGAAATTCCCACGATAACAAAATCGGTAAAATTACCTATTTTGTTGATCCGAATATCAATATATTCGGTAGCGCCTAATTTGTTGATAATTTCGAAAGTATCCATACCTTTTAGAAAGTATGGATACTTTTTGAACAGCAATGTAACCGCGGTTGAAAACAAAATGTCGAAAATATCGATACTTTGTGCACAGTTTTTTGTATCGAATTTAAAAAAGTATCGAAAAAACAGATACTTTTGTAACACTTTATACAATTTTATCGATACCAAGAGATCGAAAGTATCGTTTCTGTTTCCACAGTACTAATAAAAAGTCTATCCTTTAGAAGCTAATTTGACAAATCGGTTACATTATTAATAAAAACAATGTAACAAGTTGATTGTTATCGTATTATTTGTTTGGTTTCGATACATTTGTAAGAAAGTGTGCAAAAGAATCGGTACAATAGAAAAAATTAGACATAACCGGTTACATTATTAATACATATAATGTAACTGGTAAATCGTTACCGGATTTTTTGTTTGGTTTCGATACATTTGTAAGAACGTGTGCAAAATAATCGGTACAATAGAAAAAATTAGACATAATCGGTTACATTATTAATACATATAATGTAACCGGTAAATCGGTACCGGATATTTTGTTTGGTGTCGATACTTTTTTTAAGAATATGTCAAAAGAATCGGTAAAATACAAGCAAATTTGACATAACCGGTTACATTACTTAAACATATAATGTAACCGGTAAATCGTTACCGGATATTTTGATTGGTTTCGATACTTTTTTAAGAACATGTACGAAAGAATCGGTACATTAGTAAGTTAAAAAGATTTTGAAACAGAAAAGGGTCGAAAGAATCGACACAATTCAAAAAAGTATCGAAACCTGAGGAATTGTATCGATTAAATATATCATAATGATATAACCGGTTAAAAAGTATCTACTCTAATACAAACCTTTGTATTGCTTGCATTTACAGAAAACCTAAGAGAGTATTTACAGAAAATGAATATCGATACATTTTTCAGAGAACTGAAGCGGTTACTATAAGATGGGTGCAAAGGATCATGAAGATGTTGTTCGTGAAGATGACACTGAAATGGCTCATAAAAATGTTGTTCGTGAAGATGCCAGCATTGAAATGGTTGAAATGGAGCCGGAGAGTATCGAAAGCGAGGAAAATCCAAAGCAACCAAATAGTGGATATATGTACTTCTAGTAAGTAGCATTGTATTTGTGTACTTGTTCTGTAAATGGTAATTGGATGAAAGCATTTAAAAACATTTAAACTTTCTTATCATGACAGTATGAATGAAGTGCAGAGGATGAAGGAATGTGGTACTTACAATGTCGGTTCGGTATGTAAATTGAATTTATAGTGAATATAATGTAGGTTTAATATTTTGATTGTTGATGGTTTATGCATAATTTTCAGGTGAGAGACGATGTGGTGAAGAAATGGCACACGATGGGTGAAACTGAGAATGAATCATTTAAGACGTTGTCCACAAATGATAGAGAAAAATATTCGACAAAGAAGAAAGCACAAGGAAACATTGAGAAGAAGGTATTCGTTAAACTTGTAAATACTTTGATAAATGATATATAAAAACTCTAACATTATATGTCAATAATATAGGAAGTGTCGACAAGGTGTAGCATAAAACGAGTGCACCACATAATAGAGGAGTTGAAAGTGAAGGATAAAGTCAATGTGTTGGAAGAAATGAGGTTTGGATCTCTTATTGGATTGAAGGACCTACCAATTCGAAGAGGATTGTGTCGCTTGTTGATGAGAGATTTTGATTTGCAAAAGTGTGAAGTTCAATACGGCAAATATTCATTTCATTTTGGTGTCCGAATTGCTGAAGCTGTATTAGGGCTACAAAATAAAGGGCAGAGTGTGGATGAAGTAATTAAGAGGGAGGATTGGAAAGAACTTCTGAAGAAGTATGACCTAAAGTCCAAGGTGACATATGCTACACTCGAGGACGATATAAAAAACGGCAAGTATGAGGGGGATGATCTGAAGGCTCGGGTACTATTGTACATTGTCGGAGTATTCCTTTGTCCAACGGGTGATACATCCCCGAGCAAGGAATGTATGAAGTTGATTTGCGACTCCGGGTTGAAAGGTGAATTAAATTGGGCCTCATATGTCAGTGCCAAATTATTTGATGCAATCAAGAGTTTTCAGAAGGCCATAAACCCCACATACCTCAAAGGATGCATAGCTATCTTAGAGGTAAATGAGTTGAATCTTGGTGTTGGTTTAGAAAACTTTATAAATAGTTATTATAGAAAATGATAAATTTATTATAAATGCAGGTTGCATTGTTTGATTTTTGGAAGACGACGATGACTACATTAATACAATTATAAACGATGGACAATATTGCTGATTTAGGATTACTACATGGACAAAATCACCATTTAAGCCTTAATATTTTGATCATTAAGAAACTTAAGATTGTGTATAACCTTGGGGGTGTGTTTCTCTATTTTGAGTGAATTTCATGAAAAATTAATTCAAGGAGAAGAAAGAGAAGTGGAATACGAATGTTTTAATATCGATTATGTCGCAAATGGTAATCGGTGACGGACAACAATTGACCGACAGCATCGGCCAGAATGTTCGGTGAAAAAAATAAAATTATTTTAAAGTTTAGTGGCAAAATCAATACACTCCTAAAATTTAGTGCCTAAAACGGCATAGTTTTTTACATCAATAACCACATCAAAACGATGTTATTTTGTCTGCGCCATCACGTCGTTATCTAGTTAACGATCTAATGGTATAATTGAAGATTAAACTAAAATTTATTGTTATAATAAAACAATTAAAAGTTTAATAATATAACGATACAAGACCTAAAGTTTAATGGAATATGATGTACTTTGCTAATATTTCAATATAGGCTACAACATTAAAAATTAGATTGATTTGTCCATACTTCAAAGATTAATATTGTTTACTTGCAATTGGGAGATTTTTAAAAGACTTGATACAGTCAACCACACCAAATGCAAGCATCATTTGATGTGGATACGACGAGACTTTTCTATTCATTTATTGGCTATTTTATGGATTATTATTTAATATTTAGTGTGAAACACGATGCCCTTATCTTATCATTTAAATTTATTGGCTTTTTAAATATACTTTGTTAACGGTGTTTCGAGGAAATGACTAAGGAGCATCACGACGCATGGTGGTCCGTGGTCGCATATACCATTTTTAATATAAATTGATACTAAATAATTCAAGTTTTATTTCTAACAAAATTTTAATATATTTTCAATCATTTTTGTTAATATTATTGTCTAAACCTGTAAAACTAAATTTCAAAACTTAAATGATTCTTAAATAAAATCTGAATTAAACCGAATTCAAATGTTTGATGCTTTTGATGTGGAAGGGGAGCATTGTATTAAATAACATTAAGTTTTAAATAATGAAATAAAATAAATAGGGTAAACTACACCAGTGACCACTGAACTATCGAATTCGTCAATCAAACCACTAAACTTATTAAATCAACCTATTTTAACCACCGCCGTTAAAAAATTAACGGAGGGGTGACGTGACAGTTAACAAAAATTTATAAAATTACACATTTAATCCTATTATTTACTTATTAAATCAATTTGATCCTAATTTTATTTTAATTAAATAAAATTAATGAACCAATCAGATATAATGACACATGTCAACACCCAATTGGATTAATTTAATCAAAATTTAATTTATTTAATATTTTAATATATATTCCCCTCCAATCAGGTGTCACCACCTGGTTAAAGGAAAATTAAAGAAGAATCACAAGAGTGGCATTGGGGTGGTTCAAACTGGGACTTCTAACCTCTTTACCACTGAGCCAAGCTAGCTAACTCTTAGTAATATAATTTGCACGCTTTGATATACATATGTTATACTGCAATAAATGTTAAAGGAAAATTAAAGAATAATGAAAAATGGCATTAGGAAGATTTGAACCTGGGACCATGAAGGTAAATTTTCACACCTTTACCATTGAGCCAAGCTGCTCTTGATTATATAAATTTCACACTTCTATATACATATCTTATACTGCATTATATGTTAGGGAAAAAAGAAGTAAAACTTGTTGAAAGGGGAGTCGAACTTTGATCACTTGGGATGTGTATAATCACACAAACATTCATTTTAATTTAAATCTGAAAATTATTAAATATTCGATTTAAATGAAAATAAATTTGATTTAAAATATTCAAATATTTTTTCTTTTTCACATTTAAATTAAATCGAATATTTATTAAAATATTAAATATTTAATTTTAAAAAAATATTTAATTTAAAAAAGTATTTAATTTTTAAATTAAAAAAAATTAGTTTAAACAAAGAAACCACTTCTCCACTTCTTCTATTTTTTCTGAGGTGGTTACAAAGAATTTTTAAGTTTTAAAGTTCTTCTTCTTTGTACTATTTCTTTTTCACCGGCGGCGATCGTTGACCGCTTTGCTGGTTATGTACATAAATAAGATTCATCTTTGCTGATGAATTTTAGTTTCATGTTTTTTTGTTTTACTTTGCCAGGTTTATATCATATCTGCTTCTATGGTTGTTCTTTCGTCTGCTTGTATAGCAGTTTCTTTGTCTGTTTTTATGGCAGTTTCAGTCTATCTTTTGATAGTTTAGAGTTCGAATGACGAGTATTATCAAACTTCTTTGTCAACAAAGGAGGTCGTGTTCTACATGTTATGATTACCTTTTTGTGAATGTGTTGATACGCCAAGAACAAGTGGCGAAAGAATTTTGCTTTCTTCAAATAGCACTCAACGCAAAGTAATAGTTTTCTGGATTTAATTTCAGGAGCTTTTTCAAATTCTTCTGAATGTGTTAGGTTTAGTATTTTAACGTCTTTTACACCCTTAAATGTTTGAGGTGTGATTCCTTTGTAACCTTTTTACTATAAAATATAATCCAGTTTAAAAAATACAACAACATTTTTCGAATGCTCTTTTTACAACAACTTTATATGCATATTTCACTAGTTTACATGATTTTGTCACGGGGCTAGACTTTCGCTCAACGACCGTGAGGCCTTAGCTGCTTTCTCGGCTGAAAACTGGGCTAAGTCACCTAAAAGCTCTCTAAGTTAGAATACTTAGAAGCGTTGCGAAAAATGTGAAGATGGCAAAAGAACAAGAGAAACTGAGTGAATACTTGAGTTGTATTACTCTGAGGTAAAAGCTTACAAATGAAAGTGAAAGCCGAATGAATGAAATGACCAAGGTTGAGCCTCCTTTTATAGTGAGAGCTCAGTACAATCAACGGTCAAGATTACAAGAGATCAATGGTCTGGATGAGAGCCTATCTTATCTACAACACTTTGAAATTCAAATGGAAGATAAAGTGGAAATTATCTCTACAAATAATCATATAAATGATAAGTAAGATGCCTTATCAAGTTACCATAGTAATTATCCTCCTTTGTGCATTTTACCAAGGTAAAAGGCCAGCTCTTGGGCCATTCCGCAAGCCCAAAATGCTACAAAGATACTCTTGGGCTGCCAATGCAGTGCTTGTCGCGGGCTGGCAGTCCGTGACATTCTCCCCCACTAGTTCTAGCGACGCCCTCGTCCCGCGGCTAGAATGGAACTGGTCAATATGTTCCTGAAACTGCCATAAGGCATCGGCGGGTTCCCAACTCGTCTCGCACTCGGGAGACCCTTCCACTGAACAAGGTACTCATGCCTTGGTGGATTTCCCACTTGTCGATAGGCTATCTCGGACAAAATCGCTTCTACCTCCTTCTCGTATGAGACCCTTACTCCGACTGGCGCTCGGTGTGACTTGCCCCAATCTGGATCATCCGCATCATGATGGTAAGGCTTCAACAAACTCACATGTAACACCGGACGAGCCTTGATGCTCGACGGCAAATCTAGTCGATAGGCCATGGTGCCTATCCTCTTCACGATCCGGAACGGCCCCTCATATCACCGCACAAGCCCCTTGTGGTCTGGGTTGCGCAAGATCGAAGTCAACTTGGCAAAGACTAGATCACCAACCTCAAAGTTAACATCTCGCCGCTTACGATCTGCCCACTTCTTGGTCCGCTTCCCCGCCTTGCGCAAGCATGCACGTGCTAGGTCGTGTTGTGCTTTCCAATCCTTGGCAAAATGGTAGGCTGCTGGACTAGGCCCCCGATACCCGGTCACAACCGCGTCTGGTGTAAGCGGTTGCTGCCCGGTTACAATCTCGAACGGACTCTGATTCTTCGCTTCGCTCCGCTGCAAGTTGTAAGAAACTGGGCCACATCTAGCAACTTCGGCCAGTCCCTCTGGTTAGCACTCACATAGTGCCTCAAATAGATCTCAACGAGTGCATTCACTCTCTCGGTTTGCCCATCGGTCTGCGGGTGGACGCTCGTTGAAAAGTTCAAGTCCGAGCCCAACAACTTGAACAACTCTGTCCAAAACCATCTCGTAAACCTCGTGTCCCGATAACTAATGATAGACTTCGGAACGCCCCAATACTTCACCACATGCGTGAGAAAGAGCCTAGCTGCCACCTCGGCTGGGCACACCTTGGGTGCTGCAATGAACGCTGCATACTTGGAAAATCTATCTACAACCACCATGATACTTGATTTTCTGTCAACAATAGGCAAACCGACTATAAAATCCATGGAAACACTTACCCAAGGTTTCTCCGAAATTGGCAATGGCTGCAACAACCCCGCTGGACTCTTCTGCTCGATCTTGTCTTGCTGGCACACAAGGCAAGTCTTCACATAGGCTTCAACGTCACTGCCCATGTGCGGCCAAAAATAGTGCTCCGCTATCAAGGCCAATGTCTGGTGCATCCCCGGATGTCCCGCCCACTTGGAATCATGACATTCTCTCATGAGCTCCTTTCGGATTCCATCAAAATGAGGCACATAGAGGCGGTGTCCTCGAGTAAATAACATACCTCCCTCAAGCCAAAACCTCCGGGTTTTGCCCTCCTTGGCAAGCTCTAGCAACGACTTGGCTGTGGGATCATGTGACAACCCCTCCTTGATGCGCTCTAGCATCGGCCCCTCTGGCAAACTTGTCAACTCCATGGTATACCTCCGGATTAGGGCATCGGCCACGGAATTCACCTTCCCTGGTTTGTGCACCAAGGTAACATCGAACTCGGCAAGGAACTCCTGCCAATGAGCTTGCATCGGCGATAACTTCTTCTGAGTCAAGAAGTAACTGTTGGCGACATTGTCAGTGAACACCACGAACTTGGACCCAAGCACATAGTGCCTCCATGTGCGTAGACAATGCACCACCGCGGTCATCTCTTTCTCATGGACCGTGTATCTCCGCTCAGTCCCATTGAGCTTCCGGCTCTTATATGCAACCAGATGTCCCTCCTGCATAAGAACCCCACCAATGGCTATGTCGGATGCATCGGTGTGAACTTCGAAGGGCTTGGTGTAATCTGGCAACACCAACACAGGCTCACTCACTATAGCGAGCTTGATCTCATCAAAGGCTTTCTGGCACTCCAGTCCCCAATCCCAAACCTTGTCCTTCTTCAGCAAGTCGGTCAACGGTGCGGTGATTTTGGAGTAGCTTTCGACAAATCTTCGATAATAGTTCGCCAACCCCAGGAATGATCTCAACCCGGTTACCTTAGTCGGCGCCTCCCATTCATCAATGGCACGAACCTTCTCCTTGTCCATTCGGATCATACCTCCTCCAACAATATGGCCAAGGAAAGGAACCTCTTGCTGGGCGAATGTGCACTTCTCTCGCTTGACATACAGCTCATTTTCCCGCAAGACCAAGAACACCTGCCGCAAGTGTTCAACATGCTCCAACAACATCTTACTGTAGATCACAATGTCATCGAGGTAGACTACAAAAAACTTGTCAATGAATGGTTGTAGCACCTTATTCATAAGAGTACAAAAAGTCGCAGGGGCATTCGTGAGGCCAAATGTCATCACTAAGTACTCAAAAGAGCCATACCTCGTCACACAAGCTGTCTTCGGCTCATCGCCCTCGACAATTCTGACTTGGTAGTAGCCCGATCTCAAATCCAACTTGGTGAACCACCTCGCACCACCAAGCTGATCGAACAAATCCGCAATGAGGGGAATCAGATACTTGTTCTTCGCAGTGAGCTTATTCAAAGCCCTGTAATCGATGCACATCCGAAGAGACCCATCGTGCTTCTTTTAGAACAGAACCGGCGCACCGTAGGGTGCCTTTGAAGGGCGGATGTAACCAGCATCTAGGAGATCCTTCAACTGTCTGTGCATCTCCTCTATCTCGGGCGGGGCCAACCGATAAGGGGCTCTAGCGGGCGGCTCCGCGTTCGGCACAAGCTCAATCTTGTGATCAACCTCCCTCTTCGGAGGCAACTTCTTAGGCAACTCGTCTGGCATCATGTCCTCAAACTCTGCCAGCACATGTTTCACATCACTCGAAACTTCCTTGGCTGCGACCAGCCCATCGCACACCAAGGCTGCCAAGTAGGTCGGCTCCTCCTTGCGCGCCGCCTTAGCAAACTGGATTGCGGACAAAACTTTGGCACCTACCCCAAACCCTCAGCTAACTGGAACAATGCACTGATGCTTTGGATCTAGGATACACAGACAATCCGCAAAAGGGACAGGGAAAGCGTTGATCTGGTCTAGAAAACTCAACCCAAGAACAAAATCAAAGTCATCGAGTGGGATTACCTTGATTGCTTCCTTACCGGTCCAACCCCCAATGTCAAGCTGAATTCCCTTTGCAACTCCCACAATCGACACTTCCTTGGCATTCATTGTCTTGATGGAACCATCGGCTTTCTCAACAGTAAGGCCAAGCTTCTTGGCAACTTGTTCGGACATGAACAGCTCAGATTCACCTGTGTCAACTAGTGCACTCAACTTCTGGCCAGCAACACTGATGTCGACAAACATCAACCCCTTCTTCTTTCGACCCTTCTTGACCTCCATTGTGCTAATGATGGAGCCAAGCTTCAGAGTCTCGTTGTCTTCACCCTCGGCTTTCTCGTTTATGGCAGCAAGCTTGTTTTTCTGAGGACAATCTCTGGCAATATGTCCCTACTTATGGCAATGGAAGCACTTGTTGGACTGACGGTCCCTATGTTCACCATGCTTCCCATTCAAAGGCTTGTTCGCACCACTCGAATCCCTGTCTGACTTCCCCTTGTCTCCACCGTGGCCTTTGTGCTTCGGCTTTGGCTTTGACGAGTCAGGCTTCTTACGCCCAATCTCAATGACAGATTCGACGGTAGTGAGGGCAGTAGAGAGTTTGGTCACTCCTCGTCGCTGCAGCTCCATCTTTTCCCATGGTTGCAATCCATCCATGAAGGTGAAGAACACATCCTCTTCACTCAAACTCGGAACCTGGAGGCTCAACTCCATAAACTTCATGACATGGTCCCTCAAGGACTTGGCATCCTCCTGCCTAAGTCGCCTCAACTTTGAGCGTGCCTCATCTTCAGCATACTGAGGATAGAACTGCTCCTTGAGCTCGTCTTGGAACTCCTTCCAAGTCTCAATGGCCGGGCTCCCTCGCTTCACATCTTCGCACCTACGTCGCCACCACGTTTGTGCAAGGTCAGTTAAATAAATACTTGCAAAGCTTACCTTCTTTGAATCCAGCTCGATCCTGATTGCTTTGAAGTATTGCTCCATCCCCCAAAGGAAGTTCTCCACTTCTTGGGCGGACCTAGTTCCTTTGAACCTCTCCGATTTGGGGATATCGCCCCCAATATCGCCCTTAGTCTTGGGCGCTGTCATGGCCACGCTATTCCCAATAGCCGCCTTCAGCACGGGTAACTCAGTCTTGAGAAACTCAACTTCCTTCTTCAACTCATCACTGTCGGAACTCGCCTTGAGCTCCTCAACTTCCTTCCTTAGCGCTACCACTGTGGCCTCTAAGGAATCACCACGCTGGGCCAGCTTCACATCCATCTCGTTCAGAGCCGCCTGAACATCATCCTTGACTCCCTCCAAGGACTCTAGCTGTCCGAAATTCAACGAACCCAGCTTCTCCATGTCCAACGGCTCCGACCTATCCATCACCACCTTGACTTCCGCCATGGAATCCTCAAGCCTAGTGATCTTACTCTGGATCGATGTGATCGCATCCTTCGACGAGCCTCGTTTGGCTTTCTCCAACACACCCTCAACACCTTTCTTCACTCCAGGAGTTTCTCCATCACGAGCCATCTCGAATCAACAAACCTTTGCTCTGATGCCACTTGTCACGGGGCTAGACTTTCGCTCAACGACCGTGAGGCCTTAGCTGCTTTCTCGGCTGAAAACTGGGTTAAGTCACCTAAAAGCTCTCTAAGTTAGAATACTTAGAAGCGTTGCGGAAAAAGGGAAGATGGCAAAAGAACAAGAGAAACTGAGTGAATACTTGAGTTGTATTACTTTGAGGTAAAAGCTTACAAATGAAAGTGAAAGCTGAATGAATGAAATGACCAAGGTTGAGCCTCCTTTTATAGTGAGAGCTCAGTACAATCAACGGTCAAGATTACAAGAGATAAGTGGTCAGGATGAAAGCCTATCCTATCTACAACACTTTGAAATTCAAATGGAAGATAAAGTAGGAATTATCTCTACAAATAATCATATAAATGATGGATTAATATCCTATACACTGGCGGTGGAAATTTTTTATTTCCACAAGCGCCTCAATTATAGGGTTTAGGGTTAGGGCTTAGGGTTTAGAGTTTAGGGGTTTTAGGGTAAATGTTTAGAATTTAGAATTTAGGGTTAGAATTTAGGGTTTAGGGTTAGGGTTTAGTTTTAGGGTAATATGGGTAGGGATTTAGGTTTTAACCTTAAACCCAAAATTCTATCAACAATCCCTAAATTCAAAACTACTACATTTATACCCCTAAATTTTAAACCCTAAACGGAGTCCTTAACCCCTAAAATTAAGACGCTTGTGTAAAAAAGTTTCCACAAGCGCTTGTGTATAGAACAATTACCCATAAATGATAAGTAAGATGCCTTATCAAGTTACCATGGTAATTATCCTCCTTTGTTCATTTTACCAAGGTAAAAGGCCAGCTCCTGGGACATTCTGCAAGCCCAAAATGCTACAAAGATACTCTTGGGCTGCCAATGCAGTGCTTGTCGCGGGCTGGCGGTCCGTGACAATTTGCACCCCCGCCGACGATATATAAAGTTAATTTACTAAGATAAGACGTTAAGGGTGTGAGTTTGAGTTCTAGTGTTGTGAATGAAAAAATTAAGTTGAAAAGATTCCTTATAACAAGTCTCTATAAAATTTAATCTTGATTAATCGACCAATAAGTTAAATATCGATGAATATAGAAAAAAAGTAATTTTTTTACTAATTAATTTTCAGTACTAAAAGTCCTTTAGAAACAACTAATCAATATAAGATGCATTAAATTCTATCTCCAAAATTAATGAGAATGTTTGAGTTTGAATTTTTGTAAGGGTAATTTACATTTTAGAGGATTAAATTTAACGTCCACTTTTATTTATATCATGGATTTTTAATTTTAATCAAATTACATCATCCAACTTATATTATTTATAATTAAGTCGTTTATATTAACAATATTTTTCGCATATCTCAATAAATAATGTTTAATTTACCATTTAAATATTTTTTGTTAGGATTTATAGGAAATTTAGATATTATGAATAAAGAAAATGATTAGTATGAAGAAGCAGTGTTGACCAAAACTTTAATATTATAGTGAAAGAGGAAGCAGAAGGTAGCTTCTGGGTAATGAGTTCAAATCGAAACTTTAGTCGAATTTCAGGATTTGTATTATTTTTTTTTCATTCATTTTTATATAACAAAATATTTGCAGAAATTAATGTTTATAAGACTGAAGGAATAAGCAATCAACAACACAACGTAGCATTCTCCCAGACTCCCACTATGGCTGCTGAAGTTCAGGGAAGGTCCTCCAAAACATCTGCCGAGGTTCAGGGAACGTCCTCCAAAACATCTGCCGAGGTTCAGGGAACGTCCTCCAAAACATCTGCCGAAGTTCAGAGAAGGTCCTCCAAAACATCTGCTGAGGTTCAGGGAGGGTCCGCCAACGCACCTGCTGCTCCGGGAGGGTCTGCCAAAGCACCTGCGGTTCCGAGAGCCTACAAAGCACCTGCGGTTCCGGGAAAGTCCGTCAAACCACGTGTCTGTCACTGTCTTTAATTTGTGTTTGTTTTGTGATGTTTATTGGTGTTCTATCATTTTTTTGACGATTGTGATGTTTTGCGTCTTGACATCATCTTTTATAAACTTTTTAAGTTTTTCTAATTCAATAGAATTGACATATATATATAAACAATATTTTCAAATGCTCTTTTTACAGTATCAAGCACCATATTAATAAAGTTATGGAGTATTTATGTAATTGTTTAAAATTCTATTAATAAAGCAACAATAAATGGATGGAAATCCTCTATCCTTTTCGGTGCTCCTACTTATGTCCCCACACTTAAAATTAGATTTAGTGTTTTAGATTAGGAGTTATGGTTAGGGTTTAGAGAATTTAGGGTATGGTGTATTTTTTAGGATATAGGGTATAGGGTTTAGGATTTAAAATTTAGGGTTAAAGCTTGAAATTTAATTTTGTTGTGTTTTTTAGTGCTGGGGCATAAGTAGAGGCACCAAAAAGGTGCAGAGGATTTTTATCCACAATAAAGCTGAAGCTTTTGCGGTTCAATTAGGAACTTTGCGCTCTGACCTATGCTGGTCATTAAACTTTTAAAACGATTAATTTACTCACTAAACTTTATACATTAACCTATTTTAGTCGCTCAACATTATTTTATTAATATTTTAGTATAACTTGACATATTTTATTATTAATAAATATAAAAATAATTTATAATAAAAATAAATTACTCAATATTCTTCATCGTTGAAGAAGCCCCTTCTTCTTTACCCTTTCACTTTGTTACAGTAGAACACCAAATTTCGCTCATAGTAGACCGCCAAACTTCGACGCCAATTCGATTAACAGGTTAGAAAAAGCTTGCCACTGTTTGTAAACTTAATGTATCAGCCAAGATTTTATAGTTTTAAACCTATTATTTTCTCTCTAAGGTGTTTGTAATTTAGGAAATGATGGGATTGATATTGATATTGTTTTGTTTTGTTTGGCACCTTTCTTGCTTTCTTGTATGGACAGCTACCAGTCCTTATCTGTTAACTTTCCTACGAGTAGACTAAAAGCTCTTTTTTTAACTAAAGAATTTGGATGGTGGAATAGCAGATGTCTCTTTATTTCTTAAATACTAAAGCTTGTGGGTGGCAGTAAAGTTTATAATTGTAACCCTAAGACCCGCCTATACGTTACAACAGATCTTAAGAAGTCACATTAGGGTCACAAGAGCGACTCACAGTAAAAATACACATAAAATATTATTTTTATTTTGCTCAAACACTTATTAAACCGTAAAATCAACTTTTGTTCAAAAAACCATTTCAAAAAGTCATTTAAACACATAACAAAAATTTCATAAAGTGTTTTACAAACACTATTATATAACAATACATGACATACATGCCCACTAACTATACAGTACCGTACTCCAAAAGCAACGCCGAGAGAACTCCGAACACTGATGTCAAACAGATTGACATGATATATTCTTATAACCTGCGATGATAAAAACAACGTGAGTTTCGAAAAGCTCAGTAATACAGAACCACCAAAAGATGTTATAAGCTCATGCAAATATATGGCAGGCATAAAATTTTCATGATGTTTCAAGTAGTAACCGCCCTCATTTCCTTTTCACTATTTTAGGGTAACGTTATACTTAATAATGACGGCACTTGTTCTTTATTCAACCATCGAGTAACAAGCGGGAACTATACAAGTTAATAGATTACGAAGATGGAAACAAAAAGTTTAGTATCTAGTGTGTTTCAATAAGTGCAGATCAAACATATATAAATACATATCAATCATATCATAAGAACACATAACAATTCAATGCAAATGTTCAAGTACATACAAGAGTTTACTAGTTACTACCCTCCAACCTTACTCCAAATATGCAGTCCCCCAAAACTGCATCCATAAGGACTTACCCTAGGCTCGATGGGCATAGGTGCCACCTAAGGGCTGCCTTAGGTCCATAAGAATTTACCCGTGCTAAAGCATCGGAACTTACCTAAGGGAGGCCTTGAGTCCATAAGAATTTACCAGCTTGATCAGGGTTGTACCAACAGAGACTTCATAACATAACCCAACACTATACCCAGATAACAATCGGTATTCAGATTTTATACATGAGTAACATAATAATATGTCGGACATATTCCATTTGAGGTATCAAGAACAAAAGTTCATGCTCTTTAGACACATATATGGGTATACCATTGAGCAGACGATATCATCATTCATCATGCAAACAGAGTGTACCATCATAGGTCAAGCTAACATGTCATATTATTATTTACATCAGACAGATAGACAATATTATCACAGATCGAATAACCACTTAGCACAATCATATACTAAGTATACAGATCAAGCGGACTTAAAGCGAGTAGGCAGAAAATGTTATCATATGTCCAATTCATCATTTCATCAAGCATGTGACCGTTCATAATTAAGTCATTAGATTGTTTACTAACATGTAATAATTATGCAACACATTCAACTGAATGTAGCACACATGGAACACACTAGGTGGAACAATGTATTTCTTGGTGATACTTGACATTTACAGAAGGGAACACATTAAACTTTTAACAATTTGAACGAATTTCATAAATGAGGTCCCTATTAAAAGGGGTTCGTACTAACGGTTCAGATCAGATATTCAGGAATTGATATATCAAGATCTTTGCGAGTTTAGATATATCATGAGTAATTTAGTCATTTAATCCTACAAGGGCATTATGGTCATTTTATCATACATGAACGTTTTGGTAATTTATACCAACGAGACATAAACAATCGCTCAGAAAATTTTATTGCTCATCAATTTTTTCATTCAGGCATTCATAAATTTTTATGTCAAGATCTTTCAAGATATTGAATACATTCAGGGCTATTTTGATCACTTTGGCCAACGATTGCAATTTGGAGATTTTTAAAAGACTTGATGCAGTCAACCACACCAAATGCAAGCATCATTTGATGTGGACACGACGTAGACTTTTCTATTCATTTATTGGCTATTTTATTGAATTATTATTTAATATTTAGGGGTCGTTTGGTTCATGGAATATAAGATTACCTTTGGGAATGAAATTACCGGAATGTTATATTACTTAACATATTACCGGAATGTTGTATTACCTTGTTTGATTTGTTTGGCAGGAATGTAAGATTACATTATTTGGTTGAAGGAATATAAGATAAGAAAAATGTATATTTTACCAAATTGTCCTTAAAATATATTTTCTTTTTTAACCAACTAAAGTTTTAAGATTAAAGTCAAAATATTTGCATAAAAGTTTATAGAAAATATAAAAAATATAATATGAAAACTTTTTTTATGAAAATTGATCCTAAATAATAAATGTAATAAAATACATACCAATAATAAAATTTGAATCAAACACATATATAAAAAATCGAAATAAAATAAAAATCTGATATATTTTTATTTTATATGCATCGTATTATTTTATAATAAGTATTAAAACCCTAAACCACTAAAAATAAAATAGATTTGTACTTTTGTAATTATATAAAAAAGGAAAGATCGTTTTAAAATAATTATATATTTTTAGGGGTATTTTTGTCCAAAGAGGAGGGAATTGTCTAATACCTAAGGAAAGGGAGGGAATGACATTCCTGGGAAAAGACCAAAAATAACTACTGTTGGGAATATTTTATTACCCCAGGGAGGGAATGCTGTTGAACCAAACGTGGGTATGTGATTCCGGAAAAGATTATTCCCCCTGGTAATAATCTTTTCCGCGAACCAAACGCCCCCTTAGTGTGAAATACGATGCCCTTATCTTATCATTTAAATTTATTGGCTTTTTAAATATACTTTGTTAACGGTATTTCGAGGAAAGGACTAAGGAGCATAATGAGGCATGGTGGTCCGTGCATGGTGGGCATATACCATTTTTATTATAAATTGATACTAAATAATTCAAGTTTTATTTCTAACAAAATTTTAATATATTTTCAATATTTTTGTTAATATTATTGTCTAAACCTTTAAAACTAAATTTTAAAACTTAAATGATTCTTAAATAAAATCTGAATTAAACCGAATTCAAATGTTTGATGCTTTTGATGTGGAAGGGGAGCATTGTATTAAATAGCATTAAGTTTTAAATAATGGAATAAAATAAATATTACTATGTCAATGTGTTTGATTATTTTTTATTTATTTTTTTAATAGTCTTAGAGTGATTATAAGGTAGTATTTGTTCATATATATTCTTAATCTTTTAATAATGCACACATACTTTGCAGACAAAACGATTTGAACTCATGTTTCCTAAATTAAATATCATTTACTTTTTTATTTAGACCACTTATTAGATTCAATGTGTTTGATTAGTGAAAGTTGTGGTTATATATAAATTTATCATGCTAGCCTTTAAAATCAATTGAAAAGGCTTGGATTCTTCTTTGGTCATCTCCTTCGTCAGCATTTATGTGCTTGAAATACATAAAAATGGGAATGGAAAACTGGAAAGTGCGGGTCTATCCACCGGATATGAAGTTGGAAATATATGGAGTAATTTCTTCGAGAGAAAGCAATTTAAATTCGGGTCTAACATCATTATATCTAATGTAAAAACCATGTCACATATAGAGGTGACAAACGGGTCATTCGGTTCGAGTTCGAGTTATTTCAGGTTTGGTTATTTTGAGTCTGGCCATTCGGTTCAGATTCAGTTTCGGTTCAGTTGTGATTCGGGTTATTTCAGGTCGGATGATTTTTTATTCGATTATTTTCGGTTCGGGTCAATTTCGGGTCGACGGGAGATCGGTCGATTTTTATCAAGTTTTTAGGCAGGTCAATTTTTTGCACCATATATATATATATATATATATATGACTTTACAAAACCAATATATTTGACTTTTTGGTGAGTTGTGCAGTTGTTCATATCTCATCTTCCTTTATTTCTATTAATATCTTTTATTTATTTCGGGTTGTCTTCGGTTTGGGTCCAATCCATTTTGATTTTAACTTGATCCAATTTATTTCGAGTTTCGGATCAATTTTCAAGTCTTGTTCAAGTCAATTTCAAATTTCAGTTCGGGTCTCAAATCTCGAGTTAAATTTACCAAATCTAGTCACATATAATTATTATTAAAGCGGGGCATTGGATGTATATGGTCGTCTTATTTTCCTATTAGAAGAGTAGAGTGAATGAACAGGTGAGCAGCATTGACCCAGGTCAGTTGGATACTAATATTCTATGACTAAACAATGGCCAACTACTCTACACTCTCCAGCCCTACAATATTTGTTTATTTTCAACTAAATTCCAAAACTAATACCATTGATTATATCTCCTACGCAGAATACCATGTGCCTAGACTACCAATACCATTCCGGGAAGGAGAAACAGGGTTGCTGCTTCGGTCTTCATTCTCCCTTTGTTCAGCGGCTCCCCATCTACTGTTTGACTTCCTTCAGAACAGGTACCCACTGCTTTCTTACATTCTTAATTACTCATTGCATAGCTGTTGCCTCATTTCCTACATTCTTCCCTTCTTTTTTGTTTCTTCTTTTGTACCTTCAACTGTCTGAGTTTTTCTCAGATTTGTTTTGCTCCTTTTGTCATCAATAAATTTTGCTCACCTGAATCACTGATAGAAAGAAATAAAAGAAACATAGAAATTTGCAAATTAAAAACCATAACTTTATCCATTTCTCCCTTCTGATTGCATATGCAGGGAGAGATTCATATATAGAGCTTTCATTACAATTAATATGTTACGGGCAGTGTCTGTCCAAAATTATGTCTGTCCTCTCATCTCATGTCTCATGTTATGGTGCAAAAGAATTATACAGACTTGACAGATGGTGACCAATTCTGCTACAAACCATGAGCCTCAAACAGATGAAGATCTAGACCATCTGGCGGAAGACATTGAATCCACGCTGAAGTTTGTTCAGAGTTCAAAGCGTCCCGCCGTGCAAGACTGTATCATCCGCTCTGTAAACCCTTTACTCCGTCGAGTAAATGAAGCAGCTTATCGACCGCTATTTGTCATCATCGGGCCACTTCGTTGTTACAATTCTCTGTTAGAGCCTATGGAATTGCAGAAGCGAATATATTTAGCCTCCTTCCTCCAACGGCCCGGTAACGGTGCTAGCGTGACCGAGTTTTGCAAATTGATCAAAGACTCCGCACCCGACGTCCATAGCCGTTACGAAGAAACATATTATCGGAGATGTGATTTCCATTCGCACCAAATCCAACAGAACATATTGCCGAGTGAGGACAACCTCCGATGGTTCATAGAGATGGTTTTAGCAGATGCAGCATTCATAATTGAACTCTTCTTGAGAGTGTATTACAAGGAAGGGAGACCGACATCGGAAAGCGATTTCGTGTTCGATACCCCCGGGAAGATACATGATATCAGACGAGATTTGTTCTTGGCTCACAATCAACTTCCACTGTCCATTCTTAAACAAATATATGAATGTGCCTTTGCTAAGAATCCCGATTACCCTTCGTTTATTCATCTTAGCTGCAATTTCTTCCACCATTATTTCAACCAAAACATATCCGTCCATGATTTATTTCAACAAAACCAATCTCATGTTGATTTCAGAACAAAGCTGGAGGGTGCTAAGCATTTCACTGATTTGCTTAGAACACTTCAGCTACAACATTCATTTGAAAGCCCTAGCAGCAAAAACAAATCATTTTGCTGTAAACCCGAGTTCAAATGGATCAAAGTTTGTGTTGCTTCTATATGGTCTTCATTGTACTTTTCATCGTGCCAAAAGACAGAGGACAACCCCGAGCTCGAATCGGGTCGGGTTCAAGGTAAATATTTATACAGTGCAACCCTACTGCGTGCAGCCGGCGTGAAGTTCAGAGAGAGTTCAAGCAGATGCTTGCTCGACATAAAGTTCAACAAAAACAATGGTGTGCTCGAAATTCCTTCGCTTAAAGTGGATTATTCGACCGAACCGTTTTTCCGGAACATCATGGGGTGGGAGCAGAGCTATTATCCAGAAGAAACCCAAGTTTGTGACTATGTTTTTCTAATGGAATATCTCATAAAATCTGCAGAAGATGTGGATTTGCTTGTTAAGAAAAGAATTATCATCAACCAGCTGGGCAGTCACGCTGCACTTGTAACTTTGTTCAACGACTTGTGCAAACATATTCCTCAGGCGGAGAATAACCGTTACTCGAAGACTTTCAGGGACCTCAATGCCTACAACGCAGTTCGGCACCATGGTTGGATAGCAAAGCTCAGACTACACTACTTTTCGTCTCTGTGGAGAAGTGTGGCGACGCTTGCTGCTACTGCGCTCCTTTTGCTCACTCTCACACAAACCATATGTGCTATCATCTCACTTTAATGTCTGATATATGGTTTCTGTTACAGCTAATAACAGCTCCAGTTAGTTATTTCATTTATCAGGGTTTATTAGTTTAAACCCATCTTTGTATCATCTATATAAGTGAAGTTAAGGATTCTGTATCTTTAATTTTTTCAGTTGAATAAAACTTGATTTACTTCTTTTACACTTCAATATGGTATCAGATGGTTTTTCTTCTTGATTCTTCAAGAATCAGTTTCTGCGTTTTTGCTTGTGCTTCCTTTGCATTTTTCTCTGTTTTTTGCTTTCAAGCTTCAGTGGTTCTTCAGCCATAGTTGATCTTAATGATCAGTTTCAAGAGGGTAATAACCCTTATTATCTTCATCAGTCGGACAACCCGGGAATGGTTTTGGTGACTCAACCCTTAACTAATGACAATTACAATACCTAGAAGTGTTCGATGTTAATGGCTTTGTCAGCCAAAAATAAGTTGGGGTTTGTAGATGGATCGATTTCAGCCCCTGCGTCTACTTCGGATCGGTTTAATGTCTGGACTAGAGCTAACAATCTTGTTAACTCTTGGATCTTGAACTCTGTCTCCAAAGAAATTGCTGCCAGCTTGCTTTATCATTCAACGGCAGCTGCGATTTGGAAGGATCTTGAAGAAAGGTTCCAGCAAACAAATGAGCCTCGCATCTTTCATCTTAAGAATAGGTTAAATGAGCTGGCTCAGGGTTCAATGTCAGTAAGCACATACTATACGAATCTCAAAATCTTATGGGATGAATTAATGTCTGTCAAAAGTGTGTGTTCTTGTTCTCTTTGTACTTGTGGAGGAGTCAGAAAAATGTTAGATGATCAACAACGTAAGCAAAAAATGCAGTTTTTAATGGGTCTAAATGAATCGTATGCTCATGTTCGTGCTCAAATCTTGTTAATGGATCCTTTTCCATCTATTTCCAAGGTTTTTTCTTGGATTCTACAAGAAGAAAATCAAAGATCTATTTCTTTGAATAGTTCTTCTGAAGTTGCCTTCAATCCCGTGTTTGTTGTCCAGAAGCATGTTCCTCAGCATTCTAAACGGTCGCATTCTAAGCATGTTAGGGCATACAAAAGAAAAGTGTTTCAAGTTGCATGGTTATCCTCCAGGGTATTCTTTTCGATCTCAGAAAAATGCTTCTAATGCTCAGGCACATGCTGTTGCAGATTTGGTTTGTGCAAAGGAAACTTACTTAGCTTCAAATGATTCTGGTAATATTGAAAGTACCAATAGTGCATTGACTAGTCGGCAATGTCACCAGCTTATTGCAATGCTTACTTCTCAGTTGAATACAACTTCCCAAACTCCCTCTGTTGTGGATATTCCTTCTTCTTCTATCAACCTTTCCATGCAAGGTATGATTATGTCTTATATCAACAGTTTAACTATTTTTCATAACAGCTTTAATAGGATTATAGATTCAGGAGCGTCTAGACACATTTGTTGTTCCAAGGCTGCTTTCGAATTTTTGAATCCTATCATTGACAGTTCTGTTATGCTTCCTAATGCTACTATTGTAAAAGTAACACATGCTGGCACAGTAAGGTTATCTCCTGAATTTGTTTTAACAAATGTTTTATATGTTCCATATTTTAAACTTAATCTCATTGTTGTTAGTGAATTGGTAAAAACATCTAATCTTACTGTGTTATTTGATAAGCCTCATTGTCTCATTCAGGACCTTCACAACACGATTGGGAAAGCTGGTCTTCTGCAAGGGCTTTACCTTCTTCGTTTGCCTTTAGATAAGCATGCTAATGTTCTTTGTTCTTCCAATAATGTTGTATCTGTTTCTTGGCATGATAGGCTAGGGCATTCTAGTGCTCGTGTTTTGCATCTTTTAAAAGATGTGTTACCCAATTGTAATATAAATAAGAATGATGATCCTTGTTATATCTGTCCTATGGCCAAACAACATAGATTGCCTTTTCCCAATTCTTGTTCTAAATCTAATCAACCTTTCGAGATAATTCATTGTGACATTTGGGGGCCTTTCAAGCATCCAACTTATGATCACAAGAGATGGTTTTTAACCATTGTGGATGATTACACTCGTTGTACATGGACATATTTGATGCAACGTAAATCTGAGGTTTCAAATATTGTTCCTGATTTCATTAAGATGGTTAAAAGACAATTTGGCTTTGATTTAAAAGTGTTCAGGTCTGATAATGCTCCTGAACTAAAGTTCATTGAATTGTTTAAATCTCTTGGCATCCTTCACCAATTTTCCTGTGTGAAAACACCTCAACATAATGTTGTGGTTGAGAGAAAGCATCAGCATTTGTTAGTTGTTGCTCGTGCCTTTTACTTCCAGTCTAAGTTGCCTATCCAATTTTGGGGAGATTGTTTGCTTGCTGCCACACATGTTATTAATAGTCTGCCTTCCATGTTCTTAGATAACAAATCTCCTTATGAGCTTTTATTTTGCAAAATTCCTGATTATAGTCACTTGCGCAACATTGGATGTTTATGTTTTGTTTCAACTCTTAAATCCAATCGTGACAAGTTTTCTCCTCGTGCTTTGCCTGGAGTTCTTCTTGGTTATGTTCCAGGAGTAAAAGGTTACAAAGTCTTTATTATCTCTACTAAAAAGATTGTTGTTTCCAGGGATGTGATTTTTCATGAGTCAATATATCCTTTTCACAAAGTGACACCTCCTTCAGATATTTTGATTGATCCTTTTCCAAATATTTCTTTGCCTCGAGTCTCTACTGATAACTCACCTCCTACATCTTTTGTTCAGATTACTCCTCAAGGTTCTGATACGAATGGTGTTGAGCATGACATCAGTTCCCCTCCTACATCTCTTCATCATCCTTCTGCAACAAGTCACAACACTCCTGAAATTAATGTTTCTCGTGACATTCCTGAAGTTACTCAGCCTATTTAGCTTGTTATACTTCAGGAAAATTTCTCCACCACCTTGCATTCTGATCACTCCATGACTGTTCCACCAATACAAGAAATTGTTCCTCCTGCACCAACTCAATCAATTCAGCCTACACAAGAAATTGTTTCTCCTGCACCAATTTCAGTTCTTCCTGAACCAATTTCTATTCCTTCTGCACCCTAGGATGTTGTTCATGAGTCATCACGTACAATTTCAGCTCCCCATGCAGAATTGGTTCGTAGGTCTTCTCGAATTTCTCAGAAACCTACTTATCTACATCATTATCAATGCAATAGTGCATCTGATTGCTTTTATCCTCTTCAGCATCATGTATCATCTTGTCACCTTTCAGCTGATTATGCTTCTTTTATCAACAATATCTCTTCTGTGTATGAACCTACATACTATCATCAGGCTGTTAAATATCCTGAGTGAAGGCAGGCCATGCAGGATGAATTACAAGCTATGGAAGATTTGAAAACTTGGACAGTTGTTCCTCTTCCTGAAGGTAAACAACCTATCGACTACAAGTGAGTTTATAGAGTGAAATATAAGGCTGATGGCACAGTGAATAGGTTCAAAGCTCGGTTGGTCGTTAAAGGTTTCACTCAAATCGAAGGAGTTGATTACATAGATACATTCTCACCTGTTGCAAAAATGACTTCTTTTAAAGTTTTACTTGCTTTAGCTGCTTCCAATGATTGGCATTTGTTGCAATTGGATGTCAACAATGCTTTTCTTAATGGATAGCTCGATGAAGAAGTTTATATGAAACTTCCTTTGGGCTACAATCTGAAGGATTCCACAAGTTGTGCGAACCTAGATGAGTCTTCTAATCTGGTTTGCAAATTAAATAAATCGATTTACGGTCTTAAACAAGCCTCTAGGCAGTGGTTTCATGCTTTTTCTCAGGTTACTCTCAAGTGCGATTTTGTTCAATCTCCTTCAGAACACTCCCTTTTCACTAAAGACACAGGTGATGATTTCATAGCTTTGCTAGTGTATGTGGACGATGTGGTACTGGCTGGTAAAAATTTACATCTTTTAGAAGCTGTGCAAGATTTCCTTTAGTTACATTTTAAACTTAAGCTCTTAGGTCCATTGAAGTATTTTCTTGGATTCGAAATTGCAAGGAATGATACTGGTATTTCCCTTTCTCAACGACATTACACTCTACAACTCTTAGAGGATGTTGGTTGTCTTGGAAAGAAGCCTGCTGAAACTCCTATAATTGCTTCACATAAATTAAGTGTTCATGAAGGGGAATTGTTGACTGATCCACATATTTACAGAAGGCTTGTTGGACGTTTGTTGTACCTCACGCATACACGTCCAGATATTATCTTTGTTGTCCATCTCTTAAGTTAGTTTGTTTCTTCTCCATGCCAACCACATTTGCAAGCTGTTTATCATCTTCTGTCCTATATTAAGAAGTCACCTGGACAAGGATTGTTTTTCTCTAAACACAACAATCTTTAGTTGCGTGCTTTTGTCGATGCTGATTATGGTTCATGTCCTGATACTCGGAGATCTACTACAGGCTATTGTACCTATTTAGGAGATAGTCTCATCTCTTGGAAATCCAAGAAACAGAATATTGTGAGTAGATCCTCTTGCAAAGCAGAATATCGTGCAATGGCTTCTGCGACTTGTGAACTCACTTGGCTCACTACTCTTCTTTCTTCCTTTGGGGTTCAAATTTCTCAAACTTCTTTGTTCTGCGACAATCAATCTGCCGTTCACCTTGCATCGAATCAAGTGTTTCATGAGCGTAGCAAGCACATTGAAGTGGATTGTCACTTCATACGGGAGAAGGTTGCTGCTGGTTTTTTTGAAGCTTTTCCACATTCGATCAATAAACCAACTGGCTGACATGTTTACCAAAGCTCTCCCAAGCTCCTTATTTAACCATTTCGTTTTCAAGCTGGGTTTGCTGGATATAAATCAACCACCAGCTTGAGGGGGGGCTGTTACAGCTAATAACAGCTCCAGTTAGTTATTTCAGTTATTAGGGTTTATTAGTTTAAACCCATCTTTGTATCATCTATATAAGTGAAGTTAAGGATTCTGTATCTTTAATTTTTTCAGTTGAATAAAACTTGATTTACTTCTTTTACACTTCAATAGTTTCTTTCATCTTGGTTTACTGTGCTCATCTTTTTTATGTGCTGTATCATCTAACTTTAATGAGTTAGCATGAATGTCCCTTCTATTAATATCATGTTCGAATTCAATTTCTTCTCATTGAGAATACAATATTTTTTTTCATATTAAAAGAGATGATGCATGAAGCAATCAGCTTAAAATCGATCAGAGGAACAGTGTATCAACAAAACATCTTCCATCCACCCCATTTATGGTCGAACCTCCGCTATGTTTATCTCACTCTTTCAACGCTACGAATCGATAAATAAAATGTCAATTAAATCATGGACGTTGAAGGTCTCAATCAAACGACAAACGATGAACGTATTGAATGTTGTTGGCTTTTGTAACGAGAGGAAGAGACTTCATTACGCGACGACAACTGGCCTCTAATGACGGTAGAGAAGGGATTTAGAATGTCTTTTCAGAAATTAGATACTTTAAGAATAGAAATCTTTTGTTATTTTTGAGTGCCTTATATATGCCTCCGACTAAAAAATAGGTTTAGGATTTAGTGTTCAGAGTTAAGGTTTAAAGTTGGGGTTTAAGAAATTAGGAGTATAGTGTATTTTTAGGGTTTAATGTTATGGTTTAGGATTTAGAATTTAGAATTTAGAATTTAAGGTTATGGCTTAAAATTTAATTTGTTAATGTTGGGTATAGAAAAGGGCGCCGAAAAAAGGCCGTTGATTTTTGTCCATACTTTGGGTTTTAGAAATAACAAAAATCAAATTATTTTTAACTATCAATTAATTGGTGTTATAATTATATATAGCAATTAAAATTGAAATTTAACATGAATCCAACAAGTGATTTAGTAAAAAAAGCGGATGATATTTATTATTAAAATATTAGAAAAAATAACGTTTAAAACTATAAATAGATATATCAACAAACATTTTCATTTAAGTAGATTCTGAACCTAATGAGTGATTTCAATGAAAAAGATAACGATCTTCATTTTAAAGGATTCGGGTTCGAACACCTGTGCGTGCCTTGTCAAAATACTAAGAAAAAAATAATATAAATAGATACCGTCATGCATTACCTTAAATACACGTTTAATTGTATTTGATAATTTTTGTTTCCATATCCCAAAAATGTATCATCATCATCATATGTAATTGTAATTTTATTAGTATTTGATGTATTCAAATGGGCTTTACAAGTCAGATGATTAAATTTCAATTTGTATCAAAGGTGGTGAAGAAGATAATGGACTTGTGAACATAGAAAGTCCGATGGTTAATATTGCTGGTCGGTCTTTGTTCTAGGAATACAAATGGGTCTTTTGTCCGAAGGTGATACTGGCCGATGAATAATTATAGTTTAGACTCGAATCCAGTTACCTAAAAGAAACAACGACAGCTTTTAGCACTGAAATTGGTTTATGGATTCAATTATATTTATTTATTTATTTAAATGTATAACGTTATATAAAAATTTTGATTTTGTATGATTGTATAAACGTAACTTTTATAAATTACTGTTGCGACATAGTATACATGTCAACATAGCATCATTTTACGTTACATATTACAAATGAAAATAATTATATTAATTTAATATAAAAATAAATGGGTGGTTTTATTTGTTAGAATATGTATAATTGAATAAAAATAAAATTTATGTATTTTTATTGAAATAATTAAAATTACATGTACCAATTCTACCTCGAGAGGAGGAGAAATGAACTCTAGAAAAAAATGGGTGCTCTCAGTGAATCTAAAACTCATAAACTGTAACCCCCTCGTCCCGGTCTGGTCGGATGACCGGTCCGAGTGGGCCACACGGGGAAAACCGAAGCGAAACCCGTTAAGGCTTCCCCTCGGTTAACGACCCAGAAAATTTCTTTTAACTTTAGTCTTATCTAGATGCATATTTAATTCCTATGTGAAGCACAACAGCGGAAGATACAAACAACGAAACATCCACCGACCAAACAAAACATAAACAGCCCATTTTACTTCATTACAGCAGGCCGTTTCGAAACGCCTATAGGGTGTTCCGAAACGCCTTGACCTAGACAATGGGCCAGGGTCAACCACAAGGTGACCGTTCCGAAACAGGGGAGACCCGTATCGGAACGACCTTGACGGTCAATATCTCGTGGTCAACGAGATTTGACCGTTTCGAAACTTCAAAGGCCCGTTTCGGAACGGCTTCATCTCGCCAATTTCTCAAAATTCCAGTAGCGAAAACGTTCCGAAACGACCCTCATCCGTTTCGAAACGGCAGGCCATATACACAGGGACTGTTTCGAAACAGGGGCACCCGTTCCGAAACACCCCCTGTCTGCAGACTCGATTTTGCTGTTTTGAGGCACAAAGGTGTCCCAAAACACCACCAAAACACCATACAACAGCAAAACAATTTGACTTAAGGTTTACCAACTAAACTAGCATGCTTCAACATGATTTAAACATGTCTAACACTAAGGCGACACCCCACAAACATGCTTTCCTATAAACATCATTCAACACATGTATAAACTCTTAAGGAATAAGACTAACATTCAAAAGGGCAACTTAGGCATGAGTTAACATTCATCACACAGGCATTTGGCAAGACACATCATGCTTACAAATCAAGTCAACCATAGACATACATCAAACTCAAATCGACAACACCTATCCCATTGCTTTACTATTACAATCTTTAAATTTAAACATCATACTTGAGCTAACCGTAAGCAACACTTGGAGGCCTTTCCTTGCCCTTGCCACCCACAAACCATTGATCTGCATTGTCGAACAAAAGAGAGCGTAAGCATAAAAGCTTAGTGAGGGTAAGCTCATAAAACAAACCTTCGACAATGCAGGGTCCAAGCACGAACCACAACCAAGATAATATGCATGATCTTACCTCCGATCCACACGAGCCATAATTAGATGATGCATGAGCATATAATCAATATCATATCATGCTCAACATGTTTAAGTCCACAACGTATGAAATCACATATATTAAACCATGTTAGCAACACATCCCAAATCACATTGTCCCTCAATTAACCACATATGGGCAACATAAACTACAATCTGTATTGGCACCTAGCTATCACTCGAATACGCGGATAACCGTTGGAACTCACATCCAACAACTCAACCATTACCTGACGGTGGCATTCCACTCATCACCGTTCACGCGGAGGGGATTCCACTCATCCCCACGCCTCATTTCACGCGGAGGGGATTCCACTCATCCTCACGCCCATCGATGGGATTCCACTCATCACCGACTAATATAAATACAATTTCCGGGCGAACCCGTACTCCTCCTTGGTGACTCAACGCCACCAAGGCCACGCGCGACTTTTGACTCATGTGTACACACTAACATCCTAGTGATCGATCATTTGTACCCAAGCATACTAGTGCCAATACTACACATTTCATTAATCATTCATAACATCAATTCATAACACTCCCGTGCTTAGCACGTACTTACCATGACTTACCGTCATGCACAAACCACATTTCCATGCCTAGCATGTACTCACCATGATCCTCGGATCATGAAACCACCTCATAAAATCATTTCACACGTCAACACCACATGTACATAATTAACAACCACATCACATTATATTTTACACATGTGTATAACCATATCATATCTATCATCAACATGCATATAACAATGCATCAAACATGCCTCATCATACATGTATACAACATATACATAATCAACACTACCACAATTTAATACGAGGCATATACAACCATTAAAAAGTGCAACCAAAGTCTCTAATCAAAGCTTGGGATTAGGCTACCACTCTAATCCCAACTCTAGGTGGGTTTACCAAGCCCATCCTAGGTTCACATGCTTGAACCAAATACTCAAAACCATTTTGAAAATATTTAACCACTCACCTAAGCTTCCAAGCTCCAAGCCAAGCAAGCAACCTCCCTCAAATTCCGGATTTCTTCCCGAAGCTTTTCCAACACGAATTCCCGCTTCCAAACAACCTCAAACACATTTCAAACAATTCCAAATCAGCCCAACATCAAAAGACCAACCCGGAACACAATTCAAATACAATTCACATTGTTGCAAGCCATGACTAAACCCCATTTTTAGCAATTTCGGACAGCCTCTAAACCATGTCCAAAAACCATGTTTCCAACATCCATAGCACCCACAAACAATCCCAAATCAACCCCTAACCATAGTGCTACCATTGGGCTATCAATTTCCACCTAAAACAACCCCCAAAACTCACCCAAAACCCTCCAAAAAACCCATTTTTACCTAATTTCGGAAATCCATCAAAATCCAACCAAATTAACATATAATGTGTACTTCAACTTCATTAAACAAAACCTCAACTCAATTTAACAAAACAAGATGAAAAACCCATAAAAATCTAAACTTTTAAATCAAACCCTAATTTCCAAAAGTTCATATTTTTGAAATCTAAAACCATACATAGATAGAGATTAAGGAGGAGAGTTTGAATATGATTTTACCTTTCAAAACCCCTTTGAAATGAAGTTGAAATCAATGGAATTGTAGTCAAGCTTTGAGAGGGTTTTGGAGAGGGTTTGGGGTGTTTAACATTGAAGATGGGAAAAAGGTGAGAAAGATGACAACTTTATTTTAAAATTGTCTTGCTTTTTAAAACTTTTGGGTCCAATTACAACATTGGTCCCTCACTTCTTATTAAAGCTCAATTTGGTCATTATTTATAGTTGGTTTATTTTAATTAAATTTTATTTGACTCGAACTATAACCCGGCTAACTCCTAGCCCCAAAACACGGGTGTTACAACTCTCCCCCACTTAAGGAAATTTCGTCCCCGAAATTTATCGATCACGGAGGGCCACTGAAACATGCACCTCCACGCTTTCCTCTTTCACCACAACGTACTAACCAACTCAAAAGACTTACCACACAACACTTGCTATCTTACACTAAGATCTCAACTGGTTTTTCAAGGCATGCCAATTTCAAGCTCAACTCAGTCTCTTCAACAAACATAGCACGGAACAGATCTAACTCACATTTCTGAATCATAGATACACGTAACACATCTCAAACCCCTTTCTAACTCTGGTGGTAACCGCAACAGATAACAACAGAACTAGCCCGATTCACAAACTCATACCATACTGCTTGAACACTTGACTCATAACTTTCTCTGACTGATCCTCTGTCTTCATCAATTAACCAAACACTATGCAGACGTCTTCAAAATTATTCTAGTTGAAATCTCAGATCTTTATTACTCACTTTTACTGCGAATCTTCCACGGATGTAACAAACTAAAAGAAAACTGAAGCTCGATCTTGACACGCTGGCAATTTACACACTTACTCTCATATTGAACCACATTACTCATCAACTCAATCCAGAAGTGCTCGTCTTCAACCCACGATACGTCTTCATACAATTCAGATGCAATACAAATGAACTACCGTGCGCTTCGGCTAAAACAATACATCTCAAAACATTAGGTCAATCGGTACAACTGTTCTGTCTCTGAAATGCAAAACTCTATCATCTCTGAAACTGTATTCTGAAGGTCTTCCTTCTACTATGCCTCGCACGTGAGGTGCCAAGAATCTGTCTTGCAACTGTTTCTCATCAAACATTCTGACTCAAAGTAGGTTCAACATGAAACGCGGCCACAAGAACACTGTCATTCGGCAACTGAATTCGGAAAATACAACTCGCAACTCAACTACTAATCTAACAACAATTTCAACTCGGAACTCGGTTGCTACGTAGACTCTCTTCTGATAGTACTCAATCTTGAGATCACAGTCTTCAAGCAACTCTAACTACTCATGTTGTTCAAGTTCCAACCATTCCCAAGTCTTCAAATATTTCAAGCTCTAATGATACGTACATATACACTGCGCGTTTCTTACTACACAAGCTTGTCTACAAGTCTTCGAAGCAATTACAACTATAGTTAACTCTATGTCTCATATCGAATAACCCTTCTCACGGTCTTCCAACTATCTTGATGAACAAGCCACAATCTTCTGTCTTGCATAAGCACACAACCTAACTCTACATGTAATGCATCACTGTGGTTCACGACTCTTTCTCTGACATAAGTTGATTCAAGGTCGAAGCTCTCCTCAAAGTCTCCTTCAGTTTCTCAAGGTCTCATTGTCTCGCATCTAACCACACAACTGAACATTCTTCTGTAGCAATCTATCAATAGAGCAACTATCTTCAAACACTATTTATAATTCTCTGAGAGTAACAAGGCTAGACCTAAGAACTATAGATATCTGTCACAGTCTTCAATTTCTTCCAACTCATATCTTCTTTTGCCTACTAAGGATTTACTCTAGCACACTTAGCTGATCTACATGTCCTAGGGGGACATCTTCGTTAACTCGGAGTTCACGTTGGCTCACTTGGCATACAACTGATTCTCTAATAGAATCTACAATACTAACTCTAAAGCTTGTCATGGTCTTCTTCGGTACTTGAATATACTCATGTATCATCTATGAGGACTACTACAAACTGATCAGGAAGTTTAGGAAAATATTCTGTTCAACATTTCTATAAAAGTAACCAACACACTAGTCCAACAAAACAGCATAACTCGGAACCCAAAACGGTCACATCTTGCCTCAAAAGTTGTCTTCGGTACTTCAAATTTTCTCGCTTTCAACTGGTAGTAAACGGATCTCAAATTAATCTTCGAAAGACTGAAGCTCACACTACTGACCAACTAATCACTGACACTCACAAACGGATGTTAATCATTCACTGTCACTTGTTTCAACTATCTGAAATCTAAACACATTCTCGTACTGTCACTCTTCCCTCTTCACAAATTACACTGTAGAACTCTGAGATGATGCACTAGGCCTAATGAGTCTAAGGTCTAACAAATTTCGAAGTTGATTCTTCAACATTCTCAATTCTTCCGGAAATCATAAGGTACAGAGCAATCAAAACAGGAGTAAACTCGAAGACGGTCTCAATATCAAACTCTTCCTCTCTAGACAAGAGATAAGCCGACAATTCTTCCAAACACTTCTAGGAAAAGAAAACACAAACTATCCTAACATTATGCGGTCTAGTCTTCATTCAAAATCAAATTCATCACAATTACTAAGCAAGCCTGTCAACTAAACTCAATCAATCCTTGACCTCTAAATCTGGATCAACATTCAACAAGAAGTTCACCTTCTCACCTACCACTTCAGTCACACATAAATCTCGTAACTTCAAGTCAACTCTTTCTTTTTCTCAACGTATACACTAACTATTTTCTCTTCAAGCCGAGCCTTGGAAAAAGGTACACCGAAACTGTAGGAAGACAATCACTTCACATCTACTAGAAACTAGTAACTCTGAACCACCAACAAACATCTTTTGTACATCTTTCTGATCACTACTATCTCCCAAAAGGCTAGTCACATGTGTCCCTACATCTAAGGTCTCAACAAAGATATCTAATTTCTTACATGCTCACACAAAAGGAGGCATCCGCGGAAATTGCAACTTCACATGTACACATCTGATAGTCTTCGGTCCTCTTGTCTTCAAACTGGTTCTTCAACAAATCTGACTCTTCTAAACTGTTCTTAGAGCATTGCGAAACCTCAGAACTCAGTTCTGATTACACACAAACTATCATGCTGGAACTAGTTCTATAACATCAGTCCCGACGGCTCAAACATCCCAATACCAAACAATCTGAAGTTAAAGCTCAAGACTTCTTTCTCGGCTCAACTATATCGGAAGCGACTTCATCTCTCCCTCTTGGTAGAAGACAACTCAGACGCACACTGGTCCCATCACACAAGTCGATTTTCACTCACGGGTACTGACTGACTGTCTTGTATGAAAACCATAGGCTGAATCCTAACGATCACCAACTAGCATTTCTGAACTTCAGCTTACTCACACGAGACCCTTACCCTAATCTCGCTAATAGAACTAAGGTGCTCATACCTACCTCTAACACCTCATCGGGCACATTCAAACTTGCATGCTTGTTAACAACATACGGAAGTACGGACTCAGAACCAATCGGAAGAGACAAAATCAAAACTGTACCAAGGGCTTATCTACTATAACATCGATATCACTTTGACTCCCACTCAAAGGTCTTTGCTTCTCTTTACCAACTAATACCAGAATCGGTCCCATCGTTTCTCACCAACAAGAATCAACTCACATACACGCGGACTCGAGCAAACAAATTGTACTTCATCTCCGGTACAATCGTGCTCCTCTAACTATAGTAAAGAACTTCCTCCACATTTTCAAAACCACAACTTCCACTTACCGATTCACGGCCCACACACTGGCCCTAAACTTACTAAAAGCAATAAATCAATCAACAATTTAACATACAAGTTGGGTTAGCAAAGGAAAGGTCCAAGTGGCTCAAGTATGATTTCCCTCACTTAAAATCCTTTTTCCGATGTAATAGAAGCAATGGGACTCTACTCAACATGTTTAAACCAAATCAGCACACATACATGCTCAACCAAGCATATAACAAGGATTACTTGCTAAACAAGCAACACATGCGTACGATCAAACAACATTCATTCTCAATCAAACAATCACACATCACAGCATACACGGGTAACGAGCAATATGCTTTTAAACAAACAGTCAACATACTTGTCATACAAGCAATCATACTTACAAAGCAAGCAAACACCGTGCATATCAATTCAAAACTTAAACTTACCTCACTTACCTGCCCAAGGTCTCGGTAACCTTAGGCTCTGATACCAACAAATGTAACCCCCTCGTCCCGGTCTGGTCGGATGACCGATCCGAGTGGGCCACACGGGGAAAACCGAAGCGAAACCCGTTAAGGCTTCCCCTCGGTTAACGACCCAGAAAATTTCTTTTAACTTTAGTCTTATCTAGATGCATATTTAATTCCTATGTGAAGCACAACAGCGGAAGATACAAACAACGAAACATCCACCGACCAAACAAAACATAAACAGCCCATTTTACTTCATTACAGCAGGCCGTTTCGAAACGCCTATAGGGTGTTCCGAAACGCCTTGACCTAGACAATGGGCCAGGGTCAACCACAAGGTGACCGTTCCGAAACAGGGGAGACCCGTATCGGAACGACCTTGACGGTCAATATCTCGTGGTCAACGAGATTTGACCGTTTCGAAACTTCAAAGGCCCCTTTCGGAACGGCTTCATCTCGCCAATTTTTCAAAATTCCAGTAGCGAAAACGTTCCGAAACGACCCTCATCCGTTTCGAAACGGCAGGCCATATACACAGGGACTGTTCCAAAACAGGGGCACCCGTTCCGAAACACCCCCTGTCTGCAGACTCGATTTTGCTGTTTTGAGGCACAAAGGTGTCCCAAAACACCACCAAAACACCATACAACAGCAAAACAATTTGACTTAAGGTTTACCAACTAAACTAGCATGCTTCAACATGATTTAAACATGTCTAACACTAAGGCGACACCCCACAAACATGCTTTCCTATAAACATCATTCAACACATGTATAAACTCTTAAGGAATAAGACTAACATTCAAAAGGGCAACTTAGGCATGAGTTAACATTCATCACACAGGCATTTGGCAAGACACATCATGCTTACAAATCAAGTCAACCATAGACATACATCAAACTCAAATCGACAACACCTATCCCATTGCTTTACTATTACAATCTTTAAATTTAAACATCATACTTGAGCTAACCGTAAGCAACACTTGGAGGCCTTTCCTTGCCCTTGCCACCCACAAACCATTGATCTACATTGTCGAACAAAAGAGAGCGTAAGCATAAAAGCTTAGTGAGGGTAAGCTCATAAAACAAACCTTCGACAATGCAGGGTCCAAGCACGAACCACAACCAAGATAATATGCATGATCTTACCTCCGATCCACACGAGCCATAATTAGATGATGCATGAGCATATAATCAATATCATGTCATGCTCAACATGTTTAAGTCCACAACGTATGAAATCACATATATTAAACCATGTTAGCAACACATCCCAAATCACATTGTCCCTCAATTAACCACATATGGGCAACATAAACTACAATCTGTATTGGCACCTAGCTATCACTCGAATACGCGGATAACCGTTGGAACTCACATCCAACAACTCAACCATTACCTGACGGTGGGATTCCACTCATCACCGTTCACGCGGAGGGGATTCCACTCATCCTCACGCCTCATTTCACGCGGAGGGGATTCCACTCATCCTCACGCCCATCGATGGGATTCCACTCATCACCGACTAATATAAATACAATTTCCGGGCGAACCCGTACTCCTCCTTGGTGACTCAACGCCACCAAGGCCACGCGCGACTTTTGACTCATGTGTACACACTAACATCCTAATGATCGATCATTTGTACCCAAGCATACTAGTGCCAATACTACACATTTCATTAATCATTCATAACATCAATTCATAACACTCCCGTGCTTAGCACGTACTTACCATGACTTACCGTCATGCACAAACCACATTTCCATGCCTAGCATGTACTCACCATGATCCTCGGATCATGAAACCACCTCATAAAATCATTTCACACGTCAACACCACATGTACATAATTAACAACCACATCACATTATATTTTACACATGTGTATAACCATATCATATCTATCATCAACATGCATATAACAATGCATCAAACATGCCTCATCATACATGTATACAACATATACATAATCAACACTACCACAATTTAATACGAGGCATATACAACCATTAAAAAGTGCAACCAAAGTCTCTAATCAAAGCTTGGGATTAGGCTACCACTCTAATCCCAACTCTAGGTGGGTTTACCAAGCCCATCCTAGGTTCACATGCTTGAACCAAATACTCAAAACCATTTGAAAATATTTAACCACTCACCTAAGCTTCCAAGCTCCAAGCCAAGCAAGCAACCTCCCTCAAATTCCGGATTTCTTCCCGAAGCTTTTCCAACACGAATTCCCGCTTCCAAACAACCTCAAACACATTTCAAACAATTCCAAATCAGCCCAACATCAAAAGACCAACCCGGAACACAATTCAAATACAATTCACATTGTTGCAAGCCATGACTAAACCCCATTTTTAGCAATTTCGGACAGCCCCTAAACCATGTTTCCAACATCCATAGCACCCACAAACAATCCCAAATCAACCCCTAACCATAGTGCTACCATTGGGCTATCAATTTCCACCTAAAACAACCCCCAAAACTCACCCAAAACCCTCCAAAAAACCCATTTTTACCTAATTTCGGAAATCCATCAAAATCCAACCAAATTAACATATAATGTGTACTTCAACTTCATTAAACAAAACCCCAACTCAATTTAACAAAACAAGATGAAAAACCCATAAAAATCTAAACTTTTAAATCAAACCCTAATTTCCAAAAGTTCATATTTTTGAAATCTAAAACCATAGATAGATAGAGATTAAAGAGGAGAGTTTGAATATGATTTTACCTTTCAAAACCCCTTTGAAATGAAGTTGAAATCAATGGAATTGTAGTCAAGCTTTGAGAGGGTTTTGGAGAGGGTTTGGGGTGTTTAACATTGAAGATGGGAAAAAGGTGAGAAAGATGACAACTTTATTTTAAAATTGTCTTGCTTTTTAAAACTTTTGGGTCCAATTACAACATTGGTCCCTCACTCCTTATTAAAGCTCAATTTGGTCATTATTTATAGTTGGTTTATTTTAATTAAATTTTATTTGACTCGAACTATAACCCGGCTAACTCCTAGCCCCAAAACACGGGTGTTACATAAACTAAAGAAAATAAAAAAAATAAAAATAGCATTTTGGCCAACCAGCTAAATGTATTTAATTAAAGTTCATGTATTATGTACATTATATAGATATTTATGTATAATTTGATATTTTTACTCAAATAGAAACAACTTTAGAAAATCTCATTTCAAAGCTACATCTTTTTTTTAGGTTTAGGGTTTAGGGTTGTATTCTTTTTTTTATTTTGCTTCGCCACAGACGGCGGCACCAACCTTTGATACTGGTTGTCGACCGTTAATATACTTTTTATGTTATATTTTATCTTTGCTTTTTTGTTCTAATTTTTAATAAGAATGTTTTTGTATTTGTGACACGTTTTTCTCTGGTTTGTAATATATATTCTTCTGTTTTATTTAACATTTTTTTGCTTTTTTTTCTCAATGTTGGATTTGACGTCGTCTCGATTGATCAAGTTGACGCTTATTTGGTTATTATGTTGATCATCCATGCTTTGGACCCTCATATTGGATTTAGATACACGGTTTACGTTCGTTGATAGTTTTTTCATGACACTCGACTCTGATTTGCGGTTGTTGGTGATCTTTGAGTAGTTTTATCCCCTTTTGTGGTTCGTTTGTCGATACAGTCGGATAGGTTCCTATTTATGTTTTGTTCGAATCTTTTGGTTGGGTTTTTAAACTTTTTCATGCATTGTCCTTGTATGATTTAAAGTGACTAATTTATTGTCTCTTGGTTATAGAAAATGTGCAAATTATGTGTTTAGTTTAAAATTATGATTGTAAACCCTTTTTGTAATTTTAAATATTTTTTAATAAAACTAGTGACTTTCTATAAAAAAATGATATTTATACCTAAAATTGGATTAAATTTAGTTTTGAACAAAACTTTAAAAATTAATGAATCTATGGCTTATATTATGGATAAGATTTAGTTTTCAATACAGTTTTAATTGATTTTTTTCGATTAAAATTCTTGGTCTTTTAAATATTGAAAATATTAAATTTTAAATCATTTCAACTAAAAATTTTAGCTTTTCTAATCAACATGACACATGCAACATTAAATTCATGTTTGTAAAGTGAGATTTAGGTGAGGCGTATTATCTTAATTGGTGATCAGTGATTTAATTTTATCTTATATGATATAGTTTCGAAATTTGTGATTAATGTCTATCATTTATATGAATTAATATAAATAAAAATTAATCACGGTAGTCACTCAAATATATTTTGAAAAACAAAAAAATAACATCTATTATTATTATTTTCACAAGAGAACTAATAAATTATTCAAACAAATATTGAATATAATCATGTTCTTATATATCATTTTGCTTGTTCAAATAATCAAACAACTATCAATTATCAGTTAATTTTACTAAATATTTTTGTACAATTCGCTAATAACTGAACTCGCTCGAATATAGCTTGAAAAACACAAAAATAACATTTAATATTATTATTTTCACAAGAGAAACATTTATAAACTGACGTTTGGGTATCAAACATTTGGTCCCACCACACCATTCCCTTGTGAAATACTAACAAAACATGAGATGAATTAATCCATGTTTGGTCCTAAATGGACAGAAAGAGAGACAGAGACACAATATGATGCTTAATTGCTGAAAACAATAGCTAACATGGCAGCCGACCATATCCCATGAGATCATTGATGGAAAAACCAGATCGGATCGGTTTGGTTCGGAACTAAGATTAGCTCGATCTAACGTATTCAATAGAATCCATTTTTTTTTTAAAAAAAAGAATCGATAAAAAATTAATTAAACCGATAAAATTAGAAAGAAACTAAAAATAATAATTTAAGGTGCAACGGAATTTAAACAGAGTTGGTAAAGATTGAAATCGGATTTAATGGTATAATAAAATTGTAAAACATTGCATGAGAGCGGAGGGAGAAGGCAATTGTTTTGCTTAGTTAGGGTGGTTGTTAAGTTGCTTTCATGCAAACCCTAGTTGTTGTTTCTTTGTTAGCAGGGAACAATTCTCCGTGACCCTTACTCTCAACCAAACCACACTAGGCAAAATGACAAACGATGCCCCCAACGTTTGCATATTTTATCATTTGGCACTCTATTCATTTTTTAGTACAAATATACCCTCAACGTTTGCTTGTTTTGACATTTGGCCCCCTATTATTTCTTTTGGTCCAAATATACCCCCCAACGTTTCATTCGTAGTTCAAATATGCCCCCCAACGTTTCAATTTAGTCCAAATATGCCCTTGTTAGATGGAAACTGTCAGTCAACTGACGTTCAACAGCTGATGCTGACTGAACCTGCCACATATTAAGATATGTTGATGCCACATCAAAAAAAATTATAAGTCGTTGACCGTCAGTTGATTGACAGTTTACATCCAATAGAGGCATATTTGGACTACAAATTAAACGTTGGGGCATATTTGGACCAAAAGAAAGAATAGGGGGCCAAATGACAAAACAAGCAAACGTTGGGAACATATTTGGACCCAAAAAAATAAGGGGCCACATGACAAAACATACAAACGTTGGGACCATCTTTTGTCATTTTGCCACCACACTACGTGCCAACTTTTCTTTTTTTTGCCCTGCCAGTTCCTCAAAACTTTGTTCGTCAATAGTTTTTAAAATTATTAGGGTCTCAAAATTTATAAAAATATATGCTTAAACCTGATACAAATACAAGTTCATCGTCAATAGTCTCACTATTTCAGTCTAGAGGTGTTTAAGGGCCGAGCCGGAAAGATTCGAGCAGGACTTGTGTATGAGATTAACCCACTTCATGTCGATACACTTCATGTCTTAAGTAGTTTATGCATCATTTTGCATTATAAGTAGAGCAATTGGATTTTTTTTATTCTTAAATTGAGTTTTATCGTTTTAGTACTTTAATGTTTTTATTTGAATAGGGCACTCCGAGTGTTATTTGCATTGTAGAAGAATATGGTTATTTTTTTTTTTGAAAGGTGGTACCATCTGGCATTTATTTCATTAAAAGAAAGAAATAAAAAAACATAAACAAAGTAAAAGACAACACGGCGTAGCCCACACGCTAAACAAAGGCAGGAGTGTCTGAGAAAAAGGAAAAAATGAAAGTTCGAGAGACTAGCAAAAACTAAAGAGCACCAGATGATCCTCAACCGAATCAGCTCTAGATGGGGAAGACTCTTTGGAGATTTGGAGCTATCGGAAGTAGAGAAAGGGCTGTTAGATGATTGTTGCCCTAAAATCATAAAGAGAAGGCGGATTTCATGGTGGGTCGATGAAGCGTCTGTCAGATTCGGCCGCCGTCGTTGCTTCCGGAGGTGCTTCGTCCACCCAGAAACGGTCCTCTGTATCCCGTCGACCTAAGGCAGCCATTGCATGTGCCGCCGTGTTACCGCTCCGTCCAGTAAAAGTGAATCGACAACGATGGAAAGTTTGAGCCTTTTGTTTTGCATCCATTACAAAAGATCTGATTCGTGATCTGTCTGAGTTTGTTTGATTCATTTTTTCTATGACAGATCTCGAATCTCCTTCGACTTCGACGGATTGAAAGCCTAGATCTTGTACGAATTCCAACCCATGTAATAACGCCTGAGCCTCAGCTTCAAAGGGGGATGAAATGTGAAGGCATACTCAGTAAGCAGATCCCAAGATTTCCCCTAATGTGTTTCTTACTATTAAGCCTGACCAAGATCTGTTTTGACGAGGGGAGAAACTCGCATCGAAGTTGATTTTAACATCGGGGGGAAGAGGAGGCTTCCACTTTACCGCTGCATGCGTTTGAGGATGAGAAAGCCTAGTTGTAAGCTGTTGCAGTTCAGAGATATGGCTTTTAATAAATGTAACTACCAACGAATGTTCTTGTTGGATTCCTTCATGTATAAGCCTGTTTCTTGAATACCAGATTGCCCAGATAGCTATTGCAATTTCTGTGTGTTTTGATTTATTGCAATTTTGAAAATGCCATTCCAGCCATTCCCAGAAGGTTCCTGTATCAATCTCAGTAGGCCAAATATAATGTAGTAACTCCCATATTTGTTTTGAGTAGTAGCATTCCCAAACTATATGGCTTAATGTTTCTGGTAAATTTGAACATCTGGGACATAAACTGCTTGATGAGATTCTTCTGTTGAAAAGATTAAGCATGCTTGGTATATAATTGGAAGCAAATTTCCATAGATTAATTCGTACCTTGGATGGACACTGAATGTTCCAAATATTGCTGTACATCTGGCCATTGTATGTCTCTGTGTTTTGATTCTGCATAAGGATTTTATTCCCACTTCTGACTGAATATTGTCCTGTATGTTCCCCTATCCATGCTAAAACATTCTCTGTTGTAGTAATAGGCAACCGGATAGATAGAATAGAATTTTGATCTTCTATTGTGAAATTCTCAGCAATTAGACTTATATCCCATTCTTGCGAGTCAGGCAACATTAGATCAGAAACATATTCTAAACCAGCAACTGTTGGAGTCTCGATTAATCTCAGAGGTGTTGTAGGTAACCAAAATGAGTTCCAGATTTGAATACCCCTCTCATCTCCTATTTTCCAGTACAGACCCATTTCCAGTGTTCTTCTTATGCACCAGATGCTTTTCCATATGTATGATGGCCTAGAGCCTAAGTTAGCTTCTAGGAAATTAGTATTAGGAAAATATCTGGCTTTAAGAAATCTTGCAACCAAGGATTCAGGGGATGTCAGAAGCTTCCAACCTTGCTTAGCCAGCATAGAAATATTGAAACTGCTCATATCTCGGAAACTCATTCCACCTTGTTCTTTTGGTAAGCATAATTTTTGCCAAGTACACCAGTGAATTCCTTTTTTGGTAGTTGCACTTTCCCACCAAAACTTAGCAAACATGGACTCCATTTTCCTGCAGATGCTTTTAGGCAATAGAAAACAAGACATTGCGTAGACAGAGATAGCCTGTAGCACAGATTTTATGTAAATTTCTTTGCCTCCCATAGATAGTGATCGAGTTGACCAGCTCCCCATGCTCTTTGAACATAAGAATATGGTTATTTTTATGTGTTTGGTTTTATATCGTTTTTATATTAAAATATATACCATGTTTTCTATGGTAAAATGTTTGCCTAAAAATATGAGTCTCAAACTTTTTCAAGTCTGTCCATATTTATAAATGATTAATTCAGACATGTTTTTGGTTTATTTATATTTTATTTTTAAAAATAATTTTCTTTTTTTTTAATTTCATTACATTTATTTTTTAATCTTCTATACATAGACAACTTAACATATCTTAAACTCTGACTATATCTTAAGTGAACCTATTTTGTCCATTTGAGTCTAATATCTTAACTAAAACTCTCACAAATTTTAGGTGAGTAATTCAACCCGTGAACAAATCTATTCGAACAGTTAAATAACATTGACAACCTTTATCTAGGATTCAAACCTAAAAAATTATTTCCTAAATTCCCTGCCTAATATTTCTCGTGTCGTCCTAAATTTCCTTCCAAATGGGGTAACCTAAACCAAATTTCAAACCTCACATGCCCTATAGCACTATTTCTTATTGGAAGGTTTGGGTCGTTTTAAGCACAACTATTCACGACGATTTATTTAAGAATTATATATATCGACATAATCTTTCCTTGTGATTTATTGGATGATGATATGCACAAATCAAGAAATGATGGATATTGGATCCCAAAAACAATATAAGCATTATTATATAAAAAACTATTTTTAAATAGTTATTTACGTGATGACTTCAACTAATGTTATTTAAAAAATATCATAAAACCATCCACATAAGTCAAACTCATGTTCTACAAAAAGTGAGTTTACCAACTTACTAAATACGGAAATCGCTTTTGTAGAAAGCGAGGTTCGAAGTTCACCCTACGTGGACAATTTGGGGATCATTTTTTCTAAATAACATTGGATGGGGTTATTTACGTAAATAACTATTTAAAAAGTTTTTTATATATAATAATGCCAACAATATATAAGAATTTAAATCAAAAGATCTATTAATTGGTTGACTGGTCAAGGATGTTCATGTTACTCATCTTGTGTGAATTTGAGTTATAATATTTACCATTTGGATTGTAAAAATTCTCAGAAATTTAAAAAGTTCTCCCCCCAAAACCTTTGGTTCAATTCTTCATCCAAGTCCAACGAGTCTTTTTTGACTTCTTAATATTTTCACATAATCAAATGTTAAGAAATTCCAATACAACTATTCATCTAGGATGAACTTATAAAATTTTGAACACACCTACTTATGTCTAGGGACAAAAGCATGATTTTATATTAAGGACGAACTTATAAAATTTTAAAGGACGAAAATAAATTTTTAATAAAAAAATTTAAATTATATATGAATTTTAAATTTTTAAAGAAGGCAATTGTTTCTTACAACCCCTCTCGGTCCATTCATGCTGGTGGCATGGGTGCATCCATGGTACAGATTGGCATAAAGTAGTTAGAAATGTATAATAAAATAAAAACCATATTCCATAAAGTAAAATTCTAGAAAGCCTTGGTCCATTAGCCCCACTTGCCCTAGTCTCAAACTGAGCTAAGGTGAGTCAGTCAACATTTGCAAATTTGTGGGCCAATGTGAATAAAGAAAATTTTGCACGCATATTGACTATAATTTTCAATCCGCACACATAATTATTACTCCGTAGCATGGGACATGTACGGTTGGGCTCATTCAATTATTTGTTCCAATTTCTAATCAATTAAATGTCAAGCCTTGGACTAAAACTTGTCTCTGTTTTTTCGCATTGTTTTGTTTATTAATTTATTGTGGTAGCTTGGACTATAGGGCATTTGATTTTTTTATTTTTTTATTAATTTTAGTTGGTGTGTGATTGAGATTTGAGAATTGTTGACTTGACTACGTTTTTTATTTAATTTCTCTGTTTTTTAATTTAAAAATCTAATGAAATAATGTTATTATTTAGCGCATTATCGATGAAAAAAATTAGTTCCAGAAGCATGTTTGAGAGAGTGCCAAATGTCTTATATATTTGTTTTAAGTTTTTAAAATTATATTATAGACAAAGTGAGGGGTCTGTTTTAAATTTTCAAAAATTTCAAAGTGAGCGTTTTGATACGGGTAAGGCCGTATCGAAACGCTATATAAAATATTAAAGCTCAGATGAAGGCCGTATCGAAACGTCAGTCTCAAAATGGAAACTTTTGTATCGAAACATAAATTTCTAGTAAGCTCTTAAGATCAAGCCGTATCGAAACGTCTGGGGCGTATCGAAACGCCCGGACGATTTTGTGAAATTTGATTTTAAAACACTTAGGAAATTTTATGGGGTTTAAGTTTTGACTTTAAAACATTTTGAGTCTAAAATATACTTGTCAAATGTGAGTATTTTGAGTTCTTAAAATTTTATTTACTTTACAATTAAGTCTTTAAATTATTTGTTATATCAAAATCAAACATTAGTTTTACATTTACCCTAAATATTATATTTGCATGTATCTTATTACATGATTTGTATTTTTTTTTAACATTGATCAAAAACTATATATGTGCTTAATTAATAAGCACGAGTCTAGATGATAAATTAAAAATTAAATGGTAAAAAATTCTTATAAAACATAAAAGAAATAAATTAGGCACGTAAGAACCAAACAAAAGTAATAATTTATCTCTTCTATTCTCTTTTATTAACCGTCGATAATAGTTTTCGGTAATTAAAAGAGTCAATTAATTTTTTTATTAACGAAAGAAGCCGATTACTACCAAGAATCAATTGGTCTAGTGAGATGAAACACTAGAGTCCTTCAGTAAGATTAGAAGTTAGACTCCTTACATTATGAATGAAGAAAATTAAGTTGAAGGATTGCCTCATAATAGGTCTCTATAATACTTTATCTGAATTAATCAACTAGTGGTTAAAACAAAAAAAATATTTATTTATTTTTATTTAGAACAAGTTATTAATTTTTTACCCTTTACTAATAATTTTTTAATTCCCTAAGCCGTTGTTTTTTTAGTACTTTGTATATATATTTTACTGTCCATGGTCGGGGTGCGAGGCGGCCGATACCCCTTCCAACATGTCGTCTTCAAGATTTAAACACACATCCTCTCATTAGAAGTGCAATATACTTTACCAGTGCTCGCAGCACTTGTTGATTAGATTTGTAATCATTCATTGGACAAATTACCTCAAAAATACAACTCAACCACTAAGTCGTAGTTTTATAGTTTTATTACACCTAAATTTACCAACTCTACGGAATTTTGAAAATACCTTCTAACTCCTTCATATCTAACGAGCATCGGAGATGATTTATAATGACTGTCTCTATAAAAAAAACCCTTTTAGAAAACTAATTATCTCGGAGACCTCAACCTAGGTACTTTGAATGGTGTCCACGTGCTCAACATGTAAAGTTTAAGTATTCAAAAATTAGACATGTCTCTGCCAACCCACTCGTAAATTATTACTAAGTTTGATATCATCTAATCACCAACATTCTCGTGTACTATAAATACATGAGCTAACAAATAGAGAAGGCAAGCGGGATCTCAAGAGCAATGGCCTTTTTTTTCTTCTTCTTCATCATTTTTTTTATTTTAAAGCACGGATCGTCATACTAACCGTGGCTCTCTGTATTTAATTTACAAAGAATGGACCGCTTGAATCTATCACAACTATTTTGGTATGTCGTCTTTACCTCTCATATTCAACGCCTTCTCATTTCGACATCAACAAATAAATAACTTTAAAATTTGAAAATCATTTAAATCTTATGTTTGCTTATTATTTATACCCTGCGTCTCTCATTTTAAATAAAATAATTTTATAATTTCTCAATTGAATTAAAATTTGGTTAAACGAGAAGTTTAATTGAAAATATAAATAGTAAGACCGTACGCCTCGTGGAAAGCCATGCCTTGCAATGCTGACAAACCTCGTCTCTTTCATTTCACTTTCGCATTTACTTTTCTTTTCTGTGTTTTACCCGTGGAACCCACTCCTACCTTATCCCCCACAAATATCTATTTCTTACTTATATATGACATCAGCATTCGCACGCATGTAACTCTAACACGTGTTACCGTCTTAAAAAATAAAAATATAATTTCATTGTTTAATTTACACTCATAGTTAAAATCTTGATCGAATTTAATATATCTAGTCAACTCGAACATCAATCCAATTAGTAATTATAAGTTATTTGTATTTTTAATTATAATAAATATTTATACAAGCTTTTGATTAATTATAAATCTTTAAATAAAACTATTAAAAGATACACTTTCACATTTTAACATATGACCAAAAGTTCTTATACACAAACCTTTACCACTTCAACTATAGTTATTTGATAATTAATTTTCACAAATCAAATTATTTATATAAAATATTTTTTAAAAAGTATTTATATCTTATATAGTAATAACTAAAATCCTTATTAAATTTGATATCACGACTCAACTGGATGCCAACTTAATTTTTAATTTCATTTTTTTCATATTTTTAAATATAATAAATACTTTTGTAGTATTCTCTGTCATTCATTCTTTTTATAAATCATTGAATAAAACTACTAAGATTCATTAATTCTTTAAGAATTTCGTATTCACAAATGAATTAATTTACATAAAATATTTCCTTTTTAAATGTATTTTAAAGGGTATTTTTACCAAAAATATACCGCTTTCAAATTTAGTTACCAAAGTAACACCCTTCCAAGATTATTTATCGAAATATATCATTTCTAAGTTCTAACACATATGACAAAGGTGTGGCGGAATGTATGCGTTTTTTTTATGTGGCACGATCATTAAAAGCAGTGGCTTATGAAGCGCACCTTTGCTGAGTTTTACGTGACATGTAAACAAATTGATATTGTTCAGGATCAAAAAGAGAAAAAGAAAAAATCATGGGAGAAAAAATATAACAGATTGTGTCCCAAAAATATCAACATGCACAATATGATTTTTGTCTTCAATCGCAATGTGTATATGTTAAATGACTATTTTTTTTGGTAAACTACATAAATGACTGGTTAAAGTTTTAATTTGATCACCTTATTTTTTTCGAAACAATTAAATCACTATACTACTAAATTGGATGCTATGTGACCACCAGTCGTTAAAACCTAGCTGAGGGAGTGACGTGGCAGTTAGTAGAAATCTGTATAATTACACATTTGGTCCTCATTACTTATAAATTCTATCAATTTGATCCTAATTTTAATTTAATAAAATAAATTAATTATTTAATTAGGTGTCACGAAATAAGCATCCTACTCTTAAGGGGATTCAAACCCGCATTGCCCTGGATGGGATCATGCGTGTTTACCAATTACCACTTCACCAAGTGGATATTTGTGATGTATGGTACAAAACTTAATATATATCTTAGTTTGTTGCTCATGCCAAGAAAAGGAAAATAAATATGAATTAAGGGACTCGAACATGACATTTTTAGGCTGCATAAAAACATCTGAACTATTAAAATAAATCTAATAATTAAATTATGGGTAATCTTCACCCATGGTTCCCTTTTCGGGGGTTTGTTCTATTTTGGTCACTCGAATTCAAAAGAAATCATTCTTGTCACTTACATTTTGAATCGTGTCTGTTTTGGTCCCTTGGCCGTTAACCTCTGTTAATTAAAATAAATTAATTTCTAATTTAACTCTAAACTTTCAAAACTTTATTTTTCACCATCTTTCTTAAAATTGTAATTAAGGGGTTTTCTTTTTCTGAAAAAAACTATATAAACATGAGACGAAATTATTTGAAGAATTTAATGGGTTTTCTTTAGCACTTTATGTTGCTCTAAATTAGTATTCTCAAATGTTCTCAAATCTTGCTGAAAAACAAGTAATTGAATTAGGATATTCTCGGCCATGATTAACCGGTTGTCTTCAGTTTGATTATATAATTTGAAATATATAATTTTTAGGGAAGATGGTGAAAAATAAAATTTTAAAAGTTTTAAGGTTAAATTAGAAATTAATTTTTTTATTAGCGGTAAGAGACCAAAACATACCCGATTCAAAATGTAAGCGGCAAGAATGATCTTTTTTAAATTCGGGTGACAAAAATAGAACAAACCTCAAACAAAAGGGACCACGGGTAAAAATTACCCTTAAATTATTAATAATTTTAATTAAATTATTATATTAAAAATTAAAAAATTAAAAATTATATTAAAAATTTATTAACGAATCTAAACTCACGAACATAATTTAAATAAATTGATATAATTTTATGATTATATTAAAAATTTTAAAATTTATTTAACAAATCTAAACTCACTAACATAATTTAAATGAATTGATATTAAAATTTATTTAACGAAATCTAAACTAACGAACATAATTTAAATGAATTGATATAATTTTATAATTTAAATGAACATAATAAAAATTTTAAAATTATATTAAAAATTTATTTAACGAATCTAAACTCATGAACATAATTTACATTAAATTTATTTTAATAGTTCAGATATTTTTATGCATCTCAAAAGTGTCATGTTCGAGTCCCCTTGATTCATATTTATTTCCTTTTTCTTGGCATGAGCAACAAACCAAGGTATATATTAGGTTTTGTAACATACATCACAAAGATCTCCTCAAGAGTAGGATGCTCCTTTCTTTTATTTTCTTCTTCCAATCTGGTGACACATGTCACCACATGATTGGAGGGAGAAAATTAAATTATTAAATCAAATATAAATAATTAAATTCCCCCAGTAAGTCACTACCTTATTAAATAATTAATTTATTTTATTAAATTAAAATTAGGACCAAATTGATAGAGTGTATAAGTAACGAGGACTAAATGTGTAATTATACAAATTTCTACTAACTGCCACATAACTCCCTCCATTTGGTTTTAACGGCTGGTGGTCACATTACTTCCAATTTAATAGTATGATGGTTTAATTTCTTCGAAAAAAGTAAAGTGGTCAAATCGCGACCTTAGCCATAGTATGGTGGTTATTTATGTAGTTTACCTTTTTTTTTATCAAATAAGAGCTAATTACATTCTCGAGATAAATTTTGTGATTCAAATCCATATAAAATTAGATAATATGAACTTTTTAATCACTCAATCAATCAATTAATAGATCTCAATTTTTATCTGCTTTAAATATATCCTTTTATATATTTACTATTTAAGTACTATTAAAAACGTATTTAAAGACAAGTCTCGTATATGTGTTGTTGCCGACTTGCCGTTATTTGACTCGTGCTCGTGCTAACAAATATCTTCAATATGTACCTCATGTAGTCATGTGTTATATTTTTTTGTACAGAATTCATTTAAATTTCTTTTTTTTTCTCGAGACTTTTTCATTTTTTTTGGTGCTTAACAATACCGATTAGCCACAATATTGCATAAAACCTAACGAAGCAAAAAGCAAAAGCAAATCCTATCAATTGCATCTTCCTAGGTAAATAATATTGGGAAGGTGTCATTTTGGTTAATAATATTTTAAATTTGTATATTAAAAAAATAAAGAACCTCCTTTAATTTGGTATATATTTTTAAAATTATATATATTACTAAAGTTATAATACTAAATCAATATTTATTTGTGATAATTAAATAAACTATCATTGAAAATTATTAATTTCTTAAATTGTAAATTTTTGTAATTTAGTTATTTTTAAAAAAATAAAACATTTCATTATAAAAGTAGAAATATGTTCACACGCATGTTCTTTGAAATGATAGCCTTTTTGAACTCTATAAGAATATATACGAAGGCCGTTCTTTGAAATTGCACTATCATACAGCTAAAACTATAAGTTGGTAAACAAACTACTACTTGATAACTTTTCAAATCTGCTTATATATGCAAAGACGAAAAAAAATTATTAAATGAGCCTGTCTCATCACGTTAAGGTCATATTTAATTATTTTTTATTTATTTTTTTAAAGTGAAACTTCACCTCTTTTCTACATATGACTAAGGAATGAGTAGTTACTTGAAAGTTACATTAAAATAGGTAAATATTATTGGATGGGCTATAGATGACATGGGGAGTTGAGTTCATTTAATAATTTCTCCAAAAACATATGTAGGTAGATGGTGGGAGTGGTTATCTCTCCATTTTTTTTATTAAAGAAACTATGCTTAAGGGTGTTTAAAGTCCTTGAACTTTTAAGAAAGAAATCAATTTAGTCCCTAAATTTTTTACACGTGATTAAGCTCTCGAACTAATAAATTGGATTAATTAAGCCCTTTGATCAATTTAATAATTTTTAAAATTAAAAAAATCCTGGTAATTTTAAGTGATAACACTGTAATACGACACGTTACACCAACTGGTTTAAAAAACTGTTAGATTTAACAATCAATGTTGATCAAAGGGGTAAATTGATACAATTTTAAAATATAAGAGCTTAATTGGGTGAAAAAAATCCAAAAGATTATGACAACCTTAAGCCTAAAAAATATATACAGATATTATTGATATTAGTTGAGTTATTTAATTGATTGAACCTTCAAGTTTATTTCATTTGAATTTTATCTCCCCATTTTCTTTTTTCTTTTTCTTTTTGGAAATAAAGCTTTATTCAATAACTCAGATAAAGCCGACGTTGAAAAAAAAGAGCTAATTATGACTTTAAGAATATTGACTAGATTCCAAAAATATTCCTTGAGATAATTGAAAAGTTTCATACTACAATTCCACTATTAATTAAAAAGTTGTGCCTTTGTTTATCAAACAAGTTAGAAAAAGTTTGAATCACCAAACCACTATGATTTTGACGCTTTCGATATTCACATATTTAGGTTAGAGTTTGCACATTTTCTAGAATATTTTGTCCATTCTAAGTTGCAAGAGCTTGAATCGCCATTCAAAGCTGCGGCTAGCAACTTCTGTGTTTACTGTAAATTTTTTCGTAAATTTTTTAAATTTCTCCAACATTTTTAGTTCTCTAAAATTTATTTTCAACTCTCATATTTCCCAAAATTTACCAACTTGAAACAACATATTTTTTAAAGCATTTATTTGTAAAATATTAAAAAATAGTACTCTCTCTGTCCCACTAAAATTGTCACATGTTGACTTTTTTTGGGTCAAACTTTTTCAATTTTGACCTCTTATAATTTAAAATTTATTAATGATAAAAATATGAAAAAATATATTTTAAAAACATTGAATCAACTAGTTTTTAAATATATTTTTTATAATTTTTAATTAATTAAAATATTTAAATAAATTATAGTCAAAGTTGAAAAATTTGACCAGAAAAATGTCAACATGTGACAGTTTTACTGGGACGGATGGAGTAATAAAAAGACAATGAAAGTCACGGAACTGTACTGCAACGGACTACGGAAGAAAGTGAGCATTCCTCCACTAATTGCGCTGGCTCAACGTGTTCTTGTACTTTGTGTTTTTCAGTCACTTTATTTTTTCTTACTATTTTGCAATAAATTTTAAAATTAGAAATGAATTTATATTGTTTAACGTATATAAATTTGATTTGAAATTAGTGTAATTATACATAGAAAAATAAATTAAAATTTTATTATTGAATTGTCAACGAAAACTATAGTTGTCATGGTGAGATTTTTGTAAACTAGGGACAAATCTATACAGTGGGTGGGAGGGGCAATAGCTTTAAAATTCGAAAGTTTAATTATATTTTAAGTTAAAATTATTATAATTAAGTTTTTATCTATTTCAAAAGTATATGGTTAATTATTTTTGGAGAACTTATCAGTTAAAATTAATGATATTAAACCATGAATCTTATTGTTTTGATTTAATTATCTTTTAAGCTTTTCAATTTTAATATTCTGACCCCAAATAACGGACTCATACCAAAAAAATTTACTATTTTACTAACTAAAATAAATGGTCAATTCAATTTAAAGTATAAAGTTTGGATACTTCGTTTGAGAGCAGTTACAAGATGATGAAGATTGAAATAGTGTTGTGCTGAGGAAGATTTAGAAGAGAGTTTTAGCTTATATCTAAAAACTAAGGTAGAAACATGTCAAGAAACTTGAATGTGGCTAAGTTTGAGAAAAAAGTTAAATGATAATAATATAGTTAGGGTTTTTATTAAAATATATATATTAGGATATATAGATAAACAAGTATATATTTTTTAAAAATATTGTAAAACATCAATAATTCTTGTGAATATTTTTTAGGATCCTCATGATTATTTATACGGTTACGGTTCGAATATAACAATCTCTGTCCCTATTTTCATTTGAGCTTTAGTAATAAAACTTCTTTCATCCCCGTCTCCGTGAATGAAAATTTCGATTATTCTCTATTTCCATCAGTTCAGATCCCCACGATTTTCGAATATTTTCGACCTAATTTCCACATAACTTTTGCAAAAAATCAGGAGGTCATTTGTAAAGGTAAGATGAGCCAAACAAATTTTCTTGCATTTTGGATGATAATTTATAGAGAAATAATTTCATATAAAATATTATATATGGTCTTGAGAGTTCTTTTTATTAAATTTTTCATCAAATTTTACTTGGATAAAGAAAGGAAGAATTCATGATCGATACATCAACAATGAATGAATTTATCAACGAATTAAATTTTACTATGTTAATTTTGTATATAGTAATTAAATTATTTATGATTGAATTAGATACAATAGCAAAAAAAATATCTTGACAATGACAAGACATTTAGCTTCACATGCGATTTTTTATATATGTATATTATTTTTAAGCTATTATCACACAAAAACTTTTTTGGTTCTGCTAATTTCAAAAAGAAAAAAAAAAGAAACTTTTTTATTCCACTTGCGTAATTTTTTAACTTTACATAGTGATTATGACAATTATTCATAATCTTTTATTAAGTAATTTGGTAGATGTTGGAAACACTATATGCTAAATGTGGCTGAACATAATGGCTAACACAAAACACTATGAAAATATACTATGATAATATTGTTTTTTCTCAATCAATTCGTATAATTTTATTAGAGGAAAATCATACAGAGCTAAGATAATGCGCGTCTCATTAAAAACCTCTCTAAACTTAAAATAGAGAAAAAGAGTACGACACGTTATCGAAAGAAAACGAAGATAAACACCCAGACACAACACCTATACATAGAATCTAAACCCGTCACACAAAATCGATACGAAAACTACAACCTATTACATACATGCCTGAAACAATAGCTAACAAGATACCCCTCCTTAACCAAGGCATCGACAAGTTCATTAGCCTCACGATCAATATGATGAAAGCACACACTCGAAAGCTCCATAAATGACTTGTCAATCCTAATATCAATATATATGATTCTTTAACTAAATATATATAATGTTACATATGAGATTTAACTATACATACTAAACCAATAAATGATATTTATAAAAATATAAAATTAATAACAACAAAATGATAATTTTTAAAAGAAATACAAAGCAAAGCAGACATTTTCCAAAATCAATTCCATTCAACCCGGGGGAAAATTATACAAGGGTTAAGCGAATAAAGTTGGGATTATTATTAGGTAGACTAACATTAAAATTAAAATTGTGACGAATATCAAATTTTAGACCTTAAATTAACTATAAAATACCTATCATTATTCTCCTTAATTTGTGATCAAGTAATGTATCAAATATTTGTCCGTAAAATTATCAAAGTAAGTCCTAATTAAAAGATAATACAATTAATTTTTTAACAAATTTTAAATTTAATCCTAATTCTATAAAAAAAAATAAACAGTTTAGCCAACAATCGAATACATTTACCAAATATACTTGCTCAAAATAAAATTAATTCTAAAAAAAAGACAATACAATTTTTAAAAATATAAGCAACAACTAATTAGTCTAACAAGACTAGACTTCAGGACTTTTAAACAAGGTTAGAGTAAATGTTGTGAATAGAAAAAATTGAACTGAAAGGTCGTCTTCATAATAATCTCTATATTGATTAATGAATCGAATACAGATAATTAAATCAAAATAGAAAACATGCGTTGGCCTGGTAAGATAATAATAAATTAACTAATTTGGTTGTACCTTCAAAGTACTCTTACCCGTACCTCCTCCTCCTCTTTTCCTCTGCTTTATATATTCCCAATTCTCTTCTCCCTTTTTCTCCAAACAGTCAGACTCATGCCATATTCCCAGATTCCGACGACGACCACAATTGCTTAACACCCAAAGATTTCTTTTCTCTTCTCTTCTTTTCATTGATTACCCAAATGAAGCAACTCATACGCCGTCTCACCCGCGTCGCCGACACTTCCTCGCAGTACAGCCTTCTCCGTTCCGACACCATCTCCACGCGCCATCGCACCGGGGTCACCCGCCGGGCCGAATCTTTCCGCATGGCAGTAGCTTCGTTGAAAAAGCATTCGCGCCGGTCGGTACCCGAGGGCCACGTGCCGGTCTACGTCGGGGAGGAGATGGAGCGGTTCCTGGTGAACGCGGAGTTGCTGAACCACCCGGTTTTCGTTAGCCTGCTCAACAAGTCGGCCCAAGAGTATGGGTATGACCAGAAAGGGGTGCTTCATATTCCGTGTCACGTGCTGGTTTTCGAACGGGTTATGGAAGCGTTGAGACTCGGGGATGAGTCACGTGACCTCCAGGATCTCCTCCGTTCTTTCTCCGACGACTGTTTCTTGGAGTTGTAGGAGAGTAGCAAGAGCAGAACGACATCATTTTGCTTTTTTTGGGTTTTCTTTTCTTTTTGTGTAAATATAGAAACTTGAGGGAAGTAAAGCAAAATCTGGGTTTTTTTTTTCCTTCTCGTAGTTTTTAGTACCGTGTAAAGATGATTGAAATTGAATACAAATGGAGTAGTGCAGTTCGTTTCTTTGCCCTCTTTTTTTTCCTTCTCAGATTCAATTTTCGTTTTCCTAATTATTAAAATAATTTGAATTAATCACGGTGGAACCGGACAAGGGGAAGTTTGAGATTCTTACAGCTGTCATTCAAGAATGAAGCGGCTTTTAAATGCTGCAGATACTCTGTTTGTTTTCCCAGAAAACCGAAGCTCGCAAAAACCATCAAGATTTGTTTTTTTTCCTTGGAATCTCGGGAAAATCCAAAGTTGCCGCAAATTGACTAGTTTTCTTATTGAATTTTCTTGGCACCCAAACAAGGGACTGACTACTGAGTGGAACGGGGAGTGTGTTTTGGGGTAGATCTGTATAATTTGGCGGAACATTCGGTAGTGGGGAAAGGGGTATTTCGGGAAGGTAAAAATTAGGGAAAGGGGTGTGAAAAATGAAGTGGTGGGATTTCCGTCTTGGATTACTTTCGGCCGTCGGTTACGTCTTCAAACGCCGCTAAATCAGATGTGTTTGTCGGATAAGTGTTTTTGAGACAACTAAAAAGCAAATAAGGAATCCTGTTATTTGATATTTTTTTTTTGATAAAAAAGGGGCACTACCATATGATATTTTTTTAAGTTTAATTATAAAAAAAGTACATGTACAAGCAGAAGTAAAACTGAAAATACACCAACATAAATCAAAGGAAACATAGTGACCAACAGAAAGCAAGATCCAAGCTTCTACAACTGTAAATTCTCAAGGCAAAATTGTTCCAAGCCATGCGACACACTTTAAAACACCATCATCTTCATGGAATCGGGTGACGCAAGTTTCGCAAGACCATCCGCAACTTTATTATTAATCTGGCGTATATAATTTAATTTCGTTTCTACAACTCTAGCAAATGCCACGTAAGCGAACATCGCCCTAGTAATTCTATATCGTGCCTTAAAATGCGCATCGCATAAAAGTTGTCAACCTCATGGAAACCACATTCCTATGCACCCAGCAAATTCAGATACGCACCCTAAAGTTCCGCTTCAAGCACGAAACAAACACCAATAAATTTAGTGAATCTAAAGATCCAGTTCCTAAAGTGATCCCACGCTACCCCATCGTAAGTAGGGATGTAAAAAACTGACCCGACCTGGTAACCTGCCTGAAACCCGATTGAGTCAGAACTTGGTTTGACCCGAGAATTCAATGATCTGAACCTGACCTGCACCCGACCGAAACGAACCCGAACCCGAATTTGACATGTTACTGTAGTAACCGAACCCGACCTGCACCCGACCGAAGTGAACCCGAACCCGAATTTGACCTGTTACTGTAGTAACCGAACCCGACCTGCACCCGACCGAAACGAACCCGAACCCGAGATTGACCTGCCAGATAACCGATTTAACCCGACCTGTTTTGAAACCGACTTGTTTTGAACCCGACCTGTTTTGAACCCGACCTATTTTGAACCCGACCTGTTTTGAACCCGACCTGTTCTTGACCTGAACTGATATTGACCTGATTTGCTGATAATAATAATTATATGACATTTGTAAAATAAATTAAAAATAATAAATAATTTTTTTATATTTAGTAATAATGCCAAGTGTTAATAAATTAACTAACTTGACTTTAATTAAAAGATAACTTGAATGAAAAACATATAAAATAGCTCTCATAAACATACATGCTCACATAAAAACACAGTACTTGCATAATAAAAAAAGGGAATACTTTGATACACAAGTATTTTAATTTTAGTGTTTAGATATTTATTATGTGATTTATAGTTTAGGAGTTTAGGTTGTAAGGCGTAGGATTTTAGATTTATGGTTAGAATTTAGAGCTTAAGATTTAAAATTTTGGTTTTGGGGTGTTAATTTGGTGATTTAGGTTCTAGATTTTATAGTTGAAAGGTTGTGTAATTTTTTTACACAGTTTATGTATCAAAATATAACCCATAAACAAATGGAAAATACTTTGATACACAAGTTTGTGTAAATTTACACAAGTATTTCGGTTGTAGAGTTTATAGATTTAGGTTGTGGTTCAGGGTTTATTGGGGAGTTGACATAATTTCAGAGTAAGAATTTTCTGCCCCCTAACCATGCCTCCTTATATGCCCCTACTAAAGATCACCTAAAAAAATTAAATTCTAAGCTCTAACCCTAATTTCCATATCCTAAACCCTAAAAATACATCATACCCCTGATTTCATACACCCTAACCCTAAGCCTCAACCTTAAACCGAAAACCCTAAACCCACTATTTTAAAATAGAAGCACCAATGAGGACATAGTTAAGGGGTAGACGATTTTCATCCATAATTTCGGAGGTGGCTCATATACAAAGACTTGTTTTTTTACAATGTTTAAATAATTTTTTAATTAATGTGAAATAAAATTATTTAAAACATATATATATATATATATATATATATATATATATATATATATATATTGCAAACTCAAATATAATAAAAGAATTCTAAATTCTAATTGGAAATTTTGTACAATATTAAGAAAGTGAATATATTATTCGGTTGACATAATTTTAACTAAAATAAAGGTGTAAACTGTAACCCATGAGATACACATATGAAAGGAAAGATGCATGAAATGAAACGTGGTGATTTTTGTGAATGCAAATAATGTGCTGTATAAACCTGATAGTTTTCTTCTTATGTTTCACCTATGGGAAGTGCAAATATATTCCTCACCAGTTGGCAATTGCAATATTCGAGATTCATGAACAGTTACGTCCAAAGGAAAAGCGTGCATACCTCATTGCTTCTGCTTTTGGAATACTACCTAGAGGCTTAAAGCTTTCAAGACCGTCTGTAATTGGATACGCCCTTTACGTGGAAAATATGAATGTCCTGTTAGATTCGTTAGTCTTTCTTCATTTCACTATTTCATCAAATACCCAATACTCAAATTCAAACTAGACTAACCACTTGCGAAATACGTTAAATGCTCAAATGTGCGAATCAATATCATACTTTAAAGTAGCCTGGTGGATTAACATATACAAACCCGTGGAGATTTTAATGAAGCCGTCTCCGGTTTTAATGAAGCTGCTAGACCGATGGTGGGAGCAGAGCAAAAAATAGAGAGGGGGTAGAGAGATGAGCTGCTGAAGCTTTGTTTAACAAAGAAGTTGAATCATGAATGAAATTAAAAAAAAAAAACTTTAAAATCTCTTTTAATGAGAACAGGAAAAGCTGAAGTAGGTAGGTGGGAGGGAAAATGCTTTAAAAATTTTCTTTAATGCAAACATTTGGGAGGGAAACTAACCCGTCTCTTTTTAGGTTAGGGTTAATTAGCCTTTAGGTTTTCCTTTGTTTAAACTTTTGCATTTAGGCCATAATTTAGGGTTTTTTTTAAGGTTTAAATTTAATAATTCATTTTAGGGTTTAGGGTTATGTTCTTGTTTTGATTATGCTTTTAATTTTAGGGTTTAAAGTTTACTTTAATGTTTTGTTTTTAGGGTTTAATGTTAGGGTTTAGGGTTTATGTCTCGGTGTTTAATGTTTTGATTTTTAATGGTTTTAGTTAGGGTTTTTATGGGTTTAGGGTGTAAGGTTTCTTTTTATGGGTTTAGGGTTTTTGTTTTAGTTTAGTGTTTTGAATTAGGGTTTGGAGTTTAGGTTTCATTTTTAGTGAACTAAGCTTATTTTTATGGTTTAGGGTTCATGGTTTATTGTTATGGTTTAGGGTTTATGGGTTTATATTTAATTGATTTTATTTTTGGTTTTCTTTTTATGGGTTTATGGTTTATGGTTTCTTTTTATGGGTTTAGGGTTTTTGTTTTAGTTTAGTGTTTTGAATTAGGGTTTGGGGTTTAGGTTTCATTATTAGTGAACTAAGCTTACCTATGTATATGCGTGTAGTGTATATATAATATGTATGTATGTATCGGTATAAACCCTAAACCCTAAACCCTAAACCCTTACCTCTGTAGTTCGTATATATGTATGTATAATGTAAGAAAGTAGCCAAGTATGTATATATGTACGTATCAATGTATGAACCCTAAACCCTAAATCGCAAACCCTGATTCCTTTTTATGCTATGTATATATGTATGTAGGAACACGAAACCCTTAACCATAAACCCTATAACCATAAACTCTAAACTTTAAACCATAAATTATATAAACATATGTATAATATACATAAGTATGTATGCACGTATGTACCAATGTATAAACCCTAAACCCTAGCCACTAACCCCAAAACCCTGAGCCATAAGACATAAACCATAAACTCTAAACCCCAAAAACACTAAACCATAATTCCTATATATACATATAATATATTATGTATGTTAAATCCTAATCCCTACTCAATAAACCCTAAACCCGAATGAACCCGACCTGAAATGAACCCGACCTGAAACGAAACCGACCTGAAATCAATCCAAACCGAAATTAACCCGTCAATTAACCGTTTTGGCCCGACCTGAAATGAACCGACCTGAAATGAATCCGACCCGAAATGAACCCGACCTGAATTGAACCCGGCCTGAAATGAACCCGACCTGAAATGAACCCGACCCGAAATGAACCCGAACCCGAACTGAATCGAGTCAAAACAAGAAATGACCTGAAATGACCTGTAACCGATTTGACCCGACCTGACAGAGCCTGACCTGAAACCCAACTGTTGACCTGTTTTTACATCCCTAATCGTAAGTAGTAACCCCATCAGACGAACGCTGGGCACTGTTAGTATTAACCATAATCCATCCAATCTTTGGTCCCAACCATCAGTCCCCTTGCACACTATTCATTGAAATCTGTCCAGGTGCACGTCGACATGTATCAAAAGCACGCTTGGATAGGGGTGTGCAAAAAATCAAAAATCGAAACTGATTTCGAAACCTGAAAAAATTGAGCTGAAAATTTTGGTTTTGGTTCGGGGTTTTGTTTTTTTAAAAGAAGCCAGTTTGATTACAGTTCACGGTTTTGAGACAAACTGGGTAATCGAACCGACTAGTTATATAATATATATTATTATATTATATACCATTTTAATATTTTATATTAAAAGTATTAGATTTTATTTTATTTTCTCAATTCCTAAAAATAAAAGCATAATTTTATTTTATGAAGTTTTAAGTGTTTAACTTGCTAGAATTAAAAAAAATACTAATATCATGTGTCGAATTTTAAAAGTATATATTATTTCTAACATATTATTAAAATTTATATTTTTAATAAACAAAATAAAAAGCCACTACCCAAACCAAAATTTTTTATTAATCGAATAAATGATCAACTGGTTGAATGATTACGATTTAGGGTCAAGAATCGGGTGAACCGAACTTACCGACTAATTGAAATAATTTACTAATAGTTAACCAAATTCGATTTTGCACACCCCTATTCGTAAGGGTCTTTTGGGTACATATTTGTAAGTGTTTTTGAAATATGTTATTTTTAACATATTCAAAATCCATTCTTAAATTATTTCGTGCTTAAAAGTATTTAGACATTCTCAATATTACAACAACAATACTTATAAACTTATACAATAATATAATTTATTTGTTGATTAATTCATATTAAATATCCCATATATTAATTATGGGGTGATCCTCTTGATATATTAATGTTGAGTTTTGTGTGTTCGATTTCCTTCAACCGTAATAGCTCACCAAGTGGTGGAGAAGTTAGATTTTTGAGTGTTTTAGTAGGAGGTGAAATATTGACAATAGACACAAGGATTTATAGTGGTTCGACATTCTAACAAGCACCTACATCCACTACCTTAGCTCCCCACTAAGGATTTCAACAAATTCACTCTTGAATTTCTTCCTCTTTTCTAGGCTAAGGAGGCAACATTTACACACTCAAAGCTTTCTAACCCAAAGCTTGAGTAAACCCTCTTTACAAGAGAAATTCTAAGCAAACTTAAAATCCCTCTAATAGGTATTTGTTTGTACTATAAAACTCTCACCCAAAACCTAAACATTTGAGCAAATATAACAATGTTTAGCTCACTAGTGATGTTTATACAAGAAAATGTACAATTAAGCTCTAAGACAATTTTTTTATCATGATGTTGTTGACAATGGAAGCATTAACCATCTCTTAATGCTTGGAGGCCCCTTTTACACTCCCAATTGAGTTTGTAACCGTTGAGGACCGTTGGGATTGAATTAGAGCCGTTGGAGCCTTTATTTCCCACCATAAATGTAGTTCTGCAGCTTGGCGTATCGATACCCTTAAAATCGTATCGATACGGTCCCGATGAGGAAATAGTCGTTGAGCGCCTGCAGCTGGTGCGTATCGATACGCATAGTAGGCGTATCAGTACGGTCCTGCAATTTAAAAGACCGTTGGGAAAATGATCGTTGGGTGTAGTTAGGCGTATCGGTACGTGATAAAACCGTATCGGTACACGAACTAGTTGATGGGCTATTTTAAAGCACACCGTATCGATACGGCTAAGCGTATCGGTACGGATTTTGGCTACTGGAAAGTCACTGTAGTTAAAACCCGAAAGGGTATCGATACGATATCCTACAGTATCATTCCAAAGTCATGTAAAACCTTTAAACATATTTTCAAGTTGTTTTTGATTAAAATACATTTTAAATCCTTTTCAATTTAGTCCAAAATATTTTTCAAATATTATGGCCCTGTTTGGCAATTAGCGGATAGTTGATAGCTGATAGCGGATTACATTAGCTGATAGCTGATTGTATTAGCTGATTTGACTAGCGGATTGTATTAGCTGATTGTATAAAAGTGTTTGGTAAAATTAACTGATAGCTGATAGCTGTTTGATTATTTAAACAAACAAAATGACATATAAGGACATGATTATATTCAATACTTGTTTGAATAATTTATCAGTTATGAATATTTTGTATCTAATAAATATTAATTAGAATTGTAAAAATTATTTTTAATATAAATTTCTTAAACATATTTGAAAGATTTATATATTAATTTATTATTTATATAATTATTAAAAAAATTATATGCACATATAAATATGTGATAATAAAAAATAGAATTAACTTACAAATATCACCATATAAATTAGTAATAACAACAAATAAGTCGAATGTTTAATATGTTATTATTTATATTAAAAATGTTATTATTTAATTTAAGTTATTTGGAGATTTTTGGTAATTATTAAGGGTAAAAGAGTCATTACAACTATAATATCAAACCTCTAATCTCAAAAAGCTCATATTAGGAGCTTTTTCAAAATTAGCTTTTTCACCCCAATCCGCTCTTTCAATCCGCTATTTACCAAACATCAATATTAGCGGATTTGACTAGTTAAACCTCTAATTATACCTCAAACCTCTAATTTTTGCCCAAACCTCTATTTACCAAACAAGGCTTATATCAAAACACTTAGTTCTACAAGTAAACTACACCAAATACTATTAAACTTTTAGACGCATATTGATTATACCAATAAACTAAAAATTGATTGTATTATAACACTGAACTTATACCATTGAACTGTTAACATCCAAACGACTGTCCAATTTAAAACAACGCCATTTTAATGTAACTATATTGATGTCTAAAACAACGTCGTTTTAGAAAAAAAAATGTACACATTTGGACGGATGACCTCAAATATTTGAGATGAAAGTGTAAAGCCTAACCATTAAGCCAAGCTACGAAATATTATTCTATTGGCAAAAATAATATTGATGTTATTCTACTAAACTACTATGACTTTTTTATGGTGTGAAGTTTTTGGTGTCCTTGATAATGTTCGAAAATGCATTGCTATTTGAGTATATTTAGGGAAAGAGTCAAGTCGAGTTAAGTAGATCCTCCCTAAATATTTTACTTCAATTACATAAGGTCTGTCAAAGTTTTAGTTCAACTACATTTGAAGTTTTTATCGGTTTAAATTAATTGTTATTTTTTTATTTTAATATATTTCTATAAATTTTAAAATTAAATAAATTAAACCACAATCCTTAGTTTTTGTGTTCTTGATAATATTGCATGTCTTTGTTATTAAAGCGTCGTGGCCTTATACAAGTCTTTGTCCGGATCTTTTATCTGTTCAAAGAGGACGATGTCATGAATATGAACTCAAATACAAAAGAAGTTGAGTTGTCGGGCGGACAATGTTTGGAAGCACAAACTTTACGCATATCATACAGACAAAGTAACACAAACTCAATTTTTTTTTAAAAAAAAAAACATTTTTTTTCAATTAAGACCATTCTTTGAGTTCACGACAACTTCTTCTTATTAAATATTAACAATATCATATATTAAGCATATTTCGTGTATGATTTGATTCCTTAATCAGGCAAACAAATTCGACAATGCCAAAGTGATGACAAGTATACTTTTCACGTGCAATGTGTTTGATCCAAATCAAGTCATTAGCAATTAAATAATAAAGTTATTAAACTATTGTAATCAAGTCAGACCGGAATATATCTTGCGGTAGACTAAAAGGCTTCGATTTTTTAGTTGATTTTCTGTTTTCTAAAGGATCAAACGACTTTTGCAAATTGTACACGAAAAAAAAAAACAAGTCTTGGTACTATGAATGACTGGGCACTTTTATATCAATTAATTCATATTACACATGAAGTTGAATTTTATGTTTCAGACAAATTTCGACCAGTAAGTAGACTTGACTCAAAAGCATATAAAAATTTGGTAAAATAAAATTTTAGTAGGAATTAATTTGAATGTTGTTAATCAGTCAAGTTTCAAAGATAATGAAAGATTAGTTTCGACGAAACTTTAGAAAATTATTGACGAGACCAACATTTGATTCACATAAAAAACTAATTTCTTATATTGTAATGCTTTGTTTTGTATTCTAATACGTATTAAAAAAATCCAAAGATGACATAAGAAAACCAAAATACCATGTATTAAATTAATTATGGATATCATTATATTATCTATTACTTTGGTCCATGGTCCATGGTCATGCTCCGTCCGTAAATTTTTTATTCGAAATATATTAATAGAAGAAAACTTGAAAAATAATAATAGCAACAACAATAATAATAACAAAGGATGAGTCTACCACATGCGACGAACATTGATGAACACCATTTACGATGAACACCGATGAGCACTATTAATTTTTTTTAAAATTTTAAAAATCTAAAGGACTAAAACTATAATTAAAATTATCTCTTAAAAAATAAAAATATCAAATTTAATAATTATTTTATAATATTTTTAATAAGTTAGAATCAAATATACCCAATTCTCCTAAACCCTAACAAAATCAATCTCTTAAACAAATAGAAATTAGTTTATAATTTTTTAATAGATTAGAATCAAATATACCCAATTCTCATATTATTGATTTTAATCTATTAAAAAATTATAAATTGATTTCTATTTTTCAAGAGATTGATTTTGTTAGGGTTTAGGAGAATTGGGTATATTTGATTCTAACCTATTAAAAAATAGGGAAAACTACACCGGTGGTCCCCAAACTATTACTATTTTCCTATTTTGGTCCCCAAGCTATGTTTTTCGGCAAAATCGTCCCTTCTGTTACATAGTTCTCCTGTTTTAGTCCCCGACGTTAAATAGCTAACGATTTTGCTGACGTGGCATTTTTTAAGAGGGGAGAGAAATGATTAAAAAATATTTAAAAAATGCCACGTCAGCAAAACCGTTAGCTATTTAACGTCGGGGGACCAAAACAGGATAATTATGTAACAGAAGGGACGGTTTTGCCGAAAAACATAGTTTAGGGACCAAAATAGGAAAACAGTAATAGTTTGGGGACCACCGGTGTAGTTTTCCCTAAAAATATTATAAAGTAACTATTAAATTTGATTTTTATTTTTTTAAGAGATAATTTTAATTATAATTTTAGTCCTTTAAATTTTTAAAATTAAAAAATAAATTAATGGTGTTCATCGGTGTTTATCATGTTCATCAATGTTCGTCGTATATTGTAGAATTTTCTAAAAAATTATTCAGATTTAAACTCATAATCTAGTATCAACTAAAATTTAAATAACTTTTATATTAGTACACCACAATTTTTTTCATATTTTAATTTGAGAGAGCTTATTAATTCTATTATTATAAATGTTAAGTTTCCATTCAAATTATTAACACAATAAAAAAAGTTGTTAGCCGACTCACGTGGATCTCTTTTTGTCTAATTATGAATTTCACCATTATACTTTATCAACTGTTTAACAATTTATAATTCTAGTTTTGCCCCATAAAAATTCTAGTTTTGCCATGCATGGAAAACAACTGTTTAACAATTTATATATATTGAATTAACGAAAACCAAAAGTTATCGAATTATATGCAATAAATTAGCGAAAATCAACAATTTAATTTCATGTATTTATCACCTACGGGCATAAATCAAAAACTAATTATCAATTTTTGTAAAATAAGGGCATAAATTTCGTAATTAATTTAGCTTTAAAAAAAACGAACTCTGAAACCTGTTAGCTCAAACTCATGATTTAAACTAAAATTTTAAGTTTCAAATCAGTTAACTAACAAAAAATTTAACGGCGTTATCGAAATGGAGTAACGCTTAACATTAATAGTATTAGTAGAAGGATTAAATTATGCTAAATTAAAATATGAAAATAAAAATTATACATAATATAAAATAAGGATGAAAATCATGATTTGACATTGTCCTTACATATTAATTTGGCATATTTTGGTATATTGATTTTGTATGAGACTTCTAATATTTTGATGTAAAAATAATTTTAGTTTGATTAATACAAATCGTTGAAAATTTAAGATTGATTGTCTTTATAATCTTGAATATCTTAAATATTAATTTCAATTTTAGCATCTTTGCCTAAAAATTGTTTTTGCTGGTGTTATTATTGTGAATTTTATGTTTGTGCTCATCTTGCACTTGAGTGTTTTTTTAATGAAAGAAAATTATTAGTTGTATGTTGGTTTCATAAAAATTCTGTGTTTAAAGATTAGATTTACTAAATCTAAATATTCAATGCATGATATTAAAAAAATATTCAATGCATGAGAGAGTGTCACGACAAATTGTGAAAAAGATATGATTTTTTTCAAAATTTATATTTCTTTTAATTGTTTTTTTTTTTTACAAATTCTAATCCTAATAGAGGAGAGAAAAAGGAAGGGGTGCTCCAACTGAGATGAAAATCTAAGACACCAAAAAGGATAACGGATTTTTATTTCTCCGGATGGGTCTAAAACTCAAGAAACAAAAATGAGCAGTTTAACCAACCGATCAAATGTAATTGTTATTTTCTATTAATTACTAGTTTAATAACATTGTAACGATTTCATATTTAACCATATTATACATTGATTTATCGAGTGTTCAACGAGACAAAGGCATACATACATAAGATGAAAATGTAATGAAGTAGTGATATATAATATAAGAAACATGTCTTGTATAGGCAGATTGAGCAAAGCTAAATTAACAAGTCCAAGAATAATGTTGCACCAGCTTTATTGAGAACATGCATGGCCTTAATTTACGGTTGAATCAAGCTCACATGTATCTTAGAATACAGAGTTGTTGTTTATCTTCTTGAAATTCATAATTAAATAACTTATAAGATCAGTGTTGAATTTGATTATCAAATACGTAAAGCTTATAAAACTATATTATATGTTCAGAAACAAAGGAATTATTGCTGTTGATCAGAGTTGGTGCACCGATTTTTAGCAATACTTTATTTTAGAGGAAATGATTGAAGATATTTGAGATATGGCGTTGGAGTTAATGAAAGGAACCATGTGAATGTAAGATATGAAACACATGGGTTAAACCAATACCCGGTTAGTAGACTTGGTAAACTTGACCTAAAATTTGAAGTCCGGATCGATTTATTCGATTCGAGATTTAATATGGATTCGAACATAATAATCTAAACTTGACCGAAACCTGAAACAAACTGAACATAATTTTAGTTAAACCGAAAATCAGCACGAATTGAAAGTAACCGAAAGCATCCTGAATCGAAAATCAAGTCGAATTGAAAGTAGCTTGAACTGAAAATAACATGTATTTAATTTGCTCAAATATGTATGTTTTATTATCCTATTTTATTATATTACTAATTAACAACTTCTAGAGCACGTGGTTAAGCTCTCAGTTGACACATGACACCCTACCCTCTCCCCTAGGTTGTGAGTCCAATACTCATTAAGAGCAAAATTCCCCCTCCCCTCCCTTGATGTAGAAATTCTTTAAAAAAAACAAACACTTTTAGTAATAGTTTAATTGTTTAATATTAACTTGATCCGATACTCGAAATATAAACACTAACTAAATTCGAATCAGACTCATGCCCAATCCAAACTACCTGATTACCTCCTCTACTGTTTAGTCACATTCATTGAGCCTTTGAAGCCTATATGGGCTCAAGTGCTTGATGGTGCGCAGGGTCAAGCTTATCCCCCATCAATTTAAATGAATTTAAAGCCTAAAGGCTTAATCTAATGTAGTTGGGCCTTGAACCAACTGGATATGTAAACTGTTGATAATCTTTCCTTACTGATTGAATCCTATTTTGTCCTCTTCTTGTAGCTTGGGTAGGATCAGCACTTCAAAAGTTTGTTGGATCATGTATCAAATTTTGACTAATTCGAATCAAATATTGTATAAACTTATTATAAAGAAAACTCTTTTAATTTAGTTATTTCATTCACACTACTAACATTCGAACTTCTAACTTTATTTCTGGATTAAGATACGTTCTGGACTCATTGAGATGAATGTTTCTAGAGTACAGTAGAGGAAATCAGTGAGAAAAGAAGTCCACCGTTTAGTATGGAAACTACTAGAAAACCAACACACGCTTATTCTGGGCCCTGGGGAATGGGGTAGGTTGACTTTACATTCACATTTACAACCTAGGAAGCAACTAATCTTATAAATTATAGGTCCTAGAACATGTCCTTAATTGGACTGTGTATAATTATTACAAGGCAACCCCCATTTTCATTGTGCTTGTTTATGCCATCCAGCTGTCCAGTTCGTAGGTCACCCCACCAACCAACTTCCAAACATTCCAAACATTCCCTACACCCCTATAAATAAACCATAACCTCTAAACTCTGAAAACTGTAACATTTCAACGTACATATCGATTTTCTAAATTCTAAATCTCAAATCCTTTCCGTTCCACCATCAAACTATAGTCAATGGATTCCGTTTCCACTCTACAAATGCTCCTCGTTTCTTCTCTAATGGTTGAAACTTTAATGGTTGCTTCTGCAGGCAACTTTAACCAGGATGTTGATGTCACATGGGGAGATGGTCGAGGAAAAATTCTCAACAATGGCCAGCTTCTTACTCTATCCCTCGATAAAGCCTCCGGTTCCGGCTTCCAATCCAAGAACGAATTTCTGTACGGGAAGTTCGACATGCAACTGAAGCTCGTGCCGGGTAACTCTGCAGGGACCGTCACTGCCTACTACGTAAGTAACTTTATATATGCATTTAATTATCGTATACATTCAAAAGTTTTTGTTCATTACAGAATACAGACAATTCTGTTCTTGTTTGGTACAGTTAAAATCACAAGGATCGTCGTGGGATGAGATCGATTTCGAGTTCTTGGGGAACCTAAGTGGTGAACCGTACATCGTTCACACTAATGTTTACACGAAAGGCAAAGGTGACAGAGAGCAACAATTCTACCTGTGGTTCGACCCGACTGCTGATTTCCACACTTACTCGATTCTCTGGAATCCCGGACACGTTATGTAAGTAAATAACAATGATCAACATGTCATGTCATGCAGTTGACTCTTTCTTAACATTGTGCAATAAATCCAATTGTCTTTGTTTCAGTTTCTATGTAGATGGTAGACCGATTAGGGAGTTCAAGAACCTGGAACAAGCCGGTGTACCGTACCCGAAAAACCAAGCCATGAGAATGTATTGTAGCCTCTGGAATGCGGATGATTGGGCCACGAGAGGAGGCCGAGTGAAGACCGATTGGAGCCAGGCGCCTTTCACAGCTTCTTTCAGGAACCTCAGTGCTAATGCTTGTGTCTGGTCTAATGGAGTCTCGTCCTGCCCTTCGAATTCGTCGTCTAACCGTGCCTGGTTCTCGCAGGAGCTGGATTCTTCCAGCCAGAAAGTGTTAAAATGGGTGCAGAAGAATTACATGGTTTACAATTATTGCCAAGATGCTAATCGATTCCCTCAGGGCCTACCTGCTGAATGCTCTGTCAGAAACATGAAACAGAATTGAGACACAAGTACTTTCCAGAAGATTGTAATATAATTCTTTAGAAAACGAACGACAATGTCTATTCGAGTATCTGTATGATCGTTTAATAAAGATTAAATCTAAAATTATTGAAGGTTTCAGTTGTGTTCCTTCATTGCCAATAAGCTAGCAATGCATATATATCCAAATATTAACCGGTTGATAAAGTATTCCATATAAACCAACATTCAATTGGTCTAAGTGGGCTGAGACGATAAGTCACTTAAGCAGAATTAAGTATTCGAATCATATCGTTGTAAATAATAAAAATTAGGTTGAGAGAACCATCCCGTGCCAATTCGAATTTTTTTCGATGGTCTTTCTGAAGAGATGAGCTCAGTTTTTGCCGGCCTTTATGGTCTTTTCTGCTGTTTACATTAGTGGCGGATCTAAAAATTTAAGAATGTGGTCTAAAATATGTTTTTCCTCGAATGGGTATGTAAAAATAAAATAAAACTTATTTTTTAAAAAATTCAAAAAATCGGATACACTCCACTACGGCTGGATGCATCTGCCACTGATTTACATTATCCCGGCCTCCTAGAACACCCTTTGGTGTAACCGACCGCCGGTGACTGTTCGATTGGAGATCCCCTGTTGATCCTAATGTTTCGGCGCTGCCTCCCAACCTTTTGGTGTTGTGTATTGACTGCTTTTGGGTTCCCCTCGTTAGGGTTTTCATTCTGACCTTTGTTCTTAGTTCTTTGGAGCCTTTGTTTTCTGAGCTTTTCACTTTTAAATGTACGTTTCATACTTTTAAATGAATGAATTTCCTATTTCCATAAAAAAAAATATAATAATTAGTCATGGTAATAAAGAGAAATGGGCTCTAAAACTCGAATTATCGTGAATTACAATAAACCCAAGTTAAAATCGTTTCTTTAGAAAATGATCCGACAAAAAAAGGTTAGTACAAGTGACAGATTTTGTTCATTTCTTTTATTCATAAACTGGATCGAATCTAATTGCTACTGAGCTTATGTAAGACATTAGCACATCTCAAATTTGTAAGTTCAGTCCAACCTAAAGTAACATTATCAAATTTTATCCAAATCCATTCATATTTTTTTGAATAGTCTAAAGGTGATTATAAGGTAGTATTTGTTCATACATATTTTTAATTATTTGACAATGCACATACATCTTGTAGACAAAGCGATTTGAACTCGTGTCTTCTAGGATGCACATCATCCGCTTTTCTACTGGGACATTTGTAATATTTATATTATAATATTATATATTATTATTATTATTATTATTCTATTTTTTGTGATATATAATACATAATATATAAAAGCAAAAATCTTAGAATGTACTCCGTACTTGTCCCATGGCGCGTTGGGTATGGTCTTGCCTTATTTTCTCTTCACACTCTCATGGGCTCATGCATCTACCCTTACATGAATGGCTCTCTTCCAATATAATGGACACAAATTCTAGAGTATTGCCGCAACATCACTGGCCGTTGTTGTTTGTGATTGTGTGCTGGAGTTTGTGGAAGGACCGGTGTGCACGTACCTTCGAGAATGACCAATTGCGCATCGGTGATGTTGTGCGCTTTGCTGTGCGCATTCGGGATGAGTGCGCAGCTGCTTCTATGGCGAGTCGGGCGCCTCCACAGATGCGTGCTGGTGTGCTGGAACCCACGAGCGATAGCTGGACCAAACCAGGGTTGGGGCGAGTGAAGATCAATTCTAACGGTGCTGTTGGTGGCACGAACGTCATGGCTGCCATCGGGGGGCTATCCGTGATGCAACGAGTAAGTGGTTATTTAGTTTCTCTAAGAGTATTGACGTTTGTTCGGTGCTTATGGCCGAGCTATGGGCGGCGCATTAGACCCTGAGATATGCTTGGGATCTTGGGTATCGCCATGTTGATCTAGAGGTTGATAATGTTACTGTGGTTAAGATTATTGGTAACACCTCTTTGTGCCTTCGTGATAATGCTTTGGTGTTGAGCATAAAGAATTATGTGAGTCGCGATTGAGATATCACTTTGAATCATGTCTCTCGGAAGGCGAATATGGTTGCGGATAAGTTGGCAAGCTTGGCTCAGAGGCATCCGGTAGGAGAATGGACTTTCACGATATTTACGCCTACGGTTGAGGTGCTTGTTACTCTTGATTGTACGTGAGTACCCTTTTGTTTTGCATGTAACGCGTCTGCGCATGTCGTTTTTTTTATGTAATTTATGTACCATCATGTGTACTCTTTTTCTTCACTTAGGTTTAGGGGGTTTTAACGAGCCACGTGAGTTATTCTTTTTTCAATAAAAAAATTTAGAATGTAGGCCGAGTTAAATTAAAGCTTGGAATTTGAAAGTTAGAGTGCGGGAGTTGAGTCTATATTCTAAACGGACTCTCCCCTCCCTAATTTCATCAAAATATGACATATAATGCAAATTGTGTGATAAAATGTTAGATTTTTAAAACAAGAACGGTGATTCAAAATTAAATATTGTGAATAAAATAAATTGAATGAACTTTTTATGTAGTATTTGATTTAAATTAATTAATTAATAAATCAGTATAATTATATCAAAAAGAATTTAAGGAAAAATATAGAATTACTTAACTAATTAATTAGGCCAGGTAGAGGGTGGTTTAATTGAAAGGAAACATAGGGATTGGTAGTGGGAACTAAACATTAAAAACACGAAACGAAAGGTAGGTAGAAAGACATTAAAGTCCATGATAAAATTAATTTGTCATTTATTATGGTTAGGTAATATTAATGAATTGGACGAGTAAATGACCTTTAATTAGCTTTCGTGCAGCAACCATAATAAAGCCCATTATTCGACAAAGTTTAGGTGAATGCAGTTTTCAGACATTTATATTACACAACCATATTTTATTTTGTTTTCTTGGCACATCACAATCCATCTCATGACCATTGAAGAGGGAAAATGGATGGTTGGAAATAACATTGGTAGATAAAAAAAAATATATAAAAAATAATTTTTTTGTTATTTATTTACTTTCATTCATTAAGCGGTTTAAAACAGACGTGAAACTAAATAAATTGTACATGAAATAAATGAATCTTAACATAAAAATGTGTAATATATTAATATTCTAATGCATCTACATCATTTACAAAATTATAGTGAAGCACCGGACATCAATTAAAGCTAGAATAACTTAAAATATTTCTCTCAAATTGACATGTTGAGATCAATGCGAGGCTTCTTAGAAGCTGGCATTGAAACAGCGGTATTGCACCTAGGACATCTAGGGTTATGTTGCATTACCAACACATACGATAGGCAGCCGGGGCAGCCGGTTGCAACCGGCGACACAAACAATCTCTCTTGATCACCATCACCGTAATGAGGACCTTTGATCGAAGATGACGACGAAGAAGAATACGAAGGCGACGACAATGAAGACTTCCACAACAACGAAGAAGATGATGATGATGATGGCGATCGCTTCTTGATCGGCTCTTTCTCCGCCCTTTCGAGCGCGAATTTTACTTTGTCGAGGGTGCACACGCTCTGATAATTGGTAGATGACGACGAGACGAGTTTCAGTTCTAAGTTGGTCTCGTCAAAAAGGTCTCGCAAAGGTTTCGAGGGCGACGGTGGGAAGTTCAAATCTTGAAGCTTTGGCACTGTTTGATTGATTTGGTGTTTGGTTCCATCAGATGATTGTGAAGAAATTGATGAATTGCATCTTTGCAGGTACACCTTGCCAGACTGCAACCATTGAAAATAAATTAATGGATCATACTTTAGACAGCAAAAATGAATCAAAGAAATTAAAATAATTAAAATCAAAGTAACAAGAAATCAGACATGATCATGTTGTAAGAAAAAAAAAATCAACATACCTTCAAGTCTAGGCGCTTTTCCCATCCTTCAGGGACTTGAAGGTCAAGGTTAAGTTCTTCTGATCGATCACTTTTCATGTCAATCAAGGCGGAACCACCACCGCCTCCGTCTCTGATTCCGAGCAAATCCCTAGTGATCAAAGCCGTTGATTTTGGTCCACCGGATTCTCTCCTCGCCGTTCGATCATCCTTGTACCCACTTAAAACTCTATGTAAAGAGCGAACATCCGTAGCCATGGCCAAAGAGAGTTTGTTGAGAATGAGGAAGTGAGTGGCTGATAGGTTTTTTTCTTCTTCTTCTTTCTTTTCTTATATAAAAATCAATATAGAGATGTATGAGCCATTTATAAGTGTTGAAATAAAATACTATACTTTGTAAATATATTTTTAAAAAAAATAAAAGCTCATAATTGGCGTTATTAATGTTAAATTAATTAAATTTCAATTTAACAAGAAATAAATTAACCCGTTGATTCATTTTGGTATACTTAAATGTTTCATTTAATTTTTTGCATATTTATTTATGGTGGGAGGGGGATTAAGAAATGGAGAGGTATTCAAGAAAAGGGGGGAAGGCATGCAAATAAATAGCCACATTAATTGCTTCCAAATACAAGTAGACTTGTACACGTGTGAGTCGGTTCAGTTCTAGTAGTACTGATATTGAATACTATAACTTTTGAAATTCAGTTTTAATTCTGAATTATTTGTTTCCTTAATAGAAAAATATAATTTATTAACGGGATTAGAATGGTAAGCAGGTTGATATCGCTTAAGTAAATTTTGAGTTTAAGGTTTTGTGTATGTAGAAAATCTTTGTTGAGAGACTCACCTACTAAAGTCAGATTTGCGACGTGGGTCGACCCGAATTACTCAGGGCAAAGTCCTAAGAACCGAAAGAACAACCGGAAAATAATTTATAGTCAATTTTAATTTTAAATTATATGAATATTACTATTAAAACATTTAAATAGTTTTTTAATGGTCTAAAGGTGATTACAATGTAGTATCTGTTCATACATAATCTTAACCCTTTAGCAATGTGCATATACCTTATAGACAAAGCGATTTAAACTCATGTCTGAATAACATCCAATTTTCTAATGGAACACTTGTTGGGTTTAAACATTTAATAGTTAATAAGTTTTTTCTTGATTTAGAGAAAAAATATTAATGACCAATTAAATTTGGTTTCAACTTATCTTTGATTTAGATTAGAGATTAAAGATTAAACATTAATTTTACACTCATACACCTAAACATCCGAACTCCAATCATGAAACTATTTCTAAGATCTTTAAAACTAACCCACTTGTGAAAACTTTATTTTTACCACTGTACATAGAATAATTATTATTTTTTAAATGATCTAAAGGTGATTAAAATGTACTATTTGTTCATATAAATTCTTAACCCTTTGACAATATACATATTCTTTATAGATAAAATGATTTGAATTCGTATATTTTAAGATAAACATCATTCAAATTTTTTACTGAGACTATTGTTGGGTTCCACGTAGAATAATTATTGTATATTGCATTTCCTTGGATCATATTATAACATAGTTTGTTCATTCTATATATGTACTAAATGAATGTCATCAAGGTCTTAAATGGAGTAGGTTTTGGTTTTGGGTTTGTAAGAAGCATATTTGACTTTATTAAATATTTAGGCGCCCGTGGCCACGAAATTATTGTATTTGGTTGAAGGCAGATAGATTTATTAATAATACACGTCTTGTTTGGACTGTTATTTTACTCATTAATTATGTAACTACGAATGTGTTGATTAGATATGAAATTGGTTTGGACTTAATTTTCTTATTAATTATGTAACTGAAAAACATTATCAAAATTCAAAACGAATATGTATCAAATTATGTTGAAAAATGTGTATCAAATTACAATGTAGTATTTTAATTCAATTTTAAATTTAAATAAATTTATTCACATTTATAAATTACACTGCTCAAATTTAGATTGTCTAGACATTATAAATCCATCCTCTATCATTGGAATCGTATTATATCCATATTCTAAGAATGCCATGGATCAATTTGCAATTTCTTTTGGGTAAAGTACATGTTTATTTTATATTTTATGTTCGAAATTAATAGTTTTTTTAATAATATTGACTTTAAAATTTAAAATCGAATTTTTTTTTCAATTTGTGTCATTAATGCAGCTTCCATTTCTTTTTAATATTTCGGTGAGTTAATACGAAATTCAATGCTTGTGTAATTGCTTTGGTAGGTTATTGAATGCTCAACTTTTTTTTTTTTTTTTGAAAATTATATTTCATATAAGATAATAAAGCGTCAGTAAGAGCCTCGTTAAAAAACCTCCCTACACCTAATTGGAGGAAAAAGAGTGCATCCTACTAACGATAGTACAAATAATATATCACCCGAAAAGACTCTAATGCTAACACTCCCAAGCACTAATACACTCCCCAAGACCAAACGAGTTCAAATCTTGGCTCAACGCACTCACAACAGCAATAGGCTAAACAGCCATGCAAACTGCCCAGTCACCAACAAAACAAAACTGCTCCCCAGTCATTGAACAGCAGCTTCCCACAACAGATTTTTGGCGCATGAAATTTCTCTCTTTGCGAGCCGATCGGCAGTATGGTTTTCTTCTCTTGGAACCCAATTTATCGACACTATCATGCCGTGGCAAGATTCTCTACATTCCTGCAGAATCTCCTTGAAAATATGGGGAGCGGTGTGAGGTTTTTCAAGCCATTTAACGCACAATTGGCTATCCGTAGCCAGGATTACCGCATATTTTTCTGCCCACCTCGACTTTTTGAATAGCAGTAACCCTTCTTTGATCGCCAAAAGTTCCACTGTTGAGACATCCACCATACCGACTGATTTGGAAAACATAATCAGTGACTTGTTTGAGTCATCGCACAGGATGCCCCCAATACCTGCGCGTCCGAATCCTCCTGCAACAGCTCCATCCACAAAAAATTTAAGAGTAGATGGTGGGGGTTTGTCCCAACTATTGGCCACCTTTTGAGGAATGTCCGTCGAAATCATCCTCAAACTTTGTGGCCAGCTGACAGCATCATCAATAGAGTTTATCGCAAGGGGCCATTTTGCTTTAATCCAACTCCCTAGTCTTAACAAGCAGGCGTGTAGGATATCTTTAACTTGGACTCGGCTGCCTCTAAACACAACATTATTCCTGAAAGTCCAAATTGACCACACACAACAAGAAAACGACAACTGCCAGACCAATCTAGACTTAAAAGGACAATATCCATTTGACCAGAATAAGAGCAAGGTTTTGATATCCTTTGGCATAACCACCACCAATCCCCATAAACTGAACCAAGCACACCAAAATTTCCAGCAGACTTTGCAATACAGAAATAAGTGACTTACCGACTCCTCCCCATTTTCACATAGAGGGCAATTCACACTTACTTGGAGATTCGGACATCTTTTCAGGACCTCAGTCTTTGTTGGGATTCGGCCATGGACCAGCCTCCAATGCTTCTTCTTCTTCTTCGTGAACAAAATTACGAATGCTTTAAAGATGCTGATCCAACGGGTAATTTCAGTGAAAAAATATAATATTTATTTTATGAGGCCGGGATTTAAACATATGTGTGTGCAAGGTGCGTGTGCTTCATCAGAGCGAATATGTGCTTGAAAGTATAGATATTGAGCAGTCACATTCCCAGGTCCCTCTTGAAATTGCAAATGTCCTGGAAACAATCCTCTTAATTGGCTGCTGCAGTTTTCTGTCTAACCATATATTGAATCTAAGTTACACGCATCTAATGTTTCACCAGATTTTCTGAGTCTCATTCACTGAAAACTTTATTACATAGTGAATTCCACAACTCCAATTCTGAAATTAATGGAAATATATTCATATTTATACAAATGGAAATCCGTAGATATTTGGAGCCATCAAACCAGTGAACTCTATCAGTTAAGTTGCCCAGTTAACATGATTATTACAGAATTAAATCCCTATGCATGATTGCTATTTAATTTTTTGAAGCTGTAGTTTGGTCAAGTAATTAATATCTTTTTTTTTAATTCTTACTGTGGTCCATGTTAGAATTTCTTCGGCTTTTAATAAATGATGGATTCGCGCACCATAAACCCTAAAATCTAAATCTTAAAAAATACACTCATTACCATTAAACCCTTATCCTAATCTTAAACTTTAAATCTAAACCCCAATCTTAATTTTTTTAGTATTGGGACATAAATAAAAATAAAAAAAATATTTCTGGTCGGTGCAAATGCAATGACTTTAGGGAAGATTTTGACATGACTCATCTTTGACTTTTACTATGGTTTCAAGAAATAATACTATGTTTTCTTTTTATATATTTTGAGTGTTAATTAATTTACCAGTTTCATAGTCTCGTATATTTATGTACATATTAATTTGGGCCGGACCCAATTTTATTTAGATCAGGTTTTGACGAAATAGTGAGAGCAAATATCTTTTTTACAAGTTTGGGCTTGTGCAGAGAAAAATACACAGTAACATCTTTTTTGGGCCTAATTTAAAGAACGGACTAATTAGAAAATTCCAAGAAACATGGAATTTATTAAACTGAATTTGTTTATAAGAAAGAACAAAAATCTCCAATCCTTTTTTGTGCCCCATTTTATATTTAAAATTAAAAAACAATTAAATTTTAAATTATCAACCCTAAACCTTAAGCAATATGCTATATCCTAATTTTCTAAACCTTAATCATATACAGTAACTCTAAATTTTAATCTTCAATAATTTATTTATCAGGACATGCAAGAGATCGATATTGATGATTAAGAATTGTTAAATTCTACTAGTTAGAGGAGCAAATTTTCCAATTTATTGCTGAATGAAATTTCGCTTTATTATATATAAAAAGAAATTGTTAAATTGTATTAGCGACGAGGCACCCTATCTTATAATTACTTGTATTTAATTTATTATCTGATTAATTAAAATCGAGTATTATAAAGATTGACGATTTTTCTAATATAATTTATTTTATTTTTAATGTTAAAATTTGAACATCTAATTTTTATTAAACGATGAGTACCGTTTTGTTGTAGGGTTGCTTTTACAATTTCATAATATGATAAAAACACATATCAATTAAGAAATACTAGCTTATTCCTATGCGATGCACGAGTTGGTTATACTTATATTATATGTATAATTTGTTACTATTTTCTAGTTAGATATAGTTATTTCATTTTTATTTTAAAAACTATATATTCATGATCAACGTATTTAAGATAAAAATAATTAAGAAATTAGTTTAATAATTACTAATAATAATATATGAATTTTACCGTAAAAATGACTGATTAAAAAAATAATTTTTCATAAAAAGGACTAAACGTGACCACAAATATAGGAGTAATATTTGGTAATTTTTTTTATAAATTACATATGATACAAAATATTTTCACAACTTAATTCATAAAAAAATCACTCTCATTTTCTCTGCAGCCGTTATAAAAAGTTTACAATTTTTTTATCTTCTTCGTTGATCTTTTTCTTTACCGGCAACAACCTTTGGTCGTTTTGCTGGTTTAGTATATAAATAACCTTTATCTTTGGCGATGAATGTTTTATTTTTATGTTTTTCTTGTTTTTCTTTGCTTTGCCAGTTTTATATCAAATTTGCTTTCATGGCAGTACTTTTGTCTGCTTTTATAGCAGTTCCTTCGTCTACCTTTATGGTAGTTTTAGTCTGTCTTTTGACAGTACAACGTTCGAGTGACGAAATTTCTGCGAGCGTTTTTCAGCGAATGAGGCCGATCTATAAATGCTTATGATTCCCTGTTGTGATTGTGCCGATATGCCAAGAACAAGTAGCGAAAGTATTTGTTGTCTTCATAAAGCATTATGGTTAAAGCTATAGTTTCCTGGATTTCTTTCAAAAGTTGCTTCAAGTCCTTCTGAAAGTGATAGGTTTGTTCTTTATTGTCTTTCACACCCTTAGATTTTATTGTATTTATATTTATACATTGAATTTTTAATGTTTGGTTGTGATCATTTGTAATCCTATCACTTTTAATATAATCCAGCTTGTTTAAAAAAATTATTTTCACAACTTTTAGATTTTTTTAGGCTTAAGTGTATTTTTCTCCTAAGTTCATATCGAATAATAAATTTAGCACATCCACAAAATACATTAATTTGACCATCGTACTCGCAAATTGAATTAATTTAACTATTTGACTAAAGTTAATTATTAATATATTGGCGTAATCGTTAACAATGTTGATGTGACAACTCACATATTAATAATGACGTGATAAGGGACAAAATTTAATTTTTAGTGAGTTTGAGGAAAAATTGATTTTAAGGAAGTTCTAGATCTAAATTATTTTTATGCAATATTTTAAAAAAAATTTACTAAATAGTTTTTTTAGAAAAACAAAAATACTATTAAAATTGTCAACAAAATAAGTGAAAATGAAAATAAAAAAATATCAAAACATATAAAGTGTTGTGATAAGTGAACAGAATCAGAAATCAAAATAAAGAGACAAATTATAACAAAAAAGAATAAAAGATTATATGGATTGAAAATTAGGGGTACAAGTAGATAAAAGTTCCAATATATTTTTTAATAAAAAAATTTGGGGGAGGAGCACAATCCCCAATCCCCCATGTAATATGTCTTGTGATAATGATAGAAGGTGAAGGCGGAAATCGGTAGTTAAAAGATTCAAATATTGATTGTGGACTTGTGGTAAACAACAAAAACATATTTGGTCGGAGAAGGCGACCGAAGAGTTGGCGGCGGCGGAATAAAAACGACAGTTGAAATTTTTATAGAATTATAGGTAAAATAATACAAAAAGTATTAGATTAATATTTTATTTAGAATTAAATTAAGAATTCAACCTTTTTAGTAATATGGCATGTCAATAATATAACAAGAGACAAACGATTTAATGATTAAATTGTAACAAATTGATAACATAAGTGAACGAAACATAACTATTAATAATTTAGTGATAAAAATTGAATAAAATCAACATAAAAGTAATATTGGGGTAATTTAACCTTATATATATATTTAAAATAACTCTCAAATCTATAAAGTACTATTTATTGTTCGGTTAAAACTGGATTAGCAGACCAAACTAAAATTTAGTTCAGTTAATTGGTTGGTGAATGAAAGGTTAATTTTTTCTTTCAAAAATTAGATTGTCGGTTAATTTGGTTAATTAACTGAATTAATCAAAATTTTAATAGATAACTAAAATTGGTTTGTCGGTTAATTAGCTGACCAAATTAATATTTTACCAACGTAGTTGGTCCAAGTAATAAATAACTTGATATCGCTTAAACATGTCTCGATTTAACATGTCTCGATTTCAAGTATAAGCGAAGTCAATAGTTCGATGAGTTTAATAAATTTCTTTAACTTCTAAAAGTTCACTGACTAAACTCAGTATGTAAAATTTTTTTTCTGCTCTTAGTGGCACGTTTTCTTTTTGTCTTTTCTCTTCTGGTTGTTTCGGATTTGGTTCTCATGGAAAATCAATTGCAAACTCTGACGATTGTGGATGTTGAGGAGGATGTCCTGCAAGTGGATGTGGGGGAAATTCAGAACGGAATCTCTTATGAGCACTGTTTTGTGGGTTTTTTTCTCACGTCTAGTGTGGTGAATTACCAGGCAATGAGATCTACAATGGCCAATGTTTGGCACCCACTCGGGGGTGTTTCGATCTCAGAATTGGGGAATGGCCGGTTTATGTTTCGATTCTACCACAGTGTGGATGCGGACAGGGTTGATGCAGGTGGCCCGTGGAGTTTTAACTCGCATCTGCTGGTCTTGAATCGGTTGGAAGGCGGTGAAGACCCACAAACTGTTCCATTATTTTCGGTTAAAATGTGGGTTCAGGTTCATGATCTGCCGGTGGGTTTTATGTCGGAGGGAGTGGCTAAAACTCTCGGTAATTTCCTAGGGGTTTTCCTTGATTATGATGCACAGTCTCTGTCGTTGGGGTTCCAGAAAATGATGAGAATAAGGGTTACACTGGATATCAGACAACCCCTGAAGCGCAGGAAGAAGATTGTCGTATTGAATGGCGCAACGGAATATGTTAGATTTCAGTATGAGTTCCGCTCAATATTTTGTTTCTTGTGCGGCAGATTGGGTCACGGGGAGAGTTTTTGTCCGTTGCGGGTGATGGATGGTACTGGCGACCTAACACTCGGTTGGGATAGCTCTCTTCGAGCTCCTCCCCGCCGGGCGGCAGCTCCGGTGAGCATTTGGCTTCGTGAGGAAGAGTCATCAGGGGCGAAATTGTTGGGACTTGAGGGTAGTAATTTGGGAAGTCAATCCCATAATCGACGCTTCTCAGGAGTGGACTCTATCCGCGCAAATATGGGAACTATTGCTGATTCTGGATTTTCGAGAGGAATTTCAGCAAATTTGTCCCCTCTCAATTTAAAGGATAGTTTTGATATTGTGATGGGCAATGCTGATGAAGAAAGCCCATTAGGCTTTAAGGAAGGGAGTAAGCGGGCTCGGGCCTCAGGCTCTAGTTCGGGTGACATCAACACAGATAATTTAATGGCAGGCTCGACGGATCGGGCCAGCCGAACCCAATGAAGGTAATGTGTTGGAACGTTCGAGGTCTAGGGAAACCTCGAACAGTTCGTCGTCTCAAGCATATGCTTCGAGACAGTAATCCCTCGGTGATCTTTTTAATTGAGACTCGTTTAAATTCTGCACGTATGGAGAAAGTAAGACGTTATTGTGGTTTTCCTAATGGGGTGGATGTAAGTTCAAATGGGAGTGGTGGTGGTCTGTCGTTGGCCTGGAAAGCTAACTGTCAAATTTCATTATCATCTTTTTCGGATAGGCATATCGACGCTCTCGTTTCTTGTGACACTGATAGTAATTGCTGGAGATTTACGGGGTTTTATGGTGCTCCAGAGGAACGGTGGAGAAGTGCGTCGTGGGATCTTTTGCGACAGTTGAATAGTAGTCCTGATCTTCCGTGGCTGATTATGGGGGATTTTAATGAAATCCTCTATTCGTTTGAAAAGCAAGGAGGTCTGATTCGTAGTGAGCGTCAGATGCGGGGCTTTCGGAACATGCTGGAGGACTGCGGGCTCTTTGATTTGGGCTATACCGGGCCCTGGTTCACATGGGAGAAGGGACGGTTTGAGTCCACTCTAATCAGAGAAAGACTGGACCGAGGAGTGGCTAATGATGCTTGGTGGAATCTATTTCCTAACGCTAGTGTTACCCATTTGCCTCATTCTTTCTCGGACCATTGTCCGCTTCAGCTTAACACGGGGGTTGGTGGTGAGGAACCAAATCGAATTTGGCATTTTCGATTCGAGGCGGCATGGCTTCTCGAAGATTCGTGTGAGCCGGAAGTTCGCAAATTGTGGGAATCGGCCTCGGGGGATGTTCCTGACAGACTTAAATCTGTGAGTTCGGGTCTAAATCTTTGGTTTAGGAAGATTCGCAAGGAGAAAAGACTCACAGTGCAGTAATTGCAAGATCGTATTGAGAAACTGAATGATCTATAACCTACAGATGAGGTTCTTGGCGAGATTCTTGATTCGAAGCTACAGTTAAATTTGGAATTGGATAAAAAGGAACTCTATTGGGAACAGAGAGCGAGGGCAAATTGGCTCCGTAATGGAGACCGAAATACTAATTTTTTTCATAGATATGCTTCGGAACGGAAAAGAAAGAATAAGATATCTCGGATCAAAAATAGTGCCGATGAGTGGGTTGACAAGCTGAATGATTTGCACGAGGTTGCTAAGGACTATTTCCAGGTTCTTTTTTCAAGCCAGGGTTCATTGGATGCGGAGCACATTTACGAGCATGTGGGGTGTTTTATCACTCCAGAGATGAATTCGAAACTTACAGCAGAGTATCAAAAAGAAGAGGTGTGGTTGGCACTGAAGGAAATGAGCCCGTTAAAGGCGTCGGGTGAAGATGGGTTGGGGGCAGTCTTTTACCAGAAATTCTGGCACATTGTTGGTGATGACGTGTCGTCTTTCTGTCTTTCAGTTTTGCGAGGGGAGATTTCTATGGAGCATATCAATCGGACTCACATAGTTCTTATTCCCAAAACTGAGGTGCCCACTACTCTAGCCCAATTCCGGCCCATCAGCTTGTGCAACGTTTTATTTAAGATTATTGCGAAGGTAATTGCAAACCGATTCCAAAAGGTTCTATCTATCTGCATTGATACAGCACAAAGTGCTTTCGTCCCAAACTGTCTCATTACTGATAACATTATTGTTGCCTATGAGACCCTTCATTATTTGCGGAATAAGAGGGTTGGTAAACAAGGAGAATTTGCTTTGAAGCTTGATATGAGCAAAGCATATGACCGGGTCGAATGGGCCTTTATTGAAGGGATGCTTCTTAAAATGGGTTTCGAAGAGCAATGGGTCTCCCGAATTATGCAGTGCATTACTACAGTGTCTTATTCTGTAGTCATCAATGGGGAAGTGGGCCCAGTTTTTAGGCCCTCCAGAGGGCTTAGACAAGGGGACCCCTTAAGCCCATATCTCTTTTTAGTCTGCAGTGAGGGCCTCTCTTCTTTACTCCGTAATGCTGCAGCAGTGGGCAGTTTGCGTGGCACCCGTATCAATCGTTACGCTCCTAGGATTACGCATCTACTATTCGCCGATGACAGTCTCCTTTTCGGGGATGCTACGGCTGAGGGAGCTATAAGGATAAAGGAGATTCTTGACCACTATGCTAGGAGTTCGGGACAACTTATTAACTTTGACAAATCAGGAGTCTTTTTTGGCTCAAATGTTCTGGAGGCTAACAAAGAAGATGTTTGCAGAATTTTGGGGGTTTCGAAGACTACGAACCCAGAGAAGTACTTGGGACTACTAGCGTTAGTAGGACGGGACAAAAAGAAGGCTTTTGCTGACTTGAGGGGTCGTTTTTTGAAGTGTTCCAAAAACTGAAATTCTTGTAAGTTATCTCAGGGGGGCAAAGCTGTTTTCATAAAGTCTGTTATGCAAGCTCTTCCGCTTTTCGCAATGAGCTGCTTCCTTTTCCCCAAATCGCTATGCCAGGAATTAGAATCTATCATGGCCCGTTTCTGGTGGCAACGAAGTGCTGAACGTCGTGGTATTCACTGGTGTCGTTGGAAGGATTTGAGTGTCCCAAAGGATTTGGGGGGGATGGGTTTTCGAGACCTGGCAAAGTTTAACATTGCCCTATTGGCTAAGCAAGGATGGAGACTGGTTCATGACCCCTCGTCCTTATTAGCAAGGGTACTCAAGGCAAAATACTTCCCCACTACGTCCTTCTTGAATGCATCCCTGGGGTCAGCACCTTCACAGATCTGGAGAAGCCTATGGAGTGCTAAGGGTCTCCTTCAGATGGGTCTAAAATGGAGGGTTGGGACGGGTCATTCCATCAACATTTGGAATGACTACTGGTTGCCAGGCAAGGAGCTGAGGAAGATTGAATCTCCTCCACACCCTTCTTTCTACAGGGTGTCTCAGCTACTAAACGAGGAGAAGAATGGTTGGAACACTGATATTCTAGCACAACTCTTCACTACTGATGAAGTGAATAGTATCTTGGAGATCCAAGTATCAGCTAGTGGTAGAGAAGACTTAGTAATTTGGGGCTTGGAAAATACGGGTATCTACAGTGTAAGCAGCGGTTATAAAGCTCTTATTAACTACGCCCCCCTACCTACAGTGGATTCCTCAGTATTCCAGTCCATTTGGTCTGCTAATCTACCAGAGAAGATTAAGATTCAGGTATGGCGTTTTGTCCTAAACTACGTCCCTACCAAGGAAAATCTGTTTACTAAACGCATTGCCTCAGACCCTTACTGTCAGAATTGTCAATTTGTGTTAGAGAATAATGTGCATGTGGCCAGAGATTGTATTTTATCAAAATCCAGTTGGCATGCTCTAAATTTTTCATGGCCTAGTGATTATAATAATACTAGTTTCTACGATTGGTTTCAATGGATCATCAACAACAATACAAAGCAGAGGATTACAGAGGCCCTTGTTCTAATATGGGTTTTATGGTCAGCCAGAAACAAGCAGTACCATGAGGGTATGAAACAATCTACCTTTGACGTAGTTACCTTTGTGAGAAGCTTTTGTTCCGAATGGTCTACGGCCAACTCTTGTCTCCGGATCCCACCACAGGCCCAGCAGAAATCATGGACGGCTCCTCCACCCTCCCTGATGAAGGTAAACGTCGATGCCAGTTTCAACAGAATGGACCAAAAAGCCACGATAGCTGCTGTCATCCGTAACAACGAGGGTTTGATCATTGGAGCGGCCCGTCGTGTGATCCAGCCGGTACCATCGGCATTTACGGCAGAAGCTCGGGCGGTCCTTCACGGTGTCACTTTTGCAAGAGATGTCGGGTGCACCTCAATCCAGGTAGAGAGTGATTCATTAACAATAGTCAAAAGTCTGAAATCTAATACTATGGATAGATCGGAAATTGGATCTGTTACCTGGGACATCAAATCGGAAGCCCGCCACCTAAGACTCTGTGAGTTTTTGTTTACACCGAGATCCGGTAATCGAGTGGCGCATGCACTAGCTTCAGAGTATAGATCGGAGCTCTCTAAGGAATACTGGCTCGAGGAGGTCCCGTTTGAAGTTCGATCGGTGGTGGATGCGGATCGACGGTGGTCAGATCCTCCGTGAAACTCTTTTCAGTTTGTTCTCTTTGGGGTGGTTTGGAATACACGAACCAGAGCTTCCTCCCCCTTGCTTCCCGTGGCGGTTCTCACTCACTGACTCACCCATATCGCCGGAAGTTCAGTCGCCCGTTTTACTTTTCTCTCTAGATGTTTCGTTTTCCTGCCGGTTTGTATAACCCTGGTTTGGGTTTTCTTTTTCACGGTTTTGTTTCCTTTGTGTAACCGGTTGGTATTCAAGGCTTATCACCTTGATACTTGTGCCATTTATTATCTCATTTAATAAAGCTTTGGGCGGCGTTATATTAAAAAAAAAGTATAAGCGAAGTCAATTAAGTGAACTGACATCCCAAAAGTCTTTAAAAAACTTTTTATCCTATATAAATAGTATAGAAAATATATAAAGGGAAATGACACAAGTTAAGTATTTACTTTATAAAATATTGAAGGAAAAAAATAAAACCTCCCTTTTAATTCTGATTTTTTAAATAATGACATCGTAATTTAGAAATTTTGGCGCTGCCCATGTGTTCACACACCAAAGTCTGGTGTATGACGCGGATCAGTTCGAATTAGTCAGGGTAAATCCTTGAGAAATCAGAAATAAAACAAAAAAATCTAATATATTTTTAATTTTAAGCCTAAACATCATCAATGGCCCATATAATTTAAGGTAAACTACTTCATTGACCATCATACTTTTAATAAAGTTGCGATTTGATCACATTACTTTTTTCGAAGTAATTAAACCACCAAACTATTTAAATGATATCAATGTAACTACCAGCCGTTAAAGGTTAACATCAGGTTGACGTGGCCAGTTAAAAAAGAGTATAATTACATATTTGATCCATGCTATTTACACATTCTTTCAATTTTATTTGGATACGTGTGGTGTATATTTATCCAAGAAAGCAGAAGACTGCTACCGTATACAAAAGAGTTTCTTTACAAATCAAAAACAGAAAACTACCCTAGGTTCCAAGCTATACAAAGAGTGGCATTGGCCGCAAGGGATCTATTTGTACTTTTGTGTTGTAATCTTATGCGAACAATATCCATAATGAATGAGACAATATCAGAACTGGTTTGGGAGCTTCCTCTGAAGTGGCGAGCATTCCGTTCCAGCCATATTCTATAGATAAAATTAACATTCCATGAGAGTTTGAGAATTGTAGAGAGCAAAGACTTGCCTTTGAGTCGAGAAGTGGCCCAAGCAAGCTCGCCAGACCAGTCCTAAGGAGACCGAGAGATGTCACAAAGTTGCAAAATGCGCAGCCAAACATTCCTAGAGAATGGACATTCAAAGAAAAGATGGTCCCGTGACTCAGCATTCGAACTACATAGTAGGCAAGCATTAGCAACATTCTTTTAATTTAGTCTTAATTTTAAATTAATAAAATAAATCAATTATTTAATTAGGTGGTGACACGTGTCAACACCTTATTGGAGGACTTAGCCACTGCACCAAGCACAACTTTGTGCTTTATATCACTAAATTAAATATATATGTTTTCTACATTTATTCTTTTAATTTCGCATATATACTCATTGAATTAATTTCACATATATAACCATAAACCCCAAACTCTAAACACTAATTTCACATATATAATCATCAAATTAATTTCACATATATAACCCTAAACACTAAACCCCAAAATATAATTTCACATTTATAACCCCAAACCCCAAAATTCTATCAACCTCCTTTTGCATATCAGAATACACTTTAAAAATGTAAAAATATAATCAAACTATAAATATATTGGCAAAAGATTTAATGTTATTTCTATCGATATTAATTTTAGATTCAGTTATTGGAAATCCGAGTTTTGTTAATATACGATATAATTATGTGGTAATTCTGTAATAAAATACACATATTTTGCATACAAAAATACTTAAATTCGGGTTTTTTATGATCAATATCGTTAGTTTTTTTATTAGAATCACTCGTTAAATTTTTAAAACTTTATTCTTAAATAACCCTATATGAATTTAATAAAATTCAAGAGAAAATATATTTTGGAGTTTGGGGTTTAGGGTTATATATGTGAAATTGTATTTTTGGGGTTTAGGGTTATATATGTGAAATTAATTTGATGATTATATATGTGAAATTAACATTTAGGGTTTGGAGTTTAGGGTTATATATGTGAAATTAATTCGATGATTATATATGTAAAATTAAAAGAATAAATGCAAAAAACAATAAGATATATATATTTAATTTAGTGATATATATGCGTTAATACGGATCCTAGGAAGTCGCATTAGGGCCACCGAAGTGACCCATGTTAAAAATTTCAAATAAACAAATTGCTAAATCATTTAAAGTAATAAATCAAGTTTTGAATTAAAATACAATTTCAGAAAGCATTCAGACAATGAAACAAAACCATGATACAAATTATTAATATAAATTTCAGACTCGAATATAAATCAAAATGTGACATACATGCCTCATAAATACAAATATACCATACTCCGCGAGCAAGCAAAAAAACTCCCATACCGACGTTGATAGCTGCAACATGGTCGATCTTTTAACCTGCGATGGTAAAAACAATGTGGGATTTGAAAAGCACAATAATACAGACTACCAAGAGATGCTAAAAGCACAAGCAGATATATGGGGAGCTTAACACTATCATGATAAATTGGGCAACGGTAAGCTCAAATTTTGATTCGATATTTTAGTGAAGCATTATATCAGAAGGTAACAGAGTTGCTCTTAATTTGGTCACCAAAACCTTAGGAGATGACTCTAATGTCGGAGATTCAGAAGAGATTCGAATTCTAGAGGTTGAATCGAGGAGTTCAGAGTGGTTCATTAAACACGAATTGTAAGTTTATTGAGAGTTTCAACTTTGATACATTAATTCAGTAGGGTATGTTTTAGAAAAGGTCATAAAGTTTAATTAATTTACTTAACTACCCTCCAACCTTACGCCAATATACAGAAACCCAGAATAGTATCCAGAAAGACTTACCCTAGGCCTGTCGGGCGTAGGAGCTTAGGTTCAGAAGGGCTTACCAGTGCTGAGCCTACATATCTTCATTCATATCCCAGATAATATGCCCCAGATGAATTCAGTCTATATTCAGAAGACAATATTACATAAATTAGATATCCGATCTATTTTTATACCAGAAGTCAGATTTCAAATTTATATTATTATTATTATTATTATTATTATTATTCAATGTCATATATCAGATATATTTCTATATTAGAGGACAGAAACTAGGGAATTGTTTTTTTTTCAAATAACAATGTCATACTTTTAATTTTAAGCAGATGATCTAGGTTTAGAACAAAGAGTGTTTACGAACACATGGTACGCGCCTTATGGTCCGATTTATTTCTCAGAGACACTTGATAATGATCAGAGGTGAACATTGACAATTTTGTGCTGATTTCAAAATGAGGTCCTTAAGGAAGAGAGGTTTGGTAATAACGGCTCAGACCAGACATTTAAAACTGATGAATCAAGATCATTAAGATTTCGAATATATCAGGAATGATCCAAGCACTAAAGCCTACAAGGGCATTATGGTTATTCTGACCTTTAGGTGTAATTTGGTAATTAAAGTATCATGTAAAAGCAGTGATGTACGGAGTTTAGAAGTTCTAGTTACTTATCAGGTTTCCGAGTCCGTTTGAATTAATTGGAAACCAACGCACAAGGTTTATTATTTAACCAAATTAGTACACCGCAAGTACTCACTTCTCAGAACTAACTACATTGTATAACAAAAGCTCGTCTTCACCAAGCAACCACTGAACATACAAAGAGAAATCGAACATGTATTCAAATGGTATTTCCCGAGTAATCGAACATGTGTAATGCATCTAAACTCGATCCATAACATCGAATACACACGAAGAACATGTTGCTCTTACCATTGACCTGGGTACTTTCTCCAAATAACTTGAACATGCCTTTATATGGTATTCTTCCAACATCACAATAGTTCCCGAAACGACCAACCACAAGAATCGTGCATTACCATTTTCAGAGCTATTGCATTTGCTTGACTTTATTGATATTTCTCAATCCAAGTCTTAGAGGTATTTTTCAGTCACCTCGATGTCCGAAGTTGTTTCAATTATTTCGAGCCTTTCAGTTCTTCCAACTACTCATTCATTAAAGTTTTCGAGGGTAAATCCATCATTTTGATTAAGTTGGCAATTGGTGCCGAGGATAGATTATTCTTTTTGGTAATTATGGATATTCCGATCAATTCAGCATTATCAGTATTTCTAAACATTTCAGTCACTTCAATCAATTCAACAACTTACGCGACTTTGACTAATCCAAACATACAATTTTTTTCTCGCAAATGTCTTTAGAGATTATTCAATCTAAAAAAGAATGAGCAATTTACAGTCTCAAAGGCGAAGCCTCGCTACTATAACTTCCCAAGCAAATTTCAAGATTTTCAGAAGGATTAGTTGTTTTACCGGATCTAGTGTAGAATCTCAGACCACTTTTATTAATAAGAGTATTTTAGTCATTTTCATACATCTAGGGCATTTTCATAATTCATTAGCCAAAATAATCAAACTTAGAGATCAACTGTTTTTATTAATCGTTTACTGAACTCAGAAGTCCTTTCGATTTATCAAACCTCTTATTCGAATATTTGTCTTGGCCATTAATATTCTTATTTCTTAATTGATTGACATTAGCATAATTAATCACATGCTCAATCATGGTCGTCCAAGCATTAACCGAATACCAACAAGTTTTGGAAGCATGCAGAAGGTAGTAATGTATTACCTTGAACCCTTGCTATAACAGTCAACCCTCGAATGACATTTGAACACTCTTGAATCTGAATTAGACGTCCCTCAACATCTCATATTCAAGAAACTACGATTACCTTCAATTACACAAATTCTAAGACCAGACCTTATTCACAAAGCTCTTAACTGGATAATTAAATACATAAGCACACTCGGGTTCAAAGTCAAATTCGGAGGCTTTCGGGTTTGAATTTTGTGAAACAGACTTAAAAAACAGACTCAAGATGTCGAAAAATATAAAATAGGAGTTTTCAAAAAATTTGACTTTTTGGGTCAAAGTCAACGCTGACGTCATCGGTCAAGTCAACGCTGACATCACTGGTCAACTGGGTTGACTTGGCTGAGTCAACTTGGGCGAGTTGGCTCAGGCAATGAGTTGACTCGGTCAACAGGTCGAGACATGTCAACTTGGGTCGGGTCAAACAAAAGTGGGTCAGGTCGGGTCGAACGAGTTGGGTCAAGGCTTAGCTGGGCCGATCGGTTCAACCGATCTAGCTGGTTCAGGCCAGTTGGATTATAATTGAACTGGCTTACTTACCCCTGAAAATAAAGGCCGCCGGACGGTTACCGGAACCCTCATCGGCGATCGGAAATATGGGTTTTCAACCTGAAAAATCGTGTTGTTAAACCAAATTTTTTAACCCATACGAAAGCAAGCCAAAATAACCGAATTTCACCGAATCTTACCCCCAAAAACGAAACAAGATGGCCGGAAAGCATGCAGCTCCGGTGAGGCCTTTGCTGGTGCCGGAATGGTAATCAATCAGAGGGATTTCGTGGATCTCTACCCGCCGATCACGTCTACACCGACGACGCGCCTAGCTGACGACGAAAACGATCAGAAACGGAGGAAAACAATGAGGTCCGAAGGAGAGTTTTACCGCAGCTTCAACACGACCTCCACGGTGAACGACAACTCATTTGTGCGAGTGGAGGCTATGGGTGTGATCACCGCATGGAGGCGAACACGTCGACAATGGCGGTGAGAGCCACAGTCAGGTAGATCGACGGTTAGACAAGACGGAAGACGATGGAAAAAAATGTTCTGGAATTCTCTCTCTCCTCGATCTAAATGACCAAAGTAAACGCTCCTTATTTTTGGTAGCTGAGGAGTCAAAACATATTATCATTGGATCATGCCTAACAAAAGAAATCTTAAAATTAAATTAGAGCAGTCAAAAACCAAGAGAAGCCTTGGCTCAAATGGTTAAGGCTCCAGTTTACTATACTAGATGTCAGAGGTTTAAACTCCCTTGTTTGCAAAACTTCTTCTCCCATTTTTATCGATTTTATTTCATTTATAAAATCAGAGTGTTACAGTGTTGACACGTGTCATCACCTAATTAAATAATTAATTTATTTTATTAATTTAAAATTAGAACTAAATTGAAAGAATGTGTAAATAACATGAACCAAACATGTAATTATACCGTTTTTTATCTGGTCACGTCACTCTGCCGTTAACCTCTAACGGCTGTTGGTTACATTTAGGGGTGATAACGAGCCGAGCCGAGCCCGGCCAGGCTCGATTCGGCTCGGAAACAATATAGTTGGGCTCGGCTCGAGCTCGTCAGGCTCGGCTCAAAATGAATTTTTTTGCTATAGCCTATTTATAAAAGATTCGTTAAAAGTTCATTTCATAACCAACACTAAAACGAAATTCAATGACCGAAAAGGAAAAAAAGTGCCAAAAAATTAGATTAATCCAAATAATCAATAAATATTCTTATAATACAAACACATAATTAAAGAAAATACAAAATCAAACAACAACCAACTAAAGAACATGCCCAATTTATTTTAGTTAATTTACTTTTAGTGCATATGTAGATTCCGAGCATGTTCACGAGCTTTACGAGCCAAGCCTGGGCATGCTCGGCTCGACTTGTTAAGGTTTCGAGTCGATCCCGAACCCGAGTCGAGCTCACTCGAGCCGAGCTTTGACCGACTCGAGCTCGAGTAGCTCACGAGCCGGTCAGGCTCATTATCACTCCTAGTTACATTGATACCATTTAAATAGTTTGATGGTTTAATTGCTTCAAAAAAAGTAATATAATCAAATCACAACTTTATTAAAAGTATGATGGTCAATGAAGTAGTTTACCCTATAATTTAAAATTCAATATTTATATTTTAATCCTAATATTAAGCTCAACCCCAAAAATTAAAGACCGGAAATAAAAAAATATCTAAGAACAAACTTATAAAACTAACTAAGCAACTTGCGAGTTGTCCCGTTCCTTATCAAGGGCTTCTCGAACCGTCTGGGGAGAGTCTAAATACCTACGATATTCCGGAGGACCGTTCCAAGCTAACCCAGCCATCACATCCGCCGCAGCATTTCCTTCCCGTCGCATAAAACTGAATTCCACCTCCCACATCCGATAAAAAATTTTTCAAACTTAGATCGAATTAACCGAACTTATTTTTAATTTATTGCTAATTGAATTGTTATTTTAAATCAAAATAAAAAAATATTGAAATTTTCGGTTAATTAAAAAATCGACCGAATTAACGGAACTTAGTTTGGTTCGGTTCATAACTTAAGAAAATTTTAGTTCGATTAATTCGGTTCAGCTAATTTCGTGTGATTATTAACTGAACCGACTGTTTATACACACCTACAAATATATTCAAACTTAGACATGACAAACTTGATCCGATAACCAATATGGACCCGAACATGATAGTCAAAACTTGATCCGATAACTAATATGGACCCGAACATGATAGTCAAAACTTGATCCGAACCTGAAACCAAGTCAAACCAAACCAAAATTAACCCAAATTTTAGCTGAACTAAAAGCAACTCGTACATAATTTGTCTCGAATCGAAAACAACCCAAACCAAAAGGAACCTAGACAAAAAATCAACCTTAGTTTAATTACTAAATCCGATCCAAATTGAACATCATCTCGAACCAAAAATCAACCCAATCCAAAACGAGCGGATTCAAACGACCCATTGCCACCTATATTCAAACTTAAATATATTTTCCTGCAGAAAAAAAAGAGAGTAAATATTTTATGAACTTTTTATGTTCTCCGGGTACTTGATAAAACGATCCAATTTTTTTAAGGGAAAGTAAACTTTTTGAACTAAAAACACATATACATAGCCCGAATCAAATACTTGTGGTAAACACATATACATTTGAATAAAAAACAATATAAAACTCTCATGCTTTGATTAAAGCATGTTTACTTTGATAAAATTTTGCTTCTTTTTCCAAAGAAAAAAAATGATCATATTAGTTTGGATTTGTCTATGAGTTTAATATCGTTTTGATTAAATTTTTTTTGTTTATATTTAAATTTAAGTTAGATAGAATCTGATTAGTCGGTTTTATTGTTTAAATAACTAATGACAAAATATTAAAAGATACTTTTTTCTTTATCAATATTAGTAAATTTAATTTAAAAAATGATATACTTAATAGTCAAATTTATGTAAAGATAGCTTTCACATTAGTTAATTTGAATTAGGAATTGTCATGTTCGATATGAATTCGATAATGTCCTATCCAAAGATCGAGCTTGCTATATCAGACAAATAAAAATGTTTTTATTTTTAACACATGATAAAACAATACTATGCGACATATTTTATTTGACACCGCCTTACCAGGGATAAATATCTTCTGCCCCTTTTCGGTGTCTCTATTTATGCCCAACACTAAAAAAACACAACAAAATTAAATTTCAAGCCATAACCCTAAATTTTAAATCCTAAACCCTACACCATATACCCTAAAAAATACATCATACCCTAAATTCTCTAAACTATAACAATAACCCCTGACCTAAAACTTTAAACCCTAAACCCTAAATTTAATTTTGAGTTTGAAGCATAAACAGGGACATCGAAAAGGAGCATAAAATTTTCATCCCATGACAGATCAAAATTCTACCACTGCTATTAATTTTACAATTCAGCCTGCAACTGATTAATTAATTATGGTGTACTTGCCATATTTTTGGACCATTAAATTAACAAAATTTCCAATCCAATCTCCTCAAAGTAGCTTAAATAGGTAAGAAATCCTATTATATTCAAAAACCAAAACAGAGTAATTGGAGAGTGGGCTCCACACAAAACTTGACATACCATAATTGGACACTACAAATCCAAGAACCATTGAATCTTTATATCTGGAACAAATCAGATGGAGTTTTGGAGAGATGTCAAAAGCAGGACCCCAATTTGAAAATTTTTTTCTTCCAAAAGATTGGTGAAATTTGCTTTGCTAAATGCAGATGCTGTAAATTATTATTGTTATTTCGAAATTCTAGATATTTAATAATCGTGTTAAATTCATACCGATTCGATATTTTTTAATCATGTCGACCTCGAAATCCGTAAATTAAAGCACTTATACAATCTTTCTGGTTGTGTGTGTGTGTCTATATATATATATATACAGACAGACACATATAAAGAGAGTCTAAGTTGTGATTGAAGAATCTGATATGTGAGTGGTGGAAACAGAAGGAAGTTAGGTGATATGGGGAAAGGCAGAGCTCCATGTTGTGATAAGGACAAAGTGAAGAGAGGTCCATGGAGTCCTCAAGAGGACTTGAGGCTTATCACTTTTATTCAGAATCATGGCCATGAAAACTGGAGATCTCTCCCCAAGCAAGCTGGTTAGTCTCTTTCTGCTCTTTCTTGCATGGAATCAAACAGCATTTCTTCTGATTATCTTCTGCTCATTGGATTCACCAATGGAATCCGTACTTGTTTCGATTTGTTCTGTTCCATTTTGTCCAATTCTCTCAATTTGTGGACTAATCTGCAAATATTTTGTTGTCTGGAAAAGGGTGTGGGGACTCTGGCTGGTCACTGCTTCATTTTTTTGTTATAGAAAATAATTAATTTTTACCTGGAGAATCTGAAATGTTTGAACTCTTCCTCCTGGTTTGTGTTTGGTAAGAACTATGAAGTTTGGTTTGATAAAATTCCTAGTATTGTTGGTGTTTGGCCAGTTTTGTTGAAATGACACGGTCAATGCAAGAATCTACTGCTGTTCCTTTGTTTTGTAATGTTTCTACCTAAAATGTTGTGGCAGCTTAACAATTGAGGGTCAAAATTTGTGACATCTTAGCACAATGGTGAAGTTCTTGTTTTGATTTCCCTTTCTGATAGAAGCATCCCAACACGCCGGAAGGCGAAAACATTGAATTGTCATCATTGTTTCTGTCGTTGTCTCGACAGATAAACAAGACAGGTTTCAAGAGTTTCACATTTTGTTTGTTTTGGATTATGTTGTAGGGCTACTGAGATGTGGAAAGAGCTGCCGTTTGAGATGGATTAATTACCTGAGACCTGATGTCAAAAGAGGGAACTTCAGCAAAGAGGAAGAAGAAACTATAATAAGATTACATGAGAGTTTGGGAAACAAGTGAGTTTCAAACTAGGAATAGGCTTTAATGTTACTTGGTCTTTGTCTTATTGATATCCTAGTTGCTTATCTTATGTTACGAATATATTAATGTCGCAGGTGGTCCAAAATTGCATCACATTTAGTAGGAAGAACAGACAATGAGATTAAGAATGTCTGGCACACTCATTTGAAAAAGAGATTGGCTTCAATGAATGGAAACATTTCTCAAAATGGTGAATGTATGGCCTCATCATCAAGCTCTTCTGTTACATTCGAGGCATTCGAGGAGCCAAAAGCTTTGTCCAGTTCTTCAATCTCTTCCAGCAACTCCAACGTCACCAATGCCAGTCAAGTCGATGCTTCGAATCCAGAAAACCATGGGGGTTCACTGCTCGATGTCGTAGGAGTTTACGGTGCAAACAACGCATCAGAGGAGGTGAACAAGCCGGAGGTCTCGGATACCGCCTTCGACATCCCGTTGGAGTCTGATTTGGACTTTTGGGACACGTTGGATAGCTTAGGATCATTCCAGCCAGATGAGGTTCTAACAAATGACAAGTGGTTTCAGTACATGGAAACTGAGCTTGGCCTGGACATAACCAGGAATGAAAACCAGACCAATTTGTCAAACGATGCTGCTGAGCCACTGGTTCCTGAGATGTATGACATTCTACCGAAGCCATAACTTGAAATGGGGCACATGTCGTTATTACAACATGGCCCTCTTCATAGCAGAGTTCTGCTGTCTGAATCAAACACAAAAACAGTAGTAGTTCCTGAGGGACTTTCCTAGTAGTTTTGACTAGACTTTCGGTATAAATTTGCTAGGTTTTCCTAACTTGGTCACTCAAATTAGGGCTTTAAGATGTATGGTTGATCAAATAAAATGTCCATCTGATCATTTCCTTTTCCCATTCATTCCATTGTTGATTAAATCATACCCTATCGAAAGTTGCTCAAATCTAAAGCAAATGAAATTAATGGGTAGGTGAGGTTATCTACTTAATCTGCCATTCATGTCAGTTCTTTGTCAATCTTGCTTTACATAACTTTTAATGCGATTCCCATCTTATTTGTTCATATACATATAATCTCAGTGGCAGAGCTAAGATTTTCATATAGTGGGGTTATAATAGAGTATGATTCTCATATCACTACAATATATATTATTGACCTCATACCCAACAAATTAAGTGAGGTTAATTTTAATATTTTTTATATATAAAACTTTAATACAATTTTAATATTTTCATATAATAGGCAATTTTTAGTAGGGTCAATTGCACCCTAATATCCACACATAACTCCCCCATGTATAGTAGTAAATGCAACCTAATGAATTATCCTAGTAGAAAAAATAATGATGTTCATCGTAGGAGACTCGAGTTTAATCAACTTAAGGTGTGTATGTTTTATTAAAAGGTTAAGAAAAAGTTTAAACAAATATGAAAATACCAAGGGTGATAATTTTCTAATAAACTCTGCTTCTTAGCACGTCTTTAAACTCTGCTTCTTAGCACGTTTTTTTTTACAATTTTTAACGGTTTTCTTCATTTTATCGCCGCCGGATCTTTGTGTGACTGAACGCTAATGGAGGCTGCCGTTGATGATGGTTTGGCAGTGTTGACTCTGGAAGACGACGAAGACAATGAGATTCAAATAAGTGATAATACAGAGGCGGGGAGAATCTCTTTTGACCTCTGTTTCGTAGGCAGGTTTGCAACTACAAGTGTGATCCATTTCCAGGCCATGCGAAACACTTTGGCTAATCTCTGGAAACCTCTGGGAGGTATTGCAATTTCAGACTTGGGTAATAACCGATATTTATTTAGGTTTTATCACAAGGTGGATCTAGAGAGGGTTTATGCGGGTGGGCCCTGGCATTTCAATTCCCACCTTCTTCTTCTCCATATACTTGTACAAGGGGAGGATCCGATGTCAGTCCCTTTAAATACAAGCCCGTTCTGGTTTTTAATACGTGATGTACCCCATGGATATATGTCGGAAAATCTGGCAAAAACACTTGGGAACTTTATAGGGGAATTCATGGAATATGATGCAACTGCAATTACTTTGGGTTATAGAGGGACGATGAGAATTCGAGCCAGTTTTGACATCAGAAAACCGTTAAAAAGGAAGAAGAAAGCGGCTTTAAACAACGATGGATCTGTTTATGTCAGGTTTGAATACGAAAAACTCCAATTATTTTGCTTTGTATGTGGCAGAATCGGTTATGGCGAATCATTATGTCCGATACGACTAACCAAACCACAGGAAGAAATAACATTTGGATGGGACATAAGTTTAAAAGCCCCAAACCGAAGAGCAGCGATGCTACAAAACAGTCGATGGTTGATAGATGAACAGCTTCCATACATGGCTTCGACATCCACTGCAGGAACAGCAACACAAAATATCTTTGTTAGTCCTTCAAACCAAAATCATCCAGCCGCAGCAAATACCACTGTTAATTCATCAAAATTACTTGCTACGGACAGATGTGATGATAAACATTTGGAGAACCAGATCAAAGAAGGGAATCAAGCTCATTTGGATGTAATCATGGCTACGGCAGAAGAGGAACATAGAACCAATATTCCTGAGGGAACTAAACGTCCTCGAGTTTCAGAATCATTACCAGGAGTTTCAACTGATGATTCGAATGGTAACAAGACTACATTATCGGCAGGCCCTAGTGAAGGGGTCAGCCGGACATTATGAAACTCCTCAGTTGGAACGTTCGGGGTTTGGGTCAATCCCGAACGGTAAATCGTCTCAAGAATATGCTTCGAGACGTAAACCCCTCTGTAATTTTTCTTATTGAGACAAAGTTACAGAGCAAAAGAATGGAAGGTGTTAGAAAGTCATGTGGTTTTATAAATGGTATTGATGTTGCATCGAACGGGAGAAGCGGGGGACTGTCCTTAGCTTGGAAAAACAATGCAACGGTACAAGTCCGATCATACTCCAACAGACACATTGATGTTATTTTTGAGGAGGATATTGATGGGGTATCATGGCGATGTACTGGATTTTATGGAGCTCCTGAAGTTGAAAATAGGGAAGCATCTTGGGAATTACTGCGTAATCTTGATGACTTGCCCGACATGCCTTGGCTTGTAATAGGTGATTTTAATGAACTATTATTTGCCTCAGAAAAACAAGGTGGAAGACTCAGAAGTGAAGGTCAAATGAATGGTTTCAGATCGGCCCTAACAGACTGCAATCTTGAAGATATTGGGTATAGTGGCAATTGGTACACTTGGGAATGGGGTAAACTATCAACCAACAACATACGTGAGAGGTTAGATCGAGGCGTAGCAAATCCGGCATGGTTAGTTCGCTTCACTGATTATCATCTTGATCATCTTGTGCATTCATTTTCTGATCATTGCCCATTACTATTCATTTTTAGTAGGGTCAATTGCACCCTAATATCCACACATAACTCCCCCATGTATAGTAGTAAATGCAACCTAATGAATTATCCTAGTAGAAAAAATAATGATGTTCATTGTAGGAGACTCGAGTTTAATCAACTTAAGGTGTGTATGTTTTATTAAAAGGTTAAGAAAAAGTTTAAACAAATATGAAAATACCAGCAGTGGATGCACCCAACACAGGTGGGGTGCATCCGCATTCCATTTTTTAGTATGTAAAGGAAATTTTTATTTCTACATATCTATTTGAAAAAAAATATATTCTTAAATTTTTAGACCATTATTAACAAGTACTATATTATAATCACTCAATACTATTAGAAAAACATATAGTAGGAAATTATACGGTTATTTGATTAAAAATTAGACCATACCAAATCTAGTTTGACTAAAATTACTTCGTGCTCTTGTTAGTTATAATTACATTTTCCCTTCACTCGTAATAAATTTTCAAGTCCATCAAGCATTTTTAACCAATCATTTGCTAAAAATGATTTGACTTTAGAATTATAACGGTTAGGTTTCACATAAAATTGATGGAAAAAAAAGACTTATACTGTTTCAAAAAAAACTACTCCCTCTATTTTCTCTGCAACGGTTATAAGAAATTTGCAAGTTTTTCATCTTTTTTGTTAATTTTTTCTTCACCGGCAACGGCCTTTAGCCGTTTTGCTGGTTTTGTATATAAATAACTTTCAACTTTGGTGATGAATGCTTTATTTTATGTTTTTCTTGTTTTTCCCTTGCTTTTTCAGTTTCATATCAAATATGCTTTCATGGCAGTTTTTTTGTCTGCTTTTATGACAGTTTCTTCGTCTGCCTTTATGGCAATTTTAGTCTGTTTTTTGACAGTATAGCGTTCGAGTGACGAAATTTCAGCAAGCGTTTTTAGCGAAGGAGGCTGATCTATAAATGCTTATGATTCTCTATTGTGGTTGTGCCGATATACCAAGAACAAGTAGCGAAAGAATTTGATGTCTTTATAGAGCATTCTGGTTAAAGCTATAGTTTCCTGAATTTCTTTCAGAAGTTGCTTGAAGTTTTTCTGAAAGTGATAGTTCTGAAAGTGATAGGTTTGTTTCTTTAATGTCTTTCATACCCTTAGGTTTTATTGTATTTATCTTTATACATTGAATTCTCAATGGTTGGGTGTGATCCTTTGTAATCCTATCACTTTTAATATAATCTAATTTATTTCAAAAAAAAAACTTGTACGGCGTAGATTATAAAACGGATATTTGCCTGAAAATGGGTGTTTTACAAAAGTTGGATTTTTCGATTTTAGCTTTTTGAGATAAAATTAAAATTTTAAACGAACGTTTTTTCATGTACAACGTAACTGTTCGATGTTGTTTCTGTAATCAACAACTCTACGATTGTTTGGAAAACATTTGTGAACGAAACCTAAATATATGCATAAGTTATGACATGAACCCACACAATTTTTCTTTGAAATTAAAAACATATAATAAAAACATGACCCACCATAAAAATATAAAACAAATACTCGAATGATTAATATTATTAAATAAACCAATATACACGAATTACTAAGTCCAAAATGATTAATATTATTAAATACGAATGATTAATATTATTAAATAAACCAATATACACGAATTACTAAGTCCAAAATGAGGAATTAAGATATATTGCAGGATTTAGCTTAACTTCAAAACAAAACTGAAATATGACATTTTCAAACCAATTACCAAGTTTAAATTGCAATATTTGAAAATGGTGATATCATACACCTAGTCCTTATTCTTTTTTCTCTAATTAGTTTAAATTAAACAATAGATAAATAATAAACATTATATATATTAAATAAAATTAATATGAAACAAATAATAAATAAAAGAGTTTAGCTTGTTCTTTATGGGTTGTTCGGATCAAGGCATATGTTATAAAAAATGATGATGAACTTGTCTGGGTCCCTTTGCTTCTTGTGCTGTGGTCTTTGTACTAGTTTAACCAATTTTAATAATCAATTACAATTACTCTAAGTGTAAATTATACAAAAGTTAAAAGTATAACCTCATCTAAAGATATTTCCACTGTCTTGTATTTTATATAAATTGGATTTTTGCCTATACAAGTTTGAAAAACGTATAAGAATCTCAAGTTAAGGTTGTCCTGAATTTCACTACACAAAGATTGATTTTCTGGCTTTCACATTTATAGAATGACCAAGACTTTGAAAATCAATGTGTTTGGTATGATTTCTTAAATGGCTTAAATTGCACGGATGAAGGTTAAATTAGGGAAACGGGTCACTTTTTTTAAAAAATTGGAAGATGGTACATTCATACAATTATTTAGAAAAAATGGTTAAAATCTACTGTAAAAAAAGAAGTCGTCACCGGTTACTATCAGTCCTCGTAGACTGCCGACGTGTTTGATTAATTTCGATTTTTTGTTTTTGTTTTTACAATTTGAACTAAAATGAAGATTTATATTTTAACAACTAATCATTAAATTTCATATTCTATTCAAATAAATTGAAGCTTAGGTTGTACTAGTATAACTTAATAATTCAATTGTATCCCTATTGTATATTTCAATTTTAATTTTTGGGTAAACTACATCACATACCACTCAACTATGGCCGTTGACTCGAAAATGTCACTGAACGTTAAAAAAGTTTAAAACTAACACTGAACTTTATTTTGTGACTCGAAAATGCCATTCCGCTGTTAACTCTTAACACCACCTTTAAGTCAAAACGACGTCGTTTTGGTGCGACTGTTTTGAAGCCTAACTTAGCTCAAAACGACGTCGTTTTGTTGGAGGAAAAATATTAAAACCATGCGCTTGGAGAGGGATTGAACCCAAACCTTCAAATATAAGTGTTAAGCCTTAACCACTGAACCAACATAATATTATATAATGTTTTACCAGAAATATTATATATCTCAAACTACTTGAGATTAATTCAAATTATTTCATGAAATGAATAATAATATAAATGATATTAATATATAAAAATATAAAATATATTATTTTATATTTTTATATATTATTACTAATATAAATATATTATTTAAAAACCCCAAAATATTCATAAAAATAATATATTTATATTATTAATAATACTATTAACCCCTAACAACCAAACTTAAACCCTAAATGATTTAGGGTTTAAGGGTTTTTACATATTAATGTTATAAATATTTTGGGTTTTTTAAAATAATATAATTATATTATAAATAATATATAAAATAATACATTTATATTTAAATTATATAAACTTATCTATTTGGTTCAACCAATTTTTTTTTATAAAAAGTAATACAATATTATTAAATAATATAAAACATATTATTTACATATATAAATAAAAATATATTATTTTATTGTTTTTATATATTATTTATAATATAAATATATTATTTTAAAAAATATTCATTAAAATAATATATTTATTAAAATAATATATTTATATTATAAATAATATAAAAAACCATAATCCCTAAACCTAAAATCATAATGTTTATTGTTTACGGTCTGTGATTTGTAATTTAAGGTTTAGGATTTAGGGTTCATACTTTTTATATATTATTTATAATATAAATATATTTTTATTAATATTTTCATTTTTAAAATAATATATTTATATTATAATTATTATATAAAAATAAAAACAATACACTTTTATTTATATATATTGACATATGTACAAATAATATTTTATATTATTTATAGTGTTATTTATTTTATAAAATAATTTGAATTAATGTCAAGTAGTTTGAGATATATAATATTTGTGGTAAAATGTTATATAATTTTAAGTTGGTTTAGTGGTTAAGGTTTAACCTTTTTATTTGATGGTCTTGGGTTCAAACCCCTTTAAGCACATGGTTTTAATATTTTCCTCCAGCAAAACGAAGTCGTTTGTACTTAACGGGGGTGTTAAGAGTTAACGATGGAGTGATATTTTCGAGTCACAAACTAAAGTTCAGTGTTAGTTTTTAACTTTTTTTAAAGTTCGGTGACATTTTTTAGTTAACGGCCATAATTGAGTGGTATGTGGTGTAGTTTACCCTTAATTTTTATGAAAGGGTGTTAATGGGAATGCATATTCATATGTTTGCAGATTTTTTTGACAATTTTTAAATTTAATCATAATCCTACTTATATAGTTATATAGGAGATGAGAGGGGAAGGAAACTCTAAAGAAAGGAAGAATGCTCTTAGTATGTCTAGAATCCATAACCTGTGAAAGTATAAGTGAATAAAGATAATGAACTTAACTAACAGGCCAAATGTATTTGCTCCATATATTTGTAGATATTGTATATGTTTTTATGTAGATTTGTATATTACATATTTAGATAATAATTGCACTCAAATATTTCGTAGCACATTGAGAACAAATATTAATATTAATTCTTTTTTTAAAGTTCATTACCAAATCTATAATCTACTTTAATTTTTAAAACATTTTATTAAAAAAACTAATATTAATTAAAGTCACGATTTCTGAAATCAACAACCATTTGATCTAGCAGGATGATACATTAGGTCCCTTAACAAGATCAGAAGATCGAATCTTGAAATCGTGATGGAGAAAATTGAGTGGGGAAGATTACCCCCTATATTAAATTTCTATAAAATTCAATTTAAAGTAGTCAATCAATAAATAAGATACTGGTTAAGAGGGCAAATGCCAAATCATGCAGGACAAGGAAGATTCATAATATAAAGCATATTTGTAAAGAAGTGCTGTTGAAATGAAAGAAACAAAACACAAGACTTTGGTGTCCGACATTGATGACCCAAAATATCAAGTCAAACCACCCAGAAGCCATGTCCCAGCCACAAATGACTTGATCATCATGAATTCATGGCTCTCAGCAAATTTTCAAACAAATATCTCTTCAATGTCTGAGCCAAAAAGGAAAAGCCGAATTTAAATTCCCCTCGGTTATTGATTGAACCCCAAACTGCTATATGTGGAAAATTCAGACAGTGAAACATTTAAGTGATGGCTGATTTCTGACCAAAGAGCTTGATAGATTAGCAGGCATATCATTATCAACTACCTCATCGGTTCATCTTCTAGGTTTCATCCAATAAAAAAATATCAGTTGACTTTGTTATATTTTTGCATACTAACTTAGAGGTCTCAAACTCTCTTGTAATCGAGTTGATTTGAATTCATTTATTATCAGGTTTAAGTTTAAATCGGTATAAAATTCGGCCGCCGATTGGCGTACCTATCTTCGATTATCGGCGATGGGTGGTTGGGGAATGATTGTGGTGGTGCGACGACAGATATGGTGGGTAGCGGCGGAATCAGCTGGGAAAGTTAGGGTTTCAAATTTGTGGGTCATTTTGTGAGTTTTAGAAATTTTAGGATTTTTTTAAAATTAAGTTAAAAATAAATTAGATTAAAAAAGAAATAAAATAAAAAATAAAATATTATTTAAAAAAAATAACGGTAGTTAACAATTAGACACCTAAAATGACTAAAATGACCAAAACAAAACTTTATGCACCTATTTAGAGTAAAAAAAATAGTTTAAGCACCAAAAGTGAGACACAAATATAGTTTGAGCACCTATTTAACTATTAAGCCTTTGTATAAATTAGTTCGTTTGCCTCAAATTTTCAACTAAATAATTTTAATTTAGACTTATGAATAAAATTCTTTTGTTCCTTTTCGACGCCTTATTTATGCTCACACTAAAAAATTAGGTTTATAATTTAGGGTTAATATTTAAGGCTAGAGTTTAAGGAATTAAGACATGATATATTTTTTAGAGTTTAAGGTTAGAGCTTAGAATTTAATTTTTTTAGTGTTGAGACATATAAAGGGAACCGAAAAGGGGCAAATGATTTTTTTTTCTTCCAAACTTACCTAACCTAAATTTAAAATTTAATAATTAAAGCAATATGTTTATTTAAATTTAATTATAAATATAAAAATTTTTAGTTATTTTTAATAATAAAAATTAAAATGAACTATTCGGTAGGGATGTTAGTGGGGCAAGGAGATTCACTCCACTTTGTACCTAATTAGACAAAATGAGTATAAATTTTATCGGTGGTGAGATGAGGTGAGAACAAAATTTAAATTTTAGACCTGCCGTGAGTGAGTAGTAGGTCAAATGTGAATATAAATTTCATATCATTTCGTGAACCGTGGATATGAACAACCTTGGCACCCTCCTCACCCAATTTGACATCCCTACCGCAATGTCCACAGGTGATCTATAAGGCGGAGGAGGAAGGCCTCCCATGACACAGGCAATGTCCACATCTCATAGGCCCAAGAATTACAGCGGGGCAAATCTCAACAATCTATTAAGAGAAAATGATAGAAAATTGAGATTGTGAATGAAACAATCAAAATTGGTAGTGCACATCCAAAATCGAGCAGGACAAGAGTTCCAACCGACCAGGACTACTTGTGTATGAAGGAAAAAGTGTCTTATTCGTTCATGCTGCCTTGTTTGATTATAAAAATCATTTATCATGTGAATTATCCATGGCTACATATGTTGAGATGAAGACAGAATATATTGATGATTAAAGAGGACTACTTCCCATATTTATCCATCAAATTCAAGCCTAATAGTAAGGCCACGATTTGATTGTTGAGCATTGTGTGCATACTCTGTTGGAGGATGCATGGAAGGATGTGAATGAAGAATGCATGAGACCAACAGCCGTCCCCAGAAATCTGCTCGTGCGGCATTTGAACTTTTCTCGAATATCCTATTTGTTCTACAAGCATGGAGATGAATTCCCACATCCAGAATATGTTAAAATTGACATCCTTGCAATGTTTGTTGATCCAATATTCATTTTGTTGTGTGGATCAATCGAATGATAAATGACCAAGAGAGGGTGAATTGGCTTTTAAAAATGAAAGGGAGCAAAGTGGTAAAATAAAACTTGAAGACGAAAAGATTTATAGTGGTTCAGACTTAGAACAAGCTCTACATCTACTACCTTAGCTCCCATTAAGGATTTTGAACCAATATTCACTAGATAATCTTCCCCTTTTCTCGAATTAGAAGGAAACCTTACAAACGATTAAGTTTTCTACCCAAAGCTTAATCAAGATTCTCTCTTTTACATAGAAGTTTGACGAACTTAAATTAACCTCTAAATAAGTTGATATTTTACCCCAATTACAATAAAACACTCCCCAAACTTAAAACAAATGATTACAAGAAATATACACAAGTTGGGTGTACAAGATTTGACTTTGTGAGCTCAAATAGATTAGATGTGTGCTTGGATGTTGCAAAATGTTTCAATAGTTATTGCTGATGCTTTTGAGTCTTGCTTTTATACCCTTCATTAAATTCTAACCGTTTGGGTGGTTGAGATCACCAATAAAGTCGCTGGGCTCCATTTTTCACGCAATAAATGCACTTTTGTTACCTACCGTATCGGTACACGGACAACCGTATCGATACCTGTCTCAAAATAGAAAGAGTCGTTGTGTACAAATAACAGAGGCGCATCGATACGTAGAGAGGCGTATCAGTACGATTATAGAAAAAAACAAGGGGCGTATCGATACGAATTGACCGTATCGGTACGAATTTTGCTTACTGGAACCTTGGTAAAAGTTTAGCAAAAAAAGTATCGGTACACTATAAGGGCGTATCGATATGGTTCAACGGTCGTTTGAAAATGCCGATTTCAATAACTGAAAAGCAACGGTCGAAAACTTAAATGCAAAGATTTCTCGAATCTAACCAAACAATATCGATACGGGGACAACTGTATCGGTACACTAAAGCATAAAAATAAGCCTAGTATGAATGACGTATCGATACGGGTATAACCGTATCGGTACGCTTTTGTCGATAAAAATTTCAATGCTTAAAAATCATATCGATATAATTAAGGCGTATCGGTATGCCTGGGCGTAATTGTATAGTTTGGCTTAGATACACTTAGAAAAATTATTTGAAATTTAGAAATAATTTTGGTTCAAATGCTTGTCAATTTTGTAAGACTTTTAAGTACTTAAAAATTTATTTATATTTGTAATTAAGTCCTTGAACAATTTATTATATCAAAATTAAGTATAGATTTTACACATTTAAATACACCTAGCATAAAATCATAAGTGAGGTACATAAGGAGGCAACAAAAATAAGCAGAAGAATTTTATAATATAATAAACTCAACTAAAGTAAATTTCGAGAACATTAAACACAAGTGACAAGCAAGACTGTTGATTAAAACAGTAAACAACTTTTTTTTCTCTCAGCAATAAGAAAATTAGTCCTACTAGCAAAGATAGCTAGCGCTTATAGTTCAACAGAGCGTCTGGCAACCTTATTATTCGAACTAAAACATACAAACTGCAGGTTAATAAGCCTATTTTTAAGGTGAAATTTCGGGACTAATCCATCGGAATGGGCTCAAGGATTGACTTCACACATTCTTGATTTTGGTTGGTTTGGATGCCAAAGAAATCCCCATTTTTGTAGATCCGATGCACGCAACGTATTATATTTACACCAACTTTGACAGTGGCAGGTGCTCGGACCAAATCTTCAATTACTGCTTTGTTCATTTTTTTCCACAAATCTGTTATCAAACCATTTACATGATCTCGTGCTTCTTCTTCTGATACTCTTTTTTCAATCATGTAAAAATGTATGAAATTCATCGACTCTCCCCTTTCCATTTCCTCCTGCAGGTAAAACGTGGCCCGCTAAATTGTAGAAATGGGTTTATGTATAGCGAACAGGAGTATGTGATTATTATCACATGTTCTGGTAATGGGAAAAAAATATCTACAAACCTTGGAAGTTTTCAAATCATCAATAAACCGGGCAAAGTAGGCAGGCATAGAAACCAAGTGAGAGTGAGACCAATTCTCCACAAATTCCGATAAATATTGGTGTATGGAGTGCCCTGCCACTCCAAAAATGCCATATACCATGGCTATTGCTATCCCAATGGATACCCAAGCGTTCTCCACATATTCTGCTGCACTTGGATTGTATCCATTGTGCAACCATCGTGCTTCTTTAAGACATGCTCCGGTATATTCCTGCCACTGCAGAAAAAAAGAAAGTATAGGTTATAATTAATTTACATGTATGTATATATATATACTCCTCCATTCAACGGGACCGCACCACTTCCTTAAGGTAGGGTAGAATATCGATGCCGTTATCTATCAAAGCATCTCTGACCATTTCAGTAACATGGTTGTAGATGGCTTCGTACAGAAATTTCATGTACCCCGGAAGTTCCTCCGTTGCCTTAACATCCCATCTGCAATTCCACATATATATTTTTCATAACTAAACAATTCATCATTGCATAATATCTATATCTATTTATAAATTTTAGTATTACCGTTTTATTGCATTTGTGTACTTCTCGAGCTCATCTAGTGTTCCATATGTGTCGTATATATCATCTAGCGGAGTAACTAAGGATCCAAATTTTGCAATATTCCTCCTGCACTTGGCATATTGGGGACCCGGAGGGGAACTGCCCATTGCCCATTGCCCATTCCCCAGTTCTTGTCTCCATCTTTTCCCTTAGTACCAACAGATGTTTAGCACTAAAGTTCTGGGCCTCGTCTAAAACATGTTCATCTGGCATCCCAAGGAACGATGCTTCGTATAAACTTAAAATACCCTTAACATCGTCTCCTAAGCTGTCCATGAATTTTCCATCTCTATCAATAAACTTGTTGAACACATCTGTCGCATATGAATATCACATCTCAGACATTGAAATTGATATAAAAAACGTATCATATATAATGATTTTTAACCTATAGGAACAAAGAAGCCATTTTGACGCAAAATCCGGAAGTGCAAAGCTACAGTGTAAAGATCATCGGAGATATTGTGATGAAAGATAAGGTTGGCAAGAATCTGATGGATTTCCTTTTCAAAAAGGTAAGCCACTCCTAATCGTTGCATTGTGTGGATCAGATCCAATTGGCGACTTGCATCTTTCAAGCTAGCAAGTAACTCCCTTGCACCTTGCTTAAGTTCCTCGAGACGATCCCCATGACTCTCAAGCTAAAAACAGTAGCAAAATAAATAAACAAACAAGAGACTTGAACACAATAATTACTACTACTAATAATAATAATAAAATGCTTTGATGAATAAATAAAAAGAAGCTAACCGACTAGGGTGCGGTAAAGGACTTGAGGAGTTCACAATCCCAAACGGTAGGAAGGAAACCTGCTGATCCCCGTGCTATATGTATGGTTCCATTGGGTTCCATGCTAAACTTATTCTGTAGTGTATGTTGCTGCATCGTAACTCCAAATGATAGAGGTATTTATAGGGATAGGGTTGCCAATCCTAATCGTTGCATTGAAAAGGGCCTCTCCTGTTTTTGCAGTGTACGTATGGTGGTGGTGGTTTTCGAGCCTCGTTCATCGTGGCGATTTCTGTGTGAACTGGATCAGGTTATTATTGGTGTCTGGTGAGAGGAGAATTTTCTGAATACATGAGAATGGTGAAGGAGAGTCTTTGTGTTCTCATTACAGAACATAATGAGCTTGTCAAAGGTTTATTTTTGTTTCTATGTTTTGGGTAAAAATCATCTATCATGTTCCCTTCTATGCTCCACACTAAAAATCACTTAAAATTAAATTCTAAACCATAACCTTAATTTTCACATCCTAAACCATACACCATACCCCTAATTCCCTAAACCCTAACCACAATCCTAACATTAAACCTTAAACTCGATGTTTTAAAGTGGGGCATAAAAGGGGTTGACGATTTTTACCCAAAACCACAACCACAATCCTAACCTTAAACTCTAAACCCTAAACACACTATTTTAAAGTGGGGCATAAAAAGGGCAGACGATTTTTATCTGTATGTTTTCTATTGGGTGTAAATGGCAAGTGGGGGTGAAAATCCTCTGCCCCAACCTATGCCCCTTTTGGTGCCCACTTAAAAAAATGAGTTTAGAGTTTAGGGTAGAAGGTTAGAGGTTGTGGTTATGGTTTGGGGAATTAAAGATAAGGTGTATTTTTTAGGATTTAGGGTTTATAATGTAAAATTTAGAGTTAGAGTTTAAAATTTAATTTTTTAGTATGGGGCATAGAAAAGAACATGATTAAGGCACATATGATTTTTGTTCGCAAGTGGGTGCCCTGTGATGCATTGGTTTTGTGTTTTTTTGGTGCATCATACCAAAAAATTATATTTAAGGTTTAAGATTAATATTTATAGTTAGGGTTTAGAGTCTATGATATTAGGGCTAAATTATACTTTTAAGATTTATGGTTTAAAATTTAAAATTTAATTTTTTGGTGTTTGGGCATTGAAAGAAGCACCAAAAAGGTACATATGATTCCTCAGTGTCCATTCGTTGTTTGGTGTTATTGTTTTTGGAGACTTTGTCTTTGTATCCACTTGTTGAGTAGAAGTTGTCTATTCTTTTTGTTGCCCTACTTATATCTCATTATTAAATATTAGATTTAGAGTTTAGAATTAAAATTTAAGGTTAGATCTTAAGATTACAGTTTAGAATATTGGATGCTAGATATATTTTTAGAGTTTATAATTTAAAATTTAAAATTAAGTGTTAGAATTTAATTATTTAGTATTAGGACAAGAAATGACACTAAAAAGGACAAAAGATTTTTGTCCCCACTTGTCTGAGTGCGTACTAATCTTCAATAAAATTATGTAATTGCTGAGAATAAAAATTTTGTGGAGTAATTTATAATTTTTTTTTACATTTTTTTATATAAATTAAAGGTAAATTTTCATTGAGAGTCGAAGGACTACTACAACTTCCTCGCCTATTGAATACTTCCGTCCTTGAATAATATTCCACTAAGGTAAAATTTCTTTTAAAATTGTAGATATCATCGTATCCACAAATTTATTTATCTAACTATATACAAAATTATCTAAATACAATTTAACTGTTGAAGTCAATTAGTTTAACAATTAGTCAACGTTATTAGTTAGGGGTGAACGTTCAATCGAGTCGAGTCGTTTTAAAAATTTTCAGAAAATTTCATATCAACTAAGGTAACTTTCTTCTAAAATTGTAGATATCATCTGTGTGGTTCTGGTAGATATCAATGAAGTCCCGTGCTTCGGTCCATTCCATTCTCCAAGGTTGTGGGTATTCTATGCGACGAGTGCTCTGCCGAAGGGTGCTAATTCGACTTTTGTGGTGTTGATTTCGAAAAAAGACAATCCACGAAAGATGGGAGATTATCGGCCTATTTGTTTGCTGAGTTTGCTGTACAAAATTGTTGCTAAATGTTTGGTGAAGCGGCTGCAACGTGTGTTACCTGTTCTAATTAGTGATGTACAATCGACATTTGTTAAGGGACGTTAGATCGTGGATGGTATTATGCTGGCCAATGAAGTGATACATTCTATGCAACAACAATCGTTTAGTGAGGGGGTGATTTTGAAATTGGATTTCGTGAAAGCATATGACTGTGTCAAGTGGGGGTGCCTTGAAACAATTCAGTGCCGAATGGGATTTGGGTCGGTTTGGAGGACTTGGATGCGGGTTTGTACTCAAACGACGAGGCTTTCGGTGTTACTTAATGGATGCCCGACTCGAGAATTTCCGATGTTGCGTGGCTTACGGCAAGGTGACTCACTCTCGCCTTTATTGTTTGTTATAGTGGCTGAGTTGTTGCACCAATTACTGCGTGAGGCAGAAAGGAAAGGACTTATCATGGGCGTTCGAGTTGTGAACGATTGCTTGGTGTCACATATTCAGTTTGCAGACGATACGGTGATTTTCTTACAAGGTGAGCCTTGTTTCATTACTAATTTGAAGAGGGTGCTAACATGTTTTGAGTATTGCTCGGGATTGCAAATTAATTACGCTAAATCATGTATGTATGGAGTGGGAGTCGAGGAGGAGGTGTTGAGCGCTATGGCGGGAATTATGGGATGTAATCGGGGCACGTTACCAATGGTGTATCTTGGGCTGCCAATTGGAGTTAATCCTCGTAGTTTAAGCATGTGGGAGCCGTTACTGCAGCGGTTCCGTCAGAGTTTGGCGGGTTAAAAAAGGGACTTTCTATCGTTCGTGGCTCGTTTGACCTTGTTGAATTCGGTGTTGTCCGCACTACCGATTTATTATATGGGCATTTTCTTGGTGCCTAAGGGTATTATCCGATGAATTGATCGAATACGGAGAACATTATTATGGGGAGGTTCCGAGGAGCGACGCAAATTGAGCCGGGTGAATTGGAAGGTGGTGTGCCGGCCAAGGAAGTTTGGTGGGTTGGGGGTGGTGGATCTACATCAGCGTAATTTGGCTCTTTTGGCGAAGTGGAGGTAGCGTTTTGCGGTAGAAGGGGAGTCGCTGTGGCGTTCGATTTTGATAGTGAAGTATGGTGAGGCTGTGTTGGTTCGGCGGGTTCCGAATGTGAGGAGACAGACTATGTTGACAGTTTGGCGACATATTGTGGAATTACAAGAGGATGAATGTGTCAATCGGTTTATGGGGCTGTCGAATTTCACTTGGTTAGTTGGGAATGGGAGGAAGGTATTATTTTGGCGTGATTGTTGGTGCTCGGACGAGCCACTATGTGTTGTTTTCCCTCGCCTATTCAGTCTTGCTACGGACAAGTGGGTACTAGTAAATGATTATGCTTGGGAGAATTCTTTGGGACATGAGGGATGGTGCGAGTATTTCTTACGTTCGTTGCGTTCTTTTGAATTAGCCTTGTTGCGGGAGTTGCGAAGTGTAGTAGGGTCGGTGATGTTATTGGAGGAATTAGAGGATAGGTTGGTTTGGAAGCATACGACGACGGGGAACTTTTTGGTAGCAATGCTGTCACGGTTAATGGCGTCTTTTGGTTTGGAGCTTGATACGGACCTTTCGGGGATTTGGTCGCTACAAATTCCACCGAAGATACAATGTTTTGTGTGGTTTGTGTTGTTGCGACGTTTGCCCATATTATGTTTCTTGAGAGATCGGGGGATGCGGTTAGATGTACACAATTTCTTATGCTGTTGGTGTGGGGAAGGGGATGAGGAAGCGGATAACATTCTTTGTAACCCCCTGGACCGGCCCATGCGAAATGACCAAGTCTATTAAGGCACATTAAAGTTTAAAACTCAAGTGGAAAACATGTTTGCAAACTAAGCGTTAATTTCGGCAGCATAACGGCAGAACTTAGTGAAAACCATTAAGTTAAATAAACCTGTTTAATATGTCAAACAACAATATTTCCCAAATTCATTCACCACATAAACATCATAAATATTATAGGAAACCATGATTACTTAAATAAGCTCATCATATGATAATTAGTATATTAAAATACTCTTAGTTTAATACCATACATAACAAAATATAGGCACATGTCACCCTGAAAATACAAACGGGGGATAGAAACATTACAATAAAAAAGAATACCAAATGTGTCGATCCTCCAAGTGTCAGCTACGGGGTGGCCTATCCAAAATATCTGAAAAGGGGAAAGAATTTGGGGCGTGAGCTAGAAAGCTCAGTGTGTTCCAACAGTGCAAGTAAAACAGTTGCATCAATAAATAGTAAATCATGTTATGCAGACATATCATGAGAATGCATCAAAGTTTGCATGCAACCTATCTACCCTCCAACCGAACACCATGATACAGTTCCCCAGAACAGTATCTTATACTGGCATTAACCCAAGCCCATTGGGCGGGGTACCATCCTAAGGTTATACCTTAGAATACGGGCGGCCCTAGTCGAAACTTAGGAACCGAAAACGGGCGGACCTGGCCGAAGCCTAGGATCCGAATACGGGCGGACCTGGCCGAAGCCTAGGATCCGAATACGGGCGGACCTGGCCGAAGCATAGGATCCGAATACGGGCGGTCTTACCAGCTGGATCAGGGCTGAGCCGATAATCTCCACATCATACCCCCAAGTATCTCTACTAATTAGTCCGGGTAGTAACATAGTATGCAACCACCATAGTCATAGCAATGGTCAACAACATATTTCTACACTGATAACCGTAAATCCTAGGCATGCTTGTCATATCAAATGCTAGAGCATAATTCAACATATAGCACAATCGTATTTCTTTCATAAATAGAAAACATGCTAGCTTTTCACAAAATCAAGTTTAGCAATCATATACTCATCGTATGTTTTATTAAATCATGTGAAGCATGTAAAACAGTAAATGTGCAACAGTCATATAGCACACAAGGAACACACCTCAAAAGATGAGATCGGTCAGTCAAAAGGTCTACCGAGCACCAGGATCACGCTCCGCTACAGTACTGGAACCTAAATAGACAAGGATTATGGTTACAATCAAATTTACACCTTGATACGCATTAAAATACTAAGTTTAGGGTCGTACGAGTGACGATCGGATCACGAGGCGGTACGGTTCGAGATGAGCTGGGCTGGGCGTAGGCACGATCGGGAGATCCACGAGTACCTATTAAATCATAAGATTAATATTAGACCTTAATCATCAGTTTATCTTAATTGACATAACTTATATATATGCATCTTCGGGTTCAACGTCCAATTTGGAGGCTTTCGGGTTAGAATTTCACAAAACGGGCTTCAAAATCGGACTCAGGACGTCGAAAAACATAAAATAGGACTTTTTGGAAAAAGTTGACTTTTTGGTCAAAGTCAACGGTCAACGGTCAACTGTCAACGCTGACGTCAGCAGTCAAGGTCAACGCTGACGTCAGCAGTCAAGGTCAACGCTGACGTCAGCATGACGTCATGCTGACGTCACTGGTCCAAGGCTGACTCAGCGAGTTGACTCACTGGGTTGACTCGGACGAGTTGACTCACTGGGTTGACTCGGTCAACGGGTCAGGTCGGGTCGGTCAACGGGTCGAATCAACGGGTCGGGTCAACGGGTCAACAGGTTTGGACCGAGTTGACCGGTCCAGCCGGTTCAGACCGGTTCAGACCGGTTCTTACCGTTAAACTTCGAAGATCGCCGGACGGTCACCGGATCTCGCCGGAAAAATCCCGTTTCACGACTTTTTCTGCCGGGAAAACACTCAATCAGCAACCCATCATTTAATTTTACACTTAACATCGAAACAACGTTGGAAATCAACCCAAAACTCACCGGATTCGTCCTTAAAAGCTCAAACTCGTCGGAAAATGGCGTAGCTCCGATGACGGAGCAAACCACGATGAACGGGCGAACGGCAACTTGGGTTTTGATCCGCCTGCGACGGGGAGTCCAACGGCAGTGGTGGCGCGGCGAACGGACATCGAACGGCGCCGGAAAACTCGAAAGAACAAGCGAACCGATTTAGCCCTAGGTCGCGAGCCTTCAACGGTCGATTGCCGGCGAAAGGAACGGCGATTGGGCGCGTGGGTCGAGGGGTTTTGCTCGGGGTTCGACGGTGAACACAATAACGTCGGCGGTGAGCATCACGGCGCGGCGATGAAGGCTGACGGGCGGTGACCGGTTTGGTTCAGAGGAGGGGGATGTGAACGATGAGGGGGTGTTTCTGGAAATATGGGGAAAAAGTTCCCAATTTAATTTTCATTCAAGGTGGCAGGTAAGATATTTTATTATTTTATTATTTTAAGATCTTGAGTATTAGCTCTTGTTTCCCCTGGTGCAATTACTAACCAAGAGCTATATTAGCTCAATTGGTTAAACCATTGACCTATGCAGCCAAGGGTCACGGGTTCAAAACCCCTTGGCTGCTTCTTTTTATTTTTATTTTTTTTAGTGTTACAACTCTCCCCCCCTAAAAGAAATTTCGGCCTCGAAATTTACCTGAATTGAACAGATGTGGGAACTGCTCCTCCATTGACTCAAGGGTCTCCCAAGTAGCCTCTTCTGGACCACGATTACTCCACTGTACTTTGACCATAGGGATACATCGATTCCTTAGAACTCTCTCGTCTTGATCCAAGATCTGAATAGGTTCCTCCTCGTAAGACAAATCTGGTCTCAACTCTACATCTTATACCTGAATAACATGACTCGGATCTGGGTGGTACTGCCTCAACATAGATACATGGAACACATTATGAATACGGCTAAGCTGAGGAGGTAACTCAAGCTGATAAGCAACAGGCCCGACTCTCTTCCGAATACGGTACGGTCCGATAAATCTTGGGCTCAATTTGCCTTTGCGCCCAAATCTCAAAACTTTCTTCCATGGAGACACCTTCAGGAAAACCTGATCACCAACCTCGAACTCAATGTCTTTTCTCCTCCGATCAGCATAGGACTTCTGTCTATCAAAAGCCTCTTTTAGACGGCTGCGGATCAATCTGACGGTTTCCTCGGTCTCTCGAACCAACTCAGGGCCCAAAGTCTTCTTCTCATACAACTCTGTCCAACAGATGGGAGTACGACACTTACGGCCATACAGAGCCTCATACGGTGCCATGCGGATACTAGCCTGATAGCTGTTGTTATATGCAAACTCAGCCAAGGGCAAGAAATCCTCCCAACTACCACGGAAATCAATCACACATCCCCGTAGCATGTCCTCAAGAATCTGAATCACCCTCTCCGATTGTCCATCTGTCTGCGGATGGAAAGATATACTGAAATTCAGACGTGTACCTAAAGCACTGTGCAAGGCCAACCAGAATCGAGAAGTGAACCTCGGATCCCGATCAGAGATGATAGATAGAGGTACCCCATGTAGTCTGACGATCTCAGAGATGTACAATTTAGCGAGCTTCTCCAAAGAGTAGGTGACTCGGACTGGAATAAAATGAGCTGACTTGGTGAGTCGATCAACAATCACCCAGATCGAATCCTTTTTAGAAGGTGTCAGAGGAAGCCCTGTAACGAAATCCATCGTGACACGTTCCCATTTCCACTCGGGAATCTTAATAGGCTGCAACAAACCAGAAGGATGCTGGTGTTCTGCCTTAACCTGCTGGCAAGTCAAACACCGAGATACATAATCTGAAATGTCCTTCTTCATACCTTCCCAACGATATCTCCGCCTCAGGTTTTGATACATCTTGTCCCCACCGGGATGCATAGCATATGGGCTGTTATGAGCCTCACTAAGAATAGCCCGCTTCAACTCGGTATCATCTGGTACACAATAACGGCCCTTGAAGCACAAGACTCCATCCTGATCAAAGGCATACATAGAAGTAGATCCCTGCTCAACCTGCTGCATGACAGGGAGTAAGGAACTGTCTAGAAGCTGTTTGGCCTTAATTTCCTCGGCCAAGGTCGGTTTAACCTGAAGCTCGGCTAATAAACTGCCATCACTGTATATACTCATCCTGGCAAACAAGGATCTCAAGTCTGATATAGCCTTACGACTCAAAGCATCAGCAACAACATTAGCCTTCCCTGGGTGGTACTCAATCACACAGTCATAGTCCTTGACTGTGTAGATATAACACTTCTCTCCGTAGAGATAGTGTCTCCAAATCTTCAGGGCAAAGACCACAGCGGCCAACTCTAGATCATGGGTAGGATAATTACACTCATGTGGCCTCAACTGATGAGACGCATAAGCTATTACCTTCCCATCCTGCATCAGAACACAACCAAGCCCAGAACGCGATGCATCACTATAAATCGCAAAATCCTTCCCAGATTCGGGCTGCGTCAAAACTGGAGCTTGCGTTAGAGCTGTCTTCAACTTCTCAAAACTATCCTGCTGAGCATCTGACCAGATGAATGGAACATCCTTCCTCAACAGCTTCGTCAAGGGAGCGGCAATAATAGAAAAGCCCTCGACGAAACGCCTGTAATACCCAGCTAAACCCAAGAAGCTGCGGATCTCAGAAACATTCTTGGGTTGCTTCCAACTCACAATGGCCTCTATCTTGCTCGGATCAACTTGAATACCCCGAGCCGATACCACATGCCCCAGAAATGTCACCTCACTGAGCCAAAATTCACACTTGCTCAACTTGGCGTACAGTTTGTGCTCTCTAAGAGTCTGCAGAACAATCCTCAAATGCTCAGCATGTTCTGCTTCAGTCCGGGAGTAGACTAGAATGTCATCAATGAACACTACCACAAACTGATCCAAATAAGGCCGGAACACACGGTTCATCAGATCCATAAAAGCGGCAGGAGCATTAGTCAGACCAAACGGCATCACCAAAAACTCGTAGTGCCCATATCTGGTGCGAATGGCTGTCTTTGCTACATCAGACCCCTTTATCTTTAGCTGATAGTATCCGGAACGAAGATCAATCTTCGAGAAAACTGTAGCTCCCCGGAACTGATCGAACAAGTCATCAATCCTGGGCAAAGGGTACTTATTCTTGACTGTCAACTTGTTCAGCTTACGGTAATCAATGCACAGCCTGAGAGACCCATCTTTCTTCTTCACGAAGAGAACAGGAGCTCCCCAGGGCGAAGAGCTGGGTCGAATAAAGCCTCGGTCGAGGAGCTCTTGCAACTGTATCTTCAGCTCCTTAAGCTCCTTAGGAGCCATACGGTAAGGGTTCATTGAGACTGGTGCAGAGCCCGGATATGTCTCAATCTCAAACTCGACATCTCTATCCGGAGGTAATCCAGGTAATTCTTCAGGAAAGACATCAGGGAACTCGCTAACGGTGCGAATCTCCTCAATCTTTGATAAAGAACCCTTGGTATTCAAGAAACATGCGATGAAAGTCTGATAGCCCTTCCGGATTATCCTGTCGGCAGCCATAGCAGATACCACATTAGATAGATACCCTCGGCGCTCACCAACAAGAACCACTGTACGATCATCAGAAGTCTTCAAAACTGCTCTCTTGGACTCACAATCTAGATTAACCCGGTGTTCAGTCAACCAATCCATGCCAAGAATCAGATCGAACTCTTCAAATGGTAGCTCCATAAGATCAGCTAGAAAGATTTCCCATTGTACCTCGAGGGGACATCGCCTGAAAACCTTATCTACAACCACAGACTGGCCCACTGGGCTCATAACGGTAATTGCACTCTCGGTGCTCTCAACTGGAATCTGAAGGTCTCGGGACACAGATCTCGATACATAGGAATGGGTAGAACCATTGTCAAGCAATGCAAAGTATGGAACAGAAAATATAGTGAATGTACCTGCAATGACGTCTGGCTCATCTCTGTCATCGCGACGTCTAGTAGCATAAACAAGTGCAGGCTGTCTGGCCTCAGTCATAACCGGTCCCCCACTCTGATGTGATCAGCCTCTACTATCAGATCTAGCAGAAGATCCATGAGCTCTACTCTGATAACGCCCTGAACCCGGTGTCTGGACAGATGTCTGTGAACGGGCTGGAGTCTGGGATCGAGCAGGGGTCTGAAACAACGATCGGTCTACGGAAGGTGGGTGTGGACAATCTTTCTTGAAATGGTCAGTGGATCCACATCTGAAGCAAGCACCCGAAATCTTCCTGCACTCCCCTCGATGAAGCTTACCACAATGCTCACATACAGGAAAAGCGAACCCAGATGAATCACCTCGACTAACCGATGGGCCCTGCTGTACTGTGGGCCTATAACTCGAACCACCACCCTGATACATGGTGTGAGCCCTCTTATCAGAGCGCGCGTGAGACTCTCCCTGTCTAGAAGATCTCCAAGATCGATCTCGGTCTCACCCTCGATCCTTGCCTCTATCTCGATCTCCATCTCTACTACTCTGACTAGCTATCAAGATCTCCATCTGTTCTGCAGTCTTAGCTCGGTCCACTAAATCTTCAAACACCTGATCATGGTGGGTAGCCACTCGATCACGTATCCCAATACGAAGGCCCTCCTGAAACTTTTCACATTTGTCTTTCTCAGTAGAAATCAAGCCAGCACCATATCTCGATAACTCTAGAAACTGTATCTCATACTCAGCTACTGTCATGGTACCCTGCACCAGGTCTTTAAAAGCCTGGCGTCTCTCTCTCAAAAACCGCTCGCCCAGAAAACGGTTTCTAAAACGCTCCTTAAAGAAGTCCCATGTGAGACGATCAGAAGGAACACTACTCATAATGGACTCCCACCAGGTGCGGGCATTCCCATTCAGCATAGATACAACACCCAAATACTTCCTGGATGGCTCAAAACCCAACTCACCCATACGTCTCTCGATATCGTATAACCACTCCTCAGCCTCGATCGGTGGTCCACTAAGAGATCCCGAGAAGGTCTTGATCCCGTTGGCAATCAGGGTCTGGGAGATAGGAACTTCAGGTGTGACTCCAGACGCTCTGACTACTCCCTGAATCAACTGGAGAAACTGTCTACTCAAGGAATTATCTGTAACTCCAGTCATAGGCTCGGGCCCAGAAACAGTAGCTCCCCTGACCGGAGTAGTAATGCCAATACCAGGAGTAGGCAATGGAACAGTGGGAGTAGGTGTAGGAGCAGTCGGGACAGATGTCGGAGTAGTCGAAGTAGAAGCAGCAGCAGCAGCTGAAGGACCACTAGGGGTAGGAGGCTCTACAGATGTCGGAGGGTCAACTGCGGCTGTAGCAACTCTAGAGGCGGGTGGATCAGCCACTAGATCGTCTATCGGGTCTGCAAATCTAACAGGTCGACCACGCCTTCGAGCGGGTCGACGCCCTCTTCCGGTGCTCATCTCGGAGAATCTCTACAAGGGATAAAACCTAAGATCAGTTTATGACACTGGAGAATCGAACACCATTAAACATATAAAATTGGGTGACATGGCCTCTTTTTACAATACTTGTAAAACATTCTAAAACGCTATTTTAAAAGGACTTATCCACAGTCCGAGGTTTTAAAACCAAAAGCTCTGATACCACTAAATGTAACCCCCTGGACCGGCCCATGCGAAATGACCAAGTCTATTAAGGCACATTAAAGTTTAAAACTCAAGTGGAAAACATGTTTGCAAACTAAGCGTTAATTTCGGCAGCATAACGGCAGAACTTAGTGAAAACCATTAAGTTAAATAAACCTGTTTAATATGTCAAACAACAATATTTCCCAAATTCATTCACCACATAAACATCATAAATATTATAGGCAACCATGATTACTTAAATAAGCCCATCATATGATAATTAGTATATTAAAATACTCTTAGTTTAATACCATATATAACAAAATATAGGCATATGTCACCCTGAAAATACAACCGGGGGATAGAAACATTACAATCAAAAAGAATACCAAATGTGTCGATCCTCCAAGTGTCAGCTACGGGGTGGCCTATCCAAAATATCTGAAAAAGGGAAAGAATTTGGGGCGTGAGCTAGAAAGCTCAGTGTGTTCCAACAGTGCAAGTAAAACAGTTGCATCAATAAATAGTAAATCATGTTATGCAGACATATCATGAGAATGCATCAAAGTTTGCATGCAACCTATCTACCCTCGAACCGAACACCATGATACAGTTCCCCAGAACAGTATCTTATACTGGCATTAACCCAAGCCCATTGGGCGGGGTACCATCCTAAGGTTATACCTTAGAATACGGGCGGCCCTAGTCGAAACTTAGGAACCGAAAACGGGCGGACCTGGCCGAAGCCTAGGATCCGAATACGGGCGGACCTGGCCGAAGCCTAGGATCCGAATACGGGCGGACCTGGCCGAAGCCTAGGATCCGAATACGGGCGGTCTTACCAGCTGGATCAGGGCTGAGCCGATAATCTCCACATCATACCCCCAAGTATCTCTACTAATTAGTCCGGGTGGTAACATAGTATGCAACCATCATAGTCATAGCAATGGTCAACAACATATTTCTACACTGATAACCGTAAATCCTAGGCATGCTTGTCATATCAAATGCTAGAGCATAATTCAACATATAGCACAATCGTATTTCTTTCATAAATAGAAAACATGCTAGCTTTTCACAAAATCAAGTTTAGCAATCATATACTCATCGTATGTTTTATTAAATCATGTGAAGCATGTAAAACAGTAAATGTGCAACAGTCATATAGCACACAAGGAACACACCTCAAAAGATGAGATCAGTCAGTCAAAAGGTCTACCGAGCACCAGGATCACGCTCCGCTACAGTACTGGAACCTAAATAGACAAGGATTATGGTTACAATCAAATTTACACCTTGATACGCATTAAAATACTAAGTTTAGGGTCGTACGAGTGACGATCGGATCACGAGGCGGTACGGTTCGAGATGAGCTGGGCTGGGCGTAGGCACGATCGGGAGATCCACGAGTACCTATTAAATCATAAGATTAATATTAGACCTTAATCATCAGTTTATCTTAATTGACATAACTTATATATATGCATGTTCGGGTTCAACGTCCAATTTGGAGGCTTTCGGGTTAGAATTTCACAAAACGGGCTTCAAAATCGGACTCAGGACGTCGAAAAACATAAAATAGGACTTTTTGGAAAAAGTTGACTTTTTGGTCAAAGTCAACGATCAACGGTCAACTGTCAACGCTGACGTCAGCAGTCAAGGTCAACGCTGACGTCAGCAGTCAAGGTCAACGCTGACGTCAGCATGACGTCATGCTGACGTCACTGGTCCAAGGCTGACTCAGCGAGTTGACTCACTAGGTTGACTCGGACGAGTTGACTCACTGGGTTGACTCGGTCAACGGGTCAGGTCGGGTCGGTCAACGGGTCGAGTCAACGGGTCGGGTCAACGGGTCAACGGGTCGGGTCAACGGGTCAACGGGTTTGGACCGAGTTGACCGGTCCAGCCGGTTCAGACCGGTTCTTACCGTTAAACTTCGAAGATCGCCGGACGGTCACCGGATCTCGCCGGAAAAATCCCGTTTCACGACGTTTTCTGCCGGGAAAACACTCAATCAGCAACCCATCATTTAATTTTACACTTAACATCGAAACAACGTTGGAAATCAACCCAAAACTCACCGGATTCGTCCTTAAAAGCTCAAACTCGTCGGAAAATGGCGTAGCTCCGATGACGGAGCAAACCACGATGAACGGGCGAACGGCAACTTGGGTTTTGATCCGCCTGCGGCGGGGAGTCCAACGGCAGTGGTGGCGCGGCGAACGGACGTCGAACGGCGCCGGAAAACTCGAAAGAACAAGCGAACCGATTTAGCCCTAGGTCGCGAGCCTTCAACGGTCGATTGTCGGCGAAAGGAACGGCGATTGGGCGCGTGGGTCGAGGGGTTTTGCTCGGGGTTCGACGGTGAACACAATAACGTCGGCGGTGAGCGTCACGGCGCGGCGATGAAGGCTGACGGGCGGTGACCGGTTTGGTTCGGAGGAGGGGGATGTGAACGATGGGGGGGGTGTTTCTGGAAATATGGGGAAAAAGTTCCCAATTTAATTTTTATTCAAGGTGGCAGGTAAGATATTTTATTATTTTATTATTTTAAGATCTTGAGTATTAACTCTTGTTTCCCCTGGTGCAATTACTAACCAAGAGCTATATTAGCTCAATTGGTTAAACCATTGACCTATGTAGCTAAGGGTCACGGGTTCAAAACCCCTTGGCTGCTTCTTTTTTTTTTTTGAGTGTTACATTCTTTTTTGCTGTAAGTATATGTGGGGCGTATGGTCGATGATTTTTTCATGGTGGCGTGTCGAGGTGGTGCACCCAACATCGGTAGTTGAATTCGTGTCCATGGCGTTGGATAGTTTCTTCCGGGGATCGTTACGACAATGGTGGTTGGCGGGATGTGCTGCGGTATTATGGTCTATGTGGTTAGCCAGAAACGACCTGATTTTTAATGTTAAGAGGATGTCCGATATCGAGCTATTTTTCCTAATTAAGTTGCGCACTTTTTATTGGGTGAGAGTGTTGGATTCGCAATCGATTATTGTTGAATCAATTTGGTGGGAATGCCCTTGGTGGTGTGTGAGAGAGGTATGGTCAAGGGTGCCCTGTGTGGGAATTACATGGTCGCCACTGATACCCGGCAATGTAAAATTTAATGTTGATGGCTCGGCACGTGGGAAAACTGGTCCGGCGGGGTGTGGTGGAGTGTTGCGAAATGATTGGAGCCAGGTGATGGCGTTATTTTCAGGGCCGTTGGGAGTGTTGGATTCGAACGAGGCTGAATTACATGCGATTTGCTATGCGATTGAATCGTTTCGTGCATCGTAATGGTGTGACTGGCCTTGTATCATTGAATCCGATTCTTTAGTTGTGGTTTCATGGATTCTTAACGTGGAGGGTCGGCCTTGGAGATATTTCTCTTTATTTAGGCGCATTGATGACGCATGTTTGGCGGTGCGTTGTGTGTTCCATCATGTTGTACGCGAGGCGAATGGATTAGCCGACACTTTGGCTAAGGGTGGTGTGGACCGGCGTGATTGGCTGCGTGTGGGTCTTTAGCATCGAGAGAGGTGTTCGATGCGTGCGATGGGCGAGTTGGAGTTGCTTGGGGTGTGCCGATAGGGGTGGTTGTGCGAACGATTTGGGGACGTGCAATCTCGGTCTGCTGGCCTGGGCGGATCGAGCTGCTGGAATGTAGATGGGAGGGGTTTCGGCTGTGCATGTCATGGTCACTTTTGTACTAGATGGTGTATGTTTCTCGGTTGTCCTCCTCGGGTACTCTTTTCCTTCATCTAGGTGTAGAGAGGTTTTTAATGAAGCCCGGGGTGGATTCATTGTATGATTTTCGTTTCTAATAAAATCATACGTGTTGAGCAAAAAAAAACAGATGTTTAGCACTAAAGTTCTGGGCCTCGTCTAAAACATGTTCATCTGGCATCCCAAGAAACGATGCTTGGTATAAACTTAAAAGACCCTTAACATCGTCTCCTAAGCTGCCCATGAATTTACCATCTCCATCCATGAACTTGTTGAACACATCAGTCGCGTATGAATATCACATCTCAGACATTGAAATTGATTATTGATATAAAAAAACATAGCATATATAAAGATTATTACCTGTAGGAACAAAGAAGCCATTCTGACGCAAAATCCTGAAGTGCAAAGCTACAATGTAAAGATCATCGAAGATATTGTGATGATGGATAAAGTTGGCAAGAATGTGATGGATTTCCTGTTCAAAGAGGGAAGCCACTCCTTATCGTTGCATTGTGTGGATAAGATCCAATTGGCGACCTACAACTTTCAAGCTAGCAAGTAACTCTCTTGCACCTTGCTTAAGTTCCTCTAGGCGAGTCCCATGACTCTCAAGCTAAAAACATGTACCAAAATAAATAAATAAACAAGATTTTTGTGAATTAGAAATTAGACTTAGAGTGTAGACTTTAACTTTTTAGTATTGAGAGATAATCACATTAACTGTACTTGGATTCTTTCTTCTTCACAATTTTTGAAGAGAAAAAAAACTAAAATCTTTCAATTTTTTTATGAAGGTTTTTATATTTTTAATACTTTATAAATATTTCAAATTTTAATTATTGAATAATTTATAATTTATTAGCTTATGATATTTTAATTTTATAATTTTACTTAATTTTAGATATTTTTAATTATTTCATTTTATTTTAGTCATATATTAATAAAAACATTTATACTTATTTTAAAAGTTATTTTAATTTTTTTTGTATTTTACTCATATTTCTTTGTCTAAAAATCAATTTTGCCCTCAAACTCGCTTGAAAAATCAATTTTACCCCCTGCCACATCATCGTAAATTGCCACGTCACCACAGTCAACGTTGACTTCCATCAGTCAAAGGGCAAACAATGATGTAATTGGACTACTTCAAGAGCTAAATTGATGCGAAAATATTATAAGGAAAAAATTGATAAACTAAGACTACTACAAGGTCAAAAGTGACCATTTAGCCTTAATATTTTGTATTTTACTCATTTTTTGTATAAAAATCAATTTTGCGCTCGAACTCGCTTGAAAAATCAATTTTACCCTCTACCATGTCACCGTAAACTGCCATGTCACCACTGTAACGGTCAACGTTGGCTTCTGTCAGTCAAGGGGCAAACAATGATGCAATTGGACTACTTCAAGGGCTAAATTGATGCAAAAATACCATAAGGGTGAAATCGATAAATTGAGACTAATACAGGGACAAAAATAACCCTTTAGCATATTAATAATAGTAATAATAATAGTAGTACTAGTAATAGTAATAGTACTAGTAATAGTAGTACTAGTAATAATAATAATAATAGTAGTAGTAGTGGTACTAGTAATAATAGTACTAGTAATTGTAGTAGTAGTAGTAGTAATAATAATAATAATAATAATAATAATAATAATAATAATAATAATAGAATGCTTTGATGATTAAATGAAAGGAAGCTAATCGAGTAGGGTGTGGTAAAGGACTTGAGGAGCTCACAATCCCAAACGGTAGGAAGGAAACCTGTTGATCGCCGTGCTGTATGTATTGCTCCATTGGGTTCCATGCTAAACCTATTATGTAGTGTATGTTGCTGCATCGTAACTCTAAATGATAGAGGTATTTATAGGGATAGGGATGCCAATCCTAATCGTTGCATTGAAAAGGGCCGCTCCTGTTTTTGCAGTGTGCATATGGCGGTGGTGGTTTTCGAGCCTCGTTCATCGTGGCGATTTCTGTGTGAACTGGATCAGGTTATTATTAAAAATATTTTAGTTATTTTTAATAATAAAATGAACTATTCGGTAGGGATGTTAGTGGGGCAAGTTTCGTGGAGATTCACTCCACTTCGCACCCAATTAGACAAAATGAGTATAAGTTTTACGGGTGGTGAGATGAGGTGAGAACAAAATTTAGATTTTAGACCTGCCGTGAGTAGTGGGTCAAACGTGAATATAAATTTCGTATCATTTCGTGAGTCGTGGATATGAACAACCTTCGCACTCACCCCCACCCAATTTGACATCCCTACCATTCGGATTGGCATGACTTGAGACCGCAATGTCCACAGGTGATCTGTAAGGCGGAGGAGGAAGGCCTCCCATGACACAGGCAATGTCCACATCTCCTAGGCCCAAGAATTACAACGGGACAAATCTCAACAATCTATTAAGAGAAAATGATAGGGAATTGTGATTGTGAATGAAACAATCAAAATTGGTAGTGCACATCCAAACACGTGGTTCCTGCAGTTGGCACGTTCCATTCCACATCTGTGCACTTGGAATAAATGAGCAGTTTTGACTTCAAATCTAATTCTTACCCAAAACTGTGAGATAATGTTGTACCATCTATTGAAGGGAAATATACTTATCCAAGCAAGCCAAAATCGAGCAGGACAAGAGTTCCAACCGACCAGGACTACTTGTGTATGAAGGAAAAAGTGTCTTATTCGTTCATGCTGCCTTGTTTGATTATAAAAATCATTTATCATGTGAATTATCATGGATGACATAGTGTCGCCTAAGAGATTTTTTTTACCCCTCCAATCCTTATCCCTACCTTTATCTTATTTTAAAAAAATTAACCATAAATCTCACAAATATCCATGTGTTGATTACCCTTATCTTTATCTCTCACCCCTTTTTCAAACAGAATTTAATTAATTTTTTTTACCCCTCCAATCCTTATCCTTATCTTTTCCTTTTTAATTTTTTTAAACCCCATGAGTCCGCATTCTTCTATCAATATCTTATTAAATAAAAACATTCTAAAAACTTCATCCACACGTGATTTTTTTTTCAAACCTAGCAAACTAAAATTTTCACACACAACCGCCTCCCCCCCCTCCTTCACATTCATCTTCATCGACCTTTCAACCAACCTCCATGGTGAATGACAGCAGCAAGCAAATGTACCTTCTCTAATAGAACTCGAGCCGTCACTCATTCATGTCGTGATCATCATTAGAACGGAGAGTTTTCTATTCCTTCTCTTTTATTATTATTATTATTTTTTTTTTGTATTTTGAGACAAAATGACTTAAGTGAGGGGGTGGACATCTTGTCAAATTCCTTTCTTGCTTGTCCGATAGTTTACCTTATAATTTTACTTGCTAGCTCTTGTTCTTTAGATTCGCCTTGTTCCTTTGGTTGCCGTATGATTTTGAAAATCTTAACTTGTTAGAAACTTTAGGATTGCATGATGAATTATAACTTGAATAACATTTTTATTATCCTTTTAACATTCCATTACTAGTTAATTTAAAAAAATCTGTGAAGATATTCTTTTGCTATTTGTCCCTTTAAGTGTGTCAAACTAATCTTAGCATTCTAGATCTTGTGTTTGAGTATATGTCAAGGTTATATGCATGAATTTGATGGTAAACCAAAAGAAAAAAAAGAAAAGAACAAGAAAAAGAACAAGAAAAAGAAGAAAAAAAAGCTAGAGGTGCCTATCACTGGCTCTAGCAAGCAAAGAAATAAAAAGCTAGAAGTGCCTACCACTGGTTCTAGCAAAGAAAAATAAAGTTTATGCCTCTTGTTCATCTTGTAGTTGAGATTGGATTTCATCACAAGTTTATTAATGCTCTGATTAGTTTTGCTACACTTGATGCACTCTGAGTAGCTTGAATAATTTCTTGTATGGGTTCTTAATTTAATTGGTTGTAGGATGTTTTTTGTCTAATATTTTCTGCTATTTTTGCTATGGTCCATGTGGATCTTGAATTTCTTTCGTGTCGAGAAAACTAACTCATATTGTAGGCAAGGGAACTTTGTGAACCTAAGAGTGAGAACTTGGTCTTAATCTTTGATACTTGAGAGCAAGCATCGGATAAGTGAGGGGTAATTTGATGAGTGACTAGATTGGTTATTGTTTTTGCTATAATTTTGATAGAATAAATGACTTATGATGCTGAAATGTGGGTTGTTCTATGCTTTTTCGTGCAGGACGGTGTGGCTGGAAATCAGACTGGAAAATGCCGAAATCTGCAAAAGTTCTAGATTCGTGGTTGGATTCATGGGCATGAATGCTGACTGGACGCCATGTAAGCACCTTCTAGAAGCTGACGTCAGCAGTGGTGATAATCTATCAGCCGCGTATCAGATAACCTATCAAGCGGATTTTAAATTTCAAACTTTGATATTATCTTATGTATTTATTTTGAATTATTTTGGGATTTATCTTTTTAAGGTTTTAGGTTTTTTAGATACTATAAATATCCCACTTTGGGGTGAGATCAAATCATCACTTGCTCTTGTTTTCATTCACTTGGAGTTTAATACATTTCTTATTTATTTTCTCCATTTCCTTTTTTACATTTCCCTTGTTAAAAACTAAGTATGGTTTCATTACAAACAATGCTTAGCTAACTCACCATAGCCAAGAGCAACGCCAAAACCCAACTTACCTCGTGAGATTAGAAACATTCTTCAAACCTTCAACATCTTTCTTGATTCTCGGAAAAATAGGTTAGGCAATCGGCTTAACCTTTAAGCATCGCGTTTGCTTCATCCCGAAAAGTGCACGCCGTGGTGAAGTCATCTTGATCTACCGTTGGGGACGAGAAAAGGCTTGTAGCTGATTCAATTCCCTAAGAACAAACTTAATGGCGGTCCACTAAGGGGAATTAAGATCGGACTTGATTCTCGTTGAGACAACTGTCCGAGCACGGGCTTCTTCAGCACTAAGCGCAACGTTTATTAGCATCGATTGTTGTGGCTAACCAACTCAACACTTAGTTCCAAGGATTGCCATGTGAACCGAGTTTACCTTAGAGAAGCAAGTTACAAGGGTTGGGCCTTGTAGACTGTAACCAGCAAGAGATTGAAGTAAAATCACTTCTGTGATCGAGAGAAGTTGTGGCAAAGCGGAACTTGAGGCTAACTTAATTCATAATTATCTTCAATAATTTTTTGCTTTACTTATTTATTTTAGTCATTCGATTTAATTTTTACAAACCCCCCTTTTTGGTTACTTGAAGATTTCTTGGTAAAAGGTCAAAAGCGATCAATATTGGAAACTACCCAGTCCTAGTGGATCTACCCTTACTCTCTCTATATATATACTATTTATTTTAATTATTTCTTTGAGTTTAAAGAAATTATTTTGACATTATACGACGTGTGTTAAGTTCCTACTCTATCAACCCCCCATTATTTTTATTTTCGCACTAAAGTCAGAATCAAACCTTCAGATACTAGAAGCTTTGAAGTCCCTGGGGGTCTGTAACCACCGAGACCGGCCTATGCGGAAAGACCAAGTCTAGTAAGGCACATTATAATTTAAAACTCAAGTAGAAAACATGTTTGCAATCTAAGTGTTAATTTCGGCAGCATAACGGCAGAACTTAGTGAAAACCATCAAGTTAAATAAACCTGTTTAACACGTCAAACAGTAATACTTTCCAAAATCATTCAACACATAGACTTTATAGATAATATACACAGTCATGATTACTTAAATAAACCCATCATAGGATGATTACAAAATAAGTATCAGTTAGCATATTAAAATACTTCTAGTTTAATACCATACATAACAAAATATAGGCACATGTCACCCTGAAAGTACAAACGGTGGATGGAAACATTACATTCAAAAAGAATACCAAATGTGTCGATCCTCCAAGTGTCGGCTACGGGGTGGCCTATCCAAAATATCTGAAAAGGGGAAAGAATTGGGGGCGTGAGCTAGAAAGCTCAGTGTGTTCCAACAGTGCAAGTAAAACATGTTCAACAACAATATAATATACATTTATAGTTCAAAAATATAGAGTTCAAGTAACAGTACGGTTCGGTTTAATCTTTTCTCTACCCTCCAACCATACTCCAAGAGGCAGTTCCCCAAAACTGCATCAAAGGCATTAACCAGTGCCCATTGGGCATAGGTGCCAACCTAAGGGAATACCTTAGGAACGGTACGGTACGGTAGGAATTACCCTAGCCGAAGCATAGGAACCTGTAACGGTAAGGAATTACCAGCTGGATCAGGGCTGAACCTGCGGTCACTTCATATTCTATCCCAAATACCCCAGTAACAACCTATGTAATAGTTCAATTATCAATAACAACTGTAATTTCGGTAAATGTAAAATAGACACGTATTTTCCATGAAACAGTAATCAGAGAGCATATTGTTCAATCAAACTACGATGTATCACACATATAATATAATCATGCTTATTTCAGAAATCATATCATAATCATGCAAAAACACTTTATCAATCATAAGCATGTATTTAGCTTAATAACATACTTTCATCATGTAAAACAATATTAAAACGGTCATATAGCACACAAGGAACACACCTCAAAAGATGAAATCGGTCAGAAGATCTATCGAGCACCAAGATCACGCTCCGCTACAGTGCTGGAACCTAAATAGACAGGGATTATGGTTACTAACAGATTTACACCTTAATCATAGTAAAATACTAAGCTTTCGGGTCGTACGAGTGACGATAGGATCACGAGGCGGTACAGATCGAGACGAGCTGGGCTGGGCGTCGGTACGGTCGAGAGATCCACGAGTACCTATTAAATCAGAAAATCACTATCAGTCCTCAATCATCAATCTCTCTTGAAAGACATAACTTATACATATGCATGTTCAGGTTCAACGTCTAATTTAGAAGCTTTCGGGTTAGAATTTTGCGAAACGGGCTTCAAAATCGGACTCAGGACGTCGAAAAACATAAAATAGGACTTTTCGGGAAAAGTTGACTTTTTGGTCATAGTCAACGCTGACGTCAGCGGTCAAAGTCAACGCTGACGTCACTGGTCCAAGGCTGACTCGGCGAGTTGACTCACTGGGTTGACTCGGACGAGTTGACTCACTGAGTTGACTCGGTCAACGGGTCGGGTCGGTCAACGGATCGGTCAACGGGTCGGTCAACGGGTCAACGGGTCGGGTCAACGGGTCTAACCGAGTTGACCGGTTCAGACCGGTTCGGTCTACACGAACCGGCTCTTACCTTTAAAGAACCGAAGGTCGCCGGACGGTCACCGGAACATTGCCGGAAAAGCTCCTTTCGCGTCGATTCTGCCGGAAAAACTTAGATTTTTTAGATAGGCAGCTTAACACACACGATTAAACACGAAAACGAAGCCGGAAATCGATGAACTCTTACCTTAAAGCTTCGATGTCGCCGGAAAACCACGTAACTCCGACCAAGCTCTTCCCGGCGCCGATAGGACGAGAAGTTTTAGGGGTTTTGCTCAGCTCGGGACGGGGAAGCCAACGACGGTGAGAACGTGGCGAACGGACGAAGACCGTCGCCGGAAAAAGCCGAACGACGAGGGTAACGCGAGTTTGGGTTGTATCCGAACCCTTCGACCATTCTCGACGGTGCACGGCGGAGGATTAGGGCGAGTGGTGGTCGTGGTTCGATCGGGAAGGGGCGGCGGTCACTCTGACGGTGGCGGTGTAAGAAATGGCGCGGCGGTAGAGGTAAACGGACGGCGACGGCTTGTTTAGGGTAAAGGAAAATAGGGTGACGGTAGGGGAAGGGTCTGGAATTTCTTGGGGATAGACCTAATTAATTCCCACTGAAAAAAGTAGGTAGGATATTTTATGTTTAATATTATTTTATTTCAAAAGACATGGCTTAACTTAACTATGGGGAAGGATTAGAGCCAAGAGCTCACTTAGCTCAGTGGCTGGGCACCCGGCTAAAGAAGCAAAGGTTGTGGGTTCGATTCCCACAACCCTCACCTCCCCTCTAATTTTTTTTTCTTACATTATCCTTTATTTTATTTTCTGGGTGTTACAGGGTCGACCCTTCTTCTCTTTACTATATTATTTATTTATTTATTTATTTATTTATTTGAGATTAAGGCTTATTTTATTTGACAATTACGATGCTTGTCAAATTGGTGATGTTGTCGGGGACTTCTGCAAAGTTACTAATATCGTTTGTTTTAATTTATGACCAGGAAGAATCCGGGCGAACTAGCAGATTTTGTACCGAAGATTGAAGCATTAGCCCGAAGACTACATGCACAAACACTTCGAGAAAAAAGACAACAACAACAACAACAAGAACAAAAATTACGACAACAAGAATTCGAACGTGATCTATAAATATCTTTCGAAGCTGAAACACACTTCGAGAACACCAACGACGAGTAGATTCCAATGGTGGACGACAACCAAACCATTCGCCAACTTGTCGCGGCACTTGATGATCAACAACCATTTTGCATCACATTTCCGAAGGGAGAAGAACCATTCGCGCTCAAGACATGTTTAATACATCTCTTACCTACATATCATGGTTTGCCAAGTGAAAATCTGCATAAGCATCTTAAAGAATTTTCACACGGTTTGCTTAAGCACAAAACCACATGGATTATCCGAAGACCAAATCAAATTATGTGCTTTCCCTTTTTCTTTATGCAATATGGATAAAGATTGGTTATTTGATTTACCGTCTAATTCAGTTACAACATAGACTGACATGGCTCGACTTTTTCTTGATAGGTTCTTTCCTGCAGCCAAGGCGAGCGAGCTAAGGAGAAACATCTTGAGTATCCGGAAAAAAGATACCGAGTCATTATATGACTACTGGGAAAGATTCAAGAAATTATGCTTGAATTGTCCACAACATGGACTTACAGAAAAAATGCTTCTCCAATACTTCTACGAAGGCTTAACCCCTATGGCCGCAAGTGGGGGGGGGGGGGGGGGGGGGGGGGGGGGCACTAGTAAACATGACTCCAACTGCGACTAGGAACTTAATTTCTACTATGGCCGCTAACTCGCAACAATTTTGCCCTTCCAATGAACCCTCTCGACGTGTTCACGAGATAAGTACAGTTTTACTAGAGAATAAAATTGATAAGTTAGCTGAAATAGTTTAATCTCTTGTTGTAGGTAAAATAGTTGTAGCTAGAGTTTGCGGAATATGCACAAAGCCCGACCAACCTACGGGTTGTTTTCCAATGTTACAAGAAGATGCTTCTGCGCAAGTAAATGCAGTAGGAAATTTTCTAAGACCTCCCCAAAGGCCATACAACCCTCACTCCAACACCTATAATCTGGGATGGAAGGACCATCCAAATTTCAACTATCAACCACCGGCACCACAAAAATATCTATCGCAAAAACCATCGTTAGAGTCAATTGTCGAACATTTGGCGATATCCCAAGAAAAATTTCAACTAAAGACCGAAGCACATTTTCAAGCAATTGACAAACATATGAGTCAACTGACGTTAGCGGTGAGTCGTTTAGAATCCAAAATGAAGTTGTCGTTGTAAACTAAGGCAAACCCACGAGAAAATATTAGTGCAATCACCCTTCGGAGAGGCACTATTGTCACACTGCCAGTCCCTAAAGATGTTGCCGCAGAACCCCAAAAAGGAGATGTTGACGCAGAAACCCAAAAGAAAAAGAAAGCCGAGTCACGGGCTCTTCCTACAACATCTCTCTATGCTACTCCACCTACATTCCCTTCAAGGTTGGTAAAGCGTGATAAACAAGCCGAGGAGAAGGAGATTCTTGATGTGTTCCGTAAGGTGGAGGTAAAAATACCTCTCCTTGTTGTGATTAAAAAAGGTTCCACCATATGTCAGATTCTTGAAAGACCTTTGTACAACCAAAAAGAGACTTACCGGTAATAAAAAGGTAAATTTGGGCGAAAACGTATCAACTGTTTTTCAACGTAGGCTTCCACCTAAGCTAAAAGACCAATGTATGTTTGCTATTCCTTGTAAAATTGGTAAAGTAAGAATTAAACGCGCTATGTGTGATTTGGGTGCTTCTATAAATGTTATGCCCCTTTCAGTTTACAATTCACTTAGAGCAGAGCCTTTGAAGGAAACAAGAGTGACAATCCAGCTCGCCGATAGATCCGTCATTTATCCTGAAGGACTCCTTGAGAACGTGCTGGTTAAGGTAAATGATTTAATTTTTCTAGCGGATTTCTATGTCATCGATATGGAAAATGACCGAACCAACTCTTCCTCTGATATCCTTCTTGGCCATCCCTTCCTTAGTACAATGAATACAAAAATCGATGTAAGAAGCGTAATTCTTACAACAGAGTTTGACGATGAGATTGTTAAGTTTGACGTTTACAGAGCAATGTGATATCCAGATAATATCGATAGTATTAATTTTATTGATGTTATTGAACCTACCGTTGAAAGGTTTTTCGAGCCTAACCTCGTTGATGATCTGTGCAGGGAATTGGAGGACTTTGAAGAGGAAATCATGGAATTTGAGAAAAAAAATTCAATTGATTTTGATTTAAGCCTTACTCCATTCAAATTTAAACTCTTCCATTCCATTTTGCAGGCACCAAAATTAGAGTTTAAATCACCGTTGGAACATATGGACAAGCTGAAAAAAATCCGAAGAAAAACCTATGAGAAAGTTTGAAGCTACAAAGATAAAATAAAGGAACTCCATGATCGACAAATTTCTCATAGGGAAGTTCTCAGTTGGACAAAGCGCATTAATTGAAGGGACTATTTGTCGCAGTATCTATAGTCTAAATCAGGTCGTCGAGCTAAACGACGTTAAATAAAGCGTTTTAATGAGAGGTAACCCATTTTATTTTTAGTTTGCTTAATTTTTAATTCGTTTTAACATGTATCTTTATTTTATTTTTTTCGTAGTTTTATTTTCTTTGAATTTTTAGGTACCCAAATATTTTGAATCGAATGTTTATGATGATCATTGCGGTATTTTTGGTCTGAGTTGTACAACCCCTGGGGACATCACATGCATGGGTTTATTCCACGGTGAATTTGAGCAAAACCCATCATTCTTCGGTGCGTAATAACCGAACCCAAACCTCACCTGCAGCCATCCCATCGGTTATTCCCCTTTATCCTTATTTTAAACCATTTTTTTCTTTTTAAATTTTAAAACTCCATCCCCGTAGACCCCACGTTACTTTGATAAACCAAATCCCCTTCCCTAAGCAAATTCTTTTCCCTTTTTTTTTCAAATCCTCACGTGATTACAACAAAACAAAAACCTAAAACTTTATCTTTATCCTTATTTTAAAATTTGAGAAAACAAACCGAACAAAATACAAACTAAATAAACGGGTTTAAAATAAGGATAAAATCGCATGAACCCCACACCCTTTTGGGTAAAAATCTCCTGCCCTCTAACTAGGATGAGTCTACCACGCGCGACGAATATTGATGAACACCGATGAACACCATTAAATTAATTAATAAAGATTTAAAATTTGAAGGACCCATCATACAATTAATAATTACTTTAAAAATTCAATTAAATTATTTTATATATATATTAAAATTTTATTTTTTAATAAGGGTAAACTATATATTTAGTACCTCACTTACTTCTGTATTTCTATTGAACCCTCGTTATTTAAATATTATTTCAATTTGATCATGTTCTTTATAAAAAAAATAATTTAAACCTTTAACCTAAAACACTAAACTATTAAACCTTAAACCCTTAAACTCTTAAACATATACCCTAAACCATATACCATTAAAAATAATTTCACCATCATCGATTCAATTCAAGCATAAAATAGTTGTAATAGTTAGTTCATCTGTGGTGGAAGTGGAACCAATATAAGAGCTTGATGGGACCTCCATTCCGTAGGTGAGATCCGACATAAGCTTCGGAACCAAATCGAGAACTTGTTTCTCCGATGCCGACGAATACAACGCACAGTCGAGATCGTTCTGGCCGATATCGAACATGTAAAGGGCCTTCATGAAGTAATCTTCCGCGGGGAGATACTTCTCAAGTTCCTTGTCTGAAAAAAACAAAAAACACAACAACCATTTCATTGCCATTTTTATCAAAATCACAAGCTTGTTCGAAAAGAAATACCTTTCGAAAGTAATGCATGAGCTCGATTCTTGAATCTAAAGAATTGAGATAACTGCAGATTAAAGGAAAAAGGGTTGGTTGAGGCTGCATTTGCAGGTTGAACAGTGGCCCCTCCGGTAGCAAAATTGCACCCTGTTTGGAAACTGGGGGAACCAACAGATTCCAAATAAGGATTCATGTAAGGAAGCTCCATTGCTTCTACTGCAAAAACAAAAACCGAAATCGAAAACTTGTTATTACTACTGAGTTCATCGGATCATATGAATGTACTAAAAAGTACAAGAAGATAAAAATTACTTAGAAAATCAATGATTAAACAAATAAATAAACATAAAACACTAAACTATTAAACCTTTCCCATTATCCCACACTAAGCAAATTAATAGTTTAGTGTTTTAGCAAATAAATAAATTATTTGGTTTATTTAGTATTATGTTTATTTATTTGGTTTAGTGTTTATTTATTTGGTTTATTTTCAACCATAAACCGTCATCTCTTCCCATGATCCCGTGATCAAATGCAGCACCAATTGCAGCAGCCCTGTACAATAAATTTCAATGATTCATTGAATTGAATTGAATCGATGATGGTGAAATTATTTTTAATGGTATATAGTTTAGGGTATATGTTTAAGAGTTTAAGGGTTTAAGGTTTAATAGTTTAGTGTTTTAGGTTAAAGGTTTAAATTATTTTTTATAAAGAACATGGTCAAATTGAAATAATATTTAAATAACGAGGGTTCAATAGAAATACAGAAATAAGTGAGGTACTAAATATATAGTTTACCCTTATTAAAAAAATAAAATTTTAATATATATAAAAAATAATTTAATTGAATTTTTAAAATAATTATTAATTGTATGATGGGTCCTTGAAATTTTAAATATTTATTAATTAATTTAATAGTGTTCATCGGTGTTCATCATTAGTGGTGTTCATCAATGTTCGTCGCGCGTTGTAGAATTTTCCCCCTAACCATGCCTCCTTTTATGCCCCTACCTAAAAATATTTAAAAATTAAATCTTACCGCATAACCCTAATTTTCATATTCTAAATCCCAAACTCTAAACCCTAAAAAAGTACACCCTACCCCTAATTCCCTACACCCTAATCCTAAGCCCCAACCTTAAACCCCAAATCCTAAACTCTAAACCTATTATTTTAAAGTGGGGGCACAAATGGAAGCATACTTTGGGGCAGATGATTTCCATCCCACCCTTTTGACCATGTTTCGGTGTTCTATTTTCTATAAAGTTCCCTCAGAATCACTCACGTGATTCAATTACCCTACACTACACCCTTTTCTTTTTTCCCACTCTGCCGCATACCTAAATCAGCCGCAGTCTTCATCACGTACCTTCAGCCGCATACGCACAATGGTAAGAACAAGACAGCAAATAAATACTTCTTTTTTGGTTGAACCCGAGCCTTCACCCGTTCGTGTCGCATCACCGATCGTTCGACCACCATCCGGCGGTCATACTTTTTGACGTGGCCGTGGCTGTCATTAGAACGGGGAGTATCTCTATTCTCTCTCTATACTTTCTTTTTCATATTAGGGCAATATGACTTAGATGAGGGGTGACAATTGCATCAAATTTACCTTGCTTATTTGGTTGATTGGAATTGAGTTTTTTGAATTGATGTGTTGAAATTAATTGTTGCATGTCTCGTTTTTCACCTTATTTTTTTTATTTTTTCTTGTGAATTTCGATCTCGCTTTTGCCGTAATTTAGGTTATATGATAGCACTTGGCATGGCTAATTGGCTTTTTTTTTTAATTTCAATTGACATTCCATGAATTTGTTCGTTGATTTGATAGCATGACTTAGTACAATTTGAATCTTTCATGTGAGTTTTTGAGCCTAATGAGCATATATTTGCACTTTTGCTTTTTGTTTACTTGGGTGTGCCGACTAATTCTTGGCATTCTAGAACTTGTAGCGTAATACTTTTCAAGACTACATGATTGAATATGTTACTTGTAGCGTAATTCTTGGCATTTATCCATTTTCTCTTCCCAAAAAATAGCATACCCTTATTTATCTTCCTCTTAATTAGCCAATTTTTGAGCCTTATATCCTTTTCTTTCTTTACCACATCATTAACCCGAGCCTATTTTATTTTTTTCTTTTTGTTACCCTTTTTCAGAACAAAGCTAAGATTGTTCCATGGACACACGAAAAAAAATATTGTTCAAACAGTGCAGAAAATTTGAAATGATTCGAACAACAACAAAAATACAATTTGGTTCAAAAGCAGCAGAAAAAAAAAACTAAAAAAGTTCAACGAGAAAAAAAGAGAGTGAATAAAGCTTTGATTGTTTGATTTCTAATTTTCTTTCTTTCATTTTTACTTCCTTTTAAATAATCCTTTGAATGACTTTCTTTTTGTCTTAAAGTTTTATCCTAATCTTTGGCATTTATCTTACCCCGAACCTTAGTCCCATTACAAAAACTAATATTTTGATTAGTTAGGCTTGAGCGATTCTTTCACCCAAAACATTTTGAGCGGAATGAGTGAGCTATTGTGTGGTACTAAGTCTTGCTTCTTTCAGGTTAACGCATAATTGGAATGTCATGATTTGCTTATACTCGCTATTAGTTGAGTTTTTGCTTGATTACTCTTGGATTTCATCATTTGCTTTAATTTACTTGAAAGACTTGAAAATTTTGTGAAATATAGATGGAAACTTGAGGTTTTTGATACATTGATTGAGAAATACTTGAGGACAAGCATTGAATAAGTGGGGGATTTGATGAGTGATTTAAGTAGTTATTATTTTATTTTTAATTACTCATTGTTTGTTGGTTTATGTTAATTTGGGCGTTTTCTTCTATTTTCTATACATGACATTGGACTCCAAAAACTGTGTTAAAAAGAGCGAAATTTTGCAGCTTTTATTTTCTTTGGAGTCAAGGCCGAACTGGTGGGCATGACTTGGCTGACGTGGCGTCCAGTCAGCAGCTTCTAAAAGGTGATGACGACGGCTTCCAGAATATGATGTCAGCAACAACAAATAGCATGATTAGCTAATTTTGAATTTTAAATTTGGGATTATCTTTTGTTTAGGATTTAATTTGAATATTTTTTTAAAGATTTATCATTTATCATTTTAGTCTTATTTTTATGGTTTTAGAATACTATAAATACTCCCTTGGGGTAAGCTAGAAAATAATCTCTCATTCTTAGTTTTTTCTTACTTTTGAAGTTTATAAAATTTCCTTTCTCTTTGCGTTCTTATTCTTTTAGTTTTTTCATTTTATTTTAAAAATGCTAGTATGATTTTTACCATAATCATGCTTAGCTAAATTTTTCTATTAGCCAAAGGATTAAAGCGAAGCTTCAATTCACTTTGTGAGAATTAAAAAGCACTCAACATCTTCGCATTACAGTCAATTTTCTGAAAACTTAGATCGACAATTGGTCTTTCTATTAAAATTTTTACGCTTTCATTTCAAGAAGCTAGCGTTGACTTGAATGTTGTTCAGATTTATAGTTTGGGAGGAATGATCGACTTGTAGCAAATTCGACTTCCTATAAACACACTTAGCGACGAACTCACTAAGGGAAATTGAGATCGAATTCGATTCTCATTGAGACAACATAGTCCGAGTCGAGTTTTTCCAAATTTTAAAAATATTTTATTCTAATGACGATAGTCGTGATTAGCCTAACCAGAAAACTGAAATTCAAAAATTGATTTTGAATTATCGGTTTATCGGAGACTAAAATAAGTTATAAGGGTTGGGCCTTGTAGACTGTAACATGCATGTATCCAGAGTAAAAAAAAAAAACCCCTTTTTCCGATAATCAGTTTGAATTGAAGCTAAGCAAAGCTTGAGGCTAATTAATTTAATCAATTTTCTTATTAAAAATATTTACTTCCATCATTTTCTCCAAATTAGTTATTTTACCTTTAGTTTCTACTCTATCAACCCACATTATTTTTATTTTCGCATTAAAGTCAGAATCAAAACCTTCAGATATCAAAAGCTTCGAAGTCACTGCGGATCGACCCTTCTTCTCTTTACTACGTTATTTATTTATTTATTTATTTATTTATTTATTTATTTATTTATTTATTTATTTATTTGAGATTAAAGCTTATTTTATTTGACAATTATGACGCTTGTCACAAGAAGAGAATCAAAGTTCAAACCTTAGTGAAGGCATTATTGGGAGGGGAGCCACGAATTCCTATGACTTCTATATATCTATCATTCTATTTAATAATAGAAAGACTAATTCGTATTCATTCCTATAATAAAAAAGGCTAAATTGATCCATGTAATAGAGAAGAGGTTAATTTAAATTGATCATAAACTTTCACCAACAAGTACAGTTGAGGGCATGAGGCTCAACCTTTTGTAGGATATAATGAGCATCTTAAGTGAAAAGGGGCAAAATTTTAGAGTTTTGCTCATCCCTGGCTGAAATAATATCTTGAGATTTGCAATGTTAACTTGACATATCTACTTTATCCCCCATCAATTGATATATATTGTCGCAATGGTTTTGAGGCTGCTGGACTTTCTGGCATTTTTTAAAGGGAATCACCACCAATCTTTTTTAATCAACACTAGAGATTCAATTCAATGAAATTTTAATCCGCAAAAACCAAAGTCAAGTTTGGGGGTATGGTTACGTGTCCGTAAAAACAACACTTAATTATGAATAATCTTGTTCTTGTGTATGCATGCAACTAATGTATATTAGTTTGGAGGATAAAATCGGAACATTCAAAAGCTTAGGAACTAATATGGAATAAGATCATAGTTTTGGATATATGGTGCAATTACTCCGTTAAATATTTTCAAACTAAGTTATTTGTTGTTGAATCCAGCCCAGCTTAGATAGGGATAAATTTAGCTTGTTCAAAACTCGGGCCTTATTTGACAATTAGCGGATAACTGATAGCGGATTACATTAGATGATAGCTGATTGCATTAGCTGATTTAACTAGCGGATTATATTAGTTGATTGTATAAAAGTGTTTGGTAAAATTAACTAATAGTTGATAGCTGTTAGATTATTTAAACAAGCAAAATGACATATAAGGACATGATTATATTCAATACTTGTTTGAATAGTTTATTAGTTATCAATACTTTGTATCTAATTATTATTAATTAGATCTATAAAATTATTTTTAATATAACTTTTCTAAACATATTCAAATAATTTATATATTAATTTATTATTTATATAATTATTTTAATATAATTTAATTAATTAATAAATTTAAATACACATATCAATATGTGATAATAAAAAGAAAAAAATAGGACTGGCTTATAAGTAGGGTGAGAAAATATTTAATTTAGGTTATTTTGAGATTTTTGGTAACTAGTAAGGGTAAAAGAGTCTTTACAACTCTAATATCAAACCTCTAATCTCAAAAAGCTCATATTATGAGCTTTTTTCAAAATTAACGGTTTCACCTCAATCCGCTCTTTCAATCCGTTGTTTACCAAACAATAATATTAGCGAACTTGACTGATCAAACCTCTAATTATGTCTCAAACCTCTAATTTTTTCCCAAACCTCTCTTTACCAAACATGACCTCAATCTAATTAGAGATGGGCACGGGTCGGGAGGGTCGGGTTTTTGGCCCACCCGCACCCGACCCGAAAATAAACACCATAGACCCGACCCGAAAATAAATATACTAAATTCGGCTCCGACCCGAACTAAATAAAATAAATTAATTTTAGGGACCTAATTGTAAAAAAATAATTTTAAGAGACTTAATTGTAAAAAATTATAATTCAAAGGACTAAATTATAAATAAAAATTCAATTTTAAGGACTTAATTATAAAAAATATATAAAGAGGGTTATTATTATAAATATCCCTAAAAAATTTAGAGAAAATTGCACTATTAGTCCCGGGTTGAGTTGGGTCGGGTCGGATATTTTTCACCTTAAACCCGAACCCGACTCGACCCGAATATACCTTTAGCAAAAACTCGATCCGACCCGACCTGAACTCAATTTTTTCATTAAAAAATTTGACCAGATCGGGTCGGGTCGAAACCCGTCGGATCCGGGTAAAATGCCCATCCCTAAATCTAATCCTTAAGTCCTTTGAAACATTTAAAAATATATATTAATACATAGACGAGGAGAGGTTGGGCTGTAAGGATGAAAATGGTGGCTTAAATGGGCTGTGTGAAGTGGTTCACTTTTGTGAGAACAATGGTGTGGCGGTAGATTTGGTCCAAATGTCCATTTACGAGGAGAGGTTGGGCTGTAAGGATGTGAATTGATACTAAATTTAAAGTTTAATGGTATTTTGTGTACTTTATTTTTTTTTAACGAGTGCAAAATGTTTTTTTAACAATGACATTTGAATTCTTTAATCAACATGAAATATAATATAATACAATGCATCAAAAAAAAAAGAAAAAAAAGTACACTAAAAGTCTCTTACAATGGTACAAAGAAAAGCAGACATTTTCATCGAGATTAGCATACAAAAATTCAGAAACCTTCATGAATCTCCTTGTCTCTATCCAAACGAGACGCTTTACGGTGTAAAAAAGGAGTGGTGAGCGAACCAAGCTATCAGGCAGATTGCTTCGCTACCTAGGTCTGATTACATTGGCAACCAACCATCAACCGAGTGGGGATCCATCTTTCTAAGACTACCGACAGAATCATAATCAGAGATTAACGTCGTGAAGATCTCTATACGAGCACCAACCGACCGCTAAGATATGCTGAAAATTATGCCACAAGGACATATGAAACGAACCACAAAAAAATAAAAAATAAACGTGTCACAAGGACAGAGGAAACATGTGCCACAAAGGCTGAGATTCTTATTAAAACATGAAAAAATATAAAAAAATAGATCCGGTGATCGACAACCAATACGAGTGTAAGAAGTGAGGGATAAGAAAAAGTACAATAAATATAAGGGTAAACTACCTGAAATACAACTCAACTTTAATGTGTGACTTTAATATGCCACTGAACTAAAATTCGATACTATAATACCATTGAACTTCACTGTGTGATTCAAAGTTAGCACTCCACCGTTACTCCCATTACGGAATTCTGACGTGGACTCTAACTCCCGTTACAGGGATGACGTGGCCGATAAAAAAATAATATCTTTTTCCAGATATGATCAACCTCATTATATTTTATGTTTTATTTTTACTATAAAATCTCTTTTGGCTGAAAACAAAACCCTAATTTCCTATTTTCTATTTCCCAACATAGATTTTGAAGCTGATCCAAATCAATGGAGGTAGAATGACAAAGATCAAGTGAACGCAGGGTTGAAGTAGAAGAACCCATTTCAATTTCGGTGTGTGGATGCGGATATCCGACAAAGCTGACTACATCGTGGTCTAATGCCAACCCTGGAAGGAGATTCTTTGGCTGCAAAAATTACGGGAGTTTTCTTCATAAACATTGTAGATTTTTTTGTTGGTTTGATCCTCCAATGAGCCCACGTGCAAGAGTTGTTCTCGTCGGACTGCTAAACAAAATCAAGACGAATAACATCAAAAGAAGGAATGAGAGATTTGTTTGGATTTTTGTTTTGATTATCAGTATTGTACTACTGTGGTACTTAATGCATTAAGGGGAGTGGAAATACAACTTATACCGGTATAAGACTTAAAGAAAGAATAAAAGAAATACAACTTATACCGGTATAAGACTTAAAGAAAGAATAAAAGAAATACAACTAACTAATTGAAAAGGTAGGATCAGCCTTCCATTGTTCCAAATATTTTTTAGCCAACCACTTGTAAGTAACATTTTTATTTCTAAAATCTTTGAGACAGTTATGCTCTTCAATATAAGACTTAATCTGCCATGTGTTGTTCATAAGATCTTTAGGGTCAACCTTTGATGCCCAAATATACCAAGGACAATTTTCCTTGCAAATTACATGTATCCTACCTTTGTCAACCCTTTTGAATTTGATATCATGTCTGGTCTTAATCCCATACTCCCTTATAGCTTTTTTCAGAATCTCTTTATCATTAAATTTCATCCCCTTTTTAAATCTCGGATTTTCCATACCCACCTCAGCATTAAATACATGACATTTGGGGGTTTTTTTCGATCATCTTCATCAGATTCATTTGCACTAACACTATGCAATGAATCTGATCCATCACTAACATATCCATTCAAATGTGTCTCATTACCAAACTCCAAATCCATCAGATCCACCTCTTCTTCTCGAGCTTCATCATTTAAGGCATCGTCATTATTTTCATATCCATTATCACTATCAGTTTGTTCAATCTCATCCTCTACATAATCATCATCCTCTTCTACATCATCATCTACAGTCTCTTCTACAACATCATCTACAATCTTCTTTCAGAGAAACCCACGTTTTTCCATTTGATTTCTTTCTAACAATCGATCACTACAATCTTCTTTCAGAGAAAACCCAGAGAAACCCACTTGAATAATCAATAACAATCCATAGAAAACCCACTGATTTTTTTTTTGCGTCTAATTTCAGAGTGATTTTTGAAGTTTGAAATTTCATTAACCTAATTTTGAGGAGATAAAGAGTCTTTAACAAAACTACGTCGTTTTACAATAAAAATAAAACATAAAATATAATGAGGTGGATCATATCTGGAAAAAGATATTATTTTTTTATCGGCCACGTCATCCCTGTAACGGAGTTAGAGTCCACGTCAGAATTCCGTAATGGGAGTAACGGTGGAGTGCTAACTTTGAATCACACAGTGAAGTTCAATGGTATTATAGTATCGAATTTTAGTTCAGTGGCATATTAGAGTCACACATTAAAGTTGAGTGGTATTTCAGGTAGTTTACCCTAAATATAATACACATTGATCATAAAAAAAATTCTGAGGACCAAGTCTACCAAAAGAACTCATAAAGAAATAAAACTAAAATATGTAAATTCTAAGGATGTGAAAAAAAAATAAAAAAAATAAACATTCTTTTGATTATGTAGTTCATTTTCTATAGAAAATTTAATAATCATTATTAAATTTTATTGTCTCTTTCAACTAGACGGTATAGTAATATAAAAATAAAATTTAAAAAATCAATATTACAAATTAATCTGTTAACAATTTTAATTACATCGATAAACATTCTCACACAAAAAATCAACCACACTATACTGCCGACCTTCCCGAACTTTATTTTTAATATCACTAAACTTAATTGATTTTTTTTTACCGTTCAACTGTGGATATACAAAATTTTACCCTGAGACATAAAATTCACATTTTCAAATGTTTTTGAACATACAAAATCAAATTTGAATTCCCTACTTTTTACTTGTGTAATCATTAATGCCAATAAACTTGGAGATTGCATTGCGTAAAACATTTTTTTATTATTATTTTATTCGATTCATTAATCAATTAATTTGAAATAATTTTTTATAAAAATTTTTTATGAAGTTTGTTATAGAGTGACTATTTCAATTTAATTTACTTTATTTATAACATTGGAATTCAAACCTTAACTTTATTTAAGGAACTCAATATCTGATCCGCAAAATAACTGATAGTAATTCATATATTTTTAATATGAAATTGAAATCAGAAAACTGAGCTGCCTATTACATGATTTGAGTAGTGACAGCGAACTTAGAAAATTGAATTTCCTATAACATATTCCGAATAAAGACAATGAGCTTATAGACTGGATTGACTTCGACATATTTTGAACGTGACACTACTGAATTGAGGGAGAAATTTGGAGAATAATTTAAATAAAAATAAATATTTGGAATGTAGGGATGTTAAAAAATATTTGGGGATATAGGCTATTTTTCACAGTATACGAGGGGATTTCGCCATGTGCAGGTGCCGATGTCTATTTTTTTAATATTTTTTCTCAAATTTCGCCATGTGTAGGAGGCGAGGTCTCCGTGTACTGTAGAAAATGACATATATCCTCAAATATTTTCAACATCCCTTATATTCTAAATATTTACTTCCATTTGGCCTAAAAATCCAACGGAGCCATATTTTGGAGAAATTTAGAGAATAATCCAAATAAAAATAAATATTTGGAATGTTGAAGAATATTTGGGGATATAGGCCATTTTCTACAGTACACAAGGGGGCCTCGCCATGTATAGGTGGCAAGGTCCAATTTTTTAATATTTTTTTCTCAAACCTCGCCATGTGTAAGTGGCGATGTCTAATTTTTTAATATTTTTTTCAAACTTCGCCATATGCAGGTGGCGAGGTCTCCGTATACTGTAGAAAATAGTATATATCTTCAAATATTTTTCAACATCTTCTATATTCAAAATATTTACTTTTATTTGGCCTAAAAATCCAACCAAACTCAAATATTTTACCCTGAGACATAAAATCCACATTTTCAAATGTTTTTGAACATACAAAATCAAATTTGAATTCCCTACTTTTTACTTGTGTAATCAGTAATGCCAATAAACTTGGAGATTGCGTTGCGTATTAACATATTTTTTATTCGATTTATTAATTAATTAATTTGAAACAATTTTTTATGAAGTTTATTATAGGGTGACTATTTCAATTTAATTTACTTTATTTATAACATCAGAATTCAAACTTTAATTTTATTTAAGGAATTTAATATATGATCCGCTAAATAACTGATAGTAATTGATATATTTTTAATATGAAATTGAAATCAGAAAATTGAGCTGCCTATTACATGATTTGAGTAGTGACAATGAACTTAGAAAATTGAATTTCCTATAACATATTCCGAATAAAGACAATGAGCTTATAGACTGGATTGACTTTCGACATGTTTTGAATGTGACGCTACTGAATTGAGGGAGAAATTTGGAAAATAATCTAAATAAAAATGGATATTTGAAATGAAAGGGATGTTGAAAAATATTTAAGGATATAAGATATTTTTTACAGTACACAAAGGGACCTCGCCATGTGCAGGTGACGAGGTCTAATTTTTTAATATATTTTTTTCAAACCTCGCCATGTGTAGGTTACAAGGTCCCCGTGTACTGTAGAAAATGGTCTATATCCTCAAATATTTTTCAACATCCCTTATATCCTAAATATTTACTTTCATTTGGCCTAAAAATCTAACGGAGCCATTTTAATAGCATCACTGATCTCCTTACATATCACATCAACCATCATTCATTTAGATCCAGACAGGGACGGACGCAGGACTTTAAGTTAAAGAGGTGAATCTGTAAATTTTTAAGGGGAGCGAACTTATAAAAATTTAGAGGGACCAAAATAAAATTTTAATAGAAAATATATAAAAAAAATTTAAAAATTTTTAACTCATAAAAAATTTAAAATTTTAGAGGGGGCGACCACTTCAGCCACCCCGGTCCATCCCTGGTTCCAGACCTTGCCCCGCCGAATGAATAACCTCAAGATATACTTGAGCACATTCAGCTAGTAGAATTCAATCGCACAGCAGCAACCCAAGTCTATCTTTTATACATTAATATAATGACAGTTTTATTCAATTATACATTAATATAATAATAGTTTTTTGTTTTGCTTAGATTTTATTAATGGTTAAATAAAATTAAAATTTATATTATGTCTTTTTAAAACTTTATAAACTTAATCGTAGAAAAAGAATGCACACAACAAAATATAAAACATACCCAAGATATCTTCAAAAGAAAAAAGACTAACGACATCTAAACCATTCTTTAAAGAGCAAAACACACCCAAAAACAACTCGCTAAAGATACATATTATATTAAGCACCCAACCCATTATCAGACTATACCTTGACATACATAAAACTCCATTAAATCCACGAATTGCAACAAAGCCACCAAAATCACCTGCACATACCTTTCAACCAACCAACTCACCAATAAACACATGTCACGCTAAAGAAGAGGCTCGAATCAAACACAATAAAACATCCCAACGAGACAAAAACTCAACACGTGCGAGGCTAACCAATACAACACCAGGACAACAATCCAACCATCAAAGAAAATAAACCGTACACCAACATGATGAAAATAAAACATATAACACCAAATATCCCTCTCCACCTACCTCCAAATCGCAATAAGAAACAAGTACATGATCAAAATATAATAATTTACGTAATAATGACAACATGTTGACAATGTTGGCTTTACTGTAATTTAACCACCAACTATTTATGTTGGTCGCAAGCATCTATAAGTACAAAAGAATTAGTCTAAAAATCAAAATAAAGGGTAGATCAATATGATAATTAAATAACCGCCAATCATAAAGGCGAAATAAAACTAACACTGAAAAAGAGAAAAAATGTGACATAAAAATAATTAAATAACCGCCAATCATAGGGCGAGTTAGAGTTTTCACCCTATATATGACTTTATATAGCATATACATTTGGCTTTTTGGTGAGTTCTGCGACAGTTCACATCTCATCTTTCTTTGGTTATTTTAATATAATTTTTTTATTTTAGTTGCCTTCGATTCGGGTACATTCAGTTTGGCTGAAAAATCGGTTCGAATCTATTTTCAATTCAACTAAAATTGAGTCGATTTTTGTCCGATTTTATTTATTTCAAATTTCCAATAAAATTCAGGTCATTGTGTTTAGACTGCTTTCAAGTCTCGAGTCAAATTTGTCAGATATACGTGCACCATCTGCATTTCATTCAATTGCATTCATTTATGCACACATGGGTTGTTTAGTTATTTTATTTGGGATCAATATAATTTGGGCTATTCCAATATAATTAATTATCAAAGTTAATTTGTCTAAATTTAATTAAATATTTAATAATTGAAATATATTTACATTAATTTTAATTCATATTTAGTAATTAACTTTTTTTAAATAGTCTAAAGAAAAACTCTATCACGCTCGATGAGCACCACTAACGACGAGCACCGATGAGCATCATTAATTCAATGTATAAAGATTAAAAATTTAAAGGAGTAACCATATAATTATAAATTGTTTAAAAATCAAAAGGTAAATTAATTAAAATATATTATTTTATTTTCAATTTTCTTTTAAACATAGATCAAAATATCTATCTAACCCTAAATTACAAATCTTTAATTTTTGTTCATTTAAAATTCAAGCCGCCACCGCCGCTGACTCATGTTGTCGTTGTTGCCTCCTGTCGTCGCTAGTGGTTCTCATTAGTACTCGTCGAACGTGTCAAATTCATTCCAGTCTAAAAGTGATTACAAGATAGTATTTATTTATAAATATTCCTAGTCTTTTCACAAATGATACAGCTTGCATACAAAACGATTAAACTCAGGTATGCTAAAATGAACACCATCCACTTTTCTACTGTGAACACTTGTTGCGTTCATATTTAATAATTAACTATGATAAAATTAACTTTTATTAAATAATTTTTACATAATTTAAATTTTATTTCTGTTTTATTGATTATGTCTCCTAATAATTATTTTATGTTTGTCCCTTTGTTTATTTATGGATAATATCTTGTTTTGGCACATGGATATGATACACCCGGGAAAATGTTTGGCAGCTGGTACATGAGTACATGACACCTAAACTAAATCGATAATTGTGTATCAATTTAGACCTCGTGACCATTTGAACGGAGGAAAATCGTCCGCACCAAATTAGTTAGGTACTTCGCTTTTAGAAAAAAGAGTTTAGGATTTAAGGTTTGGAAAATTAGGGGTAAAGTGTATATTTTAGGGCGTAGAGTTTAAAAGTTAAGATATGAAATTTAGGGTTAAAATTTAAAATTTAATTTTTAACATTTTTAATGTGAAGCGTAAAAAGAAACATAATTAGGGGCATAGAATTTTTGTTTCGTGTCAAAATTGTATAAGGGAGAAGGGAGGGCGGTGCAGGGGGATATTTGTTCCCTATAAATGCCTCTATGATTTGGAATTACAATGCAATAAGAAACAGTTTAGTATTATAATTAATAAAAACAATTTGTTCGGCCAAAAAAATAACAGTTTAGATTTAGCATGGAATCCACCGGAGCTAAAGGTATTGCACGGCGATCAACAGGTTCCCTTCCTACCGTTTGGGATTGTGAACTCCTCAAGTCCTTTACCACACTCTACTCGGTTAGCTTCCTTTCATTTATACACCAATCATTCAATAATATAAGTTCATTACTCTGTGTTTTTTGTTAATGCGTACCTGTTTTTAGCTTGAGAGTCACGGTACTCGTCTCGAGGAACTTAAGCAAGGTGTAAGGGAGTTGCTTGCAACCGTGAAAGAAGCACGTCCTCAATTGGAAATGATCCACACAATGCAACGATTAGGAGTGGCTTACCTTTTTGAACACGAAATCCATCACATTCTTGCCAACCTTATCCATCATTACAATATCTCCGATGATCTTTACACTGTAGCTTTGCACTTCAGGATTTTGCGTCAGAATGGCTTCTTTGTTAATACAGGTAATAATCACTATACTATATATATGCTATGTTTTTTTATATCAATTTCAATGTCTGCGATGTGATATTCATACGCGACAGATGTGTTCGACAAGTTCATGGATGGAGATGGTAAATTCATGGGCAGCTTAGGAGACGATGTTAAGGGTCTTTTAAGTTTATACGAAGCATCGTTCCTTGGGATGCCAGATGAACATGTTTTAGACGAGGCCCAGAACTTTAGTGCTAAACATCTTTTAGTACTAAGGGAAAAGATGGAGACAAGAACTGGGGAGCACATACGGCAGTCAATGGAATACCCACAACACTGGAGAATGGAATGGACTGAAGCACGAGACTTCATTGATATCTACCAGAAGAACCAGACAGATGATGATGAGATGAAGTCGGTTCTGTTAGAGCTGGCTAAGTTGAATTACAACATTTTACAATCCATTTATCTCAAGGAGCTCCAGGAGCTATCCGAGTAAGATCATGTTCTAGTAAGAGAACAAAGGTTTTCACTAACAAAATGCTAAAGATTATTCCTAAAACATTTCATTTGTGGGCAGGTGGTGGAAGCAGTTGAATATCAAGGAAAGGCTTCCTTTTGCTCGTGATAGGCTTGTTGAGGTTTACTTTTGGGCAATGGGCAGCTCCCCTCCGGGTCCCCAATATGCCAAGTGCAGGAGGAATATTGCAAAATTTGGATCCTTAGCCACTCCGCTAGATGATATATACGACACATATGGAACACTGGATGAGCTCGAGAAGTACACAAATGCAATGAAACGGTAATATTAAAATTTATAAATAGATATAGATACTATGCAATGATGAATTGTTTAGTTTTGCCAAAATATATGTGTGAAATTGCAGATGGGATGTTAAGGCAACGGAGGAACTTCCGGAGTACATGAAATTTCTGTATGAAGCCATCTACAACCATGTTACTGAAATGGCCCAAGATGCTTTGATTGATAATGGCATCGATATTCTACCCTACCTTAAGGAATTGGTACGGTCCCTTTGAATGGAGGAGTATATATACATACATACATGTACATTAGTTAATACTCTACATTTAACTTCTTTTTTCTTTTTCTTTTCTGCAGTGGCAGGACTATATCGGAACATATCTTAAAGAAGCACGATGGTTGCACAATGGATACAATCCAAGTGCAGCAGAATATCTGGAGAACGCTTGGGTATCCATTGGGATAGTAACTCCCTTGGTATATGGCATTTTTGGAGTGGCAGGAAGATCTATACATAAATATTTGTCTGAATATGTGGAGGATTGGTCTCATTCTCACTTGGTTTCTATCCCTGCCTACTTTATCCGGTTCATTGATGATTTAAAATCTTCCAAGGTTTGTGCTACATTTTCTTTCTCCTGTCAGTAATCATGCCAGTTATAGTATGACACATTTTAGCTGCAGGGGGAAATGGAAAGAGGAGAGCCGATGAATTTCGTACATTTTTACATGATTGAAAAAGGAATATCAGAAGAAGAAGCATGTGATCATGTAAAAGGTTTGAAAAGGGATTTGTGGAAAAAAATGAACAAAGCAATAATTGAAGATTCGGTCCGAGCACCTGCCACTGTCAAAGTTGGTGTCAATATGATGCGTTGCGTTTATCGGATGTACAAATATGGAGATTTCTTTGGCATCCAAACCAAACAAAATCAAGAATGTGTGAAGTCAATCCTTGAGCCCATTTCGATGAATTAATCCCGATATTTCACTTTAAAAATAGGCTTATTAAGCTGTAGTTTGTATGTTTTCGTTCTAATAATAAGGTTGCCAGACGCTCTGTTGAAGTATAAGATATCTTTTCTAGTAGGGCTAGTTTTCTTATTGCTGAGCTAAAAAAAAGAGTTGTTTACTGTTTTAATCAACAGTCTTGCTTGTCACTTGTGTTTAATGTTCTTGAAATTTTGTTGGGCTTGTAGCAAGCTCGAATCGATCACCGAAACCGTCAAGGAGGGTTGTAAATGTTTGGTGGTTGAATTGGCTAAAATTGAAATAAAGGTAGACAAGAGACACAATGATTTTAGAGTGGTTCGGCCTTCTAACAAGCACCTACATCCACTAACTTAGCACACCACTAAGGATTTACCAATTCACTCAACAATGAATTCGTCCCCTTTTCCCGGTTTAGGAGGAAACCGTTACAACCCTATCTTTTGGACTTGGCTAAGATAGAACCAACTCTAGTTTTTCTCTTAAGGCTAAACTAGAACCTCTCCTTTTACAAGGGATTTGTTTGGTAAACTAAATACCTCTCTAGGTGGGTGTTTACACAAATTTAAGCTCACAAGAGTGTATAAAGAATTTACAATAAAGCACTCTCTAAAGACTATGTACAAGAGAATAGTAAAATAAAGATTTAGACCCTAATTCTCTTGAACATATTGCTTGAATGTTGTCTCTAACATTCTTCAAGTGTTCCAGCCTTCAATTTATAGTCCCAATTGAGTTTGTGGCCGTTACTAGCCGTTAGGGATGTTTTGGAGCCGTTGGAGACTTTATTTCCCTCAATAAATGCAATTCTGCAGTTGTCTGTATCGATACGCTTGGACCCGTATCGGTACGGCCTTCATCAGAAACTAGCCGTTGGGATTTGAAAAAGTCAGGCTGGTTTCGATACCAGCAAGGTGGTTTCGAAACCTACATGTATCGATACCAGTAAGGTGGTTTCGATACCTCTAGCCCTGCATCTGAGTTTTGCTTACTGGAAGACCTCGTATCGAAACAGATCAAAGGTGTATCGATACGAGCCATTTAAAAAGCGTATTAGACATGTTAAAAACCTATGAAACCATTTCAAACATATTTTCAAATTGTTTGGACTTTAAATAAGTTTTCAAAATATTCAAACAAGTCCAAAAACATTTTTCAATTATTATATCAAAACATTAGTTCTACAAATTTACTTTAGTTGAGTTTGTTATAGTATAAAATTCTTCTATTCATTTTTTGTGTCTCTTTATATACCTCACCTATGATTTTATGCTGCGTGTATTTAAATGGATATTGGATCAACAAACATTGCAAGGATGTCATCTCTAACATATTCTGGATGTGTGAATCCATCTCCATGCTTGTAGAACAAATAGGATATTCGAGCAAAGTTCAAATGTCGCACGAGCAGATTTCTGGGGACGGCTGTTAATGTAATTCGAAACAAGTAAAAAACAAAAAAAGTGTGGAATAATAAAAAAATTTAAAAAAATAAAGAGATAAAATATTTAGGAGTACCCAAATCGTACCTAATATGTTCTCAGTACAAGAACTTATCGAATACGTAGTACGACATTAAATTAATGTAATTGTACTTCATAGTCTCCTTATATCATAAACAGCTCGAAACCTAATGCATTAATCAATGCCCTATGGAAGGTCCATGATTTATCACTTAACACTTTCTTAATACTCGCTAGCCACAAAGATACACCGCTAAAAAATTCAAATCCAAACTAATTCAAAAAAGGAAATAAGTGCAGATATACACCAGCAGCCCAACACTACCACCATTCGTAGGATAAAAATTATTTACTCTTTTTTTGTGTTTTTATTTATATCTTAACATTAAAAAATAGTATAAAATTAAATTTTAGGGTAAACTACACTGGCAGTTACCCAACTATCGTTTTATTCCTATTTTGATCACCGAACTATTTTTTTTGACAAAAACGTCACTAACGTTTACTTTTGCTCCTAATTTGGTCACCCTCCGTTAAATAATTAACGAATCTGCTGAGTTAGAATTAACAGCTATATTTAAAAAATTCCACTTTATTTTTTTCCATGTCAGCACACACATGTGACTGGAGTGGCAAATCATTGTGGTCTTAATTTGTTTTCCCCTTTAATGAAATTCTTGCAATGAGAAATCGCAACTTGAATTGCAGCCTGCAACTCTTCCATGGTGTTGTCACTGGTTGAAGAAGAGTAGCCCTTGGCTGCAACAAGAAGACCACTGTTCGTAGGCGATGTCCTCATCGAAGTCGGCGCTGAATAGAAATCTCCTCTCCTTGCTCTCAACTCTTTGTCTTTGTTTCTCCAACTTAAATTACCTGAAAATGAGTGAGATTGCGTATGGACATGGCGTTTCTCTCTCCTTCCTCTGAAGAACAATAATGGCCGAACCATCCTCATGTACCTCTTCAAAACACGCCTCAAGTCGAATATAATCTTCGTCTTATTGTGCTTCTCTTTTTCTTCTGTTTCTCTAACGCCACTCCATTTGTGGTGGTGGTGCCACCTTGTTAAACCATAAAAGGAGAAATATTTGGACTTGGGCCTTCCTTTGGCTTCATCAACGTTGTGGCTTTGATGAAAGTTGCCAACTTTGCCATTCCCATAGTTTTTGTTGTTGCTTCTGATATTGCTGTCGCTTTTGCTTCTACAATTGGTGCTGATGGGCTTATCAGGTTTCGGTTCATCCAACAACTCTCTTACGGGAACGTTGCATTCATCCAGTGAATTGGTAGAGCAACGTGGGGACACCAGGAGGTGAGAAATGAGGTGGAGAGGGAGCAAATGACCATGGAAGAAAATGTCATATGTTGGTGCCAAATCGATAGTCGATGAAGGTGGGGTTTTGGTTTTACCAGGGACAATGTTAGAGAAAGCATGGAGAGAGACGACCGTGAAGGAGAATTCACGTGTGTTGCTGACATGGAAAAAATAACGTGGAATTTTTGAAATATAGCTGTTAATTCCAACTCAGCAGACTCGTTAATTATTTAACGGAGGGTGACCAAATTAGGAGCAAAAGTAAATGTTAGTGATGTTTTTGCAAAAAAAATAGTTCGGTGATCAAAATAAGAATAAAATGATAGTTGAGTGACTGCCAGTGTAGTTTACCCTAAATTTTAAGTTCTAACTCTAAATTCTAAATCTTAAATCTGACATCCAATACCCTACAAAATACACTCTACCCTAAAATTCTTTAAACCTTAACCATAAACCTTAATCCTAAATCCTAATTTAAAACCCTAAAAAATGTTTAGAAGCTTAGGCGGCTAGGATTCTAAATATGCTATACGAGTTTGAAACCAATTTCAATTTTCGGGCCATTGCCGCAAAGCCCACGTGGCTGCTATGAATTTAACTTCAATTTACCATGCGCGTGTGCCTATAGGTGGCAAACGAGTCATCTGGTTCGGTCATTTCGAGTCTGACTATATTCTGTTTAAATTTGGTTCGGGATCGGTTATGATTTAATTTGGGTCTATGATAATTTTAGTTCGGGTATCAGGTTGAGATGTAAGGCCTGTTGATTTTTGGTTCAGTTAATTTCGAGTTAGTTATTTTTTCCGATCGGTTAATTACAGATCGGATCAATAAGAGATCGATCGGTTTTAGTTAGATTTTTAAGGCGAGTTAGGGTTTTTCACCCTATATATAACTTTATATAACCTACACATTTGGTTTTTTGGTGAATTCTACGACAATTCACATCTCATCTTTCTTTAATTATTTTAATATAATTTCTTTATTTCGATTGCCTTCAGTTCAATTTACTTTTGGTTGGTGTACATTCAATTTGATTGAAAAAACATTTTGGATCTATTTTCAGTTTAATTGAAATTGAGTCAATTTCACTTCGATTTGATTTATTTTAGATTTCTAATCAAATTCAAATTGTCGTGTTCAGACTACTTTTGGGTCTCGAGTCAAATTTGTCCATCTACGTACGCCATCTACATTTCATTCAATTGCATTCATTTATGCACACATGGGTTGTTTAGTTATTTTATTTGGGATAAATATAATTTGGGCTATTCCAATATAATTAATTAATTATCAAAGTTAATTTGTCCAAATTTAATTAAATATTTAATAATTAAAATATATTTAAATTAATTTTAATTTATATTTAGTAATTAACTTTTTTTAAATAGTCTAAAGGAAAATTCTGTCACGCTCGACGAACACTGATGAGCACCACTAACAACGAGCACCGATAAATATCATTAATTTAATTTATAAAGATTAAAAATTTAAAGGACTCACCGTATAATTATAAGTTATTTAAAAATCAAAAGGTAAATTAATTAAAATATTTTATTTTATTTTTAATTTTCTTTTAAACATAGTTAAAAATACTTATCTACTCTTAAATTACAAAATTTTATTTTTTATTCATTTGAAATTTAAGCCACCACTGTCGCTGCCTTTTGTCGTCGCCGCTTGCCGCTTCATTTCTTTTTCACTGGGCGATTTCAAGGTATTGGAGAAATCGAATTGGAAGCAAATCTGCAATTTTCTCATGAACAAATTCTGTAATTTTCTGCTTGATTTCTTTTTCACCGCATTTGAGTCTGGACCATAGGCAGCGGCGGCGACGGCAGAAGGCAGGAACGACGGCTTGAATTTTAAATGAACAAAAATTAAGGTTTTGTAATTTAAGGGTAGATAGGTATTTTGATCTATGTTTAAAAGAAAATTAAAAATAAAATAATATATTTTAATTAATTTACCTTTTATTTTTAAATAATTTATAATCATATGGTGAGTCCTTTATATTTTTAATCTTTATAAATTAAATTAATAGTGCTCATCGGTTTCGTCGTTAGTGGTGCTTATTGGTACTCGTCGAGCGTGGCAAGCTCATCCTAGTCTAAAAGTGATTACAATGTAGTATTTGTTCATAAATATTCCTAATCCTTTGACAAAAAATACATCTTGCGTACAAAGTGGTTGAATTTAGGTATGCTAAAATGAACATCATCAATTTTCTACTGTGACCACTTGTTACGTTCATATTAATAATTAACTATAATAAAATTAACTTTTATTAAATAATTTTTCACATAATTTAAATTTTATTTCTGTTTTATTGATTGTCTCCTAATAAATCGATAATTGTATCAAGGGAGAAGGGAGGGCGGTGCAGGGGGTATTTGTTCCCTATAAATGCCTCTATGATTTGGAATTACAATGCAATAAGAAACAGTTTAGCATTATAATTAATAAAAACAATTTTCTCAGCCAAAAAAAGAACAGTTTAGATTTAGCATGGAGTCCACCGGAGCTAAAGGTATTGCACGGCGATCAACAGGTCACCTTCCTACCGTCTGGGAGAATGAACTCCTCAAGTCCTTTACCACACCCTACTCGGTTAGCTTCCTTTCATTTATACACCAATCATTCAATAATATAAGTTCATTACTCTGTGTTTTTTGTTAATGCGTACCTGTTTTTAGCTTGAGAGTCACGGTACTCGTCTCGAGGAACTTAAGCAAGGTGTAAGGGATTTGCTTGCAACCGTGAAAGAAGCACGTCCTCAATTGGAAATGATCCACACAATGCAACGATTAGGAGTGGCTTACCTTTTTGAACACGAAATCCATCACATTCTTGCCAACCTTATCCATCATCACAATATCTCCGATGATCTTTACACTGTAGCTTTGCACTTCAGGATTTTGCGTCAGAATGGCTTCTTTGTTCCTACAGGTTAATAATCACTATACTATATATATGCTATGTTTTTTATATCAATAATCAATTTCAATGTCTGCGATGTGATATTCATACGCGACAGATGTGTTCGACAAGTTCATGGATGGAGATGGTAAATTCATGGACAGCTTAGGAGACGATGTTAAGGGTCTTTTAAGTTTATACGAAGCATCGTTCCTTGGGATGGCAGATGAACATGTTTTAGACGAGGCCATGAATTTTAGTGTTAAACATCTGTTAGTACTAAGGGAAAAGATGGATACAAGAACTGGTGAGCAAATACGACAGTCAATGGAATATCCACAACACTGGAGAATGGAATGGACCGAAGCACTAGACTTCATTGACATCTACCAGAACCAGACACATGATGATGAGAAGAAGTCGGTTTTGCTAGAGTTGGCTAAGCTGAACTTCAACATCTTGCAATCCGTTTATCTCAAGGAACTGCAGGAGCTTGTCGGGTAAGGAAGAAGAAAAAAAGACGTTTTTACTAAACATGTAAAAATCATGTCTGAAATATTATATTTACTCCAAGAACATGTATGGACACTTGACAGGTGGTGGAAGGACTTGAATTTTAAGGAAAGGTATCCTTTTGCTCGAGATAGACTGATTGAGAATTACGTTTGGGCAATGGGTGCTACCCCTCCGGCTCCACAGTTTTCCAAGAGCAGGAGGAATCTGGCAAAGTTTGCATGCTTGGCAGCTGTAACAGATGACATATGTGACACATATGGAACACTGGATGAGGTTGAGAAATACACAGATGCAGTAAATCGGTACTATATACACAGATCTAAATATAAATACATTATCTAAGGATGTTCCTGTTATTATAAAATAAAATTTATCCGAAACTGCAGATGGGATCTCAAGGCAATGGAAGAACTTCCCGAGTACATGAAACCTCTCTACCAAGCCAGCTACAACCATGTTAGTGAAATGGTCCAAGATGCTTTGGTAGATAATGGCATCGATATTCTACCCTACATAAAGGAACAGGTGCAGTCCATTTATATGCGCATAAATATGAATTGATTGTAAGTTTGTAACATATACTCTATTAGTTAATAATATACGTCCAACTTTTTTTTGCAGTGGCGTTATTATATTGGAGCATACTTACAGGAAGCACGATGGTTGCACAATGGAGACAAACCAAGTGCAGAAGAATATCTAGGAAACGCAGTTCTATCCATTGGCATAATTATATCCCTGGTTATTGGCGTTTTTGGAGTTGCAGGTCACTCTATAGATCAATATTTGTCTGAATTTGTGGAGAATTGGTCTCACTCGGACATGATTTCTATGCCTGCATACCTTTGCCGGTTGCTCGATGATTTAAAATCTTCCGAGGTTTGTGCCATATATATATATATATGTATATACATATATGATTTTTAAAATTTTAGGGAGGGGGGCGGTTGCCCCCACCAGCACCCCGTCAGTCCATCCCTACATATATCGAATAAGACGTTAACTCGCATTTAACTTGCAGCGCGAAATAGAGAGCGGGGAGTCAATGAATTTCATGCATTTTTACATGATCGAGAAAGGAGTATGCGAAGCAGAAGCAGGTGATCACGTGAAGGGTTTGATCAGAGATTTGTGGAAAAAACTGAACAAGGCAATAGTTAAAGATTCAGGTCATGCACCCGCCGTCATCAAACTTGTCCTACGTATGGCACGATGTAATCATCGGCTCTACCAGTTTGGGGATTTTTTTACCTCTCAGAGCAAACAGAATCAAGCTTGTTTACGCTCGATTCTGGAGCCCATTCCGATGGATCATTTCTGAAACCGACTTGTAACGTTGCAGTTCAATAACAGTCTTGCTGCAGACTGTTTTTTCTTTTACTTTGTTGCTGTTTCGGTTGCTGCAGATTGTCATTTATGTATCTGCAAACTCTCTATGTTTTCTTCATCGTTATTAGCACGACTGGCTTATCGAAGCTAAAAATAATAATAGCCTTTCTTGTTACCTATGTTGAATGTTCTAAAAATTTCATAGACTTACAGCTTGTTATATATATGTTTCATTAAAATTAAGGTAAGTTTAATTCATAAAATGTAAAAGTTATCGAAATATAATATTATTTGACGTATTATTGTGTATGCTATATCTGTTAAGAGGAAAGGGCTTGTTGAGACTAATAGACACCAATTTTGTCGTAACTTCTAACAAGGATTGGGATGTAAAAAGCTTACTCCGCCTGTAAAAGTGACTGAAATTGACTTGAGTTAGAATTGTTTGTGACTCGAGGTGGTGGTAATCTGAAATCGATTCGAGACTGAACTGGTGTTGACCTGAACCTGAGTTGGACCTGGAACTTTTGGATCTGAACCCGACCTGAGAACGACATGAACCCGAATTCAACCTGATAATGTGATAACTGAACCCGACTTGCATCCGACCTGATATGAACCCGAACTCGATATTAACCTGGTAAATAACTGATATTACCCGGCCTGTTATTAACCTGACATGTTATGAACATGATCTGTAATTGACTCAACTTGTATATGATCTGACTTGTTATTGAACTGATCTGACATTTATCTGACTTATAATAACTAATAAGTTAAAATTGATGAATTTGTGAGATTATGAATTTATTATATTATAGTGTGATAAAATACATTTTTACAATTTAAGGTACATGATTAACTATGATCATTAAATTGATATGTTTATTTTTTTATATTTATAAATTATAGTATATAAAAATATTTAAAAGTTTTATTAAATATCTAAATGTTGTCAACGTGATTCCTTAAGGTTTTTTTTTATTAAAAGATTCCTTAAGGTTTATGGTTTAATATTAACGGTTTATGATTTAGTTTAATGCTATTGGTTTATGAGATTAATTATGATTATTTAAAATTTAGTGTTTAGTTTAGGGTTATTGGTTTATGTGTTTAATTTGATTTCCTTAAGGTTTAAGGTTTAGTATCAATGGTTTATGGTTTATCTTGTGGTTATTGATTTATGATATTAATTTTGATTCTTTAAGGTTTATGGTTTTGAGTTTAGTATTAATGGCTTATGGTTTAGTATAAGGTTATTAATTTGCGAGATTAATTCCGATTCAACTTGCTAATTTATGCATTTGAATTTGATTAAATATTTAAATCAAAGCTTCATGTGTACAATTGAACTAAATTAAAATTTTTCATGTGTACAATTACGTGTTTACATCTAAATAAAAAATTTGTGTATAATTATATTTAATCAAAATTAATAATAATAATAATAATAATAATAATAATAATAATAATAATAATAATAATAATAATAATAATAATAATAATAATAATAATAATAATAATAATAATAATAATAATAATAATAATAATAATAATAATAATAATAATAATAATAATAATAATAATAATAATAATAATAATAATAATAATAATAATAATAATGTCCGAATTGAATTAACTTATTAAACTTAGGATCTAATTGAGCTAAATTAAAACCTAGAAGCATAAATTACGGACATAGTTAAAGAATTCTAAAACTAAATGTGAAATTAGATCAATTAAATTAATCTAAATTGGGATTCAATTAAATTAAATTAAAACCTAAAAATGATAATTTAGGACTTAAATGAAAAACATCTAAAGTTAAAAGGGCTAAAAAATAATTTTCTCTAACCTAAAAAACCACACGGGTTCTTTCCCTCCGAAGTCCCACCGTTTAGGACAAAAATCGGTAAAAGTTTTGGATAATTGGTAGGGGGAAGAAAAAAAATTAGTGGGAATTAAGACGCTTAATTTTTAAGTTAGGGATTAATTACCTTTTAAGTCTTGTTGCGTTTTAAATGTTGTATTTTAGTTTTAATAGTTATTTTTAAGTTTTAGTTTAATTTAATTTAGTCATAAGTATCCTCACAGTTTGGACTTCGGATATAGCAATCCCCTTTTCATGGTGATATTTAGTCCTTAAAATTTTACTTTTAGCCGAAATTGACCCTTATTTATTTTTATTTTTTTTAATTTTGTCTAATAATTTTAATATGCTAACATTTTTGTTTATTTTAATTTTTAAAAATTAATTTTTAGCTAAAATTAACACATATTTATTTCTATGTTAAAATTGTAAAATTTGTTATTGAACTCTCAAATTTCTCTACTTTCAAATAATCAAATTAGTTCATAATTTTAACTTTATGCTATGTTTTGTGGTAAAATTATGAAATTGGTCACTTTACTTTCAAATTTTTCCACTGTCAAATTGGTCCCTAATTTTGATTTTAGGCTATATTTTATGGTAAAATTGTAAAATTGGTCCCTAATTTTGGTTTATAGCTTAGGGTTTATGCCTTAGTGTTAATGGGTTAAAGTTTATGGTGTAGTTTAGGATTGTTGGTTTATGAGATTAATTTCCATGGCTTAGGTCTATGGTTTAGGATTTAGTGTTTAGTATTAATTGTTTAGGGTTTATTGTGTAGTTTATGGTTATTGGTTTATGAGATTAATTTGTATGGTTTAAGGTTTAAGGTTTAACTCAGTGTATGAGATTATTTTCAAGTGTTATATAGTCTATAATATATATAATATATCATATGCGATGATATTATTATTATTAATTTATTATTATAGTCTATAGTATATTTCTCTATGGTCTATATTCTATATTGATATGTGTAACGTGAATACGTCTCATACGTGTTACGTGATTATACTTTTTTGGGGTTATAGCCTATATGTTTATGTGATTAGTCTAAGGCTTAGGGATGGAATTTAGGGTTTAAGAGTTTAGTGTTCAATTAATTCTCTATAAATCTGTATTCAAACTGAAATTGATCTTTATTTAATTTTAAATTGTGTAATTTAGTCTAATATTTTTAATATGATGATATTTTTGTTCATTTAAGTCCCTAAAAATTTACTTTTAACTAAAATTGACGCATATTTATTTCTAATTTTTATAATTTAGTCTAATAAAGTAAAGATGATGTTTTTGTTCATTTTAGTCCATAAAATTATATTTTTATCCAAAATTGAACCATAATTATTTCTAATTCTTGTAATTTAGTCCAAACCTTATAATTTTTGTAATTTATTCCAAACAAAATAAACCACAAGTCCCTATAAGAATTCTAAAACTAAAGCTCTAATTTCAATTATAACCTAAATTGGGACTCAAATGAATTAAATTAAAAGCTAAAAGTAAAATTTTGAGACTTAAATGAAAACATATAAAGTTATAATGGCTAAAAAATAAATTTTCCCTAACCTAAAAGAACAAGCGGGTTCTATTCCTCCAAAATTCAAATGGAATTATTTTTAAATTTGATCCAATAACTAATTACCCATTTAGAATTTGATGCCTAATTTTTTTGTTTAGTGATTAATTACCCTTTCAGTTATCACTTGTTTAAAATTTTTTGTTTTAGTCTAATATATATATATATATATATATTATAACATATTTCGGCATCCTAATGAATATTTTGGTTCATATTAATCCCTAAAAGTTTATTTTTATCCAAAATTTACCATAATTATCATACCGAAGTCTATTTGTACACGGTAAGACTCAACTTGAACTTCAACCGAAACTGATATTCTTCGACCTAAATTTTATCCGTCAACAACATGACCTAACTTGAAGTCCATTCGAACTTGAACTAACCCGTTAATTAACTGATTCAGACCCGAATCGTTTTGGCCTGAACTGAAACTTACCAAACTTGAAATTGACCCGACTCAAACCTGAACTCAATCTGATTTGAAATCAACCTAATAATAACTCGAATCTGAGTTGGCCCGAACACGACCTAATCCAAGTTGAACCATTAAATTGACCCGACATAACTTGTATCTGATTTGACCTGAACTATTACCTGATTTCACATCCCTAACAAGGATGGACATAGGATTTTTATGTCAGAATTGTGAACTTTTATATTTAAAAGATACCTGAATTATATGAGAAATAAAAAATTTTGGAGGTGGACTGCACCCATCCTTTACTTCCAATACGCATTGGAAGTAAACAACAGACTGGAAACGAACTCCATGACCACTATGATATGATGAATTCGAACTCTATGCATTTTGTTCCACTATGACAATTAAGAATCTAATTATAAGGAATTAAATTAACTAATTAACCAGCCTCAGGAATAGTCGAAAGCCAATCAAAAAAGGTAATACCAAAAACACATTTCAAGTAATTGTAGTAAAACCTAACTTGTAATTGAAGAAACAAAGCATGTGGTCTCCCTTTGGAGCTGGACTTCCATTTCGATTCAATCTGCTTGTAGTAAACACTAAAGACTAGTAATAGAAAGTTCAAATATATTATTTCTTTTTCTTTTTTGAAGGTCAAATATACTATTTCAGGTCACTGGTTTTCATTCATACAATAATAAACATGACAAACTATTGTTCATGTGAACATACCCAAACTTGAAATTGACAATCTAATTTGAAGATAGAAAATGAACCCGGGCAAGGGTGTACTCCTTTCCAGCTATCCAAACACCTGTTTGTGACCACTGCACATCTTCCCAGTCAATATTCTCCACCAATACCTGTCTCATCATCACACATGTCCCCTATAAGGATTTGACTCATGAAACTTGAAATAGTAACATCTCAAAAGGATGACTCAAGTGAAAGATGATCAAAACAAGTAAAAGCAACATGCATCATCAAGAAAGTGAGTTATGAAATGTAGTACCTCGACGTGATCGAGTGGCAGGGGAATTCCAATCGAACGCATGACTTTCTGGGGAAGGGGCTTCTTACAGCGAGACCATCTGAAAACATCGATGAGGACGTTATCAGAATCGTTCTTTTCACCATTTGAGGAATGTGAGTGGTGATTTTGAGGTTTCTCTGTATCTGCATCATGTGCTTGAGAAGCAGTTGCAGCTTTCACCATCTTCTCTCCGGTAAAACATAGCTCATACCTTCATAAAGTAATTTGAAATATTTACAAATAAAAAAAGAAAACGAAATGGCAATAGTTTGCATGTCGACTATTAAGTCTAACGATCAAATAACTGAGAAAACCAATTAAAACAATAATCCATCAGTTCACTTGATAATTAGGCTATCAAAAATACAAGTTGGATAAATATAAACTCTTTGGCTTCAGTATTTGTATTTTATTTTATTTTGTATCTAATCAAGTAAATTCAGTTGACTTGACTACGAGATTTTCATAAGTGAAACATTTTCTGAAATAACTAAATTTTTTTCAGGATAAATCAAAGTACCAAATTGATAGAGCATTTTAATTGAATTTGGTAAATTTGGCGAAACCAGTACTTGGACTTTTCATAAAAAAATTAGTCACTTGGATTTCCATATGTTAGTAGGCAAAACTTATGGCCATGCCATGACAAGCAGAGGTAAAGCCAGGGCCAGGAAAAAAGAGAAGGGCGGGAGAACATCTAGCTCTCAACTTTGTTATTCTTCCAACTGTTTGATAGAAACCAAGCATGTAAGCGGGACTATGAGATATTTTAAGACCACAACAGGTACTTGATATGATATTAGATTCTTTTCATGCTTCTTGTTAATGTTATATACAAGTTAAATTAAATTGGATTAAGAAATTAACCTAACAGTAATTAGACAATGTAATTAATGAATTAAAAAGGAAAGATGAAGAAAGGTCAAAATAAGTAATGCAGCCATCAAGCTTGTTGCATAAACAATTAATGCAATATATAAATAACAATACCTGCAAGAATGTGTCTCCAAGTACAGAACTTCACCTTTCTTCAGACGGGCAGATGTATAAAGGGGTTTCTTCAGACCTTTGTCAGCAACTATACTGATACTATACTTAATCCTGTGGAAAGGGCAACCATAGTGAAAGAGAGAAAGTTCAGGTTCAGCATGATAAGCAATTAAACGGAATCCAATCATGACAATTTCATACTCAATGCACGATAAAACTTCAGATTCTGCACCGAAGACAGAATGATAGATACCAAAAATAAGATACCGAATCCAACAGATCATAATGGATCCATTCTTTTGCAACATTAGAATTTCTTTATAAAGAAATCAATTGACAAGCTAGTACCAGAGTTGAATATTAAAAAATATACAGATAGAGAGGACAATAGAATCAAAATTATATTTCTGCTCTCTTGCTATTGCTTTCATTTCCTTCTTCAATTCTCAATTTACTAATGTCTTTATCCTTCTTTTCCCCATTTCTACTCCTTTTCATTCTCACTTCACTCCTAAGTTACTAAGTTTCGAGTGTGAGTGTTGGATAAGCACATGTGATCGACACGGGCATGTTCAATTGTTCTATGTTTTTCCATGTATTGGGAGAATCTTTGGGGGGGGGGGGGGGGGGTATATCCCTAAACTTATGTGCAGAAATGCATTGGACACAAATACTTCAAGACAAATGATCTTAAAATGATCACATGGTACTAACATGCCAAGAGTGCCACATGACAAAAAGTATTCTACACATCTATATACCACATAGCAATCTTATCTCAGCTAGCAAAAAAGTTAACTATCTTAACCAACGTGGCATTTTCTATCCCTTCGATGGGAAAACAAATAAAGTGTATCAACTCATTTGTAATTTAGCCTAATAAAATAAAATCTAGATGTAGAATTCAACCTAGCTAATCTAGTTCCCTATGTAAAAAAGGCAATGTAAAATGAATTTTTAGAGGCTTAGCAGGTTATAGCTGAATCTGCAAATTATCTTATAATAATTAGTCAAATCATTACCAAACATACCAAAATATACATGTTCAAATCCTATAAAAGGGTTCCAGAAGAATCAGTCGCTTATACGACTACAAAAAATTAAGATTCCTGAATTTAAATCTGACATTTCAATTGTAAAATATGAAGGAAATTTTGTATTAAACACCTCCTTGTATCTATAAGCAAAATGCAACTTTCAAATATTAAAGACAAGAAATCAAAAATAGGTCTTGAAGGTACCAAGGCTCATTGCAGAGATTGTACTGTATTGTAACTTCTCGTACAAATCTTTGCTGTCGTAAAGCATTCTGAGAATTAAAAAGCATCACATGAGCTTAGTTCTACTATATAAACAGAAATACAACACATTAATTGATAATAGTGGTAATAAAAGAAAAGATTTCAAGAACATGAAGTATGAAGTTCCACATTCCTCAACTATTTTCTAAATCATTACTCTAGATGAACTGCCAGAAAAAATAAGCAGATACAATGTAAACTAATACCAGAAACTTAAAGAAGAAAAGGCAACATATCCAACTTATGCAGCAAATGCTTCTGCCATTGCCTCATGCTTGTAGCATACTGGTTTTCGAAACACCATGCATTTCACACAATAATTTACTCCTGACTAGAAAAGGCATGCACACACACATGCATGTAGTTCAAATTATATGATATACTAAATGGTCATGTTTCCGAATAGTGGTAAACTTATTTCCCAATTGTGACCATGGTTACAAGTTACTGATGCCAAAAGATATCAGATACAAAAGCTCTAGCAAAGCAAAAGCATTGACATGTCACAGAAGGCAATACAAGCTACAAATTAAAACAACAGCTCCTTTAGAAAACACAAGACAAAACTAAAAGTTTCATTTCAAGAAATTAGATGAAAAAAGGAGGCAGGAAATACAGAAGCTGCTGCCCTAGTAGTAATTGTCCTCTCCACAGCAACTGGAGCAAGGGTGGGCTCCACTGTTGATGAATGTGTGAGGCATGGCTCCAAATCAATGGTTCCACCTCCTTTCTGAAATAAAAAATGGCAAGAAGACACAATATGTAAGAAACAAAAGACATTATAATCATTTATTGAATTTAGATATAAGCTTTTCACACATTAAAACTAATGGAATAAAGGTGAAAAAGATCAGAAATATGTAACCTTAACAATGCAGCATCTCTCAACACGGTAACTACAACTGATTCCAGCTCCCCAAGCACGGGAACGAACATTGTTCCTTAGTTTAGAGGTGTAGCCTAACAAATTATTGGTGCTATGATGTCAGAATGATGCATAGAAACATATTTCCAATGGATAATAGAAATAAATAGAGTACCATAGATAATATCAAAATCATGCCTTTGCCAGTAGAGCTAAGCAAACAAAGACACTGATGTAACAAAATCAAACTATGACACCAATTCAGCTCAAGTCAACTTCGGTCTAACTCATGATTCTGGGTTGAGCAACTAGAAAACTCAAATACTCCATAAATAAACTTTATTATTTTTTATCAATTCTAAATGCTTACTTATCTTAAAACGTTTCCATAATAAGGCCCAAACTAATTCGATGCACAAAGTAGAGCTCATATAGTGCTTTAATTTTAGTGAATGTGTTTATTGTTAGTGGAGCTAGGTTGCTGAAGCATATGTTACTGGAATTAGTACACAAATAAGATACAGCCGAATTTGAACTTACAATCTTGTGGGGGCAGCACACGGATAGTAGCACGTAACTCTTGGATAGCCGGTGGAGGTGGAGAAGCGGTTGGACGGCAGTAACCAGTATGCATAAGAACTATAACAAAACATCCCAATAATACATCAATGCAAAATTGTGCAATAGGGCTAACAGTTCTATGATTTACAAGGCCAAAGAAGGGCTAACCCTACAGAATTCATATGGCCATTACAACATACCAGCAACAAGATCAGAGTCATCTGTGTATATATCAGTCCCCCAAAGCTGGCCACCTCTGACCTGCACATAATGCACTCATTGAACTTAGAGAGAGGGAGAGAAAGAGAGAAGGATAATGACTTGGACAACTTTATCCAATTTCAAGACATAAAACCATCAAGATCTCCTAATTATAAAGACCTTCAATATAAAAAAATATTAAATAAATAAAATGTAAAAGAATGCAACCAAAACAATGAGAAAAATCATGAATAAGAAAAAACATTTCAGCTTTTGCAAATTGCACAAGAGAACAAAAGCCTCAAAAGGAAGAGAATGCATCTTTCGGGTCCTACCTGACGATTTGTGGCAGTAACATGCTCAGCAGGTATTCGAATTTCAAGGGTAGGGCCATTTTGAGAGCTTTCTCCATTTTTATCAGCTTGAGAGGCTTCATATTCTTTCCACAACTTAATTAGCTCTTGCATGCATTCACCAACTTTATAAACGACAGAAGACACTTCAGGTTTACCTGAATCACAAAAACATTAGTAGATTACAGATAAAGAATATAACCCCACTGAAATGTCTAAAACCTTTTTGTTCAATCAATGGCCAAAAACAACCCACTTCAAAGCTGTGTTGAACAAGTCACGTATAATAGGTGTGAAAAGGAAGAATCAACGATCAACAGAAATTATTCATCACTAATGAGACCTACTTAGACAAGCAAGTTATAAACAAGACAACACTTATAAACACAGTGTAATACTGTTCCCTCGACTCATGGTGCTCTAATACATTGGAGTTTCTGTCTCCTCAAGCTCACCCGTTGTTCCTTCTAAGCATCCTTGACTCCTAAAAATAATAATAAACTACAGTATTTAGAACTTGATGACTAGAGCAATAATCATCTATATTGATGTCACCGATTAAATTATTCCCCAGCCTAGTCCTTGAGGATTGACTGAATTAATGTAGAATAGTCTAATATACATCCTAATGCAGCCTCAAATCAAATATAGAGAAAATCTGCAAAAAGACATAAGTTTCAGTATTCATCTACCAAATCAATATGCAATGTCATGCCTAAACGACCCCTATAAATGACACTTCAAACATAAAAAAACGTAAATGTCCAAAATGTTAAGCACAGGCCAAGAGAAGCTCTGCAACCAGGATTATTTCTTTCAGATCAGTCTTCACTTCACCGGATCATAGTGTCCCCTTCAATCAAATATGAAGACAAAATGCATCTAAAACTTTGAAATCCATAATGCACAAGACGACATCTTACCCTGAGATCTGCAGAGTAAAAAAAAGATAAAAACTATCATTAGAAAGAAAAAATGACAAGGGCAACATATTAAACACCAAAAAAAAAACAAGTAAAAATGAACTATCAAGGAACCCAATTAGGAGTTTATATGTCTTAATTACAAGGCTTATGGAGATTTTAAAGAGTATGATTCCATATAGCATATGGAAGAATGCCATGTTAAGTTAAAAGAGCGACTAAGAAGAATAGGAAGACACACCCTTCATTGTCTTGAGGTCGGGGCCTAAAACCAGGCTCACGGTTTGCCACCTGAGGGCTTCCTCTTGGACGAAGCATCCTTTTACGCTGCTGGACTCCAGAACTGAAACCTTCTTTTTCCCTTTCAGTAGCCCCTTCACCATCTGCGCACCCATCATCAGATTCTTTGTCAGAGCACCTGCTGCGCTTCTCAGGTCTGTCTCCTTCTGTATCACCATCCCTTTCTCTTCTCCTATCTCTAGATTCTCTATCAACATTTTTCCAGCTCTCCAATTCTTTTTGTTTTTTCTGCTCAGATGCCTGATTTTCCTGCTCTTGTGTTCTAACAGATCCATCTCCCAAATCCTTGTCATTGTTTGATCCTTCTTTATCTGCTCCATTCAGTGATTCTCTCTTTATATGATCCTTTTCCCTCTCTTTTGGCCTTTCTTTTTCCTTCAAATCCTTCCTTTCTCTTTCCCATCTCTCCGCTTCTCTATCCTCCCTTGCAGATTCTTTGACCTCGCCGCTGCTATTACCTGCATGCATGCTGTTCCTACGATCACTTCTTTCTTTATCTCGATCTCCCCAATCCCGGTGTTTTCCATCTTTTCTTTTTCTATCCTTGTCCTTAAATCTATCGTCACCTTTTGAATCAAACTTGTTCTCACCAACAGCCTCATGACCTTCTGCAAAATCTCTTTCTTCAGTAGCAGAACCTTCCTTTACAATTTCAACATTTCCTTGTGAGTTAGCACGTTGGATGTGCCATGGATCTATGTTTCCACTTGGGGGTTCTGAATATCTTTTTCCCCTAATGTAATCCCTCGAATCCTTCCAACTCGAATGAATACTTGCCCCACCATAAAGATCCTTTTCCACCTTCAAATCACCCTTCGGGCCACTATAATTCTCTCTATCATGTTTCAATTCTTTACTCTCATCCCCCCTACTCTCAAACCTAGCATCCTTTTCACCTTTCCCAGATGGATACTCCCTCTTTGCAGAATCAGCGAAAAACTCCCTCGGTTCCACCCTTTGTTCTCGACTCTCAACCCTAACCTCTCGGTTTTCCTTGGCATCCCGCAACTCCATCCTACTGTCAGAATCCATGTGTGAGTCATTCAAAGCGATAGACGAAGGCATTCTATACATGGAGTGCTGCAGAGGAGACCTTCTACCCGAATCTCGAAGCTCAGTTCTAGGAATCCTAGGCATTCTAGCATCTTGTCCCATGTCATAAGGGGCAGGATGATGACCATCGGTGGGAACCGAAGACGAAGGCATTTTAGGATAAGCAGCAGTTTCCTCATGAGGGTATTTAGCAGCAGAAGAAGGCTGACCACCACCTTCTTCATGAGATCTCTTTGGAACACCACTCATCTTTTCAAATTTCACTAAAAAAAACCCTTTAAAGAAAATCACTTAATACCCAGATGAAACAAAGCAACGATTTTCCCTCCCTTATCCTGCATAAGAAAATAAATTAACCAAACCCATATCTTATTTTTCAAAGTAAATAACACAAATCTGAACAAGATGAGAAAACAATGTTCTAAGAGAAAAAAAAAGGGCATAACTTAAAAACACAGTACCATGTTTCAGCAGCAGAAGAAGTTAAATTAAGAAAATCATGGCAGCAAATAACGAAGAAAATACAGAAAATGTGAGGAGGAGGAGGGAAAAGGGATTACCTTGAATACTGAAAGTGAACGGAGAGTTAATTGTTGAAAAACTAGGTATGAAATTTTGATGAATGTTAGAATGGATCCTCGAAAGCCAAAACCTGTGTTAAATACAATGAGCAGGCAAATCCACCATTCACTATTTGGGAAATAAATAAATAAATAAATAATATTAAAACTGTTAAAATATAGGAGTACTCCAAGTCTCTGTATTTTTTTATACATTTAAAAATTAATCATCGTACTTCTATTTACTGAAATTTTATTTTATTTTTTGAATTTAAAAATTTACGTTTGATTGTTAACATGTTTAAATTTTACTATTAAATTTATTAATATAACATTTTGAAATATAAAATTAACTTGGAAATTATGTAACTAAAATATTGACGTCGTCGTAAGAGATGTGAACCCTAAAAAATACTCTCAAACTTAATTTTTCTCTTTAAATTTTAAAACTCTAAATTTTGTCTGTAGTAATTACTCGATGATGTTTTCGACGATTAACTTCCCTCCTTTCTTCTTTAAATTATTTTTTTGTACGTTTTTTTTGCGTCAACTTATTTCTTCTCTTTAAGTTTTAGAACCCTAAAACTCATCTGTAGTAGTCAGTCGCTGATGTTTCCAACGACTAGCTTCCCTCTTTTCTTCCTTAAATTGTTTTTCTCTTTTTTTTGTTCGTTTTTTTTTTTGCTTTAACTTTTTTTTTGTTTTTGGTGCTCTGGTAATTTTCATTGGCATGTTTATTGGGAGACTCTTTTCGACGTTCACAACTTAATTTTAAATCTTTTCTGGTGAGGTGAAAACGTGGTTATGAAGCTTTAACTATAAGGCTAATCTCTTTTTGAGGATGATATCTATTTCTATAAATGTAATTTTTAATTTTTCAGATTAGTTTATTCTTTTTTATACAAATAATGATTCTTTGCTTTCAGAATACATTATATCATCACTTAGTTTACTCTTTAAATTTTGAAACCCTAAATCTCGTATGTAGTAGTCGTTGATGTTTTCGACGACTAGTCTCCCTCTCTTTTTTTCTCTCTCTTTTTTTGTTCATCTCTTTTTACTCTAGCTTTTTTTTTTGTTTTTGGTGCTCTGGTGATTTTCATTAGCTTGTTTGTTGGGAGATCCTCTTCGACGTTCACGATTTGTTTTTTGGACCTTCTGTGACGAAGCACAAACGTGGTTGATGAAGCCTTAACTGTAAAGCTCTTCTCCTTTTTGAGGATGATATCCAATTTCTATAAATACAATTTTTAAATTTAGTTAATTTTTTATACAAATAACGAATTTTTGTTTTTAGAATAAATTATATTATTAGAAACTCAAATACATGTATAATAATTACAAGCTTACAAATTAGGAGAAAGGGATTTTATAGGCATGAATCAAGCCTTATGCATTGGCTCAGGTTTTAATTAAATGCTATACTCCACATATAATCAACTTATTTAGAGATTTAATCAATTAATATGCAGCTCTATCAGGATACAAATTGGCAACAGGGGTATACCGAGAGCTGACAAAGAATACGTATGTGATTTAAGTGAAACTCAATATCAGCTGATCGCGTGGCCTAATGGATAAGGCGCTCGCCTCCGGAGCGGGAGATTGTGGGTTCGAGTCCCATCGCGATCCTTGGTTTTTCTTTTTGCTGACAAACTGAATTCCACTAAGCTATATTTTGAGTCGACTTGTCCCATAGTGGGTGTAGCATCTGTGTTATCCTGCATACGTTTGAGAACCATGCTTACCAAATTTAACATCTCATCATTGCCATATTTGTCGTCCAAATTTAACATCTCATCAATCATCATTGCCATATTTGTCGTCCAAATTTAACATCTCATCAATCATCATTGCCATATTTGTCGTCCAATGCAGAAAAAATTATTATATGAATCTGATTCATAACCTCATTTTTTGTTTCAACTAATAAGATTTATTTATCTCATTATTTTAAGGTGAATTTTTACATTTTTTCTATATGATTAATTGAATTAATTATGATTAATTGTGATGGCCTCTTCATCTCAAATAAGATGGTAGTGTTAATTTTAGAAGATTCGAGTTTAATTAATTTTGATATATATAAAAATAATTTAATTGAATATTTTAGGAGAATTCAACAATTCATTGAATTGAATCGATGATGGTGAAATTATTTTTAATGGTATATGATTTAGGATATATGATTAAAAGTTTAAGGGTTTAAGGTTTAATAGTTTAGGGTTTTAGGTTGAGGGCTAAATTATTTTTTATAAAAAATATGGTCAAATTGAAATAATATTTTAATAATGAGGGTTCAATAGAAATACAAAAATAGGTGAGGTACTAAATATATAGTTTAACCTTATTAAAAAAATAAAATTTTAATATACAAAAATAATTTAATTGAATTTTTAAAAATAATTATTAATTGTATGATGGGTCTTTAAAATTTTAAATCTTTATTAATTAATTTAATAGTGTTCAGCGGTATTCAATATTAATGGTGTTTAGCGGTGTTTGTCGCACGTTATAGAATTTTCCAAATTTTACACACCTCACTAAGTTTTAATACAATTAATATTTTAACAATTTAACTGTTAAATTTTATGTTATACTCGTATAGATTATACATGTAAAGTAAATTGAAAAGATCTAGTAACTATCTATTTTATGTAAAACCTTTTCAACCATTAAATATATTAATTAATACTTTACTTTGGATCAACATAATAGAGATATCAAGTTGATTCGAAAATTCACATGCATAATAAATACAATAATATCGTTAATTTTGATAGTTGAATTGTTAAAATATTAATCATATGTTCATCTTCTTGTCCTGATGGCAAAGGTAGATGTTTATTATTCTTTGGGACCTAAGTTCGAGCACCAATAATGCATGTTGTGTGTACCGTCTTTGAAAAGACTAAAAAAATTAAACAAATGATACCTTTGCATCACACCATAATATTTAAAAAAATATATTAATCATATAAAAGTCACATAAATATTTAAAACTTATTTAATTTTACATAAATATAAAAGAATCCTCCGCACATATTTATTTGCGGGAGCTCCCAAACAATTATACACTTTTTTTGGAGCAAAGCCGACATTTTATAAAAGAAAGAACATGCAAACAAAGGAACAACAAGGTCAGAGGATGAAAGAAAAAACAACAAACAAAAACAAATATCAAATTAAGGGGTAAAATTTTTTTGTACTCTAATCATGCTCTCTTCTATGCCCCCACACTAAAAATCACATGAAAATTAAATTCTAAATCCTAAGTTTAATTTTCACATCTTAAACCCTAAAAAGTATACCCTACCTCTAATTCTCTAAACCCTAACCACAACCCTTAACCTTAAATTCTAAACTCTAAACACACTACTTTAAAGTGGGGGCATAATAAAGGAATAGACGATTTTCATCTTAAATTAACAAAGAGAACATGGGAGAATAACGACATAAAAGGAGCAACAACATAACACAGGGGAACAAGAAAAACACAAAACAAAAGAAGAAGCAACAACCATCCCCGAATGGAGAGAGCAAGGAAAATTTACGGAGGAAAAAAAAAGAGTCATAGCCAACATCCACTCATCAAGCTGCATGTCGAATTTATTACACACAGTAGTATCGGATGTTGAAGGAGATGCAACGAGAGACTAACAACAAGCACCGTGGTCAGATGAAGAGCATTACGAAAGCTTTATAAACAACGAAGGACACTATGTCGAAACGCCTCACCGCCAAAAAACGAAAGATGGAACTGGGAGAAGAAGCTCTTCTCGATCGCGAACCAAAAGTCTCCATCACTTATGAGCGCGCGAACAGAGCCAAGAACGTTAGAGAAGAGCCTTCACAACAAGCCGAATAAAGAGTAAACCTAAACACCTCAAAAAGGAAAGAAAACATAGAGACTAAACGAGAAAAAGTGAGAGAGAAAAAAGACGAGATAAAAAAACAAAGAAAAAAATGGCGACCGCTTAAACAAGTAAAAACGTCACCCAAACAAAAATCTTAACCCTTATTTTTAGAGAGAAGCAAGAGAAAAATATAATAGAGAGGTGAAGCTATTCAAAGACCTTTTTGATATGCCCTTTTACAATTATACGCTTGACTGGTTAGCTGTTGATAATCTTTACATGATATTAATCACAATTATAAATTTATTTTACTCAATGAATTTAATAATTTTTGGGTCAAAGGTTAAATCCGGATACCATGTGGCTTATTCTCTTTATGGTGATGTTCATGTTGATGAAAATGGTCCGAGTTGGATTTCTTTTTAAAGTTAAGTATATAGGATAAATTTCATATTAAGTGTTGATTTTTAGAGTAAATTACGTAAATTATCATTAAACTTTACTTTTAAATATATTTTGGCCACTAAATTTTAATATGATGAAAGCAATATACTAAAAAACGAGTTCCATCTGACGGCAAAAGAGGGAGATTGATAAGAGAAAAATTAAAAAATTGTTGTCCGATTCATGGACTTCGGGGCACTTTTCAACGGAATGGAGGTCGGATTCATACTTAAGGGGTGAGACTAAACGACTGGTGAAATTTGGTAATGAACGATCACCATCTACGGTGTACTCCGACGACGGTGAACATTTGAGTGACAAAAAACATTTAATGTCTAAACTTCAGTGGATAAATTGAATATTTTGAAACTTTAGTGACCAAAATAAATTTGAGAGTAAAGTTTAATGACTCAATTGTCTGTTTGTATTTTAACGAAAGAGCGATCCAATCATAACTAAAGCTTTAATAGAGCGACCTAATTGTATCTTTTAATAATTGAGTGACCTGAATATAATCTAACTAATAATTGAATGACCTCTAACGTAGTTTACCTAAAAAATAATTGAGTATCCTTACTGATAATTGCTCTCTTCTAACAAAAATTTTAGGATGGACGAGACACACTGCTGCATACCACAAACGTAACACACCGCTGCAAGTTATTTATTTTTTTAATAACTTTTAAATAAATGTTAACATTTTCAAGCACTCTACATGCAATTAAACCACAATTTCCATTATCTTCCCGTAGAAACGCTGAACTTACCCCTCCACTTTTACGGAATAAAAATCCAAATGAGAAGTCTCACTCTCGACCAACACAATTTTGGATATAAGAGGAGGGCGATTTGTTTCTTTTTCTGTAAATAAAACAAGAGCCGCGATGGAGGAGTTGATGAGTCTGCTGAGGATTCACGTGAAACGGAGCGTAAACCTTGCCGTTCGTGATGTCCGTATACCGGCGATCCAATTACAACTTACATCGTTATTAAGATGGGCGAACAGAGATTGAAAGCCAAAGTAACAAGCATAGATGTCAATCCTGTTGTGTTTTCGGTTAGTTTAGCTGTAACGGATATAACAGATGTTATTTGCGATTATTGCGGGTACAGCGGTCGTAAACTTTTTTAAAAATAAATACTAATGCGGACATAACGGTTGCGGATATCGTAATTTTTTAATCAAAACCTTTATACAACGGCAACTATAACGGTCTCGGAATGCTATTTAAATCCCTGGCCATTACGGTTCCTAATATGCCAATCAAACTTACTGTGTACGACTATGACACATTTAGCATGGACGATGAAATGGGTGATGCCGAGTTCGATATCAAGAACTTCAGACAAGCCTTGAGAATGGATATATAGATCATGTTCCGAAAGCGGGAGAAATTTGATGCATGTAACCATCTTACAAGCCTGCAGACCGGTTGTTTGTAATTATCATTCAGGCAAATTGAAAATAATAGAAAAACAAAGCACATCCAACATATATTTTCTTTAGCCCAAGTTATTTTCGCCCGTGTAAGTTAATAGGGTTGTAAACGAACGAAACATTCAACTAACCATTCGGTGGAAAGTTCGTTTATTTATTAAACGAACGGACATGAACAAAATTTTTTATTCGTTTAATTAAATGAACGAACACTAACAAAAGGCTTGTTCGTTCATTTATGTCCGTGAACGTTCGGTAATCCATTCGTTTATGTTTGTCTAGATTTATTCACATATGTCTATTTATATTTATTATTTTTCATAACAAAAAGTATTACTAAACAATATTCAATGTTCGTTCGCGTTCGTTTGTGTTCGTTTATTATTTTAATAAACGAACACGAACAAGAAATTATGTTCGTTTAGTTGTTCGTGTCCGTTCATTTGTTTAGTTAAAATTAAACAAACAAACATGAATATACCTTCGTTCGTGTTCGTTCGGTTAGTTTACAATCTTATAAGTAAAGGCTAAATTCCGGTTTACTTACTATAAATAAGTATACCTACATTGTATTTGTATATCTCAATTAAAAAATAAAAAATAAAAGTTTGGGGTGAGTCCTGGTTTCTGATTATATTATTTTATTTTGTCTCTTCCTTTTTAATATTTTTTTTCTTTTTTAATCTAACCGGAGCCTTAATCTGTAGGAATTATACTGAACTACTGTTTACCTGCTAACATTTATGTTAACCTTTTTTATCTTTATTTAGGTAAACTAATATTAAGAGCAATAGAGGTGGTTGAAAACTGGCGTATCGTTCTATAAATTATATCTGTAACCCCTCGTCCCGGCCTAGCCACCATACCGGACCGAATAGGTTATACGGGGAAAATCAAAGCAAAATTTATTAAGGCCTCACTCCGATTAGCAATTCTATATTTTTCTTTTAATTAATTTTGTCTAAATGCTTTATTCGAACCTATGTGAGAAGGCAAAGAGCGGAAAAGCAAACACGAATATGAACCAAGCAAAAAGGGCATTAAAAGATAATTTTTAGCCATTTTACTTCAGGCCGTATCGATACACCTAAGGCCCGTATCGATACGCCTTCAACAGTCAAACTCCCCCAAAGTCAACTTCAAGAGGTCGTATCGATACCCTCTAAGGCTGGTATTGATACGCCTTTAACGGTTAAGTTTTTCCAAAGTCAACTCCAGGACCGTATCGATACGCCTAAGACCCACATCGATACCCCAATTTCTCGTCAAAATCTCAGATTTCCAGAGGACAAAGTGAGTATCGGTACGCTAGGCTTAAAACAGGGGACCGTATCGATACTGTCATTGAGCGTATCGATACGCCCTGCACAGAAAGACAACAAATTTCAGTTTTAAGCACAATGGAGCTAATTTAAACACCCTAAGCAAGCATTTGACCAACTCCTAAGCATACATGCAACTCAAGGCAACCAAAGAAACTCATTTCAAGCAAGTTAACATCCAACGAGGCTAAAAATCAACAAAGCAAGATTTAACAAAACAACCAAACATGCTTAACATTCTCAAAGGGTCAAAAGCCAAACCAAAGCATACTTCAACACTTTAAACATGATAACAACAATAACAATAACATAGGAGTTTAGGCACCAACTCCACAACACAAAAGTCTAGCATTCTCATTGCCAATGTATTATTACAACCATGAAAAATCATACTTGAGCTAGCAAATGAACTCCAAGGCTCCTTCTTTGCCCCGCTTGCCTCTCGAAGCCTCTAACGATCTGCATTGTTGGAAAAGAGTTAGAAAAGGAAATACGACAAACCGAAAGCATAAGACAAAACCATGACATGCACATGCATAACCATTCCCGGTGGGACTACATATCACCGTTCACAACAACTAGCATATTTCCGGTGGGACTACGCATCACCGTACTCATCTACTAGTCACTTCCGGTGGGACTACACATCACCGTAATCAACAACACACTTTCCACTAACCACCACGCGATGCTTTGACAACAACAACAACACGACAACATTAAAAAGGAAGTAAAAGCAATTGCATTTCTACCAACAACGTGTATAAACATATACACCTACTCTTAACGAAACAAGGCAAGAATCAATAAACTTACACTTGGGTTTAGGTTGGCCCCTAAGGCTCCACCCAAACCCTAAGAAACCTTCTTGGGATATTTTAAAGCTTCAAAACAATTTTCATTCACCAACACAATACCAAAACAAGCTAATGGTCCTTCTTTAAGCTTCCGCAACTCTCGGTGTAACGTCCGAAGAACCCAAATCGTTATCCGCTGCTTCTACCCAAATCAAAACAATGAATTAATACACTTTTCAACAGCCAAACCCACTGAAATCATTACCATCAAAATCCGACAACAACAAGTTTTCGATTTCTATCCGAAACTAGTCAAAATCATCCTCATTTCTACTCCAACCTCAAGTCATCCATATTCTCATCATTTTATCATCCAAACCATGTTCAAACACTCCAAAAAACATCAACCCAACACCATCAAACCATTAGAAGTCCTGTAACCCCCTCGTCCCGGTCTGGCCAAATGACCGGTCCGAGTGGGTCACACGGGGAAAACCGAGTGAAAACTCCCTAAGGAATTCCCCCTCGGTTAGCAACCCTATTTTTTTTCATTTTAAATCTTGTCTAGATGAGTATTTAATCCTACGTGATCATACAACGGAACAACACGTTCAAAACAATCGAACGAACATCAAACAATCATAAAACAGCCCAATTTTAAGACTTAACTGCAGGTGTATCGATACACTTAAGGGGTGTATCGATACCCCTTGACCAAGTCAACTGGTCAAAGTCAACCTGTGGAGACCGTATCGATACGACTGGGAGTGTATCGATACCCTCTCCAATTGTTGACTTCCCACGGTCAACGCTAAGGGGACCGTATCGATACGCTTGAAGGCCCGTACCGATACAGAAATGGACAGTAGCTCCAGTAGCAAAAATAGTATCGGTACGCCCCCTCGCGTATCGAAACGCGAGCCTGAAACATGAAGGCCGTATCGATACGGGACTGACCGTATCGATACCCCTGCTTCGAAAACCCTGGTTTGAGCTGATTTAAGGCACAAGTGGCCCTTAAATCCCTCTCAAACCTCAACCAACACACTAACATGAATCCTAATGTCAAACCAAGAGTTAGGCATGCTTAAACAATGATTTAGACGAATCTAACACTAGGCAACACCACACAACCATGCACTCATACAACCATCATTCAAACACACATATGAACTCTTAAGACATAGGACTAACATTCAAAAGAGCAACTTAGGCATGAGTAACATTCAACATGGCATCACAATCATGCAAAGCAAGATATAAGGGAGTCTATACATGCTCCTAAACATCCGACAACTATCCAACAAAACCATACATGTCCCATTGCTCAACCATTACATATTTAACATTAAAATCCATACTTGATGAACTCAAGCCAAAAACCACACTTGGAGGCCCTCCACTTGCTTAAGCAACCCACGAACTAAGGATCTGCAATGTTGAACAAAGAGAGCGTAAGCAATGATGCTTAGTGAGGGTAAGCTCTAAAAACAAACCTCAACATTGCAGGGTCCGAGCACGATCTAGCCAAGGCAAACCACATATAAACCAAGGATCCATAAGAGCCACAAGGTAAAAATGCATGAGCAATATACACGTAAATGTCATGATCAACAAGCTCTAAATCCTCAACACAAGTAGTCACATTAAACATCCAAATAAGGATCATTAATCTCAACACATTGATACATTTATCAACCAACATTGGCACCTAGCTATGACCCGAATACGCGGATAAACTCGTTGAAACTCACATCCAACAACCACATTACCTCACGGTGGGATTAAACTCATCACCGGTCTCGCGGAGGGGATTCCACTCATCCTCACGCCCCGTCGATGGGATTCCACTCATCACCGACTATATTTAAATACAATTTCCGGGCGAACCCGTACTCCTCCTTGGTGACTGTTGCGTGTAAAATAGTCTATCGCAATTATAGTGCAAGTATACACGACGCAAGTAGTAAAGTGATACGAAGTATCGGATATCGTCTCCACAGGGATTGGGCTAATAGCTTCACCTAAATTCACTGCACAAAGTAAAGGAAATAATTATGAGAAGTTGTCACGAATAATAATATAAAAACGCAAATAAAGGAATTGAGATATCAAGATAGAGAGAATGGGCTGGTATTGAATTGCTCAGTAGTGCAGGTATTGAATTGCTTAGGATCTCCAGTTCTGTCGTCGCACCCGTCGCCAACAGCACCTGTTGCGGCGTCTGTCCGTTAGCTGTCGCGGCAGCGAACACTAACTCAGTACTTCAAGCTTGGCAAGAATCCCAGATCTGCCTTGCCCTATCCCTAGGCACAAGTCTGTCGATGATCACGTCTTTGATGATACCTCCCGGCGTGAATCGAAGGATGAACACCGATGTGTATGAATTCTTCTTTAGCCACTTAACCTCGCCCTATCCCTAGGCACGAGATGGTTCAACTATAAACTAGAGAACGCGCTCTTATCTCTTTCGTATACTTAACTCTCCCGATGCTAAGTAAATAGATAACCTCACAATGCTCTCCCGATGCTCTTGCAAGATGTTAAAACCAAGATAAAAGAACTTGAAGTTTATTTTATTGAACTTGAAAAATCCTAAAACAACGCAACCCTTGCAACTACTTTACAAAACAACCCGTAGCCCTAGGGGGAATTTAGAACATGTCGGTGACAGGTAAACGGCAGGGTTTAGGTTTCGGTTATGGGGTAATCGGTTATGCCCTAGGTTTAATCTATGCCCTTATATAAGCTTTGGGCTCAAGTTATCTAAGGTAACAAGGATTACAACTTTAATTAAAAGTAAGATTCTAATAAAGACTAAATCTCTAAAGTCTCCTACTTTCCAGCCGCATCCTTATTTTGTGGGAATTCCTTTCCTTGAGCTTTGGCTTGACATATCTTTTGGTCCGGGGCTTGGAAAAATATTTGGCTTTCACACGACAGACGAGCAGATTTTTCTCTATCTATCGAGGTCCACTTTACTTTTCCTCTTCATAAGTCTGCTGTCACCATGCTGTCACGACAGGTCCATGACAGGTTCGTCTTCTTCAGCTGCTTGTCCAGTTCAGCTCTCCTGCTTATCTGCCCTGCGCCTGCCTTCGACATCTACTGTGACAGATACCTGTAAAAATAGCCATCTTTCAATAGAATCCGTGCCTTTTATATAATTGTGATGTTTTATTGAAAACTAACCTAAATGCAATGCAATGATGCTTGAATGCAGCAGAAATATGGGTTAAAAAGGGTGTAAATAATAGAACTTTTACACACTCAACAGTGACTCAACGCCACCAAGGCCACGCGCGACTTTTGACTCATGTGTACACACTAACATCCTAATGATCGATCATTTGTATTCAAGTATACTAGTGCCAACATTTACTCATTTCACATTACTCATTTCAACCAATTCCGTGCTTAGCACGTACTCACCAACAACCATCATCATGCATGTCTCAATCATCACAATTCATATCTCATTCCACATGTATAACACAATATACATAACCATTCATATCACATATCATACGAGACATACATAACCACATAAATGAGTTCATCCAAGGCTCTAGATCAAGCTTAGGATTAGGCTACCACCCTAATCCTAACTCTAGGTGGGTCTACCAAGCCCAACCTAGTCCATATACTCGAACCAACTATTTTAAAACCATTTAAAACAAACAACCACTCACCTCTACCTCCAAGCTCAAGTACTAAGCAACCATGGTCTTCAATTTCCGGATTTGCTCCCGAAGCATCACCGACCCAAAACCAAGCTTCTAAACACCTCAACACAAGCAAAACAACCTCAAATCAACTCAAACATCAAAGTGGCTAACCCGGAATACAATTTAAACATCAAATCCAACATTTCAAGTCATGACCAAACCCCATACTTAGCAATTTCGGACAGCCCCAATACCTCTTCCAAAAACCATGTTTCCAACATCCATTGCACCCACAAATAATCCCAAATCAATCTCTAACCATAGTACTACCATTGGGCTATCAATTCCCACCTAAAACAACCCCCAAAACTCACCCAAAACCCTCCAAAACTCCATTTTCGTACTCATATTTTACCCAACAGAAAATCATGTTTTAAACACCCAAATGACATTTAAATGGTCCCAAATCATCCCCATAGCATACATATACCATCAGCCCTCTAATTACACCCTAAAACCCACCAAAAATGGTGTTTTTGACAACTCAAAAATGGGTTTAAGAACTCACTTCGGAAATTCATTAAAAATTAACCAAATTAACATATAATGTGTATTTCAACTTGATTAAACAAAACCCCAACTCAATTTATCAAAACAAAATGAAAAACACATTAAAAACTCAAACTTTGATACAAACCCTAATTTTCAAAACTTCAAAACTTTAAAATCTAAGACCATGGGTTGATAGGAAATAAAGAGGAGAGTTCAAATATGTGGTTACCTCTAAAAATGCCCTTGAATTGATGGAGCAATTTGATGAAAATCCAAATTAGGGGTTTGGGAGAGTTTGGTGGAGTTCCCACGGTGAAGAAGAGAAAAGGGGGAAAAGATGATAACACACATTTTTTGTTCTTTTTACTTTTATAAAAGTTGTCATCTTTTTTTTTCATTTTGAGTTAAATTACCAATTTGGTCCCTCCTAGTTAATTAAAGCTCAATTAACTCAAGTCTTGGCCAAAAAGATTTAATATAATTTTACCGACTCGGACCACTAACCCGACTAACTCCTAACCCCAAAACACGGGTGTTACAAGTCCTCCTCACCATTTTCAAACCAAAAATCCAAATATTCATTACCAAAAAATTACCAATTTTCTAAATTCCGAGATTTCATGTTAAACCCATTGTCTTAACACTATTTTACACCCAGAATATGATTTACTACTCACCCAAAACATTGTTTTATCAACACTCACTTAAACCCCTGCAAAACCCATTTTACCCAAAAATGGATAAACTTAAGAAATCTTCAAAACCTTGAAAAGGAGATGCCAAAACCAAGATTAGAAAGTAGAGAAGAGTAAAACCAAGTTGTTTACCTCTTTGAAACCTCCAAAAATGGTGAAGATTGGTAAAAATGGATGGTGGCTTAGCTTTGGTGTTTTTTGACGTGAAAAGGGTTTTGGGGAAGAAGAAGAGATGAGAAATTTGAAATATAATATTTTATTTTAATTTGAAATCTCTCTAAAAATCTATTTGTCTACATTCTACCAAAAAAATCCTTTTTAAATTCTCTTTTCTTCAAAAGCTTTAAAATTGGTTTATTTTAAATTATTTCCCCAAACTTAACTTAATCCAAATCGGCTTAATTAAACTCGAATATCTTCCGAACCCCAAACTCGAATATTACAGTATCAGAAAAAGTGACAACAAATATGAATATATATTCTTTAACACCTAACCCTAATTTCTATTTGGGCCTTCATGTCCATTGTTTGTGTTTGTAATAGAAAGTCTCTTGCTTATCATCACCCATGCTATCTTGCATTTAGTTATATTTTCTTTGATATGGAAGACAAATAAAATGCTAACACAAATTCTAAGCAAGTTGATATTTATTCTTTGGAAAATTTTACAACGTGCGACGAACACTGCTGAACACCATTAAATTAATTAATAAAAATTTAAAATTTTAAGAACATATCATACAATTAATTATTATTTTAAAAAATTCAATTAAATCATTTTTATATATTAAAATTTTATTTTTTTAATAAGGGTAAACTATATATTTAGTACCCCACCTATTTCCGTATTTCTATTGAACCCTCATTATTTAAATATTATTTTAATTTGACCCTATTCTTTATAAAAAAAATTAATTTAACCCTTGACCCTCAACCTACAACACTAAACTATTAAACCTTAAACTCTTAAACATATACCCTCATTATTTAAATAATTCTTTTTGAGTGAAGAAGGAATAATTGTGTGATACAAAATGATTTAATGCAGGCAGAAACAGAAACAACAAAAATTTTGTAAGAATAACTTCAATAGACTGATGAATGAAGCACTAGCTAGAGACACATGCACTTACTTATCACGACAGTACTGGATTTCATCCACATCAAAAGCTAAAGCTTCCCTCTCTCTAGTTAATTGAATCCTCCTATATTCTATATTATAACCCTTATCTTTAAGAGCAGCATGTATTTTAGTGGCTTATCTAGTTAGCGGAAGGGTTCAAGGTTTAATAGTTTAAGATTTTAGGTTGAGGGTTAATGGTTAAATTATTTAAATAATGAGGGTACATGTTTAAGAGTTTAAGGGTTTAAGGTTTAATAGTTTAGGGTTTTAGGTTGAATGTTAAGGGTTAAATTTTTTATAAAGAATAGGGTCAAATTGAAATAATATTTAAATAATGAGGGTTCAATAGAAATACGGAAATAAGTGAAGTACTAAATATATAGTTTACCCTTATTAAAAAATAAAATTTTAATATATATAAAAAATAATTTAATTGAATTTTTAAAGTAACTATTAATTATTTGATGGGTCCTTGAAATTTTAAATTTTTATTAATTAATTTAATGGTGTTCATCAGTGTTTAACATTAGTGGTGTTCAGTGATGTTCGTCGCACGTGGTAGACTCATCCTTATTCTTTTTCCAGCCCATACGACACTTACACACTCCTTTTAGTGACTAAGTTAACTAATCCTCTTTCAAAAATAATAAGGTAAGTATGCTTCAAGTAGAAAGGAAAAAAAGAAGATAACTCAAATATTGAATATTTGAAAAGATAAGTTTATTGACGTGGAGAATGCTTTACAAGGTAGTTGAATTCTTAGGTTTAATAGGTTGCTTTGACAAATGACCAAGGCTACTAATTTATAGCCTACCACCTCTTTAATAGACGGTGAAGATCAATCTAATTTAATTATTAATTTTTAATTTCTAGAGAAATCTATAAAACCTAAAAATATCTTACAACTCTTAGAACTTTCTACACAACTTTAAAAAAAAATAAGGACCTCAAAGATGGAAGGTTGGCACTTAAACACCAAGCAAACTTAGAATCTTACTATGATTCCAACAGTAATAATATATATAATTACAATTGAACTTAATTTTATTTTTATTTATCTTGTGATATAATATTATAATTTATTTATAATTTATATATAATATTATAAATACTATTTTATAATATATATAACTAAACTCATACTATAAACCTCCACCCTAAACTTTAAATTCTAAACCATAAATGTAACACCCTTGACCCAAATGTTACATTTGGGCCTCAAGCCCAACCCAAAACCATAAAATTTTACAACTTAATTTAGCCCAAGCAAGGTATTTCTAAAACATTTAGGTCTAAAAGTTAAAAATATAGATGAATCGTTACAAATAAGCTCCATTTTAATTTAAATCGTTACAAATGAGCTCCATTTTAATTTAAAATATTTTTCACATTTGACTTGATTAATACAATTTCAAAAGTAAGAATTACATACTCGACCACGTAAGGTCCTATGAATACATAACCCACTAAACACAAGTATTGTACTCTAAAAATCTCCACATACTGGAATCTCGTACTAATAGTGCTCCTCGAACCCACGATCTGACGATCAACCTACGCACGAAAACAATGATTCAGAGCGCTGAGCTTACAAAGCTCAGTGGTACACATCTAGTCTATTATACTTCATGCTAATCATAAACATAAGCATGCAAGCTAGTACAAGCAATAAGAAGAGATAAATAAACACATAGCGCTACCACTAGTCGCAGAATCACAAGGCCCAACCATACTCGGGATCACACTAGATCATTCGAGCAACAACACACAAAGTTATAACCACAAACATGGAGTGAGGCCCGGTGCCACACAACTTCAGGAACATACACTCTTTATGTGAGACTCGGTGCTACACAACTTCGTGAACGTACAACCTGAACTTTTGGAAAGAAATTAGTCAAGCGCATAAATTATTTTTCACACCCAATTAAGCCTTTGTACTAAGAAAATAAATTAATTAAAGCCTCAGGTTAAAAAATATACCAATTAAGTTATTTAACTAATTTTGACCATTAAATCCTAACGATTTTATGTAATTTGTCATGTGGCAACATCAAATTGTGCCACGTGACACTCTGGTGATGCCACATGACATTTTTAGAGTTTTGAAATTTATTTTCAAAAATATCTAAAATTATTAAAATTATTTTAAAATTTATAAAATATTAAAATAATTTTTGAAAATTCCGAATTTATTTAAAAATAATAAAACTATTAAATTTTATTAAAATTGTAAAAACATTTTAACTTCTTTAAAAATATATATTAAAATTTGTAAAAGATATTTTATAATATATTTTAAATATAAAAATATTAAATGATTTTTTTTGAAAACTTTGAAATTTATTTAAAATTAATAATAATATTTTTAATAATATTTTAACGATTTAAAAACAAATTTTTATTGTTTAGATTTTTTGAAATATATTTTTCTTGAATGAATGGTCAAATTAATTATTTTTTATGAGTTTGATAGTTTAATTAGGTGTAAAAATGTTTAGGAGCTAAATTATTTTTTCTTCAAAAGTTTAGGGGATGTAACCCATATGCTACATAACGGCTGTAGACCTCTTAAAAAAAGAGTGTGTAAAAATAAACACTAATTTTTTTTTAAGAGTTCTATAAAATCATACGTTTTGATAAAAAAAGGAAAATGACAAAAAATGCCTTCAACGTTTGCATGTTTTGTAATTTGGCCTCTTATTCTTTCTTTTGGTCTAAATATGCTCCCAATGTTTACTTGTTTTGTCATGTGTCCCCCTATTCTTTCTTTTGGTCCAAATATGCCCCCAGCGTTTCATTCATAGTCCAAATATGCCCATGTTGGATGTAAACTGTCAATCAACTGACGGTCAATAGCTTATAAAAAAATTTGACATGGCATCAGTAGATCTTAATACGTGGCAAGTCCAGTCAGCATCAGTTGTTGAATGTCAGTTTCTATCTAACGAGGGCATATTTGGACTACGAATGAAACGTTGGGGGCATATTTAGACCCAAAAAAAGAATGTGGGGCCAAATAACAAAATATGCAAACGTTGAGGGCATCTTTTGTCATTTTGCCTAAAATATCAAGAGAACTTATTGAAAATTTAAGCCAAAATCAATATTATTATTAGTACCTTTTCATCGTGTTTCGTAAATACATATTTAGTTATAAAAAAATATTTTTTATTTGTATTTAATAATAAAATAAAAATAGAAAACTTATTGTTTTTTAAGGCTTAAAGTTAAAATAAGTGTCTAAACTATCATGTTTTTTCTTTTTTAAGTGTCTAAACTATTTTTTGCTCCTTTTAGGTGCATGAACTATCATATTTCCTCCTTTTTAGTGGCTAAACTATTTTTGTCCCTTTTAGGTGCCTAAACTATTATTTTTTTGTCCCTTTTATGGTCAAATTGAGACACTTATTTTGACCAAAAATAATAGTTTGGGCACCTATTTTGACCAAAAAATAAATTGAGCACTTAAAAGGGACAAAAAATAGTTTATGCATCTAAAAATAGAAAAAAGAGATAGTAAGGGCACCTAAAAAGGACAGAAAATTCTTTAAATATTTAAAAGATGAAAAATATGATAGTTTGAGCACTTATTTTAGTATTGAACTTTTTTTTAAATAGGAACTTATTAAATAATTATAGACGGAAAGTTGACTGAAAAATAGTGAAAATAGTTTACTATAAATTAGAGTGAGAAATTAAGACGATGACATTAATAAAAGAACAAATCAAATATCATTATATAAAAAACTATTCCACAAAATATTTTATTCAAATTGAAATCATCAAATAGTGACATCAAGACATCATAAACCATGTTGTGAAGGATTATTTTTGAGAGTATAAGTATAATATTTACAATAAATTGATGTTAGCTTAATTAGATTATTTAGGTATAATAATACAAGTGGTTTAAGTTTTAACTAACTTTTGTGTATTATTTTAGATCATTTAAATTTAACACAAAAATCAATTTTTTTTTATAAATAATGATGTTGTGCTACTATAGGCCTCGTATCTAAGTTATTGAATCATCAATATTTTTAACTAATTTTTTTACTAAAATCATATTTTTTTATTGAATCATAATTCATTTTTGAGTGATTGTTTTTATTGAATCATAGTTTATATCTAAGTTATTTAAGATTAAAATCATTAGAGTCTAATACTCAAATAAACTTGTTTAAATTTATTCATTTTTAGTAAAGTATAGAATTTTGCATTATTATGTCCAATTAATTTCTTTAAATTTGTCAATAATCTTTAGGAGTAAAATTCTCCTAACCCACCCATAAGTAGAAATTATTCGGATTTTTTTAAAATCTCTTTTATCGATTAAAACTGGTTAATTAAATTAAATGTTTCCACCCTCAATTTGAAAGTCAGTCGTTGATTTCGTTTATCTCTTCATATTACTCTCCATTTTTTCTTCATTTCTCCTTTCTTATATATAGGGGATAGGCATTTTATCCGACCCGATTAGGTTTCGACTCAACCCGATCGAGTCATATTTTTTAATGAAAAAATTAGGTTTGGGTCAGATTCGGGTTTATGGTGAAAAATATCTTACCTGACCCGATTCAGGACTAATTGTTTAATTTTCTCTTGATTTTTAGGGATATTTATAATAATAGTTCCTCTTTATATATATTTTATAATTAGGTCCTTAAAATTAAATTTTTATTTACAATTTAATCCTTAAATTTATAATTTTTTACAATTAAATCTCTTAAATTATTTTTTTACAATTAGGTCCCTAAAAATTATTTTTTTCTATAAATCGGGTCAGGTGCGAGTATATAATATTTATTTTTGAATCGGAGTCGGTGGGCCAAAAACCCGACCCAAGCCCATCTCTACTTATATCTCTAGAATTTATTTTGTAGATCTAAATTTTTTCTAACTTGTTTAAAAAACTTTCCTTTGATATATGTTTTTATTTGTTCTTATAATATTTGTTCTTATTTTTAAATTCAGAAGTACATTTCAAAATATATTTATTTAATATAATCGGTAAGCAACGAATCCCGAACATATATGAAACAAGCACAGCAGTGGTGCAATTTTATCATTAACAGAAAGGATCACAAAAAAGACATCCAATCCAAATGTATCTCTCATGGATGAAGAGGAGAATCCATTTTATTTATCAGCCTCTACAAGATCAGCTCTACTAAAAATCCACTCTTGGCTGAGATACCACAGCCACCATTTGAGCAGTGAACAATTGCACAAAAAAAGGAAGCAAATAGGTGGCAAAATTTAAGCTTAAGCATCATTAAGAGCAAGGACTCCAGGAAGTTGTTTGCCCTCAAGAAGCTCCAAGCTGGCTCCACCACCGGTCGAGATGTGGCTCATCTTGTCAGCAAGCCCAACCTTCTCCACAGCTGCAACGGAGTCACCTCCTCCGATGATTGTTGTCACTCCCTTGCCACTGAGCTCGGCAAGCTTCTTGGCAATCGCCTGTGCATTGTACATGGTATTAAAAAAACCGTTTGGGAGCATAACCAAATCAACACCTAATTCCTGGAAGTAAATAAAACTTTACCACAGTGCCTGCAGCGAACTTATCAAACTCGAACACTCCCATTGGTCCATTCCAAATAATGGTCTGGGTCTTGTCCAAAGACTCGTTAAAGGTTTTGATGGAGTCGGGTCCTATATCCAAGCCCATCCAACCATCTGGGATCTCCGCAGCTGGAACCACCTGCAAAAAGATTTTTAAAAACAATAAATTTAAAGCTGAAAAAAATTCTAAATACGGGTGATGTAGACAATGGCCGTAAAATTAGGTGAATTGCAATTCAGTACACTCAAATGACTCTTAGCACAAAGGTACTTCAAATGAGAAGCAGCACAAACCTTGCTGTCAGCATCAGCAGCAAACTTGTCCGCAATAACCACATCAGTGGGCAGCAAGAGGGAGACCCCCTTTTCTTTGGCCTTCGCCATGAGTGATGTTGCTAGATCAAGTTTGTCTTCTTCTACAAGAGAAGAACCAACTTTGTATCCTTGGGCCTTGTAGAAGGTAAAGATCATTCCTCCACCCAGTACGAGAATATCAACTTTGGCCAAGAGGGATTCGATCACTCCAATCTTGGTTGATACCTTAGAACCACCAACTATTGCAGCAAATGGCTTCTTGGGATTTGCCACAGCTCCAACAAGATAATCAAGCTCCTAAAAAAAGAGAACAGGACATAAGCATGCCAGAGATGGTCAACAGAGAACTCAAAACACATAACCATTGCAGGTTATTATCTAAATGCTTGAAAACCATGCCATTTGATATTTTATGGAGGATATGCTTCAGCACAGACCAGCAGATCAGTTAAACAGTATCTCTATCAGATCCCAAAATTAACATGCTAAACTTATGACATTCATAATACCTTCTGCATCAGAAAACCGGCAACAGAAGGCTTTAAGAACTTAGCCACTCCCTCTGTGGAAGCATGGGCTCTGTGAGCAGTGCCAAATGCATCATTAACATAGATATCTGCAAGAGAAGCTAGCTTCTTTGCAAATTCAGGATCATTCTTCTCTTCTTCCTTGTAGAATCTCACATTCTCAAGAAGCAATACACCTCCATCTGGTAGACCAGCCACCAATTTCTCAACTTCTTCACCAATACAGTCATTTGCCATTTTAACCTTTCGCAAGACAGATACCAATGTTTAATAGAAAAACAAATCAAGCAAATGAAACTCTATAGTGGCTAAAGAGTTAGTTTTTAAAGACAAACCTCAACTCCAAGGAGTTCAGATAGCCTTGGCACGAGAGGTTTCAAACTGTACTTAGGAGTAACACCCTTTGGGCGTCCCTGAAAAATAAAAAATAGCAATTCAAAACATGCATGAAATCTTCAACATGTGAAAAGGTCAGCATAGAGAACAAACATTTCATCCACTTTGCATCCACCCAATTGCTAATTGTAGTAAAATGCTAAAACAAATCACATAAATCATCACTTTTCAATATTGAACAGCATACCCCCACACATAGGAGCAAGGGATTCGTGCCCGAGATCTTTGTTATTCTAATTTCTATCTTTACATTCAGCAAGGCAATTAACTATTAGATAGGGCTGTAAACGAACCAAATGTTCAGCGAACATTTGTGAACCGTTCAGCGAAAAGTTCGTTTATCTATTAAACAAACTAATATGAACAAGATTTTATGTTCTTCTAATTAAATGCACAGACACGAACAAAGGGCTACTTCGTTCATTTAAGTTCGTGAATATTCGGGAAATCCGTTCATTTATGTTGTTCGTTTAAATTTATTCACATATGTCTTTTTATGTCCGATCGTTTATCATTTTAACGAACGGACACAAACAAGAAATTATGTTCGTTCATTTGTTCAGTTTAAATTAAACGAACATGAACGGTTCATTCGGTTAAAATTATGTTCGTTCAGTTGTTTACAGGCCTAGTTTTAGATGAACAATTGCTGCTAAAATGGTACGAATAATAAGTCAAGCTCAAAGACAGGAAATCAAACAAAGGTGAACAAGTTTATGAGTAAAAAAACAAATCGAATCTACGAAAATATCAGCCAGGAGAACATGCTTGCTAGATCAATCAACAATCAATAAATGCTACCTAAAGATAGAAGACGATGCCCACATCGGATTCAGACAGATCTACTCAATCCAAGCACATAAATTTAAAAGTAACAAAAAAATCGCAAATAGTAATCAGAGCTCAATATACACCAGATCCAAACATGCAAATAAAACAAAAACAAAAGAATAGATAGGTAAATCAATTAAACCAAAATCAAAAGGGAAAAAAAGGTACCAAATGGCTGGAAAGGATGACTTTGGAGCCATGATCCATCAAATACTTGATGGTGGGAACAGCAGCACGGATTCTGGTGTCATCAGTTATGTTGAAGTTATCATCCAAAGGAACGTTCAGATCAACTCTAACGAAAACTTTCTTTCCCTTCAAATCAGCTTCCTTCAAAGTCCCAACGCTCTTCTTTGTAGCCATAGTATCAGCACTTGTTCTTCAACAAACAATCGAATGTAAAAACAACGCTACATACACAAAAAATGTGAAGAAATGAAGAATCAATTCAAAAAAATGGAAAAGAAATGCAAGTATTGAAAGCGAGAGAGAGCTTACGATGAGTGGAGAGGCGGATAGATCGAGACAGTGAATAAAGAGAAAGGTCTAAAGGGTTTTAATACAAGCCAAAGGAGAAGAGCAAATTTCGGGATTATTATTATTTTTGCGTGGTGGGAGCTTAACTAATTTTAGTCTAAATTATGTGATTCTATTACGAGTAGGGATGTAAAAACAAGTCAGAACCTGGTAACCTGACTGAAACCTGCCCGAGTCAGAACCTGATTTGACCCGATTTTTTTTTACCCGAACCCGATCTGCAACCGACTGTTGTTGATCCGAACCCGAATTTGACCTGTTACTGTAGCAACCGAACCCGATCTGCGTCCGACTGAAAACGACCCGAACCCGAATTGGACCTGTTAATTTGGACCTGAAACCCGACCTGCGTCCGACTGAAAAGAACCCGAACCCGAAGCCGACCTGGCAAATAACCGAAATTACCCGACTGAATTGACCCGATATCCGATTTTACCCGACCTGAAATGGACCCGACCTGAAATGGACCCGACCTGAAAATGGACCCGACCTGAAATGGACCCGACCTGAAATGGACCCGACCTGAAATGGACCCGACTGAAATGGACCCGACCTGCTTTTGAACCCGACCTGTTAAGTGACCCGACCTGTTCTTGACCTGAGCTGAAATTAACCCGAAACCTATGACATGATGAATTAAAAAATTTATAAAAGTTCATATATCATATACATATATAATGTATATACATATACACTTACATATATTGATATAGGTGATGTATATGCGCGCATATATATATATATATATATATATATTAAGTACTAAAGTTTGAAAAAAGAATAAGTAATTGATAATTTATGAAAATAAAAAATTAAATGAAGAGTTGTTTTTAATTTTAAAGTTTATTCATTAACTTGAATAAAATTGTAAATTTAGAAATTATAAAAAATTAAATAACAATTGTAAACTTATTTGTAGTTCATAAAATTTACTAAAGTTATAACATATATATGTATAGCATTTGTAGTTCAAAAATTTACAAGTCAAAAATTTTATAAGTCTACAATTTTATTTTTTTATACTTAGTTATCAGATTTTTTAAGATTGTAAAACTTAGTGAAATTATAACTTACTATAACATTTATAATTGAAAAATGACTAAGTAAATTTAGAAATTATAAAAAAATTGAAAGTCTACAACTTTAATATGTAATATTTTATACTTAACAGATTCAAGTTATAAAAATTGTAAGTTCCAAAATGTTGTCTTAAGTTATATGATTTTAAAGTATATGATTTTTACTTAAGTATATGATTTTACTTAAGTAGAACAAATTAAGTAATTGTTGTCTTAAGTTACAAAATGTAGAATTAAGTTAAGATATAAAAAAAAATTCATACACTTAAGTAAATAAATTAACAGATATAAAATAAAAATAACTAGAATTTCAGATTATCAATACTTTATTACTTAAAAAAATATCAAAACAGAATGTAAAAAAATACAAGATAAAAATTTACACTTATAATTTTACAAACAGAATGTCACAAAATACAAGTTTGTAATAAAATTAGCCCTCAAATCTTATAGCAAAGCTAAAAGCACTTTGCTACCAGATAATTCTTCATCGGGCTATCTCATCTAAATGCTACCAACAGCTAATTATGGGTAACTGGTAAGAAACCAACATAATTATGGGCAACACTAAGATAAGAGAGGAACAGCAAGCTACCAGTAACCAACAGCAACACCAAGCCATTAACAGCAGCAGCAAACAACATCACCAACTCACAAACAGCAACAGAATTCAGCTAAGAAGCAAGAAAAAAAAACAGAATCAGATGCAACATCAGATGCAAAACAAAACACTAAGTCAAATTAAAGAAACAGAAAAAGGATTATACCTCACTTAACATCAGATGCAACATACACATCAGATACTTCTACATTGAAGTGCTTCCTGCAAAACAAAACAAAGTCAGTAACTGAATATAAAAATAAAACAAGAATTGAAAAAACAGAAAAAGGATTATACCTTAACCTTGAAGTGGATCTTCAACAGACACATCAGAGACTGAGGCATCCTTCCCAACAGCAAGAAACTCTTCATCCCTTTCCTCAGGCTCAAAACCATACAACCAATTTCTGGTTGTTACAAATACTTCTACATTTTTAGGCAAAAGCCTAGCCCTCAACTTGTTCAATATTCGACCTCTCATACTAAATGATGATTCAGAAGCTACAGAGGTGATTGGAATGGCTAACACATCTCTAGCCATGAGTGAAAGTACTGGAAAAGACACAGATTGTGTTTTCCAATACTCTAAAATATCGAACTCAGCATCTGATGTGCGAGGGAGAAGGGGCAAAGAAATGTAGGAGTCAACATCAGACTTACCACTCCTAGAAACTGCCAAATTGGCATCAAAGTTCTACATTAAATAAAAAAAAAATTAGTAAACTGTAAATGAAAAAAATTAACTATAAAAACAGAAGCTAAAAGATAAACTGACCTGAAAGAGATTAGATTTCTTGAAGGTCCTAGGGCGACCAGAACTTGACAGACTTGAAGAATGAGTAGAGTTACTTTGGACAGATGAATTATTAGAAGAAGTACGCGCAGATCTTGAATAATAAATATACATACTCACAAACTCATTATAAACAACACTTACCCTCCTTTCAACCTCATCCTCAACATAGAGGACACCATACAACTCCTTCAAAAGTTGTAACTTATACCGAGGATCAAGTAAAACAGCAAAAGATAGAATAGTTGAATGATCAGACCAGTATTTCTCATACAATTCAAGCATAGGACCAGCCATAGCAGAGATGCCCTCACATGGATCATTGTGAGCATCACATAGAAGTTTCTCAATGGCAACAACATTAGCCAAGTACAAATTAGCAGTAGGATACTTGGATCCTGAGAGCAGAGTTGAAATTTCAAAGAAGGGCTCAAGGAAATCACAAATTAATTGAGCAGTTTCCCACTCAACATCAGAGATTACATCCAAACCATTTTCCCTATTAACAAACAAGTTAATAGCATGTTTAGCTTCTAGTGCCCTACGAAGCATCAGGTAAGTAGAGTTCCATCGAGTAGGAACATCCAAGACCAACTTACCAGAAAAATCAGAACCACAGTCATTAATAGCAGAATCAAAGGAACAAAGTCTAGAATCAGAAGAATCTATAAATTTAACAATCTCACGCAATTTAACAACAGATGAGTCGATTACCTTCAAGCCCCTTTGAACTATCAAGTTCAGGATATGGGCAGCACACCTTATATGAAAAAACTTACCATTGCATGGCAGAGGAGAAATTGCATGCAAATCATCTTTCAGACGCCTCACCATTCTTTCATTTGCAGAAGCATTATCAAGAGTCATTGTAAAAGCTCTCTTCTCAAGACCCCATTCAGTTAACATATTTTTAACAAACTTGTAAATAGACTCACCATCATGGGGAGGGGGGAAACGACGAAAATTTAAAATCTTAGACTGAAGTTTCCAGTTATTATCAACATAATGTGCAGTCAGTGCAAAGTAAGAACGTGAAGTGCAAGCAGACCAGCCATCACATGTAAAACAGATACGACTCAGAACAGATTGCATTGAATCAAAAAGCAATTTCTTATGCATCTCATGCTTTAACATGCAAGCCTTAGTAATAGAGTACCTTGAAATATCTTTCACATTAGGATTTAAATAATTATGCAAAACCTTAAGTTTATCATGCTCAACAACACTCAAAGCATAACCATGACAAAGAATTGCTTCAGCAAACAGTTCACAATATCTTTTCTGATCAAAAGCAGCTTCTGAACTACTATTGGGATTAGTAGCCAGAAACTCCTTATAAGCATCACATTTTTCAGTATGTCTTTTAGGATTAGAAGTACCAATATAAGAGTCAGCTTTATACCTTTTCTTTTTGCAGTACTTACATTCTGCAAAAAGCCCTTCTGGAAGCTTGATGAATGTGTAATGATCCCAAATAGGGGATGTTCTTCTCCCAATGTCCCCTCCAGCTGAAGCTGCAGACTTCCTCTTGGAGGTACGAACTGTCTCAGACAGTTGATCATTTGCATCCTCTTCTAGCAAAAACATACAAAAAAAGAGTCAGAAATATACAAAATATAAGTTAAAAAAAATCATAATGAACAAGGATTAATAAATTACCTTGAGACAATATAATTTGGTCATTTAGATTTCTTTCTCCAGGAAAGTCCAACTCATAAGAGAAAGAATTCATAGCTGTGACAAAACTGAAAAAGTGCAAATTAGAGAACCAAAAATAAAAAAAATACAAAATCATATATGCAGACATCCATAAACAAAGAATAAGATTTCTAATGGTTTCAGTTTAACCCTTGTACGTGGCGTTGTTACACCTGTCCACAGGGACAAAATTTATAAATCCCCCTTTGGCACCAGTAGCCCCGCAGGTCAGGTAGTCCAGCTGATATACTCAGGTTAAACCAACGAAACCCTAAAGACTCGGACCATACATATACATACATGCATAAAGATATAACATGCAGAAAACAGATATAACATGCAATAAACAGATCTCAGATAACATGCAATAAACATATAAACAAACAGAAACATAAATACAGAAACATGCATAAAAACATACATGATACAATAAACAGACTCGGACCATACATATAAATACATGCATAAAAATAAAATCATACAAACTGACATGCATAAATACAAACTGACAGAAACATACATGATACAGATCTCAGATAACATGCAATAAACAGATCTCAGATAACATGCAATAAACAGATCTCAGATAACATGCAATAAACTGATCTCAGATAACATGCAATAAACAGATCTCAGATAACATGCAATAAACAGATCTCAGATAATCATACATATAAACAAACAGAAAGAAACATGCAAAAGGAGATATACAACCTTCCAGCTTGATGAACAGACCGGCACGCAACAGGAACAGACAGAAGCCAGAAACGATTCTGAGAAAAAAAGGAAAATAGTAAGAATCTGAAAATCAAACAAAAAAATAAATAGAATAAAAAGAATAAATAACTTACACGAACAGATCTGGGAAAATGAAAAGGCAGAGAACAGCTCTCGGAAAATGAAAAGACAGAGTAGAACAGATCTCAGAATCTGAAGAGGTAAGATGAGAATACGAAAGGATGTTGGGATTAGAGGTTAAGGTTTGGGGGTTAGATGTTTAGGGTTAGGGTTTAGATGTTAGGGTTTCAGATTTAGGGTTAGGGTTTTGGGATTAAGGGTGTAGAGGTTAGGGTTTCAGATCTAAGGTTAGGGTTAAGAATAAATTAGGGTTTAGGGTAAAACAGAAATGATTTTGGGTTTTGGGTTTAGAAGGATTGAAGATAGAAATTCTCAAGAACACGAGGTTGTTCTTGAGAAAAGAAGGGGGTTTCATCGAAGAAAAACAGGTTACAGGAAGAAATTTGTGTTTATAGAAGATCTGGGAGGAAATTTTGGAAGAACAGGGAAGAACACGAGGTTGTTCTTGAGAAAAGAAGGGGGTTTGATCGAAAAAAAATAGGTTTAAGGAAGAAATTTGTGTTTATAGAAGATCTGGGAGGAAATTTTGGAAGAACAGGGAAGAACTTGGGAAGAACACGAGATTTTGATCGAAAGAAATGAGGAAGATCTGGGATTTTGGTGTTTGTGGATGAGAGAGAATTTGAGACGATATTTCGGCAGAGTAACAGTAGGGAGAAAGGAGCAAATTTGGCTGAGGGGTGAGGGTTTATTTATAGGGCTCGAGCCGGGTCAGAGGATCCGCGCACTTTGAAACGGGTCTTCGGGTTTTGCTCCGCAAGCACTCCTTCTTTGATTTCTTTCAATTTCGTCCTTTTTGTTTTGAAATTGAGCTTAAAGCTTTGATTATTTTTCAATTGCATCCTTAATTCAGTTTTAACTTTTAAAGTTTAGGGTTATAGTTTTAATTTAGGGTTTGTGGTTTTAATTTAGGGTATAAATTAAGGGTTTATTGATTTTTTTATGGCTAATATATTTTATTTAGTTTTTTTAGGGTTAATATGTTAATTTAGGGTTTTTCATTTAGCTTTGATTATTTAGTTTTTCATTTAATGTTAATGTGGTTTAGGGTTTATGATCTTTAATTAGGGTTTTAATTTAAATGTTTAGGGTTGAAGGGTTTTAGGTTTTAGTAATTAATTTTTAGTTTTAATACTTGTAGGGTTTTGATTTAGGGTTTAGGTTTTCATGAAGCAATGTACTTCGATCCTTTAGTTTTAATGTTTATGGTTTAGTGTTAGGGTTTAGGGTATAATACTTATGGTTAGGGTATAATGCTTGGGGTTTAGGGTATAGGGTTATTATTAGGGTTTAGGTTTTAGGGTTTCATGAAGCAATGTACTTCGAGTGATTAGTTTGTAAGGTTTAGGGTTTAGTGTTAGGGTCTAGTGTATTGTGCTTAGGGTTTAATGTTACGACAACATGTGACACATAGGGTTTTGATTTTATGGGTTTCAATTTAGGGTTTAAGGTTTAGGGTATAGGGTTATCATTAGGGTTTCATGTTTTTTTTAATTTTAGAATTTATATTACAATATATGTATATGGAAAATTGGAAACCCTAAACCCTAATCCCTAACCCATAAAACCTTAGGCATTAATCACTAAACCCTTAGATCCTAAACCCTAAACCCTAAGCCCTAAAGTATGTAAGTATTTATGCATTTAGGTTTTACTGTAGTGTAATGAACTAAGGTTAGTTTGAGTGATTAGTTTGTAAGGTTTAGGGTTTAGTGTTAGGGTCTAGGGTATAGTGCTTAGGGTCTAGGGTATAGTGCTTAGGGTTTAATGTTACGATAACAAGTGACTTAGGGTTTTGATTTTATGAGTTTCAATTTAGTTTTTATGGTTTAGGGTATAGGGTTATCATTAGGGTTTTGAACCTTAACCCTAAGCCCTAAACCCTAAACCCTGAACCCTGAACCACAAGGATTAAACACTAAACCCTTAGATCCTTACCCTAAACCCTAAGCCCTAAAGTATGTAAGTATTTATGCATTTAGGGTTTACGTTAGTATAATGAACTAAGGTTAGTTCGAGTGATTAGTTTGTAAGGTTTAGGGATTAGTGTTAGGGTCTAGGGTATATTGCTTAGGGTCTAGTGTATAATGCTTAGGGTTTAATGTTATGATAACAAGTGACTTAGGGTTTTGATTTTATGAGTTTCAATTTAGGGTTTAATGTTTAGGGTATATGGTTATCATTATGGTTTTAAACCCTAAACCCTAAACCATAAGCATTAAACACTAAACCCTTAGATCCTTACCCTAAACCCTAAGCCCTAAAGTATGTAAGTATTTATGCATTTAGGGTTTACGTTAGTATAATGAACTAAGGTTAGTTCGAGTGATTAGTTTGTAAGGTTTAGGGTTTAGTAATAGATTGGGCCTTGGGCCTTTGGGCTCTTATTCCACCACCCATTTATTTTAGATGGGCCCTAAAACCTATATTGTATAAATAATATATATATATATAAACTTATAACCTATAATTTAATAATAATTAGTAATAGATTGGGCCTTGGGCCTTTGGGCTCTTATCCCACCACCCATTTTTTTAGATGGGCCCTAAAACCTATATTGTATAAATAATATATATATATATATATATATATATATATAAACTTATAACTTATAATTTATATAATAATTAGTAATAGTTTGGGCCTTGGACTTTGGTAGTAAAACCTATAATGTATATATATACATATACATATATATATATATATATATTATATATATATATATATAAACTTATAACTTATAATTTATATAATAATTAACAATAATTGGTAATAATTTGGGCCTTGGGCCTTGGGCCTTTGGGCTCTTATCCTACCACCCATTTATAATAATCAATAATATAATTAATATCAATAATAAATATTAATTATCAATAATAAATATTAATTATTAATATCAATAATTAATAAATAATATTAAATTATAATATATATGGGCGGGAAAATTTGATTTCAAACCGCCAATTTTCAAATTGAATTTCAATTTAGGGTAAATTATAAATAAAGCCCTTTATATTATATAAGTTTTTTATTCAAGTCCTTTAAGTGTGTACATATTAATAAACCCTAAACCCTAAACCCTAAACCCTAACCTACATACACTACAACACAACCCCTAATGTATGTAATGTAAGTATGTACATGTGTACACATTAATACATTAATCTCAAACCTCAAACCCTAAATCCTAAACCCTAAACCCTAAACCCTAAACCTACATACACTACAACACAACCCCTAATATATGTAAGTATGTACATGTGTACACATTAATACATTAATCTCAAACCTCAAACCCTAACCCTAAATCCTAAATCCTAAACCCTAAACCCCAAACCCTAAACCCTAAACCCTAAACCCTAAACCCTAAACCTACATACACTACAACACAACCCCTAATATATGTGAGTATGTACATGTGTACACATTAATACATTAATCTCAAACCTCAAACCTTAAACCCTAAATCCTAAACCTTAAACCCTAAACCCTAACCTACATACACTACAACACAACCCCTAATGTATGTAAGTATGTACATGTGTACATATTAATACATGAATCTCAAACCTCAAACCCTAAACCCTAAACCCTAAATCCCAAACCCTAAACCATAAACACTCAAACCCAACCATATTGTATATAAGTAATTAATTATATACGTGTGTACATATTAATACATGAACGCTCAACACAAAACCTTAAACCCTAAACTTTATTTTTATTCTAAATTGACATATACTTATTATTTTTTTCATTACTCTAATTTTTATACTTTTAATTTGATATTTTTGTTCATTATAGTCCCTAAAATTTTATTTTTATTCCAAAATACCCATTTTCCTTGTTTTTTTTTAATTTGTCTAATGTTTTATAATTTTAATTTGATATTAATGTTCATTATAATCTCTGAAATTTTATTTGTAATCCAAATTGACTCATTTTCTGTCCAAATCGACCCATTTTGATTCTTTTTTTAATTACTCTAATGTTTTATAATTATAATTTCATATGACTTTAAATAATTAACTCAAAATTAACGACGATTGACGAAGGTCAACCTAAAGTCTATCAACTACTTATATGGTTGTACGACCGAACTCAAACTGAATACGAATTTCAATCACAAAAATACCCCGGCCTGAATTACCCGACCTGAAGCTACCCGACCTGAAATTACCCGACCTGAAATGCACCCGACCTGAAATGCACCCGACCTGAAATGAACCCGACCTGAAATGAACCCGACCTGAAATAGACCCGACCTGAAACGGACCCGACCTGAAATGAACCCGACCTGAAACGAACCCGACCTGAAATGAACCCGAACTGAAATGGACCCGACCTGAAATGTATCCGTACCCGAATTAACCTGCCAATTATCTGCTTCAGACCCGACCCGTTCTAACCCGACCTGAAATGGACCCGACCTGAAATGGACCCGACCTGGAATGGACCCGACCTGAAATGGACCCGCACCCGACCCGAGTCGAGTCAATTTTTTTTTTACCTGAAATGACCTGTATCCGATTTTACCCAACCTGACAGAACCCGACCTGAAACCTGACCGATTACATGTTTTTACATCCCTAATTACGAGTAAGTTTATAATTAGATTATAATATTTTAAAAAATATATAATTAAGTTATTTCTTGATTGATTAGTAATAATATGTCATTTTATATCGAGATGATTTATTTATATGTTAGTAAATTATGTCATTTTATTGTTAAATATGTAAAGGATATTAATTTTATAGGATAAATTTATGTTTTGATCACTTAATTATAAATTTATATTTTGGTCACTTGGCTTTTGGTTGTGAGATTACATTTTTGGATTTTCATTTATAAATTTTTACAGGATGATATTAGGATACAGCTGTTAATTAGTTAGAGTATTTTCTTTATTTTTTTTAATTTCTTTAGGTTTTATTTTTGTATAAATAATAAACTTTGGTCAATATTTTAATGTTGACTTTTGACTATTATTGAAGTTTAATAAAAGTTCTGATTTCGGATTACCCGCTATCGTTCTAAGTCTTTAATATCAATCAACCAAAATCCCTAAAGGATATTTTCCCCCTTTGTTCAAACCCTAGCAAACAACCTAATCTGATATGGTATCAGTCGACTCTATTCCAGAAAAGTTTAACAACCATTCTACTAATTTTCTTACATGGACATTTAAAAGAGGAAGTCTACATGGATTTACCCCCTGGTTTTAATCCTCCTAGTCATGGTCTTGTTTGTAAATTACAGAAAAGTGTGTATGGTCTAAAACAAGCTAGTCGTAAGTGGAATGAAAAGTTAATTAAAACTCTTCTTTCATTAGGATTTAAGCAAATTGGTTTTGATTGTTCTCTGTTAGTTAAAGGATCTGGTTCTGATTTTGTTGCTCTTGCAATTTATGTTGATGACATAATTGTTGCTAGTCCTAATATGGATGAAATAAAAGGTATTAAAAGTGTTTTACATGATACTTTTAGGATTAAAGACTTAGGGAATCTTAAATACTTTCTTGGCTTAGAAATTACTCGATCTAATCTTGGTATAAATCTATGTCAGAGAAAATATACTTTAGATTTCTTAAAAGAAACAGATTTTTTTAGAATGTAAATCTGTTTCCACCCCCATAATGTATACTTCTAAGCTTGCTGAACATAAAGGTTCTCCTTTAACTGATATAACAGCATATCGAAGGCTTGTAGGTAACTTTTGTATTTAACACATACTAGGCCTGACATTTGTTATGCTGTGCAACAATTGTACCAACATCTTGCTGCCCCAACTTCTGTTCATCTCATGGCAGCTCATCGTGTTTTTAGATACTTAAAAAGATCTCCAGGGCAGGGATTATTTTTTTCTGCTGATAATAATTTTCTTTTACAAGCTTTTTCTGACTCTGATTGGGCTTTATGTCCTGAGTCCAGAAAATCTACAACAGGATTTTGTATATTTATAGAAAATTCTTTAGTGTCATGGAAGTCTAAGAAACAAAACATTGTTTCTCGATTTCTACTGAAGCTGAATATAGGGCTATTGCTGCTGTTACATGTGAATTGCAATAGTTTAATTTTCTCCTGTCTGACTTGCAGGTTCCTTTACGCACTGCACATTTATATTGTGATAATCAGTCATCAATAAGGATAGATGAGAATCTAGTTCATCATGAACGCACGAAGCACATAGAGATAGATTGTCATCTAATACGAGAGAAGGTTCAGAATGGGATCATCAAGCTCTTTCCTGTTTCTACTCAAAATCAATTAGCATACTGTTTTACTAAGGCCTTACTTCCTTCTGTTTTTTCAACTTTTATTTCCAAGCTGGGCATACACGATGTATATGTTCCACCTTGAGGGGGGGCTATTAGGATACATCTGTTAATTAGTTAGAGTATTTTCTTTATTTTCTTTTTAGTTTCTTTAGGTTTTATTTTTTATAAATAATAAACTTTGGTCAATATTTTAATGTTGACTTTTGACTATTATTGAAGTTTAATAAAAGTTCTGATTTCGGATGACCCGCTATCGTTCTAAGTCTTTAATATCAATCAACCAAAATTCTTAAAGGATATTTTTCCCCCTTTCTTCAAACCCTAGCAAACAACCTAAATCTGATAGATGGTGGAAGATCAATTTCATATTGACTTGGTATACTTCTTGAACAAATGTTTTTTTTATGTTTTTTAATAGTTTGAATGTGATTACAATGTAATATTTGTTCATATATGTTTTTAACCTTTTGACAATGCGCATACACCTTGTAGACAAAACGATTTAAACTCGTGTCTCCTAGGAGAACATCATCCACTTTTCTACTAGGACACTTGTTGGGTTCGTGTTTTTTTTATATTTTCATACTTTATAAATGTGCAAAAAAAACGAAGAGAACATTTTCTATTTTGTCCCAATTTTTTAAACTTTACTTGATATAAAAGATGAAAAAAAGAGTGATATGAAAATTTTATTCATATTGATTATGAATCTTGATTTTTTATTAATAAAAATTCTATTATTATCATCCGCAATGTCAAGCAAATCTTTAGGTATATAAAAACACAAATATAATACGAATACATGACCATGCAAAGATTTCTATAATATATATTATTATATACATACCTCTTCATATGTTCTCCATTGTATATGTCTAGCCTTTTAAGGCACTTTGTCAATTTTAGTTGTAATTGTCTATCATCTAAAAAAAAGGCCACTTTGTTACTTTCTCTCGACTAAGAGGGGTTTTTTTATACCATAATTTCGATATAGGTCGAATTTTTCCTTTATTATTTGTATTGAATTATTTCCTTTTGTACATTTGTATTAATTTTTTTCTCTACAATTCATATCGAGCCTTTTCATTCTTAATAACAATTAACATTAAAGTGATATAAAAACCAACCGATATGATTATATGTTTTGTCTTAATATAATGAATTAATTGTCTATCACCATGATCACAATTTTATCCTTGTATTATAATCTTCACTTTGTCAGTTTTTTCATAATATTTTATCAACACGAAAAATATCGTCAAAAAAATCACTTTATAATTTTTCTCGACTAAAAACACAATTGCTATACACATTAATACACACATATATATGGCCTATGGGCATAACTCTAAAGGTAAATTTACCCCATTTCTTATCAGTTATCTCCATAAAATGTGATTCATAATTTGAAAAAATGTCTTCTCTTCCCTCTCATCTTCCTTTTTCAAGTTTGCTTCATCACCAACATAAAAATTATCGTTAACGGCTTGATTACCTAAATCACGTGAACTGCATATAGTCACTAAATTCTCATTTTTTTCATTAACACGTTAAAATATAAAAATAGATATGAATATACAAATGAACTCGAGTGATTTCGGTAAAAAAAAAATTAATCATGTTCATCCTAAAAAGAACTTATCGTATAATAAATTAAAAAAAATTTCAAGTTCAAGGACTAAAGTCGCTTTATCACAATTGTAAAAAGGTGTGTTATGGTCAAGAAAAATGAAGATTTAAATATAAGCAAACCATACCGCCTTCATTCTCATTAAAATAAAATATAATGCAAATACTTGCTAAAATATTTTATAGAAAAAATTCAAAAAGTCAACTGAATATAGTAATAAAGCATGATTTGGCATGATATTTATGTCGTTTACAATGCTCCAAACAAACTTAAAATAATATTTAAACAAAGATGTTGAATATCACGATATATTTTTAACTCTAAATAGCCTTAAACAGTCATGGAGCATGATATCATGCATCGCAATTCATGTTCGTTGATTTATTTAAAGTGACCATATTTCTAGTTTTTAATTGGCTCAAAACAATTTGTTTAAAATGAGTATAAAATATAAGGTCTTAAGTATAATATTTTCTTCTGAATTATTTTTAAAATGATTATTATCTCATACACAACGGTAAAAATAAAAGTTTTCACAAACACCTTAATTTTAAGGTTTAAGATTTTAGTTTGGGGTTTAAAATTTAAGGGTTTAATGTAAGGGTTTAGAATTTAGGGCTTAGGGTCTAAATTTAGGTTTTAGGGTAATATGGTTAGGGGTTTAGGTTTTAAAATATAAACGCTAAATTTTAATCCTAAACCTGAAATTTTATCAATAACTCTTAAATTCAAAACTATTACACTTAAACCCCTAAACTCTAAACCCTAAACATAGTTCATAAACCCTAAAACTAAGACGCTTATGTAAACAAAGTTTTCACATGCGATTGTGCATGAAATAATTACCATTTTTAAAAATATTTAAAATTTATGACTTACAATATACATGAGATTTGAGAAACACAAGGTAAAGTCTTTGATTTCGCCAACAACAAATAATGAGACACTTTGTAAACCAAAAGTGATTATAAAGTAGTATTTGTTTATATATTTTTAATCCTTTGACAATGCACATACACTTTGTGGGACACTTGTTGGGTTCTTCTAACTAACACTTAGGATGTTTATTATAAATATACTAAGATTTGTTTTTAGTTGCATCATGATTATTGTATCTGAATTCTCTTAATCATTGGTTGTAATAGTGTTAAAGATTCTTCACTACTACGTCTACAAATTATCGATCTATTTTCATCATTTTTTCCCTTCGAAACTTGACTCCTATCAGATGCAGATGGGGAAACGAGTATTCTTAGTGTCAAGATGACCTCAAATGTTAACTGAGTAACTTGCTACTGCACCAAAACTAAGTTGACTGGACAACATTAATTAAATGTCCAAGTCTTTTGTTTACAATGACAATCTTTTTGTTTGAATAATACCCACAAGTGGAAATGAGTGATTGTCTGGTGGATAATGATATCACGAGGATGATGGCCACAAACTCAGATTTCAGGGGCTGGACTTCTCATGACCGTGTGGAATTAGTCTCTCCGAAAATGGCCCTCGGTTATCCGAATTCCGAAATTTCCATATTAAAAACAGATCGTAATGGGTATAAATGCTATTCAGTATAAGAATGCCAACTAAAGATAGCAGTTTTGAAGCAAAAATATAACATCTACTCGCCCTAATTTCAATCCTGTTTAGGCTCTTGCTAGAGCTCAAGTGTAGCAAAGAAGTAAAAACTTCACTCCAGAATGTTTCATGGATTCTAGAATTGAAGGGGCATAAAGAATATTAATACAACAATTATCTTTCTTTCAATGGAAGCTAGCTAACCTGTTGTGAGATAAGGACGAGAAGCCCTTGCGGGCCGAGCAGAATCTCGTTAAGGAAACTAACCAACCCGAACCACACAACCGGGGTTACATCCACACCTCCAAGAGGAGGAATCACCTTTCGGGTTACGATAAGAAATGGTTCAGTGGGAGCATAAGCAATGACATAAGGAAATTTATCCACTGGAAGCTTAGGGTACCAAGACATGACTATTCTCAAGATAAATAGAAAGGCAAATGCCGAGAGAAAGGGGCCTAAAATACCAATTGCCAGTTTAGCTGAGGCAGGGTCCAAATCGGCCACTAAGAATCCCCCGCCATAATCCGAGATAACTTCTGGTGACACTGGGACTTGCATGTTGAGCTTGGATGGAAAGAGTTCAATTCCAGACCTTAAAATGGTTACCTTGGATTGCAAGAGTTCAATAGCAGAATTTGTAACACCTAGGCAGCAATATGTGCTGCACCACGAGGCTCGATGGTTAAGATGTGAACTTTTCCTGGTACCATATCTGAATCTTATTCTTTCCTGCCAAAGATAAACAATAGAGGACATAGAAACAAGAGTGCAAGAGTTTTAACCCCAAATGACAAAATTGGATTGTATTTGTATGCTTTGACAAAATTAACCTTACTCTCCTAAACAATTGGAATAACATTACTGAAATGTATGCTTTAAGTAGAATCAGGGTTGGTACTTACAGAGAAAGCGATTTTCTTGCTCTTCAATGTCAGAGGTTGCCGTACTGATCCTGAAAATTTTTAATTAAAAAAAAAGAAGAAATAAGGAAGTTGAGCAAGATAGAATTCCATAGAACAAAAGGGATGGTATGAGCACCTTTAACGAGGACGTTGTTTAGAAGACGAGAAGACGTCGTCGCCATTGGTGAGGACTGAGGAGCTGTGCTGAGCTGAGCTGAGAGTGAGAGCGTTATAGATATGTAGTTAGACCCCGGGAACGTTATCCACTCCTTTCCACTTTCTAGTAGGACGGGCTGACTTGTTAAAAGCAAGGGTAAACTACTAGGGTGACCACTAAATTATTGGGTCAGACCTATTTTGACCACCGAACTATAAAAATTTAAAATTCAACCACCAAACTATTTAATTGAATCTATTTTGACCACCAACCGTTAAAATCTAACGAAAGAGTGACGTGGCTGTTAATAAAAATTTGATTAACTACAAATTTGGTCCCTGTTAATTACCTATTCCGAATATCTTAAACTAAGAGAATAGTCGACCATCTTCATTCCTTTCTGAATATCTTAAACTAAGAAACAGAGTACCCTAAGTACTAAGTAGAATAGAGCAGTAAAATCTTTCCCTTTAAAAAGCAACACAAAGCAGACCATATCATAGAATACATTAGTTTCAATACAAAAATGCATTTCAAACAATAAACGTTCATCGTTTCCCTTTATAGCTAATGAATTCAAAATACAAAAGCTTAAATTTACCCCAATGTGTTGTTCTTATGTTCCATAAGATAAAAGAAATTGTTAGGAGTTGGAAGTAGGATCAATGGACCTTTAAGTTTCACATTTTTCGACCGACGAAACCGACTCTACATTATAGTGAACAGCAGCAAACTACGGATATTAACAATTATAGCAATTAAGTACACAACACCAGCGACTTCAAAGCAAAGCAACCAAAAGAACATCTTAGAATACAACGAAACCTATTCAATCCATACTAGCAATCTAACTATGGTAGCTTAAAAAAGAGTACCCAGTTTTAGAATACCATGAAAAGATGATTGCTGATTGCAGAGTGAGACGCCGACGATGGGGGCTGAGAAGTTGCTTCTTACGACGCCGACGATGGGAAACTGAGAGCTGGTTGCTACCGGAGTGAGTAACATTGAGAGCTTAAAGAAGAAACCTGTTGAACGGCTGGCAAAGACTCAGTTAGGTGGGAGCCGTGAGCGACTGAGAGAGAAGAGTGAGCTGAACGGCGGGGCGAGTGAGATGAGAGGAGAGCTTAGGAAGATAAGGGGAGTTAACAGAAATTTGTATAATTATATATTTGGTCCTTATTATTTAGCTATTCTATTAATTTAGTCTTAATTTTTAATTTTTGTTATAAATTTATTTTCTACCAACAGGTTAGCTAGCAACTAAGAGAAACTAAAGCAACTATACCACTAAACAAAATGCAACAATTGGTATAAAAATTAAAACAAAATATATATGTTCTAAATTGTAAACTCTATTTTTTTCATCTTCTTCCTCAACAATATCAAGAGTTACAATGTTCTTTTTCAGCTTCTTTATGATAATCTTCAATGCCTTTTTTTCATGCTTAACAGGACTGAACATAAAGCATGTGAGAGAAAATCCAAACTGAAATAAACAAGCAAATCAAAGGCTAACATGACATACCTTCCAGCAAAAACAATAATCCTTTGCTGCTGATTTTTGTTTTGGCGATGCTTCAGAGCCAACTCAGCAATAAGATTTCTAGAATATCTCATTGTTTTTCAAATTTTTTTCTTTTGATTTGAAATTTTTTCATTTTTGTACAACCTTCTCACTTTATTCATATTCACCGATTTCTGCAATTTAGCTTTATGAACTCTAATTTCTCTATTTTCAGATAACAAGGTCGTTACTTGATTTCTCAATTCGTCAATATCGGTTGAATATCCATCATTGATGGATGCAAAAAAGTACAATGGCTCTAGAAATGTGTAGAATAAGGCATTAATCGAAACACTGAAACATTAACTCAACTTATTACTTAATACCTCAGGGCCTCTAGCACATCTATAAAAATCTCTCTCCTCTGCTCTGTGGTACAGTTGAAATGCAAACTGGTGATTGCAATACACAATAACAATGAGCAATATTTCTTTCGGCACATGATTTAGAACACTCCAGTACAGATCGTTGAGGAAAAACTCAAACAGTGAACATTGCACTGTGCAGAGATAGAAGTTGGGAGGATTGTAAGAACAATATATAATTGTGGGTAATCAAATAAAATAAAAAGTAATGCAATTTTATATTTACATAAATGTAATTGAAATATTAACAAGTTCAATGATATTAAAAGTCTAGTCAGCCGTCTTGCGGGTACAAAATTCTTGCCAATGAGAGGTAATTGTTTTACAAATTTCAACAAACTGAGAATCAGCATGCTTACGAAGCTCAGCAAATTGAGAATCAGTATAGTTTCGAAGCTGCGCCAATTGCGAATCAGCATGGTTACGAAGGTCAGCTAACTGCAAATTAACATGGTCACGACAAGTAACCATGTAGTCGAGCAGTGACTTCATCGTAATCTCCTCTGAAATTATTGAAGAAAGTTGTTCGGCAGGCGAAAATAAATGTTCTTCCACATTTTCTGTGTTGGCGGCATCTTTTGAGTCCTTATAAATCTAATATTTTTTCTTCAAAGATGTATCCGCATTTGTGGGTCGAATGAATGTCAATCTTTTCCTTTAAAAGGACAAGTGAGTTCAAAGAAAATCGACATCGTTCTTCTGAAAAATGTGTGTAAGGACACAAACATATGGAAGAGAGATTGAGCCCCCATGGCCCTTAGTGACACAGGATAGTATTCGAAAAAAAAAATGATTTTGTTAATGTTAAGAGCAACCTCAGTTTGATATTGGTTAAGCCATCAATAATCAACCTTTCGGATTGTTCTTGTCTTTTCACCGAACGATAAAAAAAATCATACCACAATAAGGTGAAAGATTCTCTATTCAAAAGGAATATTTTTAGAACTATGACCTTTGTATTTTTTAATAGAGATGATATTAATTTTATTGTAAAGCCCTTTATTTTCAATATCCAAATCAGCTGCAATTGATTGGGAGTGATAGAGAGTTTCTTACTCATAACAAAAGAATTGATGACAATTATCTCAGATAAATTTGGGTCACGTACAGTTGTGACAAACCCTCGGTTGGATCTCAAGAGAAGTATTTCAACCTTTTTTCGTGAAAGTTGATTCATTTTAAAGTTGTAAGTTTCGTTACGTTCTTTACGAATTTGTCTGTTGTAAAAATGTTTATATAATTTAATCTATAATTTAATCTTTTCATCCTTTTCTCTAAAATAGAATTCATCGAAAGATGGTGTTGGGCCAGCGATTCGTTGACGTTTAGTTGGATGCTGCATGATAGACACATAACGTGACCTCAAACGAAAAGTTGATGCGTAGAAGCACTAAAGGCCTCTCATTTTCATGTGGCTTTCGTTCCTAACAACAGATTCCTCATCAGATTTTCACATTTCTATCCCTTTACACAGTCCAACTAAAAACCACCAAAATTATTGCCAGGCTTCCAATAAGTAAATCTCTGGTTCTGGTAACAAGTTGCAGACATGTTCACGTTACAGTTTGGCACTACAATGACATCGAATTCAAATTGTGAGTTTGTTAGATGCAAGGTTTTGATAAAAATAAAGCAATTTATTTAAAACAACACTGTTCTGCAACCTTTTAGGAAGAAGAAAGGAAGAGACAGAAATGGGTCCTGGCGATTTAAGGTGTACATTTACAACAAGAACTCATTTCATCATTAAACATTTTATTTCTCGATTACAAAACCGGATAAATTACTAACAGTGAGGATGTGGAAAATTTGATTTGATCTTACACTGCAACCGGGGTAGCCTCATCCAGGGCAATCACACCTGGAAGTTCCTTCCCTTCCAACAATTCTAAACTGGCACCACCTCCAGTTGATATGTGACTCATGACATTAGCAACTCCAACCTTTTCTACAGCAGCAACGGAGTCTCCACCTCCAATGATCGTTGTCACTCCCTTGCCACTAAGGTCAGCTAGCTTCTTTGCAATAGCCTACAAGTAAAAAAACAATCTTAATTCCCATTCGGCATTCACTTATGCAAAACAAAAACATAAAAGCAGTCATCTTGAAACCTTGCCACTCCCCTAGAGACTGGGAGGGATTCAAAGCATACTAGTTAAAGGTGGGCAACTTCAAAGCATACATCCCAAATTACTATTTCTGTAAGGGTTAGCAAATGAAATTTAATTTTTTTAAAGGTAATTGGAGGAAGGCCTGCTTTTTTCTAGTTTGGCCTGGAAGCAAGTGGCTATGAACTTATAACTATATCAAAATAGTAGAAAAGGGATACTTTTAGTTCTGTGTACGCAGCACTATCATCAAGAGCAAAACCCCATAGTCAAGAAATTCAAGCATACCTCAGTCCCGACTGCGAACTTGTCAAATTCAAACACTCCCATCGGTCCATTCCAGATGATGGTTTGGGTAGTATCCAAAGCTTCATTGAATGTCTTTACCGAATCAGGTCCAATATCCAATCCCATCCAGCCATCGGGAATAGCAGATGCTGGCACAATCTGCAAGAAGCAAACATAGTTTTCACTCTTGCTAAGACAAGAGAATAAAGGTAATATAAGTGCAGTTTATTTCCAATTATAGCTCCAGGTCATCAGGCTTTCATTAGCACAGATTGCTCTGCATACTTAGCAGGGGGTAAAAAGTAGTAACAAACCTTGCTGTTTGCATCAGGGGCGAACTTGTCTGCAATAACCACATCAGTGGGTAACAAAAGAGACACTCCTTTTGCCTTGGCCTTGGCAAGGAGTGATGTTGCAAGTTCAAGCTTATCTTCCTCCACCAGGGATGAACCAACTGATAGGCCTTGTGCCTTGTAAAATGTGAAAATCATACCACCACCAAGAAGGAGAATATCACATTTCTCAAGGAGTGACTCAATGACTCCAATCTTGGAAGAGACCTTTGAACCACCCACAATGGCGGCGAATGGCCTTTTGGGGCTTGAAACTGCACCAACAAGGTAGTCCAGCTCCTGTAACAAGATAGGAAGAGCAAATGAATATAAGGGGAACCTAAAACATTAAAATGTAACAAAAACAATGATAAATAAATAAAAGAAAACTTCATAGTAGATTAAATGCAACGCCAGAACTAAACAAATGATGAATTTACTTGAAAACATGTCTATTTGAATGCAGCAATCAAAAACTAACCAAGTTTCTTCAGGAACTTAGAATGCCATATCCTACCTTCTGTAAAAGGAAACCAGCAACGGATGGCTTCAAGAATTTTGTAACACCCTCTGTTGATGCGTGGGCCCTGTGTGCAGTCCCAAATGCATCATTAACAAAGAGATCAGCTAAGGAGGCAAGCTTCTTGGCAAATTCGGGTTCATTCTTCTCCTCCTCCTTGTAAAATCTAACATTTTCAAGAAGAAGAACACCGCCTTCAGGAAGTTGAGCAACTAACTTTTCTACCTCTGGACCAATGCAGTCATCAGCCTTGACAACCTGTATAGTTAATGAGAATTATTGTCACGTAATACATCAACTACACATCTTATAACTGGAAAATTTTCGGCTTTCTATGATTACTTGAATGCCAAGCAGTTCAGAGAGCCGAGGTACAAGAGGAGCCAAGCTGTATTTTGGTGTAACACCCTTCGGCCGACCCTGAAAATACAATGAACCATTATTTCAATTCTTATAGGTCAAGCCCAATTTAGCTATCAAACTACGTTATGGAGCTCTGGTAATTGATTCAATTAAGTCAATTAGGCATTAAATGAGATAAAAGCAAACAGTATAAGAAGCAAGAGAAATCAAGTTACCAAGTGGCTAGAGAGAATGACTTTAGCTCCATTCTGAATCAAATGCTTGATGGTGGGAACAGCAGCACGAATCCTGGTGTCATCCGTAATGTTCTGGTTATCATCCAATGGGACATTCAAGTCAGCCCTCACAAACACTTTCTTCCCTTTCAAATCAGCCGCACTCAAGTCCCCGACACTCTTCTTGGCCATGGAAACAACCCCTCTCGACCCTTTCCCCTTGAAAGATCGAACCTTGGAGGAGACATGGAGGGAAAACAGGGAATCCCCAGAAGCAGCGGAGGAGAAGCCGAGGCTGTGAGTGAGAGGGGAGGATTTTAGGTGGCGGCGGGTGGATGGAAGGCGGAGGAGGGAAGCAGAAGGGCGAGAGGCGGAGGACGATGCGGTGGAAGCGGTGGTTTTGAGGAGGGAAAGGGCGGTGGAAGTGGTGGCGGAAGCCATTGGAGCGGAAGTGAGGAGGAGAGTGACGGTGGCCGAGTCAAGAGAATTGGAGGCGGAGAGTGAAGGAAACTGAGACACAGAGAGAGAGTGTGGGTTTGTAATTGTAAACGTGGGTGGGAACTGGGAATGGGGAAAGGCGTGGACGTGAAAAGCAAAGGGGGATATGAAATTTCTTGCTTTGTTTTTCTTATCGTTGGGGAGAGGTCCAAGACGTTCGATGCTATCTTTACATTTCCTCACTCTTTCCTAGATGTAGGTGTAGCAAATGATTCGGTTCGGGTTCGGGTTCAGGTCACATCGTTTTAAGTTTGATTATATACAATTTATGTACCGGTTAAATTGAGTCTAATTCGATTTTAGTTCGAGTCTATGTTAATTCAGGTCGGGTCGTGTCATATTGATTCAATTTATTTTCGAGTCTGTTAACATTAGGTCGGTTAATTTCGAGTAGGGTCAATAGAAGAATCGTCGCTTTCAGTCAGGTTTTCAGATAAGTCAGTTTTATAAAACTACTATATATTGGCTTTTTGTTGAGTTGTGTGTCAGTTCACATCTCATCTTTTTTTTTAATTTTTATTTTTATTTTTTATTCCGAGTTGCTTTCGGTTCGGGTCCATTCAGTTCTATTGAAAATCTATTTGCGTCTATTGCGGTTCAACTAGAATTTAGATCGATTTTGATTAGGTTCAATTTATTTCAAATTTCGAATCAAGTTTGAATCATCATGATCAAGTCAATATCGAATCTTATTTTAAATCTCGGGTCAAGTTCACCATCTCCACTCTTTCTCTTTGTCTTCTCATTCAACCTGCCATTAGGGGTGTGTAAAAAAATCAAAACCGATTTCGAAATCCAAAAGGAACAAATTGAAAAATTCGGTTTCGATTTAGGTTTTTATTTAAAAAAAATCGGTTCGGTTACGATTTACGATTTTAGGACAAACCGGGTAACCGAACCGATCGATTATATAATATATATTATTATAACATATGTCATTTTTAATATTTTATATTAAAAACTCATATTTTATTTTATTTTTTCATTCCCCAAAAGTCAGGGGCGTTCAAAGATTTATGGGGCATGTTCAATTTATTAAAACGAGACCCTTAATTTATAGTCCAAATAATTTTTTAAAAAAATTATCTTAAAACAAAAAATTTGTTTAATTAGTTTCTTGAACAACAAAAATTCACTTATAAAACAACTAAAAATATAATATTTTCACATAAAATTTGCATGTTTTGATCAAAATCATTTACAACATTTTCAATATCAACTTCTTCCTAAAGACCACTCTCAATTGCGATCAAAGCAAGTTCGTTTAACATTTCTTGTGACATAGTTGTCTGTAAGTATGACTTCAACAACTTCAATTTTAGAACACTTCGTTCCGTAGAAGCAACAATATTAAGAATAGTCAACAAAGTTCTATAAGAAATTGTCGCATTTGGGAAGCAATTAAAACGTTTTAAAAATCTTAACAAATCCATTGCTCTCATTTTTTTTCTTTAGCCAAAAGTTCTCTAAATAATTACAACTCAGTAAATGATGTATTTCCATCAACATCATATAACTCGCCCTTCTTAAGAGCATTTTTAGAATTATTAATGAAAGTGATTTATCATAATGAAAACAGAAGCTAAAAATATTCTCATATAATTGATGTTGTTCAAATCTCTTATCCAAAGAAATAATAACTTGATTGACTATATACAATAAATATTCAATTTTAAATTTATGATATATTAATGTTCGTATTTTGTAATTAATTTGAAGGACGATGTAAGTTTTTCATAAGTTGTTAATTATCAAATATACAAATTTATAACTATTTAATTTATATGTGGTCCAAAACCCCACTACCAAAAATAAAACCATAATTTCATTTTATGAAAGTTTAACTTGCTAGTATTAAAAAAGATACTAATATTATGTTTCGGGTTTTAAAAGTATATATTTCTTTTATTAATTAATAGGGAAAGAGCAGGTATTAGGCCAAATACTGCAGAGAAATGCAGGAACAGAATATCTCAGTCGATACCTCAATGGCAAATTTGACAAGGAAGTGTTCAAAAGGAATGTTCCTATTGTTGCTTATGAAGATATTAAGCCTTACATCGATCGGATTGCCAACGGGGAGACGTCGAATATCCTCGTAGCTGAACCTATCGTCGAGTTCCGGCGAAGGTATACGTTTCTTGCCTCTGGTTATTGATTATATTTTTCCAACTGTTGCTTCCTCCTAAGTCAATCCTGTTTGATTTGCAGCAGCGGCACCTCAGGAGGGCAGCCAAAGTTGATACCTGCCACGGCTGAAATGTCGAATCTGAGGGCACTATATTATACCCTGTTTACATCTGTGATGAGAAAGTAAGAAACCGAGTTTATATACGTGTGTATGCGCGTGCGTGCGTGTGCGTGTATTGGTTGGCCTGACATACAGTTGCTTCATTTACAGGCACTTTGGTAACTTAGACCAGGCAGGTAAAAGATTGGAATTTCTGTTTGCCAAAGAAGATTCCGAAACTCCTTCTGGTCTCAAAGCAAGATCTAGCTCAACAAGCTTTTACAAGGAAGATCGCTACAGAAACATTATCTCCAAGTACAGTACAAGCCCGATCGAGGCCATCTTTTGCTCAGACACCAACCAAAGCATGTATTGTCAATTACTTATCGGTTTAATACAGCGAGACGAGGTTGTCACAGTTGCCTCACTCTTTGCAACTGTAGTGCTAAGAGCTATCAAGTTCTTAGAAGATCACTGGAAAGAGTTGTGCTCCAACATAAGGTCCGGTGAAATTAGCAATTGGATCACCGACTCCGGATGCAGAATTGCATTATCGTCGATCGTGAAGCCTAATCCTCAATTGGCTGATTCGATACAGAACATATGTAGCTGTAAATCATGGGAAGGAATAATCCAAAAGCTTTGGCCTAAAACGAAGTTTATCAGTGCTGTTACCACAGGTGTGATGAGTCAATATGTTGAGACACTCGAGTTCTACGGAGGCGACCTCCCGTTAGTATCGATGTGTTATGCTTGCTCTGAAGCTTTTTGTGGGATCAATTTGGAACCTCTAACCGGACCTTCCCATGTCTCTTACACCTTTATTCCCAATATGGCTTACTTCGAATTCCTTCCCGTGCAAGACGATATTGAAACGGAACCTGTTGATCTTGTACATATGAAGCTCGATCAATATTATGAACTACTGGTCACATCTGCTGCAGGTACCATTAATTTTCCTCCCTTCCCTTTTGTTCCGTGTGATGATCAACTAGTAGTCTTTGATATTCTTCTTCTTTTCAGGATTGTATCGATACAAAGTCGGAGATGTTCTTAAGGTGACAGGGTTCCACAATAGAACACCTCAATTCCAATTTGTGGAAAGACAAAATGTTATTCTAAGCATACATACAGATAAAACAAGCGAGGCAGACCTCTTGAAGGCAGTGACAGAAGCAAAGGCTCTGCTCGATCAGCTCGGATTCATCTTGAGGGGGTACACTAGCTACGCCGATACAAGTTCGATTCCGGGTCACTATGTCATATTTTGGGAGCTTAAGGAAAAAGAAGGCAACGATATCCAAGTGCTTGATCCGAAGATAATGGCGGATTGTTGCTATAGGATGGAAGAATCATTGGGGTACATATACAGAAGCAATAGGAAGCAGAATGCAATTGGAGCTTTGGAGATTAGGGTGGTAAAGCAAGGAAGCTTTGATGCACTAATGGATTACTATGTGTCCCGAGGAACTTCTATGACCCAATACAAGACACCTAGTTGCATTAAGTCCAAAGAAGCCATTAACATTTTAGACTCCAAAGTAAAGGCAAAGTTTTTCGGCACGTAAAGCTAATGGATTATATGATTTAGAGACACTAATTTCTCGTTTCAATGGTTATAAGAATATGTACCGATTAAATGTTTTTGTTTACTAGGATGTAAACTTTCATTATAATTTTAGATATATTATTGTTCAATAAAACTAACGAATTTCAATTCAAAAAAGAAATTAATACCATGTTAGTCATCATATTGTACTATTTTTTTGTTCAGTAAAATAAATTTTATTGATAATAACTTAAAAGTATGTGCCCACGTTGTGTGCCTCGTTAAAAACCTCTCTAAACCTAATTAGAGGAAAAGAGTACACACAACGCAGAGAATACACCGCATCGAAAGTCATCATATTGTACTATTGTATAATTAGATTTATATTTAATATATTGACGTCGGAAATAAAAAGTTTCTACAAGTATTTTAGTTTTAGGGTTTGGGAGGTTAATTTAATGTTTTATAGTTTAGGAGTTTATGTTTAGGGCTTCAATTTTCACAACCCTAAATTCTATCCACAACCACTAAATTCTAAATCTCTAATCTCTAAACCCTAAACTTAAGTTACTTGTGAAAAGTTTTTATTTTCAACGTCCATGTATAGAATAATTATCCTATATAATACAATTCAACTATTAGAGAAATTTAGACTTAATCAAGCAATTATTAATATTCTTTATTTAGACACCAACATTAGGGAAAACAAACATTCTGATCATCTAATCTTTAAAGACCTCAGCCAACAAAATCTACCCTCAAAATAATTAGTTCATACATGACCTTTCAAGAAGTAAAATTCTACATAGATCCGAATATATTTCCCCATCTTTAGACTAGTTTGTCCTAAAAAAACAAAGGTTAACATTCAACAAACCAAGTCATCTTACAAGCTTTAAATTTTGAATTAAAAGTTAAGCTGGGGGTGTTATTAATCGGAGCCAAGAAATCAGAGTTCGGTTTAATGGCGGATAATCGATATGAATTTGATGGGATGAAGATGATAGAGGAAATAACCACCAATGCCGAGCAAACACAAGAGCTGCTATTAAGGCAAATACTAGAGAGAAATGCAGGAGCAGAATATCTGAGTCGATACCTCAATGGCGAAACCGATAAGCATCTCTTCGAAAAGAATGTCCCCATTGTTACGTACGAAGACATTAAGCCTTACATCGATCGGATTGCCAACGGCGAGACGTCGAATGTCCTTACGGCCGAATCTGTCATCCAGTTCTATCGAAGGCGCGAATCTTTTATTGTTTCAATCTGTTTTCCCAACTGTTGCATCCTCCTAAGTCCTAATTCAATCTCGTTTGTGTTTGTAGTAGTGGCACCTCGGGGGAGAATCCAAAGATGATACCTGTCACGGCTGAAATTCCTAATCTTAGGACAATATATTTCGGCCTGTTTACATCTGTGATGAAAAAGTAAGAAACTGAGATTATATGCACCGATAATCGGTCGAATGATCTATATTCGATACATCGACAATGTATAATCGACTAAATGATTTATATTTGATGCATCGACAATGTACTTGCAGGCACTTTGGTGACTTTGACAAAGAAGGTAAAAGATTGGAATTTATGTTTACAAAACCAGACACTGAAACTCCATCTGGCCTGAAAGCAAGATCTGTCTCAACAAGCTTGTACAAGGAAGATGGCTTTAGAACCATAATCTCCCAGCTTCATACAAGCCCAATTGAAGCAATCTTTTGCTCAGACACTAGCCAAAGCATGTATTGTCAATTACTTACTGGTTTAATAAAGAGAGACGAAGTTGCAAGCGTCGCCTCCGCCTTTGCCACGGCATTGCTCAGAGCTATCAAGTTCTTAGAAGATCACTGGATGGAGTTATGCTCCAACATAAGATCAGGCCAACTTAGCGACTGGATCACCGACTCGGGTTGCAGGCACGCGGTATCATCGACCATGAAGCCTAATCCTCAACTGGCCGAATCGATAGAGAACATATGTGGTTGTAAATCGTGGGAGGGAATAATCAGGAAGCTTTGGCCTAAAGCAAAGTTCATTGCTACAATTGCTACAGGTGTTATGAGTCAATATGTCGAAACACTCAAGTTCTACAGCGGAGGGCTCCCTTTAGTTTCCGGCATGTATGTTTCTTCCGAAGCTTTCTGCGGAATCAATTTGGAACCTCGAAACGAACCTTCCAAAGTCTCTTACACCCTTCTTCCCAATATGGCTTACTTTGAATTCCTTCCTATCAACAAAGACACTCCAACAATGTCCGAAGAAGGTATCGAACCTGTTGATCTTGTACATGTGAAGCTTGATCAACATTATGCACTACTAGTCACATCTTATGCAGGTAACATTAATTTTCCTAACTAGTTAGATATAAAAGTTTCTTAAAATGATCTGATCTACTGATTTTCTTTTTCGTTTCAGGATTGTATCGATATAAAGTCGGAGATGTCCTTAAGGTGACAGGGTTCCACAATGCGACACCTCAATTCCAATTCGTTGAGAGGCAAAACACAATTCTAAGCATCGACACAGATAAAACAAGCGAGGAAGACCTCTTAAAGGCAGTGACAGAAGCAAAGACTCTTCTCGAACCGCTCGGATTCATCTTGAGAGGGTACACTAGCTACGCAGATACAACTTCGATTCCGGGCCACTATGTCGTATTTTGGGAGCTCAAGCCAAAAGAAGGCAACGATGGCCAAGAGCTTGATCCTAAAACAATGGCAGACTGTTGCTATAGGATGGAAGAGTCATTGGGGTACATATACAGAAGCAATAGGAAGCAAAATGCAGTTGCAGCTTTGGAGATTAGGGTGGTAAAACAAGGAAGTTTTGATGCACTAATGGATTTCTATGTGTCCAAAGGAGCTCCTATGGCCCAATACAAGACACCTAGCTGCATAAACTCCATAGAAGCCCTTAAAATCTTAGACTCCAGTGTGATGGCAAAGTTTTTTAGCCCCCAAAGTCCAATGTTGTAAGATAATTATATAATTTGTTTTCAAAGATTGTAGCATTCATATAAGATTGTACTCATGTAATGTTGTTTGGATATGCTCTTGTATAATATATATACAAGCATTCAGATTACAATTATATATATACACATCAAGAGGGTTTCTAAATTTAGAAACAAACTGTGACGTGTTGTCATTTGGAGAGTAGACATTAAGGTTTGGTTTAATGGCATCTGCAAATGAGTTCGAAGACGGGTTGAAGACGATAGAGAAACTAACCACCAACGCCGAGCAAATACCTCGATGGCAAAGCCGACAAGAAACACTTGAAAAAGAATGTTCCCATTGTTGCTTATGACGAATTAAGCCATACATTGTTCGGATTGCCAATGGGGACACATCAAACATCCTTGTAGCTGAACCTGTTACCGAGTTCTATCCAAGGTGCAAAATCATGTTGTATTGATACGGATACGAATACAATATTAGTACAATAAATATAAAATAAATTTTATATTCTAAAAATATATAAAAATAGAAAGTTATAACAAATCATGTGAGCATGACATCACACACACGTAGAGAAAGAACGGAAAAAGACAAAAAAAAAGTGTGAGAGAATAGAAGAATAAAAATTAGGGAGATAAATACCGGAGAGTACCCAAACCGTACTTAATATATCTTCAGTAAAAAAAGGTATCGGGTACGTGATACGACATTAGATTAAAGTACTCGTGAGTTATAGGTGCAAAACGATTGATTAAAAGACCTATTTAATTGAATTTTCTTGTTGAAAGGTTTAATTAGATTTAAAAATAAAAGTCATGAGAAGCTTGTTGATTTCTTTGGGAAAGTCCAAAACAAAACAGCCTAAAATGCGGCTACATAAATTTATATATTATAAAATAAATTCTTACCATTTGAATAAGAATTTGTGTAAATTGTAAAAATTTATGTAGAATCACCTTATTATAAACGTACCGTAAGAATGCCTCACCCTAAAATTACCCAAATTCTTTTTAAATCAAGGTGCTGAAAAGAAGAGAGAGGAAAGTTCACCTTTGAAATCTTAATAGTAAATTCTTATATGAAATATTCTAATTATTTTTTGACTCATGCTCTTGCTTTTCTTTGATTTTACCATCAACCCTTTGTCTAGTGGTTGAGATGTTAGATTATTTAAACATGATCTTATAAATAGATAATTTGGGTTGCGAAAGTCACCTTTATATTAAATCTCAGTAAAATTTGTAAGTTTTAGTTCGAATTAGTCGATAATAAATTAAAAACCGGTGCTTAAAAAATCCGTAAAAGAAACATAGGAGTCGAAGGGTCGGGAGAGTATGGTTTCCCTTACCAGTTTTTTGAAGCTAACGTTTTGATTTGTATCAATTTCTCTCCACCGAGTTCAACTGGAAGCATATCTGAGAATAAGAAGAAATTACGAAGCACGTGGAAGGGAGCAGGGTGAAGAAAGAACGCAAGTAAAATCTAAAATCGCCCAAATTAGAGAAGCGAATGGCCTGGGCATAGACCCTACGTAAAGATGATCGAGATTTTGTTCAACCCTCAAAACTCTACCTGCAAGGCCATTCGCTTCCCTAATTTAGCAAATTTCCCAATGTTCTGTCATCATCTTCATTTCTATCACAATTTACCAGCTCTGCCTCTGCAACTTAAAACCTAGTATGGAACACTACCTCTACTCCTAGCATTTGTAATATTTATATAGGTCAAAATTCTTATTTGGATCCCTTCACTTGCTCAAATTGAGAATTAGTCCATATACCTTAATTTGACCTTCTTTTTTATATAACGTGACTTTATAGTTAGTTAGAAAGTTTAGGGTAAACTACTCATAAGACCATGGAATTATTTGGGTGTATCTATTTTAACCACTGAATTATTTGAGTGTACTTATTTTGACCACCAAATTAGGCAATTTGTCAATCAGACCACCAAAATTTTAAATTGGTCATATTTTGACTACTGCCTTTAAAAAACTAACAGACGAGTGACGTGACAGTTAACGGAAATTTGTAAAATTATACATTTGGTCTATGTTATTTACATATTATATCAATTTGGTCCTAATTTTAGTTTAATTAAATAAAATTAATCAACCAATCAGATGATGACACGTGTCGTCATCTAATTGGATAATTTTACTCAAATTTTAATTTATTTTATTTAATATTTAATTGGATAAATAGATTTATGATTTTCTATTCTTAAATTAAATCGAATATTTTTTTCATATTTATTTTAGTAATTTCATATATATAATATTGAATCGAGTTACTTAATTTAATTAATAATTTTAATTTTTTATTAAATATCTTAATTCAATAAATCTATTAAAATTATATTTTAATTTAATTGAGATATTCAATAAAAAGATTAAATTATTAATTAAATTAAGTAACTCGATTCAATATTATATATATGAAATTACTAAAATAAATATGAAAAAATATTTGATTTAATTTAAAAAAATTATAAGTCTATTTTCATTTTAAATCTTGTTCTAACTACTTTAAACATATTTAAAATGTTTTTATTTTTATTTAATTATTTGATTTGATTTGGTGGTTTGTGTGATTTTACACATCCCAAGTGATCTAGATTCAAGTCTCATTTCAACCATTTTTACTTCTTTTTTCCCCAACATCTACAGTATTATAAGATATGTATATAAAAAGGTGCAATTTATATCATCAAGAGTAGGTTGGTGCCGTGGTAAAGGCTTTGGTATATCCCCGTAAGCCTCAAGTTCGATTAATTTATCCAATAAATAAAATAAATTAAAATTTAAATAAATTTATCCAATTGGGTGATGACATGTGTCATTTTCTAATTGGTTGATTAATTTTATTTAATTAAATTAAAATTAAGACAAAATGTGTAATTTTATAAATTTTCGTTAATTGTCACGTCACCCTAGGGATGGCAACTGTGGGGCGGGGCAGGTTTTTGGCTGCCCCAAACCCGCCCCGATCTATAAGGAATTAAACCTGACCTCACCCCGCCCTGAATTAAAATATTAATTTACCCGCCCGTCCCGCCCCGATACAATAACCCCTTAACTCAACCCGGTCCGAAAATTTTTAAAAATTTTAATCTTCGTCGACGATAAATGTTAGATTGGATCAATCTTCTACCACAATCACAAATTGTGGTTTCAAGGGACTTCAAACATATATAAAAATAAAATAAAAGCAATTTTAAATTACCCACGTGTTAAATTACATATTTAAAAGAATAAACTTGAATCATTGACCGTTAGAATCGAATATATTAAAACTTGAACCACATCTAACAAAATTTTACGATAAGCACAAACCAAAAACAAAAACAAAAATAGCTTAAAACTCATAAAAATGTTTATATATAGTAATATTTTTTTATAAATATAATGTTGTGAATAAAATAAAGAAGAACAAGAATAAGAACAAGAAGAACAAAGAGATGAGAGAAAGAGGGAGATTTGTATTATTCTCAAATATAGAATTGTATACAATGCCTTCAATGAATCATCTATTTATAGGCATAAGAAGTACATAATACATTAAACTCTAATTCATGGAGATAATATTCCTAATAATAAATAAATCAAACTCCTTTGATAAAGTTCTAATCATGATAGACATCCACATAGATAAATATTCATAACACTCCCCCTTGGATGTCTATGAAGATAATGTGTCTCGTTAAAACCTTACTAAGATAAAAACCCAGTGGGAAAAAAAATTCTTTAGTGAAGGAAAAAGAGTACACACATCTTTGATACGCATAACATGTTGCCTCATTAAAAACCTTACCAGGAAAACCCATTGGGACAAAACCTCGGTTAAGGGAAAAAGAGTGCAACGCGTATTTACTCCCCCTCATGAAAACATCACAGAAGATCTTTGAATCTTCATAATTTAATCTTGAATATCATTTTTCTAAAGATCGCGAAGGATGAAACTTTGGAGTAATATGTTCCATGATGTATCAACTTTCAAACTGAGATATACATCTTGCTTTATCTTCACACAAGATAGCTTTTATCATATCTTGTAAAAGTAAATCCACATATCTTTTGGATATGTTGGGTCAATAATCTTAGCCAAACACATTTTTTTTGGCTTGCCTCGTGCATAACAATTATTTCTACGACATTTGAGGAGGCATCAACGAATGTTTGAAGATCTAAATGTAATGATCTTTGTATATTCATAGATATTTCTTAACCAACTAATATATAGTGCTTCAAGACCAAGAAAAGATATAATTATCTTTATTCACATCCAACAATCTTACAACTATTGGGATACTCAATAGATATGCTCTATTCATATTGAATCTTCTTTAAGATTCTTTCAGCTTATGTCTATTCATAGACAAAAGAAATATATAAAAATGCTCGATCTTCAGGTCGAGATAAACTTGATGTCAAGATTCAAGTACTTGTATTGAAAGTACTTCATGAGTTTCCAATTTGAAGCTCTTTAGGAGTTCTAAAATTATCATAATGGATCTTGATCCAAACTCCTTTATAAAATACATAAGGAAATCTGATCATTCTTATAGTATTTTCTCAATTAGTATTCACTAAGGCGATTATACCAAATGCGCCAAAAATATTCATGAGACATGTCTAAATAAATTCCTCAAAAATTTCCAAATGCTTATAGCATTTTATTTACCCATTTTGTGCGTTGTGGTGGAGCAATTCATATCGCACATTCAAAAATCATAAAATGGGAAATGTATGGTTTCTGACCAAAAACCAATCATAACGGGGAGTTTATTATAACTCGTTGGCTTGATGCGTATAAGTGTTGCTATATGGAAACACCATATAAATAATAACTCTTTTGTTCTCATAGTTTAGCTATTAAATAGGAGGCATCCAATTGAAATTTTGCTAAACTATATTTTTCATAATCAATAGGCTTTGTAACAACTGATATAGCCTAAAATATAAATCCACTAGCTTTTCAAGACGAATAGTCTAACTGCATAATCTGAATATTTTTAGAATCAATCTCACAAACTTCTGGTTGTAAGTCGATAAAACAATGTAGATGCATCTACTAAAATCATATAAAACTTTCCACATTTGTGGATATATGGGCCCATATTTCGTTCAGATATGCAAGACATACAGTCTTAACTTCAGTACAAGAACTTTAAGTTCTAATTCTTTTGGTAAGTGGGATCATCTATATCATTTGAGAACAAACAACACAAGAACTTCAGGTTCTTTTAGTAAGTGGAATTTAATCAATTCCTTTAAGCAACACAAGTTCACATTCTTTAATAAGTGGAATTTAATCCATTCTTTTGAGAATAAGCACTACAAGAACTACAGGTTCTTTTAATACACGTGCATGTAAATCTCAATAATTTCTGCACCATTATTGATCAGGATGGTCTAACCGATCATGCCAACTATATATATGTATGTATATATCTCTGAATTTGTAAACTCCTTGTTTACCATAACATGTAATTCAATCTCACTCGTACATGTCTAGTACGACCATCAAAATTGTTCCTTTAAATAGGAATATATTTAGCTCTTTCGGAGCTTTCAATTGAAATGATCTTTTGGTAGCAATATATAGCTCTCCTAGAGCTTTCAACTGACTTTTTGGCTACCAGAACTTATATCCATATTGACTTATTTCAAATGCCAATTGATAACATATGTTATCTATAATTCCTAAAGGGATAGTTTGCGAACTCATATTGCTCTCTTTATGACTTTGACGAGTATAACGCACTGTGAATATGGAATAAAGTTCCATTTGACAATAACATATTTGCTCAACCAGAGCCTTTTGTGATATTAGTACTTCCGGATATAGTACTCACATTATTCTCTTGCATTTTAATCGAGAAATGCATAATTGTGCACCTTTCAAAATGTGCTTTGTTTCATTTACTTCAGGTAATGAAAATATGTACTTTGTATCATTCACTTCGAGGAATGAAAAATATAAAATATAGCACATCATATCAAGTCGATTATCTATCAGAGATAAACTTTCAAGTGCTCTTCCGAAGTATTGATATTTTAGTACTTTGAGAAATACTACTCATATTTTCCCTTGCATTTAAATGGGAAAATTATTTCTTATGCTTAAGTACAATATGAGTACTTGCATTATCTGCTAGGCATAAATAGCCACAATTCTAGGCATAAATAGCCACAATTCTAGGCATAAATAGCCACAATTCATTGTATATTTTATTCCGGATGTAATCATATTCTTCAAATAATAAATTAACATAAAACGTAAATAAATAATATGTGAAATAAATAAACATAAAGCAAACTAACATAAATAAATAATAAATAAAACGAATTAACATAAATAAAATAAAATAAAATAAAACCAATTATTCATGTTAGAGGTTATAAGGGAAATAAATAAATGGTAAATTATTCCCTTCAAGGGTTATGAGAAAATTAACAATATCCAATTGAGTTGGACCAATAACGCCATAATTATTTTCTCCATAAACAAATTTTGTTTATATTTTATTTCATTTATCATTCATGATTATGGATAAAGTCCATAATACTTTGGCGTTTGACAAGTACGAAACCAATGGTTTATAACATCACATTGGTAAAAGGATTTCACTTCCTTAGAATGATCTTTATCACTCTTGTCATCCTTATAACTTCGCTACCAGCGGGTAGAAGTATTCTTAAAATGACTATATTTTTCATGTGTATATTCATAGCCTCGACCACGACCACAACTTTTAATGTGATTTTTTATTCATTCCATAATATAATCTCACATTCACTTCAGGGAATGGAGTAGAGCCAGTGGGCCTTTAAAACCTTTTTCTCATATCCTTATCACAGAGAACAAAGATTTAATCCTCGTACGCGGCATTGTTAAACCTGTCCACAAGGTCCTTTAAAAACCTCCTTTGAGACCAGTAGCCTCGCAGAACGGGATGTCCAGCCAATTATACTTGGATTATATCGAAATTATGTCTCTAATTGAATAATGATTTACCATGTTTGCATTCACTTCAGGGAATGAAACAGATCCAATAATTGCATGGAATAAACATCATGCGCTCCATCATTGATAATTGCATGGAATAAACATCATGCTTGCATTCACTTCAGGGAATGCCCCATCATTGATAATCGCATGGAATAAACATCATGCTTTGCATTCACTTCAAGGAATGCCTCCCATAAAACTTTTTGGATCAAGACGAATTTTCGTAACTTGAAATTGGGAGAAATCTATGATCGGGTTTTTTGACGAAGAAGAAATATTGCTTTCAAGCAAATATAGACTTTATAATAATCTTCTTGTAAATCCAAAATCATCATGATTTATCGCACTTTAAAATAATAATATAAAGAATAAAAATAAAACCAAAATTTACCGATATTGATTTTTCTCTCGTGGACAATGGAGACATAGCATATGACCGAGATAGCTTCTCATAATCCCTTTATATCACATCTCTTTCCAAGCCATTTAAGCATATCATGTAAAACTCAAAACACGGTTAAAAATATTAACTTTTACCAAATAAAATGACATAAATAATAATATGAAAAATATCAAATATAATCATATAAGTAAAAGTATGAATAAGCATACCGCTAATTAACCCTTTTAGGAATAAGAGAAAATACACGTAATTTACACCAAACGCAACCTCTTCGTCTTTGTCGATTCGTCTTTTGGTTTGTGAGAAGCCACAAATTTATCTCTTTCCAATGTTCGAATAAAATCAAACATACTTCCAAAATTTTCAAAAATTAAAACAAAGTTAAAATATAAAGAGAAAGACAATTGGTAACTAAAAAAAATAAGGAGAAAAAAAACTTATCTTTGGTTTATTCTATAATCGAATTCTTCCCGGTAACTTCTTTTGAATTATAACGATGAAGACTTCAGTTGATTAGAGTCTCGTGCTGATAACGTGTTGTGAATAAAATAAAGAAGAACAAGAATAAGAACAAGAAGAACAAAGAGATGAGAGAAAGAGGGAGATTTGTATTATTCTCAAATATAGAATTGTATACAATGCCTTCAATGAATCATCTATTTATAGGCATAAGAAGTACATAATACATTAAACTCTAATTCATGGAGATAATATTCCTAATAATAAATAAATCAAACTCCTTTGATAAAGTTCTAATCATGATAGACATCCACATAGATAAATATTCATAACATATAATAAATATATATAATATAAAAATATACCAGAGAGAGGAATTTGTAGCAAATACTCGAACTTGCCCCGATCCCCAAAATTTTAGAAAAAATACTCAGTCGGGGCTGGGTATTTTTGCCATCCCTACGTCACCCATCTGTTAATTTTTAACGACGGTGGTCAAAATATGACCAATTTAAAAGTTTGGTGGTCTGATTGATGAGTTGTCTAATTCAGTGGTCAAAATAGACACGCCCAAATAATTTGGTGTTCACCTAAGTAGTTTACCCAAAAGTTTATAGCATTGTTTGTCCTTTAAACTGTACATTTTTTTATTGAGTTACTCCATCTTTAATCGTTTGCTCCTTAACTTTAAACATGTTATTTGAGTTGTTTTATTTTTTTGTTTAAATATTTGTATTTAATTTATTGGCTGAGTAATCCAAATCGAGTATTGTAAAGGTCCATTATAGGGGCGACCTGCCAAACTCAATTGTTCCATTCGCAATCTTAGGATTCTAGCCTCTAACATTGCTTAAAGAGTCCAGTGTCTCATCTCACTAGACCAACTGATTATTGGTAGATCCGTAGATGTCTTATTTTTAAACATTGTTAGAAATAATCAAGGCTTAAACCAAAAATAGGTGCCCAAAGTATACTTTTTTCGAACTTTAGGTGCCTAAAGTATTATTTTGTAAAATAGGTGTCCGAAATTTTAAAAGTTACAATTTTAGGTGTTTGGCCATTAATGGGTATTAAAAAAATTATTAACCAAATAATGCTTGACACATGGCATGTTATTTTTTTCAAAATTAAAAAAATTAAAACAATTTTAACAAAAATAGTCCCTAAATCCCTAAAATCTCACAAACCCAAACCCCAAATTACCACTACTTCCGCTGTTAATCGTTGCCTCTAAGCCTACCACTTTGGTCACCGGACCTAGTCGGTCGTTTCCCCCATAACGTCGTCGCCGGAAACAATGAACGACGTGACAGCCGAACGTCGAACATCTAACGTGAAATCGACGTTCGGCTGCCACGTTGTTTGTCGTTTTCGGCGACGACGTTATGGGGGAAACGATCGGATAGGCCCAGCGAGTAAAGTGGTAGGCTTAGGGGCGACGATCGACGACATCAATTGGGGGTTTGGGTTTGGAAGATTTTAGGGATTTAGGGACTGTTTTGTAAAAATTGTAAACTTTCAGGAATTTATAAAAATTTTGAAATTTTTGGGTATTTTTCTTTTAAAAAAATTAAAACAAATTAAATTAGTGCCACATGTCAAGCATTGATTGGTTAAGATTTTTTTAACACCCGTTAACAACTAGTCACTTAAAATTGTAACTTTTGAAATTTCGAACACCTATTTTTACAAAATAATACTTTAGGCACCTAAAATTCGAAAAAAAAATATATTTTTAACATAGTTTAAGCCCTATATCAACTAATCAAAGCACGCTACTTAACTCTTTTGATAAAATAAATAATGATATATGAAGTATCTCAAGTTTTATTTATGGTTACATTAACCTCTAAATTTTTTATTCAATTCAAAATAATAAAAAAAAAAACAGAATTAGTTCAAAGAGTGTATTTTTAATAAAAAAATCCATCATTATTTTTATCATAATACCTCACGGAATTAGCTATGTTATTTAAGTAATGACATTATAAAAATTAAACTATAGACTAAATATTAAATATGAGCATAACGTCAATAATTTTTAAAGTATGTGGTTAAAACTTTTAGTTGACATTTTCTTTTTTCCTATGTTGTGGGTTAAGACTCGGTAGAAATAAAATTTTACTTCCCCTTCCCCTAAGTAAAAATTATTAAAAAAAATATATGAGCATAATGAATTTTTTATGACAAAGAATACGAGCATAATGAATAACCAACAATGAAATTTATTTATTTTTTAAATAGTCTAAAGGTGATTACAAGATAACATATGTTCATAAATATTTTTAACCTTTTGACAATGCGCATACACCTTATAGACAAAACGATCTGAACTATTATCTCTTAAAATGAACATCATTTGTTTTTGGGTAAACTACTGCAGAAGTCACTTATGTTTATACTAAGTACAGAGTTAGTCCCCAAATTTGAAAAATGATCAGTAAGGTCCCAAACGTTTTCGGGACGTAAACTTCTAGTCACTCAGCCGTTAAATATAAACGGAAGGGTGATCTGACACAATAAAAAAATGATAAGTTACTTAAATAGTCCCTAAACCATTACTTAACTTGTATTTTAACCACTGAAATAAAAATAATTTATATAATTTCACATTTAATCCTCTATATTTACAATTTTTTTATTTCTTTCCCCTCCACTACTCCCTACCGCTATGAGGCCTTCGATCTTTTCACTAACAGGTTCACTTTTCATGCTTTTAATCGTAGTCTAACTTTAAAAAAATATTTCAGAGCTTTCTTCCTCTATAACACGACGATGAAAGTCTTTACTTGAATGATAATGACGACGAGTATATTGAGAGTTTGTTTCAAAGAGAAACATCTGCTACTTCCTCTAACGATTGTCTGTTTACCGATCAAGAAAACTGGCTGCAATGTGCTCGCTTGAATGCCATTGAATGGGTCTTCAATGTTTGTATCTTCCTATTTCTTCTTAATCTATTTTCCGTGTTTCTTTTTTGATGAAAATGTTGTTTTTTTATACAGATAAGAACACTCTTTGGGTTTCAAATCCATACCGCATATCTGTCTGTAATATACTTGGATCGATTTCTCTCGAAGAAATCCATTGATGTAAGCCTTTGTTTTTCATTGGTCAAACAATGGTCTGATGAAAAGTTTCTTGTTTTTGTTAGTAACAAGTAACAACGTGTTTTTTGTATTGATTAGGATGGGAAATTGTGGGTTATCCGATTATTGTCGGCGGCATGTTTATCAATAGCAACAAAAATGGAAGAGCGCAGAGTACCTATTTTATCAGAATTCCCCACACGAGATTACCAGTTTGAAAATAAAACGATTCAAAGAATGGAGTTATTGGTGCTTAGTACTCTGGAATGGAAAATGAGTTCTGTAACGCCTTTTGTTTATTTATCTTACTTCATCCATAAATTCTATGGTGAATCTGCTAAACCAAAAGGATTACTCTCAAAAGCTCTGCAATATATTATGGTTATTGCAAAAGGTGATTCGAAAATCTAGCTTCAGATGTCATTTTGATCTCATCTTTGTATTCTTATGATTATGGGTTGGCCTTTTCGACGCAGAAATTAACTCGGTTAAACATCGATCATCGGTTATTACAGACATAAAAAATGAACCTGTTAAACTACGACTGAAAGCATGAAAGGTGAACCTGTTAGTGAAAAGATCGAAGGCCTCATAGCGGTAGGGAGTAGTGGAGGGGAAATAAATAAAAAATTGTAAATATAGAGGATTAAATGTGAAATTATATAAATTATTTTTATTTCAGTGGTTAAAATACAAGTTAAGTAATGGTTTAGGGACTATTTAAGTAATTTATCATTTTTTTATTGTGTCAGATCACCCTTCCGTTTAGATTTAACGGTTGAGTGACTAGAAGTTTACGTCCCGAAAACGTTGGGACCTTACTGGTCATTTTTCAAATTTAGGGACTAATTCTGTATTTAGTATAAACATAAGTGACTTCTGCAGTAGTTTACCCTTTATTTTTTTACTGGAACAACCAACAATAGAATTTAACCTAATAATATTCGTGTACTTTTTAATTAATGTTGTCTCGAATATTGTTCGGCGAACTCGCGAGGATCGTGCGCTTTCACTTAGGATTTGGCGTGGATCGGGCGACCGATCTGAAGGCTGAAAATCGATCATAGTGCGAATTTTTTTGGTAAATGTCACATCACACCATTCATTACTAAGTAATTTACGTTTTAACCTATTCGGCAAAACGCAAATAATTAATAAAATAAATCAAAGCAAAATGCCAAAATTCAGTTTTTTCTCTCAATTTTATTAGTTATTTTATTTTTATCTTTATATTTTTTTATCCTTGAACTTTTATTTTCTGTCAAATCGATTTAAGTGTGATGGAACAATAATACGTTTATGTTGATGTCAACTAAAATTTATTTTTTCAGAAAATAAAAGGATTTTAAGAAATGTAATTAATTACATTATACTATATTTTTTTAAAAAAAATTAAAAAACATTAATTATAAAAATTTATAATGTTCTTATTGACAGCCCTTAGGGCTGTTAATAGCATAACCCAAAATAAAATTCCAAAGTTTATATATCCTAGACTATCACACTATTACAACGAGCTCACCGTATTAACAAATAAATTATTATGAACTCAACTATTAAGAATCTACTTTAAAGCTTACTTTCCTGAATTGTAAAAAGCTTAATTAGAGTGTAATTTTTTTTCTTATCAATGTGAGATTTTTGAAGCTAAAATATCGTAACAAATTCTTTAGCTTCAAGAATCTGACATTGATAAAATACAAAGGCTTACACTCTAGCTAGACTAAATATCAAAGTTGGTTTTTAATATTTTTTTTTTTGTTTTTCAATACATTGAAGATGTGAAGTAGGTCCTTAATAGTTTATTTTCTTCATTTTTGTTTATTAGTAAAAATGTTTGATTTTAATAAAATTAAGCGTAACTCGTCATGCATGCACGAGTTCCAATTAAGATTTGCTAATCCTAGTTTAACTAATTAATTAATTAAGCTAAAACACACAGAAAAAAAAATTTCAAAAACCTTTTAAACTCGCAGTGCATGTACGAAGTGTTTTAAAAATATTTGAAATATATATTTTATTAGAACCTATTATGTGTGTACGACGAGTTTACTATAATGATCTAGTTCGAGAAATACATGCTATTTTAAAAATTTTAAAATAAATAGGGCTATCATCAACTTCTCATTTCTCATTTTTTTTATTTTTTATTTTTTGTGGCGTGGTAGATAACGACAACACAAGTGAAGTTAACCTATTAATAAGAACAAAATAGTGTTATTGTCATAACGTTTGAATTAATTTGATAATAGTAAAAATTTAAAGACCAAAAGGAAAATAATAAATGTTAAAATGATGAGATATAAATAAAAAATGATATTAACCTTTTATTGGTAGTTATTTTAGTTCATATTTGAAGTAATTTTTAATGTTTTATTTTGAGTTAAAATGATCCCTAAATAAATTAAAGTTGTTAGTTAACTAAAGGTAAATTACTTGAAATGACATGACAAATCTACATGACAATGCACAATAAATGACAATGTCATATAAATAAAAGTATTGACTTGAAAAAATATTGTATCAATCAAAAAATAATTTTATAAAATTATTTATCTGGCGACATGTCATTCTGTCAAATCATTTCAAGTTGTTTACCTTCAGTTGAATAACAATTTGTATCGCAAAGGAGTCATTTTGACCCAAAATAAAACGTTCATAGTTAAGTTATTTAAAAAAATAGAGACTAAAATAATTATCCATTCAAACACTAAAAATATTTTTTTAACATTACACCTAAAATTATTACACTTGAAAAGTTAAGGGGCCGGAAAAATTATTCCGCCGTGTAAACCCAGGATGCTTTTTATGAACTGCAATTTAATCTGCAAAATAAAATGAAAAAGAGAGAGAAAGAAGAAACTACTGGTCCAATCTCCGGCTGCCGGTACGTTTTCAGACGAAAATCGAATTACCAATTAGCATCCAAAAGAGGAAGCAGAGCTTGAATGCAAAGTTGGTTCTGAGCATTGTTGATGGATGCTTGACGATTGGCTTCCCTGGTTTCTGTATTAATCCGTTCAAGTTTTCTCAGCTTTGCCTTGGATTTTTGATAAGCCGATTTCATCTGTTTAAGTTTAGATCTCATCTCGGATGCCTTTGCTTCTAACACTTTCAATTCCTTTTCTTTTTCCTGTTCATTGTTAATTGCTTTTAATTAGTACAGTACTGGATGAAATTGAATTCACTGAGAAAATCAATTAAATATATAAGGTCTAAATATGTCAAAAAATCTTTGTATTCAATTTATAATAAAATAAATTCATGTCCTTTTTTATTCATTTTTTTAATCTTCTCCTAATTTCTGTTCAATTTAGTGTTAACAAGCCTGACAAATATAAAAAAAATCAACTGGTAGTCACCGAACTTTTAAGGCACTTTCAATAAGGTCACCAAACTTTTAAAATTTTCATTACATTCACCCAACTTTTAATTCGCTTTCAATAAGGTCACTGTTGTCAACCACCGTTAAAAAAGCTGACGTGGCATGTTAAATGTAAGGGTAAAATACATTGTTAGTCACTGAACTTTTAAATGGCTTTCAATATGGTCACCGAACTTTTAAAACTTTCATTACCATCACTCAACTTTTAATTCGCTTTCATTACCGTTAAAAAAAAGCTTATGTGACACGTTAAGTTTAAAAATAAACTTTTTCTCACCCTATTTTATCTCCATGTCTTATTTTTTTTTCCATCTAAACATGTCTATCTTTTAGATACATTAATATTTTCCTTTGAACTCCTCATTATCCAGTGCATGACTCAGTAAATGTCGGGCCTGAAGCATAAAGAGGATTTTTATGAGCAAAATTTTAGTTATTTCTTTATCATTCCATCATCGGATGTTTCCCAATATTTTTCTTGTTCTCACACATATCGCATGCATGTCTAGATACATTAATATTTTCCTTGATGTGTTACTAGAGAAGTAACGACCTTCACCAAAAAATTACAATTTGATTCATATGGAAGAAAGAGACATATTTAGATGGAAGAAAATAAGAGGGGAGAGAAAATATGATGGGAAAACGTTTATTTTTAAACTTAACATGTCACATCAGCTTTTTTTAACGGTAATGAAAGCGAATTAAAAGTTGAGTGATAGTAATGAAATTTTTAAAAGTTCGGTGACCATATTGAAATCGTCTTAAAAGTTCAATGACTAATAGTGTATTTTACCCTTACATTTAACATGCCACATCAGCTTTTTTAACGGTGGTTGACGGCAGTGACCTTATTAAAAGCAAATTAAAAGTTGGGTCTGTAATGAAAGTTTTAAAAGTTCGATGACTTTATTGAAAGCGCCCTGAAAGTTCAGTGACTACTAGTGTAGTTCACCCAAAAATCAAAGTAAAATAACTTTTTTTATACACGTTTGCATATTTTTATAAAATTGACTTTTAATATTTTAAAATGAGTAATAAATTATCACTAATTGAATAATATCATTTTTTAATCATCTATATTTTATCTTGTAAAACTGTCATGTCAACCGTCAACGATAAAATTAGATAAAAATAGAAAAAAAAATTAATATTTTTTTATTAAAACTAATGCATAGCTTAATTTCACAAAAAAATATATAAATAAAAATTACAAATATTACATAGGTATTATACATATTTAACCCATATATAAAAATTAACATATACTAACCAGAATCTTCATTTTCTAAAATTCACGATATTTCTTTTTAGCAACTTTAGGTGTTTATAGATCGAAACAGATAAAGAATAATAAGAAAGTTAAAATTCCATCTAATTAATTTATTTTAAGATAAAACTTAAAGTCTAAAGGCGTAGACCGAACATATTAACGGGAGAGAAAACAATTTAGAATTTGCAACTTCCCAAAAAAAACTTTTTAAAAGTAATTTATTCTTATCACACTAATAATATGAATGAAATAACATAAAATGTTTTATAAAAAATATATTTATAAGATAACTAATGTTGCCAAAACACAAATTTATCTGGTACGAAGAACGAAAATTAAAACATAAATATTAATTTTCATAGAACCTAATTTGATAAGTAAAGTATTCTTCGATTCTTTTCAGAAGGAACTAGGGGTGATAACGAGCCGAGCTAAGCCCGAGCCTGGCCAGACTCGGCTCGGCTCAAAAATAATATAATTAAGCTCGACTCAGGTTCGAGGCTCGCCGAGCTCGGAATTTTAGCCTCGAGCTCAGCTCGAAAATGATACTATTGTGCTCGGTTCAGGCTCGTCAGGCTCAAAATGAAAAAAAAATTGTATTAGTTTTTTTATATATAAAAAAGATTCGTTAAAAATCTCTTTCATAACCAACACTAAAACGAAATTCAATGACCGAAAAGGAGAAAAAAGTGCCAAAAATTAGATTAATCCAAATAATCAATAAATATTCTTATAATACAAACACATAATTAAAGAAAATATAAAATCAAACAACAACCAACTAAAGAAAGAAAATACAAACACATAATTTATTTTAGTGCATATGTAGATTCTGAGCTTGTTCACGAGTTTTTCGAGCCGAGCATTGCTCGGCTTGTTAAAGTTTCGAGCTGAGCCCGAGCCCGAGTCGAGCTCACTCGAGCCTAGCTTTGACCGAGCTGAGCCCGAGTAGCTTGCGAGCCGGTCAAGCTCATTATCACCCCTAGTAGGAACAACAAATACGATTTTATTGAAATGTAAAAGTTTTTTGAAATCTTATAATTTTTTTATATATAAACCACATAATTATAGGTAAATAACTTTTAAAGACTTCTTAGCTGTATATTTTTACTCAAAAATTTTATAATAGACAATTTATTAGCGACATTTTCAGCTTTATTGAATTGGTTTAGTTCGTTTGACGGATTATATCAAATTTTTATAATAAAATATTTTATGCAGATTACAGTTAATTTGATGGTGCCTTCATTGTTTTATTTTGGCTTAACAGGGAGAAAGGTGTCCTAACTATTAACTTTTATTCAATTAGGTGCTTAAATTTTGTTTCGAATCAATTTGATGCCTAACGTTTTATTCTGTAACTCAAATTCAATTTTTCTGTTGCAGCCGTTAAAAATTTTCTATTATTCAATAAAAGGCGACATTGGCATATATCTATTATTTTCTTTAATTTTTATTTTTATAAAAAATCAAAAAATATATATTAAAAACAAAACCTTTAATTTCTCTAAAAAAAGCCCAACCTAAAATACTTAAATCCCTAAATTTCTCCCATTTCACTACTAATTCAACTATCACGACCACCCGTATCCTTGTCAGACCCCATGACTAAAATCCTATCATTTCGTCGTCGAAAACTGATGAATGAACCGTTGATTGCTCTGTCGACGAACATCCAACAATGAAGAAAAAAGAAATCAATTGAGTTTCTGATCGATTACTAGAGGGTGGGGATGCCGAGCAGTGAGCTACACGACGCTTGGGCGGTAAATAGTGAGCCATCGATGTGTTAGGATGCTGGACGGTGAAGAAGATGTGATTTGAGAATTTGATTGAAAGAAATTAAAACTTTGAGGTTTTAAGAAATTCATATTTAAAAAAAACAGAAATTAATTAAATAAAAATTCAAGACACGTGTCATGTTATAATTGGATGGCGAATTTTTTTAACTGTTTGACAAAAAAATCTAATTTAAATTAATGAAGAAAACATTAAACATCAATTCGAACTGAAACAAAATTTAGACGACTCGTTCAAAAAAATGATTATATCAAAATTGTACCTAACTCAGGCAACGAGAAAACAGAATTACTGAACATAAAAAAAGAGGGAAAAAACAGAATTACTATGGCCAGAAAATCGGACACAGTAAATGGAGATGTAGATGAAAAGAATGAAGATTGTTAGTCTGTACCAGAGGGTTGTGTTGCGGCGACGATCGGCATTTCCCCATTCTCTGTTGTTTCGTTTCACAGCCCCCTTTCTGCTACTTCTTAGTACAATCGCTTTCTACTTCTACAACTGAATCCTACTATATATATATATATATATATCGAGAGTTTTAAATGGATCCTTCCAGGAAAGTACGGGAAAGTAAAATGTAGTCAGCGACGATACGGTGCTTTGGTGTGGACGGCGCATACGGGAAACAAGAGTCGGGGGGTTATCGTACGAAACTCTTTGTCCAATCTAATACTCCACCGTCTTTGCTGTTTGATTTTCTTAACAACCAAGTTTTTGCCTTAAAAAAAAATAAGATAGAGGTGGTGAACGGGTTATTCTGTTTGAATTATTTCAGGTCTGATTATATTAAATTTAATTTCAATTCGGGTCGGTTTAAGTTTGGTTCAAATGTTCGATTTTAGTTCGGGTCTGTGTTGATTTCGGTTTGAGTATCGGGTCGAGTCGGTTGACTTTCGGTTCGATTAGTATCAGGTCGAGTTAATAGGAGATCTACTAGTTTTAGTCAAATTTTCAGACCAGATTAGATTTTTACACCCTATATATCACTTTATATAGCATCTATACTTGACTTTTTCGTGAGTTGTGTGCCAATTTATATCTCATCTTTCTTTATTTATTTTAATATATTTTTCTTTATTTCGGGTTGCTTTCTGTGCTAGTCTGTTCGGTTCGGATCCATTCGGTTCGGTTGAAAACCAGTTCAAATTTATTTTCGTATCAATTAAAAATCAAGTCAATTCAATTTATTTTTAAATTTCGAGTCCGATACGAGTCATTATGTTCGTGTCAATTTTAAATCTCGATTAAATTTCGGGTCTCAATCTATTTCGCCAGGTCTAGGGGGAATCTAATTTGGTTTGTCATTTTAGGACTTATATCGATTTAAGGTTAAAACAACAACCACGACCCTAATCTAATCTACGGGGAAATTAATATTTTATTAGTGGGGAAAAATTCATTTTGAGTACATGGAAAGTTTTAATTTTTTATTAAGTATGGAGTTATTACAATCCAAAGTAAATGTTGAGATTCGATTTTATATAAAATAAAAGATAACGTAAGTATCATTAAGCACTCAGCTAACTAAAAAATCTTTAATATTATGGTCATATTTGGTAAATAGTGATTTAAGTTAAAATTAGAGGTTTGAGTTGATATTAGAAGTTTGATCGGTCAAATCTGCTAATTTAGATGTTTGGTAAATAGCATATTAAAATAGCAGATTGAGGTGAAACCTCTAAATTTGAAAAAGCTGCTAATATGACCTTTTTTGAAATTAGAGTTTTTGAGATAAAAATTATAAAGACTCTTTTATCCTTAACAATTAAAAAAAATCTCCAAATAACATAAATTTAACTTTTTCTATTTTAATTCTTCACTCTCACGTATTTATATTGTGACTTCTATAAACTAATATTTTTTTATTCTCACACATTTATGTTAGTGTTTAAATTTAATAATTATTTAAATTGTATTAAAAATATTATATAAATGATAAATTAATATATAGATCCTTCAAATATGCTTAACAATGTTATATTAAAAAAATATTTTTTATAATATAATTAATATAAAAATATTAATAATTAATAAACTATTCAAACATGTATAGAATATAATCATGTCCTTATATGTCATTTTGTTTATTTAAATAATTAAACAACTATCAACTATCAGTTAATTTTACCAAATTTTTTTATACAATCAGCTAATACAATATGCTTGTCAAATTAACTAATACAATTAACTATCAACTAATGTAATCCACTATCAGCTATCGACTAATTCCAAATATGGCCTATAACTTTTAAGTTCAAGTTAATTCAATCTAAATTGAAGGAAGTTTCGGTTATATTTTGGCAATAATAAGATTAATAGAAAAGATGATTTTATGATAAATGTCATTGATATACAATATTAATATCATACATTTGTTAATATGAAAATTAAAGCTGATAAAAAAATAGATATAAAGTCAAAAAAAATACCTCCAACGTTTGATTAAATAGTCACTTTAGCCTCCTATTATTTTTTTAAGCAATTCAACCCTTAAGATTTTATTTTGGGTCAAAATGGCCCCTATGCGGATGAAAATTTTTAGAAAACTGACGATAAACAATTTAAAATGACTTGACAGAATAATAAGTCAGCAGAATTTTTTTTATATTTTATATAATTTTGTAAAATTATTTTTGACTGATGTAACGTTTTCTCAAGTAAACTCATTTGTCTATATAATACTGCCATGTCAGCGTGCACTGCCATATAGGTTTGTCTCGTCATTTTAAGTCATTTACTGTCAGTTGATTGACAATTTTCATCTGCAGATGAGACATTTTCACCCAAAATAAAATACTGATGGTTGAATTGTTCCAAAATAAAAATAAAGGTTAAAGTAAATATTAAATTAAATGTTGGGGACATTTTTTTAGTTTTATTCCTAAAAAGTATTGTTTAATACATTTAATAGTGGTTTTCCCCTCACAAACAATTAAAATAACTATAACCATCCTTTTCCACGATGAAAATAGATAGTATCTTAGCATCTTAAGAAATCGTACATATTTGAACTCAGTAAGTGTCACAGGTGAAAAGTGGATGATGTTCATTGTTCATCATAAGAAATACGGGTTCAAATCTTTTGTCTACAAGATATATGTGTCTTGTCAAAGGATTATGAATATCTATAAACATATACTACATTGTAATCATCTTCAGTCGTTTAAATTTGTGGCTTTTTGTTTCGTTTATTCTTGTAGATTAAGATTTGAGATTAGAATCTTCTCTCGTGTTACATAGTTACTTTCAAGAAGAAGAAAAAATCAAATCCAATAATAAGTAGGTTTAATGAGATGAGATGTTAGGTTTTTTAAACAAGGTCAGATGTTAGAATTTTGACATTATAAATGAAGAAAATTAAGTTGGTAAAATCGCCTCATAATAAACCTCTATAAAATCTGATGTGAATTAGTCAACCTGTTAATCGAATACCAAAGGTTAAACAAAAACTATTCAAACGTGATAGAAGAAGACATTTCTTAAATTTGACGTGGTATAAATTTATTAGACAGGACTATACCCTATGTGGTAGGATCTAAAGTATATATTAAGCCTTCTAATTAAATCTATCCGAATATGTATTACTAATTAACATTAACTGGAGGGAAAAAATCAAAACAAAATCAAACGTATGTAAAACAAGAAATATATATTGTCTTTTAAATTTTAATTCCATGTTAACATAAACCAGAAGAACACAACACATGAGACAAAGCACCCGTTCAATAGTTGAGTACTTCCTCTTATGAATGGCCTTTGCTTGCACCCTATGTTGACCGACCATTCTCATATAACATGTGCATCTAGAAACATGTTCATATTGCAGAAAAAATTAAGAAAAAACTTAATATACACGAGTAGGACACATAATTATATCCGACACTCAAACCCGAGCTCGGATAACAGAACGTCCGTCAGCCCCCAAACGCACCAAGCATGGCATGGATGTAGTTTTCGACCATAGAACCCAGCAATTGACACTGAGTGTTGACTGCCCCGAGTTGTTCACATTTCACATGTAGATCTTCCATGTTCGAATCCGGGTCCAGGTCCAGGTCCAGGCCCTCCACCAGCTCCGATTGCACTGCGGTCATCTCGGCTAACACCGCCGACCACACTTTTATTTTCTCCATTTCTTCCTTCTATTATCATCGGACAAAGCAAAGTGAGATTTAGTAATTAAGGAAATCAAAGTATCAAAAGCCGAGTTAATTACCAGATCAAGCTTTATTTTCTTAACCCTAGGCTTCTTCTTAGCACCTTTGGGGGCCATCGCAGATGCAGTCTTCTTTTATCTTGAACCTCGGGTTTCTCAGCAAATAAAAAAGGAAGAAAATAAAGATACAAGGCAGATTCCAAGCATATTGACTTGGAACAAATGCATCCCATGTTTTTCCATGGCATTGAAGCATAATATAATGAAGAAATAATCGATAAGCACTTTCATTATGAGGAAACATACCTTCAATTGACAAAGAGGAGCAGCATAAATTCTTATGATTAATTAACAGTGTTCAAAGCTCTATTTATAAGATTGTTTGACTCCCAAAATGAGACAACCGTTATCTTATCTGTAAGATGAAATCATAATCACATCATAAATCATATAAATAATATCGTAAAAAAAATTTGGTTGCCCTCCGGTTTACAGGGCTTTACCCTAACTAATCCAGACTAACCCGCGTCACACACCTGGTTTTAGTGGGTGAGTCTCCCAACGGAGTTTTTTACATACATAACGCCTGGAACCCGAGACATGCTTAAGCGATACCAACTTGCTTATCACTTGGATCAATCCCGTTGGTAATATTGTAAATATTTGATATATTATTAATATAATTTTTTTTCACAAACATGTCTATTTTCAAGCTAAAATCAAAAATTAAATTTATAATCATAAAATCCTAAAACTCTAATCATAAACCATACTCTAAATCCTATAACTTGAACCTCTAAACTTAAACTCTTAAATAACCTCACTTGTGGAAATTTTTTTCATCATCCGGGTATGAGATAGTAATCCTAAATCATATTAATAAATAATTTCCCTAAACTCTTTTCGTGCATTTGCTGAATAAATAATTTCCCTAACAATGGAAGAAGTCTCGAGATCATCTTGAACTATATAGATCCACACACACTCTTTACCATTTTTCTTACATATAATTATGCTCAAGGTTTAATATATTTATAACATTTTTCGTATTGTTTATATTATATTTTCATATTTGATATAAAATCATATTTGTATTCAAAATTATCGAATTTAATCCGCGTTTGCCTTTTTTTTAAACATTACACATCTGTTCAAGTGTTTGGACCACAAGAGTGAGAACTGAGTTGTTAATGTCAAATTGTCAATGGCGTAGTGAATCAAACTTTATTAGAGGGATTGAAAATTCCTTTACGCTATATTAACATCAATTTGTGGAAGAAAAAAAATGTCGATAAGAAAACGGGGTATGCTGAGTGGTTTACAACGTGGATTTCAAACCTTACCGCATTGCTTACATATAATCAATTATTATTATTATTTGAATGAAAATGATCCATCATTAATTTAATTGTTCTTTTGTACTCGTTGTGTCCTTTTTGTGCTTTTTTGGTTGCGTCGATATTTATCGACTAAAATTTATTAGATGATGATTCCAAACTTTATCACATTCCAAATGCAGAAGTAGTAGGGGTGATTTTGCTTTTCGATATAATTATCGATATTCAATTTTTGATTAATTAATTTTGATTGGGTGTTGAAGAAGTTTATTATGGGTTGATCATTCTAACTCATTTTGTTTTATTTACAACTTCAAGATTTAAATTTTTGACATTGTTTAAGAGATCCAGTGTCTCATCCCTAGATCAACTAATTATTGATTTTTATAAGAAATTATATCATAGCCCCGGCTCGCCATGTCATCCATGGTCTCAACCAATAAAAATAATATATTTCATTAATTTTTTTCACATCATCTTTTTACCAAGTGAATCTACAATTGGTAAAAAGTATCTTTTTAATTTAATTTACAGTAAATCTGAGTGAAGATTCACTCAGAAAAAAAAAAATGACATAAAAAAAATTAATGAAATATATACTTTTTATTGGTTGGGACCATGAATGACGCGGCGAGCCGGACCTACGGTATAATTTCTCGACTTTTATAGGAGATAATAATTACATATAATTTTCGTCAAATGTGTAATATAATACGTGGAATTTAATTGGTATGATTATACATATAAAATTAATTCTTTTCGTATCAGATAAATATAATTATTTTTATACATGTTAAAAGTTTTATCTTTTTGTCTCACGCCATTAATTTGTGAAAAAAAGACCAACGCTTTGAATTCAAGGAGTATTCTCTATGATAAAGTGATTTGGATTCAAGTTAAATTATTTATAATAATATGTGAGTTTATTTAAATTTAAAATCGACATAGATATTATTTTAAAAAGTTTTATAACGTGGGACGAACACCGTTAAACACCATTAACGCTATACATTGTTGAACACCACTAACGCTAAATACCGTTGAACATCATTAAATTGATTAATAAAGATTAAAAATCTCAAGGACTCAACATACAATTATAAATTATTTAAAGTTAAATTTCAATTAAATTATTTTTTATATATATTATATTTTTAATCTTTTTTAAATAATTTGTAATTATATGTTGAGTACTAAATATTTTTAATCTTTATTAATTAATTTAATAATATTTAATAATATTCAGCGTTAATAATATTCAACGATATTCGTCGAGTGTGATAAATTTATCCCATTGTTTTATATAAAATGTAATTATAAAAAACAGCATTTTGAAAGGTGAATCCGAGATGAACTCGGGGTGTCGGAAAAAGAGTAGAAGGCCCTACAAATTGGAATTTTAAAATGGTTTTATTTTCTTAAAGAAAAAGAACGACTAGCAAGGAAAGTGATTGGTTGTCGAATGAATCGATTATGTTGCTTTGTTGCAATATTTTATACTACTTCTATTGCCGCCCATGAAACATGGGATAATGTTTTTTATTTTCTTACATACAAGAGGTATGACGTGGAAATGGAGATTTTCTTTTTCTTTCTAGGGACGGGAATGAATATAATATTATATTTTTGGTTAAATGAAGATATTTATTCAAACGAAAAGTGGTCACGTAGTCAAGTTGGACATTATGAACCAATAAGAACCGGTGGCCTACATATATATTATGAACCAATAACGAATCAAAGCTGATGACAAGCAAAGCACGTGAAAGCCAAGAAAATCATACTTCTTAATTTTTCGAGATGAGACCGTCCTCTTCTGAAAATTTGAAAATTTTATATAATTTAAAATTTTATATATTATGTATTAAAAATATATATTTACTCTTCTAAAATTTTATAATTTCGTTCAATAAAATTTTATAGGTTCGCTCTTATGCCCGTCTATGGCTTATGGGACCGTCCATTTCATTGTTTGATTTATCTTTCCACTGATGTTCTTCCTAATTCTGTTTCTCCTGATACATCTGTTGTACATCCCGCTTCAACAATTATGCCCAGTTGTCCTTTAGTTCCTTCCCGTTGTTCTTCTAGAATTCCTAAGCCCCCTTCTTGGTTAAATGATTTTGTTTCTTCTTCTTCTGCTTCTTTATCCCCAAATCTTATTTCTAATCACATTTCTTACTCTCATTTGTCTTTTTCTACTCAACTTTTTCTTACTGCCACTTCTTCCTTGGTTGAACCTACATCTTATTCCGAAGTTGTCAAATATCTTGGCTGGATCACAGCCATTAAAGAAGAGATTCAAGCCCTGGAATCGAATAACACATGGTCAGTGATTCCCCTGCCTCCAGGAAAGACTCTCATTGGCTGCAAATGGATCTACAAGATTAAGTACAAAGCATCTGGGGAAGTAGAGTGTTATAAGGCTCGTTTGGTTGCTAAGGGCTATAGTCAGAAAGAGGGCATTAATTACACTGATACCTTTTCCCCTGTTGCCAAACTAGTGACTGTTCGATTTGTCTTGGCTTTGGCATCCATCTTTCAATGGTCACTCTTCCAAATGGATGTTTACAACGCCTTTTTTTAAGGTGACTTATTTGAGAAAGTGTACATGGAGTTGCCTGTTGATTTTTGCAGTCAGGGGGAGCATTTTGTTTGTAGACTGAAAAAGTCTCTTTATGGGCTAAAACAAGCCTATCGACAATAGAATTTAAAGTTAACTTAGGCGTTGCTTGCTTCTGGTTTCCAACAGAGTAAGCATGACTATTCATTACTTACCAAGAGATGTGATGACAAGGTGGTCTTATTATTGATATATGTTGATGACCTCATTTTAACTGTCAATGATGGTTCGTTGATTGAGGAATTGAAGGGGATCCTAAATCAAAATTTTAAGATGAAGGATTTGGAATCTTTGAAATACTTCCTCGAGGTTGAGATTCTTAAATCTCAGAAAGGGATATTGCTGACCCAACGCAAATATGCTCTGGAATTAATTGAAGACAGTGGGCTAGGAGTGAAAGGGATATTGAAGGATTTGGGATCTTTGATGGTTCGTTGACTGTCATTTTGTTCGAGAGAAAATTCAAGAAGGGTTGATACAAAATGAGCATGTTTCTTGAGAAGAGCAACTAGAGACATAATGACGAAGGCTTTGAAAGTTCAACAACATGGGTATCTTGTATCCAAGTTAGGAGTTAAAGATGTCTTTCAAACTCCAACTTGAGGAGTGTTGTAACTAGAAGTAGTTAGTGCTGTTAGATTCTGTTAGAGATAATTAGATAGTTAGTTAGATTAACCAGCTGATTATTTACTTGTATATAAAGCTCATGTAAATCATTGTTTGATATATGAAAAAGTATATTCAAATCCATTTCATAACAGTTTATAGTGCCAACAAGAATGATTTATCCTTCTAAAATATATTTATCCTTCTAAAATTTTTGCAGTCAAGCCGACCCTGGATCATAACAATAAAACCGCTCGTTCAGGTTCCACTACTTGAGAAAATTACATATTTGTATTTATTTTTAATTATTTTTGTTTTAAAGATTATATTTTTTAATATTTGTTATTAAAAAAATTAATTTTTTTAATACCTATTAATAGAGGGTTAATTATTTCTTTAATATTTGTTATTAGATGCATGCTTTTAAAATTTAGTTTTTTTTAATATGTGTTGTTAGGAGATCGATTTTTCTCCTAATATTTGATATTATCGGTATACTCTTGAAATTCAATTTTTTTCAATATTTATTATTGGGGGCTATTTTTTCAATACTTGTTATTATGTACATACTTTTAAAGCTTATTTATTTTTCATTACTTTCTATTAGGGACATTTAAATAGCGATATACAACTACCACAACTGTTATATAATGGTAATGACACCATCTAAAACTGTGATCTCTGCAACTGTTATGTCCACAATAGTATATGTTATTAAAAAAATTCACAATCGCGATACTCACAGTAACTAAACTAGTATATATAATGTCCACAACCACAAAAACATAACACAACTGTAAACACGAATACAATCACAATTTAAATCTTCAATTCAAGACTATTTTTTAGATTCACCCTGAGCCACCGAAAGCCCATGTCGGCCTTGCTTGAATGACTATATCACCTAATTCAATACATATTAGAAGTGAGGCCAACAGAACAGCTGCTACACGTCCATTCCGATGTCGTGGGATTCCTTCAAATCGATTTGAACCGATGAAATTTAATTCGGTTTAATTTTGATTTTTTATAACCATCAATATTAATCTATTGACTATTTAATTTAAATTTAATATGTTAAATCGAGTTATATTTTTTACTAATAGTAAGTTGTAAAATTGGTTCATACTCTCTAAATTGATTATTTGAAGTCCATATAATTTAACCATGTTGTATGTTGGAAACCCGACGGACCCAACACACCCACTATGGAAGACCTAAGACTGACTACTAACACTACACCAGTTCCCTGAGTCGGTTAGCCTTTTTTTATCTTTAATTTCTTAGTGCACAACTTAGGCGGCAGTGCTGACCATATATCAATTAGGCGGTAGAACCGACCATATATTATTCAGGCGGCAGAGCCGACCATATAACTTAGGCGGCATAGCCGAACATTGATAACCAATTCAAGTGCACTAAGAAAATACATGAATTAAGGCTTACCCGAGAAAATTCCAATTACAAAAAAAAAACACTTTTATTAATACTCAAAAATATTACAAACACTTACCTACACAAACACCCACTCTCTCAACTCACGTTACTCACACCTACACTTCTTCACACCACACTTGCACCACACTCACGTTTTTCACTCACGCAACTCTATTTACTTTGCAAATTACATAGCCTATTTATAGGCACATATGTCGGTGGACATGCCTCCCCTAAATGTTCTTAAGTCGGTTTAAGTATGTCGGTTAAGGTTGATTTTTTTTTCATTATTTAATTACTATGCTTGGAAGTCTCCAGAGCTTTGGAGAAATCGGTGATTCTTCAACACTCCCCCTCAACGATTTCTCTACAGATGATTTGCAGATCATACCGAGTGTTTCTCTGAACTTCTCAAATTTTGGTTAATTAGACTCCCCGTGAATATGTCTGCAGCTTGTTCTTCTATCTTTTCTAGCACCATCTTGATCTCTCTTTCAAAGATCTCCTTGATAAACTTGTTTGTTGCTCCGTTGTCGACTAAGACACGTACCGGTTGTCCTCCAATCTTCACTTGCTCGAACAATCTCCTCTTTATTTTACTATGCTTACGCCACAACCATAGCATCGTAGTATCTTCCAAATAAAGTAAGGCATGGTCGATCTTTCTAGCACGATTGATCTTCTTAGCACCATCTACGACGTTTGTGGCTTGGATGTATTGTTCCAAGCTCTTCGAGAAGCTATCTACATCATTCACGTTCCTAGTCCCTTTACAAGACTTGGGTTTAGAAGCCTCGACCCTCGACGAAGTTGGAATTGAGATGAATGAGATAGCTCCCCCATCATGAGCTAGTGCCTTCTTAAGAAACACCATCTCTTCTAATTCCCCACGTACTGTCTTAAGCTCTTCCCTTAGAGTTTCGTTCTCTTCTTTGAGGGTAAGGATTTCACTAGAAAAAGTCTCATATTTTTGTGAACACTTACCAATAGTCTCGTTTAGGGCTCTCGACATTTCTTCTCGAAGCTCGTCGACTTCCATTTGGCTTGGACGAAGCTCTTTAGATGTAGGTTGATATACAACTGTCTTCCATAAACTTTCATCTTTCGAGGCTGAGCTTTCTCTTTCTTCACTTGAATTTGATGCTTGCTCTTTACCTTCTTTATTATCTTCTGAAATCTCTTCTAAGTCATGAGATTCTGGAAGCTCGATCATCTGAGGCGACCACCATGAAAAAGTTTCATCAAACACCACATTTCTTGAAGTGTAGCACTCGTAATTGGTTGGATCACAACATCTCCAACGTCTGTCATCATTGGAGCACCCAGAGTTGACGAACCAATCCTCATCGTAATCAATTTTTGACTCTATGATTGTTGCAAGTGCTGGTTTCTCCATGTCTTCTTCCAACTCTTCATCCTTGTAGTCTATATTTGGGTTTGTAGTTGCAACGATAGTTGGTGCCTCCATGTCTTCTTCGAACTCTTCTTCATCATTGTAGTTCGTCTTTAAGTATGTGGTTGCTTCAAGAGATGATTCCTCTATTTCTTCTATTAAATATTCTTCAACAAAAAGTCCATCATCTACTTCCCATTCTTCCTCGCTGATGGAAGCTTCCAACATGACCTCATTCTCCTCCTCTTTTGTGGTGGTCATATTTCCTTGAAAAGTCTGTCTCTTGGGCAATCTGCAATCTCGAGCAAAGTGGCCTTTCTTGCCACAATTAAAGCATTCACGACTCTCTCTCATGGGTAATTTACAATCTCGAGCAAAGTGACCCTTTCTTCCACAGTTGAAGCATTCACCACTTTGTCTTCTATCGTTCTCCACGTACTGTTGATGATAGTCTTCTTTTCCATGTCGAGCTCCCCCTGAAATGTTACTTCTATTTCTTGAGTGAAACTTGTCTTCTTGCGTCCTTATTTCTTTTGACACTCCTTGTCTTCTTGTCGTACCTTTCCTCCTGTTGGTGAAGAGTGCCTCCTCTTCGTCTGCAATGATTACACCACTCATCTGTTTGGCTAATTCCTCTTGGTTATCCAACAGGTTCTCCAACTCCACTAAGGATGGTTGAGTAGGCCATCCCCTCACAGCGGCGATAAACCCATTGTACTCGAGTCTTAGGCCATGGATGATAATTCTTTTCATCCTTGCCTCGCTAACCTTCTCATCTGGTGCAAGTTGAGATATCTCGCGACAAATAGATTTCACCTTGGTGAAATACTGAGCAATAGATAAGCTTCCTTGTGAGATGCCCGCGAGCTCATTTTCCAAGAGTTGGAGGCGTGCTTCATTCTTCTTTGAAAATAATTTCGCCAAAGTTTCCCAGACTGCCTTTGGTGTCTTCTCATCACGAATATGCTCCAATAAGTCCTCCTCGATTGTGGTCTTCAGTATATATAACGCCTTCCCAGCCTTGATCTTCCATTTTCTCAAGGCTTCGGAATTCTCCCTCGGTGGAGGAGTTGTGTCGGTGCCTGCGACTATTTCCCACAAGTCCTGACCTTGTAGGTAGGATTCTATGCATGTCTCCCAATAACCGTAGTTGTGGTTATTGAGCTTCCTAATCCCGTTGCTTGTGCTTTCAAAGTCTGCCATGCTGTCTGACGCCCGGCGTCCACGAAGCTTGGTTCCAAACCAATAGCTTTACAGTCCCCGACTGTATTCTGGCAGAGTCTCCCCTTAGCACCTTGATGCAACGTCGACTAATGTAAGCGTCCAACGCTTACCGAAACTTTACAGTCCCTGACTGTATTTCGACAGAATCTTCCCTCAACGAACTGATGCACCGACCAATGTAAGCGTCAACCGCTTACTAAGGCTTTCTCCACTAATAACGGTCCCGGACCGCCCGCTCTGATACCAATTGTTGGAAACCTGACGGACCCAACACACCCACTATGGAAGACCTAAGACTGACCACTAACACTACACCAGCTCCCTGAGTCGGTTAGCCTTTTTTTATCTTTAATTTTTTAGTGCACAACTTAGGCGGCAGTGTCGACCATATATCAATTAGGCGGTAGAACCGACCATATATTATTCAGGCGGCAGAGCCGACCATATAACTTAGGCGGCATAGCCGAACATTGATAACCAATTCAAGTGCACTAAGAAAATACATGAATTAAGGCTTACCCGAGAAAATTCCAATTACAAAAAAAACACTTTTATTAATACTCAAAAATATTACAAACACTTACCTACACAAACACCCACTCTCTCAACTCACGTTACTCACACCTACACTTCTTCACACCACACTTGCACCACACTCACGTTTTTCACTCACGCAACTCTATTTACTTTGCAAATTACATAGCCTATTTATAGGCACATATGTCGGTGGACATGCCTCCCCTAAATGTTCTTAAGTCGGTTTAAGTATGTCGATTAAGGTTGATTTTTTTTCATTATTTAATTACTATGCTTGGAAGTCTCCAGAGCTTTGGAGAAATCGGTGATTCTTCAACATTGTATCAATACCATCTAAGTTTAACCAAATTTTTAAAATCCCAAAACTCCTTCACTCAAAGGCTAACCCCAAATTTGAGCCAACTCTATTTTAAGCCATGTCTTGCTGCCATGTCACTTCCATCTCCGTTTTCATCATATCTTTATACCAAATTGCATCATTTGCCGGGAAACAACAGAGGAAAACCGTATCCTGCAGAATTACAATCCATGGAAACAAATCAACAGTTACGCTCAAATTACTAAAATAATGTCGTGTTTTTGGTCGCGATGATTTATCGTAGTTGCATATTTAACGGATATAATTTTTATCATTATGGACTGTTATTTTTTACGATAACAGTTTTAGACGGTGCCACTATTATAATAGTGGATCGCTATTTGAATCTTTAGTTGGAACAATGAAGTGGATTTAAATAATGACCCTTCTCTCTTCAATTTATTTCTCACTAAGTTAATCAGTTCTCACTTGGAGAAAGAGAAGTGAAAACAAACATGTTCTTCATTGCTTTTTAAATTAGTTTTTAGAGTCAAAAATCACTTTTGGGACTAAAAGCATGCAGAACAGTTAGTTTTTCAGGCTAAAAAATGCTTTTAAGCTTAGTTTGAAAAATACTTTTTAAAACCTGAAGTTTTTAATTTTTAACTTTTTCTAAAAGTACTTTTGAATAAAATAGCTCATATACCCTCATTTACTTCACTAATCATTTTATATTTTTAAAGAAATGTTTAAAATGAACATTTTATCTACTTAAAAGTAATTTTTGACAACAATTTCAAATACTCTTATTTTAAACCAAATAATAAAATACTTTTTAAAAACCACCTTTCAAAGGTATTTTTGCGCTGCACTTGTTATGAGTCTACAATAGGACCAGTTTATTGTTAGTTGTAAAATCAAAGTCTGTTGAGCTGAGTCAGCAGAGTCAGTTAGGGAGGTTGGTAGTTTACTGACCTCATGCTAGTTCACTCAACATTGTATAAATACCGTCCAGTCTCTTTTGAGATATTATGAACTTATTAATAAAACTGAGAATATCGTCTCTCTTCTGCAAACACCATTTTCCTCTCGCTCTCTAGTTTGGCTACCTTAGCATGGTATCAGTCGCTGGTCTTCCGGGGATCGTTCCGTTGTGCCCTTGCATTTCTAGTGGTTACTCTTGGTGCTTGCTAAATACTGTGGTTGTGGATTAAAGCTGGTGACTCAAGAATCAGTCATGGTCTGTCTTTCGTTCGTCAGAATTTTCTGTTGAAATAGCGTCGGAATTGATAAGATCGGGGTAAGATTCGTGTCATCATTTAGCTTTAATTTGTACATCTGTTCTTTGATCTATTTCTCAAAGTTATCAATCTAAATCGTTAGGACGTCTGTCTCATGAATTTGTTGAAAGAGCAGACTAGTGATTTGAGGTAACTTTCTGGATCAAAAATTGTGTCTCTCGGATGTGCTATCATCCTTGTGGCACCACAGTCTTTACATGCTTTCTATTGATCTCATTCATGCTGTGATTTGTTAGTCAGTTTTGGTTGTATGTGTGATTTGATCTGGTGTGTTTGCTGTGGTTCTCTGTGCATTCTTTGTATGCGTGTTTCATGTTCAACGTAATGTCTCTGTGACCTTGGATAGTAGTTTGTTTGATTTCTATGAGTACGCCCACCTTATGCTCGACATTATGCCTCTATGACCTCTATGTGCATTAGCTACTTGATATTCTGTTGTTATCTGTTCGCGGTTTTTCTCTGTGTATCTAATCTGAGCTGTGGTTTGCTTAAGCACTAGTAATGGCTACTGAGTCCTCTATCAGTTCTAGCTCGATTTCTGCTTCTCTGACTTCTTCCACGAGTAATTACTCCATCCAACAACTGCCTAAACTTGATACTGTGAAATTAAGTGAGAATAGTTATGTAATCTGGAAACATCAAGTGCTTTTAATTGTAGAAGGGTATGGCCTGATACCTTTCATCTCGGATCATGAAGTTCATGCGAAGACTATTGTTGATCAGACAGGTGCGACGGTCAGTAATCCTATTTTTCTTGCGTATCTTAAGTAAGATAGACTTTTAGCCTCTTGGCTTCTATCTACCATCAGTGCAGATGTTTTACCATATCTCACTGGGCTTAACACCTCTCAAGGGATTTGGAATGCTTTAGCACGGAGGTATGGGGCTAAGTCATCTACTAAGGTTTCCTCTCTTCGGCATAGCCTTCATTCTCAGAAGAAACGAGGTCTCTCTGTTAGTGAATACCTTGGGAAGATCAAGCAGATTTGTGATACGCTGAGTGCATCTGGGAATGTTGTCATAGAACAGGAGCAAGTCAGTGTCATCCTTGCGGGACTGACAGCTGAGTTTGAGTCAGTAATTGTTGTGGCCTCTCGTGAAACACAAACACTTGAGAGCATTTCTGAAATGATGTTTGACTGTGAAGCAAGGCAAAAGGAGTTTATGTCTGATAGTTTTTCTATCCAAGCCAATGTTGTGACTCATGTGAGTCCTAAACCTGAAGATTCTAGTGATAAAGATGAGTTCAGTGGGGATCGATTTTCTAATCTGAGTCAGTTTGCTCGAGGACAGCGTGGAAATAATTTTTTCAGGAGTCGAGGCAGGGTTCGTTTTGGCTCAAATCGACCTTAATGCCAATTGTGTGGGAAGTATGGTCATCTGGTTCATAAGTGCTATTATAGGTTTGATCATAGTTTCACTGGTCTGCCTCACACAAAGAATGAGTATGTCAATTCGAACCATACTTCCAATTTTGGCCAGAAGATAGAACCCTTTTTTCAAAGCTTTTCTCCCACTCCCATTCAAGCCTACTCACAAACCTTTTCCTCTACTCCAACAAATCCATATGCTGCAAATTATACACCCTTTGTTCCTCTTGTGTCCAGTTCTGTTCCAGTGACTCTTCCACCAAATAGCTCTAGTATGCTTCCTTCCGCTATTTTTCCATCTGCTCCTATCTCTCCTGCATACTCTGGTGCTCATGGCTGTGGCACCACTGGTTCCAGGGATGTGGTGTGGTATCCTGATTCAGAAGCTACACACCACATCACCAACGAACGAGCCAATCTTCAATTTGAAGCAGTGTATACATGTATGGACTCTCTTCTTTTCGGGAATGAGAGTGAAGTTCGTATCTCTCATATTGGTTGTGGTGCATTGACAAGTGGGGTTAGGTCTTTGAACTTGAGTAATTTGTTATATGCTCCTGATATCAAGAAAAATATTTTGTTTGTGTCTAAGTTTGCTCGTGATAACGATGTGTTTTTTGAGTTTCATCCTCATCACCGTTTTGTTAAGGATGCTCAGACCAAGATGCTTCTGCTGGAGGGGAAGCTCACTACTGAGGGGCTTTAGAACTACGATATGTTGCTGTTCCTCGTGATGCGAATGGTTCTTCAGCTCAGCTCTTTGTTGTTTCCAAGTCGGGCCTGCCTTTGGAAGTGTGGCATCGACGTCTTGGTCATCCATCTCTTCCAATTCTCAAATCAGTTTTGACTTCTTGTAATATTCAAGTGTGTGATAATAATTTGCTTGTTGTTTGTTCATCTTGTATGCAAGGCAAGACACATAAGCTTCCATTCTGTTTGTCGAAAACTGAATATACTTTGCCTTTTCAATTAACTGTCTCAGATGTTTGAGGACCGGCTCATGAAGAGTCTGATGGTTATCGTTACTATGTGGCATTCATTGATGTTTTTAGTCGATTTACGTTGCTATACTTGATCAAACGCAAATCTGATGTATCTACATGTTTAGTTAATTTTTACACAATGATTGAAGTTCAATTTGGCTGCAAAATTAAAGTGTTGCAAATGGATGGTGGTAGTGAATACAAGTGTTTTTCCAAATGGCTAGTTGAACATGGTGTTCTTCATCGCATTTCGTGTCCTAGCACGTCCGAACAAAATGGCAAGGCTGAAAGAAAATATCAGCATATTGTGAATATGGGCCTAACACTTTTAGCGCAGGCTGGTTTGGCACTAAGTTATTGGAGTCATGCTTTTGCCACGGCCGTATTTCTAATAAATAGATTGCCAACACCTATCCTACATGACAAATCTCCGTATGAGGTTTTATACAAACTAAGGCCTGATTATGATTACTTTTGGGGTTTTGGGTGTTCTTGCTTCCCGTTAACACGTCCGTTTAACCAACATAAACTTGAATTTCGAACCAGACAATGTATTTTCTTGGGATATAGTCCGCAACATCGTGGTTACAAATGTTTGGACTCTGATGGTAAAATCATTTTATCTCGACATGTTGTCTTCGATGAGTCTTGATTTCCCAACAATCAAACGGTGTCGTTTTGTCCCAATTCTTTGCAAAGTCATGAGAGTGCTGGTTTTCCTTTGTTTTTAGTTTCTCTCGGGCCCAGTGGTTTGCCTCCTCGTCCATGGGCCGCGTGTTCAAGTCCACGTGATGACTCCCATGGTGCAGAAGTTCTTGTCCAACCTCAACGACATGTCCTTGGGTCTCCTTATGGTTCTGCTGTTTTTGGACCTAATACTAGTGGGCCTGGATGTCGGATGGGTGTTGAGCCCGTCATGGCTCACTCTGAAGGGTCTCACCGTGTTGATATCTCTGCTGAAGAGTTAGGCTCTTCACCAAATACATTGGGTCAGGCCAACGAGTTGGGTTTGTCTCCTGTGCTGACAAGCCCGACATTAGGCGAAGACACGACCGAGCTGTCTTCTTCTGCTTTTTGTGAATTCCCTCTTGAATTAGGTCAACAACAGATAGGAAATTTTGGTGCTCAATCTGCCGTTGGGGTTCTGTTTTATCTTTCGATTTTGATGATCTTGTTCCCGCTCCTCCTCTGAGTGATGAATTACCGTCGTTTCCGCAAAAGTCTGTGGCGCAAACATCGTCTCTCTCGGCGGGTGATTCCTCATCGTTCTCCCTTGATGCGGTTGTTGCTCCGCCTCCCTTACCTCCTGCGTCGGCAGCTGGTCCCCCTCCTGTGACGAATACACATCCGATGATAACAAGGGGGAAGAATGGGATTCGAAAACCCAAGGCATTTCATGCCTCCTTAGTCCCTATGTCTGATGTTGATGAACCCCAAATGATTCATAAAGCGATGCGAAGTGAGCACTAGAGTCAGGCAGCTCAAGACAAATATGATACCCTGGTAAAGAATAACATGTGGACCGTTGTTGAGTTACCTAGCAATCGACGGGCAGTACAATGCAAGTGGATTTTCAAGGTGAAACAAAACGCCGATGGGTCTGTGTCTCGGTATAAGGCACGCCTTGTCGTCAAAGGGTATCTTCAGTAACCTGAGTGTGATTTCCATGAGACGTTTAGTCCGGTGATTAAACCGACGACCGTTCGAACCATTATCTCTATTGCAGTAACAAAGAAGTGGGTTTTACGGTAGGTCGACATTAACAACGCCTTTCTCAATGGCTTTTTGGTTGAGAAAGTCTACATGACTCAGCCTCCAGGATATGAACAAGGGGATAAAAAAAGGTTAGTTTGTGTAACCCCCTTAGCCCGGCTTAGACGGTTGACCCGAACTACGAAGATTACACGGGGAAAACCAAAGTCAACCCGAAAGTCAACCTTGATTAATGACCCTTTTTTTCTTTTTAATCTTGTCTAGATGCATATTAACCCTAAGTGTACTCTTGAGATACATATACGTGAAAAGCAAAGCGAACAAATTACAATAAAGGACTCAATTGCACAAATCACAAATATTAGGGACCAAATTGTAAATTATGGAAATTAGATGGTCTTAACTGATTTTAAGGTTACCATAATTTAATTAGTCATGTTTCATGCTTCCCTGTTAAATTTCACTCCAATCGGACATCTCAAACTCATGCAATTGCAAATACAATTTTCGGGACTAAAACGTAAAGCTTGCAAACCTCAAAACCATTCAAATCAGTGCCCAACGGTCACTTGTTTCGAAACGGTGTTGACCGTTCCGATACACGGGTTCGTTTCGAGGCTTGTTTGGAAACAGGGCCTTCTAGTGGTCAAACCGTTTCGATACGGTCACCAGCCGTTTCGAAACACCAAGACCATTACAGGCCCCCGTTTCGAAACGCCTGTGAGTGTATCGATACGGGTTGCCCAGAAAGTGCAGAATTTGCTGGTTTAACATGCATTTAACCACTCAAACACATCCTAATGACTTCCTAATCATGCCAACAAGTCATCATACATATGAGGTACATGTTTGCAACATCAAAACACGTTCATGGCATCAATCAAGGAAATCCACAAGTCTATAGGCATGCATCCTAATATCCAAAACCAAACAACCATCAATACACCAAAACAAGCATCAAAATGTCCATTTACAAATCCAAATCATCAAAGGCATCATTCCACAATTAGGGAGTCCAAACATCTCCCAAAACACAACCTAGGTTCCCATTGCCAAAATATCAAAAACTAATAGTGTTGTGAAAACATCACCATACATGAGCTTAGCTTTCCCTTGGATTCTTAACCTCCTTGTCGCCCTCAAACACTTCAATTATCTGCATTATTGGTTTAAGATAGAGAGCGTAAGCACAATTGCTTAGTGAGACATGCTCTAAAGAAACAACACAATAATGCATTTTATAAAACACTTTTAATAAACCTCCCATCACATAAACATCATTACTCATGCAACCTTGCATACATAAACAAGCATCTCATGCTTCATTAGAATCAACATGTCATATTGGCTTTCAAGTGATCATTCATAACCATTTACAACATAAAACACAATCGGATACGCGAATTACAAGCGTTGTCCCATACGCTTCATACACACTACCGAACACACAAGGTGGAGTTTACCGGTACAATCACAACCTCTCAACACCCGTGATGGAGTTTAACGGTACAATCACAACCCCTCAACATCACTCATCGGTAGTTTTATAACATCACTAACGAGAACACGAGACACACAACACAAGATCCACACATGGACTTTTAACCACCATTGTGATCTTAACTTTCTCGTTAGTGTACTTGGATGGAGTTTACGGTACAATTACAACCCCTCAACATCCAAGGCGACTTTATTCACGGTGCACCCAATCCTATAGCCGACTAACTATATCCGATTCAAGTACTTTAAAACCATCACATCACTTGCCAATATATATCATTTATCATCAACAATTCACTGTTTTAAAGCATTTAATCAAAGCCATTTAACAACATGCATCACTATGCATCAAATCCACATTTACAACATATCAAACCAAGGATCTCTTACCTTGAGCATCCTTCAACATATGGCTTTCAAAACCAGCATTAACCATGCTAAATCATGCTTTCAAAACAGAATTTAAACATGCAATTTATCAACAAATGCATCGAACCACTCCATGGCTCATCCAAGAGAGTTTTTTCGAAAACTTACTCTTGAGCTTAGTTAAGTTGCTTAGACTTAATCTAAGCTCCCACAACCTTCAAACATTCGTTACAAAGCTGGAAATCCAACTTCACTCACCAATTCCGTTTCGCAAGCTTGCCGAAACGTCGTTCAAGCCTCCGGATCAACACCACAAGTATCCGAAGATGTCTCCCTGTTTTAAACGCATCAAAGCAGAGGATTAATGCATCATCATGCATTAAAATCTTCAGCCATTACACCTAAACTCGCTGCTCTAACCAATTCTAACATTTCGGCTACCAAACACAACCAAAATCACCTCCAAACTCTTCCAAAACATAACTCAACCAAGATCCATCACTTCTAACCATTTCTAACCATCAATTAACATCCAAAATGAACCTAAACTCGTCCTTATACCTCCAGCTATAACAAAACACCAAGATCACCCCCAAAACCACCATTTTCATAAGCAAAAACTTAGGAAATTCAACCTATTCGGGATTGCATTGATCAAACCTCATTTACACATCATTAAACATCCAAAATACATTTTATAATCATCTCAAAACAGATCCCAAACAATTACAACGAAATCCTTCAAGATTTCCTCCAAATCTTGAGTTTTAAGCCAAAATCAAGTTCATATAATCAAAACCATTTATAAAACTTAAATTAAGGATTGATAACTTGGGAATTTCAGTAAAGAACTGAGTATTTAGAGGAGAAGAACAACCTTACCTCTAAATGTAGATTTCTCCTAGATTAGAGCCAATTTTCTTGAAAATCCAATAAGCAAATCAAGAGGATTTGATGTAGAAAGGATTAGGAACTAATTGTTGATTGAATTCTCATCAATTGCTTTGAAAATCAATGGAAAAGATGCTGGAGAAAAGTGTTTGGATGAGGAAATTTTGAGAGAAAAAGAGATGAGAAAGTTTTAAGAAAAGTTAGTTATGAAAATCTAAAATGTGGTTTTCCACTTTTCATTTAATTAATTAAACATTAATTAAATCATTTAAATCTAAGAAAAATCTGGAGAAATCATTCTTGGGTAAATTAGCTCGTTAAAGATTCAAAGTTTCAATCCTTACAAAACAGTCACCACTGAACGTTTCAAAAATCGCATTTTAGTCACTATTTCAAAATGTTGCACTTCCAAACCTTATTTTGTAAAATTGATTTCACCACTCTCTTATATATATTAAAATAGGATTTTTAGATATTTTTCCATATTTTTAAAGCATCCCGAACTAGGCTTTCCCTAAAACCTCCTTTTATATTCGAACCAAAAATCAGACCGGTCCGGTTCAGACCCTAAACTTCTAAGCCCAAAATTGGGGTGTTACAACTCTCCCCCCCCCCTTAAGAAATTTCGTCCTCGAAATTTACCTGGAGGAAAGAGATACGGAAACTGCTTCTTCATGTCACCCTTTCTTTCCCACGTGGCTTCCTCAACACCACGATGCTTCCACAACACCTTTACCAAATCAATGGTCTTGCCTCGAAAAACTTTACTATACGGATCCAGAATTTCAACCGGCTCCTCATCATAGGTCAAGTCTTGATTCAACTCCACTTCCTCCATAGGTATAACATGCGAAGGATCCGATCTATACCTCCGAAGCATAGAGACATGAAACATATCATGAATCTTTTCCAACTCTTGCGGCAATCTCAGCTTATACGCAACAGGACCTACACGTTCAATCACCTCGTATGGTCCAATGTACCTAGGGCTCAACTTACCCTTTCGACCAAACCTCATCACCTTCTTCCAAGGAGAAACTTTCAAAAACACACGATCACCTACCGCAAACTCAATCTCCTTACGCTTCAAATCCGCGTAAGATTTCTGTCGATCAGAAGCTGCCTTCAATCGCTCACATATGAGCTTCACCTTCTCAGTGGTTCCTTTCAACAAAGCTGGCATTGAAACCAACTTCTGACCTGTTTCAGCCCAACAAAGAGGAGTTCTGCACTTTCTCCCGTACAAGGCTTCATAAGGTGCCATTTGAATACTTGCCTGGTAGCTATTGTTATAAGCAAACTCCGCCAAAGGCAAATGCTTCTCCCAAGAGCCTTGAAACTCAATCACACAACACCTCAACATATCTTCCAGCACTTGGATAACATGCTCAGACTGCCCATCCGACTGTGGATGATAAGAAGTACTGAAATTCAGCCGTGTACCCAAAGCTTGATGCAAACATTCCCAGAAACGCGATGTAAACCTCGGATCTCTATCCGACACTATAGACTTTGGCACACCATGCAGCTGCATAATCTCAGCAATGTACAGCTCTGCAAGCTTATCTAAGGTGTACGTAGTATGCACAAGTAAGAAATGAGCACACTTTGTAAGGCGATCCACAATCACCCACACCGAATTCTTCTTCGATGGCGACAAAGGCAAACCAAACACAAAGTCCATGGTAATCCTTTCCCACTTCCACTCAGGAATCCTCAACGGTTGCAACAACCTAGAAGGAAACTGATGCTCAGCCTTAACTCGCTGACAAACCATGCACTTACTCACATACTCAGCAACATCTTTCTTCAAACCCACCCAATAGTACTCATCCTTAAGATCATGATACATTTTTGTACTACCAGGGTGCATAGCAAAAGGACTACTATGAGCTTCAGTCAGAATTGCATGCCTCAACTCAACATCATTTGGCACTACTATCCGACTCCCAAAACATAGAACTCCATCATCATTAAAATAGAAATCTGATGGTCTATCCTCAGCAATATCCTGAACATGTGGCACCAAGGAATCATCCAACAGCTGCCTATCCTTTATCAACTGAACCAAAGATGGTTTCACTTGCAATTCAGCCAAAAGACCTCCATCTCGCGAAATACTCAAACTGACAAACATAGCCCTCAACTTCACTGCCACTTTCCTACTCAAGGCATCCGCTACCACATTAGCTTTTCCCGGATGGTACTCGATCGTCAGATCGTAATCTTTAAGCAACTCCACCCAACGTCATTGCCTAAGATTCAACTCTTTCTGAGACATCAGATACTTCAAACTTTTGTGATCTGTGTACACAGTACACTTCTCACCATACAGGTAATGTCTCCAAATTTTCAAAGCAAAGACCACCGCAGCTAACTCAATATCATGCGTAGGATAATTGCGCTCATGCACCTTCAACTGTCGTGATGCATAAGCCACCACCTTACCCTCTTGCATCAACACACACCCCAACCCAACATAGGATGCGTCTCTGTACACCACAAACTCTTTCCCTAATTCAGGTTGAACCAAGATAGGAGCTTGCGTCAAAGCTGCCTTAAGCTTCTCAAAAGCCTGTTGTCTCACCTCTGTCCACTCATACTTGACATCCTTCTGCAACAACTTCGTCAAAGGTGCAGAAATCTTTGAAAATCCATCCACGAACCTCCGGTAGTATCCTGCCAAACCAAGGAAACTACGGACTTCATGAACAGACTTAGGAGGCTTCCAATTCATCACCGCCTCAACCTTCTGAGGATCAACACGAATCCCCTCAGCTGAAACCACATGACCAAGGAACACAACTTCCCTAAGCTAAAATTCACACTTACTCAACTTAGCATAAAGTTGATTCTCCAACAAAGCCTGCAACACAATCCTCAAATGCCCCTCATGCTCCTCCTCAGTACGAGAGTACACAAGGATATCATCAATGAACACCACAACAAACTTGTCCAAATACTCGTGGAACACTCTATTCATCATGTCCATAAAAGCTGCAGGAGCATTCATCAAACCAAACGGCATCACAAGGAACTCATAATGCCCATACCTCGTTCTGAAGGATGTTTTTGGCACATCCACATCCTTCACCTTGAGCTGGTAACAACCTGACCTTAAGTCAATCTTAGAGAACACAACCGCTCCCCGAAACTGATCAAAAAGATCATCAATCCGCGGAAATGGATACCGATTCTTGATAGTCAACTTGTTCAGCTGACGATAATCGATGCACATTCTCATAGTGCCATCCTTTTTCTTCACAAACAACACCGGTGCACCCCAAGGTGACACACTCGGCCGAATGAACCCACGATCAAGCAACTCCTAAAGTTGCGTCTTCAGCTCCTTCAACTCCTTAGGTGCCATTCGATAAGGAGTAATGGACACTGGAGTCGTGTTTTTATACAGCTCAATTCCAAACTCCACCTCTCGATTAGGAGGCAAACCAGGTAACTCCTCCGGAAACACACCAGGAAACTCTCGCACAGTCCTGATATCTTGAACCCGCAACTTCTTAGAGCTAGGATTCATCACAAAGGCTAGGTAGGCCTCACAACCTTGCCTCAGCATTCGGCTTGCTTCCAATGTAGACACCACATTGGCAAGAAACTTCACATTCTCACCAACCACCACTACCTCATAATCATCCGCAAGCTTCAACGAAACTCTCTTGTTCTCAAAATCCACCACAGCTCGATGTTCAACAAGCAAATACATACCAAGGATTACATCAAAACCATAGAATGACAATTCCATGAGATCAACAAGAAAAACATGGTTTTGCACCACCAAAGGACATCTTCTATATAACTTTCGTGTCACAACGGTCTCACCAAAGGAACTAGTTACACGCATGCCAACATCCAAAGACTCAACAGGTAAACCAAGAAATTGAGCATGTTCACGCAATATGTATGAGTGTGTAGATCCAGAATCAATCAAGGAAAGTAATGACAAGGACTACAAAGTAAAGGTACCTACGATCACATCCGTGTCATTTCTCCCCTCTCGTTGAGCATACACTCGAGCCTGGCCACCACCCTCAGGTTGGACAGCCACCACATGTGCCACATTCCTCCCACCATCATCTCTGCACTGGAAGTTACCACGGCCGCGCCCACGACCTCTCTGTGGTGCAACAACCCCAGGAGCACGTCCCTGACCACCACCGGCCAACAAAAGACACTCCCTCGTCATGTGGTCTGCCGAACCACAATTTCAGCACGAATTACCGGTCACTGCTACAGGAGCCTGAACCTCCCTCGCTGCTCGAGGACAGTCACACCTCAAATGGCCACGCGATCCACACGTCCAGCACGTGTTCTGATCAGCTCTCATCATGTCTCCCTGAATAGGCGCACCATGCCCTCCATTACCACGCCTAGCAGAAGACTGATACCTCTTATCTCGTCCTCTCTTGTTCCGTCCACCAACGGAACTATACTCAGCAGCTCTCTTGCCCGAGCTAGAACCAACACCTCTGGAAGACAGACCCAAGTTCTGCTCAATGTCCTTCGCCCTACTCACCAGCACATCAAAATCCGTGTACTCAGCTGCAAGCATAAAGGTCTTCACGTCCGTCACCAAACCATATCGGAAACGCTCACACCTCTCCCGCTCATCAGGGATAAGCTCATGTGCGTACTGACTAAGACTAGACCTGGCAAACTTGACCCGAGACCCGAAACCCGAACCGAATTACCCAAACCAAAACCCGATTTTGAATCGAACATGATGATTCGAAGTTGAACCGAAACCCGAAATAAACCGAACCGAACCGAACCGAAATTTTTTATTGAACCGAAATGGACCCGAACCGATTTGACCCGAACCGAATGCTACCCAAACCGAAAGCTGAACCGAATATCGACCCGATTTTAACCCGATTTTGACCCGATTTTAACCCGAATATCTATTTTTAACAATATAATAAATAATAAAAAGAAGTATGTTTTATTATCTTTTTATACTATATCATGGAAGAGATTGTTCCTCTCTATACTAAAATGTAACATTTTAAATGTAACATGACCTAAAAAGTAATTAATCTCTAGCTTAAAAAATTGGTGGCTTATTTCCCTCCAAAATTTTGTCTTTTATCTCTCTATTTTTTTCAATTGTCTTTTTCTTTTTTTCAATCTAGCTTAAAAAATTGGTGGCTTATTTCCCTCCAAATTTTTGTCTTTTCCCTTTATATCATGGAAGAGACTGTTCCTCTCTATACTAAAATGTAACATTTTAAATGTAACATGACCTAAAAAGTAATTAATCTCTAGCTTAAAAAATTGGTGGCTTATTTCCCTCCAAAATTTTGTCTTTTCTCTCTCTATTTTATCCAATTGTCTTTTTCTTTTCTTTCAATCTAGCTTAAAAAATTGGTGGCTTATTTCCCTCCAAATTTTTGTCTTTTCCCTCTTTATTTTTACCAATAGTCTTTTTTTTAAATTTAATTGAGTTTCAATTTAGATTAATTTAATTGAAATTTCACATTTAGTTTTAGAATTATTTTAATTATGTCCGTGATTTATGCTTTTAGATTTTAGTTAGCTCAATTAGATCCTAAGTTTAATAAATTAATTCATTTCAGAAATTATTATTATTATTATTATTATTATTATTATTATTATTATTATTATTATTATTATTATTATTATTATTATTATTATTATTATTATTATTACATATAATAAACTTTGATTTAATATAATTATACAAAAAAATTTGATATGGATACATGAAGCATTGATTTAAATATTTAATCAAATTCAAATGCATAGATTAACAAGTTAAATCAGAATTAATCTCATACATCAATAACTCTAAACTAAACCATAAATACTAAACCTCAAACCTTTAACCTAACTCAAATCGAATTGACCCGAAAATTTAAATGTTGACCCGACCCGAAATCGACCCGATTTTGACCCGACCCGAAAGCGACCCGAACGACCCAATTTTGACCCGAACCGAAAGCGACCGATCCGATATTGACCCGACCCGAAAACAACCGATCCGATTTTGATCCGATCCAATACCCGAACCGAATCCGACTCAACACAGACCCGAATTAGACCCGAACCCGAACCGAACTGACCCGAACCGAATCTAAACCGATTCTAGATAGACCCGAAATGACCCGAACCGAAATGACCCGAACCGAACCCGAACTGAATGACCCGATTGCCACCTCTAACTAAGACGGACAAACTGGATCTCATACTCAGCCACCGTCATGCTTCCTTGCGCAAGAGACATGAATTATCTTTTCTTTTCATCCAGGTATCGCACACCTAGATACTTTCGCTTGAACGCGTTCAGAAAGAACGTCCAAGTCACATCAACTTCCTCCATTCCGGAGACAGTGGTTGTCCACCAAGTATACGCATCATCATGTAACAGCGAATCTACACAACCTAACTTATGCACATCATTGCAGTTCATTTGTCCCAATATTCTCTTGGTGCTTTCCAACCAAGATTCAGAACCCTCAGGAGATAAACCTCTGAACTCAGTCCCTCCCAGACTGCGAAGACGTTCCAAAGGTAATCTCACGTTAGCATCACCCTGATGCACAGCTCTGTGAGCTCCAGCTACTACTGCCTGAAAGGCTCCAGTAATAGCCTGTATCAAAATAGTCATGTCAGGAGCAGCTTGCCCCTGTACAGCTTCAGGTCCAGCGACCCCAGCACCAGCACCAACACCAGCACCATCACCTCCAGCACCACCACCATCGGACGGTCCACCACCAGGAGGATGAGGTATATCCACAACATTCTCAACATTTTCCCCGTTCTCATTCTGAGCCATAGCTCTCGTGTTCATCCTCATTTCTCTACGAGGCCCCATTTTACAAAAAAATACAATGCACTGACACAAATGCAATAAACATAATTAGGCTCAACAAGGTAAGTAATCCAAGTACTCGAGCTCATTTTCCAAAAACAATTCCTTTCATTAGTTTTGATATGGCAATGGGTTCCTCTAACATGCTTCAACATAGCATAACATCACAATTGCAACATACTTTACAATTCATACATCATATTTTCATTTAAAAGGCTCATCATGCAATCACACATACTTCACCCACATAACCATTCCCATTTACACGAGAACTCAGCTCTGATACCATCAAATGTAACCCCCTTAGCCCGGCCTAGACGGTTGACCCGAACTACGAAGATTACACGGGGAAAACCAAAGTCAACCTGAAAGTCAACCTTGATTAACGACCCTTTTTTCTTTTTAATCTTGTCTAGATGCACATTAACTCTAAGCATACTCTTGAGATACACATACGTGAAAAGCAAAGCGAACAAATTACAATAAGAGACTCAATTGCACAAATCACAAATATTAGGGACCAAATTGTAAATTCTGGAAATTAGATGGTCTTAACTGATTTTAAGGTTACCATCATTTAATTAGTCATGTTTCATGCTTCCCTGTTAAATTTCACCCCAATAGGACATCTCAAACTCATGCAATTACAAATACAATTTTCGGGACTAAAACGTAAAGCTTGCAAACCTCAAAACCATTCAAATCAGTGCCCAACGGTCACCTGTTTCGAAACGGTGTTGACCGTTCCGATACGCGGGTTCGTTTCGAGGCTTGTTTCGAAACAAGGACTTCCAGTGGCCAAACCGTTTCGATACGATCACCAGCCGTTTCGAAACACCAAGACCATTACAGGCCCCCGTTTCGAAACGCCTGTGAGTGTATCGATACGGGTTGCCCAGAAAGTGCAGAATTTGCTAGTTTAACATGCATTTAACCACTCAAACACATCCTAATGACTTCCTAATCATGCCAACAAGTCATCATACATATAAGGTACATGTTTGCAACATCAAAACACGTCCATGGCATCAATCAAGGAAATCCACAAGTCTATAGGCATGCATCCTAATATCTAAAACCAAACAACCATCAATACACCAAAACAAGCATCAAAATGGCCATTTACAAATCCAAATCATCAAAGGCATCATGCCACAATTAGGGATTCCAAACATCTCCCAAAACACAACCTAGGTTCTCATTGCCAAAATATCAAAAACTAATAGTGTTGTGAAAACATCACCATACATGAGCTTAGCTTTCCCTTGGATTCTTAACCTCCTTGTCGCCCTCAAACACTTCAATTATCTGCATTATTGGTTCAAGATAGAGAGCGTAAGCACAATTGCTTAGTGAGACATGCTCTAAAGAAACAACACAATAATACATTTTATAAAACACTTTTGATAAACCTTCCATCACATAAACATCATTACTCATGCAACCTTGCATACATAAACAAGCATCTCATGCTTCATTAGAATCAACATGTCATATTGGCTTTCAAGTGATCATCCATAACCATTTACAACATAAAACACAATCGGATACGCAGATTACAAGTGTTGTCCCATACGCTTCATACACACTACCGAACACACAAGGTGGAGTTTACCGGTACAATCACAACCCCTCAACACCCGTGATGGAGTTTAACGGTACAATCACAACCCCTCAACATCACTCATCGGTAGTTGTATAACATCACTAACGAGAACACGAGACACACAACACAAGATCCACACATGGACTTTTAACCACCATTGTGATCTTAACTTTCTCGTTAGTGTACTTGGATAGAGTTTACGGTACAATTACAACCCCTCAACATCCAAGACGACTTTATTCACGGTGCACCCAATCCTATAGCCGGCTAACTATATCCCATTCAAGTACTTTAAAACCATCACATCACTTGCCAATATACATCATTTATCATCAACAATTCACTGTTTTAAAGCATTTAATCAAAGCCATTTAACAACATGCATCACTATGCATCAAATCCACATTTACAACATATCAAACCAAGGATCTCTTACCTTGAGCATCCTTCAACATATGGCTTTCAAAACCAGCATTAACCATGCTAAATCATGCTTTCAAAACAGAATTTAAACATGCAATTTATCAACAAATGCATCGAACCACTCCATGGCTCATCCAAGAGAGTTTTCCGAAAACTTACTCTTGAGCTTAGTTAAGTTTCTTAGACTTAATCTAAGCTCCCACAACCTTCAAACATTTGTTACAAAGCTGGAAATCTAACTTCACTCACCAATTCCGTTTCGCAAGCTTGCCGAAACGCCGTTCAAGCCTCCAGATCAACACCACAAGTATCTGAAGATGTCTCCCCTGCTTTAAACACATCAAAGCAGAGGATTAATGCATCATCGTGCATTAAAATCTTCAGCCATTACACCTAAACTCGCTGCTCTAACCAATTCTAACATTTCGGCTACCAAACACAACCGAAATCACCTCCAAACTCTTCCAAAACATAACCCAACCAAGATCCATCACTTCTAACCATTTCTAACCATCAATTAACATCCAAAATGAACTCAAACTCGTCCTTATACCTCCAGCTATAACAGAACACCAAGATCACCCCAAAACCACCATTTTCATAAGCAAAAACTTAGGAAATTCAACCTATTCGGGATTGCATTGATCAAACCTCATTTACACATCATTAAACATCCAAAATACATTTAATAATCATCTCAAAACAGAGCCCAAACAATCACAACGAAATCCTTCAAGATTTCCTCCAAATCTTGAGTTTTAAGCCAAAATCAAGTTCATATCATCAAAACCATTTATAAAACTTAAATTAAGGATTGATAACTTGGAAATTTCAGTAAAGAATTGAGTATTTAGAGGAGAAGAACAACCTTACCTCTAAATGTAGATTTCTCCTAGATTAGAGCCAATTTTCTTGAAAATCTAATAAGCAAATCAAGAGGATTTGATGTAGAAAGGATCAGGAATTAATTGTTGATTGAATTATCATCAATTGCTTTGAAAATAAATAGAAAAGATGCTGGAGAAAAGTGTTTGGATGAGGAAATTTTGAGAGAAAAAGAGATGAGAAAGTTTTAAGAAAAGTTAGTTATGAAAATCTAAAATATGGTTTTCCACTTTTCATTTAATTAATTAAACATTAATTAAATCATTTAAATCTAAGAAAAATCTGGAGAAATCATTCTTGGATAAATTAGCTCCTTAAAGATTCAAAGTTTCAATCCTTACAAAACAGTCACCACTAAACTTTTCAAAATCGCATTTTAGTCACTATTTCAAAATGTTGCACTTCCAAACCTTATTTTGTAAAATTGATTTCACCACTCTCTTATATATATTAAAAGAAGATTTTTAGATATTTTTCCATATTTTTAAAGCATCCCGAAATAGGATTTCCCTAAAATCTCCTTTTATATTCAAACCGAAAATAAGACTGGTCCAGTTCAGACCCTAAACTTCTAAGCCCAAAAATCGGGGTGCTACAGTTTGCAAACTTAATAAGGCTATCTATGGGTTAAAACAGGCTCCTCGAGCATGGTTTGAAAAGCTGCAAAACTATTTGTTGTCTGCTAGATTTAGTGTCTCTAAGTCTATTCCTTCGTTATTTGTTCGTCTGGTGAATGGTTTGATAGTTTATTTAGTTGTGTATGTTGATGACATAATAGTCAATGGGAGTGACAGTACTGAGGTTCAGAGTGTAATTGCATAATTGGATAAACACTTTTCTTTTAAAAACCTGGGTCTGTTAAACTTTTTTCTAGGCATTGAAGTACACTATGATGCTGATTATGTGCTTTTGAGTCAGAAAAAGTATATTTGTGACTTGTTGGAACGAAGTGGTTTAGAGAATGCTAAGGGGCTACCAACCCCAATGGTAACAAGTTTACATCTCTCTACTTTCGTTGGTTCTCCTATTCCAAATGTTTCTGAATACAGAAGCATTGTAGGTGTCATGCAATACATTGTAATTACAAGGCTTGAGATAGCTTTCGCGGTTAATAGGGTCTGTCAGTTTATGCAGAATCTTTTTGATACTCATTTTCAGGCTGTCAAGAGGATTTTACGATATCTACAAGGGTCAATTGATTATGGTTTACGTTTTACTACGGCTTCTCGAATGACCATTATTGTTTTTGTTGATGCTAATTGGGGATCAGATTTGGATGATCGAAGGTCAACCACTGGGTTCTGTTTGTTTTTTTTGGGTAATCATGTTTCGTGGGTTCTAAGAAACAGTCTGTGGTTTCGCGTTCCACTACGGAGGCTGAGTACAGAGATGTTGCATGTGCTACTGCCGAAGTTCTTTGGCTTCTTTCTTTTCTCCAAGAGTTACATGCTTCCTTTGATGGCACCCCAACCTTATAGTGTGATAACTCGAGTGCTGTAACGGTTTCAGCAAATCCGGTCTTGCATTCGAAGTTTAAGCATGTTGAGCTTGACTTGTATTTGTTCGAAAAAAAGGTTGTTGCAGGCACTCTCCTTGTCAACGAGGTCCCTGCCTATGAACAAGTTGCAGATGTTATGACTAAGCCTCTCTCAGCTCCTCTATTCATCATTTTCTCCATAAGCTTGTTGTGGTGCCTGGACTTCCTCAGCCTGGTTGAGGTATAATTTTTTCGTTTTCTTTTCCTTCTACTGTATCCCTTGTTTCCTTGTGCTCTGTTGCAGGTTTTGTTTGCTATTTCAGAAGATGTTCAAGATCTTCAGATTGGAAGAAGTTGGGTGAATGTTATGAGTCTACAATAAGATTAGTTTATTGTTAGTTGTAAAATCAAAGTCTGTTGAGCTGAGTCAGCAGAGTCAGTTAGGGAGGTTGTTAGTTTACTTACCTTATGCTAGTTCACTCAACATTATATAAATACCGTCCAGCCTCTTTTGAGATATTATAGACTTATTAATAAAATTGAGAGTACCATCTCTCTTATGCAAACACCACTTTCCTCTCATTCTCTAGTTTAGCTACCTTAGCGGCACTTTTTAAAAGAAATGCCAAACTGATATACCCAGAAAACATAAAAGGCGGGTGGCAAGCATTGCAAAAATGGGATGGAATTTATACAGGTTGAACTTTGAAGAATGTTGTTAGGGTTTATATCTGGGGAAATTGCCCAAGACAAAGCTTAGTATTTTACATAAAGTTTCTTCAAGGCATCGTGAGCAGAAGTTCGGTGCACTCAAAAACAATATATTTTAATTTTTAATTTTAGTCAATTGTTGCTTTGTCCTTTTGTTGAAAACTTTGATTGCCTCAACTGCTTTAGTATCGCGACAGCGTCGAGCGCGCGAGCACATATTAAAAGTCTGTCGAAATAGTTCGATTCCTTGCGAGAATATTATACCCAGTTTCTTGGAAATATTATTCATTGACTTTGATTTATATACATAGAGGAATGAGTGATAATCGAAGAATTCTATATATTTTGGATCATTGAAGTTTTTTTCGCAATTTAACTATTTAAAAGGAAATTAATTTTGTCAAATTATATGTTTAAGGTTTTAAACTCAAGACATTGGTTAAGCCGGAACTACTCACGTTTATTATATATAAAAAACTTGATGGAAAACTATATCATCTTTAGGTGTGGTAATCGAGTGAGGAATAACCGAAAATTGTAGGGATCTGAACTGATGGATATGAAGAGTAACTGAAATCTTCATCTATGGAGACGAGGATAGGGGAAATTTTATGACTGAAGCTCAAATGGGATGGGGATCGAGATTGTTATATCCGAAACGTGGAGATCCCCGAAAAATATCCGCAGGGATACCCGATATTTACAAAGTTGGATGACTATAAGGCTAGTTTACCTATTTTTTAACAAAAACCTAATCTTCCATAAACTGAATATGGTCGGCTAGAGTAAGTTTAGAAATTTTTCTTAAAGTCCATAAAAATAATTAGAAAGTGGTATATACATCGTTGTGAACATGATTCAGTCTAATTTTGTTTATAATACATGGTGACCGATTTCGATATGTATTTTAAAATATATGAATATTTGAATGTTGAAATGTCATAAAAATTTGGCAACATATTTCTTAAAAAACAGTTTTATTAGTGAATTTGAAAAAACACAAAAAATTCTACAAGATAAATCAGGAAGTGAACCTTATATTTCTATAAGCATGATGAAGTCTAGATTCATTTAAAACAATCAGTTCTTGATTTCGAGTTATATATTCGAAGTTACTAATTTTTAAGTGAGAAAAGGTCAGAAGAGGTAATTTATATGGTTGGAAAAATTATCAAATTTAGTTTCTTTAGAGCAAACGGATCATAATTTGAAACTGTAGATTATTACTTACATATTTTCGTTTAAATTTAGTGCAGATTGACATGTTTCAATAGTTAATATTTTAGTCATATTTTTATAGTTTTTGAAATGGTTTGTTTGTTGTTGGTAAAATTAAATTTATCACTTTATGTTTGTAATTTTGGAGATTTAATGTTGAGTATTTGTTTTAGTGTATTAAGTTTTGTTTATTTTTTGGTACGAGGATGAACCGAAAACCGCAGAGATGTGTAAGGAATGAGTATAAAGACAAAAAATTCTTCGAAATATTTAATGTGGATTTTCCAAAATCGTACCTGTAAGTATTAGGGACGAGGTGGAAAATATAAAACCGTACCGACCCTCCCATTGCCACCTCTAACCACCTTTATAGTCCTATTTGTCTTAATTGAATTAGTGTTAGGATATTAATTAAGTTTGAGGACGTTAGTTAAAGTTTAGTTAGTTAGATTCTTTATTTTCTTTTTACTTTTCTTTAATATTATATATATATACTTTGGATATTGTAAATATTAATTTTTGGGTTTTTTAATAAAAATTTAATCGTTTCTCTCACTTCAACCGTTCCTTGCAATTCCCAAATGGATAGTAAAACCCTAGACTCAATTTTCTCTCTTCTTCTCAAATTATCAGATTCAACATGGTATCAGTTGATGACACCTCTGATTCTCGTTCTCGTTCCCCTGACATTCCTCGAAATTCCTTCAAAAATGATGATCCCTGTGACCCGTATTACATTCATCCTTGTGAAAATCCTTCACTGGTTCTCACATCTTTGCTTCTTGATGGCAAGAATTATCATCCATGGGCGCGTTCAATCCGCATGGCGTTGATATTCAAAAATAAGTTTGGATTTGTTGACGGGTCTATCAAAGAACCCAAGACTGACGATCCTCGTTTCTCTGCCTGTGTAAAGTGTAACAATCTTGTCTTATCTTAGGTCCAGAGGGCGTTGAATCCAGAAATCACACAGAGTGTGCTTTGAATTGATTATGCGGCTGATCTTTAGGTTGATCAATTTGATCGTTGCAGCCAAGGTGATTTGCTGCGAATTTCAGATTTGTTTCAAGAGTTTTTTAGCCTGAATCAAGGTAATCTCACGGTCTTTGCCTATTTTACTCAATTAAAAATTGTTTGGGATGAGATTTGTGTTTTACGGCCATTGAAATCTTGTTTTTGCTCCGCTTCAGTCTATAGAAAACATGATTTAGTGTTACGTTTTTTTCGCGGTCTGAATGAAAATTTTATTGTTCTTAAAACTTAGATTTTAATGCGTAAACCATTACGGAATATTAATGATGTATTTTTGCTTGTTGCCCAACATTAAAGGACCCTTTTCTCTACTGTTAGTTTTGATAGTGAGTCTCATGTCATGCTGGCTGGTCGTTCCTCTGATTCGGGTAGACAAAATTCTAAGGATTATGTTCTTAAAAAAAACCAATACTTCTAAGAGGCCCTTATGTGTCCACTGTGGTTTGTATGGCCATACAGTAGAAAGGTGTTATAAAAAAACATGGATATCCTCCTGGGTACAGGAATAGGCCTCAGATTACTAAAATGAACCAAGTGGGTTCTGGTTTTGTTAATGATGCTTCTCGAACTGATTATTTGCCTAAAGAAGATGATTTTGGTTCTGGTTCTCTTACTTTCACTAAAAATCAGTATAATGTTCTGATTAGTTTGCTTAATGAGAAAGGATATTCTTTGCCAACTGATTCTATTGTGATTAGTGTATCCAAGGTTAATCTTCTTTCTTCTGCTTTTGATGCTGCTCCATGTGATGCTCTAGATATTATTCTTCCTTATTCCACTTTTAATAATGTGCCATGGATAATTAATAGTGGTGCAACTGATCACATTTGTTGTTCATTAGACTTATTTTTCAGTTATTCTAAAGTCATTAATAAGTTTGTAAAATTTCTTAATAATCAGTTAGTTCAAGTAAGTCATATAGGAACTGTTACTATTCTTTAAAACTTTATTCTTAAAAATGTTTTTCATATTCTAGGATTTAGTTTTAATCTAATTTTTGTAAGTCAGTTGACTAAAGATAAATCTATTTCTTTAATTTTTAATTCTGAAATTTGTTTTATACATGATATGCATCATTGAATGACGATTGGTATAGCTAGTGAGACCACTGGTTTGTACAAACTAAATACTTGTTTTAGAAGTGATTATGTTTCTAGTTGCAATTCTACTTGTAATTCTGCTTTAAGCCTTTGGCATTTTAGATTAGGACATCCCTCAAGACAGAGGATGCATTTCTTTTCTATGTAGCATAATAAAATATTTGTTGTGAACTCTTTAGATTGTAATACTTGTCATTGGGCTAAACAAAAGAGACCTTCTTTTTCTTTCAGCAATTTTGTTTCTGAGTCTAATTTTGATATTGTTCATGCTGATGTTTGGGGTCCTTTTCCCATTAAGAGTTTCTACGGCCATGCTTATTATCTTACTATAGTAGATGATAAAAGTCATTTTGTTTGGATTTTTCCTATGAAAATTAAATCTGAAGTATCCAAGTTAATTGTTGATTTCTATAAGTTAATTCTTACTCAGTTTAATACAAAAATAAAATACATACGTACTGACAATGCTAGGGAGTTTGAAATGCTAGAGTTTTATAAATTTAAAAGTGTTATTCATCAAAATAGTTGCACCTACACTTCTCAACAGAACAATATTGTTGAACGTAAGCATCAACATCTTTTTGCTGTTGTTAGGTGTTTGCGCATTCAAGCTTCTTTATCTTTAGATTTTTGGTGTGCTTCATTTTGCTTATCTAATTAATAGAACACCAACTCCAATTCTTTTTAACAAATCGCCTTTTGAAATACTTTACCAAACTTAACCTACCTTTGATAATTTAAAAATTTTTGGATGCCTAGCCTATGCTTCTATGTTGCCCAAACCTAAAACTAAAATGCACCCTAGAGCAATTCAGTGTGTTTTTTTTTTTGCTTTCCAAAACATATCAAAGGTTACAGGTTATTTGATATTCAAAACAGAAGCATCTTTGTTTTCAGAGATGTTTTTTTCTCTGAATCTATTTTTTCTTTTCAAACAGGTAAACTTAATTTCTCTTCTGAAATTATTTTTTTGTTATCAAATCTAATTTTTCTGCTGAAGATTTTTCTAGTACAAATTATGTTGATATTCAGAATTCAGACTCACATCCCATATCAGCATCACTTCAGCATGCACCAATTTCACCAATTTCACAGTCTGCATTAAATTCACCAACAGATCAATTTGTTGAAGTTTTTATAACTGAGAGTCAGCTTTTTAAGTCACCAGCTAAGCCTAATGACGTTGTTCATCCTAAAAGGTCATCAAGAATAGTTAAGCTGCCTCCTAAGCTTGATGATTACCAGATTGCTTTACCATGAAGTAAAATTACTTCACATTCTACACCTCATAACATTACCCAGGTCCTCTCTTATGATCATATTTCTTTTAATCATCAAGCATATATTAATAATGTTGATATATTAAAAGAACCTAAAAACTATAAAGAGGCTATTAAGCATAATTGTTGAAAAGAAGCTATGAATGAAGTAATTCTTGCTTTAAAAAGAATAACACTTGGAACTTAGTTCCTTTACCTAGTAGCAAGCAAACTATTGGTTGTAAGTGGATTTTTAGAACTAAACTTAAGTCTGATGGTAGTTTAGAGAGGTATAAAGCAAGATTTGTTGCCAAAGGGTATACTCAGCAACAAAGATTAGATTTTTTAAACATGTTTAGTCCTGTTGCTAGAATTACTACAATTAGAACTCTTATAGCTATTGCATCTTCTAAGAATTGACATCTACTACAGTTAGATATCAATAATAGTTTTTTACATGGATATTTGCATGAAGAGGTCTATATGGATCTTCCACCTGATTTTATTCCTAGTGATTTTAGTCTTGTTTGCAAGCTCAATAAAAGTTTATATGACCGGAAACAAGTAAGTAGGCAATGGAATGAACGTTTAACTATAGCTTTAAAAAATTAAAATTTTATTTAAGCTTCTTCTGATTCTTCTTTATTTTTAAAAAGAATGAGTGATAGTTTTATAGCCTTAGTTGTCTATGTAGATGATATTATACTAATGAGTCCTAATTTGGCTAAAATTGATAACATTAAAATGTTTTTACATTCCACCTTTAAGATTAAAGATCTAGGTGATATCAAGTACTTTTTAGGCTTTGAAATAGCTTGATCAAAAGAAGGTATTAACCTCTGCCAACAAAAGTATACTCTTGATCTTTTGGAAGAAACTGAATTTTTTGGTTCTAAACTTGTTTTAACACCTTTTAATGATATGAATAAACTCTCTAAATTAGATGTTGTTCTCTTGGATGATGTTACCTCTTATAGACGTTTAATAGGAAAACTCTTATATTTTACTAACACTCCGCCTGATATTACTTTTGTTGTTAACCACTTTTTTCAATTTTTTTCAGCCCCTATTGATGTTCACCTTTCTGCCGTGCATAGAGTTTTAAGATATTTGAAAGGCACTCCTGGCCAAGGGTTATTTTTCCCTGCAGATAATGATCTGAAATTAAATGCATTCTCTGATTTTGATTAGGCATCTTGCACCGATTCACGCAAATCAACTACAGATTTTTGTATTTTTCTTAGTTCTGCATTAATTTCATGGAAGTCTAAAAAATAATCTACCATTTTTAGGTCTTTCACAGAAGCTGAATATAGAGCACTTACTACTGTAACTTGTGAACTACAATGGCTATTATTTGTTCTTTCTGACTTACACTTATCTTCTCAATCTGTAAATTTTTATTGTGACAATTTGTCTGCAATTAAAATTGCAGAGAATTCTGTTCAACATGAGCGCACAAAACATATTGAAATTGATTGTCATCTAATTCGAGAGAAGCTTCACCAAGGGATGTTGCATCTTCTACTTATTTATTCTTCGAACCAGTTTGTTGAATGTTTTACAAAGGCTTTATCACCAGCCTTATTTCATGAGTCTATTTCCAAGTTGAGCATTCACAATGTATATGCTCCAACTTGAGGGGCTGTTAAGATATTAATTAAGTTTGAGGACATTAGTCAAAGTTTAGTTAGTTATATTCTTTATTTGTTTTTTTACTTTTCTTTAATATATATATATATATATATATATATATATATATATATATATATATATATATATATATATACTTTGGATATTGTAAATATTATTTTTTGGGTTTTTAATAAAAACTTAATCGTTTCTCTCACTTCAACAGTTCATTCTTTCAATTCTCAAATCGATAGTAAAACTCTAAACTCAATTTTCTCTCTTCTTTCCAAATTTTCCTCACTTCTTCTCAAATTATCAGATTCAACAATTAGTCTTTCCTTAGACTGTTAAACGAACAAGTTTAGATACCCGTGATTCACGTAAAAAAATGATTTGTTGAGATTGGTGTTTACTAATTTAATTATAACCATATATTAAATATCATGAAAATTAAATAATAAAATATACATGTCTACTCAATTATGAAAGAAACCTATCGAGTAGCTTAGTGATTTTTTTTTCAATGTCTGCTCCGAAGAATTCGGAGGAAAATCTTAACCCTAGCCGGCACGCTGCTTCGGATGATTTGCTGCCGTCTCCTGGCGAACTGGTGGGGCGGCCGCCAGAATCCATCGAGACTATACCACTGACTATTGAGACAGCGGGTGGGCAGATGATCTCGACGCTGGAAGGTGCAAAGGAGTCGTTGGAGGAGGAGATGGAAACGGGGTGCGAAGGAAAGTCTGGGGCGGACAATGCTATGGAGGCGATGGTTTGTGATACGGATAGCGGTTCAGGGGATAAGGAGGCGGTTCCCAGCTCTTCCGACGTGACAGGACCACCTTGTGCGAAGTTGAATTTCTGGGACGTCGTGATTGGTCGTAATAGGGAGAACTCCGGGGTGAATATGATCTCTGAATTGGACGTTGAGTTACGTCCAGAAGATGTGAAGGTACGTTTTATCGAGGGTACTCCAACCATTGATTTTTCGGAACGACTTCACTCTGAAATTGATGCAAAGTTGGTGAATTCGGTAGTGGTTAGACTTTTGGGTCGATCGATAGGATATGCCGCTTTGCTTTCGCGTATTAAAAACTTGTGGAACCCTAGTGGGGAGATATCGTTGATCGATTTGGATAACGATTACTTTCTTGTTAGGTTTGCTAGGGAGGAGGATTGTGAGAAAGTGTTGACTGGCGGGCCTTGGTTGATTTATGGTTCCTATCTCACGGTGCAACCATGGAGTAGGAGTTTCTCGACGTCGATTGATCATCCTGAGCAAATTGTTGTTTGGGTATGTTTGTCGGGTCTACCGTATCGTTACTATACTAAGAGTATTTTCCGATACATTGCTGGTACTTTGGGGAAAGTGGTGCAAGTTGATTACAATACGGCGGAAGGAAAGAGAGGACGGTTTGCGCGTTTGGCGATAGTGGTAAATTTGAACAAACCGCTAGCTCCGTATATTGTTATTGATGGCCGGAAGCAACGGCTTGAGTATGAGGGGTTGCCGATTATTTGTTTCACTTGTGGCAAGTATGGACATACTCTTGAGGCTTGCAAACCGACAAGTGCGACCGCGCAGCATGAGGTTTCCGGGGCTTGTGAATCGGAGGCTCAAGCAGAGGAAGAGAAATTTGGGTCGTGGATGCAAGTTACAAATCGACGGCAACGGAGGAATAGCAATGTGAGTGAGGGGGCTCGGCTAGGTGCTGGTATGAAAACCGATCGGAGTGTTAAAGGTGGCCGGTTTGAGGCACTTCGAATTATGGATGTTGAGAATGGGAATAGTACGGGGAATGCGGTGTCTAACCCAATTCGGCTGGATCCTCCAGTTATGGTAGGGAATTAGGATGGGGCGAAGAAGAAGTTGGTAGCAAATAGCAGTAACAAGAAGGGGAAAGCCGCGGTGGTGGTTCCGCAACCGATAACGACGCAAACGGGGACTTTGGAAAAAGGCAGTTCCTCGTGTGATGCGGAGGGGGCTCAGCGGAATTCTATTGATTTGGTGAGGGAGGCTAATGGCAATACCGATGGTAGTGGTGATCAGCGCTTAGTGCAGGAGGTAGCTTCGATGGAAATTGTGGTTCCGGTTACTAGCAGTTTGGACCCTCGTAATCATACGGTTGTTAAGGTGAGTCCACAAGGTTCGAGTGCAGCGGAAAAAGGAACACAAGGAGGCCGGGACGGTGGTCCTATCGGTAGTGGGGTAGTATCAACTGAGCGACGGCTTTCGCGAATTAAGTCCGCGGCACGTAAGAGCCCGTATGTTGTTAAGAAGATTCTAGCGGCGCGACAAGAAAATAAAGATCCTAATAATGATCAAGTTGTGGATGTTGGTAAGTGGATATCAAAGATGACGACTGAGTTAAAGGAGAAACCTTCTGATAGCGTGGCGAATCTCCTACCCCCACCCTCGCCGTTGACGGAAGAACGGGGGAAAGTTCAGTGGCGGGATAACACGGTGTTCGAGGACAAAGAAAGGACGGTTTGATTCCTGTTACCCTCTCCTTTTCATTTGTTATTATGTTTAAAGTACTTTTTTGGAACGTCCAGGGCGCGTCAGTCCCTGAATTTAACCATTATTTGAAGTTAATTGTTAGAACGCAGAATCCTGACATAGTGGCCTTGATGGAGCCTCGTATCAGTGGAAGGAAAGCGGATGCGTTTATTCATCGGCATGGGTTTGGGCATTCTTTCCGGGTTGAAGCTTGTGGTTTCTCTGGAGGAATTTGGGTTCTTTGGAAGGATACAGTTTGTGTTGATGTGCTAGCGGTGTCTCATCAGTTTGTTCATGCAAGGTGTGTGCATCAGATTAGTCGGAAACAGTATATTTTGACGGTGGTTTATGGGAGTCCGGATAGTAGACGTAGGGGTCAGCTGTGGAACGCGTTGACCGCTTTGCAACCGCAGCCTGATCAGCCTTGGGTCTTGGGAGGGGATTTCAATGCCATCCCCAGTGCCGCGGATCGTCTTGGTGGTTCAAGCAAGCGGGATGGTGTTTGCAGGAAGATGGGGCAGTTTTTACTTCAGTCAGGTTTGCAGTGTTTGAATGCTCATGGGCCAAGGTTCACTTGGAGGCGTGGAACCCTCCATCAGAGTCTTGACCGATGTATTGGTAACGATTTGTGGTGGGAGAATTGGCCGGATTCGTGCGTGTACCATTTGGCGAGGATTGGTTCTGATCACCGCCCGATCTTATTGGTTGGAAAGCCGTCTAGTTCTGTTAAGGTCCGTGCGAATTTCAAGTACCTTGCTGCATGGCAAGATTATCCGGGTTTTTCTGACATGTTGGCTAATGTATGGAATTCTACTGGGGACATCAGGGCTAATCTCGATAAGTTTACGAAGGAGGTGAGTATATGGAATAAAGAGGTTTTCGGTGATATCAATAAGAAGAAAGCCCGCCTTTTAGCCCGGATACAAGGGATCGAGAAGAAGTTAGAATTTTCTCCGAGTGTTTTCCTGGATGAGCTGGAGGTTGCCTTGAAGAAGGAGTTGAATGATGTATTAGCACAAGAAGAAAGTTTGTGGTTTCAGCGTGCCCGGACACAGTGGATTCGCGATGGTGATCGGAATACACGTTTCTACCATTGTACTACTAAGGCAAGACAGAGTCGTCGGAAGGTGACTATGATTAAGCTTAATAATGGGGCATGGAGTGATGATAGTGTAGAGATTAAGCAAGGCGTGGTGGATTTCTTTCGTCAGCTGTTCAAAGTGTCTACCGCTAGGCTACCGCAATGGAATATCCGTGGGCATTTTGCGCGCTTATCGGACCTGGAGCGGTCGAGTTTGGTGTTGCCGATTGAGGTGGAGGAGGTGCGAAGAGCTTTGTTTGATATGGAGCCTTTGAAAGCTCCTGGTTTTGATGGTGTGCATGCGATGTTTTATCAGAGAAATTGGCCAGTAGTGAAGGAGAGTGTTATTGGTTTCGTTCGGGATTGCTTTACTCACTGGAAGGTCTGTGATGAAATGAATAAGACGATCTTGGTGTTAATTCCAAAAGTGGTGCCGCCGGAGTCCTTTTCACACTTTCGGCCGATCGGCTTGTGCTCGGTGGTGTACAAAATCTTGACCAAGGTGATTGTCAATCGGTTAAAGCCGCTGATGCCTCATTTGGTTTCACCGTCTCAGGTTAGTTTTGTTCCGGGCAGGAATATCATGGATAACGTGATCTTAGCGCAGGATGTTATTCATACGATGCGTAGTAAACGCGGGCGTAAAGGTTGGATGGCTTTGATGATTGATCTGGAGAAAGCCTATGATAGGCTGGAATGGGGTTTTATCGCTGATTCATTAGTTGATGCTGGGCTTCCTGGGGATTTCGTTCATTTGATTATGAGTTGTATAACATCCGTTACAACTAGCATAAGCTGGAATGGAGAGTTGACGGATAGTTTCAGACCCACCCGTGGGATCCGCCAAGGAGATCCGATGTCACCGTATATTTTTGTGCTGTGTATGGAGCGGTTATCGCAGGCTATTGACGTGGAGATTGCAAATGGAAGTTGGTCGGAGATCAGATTGAGTCGGGGTGGACCCGGTATTTCGCATTTATTTTTTGCGGATGATATTGTTTTATTTTCTGAAGCTAGCATGGCGCAAATGTAGGTTATTAGTCGTGTTCTCGGTTCTTTCTGTGAGGCCTCAGGTCACAAGGTCAGCAGGCCTAAGACAAATATATTCTTTTCGAATAATACATCTGTTCATTTGAGGGCTTCTATTGTTAGTGGGTTTGGTTTCTCCGAAGTTGCGGACCTGGGAAAGTATTTGGGGATACCGCTTCTTCATAATAGAGTTTCTCGGGTGACTTACAGTTATCTGATTGATAAAGTGAAAGACCAGTTAACCTCGAGATCGGTGCGGACCCTTGCGTTCGCTGGGCGTGTTACTTTGGCGAAGTCCGTTTTACAGGCGATTCCTACGTATACGATGCAAGCTTCTTGGCTGCCGAAATGTGTTTGTACGGAGATTGAACAGCTTATCCGAAGGTTTATTTGGGGAAGCAGTGGAGATCACAAAGGAATTAATCTTGTTCGTTGGGAGGAGATGCAAAAACCCATACTTGACGGAGGCCTTGGCTTGAGGAACTTAGAGTTAGTTAATCATTCTTTCCTTATGAAATTGGGATATCAGATTCTAACGGAAAATGCTAAACTTTGGGTACGTGTTGTTCGTGCCAAATATAAGGTGGAAGGTGCCTTGCCGGGGAGTATATCGGTGAGGAATGGTAGTCGCTTATGGGCCGGGATTAGCAACGTGTGGGATAAGGTGATCGAAGGTATGAGGTGGATTGTCCGGGATGGGTGTACGGTCGATTTTTGGTACGATTCATGGCTTGATGAGGTAGGACAGCTTGTAGGTTACATCGACGATGAGATACAGCCGGAACCATGCCCGGTAGTAGCCTACACGACGAACGACGGAAGTTGGGATGTGGAGGCCCTCCATGCGGTCTTGCCGGAGGAGATAGTTCAGCGGGTGTTGGCGTGTTACCCACCGGCCGGTCATCTTGGCCCCGACCAGCTTGGTTGGTATGATGACAAACGTCATCGGTTTACTGTCAAGTCGGCATATAGAGCTTTATCGGGGGCTGATGTTGCAGTGTCGACGGGGATTTGGAAATTGTTATGGAGGTTGAAATTACCTTATCGGATACGCACCTTTTTGTGGCTTGTTGCACGGGAAAGGTTACTCACAAACACGGAACGAGCGAGACGACATATGACGGATGAGGATCGGTGTAGTATTTGTGGTAATGGGGTTGAGGATGCTCTCCATGTGTTGCGGGACTGTAGTGTTGCACGCGGGGTGTGGCGTACATACTTTGACGAGAACAGTGCCTTTTTTAATTTAGACTTGGGCGGCTGGTTGATGGAAAATGTAACGAGCGAGGGGTTTAGCGGCGCGCATGGCAAGGATTGGAAACTGTTGTTTCCGATTATTTGCTGGAAACTGTGGCTGAGGAGGAACAAGAAGCTTTTCGATCCGGAGTTTGTTGAAAATGAGGATTTGCGGTTTGCGAGTCTAAGGTATTTGGAGGACGTTAAGTTAGCGCATGCATCGGCCGAGGGTGTTGGACCCTCCATGTCTCGGGTTTTATCGCGAGGGAACCATTGGAAATGTCCTCCGAGTGAATGGGTGAAAATTAACGTTGATGGTGCGGTTAATATCTCGACGGGGGAGGCGTTTTTGGGAGGTGTTTGTCGCATGGGTGATGGCGTTTGGGTTTTCGGCTTTGCTCGGCATGTTGGTTGCTGTTCGGCTTTGATGGCGGAACTTTGGGCGATATTAGAAGGGTTGCTTCGTGGATGGAGCGCTGGGTTTCGGAAAGTTATTATTGAATCAGATTGTCGCGAGGCGATTAGTCTTGTCTTGCATAACTCCACGATACGTAAGGATAATGCCCTTGTTGTTGCTATTGTGGATATGGTTCAACGTGATTGGGAGGTCTCTTTTGAGTGTGTCAATCGGGAGTCGAATTGCGTGGCGGATTGGTTGGCGAAGGAGATTCGAGATGCCGGATTGTGCACGAGGACGTGGGAGGTGCCTCCTGTGGATATATTGAGCTTACTTGACTCGGATAGGTACAATGATGTTAATGTTCAGTCGGTAGGCATAGGCTAATGGTTGGAGTTCTTGTTGTCTTTGTTGCTTGCTTTCGTCTCGTTTTCTTTGTAGCTCTGACACATGCACTCTTTTTCCTCCGTTAGGTTTAGGGAGGTTTTTTAACGAGGCATGTGTTAGACGCTTTTTCCCTATTAATCGAAAAAAAAGAAACCTATTGAGTTATTTGTTTTTATTTTCAAATCATAAAGTCCTTTTCAACTACAATTTCTTATTTGTCCATATAATGACTTTGCCTTATTATTTTTATTTTATTTTTTGTAAGTATGAGAATGAAGTAATTAGTTTTTATATCTTTTATTCTGAATTAATAGTTAGTTTTTTAGGAAAAATGATAGTATGCAGCTTTAATATTTAATAATTATGCATATATATATATATATATATTTCTTTATTCGATTGTCCCGTTATTCTCCATTTTCCCAACATCTTCCTCACAAGTCACAAGGTTAGATTCGAGATGTTTCGTCAAGTCAAATATGAGTTGTGACCTGACCAACCTAACTTAAAACAAAAATTTATATTTAGCTTTTCATTTTATTACGTTTTCTAATATACTTTTATTTTATGTTCCATGAAAATTAATATTTAACGATTGTATATGATTTTCGTCTGAAAATACAATGCGTATGATCATTACATCAAACACTTATTAAATTAGATTCTTCTATAAATATGTCAAAAAATAGTTTATAAATATTTAAATTATTATCTTATACACTAGCGTGTAAAAAATTATTTTAAGATTAAAAACTTAAAATTTTTATTTTAAAATTAAAATAGACATATTTGTATATATATATTTTTAAATATTTTAACAAACAATGATATTAAAAATATTTTTTATCTTGAAAAAATGACAATTTCAAGAAGGGTTAATTGCACAGATCATCACTCAACAATCTTTTCACCACTATTTTGGTCACTCAACTTTCAATTTTGAATTTTAATAACTGAATTTTAACATTCAACGTTTTTGGTCACTTATGAATATTTTATTATTATTTTCAAACATTTTAATATTATTAAATATAAAAATAAATTAAAATAAATAATAAAATAATATTTTTATAATTAAAATAACTGTCGCCGGTTGTCATCATTGGCGACCACCAGCGGCCTTTAAAACCGGTGGCTATTTGACCCCAAATTGCACCGAACGACTCGTTTTGACACGCTGAGTTCGAATTCGGTAGTTGTTTCATCGGAAAATACACTGAAACTCGAAAATTTCGATATAAATGTTTTGATTTCCTCACTTTTGATCTCCTTTTTTGTAAATTTCAGAGCACTTTCCGGCAAATTATAGATGCCGAATTCGGACTCAGGGGAGTGAGACGAATTGACTGATGAAATATTAGACCGAAAGGCCACCATCTACAGCGGTCAACGGTGGCAGCGAATGGCGGCCAACGAATAATTTAATTTTTCTTTTTCTTTTTTATTTTAAATTATTTTTATATTAAATAATAATAAAAAATACCACATCATTCAAAAATAATAATAAAATATTCGTGAGTGACAAAAACGTTGAATGTTAAAGTTCAGCTATTAAAAATTCAAAATTAAAAGTTGAGTGATCAAAACAGGAGTAAAAAATTATTGAGTGATGATATGTACAATTTACCCTTTCGAGAATGTCAATAAAGATGTTGAAATTAAATTTGAAAAAAGAGAGTACATCATTGTAACGTGAATCTCTATGTGTAAACGGTCGATTCTGTGGGTCGAGCTGGCGTTGGTTCAAAAAACTCGGTCGACTCGGTTGGTAGACTCGCGGTTCCAGGAGCTTATAAGAGAGTTGGAACGAAAAGTGGAACACGCAAGCTCCAAGAAACATGGAACTCTTGCGAAAGAGAAAGCATCCCCTTCCATTCCCAAAAACCAAAACTCCTACGTTCAACTGCATGGAAATGCTATCAGGTTTGCTATACTTAGGAATGGGAATGTAAGATTCAAGTTAAATTTGGGATAAACAGCTAGTTTTTTATATTCGTATTTGCATTTAAAATACGTGGTTGTCTCTTCTAATAATATCGTTTATAAATTTTTTTTCGTGTTTGCTTGAGCAGAAGAGGCAAAGGCTGAAAAGACTAAACAGTGGGATGAAAAGGATAAAACTTGATATTAAAGAAATAAGTGAAGAACAGTTAGAGATGAAAGAGAGGCAGATAGAATTAAGAGAAAAATTTGAAGCCATTGACTTGCAATGTGAGCAACTTCAGAAGGAGACTAAGTTGATAATACAAGAGAGTGGCAGAACCCAAATCCGGCTAGCTCTCATGTTCCAGATCTTGAAAGCAAGAGAAAACATGGAGTTTGACAAGGCAGCCATGCTCACTGCTGCTCTCCGGTATTTTTCTCTTCTCAGTTCAATCCTATGATTCCTTAACCCTTTGTTAGCAGTTTTAGTATATATTTTTCTCAAGAATATGGTTCTTGGGTTATTTGATTTTGCAGTGAAGTGATAGCGAGAGAAGAGCAGGAAATGAATGGTTCCGGAAGATGAAGCAGAGCTCACCAGTTGTTATTTGTTTTCTCTATATGTGTGTCAGCATTGTTATCCAACTTTCAGTACTATCAGTATCTTTAGGTTTAGCCTCTAGATTGTAACTTTGTGTTGAATAAAAGTTTATGTTCACCTCACCGTAACAAATTCATCAATTCGGACAAAAATCCTCCGTCCTTTTGGGTTATTCTATGTGGTCTAACATTAAAAAATCAACTTCTAAGCTATAGTTCGAAATTTTAATACTTTAAATCCTAAATTTTAAATTTAATTTTTTTGATGATGATATATGTAAGTAATGACACAAAAAAATACACGCTTTAATGTTCATTGGAAATTTAATATGACAAAGTGTTAAACACGCTTAAGAATCCTATTGATACCGAAACCAAGTAGAGTTAGCAAAACCTAGGCACGAACCTGAAAGAAAAGAAAAATCAAAATTAAAAAAAAAAATTGAATCCGAAAATTTTAAGACCGAGCCTGAGATTAATCTGAACGTGAGATACATCATGTTTAACTTGGATCTGAATCTGTCCGTTAGCTGCCTCTAAAAGTAAAACCAATATCCAAGAAGAAATTGGCCCAACTTCTTTTGGTCAGGCTCGGGATAGTTGGGTCGAGTCCTCTATGACCGTCTCAGTCTTAAGAATATATAGTCGAACACGAACAAATGACTCGTTCGTTCATTTACGTTTGTTAAATGTTTGTAATCTATTTATAAATGTTTGATAATTTATTCATGAACATGCGGTAATATGTTCGTTTATGTTTGTTTAAATTTATATACATATGTATTTCTCACACAACAGCTCACTATCCTTTTAATGATTCATTTCATTTCACGATAAATTGAAGAAAAAAAACTAACTTTATTATTTCCAAGTAGCTTATTACGACCCATGTATGTTTTTATCGTACTCAAATAAATTAATACTGAAGTTGCAACTTATATTAATAAAATTTATGTAGTTACTATTGTTGCGATTTATGTTCGTTTGTTATTTTAACAAAAAAAAAGCTCTAATAAGAAATTTTATATATTTAATTGTTCGTATTCGTTCATTCAATTAAATTTAAACAAATGAACAAAAATATATCCTGTTACGTATTCTTTTAAGAGTACATCATCCAACATGTAATCCTTATAAGTAGAGGAGGGGACTGTATCCATACAATTTGAACTCTGCTCGGAATGCTAATAAAGGGTTTAAACTGTTCCCTTACTACAAGGTTTCATATACCTTAATTATCACAAGCGTACGTAGCTACCATTTATTTTAACAATAATTTTAATTTAATTAATGGTAAGAAAAGATATAACAACGAAAAAAGTGGGAAGAAAAAATAAAATATCTCTTTAAATATGTCATTTATTTGTTGTAAAAATTCGACGGTCATTATCAAAAAATTTATGTTTTTATATAACTAGATGTAAAAGTATTGATATAAGAGAATTGAAATTAAAAATCAATTTGACAGACTATTTCGTAAACAGTTCTGATTGCACTGATAAATTATTAAAGAACAGAATATAATCATGTCGACTTCAAACTACCAAATAGTACACGAAAAATCGTGTTACAAAATAGAATTTTTTTTTATCATAGACTAAATTAAAAATAAACCTTATCCATAGTCAAGTCAAACCAGAACCATTCTCTAAATTGAGTCAAACTAATTTAGTATATATGTCTCTAGATAATTATTATAAATTTGTGTTTATTTATTAAAAAATAACATATTAGTATCAATATTTTTAAGTTGATTTACTGATATGTTTAACATTTTTAATAAAATATTATAAAAAAATCTTTAAATCTCGACGAAAGCAAGAGGTTAACCCTAATAATTAAAATTTTATTAGGTAGACTCCTTTTGGCTTCTACCATAAAAATCATATTCCCTTTCAATCATATGTTACTTTTTTTTAAAAAAATATCAATCGGGAATAATTAATGTATCAAATTTTAACTTTGGCCATTGTCATGGTATGCCAAATACATCCGACTTGGTCTCCAAGTAAAATTAATTATAAAATAAATACCTGGACCGTTGGTTAGATTACACCTTGCGCCGTATGTGGTTGACTGCTTTTGTCCTGAATTGCCCCGCCGCCACCATTCTCCCAAATAACTTGACACGCACACACATATGAATTTGAACCAACCTCATCTTTTAACACAGCCATTCTAAAATGGACTCCACATTTGGCTATATATAACACATATTTGGCACACCCGTCTTCCAATTCACCTTCAAACTTCTCCTCCTTTCTTCTCCAATTGTATTGCTCTATGGATTCCCTTTCCCACCAGCCTCACTTTGTATTGTTCCCTTTCATGGCGCAAGGCCACTTGATCCCCATGGTCGATATTGCTCGACTGTTGGCACAACGTAACGCGATTGTCACTGTTGTCACCACACCTCGTAACGCAGACAGGGTTCGTAAATCAATCGCTCGAGCCGCTGAATTAGGCCACCCTATTCGATTAGTCGAGCTCCAGTTTCCTGGGAAAGAATTCGGATTGGAAGATGGGGTCGAGAATGTCGACATGATAAATTCGATGGAGGAAGTGTTCAAATTCTTTACTGCGGCAAACAGTATGGCCGAAGCAGTGGAGAAGTTATTCGAGCAGCTAACACCACTCCCTAGTTGTATTATTTCAGACACGGGCCTCTATTATACTCTCAAAATTGCTAACAAGTTTCAGGTTCCGAGGATATCGTTCAATGGAACCTGTTGCTTCTGTTATCTCTGTGTGCACAACTTAAAGTCCTCGAACATACTCGATAGCGTGACGTCTGATTGCAAACAATTCACGGTGCCGGGCTTGACCGAGAAGGTCGAATTCACAAAACTCCAATTGCCAAAAAACCACGATGAGTCTTGGAAGGTTGTTTTTGATCCAAGTCACGAAGCTGACAAAGCATCGTATGGGGTTGTCATAAACAGTTTTGAAGACCTGGAGTCGCCGTTTATCGAAGAGTACACGAAGGTAACGAAAGCTTGGTGTATCGGTCCGGTTTCTCTAAACCACAAAGACGATTCGGATAAGGCTGAAAGAGGCAACAAGGCTTCCATCAATGAGCAACACTGCTTGAAGTGGCTTGATTCTCAAGAAAACAGCTCTGTAATCTATGTCTGCCTTGGGAGTGTAAGCTCTATAAAGCCTCTGGAACTGATCGAGCTGGGTTCGGGTTTAGAGGCATCGAACAAGCCATTCATTTGGGTGTTGAGAGGAAACAACGACACATCGGATCAAGTGGCGAAGTGGATTGAAGAGGATGGATTTGAAGAAAGAACAAAAGGAAGAGGACTTGTACTTATGGGATGGGCTCCCCAAGTACTCATTCTGTCACACCCTGCAGTAGGAGGGTTCTTAACTCATTGTGGGTGGAATTCAACAATCGAAGGCATTTCTGCCGGCGTCCCATTGCTAACATTCCCGTTCTGGGCAGACCAGTTTACGAACGAAAAACTCGTAGTTCAAGTTCTGAAAATCGGAGTGAGTGTTGGGGCTGATACACCTACAGAGTGGGGAGTTGAGGAATCAGGGTTCAGGTTGAAGAAAGAACATGTTAAAAACGCAATCGAGCAGCTGTTGGATGAAGGAGATGAAGGAATGGAGAGAAGAAAGCGAGCTAAAAAGTTTGGAGAGAAGGCAAACAAAGCTGTTCAAGTGGGAGGGTCATCTTATCTCAATTTGACACTGTTAATCGAAGATATCATCCAACAAGATCTTCAGAAACGTGTTTAGATTTGATAAGAAACTTACATGTTTACGATCAATTTGCAACGTTATGATTCGAACATTTAATTTTACATGAAAGATCTGACTGAACAACTAAATATGTTCATGCACCAATCATTTAGTCAAATGTTCATGTATAATAGTGTTAAGTCCGGGTATATCTGTTTATGAATATGCCTTCAAATGGACGGGTAACTGCTATGTCATTCTTATGGACGCTGGATCTCGTGGTTAAGGATCTTTAACAACTCATCTTGCATACTTATTTGTTGAGCTATGTAGAACCTCTCTATTCAATATGACAGCAAAGTAACTCTTAAACCTTAAGGAGCCTACAATCGAATAATAGGCCGGTTAAAACCTGAGCTCCTATGCCTCGTTTGGATCCAAGTCCGTTCTACGATTCTGGCGACGAAAAAGACTTTTATCTGATGATTTAAAAGAGATTGCTCACCAGCAACACACTGTATTTTACCTTGGACCAACAAGGCCAACACTGATGCAAACTTTTGATGCACATTTGGATGTAAAAAGAATAATACACTGGGAAAATATTGAGAAGCCTCTTTTCCCTAAGAGAGCTATGAGGCAGAATGAAGATGGGATCCGAAAACATTAGCCGAATCTCATGACTACACAATTCAAAGTTTCAAACATAATGTGACTAAGATGTATGATCATAGAATGCCATAATCTACACAAAGCAATGTTTCAAACATAATATGACAATGTATGATTAAAGAATGACATAATTCAATGTTTTGGACATAATATGGCCAGGATGTATGGATGTAGCATGCCTATGAGGATTTGGTTTGATGCTTGGTGCATGTATTTCTGTATACAAAGAGTTGGCATAATAAGACTGCATAAAGTTGACATAAATACTACAACTTTGAAGAGAAGTTTCACATTATTCTTCTTTTTCAAGGATTAGCTCATATTATGACCCTACGACATCATGCCGGTAAAAGATTCATGTTGCATATGTTAAATCATACAGCTAAACACATGTTCCTCAAGTAACCAAACATTTATGATACACATCCAAGCATTTGAATAGCACAAACCTATCTCACCAAATAGTTTGTAATGGCTTCGAATGAATGAGGTAAAGTCTAAACCAAAGCTTCTAAAGGAAGTGCAGCGCCTACAAAATCACCACGTGAATTAATCCCGAACAAAATCAAATTAAAGAAAGGGTAGCCTGACTAGTGATCTTAGCAGCTGCCCTAATATATGAAAGATGAAGAACCAGCAGTGTACTGAAGCATTGTAAGCATCTACAACAAATCTTTTCCTTCTTAACCAACCTCGTAATCTTACTAGTGAAACGATACCCTTCAACAAAACATTATTATCGAGGTGGAGGTTATGCAATTATTGCATATTGCTAAAGCAGAGATAGCTGTCTGCCTGTCTATAAGAAACATAACCAGAAATAAGGTTCAAAAGTGATGTAATCATGGAGTACACAAAAATTCAGCCAATAATTTACTAAGGGTGTGATGGCATATAAAAACTAAAGCTCAACCCGTATGCTCTAAAATCTTCAAGTAATTGCTGACAAGACACTAGTACGCTGATAGGCATAACAGGGAAAGACAGATTTACCGTAAACCGATATGTTCTTCCTACTCATCCTAACTGATAACATTACGAATAATACATATAAAAGGTTTCCACTTCTAACAGAAATATGATCAATATTTTATGAACTTTGGGAGCATTGATATATAAGCATTAGAACAACGGCATCAGTACAAATTTTTTCCTCTTAAAGCAAATTAAAAGCTAACATGAAATCTCAACTTAAACTAATAGGTTAAGACCCTTCCTGTATACATACATATTGACTTGTAAGAGCTGAAGTGAACCAAATATGCACAAGTTTCTCTTCCTCTGGCAACTCAGCGATTACATGAAACGAAACCTCCAGACCAGCCCAGCATTCCTGCTTACGGACATACAATCCTTTAACAAAACCTATACCGGCTAGTTCCATATCCATTATACAAAATGTAATGTGCTGATACAAGTGTATATATTATAAAATTTCACCATATATATAAAGTGTAGTAATTCAGGCTATGAACAAGTAGCCAAACCATCTTGCGAGAGCGAATACCCTTCTCGATCCAATGTCTCCCTAACTGCGTGATAAAACGCCACCCAAGAAGATGGATACGTATCCACAGGACCCCATAGAAATGTTGGATTAGGACTAGCCGGGCAGGCAGCAACTAAATCCAACACTGAGGCAGCAGGCTTAAGCTGCTGTGGGAAATTGAATGCTAAATTATCAACCTTATGCTCATAGATTTTCCCATTTCGATCTAGTTTGTACCTCGAAGTGCCCTGAAACTGGCCTTTGGCCTCCCATGGAACTCTAGGGACACCTCTCAAGTTCCATCTAATCAATATGACATTCTCAGAAGGTTGCCAAATCCTAAAAACTTCAAGGGAAATCTCTCTGAACAATAATTTACCATGAAATCTCAATGCCCAGAAGATCAATTTATAGTTTTGGATACCAGAAAATGTATTCAAAGGGTCCAAAAAAGTAATATCATCCCTGAAATAAAGAAAAAAGAAAAACTTCAACAAAAAAATGAAAACCCAAATTGCCAAAAGAAAGAAAAGACACCCCAGAAGAAGAAATTACCTGTAAATATCATAGTTAAGATCTCTGGTGAAAAGCAAAGGCAAATCCTCACGAAGAGTCCGAACAGCAAGTCCAAGGTTGACATAAAATTCATCCCTTTGTTGCTGGGATTGGTCGAGCTTGTCCTGATGAAGTGAAGGAGAGCTAACCGGGGAACCTTGAAGTGTTGTGGATTGAACAGATACAGTTTTGAAACATAGTTTGGAAGTTTGGGCAAAAACGGGTGGCTGAAAGGTTTGTTTTTCTTTGGAACAAGTTTTGGATTGAAGAAGAAGAAGGGAAGGAGAAAGATTTGGTAACACAAACGCCATTGGGGGGGCTTTATTATTCAATTTCTTTGGTCTCCAAAAGCTTTTTTAGATTTTCATGGGGAGGTAGAAAGCGAAGAAGAACAAGAGGGAGGGAGGAAGAAGAAGAAGAGATGATTTTTGTGTGTGACTGTGTGTTTCGCCTTATTTTGTGAAGTTGAGAACAAAACAAGTGGTTTTAAAGGTTGCCATGAAATCTGTTTGAACGTGGACCAAATTCGAGGGCTTTTCTTTGTATTTTTTTTTTAGTATTGAAAATTAAAATTTTGTATATAAGATGCTAAGGATCTTTAGCCCAAATGCAGGGGGTGTGAATGAATCAAGATTTAATAAATAAGATTGTATTAAGAATTTATATTGTTCGTGAACATATACTAACGTTCGTTTATATGTTCGTTAACATATTCATCTAGCGTTCATAAACATAATTATTTATATATTCAAAAATATTATATATTCAGAAATGTTAACCAAACAAATGCTTATATGTTCAAAAAATGGTGAAACTATGCTACTAGTCCTTTAAGTTCCACAGGATTTAAAGTTTGAACTTCAAAGCTCAAGTTTTTAATTTGGTCTATACCTTTACCAATACAAATGTTAAAAAAAGGGAAAGGATACTCGGATAAATGAGTCGATAAATAAGTCTATAAAATAGTTTTTTATGAACATAAAAGAAGCAAATATACATTTATTCGTGTTCATTTATTTATTAAATTAATATAAAATTTTATTCATACTCATTTGTTTAATTAATTAAACAAATATTATACAAAACATAAATTAAACAAATACTATACAAACAATTCATCTCATTTACACCCCTGCCCAAGTGTTTGCAACTTCAACCAAACGAATAGGGTTGTGGATGGTTGTATACCCCTGAATTTATTATAGGGTAAAGTATATAAATGATCACTAAATTATTTTTAAAAAATATAAAATAGTCATTAAACTTTCAAATGTTATATAATGAGTATTAAAATTTAATTTTTGTTACAAAATGGTCACTGAACTGTTAACTATTTTTAATTGGGTGACGTGACAGTTACAGAAATTTGAATAATATAATATTTAATCCTCCATATTGACACATTTAATCAATTTATTTCTAATTTAACTCTCACTATTAATGACTAAATTGATTGAAGGATTAAATATGTTATTATAAAAATTTTATAACTCACATCCTCTAGTTAACAACCAAATGAGCATTTTGTAATAAAAACTTAAGTTTGGTGACCATTATTTTATGGCATCATACAAACCTTAAATACATATATAATCGATGTGATAGGCACCCTAATTTTAATGGTTAGATATTAAATTTATGGTTTAGGTTAATGTGCTTAGAATTTAGAGATTGTAGTTTAAATTTAGAATTTAGGGTTAGAGTTTAGGAGTTATAAGTAAAAACCTAAATCTCTAACACATCACCCTAAAACAAAAACCCTAACCTCTAAATCCTAACCTTAAAGCCTAAATTCTAACCACATACCCTAAACCCAAAACTATGAACATTGAAATTAATCTCTAATCCCTAAAATTAGGTTGCTTGTGAAAACAAAACATTTCTACCACATAGTATATTTTCCCTTAATTTTATTATTATATTTTAAAAAACAATTCAATAATTCTAATAAAAAAATTATGATTTCATAATTCTAATAACACTTAATATAAAGCATTGAAAACGATAAGTAAATGGAAAATATTTAAGATTTATTTTATTTTTAATATGTTTGGAAAATATTAAGTGATTTTATTTTTAATAACTTATATTCAAAAAATATTACTAAATAATGTTTTTATTGGAAAATAGAACATTCAACTATTATATTTAAGATTTATATTCAACTAGTAATGGAAACAAAAAAATTTCACAAGCACCTAATTTTTATAATTAGATTTTAAAAATTTAAATATAAAAGTTTAAAATTTAAAGATTGTAATTAAAATTTAAAGTTTAAAGATTAGAGTTTAGGATAATATAATTAAATATTTAAATTTAAACTAATAAACCATAAAACTTAACCTCCAAACACAAAATTTTAAACATTGACCATCTATTCTAAACCAATAAATTTAAAGGAAAACTACACCAATGGTCCCCAAACTATTATCGTTTTCCTATTTTGGTCCCTAAACTATGTTTTTCAGCAAAATCGTCCATTCTGTTACATAGTTCTCCTGTTTTAGTCCCCGACGTTAAATAGCTAACGATAGTTCTCTTATTTTAGTCCCGGGCGTTAAATAGCTAACGATTTTGCTAACGATGCATTTTTGAGAGGAGAGAGAAATGATTAAAAAATATTTAAAAAATGCCAAGTCAACAAAACCATTAGCTATTTAACGTTGGGGACTAAAACAAGAGAACTATGTAAAAGAAGGAACAATTTTGCCGAAAAACATAATTTAGGGACCAAAATAAAAAAATGATAATAGTTTAGGGACCACCGGTATAGTTTTCCCTAAATTTAAACTCTTCATTTCTTAACCTCAAAACAAAAACACTAAAATTTTATTTCAACTGTTTGTGTATAAAACAAATTCATTTATTTAACCTCTATCACTAACAATTGTTTTATATTATAGGTTTGATTTTAGTAAAAAAACTTTTTAGGAAAAAACATAATGATTAATTTTAAATATTATGGATAAAATTTTATATAATCCGAACCCACCAATTTTTTAAAAATAAATTTTATTTTTTATAACATGTAAATAGGGAGGAGTGATTTCATAAAAGTTGAATATAATAGATTAGCGAATTGGCCCATGAGTTTTCACTGGAATCAAATCCTGAACAGAAAATTCAGAAAATTCAGTTGAGAAGAAGATGGATCAGAGTTCTGGCTTGGAATCTCTAAAGAATTAGAGAATAAACAAATCGCACAGTATGTTCAGCTTCGATCATCTGGGGAAATAATCATCACTTCCATCTTCTTACACCCCACTTTAAATTTAGAAAAAATATAGATATTTGAACACATAAATGCTTCGGAAAAAAGAACACTAAAACTGGAGAAAAAAACAATTTTCTTAAGAAAAATCAGAAGCAAACAGGCTCAGATAATTAACAGTGTATGATTACATCAACGAGATCAAAAGCTCTCATAGTTTGATGGTATAATTTGCAGTCATCACAGCCTTAAAAAACCATATCAAAAAGAACTGAAATGAGAACATACACATGAATTCATAGAATCAAACTGAACTTTGAAAGAAGGAATCGGAGAATAAACAAGGCAGAAAAGAGGGGCGAGGCGGGAGATAAATGAGGGGATGCAATTATAAATAGGGAAGGGAAGGTAAAACACTAATTAATTGTGGCAAGAAAATTACGTCTTTGCCCATCATGGGTTCAGCGTAAAATAAGAAAATTACGTCTTTGCCATCATGGCAAGAAAATTACGTCTTTGCCCAAACTATTTTTTTTAAATAAGTGACTAAAGTGTTTTTTTTTATTGAAATAGGTACTTAAATTTTCATTTAAACTGAAATAAGTACTTAAATTATTTTTTTGGGTGCTTAAATTTTTATTTTTAACTTATTTTAAAGTCAATTTTAACATTTACTTAAACACATAATTCAACAAAAAACAAAAATTTAAACAGTTATTTTAATTAAAAAATATTTTAAACACTTAGTTTTAAAAAAAATTAATATTTATTTCAACAAAAAAATACTTTTAAGTATATATTGCATAAGAAACATAATTTAAACACTTATTTTAAGTAAATAGTTTAAGCAAAACCAAATTACCAATCCTGGAAGCCACCGTCCACGGCAAGGTCATGGCCGGTGATCAACTCCGAGTCATTACTTGCGAGAAACAGCACCGCGTCGGCAATATTCCCGGCTCTCAACGTAGCTCCTTTCAAAACCCTTCCCGCCTCGTAGATTTCCTCAACCTCCTCCACACTTTTCTCGTGCGCCTGACACGCCATCGGCGTCGCCAAACCATTCGGCGACACGCAGTTCACCCTTATACCGTGAACCCCCAGCTGCTTACTCGCCGATCGAATTAATCCCAACACCGCGTGCTTCGACATGGCGTAATCCGTCCGCCGCCTGGTTCCACGGCTAGCCGCCACACTCGCCGTGCAGACTATGCTTCCTCTCACCCGGTTCTCCACCATCGCACGCGCCGCGTGCTTTACACATGAGACCGTGCCGCGGAGGTTGACCGCCATCAGCTGATCAAACTGTGGGAAATCAAGGTCAAGAATGGTCTGATCGGATTTACTTATAATCCCAGCATTGCTAAACATAATATCAAGTTGACCGTAATTTTCGATGCTTGATTGAATCAATGCTCTCACTTGATCGTCGTCGGTAACGTCGCAGTTCATGTAAGTACAGATGTTAGAACCGATTGATGCAGCTACTTGTTGGCCGAGTTGCTCTTGGATATCGGCGATGATGACCATACGGGCGCCGTGATCGGCGAACAGCCGTGCTGTGGCTTCGCCGATGCCGCTTGCTCCGCCGGTGATTATGGCGACTTTCCCTACTAATTTCTTATTGGTTGAGTCTGTCATCTTAGATTACACAAATGAATTTAATTGGTGGTAATTTAACGATCCGAATTGTTTCGGGATAGGTCAACCTCACCTTTTTAGAGCACTGTAAAGCATTCTTTGATAGAGACATAAGATTCAAAGTCGGAACATTATTTATTTATTTCTTTAAATGTTTCAAGAAAATTTGTCTTCAGTTTTTTTTTAATTAAATTAAGTACTATTTAAATTTAATTTTTGTTCAATTTGGCAATTATGACATTTATTTTGTTCAAATTGGTACTATACTTCTTGAGTTATTTTCAACTGAGATCCATTCAAGTTGTGCATACTCGGACAAATTCCAAATGTAATATTTAATTGTATAAAAACACAAATGCCAAATTGAACCAAATAGTTAGATTGAAGTATCGAATTGGATCAAAAATCACAAAAGCGAAATTGAATCTTAAGATTAAGTTCAGATATTAAAAAAAAATACGTCTGCTCTTTATTTTAACGTAATATAAAAGGAAAAGGGTTATTATAGTAAAGTCTGACATATAATTGCATACAATAACATTGCAGGCCATAAGGATTAATTGCACTAATTAAAATTTGCTATCATTCTTATACCACTTTGATTATAATTTCTAAGAGGGATGAAATTGAATTGTAAACTTTTAGAGGGTCAAAATGCAATTTTAACATTATATTAATTTAAAATTATTTTAAGGGGTTAAAAGTTAATTAAATCATTTATTTGAGACTAAGGTCATTGCATGCTCCTTTGCATTCACATGTAAATAATAATTAACTAATAAGGAGCAAAATTCCCCTTCTAGACTAGAAGCTTCAGTTTTAATATACATTCTCGCTATTACCAGTTTTATATATCAATTTTATTGTAATTTTTATATATATATATATATAATTAGCCTAAGTATACATATTTTTAAAACAAAAATTCATGCATGTAAAACAATTTGTGTACATGTTAACGTTCAAAATTAGCACAGATTTACATTATCTAATAGGTCAATTTTAAAATTTAATTTGTTAGTTATATTATTTGTGAAGTACTTAAAATTCTAAAAACTTTATGGTTACTAATTTAATAAAATATAATTATTAAATATAATAAGAAAACTAGTAATTTTATATAACAACCAAAGTGTCCATGCGTGGTTAATGACGTACTAATGATAAGTAAAATAGGTAGATAATTTTAGACTACAAAGAGAACAGACCCCAATGGATGAACACATGTGAACGTGGGAAATCAGACCAGCAGTGCAAGCACCGTGGCTATGGTCAAGACTCAGACTATGGTTTTATGTTCAGGCCTGTGTGTAAACTCGAAATCAATATGCACAAAGGCTCGCTCGACTTCCGGTAGCTGCTCGAGCTTCTCCTGCAGCGTCTCACCAATGTTGTGTGCTTTGTTTAGCAGCATGTCCTCAGGCAACACAATGTCAACCTCCACAAAGTAGTGGGAACCAAAAGTATATGCCCTAACCGTGTCAATGTGTTGTATGTCTTCATGGTGGTTCCATATTAGATATGTCAGTTTTGCTAGAAAATCGGGCGGAGCGGTTCTTCCGATCAGTGACCATACGTTCTCAATCACCGTTCTTGCCCAAGTACTCATCGTGTATAATGCTATCTGCAATTATAGGATTCCGAGATATAACTGTTTAGCTTCTAAGCATATTTATCGCATGAATGCGATTGATATTCGAGAAGGGACTTGAACTCACAATTATAGCTCCGGTTGGATCAATCCACCACTTGAAATGGATAGCAAGAACAGCTGTTGCTAAACCAACTGAATTAGTAACAACATCAAAGAGATGATCTTGTGCGTAGGCTCTGACGATTTCATTTTTGAACTGTCGGCAATAGACCATTAGGACGAACTTCACTACCATCACGAAAACCATAATTCCAATCATCCATTTCTCTTGGTTGTGATTGATCTTAGGGTGGGACTATATGTATGTAAAGAGGCACAACAGAAACAAAATAAGTAAAAGCGTTGTGGCCATACCAAAATGACTTGATGCTAGCCAAGTTTAATTGAATCAAAGTGGCATACCATGGCAACAAGTTCCCTGAGAGACTCTAGCAATATTTGTAAGCCTAGAGTTGCCATTACTGAAGCAAAAACAATGATACCCTGGATTATAAAGCTTTGTCAGTACACAATGTCCATTTAATGTGAAGCTAAGATCATGTTTAAGATGAAACATAATTTTATATCGGAGTGAAGAGCAGATAAATAGTTAGCTTACGACGGGCTGCATTCGCTTTTTTCCGATTGGATAGTGAAAATGATTGGGGGTTTTCATGGCATGCGCTGTGAACCAAAGAATAAATCCTGAGAGAAGATCCAAGAGTGAATCCAAAGTCGATGCAATAACTGCCAAAGATCTGCTTGCAATGGAGGCGTAAACTTTGGCAGCAAAAAGCACCATGTTAGCAATGTTGGACGCATGAATTGCCATCCTTTCACTCCTGGCTAGTTGCTCCATTTCATCCTGAATACAGAAGAATTGTATTAACACAACATTTACAGTACTTCAATTTGCTTAGTTCTACTTAAGGAAAAATGAGAAGCATATCATAGACTAGAATTTTGATTAAATTATTGGATCTAAGGCCCACAATATTTATGCATAGATGAGATAAAAACATTGTGGGGAAGAAACTTGTTGAGGATCTTCCGACTCATTCGTGAGAAGCCTGTGAAGTGTTGTCCGCACAGATACCGAACGATTGTTGGGTGTTTGACTAACTGTTGAGCAGATGACACTTAGCAAAGTTTGCCAGAAAGAGTCGGAAAATCCCTCAACAAAAACAGTGAAGAAGAAACAACCTCGGTTAGGCTTCCAGGCAACGAACCCATCTCATTCATGGTTTCCATCTCATTAAATCCTGCAAGGAGCCTTTCTTGCTGTTTGTAGTACTCTGAAACCTTGCGCTGTTTCTCTGGAGTAAAGAGTGAAAGAAAGAGAAGCCAAAAACATGCATAACATCATAAGAGACAATACTTGACATTATTTTGGCAAACTGACTAAATGACGAAACTATAACTCATAAATATTATGCGCGGAATACAACTTAAGAGAACAATGAAACCGGAGTTAAAAGCATCCTACAGGTATTGACCATATATGTCGATATGTATCGATTTTAAGATAAAACGAAATATTACCGGTAGCATACCATTTCGATTTTATAACACCATAAAAAATCATGTGACGATTTTTGTTTCGTATCATCATAGAAAGTCCCACAGCTAGTGTCTACTTAGAACTTTGTTTATAATTAATCCCATATTTAAGGAAATCATCTTAGGCCTTAGAAATTCTCAACAAATACAAGAACTAAGCTTGGAGTGTTCTTTTTTTTAAGGGCTGAATTAACAAAGAAAAGTGCACCTAATAATGATCTTTTGTACATATTTGTGGGACAATGGAGAAACACTTCCAGCTTTTTACCAGATAATATGATATTGCTTAGTTTAATAAAAACAACAATGGCCCCTCAGCAGCAGAAGGCAAAAGACAATGAAATCCATCGACTTTAGACAATGTCGTTTTAAAATATTCGATACTTTATGAATAGATAATGAACATGACGACATGTAAGTAAGCTCCCTGTGTCAAGTGCTAAACCAACTTTCGCCAAACATGGCCTAAAACTTTTAGAGACAATCTAGTAGGATTCCACATTTCCACTAACTAATCAGTCCATTACCAACTTAAAAAGTTTCCTCCAATTATTGGATTTCCAATAGCAAAAATTACCCAAGGCATTAAACACAAATGATTACCGGAAAGCAAAACATTAGTAGATATTTAGGCAAAGTTCACATTAGCAATCGAATCTGTACAGGAGAAGGAATATTTAACTTTTCAATTATAGTAAAAATTTCCTATTATTGATTTTCCTTTTGGTAGAGTGATTTCCAGTAAATGAATTCAAAAATCGTTTTGCACATGAAACTCGCGACTCTTGAGTCTTAACTCGGTCACTCAGACAAGGACCACAAACAAATAGAAATTACTCAAAAAAAAATCTCAGAATATTTCCCCCACCAGTGAACCAGTTGAAACGATTTAAAGAGAAAAGAAAATTACTAGAAAACTCCGTAAAATCTCACGTATTCATAACTCGTTTTTTTGTCCAAACAATGTTCTTGTTTTTCCTCTTAAAAGAACCAGATTAAAAAGCGAAAATAAAGTGGAAAACTGAGAGCTGGATTCAACTGAACTTTCCTCGATATGAGTGAAAAAGCATTCAGATTCTTCATTTTTTAAAGTATTCTTGTTGTGTCGTTTCACCAAATACATTAACATAACATGCCTAAGAAAATAGAAATCTGCAAAAGGAAAGTAGAAACTGAAGGGGAAACAAAACTTACTAGGGGTACAAAGGAGGCGAGAAAGAGAATCGTCATCGGAGTTTAAGCGTTGCTGCGGAAGGCGGAACTTGTCGAGGTTGAGACGCCAAGAAGACGACGGCGACGCTCCTTGTTGGTGAGGGAGAAGTTCCGTGCTGAAATCGTCGACGTTGATGATGCCGGTGCCACTCTCTTTGCGCTCCATTACTTGCATTACCAGCAACAACTCATAATAAAACCGCTCCTTTGTTATATATTGACACGGCAAAGACACCTCCTGTCCTACTCTCTTCTTTTAATTTTTTTTTTACCCTAAACGTGGCGTTCTCTGATTCTACGTGGATTTTTTGTTTTCTTTTTCACCCAAGATTATGGGTTAGATTGCTAAAACGTAAGGTAAAATTATATAAATAGTCACTGAAATATGTTGAAATAATTTTTTTTGTCGTTGAATTTTTAAAAAAATGGTTTTATTAAACTTTTGATTCGGTTCTAAAATGGTCCTTACTAATTATACATTTTGATAAGTTTAAAGACTATTTTGTAACCGCTTGATAAGTTTAAATGATTATTTTATAATATTTTAAAAAATGACAATCTTGTAACTGAATTAAAAAGTTTAAACGGTTTGAAATTTTTAAAAATTTAGCGATTAAAAGAATCGTTTCAGCGTAGTTTATTGATTAAATGACTTTACTCAATTTTAAATGAGTTTTTTAAATCATATGTTTTAGTAATTTTTCATTATATCAAAATAAATACTTTTCCAAAGAAATATCAATTTCTTCTATAATGTAAAAATTTGAGCTAAACTTTTTTTTATATTGTTGTTGAAAAAATATTTTATGATGTATTGTAATTTATTTTTATTTCGTGTTCTATCATATTTGCTATAGTAAAAAAATAAAGTCGCTATGTATTTTTTTAACACAAAACTTCAACGTTGGGTTTAAATTTAATGTTGGTCAATAGGTTAAAAGGAGCATTTTTTTTCTTAATTAACCATTTGACCCTTCAAGTATCTTCATTTTTTTTCATTTTTACCATAACTAATGGGTGATCCAAATGTAATGCATGGTGAGCCTGTGCGCATTTTGAACTTTTCAAAATTCACATATTTGCCTTTAATTTTAATAATTTTTATGAATTAGTCCTTAAATTTTTATTATATTTATGACTTGTGCTTACCTTAAAATTTTAAAATTTTATGTGTGTCCACTGTCAAATGTATTTCTGAATCCGTCACCGACTATTATTTAAAACAATTTATTTTTTACTAAGATTTTTTTTTTGAAATAATGGAAACACACCATATATTATGTGAGGGAAAAAACTCAAATATCACGTGATATAAGTTTTATCGGTGTAAATTATTCAAGTACAATTAAATATTTTCTAGGGATGATCGTTAATATCAAGTAATATAATATTATTATATTACTTAGTGAAAAGAAAAATAATAATTTAATAAAGGATATTTTCCGACAAGTAGTAAACTGTTTTTCTTCGATATTGTCAAGAATAAAGAACATTCTTCGGGACTATTAATGCAAAATTCCCTTTCCCGTTTATCTAAGCGATGAAAAATATTTTGATATGTAAGCTTTTAATTTTAAATTTAGATTTTAGTAGTTTAAGTTGTAGGATGTATAATTTAATATTTATAGTTAAAATTTAGGGTGTTAGGGTTATAAATTTTAATTTTAAGTTTATAGTTTAAATATGAAGAGTTATGTAGATTTTTTTACACAATTTATATATTAAAACGTAACACTTAAGGCACATTGCACTCTTAAGAAGAGGACGTGAATTCGAATTTTAAAGATGACATTATTAGGAGGAACAACACCGCACCCTGATACATATAACCAAAAGATTTATATTATCCTCGTGTATATATATATATATATATATATATATATATATATATATATATATATATATATATATATATATATATCAAATTTTCGATTAAAGCTAGTCCCAACTTCAATCAATTTTGAACTCTCAACGTCAGTTCCAATATTCCTCGAATATGTGCGCTTATTTTAAAAATACAATATATCATATAATGTGTTAACACTTATCGCTATTTATTATTTGAAAATAAAAAAAATCAGAGGTATTAGAATTAAAATACATGAAAGAATGTCTTAATTATGTTAGTAAAATCTAGCCTTTAAGTCCTTAAGCAATCAAATTAAAGTCTTCTTACGTGTGAATTCTATTCATAAATATTTAATATTTGAATCTGTACATTTATGTGTTGTAATAGTTAAATTCTAAATGTGATTATACCAATATATTAAACGTAATTATAATTTTATTTATACATTGTGCGATTAATTTTTATTATAATCATACAACTATTTTGATTGTAATTAAAAGTCTAACAGAAGTAAAAACAAAAAACATTTAACTTATAGTGCAAGAAAATGAGTGGCAAATTGAGGAATTCATAGGGGACCGTTTTATAAAGGTGTGGTATGAGATTTCAAACTATTCATACCCTCTCCTTCACCGGGTGGTCCATATCCGAGAGGGTTCCCCTTATCAAAATCTCTCAAGTTTATCTATTTATTGTTATTGATATATGCACAAATATTATAACATAATCTGTGATACTATTTTTTTTACAACAAATTTAAAAATACGGTTAATTTAGTAAAAATATATTATTTAAAGTTTGATTTTGAATTTTTTTCCTCTTTTCTAATACTTAAAAAAGATTGCCAATAGGAACCTAACAAGTGTTCAAGTAGAAAAACGGATGAGGTTCATCTTAAGAGACACAAATTTAAATTTTTTTGTCTATAAGATGTATCTCTATTATTAAAGAGTTTAGAATATTTAATTATTAAAAGATTTAAAATATTTATGAACATATATTATCTTGTCATCATCTTTAAGCTATTCAAAAAGAAAAAGCCAATAGAGGATGACTTGTTAGGAAATTTCCCGTCGTACCTTAAACAATGCAACTCTTGTCTTTTTTTTTGGTTTTCTTCATTTTTTATATTATTAGACATATAGTCACTATAATAAATATGGTTGGATTTTAAAATAGGAATAGTGCCGATATAAGTACCCTACCGTTTGATTGAATAGTCATTTTAGTCTTTATTCTTTTGAAGCACTTTAATTCTGAACATTTTATTTTCGATCAAAATAGCTCTCCGAGGATATAAAATTTTAGTCAACTAACGACCAAAGTCTTTAGATGACTTGACAGAACGACACATCAGCCAAAAAATAAATTTTATATTTTATATAATTTTGTAAAACTATTTTTAGTTGACGTGTCAATTTTTCAAGCCACCTCCTTCGTCTATATGACACTATCATGTTAGTGTACAATATCATGTAGGTTTTCACGTCATTTTTAAAGTGTTGACTTACGATTTTATATTTGAAGGGGCTATTTTATCCCAAAATAAACATTGAGATCCAAAATGTATTAAAAAAATAGACTAAAGTAATTATTCAATCAAAAGTTAGGATTTTTATTACATTATGCCTTTAAAATATTTGATTTCCAATCGGTTGAAGTAAAAGTTTTTTACATTTCAATCATTTTTATAAGTTTGCTGTAATTTATTTTTTCGCAATTTTATAGATACCTTGTATCCTTTTTATGATTTATAAAGATTGATTTTTTTGAAAGCATAAAGATTGATTTTTTAAGGTTAAAGATACTATAAGATTAATCGTACGTGAGATTATGATGATTGTGAAAGTTTTAAATATTTTTGTATGCCAAAAACAGTATTAATAAGAGTAAAAAAAAACTCCAACCCCCCAAATTGCCCACAAATCTTAAAGTTTTTAATCGAATTTCGAATTCGATTTCAGTTTTACATATTTTTTATATAAATATGAACAAACACATGATTTTATGTTAGAGCGAATTTATAAAATTTTATGTGGGGAGAGAATAATTTTTAATAAAAAATATATAAAAAAAATTATACAAATTACTTCTAATTTAAATTTTTAGAGAGAAAAATGTTATCTCACCCCTAGATCTATCCATGTACACAATCCTATGCCTACCCATGAAATGGTATTAGTGGAATGTCATCAAGGTAGCAAGCGACAGCCGAAAAAAAAAGTTGAGTACCAAAATCACAAGTTTCTGCACGATTGAAATGCTAGATTAATTAAAGTTGAATTAGTGCTCCTTTATCTTACAAAAAGCAACGTTCTTAATTTATATAAAGTGATAGATAATAGATTAGAATGAAGTGATAACATACATTTTTCTTTATCATTTCCACGTATGGTCGGTTATGTCATTGGGCTACCTCTTTAGAAAGTTCACACAACTTTTTATGCGAATTAAATCGGTAAAGATCATTTGATATTTTTCGATGTCTTTGTTTATATTTTATTATCAAAATAAATAAATTTAAGGTTTGCGTTTATGGTTTATTATTAGAATTTAGGGTATTGAGCGTAGGGTGTACTTTTATGGTTTAAATTTAGAATTTATAGTTTAGAGCTTAAGATATTGAATGTAAGATATATTTTTTAGAGTTTAAGTTTGTGATTTATTATTTAAAATTTAAAGTTAAAAAGTTAAGATTTGATTTTTTTAGTGCTAGTGCACAAAAGAATTATTAAAAATATCTTTAAATGCTTCCATTAAACATATATGCACATTTTAAAAATTTAATCCGGCCCAAGCTCTTCTTTTCTCTCTAACACCGTCTCTCTCTTATTTTGGTTTAAACTAAAGCCGACGGCGGCAACAACTTTAGGGTTATTTTGTCGACCGTCGGCCGCTCACTTTTATTTGTTTGTTTCGTTCTTTTATTTTTAAGTCTTTTAATTCAATAAATCTGTCTTCATGACACGTTTTTCTCTACCGTTTGGTACGCTTTTATGCTTTTTAGCACGTTTTTTGTTATTTGTTTTCTATCAGGGTTGGATCTGACGTCGCCACGGCTGAACAAGATGACTGTCCTTTTATTATGTTGTTGATCTCCCTGTCTCGGGCCCTTGAATCGAATTCGGATACGCGATTACATCTACCGTTTATTCGCGATTGAGTTGTGGTAATGACCTTTTTGTCAACGTATGTTCACTGTAATATGCATTTGTCAATGTTGTTTGTTGATGGTTTTACCCATCATCGTCGATTTGGGGATGTTTGTATACGTCTTTTGTTTCGAGTTTTTGGACTAGGTTCTTACTTATTCTTGTATGGTCCTATTATGATCTAGAGTCGCTAATTTAATTTTTTGGTTTGTATCTGGATTTAAATGTTCGTCTATTTTGTTGTAAACTTTTATTGTACTTTCGGATATTCCTTCGTTTAATAAAATTAGTGGATTCAATTTTAAAAAAATATATATATGTACATTTGAACGAGTGGTTTCATTATAGGGTGGAAAGAGAGAAAATTAAAAACGAAAAATTGGAAAGATTAGAAAGTTTATTTTATGTTTGGCATTAATGATGTAAAATAGAAAAAAAATATACTTTTATTTATTTATTATTTGGTAGAGTTGAAAAATGAAAAGAAAAGAAAATTAAATTAGCTTACATTTTCTTTTAAATTAGAATAATTTATTTTTACACACGAAAATAAAACGCGATCATCTCTCATTTTTTTCTCCTCACTTTTCTTTCTTACCAAATACACTTTAAATTTATTTTCTTTTCACTTCATCCATTATTCCTTCCTTTCATTTCTTCACCCCCACCAAACAAAGCACATAAATTTGTAAAACAAAAAAGGAAAAGAAAATTGAAACGAAAAACTAAAGAGTTCAAAAGATAAAAAAGGTAAACTATACTAATGACCACTGACCTATAGGGTTGGTGTCGATTTGACCACCATATTTTCAATTGTGTTAAATATACTACATAACTATTTAATTGGTTCCAATGTAGCCACGTGTTGTTAAAAAAACGAAAAAGTTATACAATCATTCAATTTAGTCCTAATTTTAATATAATAAAATAAACTAATTATTTGAGGGATTTATCTATTTTTATTAGATTTATTAAATTTATTTTCCTTCCCCAATTAGGTGGTGACACGTGTCACCACCAATTGGAGTAAGAAAAATAAAATAGTGAAAATTAACCCCAAGAAAAATCAAACCTAGGTCATAGGGAAAGAAAGCAACACTATTACCATTAGACCAAACTTGTTTCTGCTATATGAATTATCAAATATAATATATTTTCTCTTAAAACATCCGCCCTGCCAAAGGATAAAGGTTTCCTAGAGTATTATAAATAAGGTAGAAATAAAAACTGATGTTTTAAATTTTTTAATTTCACCAATTTTATTTAATTTGAGACGAGCTAAAATGTTTGCACTATGAAATTCTGCAGCATTTTAGTTTTTATTTCTTTTGCCAAATTTATTTTAAATTAAAACATTTTCCCACTGTGTCATTCTGCAGTATTTACAACATAAGTAAAACAAGTACAGCAAGTTGAGCTTATTTCAAATTAATTAAATTTTATGGGAACAAAGATCAAGGGGAGGGAGCAAAGTGGGAAAAGACCATTTAAAACCCACCGGACATATCCCTATCCAGTATCCACTCCAACCACCAAAAAGATGCCAAAAACTAAGAGAAAAACATTACACCACAAGATGCATTCAGATGTTAGAGCAATACAAATTAGAAAGGAGAAGAGAGGGCTAAACCTGAAATTCTTTGACAAATTAGAGGGGCTTAGTGCATCACTTCCTTTCCCTGGGGATGAAAGACTTTTGGATGTACTCCTAAAAGATGCATTCGGAGGAAGTGAAGGACCTTGACCATTACTCTCTTGCGAAGATTTGGCAACCATGGCACCAAGTGCAATTGCAGCAGCAACTGAATCAGCAGCATAATGACCATCAAGGTTGCACATTACCCACACAATGGCCTTTTTCACTTCAGCTGCCCGGACTAAATGTGCCTGCATTCACTAAAAGAAATGAAATCATATTACATCTTACGCAAGTGCTGAGCAAAACTAGAAATTGTCGTAAAGAGACAACCATATCAAGCTTAACATATACTACATATTAATCAAACATAGAGAGACAATTATAGACAATTTTTTTATGTCAAACAAAAATGAGTGTTCCCAATTTTGATTAGGGAAAATATATCCAAAGGAGACACATATTGCAAGCCAGTCACAAATTAACAGAATTCATATATGTGGACCACAGCCACAACTCTCACACGAATAGCAAATAAATAGTAACAGCTCAACAAGCTTGTTTATTTGTCAGCAAGCTAAACCATTCTGTTTTACTATATCTTATAATATTTATCAAGATGGTATATGAAATACCACATATATTATATTTGGTATTCTATATACTAGAAACAAGCTTGACCCAGTGGTAAGAGTGTTACTTTCTTTCCCTACAAACCTAAGTTCAATACTCTTTGGTGCCAATTTCTACTATTTCATTTTTCTTACTCCAATTGGTGGTGACGCGTGTCACTACCTAATTGAATAATTAATTTATTTTATTAGATTAAATTAGGATTAAATTGAATGATTTTATAAATAAAGGGGACTAAATGTGTAATTATATCAAATATTTTAACAGTCTCGTTAACTTTTTTGTTTTTTAACGGCAGATGGCTACATTGGAACCAATTAAATAGTTATGTGGTATATTTAACACAATTGAAAATATAGTGGTCAAATCGACATCAACCCCATAATTCGGTGGTCATTAGTATAGTTTACAATTTTCATTACATTTATTATTTGGTAGAGTTGAAAAGTGAGAAAAAGAAAAATTAAATTTCGTATATATATATTTTAAATTTACATGTCTCCTACATTTTCTCTCATCTTTTTCTTTTCAAATTAAAATGATAATACCTCTAATTTTCTTTTTTTTTTGATATCTTTCCCACTAAACATACTCAAAATTTTGGCTTAAACAAAGAGATATAAAATAAAAATCTCTGTATTGACATTCTCTATTACGTTTTCAAGCTTTTAGGTTCCATCTACAATTGCAGAGGAACAGGGCCTTCAATATTATTGAAATTCTTTTGAGTTTCTTTTGTGTATTTTGTAACTTTCTGGTTGATTAATGTTCTGTTATTAGCAAGAACATAAATTCTAGTTTCAGTAAAAATATAAGCTACAATCCCATATCGCGTAAAAATCGTAAATATAATAGTTTAAATATAGCATTTTGTAACTCATAGTTCGCCTGAGCCTCGGCTCGGGCATCAGCTGCTCTCTGTTTCATAGAGTTAGACAAGGCTTTAGGCCTCAAACTACGTAGGTGGGACTCTTCCTTAACAGGCTTGAAATATGTGATTACTTATCAAATCAATTTAAATTTAAAATAAATTAATAGTTTAGGCTGAAAATTTAAAAGGAATCCCCAAATTTAGTACTTATACTTTTCGGATTGTTAACTTTTGTCACTAAAAAATATTTTAATGTTTCGATGTTTGACATTTAAATTTGATGCATAAAGTCTTTAAATATATACAAATCTTCAAACAATTGATCTACCTCATTTCAAACGTGAATGTTTAATATTTACAGTAAAATTCAAGTAACATAAGTTTATAATCCCCTTTTTTTATGCATAAATCTATTATTTTATTAGATTTAAGGATTAAGTCTATTAGTTTTTGAAAATTTTATAATTATAATTCAAATTTTAGAACTAGGATCAAATTGATAAGATCTGTGTGAGTGCGAAGGATAAAATTTGTTAAATTATTTTTATGCATTAATATATATACCATTTTCCCCCATAATTTTTTAATCAAAATACAATTTTCCATTATTTCTTTTTTTGTCAATATATATAATATATATTCTAAAATTCTTAATTAATGCAACCATAAAATTAACTTAAATTGAAAATAAATTAATCTAAACTGAAAATTTAAAAGAATACTTCAAATTAAATACTTCTACTTTTATGTTTGTTAAACTATTGTCACTGAAAATTACCCTAATGTTTTTATGTTTGTCATTTAAATTTGGCTGTGAATATATTTTTAAAGATTTTTAATTAAATTATCAAATTAATTTAAATTGGAAATAAATTAATAATTTAAACTAAAATTTTAAAAGAAAACTCCAAATGTGAAAACTTTTACTTTTTAGGATTGTTAACAACTGGAAGGAACAAGAGAAAGTAGAGTAAATGTCAAGAGCTTTATTACTCTTCTCAAGAGAGAATGAATGGAATGAGATGATACAAATGAGAGGGAAAGGCTCTCTATTTATAGTTAAGCTCTCTCCTAATCAATGGTCTAGATCGATTTACACGAATGTCCATGATTAGTCCAAATCCTTACAAAATCATCTACCTATGGAAAGAGTATCAAAATCCTATCTAATTACTTCCAATAGTAGGAAACTTTACTTGGATATGTCTCTACACCGAATATGACAAGATTCTTCCACAATCCTCTCTGATATGTTGTCTCATGCCATGTTTACCGAATCAATGTGGACGGGCTCTCTAGTATTCTCCAAGTGCCAGGCCAAGTCTAGTGATCTTGGCAAGCCTGATGTTCCGTCTTGAACCTCTTGGGCGGATCTTTGCGCCACTGTCTCGGACCAAGAATTATGGGTCGTGACATTCTCTTCCACCAAACTTAACGACGCCCTCGTCACTGCACTAGAACGATCCTGGGTAGGGCCACTTTGGATGTTGCTACTCGTTGCCTCGACTTGGTGTTGTTCTCTCATACGAACCGCTTGCCTCAGCTCTTGCTGCCATGTAACTCTTCGATCCTCTACACCATTACTCACATCATCTTGGTGGCTACTCAATGTCTCGGCTTGCTCCCAACTCAGAATCGGGCAACAATGTCGTCCCACAAGGACGGCTCGCTTTGACTCTTTTCGCCAAGTGATGTCGCGTGCTAAGACGCCTCCAGGTACATCACCACCATAGGAGCTCTCTCCTACAGTCGTCGAAGATGACGAATCAGACTCAAAATCAATAGAGTTGAGTTCAGGATGTACCTCGCTCTTAGTTGCATTTACTCTAAAATGGGCCAGCCTTTCTTTCTCCTTGAAGTCTGCCCCCTCTGCATCGAAGCTTCTTTACCGAAGTTTTTTGCATGCATCGGAACCTTTTGCCCAAGGTCAGTTGCTCCTCGTTGCATCTGCCCTTCTAACTTGAAGTTTGGTGCGCTCTCGCATCGATCCTGCTTCCTTGAAGATCGATGCCTTATTTTATGTCGGTGCTTCTTACTTGAAGTCCTTCGCTCGTTCTCCACCTTGCCCATGGGTGGTGTTCTCGTGGTTGCTTTGTCCTTACCCGGCTTGGCTTCCTTCGACCATTTCCTAGCTATGGTTCAATGGTGTCTTTCCTCCAACACCATCAGCAAGCTCTTCCTCTGGCACCATTATTGCCTCAAAAGAGATGTCCTTATCCTTGAGAACATCCTCAAAAAATGCTGCCTTTGACCCTCGCTCCAGTTTGGTCTCTAAAGCGATGTTCTTACCCCGAACATCCTCAACAAGTTCTTTGTAGCCTTATCGGACAAACTCAACCCATTCTGCTCGTTTACCGTGACAGAACTCCTCGAACCAAGTCTCACAAGCTCGTTTACCTTCTCCTCGTCTATCCTATCTAATAGCATGGTTCGATCTGAGAAATCGTGCAACTTGTGTGGTCTCTTGCACCGGTAGCACTCCAATTGCACCCTCGGTTTGACGACTTTGTTCTTCGTTATCGCCCCGAGTCTCGAACTTGGCTTGACTATGTTGGCACTCGTAGTCGCACCACAGCTCTCCCTTGGCATTGTGCCAAGTCGTGCTACTCCTCCTTCTCGCTCATCGACTGTCTTGATGAGTGCAGCAAGGCGATTCTTCTTGGGACAGCCCCTTATCACATGGGGACCATCGCAGAAGTAGCACTTGATCTTCCCACTTGCCTTTTTCTTTACCACGAACTTAGCCTCGCCACTCCCATTGTCACTCGTCATAGGTTTGGACTTCTCCTTGCTAGTTGGTTTGTCTCCCCAGGCTCAATCAGCAACTCGACCACACCTTTGGCCACTTGGGCGTCACCTTGCTCCAATGCGAGCTTTGCCCCCGGTCTAAGTCTCGTTAAGAAAGTGTTAAGCACACCTCATTCACCCATTGCAGCCTTGCAATTGAGTAGCCCCTCCTTGAGCTCATTCACCTCTATTCGCAAAGCCTTCATCTCGGCTTCGCAAGCATTACTCTCTCGGACCGTCTCTAACTTGTTAAGAACGCGTTGTATCTCATCTTTGACCTTGTTTGCCATGGATTCTAGTTTGTCAAGATGGGATTCTAGAACGCCTTGGGTTTCCTTGGCTCCTTGCTCGGATTTACCAAGTTTCGTAACCCACTTCTCCAACACCGTTGAGACTTTCTTCAACTGTTCTACCTGAGAATTACGAGAGGAAATACTCTCGTCAAATTCACCAAGAACATCTATTATCTCGGACCACTTCAATATTCTTCAATCTCTTTGTTCCGCCATCTCGATCACTTCTTTTCCATAAACTATTTCGAAGCAAATCCTCGCCTAGCTTGACTGCAACACCAAGTAGTCTCGAACGCAAGACCCCTCGACTCGCTCTGATACCACTTGTCACACCCCTAGAGTTTCACAACATCAGGCACGTGCGATCTTAGACGCCTCTGACGCTACTTGGTCGATTCTCACGTCTAAGTCAGCCTTAACCACGCCTTGCGAGTACTCCTGCTCACAACGGCTCGAACAAGCTCTCAATTCTTCGACGGATGCGAAAGCGCTTTAAGCACTAAGGTGGTTACTCCTAGCCCCTCGAGAGACAACTAGAATAAAAGAGAGCTAAGAGCAAGAACAATTGAAATGGACAAAAGAAAATAGAGTAAATGCCAAGAGCTTTATTACTCTTCTCAAGAGAGAATGAATGGAATGAGATGATACAAATGAGGGGTAGAGGCTCTCTATTTATAGTTGAGCTCTCTCTCAATCAATGGTAAAGCTATAAATGAATATAAAATGAGAGGGATAGGCTCTCTATTTATGGCTTTGTCATTTTATTTCGTATCAAATTGTAAAGCTATTTAACTTTTCAAATAAATTCATTTTTAATCTATAAAACCATTGTAAGATAAAGGAATATAAAATGGATTATTATCTCATACATAGATGGTGAAAACTTTTTATTTCTACAAGCGTCTTATTTTTAGAGTTTAGAGTTTAGGGGTTTTATTGTAAGGGGTTAAAATTTAGAGTTCATTGTTAGAATTTAAGGTTTAAGTTTTAGGGTAATATGGTTAGGGGTTTAAGTTTTAACCTATAAATCTAAATTATAACTCTAGATCCAAAATTCAACCAACCAACCTTAAATTCAAAACTACTAGACTTAAACTTTAAAAACCTAAATGAAGTTCATAAATCATAAAACTAAAACTCTTCTATAAATAAATTTTTTAAAAACGTTTGTGCATAGAATAATTACCCATATAAAATTATGATTCAACAATAAGCTGAAAGAAAATATAAATCAAGAAGATGATATGAACGTTTAACTATAAATTAAACTATACACGAGGAACAAAGTACTAATTCTAATTCTAAAAATTTTCCTTTAACCTTAGAAAGTTTTGTCCTCTTTCTTTCTAAACTATCCCTAAATATTGAGCCGCTTGGGGTGGCCAACCGCTCTCTTCGCCGACAACTGTCCTCCTTCATTTTTATCTTTTTTTTTTCTTTCTCATCAGCACTTTTGACATTACTGTCGTTTTCCCTTCCCTTTCACCTTTGGTTTTCAGAGAGGTTTTCTGCTCTATTCGGCTTAATGTACCCGACGATCGTTGGTCTCGCTCGGAGCCTTGCTGTTAGGAGGAGAACCGTCGTCTTTGACTTGGTCTGTGGTGGATTTCTTCCCCATGTTTTCCTCTTGGCGGCGGCGTCGGTTTTACTTTGTTTTCTTTGTGACTCGACTCGATTTGGCTACCGCTCCTTTCGCCGTTTGAAGGTTGATTTTTCGGCCGGGATATGCCTTCCCGTCCATCACCCTTCGTAGCTTCAAATCTTGCACGTTGATTTGCTGATGGCCCACTGGACTACATTCTTACTCAGGTCTTATGTTCCGGCGGCAACCGAAATGACATGCAGTGGCTGATGATCCCGCTGGCTTGGTTGTTTTCAGTTTTTGTTTAGTTGGTTGGCTTGTTTGCCTCCGATTATGTTGTTTGATCGGTTGTGTTCTCCTTTGTGTTGTGGCTTGGTTTGTGTTTGTTTCCTTTTTTGAAATATTGTTTTCTTGTTTTTCCTCTGTTGTGTTGTTGTGTTGTGATGCTCTGCTTGTGGAGCTTGTTTTTTGGATTCGATTTGAGCCTTGTTTTTGTACCTTTGTTTTTGTTTGAATGAAGCCAACTTTTTATTAAAAAAATATCTAATTCTAAAAGATAATTTAAAGATGGATGAAATTGTTACGAATGTGAACTCAACTTTTTGTCATTAAAAGACATCGACTAAAACCCAATAAATGTCTCGGCGAAAAAACGGATGATATTTATTTTAGGACACGTGTGTTTAAATCGCTTTGTCTATAAAATAAATGTGCATTATCAAAAGATTAAGAATATATATGAACATATACCACTATATAATTACCTTTAAACTATTCAAAAAGCTATACCAACAATCAAATTAAAATAAATTGTATAATATGTGGAATTCGTTAACGACAAACGGTCTTGAAAATCTGCAATAACTCAAAAACCATTAAATGCATCATCATATTAAACATTGGATAAAGAATTAAACTGACAAATTATTTTCCGAAATGAGAGTCTCATTGTGTCAAGAAAATGGCTAGTGGCCGGAGAATGGGAAGGAGAAATTGTTGATGAAGGTAGTTGGTGACCGAATACTCGATGGCCATGTAACCAGCCGGCGGCCACTGTAACAGATTATTAGTACCCCTAAAACCAAATTACAACTAAAGGGGAACAAAGGCAAAACTAACGGGATTGGTCAAAGTGATAAGTAATTTGGTATCGCTTAAGTATGTCTCGAGTTCGAGACGTTGTGTATGCAAAAGAATTTCGTTGAAAGATATACCATCAAAATCAGAGCAATGAGAGTCAATCTAAATTAATCAAGACAAAACTCTAAAAACAGAAGAAAAAAAAGCACATGATATGAAGTATGAACACTGAGTTCGCAGAAGCACTTTTCTCAAGAACTCTTAAAAGAATTTGTGGCCTATTGAATTGGAGAGCTCTCTCTCTTGCTGGCTTTTGGGTCCTACATTTTGGCCCATTTTCATGGGCCAGCCAGAATAAATGTTATTTTGTATGGGACCATAGCATGTAATATCCACAAAATATTGGATCAGAATGATACTACTCTTCAAGGTATTCTGAACCATCAAAATTTCATAAGATTATTTTCTTCAAACATGAACAAGCCTTTCTTAATTTTTAACTAATTTCTTCGTCCAACGATATTAAGGAAGCAATATTTTTTATAACAATTTTTACTTAAGGGAAGAGAGAAGAAAAAAAAATTTACTTTTAACGGGTTCCGAACCTATAATTTAGAAGAAAAAAAAGTGTCAACTGAGAGTCATAATCACTTGCTCTAGAGATTATTGATAAAAAATAATTTTTTAACTAATATGTGTCCCGGTAGGATATATTATGCTCATAAAGATATGATTATTTTATGTAATTAAAGAAATATTAATGATATCATCATATGATCTATATTAAACATGTTAGATTTTTCTGTACTTACTATACGGCTGAGCTAAAACATTTTATATAATTTCTATTAAAAATTATTCCATTATTGTTTATAGGTGAAGTAGTGATTTATTTGTAAATGGATTCATATTAAATATGATTTTTAGTTATGTCTTAATTAATTATGTATAGTAAAACGGTGACATAAACTCACAATAAATTTTATAATAACTATGTATTATATATACAATTCGATAACTTTTATCACCTAAAAGATTACGAAGTTTATTTCTTCATGAGAAGCTAGATGGGATTGCTGGCAGTGACGGAGCCACAGCTCCCATGGGAGGGGCTGTGGCCCCCCCTACGGGGGAATTTTTTTTTTTTTTACCCTTTGATTTTTTATATTTTTCTGGAAAAAATTGAAATAATTGTGAATTTGCCCTTCCACCTTTCAAAATTTATGTTTTGCCCCTCAATTTCAAATCCTAGCTCCGTTCCTGATTGCTGGTGAAGCTCGAAACCTATTTTTTGTTGAAGAATTAATGAGTACTCAATTAACTAATTCGATACCATGTTAATCGAAGTTTATTTATTTTTAAATAATGACAAAAAGTATACAGGATCGATCATTGGTATTGTGACACTGACTTGGAAAGGTGATTGGTGTGTCGATGATATACATGGATGAGAATGAAGAACATAAATTGTCAAGGTGTTGGCTATACGCACTCCATCCATATATTCCAACGGTGGCAGACGTGAGATGGCAAAAGGTAATAAATTATCCATCCTCGTGGCTTAACTACTCAGCAGTCAGCACAATAAACAAGCCCCATCAATCCCAACTAGAGAAGAACGCATGACTTTATGTTAGGAGGTAAACTTAAAAGGGGTAAACAAGTCATTTAATTCGGATTTAATTATATTCGTTTAAATTTGGTTCGAGTCGGTTAGGGTTTGGCTCGAGTCTATGTTGATTTCGATTTTGGTGTCGGGTCAGGACGTCGGGTCGATTAATTTTCGCTTCGGTTGACTTCCGAGTCGGGTTAATAAAAGATCCATTGGTTTTAGTCGGGTTTTCAGGCCGATTTAGGTTTTTCCACCATATATACGACTTTATGTAGCATGTATATTTGACTCTTTAGCAAGTTGTGCGACAATTCACATCTCATCTTTATTTATTTTAATATATTTTTTTTTATTTCAGGTTGCCTTCAGTTCGAGTGAAACCAGTTCGGTTCTATTCAATTTTGTTGAAAATCAATTCGGGTACATTCGGTTCAACTGGAATTCGGTTTCGGTTTCGGTTTAGTTTATTTCGAGTTTCAGTTCAAATTCGGGTCATCGTGTTTGGGTCGATTTCGGGTCTCCGTTCAGGTAAACCGGTTCGATTCTCGAATCAAGTTTACCAGGTCTAAGTGAACCTATAAAATTCTATGAGGTGAATTTATAAAATTTTAGGGTAAAAAACTGATTCTCCACAGAAAATGCATAAATTTTTAATTTTTTTATAAATTATATAAATTTTTAAGCGTCACCGTCTCTCATGCCCTTTCCGTCCATCCCTTACCCCACCCATCCGCCACGCACACCGCTCATTTATTATATATATGTATGCCAACAATGAGATATGAGAGTGTGAGGAAAACTACAGGAATAAAGGAAGAACCAGGTTTAAGAATGAAGATGATGAGTTGCAGAGATGTGGACGAAGACTATCCGAGCCATGGTTCAGTGCTGGGTGGGAAGCCCAACCGCTGTGTCATTTATCCACCAAAGCCTAGTCTTGTTGCCGAGGCAGTGGAAAGAAGAAACAACAACTGGTTAGCTTTTAATTCTTCTTCTCATATATGTATATTGTCACGTCCTAAACAGACGAAGACATTAATCTCATGTCATAAGTCTCGGAATATAAAAACGGTGGCGCTACACGTACTAGGTGTTACGTAATTAGTATCTGTGTTAATTTCAATTTTCATGTGCTGCTGCAGGTTCGTTAGGACAAAAGTTGCTAGTGATTTAGTGGTGCAGGTTGGAGATTTCAGCTTTCACTTACACAAGGTGAGCAACAAGTGTATATATATATATAATTGTTTTTATTTAGTGAAGCGTGGGATTCATTTTGTCTTTCTTTTTATTTTGTATAGCTAGCTATGGTTTCGAAAAGTGGGTATTTTAATAGACTTGTGTTTGCAAAACGAAGTGAGGCACATGGAGACAATGGAGCTGACTGCCTCAAGCTTGTGCTTGATGACCTTCCCGGTGGAACCAAGGCCTTCGGATCCGTCGTCAACTTCTGCTACGGCTTTAACGTCGATGTAACGGCGACCACCATCGCTCCGCTCTATTGTGCTTCGAATTTGTTGGAAATGAGTGATGATCTTCACCATGGAAATCTCATTTCAAAAGCAGAGGCATTTCTCAGCTTTGCAATCTTCTCATCTTGGAAAGACACTTTTAAGGTGCTCAAAAGCTGTGAATCCGTGTCACCTTGGGCCAAAGAATTGCGGGTCGTGAAGCGATGCTCGGACGCCATTGCTTGGAAGGCCTCGACTGACCCGAAAGCTTTCGGTAGGAACTCGAATGTAGGAGAATTGACCGATACTTGGTGGTTCCAAGATGTTTCCACCCTTCGAATCGATCATTTTATCCTAGTGATCGAGTCGATTAAACAACGAGGGGTGAAACCGGACCTCGTTGGATCGTGTATAGGTCACTGGACATTAAAATGGTTCTTGGGAAAAACATTTATATTCGATGAACTGACGGTACCGAAACATCTGGCTCAAAAGCTACAAAGAATTACAATAGAAAGTTTAATCAACATGCTTCCTACGGAGAAAAACTCAGTTTCTTGTAACTTTCTACTTCACCTTCTCAAGTTAGGGTTAACAATGCAAATCAATTCTGCATTGTTGGACAAACTAGAAACAAGAATAGCTTCCATGTTGGAGCAATGTCCTGTTCAAGATCTCTTGGTTCAAAACAATGGAGACAAAGACACCACGTATGATGTTGGAATTGTGATTAGGGTGGTCCAAGCTTATGTTGTCTTGTCCATGAAAAACTCTGGGGCAAGACCATGCAATGTCGGAAGGTTGATCGACGATTATCTTGCTATGGTTGCAAGAGATGTTAACCTTGCCGTCGACGATTTCAAATCACTCGTCGATGCGTTACCGACAAATGCTCGATCGTCTGATAACAGCCTCTATAGAGCCATTGACATGTACCTCAAGGTAAGATAACTTGTTATTTTCGAATCAATTTTTATACATTCATCATTTCAAGTAAATCTAACATCTTTATGTGTAAATGTAATAATTGTGCAGGCACATCCAAGTCTAACAGAGGAAGAACGAGCAAGTGTGTGCAGAGCAATGGAGTATTACAGATTATCAGAAGATGCACGCCGGCATGCGATGAGGAACGACCGATTGCCGTTGAAGATTGTGACGGAGTTCATGCTTCTCGAGCAAGTAAAAATGGCTAGATCAATGTCGGCTACAAGGTCGAACATTGATCCGAGAACGACGGCTCGAACGATTTTGAAAGTGAATAATAACAAGGGTTTAGAGAGGGGATTCATAACACCTCAGAAGGAGATTAAGATGATTAGAAGAGAGGTGGAGAATATGAAGATGCAACTCAATCAATTGCAAATGTGTAAACTAAAGCTTGAAAAACAAGTTAAAAGATCATGTTTCAAGTAGAAAATAAAAGTTAAATCTTATGGATAAATGTTAGATGCGCTGATAAGTTATATTTCACTTCAAATGAAAATGACAACCACAAACTCTAAACATAAAGAAAATCCACTTAATCTTTAACGTATTAGTGACCAAATTGTTACTAATCGATAATATAAGTGATCAAATCATAATACTTGAAAGAAAGTTGAGTGGCCAAAATAGAAGAAAGTGAAACAAAAGTGATCTCTATCTTAGTTTACCCAAAGATATTCTTCCCGTTTCAAACCCAGTCCATTTCTAAAGGGTTAAAAACTCACAGGGAACTGGTCCCTCTACACTCTACACACAAAGAGATTAATCCCAAAACTGAAATCTCATTTCCTCTTTATCTCTTACTCTGTAGATCTTTGTCCAAGTTCTATTAACGACGATTTTAGGGTTTCATTCCCCACAAAAAATATCCAAAATGGTTAGTTCTCTCTCTGTTCTTTTCTTTTCTTTTTACAGAAAGATTTTGGGTGTGTTGGTTTATGTTTAATTGCTGCTTCTTAATCTTATATAGAACCGTCGATTGCTTTACACAAGGTGTTTCGGATGTTTTTTTTAATATGGAAGTTCTGCTTCTGGGATATTATAGATATAGATTTATCTGTACTCAGGTTTGGGAAAAAAAAACCCGTAGGATTTTGAGTTCTGGAAAGCAAAAATCGAGGGAACTAACTGAAAAAAAATAAGGCTTGGGTTTTTGCTGAATTTGAAGAAGGCAGACGGAAGAGAAATCATCAATCATTGTTCTGTTTTTCTAGATTATATTGATTTGTACTAAATTATTTTCATTGTTCTGCATTGTTTGCTTCTGTTTTTTCCCTTTGTGTATGGTAAATTTAATGCCTAAAGCTGAGTTGGTTTCAGTTTGAACTTTGTATTATTTAAATGTTTAGCCCTAATCTGGAGATATACCCAACTTGTTACCAACCTTTATCCCCATTTTCTTAAGTTGTTGAGTTCTCTTCATTATACGAGACATTAATTCTTAGAGATGGACTCTATGACATAAAATCATTTGTTATTTTTTAATGTTGTAGCCGCATGAACCGCATCCACTTAGTGTGTGTGAAAATTTATAGCTTATTTCAGGTGTATGGTTTTGTTTTTTGACAGCACAAATTGGGCCGAAGTCATCGCGACAAAGTGCAACAATTCATGACAATAACTGGTGCGAGGTAACCTCATGTTCTTTGGTGGTTTATTTTCAAAATTATTGTTAACGTGGAGGCAGTTTGAATAGTGTCTGAAAAATGGTTTATGAATAATGACTATACAAGTTCCTATTGAGCCTTCATAATCAGCCTTGGCATGCCTTCTGTTGGATTTACTGACTGTTGCAAGTGAAGGATGTTGGCTTTTCCTTTTTCTTCACTTTTTTCTTCCAATATTAGACTTGGCTTCAGCCCATACTGTCTTTATTTTTTAGCCTAAGGAGTTGATTGATCTCAAAGTTTCACTAAAACATTGAAAGACACTTCTTAATTCAAATGTGTCCTTAGTTTCCATAAATATTGTTCATTTGAAATAGTGATCAGCAGTGTTGATATCATCATATGGGACAATAGTTTTAGAAGTGTTCTCTTTGCTAATTGGCAAGAATGTTGTTTCTGTTTTTGTCTTGGTGGGCTGTAATACACTCAATCAATGGGATGACGCTCCCGCAATCCTTTTTTGCTTTTTGATGACATTGGTAGTGATTGCTTCCTTATTGAACAAAATACCGACTTTCTTAATGAATTTTAAATAACTTTCTCATTAGTCTATTATTATGCTCCTATGCTAATACCATCTGATTATGTTCATTACGAAAGTTAACTTTTCTAATTTTTATGTTGCCTTAACGTACCCATTGGTTTACTTGAACTTGAAACTACCTTTTACCCCTTAAATGATTTTTATGTTTATGTACATATAAATGTGCATGCTTTCAAACATGATATCTTTTGTTCCTAGTTGTATAATCAGTTTTATAGAGTTCTTTTGTTCTAAATTACAGCCAACTCCATATACCATTCTTCTATAAAGCACCTCATCTTCAAAAACATGTTAACTCTATGCTTATTCACTCTAGCCACTTTTTAATATAAATATTTTCTCTACTTTCCTTTCTAAAACTTGAACCGTTTTAGGTTGATTAGGAATCGTACCTTATAATCTAGTATTACACATACCTTTTCAATTTAAACTATTTTTCTTGCCTATTGTAAATACCAAGGGTGTGGAATATCCCTTTATTCTTGTTGGTTATTAGTTGGAAAAACTAGATCAAATATATTCTACTGTTATGGAGGAGATAATATTACTATGTATGCTTCTTAATTAAACAAACTTTGCAACAACTTATAAAAGACCATATATATGATCTTAAATTTTCAAAATACCCTTGAATCCTTATTAGATATTTTTAAGACGTGTATGAATCATTTCTCTATTGTTATTTTAATGTAAATTTTCTGTCACGTTCCTTTCTAAAACGTGAACTTTTTCTGATTGCTTTAGAATCCTATCATATTATCTAATTCCATAAATTCTTTCTCAATTTAATGTACTTTTCATAGCATTTGTAAATGCCACAGGTGTGCTATATCCCCTCATCTTGTTGTTTATTAGTTGAATAGTTAGATTAAACATACTGTAGTTTGTAATAATGCATTAGTGATGCTCTCACTTTCACTTCTATTGTTCATGGATTTTACTCATTTCTTTATTTAATTGCAGTGAAAAAGCGGCTCTTCAAGCTTTGAAGGCCAGTGATTGGCATCTTGAAGGAGCTTTTGATTTTTTCTACAGCCAGCCACAAATTAAAAGTTATCCTGATACTAAACATTTGGAAGAGCTTTATAACAGATATAAAGGCAAGTGTTTCTTAATCTTTTTTCCCCTCTTCCCAATTTGTACTCTGTACTTTTTATGTGCCTTTCTTTAGTGCCATTAAAAAATTAGATAATACTATAAATGTGCGGGTAGAGGTTTCCCGTATTTTTCGTTTTGTTTTAGTATTGTAGATGCAAGGTTAACAGATATTGCCGATGAATTCTCTTGTTTATTGGAGATATTGATATATTTTAATATTTTGATTTTGTGAAATCTATGAAGTCACTATCTGCTTCTTGCTTTCCATTTATTAACACCTTGGCTGTATGTATTACCCTGTTTGATTCCTTTCATAAGAAGACTTAAATGTTTTGTTCAGATCCCTACACAGATATGATACTGGCAGATGGTATTACTCTTCTATGTAATGACCTTCAGGTAGCCTTTTTTATCAATTAAGCTTTGATGTGGCATTTTGACCCATTTTGTTTGCTTTTCTATTATTTCATATATAGATAAAATTATGTTTATTTCAAATTTTGGATGATGTGGGAACCTTTTTTTCTGACAGGTGGATCCTCAAGATATTGTTACGGTATGTCTGCATCCCGAGGCACAATCAGTTGTAATAAAAGGCACTCATAATTTCATATGAAGAAAATCGATCATGTTTCTGCATGTATATTATCTGCTTTAGCTTACATTTTGCCAAGGTTCCGAAGTCTTAACTAAAGGTCTTGGAACTTGGCAGAGGCTGTTGGCTACTTTTATCTCTTTGCCGCTTATCTTTTACACTGCATGTGTGCGTTGACGTTGTTATTTGCTTTTTTCTCATTGTCAATACTATTAGTTTCAAGATTTACATACATAGTTGTAGTAGTCTTGACAAATGGTGATAAAACTCTTTCTAAATTATCTTTTAAAGTACCTGTTTGGAATTAAATGGTTTGCTATTTAGAGTTTGTGAAAGCAAGGTTTTAACTTCAACAAAAGCTAATGAGGTAGAAGACTTATAGGGTTCTGAATTTTTGCTCACCATTTCTGGCTAGCACGGATTTTTCTATCTCTTATGGTAATGACGTATGAAAATTACTACAGGTTTTGAGAACTTGAGAATATATGTTATACTGACACTAGAAAGTTATAACCTTGTAGAAGCTTTGACAAGATGTCAATTTATAGTTACAAGTTGTTCCTCTCTGATTTCAATATTTTGTGGACAGCTATGCTAATAATGTAGTAAATTGCAGTTAGTTCTTTCATGGCACATGAAGGCTTCTACCATGTGTGAATATTCCAAGCAAGAGTTCTTCACCGGGTTGCAGGCTCTAGGGTAAGTATTTATATGTTTTTTGTTTTTCAAAATATTCTAATTTGGAATGGTATTCTTGGACATTTGACCTACTATGAAGATAATGCTGAAAGAAATACTTTTTCATGGCAGGATAGATTCTTTGGAGAAGTTTCGTGAGAGGATATCGTTCATGCGCTCTGAACTTAAAGATGAACGTACGACCAATGCTTCATAGAGTATAATTTCAGTGTTCAATTAAAAAATATATATTTTAGCTTGTCACACACATGTATGCAGACAATTATCTTGTAAAATAGGTTTGGTTATTATTATGCCGTGACTCTCAAAAGTAAACATATTGTGTTGTTGGTGATGCACACTTGTTTTCATCTTTGCTTATTTTGACTGCAGAAAAGTTCAGTGAGATATATAACTTCGCATTTGGCTGGGCAAAAGAAAAGGTATACCATCTTTTCATGTCAATAATCCTTAATAGTGATTTTTCTCTAGGCAGAGAGAGGGTTTCCACTAATTGAGTGAATGGTTTTGGTAAAATTTGTTTGCATGCTGATTTTTTGGAATGTTGTTCGTTTTTTTGGATATTTATGTTACGAAAGTCAAAGATTTGGCCTTCAGCTTTGTTTTGTTTCTCTGCTATGTATTTAAAAACAAGTCTACTTTGAACTTGATGAATTATATGCTTTCAGAATCAACTAGAATACCATTGTGCTGAAAAGATGCATTGCCCTGATAGTAATGGGTACTTAAGCTGTATGCATGTACTAATATTTTATTATCTGTCTCAGGGTCAGAAGTCTTTGGCATTGGATACTGCAATTGGTATGTGGCAATTGTTGTTTGCTGAGAAGCCGTGGCCATTGGTGGATCATTGGTGCCAGTTCTTACAGGTACCTTAGAAACATATTGTGCTCTTCCCTTCATAGTCATAATCACTAATTTGGGAGTAATAATTTGTAGTTGACCTGCAATAAATTGAACTTTAGTCTCTATGTAATAATTCTAAGGTATAATATTTTTCATTGTTTAGATTTAAATTAAATTCTGAACAGATATGATGTGACATTTCTGCTGCAAAAGGTGATAATTCATAATTTCAAAGGTTTATTCTTATAATTAAGTCGATCTCTTAGATAGCCGTTTTTCTAGGATTATCTTTACCATGAAATTTTAGCTGAAAAATTAGAACTTGGTATGCTTTTTCACTTTTCATTGTTTCTAGGATTATCTAGGTTTTCCAAATATTATAAAATTTTATAAGGTTTCTTGCATTTCTTATGCATCAATCTCTACTTTTAGTTGTTTTCTAATTGGATTTTATGCTATGATGCCATTCAAACCAGGCTAGACATAACAAAGCAATCTCTAGGGACACATGGTCTCAACTTTTGGAGTTTGCTAAGGTTAGTTATAAAATCTTCAATGTCACTGTTTCTTAGATAATCCTGCTTGCATACACATTTGAATCAGCTTTATTTTGTCGTCAACCGCAAATTATTAGAAAACTTAATGCTACTGCCGGACTATGTTTCCCTAGCTCCATTGTGTCATGCATGGCTCTGTTACTCAAGATTGAATTTCCCATGTCGCATGTATGGATCTAAGAGGCTGGCTTTGGCTTGTACTTGTCAGTATTCAAAATCTGCAATATGGGGATAATGCTAAAAATGTATACAGTGACACTTGGATGCATTTAACCCCCTATGTTTACGTTTTTTCTTTCTTTTATTCATAGTCTTAACAACTTTAATTTAGTTTTTTATCGATTCATACTTAACAAGAGAGAGGAAGAAATAGTTGGATTCTTTTCTTGCTAATCCCTTTTTTCTCCGTTATGAGCTTAGGCTCTTTCCTTTTCGAGATTGTTCTTGGTTCGTTAATATGCTTTACTAGTCGTCGTTACAGTTGATCATACAGAATATTGTTTCATGATCAATGTGGTACGTTTTAAAATTTGGATATGAATGATGCCTTGGCTGATTGTGAATTGGACTTGTGCAACTGATCAAAATGTGTGTCAAATTCCAACGTCAGGTTTACTGCATGTAAACTGAACAATTTATGTACCGATTGCATTGGTTATTCTTTTAATGTCGTATTGTGGTGCAGACAATAGATCCTTCACTATCAAATTACGACGCTGAAGGCGCATGGCCCTATCTCATAGATGAATTTGTGGAATACTTGAACGAGAATGGCATCATCTCAAATAGCCAGTCGATGACTGATTGGAGCCAAAAACGATGAGCCGCTGCTGCATGATTTGTGAGATTTGTGTTGTGTAAGTCTTTGATCTTCTGAAAAAATAAGATGCAGGGTAACTTATGTGGTTCTTACATGAATTTCAATTGACAAATTGTACACATTTTTACTCCATGGGATTGTTGGTATTTGATGATATATATGCATTTCCTTTTAAATTAATCTTCCGACTTCAGTTGGTGGGGCTTGGAAATTTCGTTTCTGCATGTCATGTACGATAAGCATGCAAATCTTATAGATGCATGAGTTATTTTGATCTTGAATTGAATTCCTTTCGAGTAAATTAATTTTACTTGTATTTTTTTATTTTAAGAACCTAACAAGTGGTCTCATTAGATAAGCAAATGATGTTTATCTCAAAATATTCGAGTTCAATTGTTTTGAAAAGCGTATGCATTGTCATTTGTTGACATATAAATATTTTCCCATATAAGTTAAACAGCCAATAAAAAAATGTTTTCCACAAATAATTTAATTTAAGATATTTAGTTTGAAATTTAGAGATTTAAATTTTAAGAATGTGAAATTTAGAGTTTAAAATTAGAATTTAAAATTTTGAGTTTATAATAATTAGAAATTTAAACTTCATATTGCGGAGTTTAAATAAGAAAGCTTACATAAAAAAATTACACAACACATCAAATATTAACTCTTTAATTATTTAATTTTTAAAATATGTGATAAACTAATGAACTGCCTAATTTAAAGAAAAAAATCCACTCACCACTACACACTAAATCCATCATTTATTACCAATAAAACAAACAAATTCGACCAGAAGGTGAATTCTTAATTAATTAGCCAGCATAGATTACTTTGAAAGGTTTCAGTGCTGGACAATCAAATGAGGATGAAGATAAAAAATGCATATGGGCAACTTCCACAACACAAAATTTTCATTGGAATTCAAAGGTTCATCATGATCAATGTTCATACAGCCTGCATTGTTTTTCAAAATCAAACTTAAAATATTCGAAGATGCACCGGATATACCAACACAAAAATTGATAATCAAAACCTCGAAAAACAGCTCTTGAAATTTCTCAGATGGCAACAGCAATCCTTCCGGCTACTTGGTCCAGATCACGCTGTCCATTTGATGTGATTCTCCTTCCACTGATACACCAATATTCGATATTATGACATTTTGAAATCCAACATTCAAATCATTATAAGAATTTATTGATTTAATCCTAAGAAACCAATACAAAGTTTCTTAAACAGATTAGGGTTTTTGTTACTAAAGAAAACTCACCCTTTAGTGTCAATATCGATGATGTTGACATTCTGCAATTGCTGAAGAATGTGACGAGCAACGGATCCACTGCTCTTGCAGAAATGGCGAGGCCGACTTCCGTTTCTCTTAGCCCCTCCATAAATCCTCCTAAAGGCGCCGACACCGAGACCTCCCCGCAAGTATATCTTCCTTGCCATGGAAGCTACAAAGCAAAAGAAAATACCATTGATAAGAGCATAAATATGCATACAAAACCAAATCAGCGTTGACGGTGAAGCTAAATTATAATTACACATACCAGCTCTGATATAGTACCAATCAGGATCGTATGGAGGAAGCTCCTTGAGTTTACCAGTCTTCACAATATCAGTCCACGGAGGAAGCTCGATCTTTACATTTTAAAAAACAAAATCAGATTACAAAAAAGATTTAATTCTAAGGAAGAACAAACATAGAACTATTACAAACCCTAAAAATCAAAAACTAAGATGCGAAACTAATTAAATCTCTAAGAAATAAAATGGAATGGAAGAAAAAACACCTTGCCGGAGCGCTTGAGATGGGCGGCGTAGGCCTTGACGAAGTCATGAGGGGAAACGTCCTTAACTGCTCTGGCTGCCTCCATTGTCTGTCTGCTTCGCCGGAGATCGCTCCTTCGGTGTTAGCCAAATATGCTTGCTGCGGCCTGAGAGGAGAGAAGGCAATATATAAGATTTGAAGGGAGCTAGGGTTTTATGCTTCGTTTAAATAATAATAATAATAGATTTCCCGTGTTCACTCGATTACCGAAATTACCCTTCTTAGATCCATTTTGTTCTTTTTCCTCCTGGACATATCAATGGCTTGGGCTACCCAGCTTGTAGGTCTCAACTTGGCCTAATACTTCTGTAACCATTGAGATTAAACAAGGTTTTCAATGAAGTTTGCTTAATTCACTTTTTGCCTCCAAAACTATACCTTTTTCAGTTTGGTATTTTTTTACGAAGTCCCTTAACGTTTTCGACGTTACTTATTTCAGTTTGCTTAATTTATCCTGACCAATGGCAATCATATAAAAAAATATATATATGTACATGTATATCGTATATGGTTATAATAGTGGTTTAAATTGTAACTAATTAGTACCATAACATTATAAATATTTACAATTAAATTTGAACAGAAGCTTGAACAATTCGACTAGAAAAAATTTCAAATAAAGTTTGAGTTATAAAATATGACTTGCCAACTCAACTAGCTTAAATTTTTTTCTACTCAACTCGGTCAAATGCTCGCCTCTAATATTAAGTCGTAACTTTCTGTTTTTATAGTTTAATTACCTTTTAGGACCTGTTACTTTCACTGTTAAGCAACTCCCCAATTCCGTCTTGTTTCTGTCCCAAGTCGTAAGTAGATCCAATTGAACATGAGCATCGTTGACTACTCATCAATTAATGAATCTCACATTCGTCTCGAATTTAACTCCTAGAATCAAATGTTTTCGGCACGGTATGACTTTAATATTACTTTCTTGATTTGTTATCGTCTTTGAACTTTATTCATGTAATGAGATTTTATATCTCTTTTATGATATTACATGTATTGAAGAAGAAAAAAACAACACATAAATATTTTGATGTGAGCAATTTATTTTAAGCTTGTCTGATGGTTTGTTTAACCATTGTTGACTATTGCCATTTTTAAATTTATTTTATTTGCAAGAGGAAATAGTTATGTTTTTGGAGTCGTCATGGTCGTGGACCGGTCAAAACGGTAACTTCCTCCCAACATCCAACAAAATTCGCACCAAACTTTCGTGGAGAGTGAAGAGCATGTCATTATCATGGTAAAAGTAACCCGGCAAACTTGAACTAAGAACCGAAAACTGAATTGATTTATCTGAACCAAGATCCAAAATTGACCCGAATATTATGACCCAAAATTTGATCCAAAATTGAATCGCAACCGAACCAAAATTAAACCATTTTTTAGTTAAACCGAAATAGACCCGAACCAAATAGACCCGAACCAAAAACAATCCAAAATAAATAAAAGATATTAATATAAATAAAAAAAGATGAGATATGAACAACGCACAACTCACTAAAAAGTCAAATATATTAGCTTTATAAAGCCACATGTAGGGTGTAAAAAACTAACCAACCTAAAAATCGAAATAACCCGAAGCACAATAGAACCGAGCCGAATCTGAATCGAATGATATCAGACCCAAAATAAACGAAAATAAAATGACCCGAACCAATTGACCCGTTTGCTACCTCTAGTTAAAAGCAACCGGCCAGAATGGATACTACTAGATTTTACAACTCGTATATTTTCAAATTAGGTAAACTATCATAAAAGAAAGGGAACATCAAATCAGATCATGCATAGATTTTTCAGATATAAAAAAATGCTGTCCAACTATGTGTTTTTGACAAACCTAACAAATAGCAGTCTCAAGGTGCTCGAATTTTCATTATTTCAGAATTGCATTAAGCCCAACGCTTTACATGGACAAGCAGTCAGGAGAAAAAAACACAATTCGATCTTGTGGAATTTATGTCTGCAGTGTAATCAGTAGCAACAGTATGCCTCTCTAAATATTTAGTTGTGTGTTGCTAACACCAGTGAAATGTGCTCTATTAGGTCAAGAACCCGATTGCTGCAACAGGAATTTAAGAAAACCATCAAACAAGCTGATTTGTATTTCGTGTTAGAAAACACAGAACCATTATCCAAATATATGCATGGCCAGTGTGTTTTTGAATCCGTGTGACTGCACACGCAGCGGCTAGTGCACGTAAGCAATGAAAGGTTTGGATGTGACTGAAAATGTAACCATGTTAAGTGAAGGAGGAGAGAGGAAATCTTACCTGTAACCCCACTCATTGTCATACCATGAAACAAGCTTCATGAAAGAAGAACTCAACCCTATTCCAGCTTTTGCATCGAATATGCTCGACCTGGTACAAAACAAGGCTCGTTACATCCTCAAATGTCATCGTCAATTAAGCATGAAAAACCGCATTTAATTCCATCATGTAGTGATTAACAAAATCTTAATGAAACAAACATGGAAGACTTAAAAAGTACAACAATCCTAGATAAAGAATTAAACATTGATTCAGGTATACAAGCAAGCATAATATCCCAATTATAAGGACAAAAGAGAAAAACTCAAATGAATTGTTCCAGAAAATTAACACCCTACAAGCAGAGCAGAGTTGACAAACACACTAAATTTTACTCAAAAATGCTTGTAGGCCTCCACATCTCCTATTACATTGCGGGAAAAGGAAAATGGGGATGGATATGTAATAGAGAGAAAATAACAGAGTACCTCGAATCACCAACAAAATCATTCGAGACAACATCCTCATCTGTGTATCCAAGAATGCCTATAAGTGGACCCTCGGCAGCATACCTTTAATAAAAAAAAGAAAAACAAAAATGAAACAGAGAAATGAACAAGGATACTTCAGCAACAAATTAGAAAACTCACTTTATGACTGCTTTGACATCTTCATAGGAGGCACTCTTTTGAAGTCGACAAGTTAAATCAACAACAGAAACATTGGGTGTAGGGACACGGAATGCCATTCCAGTAAGCTTTCCATTGAGTTCAGGAAGAACTTTACCTACAGCCTAAATGGAAAATTACTATTAAAATTTTGCATCTCAAAAACTATGCTCGAATTATAAATTTGGTCATTTATATCTCATACCTTTGCAGCACCAGTTGAACTAGGGATGATATTTTGCCCAGCTCCTCGACCGCCTCGCCAGTCCTTCATCGAAGGGCCATCGACAGTCTTTTGTGTTGCTGGATTTAATAAACTACCATGTTATCATAACAACGCAACATCATGTGCTATCTAATCTAATGAACAAGGGGCACATAATAACCAGATACCTGTAGTTGCATGGACAGTTGTCATTAAACCCTCAACGATACCAAATTCCTCGTGAACTACCTGCAACACGTTACCGTAAAAACCAAGGAAAACTACCAAAAAGAAAAACAGATATCATCCGCCGTGGACTCAACACTGCCATATGGAATTGTCTGCCCACGTCTAAGGAATAATGTCCAATAGAGGCATATGGAATTGTCAACCTCCATGAACACAAAGCAAACAAAAGCAGAATCTAACAAAATAAACACAATTCCCCATGCTTTAATCATACCATGTACTTGTGACCATTAAAATTTAACAACGGAAAAATAAAGATTAAAATCTGAGGATGAAAGTAGACCTTGGCAAGAGGTGCAAGACAATTGGTAGTGCAACTAGCATTAGACACTATGTCCATGCTTGGCTTGTAGGTCTTCTCGTTTACTCCCACCACAAACATAGGTGCATCAGCTGAAGGAGCTGAAATTACAACTTTCTTGGCACCACCCTGCAGAACAGATTTATTAAACTTCAATTTGAAGCATTTTGCAAAATGAATGCACTCGCAAATGTGTGTGTACTATGTGTTTCCATTAATGTCAATATGCAAAAACGGGAAAAAATAGTTAAGGACCTTAGAAAACTAACCTTCAAATGTGCTGAAGCCTTGGCTAATGTTGTGAAAACACCAGATGCCTCGACAACAAACTCAGCCCCATAATCACCCCAAGGGATCTCTGCAGGGTCCCTGGTGATATTGTTTAAATGTTAGCTCAAGCTGAGATGGTTTAATAGCAAATCTTTATTTTTTTAATGAATCAAATATCACGATTCTTTGTTATAATTTGTAGAGAAGTTAATTCAAATTCCAATAAATCATCAAAGGAAAAATACTCAGAATGATACCTTTTGCCTACAACCTTTATTTGCTTGCCATTTATTTCCAAGGTGGAATCATCCACAACTCTAATGGTTCCATTAAAGCCTCCATGGGTAGAATCGTATTTAAACATGTAAGCCTGTTTTTTTTATCAAAAAAAGAAGAAGATAAAAGTAAATTTCAACAATTTCCAAGGACCAGAAGAATAATAAGGGCAGTTGTCATGGCATGTAATGAACAGAACATACAAACAAAGAGAGCATTGAGCCCAAACAATAAACACCCATCCAACACCCCAAGCTACAGAGACAATAAGAATAATGGTAAAAATCAGTATTGATCATTTTTGGTAGACAGAAGGCTGCTTTCATTATCAGAACTCAAAAACAGAAGCCTAAAATTTCAAATACCATGCAATTCTTTGGAATGTGCACATGTTAAACTTTTGTTAGTGGGTGTGCACAAAACTCGATTCGACTAGAAAAATCAAGTTTTCTTTCTAATTTCAAGTTATTCGAGTAAACTCGAATTAGTGGGTCAGTTTTCAAGTTTGAGTTAAGTTAGGATTTTACCAATTCGAAAAAACGAAAAACTGAATTTCAAAACGAAGTCGTTTTTATCTTTAGCTGAGTAATTTGATTGTTTGCAAATTGGTCCTTGATTTCCTTGTTTCTTCAATTCCTCCTTCATTTTAAGCCCATTTTTGACCAAATTTGAACCACATGCTCCTCAACTGACAACCACTATAGAATAGCTATGTAACTTAATTTCTCTTTTTGACAACAAATTTCCTCGTTTTGCAATATAGTCCCACAACTTTACATGATTTTCTTGTTTCTTCCATTCCTCCTTTGTTTTAAGCCTACTTTAGACCAAATTTGAACCACTCGCTCCTCAATCACCGTAGTATACCTATGTAACTTTAATTCCTCTTTCTGACAACAAATTTCCTCTTTTTCAATTTAGTCGCTCAACTTTTCATTTTATTCAATTTGGTCCTCCGCCTGCAACTCTTTACAAATTATTTCTTCTCATCAATTTAGTCCATCAATTGACTTGGTGACCGTAATACATTATTCAAAAAATATTGATTACTTTCATATTTGTTAGCATCTTTGATAAATCAAGACACAAATTCATGAAAGAGATATATCTTAAATGAAACTATATATCAAATCAAAAAGTGCCATTGGACAAGCTTACCATGTACTTAGCATCAACAAATGGATCATTGACTGCTACCACATCGATGTCATCCCTTGCGATTGCTACTCGTAAGACCAATCTTCCAATCCGACCAAAACCTGTAAAGGTTAATTGTGAAAAATGAGTAGTTGCAAGCAACCAACTAAATGTCAAGAGCTAACTAAGACTTAACAATATTGTAAAATGTAAAGAGTCAAAATTCATAACAGTAGTGTCTCCATCAAAGGGGTTCCAATTCGCACATGTCAACATGATGAAGATAGTTCCAATTATCAAATAAAAATAAAGCAGGACTACAATCAAAACACGGAAACATACCATTGATTCCAACCTTCGTCTTGCCACTGCTTCGTGACACTGGACAAATTAGAAATAAGTAAAAAAACAGAGAATCAGTACATACAAATTCTAAATTAATTTGAACATAAACAACTAAGCCTCTTGAGTCTTTTCTCTTTTATCCTTCAGAAGCATATAGAACACGTACTTGGAACTGTAGGAGGAATTTCAGTAGCAGTGGCTTTGATGGGCTGGATACTACTTGAATTGCATTTACTAAACAAACAAACATTTTTCTAAAATCATTCAGTGCCAGAGTAAAAGGACCATATATTTACACGGTGAAGAAAATTTTGAATAGCTAATATGGAATATCTCAACTGTAAAGAAGAAGATCTAGTTGAAACTGCAACACCGAGACCGGAATTGAGATTCCCAACAAAACCAATGCTTGAAACCTGAAGAAACATTATCATTCAAATTGTCACAAAAGTCAGCTGAGACTGCGTATGGAAACTATTAACATGAGAAATTGTGAAAAACTATATGATTAAATTTTTAAAAAAATAATTTATTATACACGAGTTTTTTCAGGCTTATTCAAAATTCATTAAAACAATGAAAACGGCGTGTTTATTCACCAAACCGAACAAACGAAATGCGACTCAAACAAACTAAATAATCCATAAATGACGAATGTACTGTAATTCCTAAGACTCGGTTTGGTTCCCAGCAAAACAATAACGAAGTTACAAATTTCACTCGTTCAGCTTCAGTTTAGCTCAGACATTATTTCTATCCTTTCAAACACACAAAAAGAAAAAGAAAAAATTATTTGTGTTGATCAGGAGGACCTTGAGACGATCAGAAGGTGCGAGAGAGAGGTCCGAGCGGGCGGAGACATTGACAAAAGTGGCGGCGGCGGCAGTGGATCTGATGAGAGAAGAGAAAGCCATTGTTCCAAAAGCGGCCTTAATCGGAGAATAATAGAACCCTAAGAAAAAACAAACTCAAAGATGGAAAGCTTTCGGGTTTTGGGAGCACCAAATGAGGAATAAATAATAAGAAAGTGGTGTAGAGAACGAAAGTGTTTTTCGTTTTTTTCGTCTTAAAAGAAACGAACAACTGTTTAAGATACAAAATAAATAAGCAGAAAATGGAGGAGAGAGCGGAGATTCTTATGAAGGAGGTGAAAGGCAAATATCAAATACTAGCTGTAGCTGTTGTCTTTCAACTCTGTGAGTCCGAGATTTGAGCTTTTGTTTGTTTGTTTTTTCAATGATCCAAAAAGCTTATATAAATATTTATTTCTTCTTCGCAATTAACAGATAGATGATAATTGATTGTATTGGTTGGTTAATTTGATTAGTGGATTGTATAAAATTATTTAATAAAATTAACTAATAGCTAATAGTTGTTTGATTATTTAAACGACATATAAGTACATGATTATAATCGATGCTTGTTTAAATAGTTTATTGGTTATCAATATTTTGTATCTATTACCGTTCAAAAAAATATTTTGTATCTATTAATATTAATTATATTATTAAAAATATTTTTTAATATAACAATACTAAGCATATCTGAAGATTTATATATTAATTTATTATTTATATAATTATTTTTAATACAATTTAATTAATTATTTAATTTAAATAATATATATATGTGTGAGAATAAAAAGAAAAAATAAAAAGTATTACTTTATAAATGTCAAAATATAAATACTTGATGGTGAAAAATTAAAATAGAAAATGTTAAATTTAGGTTATTTGGAGATATTTGATAATTGTTAAGGGTGAAAGGGTCTTTATAAATATTATGTCAAATCGTTAATTTCAAAAAGCTCATATTAGCAGCTTTTTTAAAATTAGAGGCTTCGCCTCAATCCGCTATTCATCGAACATTCAAATTAGCGAATTTGACCGGTCAAAACTCTAATTTTAGCTCAAATCGCAATTTACCAAATAGGGCCTTAGTATTTGACACCTTTCAAATCGGTACTTAAAAAGATTCTACTCTTACATTAGTACATAAACTAAGCACATTCTCTCAAATTAATACATAAAAAAATTTGCTCCTAAATTGATACATAAACCAATAACCTTCTCTCAAATCGGTAACAAAAACATGCATTTATCAAATTATTTCTAATTTGAAACATATCAATAAATTTCACTTTTTACTATAAAATACTATCAATGTACTTTTTGTTTTCTCCTAAATTATTTTTCTCTAATAAATATTATATTACTTTTATCTATAATAAAAGTTTCATAGTAACTTGTTGTTGCTTTATAGTAGAATGTAATTATGCAACAGTTGTTTTGATTTGATAGTCTCGCTTAGTTTGATAGTATAGCAAAAATGACTAAATTTATTAAATGTATAGATACAAAGAGTTAAATTTATTGAATTGTTTTGAATTAAGACCAAATTGATAGAATGTATAAGTTTTATATACTAAAACTATTAATAAAAATAACAAAATAGTAAAAGGTACCAATTTAAGAGAACGTGCCTAGTTTAAATACCAACATAAGAATACATTTTTTGAAGTACTAATTTGAAAGAACATATTTAAGCACGAACCAACTTGTCTCAGTGGTTAAAGGAACGGTTATTGTTCTTAGAGGTCACGAGTTTGAGTACCAGCAGCTGCAGTAGGGTGATTAAGCATATATTGTCAAATGTTTGAGAGTTTATTTAGAACATATATTACTCGTAATCACTTTAATTTTTTAAAGAAAAAGAACCTATAAATACCAAATTTATATTTAAGCCATTCAAAAATTAAAGAAAATAACTGTATGTTTAGTAACTAGCCACCTACCTAACCATCATTCTTTGATTTTCGAGTTCAAATTTTGTTAACCTTAAACATATGCCAAAAAATCCTAAGATAGGCATGGGATGGCGTCCAATAACGAGATTTAATTATTCTTGGTGTGAGATTTTGGTAATTTTTGTATTAATCTTCACTATTCTTTAAATTGTGTGAAACACTCTTGATATGCCTTTCATTCAAGAGTCGAAAAATAAGAATTCAACAAGTAATTTTAGTAGAAAAGTGAATGATATTCATTTTAAAAGACCCGAGTTTAATTACCTTTTTTGTAGTGTGTGTGAATTCAACAAGTAATTTTAGTAGAAAAGTGAATCTTTTGCCGGTAAAAGCTGCGCTTAAGAAGTCTTCGAAGCAGTCGAAGCGTGGTAATGTGACGCGCACACCGGCAAAGCCGATTTTAGCGAAATGGGTCCAATCTTTTTCGGGTAAGCTGCAAGATTTGCATAACCATGCTATTTTGAATGCAACAGGGGCGACAAGAGGAGATGGGATCACTCACACGATTAGTTTGTAGTCGAATCCCACGGTTCCGAGCTTGGTCGCTGGAGCGGGGGAGAGTGAGGTGGCCGTTGATGGGGTTGGCAAAGAGAACTTTTTGTTCCATCATGCTAAGGTCCTTTTTCCTACATTTATTATATTTTAATGATTAAGTTAATGTTTTGGAATGTTCAGGGTGCGGCGAGCCCGGAATTTCGCCGTCATTTTCGTGATTTTGTGCGGAAGCATGATCCTAGGGTTGTTTGTCTTGTTGAGCCAAGGATTAGTCATGTTCAGGCGGATAGGGTTATTCGCAGGTTGGGTTTTGAGAATTCTTTTCGTGTGGAATGTCGGGGCTTTAGTGGTGGTGTTTGGGTCCTTTGGCGTGAAGATGTTCAGGTTGAGATCTTAGTGGTGGCAAATCAATTTGTGCATGGGAAATTCTTTGATGATTCCGTTAATAAATGGGTTCTCTTTACGGCTGTTTACGCTTCCCCGACGGCAGCAACGTGGAGGTTAGTGTGGGATCATTTGCTCAGTCTTCGACCAAATGGGAATCAGGCATGGGTGTTAGGAGGTGATTTCAATTGCATCCTTCGTGACGAGGAATGTTATGGTAGCATTTCGGGGCTATCTGGTGTTAGCTCACTTTTTCAGGAGTTTGTTTTTACGGCATGCTTGTTTGAGGTTGATTATAGAGGCGATGACTTTACTTGGAGACGTGGAAGGTTATTCAAACATCTCGATAGATGTTTGGTGAATGGAGCTTGGCAGAATCTTTTTCCGCATAGCCTTGTGTTACACCTCGACCGTTTGGGGTCTGATCACTGTCCGCTTATCCTTGATAGGGAAACTCATACAGGTGCTGATGATGATAGACCGTTCCGCTTCATTGCAGCTTGGCATGATCATCCCGAGTTTGCAAATTTGTTAAGGGATAGCTGGAGTCCGATGGATTCGGTTGAACACAATATCGCTAGGCTTAAGACCAATGTGGAAAGTTGGAATGTTGAGGTGTTTGGGCATATTGGTAAACGGAAGAGGAATCTGTTGGCACGTTTAAGAGGTATTGATAGGGCTCTCAGGCGTAATTATTCGGATTCATTGGTGGAGTTAGAGAAGTCTCTTCGGGCTGAGCTTGATATTGTTTTAGAACAGGAAGAGAGCCTTTGGTTCCAAAAGTCGAGATGTCGGTGGTTCATACAGAGCGATAGGAATACCAAGTATTTTCATGCCTCCACGATTAGCCGCAGGAAGCGGAATTTGATCACTCGGTTGCGGGATGGTAATGGTCGGTGGCTAGACTCTCAGGTGGAGCTTCAGAGGCATGTTGTTGATTTCTACAGCAGTCTTTTCACTAGCGGAAATACAGAGGCGTCACAGTTTTCCATCCGCGGTAAATTTCTTGGACTTTCTAGTTCTGCTATTGATTTATTTGATAACCCTGTATCTGTAGAGGAAGTTCGCAGGGCGGTCTTCCAGATGGATGCGCTTAAAGCCCCTGGTAGAGATGGGTTTCAGGCGTTATTTTATCAGCGGAACTGGGAAATTGTTGGACCCGATGTGTGTCGAAGGGTACAGGATATTTTTGAGGGGGCCCCCCTTTTCCGGATAGTTTGAATGATACTCTGTTGGTTTTGATTCCGAAGGTAAAATCGCCTGAGAATATGTCACAATTTAGGCCTATCAGCCTTTGCCAGGTCTTGTACAAAATTGTGACTAAAGTGATTGTGAATAGAATTAAGCCTTTTATTCCTGAGTGGGTAAAGGATAATCAGACAAGCTTCGTTCTTTGACGACTTATTTCGGATAACATAATCATTGCCCAAGAGGTGGTTCACTCCATGCGACGCAAGACAGGTGCAAAGGGGTGGATGGCGGTGAAAATCAACATGGAAAAGGCGTATGATCGTCTTGAGTGGAACTTTATCGCGGATACGCTTTGTGATATTGGTTTACCAAGGAAGATACGAGATTTGATTATACGTTGTGTGTCGTCTGTATCGACAAGTATTTTGTGGAACGGGGCGCAGACAAAGCATTTTCGACCGTCTAGGGGAATCAGGCAAGGCGATCCGCTATCGCCGTATCTTTTTGTGCTTTGTATGGAACGGCTTGGTCATCTTATTGAGCGCAAGTTATCGCAGGGGGCATGGAAGGGGTTTCGAGTGTCGAGACAATGCCCGATTATTTCTCACCTCATGTTTGCAGATGATATGGTTTTGTTTGCGGAGGCTTCGATGGAGCAGGTTGAGCTGATCCGCTCGGTGTTAGCTGAGTTTTGCAGTGCTTCTGGAATGAAAGTGAGTGTGGCAAAAACGAATGTTTTCTTTTCCAAGAATGTTCCAAGCTCGCTCCGTAGTTCGATTTGCATGGTGTGTGGTTTTATGGAAGTTCAGAATTTAGGAAGATATTTGGGGGTGCCTATGCTACACTAGAGGGTTACTAATGAAACATATGGCTTTTTAATTGAGAAGGTTAGGGATCGTTTGAATGGGTGGAAGGCGAGATATTTATCGTTTGCTGGGCGCATCGTTTTGGCAAAATCAGTGCTTTCGGCGATTCCTTCCTATTGCATGTAGACGACTAAGATTCCCAATGGGGTTTGCGATAAAATTGAGGGAATTATACGTGCGTTTATTTGGGGTAACTCGACGTTGAAGCGGGCGGTTCACCTTGTAAAATGGGAGGAGGTTGCATCGCCTACTGTTAGGGGTGGCCTTGGGTTTAAATTCTTGGACCAACAGAATTACGGTTTTCTTATGAAGGTGGCCTATAACATTGTGGCGAAACCGGACCAGCTTTGGGTACGTTTTTTGCGAGCCAAGTATAAATGTTATGACCGTATTTTGATTACTATTTCTAGAAGTAATTGCTCTGTTCTTTGGAGAGGGGTGTGTGTGGTTTGGGATGATGTTAGGGAAGAAATTGTATGGAATATTGGTGATGGTGCGACGATGGATTTTTGGAAAGACAATTGGTTGGCGGATATTGGTCCTCTTAGTTCTTATTGCACGCTGGCTACGGTGGATTTGGCCCCTACACCGGTCAAAGATATGGTTGATGGTGGAGGAAATTGGACTTGGGAGGCTTTCCAAGATGTTTTACCCGTGCACGTGTTAGAGCACATAGCTGCGATAAAGCCACCTGCAGCCTTGAATGGCCCCGATTGGCCGGGGTGGAAATGGAGCAGCACGCGTACATTCACTGTGCGGTATGCCTATAACGCGCGATCGCAACATGTTGTTGAGGCGGAGGATGGTCTGTGGAAGGCGATACACGCGTTTAAAGGGTTGCCGCGTATAAAGGCGTTCCTCTGGCTTGTTGGGAAGGGTCGAATCTTAACAAATGTTGAAAGGGTCCGTCGACATTTATCAGACTCGGTTGCATGTGCGGTATGTGGGACGACTTGTGAAGATATTGATCACATTCTTCGCCGCTGTCCCACGGCAGTTTCGACCTGGGCAAATTTGATCAAACCGCAATGCTTGGCGAGGTTCTTGGCGCTGCCCATGAAGGATTGGTTGAAACAGAACCTGTTGTTGGGTGCTGGCTTTGCGAGGGATGAGTCTGATTGGGGTGTGCTGTTTGGGAGCATACTGTGGACCCTGTGGCGCACCCGTAATGAAAAGATCTTCGGGAGCTAGACCCTTTTACGGTGCAGGGGTCATTGAGCGTAGCAGGCGCTTGGCTGCTGGGGCGCAACGTGCGCAGCAAACCTGCGTCCAAACCTCGCCTATTGGTGCTGTGCAACAGCAGGTGCGGGGGCGTAGTTGGTGTCCACCGAGGAGGGGGTTTGTGAAGCTTAATGTGGACGGCGCGAGGAGTGGTTCGGATGGTGCTGCCTCGTGTGGAGGGATTGTCCACGACTTTCAAGGTAATTGGATTACGGGTTTTACAAAATTCATTGGCAAGTGCTCGGTGTTTGAAGCAGAGCTATGGGCGGTGTTTGAGGGCCTTAAGTGTGCTATGGGTGTAGATGGGGTGAGTATAGTGGTGGAGACAGATAATTTGGATGTTTTTCATACGTTATCGGGGATGTCACATTGTTTGAGATCTTCATCTTTGATTGATTCTATTCAAAATCTTGTTTTGATCCATGGTGGAGTAGAGTTTCGACACATTTGTCGTGATGCAAATAGAGTGGCGGATGCGATGGCGAAACTGGCGGAGCGGTCTAGCTTTGAGGCCTTTGTGTTTAATAGTGTTCCGGTTGAGGTGTTTGATCTCTTGAGGGATGATTGTCCCTAAGTTGTGGTGTCTTGTTTTCGCTTTTTGTGGATTGTTCGGATCGTACATAGGTACTCTTTTCCCTCATTAGGTTAGGAGGGTTTTTAATGAGGCCTATGTAGATCCTTTCCCATTATTTATCAAAAAGAAAATTAAAAATATATATCAACAGATATTACCTTAAAATCACCTTTAAACTATTAAAAATCAAAAAATAAAATATTATAATTAAAACAACACGTAAATACTCCGAGTATATAATCTCGACTAATTATTCAATTGATAAAAAAAGAACTTTTCTTAGAAGAGTTAAACAATCCACAGTCAAATTATATATGCTCAAATGTGGAAAAGTTATTTTTGTTATCATCGGTATGTTATTATTATAAATAAAAATCTTCAATTTTTCGGCGTATCCTTTTATGTTTTATACTAAAGAATGTTTAGAGTTTAGGTTTAGGGTTAAGATTAAATTTAATGTTAGGATTTAAGGAATTAGTTGTAAGATATATTTTTTAGAGTTTAAGGTTTATGATTCAAGATTTAAAATTTAAAGTCATAACTTAAAATTTAATTTTTTTAGTGTTGAGCACAAAAAAACACCGAAAATGAACAAAAAATTTCTATTCTTATATTATCAGAAGCTCGAAGTAAAACCAAAGGTAATTATACTAGGGTAAACTATAAGGGAGGCCACTTAATTATGTGTAAGGTTATGTTTGGGTCACTCTATTATTAAAAGTTACATTTAGGTCACTCAATTATCAGTAAGGTTACATTTGGATCACTCAATTATTAAAGGTTATATTTGGATCACTCAATTATGGGTAATGTTACATTTGGATCACTCAATTATTAAAGGTTACATTTGGATCACTCAATTATGGGTAAGGTTACATTTGGGTCACCCTTCATATTAAAAAAATATATATCAATTTGTGTATTAGATTAATTAATGATTTCAAATGAAGTAATCTAATGTTGACGAGGGTATACAAGTAATTTAAAAAATGAATGAATTGATGTACTTTTTTAAATATGAAGGGTGACCCATACGTAACCTTACCCATAATTGATTGACCCAAATGTAAAAATTTAATAATTGGGTAACCCAAATGTAACCTTACTCATAATTAAGTGACTTAACTGTAACTTTTAATAACTAGGTGACCTAAATATAACCTTACATATAATTAAATGACCTATACTGTAGTTTACACTTATTACTATCTAAGTAGCTTCATGAAAACAAAAACTCAGTAACTCAGCCTCGAAAGCCACGTTAGATCCACGAAGTGGGGCCTAATTTAAGCCTTTTCCCGTTTTAGATTTCCCCGGTTCTGCAGCTCGACTCTTGGTTTATTATAGTGGTAGGTTGTTTCGGGAACATGACTCAATTAAAAAAATCGAAATTTTCATCTCCATTTGACGTGAAAAAAATCCATTTGTCTTCATTAGAGTTATAATTTATAAATTAGATTTATTTTTAAAATAAAATTTGAGTTATAAAATAAAAATTTAAATAATTTAAAATTTTAGTAATTGGTAGATTGATTTTTAAGTTCGAGTTGAATCGCTCAATTCTGCATGCTATATGTATCACATATAAGTAAATATATATGTGCATTATTATGGTTAGAAAGTCGTTTAAATTGAAATTAATTAGTATCATAACATTATAAATGTTTAAGTTCGAACATAAACTCAAACAACTCGACTCGTGATTTCATAAACTCGACTCAACTATAAAAAATAAAATAAAGTTTGATCTTTAAAACATGTCTCGTAAATTCGATTAACTCGATTTTTTTTCATAAGACTTGGCTCGATCAAATACTCACAATATTAGGCGGCTTGTTTTATTATTACCGTAAATTGTAATTGCTGCATATTAAAATTATACGTGAATTTTAGTTTAATATGCAGCGATTCATAGATTTAAATTTTGTACAATTTTTTTTGAAAGGTAAGGCCTCATTAAAAACCCCTCTACATCCTAATTAGGGGAAAAGAGTGTCTTTGAATTTTATTCCATACCAAATTCAATCCTTACATGAGTTTAGGATATATTACACATACATTCCACGTTCGTTTTTTACAACGTCCCTGGGTTTACATACACCACTCACATTTGCCTGCGAAACCTTACCCACTGGAAGAATAGTGGCTTTCCCTCTTTGGTCTGCCATATGCACAACATTCTCTCAATACACATTACTTGCTACAATCCATGACAAAAAAAATGAGACCCTGCAAGCTCGTTGGAACATCGCCGCTGGAGGCCACCTCTACCACTGCTCTCTGGAGATACATCTGCACAAGGTTTACACACAGCAGTACTTGCTCACCCAAATACTCTAAGACCACCCCTTCCGTTCCTTCACGCTTGCTTGGGGCACCTCCCCAACTTTCTAACTTTGATCACCTACATACCCTGTACATGTACTGGTTGTCCGTCGTCCAGCCTCCCACAGAAACCTTATTACAAGTCACTGGCCTGTTCGGATACCCTCTCTAACACAAACTTCAGATGGCATTCTTATAAAATCAGCTATCGATACAATAGAATTAGGTCATTTACCTTGCACCCAATGCCCGATTCGAACCATAGCTAAATCAAAATTTTGATCAGTAGTTAAGAATTTGTTTTTAAACACTCTTTCATTCCTACACAACCATAAAGTCCAAGATAAACCAAACAATGTCATCCTCCAAATTGGTTTTTTCCCCTTCTTGATCGGTTGCTCATTCCACATCTGCACTAAACTTTTAAAACTCTTGGGGATTGTTAAGTTCAAGTTCCAATATCTTCACTATTTTTGCCAAATGAACCATGTTACATAGCACTGACAAAACAAATGATCGACAGTTTCGCTTTCCTTTTGTTTCTCTGTTCTCCTCACGCCTAGATGCAAGCTCACAGAACGCTTTAGCCGTATAGGATTCGGTTGGCGAGCCTTTCCACGCTAGCTTGTCGATTGAAGAAGTTGGGCATGGCGCACTGCTCATTTTCTGCATAAATGATTCCCACATTTCCGTTTCCCACACAAATAGCGATCTTCTTAGCTCCACACGCCATTCCCACATACTGTTCATTAGGACCCCAAATTCAACAACTTTCCCTGATTTCTTTACTGCCAGTGAGAATATTCTTGGGAAGCAACTCCTTAGGGACTTATCTTCAATCCACACGTCCTTCCAAAAGTCAATGTTCTTCCCATCGCCTAAAATCCACCTGAAGTTTTTTGTCAGAGTATCTTCCATACTCGATAGAGGCTGCACTATATCTCTCCATATCCACGAACCCTCTCTCCTTGCCACTTGACTCGGCAATAGGGCTAGTTCATTATACTCGTACTTCTCGCTAATTATTCTCCTCCACAATTGATTCGCTTCGCTCCCAAACCTCCATATCCATTTATTTAAAAGGGACCTGTTTTTTATTTCAATATCGACGATGCCCAGCCCTCCCATGCATTTCGGCTTGCAGCAATCGTTCCACTTCACCCAGTGGATCGATTTCTCCTTCGACCAACCCCATAAAAATTGCGCCATGATTCTATTTAGATTGGCTGCCACTGTCTTCGGCATTCTAAACATGGATAAGTAATACACTGGCAAGCTAAAAAGAACCGATTTCAACAGAGTTAGCCTTCCACCAAAGGATAAAAGTTTACCTTTTCAATTACCTAAGTGCTTCTGACAATTTTCCAACATTGGTTTCCATAGAGTAACGTTATTCCTTGTATTACCAAGCGGGAGACCCAGGTACGTCGTTGGTAATACATCGTGCCCACAATTTAACATATCTGCCCAAGTCTGCACAATATCGCTCCCCACACCAACTCCAAATAACTTTGTTTTAGAGACATTCAGCCTTAGTCTCGTTGCCAACTCAAGCACTCTTAGGATCCTTTTAGTATTGCGAACATACTCCTCATTTGCTTCCAGGAAAACCACCAAATCATCGGCGAACTGTAGGTGCGATACCGACAATCCATTGCTGCCCACATCAATCCCCTTGATCAAGCCTAACTCTTCCACTTTTTTCAAAGATAAACTCAGCGCCTCCCCTACCAAATTAAATAGAAATGGCGAAAGAGGGCAACCTTGCCGTAAACCCCTCTTAATGTTGAATTTTTTTGTGGGCTTCCCATTGATCAAGATAGAAATCGACGCAGTCGACACACACTGTTGAATCCAAAATCTCCATTTATCCCCGAATCCCATATTCTTCATCACTAAATCTAGAAATTGCCAATCTACATAATCATAGGCCTTTTGAAAGTCAGCTTTAAAGACGATTACTTCGGTTTTCTTCCTTGTCGCCTCCTCCAATAATTCATTAGCTAAAAGTGCACAATCGGCAGCTTGCTTACCTGCTGTGAACACAAATTGCAGATCCCCAATCACTTCTTGAATGCAGTTTGAAAGTCTTTTGGAGAGAACACGTGCGACTATCTTGTACAGGCTTCCCACCAAAGATATTGGCCTGAAGTCTTCGACCACTTCGGGGCACTCCTTTTTGGGAATCAGTGTTACAAACGAATGATTCACAGCATTATCAAGTCTCTTTCCTTTGTGTAACGAGTTCATCAGTGTCATCACGTCACCTTTTAAAATGCTCCAGAATTTTTTGTAGAAGTTTAAATTGAAACCGTCCGGTCCTGGTGCCCGGTTTCCATCCGCATTACTGATTGCCGCCCATACTTCATTCTCAGAAAAGGGAGCTTCTAAACTGCTGGCCGCCTCACTGCTAAGCTTTTTGAAATCTAAGTTCAGGCACTGTACTGGTCGAGTATCACACTTGTTATAAGCCTTACTAAAGTGCTTCAAAAAAACATCAGCAACTTCCTCATCCCCAGATTTGTAGCTATTCCCAACTCGAACTCTCTCTATTTTGTTTCCTTTGCTCCTCAACAATGCTGATAGGTGGAAGAATATGGTGTTCCTATCGCTTTCGGTGAACCACCTCAGTCTCGATTTCTGCAGCCACTCGCGTTCTTCAACTCTGTATTTCTTCCACAGATCGGACCTTAGGACTTGGATTTCTTGAGCCAAGCGAACATTATGTTGATCCCGGACCAGAGCTTCTTCCAGCTCTTCTAATTTCTTTTCCAACATAGAAATGGGGTTCGCCTTTTGTTTCGACGCCCACTCTTTCGATGCATTCTCAGCCGTTTTCAGAATCCTCATCGCATATTTGCCCTTGTCCCCCTTACATTTATCCTCGATAAACTTTGCATACTCGACATCATCTCCCCAATGGTTGAACCATTTGAAATGCCGGTTACAACTGTTCCTTACTCCATCAACTAGCAGCACAGGCTTATGATCTGAGAGACTCCTTGGGAGAGTTTTCTGCTCACAGACGTTAAAACATAATAGTACTTCGGGCGACATTAGAAACCTATCTAATCTACTTGCTGCAGGAAACTGGCCTCCGCGGCACCACGTAAACGGTCCACCCGATTAAGGCAGATCAAGGAGGCTATTGTCTTGAACAAAATTGGCCAGAAGGCTGACTGAGCCATCCCTCTTCCCCTCACCTGTTTTTTCATCTTCCCTCATCACTGCGTTGAAATCGCCACCGATAAGCACCGGCAGATTGTGAGCCTTTATGATGCCTGATATCTCCTCGAAAAAATTCCTTCTCTCAATATGGTTATTTGTCCCGTACACGTTGATAATTAAGCATCTTAAATCCCACTTTGTTATCACGCCTAGCAAAATTATCGCTCTCGGTGAAGTAATTGCCTTCTCGCTTTTGAAGAAACTAGTGTCCCACATGCTAATCAAACCTCCAGAGGCCCCTGAAGATGGAGAGAATTCTAATCCTTCGAACATCTGCCCTTTCAGCCTCTTGTCCAAACTGAAATTAACTACCTGCACTTTGGTCTCTTGAAGAAACACCATCTTTGGTTTATTTGCCACTACAACTTTGCTTACTGCCCGGACCTTTTCAAGTTTGCCCAGGCCTCTTACATTTCACGACATTAACATTGTAGACATAGAGAATTTCCAACACACACACGCACCAACAAAAGGAGCATTGACCAAAAAACTCACTTACCCCCAACGACTTCCAGGCCATCGAGTTGGAACACTAACTCCTTTTCAACACCTTGAAACTGATACCCGATTCTCTTCCCCACTTCCAGCACTCTTCTCGCTTCTTCAGCACCATTCTCTCTAGTTTGGGAATAATTCAGAAGCCCTCTTGCAATGTCTAGGTCTTCTGCTATCTGATCTATTGTGCTTTTTTTCTTGTTTTTCTTCCTTAGGTTTCTTCTTTTCTCGCTTTTCTTTTGATTTTTGTTTCCCGCACCGAGCTTATTTGCATCCGATCCGGCCCCCCTCGACTTTGCCTTCATCTTCCCTCGATAGACCGAAATCTCTTCTTGTTCTGTATTTGGGAGAGCCCCTCGATTTGGGGAGAAAAAAAGATCCCCAATTTCAGCCTCAGCAAAGGCAGCTTGGACCTCCTATAGATTTGATTCATTTGATATGGGCCAGCCCGCCATACTCTCCTTGGAATCCTGTCTAGCTAGCACGCCTTCGGCCCCCCTCATTGTTTCCTTTGGCTGCCCCATATGGCTGCCGTCTCGACCCATACTCGTTTGGCCCAAAATCACCAGCCTAGTATCCGATCCAATAGGGACTTCCACAAGTCTGACGTCACTTGAGCTTACCTGTGCACCCCGACTATTGCTATTCTCATCATTGGTTCCAGATAGCTTTTCCTTGGAAACCGACTGTAACCCTGCCAGGTTGTCTCCTTGTCCCACTTGATGGCAGTAATTATTCCAATCATGCCCGCCGCCTTTCATAAATGAGTCATCTATCTCAAAGTCAGTCATTGGTTCGTCATACGCATTGCCGTCTCTGTTCACCGGCCGGCCACCGTCAAGGAACTGAAAGTCCTCCTCATACTCTTTCGTTTCGATGAGGATTTTAGAGATTACTCCGTTGACGTTAATCCAGACTTCGTTAGGGATTGCTGATAATTTTTGCACTGTAACTACCATTCGCGCCTCATCAAATCTGGACATCTCTTTGGTTTCCTCATCCAACTCCAGCACTTGACCCCATCGACCTCCCAAACCCGTGAAAAAAACTTTGGCTCCAGACCTGTAGAGGTACATCTTTGAGGATGACCCATACCTTTATTCTCATTTTTCCGTCGAAACCTTCCAAGTGTTCTAATTCATTGAACCACGACTCCAAGAAATTCTCTCTTCTCAACCAGCATCTCTCTTTATCCTCTCTAGTACTAAATCGGATAACGACGAGGCGACCATACCACGGGCACACTACCGCGGACATGCCCTCCGATCTTAGTACGTCTTGTATTAGGGCTGGATTATATGCTTCCTTTATCATGCCAACAAGTGCATTGTTTTTCCAAGACTGATAGGTGTTTCTAACCTTGATGCTGCTGTCATTTCCTCATGTTCTTGATTCCATAGAATCCTCCTCCCCGAATTCCACCTTTATGACTCCCATATTTTCTCCTCCCTGAAGGTCATTTTTCCCCGCATTCATGGACTCACCCTCCCGACCACATGCTTCCTTGTTAATCCCCAGCAATACATCTTTGAATGACCTATGGTCTTTCATGGCTACCGGTTTTCCATGGGGAAGGGCCTGGATCATTAAACCCTGGTTTTTGTATTCCCGCCTGGTTTGCTATTGTTCTTGACTTGGCTTCAAACATCTTGATTCTGTATCTGTCCATCCATCTTCCGTTATTTTCTCTGATTGCCCTCCTTGCGGCATTCTCGTCCCTGAATCGTACAAACGCGAACGTCGTCGGCCTAGCTCTCCTTTTGGGGTTGTTGTAGGCTACGTACACGTCAAGAATTTCTCCAGCTAGTGCCAAGCTTCTCTTTAGGGTTTCTCTATGAATGTTCTTGCTTAGGTTGTCTATGAACACTGAGAAGCCCACTCGGCGGTAAATGCGTCTCTCCTAAAGCCCCTCCGGCCTCCTTACCCTGCCTCCCCTCCGCGCTGCCACTCCACTCCAAGCTGCCGCTCCGCTCCGCACTCCATGCCCTCTCCTCTCGCTCTCCATCCGAATTTTTTTTTGCAATTACGCTTTGTTAGTAAAACTAAATTTTGTACAATTAGATAAATGGAAATTTATTTGATTTAATCTTAACAAATCACAAAATGTTTCACACGTATATACTAGTTTGTAGTTAATTTTTAACCACGAAGTACCAAAATAAAAATAAAATATAATGTTAGGTGTTATTTTACTAAAAAAAATTAGTTGACCAAAACAGAAACACAAGAATATGTGGGTACCAAATAGGTAGTTTACCCATCAAATTTTGTTAAAAGAAATTATTTGATTCGTTAATTTAACATGTTAAAAATTTTGGATATTTTTTAATTTTATAAAATATTTAATATATTTTTAAGTATCTGAGTGGTTATAAGATAATATTGTTCATTAATCCTAATAACGCACGCACATATATTATACAAACAATTTTTTCAAACATAATTTTCCTAAGGAGAACAACATTTTTTTCACTTGGACTACATTTCTATTTAATATACTTTTTAATTAACCATCAGTATTGAAATAAGTATAGGAAGTATGGGGGAAAAATAATTAACGAGGATATATGTGGCTCATTGAGTTGAATGGGATATACGTGGCTCATTGTGGTGAATGGGGACAATAAGTTTTTTCGAGCAAAATTTAAGTTGAGTTGTTCGGGTTTTTATTTAAATTTAACTGTAAATATTTATAATCTTATAACATTAATTGATTTCAATTTAAATAACTCTCTAAACCATATAATATATATATATATATATATATATATATATATATATATATATATATATATTTGCTCTATATGATTCAAACTCGACTCGAACTAAAAAATTAATTTAATAATTACTGTAAATTTTAATTCATTCGATTTTTATTTTTGAATGGAATCTAATTTTTGAAATTATGATTCAAATTTACTCTTTTTTGCATTGAATCTAATTTTGGTCACCTTATGCACGAGAGGGCATATAACAGGGGAGACGATTTGGGTTCAATTCAATCAAAATTTACTCTACAACTTTCCCTTTCCTCTCTTATCCTATGCAGTAGTACTGTTCAAAACAAACAAACACGGCCGTACAGCTTACAGGGTGAGTTAAAAGAGTGGGAAAACAGCGGCCTTTGTAGTCTGATGGCAGCCGGAGAGCCGATAATCGGAATGCGCGGTGCTGAAAATGGAGAAACAGATGAAGAAGACGAGAGGTGGATCACTCACTATTCATCAAACCATCAAATACTGTTAGTTGGTGAAGGCGATTTCTCCTTCTCTTTGAGCTTGGCCAATGCTTTCGCCTCTGCCTCCAACATTTGTGCTTCTTCTTTGGACTCCTATGGTACACCAACTTAGTGTTTTATTACAATTTGATCATTTATGCCAAAACCCAGAATTTTGTCATGCTTTTTTGTACCTCTTTTTGAAGAATATAGAAAGGGTTTGAGTAATTGTAAGAGTATTATGTTGATAACATGAAGGCATCATCTTCTTTTATGTATGCATGCATGTATTGCTATGCCATTTATTGATGTTGTGGTTAAATAGATGATTTGAAGAGGAAATACACGAATGCAGTGTCAAATTTGGAGAATCTTAGGCAGCTAGGGGCAACCTTGCTATATGGAGTGGATGCAACCAAAATGGATCGTCATACGGACTTGGCCAACCGAAAGTTCGATCGAATCATCTTCAACTTTCCACATGCTGGCTTTTATGGAAAGGAAGATAATCTCCATATGATTCAGTAAATTTCTTCTTTGCAATATTCCTATATGTGTATTTAGTGTCTTAGGATATGTGCTCATGCATGCCAGTCTTTTGACTTATTCATATCATCATTGTCTTTGCTATCTTTTTTAGTTCTTCTAAGTTTTCTAAAAGTTCACATAAATTGGTAGAGCAAATTTGCATTAATTACTTCCGTTTATCTGAGCCATGAAAATGGTAGTTCTATGTGTTAGAAATATGTTGAACCCCAAATGTTTGACACTGTTATTTCAAGAAAAATGAGGAGTCCTTTTAATTTGGAGGGAGTTAGACCATGAATGTAAAGTGTTTTTGGCTTCATACTTTTGTTTCTCTTAGATTAGACCTTGATGCTTGTATTCAAGAATCAAGAGATCATATGGAACTATTTTGTTTTCCTTTGGCTTCCACACTGTGTTTTTCACAATTTCGTCATACTAATGCAGGTTGCATATGAAACTTGTATGGGGTTTCTTTCGGAGTGCGAGAGGCATGCTTCGAGTTAATGGCGAAATTCATGTAAACCATAAAACCGACAGTCCATATTGCCTATGGAATCTCGAGAAATTAGCTACTGAAAGCTCTCTGGTATTGATCCAGCGTGTCGGTTTTTACATAGAAGATTACCCAGGTTATCAAAACAAGAGAGGGGATGGTTCAGATTGTGATGTACCCTTTCGTCTTGGTGAGAGCAGTACCTTCAAATTCAGCTTTCACCCTCGAGCTAAGCACACTCTCACCGTTCCATTGCCGATGCAGCTGCGGTCAACTTCTGATTTCAACTATCCTCAGAGGAATCATGTTGTGAATCACATCCCAAGAATTGCTGGGTTGCCCCCTACCATCCCTAATGCGAATCAGTGCGCTAGGGTCTCCGATACAAACTTAAATGGTTTGGTCCCAACACATCAAAGGAATAGGTACGGTGTGGAGTATCTTGAAAGATTGTGTTCTGCTTTCGGTGATAGAAACCTAAACGGTTTGGTCCGAACATACGAAAGGAATAGTTATGGTGTGGAATATCCTGATAGATTGCGGTCAGATCATGATGCAAGAGATTATGTTCTAGGAAGACCAAGGTATGGTCTTGGCGGACAAATGGTAGAGGCGCCGAGAACCTTGAATAGTAACTCGCATTACATGCATGATCATGAACTTCGCCATATTAGTAATTCGAGGTCACTTCTGCGTGGGGTGGTAGCATGCCAAGCCTACCAGGTGAATGCACCTGATTCCTGGGGTGTTCTCCGTTTGTAAGTACTGGAATCTTTTGCTTTTTGATTGTGCTAGTTACAGTGTGCATCTCACTGCATCAGCATAAAATGATCTGTATATACAACTTCCGATGCTTCGAACATGTTAAGTAAAAATGCTTAACATTCCTTTGAAATTAGGTTTTCTTTTTTGCATGGAACTTGGAATGTAATTAATGCTTAACCAATGGCATCTATGGTTTGGTTTGGTTTTACCTTGAATCTTAAAATAGAATATTAGACATAGTGTTCGAACCCAGACCATCTAGGGACAATATCATTTTCCTTTTCCACTTAAACTATTTGATAGGTTTTCCTTTCCACTTTCTTAAACAGTTATCGAATTTGTCCTTTTTCACTTAGAGCACTTGATGATTTTTTTTTCTTCATTTTTTTTAAATACTGGATTATATTTAGAAGTGAAAAAGTACAACGGAATTACACCTCAAAAAATTAAAAAAAATCATTGCGTAAAAATTAAACAATAAAATTATAATTGCTCGGGCCCTCGTATTGACTAAGTGATTGTTATTTTTACTCTTTGCATCTCTCAAGTTTCAGTTTAAATAATAAGGTCTAATTCGTTTTAAAAATTCTCTTTTCGGCTTGTCGTTTCTGCACAAAATTATTTTTTAAAACCATTTTCAACGTAAATTTTATACTGTTCTCTATGTATCGCACGTGCCAATATTAGTCTCAGATAGAACACAAGTTTTACTACAATGCCTCTGAGATAAAAAATTGTGATAATTCTCGAATTAAAAACTCGAAAAATTTGACAGAACAAGCTTACTAGGTCATTTTATATTTTCATTCTTTCACAAAACAAGCTATAAAACGGTTTTCAACGCGAATTTTACTCGGTTTATAAATGCACCGAATCTACTTATATTGGCGTCGAATGAAAGATAAGTTTTAGTACTACGTACTTAAACTCAACGTTTACTAAAATTATACGATTAATAATCTCGAAATATTGCTCGAACATGCCTATAGACACTTGGTCTGTCAGCTCGATTTATAAAAAAATTATTTTCTGCAGAAAACGAGTTCCTCGCGATAAATTAAGTCGTCTCTTCAATTTTTCGAAAAATTTATTTTCTGCAAAAAAGATAAAATTGAATCTCGTTATACTCAAAAAACGAGTTCTTCGTACGTGACAAATTTGGAGGTTATTTTTTTTTAAAATTTAAGTCTGTAAAATCAATTTTTAAAATAATAAATAAAAAGAATTTTTAATTTAAAAGTATCATTTATTTATGTTCAGTTAGTCCAGTAATCGGGTCGAGTATTTGTAAACACGGTCCTTAGCATCTTAGGTTTATTTCTCCCCCATTTCCTTTTACTTGGTGCACCGCTAACTGTACAGTGTGCTTCCATTCAACGGTACAGCTTCTTATGCTCCGATTTCTTTTTTTTCTTCATCTTCTGTTCAATGTCCTCTCCTTCCAGAGAATTTTCTGCTTTCTTTTTTAGATTCTTATTGGTTCATGCTTTTCTCTGTTTATGATTTCGAACGATTCCTGATTGCGAATTCTTTTTAATGGGTTTAGTTCATTCTACTAGCTTAGATCTGACCACCCATGCCCTAATTAGTTATTTGTTGTTTGATCCAGCAATTGTTTAGTGTGGCTTTGACTAAAATAAGAATTCAGAAATGTCGTTTCTTACATTCGTGTTATTGAATATTTGCCCTCCGCCTCTTCTTTTTGAATAATTAATGTCAATCTAAATATTTGTTGAAAATGAAACCTGGAGTAGTATACAGAGAATTTTAGTGAAAATTAGGGTTCTCTTCTATGAGGGAAATGACATGGAAAACATATTTTTTTTTTCTTAATGCGTTATTTGGATTGAAATTTAGCTTTCCTTCTGATAACATTACTGCACAAGCAGAAAAGCTCTTGATGGTGTTTCACTTATAAAAGCTTCTTGTATTATGGTTTCTTTTTGATATAATGAATTCTTAATCTATTTAAGTATGCTTCTAGTATAACTTCTTAAAAGCAAATGATCTGGCAGTTTAAATGACTTGGTTCTTAAAACAGGAGTTGAAGAAGGAAAATTAGCAAAGATGCAGCGGAGAGTGTCGGCATCCGGGAGGCCTTCTGGTACAGATGGCTCGGATTTCTCGTATCGGATGGTTGTTGATTCCAGTATGTTCTACCTCATTATTCTGTTGTTTTAGATAAAAAAATTACTTTATCTGTCATCTTATCGATCAATGTCTTTGTTTCTTCTTCCTGCTAATTTTGCAACAACTTGATCAACAGCTTTATTTCTCCCATTTGCAACTTTTTACCTTATTTGATGATAACCTGTAGGATATCAGAAAGTAGCTCGTACAAAGTCTATTCTGAGTTCATTTTTCTTAGTTCAGGTATGCTACTCTCACATTTCATAGAAAATATTATATATGCTTTTCTTACTTTGGGGTTGACTCTAGTGTTATAGAAACCATAATTTCCTTATCTTTTAGAAGTATCAACTTGGCTATGCTATTATTTACCTTTATAGCTTTCTTTCATTGCAGGCTATCACACTTTTGTTAGGACTAGTTTTACTACTGTTTCGATCAGCAACAGAGGATTTGGCTTCCCGGGGCTTTGAAATTGCAACTACTGCTTGTGGTCTCGTTTCATTGATAATAGGAGAATTAGGTTACTTGCTAACTCCCATGTTTTTGTATAATTATTTTTGAGGCTGGCATTTCTTTAGCTTAATGCTAGATCTTTGTTGTTTGTTTAAGGTCGGAAGCGCAGTCGAGTGAATTTGTTGAGATTTTTTATGGTCACATCATCTATTGTTATCTCCTTCTTGATGTATTGTGCCTTTCAGAAGTATTCGGGATTCATGGTAAGGAGTTTAGTTCCTTCCTTTTGGGTTAAAAAATGTCTTTCTTTTTTCAGATTCTTTTTTTTAACAGAAAAGTAAATTTCAGAGTAATTTATTTTGTTAGCATTGATAATCACATTTTTCTATATCTCCTGAAACTTGGTTGGTATCATCAAAGAGAGAGAGAGAGAGAGAGAATTGGATATGGGGATATGACCTCCAAGGATCCTCCAAATATATAGAAAAACTTAGAACAATCTAGCCATACGCCCATACCCATGCCGGATATATACTCGTGTCCGACACACCGAAGTCCAAGTAACATAGGGTAGATACTAGATAATAGTGATGGAAAAGTGAAAGATTGAGAATGAAGAAACAAAACAATGGGATTTCATAAATAAATAATTCCATGAATGACAAATAAAAATAGATATAGTCGTTTTAGTAGCCGCTGGAAGTCATTCCATCCCTCCTCATCCGAGGTCCTGGAACATTTTCATTTTAGGCTTTAGTTAATCAATTTTCAGGATGTAAAGAAGGAAATCCAACTTCTGAAAAGTGTCTAATCGGTTGCTAAATATAGAATGATTGTTGAATTCTGCACATATTTAGATCATATAGCATGCCCTGTTTTTTCTACTAATAATTATTGTGTTGAATTCGTAGAATTATCTCTATTAATGTTACACTTGTAGTTAAATAGATGATCAATATCTTTTCCGGTATTCTAAGAGATGAATCCTATTACGATCTTCGGGTTTTTTTACTTGTTTTGCCTAGGCTGCCAAAAGCTCAAGTTACTGGGAAATAGTTTTGGAGCTTCCTGAGATTGCCCTTGCTGTTGTTGGTAAGTTTTGATTGTTTCGGTATACGCTTTTCTGAAGTTTATGATTCTAATCGATGGCCATCTTTGCATTCTCCTTTGTAGGACTAGTGTTCCATCTATTTATCACTGGCTACACACTTCATCTCATTGCTAACATGTCCGTCCCCAAGAGAGCTTCGTAGCTGTATAAGCTTATCGGTCACAGATCCCTACACCTGTGTTAAAGTAAAAAATTTGCTGTTCATTGCCTTAAACTTGATTATGTATTCTACTTCTGACACCCACAAAGGATGATTTGATTCCATTTTTATGAATTAAGCAAAGCAAGCTTAGTCTTTTGGATGCTTTTGAATGAAAGCAATGGTTAATCCCATGCATAGCCTTATTCCTACAGTTTCCTTTGCACTTCACATCAATTTGCAAGGAATTATTCTAAATAGGGTGTGAATGAGTCACTTGTGCTTATAAGCTACTCGAGCTTGACTCGAAAAAAGTTATGTTTGAATTTGTCCTGGCAATTATTCAGCTCGAGCAGCTTTTAAGTTATCGAGCAATACTAGATTCGAGTAGCTCTGTCTAATCGAGTTTTATTATTTAGTATATTTTATATTATTGAATTACTTTTTGGCACTCGAAATATGTATCATAAATGATTAGAGTAGCTCTGTCTAATCGATTTGGTTTGGTAAGGTTTTTGAATTAAACAACTTGATAAAAAAAATAATCTAATAAACAATTTGATGATAATTGTGACATGCCCGAGATATTATATTCAATTAAAAATTACATAGAAAAAGATAAAGTAAAACAAAGATTTGTTTAATAATTCTAATAAACATTTTGATGATAATTGATATATTTTTTTAAAATAAAGAGGATGGTATTCATTCTAAGAGATATATGTTTAAATAATTTTTTTTTGCAAGATGTGTGTACATTTTAATGATAATTTATATATATAAGTTTATTTATATATATATATATATATAAAAGTTTGAATTAACTCTAACAATTAAAAAATAGAAAGAAAAAAATTCTGCTGTTTAGCACGGTTTTCTCTCTGTCCATTGACACGATCTTCTACTGTTTAGCACGATTTTTTTCTTGATTTCTTCTTGCTCCTTCGATTAATGGAATCTGCAATTGCAAACAATATGGAAGGATTATCAATCGAGGAAGATGAGGATACTGAAATTCAAATAGAACAGAATATACTTGATGAAGGTATCTCTTTTGAAAACTGTTTTGTTGGGCAGTTTCTAACTTCTGCAATAATTCATTTTCAATCAATGAAAAATACACTTTCAAATGTATGGAGACCACTGGGAGGAGTATCAATTTCTGATATTGGAGAGAACCGCTATTTGTTCCGGTTTTATCATAAAATTGATGTTGATAGAGTTGAGGAAAATGGACCATAGAATTTTAATTCCCATCTTTTAATCTTACATCGTCTGAAAGAGGGAGAAGTTCCTTTGGCGGTTTCTTTAAATCTTGTGCCTTTCTGGGTTTTAGTAAATGATGTTCCACCGGGATGTATGTCGGAAGGTGTGGCTAGACAACTCGGTAATTTTGTGGGTCAATTTCTGATATATGACTCTGAGAAAGTAAATCTGGGTTATAAAGGTATAATGCGAATCCGTATTGCAGTTGATGTTCGCAAATCGTTAAAACGTCGGAAGAAATTGGCGATACGTGGAGGTGAGGGCACATTTGTGCGCTTCGAATATGAGAAATTATCCTTGTTTTGTTTCATCTGTGGTAAACTTGGCCATGGGGAAAGTTTCTGTCTGGTCCGTTTGACAGTGAATGAAAAGGATATCAACTTCGGATGGGATTTGGGTCTTAGAGCTCCAACCAGGCGAATGCTGGCTCTTCCTACAAGCAAATGGCTTCGGGAGGACATTACAGTGATGAAACCTCAATCATCTTCTGAGAAAGAAAAAATAGTTGACGTACATGATGATAATGCCAAGGATTCAGGTACACAAAAATTGATCATTCAGACGGTGAATGCAGAATCTGGAAGTTCGACTATGTTGAAGGACCAAACTGCTATTGGAGTACAAGGTGGGTATGATATTGTGATGACCCAGTTAGATGAGGATTCAGTGGAAGATATTCCAGATGGTACCAAGAGGATGAGGACCTCTGTTTCAACTTCAGGAGTTTCGCATAAAGATTCGAATGAAGCCCAAAATTCTGTATCGGCAGGCCTTATTGAGAAGGCCAGCCGGGTCCAATGAAAATCCTAAGCTGGAACGTCCGGGGCTTAGGTAAGTCACGGACGACACGACGTCTTAAGAATTTTCTAAGAGACGTCAATCCCTCGGTTATTTTTTTAATCGAGACTAAATTAGATTGTGGTAAGATGGAGAAATTGCGAAAGTTTTGTGGTTATAATAATGGTATTGATGTTAGTGCAAGAGGACGAAGTGGAGGTTTATCGCTCGGATGGAAAGCAAACTGTAATGTAACTTTGAGATCTTTTTCTGATAGGCACATTGATATCTTGCTTCTAGATGATGTAAATGGCTTCAATTGGAGACTTACTGGTTTTTATGGTGTTCCTGAAGAAAGAAATCGGGAAGATTCTTGGAACCTCCTTCGACAATTAAATGATACAGATGATCTGCCATGATTAGTACTTGGTGATTTTAATGAGTTACTATTTGCTACTGAAAAATCCGGAGGTAGACAACGGAACCAACGCCAAATGGACAACTTTGCTGCTGCCCTTAATGACTGTTCCCTTGATGATATTGGTTATTCTGGTTCTTGGTTCACGTGGGAAAAAGGTCAGTTCGAAGAAACGAACATTAGAGAAAGACTTGATCGAGGTGTTGGGAATCCAACATGGTGGGATTTATTTCCGCACTTTAATCTGAGTCATATGCCTCATTCATTCTCTGATCACTGTCCACTGTTATTGAATACTGATAGTAGACAAAAATCATCGAATCTGATTTCGCATTTCAGATTTGAGGTTGCATGGCTTCTTGAGGACTCATGTGAAGAGGAAGTAAGACTTTTATGGGATTCTACGACTGGTTTGGTTCCTCACCGACTCCAACAATTAAGTCAGGGACTGAAATTGTGGTTCAAACGAATTAGAAAGGAGAAAAATATTACTATGGCTGATCTGAAGAAAAAACTTTCACACTTGCAGAATCTACATCCCTCTAATGATACTTTAGAAGAGATAACAAATGTGAAATTGGCTATGAATCTCCAAATGGATAGGGAGGAAGTGTATTGGGAGCAAAGGGCAAGGGCGAATTGGTTGAGCATGGGAGACAAGAATACACGCTTTTTTCATAGACATGCATCTCAGCGAAAGCGCAAGAATCGTATTACCTCTCTTTTGGATGAAAATGACAGATATGTTGATGATGATGCGGATATTCTACGAACAGCAACAACTTATTTTCAGGATATTTTTGGTGCTTCTAATGTCTCTGACCCACATGCTATTTTACAAGGTATTGACACTTGTATTTCTGATAGTCATAATGAAAATTTACTTAAGCCTTTTACTGTTGAGGAAGTGCATACTGCAGTCCAAACTATGGGGCCTTTACGAGCATCTGGTGAGGATGGTTTGGGTGCAATTTTTTTATCAAAAATTCTGGCACATTGTTGGTAATGAAGTGGCAGAATATTGCATCTCTATGATTCATAATAATGCATCTTTTGAGCAAATAAATCAGACACATATTGTTCTTATTCCTAAAGTGACGGGTGCGAAGATGATGTCTCAATTTCGTCCGATAGCCTTATGTAATGTTTTATATAAAATTATTTCTAAAATGTTGGCTACTCGAATGCAAGAAGTTCTACATTTCTGTATTGATGAGGCTCAAAGTGCTTTCTTACCGGGTAGACTTATCTCAGACAACATTATTTTGGCTTATGAAGTATTGCATTCCTTGAAAAACAAGAGAAGTGGTAGACAAGGTACCTTTGCACTTAAGCTTGACATGAGTAAGGCTTATGATCGTGTCGAATGGAGTTTTGTGGAGGAGATGTTGCGGAAAATGGGATTTGCAAACCAGTGGATTTCAACCATTATGAGGTGTATTACTTCTGTTTCTTATTCGGTTATTGCAAATGACAGGATAGGACAAAAATTTTATCCGGGTCGAGGAATTCGGCAGGGGGATCCTATTAGCCCATATTTATTCTTGATTTGTAGTGAAGGTCTTTCGGCTCTTTTACGATTGGCAGCCCAACAACACTCTTTGGTGGGAGTCCGAATAAACAGACGAGCCCCGTTCATTTCCTATTTATTATTTGCTGATGACAGCATTGTGTTTGGGACAGCAACAACGCAAGGGGCGAGGTGCTTACAGAACGTGCTGAACATTTATTCACAATGCTCGGGTCAAATTGTAAATTTTGACAAATCAAGTCTGTTTTTTGGAACTAACGTGATTGATAGTAATCGAAGAGAGGTTTGTCGAATTCTGGGTGTTACTGCTCAAGGAAATCCAGAAAAATATCTCGGACTGCCTTCTATGGTTGGGCGTAATAAAAAGCAATCGCTTGCCTATTTAAGAGACCGATGCAAACAGAAAGCTCAAAGCTGGACTGTGCAGCCTTTATCAATGGGGGGTAAGGAAGTATTTATTAAGGCTGTCTTACAATCTATCCCTGTTTTTGCTATGTCGTGTTTTTACTACCTAAGACTTTTTGTAAGGAATTAGAAGGTATTTTTGCACGCTTCTGGTGGCAGAAAACAAATGATAAACGTGGTATACATTGGTGTACTTGGGAGTACTTATGTATGCCTAAGGAAGAAGGTGGAATGGAATTCCGGGATATGTGCAAGTTTAACATTGCACTTTTAGCTAAACAAGGGTGGAGAATTATCCAGAACCCAGACTCATTAGTTGCACGTTTGTTGAGAGCTAAATATTTCCCTACATCTACTTTTATGAATTCTTCATTAGGTTATAATCCTTCTTATATATGGAAAAGTATATGGAGCTCCAGGGGTTTATTAGAGAAGGGTTGTAAATGGTCAGTAGGGAGCGGGAATTCCATTAATATTTGGAATGATTTTTGGTTGCCGGGTTATCCACAGAGGAAAATATCATCTCCATTTACTCTTGGCCTTTCTACAGTGCCTAATTTGATTGATCCTACATCTATGCAGTGGAATGAAGTCTTAATTACTTCTAGTTTCTCGATTGAAGATGTTGCTGCTATTTTATCTATCAGATTACCTAATTTTCCTATTTCAGATTCTATCTATTGGATAGGGGAATTATCTGGTCACTATTCTGTCAGGAGTGCCTACAAGATGCTATGTGCTACGGATGGAGGAAATACTAACCTGTCCACATTATACAGGTTAGTATGGAAGTCAGCATGCCCCTCTAAAATCAGGATTTTAGCTTGGAAATTTATTTGGAATTACATTCCAACCATGCTGAATTTGGTTTTTAAAAGACTCAGACAATGTCCAAAGTGTCCAAAATGCAACAATCAAGTGGAAGACAGTGAACATGCAGCTTTCAGATGCAGGTTTAATCAACAGATTTGGCAAAGGTTAGGTTTCTATTGGCCTAATCAAGTGAATCAGATGCATTTTTCAGATTGGTTACACTGGATGTTTGATAAGCATACATATAATCAGCACGCAGACATCATTACTACTATATGGGCAATCTGGTTTTCTAGAAATAAAAAAGTGCACGAGGGAGTTACCCAGACTACTGTGGAGGTAGTCACCTTCATTCAAAAATATCTTGCTGAGCTTCGAACGTCGACGGCCGTTCTAATTCATCGCAACGTTCGTGAAGCTGTCCGTTGGTCTCCTCCACATGCAACATTCACAAAAGTAAACGTTGATGCCTCTTTTCTGATGTCAGAATCTAAATCTATTTCTGGAATAGTGATTAGAGACAGTGAAGGCGAGATAATTGGTGCGGCTTACAAAGTTAATCTTCATGTAGCGAATGCCTTTGAAGCTGAAGCTATTGCTGTGACCCAGGGCTTGATTTTTGCTGAAGAAATAGGATGTTTAGACATCATTCTTGAAGGCGATTCAAAAACTATAATAGAAAAATTAAATACTGGAAGCGATGACCTTTCGGCTTTACGCCTTCAGATCAGCACAGCTAGATCCATCGCCGGCAGATTCAGAAATTGTAGGTTCTCCTTCACCGGCCGTCAGGGCAACCAAACGGCACATGCAATGGCACAAATGGGGTGTTCCGCATCTGGGGAAAGATTTTGGTTAGAAGAAGCCCCCTCATCGGTTATGACGGCAGCCGCGGAGGACCGCCGTTTACTAGATCCACCGTAGCTTTCCCCTCCTTCTAGGGCTTTCGGCAAAGCCTTATTTCGTCTCGATTTGTTCTTCAACAGGCACCCATGCTTCTGATCGAGAGAAATGGATCATCTGAGCTGAGATTTTAGTTTTTGTGTTTTTTCTTTCTGATTTTCATTTGGGTTTTTCTTTTTCCTGGCTTTGTTGGTTTTTTGTTTTGTGTGTCTCTCTCTTCTGAGATAAGGAAGAGTTTAGCAATTGTCGGTTTATCTTCCCCGACACGATTTGCCCATAAAAACACACGTGTAGGGCGGTCTTTTATATATCTTTTATTTTACCTATTAATAAAAGCTCAGCTGGTACCTTTTTCAAAAAAAAAGTTTGAATTTATATAAAAGTTGAAAATGATTTAATCAAAGTGTGATTTATGATATGTATATTTTTTGATTAAGTAGAATAGTTAATACATTTTCAAGTCGGAATTTAAACTTATACAAGACGAAACAAGATAAACATTCTTGACCACTCGACCAGTTAGTTAATCTTTGTGATTTATGATAATTTAATTCATGATTAACGTTTTGATAATCCATTAAGGTAATAATGATGAATTATGATATATACTTTTTTTTGAACTTTTTGAATATTAATATGATTAGGGGTGAGCAAAACTCGACTCGACTCGAAAAAATCGATATTTTTTTTTCAATTTCGAGTTATTCGAGTTGAGTTATTCGAGTTATTCGAGTCAACTCGATTAACTCAAAAAAATTTCGATTTCGAGTCGGTTTGGAATTTGCCCAACTCGAAAAATTGAAAAATCGAAAAACCGAATTTTACAGTTTTACAATTTAGTCACTGATTTCATTTTTCTTCAATTCCTCCTTCATTTTAAGTCCATTTTTGACCAAATTTGAACCACATATTCCTAAACCAGCGTAGAATAAATATTTATCTTCAATTTATATTTTTAAAATAAATTTTATATTTTTTCAATTCAGCCCCTTAACTTTGTATGATTTCCTCATTTCTTCAATATCTCCTTCGTTTTAAGTCAATTTTGACCAAAATTGAACCACATGCTCCTAAACCAATGTAGAAACTAGAATACCTATTTAGCTTCAATTCATATTTTTAAATTAAATTTTCTACTTTTGTAATTTAGCCCCTCAACTTTGAATGTTTTCCATTTCTTTAATTTATCTTTCGTTTTAAGTCTATTTTTTTACCAAAATTAAACCACATGATTCACTAACACTATATAATATCTATATAACTTCAATTCATATTTTTAACAAATTTATTCTTTTTTTAATTTAGCCCTTTAACTTTATATTTTATTCAATTTGATCATTCAACCGGTTTTTTTGTAATTTTTTTCTTTACATCAATTCATTGACTCATTTATACCCCCATCAGTACTTTATCCTTAAAAGTTTCTTATTTAAAAATAATATTATAAATATATTTTAGAAGTTTAGATGATATTTTTTTTATTAAATAACATTACAAATCTTACTTATGCATGTGAAAAATAATATGAAGATATATATATATATATATATATATATATATATATATATATATATATATATATATATATATATATATATATATATATATATATATATATATATGCATATCTTATATGAATAGAGAAAGTCGTTTAAATTAGAATCAAATCGTACTATAACATGGTAAATAATTACAATTAAATTTGTATAGAAACTCGAAAACTCGACAATATAATTCGGAACTCGAAAAAAGTTTGTTGCAATTCTCTTTTTTGAACTACTCTCATGTTTTTGTTTTTATTGGTTTGTATCTTTTGACATGTGATGTTGGATTTTCTAAACTCTACTGTGTTATTTGCTTTAGTTATTAATATATTTTAGGGTACTCTTTTCCTCCTTCCGCTATCTTTGGTCTCGTCTTGGCGTTACCTAGATAAGAAGGAGGTTTTTAACGAGGCCCGTAGTTTATAATGGAAGGTTGAGTTTTCTTTTTGTTGGTTTGATTGTTACAATTGAAATTTGGACATGTTTACCTTGTTTGATGAAAAATGTGTTCTTATTTTTGTGCTTTTAGAATCATTGTATTGTTTAGTCATAAGTCAATTTATATGTATGTAGATATAATTCAAAATCTTTTTTTTACACATGTGAAAAATAATATGAAGAAATATATATGTAGATATAAATAGAAAAATGTTTAAATTAAAACCAAACTCAAAAAATCGAATCGGCTCGAACTCGAACTCGCTAAAATCGACTCGAATTGAAAAAATTTCAATTTAAGTTCAAGTTGTAAAATATGACGATTGAACTCGAATAACTCGAATTTTTTTGACTCGACTCGACTCAACTCGCTCGAACGCTCACCCCTAAATATGATCAGTGGGGTTAGGCCCTCAAGACTCAAGATAGAGAGATCCAAAATAGAGAATTTAAATTAAATTAAATATTTTTAAATATATATATATATATATATATATATATATATATATATATATATATAAAATTATGTGTGTATATGTATAACAGTAATCTAAAACTTAAAACATGCAATATATATATATATATAGATGTTAGTAAGTTAATTTTTTGTTGCTCGAGAGAATAATCTAATAATATTTCTGTATTAAGATAATTTTTTTTGAAAAAAAAACTTATATCTCCTACTAATTATAAATTAAGAGCCCCATTTTAATAAATTGCACAGGACTCGCAAAATCTTTGAATTGCCCCTAATTATGATTACATGATATTATTTGTTATTTATTTTTAGTTCTTTAAAAATGTATGTACATTTTTTCTCAGAACACTCCTTTCACTTGAGTGTTATATAAGAGATTAGAAATTGTCAAAATAAAAATTTAAAGAGGTATTTTGTCTTTGAATTCGACCCAATAAATCAATTTCACCTTTCATCGAAAAATGCAATTAATGTATCCACAGTTCGCGAAATTGATCAGATTAACACTTTGACCGATATTGACCATTACGGTGCTGATGTGATAATTAATAATGATAACGTGGCGGTCCACGATGTTGACGTGACAGTACACGTGTGGTGATGGCGTGGCAGAAAGGGCTAAATTGATCATTTTAACTGAATTCGATGGCATACTTGATTTTTTGTCAAGTTAAGGGGCATAATTGATTTTAATTAAATTATTTAATATTTAAGTTGAACAATAAGAATTTATAAAATTATTAAAATTTTAAAAATATTAAAATTGGATAAATAATTTTATTAAGTCAGGATAATTTTAAAAAAATAAAGTGCAAACTCTTACAAAAAATTAAAATATTCTTCAATTTTTTTTATAAAAATTCATAAAGCTAATAAAAAATAAAATATTCTAAAAATTACTAAAAATAAAAAATATATAAAAATTTAAAATGTATTAGAAATTATAAAATGATAAAATTTAATGTAAAAACTTAATAAATAAAAAATGTTTATAAAGTATTAAAAAATTGAACATTTTCATCGAAAAAATCTTCGACTTCGACAATATGAGTATTACCATTCATTAAAAAAAATTTCAGTGAAATCAACATTGTATTAGAGTAACAATAAAACTCAATTTTTTTTTCACTTTTGTACATCAAATTAATGCTCATCAAATATAATATTTGATGTAGAAAAATGAAAGAGAATTTTGATTTATTACTACTCTAATACAATGATGTTTCAATTAAAAATATGTTCAAGAAAAAATGGTACGCTTAGCATAACGAAAAACTATCGAAGGCTTTTTCAACGGTTTATAAATATTTTTTTAATTTTGATTTTTTGTATTTATAACTTTAATGTTTTTATTTATTTTTTAATTTATATGGTATTTTTATTTGTTTTAAATATTTTACGAATATTTAAATATTATTTAAATATTAATATATATATATTTAGCTTAAAGATTAAGTAAGTTATCGAACTTTCAATCAAAATCAGTTATGCTCCTGAATTCAATAAAAAATCAATTATGCCCTCAAATTCGGTTATAATAATCAAACCAACCCCTTTTGCCACGTCATCATCTCACGTGTATTGCCATGTTAGCATCATCGACCGCCACGCCATCTCTGTCAACTACCACATCAGCACCGTAACGGTCAACGTCGGTCAAAAATCAATTTGATCGATTTTGCATACTGAAGGGCCACATTGAGTGCATTTTTCGGCGAGAGGCGAAATTAATTTTTTGGGTCGAACTTAGGGGCAAAAATACTACTTTAGCCATAATATAAATTACGAAAATTTGCATAAATAGTATCTCACCTATTTTGCATTACTGTTTTAGTAACCCAACTATTATTTTTAATAAAATGGTACCTAACATTATGTTTTTGTTCTGTTTTGATACCTTTACCGTTTAAAATTAACAGAAATGGTGACGTAACTTGGGTTAATAACAGTTTTAGTCCAAAAACTTATAAAATCTATCAATCTAAACATTATTTTAATTTTTAGAATAAAATTATAAATTCCTCATTCTTCTTCTTTTTCTTCTTTTTCTTCTTCTTCTTCTTCTTCTTCTTCTTCTTCTTCTTCTTCTTCTTCTTCTTCTTCTTCTTCTTCCAGTCGAACACTTTTGAGTTTAAAAACCACGCTAAAGACAATCAAAATTTTAGAATTTGAGAATCAATGGAGGGCTAATACGAGGTTCATTGAAAGACCCCAAACTCTATGATTAGAATACCGTCGAGAATACGAGGGGGTGAGAAGGAGATGGGACAAGATGAGATCGAAGCTTTGCAAATCTATCTAGGCGAGAATATATATAAGTGTTTTAGACTAAATTAATAATATATATAACTGTATTGGAATAAAACTGTGATTATACCAAGCCACATCATCATCTCTGTTAGTTTTTAACAGTCAGGGTACCAAAACAGAACTAAAATGTAACGTTAAGTACTATTTTACAAAAAATAATAGTTGTGGTGCCAAAACAATAACACAAGAATAAATGGGTACTATTTATGCAGTTTTTCATATAAATTGTCAAACGAGATATATGAATTGTCTTGTAAAAAAACGAGATATATGAAGGATTATTATATAAAAAAATAAATAAAATGACTAACTTCTCAATTTTGAGAAGGCAGATGACAGAAAAACATGGTTGGAAGTTGACATAGAGGCACTCAACCTCAACGGAGATGATGAAAGACAAGTGTCGTGGTGTGCTGCGATGCAGTTCCATTCCATTTGGCCAACGCCACCCTCTTTCTATTTCCTTAATCTTCACCCTTGAAAAATGGAAAGCCAAATTTTAGAAACCAATGCCGGTAACAATGGCATACCCTCCATCTTCCCTCCATTTTACCCTTCTTTTCTTTGTTTCCAACTTTACATTTTCTCAGCCCTTCCAGGAACTAGCTTCCTTCGTTTCTATGGTATCAAGCTCCTTTTTCCCTGATATCTTCAATACAATTCATTCAGCTATCTAAATAACCATGTTCTTTCATTTATGGGTTTTGTTCATCCTTGGTGTTTCTGCATTTTAACATCAAGATTTTCACTTTAATATGTTTTTGGGATTTGTTGATATTTCTGTTGTTTCAATGGAATAGCTTCATACTTCATAGTTCAACTTTCTTTCCCTTTAGGGAAGAATGCAATTGAAAGAGGAAAAAAAAAAACTTCTTTAGCTATCTATTTGCTGAATTGTTCCTCAACAAAGAGTGTCAACTTTTGAAGGAAATGAATTTTCCATTGTTCCTTTCCTTGTTTACCGTCTGGTATTGTATATAAATATTGGATTATTAATCAAACCTGATTCTATTCTCATTGTTAGATGGCATAAGAAAGAACTGAGCATTCCTGTGAGGATGAGTGTCAGTTTCAAATATTGGGATGACTGTGCCGATGCCGAGGACTTGGAAGCAATGTGGAACCACCCTGATGTGAGACTAGAGTGGGAAGATGCTGGAGAGACTAAAGGATTGAGAGTTCACCTATCAAGGGATCCTGATGGACAGCCTTATTTGACACAAACAGAGATGAGGGTAACTTACTTGAATGGCATTTCGATTAATCTCAATAAGTTGTCCATCCTTTTCGGTTAGACACTAAGACTTCATAAAGTTCCTCTTTATGGCATTTCATCTTGACAAATGTTTTTCCTGAAGTTTGCATGGTTGAGAAGTTATAAATTCCTTTTAGTATATTTAATCTCATTTTGGTTGTTTATTAGTAGATTTCTGCTTGTTGCTCTTTCAGGCCGTGGCTGAAATCGTTTCAAGTAGACAATTTGATTCGCAGTTAGATCCGGTATGTCACCTATAACCCGAATTCAAACTCTTTTTCCTTCTATATCTTTATAGAAGTTTGTTAATGATTTTTTTCATACATTTCATGAAAATTTAAACTGGTACGGAAGTATAATTCCTTACAAAGACTCTTCTTACTAATTCAGATATAATGAATGGTAAAATATTTCTTGTCAGTTCTTAGTTCTGGTGATGAGGTTATGTTTAATATTAGGTGTAAAAAAGGCACAATTTTGCATAAAAGACATGTCCTGAGGATTGATAACATTTGAAGCATTAGATAATGGTATTCCAGGTAGAAATATAGCCAAGGTGCAACTTAGTTTAATTTAGTATAGCGTAGCGATTTAAATCATTATATTTTCAGCCTTTGCTTATTCTTCTCTAAGTTTTAGGCTTTGATCATTCACTTTGAAATAAGGATTAGCCATTGGGGTTTGACTAAAGGTGAATATGACATTAAAGATGTAAGGTTTTTACTCAAAGATATATCGTGAAGCCCTTGTATACATACTTCGTTCTGAAGAACAGATGCTGCATCAGCTACAGGATGCCAAGTTGGGAAGAAAAGCTTAAAACATTAACAATCCAATTACATACAGTAATATCAGAAAAGATCCTCTTAAAAAGTAATCTCTCTTTGAAGCGAAGTGGATGGGAGTATGCACAAAAAATATAGGCCGCATAAAATCCAGAGTACTATTTACTTTCTAAGAAAATCTTGTATTCAAATAAAGTGAAAAACCATGCGCTCAGTGAAAACTAAGTGAAGGAAAAGGAACAAATTTTCTGTGAAATGTGAATTATCAATATTTCCCTGTATTACATATTTGTCTTGCACTAGGTATGTCATGTACCTATTCCTCAAGGTATACCACCTGGGTACTTCACTTAATCTAAAGTGTCCATATAAAGTAACTAAATTACATTATTAACTAAGTCTTCTTTAATCAGCTAGCACATAGTTGGTCTGCATATGAGTTTTTTTTTTGGATAAGTAAAATTTTCATTTTGCCAAAAGAAAATGCTGGTGAATCTGTATTTTACTAGTTACAAGCTATCCTGCTCAAAAACAGTTGATAAGATGACAAGAAGATCAATTACTAAGATTTCCAACAAATTGAGGATGTCATAAAACTTGCTCTCGAACTAGTCCAGTGATTAGTTTGAATAGAACCTCGATCTGTCTGGCTATACCTCCATGAAGTTAACAGTTACTTTCCTGACACAATATATATATATATATCTCTGTATGTATGAATGTATGTGTACACATTCCAGAGAAATCTAAGTATAGCTAAGTGATTTCCTTTTGTTATTCAAATAGCCCACTTCAGTACCTCCTGCCACGATTCAACATTGAAAGTTGCTCCACGATATTGAAGAAGTCTCTTTGAAACTTGCTTTGATAAGTGACACTCAATAAACAAGTCTCTCGTTTCAAGTTCCGTCTTGCTCAAGAGACATTCAGTGGGGATAGGATATCCTCATGATTGCAGTTGGTCCTCATATATAGCCTATCTAGGACTGCCATCTATGCCACAAATGAGTGTCTTAGAATGCAAAAATGACACCAAACCATTCGGTGCCATTGACCTTCTTGTATCTTTGCCTCAGAGGCACTAAATTTTGTACCAGACCAATTCCAGATAATCTCATTCTCTTGCCTCCTCATTAGATGCGGTAAAATAGCTCTTTACTTGAGCATTCTTTTCCAGCACCGGTTATGTCCATTCTTAGGGGTTAATTATACATCCTCCATAATCTGTGCAAAAATGAAGTTAATTATTTTTAACTTTGGCATCTTTCACTGTTGTGCAGGAGATGATTTGTGCTATTGCAGAACTAGAAAGTGACAGACATCCGCTTGCAAGGCGATATGATAAGAAAACCAAGCTGCTTACAATAGGACTCATGCAAGTAGCACCTAAAGTAGCAGAGTGGATTGTCAGGTAGAATTCTATGTTTTGTTCGTCATATGGGTGCATTCTAACTAAGCTAACACTAATGAAGTTATAGTTTATTCTGGTAGGGAACAAGATTATTTATTATTTCCAGTCGAAGATGATCCAGATATTCTATACAGGCCTTTTGTAAATGTATATTTTGGAGCATCTTACCTAAAATGGTTATCAAACTTTGACGGCAAGTGAGTTAACAGTAATCGGTTTGGATCCATCTTGAATGTTTATCTCATTTTTATCAGATTATAGAATAATGTTGCATTTTCTCTCTCATGAATGTTGAATTTGCAGAAGTAGGTCTGAAGAGTTTGTCGTCAGAGCATATAGAGGTGGTGGTGCAAGAAAAGGAAATCATAAATCAACCCTGCCTTATTGGAAGGGTTATCTTCAAGTGAAAGAATGTTTTCATTCAAGGTTTTTATACCCCCTCTTATAATAAGTTCTCCATTTAATTATGAAAATTTTCCAAGGGATGCATACAGGTTGCTCAGGTATTTGATTTATTAGAATTTACTTGTTATCCAGGAAAATCCTTCTTTTTTTGTGGTTCTGAAATTTGTACTTAGAATAACATGGCTGAGAATCATTTTACAAGCAGGATTTGAACTGTTAGGGTCAGTTCAGATCATAGGGATTTTCTTTATGTTCCGTGCTAATCTGGTCTAGTCTTTTCTTCTCCTGAAACCGAAACTATTTGCCTTGACTTCCTAGCCTATCTTGTTTAGCTTATAAATAGCACATAAATGTTACCCCATTTGAAGCTATGCTAGCTTGCGAAACATATTTCCAGGAGCAAAAGTGAAATGCTATGTTAATAGAGCTAGCTCTCAGCAGTATAAATGATTTTGTATGTCATTATTGTGCAGAAAACATTTTGATGGTCCTTCACCTATCGAAGCACCAACTTCGCCAGCTTCACCATCTTCACCGACTAAGGGTTATTCTTTTCTCATTTACTTGTAGTTATTTGATGCTACTTTAAGTCATTATTATCAGTCTTATCTCTAATCAAATTTTATTTCATCACATCTAATCATGCTGGCTTGTGAAGAAAGCTGAAGAATACCAAACAAAACCCTTTCCCCCCTGAAATAAAACAAGACAAAGTGAAGCCACTGCTTTCTCTGTTTAACAAATTGTTAGATTTTATGCTCTGTGTGGCATGAAATGTAGGTTTAATTTAAACAACTCAAGTAGTGAAACAGTAACTATACAGTCTCTTTTAAAATGAATGAAATAACATGTATGGATAATCTACTAATTCTAATCTTTGACTCCGTGAAAAAACGGAGCACGTAAAATCTCTTCAACTTGTCTTTCCTGAACATTATACTCTACTAATGTGTAGTTCATCTCTATATTGCTAGCTTTGCTGATATGCCTGTTTTCCTTAATGGTGGATATGCAGGTGATGACCTATATTGGGACACTAGAGTTTCCCCTGAAGACATGGAACAGATGTGGAATCATCCTGATGTGTGCAAGGAATGGACTAAATCTAAGGAAATAAGGGGAAATGTGCGCTTTTCGTGTGATAGAGAGAAGAGACCTTATCTTTCTCGAGTAGAACTGAGGGTATGAATCCACATAAAATTAACATCCTAACAATTTGAATAAATATTTTCTATTTCATCTTTCTAATACCAAGCTAAAGTGTTGTTTTTTAAATTCTTGACATGGAGTTCCTATTGTAGGCAATTGCGGAAATAATTGTTTCCAAGTACTTCAGTACAAGGGGAATAAATCCTGTAAGTACATTATTGGATACAGAATACATAAGAATAGGACTTGAAATGTTACCAGGCAGTTAGTTATATATGTTTTTTTCCTTTGCCAATGACTGTTTCATGTAAATTTCGAACCCACAGGCAGTACTTTGTGCGCTGGCCGATATTGTTAGCATGCGCTTTATAGACGGGGATGAATCATCAACTGGACTAATGGGAATTGACTACTCTACTGCTTTCTGGCTTTACACGTGAGTGAAAATATGGCAAACTGAGTGTCTTCGCTATAAAGAAATGTGTGCAAAAGAACTTGAATTCATAGTATTAGTATACCTCCGTTCTACCTTGGGTTCGAATGACAGTTATTCCGTGCAACCTGGAGGCATTATGAGGCTGATACCAAAACATTACTATACATTTTCGATCTAAAACCGTGGTTTAGCACACGATTATTGGCTTCTTAAATAGAATTTAGCTTGTTTGCTTAGTTTCCCTTTTGTTTAGCACTTTTTAATTTTATAACAATGACCGAATATTTCTGAAACTCCTAATTTGTCTGTGAAGAGAAATGCGGTATAGGGCTTATCGAGTTGATTATGTAGAAAACCTGACGAATCCATTCGTGTCCATGTATTTCGGAGCGGCGTATTTGGCTTGGTTATCAGAGTATGAAGGGAGGTAGGTTAAACTCCATAAATATCATTTATTAAGGTCGCTTTGTTTCCACAGCCTAACATAACCTGTGGCTTCTCTGATTATGGCAAAGCAGGGAGAGGAGTCTGCACTTCATCTTTCAGGCTTATATTTATGGCCCCAAAAGTGTACATCTCGAAGAGACGTGTCCGAAGTGGCTTAAATTCGAGCAAATTTTGTCCCGTTACGAACGAACGATAAGGTATGTGCCATATCTTGTATCCATTTAACAAGATGCAGCCATATGTTCCCTCAACTGACTAATCATTGGTCTCCCTTCAGCCGTCAAGGAAGCTGCAACATCATTTAACCCGGTAGATATCATCCGATGGCCAATTTTTTCGATGGTTGGACCGATGGATGAAGTTGTGTGGAATGCATACGATGCTGTTGCGATAAATGATGGGTTATAACTGTTTTTTATGTTAATACTATAAGATATTTCAAAGGAAAAGAGGAGTTTTGTTTTGCTTTTACCTGTATGTGTGTATATATCGAACAATGTGTATTGCCTGTGCCATGTACTAATAGAACAAATAACTAATAGAGCCTTGTTCATTTCAAAACAAAAATGAAAAATTTAATTGAATTATCAGAGCCAGGTTTCGATCCTGGGACCTGTGGGTTATGGGCCCACCACGCTTCCGCTGCGCCACTCTGATATGTTAAATAAAATTAAGCATTAAATTATATTTATCTGATAAAATTGAGACAACTCAACACCATTCCCTTTTTAGTTTTTGGCCAGTACCATTCTCCTTAAAACTTTTACTGTATGTTTTCCAAATTTTAAACTAAAAACTAATTTAAAATAACAAATTACTCAATTTTTAATTATTTTAATCACCAATAATTATTTATTTAAATCATTCTAATATATTTTTGTTAATGGACACGAAGCTGATACCAAGAAAACTTTGTAAATGACTTCCCTCTAGTTTCAGGGTTATTAGATTTTAGTTGGTAGGATTAGGTTCAATTAAATTTGTTTTCTTTGTAAAAAAGAATATTTAATCTCCATTGGGAGTTGCATAAATTAAGCACGAAAATACCTGGAATTTAATAAGGGCAACCACCATACATCCTGCTCTTTGATACGCAATTGTCTATTTATTTTATTATATATCTAATAAAATTTGATTTGAATTTTTTTTATTACTTCATTATTTTTTTTAAATTTTGTTGTTCATGTTATTTGAGTCGAGTCAAAATTTTAATTTGAGTTATTAGTTCGAGTTTAGTTTGAATTTGGATATTTCGAATAATTGAAAAATAGAACATTAAAACAACATCGTTTTGATCTTTAGCTAAATAATTTAATTGTTTTGTGTTTTGGTCCTTGATTTCCTTATTTCTTAAATTCTTCCATCGTTTTAAGTTTATTTTTAGCAAATTTGAGTCATGTACTCCTCTAGATGATAATTTTTTACTTTTGTAATCTAGTCTCTTAACTTTACATGATTTACTTTTTTCTTCCATTCCTCCTTTGTTTTAAGTCCATTTTAATTAAATTCGAACCACATGCTCCTCAGTCCTCAATCATTTTAGAATATCTATTTAACTTCCATCAATTTATTGATTCTTTTATTATCTTGTCAATACTTTTTCCTCAAAATCATTTCTTAAAAATGACATTATGAACATAATATATAACTTTAGATTATATTTAATTAATTAAATAACATTACAAATTTTTCTTATACATGTGTAAAAGAATATAAAAATAGGTGCTCAAGTTATACCTCATTTTTGTTTTAGGGATTTAAGAACTATTTTAAGAATTTTTAAGAATTTGGGGATTTTAAATTTTAAATTGTTATTTTAAAAAAGATAAAAAGAAAATTTTAAAAAATGTCGAGTGTTATGTTTTAATTAGATAACGATTTTTTAATGCTCAGGCGCCTAAAGTGATAACTGGTAAAACGATAGACACATATTTTTACCCAAAAAAATAATTTAGGCACCTAAAACAAAAAATGTGTATAGTTTGATTACTTACTTTTATATTAAGTCATATGAAAAATATCAGTCGTTTACTGAATGGAAATTTGAAAGAAAAATATTTTAAATTGCTCGAATTTAATAATGGAGAGCAACAGGAGGAGAGGAGACGAAGAGGCAAGAGGGGTGCGACGGCCGGCGTTTTTCCCTGGAGAATCTTGGAGGAAGGGGCAACCGACTGTGGAATGGACAGTGTTCGTGGATAATCTAAGCAGGAGGGTGACGAGATTCGTATTAAAGGAAATCTGCAATCAACATGGGAGGGTCAATAGATTGTTTATTCCGTTAACAAACAACAAAGCAAAATACAGAGATGTCACTTTTGCATTTGTTACAATGACAACGAAAGAAGAAATGGAGAAAGTGATAGAACGATTGGATAATACGCGTATTGAAGGAACGGTGGTCAGGGTCTCAAAAGCAAAATTCCCAAGGTCTAATGTGGATAACTTCAGAGGGAGGGTGAACCGTAGGAGTGCGGGTCCTTTTGAATATAGGAAGGAGGAGGCTCATAATCAGCAAGCACCAAGTGGGTGGCGAGACTCGGTCGAGGGAGGTAGGAAATCTTACAAAGAGGTGTTGGTGAGTGAAGAGGCTCGTTCAAAGAAGAAAGATAAAACTCCAGTGCAAGAATTTAAGATACCGGCGAAAGAAATTGATTGGTTAAGGAAGTGCTTGGCTGGAGTGATTAAGGAACAATTTGACAGGGATTTTGTGCAAAGAGCTCTATTAAACGACGGCATTGACGTGAAGGTAGTGCAGTGGGGAGTTGAGTGCGAGTCGGTGGTAATTATTTTCAAGTCAGTAGATGAAATGGAGGAAGCATGGAATCAAAAGAAGGAAGCCCTTGGGTACTGGTTTGATTTTCTGGAGAAGCTGCTGATTGAGGGTGTTCCTCACTATTTTTGCAATATTAAAGTTTATGGTATCCCGTTAGTTTGCTGGCATTCAAGTTTCTTCGAGGCATTAGGGAGTAGATGGGGTAAGTATGTGAGGGAGGGCAAGTGCACTAGAGATAAAGAGAGACTGGACTTGGCGAGTCTTATGATCAGAACGGCGAGTATGGAGACGATACCGGAGAAACTGAAACTGGTTTCTATGGGCTTCCCATATGTAATTAAGATCAGAAAAGGTAGGCCGCGGGAGGACTGCGAGGCAGTGGAGACGGATGGGGAGAAGATTAGATTCGCCGACGATTGGTCGGAGAACGAGGCGGAGGATGCGGAAATTTGGAGCGCCAATGTGATGGGAGAGGAAAGGGCGTCGGGATCCATGAACGGCGACGAGAACCTTCCAGGTTATGGGAGAGATGAAGGTTCGAGCCTTGGGATTGATGGTTTGGCAGATCAGAATATAAGTCCCCCGAGGAACATGCATGTTGTTAATAATGAGGAGGACAATCTGGCAATCAATAATAAAGGGAAAATTAATATGGAGGCAGGAGTGGGAGGTGTGGAACACGTGGGAAATAAAACAAAGGCTAGTGGGTTTGTTTTAGAGATGGAGGGCCTGCAAGAGTTAGGGAAGGGTGATGGGCCAGCTGAGAAAGAAATAAATGGGCCTGTTTTTTTAGGAGGTGAGTGTGGAGACCCAATAAATGCTGATAGTGATTTAAGGGATGTGGGGAAAGGTAGCAACGTGGTGGGGATATCTTCAAGTCAAGTCCCAAAATGGGTTTCTGATAGTTTGGAGAAGGGGGATGGCAGTACTCGCAATAGCGCAACCCCCTTCCTTTGGTATATATCGAAAGATGAATGGTATCGCTGAGAATTCATACCCCTCGGGGCTTTTTCGGGCAGGGTATCGAAGACGTTTCAGACAAGTGGTGAGGGAGGTGCTAAAGAGTAGTGGCTCAAGATCGAGAAGGGGAGCAAGCTATTCGAGTCTTGGGGAAGAAGTTTCGGCCATTGGTTTGGAAGCAGAGTCAGTATGGGAAATCAGCAACATTTTAGAGATTTCTTTCAAGGGTGGACGAGGGGAAGTAATTAACAGGATTTGCGAATTGGAGAAGTAATTAAGTGAGGCGGTATAATTGGAGGTGGTGGGTATTAAAAAGCGATAAATGGATCTGTCAATTATTACGTGGAATATACGAGGGATTAGAAGGAAGGAAAAAAAAGGCTGTCAGAGACTTGAGAAGAAAAAAGAAAGGGGTAATATTGTTTTTACAAGAAACTAAGAAGGATGTTTTAGAAAGGAAGGAAGTCAAACAATTTTGGGGCAACGAAAATTTTGAATTTGCGGTTTCACCTGCATGTGGATCAGCAGGGGGATTGGTGAGCGTTTGGGATGGGAATGCGATTGAAGTCAGCGAAGTAGTGGTAGAGAGGCGCTTTATTGCTGTCATCGGAACTTGGAAGAAAATGAGTCTAAAGTGTGGTTTTTTAAACGCTTATGGCCCTTCTGTCGAGAGTGAAAAGGAGGGCTTTTTTCTGGAATTGAGTAGCTTTATAAATTCGAGGCAGACTTCATGGTGCCTAGGGGGAGATTTTAACGCGTTTTTAAAGGAAGAGGAGAAAGATGGGTTCTCGATGAATAGAAATACAATAGCAGTGTTTAATCAGTTTGTTAGTAGCATTGGGGCGTTGGATTTGCCGTTGGTGGGAGGAAAGTATACTTGGAGTAATAATAGGGATCCGCCAACTTTCATTAGGTTGGATAGATTCCTTGTATCGGCAAATTTCAGCATGGAATTTCCTTTCCTTTGTCAATCGATGATGAACAAATCGTTGTCAGATCACAACGCGGTATGGTTGACTGTTGAGAAAAGCAATTGGGGCCCTATACCGTTTAAATGTTTCAATTCTTGGCTGAGCGAGGAAGGACTTGAGGAGATGGTAGTTGATACGATAAACAAGTTGAAGAAAAATGAGAAGGGGAGGAGGTTGGGTCAGATTATCAAAGAAACAAAAGTTAGGATCAAGGAGTGGGGGAAGGTGAGGGGGAAGGATTATATATCCCTTATCCCAGCACTTGAAAAGCAAATTTCAGAAGTAGAAGAGTGTATTCAAAGAGGGACGGGTGACAGTGAATCAGCTAGAAAACTTTGTTGCTTGAGAAGTCGGTTATGGGAGCAATATAGGAAAGAAGAATCACAGTGGCTTCAAAAATCACGGTTGAAATGGCATGCAGAGGGTGATAGAAACACGCGTTTCTTCCACGCGGTGGCATCCGGAAGAAGGCGAGTTAACTCGATACTAAAACTTGAAGAAGGGGGAAACATGGTGTCGAGTGTGTAGGGGATCAAAAGGATAGTTAGGAACTTTTATGAAAAGAGTTATAATGTCAACAGTGCCTTGGAAGTTTTGGATGTGAATTTGGATTTTTCCAAGATAAATGAGGAACAAGCAGAGATGCTGCAAAGGAGGTTTACCGAGACAGAAATTTGGGAGGCGCTGGCGTGCTCGGATGGAAACAAGGCTCCCGGACCGGATGGACTGAATTTGAATTTTTTTAAGAATTTTTGGGTGCATTTGAAAGGTGATATTACAAGGTTCTTTGATGATTTTTTCGAGAATGGCAGATTTGAAGTAGGAATGAATCATTCATTTCTGACTTTGATCCCGAAGGTAGCGAACCCGACATCTCTTGAAGAATTCCGACCCATCAGCCTAGTGAGTGGTTTATATAAGCTGGTGTCGAAGGTTCTAGCAAGAAGAATGAGGGGGGTTATGGATTCGATTGTGGGTGAAACGCAATTTGCGTTCATCCAAGGCCGTCAAATCTTGGATTGCTCATTAGTGGCAAATGAGGCGATTGATGCGAAGAGGAAGTCGGGGGAAGGAGGGGTTGCATTCAAGATAGATTTTCAGAAAGCGTACGATACGGTGTGTTGGGATTTTTTCTTATGCTCATTTTAAAAAAGTGCGGGTTCCCGGAGAGATGGCGAATGTGGATTTTTAATTGTATCTCCACTGCGTCAATTTCAGTCCTAGTAAATGGAGTACCTACGAATGTGTTCAAGATAGCTAGGGGATTAAGGCAAGGGTGCTCGCTTTCCCCGTTACTATTTAACATAGTTGGGGAAGCATTGAGCCAAATGATCAAGAAGGCAGTAAAATGCAATTTGTTTGAAGGTTTCCAATTGGGAAAATAGGTTTCGTCCGTTGCAATTTCACACTTGCAATTCGCGGACGACCTCTTAATTTTTTGTGGTGGAACAGAAATCCAATTGAGGAATGTTAAGAGAGTGCTACGCGTCTTCGAGTTGATGTCGGGTTTGAAATTGAATTTGAAGAAGAGCATGGTGTTTGGTTTAAATGTGGCTGAGGAGGATTTAGCTAGGTGGGCAGAGTTGATAGGCTGCAAAGTGGGTGTATTGCCTACGACATATCTCGGATTACCACTTGGGGCTTCTAGGAATCCAGTTGGATTATGGGAGCCGGTGTTGAGGAAGGTCGGGGAACGACTCGCTGGTTGGAAACCAAAATTAATATCGATCGGGGGTAGAGTTACAATGATAAAGTCAGTTTTATCAAGTTTGCCGATTTACTATTTGGCAATATTTAAACTACCTGGGGCTGTTGCGAAAGCTCTTGACAGGTTGGTGGCGAACTTCTTATGGGGAGGGGATGCTGACCATCGGAAGTTGCATTGGGTGAAGTGGTCGGATGTTTGCGCATCGAAAGACGCCGGTGGTCTGGGTATAATTAACTTCAACATATTGAATCGTTCGCTACTTAGCAAGTGGAGCTGGAGGTTCGGCAACGAAGTTAATAGCCTGTGGAGGAGGGTAGTTGAGGCGAAAATTGCAGGTCCTACTCTCAATCTGTAACACCCGGGTTTAGGGGTTAGGTGGAAATAATATTTTAATAATATTTGGGCTCGGGTTGGTTTATGAAATAATCCTTTAAAAATTTTGGGTTACAAAATTTACCATTTAAAATGGGACCTAAATGTTTTAGACTCTAAGTTGAAGAGCTAATTTAAAAACAAGGAAAACTTTTCATTAATGGCCTTTTGGGTAATTTACCCCACTTCAAATTTAAACCCCTTTTTCCCTATCACATTTCCACTATTCATCTTCTTCATCAGATTTTCCAACGTGAAATAGGGTTCTCTACCCAAGTTCACTATTTCATCTTATTCCTCATCCATTTCAGCTCCAAATCGAAAGGTAAGGATGTTTTTGACTTCCCCTCATTCTCCCCTCTTTAAAAGTACCTTCTATTTTCATTTTCATAAGAGTTTGAGAAAATGGAATTTTTGGGAGTGGGATTAAAAATGGAAGCTTTATGTTGTTAAAGTAAATGGGTTGATTTAATATGTTTAGATAAGTTATGTAGAAGTCAAATAGCATGATATATGTGAATTTCAAGTGAATTTAATCAATTTTCGGAATTGGGTACCAAGGGGGTTTTGGGAGGGTTTTAAAATGGTTTTTCGGGTGTTTCAATGTTAGTTTTCGAGAGCTGATGTTAGTATGATATATGAGGGCTGCTTTGGGTGTGTTTGATGGTTATTTGAATGCTTGAAATGGAAGATATTGGTGGGCTTTAAGGGCAGCTCGGAAATTCTGTTTTTGGGACTTGTTTTGGGTATTGAGTGCTTGAAGTGTTGATCCGGGTTGTTTCCGTTGATGAGGTATTGATTATGAATGTTTTGTTTGTGTTTGGGATTGATTAGAGTCAAGTTTGGGCATCGGTGAAGCATCGGAAGTGAATCCGGAGAGTTGAAGGATTGTGGCTTGCTTGGTCTTGTGCTTGGAAGTTTAGGTGAGTGGTTGATTTCCTTGAATGATTTTAAATTAGTTGGTTCGAGTATACGGACTAGGTCGGGCTTGGTAGACCCACCTAGAGTTAGGATTAGGGTGGTAGCCTAATCCTAAACTTGGTCTAAGCCTTTGGATGAACTCATTTGGATGATTGTATATGCCTTGTATGCTATGTCATATGATTGTGTATGTATATTGTTTTATACATGTGAATTGAGGCATGGATCGTATGGCTTAAAGCATGCATGGTGATGGTTCATGGTTGTGTCCATGGTGAGTACGTGCTAAGCACGGAAATGGTTGAAATGGGTGTTGTGGAATGAGTAAAATATTGGCACTAGTATACTTAAATACAAATGATCGATCATTAGGATGTTAGTGTGTACACATGAGTCTAAAGTCGCGCGTGGCCTTGGTGGCGTTGAGTCACCAAGGAGGAGTACGGGTACGCCCGGAAATGGTATTTAAATATAGTCGGTGATGAGTGGAATCCCATCGACGGGGCGTGAGGATGAGTGGAATCCCCTCCGCGAGGCCGGTGATGAGTGGAATCCCACCGAGGTAATGTGGTTGTTGGATATGAGTTTCCAACGAGTCTATCCGTGTATTTGAGCGATAACTAGGTGCCAATGTTGTTTGATATATGTATCAATGTGTTGAGATTATGAGCTGCTTGGATGTTGTATGTGATTGCATGTATGGTAGTGTTGAGCTCATGATTATGGCATATATGTGATATAATTGCTCATGCATCTATATCTTGTGGACTCTTGAATTATGTATGTTGCCTTGGCTAGATCGTGCTCGGACCCTGCGATGTTGAGGTTTGTTTTTAGAGCTTACCCTCACTAAGCATCATTGCTTACGCTCTCCTTGTTCAACATTGCAGATCCTTAGTTCGTGGGTTGCTCGGCAAGAGGAGGGCCTTCAAGTGTGGTTTTGGACTTAAGTTCATCAAGTATGGTTTTATGCTAAGTTATGTAATAATTGTAGCAATGGGATGTGTAAGACTTGTTAGTTGTTGTTGGTTGTTAGGAGCATGTGTAGACTCCTTTACATGTAGGGCTTTTGCATGGTTGTGTTGCCATGGTGGTTGTTAACTTACGTCTTTTGCTTGCTTGAGTTGTGGACTATGCTTTAAGTGCATGAACTTGTGCTTGAATGATGGTTGATCAAATGCATGTATTTGGGTTGTGACTTTGGTTTTAGACATGTCTAATTATTGTTGAAGCATGCTAGTATAAGTGTCATACCTTAGGATGTCTTGCCTTGAAGTTGCTTGTTGGTTTGTTGGTGTTTTGGGGCATCCTTGTGCCTCAAAACAGCCCAGAAAATCTGCAGACAGGGGGTGTTTCGGAACGGGTCCCCGTGTTCCGAAACGGCCCCTGTGTAAATGGCCTTCCGTTTCGAAACGGATGAGGGTCGTTCCGGAACGTTTTCGCCTCTGGAATTTTGAGAAATTGGCGAGATGAAGCCGTTCCGAAACGGGCCTTTGAAGTTCCGAAACGGTCAAATCTCGTTGACCACGAGATATTGACCGTCAAGGGCGTTCCGATACGGGTCACCCCTGTTTCGGAACGGTCACCTTGTGGTCGACCCAGGCCCTTTGACCAGGTCAGGGCGTTTCGGAACACCCTATAGGTGTTTCGAAACGGCCTGCTGGAATGAAGTAAAAATGGACTGTTTATGTTTGTTTGGTCGGTGATTGATGCGTTGTTTGATTCTTCCGCTGCTGTGCTTCACATAGGAATTATAATTGCATCTAGATAAGACTAATGTTAAAAGAAATTTTCCGGGTTGTTAACCGAGGGGAAACCTTAACGGGTTTCGCTTCGGTTTTCCCCGTGTGGCCCACTCGGACCGGTCATCCTACCAGATCGGGACGAGGGGGTTACACTTGTTGGTATCAGAGCCAAAGGTTACCGAGACCTTGGGCAAGTAAGTGAGGTAAGTTTAAGTTTTTAAGTTGAATTGCACGGTGTTTGCTTATTCTGCAAGAATGGTTGCTTATGTGACAAGTATGCTGATTGTTTCATTTTAAAGCATGTGTGTGTGGGTCCCATTGCTACTATTACATTAAAAAAAAATGATTTTAAGTGAGGAAACATACTTGGACACTTGGAAGCCTCGCCTTGCTAACCCATTTTGTGTGTTGTTGTTGTGGTTGTAGTTAATATCTGAGAGGGCAATGTCTAGACCGAGAGGTAGACCGAGGTTGGTTCGTCAGGAACCACGAGTTGTAGCTCCTGTTGAGCCGGTAGTTGGTGCGGGAGCTCACATAGAGGGACCGGGAGCCGCGAGAGTTGGCGCTCCTCCACCACCTCCACCACCACCAGCTCCTCCACCTGGAGCTGGGGGCGAGGATGGAGCTGGGGGAGAGGGACCTCAAGGTGGCCAAGGTGGCCAAGGTCCAGCTGGAATTGATATGACTCCGCTAGTGCAAGCGATAGCGGGAGCATTCCAGGCCGCAGTTGCGGGAGCTCAGGCTGCAGCTCAGCCTAGATGTGATGATGCTAGCTTACCTTTGGAGAGGCTCCGTAGCTTAGGGGCCGAGGAGTTTAGAGGATCTACTCCGGAGAGGTCGGAGTTATGGTTGGAGAAGACAGTTCGTATCTTGGCTCAGATGGGTTGTGCGGGCGCACGTAGATTGGGCTGTGTGATTTCACTACTTCAGGGTGATGCCTACACCTGGTGGGTCACCACCACTACCGGGGTTCCAGAGGCCGAGATAGATTGGGAGTTCTTTGAGTTTGCTTTCAGAAAGAGGTACTTAGGACCGAGGTACTTAGATGAGAAAAAGAGAGAGTTTATGGCTCTTACTCAGGATGATGCTTCTGTGACTGATTATGAGATCCGCTTTGTTCGCTTGAGTCAGTATGCCCCATAGTTGATTCCTACTGAAGTGGAACGCTGCAACCGTTTCCGATACGGATTGAATGAAGAGGTTAAGAGGTACACGTTGGCTTCTGACTACTCGGACTTTGATGTGTTGGTCGCGAGGGCCAAGGATTTGGAGCATAGTTTGAGTGCAGCCAAACGAGCTGGTGGTTCTGGTTCTGGAAAGAGGCATAACCACTTTGATGGTAGAGATGCTAAGAAACACAAGGGTGGCGGACACCAGTTTGATCAGAGGCGTGGCGGTGGCCACCATGGTAGGGGCCATCAGGGCCATAGAGGAGGAGGGCGCTTGCCCGAGTGTGCACAGTGTGGGAGACAGCACACTGGAGAGTGCTGGGGTAACTTTCATGCTTGTTGGAACTGTGGTTCGAGGGACCACTTTAGGAGGGACTGTCCGCGTCAGGCAGCTCAGGCACCGAACGTTGCTCAGGCTCCTGCGAGAGGTAATGATTTTCAGAGAGGCCGTGGGCGCGGTCGTGGCTACTTCCAGCCGAGGGCTGATGCACCTAGGGTAGATGCTCAGAGGAACCTTGCTCATGTTGTGGCTGTGCAACCAGAGGCGGGAGGACCAGCGAGGGTCTATGCTCAGAGAGGGGCCGGGAACGACACCGATGTGATAGCAGGTAATTTTGAGTTACAGTCTATGTCTTTGCTTTCTTTGGTTGATTCGGGTTCTACGCATTCCTACATTCTGAGTGAGCATGCACAGAAGTTAGATATTCCTGTTGAGATCTTAGATGTAGGTATGCATGTTACTAGCTCTTTTGGTGAGACAGTTGTAGTTAGACGTATGTATAGGAGATGTCCACTGAAGACTCAGGGTCATGTGTTCTCAGTTGATATGATGGAACTTCCTTTCTACGGTTTTGATATTATATTGGGTATGGACTGGTTGGTTGAGCATCGGGCTAGTGTGGATTTTGAGACAAAGAGAATTTCCTTGAAGCTTTCTGATGACTACGAGGTAGTGGTAGTGGGCGAGAACATTAAGTTCTTGTCTAATGTGGTGTCAGCTTTAGAGGCCCATAGGCTGATGGACTCTGGATGTGGGGCCTATTTGGCTTATGTTATGAATCCGGATATGAGTGAAGCTAGACCGAAAGATATCAGAACAGTGTGTGACTTTCCAGATGTGTTTCCGGAAGAGTTGCCGGGTTTGCCTCCTGACAGAGATGTTGAGTTTGTGATTGAGACAGTTTCAGGGTCTAACCCAGTTTCGATAGCTCCGTATCGTATGGCTCCGAAAGAGTTGAAGGAATTGAAGAGTCAGTTGCAAGAATTATTAGACCGTGGTTTCATTAGGCCTAGTAGTTCTCCGTGGGGTGCTCCAGTGCTGTTTGTGAAAAAGAAAGATGGTAGCATGCGCATGTGTATTGACTATAGGCAGTTGAATCAGTTGACTGTGAAGAACAAGTATCCGTTGCCTCGTATAGATGATTTGTTTGATCAGTTGAGAGGTGCTTCAGTGTTCTCGAAGATAGATTTGAGATCTGGATACTATCAGCTGAAAGTGAAAGAGTGTGATGTTCCGAAGACAGCTTTTAGAACTAGATATGGTCACTATGAGTTTCTTGTGATGCCATTTGGGCTCACGAATGCACCAGCAGCATTCATGGACATGATGAACAGAATTTTTAGAGACTATCTAGACCGGTTTGTGGTTGTCTTCATTGATGATATACTTGTGTACTCGAAGACAGAAGAAGAGCACGATGAGCACTTGAGATTTGTCTTACAGAGATTGTTGAGTAATCAGTTGTATGCGAAGCTCAGTAAGTGTGAGTTCTGGATTCGAGAGGTTGTATTTCTTGGCCATGTTGTTTCGGCCGAAGGCATCCGAGTTGATCCATCGAAGATTGAGGCTATTGTTGAGTGGAAACAACCTAAGTCTGTGACCGAGATTAGGAGTTTCCTAGGATTAGCTGGTTACTATAGGAGGTTCGTTGATGGCTTCTCTAGAGTAGCTGCTCCCTTGACCAAGTTGTTGCAAAAGGGAGTCAAGTTTGAATGGTCAGATGCAAGACAAAAGGCCTTTGAGAAATTGAAAGAAGCTTTGACAAATGCTCCAGTGCTAGTACAACCTGTTTCAGGTAAGGAGTTTGTGATTTACAGTGATGCTTCCTACGTAGGCTTAGGATGTGTTTTGATGCAAGATAGGAGAGTTGTTGCTTATGCCTCTAGACAGTTGAAGATCCATGAGAAGAATTATCCTACTCATGACATAGAGCTAGCCGCAGTTGTGTTTGCACTGAAGATTTGGCGTCACTATTTGTATGGTGAGAAGTGTATAGTTTACACCGATCACAAGAGCTTGAAGTACTTGATGACACAAAAAGAGTTGAATTTGAGACAGAGGAGATGGTTAGAGCTGTTAAAAGGTTATGATTTGACTATTGAGTACCATCCGGGTAAAGCAAACGTAGTGGCCGATGCTTTGAGTAGAAAAGTGGCCGTTGAGCTGAGAGCTATGTTCGCTAGATTGAGTGTGTCCGATGATGGTGGTTTGATCACCGAGTTGCAAGTGAAGCCTCCTTTGATTCAGTTGATTAGAGAGAAGCAGTTGCAAGATGCGAGCTTAGTTTCTCATGTTCAAGACATAGCCGAAGGAAGACCGACTGAGTATAGTTTCAGTGGTGAGAGCTTGTTGTGCTTTAGAGATAGAATTGTGGTACCGGAAGATGTTGAGCTGAGACGTCAGATTTTGAGCGAAGCACATTCGAGTCCCTTTTCTATGCATCCGGGCAGTACCAAGATGTACCGAGATTTAAAGAATGATTATTTCTGGGTTGGTTTGAAGAGAGATGTAGCCGAGTATGTGAGCCGTTGCATGGTTTGTCAGAGAGTGAAGGCAGAACATCAAGTTCCTTCAGGTTTGCTACAGCCTTTGAAGATTCCGGAATGGAAGTGGGAGAGAATCACCATGGATTTTGTATCGGGGTTGCCCTTGTCTCTTTCGAAGAAGAATTCAGTTTGGGTGATTGTTGATAGATTCACTAAGTGTGCTCACTTCTTAGCAGTGAACACTACGGATTCCTTAGACAAGTTGGCAAACTTGTACATTCGTGAGATTGTGAGACTTCATGGAGTTCCGAAGTCTATAGTTTCAGATAGGGATCCTAGATTTACTTCGAGGTTCTGGAGTTGTTTGCATAGTGCTTTGGGTAGTCGTCTGCACTTCAGCACATCTTATCATCCGCAGTCCGATGGGCAGTCAGAGCGAGTGATACAGATTCTAGAGGACATGCTTCGTTGTTGTGTGATTGATTTTCAGGGTTCTTGGGAGAAACACTTACCGCTGGTTGAGTTTGCTTACAACAACAGTTATCAGTCTAGTATTCAGATGGCTCCTTATGAGGCTTTGTATGGTAGACGGTGTAGGACTCCGATTTGTTGGGCTGAGACAGGTCAGAGATTGTTACCTATGCCAGATTTGCTTAAGGGAACCACAGAAAAGGTGAAGTTGATTTGTGACCGTTTGAAAGCGGCTTCGGATCGTCAGAAGTCTTATGCAGATTTGAAGAGGAAAGAGATTGAGTACGCAGTGGGTGAGAAAGTTTTTCTGAAGGTATCTCCGTGGAAGAAGGTGATGAGATTTGGCCGAAAGGGCAAGTTGAGTCCGAGGTTCATTGGTCCGTATGAGATAGTTGAGCGGATTGGGCCCGTAGCTTATCGATTGAGGTTACCTTCTGAGTTAGAAAAGATCCATGATGTCTTTCATGTGTCTATGCTTAGGAGATATAGGTCAGATCCTTCTCATGTGATGCCCGTTGAGGAGATAGAGTTGAATCCGGATTTGTCCTATAATGAAGAGCCCATTGAGATACTTGCTTCTGATAGCAAGGTGTTGCGTGGCAAGACCATAGAGTTGGTCAAGGTGTTGTGGAGACATAGGGGTGTGGAAGAGGCCACGTGGGAGAGGAAAGCGGATATGGTTGAGCAGTTTCCGTATCTGTTTCCGCCAGGTAATTTCGGGGACGAAATTTCCTTAGTGGGGGAGAGTTGTAACACCCGGGTTTAGGGGTTAGGTGGAAATAATATTTTAATAATATTTGGGCTCGAGTTGGTTTATGAAATAATCCTTTAAAAATTTTGGGTTACAAAATTTACCATTTAAAATGGGACCTAAATGTTTTAGACTCTAAGTTGAAGAGCTAATTTAAAAACAAGGAAAACTTTTCATTAATGGCCTTTTGGGTAATTTACCCCACTTCAAATTTAAACCCCTTTTTCCCTATCACATTTCCACTATTCATCTTCTTCATCAGATTTTCCAACGTGAAATAGGGTTCTCTACCCAAGTTCACTATTTCATCTTATTCCTCATCCATTTCAGCTCCAAATCGAAAGGTAAGGATGTTTTTGACTTCCCCTCATTCTCCCCTCTTTAAAAGTACCTTCTATTTTCATTTTCATAAGAGTTTGAGAAAATGGAATTTTTGGGAGTGGGATTAAAAATGGAAGCTTTATGTTGTTAAAGTAAATGGGTTGATTTAATATGTTTAGATAAGTTATGTAGAATTCAAATAGCATGATATATGTGAATTTCAAGTGAATTTAATCAATTTTCGGAATTGGGTACCAAGGGGGTTTTGGGAGGGTTTTAAAATGGTTTTTCGGGTGTTTCAATGTTAGTTTTCGAGAGCTGATGTTAGTATGATATATGAGGGCTGCTTTGGGTGTGTTTGATGGTTATTTGAATGCTTGAAATGGAAGATATTGGTGGGCTTTAAGGGCAGCTCGGAAATTCTGTTTTTGGGACTTGTTTTGGGTATTGAGTGCTTGAAGTGTTGATCCGGGTTGTTTCCGTTGATGAGGTATTGATTATGAATGTTTTGTTTGTGTTTGGGATTGATTAGAGTCAAGTTTGGGCATCGGTGAAGCATCGGAAGTGAATCCGGAGAGTTGAAGGATTGTGGCTTGCTTGGTCTTGTGCTTGGAAGTTTAGGTGAGTGGTTGATTTCCTTGAATGATTTTAAATTAGTTGGTTCGAGTATACGGACTAGGTCGGGCTTGGTAGACCCACCTAGAGTTAGGATTAGGGTGGTAGCCTAATCCTAAACTTGGTCTAAGCCTTTGGATGAACTCATTTGGATGATTGTATATGCCTTGTATGCTATGTCATATGATTGTGTATGTATATTGTTTTATACATGTGAATTGAGGCATGGATCGTATGGCTTAAAGCATGCATGGTGATGGTTCATGGTTGTGTCCATGGTGAGTACGTGCTAAGCACGGAAATGGTTGAAATGGGTGTTGTGGAATGAGTAAAATATTGGCACTAGTATACTTAAATACAAATGATCGATCATTAGGATGTTAGTGTGTACACATGAGTCTAAAGTCGCGCGTGGCCTTGGTGGCGTTGAGTCACCAAGGAGGAGTACGGGTACGCCCGGAAATGGTATTTAAATATAGTCGGTGATGAGTGGAATCCCATCGACGGGGCGTGAGGATGAGTGGAATCCCCTCCGCGAGGCCGGTGATGAGTGGAATCCCACCGAGGTAATGTGGTTGTTGGATATGAGTTTCCAACGAGTCTATCCGTGTATTTGAGCGATAACTAGGTGCCAATGTTGTTTGATATATGTATCAATGTGTTGAGATTATGAGCTGCTTGGATGTTGTATGTGATTGCATGTATGGTAGTGTTGAGCTCATGATTATGGCATATATGTGATATAATTGCTCATGCATCTATATCTTGTGGACTCTTGAATTATGTATGTTGCCTTGGCTAGATCGTGCTCGGACCCTGCGATGTTGAGGTTTGTTTTTAGAGCTTACCCTCACTAAGCATCATTGCTTACGCTCTCCTTGTTCAACATTGCAGATCCTTAGTTCGTGGGTTGCTCGGCAAGAGGAGGGCCTTCAAGTGTGGTTTTGGACTTAAGTTCATCAAGTATGGTTTTATGCTAAGTTATGTAATAATTGTAGCAATGGGATGTGTAAGACTTGTTAGTTGTTGTTGGTTGTTAGGAGCATGTGTAGACTCCTTTACATGTAGGGCTTTTGCATGGTTGTGTTGCCATGGTGGTTGTTAACTTACGTCTTTTGCTTGCTTGAGTTGTGGACTATGCTTTAAGTGCATGAACTTGTGCTTGAATGATGGTTGATCAAATGCATGTATTTGGGTTGTGACTTTGGTTTTAGACATGTCTAATTATTGTTGAAGCATGCTAGTATAAGTGTCATACCTTAGGATGTCTTGCCTTGAAGTTGCTTGTTGGTTTGTTGGTGTTTTGGGGCATCCTTGTGCCTCAAAACAGCCCAGAAAATCTGCAGACAGGGGGTGTTTCGGAACGGGTCCCCGTGTTCCGAAACGGCCCCTGTGTAAATGGCCTTCCGTTTCGAAACGGATGAGGGTCGTTCCGGAACGTTTTCGCCTCTGGAATTTTGAGAAATTGGCGAGATGAAGCCGTTCCGAAACGGGCCTTTGAAGTTCCGAAACGGTCAAATCTCGTTGACCACGAGATATTGACCGTCAAGGGCGTTCCGATACGGGTCACCCCTGTTTCGGAACGGTCACCTTGTGGTCGACCCAGGCCCTTTGACCAGGTCAGGGCGTTTCGGAACACCCTATAGGTGTTTCGAAACGGCCTGCTGGAATGAAGTAAAAATGGACTGTTTATGTTTGTTTGGTCGGTGATTGATGCGTTGTTTGATTCTTCCGCTGCTGTGCTTCACATAGGAATTATAATTGCATCTAGATAAGACTAATGTTAAAAGAAATTTTCCGGGTTGTTAACCGAGGGGAAACCTTAACGGGTTTCGCTTCGGTTTTCCCCGTGTGGCCCACTCGGACCGGTCATCCTACCAGACCGGGACGAGGGGGTTACACAATCTAATTCCGCCGAGATCGAAGAGGAATCAAACATCTTGGATATGGTTCGACATTGCAAATTCACTGCATCTAAATGACTCAGTGGGAACGGTGGTAAGAGCAAATTTGGAATTAGAAGTTGGTAATGGACATCGAATCAAGTTTTGGGAGGATTGCTGGATAGGTGATGTTATATTAAAAACATTGTTTCCAAGGATATATGTTTTATGTACGGATAAACAGGCTTTGGTAGGCGATGTTGGTAGTGAAGTTAATGGTCAGTGGGAATGGGTGATCCCTCTAAGGCGACAGTTATTTGATTGGGAAAGGCAACAATGGAGGGATTTGATGGGGTTACTAAATAATTTCAAATCAAGCGGGATGAAGGAGGATTGGGTTAGCTGGAAAGGTTCGAATGATGGGAGTTTTTCGGTGAAATCAGTGCGGGACAGTGTGGCAGGGATGAACAACAAAAATAAGTTATGGATGGAGTTGGTTTGGGTGGGGTTCGCCCCACCAAAAATTGAAGCTTTCCTTTGGCGATTGGTTAGAGGTAGAGTGTCGGTGAAGGTGGAACTAAATAGGAGAGGAGTCGCGTTAAATGGTGACTTGCTGTGCCCTTTCTGCAGAAAGGTGCCGAAGACGATTCAACATCTGTTTTTTTCTTGTAGGGAATCATGGAAGCTGTGGAACGTGGCGTGTGGCTGGGTCGATGTATCTGCAGCATTGCAGGAGGATCTTTGGCGATTTTTGGAAGCCTGGAAATCATTGGGGAATAGAACAAGTGCTAAGTGGTGGGAGATCATACCGTGCGTGATTATTTGGACCATTTGGTTGTGTCGTAACGATATTGTTTTTAATAAGAAACTCTTTGATTGGGAACAAATAAAATTTCTCATGATCGTGAGACTAGCACACTGGTTGACGGCAAAGTTTCAGGGGAGTGGATTATCCTTGGATGCGTTGATGGCAGATCCGAGGCTTGGAGCAAGACTGTCGTGTCTGGGGAAGGGGAATGTGAAGGCACAGAGATGGCGGCCACCTCCTGTGGGTTTCGTGAAGTTCAGTGTGGATGGAGCTTTTTCAAGCTCGAAGGCGTGTGGGGGAATTGGAGGGATTTTAAGAGATGATAAAGGGAGAATATTAATGAGTTTCAAGGCACCTACGGGCAATATTCCTCCAGCAGTGGTGGAGTTGCTTGCTGTGAAGAGGGGTGTGGAGCTTTTTGTGGGGTCAGAATGGACTAAGAGAAAGAGGTTAGTTATCGAGACGGATTGTCTTACTATATGCGAATGGTGGAGTGGGAAGCGGGAAACGCCGGCTGCGTTAGAGGCGGCAGTTTCAATTTTAAAGCAGACGATGGAGGATGGGAGGATGTTACTCATGCATATTCCGAGGCACTTAAACATCGAGGCCGATGCCTTGGCCAAGCAAGGGATTGGTTAGTGACAATGGTATAGCATAGGAAAGTAGAAGGCTAAATATTATTGCTTGTTGTTTTAACCTCCTGGTTTATAAGGGAGGGATTGGGACGTTTTGTAATACTTAAATCCGGAATTTTAATAATAAGTAGCGGGGTATTCTTTTCCTTTCTCACTAGGAGAAAGGTTTTTAATGAGGCCCAACTTACCTTTTAAAAAAAATATCAGTCGTTTGGAAAATTTGCATAGCATTTACAATAAGTATTGTTAATCTCATATTCGAAAAATTAAATGGGGTCAATTCTTATAGTTCCTATGAAAATTATAGGCCATGTTTGGCAATTAGCGGATAGCTGATTACATTAGCTGATAGCTGATTACATTAGCTGATAGCTGATTACATTAGCTGATTTGACTAGCGGATTGTATTAGCTGATTGTATAAAAGTGTTTGGTAAAATTAATTGATAGCTGATAGTTGTTTGATTATTTAAACAAGCTAAATGACATATAAGGACGTGATTATATTCAATACTTGATTGAATAATTTATCAGTTATGAATATTTTGTATCTAATAAATATTAATTAGATTTGTAAAAATTATTTTTAATATAAATTTTCTAAACATATTTTTGTATCTGATTTGATTCATTGTGTTTGGTAGACAAGTTCTGGAAGATGTTTTCTCCAGCTTGAGAAAAACGGCTGCAGTTGTGGAGACGATCGTGAACTAGTGTTTGGGTCTCCCTCCAAACTTGCTCAAAGAATTCAACCACGACATGAGCTGAGATTTCATGGTGGCTCTCCGCTACTTCCCGGCGACTGAATCTGAGAAGAATGGGTTAACACAGCATGAAGATGGGAACTGCTTGAGCTTTGTGTTCCAGGACGACACAGGTGGCCTACAAGTTCTGAGGGATGGGGAATGGATTCTGGTGATCCCTACAAAAGGCACATTAGTCGTCAACTTAGGCGATGTTATTCAGGTTCAACTTCAATTTTCTTATCTCCTACTTCCTTTGCATGAACAGCCGTAGAATTTTATATTATGGAGGATGAACCTATAAAACTCTAAGAGAGTCGAACTTATAAAATTTAAAAAACAAAATAGACAAATGTTAAAAATGTTTATAACGTTTGACTGAATAGTTATTTTAGTCTTTATTTTCTTTTGAAGCAATTTAGCCATTAATGTTTTATTTCGGATCAAAATGACCCTTTACGGATCAAAATCTTAGTCAACTACCAATAAATGGATTGAAATGCGTACTAAACATACGTAACAGTGCACTCTAACATGATATTGTCATATAGACAAATGTGTTGACTTGAAAGAATGTCACATTAGTCAAAAAAAAATAATTTTATAAAATTATATAAAATATAAAAATTTTTTTATGCTGACGTGTTATTCTGTCAAGTCATTTTAAACTGTTTGTCATTAGTTAACTAACAACTTTCATCTCCAGAAGGGTTATTTTAACTTAAAATAAAACTTTGAGAAATAAATTACTTCAAAAAAATTAAGAGTCAAAATAATTATTCCGTCAAATTTTAGGTATTTTCTAACTTTATATGATTATTATTTACTAAAAAAACTGAGTTTTCAGCATATTTTCTCCCAATAATAAGTTATACCAAAAAATTATAAAATATATTTATATTATGATAAATATTCTATACACAGGCGGTCAGTTTCCACAAGCGCCTTAATTTTAGGGTATAATAAATTAGTTTAGGGTATAAAATTTAGGGATTTAGGTGTAGGGGGTTAGAATTAGGGATAATTGTTTCAACTTAAGGTTTAGGGTTATAATTTAGGGTTTATAACTTAAAACCTAAATCCTCATCATATTACCCTAAAAACTAAACCTTAACCTATAAACCCTACACCTTAAATTGAAACAACTATCCCTAAATTCTAAACCCCATCACCTAACCCCTAAACCCTATACCTAAACTAACTCCCTATACCCTAAACTAAGACGCTTGTGAAAACTTTTATTTCCACCACTTGTGTATATGATATTAATCCTTTATATTAATGTAAGATTATAAGAATATATTATTTAATAATATATGTTATTGTCTTAACTTGGTGGTTAGATGTTGAACTTTTCATTAAAGATCGGAGTTAAGTCCCATCATATATACTTTATAATTTCTAATCTTTTTCCATGAGATGATGACACACGTTGTCGTTTTATTAGATGGAATTAATTTAATAAAAATAAATAATATTATATAATATTTTTTTTATTGGCGTCATCAATTTGGACATGTGCCACGTCAACAATAATAGTTGATCGGAAGTCAATTAACAGATTTTATCTAGTCGTTAGCATAATATTAATTAGGTGAAACACAATTTCTTCCAAAAAGAAAATCGCCTTACTCGTAATGAATCGTTGTAAAATTGACTCAAATTTTGCTATCATTAATTAATTCAATTTGATTAACTGTTTCGGTGTTGGAAATGTTATGAAAAAAGTATTTAGCAACAATACATTTAAGAGCGCGACTCACATAGTGGTGAGGCCTAAAGAGGGGAGCTGATACTCATTTTATAAATGTTATGAAAATGTAAATTAAAACAATATAACTGAATTAATTTTGAGCGGAAATGGTAACTGACAAACCGCTCGTAATGATCACATTTACTTAATTAATTACAATTTTGTTGGTAATGTTTTTAAGGTGAAAACTAAAGACTATATCCCACATGAGTTGGGGAAAACGTTTATGAAGGGTATTTATACCCAAATTTTCCCTTTCTCATATTGAGGGGAAAGTACAGGAGACATTTTTGTTGCTGATGTCGGCTGGCTCGGGCTCAATTTGAGCTCGGGTTACACGTGTGTTTTTGACTTATTTGCGTGTATAATTCAATTTTTCGCGTGCAAATATAATTTCTTCCAATATAATTCAATTTTTCTATATATTAATGTATGATTATTTATAAGAATTAGGTAGTGTATCTTTACTTAAAGAATTCTGAATTTTTTATTTTTGTTTTTAATTTTTTCTAATATGGTACTGACGGTGCAGAAAAAAATGTAAAGTTTTTGAAAAAAATTTATTTTATGTATATGGACTATTTTATTTTAAATTAGTATTTGGAAAGACATATTATTTTTTGGGTAAAGTACACAGACGGTCACTGAACTTTGATGAAAAAAACAAAATGGTAACCAACCTTTCAAAAATCACGAAGTAGCAATTAAACTTTAGATTTTGAAACTAAATGGTAACTGGGGCGTTAAACCCCGTTAACCCCTAACGGAAATCTGACTGAGTATGCCACATCCCCACCTACTTTTCCACGTCATATATAAAAAATAATAAAACTATATTCCACGTCATAATTAAAAATTAAATAAAAATTATTTTTAATTACGTTTAAAAAAATAAATAAAAACCTAAATAACCACTGTTAGCGTTTTGAAGTAGTTTTCCGGTTACAGTGAAAACATATGCATCGACCCCCCTTGGCCGCGGCAGCAGCCGATGGTCTTACCGAAGAGTTCGCTCATGACGGCGCATGCGGGGACGCCTTTGCTCAAGGCGTGCACGTGATCGCGGTAGGTGCTGACGACAGAATCCCGTTGCTTCAAGAGTTTAATGAAACCAGTAGAAACAGCTTCTTGGCCGTTGTAGAGATGAACGAAGCCAAACATTTTGCCCCTGTAGTACATCTGAGCACACATGTCTTCAAATGCTCGTCCCAATACCATGTCTTCGTACAATTCCAATCCTTCCTCTTTCGTGATTAACTGAAACAGAGCAATGAGAAAAATAAAAATAAAAATCTTAGATTTGTAATGAAACCAAAAACATAGTTGGGTTGTAAACAGAGAGAAAAAAGGGTCACCAGACTGCGGGTGGAATTGGGTTTCTTTTCCTTGACGACTTGGGAGACGGAGACGCCGGAGGCAGATCGACGGTGGAGATTAAACTTGGGGGAAGGAGAGAGGCGGAGTTTGGGGGTGGATCCGAAGAAGGGAGAGGCGGAGGCGGGGGTAATGAGGGGATTATCGTGAGATCTGGGGTAATGAGGATAACGCCGGTAAAGGGTAGGTGGTCGGTGAGGGTTTGAGGATTTGGGGGTTTTATTTTATTTTTTATTTAATAATAATAAAATATAATTCATTTTTATTTTAAATTCATTTTTATATTTTATAATAATAAAATATTCCAAGTCATACCCAGTCAGATTTATTTTTATATATGACGTGGAAAACTGGGTGGGGATGTGGCATACCCAGTCAGATTTCCGTTAGGGTTTAACGGGGTTTAACGCCCCAGTTACCATTTTGTTTAAAAATTTAAAGTTTAATTGCTACTTCGTGATTTTTGAAAGGTTGGTTACCATTTTGTTTTTTGCATCAAAGTTCAGTGACCGTCTGTGTACTTTACCCTTATTTTTTAAAATAAGCGCGCAATTAGGGATGGCAGACGAGTATAATTTCGTGTATTCCGCTGCGTAATTTTTACTCTCCATTAACCAGATCCGAACAAGCTCAAATTTGAAAAGAAAACACTTATATATATTCTTTCGTATCATCTTCTATCTTAACTAAGCATGAATAGAAAAAATCACCCACCACTTCTCCATCCTCTGGCTCCTATATCTTATCAAGAAAAACAAGTCAATAAAATATTAAGCTATTGTCTAGCAAAACAAACCTGCATAATCTTTTTTTAAACAAACCTGATAAATAGATCGACAACTTGCCTAGCGTAAGAAGCAAAACAGAAATATCAAGCTGCATACCTTCAATGCTAATCAAATGACCCTTGACTTCTCACCAATACCAGATTCATTTAAAAGATAATTTCAAGAAACCTTATGTCAATTTAAAGAAAGGGAGGAAAAAAGACATGTTGATCAAAACAAAGTTCCTTTAAGAGAATGTTAAAATCAGTCAATGTTCTATCAAAAACATCACAACAAAGTTTCTCAATTCAACATCAAAAACAAGTTTCTCAATTCAACATCAAAAACAAATCTCCTCTGTAGTCTCCTCTGTAATCTCCTCTGTTGATCAAAGATTTGTTGCTGGCTATTTGTTCTTCTAATACCTACGATACAAAAACAGGAAAAGTAAAAAACTAAAAATAAAAAATGGTTTATTTTATTCAAAAAGATTTCTTTGAACGAACCTAATCAGTTTCCCCGGTTGATGATTTACCTTTCCCATTGCTTGGAGATTTACCTTTCCCGATGCCTTTCCCACTGCTTGGAGATTTATCTTTCCCACTGCTTGGAGATTTACCTTTCCCACTTGGAGTCTCTCCTCACCCTCCCTGCACCGGCAACCCCAACACAAAAGATTTAACTTTCTGTCCCATCAGTTATCTCCATGCGCAAATTTCCTTTTTTAGGATTGTTGGGGGTGTTTGCTGCGGCAGAAAATTACAGTAAGTTAAAAGGGGAAAAAGAACAAAAAAAGAAAAATTTATACTCACTTTGATGCTGGACCTTGCCCCTTATCCAATAACCAGTGCAATGAATGGCACGAGGACCCTTAGCTATCAGAGTAAAGGGTCTGGAAAACTTCATTCCAATATAACAATGACCTTTCTCTGGTGCTAAAAAGCATATGTTTCTCATCACCCTGACTTCGTCAGAAGTAAAGCCTAACAGTGAAGGTTGGAAATTGAACCTACCTTTTCCTAGGGTAGCCTGGAAAAGTGTGAAATCATATAAAAAGAATATAAAAGAATTAGAGAGAAGAGACAAACTAAAGCTTACATTGCATATGTTTAATATTGTATTCTCTGGTGGGTTGATACTCAGGGGAATCCTAGGACTCAATCTCACCGCACAAAGCCTCAATGGATACTGAAAGATTGATGTACTGTGTATTGGCTACTGAAAGATTGATATTGAAAGATTGAAGATGATTGATATACTGGGTATATATTTATAGTTAAACATGAAAATAATATAACTGAATTAATTTTGAGCGGGAATGGTAACTGACAAACCGCTCGTAATGATCACATTTACTTAATTAATTACAATTTTGTTGGTAATGCTTTTAAGGTGAAAACTAAGGACTATATCCCACATGGGTTGGGGAAAACGTTTATAAAGGGTATTTATACCCAAATTTCCCCTTGATCAGACGAGTATAATTTACTCCACATGGGTTGCGCAATTAGGGATGGCAGACGAGTATAATTTAGTGTATTCCAAGCTCAATTTTGAGAAGAAAATAGAGGCGGAAGATATGGACTAATTGAATGGTGACTAGGAATGAACAAGAAAAAGTGCTTGCGACAAGGAGCTATAGTTTAAGCAACAAGGTTTTACTTTTGGAGGCTATAAATCTGATGCTCGCACAAGAATATGAAGAATCTAAGACGAATAGGAAGCTTACAAGAGACCCTATTTATAAGCTCCCACCTCCTCAACGGACGGCTGGGATCTATTTGATCCAACGGCTAGGAGTTTGCCTCCCAAAATATCTACTACACCTAGATATCTCTAGATAATTCCATACTTATCTAGTTATATCTTAAATGATCTAAAAGCTCTACAATATTCTAAGATATTTTAGAATATTCCGGAGACATTCGGAGTTGTCCCGAGCATTCTGGACTTATCTCGAGCTTTCCTGACTTGTCCCGAGTCTTCTAGGTTCCTCCGGATGAGCCTAGATGGTTGTGGAACCTTCTAGAACCCCTCAGACTTGTGTGGAGACGTTTGGAGCTCTCTGGGTCGTTCTAGATCCTTCTTTGGATCAACCTTGGTCTTAAAATCTCCAAGGCATCTCATTTTCCCCTTCTTGGCCTGAGTGCCCTTGGATGAAACTCTTTGGGCACGCATTGCGCACCTAGGTGGGGCACATCGGTGCTTCTCGATGCACCCTGGCGGGTGTGCCCCTCGGTTGGCTGGGTTACGGCCTGGTGGGGCGTGACACTAAGGTATGTTAATGGGAAGAGCTCCAAACCTGCTAGTGCGAATGGTGATCTTGAGAAGTGGATCCAGGAGAATGGTCGAATCATGTCATGGTTAATTAACACCTTGGCCCCTGAAGTTGGTTCTCCATTTCTCCTCTATGAGACTGCAAAGGAGATCTGGGATGATGTTTGAGACACTTACTCTAGAACGAATAACAATTCTGAGTTATTTGGGATTGAGAGCATTGCCTCTGCATTAAAGTAAGATGGGATGACTATTACTTAGTATTATGCTACTCTCATTAGTTTATGGCAGCAAATTGATGTATATGAAGCCAATGAATGGGAGACCCCTATCGATGCTAAAACTTTCAGGACCATAACCGAACAAAGGAGGATTTTCAGTTTTTAAATGGCTTGCATAGAAACTTTGATTCGATCAAATCTCGAATCCTTGGCCTCAATCCACTTCTTACACTTCGAGAGGTGTTCTCAGAAATCAGAAGGGAAGAAAGCCGATGTATATGATCCCTGAAGCTATTGTTCCTGACAATTCTGCTCTCATTACACAATCCTCTTCCTCTCCTAAGCTTAAGAAATGGTGAGTAACTTGTAATTACTGCAAAAAGCAAGGCCATTCTAAGAAAAAATACTGGAAATTGTATGGGAAACCCAGTGACTGGAAACCAACCAATCCTAAGGCTCCTCATCAGATGATAATTCGAGTCCTGCATCTGGTGGTTTTACTAAGCTACATGTGGTTCAATTACAACAGATGTTTGGTAAGTTTGCTGGAAATTGTGAAGGTAATTTGGCCAGTGTAGAATTTGCGGGTATAGAGGACAATTCCTACTCTACTGCTTTTCTTTCTACTTCGAATAACTCAACTTGGATTGTAAATTATGGTGCTTCTGACCACATGACTGGTAACAGAGATTTGTTCCTTGATTTTCATCAATTATCTTCTCAGAACTCTTTTAAGATGGTTGATGGTTCTTATTACACAATTCAAGGAAAGGGTTCAGTTATTCTTACTAAGAACCTAATTGTTAAGGATGTGTTATTTGTGCCTAACCTGAAGTGCAACTTGCTATCTGTCAATAAAGTGTCAAAGGATTTCAACTGTGTTTTGGAATTTACAGATTCTAATTGTATCTTACAGGCACTGGACATGAAGAAGAGGATTGGCAGTACTAGCTTGCAGAATGGCTTATATTTCTTCTCTAGTACCAGATTTCCTACACCTTTATCTTCTGCAGCTTGTTTTACTTTTTTAGGACAAGATGATATTGTGTTATGGCATTTTAAGTTAGGCCATCTCAATTTCTTTTATCTTTCTAAATTGTTTCCTCAGTTATTTATTAATAAAAAATATTCTTCTTTCAAATGCCATGTTTGTCCTCTTGCAAAACAAACTACACAATCTTATTTGCCCTCAACTTACAAACCCTCACATCCTTTTTCTCTTATGCACAATGATGTTTGGGAGAAATTATTCTATAGACCGGTTCCACCACGTCATCCGCGGTCCTTAAGTGTTAAAAAATTCATTTTTTTACAAGTCATCTACACACTCATATTTTTAATTTCCAAATCATCTTCTCCAATTAACATATATCAAAATTGAAAAAAGGTCGATGAATTTATTTTAGGGTTCATCTTAATTCCACTTTCTTCTCCAAGGCGCTCTCCAACCTAGTTCATCTGTCAGGAAGGCCATCTTCGGGTCGACGAATTTATTTTAGGGTTCATCTTAATTCCATCTTCTTATCCAAGACGCTCTCCAACTTAGTTCATCTGTCAGGAAGGCCATCTCCTTCACTAAGAACGGTTAGTTCTTCAAATTCTTCTATTTCTCCAATTAAAATATATGAAAATTAAAAAAATTCATGAGTTTATTTCTTGGGTTTCTCTTAATCCCTCTTATTCTCCAATTTAGTTCTTGACTACGACAAGGTTCAAGAATTTTAGGATTTGCCACGAACCCCAACTTATTCACTGAAACCGGTAAGTTCTTTAAACTTTTTTATATTTCTCAAACTGATAAAATCTATGTTTGATGTTTTGAGGTTGAAATTGGTGGTTCTCTTTGGTGATTCTAGATTTAAATGGGTGTCTTTTGCTTATATATATATATATATATATATATATAAACTGCAAATTAAAAATAATTTAGTAGTTAACAATTATGTAAAAATCTTGAATTACGTATAATTTCTCCTCTAGATTTTTTTTGTCTACTACTGCTTTCGTGTCGAACTAATAACATCGTTGATGTTCTTGTCTGTCACTACTTTGTTTTAGAAATTTTTTAATTGAAAGAATTCATTAAAAATCTGAAAAAGGTTATGTGCCGTCACTTTTACTAATTAGAGAGGTGTTGTTGGTGCTCTTATTTGTGTATGATATCAGTAAAAAAACCATCTTGGACAGTGTCGGCCGCTGATTTATGAACTCAAGAGTAATTTTCAGTCTTTTACTTTGTTTGCTATTTTTTAATCAACTTTTTCTCTCTTTTTTCTAGTTTTTCTATTGATTTGGGTTCTTTATGTTCGCTAAGATTATGACTTTGCTGCTTTATTTAAAACTTTTGATGGCTTATGGTTAATCAACAAGTTGTTTATAAGATCCATACATTATCCTTGCTTCGGTCTTTTTCAAGATTTCATCTAATTTTTTCAATTGGTCGGTGATAGTGTGGTAGAGTGTTAGATCCGATACTGTAACGATTTTAGTTTAAGCCTTAAGGCTAAACCTTGAATTTACATTCTGTCACTCTAATGGATTGATAACCCCAACAACAGCTTGTCTTTTACAAGGCTGGCTTGTGAGAGAACGAGCCATTTTCTTCCTTTTCTTTAACTCTGCTCGAGTCATGTAGGGATCACCATATTTGATTGTCAAAGTATGGGAATGGGGCTATCTCCATGCATACACTAAACTTTTTTTTGTTATTATTATAATCTGTAACTATTCCTACTTTTTGTATATACAAATATGTGATGTTGATGTTGTAATTGATAGTTGGGATTCAAATCTGGGGGAGCTTATTTTTAAAGGCTTGGAAATAATGGAGTACATTTGATTCAATATCAGGGCTCCAACCCTATGTGTTACATGGCCAGAATTGGTCTAATCATAGGAGAGGGGTAGAGTTTTAATGCATATCTTTGGTTGTTTTGAATTTATGGTTCCTTTAAATTTTAGTTTTTCCACCATCTGTTTTAAGAAAGTATAAGAAAAAGACAATAGAATTAATGTCAATGATACAAACCTTATAATTTAGTACATGTCTTTTTTGTTTCTTAGAAAGGAAAAATGGAAATTGATGATATATTTTCTTTTGTTCCTTTCAATGCCTTTTTTATTTTTTATAAATCAGTAAGGATTTGATAGTTTGTTTGGCCACCTGAATTTTACAATTTTTCATTTCCTTTTTTGGAAGTGATTAAAAATATTATCATATTTGATAAAATTTAGATAATGGCTAAAATATAATATACATTGAAACATAATTCTTCTGTATAGAAAATGAAATTATGAATTTTGTTAGAAAAAATTCAGTTAACAGACATCATGTCTCATTTATGAATTTGGTTATATTTTCTTACTTTCATAAAAAAAGGTATCTAGTAATCATAAGAACAAAGTAGAACCTTACATATCAATGAAAACATTGGTCAAATTGGGGCTCTATTTTCTCTGTCTATTTTGTTTCCATTCTTTTTCTTATATAATAATTTGTTGTGTCAGTCAAGGTGTTTTTACTAATTTGTGCTTTTTTAGCTTTGCTAGAAGTTGGTCTGCTTTATTTATTTGTGAATATTGATTTTTTGGATTCTCTGCAAATGTTGATAATTGATTGGAAGTCATGGTTGCTTATTGTTGAGATTTTAGGGGCTTGATTCGATCAACCAATTTAGCTCACCAAGTGGTGGGGAGGTGGATATTTGGGTGGAAGGGTTAAGGAAGCTAAAATAAAGATTGACACAATGATTTATAGTGGTTCAACATTCTAACCAAGGTCTATATTCACTACATTAGCTTCCCACTAAGGATTTCTCAACCAATTCCACTAATTGATTCGTCCCCTTTTCTAGGATTAGGAGGAAACCCTTACAACCGATCAAGCTTCTACCCAAAGTCTTGATCAACACCCTCTTTACAAAGAGATAAATAAAGCAAACTTAAAACCCTCTAATAGGAGTTTGTTTGCACAATTAAGCACTCACCCAAAACCTAAAACACTTGAGCAAATTTGACAATTTTGGCTCACTAGTGTTTGTCTATACAAGAATTGACAATTTAAGCACTAAGACACTTTTTGATCATTTGATGTTTTACAATATGAACATTAGCCTTCTCTTGATGCTTGGAGGTCCCTTTTATACTCCCAAATGAGTTTGTAGCCGTTACTAGCCGTTGGGATCAAATTGGAGCCGTTGAGGACTTTATTCCCACCATAAATGCAGTTCTGCAGCTCCCCGTTTCGAAACTCTCGAAGCCGTTTCGAAACACTCTCAATGTAGAAAGAGCCGTTGCAGTCTGTCAGGGTACCCGTTTCGGAACACCCCCTTGTCGTTTCTAAACGCGTATCGAAACGCTATAAGCCCGTATCGAAACGCCTGCATTTGAAAGTTTGTTGGGAAAGAGCCGTTGGGTTTTATGACCGTTATGGTCAATGCGATGTAGGCATATCGAAACGGCCTAGCCCGTTTCGAAACGCTGGGCAAAAATCCTGTCCAATGAAGGCCTGTTTCGATACAAGTATCGAAACGCTTTTGCCACTGGAATCCCTTGTTTCGAAACACCCTAAGGTGTTTCGAAACACTTGGACAGTTTTGTTAAGATTGACTTTGAAAAACATGAAAAACCCTTTTAAGAAATTCCCTAAACATAATTTCAAGTTGTTTTGACTTTTAGAAATGTTTTAAATACTTTTTAAATCAGTCCAAAACATTTTTCAATTATTATATCAAAACATTAGTTCTACACTTATATTCTTAACGCTTTCTCATATTGTCGTTTTCTTTGTTTACTCAGACTTCGCTTCCTACTTAGCAGCTTGTATATTTTTTTTGTTTGCATATGGCATTGAAATATATTGAACTTTTGTATGCAATTTATGTTTGTATAAATTACTTTACTAAATTAATTCAATATATTTGGTTTGTGTTTTGCAATTTAAAATCATTATTAAGATATATTCATTTATTTGTTCAATTTGTTACCTTATAATATTTTTTAAGTGATAAATAAATATATGTTCGTATAAATCAATTATTTAGTTTTATGCAGATATGTCCTGTAACAGTGACGAATAAAATTTTCAAAGTTTGACTTTTATAAAAAGGACAAACAGAAATAAGGTTTATTTGAAAGGACTTGTGGTGAATAGTGAAGATGCAGCTTATAATTTGTATAATGAGTATGGTCATGGCATGGGCTTTAGTGTTCGAAAAGAAAAAAAACAAATATGTTTTTGGCACTAAAATAATTCGTAGTAAAGATTTTTACTGTTCTAAACAAGGTTTCAAAGAACTTGAAGGTGACGAGGACACAAAAAAGCATAACAAATTGGAAACTAAAACTAGATGTCCAACGATGATTCGATATACGGTGCAAGATAACCAATGGACAGTGAGTCGCTTTATCTCTGAGCATAATCATGAGTTGGCAACCCCTTCAAAAAGACATTTACTCAGATCAACTCGATCAATTTCAACAACCAAAGCAAATGTCATTGATTCGATGGTTAGTGCCGATATACGTCCCACAAATATTTATACTTACATGTCAAATGAAGTAAGAGGTGTTGGAAATGTTGGGTTTACAAGACGTGATTGTTACAATTATGTTAACAAGCATAAGATGATGATGATAGGAGCCGGAGATGGTCAAAGTTTACTCAACCATTTCAAGGTTAAAGCAAGTGAAGAACCAATGTTTTTTACACAATTCAAGCAGATCAAGAAAACCGAGTGACAAATTTCTTTTGGAGAGATAGAAGATCTAGAACTGATTATGATTGTTTTGAAGATGTTGTGGTTTTTGATACAACTTACTGTACCAATAGATATAATTTGATTTCACAAATGTTTATACTTACATGTCAAATGAAGTAAGAGTTGTTGGAAATGTTGGGTTTACAAGACGTGATTGTTACAATTACGTTAACAAGCATAAGATTATGATGATAGGAGCTGGAGATGGTCAAATTTTACTCAACCATTTCAAGGTTAAAGCAAGTGAAGAACCAATGTTTTTTTACACAATTCAAGTAGATCAAGAAAACTGAGTGACAAACTTCTTTTGGAGAGATAGAAGATCTAGAACTGATTATGATTGTTTTGAAGATGTTGTGATTTTTTATACAACTTACTGTACCAATAGATATAATTTGATATGTGCTTTATTTGTCAGGATTAATCATCATTGTCAGACTATAATGTTCGGTTGTGCGTTTTTGTTAGACGAGACTACTGCTTCTTTTGTGTGGTTGTTCAAGTCTTTCCTGCAATCGATGGGAGATCAAGCACCGAAGACTATCATGACAGATCAAGATCATGCAATCAACAAAGCTATCGAAGAAGTTTTTCCTAATTCATGTCATAGATTATGCTTATGGCATATTTCTAAGAACGCCTCATCACATCTTGGTGGTCTAAATGCAAATGTGGAATTTCGTTCCTTATTCTACAAGTGCATGCAAGGTTGTGAATAAGAGTTAGAATTTGAAGAAACTTGGGAAAAAATGGTACATTAACATAATCTCCAAGATCATTCATGGTTGAATGGTTTATACAAGTGTCGTGAAAAATAAAGTACCGCTTTCAGTATTGATGTATTTTCATCTCAAATTAAATCTTCTCAAAGAGCTGAAATTACTAATAATGTTTTGCATGGTATCTCTAAACCTACTACTTCTCTCATTGAATTTGTTTTTGAATTTGAGAATTTGGTGGTAAGGTGGCGTTCTTCTGAAGCTGAGAAAGATTTTCAGTGTAAAAATAGGTCAATTACGAGCGCAATTAAGGGTTCTAGCATTTTGACTCATGCATCGAAAGTTTACACTCATAAAATATATAAACAGTTTCAAAAGGAACTTCTTAATGGCATTCCACTGGTTTGGAGAGAAGTTGCACAAAATGATATGATTTACACTTTTAAAGTGAGGAAGGGTGAAAATAGCTCAATAGTTCGAACAGTCCAATTTAACACAAGTACTATGGAGATTCATTGTACTTGCAAAAGTTTGATTTTTGCCGGTATCTTTGCTCTCATGCCTTACGGATTCTTAGTGTTAAAAATATTCAAGAAATTTTTGAACGATATATCTTGCGAAGATGAACTAAAGATGCAAAGAAAAACATGCATGGTGGTAAAGTTGTTGAGCTCTCACAAGAGTATAATACAGAGGTTGAAATTGTATTTCGTAATCGTATGATTCGTTTTGCTTATGACTTGATTACAAAGAGTTAAGAAAACGAAAATACAAGGCAGCTCTGTCAAAAGATTTTGTATGAAGGAGATATGAAAGTTGAGAAAGAATTGACAAAGTTATGCGTCGCTAACAATCACGAGCTCAAATAGAATGAGACAAATTCAAGAGGAGTGCAATCTAGTAAGTTATCATCACAATTAATAATTTTATATACGATTTTATGTTTTGTTATATAAATAATTGGTTTTTAATGTAGGAAATGTGAGAAGGTCAATAATTGAAGAAATATCTACAGACGATGGTGTTATAGTAAAACATTATGAAAATAAAAGTTCTCCGATCTTAAATCCACTATGTGTTAGACCAAAAGGAATCTCTAATGCTAGACTTAAAGGTCATCTTGAGAAAAGAAAGTCAAAAGTATCAAAGTTACCTAAGCCTAGTAAGTGATTTTATTATAAAATTATATTTTTGTACGATTAATTTTTTAGATTTATATTTATTTTTGATAAAATGTTACATTGTGTATAGAAAAAAGAAACAATCAACGATCCAAGAACACTCGAATGTACCGGCTAGTTCTACTCAAAGTTCTGAAAATATTGTAAGTATACGATCAATTAATTACATATTGTATAGAAGTAAATTTTATTTGTATACATTATTTATTTATTTATTCTTTTTGCAATGCATGTCATTCCTTCAATGATGATGCCTCCAAACAATATTTATACATCACCTCATCAAAATGCTATGCAATTTTTCAATATGGTAACCACTAGTTATAATTATTTTATATTTGTATATGATTAAACACCATGTAAATTAAATAATTTATTTTTATTTATTTATTATAGACTTCAAATAATAATTGGGGTTTAAGTGGTACAAATATACCTTAAATGGTATGCAACAAAGGATTGATGTTACGACTCCAACTTCCTATCATGTATGTATTTTAAAATAAATTTTATTTTATTTTTAATTTTTATAACAATTGAAGCAACGGTACATTATAATAATATTTTATTCTTAGGTAAAATAGTTTTTTTTTATTATGATGACTATTTTATTTTTTTATCAATTAATTATATGAACTACTTGCACGTATTCAAGGATATCCAAATTCCATCATTTAATCACATGTTTATTTCATATTTACACTAATTTATTTTTTAAACAAGTAATACATGTATATAAATTTAATTTTTGTATTTATTAAAATTATGTTTGATAATACATTTTGAGTTGTCCTTTTTTTCTTTCTAACTTTTACATTATTAATGAAGGTATTTTTACAGATCGAAAAAATTCTCATATTGGGCGGATTATGATGCCAAAAAAGCTCGAAGAAGTTAGAGCTAATGTTTCTATTGTTTACGGAACTTAATTTTTTTAGTTTTATTTATTTATTTTATATATTGAGGTGTTTAAGTGAAGTTTTATTTCACGGATATAACTTCTTAAAGACTTTGATTGTTTGAGATTTTGTTATTTAATGAGGTTGTAAATTTGAGTTATTCACGTTACGATATCTATTTATTCGAATCTAAATGACATTTGAATTTTATATCTAATTACAACCTCTAAAGCTCTCATCAATGCTTATAGGTATATACTAGCAATCTTAGACATGGAAAAAAATACTAACTGTTTACAACAAAGAAAAATATAAAATATATGAACATTATAATGGTACACGAATGACTACATCCAAATATCATATGAAACAATGTCCTCTAAAGTACAAGGGCATGTAAGGTAACCGCAAATGGTAGTATAAACAATCTATGGTATAATGTAATAGCACACTCTATGGTAACCTCAAAAGTATATCGAATGCATATACCTTAAAAATATATAATTTATCCCAAACATATACTCTCTCTTTTTCTGAATCTAATAGAAAGTTGAATTAAAAAAAGTATAATTCATTACTTCCCAAATCTAAAAACAAATTCTGAATCCTCAAAACTGTTACTTCTCATTATCAACAGAACTGAACAACAAACCAAGCACTTTAAATTTTGCTCATTCATCATTCTCGTGGGGAAACAGAAATGATGAACGGTAAAACATAATACCTTATCAACAAAAGCGAAACAATATCCTAAGGACATCAAAGCTATGGGTACATATTATTACGGGGAATCTTAAAAACACTAAAAGCTCCAACCTCATTTCTTTATCGTTTCCACTGTATTCTCTTCCTTCTTGCCTTTGTCTCTGGTTAAGAACTTGTATTCGTCATATAAAAGTAGACGTAGCCATCGAGGTGGTTTCTTCTTTTCTTCTATCTAGAGACGATATCCGATACTTACGTATCACTTTACTACTTGCGTTGTGTACACTTGCACTATATTGCAGTAGACTCTTTTACACGCAACACTTGTTTTTAAAGGCTTGGAAATAATGGAGTACATTTGATTCAATATCAGGGCTCCAAGCCTATGTGTTACATAGCCAGCATTGGTCTAATCATAGGAGAGAGGTAGAGTTTTAATGCATATCTTTGGTTGTTTTGAATTTATGGTTCCTTTAAATTTTAGTTTTTTCACCATCTGTTTTAAGAAAGTATAAGAAAAAGACAATATAATTGATGTCAATGATACTAACCTTGTAATTTAGTACATGTCTTTTTTGTTTCTTAGAAAGGAAAAATGGAAATTGATGAAGTAAGAGGTGTTGGAAATGTTGGGTTTACAAGACGTGATTGTTACAATTACGTTAACAAGCATAATATGATGATGATAGGAGCTGGAGATGGTCAAAGTTTACTCAACCATTTCAAGGTTAAAGCAAGTGAAGAACCAATGTTTTTTTACACGGTTCAAGTAGATCAAGAAAATCGAGTGACAATCTTCTTTTGGAGAGATAAAAGATCTAGAACTGATTATGATTGTTTTGAAGATGTTGTGATTTTTTATACAACTTACCGTACCAATAGATATAATTTGATATGTGCTTTACTTGTCGGGATTAATCATCATCGTCAGACTATAATGTTCGGTTGTGCGTTTTTGTTAGACGAGACTACTGCTTCTTTTGTGTGGTTGTTCAAGTCTTTCCTGCAATCGATGGAAGATCAAGCACCAAAGACCATCATGACAGATCAAGATCATGCAATCAACAAAGCTATCGAAAAAGTTTTTCCTAATTCATGTCATAGATTATGCTTATGGCATATTTCTAAGAACGCCTCATCGCATCTTGGTGGTCTAAATGCAAATGTGGAATTTCATGCCTTATTCTACAAGTGCGTGCAAGATTATGAATAAGAGTTAGAATTTGAAAAAATTTGGGAAAAATGGTAAATGAACATAATCTCCAAGATCATTCATGGTTGAATGGTTTATACAAGTGCCGTGAAAAATGGAGTATCGCTTTCAGTATTGATGTATTTTCATCTCAAATTAAATCTTCTCGAAGAGCTGAAATTACTAATAATGTTTTGCATGGTATCTCTAAACCTACTACTTCTCTCACTGAATTTGTCTTTGAATTTGAGAATTTGGTGGTAAGGTGGCGTTCTTCTGAAGCTGAGAAAGATTTTCAGTGTAAAAATAGGTCAATTATGAGCACATTTAAGGGTTCTAGCATTTTGACTCATGCATCAAAAGTTTACACTCATGAAATATATAAACAGTTTCAAAAGGAACTTCTTGATGGCATTCCATTGATTTGGAGAGAAGTTTCACAAAATGATATGATTTAAACTTTTAAAGTGAGGAAGTATGAAAATAGCTCAAGAGTTCGAACAGTCCAATTTAACACAAGTACTATAGAGATTCATTGTACTTGCAAAAAGTTTGATTTTTGTGGGTATCTTTGCTCTCATGCCTTACGGATTCTTAGTGTTAAAAATATTCAAGAAATTCATGAACGATATATCTTGCGAAGATGGACTAAAGATGCAAAGAAAAACATGCATGGTGGTAATGTTGTTGAGCTCTCACAAGAGTATAATACAGAGATTGAAATTGTATTTCGTAATCGTATGATCCGTTTTGCTTATGACTTGATTACAAAGAGTTAAGAAAACGAAAATACAAGGCAACTCTATCAAAAGATTTTGTATGAAGGAGATATGAAAGTTGAGAAAGAATTGACAAAGTTATGCGTCACTAACAATCACGAGCTCAAATAGAATGAGACAAATTCAAGAATAATGCGATCTAGTAAGTTATTATCACAATTAATAACTTTATATACGATTTTATGTTTTGTTTTATAAATAATTGTTTTTTAATGTAGGAAATGTGAGGAGGTCAATAATTGAAGAAATATCTAGAGACGATGGCGTTATTGTAAAAGATTGTGAAAATAAAAGTTCTCCGATCTTAAATCCACCATGTGTTAGGCCAAAAAGAATCTCTAATGCTAGACTTAAAGGTCATCTTGAGAAAAGAAAGTAAAAAGTATCAAAGTTACCTAAGCCTAGTAAGTGATTTTATTATAAAATTATATTTTTGTACAATTAATTTTTTAAATTGATATTTATTTTTGATAAAATGTTGCACTGTGTATAGAAAAAAAAGAAACAATCAACGATCCAAGAACACTCGAATGTACCGGCTAGTTCTACTCAAAGTTCTGAAAATGTTGTAAGTATACGATCAATTAATTACATATTGTATAGAAGTAAATTTTATTTTTATACATTATTTATTTATTTATTTATTCTTTTTGCAATGCAGGCCATTCCTTCAATGATGATGCCTCCGAACAATATTTATACATCACCTCATCAAAATGCTATGCAATTTTTCAATATGGTAACCACTAGTTATAATTATTTTATATTTGTATATTATTAAACACCATGTGAATTAAATAATTTATTTTTATTTATTTATTATAGACTTCAAATAATAATTGGGATTTAAGGGGTACAAATATACCTTAAAATGGTATGCAACAAAGGATTGATGTTACGACTCCAACTTCCTATCATGTGTGTATTTTAAAATAAACTTTATTTTATTTTTTAATTTTTATAACAATTGAAGCAACGGTACATTATAATAATATTTGATTCTTAGGTAAAATAGTTTTTAATATGATGAACATTTTATTTTTTTTTATCAATTAATTATAGGAACTACTTGCACGTATTAAAAAATATCAAAATTACATCCTTTATTCACAGGTTTATTTCATATTTACACTAATTTATTTTTTAAATGAGTAATACATGTATATAAATTTATTTTTTATATTTATTAAAATTATGTTTGATAATACATTTTGAGTTGTCTTTTTCTTTCTTTCTAACTTTTACATTATTAATGAAGCTATTTTTACATATCGAAAAAATTCTCATATTGGATAGATTATGATGCCAAAAAAGCTCAAAGAAGCTAGAGCTAATGTTTCTATTGTTTACGGAACTTAATTTTTTTAGAGTTTTTTTATTTATTTTATATATTGAGGTGTTTAGGTGAAATTTTATTTCACGGATAAAACTTCTTAAAGACTTTGATTATTTGAGATTTTGTTATTTAATGAGGTTGTAAATTTGAGTTATTCACGTTACGATATCTATTTATCCGAATCTAAATGACATTTGAATTTTATATCTAATTACAACCTCTAAAGCTCTCATCAATGCTTATTGGTATATACTAGCAATCTTAGACATGAAAAAAATACTAATTGTTTACAACAAATAAAAATATAAAATATATGAACACTATAATGGTACACGAATGACCACATCTAAATATCATATGAAACGAAGTCCTCTAAAGTACAAGGACATGTAAGGTAACACAAATGGTAGTATAAACAATCTGTGGTACAATGTAAAAGCGCACTCTATGGTAACCTTAAAAGTACATCGAATGCATATACCTTAAAAATATATAATTTATTTCGAACATATACTCTCTCTTTTTCTGAATCTAATAGAAAGTTGAATTAAAAAAAAGTATAATTCATTACTTCCCAAATCTAAAAACAGATTCTGAATCCTCAAAACTGTTACTTCCCATTATCAACATAACTGAACAACAAATCAAGCACTTTAAATTTTGCTCATTCATCATTCTCTTAGGGAAACAAAAATGATAAACGGTAAAACATAATACCTTATCAACAAAAGCGAAACAATATCTTAAGGACATCAAAGCTCTAGGTACATATTATTACGGGGAATCTTAAAAACACTAAAAGCTCCAACCTCATTTCTTTATCGTTTCCACCACATTCTCTTCCTTCTTGCCTTTGTCTCTGGTTAAGAACTTGTATTTGTCATATAAAAGTAGACGTAGCCATCGGTGTGGTTTCTTCTTTTCTTCTATCTGTAGGCAATGTACTTACAGTCAACATTCACCCCTGAATTTGAGTAGTATAAACACTCTATGGTACAATATAAAAACGCATAAGGTAAGAATTTACAACATACAATTGAACAAATATCAAGTTAGAACAAATACAATTAAGTGACAAAATCCACTCTATGGGATATAGGAGTGGAGAAAAGAAATAATTACAAAATCAATTCTTTTTTTAACTATTTTTTGTTTACTTGTATTCTCAACTAGTAAAGTGGCTATCAACTAAACTAATGGCTCATAGAATACTTGCCTACTTTTTTCTATTTTTTATAGGAAAATTTTGTTATAATTGTTTTATGGTTTAGCCTTAAGGCTTAAACTACAATTGTTACAGTATTGGATCTGACACTCTACCCCATAAGTCTTAATATGTTTATAACCTACCTAGTTCCCTTCTCTAATTTTAATCTCTCCAAGAATTCGTCATCAACCATATTAGAAAAGTCTACCATAAATCGGTACATAAATTGCATACTAATTTGGATATAATGAATGGTGAAATATTTCTTGTCAGTTCTTAGTTCTGGTGATGAGGTCATGTTTAATATTAGGTGTAAAAAGGGCACAATTTTGCATAAAAGACATGTCCTGAGTATTGATAACATTTGAAGCATTAGACAATGGTATTCCAGGTAGAAATATAGCCGAGGTGCAACTTAGTTTAATTTAGTATAGCGTAGTGATTTAAATCATTATATTTTCAGCCTTTGCTTATTCTTCTCTAAGTTTTAGGCTTTGATCATTCACTTTGAAATAAGGATTAGCCATTGGGGTTTGGCTAAAGGTGAATATGACATTAAAGATGCAAGGTTTTTACTCAAAGATATATCGGGAAGAAAAGCTTAAAACATTAACAATCCAATTACATACAGTAATATCAGAAAATATCCTCTTAAAAAGTAATCTCTCTTTGAAACGAAGTGGATGGGAGTATGCACAAAAAAGATAGGCCGCATAAAATCCACCGAGTACTATTTACTTTCTAAGAAAATCTTGTATTCAAATAAAGTGAAAAACCATGCGCTCAGTGAAAACTAAGTGAAGGAAAAGGAACAAATTTTCTGTGGAATGTGAATTATCAATATTTCCCTGTATTACATATTTGTCTTGCACTAGGTATGTCATGTACCTTTTCCTCAAGGTATACCACCTGGGTATTACATATTCGTCCCTTTTCCCGTGATGAGGTTTTAGTTGCAGTTCGATCCATGGGTGCCTTGAAAGCTTCGGGTAAGGATGGAATTGGGGTTGTCTTCTATCAAAGGTTTTGGCATATAGTTGGAAAGGAGGTTGCTGGTTATTGCATAGATGTTATTCTGGGCTTGCAGGACATTTCGGAAATTAATTCTACTCATATTGTTCTTGTGCCTAAGGTAAATGACCCGACCAACATGTCTCAATTTCGCCCCATTAGTTTGTGCAACGTCTTATACAAGATCGTCGCGAAGGTCCTTGCTAATCGATTCCAGCAAGCTCTCTCGGTGTGTATTGACGAAGCCCAATGTGCTTTTCTCCCGGGTCGCCTTATATCAGACAACATCATAGCAGCGTATGAGGTTCTCCATTGTTTTAAGAATAGGCGAACAGGAAAGAGGGGTTCTTTTGCTCTTAAACTCGACATGAGTAAGGCATACGATATGGTTGAGTGGCCTTTCATAGAAACTGTTATGAGGAAATTGGGCTTTGAAGAACAGTGGATTTCTATCATCTCTAAGTGCATCAGTACGATCAATTATGCTGTAGTTATTAATGGGGGCATAACTGCATAAGTGAGTATTTTGAACCTACTAGGGGACTCCGACAAGGAGATCCCCTCAGTCCCTATCTTTTCCTCCTATGCAGTGAGGGTCTTTCTGCCTTGTTACGTGGTTCTATCTCAAGGGGATTATTAAGGGGGGCTCGGATTGCTAGAGGGGCTCCGCTCATTTCCCGCTTACTATTTGCAGACGACAACATAATTTTTGGAGAGGCAACGGCAGAGGGAGCGGTGCAGCTAAAGGATTTATTGGATTTGTACTCTCGTTGCTCGGGTCAGTGTATCAACTTTTCCAAATCTTCGGTTTATTTCAGTTCCAATGTTATTGATGCAAATAAAGATGATGTCTGCCGTGTCTTGGCGGTCCAAACTCAAACTTCCCTTGATAAGTACTTAGGCTTACCCTCTATGGTAGGTCGAGATAAAAAACGTTCACTTATGTTCTTGGCTGAGAAGTGTTCGAAGAGTTTATCTACATGGTCGCCCAGACTACTCTCTATGGGGGGTAAGGAAGTATATATAAAGGCCGTCCTTCAAGCTCTACCTCTTTATGCAATGTCGGTCTTTCTTTTACCTAAAACTCTATATCAGGAGCTACAGGCTAAGTTTGCTAAATACTGGTGGCAGAAGAAAATAGATAAAAGAGGCATTCACTGGTGTTCTTGGAGTGAGCTATGTGTCCCTAAGGAAGATGGTGGGATGGGGTTTCGTGATATGGGAAAGTTTAACATAGCATTGTTGGCAAAATAGGGTTGGAGAATATTAACCAACCCAACATCCCTAGTGGCCCGAATTTTAAAAGCTAAATATTTTCCTACGGTGGACTTCATGCACTCTCGGGTTGGGTCAAATCCATCGTATATTTGGCGAAGCATTTGGGCCTCCAAGCGAACGCTGGAAATGGGCCTTGTTTGGAGGGTTGATGCTGGACGCTCGGTCTCCATATGGAACGATTTCTGGCTTCCGGGCTTTCCTCCCCGTTTGGTTTCCTCCCCATCAATGCCGGAGCTTCGAATTGTGGTTGACCTAATCGATGAAGATCATCGCCAGTGGAACGAACCGTTGATCCGAAGAACTTTTAATGCGAACGATGTGAGCGATATATTGTCTATTCGTCTCTCAGCCGTGAAGCAGGATGACATTCGTGTTTGGGGATGTGAACTATCAGGTACCTACTCGGTTCGAAGTGCCTATCGTTTACTTTTAAGTAATCAGATTTATGATGCAAATTTCAAATTTCTGTTTAAAACTTTATGGAATTTGAAATGTCCTTCTAAAATTAAGATTACAGTATGGAAATTCATCATGAATTATGTTCCTACTATGCATAACCTATGTATTAAAAGAGTAGCATCTTCAAGCTCTTGTCCGAGATGTTCTGCCACAACTGAGGATGTGATTCATGTGACTATCGGTTGTCCTTTTGCTAAGAATGTCTGGGGATTACAACATTTTCAATGGCCTCAGCAACATACTCTACTATTTTCTACGTGGTTAGTGTGGGTGTTTCGGAATGTGCACAAATCCAGACATATCGAAGTAATAGTCACAGTTTGGAGCTTATGGTTTGCACGAAATAAGTTAATTCATGAGGGTGTAAGTCAAGAGGCCCTTACAGTGGTGACTTTTATCAGGGGATATTGTGCTGAACTGCAGATGGTGTCGTCTTCGATGTCTCATCTGCAAACACGGGCTGGTGACTTCTGGTCTCCACCTTTCGAGCCCTTCGTCAAACTCAACTTCGACGCCAGCTACTGTGCAAATGAGAACAAATCCTGGTCAGGGATTATCTTAAGAAATAACCTAGGGCAAGTCTTAGGATCGTCTCACCAAGCAAATGTTAGGATTAATTCGGTCTTTGAAGCAGAGGCGGTGGCCTGTGTATAGGGGCTTCGTTTTGCGGCGGATCTGGGTTTTCAGAAAATTATTATTGAAGGAGATAGTCGGACCATCATCGAGAAGCTACGGTCCCCGACGGATGACATGTCGATGGTTCGACCGTTGATAGCAGAAGCCAAAGATATTTCCAAACGTTTCAGACGGTGCGAGTTCGCCTTCGTCGGCCAGAGCGGCAACCGATCTGCACATGCAATGGCGGATTGCGGAAGAAGAGCCCATGAAGATCTTTTTTGGATAGAAGACGCGCCGGCGACGGTTCTCTTTGTTGTGGATGCCGATCGACGACATCTGGATCCTCCGTAGGGGGATGGCTGTGGATCTTTTTTTCAGATTGGGGTTTCTACCATTTATCTTTTTCCCTCTTTTGCTTCTCCGATCGAGAGCTTCAAGGTTTTCTTTGTGGAATCGGAAAGTTGGATCGCCCGGAGTGGTTTCAAGCTTTATTTTTTTACTTTTTTAACATGGCTTTGGGAAGATAAACCCCAGCCGTCTGTCTTGCTTTCTTTTATTGCATCTGAACGTTTTGTTTTCTTTTATTTATGGCTTAAACGTCATATAGGTGCCTAAACTATACCCTTTTTTCCAGTTAGGTGCCTAACGTTTGTTTCGGGCCACTTAGGTGCCTAACGTTTCATTCTGTAACCCATTTAAGGTTTTAGCCGTGACGGACGTTAAAATTTTCCGTTAAAGGACACGTGGCATATTTTTAGATTTTTTGATATTAAAAATAATAAAAAAATAAATTAAATTAATTAAAAATAAAAATAATTTAGGTTAAATTACCTTAAACCCCCCATCTTCTTCCCCCCCCCCCCCCCCCCCTCAATCTGTAATTTCAACCACCGACTCTCTCCCCTCCAAATTCACCCTCAGGGCCGACCTTCTCCTCACCACCATCGACACTATCATCTTCCTCTTCCTCCTCAAAATCCTCACTATCAGTTACAAACCCCAAGTCACAACAATTCTCAAACAAATCACTGCCATTACCACTGCCTTTCTTCCCTTTTATCTTCAAGTTTCACATCACCAAAAACCTCTTTGTACTTCAAGAAATTTTTCCAGTGATTCTCACCATCTTTTCAATTTATCTTCAAAGACCTGACCATGGATTGAGTTGCGAACCCGATTATCATAGACCAAGAGTACGGAAACAGGGCCAGTACTCAGGTAATTCAAACTTTCCTTCCCTCCCATATGATCAAACATCAAATTTCTCCTGTGAACCCTACACTAAAATTTAGCTTTCCGGGTTCGTTTTTTTGTCGCTGATTATTCGAAAAGGAATCAAGAGTAAGCATTAGCGACATTCACTTTGAAAACATCAAAGGAACTGCAGAGAGCAAAATTGCAGTGAAATTGATTTGCACTAAACTAAATCCTTGCATCGGCGTTCAAATAAAGAATGTGAGCTTAAATTACGTTGGTCGGCCAAATGATCCACAGCCATTCAGTTCTAATTGTACCAACACCAAAGTTACCTACTCTGGGATTCATAACCCTCCGCCTTGCGCGCCGGGAAGTTAGAGGCGGCGCGTGAGAGTCAAAATCACAAGGTTTTCTTATTTTCGATCTGGGTTTTTACTTGAGAATAAATTGAGGGGGGGAATGCTGTGAGATAACATTTTTTCCCCTACTTTTGTTAACATTATTAATCGGTTATGAGCTTGTGAAAATGTGAGGGAATGCTGTGGGATAACATTTTTTCCCCTGTTTTTTCTCCCTGTTTTTTCCCTGCGTAATCAAATATTGGTTTGATGGGGGAAGAAGATGGGGGTTTAAGGTAATTTAACCTAAATTATTTTTATTTTTAATTAATTTTTTTATTATTTTTAATATCAAAAAATCTAAAAACATGCCACGTGTCCTTTAACGGAAAATTTTAACGTCCGTCACGGCTAAAATCTTAAATGGGTTACGGAATGAAACGTTAGACACCTAAGTGGCCCGAAACAAACGTTAGGCACCTAACTGGAAAAAAGGGTATAGTTTGGGCACCTATATGACGTTTAAGCCTTTATTTATTTATAATAAATACTCCAAGGCGGTACCGTTTTATTCAAAAAAAAAAACTAAGTCTTCTTTAATCAGCTAGCACATAGTTGGTCTGCATATGAGCTTTTTTTTTATAAGTAAAATTTTCATTTTGCCAAAAGAAAATCTCATTCTCTTGCCTCCTCATTAGGTGCGGTAAAATAGCTCTCAACTTGAGCATTCTTTTCCAGCACCGGTTATGTCCATTCTTAGGGGTTAGTTATACATCCTCCATAATCTGTGCAAAAATGAAGTTAATTATTTTTAACTTTGGCATCTTTCACTGTTGTGCAGGAGATGATTTGTGCTATTGCAGAACTAGAAAGTGACAGACATCCGCTTGCAAGGCGATATGATAAGAAAACCAAGCTGCTTACAATAGGAACTAGAAAGTGGCTTAAATTCGAGCAAATTTTGTCCCGTTACGAACGAAAAGGTATGTGCCATATCTTGTATCCATTTAACAAGATGCAGCCATATGTTCCCTCAACTGACTAATCATTGGTCTCCCTTCAGCTGTCAAGGCAGCTGCAACATCATTTAACCCGATAGATATCATCCGATGGCCAATTTTTTCGATGGTTGGACCGATGGATGAAGTGTGGAGTGCATACGATTCTGCTGCGATAAAAGATGGATTATTTTCATTCGCGAGTAATCATCTTTTTTTATGTTAATACTATAAGATATTTCAAAGGAAAAGAGGAGTTTTGTTTTGCTTTTACCTTTGAACAATGTGTATTGCCTGTGCCATGTACTAATAGAACAAATAACTAATAGAGCCTTGTTCATTTCAAAACGAAAATAAAAAATTCAATTGAATTATCAGAGCCAGGTTTCGATCCTGGGACCTGTGGGTTATGGGCCCACCACGCTTCCGCTGCGCCACTCTGATCTGTTGACCAAAATGAAGCATTAAAATATATTAATCTAATAGATTTGAGACAACTCAACACGATTCCCTTTTTTCGTTTTTGGCCAGTACCATTTTCTTTAAAACATTTATATGTTTTTCCAGATTTTATACTAAAAACTAATTTATAATAAAAATTAATTACTCAAATTTTAAATATTTTAATCACCGATAATTATTTATTTAAATCATTTTAATATATTTTTGTTTATGGACACAAAGCTGATACCGAGAAAACTTTTTAAATGGCTTCCCTCTAGTTTTAGAGTTATTTTATTTGAGTTAATGGGATTAGGTTCAATTAATTTTTTTTTTGTAAAAAAGAATATTTAATCTCCATATTTAGTTTCAAACTCAATTATTAAAAAAACAAGTTTGAATTTAAAATTGATTTGATTTGATTTGATATTCTTATACATTAATTTAACCTAGAAATGTTTGGTACCTGCTTGGGAGTTGCTTAAATTAAGCACGAAAATACCTGAAATTTAATAAGGGCAACCACCATACACCAGGCTCTTTGATACGAGATTGTCTCTTTCATTTGTTATATACTATCTAATAAAATTTGATACGAAAAAAAAATTATTACTCCATTATTATTTTTTAACTTTTATGTTTATTTGAGTTAACTCAAATTTTAAATTTAGGTTATTAGTTTGAGTCTAGTTTAAATTTGCATATTTTGAATAATTGAAAATTTAGACATTAAAATAATATCGTTTTAAGTCTATCTTTATCAAATTTGAGTCACGTGTTCCTCAACTACTGCATAATACCTATGTAACTTCAATAACTCTTTTAGATTATATTTTCTTTATTTTTGTAATTTAATCCCTTAACTTTGCATGATTTACTTTTTCTTCAATTCCTTTTTTGTTTTAAGTTAATTTTGACCAAGTTTGAACCACATACTCATCAATCCTCAATCATTTTAGAATACCTATTAACTTCAATTCAATTTTAACAATAAATTTACTATTTTTACAATTTAATCTCTCAATTTTATATTTTATTCAATTTGATCCTCTAATTGCAACTTTTTGTGAATTCTTTCTTCCATCAATTTACTGACTCCTTTATTATCTTGTCAATACTTTTTCCTCAAAATCACTTCTTAAAAATAACATTATGAATATATTATATAACTTTAGATTATATTTTGGGTTTTATTTTGATGCACAAGCTGTGTAAATTTTTTTTACACAATCCTTTTATAAAATTTAAAATCTAAATCACAAACCCTAGCAACCTAAAACCTAAACCCTAAGCCCTAAACTCTAAATTCTAACCATAAACCTTAAATTATATACCCTACATACTAAACCCCTAAACCCTAACCTAAAATCTTAAACCCTAAACCCTAAAATTAAAGGGCTTGTGTAAACTAAAGTTTACACAAGCTTGTGCATCAAAGTATTTTCCTTATATTTTATTAATTAAATAACACTATAAATCTTTCTTACACATGTGTAAAAGAATATGAAAAGGCGTAATATAAAAATAAGTACTCAAGCTATACCTCTTTTTTATTTTAGGGATTTATGGACTATTTTATGAATTTTTAAGAGTCTCGATTTGTTATTTTTTTTTAAAAATTAAAAATTGTCAAAGTGTTATGTTTTAATTAGATGACGTTTTTTAACGGTCATACGCCTAAAATGATAACCTGTAAAATGATAGACACATATTTTTACTCAAAAAAATATTTTAAACACTTTAAACAAAAAGAATATATAGTCTAGTTACTTTTTTTAATCAAAATATATAGTCTAGTTACTTACTTTTATATCAAGTCATATGAAAAATATGTATGTATATAATATAAAATCGTTTAAATTGAAACCAATCAACATCATAATATTATAAATAACTACATTTAAATTTAAATATAAACACAAATAAATATATTCAATTCAATTTAACTCAAAAAATTTTTAAATAAAATTTAAATAATAAAATAATATTCGTAAACTCAACTAACTCGATTATTTTTTTTTTTACTCAAGTAGGTAGATCCAATACTCCCCTTTATCACGAAAGCATCTAAAAGAGAATCTCGCAATCCATTTTGTCGAAGGAAAAAGGCATCTAATCAACAAGCAAAAAGAGTGAAGTGAGTGGTTGGTTGATTTTGGAATGACTTGAATGCTAATATTTTATATACTAAAGATCCCGACGCTTCCTCATGCAAAACAAAACACTTGAATCCTTCTAGTCGGAATAACACTTGGTTATGGCAGAGCCCCAGATTCCCACCGTCGATCTCTCCCCATTTTTCACCGAAGATGACGAGGACGGCAAGAACAAGGCCATGGAAATCATTACAAAAGCCTGTTCTGAGTACGGCTTCTTCCAGATCGTGAACCATGGTGTACCGGTAGAATTGCTGCAACGTGCCCTGGAACTGTCCAGGGTTTTCTTCGAGTATCCGTCGGAAGAGAAACTGAAAAGCAGTGCACCGCCGGATGCGCCACTCCCTGCCGGATACAACACCCAGCCCCAACAGTCGCCCGACAAGAACGAGTATCTTCTGATGTTTCCACCGGGATCTAGCTTCAACGTTTTCCCTCAAGATCCACCTCAATTCAAGTATGGTTTTCTAAATTTAGTTAAATTGGCCTCAAAGTCCCGTATCTCCTCTCATCCGATTTGATTCATTGTGTTTGGTAGACAAGTTCTGGAAGATGTTTTCTCCAGCTTGACAAAAACGGCTGCAGTTGTGGAGACGATTGTGAACCAGTGCTTGGGTCTCCCCCCAAACATGCTCAAAGAATTCAACCATGACCGGAGCTGGGATTTCATGGTGGCTCTCCGCTACTTCCCGGCGACTGAATCTGAGAAGAATGGGTTAACACAGCATGAAGATGGCAACTGCTTGAGCTTGGTGTTCCAGGACGACACAGGTGGCCTACAGGTTCTGAGGGATGGGGAATGGATTCCGGTGATCCCTACAAAAGGCACATTAGTCGTCAACTTAGGCGATGTTATTCAGGTTCAACTTCAATTTTCTTCTCTCCTACTTCCTTTGCACGAACCGCCGTAGAATTTTATATTATGGAGGATTAACCTATAAAACTCTAAGAGAAGCTAACATATAAAATTAAAAAAACGAAATAGACAAATGTTAAAAATGTTTATAACTATTCATTTTAATCTTTATTTTCTTTTCAAGTAATTTAGCCATCAACGTTTTATTTCGGGTCAAAATGATCTTTTACGGATCAAAATATTTGTCAACTACTAATAAATGACTTGAAATGGCGTAACAAACATACGTAACAGTGCATTCTGACATGATATTGTCATATAGACAAATGTGTTGACTTGAAAGAATGTCATATTAGTCAAAAAATAATTTTATAAAATTATATAAAATATAAAATTATTTTTCTGATGACGTGTCATTTTGTCAAGTCATTTCAAGTTGTTTGTCGTTAGTTGACTGACACTTTTCATCTGCAGAGGGGTTATTTTAACCTAAAATGAAATTTCGAGAGATAAATTACTTCAAAAAAATAAATGTCAAAATAATTATTCAGTGAAATTTTTAGGTATTTTCTGACTTTATATGACTATTATTTATTAAAAAATTGAGTTTTCGACATTTTTCTCTCCAATAAGTAGCTAATAATATATGAGTATATTAATTAGAAAATAAGTTATACTAAAAAATTATAAAATATATTTATATTAATGTAAGATTATAAGAATATATTTGTTAATAATATATCATGTTATTGTCTTAACTTGGTGATTAGATATTGAACTTTTCATAAAGACTAGAGATTGAGTCTCATCATATATATTTTATAATTTCTAATCTTTTCCATGAGATGATGACACATAATATTATTTTATTGGATGTAATTAATTTAATAAAAATAAATAATATTATATAATAATTTTTTTGTTGACATCATTAATTTTGTCATGTGACATGTGTAAATGCTATATTAACACTCAGGACACGTATGACAATATGACATGCCACGTCAACAATAATAGTTCATTTTTAGTCTATTAACAATTTTTATCTAGTTGTTAGTAGGAGTGAGCAAAACTCGACTTGACTCGAAAAAATTGATATTTTTTTCAATTCCGAGTTATTCGAGTCAACTCGATTAACTCGAAAAAATTTCGAGTCGGTTTAGAATTTGCCCAACTCGAAAAATCAAATTTTACAGTTTTGCAATTTAGTCACTGATTTCTTTTTTCTTCAATTCCCCCTTCATTTTAAGTCCATTTTTGACCAAATTTGAACCACGTATTCCTAAACCAGCGTAGAATACGTATTTATCATCAATTTATATTTTTGAAAATAAATTTCATATTTTTTTAATTTAGCCCCTTAACTTTGTATGATTTCCTCATTTCTTCAATATCTTCTTCGTTTTAAGTCAATTTTGACCAAAATTGAACCACATGCTCCTAAACCAATGTAGAAACTAGAATACCTATTTAGCTTCAATTCATATTTTTAAATTAAATTTCCTACTTTTGTAATTTAGCCCCTCAACTTTGAATGTTTCCCATTTCTTTAATTTCTCTTTCGTTTTAAGTCTTTTTTTTACTAAAATTAAACCGTATGATTCACTAACACTATATAATATATATATATATATATATATATATATATATAACTCCAATTCATATTTTTAACAAATTTATTCTTTTTTTAATTTAGCCCTTTAACTTTATATTTTATTCAATTTGATCATTTAACTGAATTTTTTGTATTTTTTTTCTTTACATCAATTCATTGACTCATTTATACCCGCCATCAGTACTTTATCCTCAAAAGTTCCTTATTTAAAAATAATATTATAAATATATTTTAGAAGTTTAGCTGATATTTTTTTATTAAATAACATTAAAAACCTTACTTATGCATGTGAAAAATAATATATATATATATATATACATATCTTATATGAATAGAGAAAGTCGTTTAAATTGGAATCAAACCGTACTATAACATGGTAAATAATTACAATTAAATTTGTATAGAAACTCGAAAACTCGACTCGACTCGACTCAAACTCGACTCGAATCGAAAAAATTTCAAATTAAGTTCAAGTCGTAAAATATGACGCGTCAACTCGAATAACTCGAAATTTTTTGACTCGACTCGACTCGCTCGAACGCTCACCCCTAGTTGTTAGCATAATATTAAATAACGATCGCAGTCGTAGACGTTACATCGTGATTTTTCCTTTAAAAGTAATTATGATTTTAAATAAGATTTTGGTTGGCAACGACAATTTCTTCCAAAAGAAAATCGCCTTACTCATAATGAATCGTTGTAAAATCGACTCATATTTTGTTATCATTAATTAATTTAATTTGATTAATTGTTTTGGTGTTGGAAATGTTACGAAAAAGGTATTGAGCAACAATACATTTAAGAGCGCGACTCACAAAGTGATGAGGCCTAGGAGAAGCCGACACTCTTTTGCCTTCTTCCATAACCTGCAGGGAGATAAATGGGTTGAGCCACTACCACAGTTCACCGGAAACATTGACAAACCCCCAATTTACAGAGGTTTCCGATACAGTGAGTACCAGCAGTTGAGGCTGAGGAATAAGACTCATCCTCCCACCACACCTGAAGATGAAATCAGAATCAACCATTACAAAATTTCTTCTTAAATGTCTTGTCGATTTATATATCTCTAATCGTTCTCGATTTACATTTCATTGCGATAAAAATGGTAATTATTCAATGTATTGGCGGTGAAAACAATAGTTTTCACAAACGCTTTATATTTAGGGTTCATGGATTTTGTTTGGGGTTTATGGGGCTAAGTTCATGTTTTTGGATTTAGAATTTGTGGTTTGAATTTAGGGTTTAAGGTTTAGCATTTATATGTTAAAACCTAAATACCTAATCATATTACTCTAAACTCTAACATCTAAATACTAAATTTTTACCCTAAATTGTATATTCTAAATCTATAAATATAAACCATAAATTCAATTTCTAAATCCTAAAACCAAAATATTTATTAAAATTTTTATTTTTACCGCCATGAATATTTGCATGCAAATATTTCAATTTGGAAATGTCAATTTGTTGCTTTAAATGTGTGCTTTTTTTACATACAGTTTGATATAGTATTTATATTATTTAATATTCTTTATTTATAAATAAAAAATATTAAGCATTTAAATATGATCGATTATATGTTTTTAAGTATTTTATTAACAACATGCTGATAAAATTAAACTCAAACGATAATTTAAATTAATTTGTAATTGTAATCAGGTTTAAATACATTTATTAACATTTATTAATAAGTCCCTCATTAAATTTTTATTTTACTTGTTAATGACGCCGTATGTTGTAGTTCATTGATAGTGTAGTACGCATGAGACGTATTTATTGATGGTGCATCAAATATTATATTTTTAAAAGAGGCTCACGAGTGTAAGAAATTATTGAAATTTTGAAAAAAGATAAATCTATGTTCGTAATTTTTTTTACACTCAACTAAGCACTTGCCCAACATTAATCATTAAATTTTGACATTTTTTAAATACTATTTTCAAATGATAAACTACAATTATATCATATTCATATGACATTTTTAGTATTTTTAAATATCTTTTTATTAAAACAAAAAATATGGAAATTTCAAGTGACAACAATGTAACACGACGCACTGGATCAATTGATGTTAAAAAACATATTAAATTCAACTGTCAATGTTGGTCAAAGGTTTATTATTGGCTCAAGTGCTTAACTGGGCAGGAAAAAAAATCAAAGATTTAATTATTTTTTTCTCAAAAATCCAATGACTTCATACCGCCTTAAAGCCTTTAAAAATTAAATCACTTATTAAAAATTTTCAATAAATTATCAAATAAGACCCCCGATATCCATTTCATGATATTAACGTAATTTACCGTAACTTAAACCATGAATAACCAAGCCTTCCTCACTTTGTGAGTTAAAGTCTTATCCTTTAATTTATGCTCAATTTTATTATCAATGGTTGATCCGGAAATTATATATATATATATATAAAACAAACAAACACAATTACTTTTTAATTCCCTTCATTTACAATTTTTATCAATTTATCGCATTAAAATTTTGAACATGCTTCTTAAGCCTAATTCTCTAAACAAGGTTGTTCAAAACATATTTTTGATAATTTATTTTAAATATTTTGATTAAATGTTAATATGAGTTTACTAAGTGTTTATATATTATAGATTAATGTACATTTCACGTTTTATTAAAAAAAATTGTTGGGAAATTAAAAAAAAAAAGAAATACTTCGGTCCAAAACAAATATATAAAAATGAGAAGCCCACACATTATTATCGGTCCATATAGATAGCCCATGTCGTGAAATAAGAAAAAAAACGTAAAAAAATGGAGGGATGCTTCCACAGAAATATCAGAGCCAGGTTTCGATCCTGGGACCTGTGGGTTATGGGCCCACCACGCTTCCGCTGCGCCACTCTGATTTGGTGATATAAAATTAAACATTACATTATATTAACGTTATTCATTTGAGAAAGCATTTGCTTAAAATAATATTTCAAGTAAATACGCATTTGTTTTTCCTTCTTGCTATTAGCGACTCAAAGCCCAAATAACTCCGATGAGAAAGCATTATATCTCAAACTTCCATCTAGCTATTAAAAGGAAAATAATTTTATAATTATTGACCCTCTGGGAAATTAATAATTCGATTGAAAGTAATGTTTAACTTAACCATTTTAAAATTTTATAATTTTATCTCGACCTCTCAACACAAAAATAAAATTATGACTTCATCCTCCAAAAAGGCAACTAGCAATATAAAGGAGATACGTTCACAAGTCAAACTAAGTAACCAAGTTCAATATTATGACGTGATTAAATATCATTATCGAATATAAAAATAATTTAAAATCAACTATTATCACCATAAAATAAACCTTTGCAAACGTATTGCATCTTGAAATTATATTTCTTTCTTTTTCAAAAAAGAAAGATTAAATTCCTCCGCTCAGTAAACTCGAGTGCGTAGAAAGAAGAAAAAAAACTGTGTAAGGGAATTCTTTGCACTTGACTATCGGCTTTCTTGGCTACCGCCGACCACATGTCGGCCGGAACAAATAAGCTACTCGAAACTTGCATCGCCTTTGTTCTATCAGCCATTCTTTCCCTATATGAAAAAAAGCAAAGAGAGGTGTAACGCTTGGTCATCTAAGATGATAGTAGTGTTGTTGAGGAATCAAGGTGCAATCATGTTTGTGTGCGTCTGCTTGTGTATATATGCATAATATATGTATTTAAATTTATAAAAAAGAAAAAAAAAAGCTTGAGATATATAATATGATAATAAACTCTAAAAGGTGGTATAGTTTATCTACATTTTTCTATGGATGGGCCAATATACATTATTTACACTTCTTGTTTAGGCCTATCGCATTTAAAAATAGGGTTAACATCGATTCACATGGTAATAAAAGAAGGCTGCAAAAGCCTACCTTCGGAGGTGGAGAGTGAATCCTGCAAAACTTTCTGACTTTTGACTTTTTAAGTAGGTGCAATCTCTGCCTGGAGCTTCATTTTTACTTCATCAAGGCAAGTTTCAAGGTTCCTGAATTCTTCGGTGTCCGAAAATGTCCCAGCCTAAAATACCACTTACAACATGATTAGAGATAAATTCAAGTAATTCATATTTCTAGCAAGTAGTTACTTGCAACATGACTAAAGGATAAACATAAGTAACTGACTAGAGACTAAAAAATCAGTCGAGATCAACTACACTCGAGTAACAATTATTTATTGCAAAGTCATTTCATTTTGACTTGTTTTAGTTGATCAAACCGTGGACCTAATGCTTGATTTACGTAAATTATTGGATCCATCGCACATTTGGGGCCTAAAGGATCTTCAACTTCAAACGTAAAATGAATGATGAGAATGCATCTATTGCAAATCCTTACAACTTAATCAGTAGAAATGAAATACAAAAAAAAAAGTTGGAAAAAGTTCAACAGTTAAACCATAGAAAAGATAAATCATAAATGCAGCAAAAATGCAATCTACAAATAGTAAAACCAAATAACTTGCCTGTTTTAGCGTGTTCTTCAAGTGCATCTCGGCCGTAAGTAGTTCTCGACGACTATTGGTAGAGGAAGAGATATCCATGTAGACCTTACAAAGATCCAACGAGGCCTGTGCAAAGCTTTTAAAACGGTCTCTATCTTTCCACAAATCAGATCCCTGTGAGAGAGAGAGAGACTTAAATTCATGGCATAACAACAAAAAATGAAGGCAATTTAAAGCAATTATCAACCGTAGGATGACAATTTTGTTAAACACATCATTAATTTCATTTGATTAGGACAAAAACCGATGCTTGAGAAAACAAGACAGCTAATGTTGTCATCATGGTTCAGATTACATTCAAGGCATGCTAAAGTCAACTCTGAATTACATATATGATATAACACACATAGGAATCAGATAATATTTACTGCTGTTTCTAGTAATATACTAAAAAGGAAAAATAGGAAGTGCCATACTAGTTAGTATTTTGGTCCTATCTAGAAATATTATTCTGAGCGAGAGAAAAGTACAGTAGTTAGAATGTAGGAAGGGGGAGGAAAGGAAAGGAAATGAAATGTAAAGGTGTTAGTACAATGACAGAATAAAGTACAATGCCAGGCAAATCAAAATAAAATGTATACCGGCAGTCAGCATCCAAGCAGGCACATAACCTCAGGCTTGTTTATAACGAACGTTTAACTTAACTGAAGCTTGGCTTTTTTGAAGGAAAAAAAAAAAGAGTTCCTCAAAATATTCCATAACTCTTTAACCATCATGATAAATTTTGGCCTTTTAACTTTTAAACTTCTTAATTTTGATTGAAGAGAACCTCATCAGAGTCAGAATATACGTCAAAAAGTACACTTTTATTCCAGTCTAGACCATAAAATCACTAAAAATCTCTCCTAAGGAGGGAAGAGTCAGTTGACAACTTATCCCAATCCAGAATCAGAAAAATAAGCATGAACATTCTTCAAGGAAAATAATGTGCTTGGCGGATCATAATGCTTTAAAAAATTAAAATTATCAAATTTACAATAGCAGCATATAAGGCACTGTAAATGTAAATGGAGATACCTGATATGATCTAACTTGCTTCAAGAGTGCTTCACAACACATTGTGAGGTCACCTTTCATTCTATGCCATCTTGCATATAAGCCCCACAATTCTGGCCGACTTTCACTTCGAACTATCTGTATCATAAAAGTCACATGCATTAGATATTGTGGTGATAGTAATTAGTAATTACTGTTTCCAAATGCATAACTTATATACTTTTTTGTGCATATCTTAGCTACATCTACAAAGAGAGTAGCCTCACTTCAATTAGAAACACAAGTATATTATCAACATAGGAATAATTTAGCCACAGCGGCACAGCCCAAGTAACGCCTGCCTAAAGTAGCATGTTTAAGTACAGATCCATATGGCCACAAATTTAGACTTTCTGTTATGGGCGCTAAGCATTAGAATCCTATAATGAGACAACTTTTAACTCTCAAAATAAGAGAGTTCACCACCACTCGTAATAAGGACAAAAGATACTAGAACATAAGAACCATGAAAGAATTTGAAACCTGTTGTATAATTTTTCCAAGAAATTCCACCAAATGCTCATTTTCTCGCAATTGTCCAGCAGTCTGCTCAGCATTTCCAGATGGGTTAACAGAATCTACAAGCGAATCAGAACTGGTCTGAATGGAAAGATCATCAACATTGTTTACAGCAGGCAGTCTAATTGAAGTCCTTTCCTCCAAATATTGCATGATCTTTTCGAGTAATTCAACATCATTTCTCTTATTATTGGTCATATTTAAAACCATCTTAATAGCTTCCAGAGCCTACAAAGATTAAAAAAACAAAAACAAATAGAAGTATATTCATAATTCAAAATGAAAAATAATAGTCATTCAACTAACAGCTATTTGAGAAAAAGCTCACATGCAAAGAATCTTGAGACTAAGAACTAGAAAGAATAGTCACAAGGTCTCATTTAAAAGCAAAAAATCAATAGTCATAATTTAAGCACTTCCATGTATATCCAAAAAAGTCTAAATTTAGCTTACCAAATGGTCTCATTCAAAGCCACAAACTATCGTCTATCTCATTCAAAGTCATTTCCATTTATACACCCCGTTCTATTTCATTATTTAGCATCTCAGACAATGGGACAGATTCATATAGTTCATACCAGTAGCGCGGAGAAGACTTGAGTACAGTGAACTATCTTGTAACATATTACAAGCTATTAGGACTTAGGAATAAGCTTTTTCTTCTGGGTTCAAAGAGGACGAGGAAAAGGCTAACCTGACCAGAATAACCCACCGAAACAATCTGAAGCTTAACGCCTAAACTTAATTTAACTCTTTAAGGATTTGCTTGGCACTGAAAGGATGAAATAGGGGAAACAAAGTGGATCTTAGGTGTGCTTCAATACAAGAGAAAATCAGCCAAAAGAAAAGGGGAGAGATGGATGTTTTCTTCCCAAGCCCACAAACCCAATCCATCAACATTAAGTGAATGGAGGAAGAGAAAATAAGGCATATTTGGATAAAACCTCTCAATTTAACCTTTTTCACTAGATCTGACAACTAATCCATAAAACCCAAGCAAATTCTCCATTTTGCATTTTTTCATGCAAAGCACATCAACAGAAGAAATAACATGTTTTCCATCCACTTTTTCTCCTCTCTCCAGAGGTTTTTCTTTCCACCCTCCAAGAAAAGCCTATATCTCAACAACCCAAACCTGAATAAACAGAGAAAAAACTGCAACCGACCAACTGAACAGATTTTGAGTAAACAAAAACCTGAGGTAATCCAGACCCGGATCAACCAAAAACTGACCCCAGCTGAAGTCAAATGATAACATTAAACGAAAATCAAACATACTTTATATTTTTTTAATTAGAAAAGATAAATAAAACAAGTTAATATAAAAAAGTGACCTGAACTCAAACTCAACTTCAGTCGACTTTAAAGATCTAAGAACTTAAACTTGAATAATCTGAAGCTCAAAAAAACCAGCTAATAATAGTTAAATGCTATAAAATTTTACCCATTATCTGCATAAAAATGCCAGAAAAAGTTCTAATAATGTGATCTTCATATGAATCAAGCAGAGCTCTCAAATAAGGTTGCGCGATGTTATACCAGATAGAGTATAGTAACATGGCTAATTCTTACCAGCTAGGTAACACCTCAAAACCAAACAGCTTAGGCAGGATTATTACCTGACCAGTATTGCCAACATCAAAAGCAACATTGCTGTAGTTCTCCCACATCTGCCAGCTGTCTCGTCTGTCACCAGCACAGGTTGTCAGTGTCGCACAGCAACAGTGTGTTTGAAAATACAGGCCTGGTGTGTGCATAATGTGTGATTTAATCGAAGTTCAAAAGCAGTACTTATATTTCAAGGCCTCCTTGAAGGCAATAAAGGACTCTTTGTTCTTCTTCTTAACCATATGCCTGCATCATCAACAGATATGTTCCAATTGATTAAATTTACCATGAATCGATGTCTATATGATAAAATAGTGACACAATTTCCATCAAAATGAATAAGAACTATGAAGAGTAAATTCCCACATAGAAGGAAGCAGAAAACTCAAATAGTGATATTTGATTCAGATTAAAAGATATGACAAAAGACAGTTCAACAAAGATATATCTCAAGAAGTCATGGAACCAATCTTCAATGATCTCAAAAGTCGTCTTTAAACTCCCAAATGAGCCTAAATGAAACTTGAACATGTTTTTGTTAGTTCCAAAATAAACAATTGTTCCTTAGTATGACACCGGTAATAACTTTCTTCAATAGTAGCTAGAATCAAACAAAAATATTTAGATAAAATCCCAATTGTAAGTCTTTATTTCCACTTCAAAGATGTCACTTTTACAGAGTAATTTTACTTTTTTATTACATGTATAGCACAGATGTAGAATGTTATGTTGCTCCAGCTCTTCATTTTTCATGAAGCATCCATGTCCAACATTCATTTAAAGGACATGGGTAGAGAGCTCTTCATTCAAATAGAAAATGTTATTAATCCAAAGTTAAGATGCATGTATAAGAAAAATAATAATTGGAGCCTATGAAAAATGTCAAAGCTGCAAAAAATAAAAACCAACCCCATGTTATTGGTGAAATTCCAAACACAGAATTATCCCAAGGATAAAATCAGTGTTTGGCATTGCCAGAAGAGAAGAAAAGTACAAATATCATGAAGAAGAAAATGAAACACATGATAAACGATCAAAGAGAACGGAGCATACAAACAAGCAATATTGTTCCAAGCCTCTCCATTTTCAGGATCAAGTTGCACCGCACGAGTAAAACCATCAAGCGCCTTTTCAATATCCCTAGCCTGTACATGATAACGTTAGTCATAAGTTTAAAAGGTTTATAACAAAGAAACAAACCTGCATAATCTTTTTTTTAAACAAACCTGATAAATAGATCGACAAGTTGCCTAGCATAAGAAGCAAAACAGAAATATCAAGCTGCATACCTTCAATGCAGCAGCACCAAGTGCAAACCATCCATTTGAGTACAATGAATTCAAGGCCAGGGCAGACTCCCTGATTCAAGTGTAATCAGTTTTTCAGCCAAGTAAATTATAAGCTACAAAAACTATAAGTCCTATTGTAACAGAAAAGTAGAGAAGCAATAAAGTAAATGTACCATAGGATCTTAGACTTCTCATATTCTCCTCTTCCATATGCATTATAAGCAAGAGATCGCTGGCACACACAAAAAATGGTAAAAAAGAAAAAGGAAATAAAAAATTAATTAAATACCATTATAATGAAAATACTAAAACAAAACATACTAAAACCAATTTAATTATAAGAAACCTAAGTCAGTCACCTTAGCTCGCGCGGACCTATCATTTGAAACTTCCAAGGCTTTCTCATAACAGGCATCACTATGTGTAATATCACCCAATGAACACCTACAAAATAAAAATTACATTTTAATATATGAAATTAATTTTTATGTTATGATCAGTACTACATTTTAGTTATTTGTTCAAGTTCAATTAATTATGATCAAAGTAAAAGCAGGTAGAAAAAAGCAAGTTAGCAAGCAATAAAAATAACAAGCCAAGTTAATGAGACTGGCATTGTTAGTGTAGGCACAAGCTGTGAAACAAACATGTTTAATTTGAAATAAAAGGAATAAAAAATACAAGTGAAGATCAATAAAATAGATGAATCCACATACCATAACTTTGGATCATTTGGTGCTCTAGACAGCTGCTTCTTGATGAGTTCAACTGCGGCTGCTTTCTTCTCTAATTTGCTGTTTAAGAATGCCACATCTCGCATGAGATTAAAATAGGACACAGAGAATTCCAAAAAGAAACAAAATGTACAGATAAACAAAGGAAATCTAACTCGGACAAGAGACGCTAGAGTTCATCATACCTGTAGCAGTATATTACATTATCCCACAACTCTAAATCCTCAAAGACTTTAAGCGCCTCTCCAATCAAACCACAGCTAACCAAAATCTCACCATATTGCCTAAAATCATGAGGAAAATGAGAAAAGTGAATAAAGGTTAACTGCAAGAAATTGTTAAAACAATTGGCTCTATTAAAGAAGATATATATACAAACTACAGAAAACAAGATTATAAATATGTTGCAATTTAATGCAAAAACAAAAATATATTTACTTCCGAAGAGCAGGAATTGTCGGGATATAAACAGCATAACAAAAAGGAAGCCTCAGTGGAACCCCATGGGAAGGCTTATGAATACTCTCAACCTGAAATAGTGCAAAAATAATTTTGTTAAAAAAAACAAAATGGACTCCATAAATACTAGAATTGAAAAACTTGATGCCACAGAGAGTAAACTTAAGAAAAGAAACCAAGATAAAAGAAGCAGAGCATCTTATAAACACCAAAAGTCAACTTAGAAAACTCTTGTCAATGTCATAAAAGGCAACTAATAAAGACAGGATGCATGACAAGTTACTCAACAAAAAGGTAGAAAGGGGATCAAACTTTGGCATTCATCATAATATTTCTAGTATAGGGTATCAATTAATATTTAAACTTTATGAGTGTATGCTGCAAATCAAAACTATATGTTGAATAGTAATTTATGAACATTATTAATTGAACATTGTAATTACAAGAACAAACCGAACATAAGCAAAGGACAAGCACGGATATAAAATGGAAAAGCCGCACTATATTTTTAAAGAGGCCAGAAAAAGTATTAGTGCATGGACACTGGTCTTACCAAGTTATCCATCATCTGTAGTGCACGCACCTTTGTGCGACTGCGAGTTGACTCCCATCGAATTCGTAATACATTACAGAAACACTTCAACTGAAAAAAGTACAAAGCAAGCAGCAATCCAAATTAATAACGTTTAAGATCATTTCAATGCCAAACAAATTTCTGTGATTAAAAAAACTGATAGTTCATCAAACAGATAATTCTTGTGGTGGTTAAATCATCCTTCTTCTTATCAACAATCATCATTTTAGTATCCCGGCTGCATTAAGATTGCATATTCAATCCCAGCATACTTAGTTTACATAAAACTCCATATGTAAAGCAAAAAAAAATCTAGGAATATAATTCATATTTAATGCAGTTAGATATTAACTATTTAAACCCCCAAAAAAACTTGTGCACAAATTTGTTTAACCCAGATAACTGGATAATTTTGCAATAATCAGCTTACAATGAAGTGCGGAGAATTTTGAGAATCAATTGCCTCTATATACGGAGCCATGTCCCAACCTGAAACCGACATAGAGCAGTAAGTAGCCTAGACATTTAAAGTAACTTTCTGATAGGAAAGATAGGTAATTAAATTAATTCCTATTTTATATGGATAGTTTCTGAGTTTGCCGGCATTTTTTCACTCTTTTTAAATAAGGAGATATCCATAATCTCGTTATTATGTAGTGAATGTAAATCTCTTAAACTAAGGGCTCATACTGTGTTGTTAGGATTAAGGAACTCATTGATATATTTGCTCCCATACTTATATATTTCAGTATTTTATATTAGCCAATGAAGAATTCAGTTTATTTTTCTAAACTTATATAATATCAGAGCTATAATAACAAATGCAATGGTCTGATACAGAAGAGAGAGCTACAAAATCATTTTCAATATATGGCTACAAAGTTACACTAACAGTACATCAATAAAGAGTAACACTAATGTGATTGTTTCCCTTTTCCTAGAACTTCTCTAGACTGAAGATGAAGGTGAGCAAAATTGGACATCAAAAACTTCTTTGAAAGTTTAAAAATAAGTTTATGAAGGCTATAGGATGAAACTTCCATAGAAAGAACCAATGAATGACTGATAGACAAATAAAAAAAATAAACAAATAAACTGTTTGTTCTTAATTATTTCAAATAATTTAAATTTGTGAGCATTTTTTACTCTCCATTGACCAGATCCAAACAAGCTCAAATTTGAGAAGAAAACAGAGGTGGAAGATAAAGAATCAATTCATTAATGTGAAACAAGGACATGGACTAATTAAATGGTGACTAGGAATGAACAAGAAAAAAGTGCTTGCGACAAGGAGCTATGGTTTAAGCAACAGGGTTTTACTTTTGGAAGCTATAAATCTGATGCTCGCACAAGAATATGAAGAATCTAAGACGAATAGGTGTAAAATATACAAAATGAGACTCTATGACGAACACAATATTCATGTTTCCACAACAATTTCCTAGCTTAGATGACAATTTTAAGCCTATTGTCCTTGCTTTACAGAAAGAAGGCACCCACAATGAATTCAAATTCATACCTACTGATTACAGGAAGATTTTATTTTTCTGAAGACTCCTTGCCTTAGAAAAATAATTATAATAACATGTTACAAAATCCAAAGCAAAGTTCATACCAGCAAAAGGGTCCAATCAAAAAATATTTGATCCCCTTACCTTGCATTTCACCATGCGGACTACCCTTTTCAATTAGCAGGCATTGTGCTAACACCACAGCCTGCTGAACTGCTGTTAAAGTGGAAGCAACACCACCACACTCATTCTTCCCAAAATCATTAGTACCATTCTCTACCAACTTTGGAGTCATAAATATGTCAGACGCTTCACTGAGATCTTGACCAGTCAACTGTATGTCAGGATCCATGGACGTGTTTATATCACCACTTCCTGATTTCGAGCTTGTAGTTGCAACCAATATCATTTGTGCCTTTGGTTCTACCTAAGGAAAGATTATTCCTAATATTAATAACAATTGAACAAAAATTCACAAAAACGCATTATTAAGACCTTCTCAACATTTACCTGATGTACCGTCCGTAAGCCAAGAATGCCAGTAACAGAGAGCTGAAGACCAGCTGCCAATTCAGCCGACTCGAAGTCTAACCTGCAACGAGGAAAAGGATTTAATGAAAAAAATAAAGTTCAAAACAGAAGAACCTTGTACCACTAGGAACCTCAGGCAACCCATCAAATAATCATGGTTTGGTGTTAAAAAAAGTTTGTGCTGAAGAGAAAAACTGCAAAGCATAGTGTCACGGGCCGCCAGTTCGAGCCCGTGCCATATGCGCATTTGCCGGTAGAAGGGGTTCAGACACAGACTTGGACCTCAGAAAGACCACCAGACATAGCCCGGTCCGTGAGAGATTTGGAAAGGTTCCGGAATGTTCTGAAAGATCCTGGAAGATTTAGTCCAACATTATCTATTTGAATTGATTTTATTTAAATAATGTTGTGATATTTAGAGATTTTTGTAAAGATATTATGTAAATCTCGTTCGTCGATGTAAATCAGTTTTGACCGTCAAATCTGGGAGAGTTCAACTATAAATAGAGACTTCCCAGCTCATTTGTAAATCAATCAGTTTTCTATCTTAAGAGTAATCAAGGCATTCAATCTATATCTTATGTGTTGTTTTCGTGTTCTTGATATTCAGAAATCTAGTCCCGTAACAATAGCATGATCTCCCAAAGTGAGAATACAAGGTTTTCAATATTTCCCTATTATTGAATAAGCACATTTCTTTTCAGATTTTAGAAATGGTATGAAAAGTTGACACTCAATAAAAATTCTAAGCAACTACCATGCCTTGAGAAAAAGTATAGTTGACAAGGTAAAACCTGTTCAAAACAACTATTTCTTGAGTAATACCACAAATACAAATTAACAGGCAAAAGATAGTGACTTGGAATAGACATATCTCTCAAATTCCGAAACATGCACCAATTAATCAAATAATGAGCAGTTAATTGATGTTTAGTCAATTGTTCACACTAGATAAGAACATGGGGTAATCTTCTCCACTGTAAATAAGTAGTTCCGAAAATGTATTTACAGTTCCATTAAGACCAGATCAAGCTAGGCATAAATATCCCTATCAATCGGTTCAACGAATATCCTTTGAAATAAGAATCAATATATCAGTAATAACCCTATCGAATACACTGTATTTCCTTGAAACTCACCTACAATGATCAAGTCTGCCGTAAATATATTCTAGCATCCCTGCTTCTAAATGAACCATTGAAACAACTGTAGATGCTTCCCCATCTTGCAATTGATCACCCCAGTAACATGTCACTTTTTCTAAACTTCCAAAATGATTTGAATTTTCACCCTTAAATACTTGCAATAAGTCAAAAAGTGAAGAAGAACGCTCATCCAAAATTCGTTGATGAATAAGTAAAGCTCTAAACAGCCACCATGAAATGCTCCTGATTTTAAATGAAGACGTGACACTTGCATCAAATAGTAGATCTCTTGTCTTCAAGAGTAACATTTTGGCAAAAACTATGTACTACAAAGCAAAAGGAGAGAGATAATTTTAAGTAAATTTATAGAAATCAAACTGTAAATTTAAAATCAAGAACATGTCCAAAACAATAAATTAGATCCTCAAAGTATTCGAGGAACAGATTTCAAATTCCAGATTTTGTGTAGAGAAGTTAATGTTATTGTATGCAACAATAAAGATACTGAAATCACGTAGATATGTACATGTGTGCATTATTTAACTATAATAAGGCTCGACAGAAAGCAATTCCCTTCTATAACAGCTCACTAATTATGATTTGATTGTAATTTTGATAATAAATTAGCAACACTCAACTTGTATTTCTCCCATGTGCTCTTCAATAATCTTTTAAATTGGAGATGATCACTTCTTGTTAACATGAATGAAGACAGAAAATACTTATATATTCTTTCGTATCTTTTATCTTAACTAAGCATGAATAGAAAAAATCACCCACCACTTCTCCGTCATCTGGCTCCTATATCTTATCAAGAAAAACCTGACGCACTATTACTCTGCTACTTGCTTTCTACTATGAGGTTAACAAACTGAGTAAATAACTAAAGAAAAGTCCAACTAAAATATAATAATTATTTAAGGAAAAATGTTCATCTATGTTTTACTTCTTCAAAGTTCAAAGTCCCTTTTCTTTCACTTATAGCCCCCAATCTAAAAGTTTTTGATCATTACTTCACAAGTGAAAAGCAAATAGTAAAAGCATAAACAAGAGAAAGAGCTTAACAGTTTTTATTTCTATAAATTTGAAGGACAGGCTTATGAACTGATAATATACATACCTGAAGATAAGAGAACTTGCCAAGCAAGTCTGAGCCAGCGGCCATGAGTTGATTCCTCGCCCAATTCTCCCATTCCACCATTTCACTTCCTTCCCACCAGGCCTTCATCGGTAGTGGCCGCTTCGGTAACCCATCCACAGGCCTAATTTTTAAATTCAATAACATTTTATAGAAAAGGAGGAGAAAATTAGTCTTAAAATAGAAGTATTGGCAGAAAATAGAATAACACGTTTTCTTACTTTGTAAAAACGTAAATTACTTATTCCGATTTTAAAAAATATTGTTGGAATTTATATAGTATTCGGAAAGTAAGAGTTGCAAATAGACGTATTCCATTTACATAGAAATCGAAGGCCTTACCCAGTCAAATTGCACTGAGTGAACCAGAATAGAGCTGCCACAGCAACGCACACAACAAGCACAACCCTACAAGCTTTCTCCGCATCGTCAATGGAAGGTTCATTGATGAACGATTCGACTCGGTCTAGTAACTCGGAGTAAGCTCGGTCAGGAGAGTGAGAAGAGAGGTCGGAGTCGGGCGAGGCAAGGACAAACCGTGCGGCGTCCGAGGAAAGGGCTCCGAGGTAGTCACCGGACTCGACGGAAGTGAGGAGGTTGGAGATAAGAGCGTGGAGAGGAGAAAGGGAAGCAGCAAAGTCATCTGAATGTTCGAAGTGAGAAGTAGAAGAAGAAGAATCCGACGGAGGTGGACGGAGGGTGCAGCGAAGGAGTCGTAGCTCATATCCTCGTAGGATTTCTATTTCGCGTTCCGCCATGTTCATAGAGAAATCAAGGGTTTAAGGGTTTTACAAAATGATGAATTGGAGGCTAAAAGCGTCAATTAAGGACTTTATACTGCTAAGTGTTTGAGAGGCACGCGCGCAAGAAATACGGACATAAAACGAACCTCTCCTCTCCAACGGTCTTCACAAATTAAAGTATAATTTTAATTTGTATTCGGGTCGGGCCTGAATCATAAAATATCCTTTATCCGAATACCCGACTACCCGATACCCGGTCCTGGTTTGAGTATTATTTTATATTATTATTATTATTATATTACTAAAACATACCGTTTCATACTCGGTGAGTTCACTCACCCAAACCAAACCCAGCAAATTACAATACCTAATTCCTATTTCCCTCCGATCGCCTCTCCGTCACCGCTCTCTTTCTCCACCGCCTTCACTAGCTTTTGTTTCTATCCTCTAATTTCTCCACCATTCCTCCAGCAAATTGCAAATTGCAGATTCATCACCTTTATGTTCTCTGAATCTTAAGGTATTGCTCTTTGTCATTAGTTTGAAGAAAGATTGAGCGTTCTCCGGATTATCAGAGGAACTGTAGTTTTGGTATTGCAGTGGTAGCTGCTGGTTCACTTTAAATCTCTTGCGAAATCTCTTTCAGCTTTCAGGTAATTCTTTTTTTGCAACTCAGAAGTTTTTTCTTTTGTTGTTTTTTTGCCTCTTTTTTTCTCTCTAAATCTTGTTATTTTATTTCTGATAGATTTCGTTTTAAACTAGACTGTATTGTGTAGCTGCGCGAACTTTTCGTATATGTTCTGCGTGGTTAATTTTTAGTTGTTGTATTAATTGGTTACGTTTACCTAAAAGAGAAAGCAGTTTTAAGTTTAAACCACGAAAAATAGCTTAGATTTCATTTTATTCTTCTTCTTTTTCAATTACTGTTGTATGTTGGTGGATTGGAAGCCTGGTAATTTGATGGTCATAATTAAGTTTGCACTGTAAAGTTTTGAATTAGCTGAGAAAACCAACCTACTACATGTCATAATAGAGACAGGAGTTGGGAGGGAGCATGGTTTCTCATTCCCTGTCCTAGGGGAAGGTCTTTGGTTGGATGATCTTACAAGTGTTTTAGAGTTTTGCCGATGATATGTATTCTCTTAGTTTAGTATAATGTTGCTTCAAAAGCTCACTGTTTTCGCTTCTAGCGAGTTTTCTGGACTAGTTTTTGTTTAAATTTAGGCGGAAAATGGGATCTGAATCCAGTTCTTTGAGCCGACGAGTATATGCACCTGCCTGCCATTGAGTCAGATGTTGGGATGCTTTCGTTCACTGTATCTTTAAAAAGAGAGAGAATATGAAATGCAAGGTTTTCAGTAACTTAGGCATTAAAGGGGGAAGCGGCAGAGCGTTAAACTTCTATCTTTGATTTTTGTAACTTTTTTTATTGTTTGATCTCCGTTGCTTATTTCTTCTGTGTGAATTATATCCTTTGGATGTTGAAGTTGTTGAACCGTAAGAAAGATAATTTGTATTTTAGTCATTAACTTTTGAAGAATGTAAATTGATTTTCTTTCCCTTTTATTGCAGATAATTGTCATATCTTGTTTGTGAGTTCGGGAATCTTCAATTTGTCCTAAAATGGTTGGAGAATCATTGCCGGAGTTAATCGATCAGGAAGATGTTTTACAGCCTTTACTTAGCGCATCAAATTCATCTTCGCTACATGAAGCCCTTGAATTTCTTATACAAGCTTCTAGGGATGCTGTTGGCCGTGCAGAACTGGCATTAAGGAATATCCTTCCTACTGTTTTGAAGCTTGTAGAATCTCTCGATCGCGCATCAAGTCGAGAATATCTCATCCAATTTTTGAAGCTTCTTAGGAATCTATGTGCTGGAGAAGTTGCCAATCAGAATTCTTTTTTGGAGCAAAATGGAATAGAAATTGTTTTGACTGTTTTGAGGTCTGCTGCACTTGCTGCTGATCCGGATTTTGGGATTATCCGTTTCAGTTTGCAGGTTTTGGCAAATGTTTCATTGGCTGGAGCAGAGCATCAACATGCTATTTGGCTTAAGTTGTTCCCAAATGAGTTTTTCATGCTAGCAGGCATCCTTAGTCAGGAGACTAGTGATCCTTTGTGTATGATTTTATACACCTGTTGTGATGGAAGACCTGGACTGGTTACTGAACTATGTAGAGATCCGGAGTTGCCTATTGTGGCGAGTTTAATTCGCACTGTTGCTGCAGGTACTAATGATGAGTCTTAGGTTTTAAATTTTTTATCATTGTGTTCCCTACTTTGTTTCGAATATATTTAGCTAACTTTAAATCCTCTTTTTTCATATCAGTTAGTTTCAGAGAAGATTGGTTTAAGTTACTTCTCTCGAGATTATGTTTGGAAGACATTCACTTCCCAGCACTCTTCTTTAAACTAAGTGAAGGCAATGCCTCTGAGAACAGGGGAAACACTGCTTTAGGCGATAATCATTTCTCATCGGAGCAGGCTTTTCTTCTGAGAATCATATCTGAGATCCTAAATGAACGAATTGACGAAGTAAGAGTTCCCAATGACTTTGCATCATGTGTTCTTGAAATATTTAGGAGATCATTAAGGATTGTTGATTTTGCCACTAGAGGCAAGTCCGGTCTTCCAACTGGCTCTATGTCCGTTGATGTTATGGGATATTCCCTCACTATTTTGAGGGATATCTGTGCTGGAGACAGTGTAGGAGAGTTGAAGAAAGATTCTATAGATGTCGTCGATATGCTACTCTCCAATGAACTTTTAGACGTTTTATTATCTTTGCTTCGTGATCTTGAGCTACCGTCAACCATAAGAAAAACCCTGAAAGATAGTGAAAACCAAGAACTGATTTCGCATTCATCTAAGCTCTGCCCTTACAAAGGATTCCGGAGAGATTTGGTCGCAGCAATCGGGAATTGCGCCTATAGAAGGAAGCACGTGCAGGATGAAATAAGGCATAAGAATGGTATTCTACTGTTGTTACAGCAGTGCGTTACCGATGATGATAACCCGTATTTGAGGGAATGGGGGATTTGGTCTGTGAGAAACTTATTAGAAGGTAATGCAGAAAACCAACAGGCTGTGGCTGATTTACAGCTACAAGGGACTGTTGACACGCCTGAACTCACCAGACTCGGTCTCAGAGTGGAGGTTGATCGAAACACTCGTCGCGCAAAACTAGTAAACATCCCAGGAAGCTACCAAAAGCCTGTCGAGTAATTTTATTTGATTGTTTTAGTATAGCTGAACTTATAAGAAAACGTGTCATGGTCTTTGAAATTTTGTATTTTGATTTGGGCAGTTATGTAAAGAACTGATACAGGGGGGAAAAACTGACTGTGGAATCAAATTTTATAATGGTACAATATGAAGGCAGTAGAGGTTTTAAGACCAACAATATCCTTGAAATAAACTTAAAAACATCTCGAAAATTTGTTACGTCCTAAAGAAATATGTAGCATACCACCGGTAATATGTTCAAAGTTGTTAACCTCATTAGTCGATTAATTTTTTAATACACTTGTGTAAGAAAATACTTAAGTTTACATATTTACTTTTAAAAAATTAAATTTAAATTTTTAGCACTCTAAATTCTTGATCTACAAACTAATTATGCTTTAAACATTAAACTAAATCTTTAATCCTCTAAAAACAAGTGTATTGCATAATTTTCTCAACTTTGGTTATATAGCCAAAGCTAACAACTAAACAAATTATTTAACCACATTTAAAACAGAAGTATTAGAGAATAAAGAGGGGAAGTTATACTCTATTTGATTATAAATTTAATAATAAATATGTTTTTTAATAGTCTAAAGGGGATTACAATGTACTATCTGTTCATACATATTTTTATCTTTTTAACAATGCACATATACATTGTAGATAAAGTGATTTGAACTTGTGTCTACTAAAATAAATATCATCCGTTTTTTTCATTGGGATACTTTATTTGGTTAAAGTCACTTTTTAGAAGACACTTAATTTAAATATTATTAAAAATAAGTTATTAATCATTTAATATAAACGAAAATAGTGATGTAACATGATATAATAATAGTTTTAGTCATCAAGACTTACATATATTTGTTAATTTGAAATAATTCATTAAATTTAATCTTTGACAATTAAAAAATCCATTATTTTAATTTGTGTTCTTCTCTCATAAATGTTAACAATTTAACAATAATTTGTTGTTATTTAATAGTAAAATGCAGTTGTCCAATTACACTGGAACGAAGCTAAAATTAGAAAAGGAGAGAGACAAAATTATCAAACTTTAAAATTAATAAAATATAATAACTATTTAATCCAAAATTTAAGAGAAACAAAATTTAATTTCACAAGTATCCAAACTAGCATAAAATAAAATTGTCATTAGACAAAAATTTGAGAGCACAAGCTCTCGTTACAAAGGGAGTTTTGTCCCTGCAACTATTGTTTTGATTTTATGAATTCACTTACTTTGATATTATTGTAAAAAATATAAACGGATAAAAATTTTAAATATGAATAATCGAATTAATTCAGAAAAAAATTATATTGAGTCACATTAGAGGTTATACTTTAATTTCAACGAGGAAACTAAACTATGATGGCATATATATAACTTTTAGAAATAGCTTATTTAATAATTTATTATAAAACAGCACGAACCAACTTGACTCAGTGGTTAAGGGAACGGTTGTTGTTCCTAGAGGTCACGGGTTCGAGCACCAGCAGCTGCAGCAGGGTGATTGAGCGTTCATTGTCAAATGGTTGAGAGTATATTCAGAACAGATACTACTTGTAATCACCTTAGCTTTGTCAAAAATAATTTATTATAAAACATAATTAAGTGAACTTAATTCTACTTTATCTAAAATAAAAATTAGGAAAAACTACACCGGTGATTCCCAAACTATTACTATTTTCCTATTTTGGTCCCCAAACTATGTTTTTCGGCAAAATCGTCCCTTCTGTTACATAGTTCTCCTATTTTGGTCTCCGACGTTAAATAGCTAACGATTTTGCTGACGTGACATTTTTTTAAGAGGAGAGAGAAATGATTAAAAAATATTTTAAAAAATGCCACGTCAGCAAAACCGTTAGCTATTTAACGTCGGGGATCAAAATAGGAGAACTATGTAACAGAAAGGACAATTTTGCCGAAAAACATAATTTAGGAACCAAAATAGGAAATTGGTAATAGTTTGGGGACCATCAGTGTAGTTTTTACTAAAAATTACTACTTAACAAGAGCATTAGGCCCGGTACAGTCACTAACGACATGGTTCCAGACCCACTGAACCAAGTACCTCCGTTGGATCCCATTCATGTTATACGTGGCGCCATCTTTACCCTTCAATACACGTCCCGTGTAAGGCTCATCATCTCGAGTTCCATAAATACCCTCGCACATATCCGCTATTTCCACGCGAGCCATCTCTTGCCCTCCGTACCAAGCGTTTCCCAGTGGGTCGGTCGCCAGCTCGGCCACCTCATGTCCGATCAAGCTTATCATCCCGTCCACTCCCACGTCACCGTTGGGTGACTTTAATGCCTTAAACCCCGCCATGTATCCCGGTACGGCGAAAGGAAAAGCGCATGTTTCCGGGCAAAGCTTGGCAGAGTTACCCACCCATGCGTATAGGAGGCGCGTATATCCCACGATTGGTTGCAACATGAAACCGTGGAACGCACAAATTTGCGTGCAAAAATCCTGGACGTACACGTCATCGGACGTGAGCAAGAGGTACAGCTCACTCCCGGAGTTGATCGGCAACCGCTTCATGCCGGCGGCTGTTACGGCGCTTTTTATCACGGACTGTATCGACGAGCGGGAGAGGGACTTCCCGTGGGAGTAAAAACGATCGTTTACCTCTTCCCCTAGCACCGTACGGGAAACGTTGGCTCCCGTTTCGTCCGTGTAAAGCTGCACGGTCTTCCACCACCCGGCAACCGAAGGGTGCTTGGAATGTACGGCGGAGATTGAGTTGATAAACCCGCGGATGATATTCTTCTGGTAGTTCCGCCACGGGCCGTACCAGATTGGGTGGATGGTGATATTGGCGGTGAGTACAGGTCCCATGTGGTATTTTATGTCGACCAAGTTTAAACCGGAGCTGTTGGGTTTGAAGTCGGGCCATGGACGGTATCCGATGACCGGAGTTACAATGAGCAGCGCTGCAACTGCAGTGAGAAGCATCGGAACCTGGTGCATCGAGAAATAAACAGATAGATTAAGAGAAAGAGGTTACCCAGATTTCGAAAATGCTTTCTTCTTTTCTTCTGGCTAACCTTGCCTCATTCGCTGTTGTCGTAGGGTTCTTTTGCTCTCACGTGATCCTTTCCTTAACATCAGAATGCATGGGTTTGTACCTTTGTTTGCATGTTGGCATATGATAGGTCCTAACTAGGAATGTAATATTTAGATATATTATATATATGCCTAAATAATTGTTAGAATTATTGGACTTAATGGGTATATGATAGCTATCTGACCCTAAATCAATGTGATAATAAACTGGCCCTGCGTTGGTGCTTGAATCTTAATAGAATAAGGAAAAAAGGTGAGGCTTATCGAATCATGACAAATAAACCTTCAGATTTATGATTTAGAGTTTAACATTTACATTAAGTTATAATAGAAAGGTAAGAGTAAACGAGGTTCACCCACTTACTTACTATAACTTAAGATATAAATGTCAGATTGAGATGATTTCATTGGTGAGCCTGATATTAAAGATGATGGTGCAAATTGTATCGGCTCGAATTATAATTTTGAAAATGTTAAGATGAGTGAGAGTTTAAAAAAAGCAGGGCTAAAATTAGAAATTTATACAGAATTATAATAAAATTAAAATTTTTGAGGGAGTATTGATGGTCATTTATACCTCTGTGAATAAGAACTTATGTGTTCTTTTCTTTTTAGGAATGGTGGTGGTAGTGGTGGTAATCATCCATGAGAGACTTAATTCTCTTTTGTTGCATGTCCAATTTTATACTACTTAAACAAGTGTCATGATAAGGTTGTCGTGGTGTGTTGATTAGATTAGCTATGACCTGACGACATAAGTTTCTCCCGTTATCCATAGCGACTACGTGAACGGACATGTAGTCATGGGATGCCATAAGTTGCGAAGAGTTTTGTGCACGGTTTATATGTAGTTCTGCACGTTCGCCTACGTTGTTGTGTTGCCATCGGGTATCTCTTGTGTTGTATTATTCACAACTTTGTCCATCTTAATTAATTTTTTTTTTGATGAATTGTCCATCTTAATTTTGACATGTGACGTTGCTTGTTTATAAATATTAACAATAGGCCATAAAAAATTTAAAAAGATTGAAGAGACTATATAATGAATATTATTTTTTTTCTAAGAAAAAAATTATTTTATTACCTTTAAAAAATGTTGGCTAGATCTTGCGGCCCAAAACTCCTTATGTTCCGCTCATGTTGAAAAGTGATGATAATAATTGTCGTGATTATAGGCATGAAACAAATTGAAAATGAGGATCAATTGGATGATAATTTGGAGTTTGGACCTTGAGAGAGTGATTTGGATCTTAATTTAAGCTCACCTGTAGACGAAAAGGTGGGCTGAGGCTTGGTACATTGAGTGGATGAAGGGGACTTAAGTTACAACCAGAGGCAAAACTAGAAATTAAAAGTTATTAGGCTGAAAAAAGTTTAAAGAGTATAAAAAGTTTTTGAATTTGTGAAAATAAATCAATTAAGTCCATAAATTTTTCACCCAATTAAGTCATTGAACCGAGAAATTGAATCAATTAAGTCCTTGAATTAATTTTGACCATTAAATATTGACATTTTTTGATTTGTTGGTCTATTGCGTTGTGTCACAATGTCTCGACTTGATATTTTCAAAAAATTGTTTGAAAGTTCTAAAAAATGTGTATAAAATATAAAAAAAATTACTTTTTTTTTGAAGAAATCTGTAAATGAAACATGATAGAATTATATTGTATCATGTACCAGTAGTATCTAAAGAAAAAATTGTCAAAATTTAATGGTTAAAATTGGTCAAAAGGCTTAATTAATTCAATTTCTTTGTTCAAGAGCTTAATTGAGTGCAAAAAAAATATTCAAGGACTTAATTGATTTTTTCCTTCAAAATTTCAAGGGCTTCTTACACCTAAGCCTAAAAAGAATAAAAGACTGAAAAATATCATCAATAAGATTCGATTCACTAACTTCAAGTAAAACAAACTTAATTTCTTATACACACTTTACCACTAAGTCAACAACCACTCTATAATATTAAAACAAGTATAATAAATAATAATTTAAAATTTTATAAGGGCCAAATTAAAAAAAATAAACCGTAAGAATAGACCACGGGGCCTAACCCTTGCCATCCCCTCATGTGGCTTCCCCTATGGTTACAACAATATACTATATGAGTTTTGGGAAGGATCGCATTGGTGATGAACAAAGTGTAGGTACTTAAGAAGAGAAGAATGTGTTGATGGTGGCCAATAAGGTTTGTCTCAACAAAGGTATGCCATATTTCTAATTTGAATATTAATTTAGTTATATATAATTACATGCATTATTAATAAATCAAATGATGACATACGTATTATTATTTAGTTTCACGACAGTACATAAAATTATACAATGTTATGCTTCAAATATTAATTTTTCATAAAATATTAATTTTTAAATGATTGACTTACTTCGTAATTTTAATCTTAAATTTGAGCCTTGTAACTTGATTTTGATTTTGGTGATGGACTATTTCACTTCTAATTTTATTATCAGTTTTATGTTATAATTTTCGCAGACTTAAAAGGCCGAAGCTTGAAATTTGATGGCCAGCTTCTGCCCATCACTTGCGGACACAATTGCCCAGTTGCGCAACCACTTGCACCACCTCAGCCCATTTGCCTGACGCCATCTCCGTCGCCACCGCCTACCCCACTGTCACCGTCCATCACCACCCAATACTCCCTATAAAGAGCCCCAGGCCAGGACCAAGCACGAGGTTCCAACTTGCACATTTCTTTTCCCATTTTTGTCGATCCTAATTCCTATGACATGCGTCAGTAACTTTTTTTTTTTTTACTTTTTTTTCTTTTGACTTTTGCCGTATTGTAAGATTTTGTTCTGATTAATTTGGAACGACTTGCATCGCACTATTATTTTTAGTGGATGAGTCTCTAAACAAAAATTTTATACATACACAAAATCTGAAACTTGCTTAATCGAAAACAAATTGCTTACCATTTGAATCATTATGTTAAGGAGACATGGATCGATTTAATTAAACAAAATGTTTAAAATTAAAATGATTAACAATGGATTTCCCTTTATTATCTTTCATGAGCATTGAATACGAATTTTAAATTGAAACATAAACTGTTTTTATATTAACTTGCTGATATTATCAAGTTGGAATGTGAATGCAACCATTATAGCAAAAACAATATAAAACACGTTTTTTAAATGGACAAACAAAAAGAGGAAGAGAGTTGAAAGTAATCATTCATGGTAAAATATAACAAAATTAATATTCATGAAATTTTGAATTTTCGAATTTTTGAATAATTCGGAATTTAAAATATTGTGATCCGTATCTAATTCGGAAAATTTAAAATCAGATCAGATATCCGATCCAGAAATAAAAATTGGATCAGATATTCAAATTTTTGGATCGGGTCGGTCGGATATGGTATTTTTGAATACACCTAGTAGTAGTAGGTGTGTAAATGAATAGAGCGTTCGACGAACTATTCGTATAACATTCGTTTATTAAACTAAATAAACGAGTATGAATAAATTTTTTATGTTCGTTTAATAAACGGACGAACACAAACAAAGTTGTGTTTAGTTCATTTATATTCACGAACAAACTCGTTTATAGGATGAAAATGCTTGTAGATGTATTTAAATACTACTTTTTGTTGTTGCTAAAGATGTTATATAAGTTCAAATTTGAAGTGTAAGTTTTATTTTGTTGCTTTTGTTTTATTTATTTATTATTATTAATTTCGTTAACATTTTTTAACAAATAAACGAATATGTTCTGAATAAACAAACACGTTCGCAAACACTAAACGAACATGTTTGTGAACATTAAACAAACGAACACCTTCAAAAATAAAAAAACGAACACAACATTAATAATTTAAACGATCATGAATCGAACATAAACACCTTTAAAAATAAACAAACGAATACAAACATAATCTTGTTCGTTCAAGCTCTGTTCATTTACACCCCTACTTGGTAGGGGATAAGTTTTAGGGTAAAGTACACAAACGATCACTAAACTATCCCAAAAATACAAAATGATCACCAGACTTTCAAAAGTTACATAATGGGCATTAAACTTTAATTTTTGTTATAAAATGGTTACTAAACCATTTACTGTTGTTAACTGGGTGACATGACAGTTATTAAAGCTTGTATAACAACACATTTAATCCAATATTTACACCTTCAATCAATTTAGACATCAAGAATGAAGGTTAAATTAAGACTAAATTGATTGAATGTGTAAATATGGAGGATTAAATGTGTTATTATTCAAATTTTTGTAACTGTCACGCCATTCAATGAACGATAGTTAACGGTTCAGTGACCATTTTGTTACAAAAACTAAAGTTTAATACAGATTATGTAACTTTTAAAAATTTAGTGACTATTTTATATTTTTTGAGATAATTTAGTGACCATTTATGTAATTTACCCTAAATTTTAAGTAGTTTTATAAAAAATTTGAAATTCCATAATTTAAAATGTGGCTCCCAATTAAAGCACGTATGCCCGCGCATATCTGCCGCCTATAAAAGAAAATCCGCAGGAAAAAATAGAAAAAAGAGAGTAACGGCAACCGACCTAAAGCTTTAAAGACTGCTTTCTCGAGATTGCTGATTAAAATGGATAAAATAATGTTTCTAAATAAAAAGTAGTGCAATCATTTATTTATGAGATAATATCACAAATAGTACCTATGTTTTTATTGGATATTCCATGTACCATCGTAACTTTTATTTTATTTTTATAACCATCAATTTACGACTCATTGACATATTAGTTCCGATTGAGTGTTGTAGAAGTGCAATATAAAGGCAATACTTCCATCTAGAGCCTAAGACTGTACAAAAAATCTAACAAATTGAAAACCGAATCCAAAACCTAAAAGAACTGATCTGAAATTTCAATTATTCGAGTAAAACTGTTTGGACAACATTATTTCAGTACGTTTTTTTAATTATTTCGGTTTGATCACAGTTTATAGTTTTGAGCAAAATTGAGTAACTAATTTGACTGATTATCTATAATATTTTGTAATTTTTATGTAATAGAATATCTTGTAGTTCAGTGATTTTGATGCCCCTCTGAAATTTTGAAGATTTTTTTTTTTATCCAGAGTTCGATGCCATAAAGTGTAAACTATCAATTATTGACTTTTGTAGTTGTTTTTGCACTTTTACTGCAAATCGAATAATTATTAAATTTATAATATTATTAAAGTTGATATTTTAATAAACGATGTAAACAAACATTACTAAAACCGAACTGAATATTCTGATTAATCGACCAATCGATTACCGATTTAGTTAGTACGATTTAGAATCGAAAATTGAATAACTCAAATCTAGCGGTTAATCGAAATAATTTACGAAATTAATCAAACTCGATTTTACACATCCTACTCCCAACCCAATTTGTTCCACCATTAAATATTCTATCAAAATACTATTGTAATACTTTTTTCTTTTCTTACAATATCCATTGAAACGAGTCCAGTGACTAATAATTTACGTTATGTTAGCTTATATAGGAGTAGACGCTAGTCACAAAATTTAAAACTGCTTAATATCTAAAACAATGATCAAACATAACCATTTTAGTTGAGATTAGTGAATTGGCGAATGATAAAAAATGTTCATATTACCCTATCTTTTATAAGGTTAAACTCAACATTTCAAAAATAGAGACACCGCACCTAATATTCGTCCGAAATATGAGTAGTCCTTGTAACACCGACCCTCTTATTTATTTATTATTTTGAACTATGAGATAACAACAAATCAGATCAGCAAAATCAAATAGAGGGAAGATTCCCTAATTGTGATTAAATTAATAGTTAACAAATAAATGTAGGTGCTAAAATAATGTTTGAGAAGGTCAAACGTCAAAAGATATCCCATTTTTCTATGCATATATTTATTGTTGTATTGCTTAGATTTGAAGGCGACTTTATAGAAAAAAGAGTATGAAAGCAATACGAGGCGCAAAGTATTTCCAGTACAAATAAATGCAAATTTAAGCCAATATTTCAAAGTTTGCTTATGCTTGTAGAAAAAAAAAATTGACAAAAAATGTTATTAACGTTTGTATTTTTGTTATTTTGGTTTTTGTTCTTTTCTTTTGGAACAAACAATGTTAATATTTAATTTAATCCAAATGTATTTTTTGTTAGATGAAAACTGTCAATCAACGATTGATGTTGACTGGACTTACCACGTGTTAAGATCTACTAATGAGTCACCATCCGTTTCAGCCACGTGTCACCACAAAAAAATATATAACAAAATATTTTTTTTAAAAGCTGGCATGACATATGCCACGTCAACAGATCTTAACGCGTGATAACTACAGCCAGAATCTGCCGTTGACTATCAGTTGACTGACAGTTTCTATTCAATAAGGGCATATTGAGACCAAATTAAAACATTACGGGTTATTTACTCTAAAAAAAGTAAAGTACCAAATAACAAGACATGCAAACGCCAGGGACATCTTTTGTTATTTTACCCAAAAAAATCAAAGGCGGACTTTTGTTTTAGTTTATTGTGATAACATTACTTTAATTAATTTTTCTTAATTATTTTATCACATGAAATATACAAAGCACCTCCAATGCTATAACATCATTCCAACAAAACATGAGTGACATTTTCTTTGTTTTTTTAATAGTATCATGGTATACGGTAGTATATGTTCATACATATTTTTAACTCTCTGACAATTAGCATACATAAAGTAATTTGAATTCGTGTCTTATAAGATACACATTTTTTATGTTTTTTAATTACTTTTTAAGAATAATATTTTAATATACAGATTGAGTGAAGTTTAGTTTGCACGAGTCTATAAAACATAATTAGTTTTTTACAATTAATTAATTCATTTATTCATTCATTCAGATCAGATATTGTAAATATCTATTATGAAGCCACTCATCTCAATACAATTTACTCTGTTTACGACGTCATAGTATGAACTTATATTATTAAAACTAACATTTCATCAAAGGACAAACACATGACTTTTATATTAGGGGGCGAACTTGTCAAATTCTAACGGGCAAACTTATAAAATTTGAGAGGAGGCGAAAATAGATTTTCAATAGAAAATTCATTAAAAAAATCTAAATTATATACAAATTTTAAATTTTTAGGAGACGATCGACCCCTTCAACCACCTTTCGGTCCATCATTAGTTTCATCCAATAAACCAATTGATAATTGATTAAAAAATTTTAAAATTCAATAGACTTAAAATGATAAAATAGAATTCTAACTTTGTCCAAATCCAAACTAAATTTAACAACAAAAAGTATTCAAGCTCGAATTTGATCACACTCAATAATAAATTTAGAAAAAAAATTATAAGATAAAATAAGAAATTACTTATATTTAGCTTTTGTCCTCTTCTTTTTCATTTTTTTTCATTCAGTCCTTACTTTTAGAACAAGTCTGTCATAATTCGACAATAACAAACAATTTTAAAATAAAATAAAAAACTTATTTTAAGCCATTTCTCTCCCCCCCCCCCCCCCCCCCTTCTTTCATTTAGTTCTTGCTTTTAAAACAATTCTGTCGTAACTCATAAAAGTGTCCTAAGTCAACTACCACAACATTTTGCTAATATACATTTATATACACCGTATTAATTCTGCACCCTCAGCCCTTCGCCGTAAAAACTGTTGATCAAATCCTCACATTCTTCACCAAGACGACAGATCATCGTTAATTCATTTTTGTTTCCTCCACATAAAAGAGAACTGCAGTCTGCACCATTGATTACTCACCGGAAAGTAGATCAACGGTAATTAAAAGAAGAAAACAAAGAAGCGAACTTAGCACGAGAAACACGTGATCTTGACAGATCAGGGGCAATTTAGTCACCATATAGAAAACGTAAGTTAGGACAAAGACGATGTAAATCCCTCTAAAACTCAAGGGCAAAATCGGAATGTAATCAACAGTATATTTTTTTTCTTTGGGTTTCATTAATTAGTATCTTCTTCTTCATTAATTTGACTATTTAATTGAACGAAACAATAGATTTACAGAAGAGAAGTCATAGTTTGAAGAAAGATTGAGCGTTCTCCGGATTAGCAGAGAAACTGTAGCTTTGGAATTACAGTGGTAGCTGCTGGTTCACTTAAATCTCTTTCAGCTTTCAGGTAATTCTTTTTTAGCAACTCAGAAGATTTTTCTTTTGTTGTTTTTTCGCCTCTTTTTTCCTCTAAATCTTGTTATTTTATTTCTGATAGATTTCGTTTTAAACTAGACTGTATTGTGTAGCTGCGCGAACTTTTCGTATATAATCTGCGTGGTTAATTTTAGTTCTTGTATTACTTGGTTACGTTTACCTAAAAGAGAAAGTAGTTTGAAGTTTAAACCTCGAAAAACAGCTTAGATCTCATTTTGTTCTTCTATTTTTCAATTACTGTTGCATGTTGGCGGATTGGAAGACTGATAACTTGTTAATGACATTTGATATTCATAATTAAGTTTGCATTGTAAAGTTCTGAAATTCCAATAATCAGTTTAGAATTTTCTTTATCACCTCATCCAATTTCTTAATACCAGTTTTCTAAGCCCTGGAAAGTGATGATTTCAGGTTTTGATTACTATATTGCTTCTGATCAATTTAAGCTAATATTAAGGTATTGCAAGGTGAAAAATGATTAGGTGTTGAGAGTATTTAGCATCACATTTTCTTGTTAATATTACAAAGGTGTTTTTTCGGTTAACTTTGCACATTAATTCCTAGTTTCTTTCATCTTTGTTTTACTTTCTCATTACTCGAACATGATCCTGAATTCTGTTACTTGCTGTAAATAGAATTTGCTAGCGAGTTTCAGTTGCTTGCAAGTTTGTCTTTTTTTGTACTGTATGGTAATTGTTTGTTAATAGACAGTTTCTGTATGTATTTGTCAGCTTATTTTTATATATGAATGATGACATGTGGGCACAGGAACTCAATTGAGACTAAATGAATGGAGAGGAATCCAAACAACAATTTCATGGAACATTCTAGAGCTGGTAAACAATACAACCCTGTGGAGCATGGACATGGGGAATTCCCTCATGCAACTCAAGCATTTATGCCAGATCCTATGACCAGCTTAAACATGAGTATAAGACCTCCTGAGCCAAAAGGATCTGATGTCAAGCCAGTACTTAATTTTTCCATACAGACTGGCGAGGAGTTTAATTTTGAATTTATGCGGGATCGGTTAAATCCTAGGACGCCTTTCATCCCAAGTTCTCTCGGTGAATCCAGTTATGCAACAGGATATATGGATCTAAAAGGTATTCTAGGCATTAGTCGTACAGAGTCTGAAATTGGGTCTGATATTTCCATGCTCAACGCAGTAGAGAAAGGTCCGAAGGGGTTTGAAAGAAAAGGCTCTATACATGAAAACCAAAGTTGTTATGGGTCACTTCAATCAGTGAGACAGACTACCTCGGGCTATGAAAATGATAGAGGCATTTTATACATGTCACTTGGTACCTCTGATGGCACATCAGCAAAGTTGAAGGTTCTCTGCAGCTTTGGTGGAAAAATCATACCTCGACCAAGTGACAGAAAGCTAAGGTATGTTGGAGGTGAAACACGCATAATTCGCATCAGAAAGGATATTTCATGGCAGGAACTTAAGCAGAAGATATTATCAATTTATGACCAAACAGAGGTGATCAAATATCAGCTTCCAGGAGAGGACTTTGATGCTTTGGTGTCTGTATTCTCAGATGAAGATCTGCAGAATATGATGGAGGAATGTAGTGAACTTCTAGACAAAGAGGCCTCACAAAAGCTTAGGATGTTTCTGTTCACACTGAGTGATTTGGAGGATACTCAGTTTGGTGTAGGCAACATGGATGGTGATTCTGAGATTCAATATGTGGTAGCTGTCAATGGAATGGACTTTGGAACAAGGACAAGCTCTACTCTGCAGGGGTTGACAAGCTTTTCCGGTCACAATCTGACAGAACCAGAGGGAAAGAATATAGACAGGGTAACAGGCGGAGTTGCAAGAGACTCGATTGTTAGCTCTTCTAACATTCCTGGCATGATGGGGTCATCATCCACTTTTCAGTCTTCTCAACCAGTTCTACCAAGTTCCTCAGGCACCTACGAAACCAATCCACAGTTTTATCATGGCCAGAGGATGGGGTATCCATTGCAGTACGGCCATAATTCTTCTAATTATTCCAATATTGCAGCATTTTCTAATTTTGTTCCTCCTAATGGGTTTATGAATCAACATGAACACTTGACTGAAGTGCAACCATACAATGGCCTACAACAACAGAATCTGCAGATGCTGGCGAATGAGTTGAAACTCAAACCTGATGGTTCAGGTCACCAGGGCATTGACCTTGAAAAACATCATCCCTTGGAAACTGACCGTGCAGTTTCTTCCCAGCCACATGATGGAAAGGTGATAAATCATTTCCCGCTTGAAGAAGTGCCAGTTGCGGTTGCTTCACAAGATGCGTCTCTTTTTACTGTTAAAAATGAAGCTCAAAACCAGGAAAATGAAAAGGTTGTGTCATCTTCTGATGCTGTGAATCAAGTGTCAGTTCCTAATCCGGGTAATGATGCTGATTCTGATTCTAATCATGCTGATTTAAGCTACCTTGAGCCCACTGCACCTCCACACAAGGTTTATTATTCGGAAAGAATACCTCGGGAGCAGTTAGACTTGCTAAATCGATTGTCAAAGTCTGATGATTCATTAGGTTCCCATTTGCTATTAGCTCACCCACAATCTAATGTGGCACATCAGGGTCCAAACACAGTAACTGTTGAAAATTTATGTGATAGTAATATCTCTCCCCATACTGAAAGCTCAGCTGCTAAACCTTCTGATATTGCTCCCCATCCTGGTGCTGTTTCTCGGATAAACTCAAAGCTTTCTGAAGAAGTGTTGGACACAGGTTTGAAGCAAGCAGTTTCAAATCTCGTGGACAATATACAAGCTCCAAACAAGGATGGGGTTCAGGTTGGTTGTCCGAAAGATAACCTTCCAGATAATCAATCAGCAGAAACTGGACCGGGGCTTCCTGTAGCGGGCGAATCAGCATTTGCTTTGCCCCATGATGCCAACTTGACGAGCAAAAACCCTCCAGGGCATTTTCAGGTTGATTTGAGGACAGAGAGTTCAACAAAAGATGATTCTAAAGAGAACCGCCATAGTGATATTATCAGGGCAGATCATGGGGACATTCTTATTGATATCAATGATCGATTTCCTCGCGACTTCCTTTATGATATGTTTAACAAAGCAATGCTTTCTGAAGAGTCCTCTGGTGTTAGCCCACTGCAAACAGATGGAGCTGGCTTGAGCTTGAACATGGAAAGCCATGAGCCAAAACGCTGGTCATATTTTCAGAAGTTGGCGCAAGATTTTGAAGAAAAAGATGGTTCCCTCATCAACCGAGATCATATATCAGATCAGTTTACCTCACGGGGTGTAGTTCCATTGAGCCAAGCTGATTCTGATCAAAATTTTGGTGAAAACAACCTGAAGGATGGTCAACCCCAAGTGCAAATCAGTGAAAGTATGCAGTTCAATGCCATGATAGAAAACCTAAGAACACCAGAGTCGGAATATGAGGTAATTAGTTTCTGATTAATTGATTTTGTACTCCTTGTTTCCTTGAAAGACATTTGCTAACAGAATGACTGCATGGGTTCTTCTAGAAGCCGAGATCGGAGAAGAGGAACATTGGTCTACCTCCTTTGGATCCTTCTCTTGGAGAGTTTGATATCAATACGTTGCAGGTATGCTACCTTTGTCACAGTTTCTCTTGTTTTTCTTGTTATACTTTTGGTGCATATGAAATGGACTGGACCGCTGTTCGGTTGCTTGCAATAAATAATTATTTATGGTAACTTCAAATTTTGTTCTGGAATTTATGTTGCTTCGCCTTCTGCCTTTTGGCATGTGCAAACTTTTCATCTTTATCACTACTTTCCAACATATTTATGTATGTGTAACTGAAACTTGGAGGCTTAACAACAAATTCAGTAAGACCTGTGCCATTTTGTAGAGATAAGAGGCTGATCCGTGAGAGTGTTTTCAAAGGGGCGAGGCGCACAATAGGCCCTTGCCTCTGCAAATAAAGATATGTGCGCATGTTTTTGTATGTGTGTTTGTGTATGTAGTTGTGCATAAAATAACCTTAAGATATAATAGTGAGCTTTAAAGACTGGTACAATTATCCTACAAAACATGCAAAATTTTCTTTTGTTGGCCAATGTGTATTATTTCCCTTGATCCTGTGCTTGTCGAATACTCAAAATTTTGAAAAGTAGTTTGATATTATCCTTATTCTTACAAATAAGGGTACATTTAATGAAAAAAATTAAAGAAATTAGAAAGGACTTAAATCAAGCAGACCTTTTTTGTGCTCATTGCCTTGCAAAAAGGCATGTTTGGGCACATCAAACATGTGCCTGATCAAATGGGCCTCACTCGGAAAGGTCTGAAACGCTTTTGTTATCTAATGCTAAGGTGCAACAGCTAGATGCGCCTAGGTGCACACCCCACTGGGTAGCAGAACAGTTTTTACCAGTGCATGCTCATCGTTGCAGAGGCTTCTAGTTGGAGAAATTACCTTTCTTTTTACTCATTATGCGTGCCTCACAAAATATATTCTAGACGTGTATTCTGATCCTTGTTGAAGCTATTTATTTTTGTCGTTCTCTATCTAAGAAAGCACAAAATTTGATTCTGACACTCTAATTTTGCATGATAAAAGTTCTAGAAGAACAATAGTTAACACTAGCTGTTGAATGGTTTCATAAATTGACAAAGGCATTAAAATATATCTGTTAGAAATTTTGTTCTTTTGTAGTGCTAATTTAATTTTTGTTCTTTTTTATATGTTCAGATTCAATCTTTGTTTGTCGTTATAAACTTAATTTTGTTGACTCAAATGCAATGGGGATAAGCTTTTGGAGTATCTACTGGCCATAAAATGCTTTGAAGCTACATGGATGTGTTTCTGGCATCTGTTTTGCTTTTGAAAACTTCCGTGCTCATACGAACCGAAACAAAAAATGCATCTCTTCTTGCTTGTTTTTAATATTTTGGGCCTCAACATATTTTGACAATGTCCCACATACTTCCTGAAATATTTTCTGTAATGTGTATTAGATGCTTACTTGTTTTTCCTGGATTGATGTTATAGCTCATAATGAATGAAGATCTTGAAGAGTTGAGGGAGCTGGGTTCTGGTACATTTGGGACTGTTTATCATGGAAAATGGAGGGGATCAGATGTTGCCATCAAGAGAATCAAAAAGAGCTGCTTCACAGGTCGATCATCTGAGCAAGAAAGATTGGTAATTTGCCTTAAACAAATTAATATTTTTTATGCATATAATACATTTTCTGTGTATTCTTTCATGACAGCATTGTTTGAAAGCCTGATGATCTTAAAAGTTTAACGAACTAAAAATAATACACACACACACACACACACACACACACACACACACACACACACACACACACATATATATATATATATATTACTTTTTCTCCTGAAAGGGGGGGGGGGTCCAAATAGAGCTTATTTTTCATACTCGGGGTGTTTGATATCTTGTCACTACACCACATGGATGTTGGCAATGATGTCTTTTCTTTATTTTAGCTATTATCATAATATCATATTATTTAACCTAGGTATTGCATGTTTGCTAGTGCCATTCTCTCTCTGGTATTATTTTTCATAATTAATGCTTTACTAAAAGATTTACACTTACATCCCCAGACCATTGAATTTTGGCGGGAAGCTGACATTCTTTCAAAGCTTCACCATCCAAATGTAGTGGCATTTTATGGTGTGGTGCAAGATGGTCCTGGAGGAACAATGGCTACTGTTACAGAGTTCATGGTTGATGGTTCCCTTAGGCATGTTTTAGTTCGCAAGGATAGGTGACTTCTTTTTTCACTTTGTTACTGAGTAAATAGTTTGTTTTACTGTTTCTTCTTCTTCTTCTTTTTTGGAGGGGTTGATATTCTCATATTGCTAGTTCACAAATATCTCCAGCTTACTGTTCACCTAATCTAAATTTCCAGGGTGCTTGATCGTCGAAAGAAGCTCATAATTGCTATGGATGCAGCATTTGGGATGGAATATTTACATTCAAAAAATATTGTGCATTTTGATCTGAAATGTGACAATTTGCTTGTTAACTTGAAAGATCCTTCCCGACCTATTTGCAAGGTTACCTCGCTGTCCTGGCTGAATTAGTATGGTTGAAATTTGGTGCTAATTATTACATCTCTAAGAATATTTCTTTCTCAGGTTGGTGATTTTGGACTGTCTAAAATCAAACGTAACACCTTGGTTTCTGGTGGTGTTCGGGGGACCCTACCGTGGATGGCTCCAGAGCTCCTGAATGGGGGCAGCAATAAGGTTTCAGAAAAGGTAAGATGTAATTCATGAAATTAACTTGAACTGGCACAATAAAGCTATTTGCTCTTCCTGATTCTTCTCACGGATCTCTGGACTGTCTTACCTAATTATTGCAATCTAAAACATAGTCCATAATGATAAAACCCGATGGAAAGAAGTCTTTCTTTTAACTGATTATTCTTATTATTCATTTAAGAACCCTTTGCAGGGATCAGTACGTAACCTGAATTGCTACCATTCTCTTTATAGCAGCTTCTATGTAATGGGAAATTAAGATAATGATAGTACAAATGGCTGCTACTGCTTAATTCGCTCTATAGTGGATCAGGTGTAATGGGAAAATAATGTTATTGAACAAATATTGTGATCTAGTGTACCATTGTTCACATTTATTTGTTGATCTGCAGGTTGATGTGTTCTCTTTTGGCATTGTTCTATGGGAGATTCTCACCGGTGAAGAGCCTTATGCCAATATGCACTATGGTGCAATTATAGGTGTGACTCGAGCACTTCTTGTAGCTTTTAAATTTCTGCTCGTGTCAGAATATTCTCACCAATTATAGAGGCAAATGAGAATCTAAAAATAACATGACCATGATATTTTTGAAGCAACAGCCTGTGTTTTCCATCCATTGGGCTGGAAACTTTCTTCTGGAGCCAAAATATAATACGGAAGTATTTCGGTATTTTTGACTGATGAACTTACAAAATCCTTTAAGGGTAGTGTATTTAATTTTGGCCACGAGGCATCTGTTCATGCTGATTCCTAACATGGATATGCTTGGGCTTCATTAAAATGGTTATATGCGTTTTCCTGAATTTGCATATTTTAGTCCCCTGTTTGTCATGTTTACGTTTATATTCCTTGGTTCTAGTTATCTACTTACAAGTATCTGTTGTCTCGACATACAGGAGGCATTGTAAGTAACACGCTGAGACCGACAATTCCAAGCTTTTGTGACCCTGAATGGAGAAAATTGATGGAACAGTGTTGGTCCCCCAATCCTGCAGCCAGGCCATCGTTCACAGAAATCGCTAGTCGATTGCGTACAATGTCGGCCGCTGCGAGCCAACAAAGCAAGGGACAGAAGGCATCGAAATGAAAATGATATCCGAAAGGGATACACTGCCATTTCCACAATAGGTATTCATTCAATTGTTCACACATTTGAGTAAAGAGTATTTAATTATAGAATCACTTGGAAATGGAGAATCGGGGCTTCCTAATTGTTTTTGGAATGGAAGGCTTCTCTTATAAAGGAGGAATAATAATGTTATTGAACAAATATTGTGATTTAGTGTACCCTTGTACTTGAAAAAAACTTTATCTTCTACCTTTTTAAACTGCGGTGACACAGGCCGACGGTCGTGCTTTTTTTAGGAATTGCTACCCTTTTTATTCGACTTCGATTTAATATGGTGATGGAGTTTGGCTTTCTCTAGAAGTTTATCATGCACTTATTTTCCATGTAATTCATCAAAATCCTAGTTTTAAGATTATACAAGGAGGGGAAATTCAGAGCTTACCAAATCCTCTTGGATGGGATCGTTGATGGCAGCAAAAAATGTGTGATTGAAGTGCAAATATTGTATGGAACTAGTTGAAATTAGAGCCAAGCCATAAATGAGACGAGATTGCTTGTCAGCTACTCGAGTTTAATTCAGGCAAAGTTCGATTTAATTAGACTCGAGCTTGAACTCAACTTAAGTTCTTAATGAATCGAGCTATTCGATGAATTACTCGAAATTATAATATTCTAATTTTTTTATTTTTTAAAAGATGAACTAAAATATATGTTGTTGGATAATAATAATAATAATGTTGTTGATGATGAATAAATTCACTCATCAATTATTATTATTATTATTATTATTATTATTATTATTATTATTATTATTATTATTATTATGGATGTAAATGAGACGAGAAAGATCAAGAATTATTCGAGTTTAATTTGATTAAAGTTTAGTTAGTATTTGACTCAATTGGGTTTAACTCGAACTTGATTTGAATTATGGATGTAAATGAGACGAGAAAGATCAAGAATTATTCGAGTTTAATTTGATTAAAGTTTGGTTAGTATTTGACTCAATTGGGTTTAACTCGAACTTGATTTGAATTCTTAACGAGTCGAGTTGAGTTCAATATTATTCGGGTTGGACTCGGCTAGTTTACATCCTTAATTGAAATTCGGTATGATTATATATTTCAAAAGTGCATTTAAGAATATATAAGAAATAGCCAGCCAAGGAATTTCGCAAGGCAGTTAATCAAACCCGTGAGTCCTAGAAGGCTAAAACTGCAATATCCTAGACAAATGAAATTGCTAGTTCCATTGGGCCTCATATTGTGATTGTCCCCTAAGAACATATCTTATTGTCTGAACTCCTTTCTCAAAAAAAAAATGTCTGAACTCCAGTTCAATAAATGTCAAACGCCAAACCAATAATATAATGGCTTTGATCGGGACCATGTGGTCCAGTGTTACGAGAATGAAGCATTGTGCAGTTGCCAAGCAGATGCCAGCATCAAAGGCCTGCCTTTCCACCCTAGGAGAAGGCACCCTTTCTCACTGCCCAATGTGTACCCGTCGCTGCCGTAAACCGAAAGCATCATCCTCGCTTGACTCAAACACTTCAACCCCATCACTTGAAACCCGGCTCGGCCTAATTGTCTTCGCCATTGATCGGCTCTTTCGTGCCTTTCGATCCTGTCCGACCCTTCGAAAGCTACGACGTTCTGTATTTCTTCGGCAAAGTGATGCCTCTCTATCTTCATCCTTTGAGGACTATGTCTCGGTAGACTTGCTTCTAGTGAGTCGAAAATGGCTGAATAGTAGTGAAGGGACTCGAGGAACCGCCCGAGAAAGAACGGTCCGTTGTGGTTTGCATCTTGTTCCACCACTGTCAACAAAGCCGGGGCTAGTTTCTTGATTGCTTGGAGGATTGCTTTGAGTGATCCTCTGCTTTCTTTGACATATTTGTGCAAGTGCATAACACTGTTGATGTATAATGATTCCCCTTCTCTTAAATTGAGATTCTCTGGGGTCAAAAGACATGGTGTAACCGGCTCTGATATCACGCGGAACTCCATTGCTATACCGAGTGATCTAGCATCCTCGACGAGGGACTTCATGTTGGCTTCGAGCTCTATGAGATGTTCATTGCTGGTTAATGCCGTAATTCGAAGACTCGGGGGACCTTCGGGCCTTGATGCTAGTGTTCTTATCAGGGAAGTCCATTGAAGTGTATGTTTCATTCCTAGATCAATGATGTGCAAGGAGCCTTTCCCTTGTGCTGCTTGACATATTGCCTCATTTGCAGCCATGAAACCAAATGCAATATAAGGAGTTGTCTGGTAAAGTAGTTGAAAAGCCTCCATTTTCTCCTCCCTAGCTATCGATGGCACATCGACTGTGCAATTCGCGATCGTGCCGTTTCCGTTGACGTTTCGAAGAAGCGATAGTCTAGATTTCAATCCTGTGGCAAAGCAATAGGAAACCCTTTGCAGTGAATCACCCAAAGGAGTAGCTGAAGCCCATATTTGGCTGAGCATACAGGTTGCAAGGTGCAAGTCACGGCAGCCGACTGCCTCGGCGCATGCCAGCAACGAATGCACCAGGTGCAGCCCTTGGTCCACCCCATGGCTCGCCTCCTCTAGACTTGGCACCATTTCATGTGCTCCCAATTCTTCACATGAGCCACTCATCTCCATTTCATCTCCTTCGATCATCAGCGAATCGTCTCCGAAATCATCATTTGCTATAGGAAACACCTCGGTTTCGTCCTGGAAATGATCGAAATTTTCCTGCTTCTTGAAGTTATGATGATCATCTTTATCATCGACATCGACATCATTATCCATGTTAATGAAACTATCAACGAAATCATCGACCTCAGAAGCAGCCAAGTGTGGGGTGCTGCTGGCTTCATCATCGGGACAAAATGATTCGATATCATAATTCATCGACTCTTCCAACTCAACTTGCTCGAGCTCAACTCGTGCCGAGCAAAACCTTCGAATTGCGAAATCACGGTTGAAGCTTTCATACAACCAACCGTTGAAGCCTTCCATCACTTCACTCGAAGGTATTAAGAGTATGAAGGAGGAAACAGAAATGGGATTGTTGAATAGTAAGTCCTAACCTAAATCAGGCCTAGTCGCTTTTTATATACATGTAGATATAGATTAAATATATCTATAGCTCGGGTTGAATTTAAATTATAAATTCTATGAGGGTTAAAATATAATTTTTCATTAAATTAATTTATAATTTTATAGTTTTAAGAGAATAAAAAAATCATTTCAGGGGTCAAAACTGTAATTTTACTATATTAATTTATAATTTTGTAATTCCTAGAGGGACTAATATATAATTTTACCATGTTAATTTATAATTTTATAATTTCTAGAGGGACTTGTGTATAATTTTACCATTTAGCGGTCAAAAACCTTGACAAGGAAATATAAAACTTTAAAAAAAAGTGGGAAATGAGAAAATTGATGTGTGTATCTAAATATTAATTTGGCAAAAAGTAAATAATTATAATAATTAAATGCAAAATAGTATCTAAATATTAATTTATAAAAACAAGTTAAATAGTCGCGTGTATATAATACAAATTTCTAAATGTTAATTTAGTTGGTTAAAACTAAGGATTATCGTCTCATACACAGGCAATAGAAACTTTTTATTTTCACAAGTGTCTCAATTTTAGGGTTTAGGATTTCAACTTAAAGTTTAGAGTTTAGGGGTTTTGGTGTAAGGGTTTAGAATTTATGGTTAGTTTAGGATTAGAATTCAAAGTTTAGAGTTAGAATTTAGGGTTTAGGTTTAAGTTTTAATCTATAAATCTTAAATTTTAACCCTAAACTCAAAAATTCTATTAACAACCCTTAAATTCAAAACTAATACACTTAAACCTCTAAATTCTAAATTTAAATAAAATCTTTTAACCTTAAAATTAAGGTGCTTGTATAATCAAAATTTTTACAAGCATTTGTAAATAAAATAATTACCTAAAATAATCTGAATTTAAGAATACATTATTCAAAGTAAGTCCGTCTCGGTCTCATACAATGTAGGCCTACCTTAAAGATGTCTACTGTATATGAAGGATTAATATACATTTGTGCATTTCAATTTGGTTTCAAGGTTTAATTTAATATTTAATACTTTTAGTCCAATTAGGTACTTGAATTTGATTTTAAAGTTTAATTTAGTACTTAATTTTTTTGATCCAATTAAGTACTTAAATATGACTTTTTTTTGTTCAAATTGGTACATTAAATTAGCTTTTTCGGTTCAAATAGGTATATAAAATTGACTTCTTGTTTGAATTGGTCAAAAATCACAAGTACCTATTTAAACCAAAAAGTTAAGTCCCAACCCTCCTAGCTTTTTTTAATAAAAAATATCAAGTTTCATTTCGACTATCTAATATTTTAGTATTTTTTGTTAGAAACAATTAATAAAAAAGGTAAAAATGTATCAATCAAACGAAAACTCAAATATTTTGGTGACATGTATATTATACCTAATCTTATGTGAAATAAACAGTTATCCATTGTGTGTATATACGTATGGATAGGGGTGTTTAAATTCGGGTATCCGAAAATTTGGGTACCCGAAACTTTCAAGTAGTGAAATCTCGGGCCATACAAATCGGGTACTCGTAAAATCAGGTACCGGATACTCGGTTCACTTTTTTATATATATTTTTAATCTTTTTTTTAAAAAAATAGTAAACACATAAAATTTCATGATACATATTTCAAACACAAAAATTATTGATTTGAGATTAGTTTTAAGAGAGAAATATTTGGATATATATATAAATATATTAAAGTTTATCGACGAAAGAAGGTATTAAAAATATTAATCTCGAACATGATTTTTCTTTCGAATCTCATATAGACAAATTAATATAATTATTTTTAAAAAATTTAAAACTTTAAAGTATATAATACAAGTATAAAAAGAAATTAGAATTTAAAAATTAATTTTAGGAGAAAATAATAAGAAACATAAAATAAAAATAGAATTTAAAATATATAAGTTTTAAAATTACCGGGTCGGGTACCCGGTTATAAAAATATTTCGTCCATGACCCGACCCAATTACCCGAGAAAAAATATGGGTCGAGTACCCGGCCCATAAAACTTGGATATTTTTAAATAAATACCCGATAATTTCAATCGAATAGGCGGGTCGACGGGTTGGTTAGTTCAGGGCGAATATTTTTAAACCCTCTACATATGTATGTATAAAGCCAATTTGGAACAAAAAAAATGTATAAAGCCAAATATTGAGAAAAAATAATAATCTAATAATTGTTAATATGTGTAGGAAATAGATTTCATTTATGTTGGCCCTGTTTGGTAAATAGTGGTTTGGGCAAAAATTAGAGGTTTGAAGTATAATTAGAGGTTTGACTAGTCAAATCCGCTAATATTGATGTTTGATAAATAGCGGATTGAAAGAGCGGATTGTGGTGAAAAAACTAATTTTGAAAAAGCTCCTAATATGAGCTTTTGAGATTAGAGGTTTGATATTAGAGTTGTAACGACTCTTTTACCCTTAACAATTACCAAAAATCTCCAAATAACCTAAATTAAGTAATAATATTTTTTAATATAAATAATAACATATTAAATAGTGGATTTATTTATTGTTACTACTAATTTATATGGTGACATTTGTAAGTTAATTCTATTTTTTTATTCTCACATATTTATATGTGCATATAAAAAATTTAATAATTATATAAATAATAAATTAATATATAAATCTTTCAAATTTGTTTAGGAAATTTATATTAAAAAATAATTTTTACAAATCTAATTAATATTTATTAGATACAAAATATTAATAACTGATAAATTATTTAAACAAGTATTAAATATAAATCATGTCCTTATATGTCATTTTGCTTGTTTAAATAATCAAACAGCTATCAGCTATCAGTTAATTTTACCAAACATTTTTATACAATCAGCTAATACAATCCGCTAGTCAAATCAGCTAATGCAATCAGCTATCAGCTATCAGCTAATGTAATCCGCTATCAGCTATCAGCTATCCGCTAATTGCCAAACAGGGCCGTTGTATTTTAGAGAAGAATATACCATAAATATAATAATTTAAGGAATCATAGGGAAATGGGTAGGGGATGAATGAAAGGGACATGGGTGGGGATAATAACAAGCATTGAATTTTGTTGTTTGCAATAAGCAAATTATTTAATTAATCAATTAATTTATTAATTAAGAAATATAGCGTAAAGAGAGTTTACAGCAAATTACCGGGATTAAAGACAAGCAAATTGGGACGGTAACCTCAACAAAGGTAGGTCCAAACATCTGCCTTCCCCTACTTTAACTTGATGTTGTTGTCTTTGCATATTTGCCCTTTTCCCTTTGGACGGCCAATAAGGAACAACACATTTACTACGAAAATTATTCGATATATATTGTAGTCTTTAAATTATACAATCATTTCTGTTTTAAGGGTTGGAAATTTAGTTTAGTATTTAGGAATTGTATATTTAGTTTATAGGGTTTAAAATTTAGGGCTTATGTTTATAATTTAGGGTTTATAATTTTAAGTTTAGAGATTTAAATTTTATTTTTAGAGAGTAAATATGCACGTTTGTATAATTTTTTTTACACATGTGTATATAAAAATTACTTCATTTGGGTTGGGTTTAATTTGCAAAAAAAAATTGATTATCTCTTGAAATAAGATTTTTTTTTAAAGGAATCGAAATAAGATTCTTAAATATAATAACATATTATTAGTAATGTAACATTATTTTGTTTGGCTTATTTGACATAAATGTAAGATGACAATGTTTAACTGAGCGAATATAAAATTACCTGATAATATTTTTTTTACCAAAATATCTTTGTTATAAATTGACTTTTTAAATTAAAATTATTTACATGAAAATTTATAAAACAATTTATGTTACACTATCAATTTTTTTTAAAAAAAATATTTCACGTTATTAATATAATTAGTATATTAAACTAACATTATTAATTAATTTTCATAAGTATTTTATTTATTAATATATGAAACATCAAATATGAAAAAAAAGTTGTAGGCTAGAGTGTACAAAGATCACGTAATATGTTTAATATTTTCATAAATGTATGATAAATATATCAATTTTTTAATTAATTATCAAAATAACACACACTCAATACAAGGTGGATTGTACATTGCCCTTGAGAGGAGCAATTGCACACTCATTTTGGAGAAAAATTAGTTTAGTATTAATTTTTTTAATAATTTAGTATGTTGAGTGAAAAAAAATATGCATACTCATTTAACAAAAAATTATTTTAAACCTTCGTTTTTAAAATTTTAAATTCACCATTGATTTAATATTATTTATCGAAATAATATTCTTTGGCTGAAATTGTATAACACACTATTGTATATGTAAAAATCAAACCACGAAAAAAAAAAACCAATAAAATATTCAAACACGATAACGAACCAAAACAAAATAAAATAAGAAAACGAGTTTTGACAAAAAAAAAATTTAACACGCACAATATTTGTTAGCACGAGCACAAGGATAAGTTGGGGAGCAACAACAATGTGTGTCTTAGCTTTGTCTTCAATCGCTCAATAAGTATATATTAAAAAGACTATATTTAAAGGGTTAAAACCGATATTTAACCAATATGAGAATTAGACACTGAATAAATATTAACTTTTAAATTGATCAAATTACATTTTAGCATATACATTTTTTCACTACTTTTTTTCTTCATTTTGGTCCTCAATTGCCAGTTTATTTAGAACCTAAGGATTTACATGGGGCTGCGTCAGCCATGCCTTTTAGGTTGGCAAAAGGTCAAAAGTAATCATTAACGTTTGATCTTTTGATCACTTTAACTTATATTTTTTTTGGTGCAAACAACCACCTAACATTTTATTTTCGTTTAAATTTTACCCTCGTTGGATGGAAACCGTTAGTCAACTAATCGGCAATGCATGAAGCTGATGTGACATGTTTACATGGTATGAGAGATGATGTGGTAATGCCACATGGCACTTTGTTGACGTGACATTTTAAAAAAATTAAATAATTATTTTTAAAAAATATTTTAAAAAATAATTATATATACATTTTAAAAAATAAAAAATTCAAAAAATTTTAAAATAATCCCCAAAACCTCCCAAATTCAGTCACTCCTGTCGGCGTTGGCCGCGTTGCCGGCAACGAAATGAAACGCCATCTCCACGTCAAACGACTCACACACCATTTTTCGTTTGTTCTGTCGCTGTTCATCGTGAATCGTCCAAATGAATCATTCGATGATTTCGCCTTCGTCTGACGATTCGCACGGTGTCGGTCAACTTTCGGCGACGAGATGGTGAGATAAATGATTGTGATGGTCCGACGACCGATATGGTGGGCGGCGACGTGGCAATCGACGACACAATCAGCTCAAATCAGGATTTAAGTTTGAGGAAGTTAGAGATTTTGAAATTTTGGAGCTATTTTGTGAAATCTGAAAAATTTTGGACTATTTTTTAAAATATATTTTTAACCAATGAAATGATGCCATGTCAGCAAAGTGCTACGTGCCATCATCCGATTGGTTAAAATATTAAAAATATTTTTTAATAAAATATATTTTTTATTTATTTTTAAATGCCACGTGACATCGTCACATTATTTCCCCATGCCATACAGATATGCCACATCAGTCTTAGGAGTTGACTGATAGTTAACTAACGTTCTTATCAAATATGAGTAAAAATTGAACAAAATTAAAATATTAGGTGATTATTTGCACAAAAAAAAAATAAAAGCTAAAGTAATCAAAAAGTCAAATGTTATAGGCTACTTTTGAACTTCTACCTTCTAGGTTCATGCCACATAAACGAAAACACACCAGAACAGTCATGTCTTTGTTCTATATATAACAAAGAGTATCATTTCGAATTCTCGATATCATTTCGAATTCTCGATAAGTAAATTAAATTAAATATTATTTTCATAAATATTTAAAAATTCGTTCATTTTGATAAAAGAGAACACTATACATATTAAACATATCAACTGAAAACCCTTGACATATGATTTAGGCAAGATTGAGTATGTAATAAACTGATGGTGCATAATTCTATATACCATAGGCGAATAAGATGATAACACTGCATCAAAATGAATTTAGTTTTAAAATTTCATTATGATGTATATCTATGGTTCAATGGCAAATCCGTCATTTGCTCAGGGTAGGCATATTCCTACCCTAAAATTTTATATGTGCTCACCTTTAAAATTTATTTGTTCACATTCACGTTTAAATTATAATAAAAAGAATATTAAAGATGTTCATAAGTAGTAATTTATTCTGTTAGGAGTCTACAAATAATTAATTTAAGCTTCGGTTCATTTACAACCCTACATAAAAGTCTAAAAATAATAATCAATTATAAAAGAAGTGGAAAGCTCAAATATTTTTTGGGTTATGGGGTTCTGCTTCTACTTTTGAGATTTTTCTTCCTTAAACACAAATATTTTCTGTTTTCAAAGATCAAATCTCTCAAGACTGAAACTATATAATTTTTTATTTTTAAATTTTTTATTTTATTCAATATATAGAAGTATATTTCAATTATTATTTAAATGTTGTTTTAGAAAATTTCAAAATTTATGATCTTTTGTTCTTTCTGTTACAATTGTAGCAATACAAATAATGATAGAATAATTAAATATTTAGTAAACTTATGTTTACCTTTACCTTTTCTAACTTTGAGTTTTAAGTTAGAGATTAAATTAAATGAGAGTATAAGTAGAAAAGCGATTTTATGAATTAATGATTCTTTATACTAATTTCGTTAAATCAATTTAACAAAGGCATTCATTTTGTCCTTGTTTTTTTATTGATTGAATATAACATGGTAATAGACATAAATTGAGTTGTTTTGAATTTGTTGTAGTCTTGTAGGTATTATATATCACATTGCTTTGTATATTATAATATGAAGATTTCTAATTCACTAATATGTTTTTATGACTAGAATGAATGATATGCTTTCCTCCCTTTTGTTAAGCAGGATTGTACTCAATTCTCATGACATGGGGCAAAGCAAATTTTTTGCATAAAATTGTTCACATCATGAAGATGATTTATAGGTCTGTCTTTGTAAGTTGTAACAGAAGACATTGTTTTATGTTTTTTAAACAAACTTTATATTATATACGTATTAACCACAGTGGTGGATCCATTATATAGTCAGGGTTGACAAGTTATTTACACAGTTGTTTTCTGATTTACTAATGTTTGTATTGATACCTTATTTACACCATTTATAAATAAGTATTTTTAACTTATTTACACCTAGTCGTTTATGTTCGCGAACAAATAAATGAATGTGCTCGCGAACTTTAAACAAGCATATTCGCGGAAGCTAAAAAAAAATCGAGCCCCGATACACTAAATAATAAACGAACCAATTAGATCATGATGTTAATATATGTGTGCTCGCCCTCAAAAATATTTTTGAATTAGTAATTTTTTAAATAATCTTATATTTTGACAATTACATACTAAAATTTTATATGTTAGTCAAATAAATCGAACAATGTAATATAATTTACCTAATAATATGTTAATGAATCTTACATATAAACAACCTATTAATAAAAATATTCTTGAAGCTAATGAGTGGTTCTAATGGACAAAAGGATGATGTTCATCTTAATAAATCTAGATTTGAGTATTTTTGTGTGTAAAATATGTGCGTATTATCAAAAGACTAAGAAATATATAAACATATAATACCATAAAATTACACCAATTTATTTAAAAAATAAAAAAAACTTCATATTTCGTGAAGCAAATATCGAATATATTGTTGATTTCCTTCGTGAAGTAACCTTTGCCACTAACATCACATATTCACATTTTTAATTTCTCCGAAAGGACCACGCGCTTTTCACGTGCTTCATATAGTTTAACTAATTTTCTAAAGGGTAAACTAAAAAAAAAGTGATTCAATTATGGATAAAGTTACATTTAGGTCACCTAATTATTAAAAGTTACACTTAGATCACTTAATTATTAAAGGTTACATTTGGGTCACTCAATTATGCGTAAGGTTACATTTAGGTCACCCTTCATATTAAAAAAAATATCAATTTAGTCATTTTTTCTTTCAAATCACTTGTATACCCTCGTCAGCACTAGAGTACTTCATTTGAAATCATTAATTAATCTAATACACAAACTTATATGACCCTATTTGGCAATTAGCGGATAGCTGATAACGCATTACATTAGCTGATAGTTTATAGCTGATTTGACTAGCGGATTGTATTAGCTGATTGTATAAAAGTGTTTGGTAAAATTAACTGATAACTGATAGCTGTTTGATTATTAAACAAGCAAAATGACATATAAGAACATGATTATATTTAATAATTGTTTAAATAATTTATCAGTTATTAATATTTTATATCTAATAAATATTAATTAAATTTGTAAAAATTATTTTTTAATATAAATTTCCTAAACATATTTGAAAGATTTATATATTAATTTATTATTTATATAATTATTAAATTTTTTATATGCACATATTTATATGTGATAATAAAAAAATAGAATTAACTTACAAATGTCACAATATAAATTAGAAGTAACAACAAATAAGTCTAATATTTAATATGTTATTATTTATATTAAAAAATATTATTATTTAATTTAGGTTATTTGGAGATTTTTTGTAATTGTTAAGGGTAAAAGAGTCATTACAACTCTAATATCAAACCTCTAATCTCAAAAACTCATATTAGGAGCTTTTTTAAAATTAACTTTTTTCACCCCAAATCCTCTCTTTCAATCCGCTATTTACCAAGCATCAATATTAGCGAATTTGGCTAGTCAAACCTCTAATTATATCTCAAACCTCTAATTTTTGCCCAAACCGCTATTTACCAAATAGGGCCAATATATTTTTTAAATATGAAAGGTCACCAAAATGCAACCTTACTCATAATTGAGTGACTCAAGCGTAATTTTTAATAATTAAATGACCTAAATGTAATCTTACCCATAATTGAGTAATCCAAATATAACTTTTAATAATTAGGTGACGCAAAATAGTCTTACCCATAACAGAGTGACCACTGTTGTAGTTTACCGTTTTCTAAACTACCCTTCACTTAACAAGTTTTCTGTGAGAAAACCACCCTCCTCTTACATTAGCAGCCATTTCTCCGCTACGTCAGCGGTGGAATACGTGAGGTCGTGAGCCTCCTCCTCTAACCTTTTCGTCCACTTGGTGTCTGACACGTGGAATGAACTGAAACTGTGTCCTTGGGGAGCTCTCCTCACTGATCAACACGTGTCCCTCTGTTAGATACCTCCAGAAAACTCCTCTTTAAAATTAAAGTTATTTATTTATATTGAACATTCAAATTGAAAGCTCATTCAGTCCCTCCGTTTCTAGTCTCCCTTTGTCTCTCTCTTCCTTTCCTTTGGGTTTCCTGAGAAGATCCAACTGCAGAAAGGAAGACAGATCACAGGTAAGTTTTTGTTTTTTGTGTTTTTTTTCTGGGTTTTCTTTGGTTTTTACTTTTCTTGTTTGGTTGGTGGGAAAGGACCATAAAGAAAATTTCTATTTTGGGTTTCAGATGACTAATCTCAAGCTAAAGAATAATAAAAGAAAGTCCAAACTTGGAAATTATTGTTAAAAAAGCCCCCTTTTTTTCTTTTCTCTTGGAAAATAAGCTTGCTATCAGTTCTTAGTAAATCCCAGGAAACAAGCAGAGCTGTTAGTGTTATTATTAGAATGAAATGGCTCAGAAATTTATTTCCCTTTCATTGCATGTATGCTTTTCTTCCTAGCAAATCCAGTGCTATTTAGGCATGAAAAAAGAATTGAAGTTTTGGGCTTTTTTTGTTTGTATTTTCTCTCTGCTATGAATTAAAAATGCCATTGCTCGATAGTATAATTAGGCTTCCTCATGCATGTCAATTGCATGGGGTGGTTTTTCAAGTTTAGGATTTGTAATTTTAAAGCATTCAGCTTTAAGATTAGATGGACTTGTATTTCAGGGGTTTATTAAAGCAATTTAAACCAGGATTTTAAATAGCGATCGCAGTTGCCGCGTTATATCGCGGTTTCGGGTAAAAGCGGCTGAATTGCGGTGATCCCGGACCGTTTTTTACCCCAATCGCGGTTTCAGACGGCGGTGCAACCGCTATATAGCGGCCGATATCGCGGTTGCGGTCCGCTTTTTAAATCCCTGATTTAAACATCAATTATATCTGCAGGTTGGAATTAAAGTGGTTGGTCATCTGCTTTATTTTCATTTCAATCTTTAATCAGCACTTGAATGAAATTTGTCTGTCTTAGTTAAGGGTAGGTGTCTGATACGAGTATGATCGATTCTTCAGAAGTTCGGTTCGGTTCGAAAAAGAAATGAAACTACTTTTCAATTTGCCAATTTAGGTATTCTCACATTTTGTTGTAGGAAACATATTATGCAGCATGAATCCAAGGAGAAGAAATAAAATGAAATAAAACTTGTTGCATCTTGTTCTTTCGTATTGTTCATCTGCAAAAACTATAGAGCTATGAGATGGCATTTTGTTTTTGCAGTATGTCTATTTTATGATAGATGTCCATCCACATGTCTATATGATCTCGAAAACGACGGTTTGAAGAATCTATGTTAGCAAACATTAACCGTTTATCTTTATTTGTAACAGCGCGGGGGAATGAGAAGATAGAACAAGATCAAAGAGATCTTCCGTATAATCACCATGGATCAGTCGGAAAAAACGCAACAGCAGCAGCAACAACAACAACAACAGCCCGCGATGGGAGTTGTACCTAGTGCCGGGCAGATAGGCTATTCTAATGCTCCTTACCAAACTGCTCCAGTGGTCGCATCTGGCACTCTGGCAGTAGCTGTCCCTTCACAAACTCATCCTCCGGCTACGTTCTCTAGTTCCCCGCATCAACTTGCCTACCAACAAGCTCAGCACTTTCACCACCAACAGCAGCAGCAACAACAGCAGCAGCTTCAAGTGTTCTGGGCCAACCAGATGCAAGAAATCGAGCATACGGTAGACTTTAAGAATCATAGTCTCCCACTTGCTCGGATAAAAAAGATAATGAAAGCGGACGAAGACGTGCGGATGATATCAGCAGAGGCTCCTGTAATTTTTGCAAAAGCGTGCGAAATGTTCATCTTGGAACTGACTTTACGCTCTTGGATCCATACAGAAGAGAACAAAAGGAGGACACTACAAAAGAATGATATAGCAGCTGCAATTTCGAGGACCGATGTCTTTGATTTCTTGGTCGATATTATTCCGAGAGATGAGTTGAAAGAGGAAGGACTTGGGGTCACCAAGGCCACTCTTCCTTTAGTTGGTTCACCTGCTGATATTCCATATTACTATGTCCCACAGCATCCTGTGGGATCACCAGGTATGATAATGGGAAAGCCAATCGATCAAGCCGCTGCATTGTATCCAGGCCAGCAGCCTCGACCGCCAATGGCTTTCATGCCGTGGCCTCAGGGTCAACCGCAGCAGCAGCAATCCGAACAGCAGCAAAGCGAGTCGTGATTCACCAACACATCGTAATTGGTTCGTTGCAGTGACATTTCCGACAGCCGGAAATTCAATCAAGCACTGCCTTATCGTGTAGTTGGGTTGTTTTAGTGGTAGGTTAGGCACAAGCTGTAACATTGAGAGTGGATGATGCCGGTTTCGATCAAAGGCAGCTTTAACATGTGATTTGCTGTTTGGTTTTATGATGTTTGCTTGAAACTTGAAAGAATCATGTTGCTGGCCATGAAATTATAATTATCTTTGTTTGAGTGGAGTTTTATTACAAGACATTTGTTGTAATTGATTAGGCTTGGGACTTCCCTAAAGGAAATCGAAAGTTATTTTTGTGCTTTTCCAATAGTGTTTGTTGGCCTAGCTTGACTTGGGCTGGGTTTGGTAGTCAGTTTTTTTTTTCAGCTTGTTTGACGGTTTGGCCCAGCTTGGATAAATATTAGATAATTTAAAGTATATTTTTCATTTAAATATAAAATTATATTTTATTATTTCAAATAAAAATGAGTAATTTGGATTAGGTTGAGCCGGACTTAGATTTGAGCTTACATTTTTCTAATTTAGGCCTCGGTTTGATCGGACTTGATCTATAAATACTTTTATGTGAACCTTTTTGAATAGTTTTAAGCAATGAGGGGGTTTACTTAAATTTTTTTAAATTTTTTAAAATATTCGTATGTTGAAACTAAAATTCTTGAAAGATTTGGAAAGATTTAATTTATTTATTTTAAAATTTTGAGGTCTAATTAAAATTTTTTTAAAAAATAATTTAGGAGAATTTTTATGAACTTTAAGAAAGAAATTTAATTAAAAATATTTAAAAAAACACAATAAAAATATTTCAAATTTTTGAAAGGGTCAAATTAAAAATTTTCAAAAATATAAAGGACTACATAATACAATTTTAGAATGGTGATAGGACTCCTGTGTGAATCAGTTTCAATAATCTAACAAGGACGTATTGCAACAAACTCTTTTAAAACTCTTTTAAGTTTTACAAATATCGTTAGATGGACGAATGGATGACTCAGATTAACTTCTTACTTTTTTTTTCAAGTGACAATTTTCACATATTTACTGTTAATCTCACTGATTTGTTTCTAGAGATTAAGAGAACAATTGTTGTTTTACATTGTGTAAACGGATCCTATCTCTCCCTATATATCAGTAGTTAAGAGAACGATTGTTATTTTTAGAGGTTACGGGTTCGAACACTAGCAGCTGCAATAGGGTGATTGAGCATATATTGTCAAATAGTTGAGAGTATATTTAGAGTAGATATTACTTGTAAGTTGTAATCACTTTAACTTTAAAAAAAATTGTAAACATCTAATTTATTGAGACTAATTTAATCCTATATTTTACTAAAAAAATCAAATAAAATGTATATTCTATTCAAATCAATCGATCATAACAACTTTTTTAATTATTAAACAACATGAAATTTAATAGCAGGATCGAAGAAAATACCATTTTAATGGCGATTATCCAAATCCATCAAATATCATCGTCAGGTTCCACATCTTCGAAGGCCCATTCATTCTGTTTCCGAAGCTCAGCCTCTTCCTCCGGCGTATAATCGTTCTCGATCCCGAAAAACCTCCGAACATACTCCACGCTCTTGTTCGCGATCCTATCCGCCACCGCTTGTGTCAGCATTTCGAGCAGATCTTTCACGTCCAGATAATTAGCCGCCAAAAGCATCTGCAGCATTCCCTCGTTGTCTAGCGTATTGAAAAGCTCTCGATCGAACTCCTTGGCTTCCTCGTCTTCTTCTTCACACTGCAAGAATTCGTACTTCGGCGGTTTCCGGGGTTTGCGAGTTTTACGATCCAGATGCCACTTGCAGTATTCGATGACTTTCAAGAGGTATTCGGATTTGACGTTCGGGAGTGGAATGGGCTCATCGCAGGAGTCCGGGTTGTCTTCGAAGTACGTCTTGACGACGCCGATCTCCATCACGACGGCTTCTTCCACTTCGAATTCCTGCTCGTCGGCGGCTAGGAGGATGATTTTCTTCTGCTGGGTACTGTCCGTTGCCATTGTGGATACAAAAACGGTGGATTAGGGTTAGAGATTTCCAACTTATTGGAATTTTAGGAATTTTAGAAATATTTTTTTTGTTGATGTGAGATTCCTGAATGTGAGCGGAAGTTCAGAGTTGATGCAAACTTATAGGTTAGAATTGATTAAATCAACGGATAATTAATTTCAAATCATGAAATTTGCCTTGATTTTATATGTGCCATGGAAATTTATTGGGTAAAATACAATCTAGGTACTTCAATTATGTGTTAATTTATAAAAGTATCAATTTTCTTTTAAAAGTTATAATTTAGTCAACTAAAATTTTGTTACAAACATGAAACAACTTATTCTATCGTTAAAATAAAAGTATTACTTGATATAATAACAATTCCAGTCTTCAAAACTTACACATTCTAACAATTTGATTTTTATTCAAAATAATACAATAAATTAATATTTTATATTTAAAAAATTAGATATTACACCTTCATGACACACCATTCGACCACTTGTTATACTCTTTGCAACTGTTCATTAGCTCGATAACCTAAGATGATACACCTCGACAAACAAAACCACTTCCCAACTAGATAACTAACATACTAATAGAACAAACTTGTCATGTCCTTAGTGTCTCTTGCTCGTAGATACAATCACATCACCCATAGACGTATCAACTAGTATATCTGGTGGGTTACGTGACCCACAAGAAGAAGAAGAAAAATTCATTCTTTTGGGGCTAATTTCTATGTTGGTCCTCCAACTTTTATTGCAGTTTATTTTAATATAATTTTACATAATTATTTATTATTTTAACCATTTCAACTTTTATTTTCTTTTAATTTAATCTATCATCATGTTTATTTTTATTTTCATTATTTATCTATTATTTTATAGCATTATATATTTTTTGTTATGGTAATTGTTTGATGCATCGACGGTGTTTTTTCCACGAGCGGCCTTCTAAAAGCTATCATGTATCTCTTTTAGGGGTCAGAAACCCTAAACTCTAAATTTTAAACCACAAAATCTATTAACAACAGTTAAAATTTAACTACAAACACTAAATCTTAAATTCTAATCTCTAAACCCTAAAACTATACAATTATGAAAAACAAGTTTTTCACTCTCACTGCATTAAATATTTTCTACTGTTGTTATTAATTTTTTTTTTATTTTTTATTATAAAACACCACTATTATTTTTCAGTGGTTAATATACTTTTTTATAATTATATTTATGTGTAATATATTTTTCCATATATTTTATTATATTTATTAGGATTATTTTTATTATTTTCATTTTTGTTATTTTCATTAGCATATATATTATTTTTTCTATTACTACTATTTTATTTATTTATTATTATTATTTTTGGTTTATTTTTTCAAGAATTAAGTTTATTTGTAGTCATTATTATGTTCTAGTAATTTGTAATTTGATTTTATGTTATAATTTTCAGATGTACCTTTTAATAACATACTCACTTTATTTTTAGTTTATACATGATTGTATCTATTGTTGGTCGGTGAACCACCAAATTAAAATTTTTGGGTCCGCCCCTAACATCACCTATGTTTGTTTTAATTATTTTGAATTATGACCAAATTAATAGAAATATAAATTTCGAAGACTAAAAGTGTTACTATACAAAACCACGTTAGATGTTAGTTTTAATTTGGCAAAAGGTCAAAAATAGCCCCCAACGTTTCATCTTTTGGTCATTTTAGCCCTATCCTTTTTTTGGTGCAAACAACCACCTAATGTTTCATTTTTCGTTCAAATTTCATCCTTGATGGATGAAAATCATTAGTCAACTAACGGTCAACGTTTGAGGCTGACGTGGCATGTCTGCAGGGCATGGAGAGATGATGTGGCACTGTCACGTGGCATTTTTGCTGACGTGTCATTTTTAAAAAGTTAATTAATTATTTTTTAAAGAATATATTTTTAACCAATTGTCACATCAGTAAAGTGTCATGTGGTAGTGCCAGGTCTTCTCCCCATGCCCTGCAGACATTCCATGTCAACCTCAGGCATTGGTTGTTAGTTGACTAACAGTTTTCATCCAAGAAGGGTGAAATTTGAACGAAAAATGAAACATTAGGTGGTTGTTTGCACAAAAAAAAAAGATATGACTAAAATGACCAAAATGTGAAACGTTGGGGTTATTTTTGACCTTCTACCTTTTAGTTTTAACGACAAAGTAATCTGTTTGTAACAAAATTCTAATTGCATGATTAAATCATAATAACTTTTTTGTGAAAAAAAATGAAATCCACTAATTTTATTAAACGAGGATATATATGAAATTACAATGAAAGTTCACAACTTAGTAAACAAAACCAGCGTCTCGAGATCAAAAGATGACCATACAAGGAAAAGGTAAGAGCCTAATCCAAAGACTAGATATAAAAGAAGAATACAAACATCACCAAAATCGACGATGATAGGTAAAACCATCAACATAAAAATGCATATTACAATGAAGATACGTTGACAATAAGGTCATTACCATAACTCAATCGCGAATAATGAACGATATATGTAATCGTGTATCCAAATCCAGTTCGAGGGCCCGAGACAGGGAGATCAGCAACATAATGAAAGGAGCGTCATCATGATCAGTCGTGGTGTCGTCAGATCCAACTTCAATTGAAAAGGAAAAAGAAAAAAAGAAAAAACGTGCCAAAAGACAGATAAAAATGTACCAAAAAGTAAAGTAATCGTGCCATAAGAGCAAAATAATTTATTCAAAACTGAAAACAAAAATTGAACGATAGATCCTAGCAGTCGACGACCAATATTAAAATTGGTGTCGCTTATGATATTTAAAGAAAAAGAGAAACAAGAGTGAATGACTCTATAGTTGAAAGAAAAAGATTAGTGAGTTACTAGGGTTTTAAATGAAAGTTTTAATAAAGAGTAGAATTAAGATAATTGTAGAAGGTTTAGTTATTAAAAAAGTGATATGAACAAATTTTTAATGAAATTTAAAGTTCAGGTTAAATGGTCAATTCTGCCATTGTAGTAAACTTAAATTAGCAATATTGCTCTTAATTTTTTATGTAATTTTGCTCTTGAAGTCATTCAATTGTAGTAATTTTATCTTTTAACCGATGTTGATCGTTAAAGTGCTGACGTGGCGATCTACGATGATGTCGTGACAGTACACATGTAATGATGATGTGGCAGGGGGGCTGAATTGCTTTTTTTAACCGAATTTGAGGGTATAATTGATTTTTTGCTGAGTTTAGGAGTATAATTGATTTTAATTGAAAGTTCAATGACATATTTAAAATTTAAGCTAAAAATGAGAATTTAAGAAATTATTAAAATTATTAAAATTTTAAAATATTAAAAATGGACAAATAATTTGTTTAAAATTTAAATTAATTTAATCGGTTTATTTAGTTTTTGAATAAAATTAGATAGATAATTTGGTTTTTCGAGTTGAACTCTTACAAATAGAATATATGAAAAATCGATTAAAAAATTGGTGTAAACATCCTTTGGGTCCATGATAATTTTAAAAACAAGCAAAGTGAGAACTCTCACAAAAAATCAAAATATTTTTCATTTTTTTAAAATTCATAAACTCAATAAAAATAAATAAGATATTCAAAAAATTATTGAAAATAAAAATTAATATAAAATTTAAAATATATTAGAAATTATAAAATGTTAAAATATAAATATAAAAAATAAAATGTATTTATAAAGTATTAAAAATCGAACAATTTCATAAAAAATCACTTTTCTACATCAAACTGGTGCTCACTAATATTTGATAAGTTTTATTACTACTCTAATAGAAGGATGATTCCATTGGACATATATATATATATTAGTTAGCTTAACATAACCAGAAATAGTCGAAGATTTTTTCAAAGGTTTTTATAAATATTTTGATTTTTTATATTTATAACTTTATGGTTTTTATTTAAAATTTTTAAATTCATTATAGTGTTTTTATAATATTTTAAAAATATTTATATATTATTTAAATATTTTTAAATTTTTAATAATTTCTTATTTTTAGCTTAAAGATTAAATAAGTTATCTAACTTTCAATTAAAGTTATTTATGCCCCTAAACTCAGCAAAAAATCAATTATACCCTCGAAGTCGTTTAAAAAAAGCAATTCAGCCCCTATGCCACGTCATCATTATATGTGTACTGCCGTATCACCATCGTGGATTGCCACGTCAGCACTGTTAACTACCACGTCAACACTTTAACGGTCAACGTTAGTCAAATGGTAAAATTACAGCAATTGAATGACTTCGAGGGCAAAATTGTATGAAAAAAAATATTAGGGGCAACATTGCTTATTTGAGTTTACTGTATAAATAAATTTAACCATTTAGCCTAAATTTTAAATTAATACATGTAACATTTTTGAAGTTCGAATATTAACTAGACAACTAAAATAAAAATATGCAACAATCCAAATAAATCAAGTTTTAAGACTTAGGAATGTATTTTATAGTTTAAAGTTTAGAATTCAAATGTTAGGGAAAAAGGGATAAAAACATCTTTAGATCCAACGCCAAATTCACTAAGCTTCCATGGAAACATGTAAACAACAAAGTAAACTGGGTTGACCTTTTGATGTCATCATCGAAGCACACTAAGCTTCTTCACGATACAGTCGCAGACAACACAACCAAAATTCGATCCAACGCCAAATTCAGTACTTTGAGATCATCGTTCCAGATGTTCGGACAAATCGATAAAAACCAGAGAATTTCGAACTGGAGCTGCTGCTAATGGTAATAAAACTTTTAAAAAAAGACAATGAAGATACTATGGTAATGGCATTGACAGCTGATCGACATCATCGAAACGATTCATTCTCTTGTTATATAAATCCCAGAGAAAGAAATTATTACTTCCTCTATTAATTGCTGGATTAGGATACTTTTGCAGAGAAGAAGATGAGAACTTTGTTTTCGCTCCCTTCTAATCTGCTCCCCGATGAAGCCAGCCCGGAATGGATGAACAAAGGTGACAACGGATGGCAACTCACGGCAGCCACACTCGTCGGCCTCCAAAGCATTCCGGGGCTGCTTATCCTCTACGGTGGCTCGGTGAAGAAGAAATGGGCGGTGAACTCGGCTTTCATGGTGCTCTATGCTTTTGCCTGTGTTATTTTCTGTTGGGCGGTTTGGGGTTACCGGTTGTCGTTCGGCGACAAGCTGGTTCCGTTCTGGGGGAAACCGAATGTGGCGTTGGACGGGGAGTATCTGATCGCGCAAGCGTTTCTGGGGAAGTTTCCGAACGCGACGATGGTGTATTTCCAGGGCGTTTTCGCCGCTATAACTTTGATTCTGATCGCCGGAGCGTTGTTGGGGCGAATGAATTTCTTTGCTTGGATGATGTTCGTGCCGCTGTGGCTGACGTTTTCGTATACGTTCACGGCGTTTAGTATATGGAGCCCCACCGGGTTTCTTGCGAAGATGGGGATCATTGATTATTCCGGTGGATATGTCATCCATTTGTCTTCTGGAGTTGCAGGTTTCACTGCGGCTTATTGGGTATGAATCGCCTACACTTAACCATCTTATTTTATGGGTTAATTTAATCATACACCCTCATAAATTCTAAATTACTCCCCAATTTGAAAACGTTCTAATTAAGTTATTGAAGTATCATTACCGTACCAATCAACTACTTTAGTCTTCAGTATAAGGGTATGTAAAACTTGTCTCGACTCGAAAAAAATTAAATTATTTGACTTGACTTGACGCGAAAAAACTCGACTCGAATTTTTTTAAAATAAAATATGAGTTGTAAAATGAAATTTGAATAACTCGATTTTTTTTTTATAATTAGTGGATCGATTTTAAAGTTTGATTAGAGTCTCTCAATTCTGTTTGATATATATGGAAAAAAATATGGAGACATACACGTCTATATTGTCTATGATTATAGAAAGTCGTTTAAATTGGAACGAGTAATTAATACCATAACACTATAATTGTTTAGAATTAAATCTAAACAGAAACTCGACTCGAAAATTTTAAAATAAAATTTAAGTTATAAAATATGACATGTTAACTCGACTAACTCGAAAATTTTCGACTCGGCTTGATCGAATACTTTCACCTGCTCCAGTCTGCCTAGTCTAAGCTTTGCAAATAGGGATTGAACTGGAATCAAATATTGACAATTGTTAAATTGCCTAAATTCAAAATATAAGGGACCTATCAAGTATTAAACCTAAAATTAAGAATAAAAGCTTAATTTGATAAACATTTAAATTCATAAGACCTAAGTTGTCACTAGATAAAATATTAGGCCAAGATTCTCCAAAGATCCATTTAGTTCTTCCTTGTAACAACATATTTATAACTCGTGCATGAATCAATTTTAAACTTGTAAGATCGAAACTATCTGTTCATTCATGTATTTAAAATCTGATTCACTTGTTCTACATATGTTTCATGTAAAATTCTAACCGACTTTCAATGAGAAGTAAAACGTTGTTTTTGTTTAATATTGGAACAGGTTGGGCCACGTCTAACCCAAGACAGGCAAAGATTTCCTCCGAACAACATCCTGCTGATGTTGTTCGGAGCAGGGTTGCTGTGGATGGGTTGGACCGGGTTCAACGGAGGAGATCCTTATGAAGTCAACGTTGATGCTTCCTTGGCCGTCATAAACACTCACGTCTGCACTGCCGTCAGCTTGCTTACATGGCTACTACTCGACATCGTCTTCTTTCGAAAGCCTTCCGTTATCGGTGCCGTTCAAGGCATGATCACCGGTTTGGTCTGCATCACACCTGCTGCCGGTAAGTACTGCACAATTTTACATGTACATACACATATGCAGGGACACAGGGGCGGAACTAGAAATTTATAAAGGAGGGGACCAGAATGAGATTAAAAGTTTTGAGGGGGGTTAAAATAAAATTTTATAAAGATTAAAGGATTACAACACTATTTTACATTTTTTTAAAAGAAATTAACCTACTATTGCATTGAAAATAAAAAATTGGTGGGGGCCACATCCCTGTAAACCCCGGTGATGTTCCGCCCCTGCAGGGACAGAGCAAGGATTTAAAATTGGGAGACAAACTATAAATATTTAAAATTTAGGGACAAATTTATAAATAAACTAATTTTAAAAAAAAAATTAAATAAAAAAACAAAAGTAAAAAAAAATTTCTTCCGGGGTGAGGGGCGATTGCCCCTCCCGAAATCTTAATAGCTCCGTCCCTGCACATATGCCTATAATAATGGGGCTTTGTATAACAATATAACATGCAAATTAAATTGGATGACGTAGGGCTTGTACAAGGATGGGCAGCAATAATAATGGGGCTTTGTTCCGGCTCAATCCCATGGTTCACCATGATGGTTATTCACAAAAGATCCGAAGTGCTTCAAAAGGTGGACGACACCATGGCGGTGCTTCACACTCACGCCATCGCCGGCAGCCTCGGAGGCTTACTTTCCGGCATCTTTGCCGTACCGAAGCTTAACCACCTGTTCTATGGTTCCAACGACAAATACATCGGGCTATTTTACGGGCTAGCGGACGGCAGAGCATCCGCCGGGTTGCGACAGGTAGGAGTTCAGTTGATTGGGATATTGTTTGTGGTGGTTCTTAATGTGGTGAGTACAAGCATAATTTGTGCTTTGGTGCAAGTAATTGTGCCATTAAGGATGTCTGAAGAGGACATGGAGATTGGTGATGAAGCTGCTCATGGTGAAGAAGCATATGCCATTTGGGGTGATGAAGAAGAGAGGCTTGATCCTAAATATGCATTGCCCAAAAACAAAGCTGCTGCTCAAGTGGAAATGGCATGATCATAACATGTTTTTGTTTTAGATATAATAAAGGCCTTTTGGAACTCTGTTTTATCAACTTTGTTGTATTTGTAGGCTATGCCACACAAGTTTTTCTGCAATCAATGAGGTTTATTAAACTAAATAAAAGAATACAAATACAATTTTTATGTTCATTAAGTTATAAACGAATGTATTTTAACAGAATGTGTGCTCAGTTGGTGTATATTCACGAACAAACTTGTTCATTAGTTAGTTTATCAAAGTAGTTTTTATTCTCATGAGAGATACTTTAAAAGTAGGGTAAATTACATAAATGATCCTCTAACTATAACCCAATTCTTTGTTGAGTCTCCTGACTATGAGAAATTACAAATAGGATTCTCGACTAATAGCGACTAACAAATCGGTTTGATTTTGTTAAAAAAATAATCGGCTAATGACGTTACAGCTAATAAAATCTGTATAATAACAAATTTAACCCTTAACCTTTACATTTTATTTAAGTTTGGTCCCAAAATTTAAAATTTTAGCTCATAATATTTAAATATTACAACATTTTAGTTTCTCAACATTTTAGCGACCGGTTGGTTCCTGCGAACTCCTAATTTGTGAACGTGTCAAATACCCACAGCTTGTGACCATAGCATGCAAACACACCTCGCGGGAGGTCGCCAGCAAACATGTGTTGACTACCTACAACTTGTGAACATACTTTACGGATCATCATCAGCGACCATATGTTGGCACATATGGTCTGATTTGTTGAGAGATCAACCTAGAATATCATTTCTTAAGATATCCAATCACAATGCTACAACAACTCTCTACCGAAAACAACCAGAATTAATAAAATCAGACTAAAAACACTATCACAACCCTGATCACTATAAAATTATTTATCTCTCCGCTATCAGAGACCGTCGACTATTTTATCGGTCACCATAAAATTAACAAGGCATGAAGTCACAAATTATGCATGAAATGTATCAACTATTTTTTTGAATTACCTTAAATATATATTTTTTTGATACTTTAAATCTCAGAGTAAAATACACTTAATGGCATTTAATTATGTATTTGATAAATAACGAATCACTTTTTTGTTTAATTATGTGTTTAATAACAAACGAATCATTTTTTTTCTAAAAGTTACAAGCAAACTACAAGTCGTTAATTATTAGACGAAATAGTTGCACGACTTAGTATAATAACAATTTTAATTTTTAAAATTTTTTATATTCTCTCAATTTGATCCTGATTCGAAATAATTTGATGACTTTAATCCTTCATATATAAAAATGTTATCAATTTAGTCTTTGTTATTCTCTTAAAAATGTTACTTACTTTCATGTTACTTTCTGGTAGAACAACAGTTTAACAACAACTTGTTATATGACACAATGCAGTTATCCAACTACTTATTTAATCTGACGGACTCGCCGGTTCAACGGTCTCATAAAAACGACTAAATTGTTAAAAAAATTTAACATTATTTTTCAATTGAGAGACTTTTTTGTAATTTTTAAAAGAAAATACCATGTTTGTTACCAAGCTCACAATTAAATAACCTTAGATGTAGTTTACCCTTTGTTATTTGTATAATCATTACTGTATATTGTTCATTAGGGGTGAGAAAAATACCCGACTCGGTTGACCCGACCCGATAACCCGAACTTAAAAATACTGGATAATTCTTTAAAAAAAATTACTCGATTGGGTCGGGTACCCAACTTGAGAATTTTTTCGGGACATAGGCCGAGATTTTTAAGTTACCGGATACACGACCCGACCCGATAATATTTAATATATATTTTTTATATTTTCAATTATATATTTATTTTAAGTTTACTAATAATTTTACTCTAAAACTAAATTTAAATCCATAATTTCTTTTTATGTTTGTATTATATAGTTTTAAGTTTTAAGTTTAAAATTTTTTAAAAATATTTTTGTGTTTAATATGTGATTTTTTTTAAATTATAAAATTAAAAAAAAATAGGTGGGTACCCGGGTGTTTCGGGTACCCGAAACTCAGGTACCCGTATAAGATAGGCCGGAACACGGGCCGAAGATTGAGGTACCCGGATGAATCGGGTACCCAAAAAACCGGTACCAGACAATTCCCACCCCTATTGTTCATCACAAATGAATGATCCATAAATTACTAACTAAATACTAGAACATATATGCGTTATATTTTGATACACAATATGTGTAAAAGAAATTACACAACCATTCTATAAAATTTAAAATCTAAAACTAAAACCCTAGCACCCTAAAACCTAAATCATAACCCATAAACTCTAAATTTTAAACTCTAAACTCTAACCATAAACCTTAAATTTTACACCATACACACTAAACCCCTAAATCCTAAACCCTAACATAAAATCCTAGACCCTAAACTTGAAAGACTTGTATGTCAAAATATTTTCCAATATATATATTTTATAAAAGATAGGATCAAATTACACTATATAATATTTTTTTTTAGTTTTACACTGATTTTGAATAATTGAATAAGTGTAAATGGATCTCAAAACTCTTTAATTTTTTACATTCTCATACAAAATGAGATAACATAAACATCCTAGACCACTCGATCAATTAATAAATCTCAAAACTCTTTAATTTTTTACATTATATCTATAGTATATAATTACTAAATATTAAATTAAATATAATATTTTTAGAAAATATGGAATTGAATTTGTGATTTATAAATTTAAACAGACTTAAGTAAAAAAAATTGAGACTCATGTCTTGAGTTAATGTGAAGTGTGCTATTCAAAAAAAAATATGAAGTGTGATATTATCGTACGTTGCAGTGTCCTGAGCCCCTCTAAGGGAGAACACTTTCTCTTTTTGTTTTCATTCTTAATTTTATTAGAACAGGCCGAATTCGATTTTTTTATCTCTAATAATCTAAAAAAATACGAAAAAATAAAAATAATTTATTGGATGGCGTTATGTTATTTTATTGTGTATATTATATGAGCAACATTTAAAATTGTAATATTTTTTAAAATTTAAAATATAAAATTGAAGTTTGTTAAAAAGATAAAAAAAAAAATCGAAATATAATAATATTATAACTATAAATATTACAAAAAATTATTTAAAAAATATAAACCAAACGCAGTTACAATAACTTTGTAGGGACCTTAAAAGGACATTAAACAGGCAGGATTCAAGATCGAAACAGCCCTAAAACACCCAGATACATCATATATGAATATGATGAAAGATGGGTTAATAACTATAATAAGGCAGAGGCTTTTGGTTAGCGTGCAAATGATCAGGCCAAAGAAAAGCCCCCATGGCGAACTCTCTCTTGTAATCCAAATCACCATTAGCAAACAACCCATATTCGGCGAGAAGGCGGTCGAGCTTCCACTCCGGCATGACCAGGTAATCCTTGACGGTGTACCTGGGATAATGAAGCGGCATCTGGAAGAAGCTCACTCCGTTGATCTGCTTCTCGCTTTCCATTTCCGACTGGATTCTGCAGATCTATATTTCCAGGTTTTGAGTGGTTGGGAATTTATACTCAGCTTGTTGGGTAGGAGGAGGAGTTTTATGTTGCTGGGTATCATAAGAATTGGTTCGCGCGCACCTTCTTATGTCTCCGGTGCAGTGATCACTGATAGCCTCTGCGTGTGGCAAACAACAACGCTTTTCTCTCTCTGTGTGTGTTTTTTATTTTAATAATTCTTTTAAACTAATTAGTTTTAATTTTTTTATAATTCTTTTTTTTGAATATTTAGTGTGGTCTCATGATAGTATTGTCTATTTTTTTAGTTCTTTTATAACGCACTCATTTTGCAGACGAACTGCTTCAATTTGGGTCTTCTAAGGATAACGAAGTTTCTTTTTTTATTGACCACTTGAACAATTTTAGTTTTTTTTTATGTATTTTATGTTTTAACGTGATATATAAGACAATGATACTACATCGGTATTATCAAATAAGTGACATACTATATCATTAAAAATGATTGACTTAACAAACTCTAGAGCAAGTGGTTAAAAATTTTCGGTTGACAATAAAATAGCGAGATGGTAAACCCTAGCGAGGTTAACGGTCCTGGAAACCTTGAGCCTCCTCTATCGGCTGGCCGGCAGCCGGAGGAAGTGCTTTCCCTGCATGGTTTGGCGGCAATGGAGCGCCCTGGTGACCCGCTCCCAATTCAGGTGCAACCAATTGTGAAAAAGGGGAGATGTGGGCCTTCCACCTCTGTAGAAAACATTGATTCCCAATTGCCTGCGAGTGAAGGTGATACGAGTATGGTTGAGGCGGTAGTGGCCAAGGAGTCAGGGGTGATGTTGAATCTATACATGGTTCAAACCCGACAATCCCTATTGTTTTGGGTGATCAACAAGGGTTGAAGGCGTCTCATGTGAACGTGGTTCCTAAACCATCCTTTAGGGATAAGTTGGTTGGCGATCTCCCCAGTTCGAAACAAGCATGTACTATCAGTGAGTTGGATGTAGAGGTCAGGGCCGAAGATGTACTAATTGGAGGTGATGATGTCCTCCTGGAGATACGGTTCTCAGACAGAGTTCATGATGCAATCGATGGAAAACTTGCTCACTCGATAATTATTCGGTTACTTGGAAAATCCATTGGCTTTCGTGCTCTTGATAACAGAATTCGATCGCTATGGAATCCAGTTGGTGAGATTGCTCTGATTGATTTGGATAATGAGTATTTCCTGGTTCGTTTTGCACAGGAGGAGGATTTCTCTAAGGTTCTCTCGGGAGGGCCATGGGTCATCTACGGTAGCTACCTTACAGTCCAGCCGTGGAGTAAGAACTTCTCTACTAATGCGGCTTATCCGAATCAGATTATGGTTTGGGTTCGTATTCCTAAATTGTCGTACATATACTATACTAAGAGCCTTTTTAGACACATTGCTGCAGTGATTGGTAGGGTTGTGAGGATTGATTACAACACTACGGAGGGTAGGCAGGGTCATTTTGCAAGACTTGTTGTGATCGTTGACCTTGATAAGCCGCTTAAGTCTGGTATTGTGGTGGATGGGCAACGAATGGATGTGGAGTATGAGGGGTTGCCGTCTATATGCTATAAATGTGGGAAGTACAGCCATTTGAAGGATACATGTGGATCGAATGTTGGCACATGCGAGGTTACTCCAGCTCCAATGATTAATCGCAGTCCTGAAGAACGTTGTGGGCCTTGGATGCAGGTGGTTAACCGCAAGGGGTGTGCGGTGGTCGCTAGGAAGGCCCTCGTGGCTGGCGCGATAGGCTCGCTTATGAAGCAGCCTATGGGATCTCGGTTCTCTTCCATTGCTACGGAACATGAAATTGAGGTTACGCCAAGTGCTATTGATTTGGTGGTGGAGGTTACAGACTCAGCGAGGAAGACAAGAGCCCCGCTAGTGCTTTCATCCAAGTCTGGGGAGGAGCTTATGGCTAAGACGAGTGATCAGGGTGTTGTGCGTGGTTTGGTTATGGGTACTAAGAAGGATCAAGGGCCGCATCTACCTATTACTCCTTTGTCGGAAAGGGTGGATAATGATATTTTGAATGTAGCCTCAAAGAATTCTGTTGGTGCATCACAGGTGGCATCCAAGGATATGATTGTGTCGGCTGCATCCTCGTTGAATCGTGATAAACATGTTATGATCCAGGTTGTAGACTCCGAAGGGGATCGTGTGCTTAAGGAGAAAAATGGCCGTGTGTTACCTAGTTCTTTTAAGAATTTTAGTGGAAAGAATGTTGTAAAAGGTGGTGCGGGCGGAAAGGGAATTCAGAAGCCTAGCTTGAAACTTAAAAAACGAGCCGATAAAGGTATAGTTGCTCCTGCTCTAGCTTCAAGAGTGTCGGCATTGGTGTCAGAACTTGATCGAGCTAAGCTTGAGTGTTCTCCGAAGCAAGGTGAGAAAGCCTCGTCGACTGTGAGGAAGGATGTGAATGTCCAATGGAGAGCGAACAATGCGTTTGTGGCTCAAGAGGACTCGAACATGCAGGTATAAGCATGTGTGTCGTGTTGCTCTTTGTTTTATTTTTATAATGGTTAATATCATTTATTGGAATTGTCAGGGGGCGTTGGACCCTATTTTCTTTAGGTTTTTTAATCTGATAGTGAAGAAACAAAACTCAGGTATTTTTGTTTTGTTGGAACCAAGAATCAGTGGGAGGAGTGCTGATGATTTTATCCGTAGGTCAGGGTTTGAATATTCTTTTAGAGTGGAAGTTGTGGGTTTTTCTAGTGGAATTTGGGTTCTATGGCGTAACTCCATACATCTTGATATCCTTACCGTTTCAAAACAGTATGTTCATGGTCTATGTTCTTGTGCTAATGGTGAACGTAGCTTTTTTGTGACCTTCATTTATGCTAGTCCTATTGCTAGCATTAGAAGATGGCTATGGGATGAATTGAAGGTGTTGGAACTGGAGGTGAGGCTACCGTGGGTGTTGGGGGGTGATCTTAACGTTATTGGCTGCAACTCGAAGAGACAAGGGGGTTCCGAGAGACGGACTAATATTTGTGAGCGATTTAAGCAGTTTATGTTTGATGCTGGACTGATTTATATGGGGTTCAGTGGTATGCAGTTTACTTGGTCACGGGGTTCACTATATCAGCGATTAGACCGTTGTGTTTTTAATGTTGTTTGGTATGATTTCTTTGCTTCCTCAAAGGTGCTTCATCTTCAGCGGTTAGGGTCTGATTATATACCTATTTACTGGATACGGGTTTTCAAGGTGGTTGTCGTCCGGGTCGACCCTTTAGATATATTGGTGCTTGGAACGATCATCTAGATTTTCCGAATTTGCTAAAGGATGTGTGGTCTTGTGAGAGGCCTATGTGTGATAATGTTGTTGAATTCCAACGTAAAAGCCAAGTGTGGAATAAGGAAGTGTTTGATCATATTGGGCATCGTAAGAATCATCTTCTTGCCCGTATCAAAGGAATAGAAAAGGCGTTGGAGAGTTCGTATGTTTAACAGCTTGTGGATTTAAAGTTGGAGCTCAAGAATGAATTGGATCAAGTGTTGATTCAAGAAGAAAGTCTATGGCATCAGAAAAGCATGGCGAATTGGATTGCTAAAGGTGACAGAAATACATCCTATTTTTATGCATCTACAATGGCTAGGCGAAAGAGGAATTCAATACATATGCTGCGATTAGATGATGGGAGGTGGTGTGATGATGCTCAAGCCTTGAAGAAGCATGCTCGAACCTTTTTTATGCTGCTTTTCACTTCCGAGCAGAGGTCTAGTAGGGTGCTGAATGTTCCTGGTAACTATCACCAATTTTCTGAAGCTGAATTGCGGCTGTTACTTATGGAGGTTACTATTGAGGAAGTTCGAAAAGCTGTGTTTGGGATGGATCCACTTAAATCGCCATGTATGGATGGAATTCATACTGAGTTTTATCAACGTAACTGGGACTTGGTTGGGCCATCGATTTTTGGTTTTGTTTGTGATTTCTTCATTACGGCAACTCTCGAGGATTGGGTTAATAGAACCCTTCTGGTCGTAATTCCTAAGGTGGAGGGGCCTGAGTATATCTCTCAATTTCGCCTTATCAGCTTATGTACGACTTTGTATAAAGTCATCACGAAAGTGCTTGTTGGGCGTTTAAAGCCATTCTTATCACAGTGGATTGCGTCGACACAAGCGAGTTTTGTTCCGATGAGGTAAATATTTGATAATATTATTGTCGCGCAGGACGTAATGCATTCGATGGCGTTGAAAAATGGGAAGAAGGCTTGGATGACAATAAAAGTGGATTTAGAAAAGGCGAATGATCATTTGGAATGGGATTTCACTGAGGAATCGTTGGGATTGGCCGGTATCCCTGCGAAGTTTACTGAGCTTATCATGGCATGTATTAAATCGGTGTCAACACAAGTTTTATGGAATGGCGATCTAATAAAAGAGTTCAAGCTGACAAGGGGTATCAGGCAGGGGGACCCATTATCACTTTACATATTTGTACTATGTATGGAAAGATTGTCCCAAGCTATTAATCAGCAAGTTGTCTCCGGGAATTGGAAGCCTATTTTCTTAGCTCAGAACGGTCCGCCTCTCTCGTATTTGTTCTTTGCAGATAACTTGGTTTTGTTTGCCGAAGCGGATGTGAGCCAGCTGATGGCTATAAAGAATGCGATGGAAGCTTTTTGTGTAGCTTCTGGGCACAGGGTGAGTATTCCGAAAACTCAAATTCTATTTTCACGTAATTGTCCTGACAATATTGCTGGGAGTTTCGGTTTTGAGGAGGTTGCGGACTTAGGGCGTTACTTGGGTGTTCTTTTGTTACATTCAAGGGTTACTAAAGCCACATATGCGTATCTTTTTGAAAGAATGAGGAAGCGTTTGTCGGGATGGGCTGCGAAAACATTGTCTTTAGCTGGTAGGATAACTCTTGCTAAAGCGGTTTTACAATCAATTCCTATGTACATGATGCAGTCTACTTGGTTGCCGAAGGGTTTATGTGACGAGATGGAGAGGTTGATTCACCGTTTTGTCTAGGGTTTCGAGTCAGGTGGTTCTGGTTTACCTCTAGTTCGATGGGATGCAATGCATAATTCGATTGATGAGGGGGATTAAGATTAAGGATTTGGCACAACAAAACAAGACGTTTTTATTAAAGCTGGGGTTTCATCTTGCAGCAAATACTGATAAGCTTTGGGTCCATGTGTTGCGGACAAAGTACAAAGTTGAGGCTGGTTTGCCTTTTGAAATTCGAAGGGCAAAATTCTCAAGGTTGTGGCGTGGTCTTACTTATGTTTGGGATGATCTAAAAGAAGATGTAAGTTGGAATGTTGGAGATGACCAGGATACAGATTTTTGGTATGACAATTGACTTGGTTCGGAAGGCCATCTTGCGCTAAAAAGTAACTCGATTGTGTCTCCACGCCCTTGTCGTGTTGCGGATATGGTGACTGATACGGGTGAGTGGAATTGGAATTTGTTTGCTGATTACCTGCCGTGTGATGTTGTAAACCAGATTGCAGCAGTGACTCCTCATCGGATGGATTTTGGACCGGGTGTGGTGGGATGGCGTTGGGAATCGAATAGGTGTTTCTCAACTAAATCGGCTTACAAATGTTTAATGCCTGAGGAGGTTAGTGCAAGTGATCCGATTTGAAAGAGAATATGGAAGTTGAAAATAATAGAACGTGTGAAGGTATTCATGTGGCTCGTGGTACATGATCGTTTATTAACAAATGTGGAGCGGAATATGAGGCATTTGGCTAACTCCAATAGGTGTGCTTTTTGTAGGAGAGATTCAGAATCGCTGGACCATATTTTCTGGCATTGTAGTGGAGTTGATCGTGTTTGGCAACAGGAAATTTAGTCGTTGAAGCAGTCATAATTTCTTTCTATGCCTTTTTATGATTGGTTGCGATATAATATCCACGGCCAAGCTGATTTTGCGTTGTGTAAAGAAAATTGGGATGCACGATTTGCTATTACTTGTTGGCTTATTTGGAAGCAACGACGCAACCTCATATTTGATGTTTCTTATGTGCAAAAGGAGGATATTAACACCCGGTGTAGAAGGGTGTTAGCTGATTGCCTTGCTAATTCGCATCCTCAAACGCATAGTTTAACTGATGAACAACAAGTGCAGGTGTGTTGGAGTTGTCCGCCGTTAGGATGGTTCAAAGCTAATTGTGATGGCATGGCTATTGGCTGCGGCTGGGGGGCTGGTTCGTGATGCGCAAGGACAGTGGCTAGTGGGGTTTTCTCTGAGTATTGGTTGCTGCTCTGTATTATGGGCGGAACTTACGGCTGCTGTTGATGTCCTACATCATGCATGGAGAGTAGGGTGTCGACAAGTTATACTTGAAACGGATAACATAGAGGTATTTCAGATTCTAAATCGATCTTCTCAGAGTTTGGTAGGGACGTCTTTAGTTTGGTCTGCGCTTGAGTTGTTGGATCGAGCCTGGAGGGTCGAGATTCGTTAGGTTGATTGTCGTAGAAATAGAGCTGCAGACTGGCTGGCAAGTGTTGTTCGTGGGGAACATGTTGGTGCATGCGTTTATAAAAATCCACCGCTTGAGATACTGGTGCTGCTAAAGGAGGAGGCTAGCCATGTGTGATAGTTGTGCTTTTCTTTGTTCTTCATTATCAAAAAAAAAAAAAAATCGGTTGACACCATTTGTCCCTTAGGCTATGGCTTTTAGAGTTATTAGGAGTAAATTTCTCCTTCCTTCTTTTCTAGGTAAGAATTATTTAAAAAGAAAAAAAATTGACTTAGCAACCTTTAATAAACACACCATCATCTTAACGATCAATGATATCTGTAGGTCAAAAAAGTATTTGATGCATTTTTTGGTGTTGGGATGAAATTTGAGTCTATTATTGTTGGATACTAGGGCTATTATTATTATTATTATTATTATTATTATTATTATTATTATTATTATTATTATTATTATTATTATTAGGTCCCATTTATTGCATTATTGTTTGTGGGAAGGAAACATAAGCAATATCTTAAAAAGGTTTTGTCGAATGAAATTGGGGATTTGTAGGTTTTTATCAATTTCGGGGTTCTTTGCTTGTTTAATTGTTTGGGGGTTTTAAATCGATTTTATTAATGATATGAATTGTCTTGGGGAGGAATTTTTTGGTTTCTATTTTGGTTTCAAGCGTTTGTTTTATTTTTTACTTAATTATTTTTCTAAACTTTTTACATAATAAAATAAAATTAAAATATACATATTTTAAAACAATTGTAACCATAAACACATGTACCTCTTTTTGATTAAGTAGAGAAATATTTATATTCACCAGACAAATATCATATTTAAACACTTGAAAATTATTGACCACTCAATCAACTAATAAATCTCACATGTATATTTCTTTTGATTTTAATTTTATATTAGTCTTTTAGGGTTGGGTAGCACCACTTCTCCACTTTTTCCATTTTTTCTGAGGCAGTTACAAAAATTCTCTAAATTTTATTTTTCTTCATCGTTTTTTCATACTGGCGACAGTTTTTGGCCATTCTGTTGGTTCTGTACATAAATAAAATTCATCTTTTTCGATGAATATTTCGTTTTTCAAGTTTGTTTCTTGTGTTTCTTCTACTTTGTCGAATTCTTATTCAAATATGCTTTTATTGTAGTTCTTTTGTCTGCTTGGTGGCAGTTCTTTCGTCTGTTTTTTAGCAATTTTTGTCTTTCTTCATGACAGTAGTCTGTCTTTTGACCTTTTGACAATTATGCGTTCGAGTGACGAGTATCAACGAGCGCTTTTCAACGAAGGAGGCCGTTTTATACATGTTATAATTTTCTTTTGTGGTTGTGCCGACATGCCAAGAACAAGTAGCAGAAGAAGTTTTGATATATTCAAAGAGCACTCAAGGCAAAGTTATAGTTTTTCTAGATTTTATTTCAGAAAATTTTTTCTGACAGTGTTAGGTTTGATATTTTAACGTCTTTCACACCTCTATATTTTGTTGATTTGTTCTGCATTGTACTTCTCTTGTAAAATGTGTGATTCCTTTGTATTCGCTGTTGAATATAATCCATATTCAAAAAAAAATATACTAGTCTTTGTTATTATTTTGTTTCGTTTGGGATTTGTCCCTCTTTCTCCTTCTAGGTTTTCTGTCTACATATTTGTTTAGAAGGGTGAGACCGTAGACTTTTGGTCATGCGACTGTCAATCATGTTGTATTTCCCTTCAAATTTTTTTGTATTTTGGGTAATTTACAACAGATGTCACTCATTTATAGATAATGTTATATTTAGGTCACTCAATTGTTAAATGTTGGCGTTTAATTAGGTTTAATGACAATTTTAGTCCTCGAAACTTTTATATTCTATCAATGTAGTTATTGCTACCATATAAATTACTGAATTTTTATTATAAAACAAATTCTTTAAGTTCTCTACAAGTTTGTTTTACAATAAAAAAATTACTGCTACAAATACTATTACAAAAATTATACTTAATGAAAATACATAGAATTGCAAAGAACTTAAAGAATCTTTTTTTATATAATAAAAATGACTAAACTGGTATATTTTTAAATATAAAGGGTTAAATTTATTAAATTATTTTAAAATATAAAAGTTTCGAAGGCTAAAATTGTCATTATACCATATGGGAAAACAACATGGTTGAAGGACCCAAATGTAACAATAATATTAAACAAGTGATCCAATTGTAACTTTTAATAATTAGATAATCCAAATGTAGCCTTACTCATAATTGAGTGACCTTCATTGTAGTTTATCCTTATATTTTTCTTATTTCCTATCTTTTTATTTTTTTATTTTGCGTATTTGAACTTTGATTTTATTTTCTTAATAAGTTTTCCTTTTTTTACAACACAAGTAATTTTTTGTCTACTCTTTTAGTACGTCTTTTTTGCTCTTTTCACATATTTTTTTTTTATTTTTTTAGAGTTAAATTTGGTGCCACCTCACCAATTAACGTTTATATAATTATCTTGTTAATTTATCCTTAATTTGGACTATCAAATTGATTCTTTCATATTAATAAATGCTCATAATTACCTCTAAATCGCGTGACACTTGTGCCCAACCCGACCTAAAAATTATGACCTTATCCAAAGACCAAATGAACCAACAAACCAATTTATAACAAGTATGGGTGTCAACGGAGAATGTATGAGTTATGTCCGGGAAGCATGATCCGAAGTTGTGGCAGGAATTACTGATGAGGTTGATGAATTCCCTTGTTTGTTTGTTTTGCATGATACGTATGGTATTATGGTACGTTCTCAATGTTTGTCTGCCATATCTCACTTCCTGGATAGATCGAGGGGTGCTAAAAGAGACAATTATACTTTCTAAAAATTTTAAACTCTTATATAATTTATGTATTTCTTTATTTTTATCGATGATTTAAATTCGTATCCCCTAAAATTTTGTAATTTCGTACTCTTAAGTTTTTAATATAATTTTTTAACAGCTTACACCCTTAATTTAAAATCATCCGTCTGTCCCTACTCATAACACGTGTGTGCAGTGTGCGTTATATCTTTCTCCAGGAATGGCTTCTTTTCAATGGATCTGCAATCATATTCACCGTGCCCTGTGTAATCACATCTTCTACATAACAATATTTGATCTCTATGTATATGGAAAAAATTGTCAAGTAAGTTTTTGTTGTACCGATGAAGAATTTAAGTTGACATTAATTTTTGAAATCGAACGAGATAATTTCTTCTCCTTTATTTTATAAAAGTGATAGAATAAATTTTGTCAAGTGTTGTTTTATAGGGGTGCAAAACCAGGTTCATTTAACTATTAAAAAAATTATTTCAGATAATCCGTAAATTTAAATTGCTCAATTTTTAACCTTGAACGTAACAATTAAACCGGCTAATCGATTGACGAATTAACTGAAATATTCAGTTCAATTTGATTCCGAAAATGGTTTATTTTACTTTTCTTATTAAAAGTATTATATTAATAATAGAGTGAAAAATAAGCTAGAGTTTGAATTTTGAAATCTTTAAAGAGAAAAAATATGAACGTATGAAAAATAGGAAAAAGGAAACAATTGAGAATTGCAACTAAATTTTTACTTCTCTAATTAATATAAATTTGTTAATATTTGAAAGGAAAATATATTAAAAATTGCCACTAATTATTTACGTTTCATGGCAATGAAAATATGCAAATATTTGGGGAAGAGAATGAATTAACAATGGTGCTAAAATTTTGTTAATATAATTGTATAACTATGCAAATTTTATATATTATATATTATATAACTGATCTATTCGATTACTCGTTTTTATTCAAAATTATAAATCGTATTCGAATTAAAATGATTTTTTAAAAAAAATTTACCGAAATTAATTTTTTCGGTTAACAAAACTCGAAGAATTAAAATAATGTCTCTACATAAACTGATAAGTAAAAAAATAAGTACACTCAGCATAGCAACTCAGGGCTAAAAAGGTGAGTTGCAGGATGGGATAAATCAGCCCAAAGTGTTCTCAGATTATTAACAACTCTAGGAAATTAACTTCGTATTCATTTTTAGAATATATTGTTTATGAATAATTTCGGAGTTAATTGCATCATGTCTTCCCAAACTATGACCTATATTCCATATTAGTTCCTAAACTTTTAAACAATTTAATTGCATCCTCAAACTATGACCCTAATTCTAAACTGTTCCCCAAACTTTTGAATATTTCAATTTTATCCCCAAACCATGACCCTCGTTATAAGTTGATCTCCAAACTTTTGAAAATTTCAATTTTATCCTGAAATTGTCGTTTCTGACACATCATATTATTACATAATCGACATTGGAGTTTACATGGCAATTGATATTGTATAACGGTTTTATAAACATAGGATATGATTAGTATAACTAATAATTTGAGGAATTTTTGAATAAAATTGGAATGTTCAAAAGTTTGGAGACCAATTTAGAATAAGAGTTGTAGTTTGGGATGAAATTAGAATTTTTAAAAGTTTGGGGACCAATTTAGAATGAGTCGTAGTTTGAGGATGCAATTAGAATATTTAAAAGTTTGAGCACTAATTTAAAATAAGAATCATAGTTTGGGGACATATAATGCAATTAACTCGCAAGGCATTTTATGTTCATACTTTTTCTTAACTCTTTGTTAAGACACACAACTTGCAAATAATACCTATTGAACCCGAATCTTCTGGATGAACATTATCTTTTCCACATAAACCATTCGTCGTAAGCCAACTATTTTAAATTAGTTTTAAAAATTGTGTTTAACAAGCATACTACAAATTTCATAAATTAAATTTGATGTTGAGCTTAGGAGACTGAGCATTCAGTTTTGTATCTGGAGGCTCCTTTTACTGTAGAAGAAGTTTGGGCCGCTATACAGTCGGCACATGGATCGAGCTCCCGCCTCCCAGGCTTGGCGGATTCAACTGAGGCTCCTTTTAATGTTTGAAGCGGGGTGGTGCTTCATCTGGTTGTTACACGTCTAAAGCTTTTTGTGTGGCGTCTGCATCGTGTGGGCTAGTGGAAGATCGGTTCTTGAGTTTTATTTGGGCGGGGTTTGCCCCCTCCAAAAGTGGAGGCATTTTTATGGAGAGCAATCCAAAATTGCATATCGGCTAGTGCAGAGCTGTCTAAGTGTGGGGTGAATAATCTCCCCACACTTATCGAAATGACATTATGTTCAATGGTAAGAGTTTGCGACAGTGATCAGATGTTTGACCTTGTTTTATTAAGGATAGGACATTGGTGTAAGACAACCAGAGATATGTGGTTGGGTCGTAGACTGCTCCTCTGTTTGGCTCGCTGAAATTCAATGTCGATGGGGCTGTGCTAGGGAGCTATGGTAGGGTTCGCATTGAGGGCATTCTGCGCGACCATGAGGTTAAGAAGTTGGCTTATTTCTCAAAGGCGATAGGGTTTTCGGATCTTACGGGTGCTGAAATTGCAGCTATTTTGGAAGCTCTTATAGTGTCTTAATTGAACCTGATAGCTCACTTGCTGTGAGATGGATTGAGAGTCCAAGCTTATCTCCTCCTTCTTTCGCCAAGATTATTCTAAAATGTGAAACTTATTGCGTGAAGTACAACAGGGTAACCTGTTTTGTTTTTAAAGAACAAAACTGTACAACTTACTGTCTACTGTCTAGCACGTGAAAGTGTGAATAGATCCCAAGATGTTGTGTGGGTTAGTAACCCAGTTTGAGAATGGCATTGTCTAAGGATATAATGTAGGGATGGGCACGGGTCGGGTCGGGTTTTTGGCCCACCCGAACTCGACCCGAAACTAATAATCCTAAAATCAAACGCGACCCGAATCGATCTTATTTTTAAAAAATTCAACCCGACCCGATCCGAAAACAAATATTTTAAACCCGACCCTAACCTGACTCGATCTATAGAAAAAAAATTAATTTTAGGGACCTAATTGTAAAAAAATAATTTTAAGAGATATAATTATAAAAAATAATAAATTTAAAGACTAAATTGTAAATAAAAAACTAATTTTAAGGACCAAATTATAAAAAATATATAAAAGGGTATTACAAGTATCTTTAAAAAATTTAGAGAAAAATTATTGTAACACCCGGGTTTAGGGGTCGGGTGAAAATAATATTTAAATAATGTTTTGAGTCTCGGTTTATGATTAAATAATATTATATATTATTTGGACCTTGTGTCTTTCTTTATTTTCAAAATAAACATTTTATGTTTGGACTAAATTGAAATGAAACTAAAATGTCATGGATTTTAAAGCAAGGTAGAGTTGCCATCTCATTAATGGCACTATTGTAATTTCAAGCCCTTGGAAATTAAAAATCCCTTTTTAATTTAAAACACCAAAAATTTCTCTTCTTCCCTCTTTCTTCTTTATTTCTCACGACAAAGAGGGGGAAGCTTCTCCAAGTTCTATCCAACCTTCTTTTCTCCTTCATTTTGGCTCGAAATTGAAAGGTAAATACATCCCCATCTTGCTCTCGTCTTCCTCTACTTGGAAGTACAAATAGATTTCATTTTCATCAATGTTTTAGAATTTGGGTTTTTCAAAGTTTTGGTTAAATGTTGTGACTTTATGAGTTTTTATCAAGGCTTTTAGTTTATTTATGTTAGATATGTTGTTTGTGAATCAAATAGTCCAACATATATGATTTTTAGAGTATTTTAAATGAATTCCCGAAGTTGGGTAAAAATGGGTTTTTTGGAGGGTTTTGGGTGAGTTTTGGGGGTTGTTTTAGGTGAGAATTGATAGCCCAATGGTAGTGCTATGGTTAGGGGTTGATTTGGGATTGTTTGTGGGTGCTATGGATGTTGGAAAGATGGTTTTTGGACATGGTTTAGGGGCTGCCCGAAATTGCTAAAAATAGGATTTGTTCATGGTTTGCAACATGATAAATTGCATTTGAATTGTATTCCGGGTTGGTATTTTGATGTTGGGCTGATTTGGAATTGTTTGAAATGTGTTTGAGGTTGTTTAGAAGCGAGAATTTGTGTTGGGGAAGCTTCGGGAAGAAATCCGGAAATTTGAGGGAGGTTGCTTGCTTGGCTTGGAGCTTGGAAGATTAGGTGAGTGGTTAAATATTTTTTAAATGGTTTTCAAGTGTTGGTTCAAGCATGTGAACTAGGTTGGGATTGGTAGACCCACCTAGAGTTGGGATTAGGGTGGTAGCCTAATCCAAATCTTTAGTTAGAGACCTTGGTTGATCTTTAAAGTGTTAAATTATGCCCCATGTTTAATTATGCTTATGGTGTTTATGCTTATGTTGTTATACATGTATGTGGAGGCATGGCTTAATGCATTGTTACATGCATGTTGATGTTAAATGTGATAGAGATATACATATGTATGAAATATGATGTGATATTTGTGTTATTGAGATGCATGTAGTGTTGACATGTGTAATGATGTTATGAAGTGATCGTATGATCCGAGGATCATGGTGAGTACGTGCTAAGCACGGAAGTTGTTATGAATTGATATTGCGATAGATTAATAAAATGTGTAGTATTGGCACTAGTATGCTTGGGTACAAATGATCGATCATTAGGATGTTTAGTGTGCACACGTGAGTCAAAATGCGCGCGTGGTCTTGATGATGGTAGTCATCAAGATGGAGTACGGGTTCGCCCGGAAATCTTCTTATATATGTATTCGTCGGTGATGAGTGGAATCCCATCGACGGGCGTGAGGATGAGTGGAATCCCCTCCGCGTGAAATGAGGCGTGAGGATGAGTGGAATCCCCTCCGCGTGAACGGTGATGAATGTAATCCCACCGTCAGGTAATGGTTGTGTTGTTGGATGTGAGATCCAACGGTTATCCGCGTATTCGAGTCATAGCTAGGTGCCAATACGGATTTTGGTTTATGTTGCCAATATGTGATTAATTGTGAGCCGTTGTGATTTGGGATGTGTTGCTAACATGGTTTAATATATGTGATTTCATATGTTGTGGATTAAACATGTTGAGCAGGACATGATATTGAATATATGTTTATGCATCATCTATAATTATGGCTCGTGTGGATCAGAGGTAGGATCATGCATTTTTATCTTGGTTGTAGTTCGTGCTTGGACCCTGCATTGTCGAAGGTTTGTTTTATGAGCTTACCCTCACTAAGCTTTTATGCTTACGCTCTCTTTTATTCGACAATGCAGATCAATGGCTTGTGGGTGGCAAGGGCAAGGAAAGGCCTCCAAGTGTTGCTTACGGTTAGCTCAAGTATGATAGTTAAATTTAAAGATTGTAATAGTAAAGCAATGAGATAGGTGTCGTGTCGTAATGCTTTTGAAGTATGATGTTGATGTTTAAGAGCATGCTAGACTCCTATGTGTGTTTCATGTTTATGATTTAACTTGGATTGTAATTATGATGACTTGCCAAATGCTTGAGTGATTGTCTAAATCCATGCCTCGTATGTGTTTGTTATTTGGCTTGAGATGTATGCCTTTCTTGAAACCTTTTTAGTTTTGCTATCTTGAATTTGTCTAAGTGTGGGCTACGTGAATGCTTGCTCCTTTTATGATATGTATGAATGCATGATTTGTGATGTTAAACCTTGGAGTTTAGTCTCGTTTAAATGATTTTAAAGCATGCTTGTAAGATGGTTTGCCATATGATTAATTGCTAGTATGTTGTTGGAGTATTGTTGAGTGTTTTGTCGGTGTTTTGGGGCATCCTTGTGTCTTAAAACAGTCGAATGGAGTCTGCAGACATGGGGCGTTTCGAAACGGGCCACCCTGTTTCGATACGGTCCCTTTGCTTTTGGCCAGTCGTTTCGGAACGGATAGGGGCTGTTTCGATACATTTTTGTTACTGGAATTTTGAGAAATTGACGAGATATAGGCGTACCGAAACGGGTCCTTGGTGTTTCGAAACGGTCAAATCTCGTTGACCCCGAGAAGTTGACCGCTAGGGTCGTTTCGATACGGGTCACCCCTGTTTCGAAACGGTCACCCTATGGTTGACCCTGGCCTGTTGACTAAGTCAAGGCGTATCGAAACACCCTAAGGGCGTTTCGATACGGCCTGCTGTAAAGGGCTAAAATGAGCTGTTTAATGTATCGTTTGATTGGTCGATGTTAAATTGTTTGCATTTTTCGCTGTTGTGCTTCACATAGGATTTAATTATGCCTATAGACAAGATAAAGTAAAAAGGAATTTTTCTGGGTCGTTAACCGAGGGGAACCTTAACGGGTTTCGCTTCGGTTTTCCCCGTGTGGCCCACTCGGATCGGTCATCCGACCAGACCGGGACGAGAAGGTTACAAAAAACCCGACCCGAACCCAATTTTTCCCCATAAAAGTATTCGACCCGATCAGGCCGGATCAGATTGAAACCCGTCGAGCCCGGGTGAAATGACCATCCCTAATATAATGTAGGGAGATTTGATGCCTGCCTAGCAAGGATGTCTCTTGGACAATCCAGGGGCATTGATTTCTTCGAGTCATGATTTTGAGCAAAATTTTCTGCCTCCTAAACATGCCTCTATTTATGTCTTCTATTAAAAAATCACTTAAAAATTAAATTAGGAACCCTAACCCTAAATTCCAAATCCTAAACCCTACACTCTAAATAATATACCATACCCTAAATTTTCTATAGCCTAATCCTAAACTCTAAACTATTAAGCTTAAATCCCTAATTTATTATGGAGGCATAAATAAAAACATGATTAGGAGGTAAAGGATTTTCACTCATTAATTTTGTAGGTTGGGAGAGCATGGGGATAATTGCTTAATGGTGGGATGTGTTGGGTGATCTATTGAGTGTAATTGAGCAGAGTTGTTATCCATTTATCGTGAGCAACAAGGATACAATGCACTATTTTTCCTTCATTTTAACTTGGGAAGATTTTCTAATGAAGTTTGTATCCTTCTCGAGGTTTGTATGAAAAAATTTCGCCAATAAATCATACAAATACCTTTAAAAAAAATTGAAATCGACCCGCAAATTAACATATAAATTAAATAAATTAATTTAAATATATTATATATTATTTAAAAAATCAAATCAAAAATAAAAACAATTAATAAAATAAATTCATTTTCTTGTTTTTTTAATGGATTGACGATATATATTGAATTTATTTTTTATGGAATAAAATATCAATGTGGAATCAACTTATTTGAGATGCTCTCCTGTCGAACAGTTTGAAAAGATTTCATAGCTCATAGCATTAGATTCCACTAAACTATCATCTTGTCTTGTTTTAAATCATTATATTGTTAATTAAAATATTGAAAAGCTTTACTGAATTTTTAAATAAAGTTTGACTTTAATAATATGTAACTATATATTTTTTATACGAGGTAATGGGGAGAGATTTTACAAGATCAAACAACATCAATTAATTAATTAAAAATAAAAATTTAACAATATTTATATAAATTTTAGAGTTACGATCACAAATAAACAAATTAATATAATTTACAAACAAAATTTATATAATTTTATACTAAATATCTAATATTTTTATTAAAGGAGAAAAATATGTCATCAGTACAATCACACCTTGCAGACAAAGCAATTGTACTCAGATCTCTTACGACGAACACCATTTACTTCTCCACTAAGACCACTTGTTAGGTTCGATTTAAATTAGATTAACAACAAAAAAGAATATATTTAAATTTAGGGCAAAGTACACAGACGGTCACTGAACTTTGGTAAAAAAAACAAAATGGTAACCAAACTTTCAAAAATCACAAAATGGCAATTAAACTTTATGTTTTATAACAAAATGGTAACTAGACGTTAAATGCCGTTAAGTGGCTGTTATAAACTTTGGCATAATTACACATTTAGTCATTCATATTTATACATTCAATCAATTTAATCCTAATTCGAAACAATTCACTAAATTTAGCCCTCGTTATTTACACATTCTTTCAATTTGGTCCTTAAAGCAAAATTCCAAAGTATGGTAACATGATAAATAATTACAATTAATTTTTTATAGGAACTCGAAAACTCGACTCGACTCAAATCGAAAAAATTTCAAATAAAGTTTGAGTTGTAAAATATGACGCAACTCAAATAACTTAAATTTTTTTGATTCAACTCGATCGAACGCCCATCTCTATCTTAAGATATGACGCGTCAACTCTAATAACTCTATATTCGAATATTTTAAATCATTTTTTCTTTTAAATCAAATATTTTTTAAAATAGAATATTTAATATTTTCATATTTAAATCACATTGATTATTTAATAACAACTTTAAATATTCGATTCAAAAGAAAAAAATGATTTAAAATATTTGAATATTTAATTAAATTTTTATAGGAACTCGAAAACTCGACTCGAATCGAAAAAATTTCAAATAAAGTTTGAGTTGTAAAATATGACGCGTAAACTTGAATAACTCGAAATTTTTTTACTCGACTCGATCGAACGCTCACCTCTATCTTAAGATATGACGCGTCAACTCGAAATATTCGAATATTTTAAATGATTTTTTCTTTTAAATCGAATATTTTTTAAAATAGAATATTTAATATTTTCATATTCAAATCACATCGAATATTTAATAACTAATTTAAATATTCAATTTAATTTAAAAATATTCAATTTAAAAGAAAAAAAAATTGATTTAAAATATTCAAATATTTAATTAAATTTTTATAGGAAATCAAAAACTCGACTCAACTCGAATCGAAAAAATTTCAAATAAAGTTTGAGTTGTAAAATATGATGCGTCAACTCGAATAACTCGAAATTTTTTGGCTCGACTCGATCGAACGCTCACCTCTATATTAAGATATGACGCGTCAACTCAAAATATTCGAATATTTTAAATCATTTTTTCTTTTAAATCACATCGAATATTTAATAACTACTTTAAATATTCGATTTAATTTAAAAATATTCTATTTAAAATATTCGAATATTTAATAAATATTTAAAGTAGTTATTAAATATTTGAATATTTAAAAGAAAAATATTTAAAATAGTTATTAAATATTCGAATATTTTCAATCATTTTTTCTTTTAAATCGAATATTTTTAAATTGAATTGAATATTTAAAGTAGTTATTAAATATTTGTTGTGATTTAAATATTCTATTTTAAAAAATATTCGATTTAAAAGGAAAAAATGATTTAAAATATTCGAATATTTTGAGTTATTCGTGTTGACGCGTTATATCTTAAGATAGAGATGAGCGTTCGATAGAGTCGAGTCGAGTCAAAAAAATTCGAGTTATTCGAGTTGTCGCGTCATATTTTACAACTCAAACTTTATTTGAAATTTTTTCGATTCGAGTCGAGTTTTTGAGTTCCTATAAAAATTTAATTGTAATTATTTATCATGTTACCATACTTTGGAATTTTTCTTTAAGACCAAATTGAAAGAATGCGTAAATAACGAGGGCTAAATTTAGTGTATTCTTTCGAATTACGACTAAATTGATTGAATGTATAAATATAAAGGACTAAATGTGTTATTATACCAAAGTTTATAACAGCCACTTAACGACATTTAACGTCTAGTTATCATTTTGTTATAAAACATAAAGTTTAATTGCCATTTTGTGATTTTTGAAAGTTTGGTTACCATTTTATTTTTTTTGCCAAAGTTCAGTGACCGTCTGTGTACTTTACCCTTAAATTTATATCATAATAACTCTAAAAATATATTTTGTACGCTCTAATTCAATTATAAAATAATATTTTACTCCAGTTTAATTTTAAATAAATTTATGTACATCTATAAATTATACTATTGAAACTCGAATCACCTAAAGAAAATATTATTTTAACTATTAAGACCCCTTAATAATAGATTCAAAAATATATTTAAAGTCACATAAATATGAAACATGAAACCTTAAGGATGAGTACCACTGTCTTTACCAAATATGCCAAGGCCTAATTGGCAACATTATTAGTATATTATTCAATATTATCCTTAAAATATTACTATAAAATATTAATCCTATAATTTAATAAGGTAAGTAATTATTATTACCATATAAAGTTTCAAAGCTCACCTTTCCCCATTTCAACAGTGTTTTCTGTGTTCTCCTGCGTTTGTATATGCAGACCGTCGTTTAGCCAACCTTTCCCCATCAGCTGATACCGCCGTCGCCGTCGCCGTCTCCGTCGCCATGTCTCTCGTCCACCCTCATAGCTGCTCCAATTCTTTCATTTCAGGTCCTTCTTGTCTCAGCTTCATATACAGTGTCTGTGTGAATATATATATTTATGTGTATATTTCTTTTAACACTTATTTTCATGTCTTAATCTTCATCTTGATTAATCTGGAAAATCTGAGCAGTTTCCATGGACAGTGGAGCAAAGTTAATAGCAGACACAAACAGTATTAATGGTTTGGTAATAACAATCTATCTGCTTATATCTATTGCTTTTGTTTTAAGAAATTGTAGAAGAGATTATGATACTCTTAATTATGCAGTGTTTTAAGGAAACCAAAGAAAGGATTAGGAAAATGTTTGATCAGATTGAACTTTCTGTTTCTTCCTATGACACTGCTTGGGTTGCAATGGTCCCATCTCCCACTTCCCCACACAACCCATGTTTCCCTGCTTGCTTAAACTGGCTGCTGGATAATCAACTCCCTGATGGTTCTTGGGGTCCTTGTCGGCTTCGTCCTGATCCGATGTTAACCAAAGACGCGCTTTCCTCTACACTGGCATGCGTCCTTGCGCTGAGACGATGGGGTGTCGGCGAAGAACAGATGTCAAAGGGTATGCTTTCATCTATTCTATTGCCCCATTTTCCCCTAATAGTGTTTCCATGGGACAACATTGTTGTTTTCTTTCGCAGGACTCCGGTTTATCGAGTCACATTTCGGTTCGGTTTCTGATGAAAACCAACTTACACCTATTGGATTTGATATCATATTTTCTGGTATGGTTGAATATGCTAAGGAATTGAATTTGAACCTCCCTTTGAGCTCAACAGATATAGATGCTTTATTTCATAAAAGAGATTTAGAGTTCAGAAGGTATACTCTTTTATCATTTCTGTGTCTCCATATTTAGTTTTAATTTGATATCAACATCTAGGCAAATAACAAGCATAGCATTAGACAAACCAGAGTGTTGGGCTGATTAGTTGAGCCGACCTTTTTCTTTGTCGAACCTGGTTCGGTTGGCTAACTATTGCGGAAGCAGTGTGAAGAAGCAGAAAAAGTCAGTTTGACATGGCGTTTTGATTTAATTGTCACAGAGAAAACTCTAAGGGAAGGGAAGCCTACTTAGCATATGTTTCGGAAGGAATCGGCAAACGTCAAGACTGGGAAATGGTCATGAAGTATCAGCGGAAGAATGGATCATTGTTCAATTCCCCATCCGCAACAGCAGCCGCTCTTTCTCACCTTCCGAATGCCGGTTGCCTTGGTTATCTCACTGAACTCTTGGAGAAGTTTGAGAATGGAGGTTAGTATGCCAACATTACTTCACAATTTCTAATGTATTTTATGACATTATCTACTTTTAAACTACTAGCTATCATGTTCATTTCAGTTCCCACACTTCATCCTTCCCATATTTACCCCCGACTTTGTATCGTGGAGACTCTTGATAGTTTGGGAATTGGTCAGCATTTCGGGGAAGAAATTACGAGTGTATTGGATGAAACATATCGGTATGTTATTTTACAAACATAGGTAATGCATATAATCTATGTTACCCGGACTCTATTTTTTACAGAATATTGTGTCTGCTACATATTTAGACATTTGAAAACTTGAATATAGTCATGTTAGACACATACTTGTGTCCAACATTGATCTTATGCCCGGGTAACATAGCATATAATGTGTTTGGAAGGCTGTTTCATTGTAATAGGTTGTTTCATTTGAGAAAACTTCTCTTTAACTTCATTGATCATATCTCAAACAGATGCTGGCTGCAGGGGGAGGAGGAGATATTTTTGGATCCGGTCACATGTGCAATGGCTTTTCGAATACTACGTGTAAATGGTTATGATGTTTCCTCAGGTACGTTGCTGCTTTTTCATGTTCGGATGATTAAGGATAGAATCTTTATTGTTAAAGTTCCTTTTCCGGTCTGTCTTGTGGTGTAGAACCCTTAACTGCATTCGATGAAGAAAATTTCTTCAATTCGCTCGGAGGATATTTGAAAGACTTGGATGCTGTCGTCGAGCTATTTAAGGCTTCACAGATGATCATACATCCAGATGAACAATTCCTGGAGAAACAGATCTCATGGACAAGTCGTTTCTTGAAACGGGAATTATCCAACAGTTCTACATATGCGAATAAGCCTAAACAAAATATTATACAGAAGGTATTATTTTTTGTGTGTGAATTGGTAATCAATAAGTTTTGAAGGAAACTGTCAAGTTATGTACTGTTCTTTTCTGTTTTTGATTTACTGTACTTACTAGAAAATGGACACCCTCTATAATTTTCAGGTGAATGACTCTCTTGAGTTTCCCCATTACGCAAGTTTGGAGCGCGTAGTACACAGGAGAAACATAGTGAATTATGCTGTAGATGATATACGGATGCTTAAATCTTCGTATTGGTACTTTCGTATTTATTTCCTTTAAATAAATGATAATGTATACCTGATTTGCATCTTATTTTATATTCTTTGCATGCTAGTTCTTCGAGTACTGGAAACAAAGATTTCCTAAGACTAGCAGTGGAGAACTTCAATGGCCTTCAATCCATATATCACGAAGAACTCAAACAACTCGAGAGGTAAATTTGTTTACAAAGACATAAACCATGATGCTGTGACAAGAAATCTGATGGAGATCATAAGATCATGGTCAAACATAAGATTTCCTTACATGTTGTCCATGTTCCCGAGTCATGGGAGTAACGTTGTCTACAGCTACGGTAGACATCATTGAGAAGTGCTTTTGAAATTAGTGCATGATACCCTTCATATGAAACAGGTGGGTTCGAGAAATGCGATTGGACAAGCTGAAGTTTGCCAGGCAGAAACTGGCTTACTGTTACTTCTCTGCAGCTGCAACTATATGCTCTCCTGAATTATCCGATGCTCGCATATCGTGGGCTAAAAATGGCGTGCTTACTACTGTGGTCGATGACTTTTTCGATGTCGGGGGTTCTGAAGATGAACTGTTAAACCTAATCCAATTGGTTGAAATGTATGTTCTTTTCTTATCTTTTTATATAATCACTTGCAGTGTATAACTTTGCTTATAATAAAATGAAACACAGGCACGATTTAGACACCAACATCCATTGTTGTTCCGAGGAAGTTGAAATCATATTTTCAGCACTTCACAGTTCAATTTCTGAGATCGGGGAGAAAGCCATCGCATGGCAAGGACGTAACGTGAAGACTCATGTTACCGAGATTGTAAGATGCAATCTTTATTTTACTCTCCATATTAGAAGGGAATACTAGAATCCTGAAGTGTAATTTATGTGAAATAAATCTGAAATTTTAGGATGTTATTTAAGTATAGAAGAAAACTCGTATCAGACTGGAATTTATATGGACAATGTTTATGTTGCAGTGGCTGGCTTTGCTTCGGTCTATGTTGCAGGAAGCTCAGTGGTTAAAGCAGAAGGCGGTCCCAACCGTGAATGAATACATGACGAATGGTTATGTTTCGTTTGCCTTGGGACCGATCATCCTCCCGGCTCTCTATTTCATCGGGCCTACAATTTCGGAGGATGTCGTTAAAAGCCGCGAATATAATCTTCTATATAAGCATGTAAGCACTTGTGGTCGTCTTCTCAATGATATCCAAGGCTTTAAGGTACGACTTCTCTCAACACGACTAGTCTCATTCGGATGGAAGTTTGGAAATATTTAGTAATCAATGCCTGATATGGCTGCAGAGGGAATCAATGGAGGGAAAACTGAATGCAGTATCTTTGCACATGATTCACGGTACTGATTCAGTAACCAAAGATCATGTACATCGAGAAATGAAGCATGTAATCGAGGAAAGGAGGAGAGAACTGCATAGATTGGTGTTGCAGCGAAACGGCAGCACCGTTCCGAGGGAATGCAAGGAGTTGTTCTGGAAAATGAGCAAAGTATTGCATATGTTTTACGCGAAAGACGACGGTTTCACCTCACATGAAATGGGGAATGTTGTAAATGCAGTGATCAATGAGCCTGTATTTGTGGATGAACACTTACTGAGCTGAGGTCATGAGCTAAAGCAACAAATATACAGAATGTCTTGAAATATTTTCGATCGAGTTGATACTTATGATAAATGACTTATTTGAACCAATTTGAAAAAAAAGAAGACAATTTCAGGTACCGAATTGAATTAAAAACAACTTTAGCATATCTTTCATTGCGTTTTGTATCTATACTGTGTCTGAGCTCAAATGGTCAAATTGTCATTACAGTCCTTGTGAATGTTTTAGACTTCAATTCTAAGTCTTTTCAATGGAAAATTTATGGTTTTAATCCCTAAGAATTTTAACTTTAGTTTGCCCTTGGAACGAAATCATGCATTTGTATATACAAGCAAAGTGCAATGTCCTTAGAATGTTGGTTATGCACTTGTAATGTCATGTCTCAACTTTGGAATTTATGATAGAGCACCATGGAAGGTCATTGATGGTTGTGGTTAGGGATGCGGTTTTTTTTTTATCCGATTGATTCGATCCGAAATGGATATCCAATTTGTTTTTTATTTTTTGGATAATAAGGATATCCGAAAATTAAATTTTTTATAGGTATCTATCTTGTTATATTCGATATTTTTACTTGTTATATACGAAAAATTGAAATTTCCATAGATACAAATATTGTTGTATTCAATAATTTGCTGATTGTTATATTCGAAAACCTAAAATTTTCATGGATAGGACCGTCAAATTTAAAAAAATAATCAAATAAAGTCATAAATTTTGGATATCCGAATATCCGATCTGAAAATTCGGATATCCGAATTTTTAGATATATGATTTTTTCGGATCGGATACAAATCACTATTTAGGTGATCGAGAGAAAAATTATTATTGGTAAATTTTATTTTTTTGTTTCTCTTTAAATTATGATTTTAATGTGCGATAAATCATGGTGAATTTCAATATATAAAAAGATTGTTATAAAGTCTATATTTGCTCGAAAGCAATATTTCTTCTTCGTCGAAAAACTCGACCATAGACTTCTCCCAATTTCAAGTTACGAAAATTTGTCTTGATCCAAAAGTTTTATGGGAGGCATTCCCTAAAGTGAATGTAAAGCATGATGTTTATTCCATGCGATTATCAATGATGGGACATTTCTTAAAGTGAATGCATGCATGGTTGGTCTCAAAGGAGGTGTTTATTCCATGCGATTATCAATACATGCATGGTGTTTATTCCATGCGATTATTGGAACTGTTTCATTCACTGAAGTGAATGCAAACACGATAAATTATTATTCAATTAGAGACATAATTTCGATATAATACAAGTATATTGGTTGGACATCCCGTTCTGCGGAGCTATTGGTCTCAAAGAAGGTTTTTAAAGGGCCTTGTGGACTGGTTTAACAATGCCGCGTACGATGATTAAATCTTTGTTCTTTGTGATAAGGATATGTAAAAAAGGTTTCAAAGGTCCACTGGCTCTACTCCATTTCCTGAAGTGAATGTGAGATTATATTATGAAAGAAATAAAAATCACATTAGAAATTGTGGTCGTGGTCGAGGCTATGAATTAAACATGAAAAATATGGTCATTTTAAGAATACTTCTACCCACCGGTAGTGAGGTTATAAGGATAACAAGAGTGATAAAGATCATTCTAATAAAGTAAAATTCTTCTTATTACCAATGCGATGTTATAAACCATTGGTCTCGTACATATTGTACGTTGAAAAATCAACAATCATTGAATGATAAAAGAAAAAAATAAAAGTAAATTTTGTTTGCGAAAAATAACGAAGATGATATGGTCCAACTTATTTAGACATTGTTGGTCCAACTCATTTGAACGTTGTTGATTTCCTTATAACCTTGGAAGGGAATAAATCATCTTCTAATTATTCTCATAACTTTAAAGAGAATTATTTATATTTATATTTATTTTACTTTATGTTTATTTACTTTACGCATTTTATATTTATATTTATATTTATTATATTTATTTATTTTGTTTCATATGATTACTTATAAAATACAATATATGATGACGATTTATGCTTAGCAAAATCATACGATATATTTTTTCTATTTAAATGCAAGGGAAAATGTGAGTACTATATTTCAAAGTACTGAAAATATTGATGCTCTAGAAGAGCAATAAATTCTTGAGAGAAAGTACATTATGAAAAGTGCAGAATTGCGAATATTGCAATAATTACCGCTAATGGTAATAATATCGTCACAACTAGAAGTGAAAATTTTAAGAAAACAATATGAGTTCGTAAAATATCCCTTTGGGAATTATAGATAACATATGTTATCAATTGACATTTGAAATAAGTCAATATGAATATAAGTTATGGTAGCCGAAAAGTCAGTTGAAAGCTCTAGAAGAGCTATATATTACTACCAAAAGATAATTTCAATTGAAAGCTCTGAAAGAGCTAAATATATTCCTATTTAAAGGAACAATTTTGATGGTTGTATTAGACATGTACGAGTGAGATTGAATTACATGTTATGGTAAACAAGAAGTTTACAAATTCAGAGATACACACACACACATATATATATGGTTGGCATGATCGGTTAGACCATCATGATCAATAATGGTGCAAAAATTATTGAGATTTACATGCACATGTATTAATAGAACCTGGAGTTCTTATGGTGCTTATTCTCAAAAGAATTAATTAAATTTCGCTTATTAAAGAACATAAAGTTTTTGTGTTGCTTAAAGGAATTGATTAAATTCCACTTACTAAAAGAACCTGAAGTTCTTGTGTTGTTTGTTCTCAGAGGATATAGTTCATCCTACTTACCAAAAGAATTAGAACTTGAAGTTCTTTTGCTGAAGTTGAGACTGCATGTCTTGCATATCTAAACGAAATATGGGCCCATATATCCGCAAATGTGAAATTTTTTATATGATTTTAGTAGATGCATCTACATTGTTTTATCAACTTACAACCAGAAGTTTGTGAGATTGATTATAAAAGGATTCAGACTATGCAGTTAGACTATTCGTCTTGCAAAAGCTAGTGGGTTTATATTTTAGGCTATATCAGTTGTTACAAAGCCTATTGATTATGAAAAATATAGTTTAACAAATTTTCAATTGGATGCCTCCTATTTAATAGCTAAACTATGAGAACAAAAGAGTTATTATTTATATGGTGTTTCCATATAGCAACATTTATACGCATCAAGCCAACGAATTATAATAAATTTCATGTTATGATTGATTTTTGGTCAGAAGTTATACATTTTCCATTTTATAATTTTTGAATGTGCGATATGAATTGCTCCACCACACGCACAAAATAGGTAAATAAAATGGTTTGAGAATATATATTGAGTACGAGTCTCCTTTTATGTTTAAACTCCTAAACATTAATTAGAGAATCATTTATGACATGATTTTTCTCAGCATTAGGGGAGATAATAATCAGCTGGATAAAAGAAAAAGAATTATCATTATCTAGATCCTCGTACATGAACCAGAAGTTCATAAGATAATTTTTGTTATTACATATCAACTGCCAGACATATTTACTGACCCAATGAGAGTAACTAAGTCTCATATACAAATTGAAATGCTCTGAGTTTAAATTACATGTTAGAGCGAGAGGATGTAAATTATGCATGAAGCATGATAGTTGAAATGGTTCCAATGATCAAAATTCTCGTAAATGAAAAGTAATATGAAATGGTCATATATTGGAGGCGGGTGCTCCTAAAGAAACCCAAGACATAACTAATAATAAAACTCTTGAAGAGTTTCAGGTACCTGAAATAAAGATTGAAATCTTGAAAAGATCTCGATGTGTTATGTCACTACGAGAATGGAACCAGAAAATTAAAAAGTTGTCGATAACGATCTTACAAATAGTTTTAAATAGAATACTTCTATAGAAGTAAAGAAAGAAAACGAAGATCTTGTATAGAAATCTATCAAGAAGTATAAATATTGAATTGACCAATATAGAAAGACGCTTTGAACTTCTAAAAGAGAAGTATTTGGACCAACAATCCAAACACCTAAAGGTGTAATGCAAGTGAGGCACAAATAAATAGTTGTAAATACGACAGATTATAATTTATGAAGAATTCTAAATACTTTATGATAGATGCAATTACTTTGGCAGTTATGAAATATATTACATGCATCTAATTATTTATGGATCTCTATTTATCCTTAAAGGATTTAAAATACTAGAAGCATTTGAAAATTTCTGAGAAAATTTATTTAGACATCTCTCATTGAATATTTATATTTTGGCGCATTTGATATAATCACATTAGTGTGTACTTATTAAGGAAATACTATAAGAATGATCATATTTCCTTATGCTTTTGTAAAAGGAGTTTGAATTAAGATTCATTATGATAATTTAAATATTATTAGAACTCCTGAAGAGCTTCAAAATTGAAAACTCGTGAAAAATTTTCAAAGTATTTAATAAAAGTATTTTGAGAAAAATAATCTTGACATCAAATTTTATCTCGACCTTAAGATTGAGCATTTAAATGTCTTTTTGTCTATGAATGGACATAAGTTGAAAGAATTTTAAAGAATATCCAATATGGATAAATCATATCTATTGTAAGATCGTTGGATGTGAATAAAGATAATTATATCTTTTCTTGGTCTTGAAGCACTATATATTAGTTGGTCAAGAAATATATATGGATATACAAAGACCATTACCTTTAGATCTTCAAATATTCGTTGATGCCTCATCAAATCTTGAAGAAATAATTATTATGCACGAGGCAAACTAAAAATGTGTTTGGCTAAGACCATTGACCCAACATATCCAGAAGATATGTGATTTACTTTCACAAGATATGATACAAATGTTATCTTGTGTAGAGATAATGAAAGGTGGATACATCATGAAACATATTAGTCCAAAGTTTCATCTCTCGCGATCTTTAGAAAAAAGTATTCAAGATTGAATTATGAAGATTCAAAGATCTTCTGTGGTGTTTTCATGAGGGGAAGTAAATACGCATTGCACTCTTTTTTCCTTAACCGATGTTTTGTCTTAATGGGTTTTCCTAGTAAGGTTTTTAACGAGGCATCATGTTATGCGTATCAAAGATGTGTGTACTCTTTTTCCTTCACTAAAGAATTTTTTTTTCACTGGATTTTTATCTTAGTGAGCTTTTAACGAGGCACATTATCTACATATACATTCAAGGGGGAGTGTTATGAATATTTATCTATGTGAATGTCTATCATGATTAGAACTTTATCTAAGGAGATTGATTTACTTTATCATTAGGAATATTATCTCAGTTAATTAGAGTCTAATGTAATATGTACTTCTTATGCCTATAAATAGATGACTTGATGAAGACATTGTACACAAATCTATTTTTGAAAATAATACAAATCTCCCTCTTTCTCTCATCTCTTTGTTCTTCCATTATTGTTCTTTGTTCTTATTATTCACAACATAAACAAATTTATTAATAATCATATTCAGAAAAGGTTTTGAAGATACACCCGATGATCATACAAAGGTAAATATTTTGGCGAGTTTAACGAGTTGGGTCGAGCAACAAGATTTTTTAATGAGCATGAGTTGAGTAAAATTTTATCGAGCTTAACAACCAACGAGTCAAGTCGAACAACAATATTTTTTAACGAGCACAAATCGAGTTCTATTAAACTCGCGATCGACTCGCTCGATAAACACTCCTAAATATAACATATTTTTTTAATTCTTATTATTATTTATTTTCAAATTCTATGTTAAGTATATATATAAATACCACATCAAAATTTAACAGAGATATCATTTTACTTCCTACGAAATATTCGGGGACCGATTTAATGAAATGCAATCCAAAGTGCAAAATCCTTTGTTCTTGACAATGACAGCAAATATTTTCTTGTCAAGAAAGAAAATAGCTTTTCTCAAGTGGAACGTAACTATCTCTCTCTTCTCCTTTTTTTAAGAAAAGTTTAGTAGAGGATAAATTATTTAAGGGTAATCTTCACTCGTGGTCATTTTTGTTTTGAGTTTGTTCTATTTTGGTCACCCAAATTCAAAAAAGGCTATTCTGGTCACTTACGTTCGAAACCGTTTTTGTTTTGGTCACTGGACCGTTAACCTCCGTTAATTAAAAATAATAATTTCTAATTTGACCCCCAAACTTTCAAATTTTCATTTTTCATCATCTTCCCCAAAACTTAATGAACTTCCCCAAAACTACATTAAATGTGAAGTGTTATATCTGTTGTCGTCTGTTCAATGTGTTTATCTATATCATGTGATGGAATGTCGAAGGTATTTAATTGCCTTCTTGATGCTAAACTGCCCTAACTGGACTTAGGGAACATAAAATTCAAAGGCCATTACTATATGCATATTGTTTGGTGGACATCCATTACTCAAATCCTATTATTACCATCTTTTATAAGTTATTATTATGTCTAGATATCCTACCGGAGCAACTAGTAGAATTGAATTTTATCTCAGTCTTATTCTTTTACCTTTTTCTTTTCTTGTCATTCATGATTATTCCAATTGCCTTTTAATTGAAACAAAATCTTTTCAGTACGTATATTAGAGGTTTAGCATGGCCAGAAGTTCTAGTTGGATGGATGGCGAAAAATGCCAGGTTTGATGTATTTTATTTTCTCTTCAATTTACTTTAGCTAGAGTCTATAGGCTATGCTGTCCAGCTATAACCAAGGATGTATGCTAAGATGCTGTTGGATTATTTATGATTTTAGTATTCATAATCTAGTTTAAAGGAGATATTTTAGTTCATATGTATATATATAATGTTTAATATCTTTAATGTCGCATATCATCATACTTGTTTTGTTAAGATTTATTCTACCCTGATTGGTGATGGATTTTTCGTTGTAGAATTGCTGATATTGTGAGTATTTGTTCACTTCATTTCTTTTTTGTTGCTCTAATACCCTTTTTATCTCCCAGCCTTGGCATGAAAGATTCCTGGGGACCATTGAAAGCTTTGGTTGTTTTGAGTGTCATAAATGGCGTTGGTGATATTGTCCTTTGCATGTTTTTGAAAACTTTTAGGAAGATATTTAATGTAGTTTTGGGGAAGTTCATTGAGTTTTGGTGAAGATGGTGAAAAATGAAGTTTTAAAAGTTTGGGGTCAAATTAAAAATTATTATTATTAATTAACAGAGGTTAACAGTCCAGTGACCAAAACAGAAACAATTTCGAACGTAAGTGACCAGAATAGTCTTTTTTGAATTCGGGTGACCAAAATAGAACAAACCCAAAACAAAAGTGACCACGAGTGAAGATTACCCATTATTTAATTTATAGTCAAGAGTGAATAGAATCGCATGTTTCTTTTTGGTGCTTTTATTTATGTTTTATTATTAAAAAAATTAAAGTTTAAGATTATGGTTTAGAGTATTAGGTGTATGATGTATTTTTAGGGTATAAGGTTTAAGTTTCAGAATTTAGAGTTAAGACTTAAATTTTGTTTTTTTAGTGTTGGAGCACACGAAAAAAAAAGAGATGATTTTTGTCCCAGACGATTGATCACATAAAAAAACAAAATTATTATTGAAATACAATTTCTTATATTTTTTTTTTTTGATAAAAATTGAGGTCTCTTTAAAATCCCCTCAATACTCGATTATATACGAAGACATAAAACAAGCCAGAGTGTTAGGTTTTGTTTTGCATTCGAATAATAAAATTTGAATGAAAGATACAAAAAATTTCGTTGATATTGTAATCCTTGTATACATTCGAATAAAGGATCAAAACCCTCAAAAAAAGCAAAAGATGAAAGGAAATTATTTACAAAATAAATTACAATAAAAATAAAATATATGATCCTTATAGAAGTATGAAATTTGATATACAATTAGACATAGACGAAGCTGGAATTGAACTACGAGAGGTTAGACTAGTCAACTTTATAACAAATATGTCTTAAAAATAATTAACTATAAAAATTAAGAGAAATTAATTTTACAAATTTTAAAGTTGAAATGTCTTAAAAATAATTAAACAAAAAATAAGGAATATCAAGGTTTAATTTTTATTATTTTAATTGACACAATCCTAAAAATCAATAACTTATAAAATTTTAAAAGAGACAAAAGCTCAATTGCAATGGCTTTAATACTTTCCCAGTCTAAAATATTATTAACCCATCAAGTTTTGAGAAAACGATTGCTCCTCCCACCTATAAGGTGGCCCCGTCCTTGTATTTAGAGATTGTGTTATTATATCTTTAAGTTTATCATAGAGTAAGTTTCCATCCGTTAATTGCTCCTTTAGAATACAAATTTTATTAACATTATTTATATTTAAAAGTAAAATATACGGGTTAGTCCAAGTGATAAGCAGTTTGATATTATTTAAATAGATTTCGAGTTTGAGGCGTTGTGTATGCAAAAAAATTATTAAAAGACTCACCTATCAAAATTAAATATACAATGTGAATTGATCTAGATTAATAAGTGCGAAGCACCGAAAATTGAAAGTGCAAAAGATTGGCAAAAACGAAGGTGAAAAAGTAAGATTTTCTTTTGCCGAACTTATTCGTGAACAAAGTGAAGATAAATGGCAATATGCTTCATTCAAGATGTTGATATCCGACAAAAAGATACGTGTTCCAATTAGGTTCAGCAAAAACACTGGTAACAAATCAATGTTCTGCTTCAATGGAGGAAAAAACCAACCGTTGTTCGCCTTCTTTTTAGACGACCAATTGATAGGACTAAGACCAAAAAAAAAAGATTTTTACAAAATATCTGAGTAAACATGAAATTAGTGTTGGATTTGCAACGAAAATGAATGCCATAAACATATCAGACGAGGGTGAAAGTATCATAGTAGTTTTAGTACCATAGCATTGATTTTTTTATATGCATGTTTGTCTTACAGTTTATCATATTTGGGGTGCGATGTTGCCCTTTTCAATAATATCGTCCTCAAGTTTCAAACTCATGTCCTCTCTTTAATAGTGCAATGTGCCTTGCCAATACACTCAACACTTGTTGATTCTATACCATTGATTTCATTTTGCTCTTTGTATTAAAAAAAATCAAGCAAGGACGGAGTCAGAATCTAATATTAGGATGGGTTAAAATATTGAATTTAAATATTATAAGAGCTTATTAAGTATTTAAACTCAGAATTCAGTGGACAAGACATAGTTTGTCTAATATTTAAACTTATAAGAACCTAAAATATTATTAGACGAAAAAATTTGCAAGCACGGACCCATCAATTCCTTTAATCTAGTCCCTATTTGATTAAATATTTAATATTTTTTTTATTTTTTTAATTTCATATTTATTCTGTACAAGGACCAAATTACAATTAGACCAATATTTGTTAAATATGTAAAATTGGTGACAGGGGCTGGCCCCTTGGGCCCTCAAATAACTCCGTCATTGGGTACAAACCGACCTTCGAACATTTTTCTGAGAAGTAAAATGATCGATTTGTTAAAATTTTTGTCCACTTTTATCATTAAAATTGATGACATTTTCATTTTTGGTATAAATGACGTGAAATCTAGAACGGAATTATAAGTGTTAGGTTTTATGGTGCTCGATTTTCTTTAACTATTCTTGCTCATCAAGTGTGGAGAAGTTAGAATTTTAAGTGTTTTAGTGGGAGGTGAAAATAGGCAAAAGACACAAGGAATTAAAGTGGTTCAGCCTTCTAACTAAGGTCCACATCCACTACCTTAGCTCCCCACTAAGGATTTCAACAAATTCACTCTTGAATTTTGTCTCCTTTTCTCGGCTTAGGAGGAAACCGTTACAATGATTAAGCTAATTACTCTTAGCTTAATCAAACACTCTCTTACAAGAGAAATTCTTAAGCAAACTTGAAATCCCTCTAAAAGGTGTTTGTTTGCACTATAAAGCTCTCACCCAAAACTTAAACACTTGAGCAAATTGAACAATATTTAGCTCAATAGTGTTGTCAATATAAGAAATGGACAATTTAAGCTCTAAGACAATTTTTTTTATCATATTAGTGTTGACAATTGAAACATTAACCATTACTTAATGCTTGGAGGTCCCTTTTATACTCCTAATAGAGTTTGTAGTCGTTGAGGACTGTTGGGGTTGTTTTGGAGACTTTATTTCCCACCATAAATGTTGTACTACAGATGTCCGTTTCGAAACACTCGACTCCATTTCGGAACGCCCTTCTTCAGAACTAGCCGTTGAAGTCTGATGCAGCAGGCCGTATCGAAACACCTATGGCCATTTCGAAACCCTTCTAGCCGTATCGAAACAGTTACAACCCATTTCGGTACGATTGACAGTTAGACTGCAAATTAAATTATTGTTGGGAAAATAGCCGTTGGGGATTTGACCGTTGGGGGAATAGCCGTATCGAAACGGTAAAACCCGTATCGAAACGTTGTATAAAACTCCCACCCAAATTAAATCCCGTTTCGAAACAGACAAGGTTGTATCGAAACGTTTTGTCTATGTGAATGGTCGTTTCGAAACGCCTAGGGGTGTTTCGAAACACCTGGGTGGTTTTGTAAAGTTTGACTTTAGAAAGTGCATTAAAACCCCTTTAAAACTTCTTCAAACATATTTTCAAGTTGTTTAGATTTAAAAGCATTTTGAAATCTTTTCATATTAGTCCAAAACTATTTGTCAATTATTATATCAAAACATTAGTTCTTCAATCTCTCATTTTTGATATAATAAAACCAACTTGAAAATTGTTTGAGATTCTCCTCCTACAGGTTTAAAAATTTGAATAAGAGATGAAAATTGAAAAGTAAATAAAGCTCCCTCTTATTCATTTGAAAATACATTTTTTTCAAACCAAACTCTCCCCTTTTTGTTATATCAAAAAGAATTTAAATAATTTTAAGTTCAAGATAACTTAGGAGGTTTAAAAAAATTGACACAAGTAAGAATTTTGGTTTTAAAATGGCTCTCATTTACTCAAAGCACCATCAAAAGATGTTAGTCCAACACATTATAATCTAGTTGAATTAAAAGAAAAAAATAAAAGTAGACAAATAAAAACAACTAGATTTTATCACACTTGAACTCAAGGGAGGATGTGAAGTCTTCATTCTTTAAGTGTTCTTCCTTGTGTGCATGGAGCTCCCCCTTAATATTTGACTTGTTGATCAATCTTCATCACACCTATCATAAGACAATAAAGTAATTTTTGGTATCCAAATTGCTTTGGATCCATAGACATTAGTAGCACAAAATTTAGTCCCCTTAGGAATCTATTTTTCAATTTCATCCGTTTTAGTTGAAGTTGTTAGTCCTTTTGAGACCTAAACAATTCTAAAACATTTTCCATTTATAAATCTAGGGGCACTAGATTGTCTTACATAGAAATTTGATTTTCTAAAATTATTTTTCTTTTCAAGCTCTTTGAAAATCAAATATTTTTTCTTCTTGAACTTTATAAAGCAAATTTTGTAAATCAAAATATTTTTGTTCAAACTCATTTAGTTTTGTTTCAAGTTCAATTTTGGTTTTAGAAATCAAATCATTTTGAATTTTCAAATTTGAAATCACTTTCTTGTTTTTCAAAATGTAATTTTTAAATTCTAAAACCAACTCATCATATGCATCTTGTGATTCATCAAATGAATAAGAATATAAAGGAGATGAATTAGAAGTTACCCTTGAATATTCTTCGATGGTCATAAGGCAAAGGTTGGCTTGTTCATCATCGGTGGAGTCTTCATCACTCTAAGTAGTCACATATGTCTTCTTCATATGGCTTGAAGTGCTTGCCCTCCTCTTCTTCATTGATTCTCGTTCGAGTTCTTTCATAGCTTTCTTCATGAAAGGGGCACACTTCTTGAAGAGATTGACCATCTCTTCTTGTTCATCATCCTCCTCACTTGTATCAACGTGGTTGCACTTGAATGACTTGAGAACCATGACATTTGCATGGATGTCTAGCTCTATTATTTTTTTCTTCCCCATCTTTCTTATCTCTTCCTTCTTATTCTCCTCTTCTTTTATCATTCTTCATGATTTGGTGAGTGAGAAGTGACCCCATGAGTTCATCAAGCTTCGAAGTCTTCAAATTCTTAGCTTTGATGATGGCGATCCTCTTTGAGTCCTATGACTTGGGAAGAGAATAGGTAAGCTTTCGGACAAGCTTTTCTTCCGAGATGACTTCTTCATAACCCTTAAGTCCATTTGTGATGGTGGAGAATCAATAGAACATCTTCTCAATGTCCTCTTCCGGATCCATTTTGAAGTTTTCATATTCTAGGTTGAGAAGGCCGATATTGGTCTCATTTACTTTGTTTGCCCCCTCGTATGTAACTTCTAGCTTGTCCCAAACTTCCTTGGCACTCTCGCAAGAAGACATCTTCTCGTATATGTTGAGGCTAAGTGCACAAAAGATGAACTGCAAAAACTTGCAATTTAGCTACATCTTCTAACGATCGTCGGCACTCCACTCCGCATTGCTTCTTTTTTGTACGAACGGGTCATCTTCAATGATATCACAAAACTTTTAGTCTTTGAATTTGACAAAGAACATCATCCTCGTCTTCCAATAAGCATAATTGGTCCCGCGAAAAAAGGTGGCTTGTCGATGGATTGCGCCATTAAGCCGGTTGTTTGAAATGTTGATAGAGCTTGCCGGATCACCTCAATAGGATGTTAATCCTCTTCAAATGAGCCAAGCTATGATACCAATTGTTGGCTTTTATGGTGCTCGATTTCCTTCAACCGTTCTTGCTCACCAAGTGTGAAGAAGTTGGAATTTTGGGTGTTTTAGTGAGAGGTGAAAAATAGGCAAAAGACACAAGGAATTATAGTGATTCAACCTTCTAACTAAGGTCTACATCCACTACCTTAGCTCACCACTAAGGATTTCAACAAATTCACTCTTAAATTTTGTCTCCTTTTCTCGGCTTAGGAGGAAATCGTTACAACGATTAAGCTAACTACCCTTAGCTTAATCAAACACTCTCTTACAAGAGAAATTCTTAAGCAAACTTGAAATCCCCTAATAGGTGTTTGCTTGCACTATAAAGCTCTCACCCAAAACCTAAACACTTGAGCAAATTGAACAATATTTAGCTCACTAGTGTTGTCTATACAAGAAATGGACAATTTAAGCTCTAAGACAATTTCTTGATCATAGTGTTGTTGACATTTGAATCATGAATCATTACTTGATGCTTGGAGGTCCCTTTTATACTCCTAATAGAGTTTATAGCCGTTGAGGACTGTTGGGGTTGTTTTGGAGACTTTATTTCCCACCATAAATGCTGTTCTACAGATGTCCGTTTCGAAACACTTGACCCCGTTTTGGAACGCCCTTCTTTAGAACTAGCCGTTGAAGTCTGATGCAGCAGGTCGTATCGAAACGCCTATGGCCGTTTCGAAACCATTCTAGCCGTATCGAAACGGTTACAACCCGTTTCGGTACGATTGACAGTTAGGCTGCAAATTAAATTATCGTTGGGAAAATAGCCGTTGGGGATTTGACCGTTTGGGGAATAGCCGTATCGAAACGGTGAAGCCTGTATCGAAACGTTGTGTAAAACCCTCACCCAAATTAAATCTCGTTTCGAAGCGGACAAGGTTGTATCGAAACGTTTTGTCTCTGTAAATGGTCGTTTCGAAACGCCTAGGGGTGTTTCGAAACACCTGGGTGGTTTTGTAAAGTTTGACTTTAGAAAGTGCATTAAAATCCCTTTAAAACTTCTTCAAACATATTTTCAAGTTGTTTAGACTTAAAATCATTTTGAAATTTTTTTAAATTAGTCCAAAACTATTTTTCAATTATTATATCAAAATATTAGTTCTTCAGGAAGAAATAAAATTGTATAATTTCAAAATTAACAATGGCCTAATAAATATTTAATTTAAAGTTTTTTTTAAATAAGACTTAATTTGATAAATATTTAGGCTTAACAGTCAAATAGGTACCCAAATTATGTTTTTTTTCAGTTAGGTGCCCAAACTATTTTTCGCTCCAAATAGGTGCCTAACGTTTCATTCTGTTACCAAATAGGTGCATGCCATTAATTTTCACCGTTAACTGTCACATGCCACCTCCAGAAAAATTCAAAATTATATTAAGAAATAAATAAACTTATTTAATTTAAAAAAAATCTCTAAATTTTCCAAATTTTACAAAACAACCCCAAAATGCAAAATCCCTAACTCCCTAAAACTTAAATCCTGATTTGGGGAGATTTCGTCGCTGACTGCCACGTCGTCGCACACCATACCGGTCACCATCCCATCCCGACCATTTCCCCCACCTCCCCTTCGTCGGAAATCGGTCGGCGTCATGTGAATCAACGAGATTGTCGAATGGTTCTTTTGAACGATTCACGACGAACGGCATGTGGGTTGTTCGGCGAAGGTAGGGTGATTTATTTTGTCGCTGGCAACGCGGCTGCCGCCGACGAGAGTGGTCAGATTTGGGGAGTTTAGGGATTTGAGGACTATTTTAGGAATATTTGAAAATTTTATGATATATTTTTGTTTTTGTTTTCTTTTATTAATTTTATTTATTTTTAATATAATTTTCGATTTTTCTGGAGGTGACATGTGACATTTAACGGTAAAAATTAACAGTAGTCACTTATTTGGTAACAGAATGAAACGTTAGGCGCCTATTTAGCTCGAAAAATAATTTAGGCACTTAACTTGAAAAAAAGTATAGTTTGAGCACCTATCTGAGGGTTAAGCCAAATATTTATATTAATATGAACTAAAAGGTTTCGATAAAAAAGGGTAAACTATATTATTGACCACCGAACTAATTGGGGATTTCTATTTTGACCACCGAACTAACGAACTCGTCAATCAGACCACCGAACTTATAAAATCAACCTATTTTGACCACCGCCGTTAAAAACCTAACGGTGGAGTGACGGAACTGCCATGTGGCAGCTAACGGAGAAATTTTAAAATTACACATTTGGTCCCTGTTATTTACACATTCTTTCAATTTAGTCTTAATTTTAAATTAATAAAATAATAAATTATTTAATTAGGTAGTGACACGTGTCAACACCTTATTGGAGGACTTTAATTATTTATATTTAATTTTATTAATTTATTTTCTTCCTCCAATTAGGTGGTGACACGTGTCCCACCTGTTTAGAAGAGAAAAACGAAGTTAAGCATAAATGCCATCCAAGGGAATCAAACCTGGGTGGTGTAGGTGGAAAGACATTGTATAAACCACTGCACCAAGCACAACATTGTGCTTTAAATCACCCAATTTAATAAATACCTCTTATTGGTTTTTACATTTATAAGCCAAAAGCTCAAACCCTAAACACTAATTTCACATGTATAACCCTAAACCTTAAACCCTAAATATTTCAAATTAATTTTACACTAAACATTTCAAATTAAATTCACATATATAAACCCTAAACCCAAACCCTAAACTCTAAAGCCCAATTTGAAATATTTGGTGTGAAATTAATTTCACATATATAACCCTAAACCTTAAACTCTAAATATTTCAAATTAATTTTACACTAAAAATTTCAAATTAAATTCACATATATAAACCCTAAACCCTAAATCCTAAATATTTCAACTTAATTTTACACTAAACATTTCAAATTAATTTCACATATATAAACCCTAAACCCAAACCCTAAATATTTCAAATTAATTTCACGCTAAATTTCAAATTAATTTCACATATATAAACCTTAAACCCTAACCCCCAAATATTTCAAATTAATTTCACACCAAATATTTCAAATTGGGCTTTAGAGTTTAGGGCTTGGGTTTAGGGTTTATATATGTAAAATTAATTTGAAATATTGAGTGTAAAATTAATTTGAAATATTTAGGGTTTAAGGTTTAGGGTTATATATGTGAAATTAGTGTTTAGAGTTTGGGCTTTTGGCTTATAAATGTAGAAACCAATAAGAGTTATATATTAAGTTGGGTGATTTAAAGCACAATGTTGTGCTTGGTGCAGTGGTTTATACACTGGCTTTCCACCTACACCACCTAGGTTTGATTCCCTTGGATGGCATTTATGCTTAACTTCGTTTTTCTCCTCTAAACAGGTGGTGACACGTGTCACCACCTAATTGGAGGAGGAAAATAAATTAATAAAATTAAATCTAAATAATTAAAGTCCTCCAATAAGGTGTTGACACGTGTCACTACCTAATTAAATAATTTATTATTTTATTAATTTAAAATTAGGACTAAATTGAAAGAATGTGTAAATAATAGGGACCAAATGTGTAATTTTAAAATTTTCCCTTTAGCTGCCACGTGGCAGTTCCGTCACTCCACCGTTAGATTTTTAACGGCGGTGGTCAAAATAAGTTGATTTTAAAAGTTCGGTGGTCTGATTGACGAGTTCGTTAGTTCGGTGGTTAAAATAGAAATCCCCAATTAGTTCGGTGGTCAATGATATAGTTAACCCTAAAAAAATGAAAAGCACGTACACTTTCCGTTTCTTTAATAATTCCTCCATTTCTGATGAAAATAAATGAAATAGATCTCTATTCAAATAATCACCAACTTTATGAAGTAATCAGAACCTTTAATAAGTAAGTAGTCGAGAAGATGCAACTTTTAATATATATTTTTTATTAAGTAAAAAAATATTTATATTTTTAAAATAAATGTTAAAATTGGTTTAAAGGCATGCTTGAGAATTTGAGAATTTTAATATTTGTATAATCTAGATGTAATTATATTAGCAATTCGATTGTAATTACTAATGGTTAACTCTTGTATAATAATATTTTTGGTTGCCCTGTCGGTTATTTATGGTTTTGTCTTGACTAATTCGGATTAACTCGTATCGTACACTTGATTTTGGTTGGTAAGTTTTACAGCGAAAATTTTCTATATACACGATGCCTCAAATTCGAGACTTACTTGGGTGATACCAAACTGCTTACACTTGGACCAAACTCCGTTGCTTACCACTTGTATAATAATTAGCCATATATATACTACTAGATATAATTGTGATTAACAATTGAGAAGCAAAAGCAAAAAAAAAAAGGACTTTGTATGTAAATTAAAAATTTCAAGGCAATCAAAGAGTTTTAAGCCCATCTGGCCAAAACAGACATACAAGCAGTCCCAAGAAGAAGTGAAAAATAAACCCCAAGTTGAAGCCTAGCATTGGATTGCAGCCTGGGGTTCATGAAATCCGCAGCCAGCAGATCAACCAGCGCCATGTAAACCAAAATCCCAGCCGATGCTGAGTTGAACACCCCTTCAACAATCAAAGCTGTTTCTGTGTTGTCCTTGTAAAAACTTGAAACCCCAATCCCTATTCCAATCCCCAATGGTGTGGTTAGGGAGAAAAAGGCCCCCATGATTGCCACCGACAGTGACTTGAATTGTGCCTTCATATCGATTTCCGAGTATTGTCGTGCAAGGACGGAGTCAGAATCAAATATCGGAAAGAATCAAATCGTTTAACTTCGGGTTGGAATTAATACCTGAGATATGCAACCACCTAGTCCCATTCCTTCAAAGAACTGATGGAAGGACAAGGCTGCAACCAGTGGCCTTATTGTGTCTGGACTTTGAGAAGCACCCAAAGATACCCCAATAACCACGGAATGAACCACAATTCCAACTTCCAATACCTGAAAATTAGTTAAGTTATAAAGGAAACACGCAGGAACGGACCTAGGATTTTAGGTTAGGGGGCGAATCTATAAATTTCTAGGAGGCGAACTTATAAAAATTTAGGGGGCGAAAATAGATTTTTAATAGAAAATACATAGAAAAATTCAAAAAAAATCTAAATCATATATGATTTTTAAAATTTTAGGGGGCCGGTTGCCCCACCAGCACCCCTCTCGGTCCAGCCCTGGAAACACATATGTGTATGCATATATATAGTTGAGTTAATTACTTGGGATATGATACGTTGACGGATAAAGTCCTGATCCGATGGGGAATCCGCAGAGCCATGAGCATGACCGTGAGTGGCATGTGTATGAACATGTACGTGACCCGCATGTTCTTCATCACCCGGATCAACTTGCTTATGTTTTCGAATATGTTGTCTCTTATAATATCCCGTCGCGAACGCATCGATCATTAACGTACCTATGGACGACATCATCGCGATGAAACCCGAGAAGGGGAATTTCCCCCACGGGCTGCTTTTAATGCACGGCGAAGTTAGGCTCTTGAATGCGTCGGGTAGGATGTGAACGAACCCGGTCGCGAGGATTACACCGGCAGCAAACGCCTTGATCATGAAGAAGAGGTCATTTTCGGGGCTTAACGCCGGGATTCGTGACCCCAACAATGGGAGGCTAACTCCGATGGCACCGGCGACGAGAATGGAAGCAATGGCACCGAGTTTATATCGGAGTGCTTCGGCTTTGTCTTGTCGGACACCATCGTCATCACAAGTACACTCGCCAGAGACTGTTGCAGGGTAAAGGAGGAGCAGAAGAAGAGCAAAAATCTGCAGGAATTTTAATGAACAGATTTGAAGAAGAGCCATTGGATTATGGTCTAGGCCAGCCTAGCATATATGACAGAAAGGGGCGACAGCATAGACAAAACTGAGATGATTTTATATGGAAAGCTGTGGAATTTTCATAGTACCAAACTTGCAATCGATGGCTATTACAATTTACAAGAGAATATATTATATTTTAATATATAATTTGTGTAAAAAAAAATTATACAACTCTCATATTTAAGTAATAAAAATTTAAATTTAAATTCCTAGCACTAACACTCTACAACCTAAATTTTAAACCCTAAACTCTAACTACAAATCTTAAATTTTACATCTTACACACTAAACCTCTAAACCCTAAACTCTAAAATTGAAAGGCTCGTGTGTATCAAAGCATATATATATATATATATATATATATATATATGGTTATATTTTGATACACAAGTTGTGTAAAAACATTTACACAACCCTTTTATAAAATTTAAAACTTAAATCCCAAATCCTTGCACCCTAAAAAATAAATCTTAAACCTTAAACCCTAAACTCTAAATTCCAACCATCAACCTTAAATTCTACGCACTAAACTCATAACCCTTAAACTCTAACATAAAACCATAAACCATAAAATTAAAAGGCTTGTGTAAACTACATAAGCTTTTGTATCAAAGTATTTTTCATATATAAGATCCAACATTGTGTAAAAATTAATTATTGTACATTTTTATTTTTTATGATAATCTTCTCATTTACTACTATTAATCTCATCTATCCATTTACCTTCATTCAGCGGTTAAAAAAATATAATTTTTTTAGTTGTACATGGTGTAATATACTTTATTTACGCCGTGTAAAATTCAATTATATATATTTTTTGAACTGTTAGACGAGAGAAATAAATGACTAAAATTATTTTTTATATACATACTACAGCCTTCCATTATTATGATGAATTTAGTACGGAGGTGTGGGGACACATGAAAAAAAATAGAATAATGTTTTGGATTATTAATTGGCACTATTAGCTTTTTTCTTGTTCTTCTCACCGTCTCTTGTTAGGGTTTGTTTTATTTTGTTAGGTGATTTGTTTTGTTTCATAGGAATCCATTCTAACAAAACAAATTTTCGAAAACCCCAAAAGCAATCTTCCAATAATGAATGATGCAGATTAGTAAAATATTACCACAAATGTCTTGGTCATTACAGGGTCAAATTGGGCTTAATTGGGGAAATAGGGGTGGGTTCATTTATTATTTAGTGAAATAGGGTGGGTTGGGAGAATTTTGGGAAAATATGCCAAAATTAAAAGTGCACGGTGGTCCTCGTTACCTACACCTGGCGTTGTGTAGACCTCGCCACCTTCTCCTGGCGTGGTCCTGTTGAAATTAGCCTTCAACTTGGACGGCGCTGCGATGCTGGGGCTCATCTCTTCTTCTCTTCACAAATATCACCAACTCTTAACTCACACTAATCTTACCCCTATCTATCTTATATATACACACAAAATAATAAAAAAATATCAAATAATGAAAAAAAATTCACGAGATTCCACCCTGAAAACTAGAGCACCTCGCCATGTAAAAATGGCGAGGTCCCACACCGGGCATAGCTCATGCATTCCACGCTGAACGCTGTCATACACATTTGGTCCCTATTATTTATACATTCTTTCAATTTAATTATAATTTTAAATTAATAAGAATCATCTCCACCTGCACTAAGCAAGATTCGAACCTGGTCTATCAAGTGTAAAGCCAATGGCTTTGCCACTGCACAAAGCACAACTTCGTGCTATAATTCTCCCGATATAATATATACCTCTTATTAGTTTCTACATTTATAAGCCAAAAGCTCAAACCCTAAACACTAATTTCACATATATAAATCTTAAACCTTAAACTCTAACCCTAAATATTTCAAATTAAACCCCAAACCCTAAACATTTCAAATTAATTTCAAACTAAATATTTTAAATTAAACCCCAAACCTTAAAAATTCAAATTAATTTTAAGCTAAATATTTCAAATTAAACCCTAAATATTTAGAATTAATTTCACGCTAAATATTTCAAATTAAACCTTAAACTCTAAACCCAAACCTTAAACCCTAAAAATTCAGATTAATTCCACACTAAATATTTTAAATTAAACCCTAGACTCTAAATATTTCAAATTAATTTTACGCTAAATATTTCAAATTTCACCACTTGATTGGAGGGGGAAATAAATTAATAAAATCAAATATAAATAATTAAAGCCCTCCAATAAGGTGTTGACACGTGTTACCACTTAATTAAATATTTTATTAATTTAAAATTAGGATTAAATTGAAAGAATGTGTAAATAACATGGACCAAATGTATAATTTTTAATTTTTTTCCGTCAATTGCCACGTGACAGTTCCGTCACTCTACCGTTAGCTTTTTAACGGTGATGGTCAAAATAGGTTGATTTTATAAGTTCAGTGGTATGACTGACGATTATTATAGTTCGGTGGTCCAAATAGATATTCTTAATTTGTTTGGTGGTCAGTGGTGTAGTTTTCCCTAATTAAAATTAGAGGGTTTGTAAAGGTGGACACAGTAAAGAAGAGGATCACCGAATCAATTAGTACAATAAAAATGAAGACAAGATGCTGTCATCCAAAATGGGGTGGGCAAGAAAATTCGATCCTACTGATTCAATCTAAAATTTTGAATATTTAGTATGTTTTTTATTTTTTAGATAATTTAAATTGGATATTCGAAAATTTCGAATCAGATACGGATAGTTATTTTATATTCAGATCGGACATTTAAAATTCAAAAATTCAAATCTTTTTATAGATATGAACCTTTTTATATTCGATATTTTTATTTGTTATATATGAAAATTTAAAATTTCTATAGCTAAAAATCATGTTATATTCAATAATTTGTTGATTTTTATATTCGAAAATCTAGCATTTTCATGGATAGGACTGTCAAATTAAAAAAAACAGTTAAATAAAACCATAAATTCGGATATCTAAATATATAATCGGATATGAACGCTAAATTAACGATCTAAAATTTTTGGATATCCAAAATTTCGTATCGAATATTTAAAATGCACTACCCTGCATCCAAAGAACTGAAACAAAGAGGCCGACCTCGGAATATCGACATTATTTAGTAAAATCTTTCAATTTTTCACGTCTTGTTTGTTGTTGTTGCTCTTCCAATTTTTTTAAAGTTTTACCTTGATTAATTAAGATTCACTCACATCACACACATGGTTTTAGTGAATAAGGGCGGATGCACCATTGTACATGATCGGTCACTTGACCCACTATTAAAAAATAGGATAAACTACATTGATAATCACTAAATTTTTATTGTGTTTTTACTTTAGTGACTAAAATCGAAAAATCTTTCATTACAGTCACTAAAAATGCTAACGTGGCACGTAAAATTCTTCTTCCAAAAAACTCCTAAATTTTCAAATTTACGACAATTGTCAAGGCTAAATTTTCGATTAACGGAATGATCATTTATCAATCCTATATTAAGTTTTTCAATAAATTGTAACTTAAATTACTCTCCATTTTTTTGTTTTTATAAATTGTAATCGGTTTGATTATTTCAAACACATGCTTGCTTGCACAATAATTGTTACTATTGATACTTGATTCATTAGAATAAGTTTATCTACCCTCAAAAACACAATTACATCGATCTAAAATAGTTCTAATCTCTCAGTCATATTTACACAGATTAATTTTTTAATGTAAATAGGTCTCTGACTATAAATCATGTTTGCTTGCAACACAATTATCACTTATCAATACATTATAACATTAATATAACATTAAAACATTTTGGATTGATTTTTTGTGTTTTTGGCAAGTTTTGATACTTACAAAATAAGTATCGATACTTCTAAAATGTTATAAAAAAATTAAATATCAAAACTTGCAACAACAAAAATCAATCTAAAATATTATTTAAAAAAAGTCCAACATTTTAAGTTGTTCGGCAATTTTTAAACTTGTCGTCAACAAAAAAAAAAACCCATTGAAATGGGAATGACAAAAAACTGTTTAATTATAAGTTTGGTACCTGAACATGTACCATCCAACTTAGTACTGAAATTTTCTTTCAACTTGGTATCTACAAACTAAAATAATAAATGATAAAGTAAATTTTAAACGAAACGGTGTGTAGAAGACATTTAATAATGTTGTTGTTTGAACTATATGTATAACCTAAAATGTTAAAGGAAATTAAAAGTGTAGGGACTAAAATGAAAACTTTCAAAAATCTTTGAATTTAGATTTTTTTTACATTTATTAGTAACTCAGATATTTAACTTCCGTCTTTTAACTTGTAGTTGACATTGCCAGAGTAGGTGACAGCTTCCAACTATGCAACTTTTTTACACCACAAGGACTAAATTGATAGAATTATAGGGATTAAAATGAAAATTTCAGAAAATTTTCCATAAAATTAAAAATATTAAATTGTTACCAAACAACTGAATTTTTAAATCTGACAAGTTATAAAAAAAATAAAGTTAAAGATTTAAAATTATCGATGAATGTAAAATTTTAAAATTAAGTTAAACAATTGCAAGTTTAACATTGCTTTTGAAAAGTGCGATGAAAACATATTTTTGAAAAGTGCTTTTTAATTATTATTTTTTTGAGATAGAAGTATTCGGTATTAGTGACAAAAAATACTTTTGAGAAGACAAATGGTCATTTTAGACATGATATTATAAGTTAAAAATATATATTTAAATGATATTCAATTTTTAATGTTATAATATCAATTTAAATTATAATAAAATATTTTTATTAATAAATAAATAATTTTTATCTAAGAAATTTGACTGAAATATATATTAAATATGGCCCTGTTTGGCAATTAGCGGATTACATTTGCTGATAGCTGATTGCATTAGCTGATTTGACTAGCGGATTGTATTAGTTGATTGTATAAAAGTGTTTGGTAAAATTAACTAATAGTTGATAGTTGTTAGATTATTTAAACAAACAAAATAACATATAAGGATATGATTATATTCAATACTTGTTTGAACAGTTTATTAGTTATCAATATTTTGTACCTAATTATTATTAATTAGATCTATAAAATTATTTTTAATATAACTTTTCTAAATATATTCGAATGATTTATATATTAATTTATTATTTATATAATTATTTTAAAATAATTTAATTAATTAATATATTTAAATACACATATAAATATGTGATAATAAAAAAAAGAAGTAAATAGGATTAGCTTATAAATAGAGTGAGAAAATATTTAATTTAGGTTATTTGAGATTTTTGGTAACTGGTAAGACTAAAAGAGTCTTTACAACTCTAATATCAAACCTCTAACTTCAAAAAGTTTCTATTATGAGCTTTTTTAAAATTAGCGGTTTCACCCTAATCCGCTCTTTCAATCCGTTGTTTACCAAACAACAATATTAGCGGATTTGACTGGTCAAACCTCTAATTATGCCTCAAACCTCTAATTTTTGTCCAAATCTCTCTTTACCAATCAAGTCATTTGTAAAATAATAAATAATTTAATAATCATTCAATTATATCTTTGAAATAAAAATTGTACGTTTATAAATTATAAGATAACGAGATCCGATAATTGGTCTAGTGGCTAAGGATGTTCATATTACCTCATTTTGTATAGATTCGAATCCTGACATAAGAATGTAATGTCTCTATTTAATAAAATAAAAGCAAAATTATAAGATAAAGAAAATATAAGATAGCAAATGAATGTTAAAATTGTAATTTGACTTTTAGAAGTAAATTTTCTATCGCAAAAGCTAAAATTTTAACTTTTCGTTTGAATTAAAAAATACTTTTCAAACATAATTTTTTCCAAAAAAAAAACTATTTGTTTAACATTGCTTATGATTTCAAAAGCGTTTTTCAAAAGTAGTGGTGAACGATAAGCCTTTTTAGATTGAAACAGGTGTTCAAAACATTGAGGAACCAATTGCCCTGATTGAGTATGAAGGGCCAAAATTACTTTTCCACCTAATAATTAATGAAAAACACTTTTTAACAATACTACCACTAAATTTTTAAACTCAACTTTTTAAAATCACTTTTCTACAAGACTTTTTAAAATAACTTTTCCACAATAATTTTCATAGTCAATGCCAAAAGAAAATCAAGGTTAAATGCAACATGTAACAAAAACGTTATTCCTTGAACCGCAAGCATAATTGCTTTTGTATTGTTCAGGTCTTTCAACTGTTCATAGGAAAGACAGAAACAGCAAGACAATCCTTGCAAACAGAGTATGGTAGATGGACAGTAACTTCAATTCCGAACCCTATTCTTCTCAGGTCCGGTTTCTCTAATGTCTTGTGCCGTGACGTGCCTGCATATACTATCATAGAACACCAAAAAACCAGCTACTTCTTGAAAATAAAATCCCTTCAACTGCTAAAATCCTACCCTTTAACTCAAACTGTACAGACTCGAGTTCTCTATCAAAAACTCTCGGACACACTTAAACCGATAATGTAAAGCAGTTATCTATCAAAACCCCTTCCACCAACTTCAATGCATAACCGGAAAGAGTTCTATCGCGCAGCTTCCTCAATGGTGCATACCGTTACCATTCATGTACGCACCATTTAATGATCCGTTCAAACCATTGGAATAGTTCCCATTTTGATGAGCTTTGTAAGTTGTTTTTCCATTACTCATCCCACTTCCCACTGCTTTGCTGATATGGCTAGACTTGTTTAGAAGTGAATCCAACTGCCCACATGATGCTGCAATAAGTCCTGTAGATTGACAAAAGATAGTACTGAACTTGATCCTCGAAGTTCAACTGATAATTTTAGGTGTAACTTTACAAAATAAAGGAAAAGCACGTACCTGAGAAAAGTGCAGACGGTTTTCCTGGCCTCGACTTGAACTCGGGATGGAACTGAACACCGATAAAAAATGGATGGCTTGGTAGCTCAACAATCTATGCAGCCAACATAAAATGCTCATAACCATCAGGAACTAAATTTTATATATATAAGTAACAATTGGTCAAAATGTTGAGCACATAAACTCTAGGATTTCTAGAAATAGTTGTGCTGTTTTTTGCATTTAACTTACCTCCATCCGCCTACCACTTTCATCTCTGCCAACAAATGACATACCAGCTGCTTCAAGTTCTGCTATCATATCAGGATTGACCTACACAGGATGAATTATCAACCTTAAGAACTTGAAAACAAACCATCTTCCCTAATATATAGAATCCTAAGATCATCAGTAAACTACCTCGTATCTATGCCGATGCCGTTCATCAACAAAGGTTGCATCACCATACCTAGAACGGAAACAACCATTAAAGGGAAAGGAGTAATGCATAGAATATATGAACCCCTAAAGGAATTCAAGAATTGTGTTACATCTTATACAAGCATGTAAGATTAAGAAAGTCGTGTTCTCACAACTTGGCAGATTTGCAGTCAGGAACCTTTAAATAAGTCCTCCTTGATCCCAGACGCATGGTTCCTCCCATATGAGTTTTCGAACCCTATGACATAAACCAAAAAATATTTCTTCACAAAATGGGACTAGACAAGGCAATTTTCATCTTGGCTAAAACAATAAAATAAACCCTTGAAGTTTACCACTTTATCTAGATAGGCTCTTGACTTTTATTACACTCAACTAAGTCATTAACCTTTAATTTGTATTCAAATAAGCCTCTACCCAAAATTTGTACCCAAATAAATCCCTAAAATATATACCTAAAAAACCTTTCCCATTGCATTAACATCTCATTTGAAATACGAGCTTTGTTTGGAGCAAATCAAAGGATAGAGTTATCTTGATACAATAAGAATGTAAGGGCTTATAAGAAAAGTAAAATTCCTGAGGGCTTTTTTAGTATTTTAGCGTTCTTTTTTTCAAACATTATAGAAGCTTGTATACCTCTGGCATAAATATGACACAAGGATTTGGTGTTTTCAGATCAAATTCAGCACTGTTTGCATTATGCAAACCTAGAACAGAACGTGCGTATTCTATGACTGCTATCTGCATTCCTAGGCAGATGCCCAGAAAAGGAACATTGCTTTCACGAGCATACTTGGCAGCAAGAATCTTCCCTTGCACTCCCCTATCACCAAAACCTCCGGGAACTAAGATACCATCAGCACCCTGTAATTAGAGACCTTTTAGATGATCTTCTCAAGGAAATATCTATGAAACAAGAGAGAACGAAAAATATGAACCCAAAAAGAAAATAAATCATCATGGAGGAAAAGAAAGAAAAACCTTCAAATGGTTCCATGCTGCTTTATAAGTCTCAGGATCCTGTGCATAGAGTAAATTGCAGACATTGTAAGTATACAAGTACTGCATGAAGTAAAAGTGGTAGGCTGATATCTTCTTTAGTGGCAAATAATTACAAGTCTCCACCAAAACCAGTGCAGCAAAAGTTTTACAACAAACTCACCTCTTCCGCGGTAATATCTTCAAGATGACTTGCTTCAACCCACTCTACAACAAGCTTCTTGCGATGGTGAACAGATGCATGCAAAAGTGCCTATAGCAATAAACCCAAGTTATTAGAAACCATTTGTATCATATGCCTATTACCTTCTACCCCTTAAGAGTTTCTTTGGCCCAACTGGAGATTCTGTAGGGAAGCGTTGTGAAAGTAGAGTAGGAATAGAAGTTATTTACAAAGAAGCTAAACTAGAACATGGAAAACTTAATGCAGAAATATTGTAGGATTAGAAAATAACAGGCTTGCCCACAAAAGTTTCAAACTTTTGGAGTAGAAAAACTCTTCCAGAAATAGAGCCAAACAACCACATATATCACATTGAAGGAATCATAAAACAGAAAAGTGTATTAGGGGGATGAAGGCTGGGATTACCTAGTGCACAAGTACCTAATGCAAACACAGCATTAACTTATTGAAATGACTTGGTGAAGGGAGTAGATGATGATAATAATAACAGATGCTTTTCATATTTTAAAAACTAAAAAAGGTTTCACCTTTAAAACAGAGAGGTAAGAATCTTTAAGCCCAACGTATTTTCCAACCATGGCAATTTTAACCTGTGCAACGTAAATGACAGCAAATAATATTATGATTTCACCATGTGCAAATAAATACAACTCAAATTTATGATGCTTGAGACCTACAGGATCCTGGAGCATGTCATATATTTTGGTCCTAGCAGTCCACTCTGTTAAGTCAGGTTCCATTGCAGTGCTGAAATTCACAGAAATGCAAATATGAATACCCAGAAAACTGCAGCCCAGTGCTGCAGCGTAAAAAAGCACTCCCATCGCAGCCAAGATACAAAAAAGAAAAGCAGAAAGAAAAGGGAAGGGAATGGAGGCAAACCCTAGAAGATTCAGTCCTTTCAAGATTGCTTCATGTGCCTTTTGATCCTATTCATTATTGGGAGAAGAAATGACATAAAAATGACATTCTACAGTCTAGTTTTGTCTGAGAAGTTAAACAATGATAAGCTTAAAATAAAATAATAAATAAATAAAACAAATACTTACTCTAAGTAGCAAAGGAATGTGCCATATATTTGGAACATCATAAAGAGTGACAATATTTTCTGCCTGAAATAAGTCATTTTGCTTAATAACAGTAATTATTGATCATAAAAAAGCCAAAGACAAATAGCATTCGTATTACATTACCGGCACATGGCAAAACTGAGAGAGTTTTTCCTTGACATTGTCATCAAGTGCCTATGCAAAAATATAAAAGGTGGGAAAGCATTAATAAGAAATGCAAAAGCAACACCAGCACATACAGTTGAAAAAAAAAAGAAACAACATTTAAACCTTTGTACTACGGCAGGCAAGAATATTTGGTGTCAAGCCAAGTCCTCTAAGTCCCCGAACACTGTGCTGGGTGGGCTTTGTTTTCTGTTATTTTCATTTAGTGAGAATGATATTTAGAAATAACCACATACATCAAACTTCTCCCGCTTTCAGAACATGATTTATACAAGTAAAAGTATTTTATACATAAACAGATATACAGTCTTTAGGCATACCTGCTCACCAACAACATTGAGAACAGGCACAAGGCTGACGTGAACCAAACAGAAATTTCCAGGGCCTAAAAAAAGAAACATGAAGTGAAATTATGATATGACCAGTAGAACATCTAAGAGAAAATTCACATGCACAAATCAGATAAGCAAGAAGAACATAATATTCTTACCCACACGATATGAGAACTGACCAAGGGCCTCAATAAATGGCATAGATTCAATGTCCCCTGGATCAAGAAAAGTTGTAAGAAAAAAAAAAGGAAAAAGCAATGCATCAAACACACATGGATAAACTGAATATACCAATAGTTCCACCCAATTCAATGACACAAACATCGGCAGGACCTTCCTTTCCATCAACCGGAATCATTGCAGCACGTTCAATCCACTCTTGGATGGCATCTGTAATGTGAGGAACAACCTATAGCAAACAAGAGGCTTAAAATTAGGAAACCATAGGTAGCAAATTAGCAATGCATGGTAGATTTTGTTGAGGAAACTGTGGGAAAGCTTAAAAAACAGACCTGGACAGTCTTGCCAAGATATTCTCCCTTTCTCTCCTTCTCAAGAACAGACTGTGAAAAAAAATACAAGGCACAAAGGGATTAAAGAGAGGGCTTTTCAACTGAATGAAGAATAAACAATGGAATGGAAAGAAGAAAGGAATGCAAAAAAGACCTGATAAATCTTTCCCGTTGTTATATTATTATCACGGGTTAATTTGATGTCTAGGAAACGCTCATAGTTTCCAAGGTCAAGGTCCACCTTCAATCAAATGCACAACATCATCATCATCATCGTTTCGGTTTCGATCGAACACAGGTGCAAAAAAAGAAGAAAAAAAAAAGAAAAAAGAGAACAACCTCGCCGCCATCATCAAGGACAAACACTTCCCCATGCTCAAAAGGAGACATTGTACCAGCATCAGTGTTGAGATAAGGGTCTACACACAATGATATCATAAACAAGGATGGCTTAAAACAAATAAATGAGCTAAAAGAAAAAGCATTGGGATTTGCATAAGAAGAAGAAGAAGAAGAAAATACCAATCTTAATGGAAGTAACACGAAGGCCGCATGATTTAAGGACAAGACCAATGCTACTCGCAGTCACCCCTTTCCCCAGACCACTCACCACACCTCCTGTAACCAGCACGTACTTCATTTTCTTCTTCTTTTAAGCAGCTGAAGCTGCAGCAAAAACAAAAGAAAACTTATAAAATGAAAACAGATGAAGATCAACAGGATGATATACTTATGCAACAACAAGACGGCCAACCCGCCGGAGGCTTTGCTCCTCTGTTCTGAGAAAACCCATTAAAGCATTCGGCAAATGATAAAAATGAAAACAAACCTCTCCTCTCCAATCGTCTGCTGGTTGTCAATGGCCCAACGGTCTTCACAAATTAAAGTAAAAAGAAAAGGCGCGAGCTTTATAATCAGAACCGAAATGAGAATGTGAAAGGCGGGAATGTATGAAATTGAAACTGAAAACCCAAAAACAATAGCCAAAACCCACAGCTCCCTTACCCTTTCCTTCGTTCTCTTTTGCCCAAATACTTTTCAAGTTGAAGGCGGCGGGTGAATGAAGGTGAAGGAAAGAAAACAATACCCAAAACCCACAGCTCCCTTACCCTTTTTATTTCTATTTTTTTACACAAAAACAGCAAATAAACAACTATTATTTATAAATAACTATTGTTTTTTACATGTATTAATCTGAATAATTTTTTAAACTTATACTTTAATTCGCATAAGATAATAAAATGAAGAATATTGATATCTTATATTTAAGTATTATTTTATATAATTATCGTATTTGAATTTTCAATTCTAATTTTTATTATAAATTTGATTCCATCGGTCTTAAAAGTTAAAAGTAATTCTAAATATATATATATAATGCTTTTAACAAAGTCAAACAATTTTGTTACATGTGTATTCATCACTTTGCTTTATTTATCTATTATATTTTTATATTCATAGGTAGAAGAAAATAATTTGTGTAAAAAATATTTATAAAAAATAATCAACAAACCATAGATAAAGCGGTAAAAGATTTATATTTAAATTTGTTAACCCTTTAACATGTACACACAACCCGAATTTTTTAAGATAAATATAATCTATTTTTTACTAAAACTATTTGTTAAATTTATCGTATCAAGTATTTCAAATTATTTCATAACTATAGATTAATAACTTTTGAAGGGTTTTTCCCCCTAAAGTTGTATTTTTAGTTTTATTCAACTAAAAGAAAATATAGATGTTAATGTTTACCTAAATTTTTATTTTTTAATTACAACTTTACCGTACTAGGATTCTGTTTTCTTTTATTTATATTTTACTACAAGCTAGTTGAGTCACATTCTTTTTCACATTTACTTTAATGAATTTTTTAAAATATTACTTTGGTTATATTGTAGTTAAAATTAAAATTATTTTGATTTAAGTTTGATTGTATGTGGTCTTTATTCAAAGTTATTCAATCATAAATTTAAATACATTTCAGTTGATGATTGTCTGTTTATATATGTTTTTATTAATTTTTATGTAACCATAAAGATTTTTTTTTGAATCATACAGATGTATTATAATATAATCTTTTTGAATCATAATTTTTTTATTAATTTTTATGTAACCATACACATGTATTATAATATAATTATAACTTTAAAAAATTAAACAATGTTATAAAATTAAGGGATAACTACATATTTAATACCCCACCTATTCTCGCGTTTTTATTTTAGTACCCCACCTTTTTTTTTGGTAAAATGGTACCTAACGTTACGTTTTTTATCTGTTTTGGTACCCCGACCGTTAAAAACAAACGGAGATGGTGATGTGGCTTTTTTAATTGGGATAATCGTAGTTTTAGTCTCCAAAACTTATACATTTCTATCAATTTGGTCCAAATTCTATCAATTTAATAATCATCTTATTTGTTGTTTTGCAGTCAGTACTAACAGGCATTTTAGTCCCAAGACAGAACTATTTTTCTAAATTACAGTTTTAGTCCCTAAGACAGAACTAAAATCCAATCACATAATTACAATTTTAATCCAAATTCTATCAGTTTTAGTCCCAAAACTCCAAGACTCCGGTCAGTACTAACATGCAATTTTGCAGTCTATTTTTTCAACACATATGTAAGAACTGTAATTATGCGTACATTAGCAGTCGTAACTTGGAGTCTTGGACCATGTGCATAAACTGAAAAGTGCAATGACAACGCTGACAAATTGAGTCCAAAAAGTATGTGACTATGTTTAGGCTGACAAATCCATTGGCATTTCCTTTTTAACCTGCATTTTAGTTCTTTTGGTTGTCGATGAGAGGAGAGGCTAGCGATGATTCGATTGAGAATAAGAAATAAAATGGGTTAAGGTTTCGGAGAAGAAGAAATAAAATGAGAGGTTTATAATTTTAATTTAAATATTTAAGATGATTATTAAATTGATAGAGTTTGGACTAAATTGATAGACATATAAATTTTGGGGACTAAAACTGTGATTATCTTAATTAAAAATAAGCCACGTCATCATCTTTGTTTGTTTTTAACGGCCGGGTACCAAAACAGAACAAAAATATAACGTTGAGTGTCATTTTGCCAAAAAAAAAATAGGTGGGATGCTAAAATAGGAATGCAAGAATAGATGATATACTACATATGTAGTTATCCCTAAAATTAAAGCACGGTACCTTTTGGGATAATTTTTACAAGTGTATCTTTGATGCAATGTACAATGATACTTGAGCTTTAATTTAACACATATGTATACATAAATTTTTTTAATAAGGCTTACGATGTAACATTATTTTATGTTTTTATCAATATATATACTAATAATATTTATTTGTTACAATAATTATTTATTTTTTGAATATGTATACTTGAATATTAACTACATACCATTAAATAAAAGGAGTTTCACTGGAAAAGCGGATGATGTTCATCCTATGAGACACGAGTTCAAATCGCTCATGTTTACAAAATGTATGTGGATTGTCAAAAAGTTAAGAATTAAAAACTGTCGACAAGCGCTTGTGCATGTAATAATTACCCTAAATAAAAATACATATAATTACCCTAAAGTCATTTCTAATAAAAAGCTAATGTATAATTTTAAAATTTGTCTCTAATTTTTTTTTTAAAAAGTAATTGGACCTCGTTAAAAACCCTCTCCCTATTAGAGAGGGAAAAGAGTGCCCCAGCTAAGTCTTTTATTCCATGAATATCTGATTACAAATCAAGAAAAACTATGAACAAATCCATAAATATCCCATGGGAACATAACCCGTAACATACATATCAACCCACTCCTTGCTTGGAATCCAACGTAGATGCGCGCCCATTTTCTCAATAGCAAGTTCCATTTGCATCACCTTGTGCTGAAGATGAGGAGGAGAAATAGATTTTTGGGAGATCCAGTTCACTAGAGTCTGACTATCAGTTTCGATGATCAATCGGCATCTACCCGCCCATTGCGATTTGCTATAGATAAACAACCCAGTGCAAAGCGCCTCGAGCTCCATAACAGTGGGAGGTCCCTCGGGACGAGACTCAGAGAAATCAAACAGAATTGTGCCATGCTCATCGCGGAGCAGGCCACCTATACCCCCTTTGATCTATTAATAGAGTAAGCTCTAACTATATTTAACTTATAAAAACCACTGGGAGGCAATTTCCAACCAATACTTCGACCCGCCACTTTGTTGCTCCGCATCCAACCATCAGCCAAGTTAAAATTATCCATGAGAGATTCAGTAGACATAACTTTCCCCGGACACGAAGCTTTAATCCAGTGGGCTAAACGTAGTTTTGTCAAGAATATCAATTGATTCCAATCCACAACCTTTGAATTGAAAGTTACCTCATTACGATATAGCCATACCGACCAGATGATAGCGGAGGGGACTAGCCTAATCCACCATTTATTTTTGTCGAGGCTCAATTGACTCCACATTTCCAGCATCCTACCAGGATCATTAGGAACCACGAACTTAGTATTGATCAACCTGCAAAAGAGAGACCAAATGTACCAAACACCATAACAGGATATAAATAAGTGAGCCACTGTTTCCAAATGAGTATTGCACAGTGAGCAGGAACCATTAGCTAAGGTGTTAACTCCCCGTTTCAACAGAACTTCCTTCACTGGAATACGGCCCCAAACAACCGACCATAGGAACATTTCGACTTTTGGAGGAGCAAGACCCAACCAAACATGTTCTTTCCACGGGTACGACGCATGGGAGTTTAGATTAACCATTGATCGGAATGATCTTACCGAGAAAGTCTCATCACTCGACCCCTTCCATCTAACCCAATCCTGACCCAAAGAGGAAAAGTTGAAGCTTTGAATACGATTGGAAAATTCCTCCCATTGTAATATCTCCCAGTCAAATAAGGGTCTTCACGGACTAATTGACCATTCCCACTTCTCATTCACCATACGCCTCATTTCAGCAATATACTCAATTTTATTTACAGCAAGAGCGAATATCCTCGGATATTGCAATTTGAGAGCCTCATTTCCCAGCCATATATCTGACCAGAAGCGGATATATTTGTCGTCGCCCACCTGCAATTGCAAATTTGCTCTGAACTGGTTTCCCACACTATCATTAGCAAAAATTGACTTCGAAATGTCATTCCAAATCCACGAAGTAAACTTAGGGAGCGCGGGATTAGGAATAAGACCAGTAGCATAACCCGGACTTTTGACTGAAATCACTCTCCTCCAGTAGTTATTTACTTCATTACCAAATCGCCAATGCCACTTGTTAAGCAAAGAACGGTTTAGTATATCGAGATTGACCACATCTAAGCCACCTTCCTTTTTGCCTGTACAAACTTTCCCCCAATTAAGCCAATGAATCTTCTTCTTCTCATCATTACCACCCCAAAAGAATATTGCCATGATGCCATTAATCCGGTTTAGAACTTCTTTTGGCATTCGAAAGAGAGAAATAAAGTAAATGGGAAGACTGCAGAAAACTGATTTAATCATCGTCAATCTCCCAGCAAATGAAAGAAACTTAGATTTCCAACCTCCTAATTTCACCTGAAATTTTTTAACTATCGGTTCCCATAGTAGGACCGAGTTTTTCTTAGCACCCAGGGGTAAGCCCAAATAATTTGTGAGAAAAGTATCAACCGCGCACCCTACACCTACAGCCATAGCCTCTACTTCTGCGCTTGGGGTATTGATGTCTAGGATTCTCGATTTTTTCAAATTCAACTTTAATCCGGATGCTAACTCAAATACCCTCAATACTCTTTTAATGTTGCTCACCTGAATAGCCGATCTTCCGCAGAAGATTAAAAGATCATCTGCGAATTGAAGGTGGCTAATCTCCAAAAGATCTGGGTTTCTGCCGATTTTGAATCCCTCAAAAAGGCCTAGTCGAGCAGCCTTTAATAACATAAGATTCAAGCCTTCCCCCACCAAGTTGAAGAGAAAAGAGGAGAGGGAACAACCCTGCCTAAGACCTCTTTTAATATCGAAAGCTTCCGTAGGGGACCCGTTGACTAACACGGAAATGGATACCGTGGAAATACATTGTTTAATCCAATGACACCATCTCTTATCGAAGCCACATTCCTCCATAATTCTGAGTAGGAACTCCCATGAAACCGTATCATATGCTTTGCAGAAATCTATTTTTAAGGCGATACCCGAATTTCCAGATTTCCTAACCGAGTCAATGGATTCATTTGCAACCAGAACACAGTCCAAGATTTGTCGACCCCCAATAAAAGCGAATTGAGATTCTCCAACTAGTTGATCAATCACCGTCGAGAGTCTTCGAGCCAATACCTTTGACAAAATCTTGTATAATCCTCCAACCAAACTGATAGGCCTAAATTCATCCAAAGATTCTGGATTTTTGACCTTGGGAATTAAGGTAATGAATGAGTGATTAATACCTCTATCCAGTTCCTTACCTTGATAAAAATCATCGAAGAAAACTATTTTTTCTGCTTTAAGATCGGCCCATAATTTTTTATAAAAGCCCATATTGAAACCATCGGGCCCAGGCGCCCGGTTACTGTCGATAGAAGATAGTGCTGACCAGACTTCATCCTCCGAAAACTCTCTTTGTAACCATTCAGCTTGTTCAGGGCGCAATTTCTTGAAATCTAAACCCAAGTCTTGAACTTCTAAGTGAGATGGCAGGTTGTATGCTGCGGCAAAATGATCATATACCGCTCTCTTAATAGAGCATGGGTCAGTGGAAGCCACCCCACTGATGTTAAAGCTGGAAATAGCATTGAGGCTTCTTCTTTCTGAAATGGCTAAGTGGAAGAACCGAGAGTTTTTATTGCCTTCGACAAACCATCTCTGTCTAGATTTCTGGATCAAGGCACTCTCATTCTTTCTATAGAGTGACCATAACTCCGCCTTCAATTTCTTCAGCTGACCGAAATTAGATGAAGAAAGCCCCAATCGGGGGAGATTCCCTTCAATTCTCGATATCTTCATTTCCAATCTGGTAATGTCTTGATCAACATTTTTCAGATTTTTCTTATTCGACCAAGACTTCACTGCTATCTTAGTATTCTTAATGAGACTGGCAATTTTAACATTGGGAGATTTCAAACGCAGACCACGAATCTTCTTGCTAACCATCTCCTCGAAACCATCTTCATTAAACCAGAAATTGAAGCATCTAAAAGGTTTCGGACCCCAATTCTTCTTTTCTGTCAACAAAAGAACGGGATTGTGATCCGAAAGGGACTTGTCCAGACATTTTTGAACTAAACTAGGGCATGATTCAATAAAGACCGCTGATAGCAGAAATCTGTCGAGTCTCACAAGGGTCGGGGGATCACGATTGTTTCCCCAAGTGAATTTACCTCCCACCATGGGTAAATCGAGAAGCTCAGCCTTGCTAATAAAGTCCCTGAAAGCAGTTATAAGAGGCATATTGATTGACAGACCATGTTTTTCTTCAGGATCAAGAATAAGATTAAAATCGCCTCCGATACACCAAGCTAACTGTTTAGAATTAACCAAAGCTAAGACCTCTTCCAGAAAAAGTTTTTTCTCAGAGTCTACAGAAGGACCATATATATTCACTAAGCCGCACATCAATTTCAGAGGCTTAATACACCCTATAAGAGTAGTGAATCTTTGGTGTCGTATTATGTCTGATACATGAAAGAACCCTTCATCCCACATACTCAATAATCCCCCTGCCGAACCCTCAGCCGGCTCAAGCACATACTTCATATTGCTGGAATTCCAGATTTTTCTAACCTCAAAATTGGACATTTTCATCAGTTTAGTTTCTTGTATAAAGACTACTTTAGGTTGATTCCTTCGAATACAACGATTAACAGCCCTAAATTTCTCCTTTCTTCTAATCCCCCTCACATTCCATGATAAAATAGAAAAATTCATCATCAAAAAATATTTAAAATCCCAATTAGAATTACCTCAATTGCTTCCTCGAAGCTCCTCCTATAATTCACAAATTCTTCTGATAATCGACTCTTTCCCTCCTTTAAAGGAGATTTCCAGCATCTTGCTCACCTCCCACACCGATTCGGCTTCGAGACCAATAGTCGAGTCATCTCTATTAATTGTTGGGCTAGCATCGACATGATGGGAGGTTGGAAGCTCGTCGAGGGAATCCCGGACCACTCTCCGCAAATACCTTCTGGTTTCAGCTCGAAACAAACTCGAAGGACCAATGATCAAAGAGCATACGGGTGGGTTATTTTGGCGGACGAAGGAAGAGGAAGAAGCATTCACAGATTTATCCATACTAATTCCCTCAAAGGTGTCGGGTACAAACTCCACCGAAAGTCTCAATCCCTCCCCTTGGACATCTGTCCCACTGGGTGCCAACTGATCATCAGTATCTCTTCTAACAAATGGGTCAGGATTAAGAGTGGATAAGTTGTTTGCTGGCTCAGAATCGGTAGGCTTGAATTGGGCTGAAATAAAGTTGGGAGCAGGCCCAGTTCTTGAATTACCAGCCACATCACTAATTGGCCCGTTATGTAAATTCTCATTGTCCTCTCCCAAATCATCGGAATCCATCCAGGAATTAACCGTAACATCATTGTATACTCCTGGAATTACTAAATTGGCAGCTGTACCACCTTGGGAATTAGGATTGTTATTAACTGTTTTCTCCTGGGGGATTGGAACGTCACAATATTGAGAATGAACCGTCTTATCATCAGAGCTGTTGCCCGGAGCGCTAGTATTTTCTCGCCGATGAACTTCCGGCAGATTATCGACAGGAACCTGTAAAGACTCCTCCGAGTCTGAAGATACCCAAACATCCTCATTCCCCTCATCAAAGCCCCCTGACTTCTGTTCCGAATACACCTGGGATCTACTGACGCACATGATTTTTACTCTAAAAATATAACCCATAGAAGATAGAGTAATGAACTCTAGAAAAGTTGAAGGACTGACCGCCCTGATGATGATCCGAGCCACATCAAATTGATCCTTGTTCTTAGTCTTTTCATCAATGCAGACAAACTTGCCCCACCTACTACCGATTTCTTCAAAAAATTTATCGTACCAGCAATACAAAGGAATGCCCGACAATTCTAGCATGCAGAAGTAATACGGGATCTCATCAATCAATAACGGCCCGATATGATCAAACCAATAACAAAGTTCATCTTTCTTGGTATCTAGCGTTTCATTCATCTTCTCCACCGACTCGAAGTAAATTATCACAGAATCATTATTAACACCCCATTTTGAGAGTTTAACCCTAATACCATCATTAAGTAAAGCTCTTTGGACAAAATCCAAATCAAAAGACTCCTTGATTACACCGGCCAAACACTGCTTCATCCAAGTAATAACATTGATCGGGGCCTGGAAATCCTTAATGTTGTTAGTTTTTGAGTTGTTCTTATCCCTAGGAGTGGCTCCTTTAGCATCCTTCTTACCCTCTTCTGCGGAATTAGGTTTATCAATAACTACTTGCCGATAGGTTTTACTGTTACCACCCGGAGGAAAAGTACCACCATATACCTTGCCCTTTAGTTTATCATTTCTATCAACAGGTTGTTCCAGATTGGATGTCCTTCTATGAACACCACCATAACCACCGTAGCTACCAGAGGCAAAATCTTCCTGCACCTTTGTTCGCGAAAACTTAGCTTTCGAAGAACGGATCACAAAGCCATCTGGTTTTATTTTGTTTGTCTTCAGGATCGCCCTATCCATGTCTTCTTTATTCTCCATGGTGACGAAGGCAAAGGTCACATACTTATACTTTGGTTTTACATTCTTTAGGGGAATGAAAACCCTACGAACTTTACCAAAGTTGCTAAATATGTCTCTCAATGCTTGTCGCGACACTCTTCGACTAACATTATCAACGAAGATAGTCCATTCTGCTCCTCTCGTCTGATCTCCATGCGCCGCTTCATATCTCTTCTCCGGCCGGCTCCCTCCAAACCTCCGCTCTGCCATAACTCTTCGTCAATGGTCTCTAATTTTAACATTATAATATTTCTCTTAGACATGTAAGTTAGGGATGAAAATATATTATTAGTGAGAAAAAATATGATCTTATTTTTACAAGCGCCATAATTTTAAGGTTATGGATTCAGTTTAGGGTTTAGGTTCATGAGTTTAGAATTTAGGGTTTGTGATTAGAATTTAGGGTTTAATATTAGTATTCATAGTTTAAAGGTCAATGTTTAGATTCTAAGGCAATATGTTAGGGATTTAGGTTTTTACCTATAACTCCTAAATTCGAACCCTAAACTCTAAATTCAAACTATAATCCCTAAATTATAAGCTCATAAACTATAAACCCTAAACTAAATTCATAACCCATAAAATTAAGGCGCTTGTGGAAATAAAATATTTATACCGCATGTACATAGTATAATTACCCATTATTAATTGTCCTAAGTAGAGACGACAATGAAGAGAAATAAGGGCAGGATTGGCTCATCCACCTATCATATGTGGATGTATATGCAAAGCAGCAAAGTATAGGTACAGTTGATGCCACTAAAAAGTACCTATTATATGAAAATATTAGAATTTCTTTATAAAAAATATTAAAATTGACTCCATTTAATTTGTTAGAGGTATACCGTACATGGTCAATAATATATATTGTATTGGTATAAAAATTTCCATACAACATATCTTATTTTGATCCCACTATATAAATTTCGGCTCCGCCACTGCTACCTATATCTCACATTTGTATTGATGTCGGTTATATGTATAGAGTAACGTTCCACATTCACCCTATTTCTTTCACTAATAGTTTTTCAATCGAATGCCGTAAAATTAAATTGAGAGGGTCGCTCTATAATGAACTTATATATTACTCGATCGAAATTAATGGATCAATGAATCAAATACTAATGGCTATAAAAAAATCACAGCTGCACCTCTCCATTATAAACATCCATATTTAAAAAGAAAAAATAACCTTCTCTCATGGCTTGATTATATTGAATCTCATATTATTAACATATTTACAAAAATCAAAATTCAAATCTCATCGATAATCCTCAATTGTATTATAAAAAAAATCTTTAATATCTTACGTCCAAATAAAAAATTAAAACATTAAAAAACAAATAATTAGGTGGGAAATTAATCTTAATATATACATATATTTTATGAGATTAATATTCGAGATTTATACACCTGTAACTTTTAAGACCCATTAACGTGATTAAAGAAGATGGCCGTTTCTTTCAATTCTTAAAATATATCTTAAGGAGATATGGTATTAAAAATATTATTATTTATGAACAAAAAATATTATTATTTGATATTTAATAAGTATAAAAAAATCTAAAAAATAAAATGAGTAGCTCCCATAAAAAAGAAGGTGATGTTTCACTTTAAGATTTAAGTGGTTATGTACAAATTATTAAAATAGACCATTGATTTTTAATATGAAAGAGATATAATATTTGTTTTTCAAAAAAAGTTCCTTTAATACAAAAAAAAGTTAGATTACTTGCACCATAAAAATGGTTTACAAACATCTAAAGATAATATTTATTTGGTTCGCTCATCACTCATTTTTCATCATGTAAAGCGTAGGGATGCCAATGGATCGAATTTTATAAAGTCAAGTCAAATTCAATTAATAATCGGACCTAAAAAAATTCAAGTTTGAATACATAAATCCAAGTTCAATCCAATAAAATATCTAAAATCTAAATCCAAATCTAAAAGTCTGAATCTAATTAATTTTTCCAATTTTAAAATAACAACTCAAACAAATATCTTTAAATAAAAAATAATTTTCATCAAACAAATATATTTAAACTAAAGATAAATATCCTATACACAGGTGGTGGAAACTGAAAGTTTCCACAAGCGCCTTAGTTTTAGGGTATAGGGAGTTAGTTTAGGGTATATGATTTAGGGTTTTAGGTGTATATGGTTAGAATTTAGGGATAATTGTTTCAATTAAGGGTTATAATTTAGGGTTTATAGGTTAAAACCTGAATCCTCACCATATTACCCTAAAAACTAAACCCTAACATATAAACCCTAAATGATAACCATAAACATTAGATTGAAACAACTATCCCTAAATTCTAAACCCCTACACCTAAACTCCTAAACCATATACACTAAACTAACTCCCTATACCCTAAAACTAAGGCGCTTGTGGAAGTTTCCACCACCTGTGTATAGGATATTAATCACAAATCTCAACCAATAGTATAATCCATTATAAAACAAATTAAACTAGTTTCACACACACAGACATATATATATATATATAATCCCAATTCAACTTAATTAAACTAGTTTAAATATATCTAAATATATTACAATCCAATTCAACTTAATTAGGATTTCAAAATATATATATATATAATCCAAATTCAACTTAATCATGATTTTAATATATATCTATATTTTTATTCGGATTTATATATAGATCGGGCTCGAATCAGATATGGATTTGGATCAGATTCAGATCAGATTCAGATTGGATCATGACAATGTCCATATCCGATCCACCTCCTATTAGGATTCAGACCTTTATCGGATTCAGATTCGAACTTTTTTTTATCTGATTTGGATTAATTTTTTTCTTCGGATTCAGATTAGATTTGAATTATATTGTCATCCCTAGTAAAACGTCTCGTTTAGCTAAAGACAATGAGATTCTCCATGGAAGTTTGCTGGGTTTTGATAGTTTGCTAATCTCAATGGAAGGTTTGCTTTTCTTTGCATTTTTTATGAGATTTTTACTGGACTAATTTCTTTTTTATGCATTGTATTTGTAATATCTTTCATAGTGTTTTAATAAAATCTTTATGTTATTATTAAAAAAAAACTAACATTTTCACTTAAAAAGTATTGTTCTTTTTACATGTTTTAAAATAAAATTATCTACAACGTATTCAATATCAATTTCTTCAAAAAAAAATTACTCTCATTTTTCCTGAGAAAATTGTTTATATATGATAACTCATTTTGGGGCTCTATTTTTTGGGGCAATGTGCAGTCGCGCCTATAGTACATGTCGAAAACCACCCTTTGTGTTTACTCTAGGTAACCTAGGTTTGAGTACATTTGTATGTGTTGTCAAAAAATTAAAAACAAAATATGAACATATACTATCATATAACACCTGGAGGGCACGCCCCAAAAATTGAAAAATTAAAATTATGTCCTTCAAGTTTTTTAATAAATTAATTTGCCCCCGCAATATTTTAAAAATTCATATGAAACTTTGTTTTTTTAAATTCTTAATTAAATTTAACCCATACTTTTTAACTGTTATAATCCTCTCGAAATTTTAAATTTTTTAGTTATATCCCATTTTTTTTAAATGAAATAGAATCCTTCAAATTTTTTGAAAATTCAGTTTAAATTTCTATTATTTTTTAAGCTTTAAATTGCCCCCCTTAATTTTTTTTCCACCAATTTTCGCAACTGCATATCATTATATTAAAAATGTTTTGTTTTTAAAATATTTAAATATTTTTTTTTCAAAAACGATATACTAAATTATAATTCTTAAAAAAATATTAAGAGAATATACGTAGATTGATTTTTGATTTCGTGTGTGGAAAAAAGTGTACGAAATATTATAGTTGTTGATATATATAATATTTGTGCACGCGAATGTGAAAAGGATTGATAAAGAACAGCTCAAGGCAAGGAAAAAGCATAAAGCTAAGGAATCTTTTTAAGCCTGCATTGCTTCTTCCCATGCAAAAGGTTTTTGGTGTTTGACGAATCAAAGATACCAAGTTTAACAATGCAACAATGAATGAGTTTGAGACACATTCACACCTTCCACCAACCTAACCAAACATAGAGCTGGAGTACAGTCGCCTCCTAAAAATTTGAAATTCGTATATAATTTAATTTTTTTATGTATTTTTATTGAAAATTTATTTTTGCAGGTTCGTCTTCTAAACATAAAGTTCTGTGTTCGCCCATGATTTGATAAGATTCGTACATACAAAAATAAAGTAAAAAAATTAGAATATAATTTTATCATTATTTGAAATTATAATTATATAACCAAGGGGAATTGGTCCAAGTGGTAAGCAGCTAAGTATCGATTAAGCATATATTGAGTTCGAGGCGTTGTGTATGCAAAAAATTTCTGCCGAAAGACTCACCCACCAAAGCCAGGTATGTGACACGAGTCGGTCCAGATTACTCAAACCGAAGCCCTGAAAATCGAAAAGACAAAAAAAAATATAAAATAACTTTTTAATAGGGTTAATATGAAATTCTATCATCTACCGGGGAGCCAACAATTTTATTATTGTTTAATTTTGAAGTGACTAAAAAATGTAGGGGTGGGGGCATGGCCAAACAATGCCTAATCACTAATGACAATTACAAAGGGATAAAGACAACACGTCATCATCTACATTATCTTTAGATTTTTAGGGTTTAGTTTTAATTAATACAAAGAATGCCATATAAGTATAATACATTATCCCTCACTTAGGTTTACATCTTGCCCCCTTGGTGGTGTTGTTATTCTACAGGCTTGGCCTCTTTTTACTTTTGGTAGTTGGGAAGTTAGGAGGTCGGTTACTTGCGGTTTAGATATTCTACTTTAACTATATATAATATATTCGAATAATTATAATCATAATCAACTATTACAAAATCTGATCCGATTTATAATAAACTGATATAAGGTTCATACAATGAGATTTAAACTATAATAAATGTTGAAAAGATGAAACTCGAACTTAATATCTAAAAAATTTTAGAATCGTAAATAACCTTGTTATTAAGCTAACGTCTCATCGACGTAGATGAAGCTAGAGTTGAGGGCTGAGGACAAGACATAAATAAAAGAAGAAGAAAAAAACGTGGCGGTGAAGGCAATCAACCCCCACAGGTGAAGTCCAACCAACCCCTCCTAAGATGGTAAAATTATACATACCTCCCTTTAATTTTTACAAAATTATGCTGAATTTATATTTTTGATCTATCAAATTATAAAATTTGATGTAGTCAATTTAAAATTGTAATGTTATAAGCTAATAAGAATTAAAAATGGGTTTTATCAAAATTTTGATTCTTTGTTCTCAATTTTTTTCGTCTTGATTTTCTTTTAATATAATTATCGATATTTGATATATTGAACGAATAATAATTTTAATTTGATTATGTAACTTTTTATTTAAACTTATATGGTTCGAGTGTCAATTCAACCGATTTTGTAGTCAACAAAATGATACGACCAATCCAATCCAATCCAACTCTATCTAAATTTTAATTATAATTGTAGGTCAACTTTTGGATACATAATTTAAAAACGATAATTCTTTTAAGTTTTTATTAAAACTGATTGGGCAAATCAGTATGTAGACCAACCACTCGTGTATATCATCTAACGGATAGAATGCTGGATTTTTTTAAAAAAAAATAATCAATTTTGTTCCAAGTAGATCGAGTCTGCGTGTTTGTTTTGGAATTTGTTCGTATCTTAGGCATGGGTGGAGTCATGTGTACGGTAAGGCTAAGCACTTAACAAATAACCTATAATCTGGACATCTCTCTTATAATATATGTTAATTCAATAAGTTTTGAGAAGCTTTGCATATCATCCCCATCATGCATGCATTAAAGAGAACGAGATCACAATGGCTTGATTCGAGCAGGATGTGCACGGACTCTATCAAGAATGGCTTCAGCTGACACTGTCGAAAATCATGTTTTCGAGGGAGATGCTGTAAACGTGGTCAATATGCTCCATTCCTGAACTCAGGGTAGATCGACCTTTCCCCAAGAATTGACCGAGGATAGGGCATCATCACACATCAGTTGCCTACATATACCGATCGAGAAATGTGGCAGCTCGTACTTTAGCCCACTAGACATTTATTGAACAAAAGTATAATTATTTTTATTTTGAATGTCTAGATTGTATTTCAAACATTGTAATTGATGATGTATTAATGAATAATATTAGTGGGTGGATACTCTTTTCCTCCTTTAAGGGTTGGCATTAAGTTTTCTAATGTTGGCTCGGTGGATACTCTTTTCCTCCTTTAAGGGTTGGCATTAGGTTTTCTAATGTTGGCTGTAGAAGTTTTTAACGAGGCCCATATTTAAAAAAAGAAAGAGAGAAATATATACTCAACCGGTTATTAATTCATTTCGTTGCCACTGCCCAATACTATGCTCGTCAAAACCCAACATTAAGAATGCAATGGCGTTAAATGAGAACTCATCTCTCCACGTCTTTCACCCCAAAAATATATTTTTAAAAGATTCAAAAAGAAGAAAAAACAAGAGCATAGAGTGCATCCTCTAATCTCATCATCTCTCTATCTCACGTCTCCAGTCTTCAGCATAACAAAAATAGGTCATTGTTGATCAGGATTTTGTGGTCCTGCTCCACCTGCCCTTCCACCACGCACACCGCGTCCCCTGGCACCTCGGGCACGAATTGCAACTCTTCCGCGACCTCTACTTGAAGTGGTAGAAGAGCCGATTACTCCTGCCTGTCTCAGCATGGCTCTCTCTCTAGCTCTCTCTTGAAGATTTACCAATTTTGGGGTTGCACTGCTTCCACTTCCGGTCCCACTTACGGGAGACGTCTGTTTCACCTCACCCTCGGCATCGGCTGTACCACTTGAACTACCCGTGTTTTTTGAGACCTCGCCCTCTGGTGGACTGCTTGTTGCACCACTCTCATTAGTGCCAGAGGTAACAGCAGCAGTGGCAGCTTCGGGCATTGGATCTGTCTCTACTGCACTCTGCTCGTTACCGTCATTGGACTTTTCAAGTCCTTCACCGACAGTCTCTTCACCTATGTCACCTTCATCATTCTTATCATCGGTTATGGTGTCAGGAGAGTTATCGCCTTCTGCAGCAGTAACTAGAGCTTCATCATCAACCCTGGAAGGTGAAGCCAGAGGAGATGAAACTAGCTCTGTCCCGCCAACCTCAGAGGATCCAACTACATTATGCACATCGGTACCTCCTTCAGTATCTGCTGCTACCTCAGAGTCCAGTTCGCCTTCTTCCTTCTCACTCTCAGTTTCTAGCAGAGACTGTTGGCTTTCTTGCACAGCTGGATTCTTTGGTTCTTCATCAGTTACCATCTCGTTTCCACTTGGCTTATCCAAGACCTCGTCTGACACATTATTTTTATTTTCCTGCAATCCAACTTCACTCGTCCCATCTACCTGGGGTTCTTTTGATTCCTCTAAGTTTTCCTCCATTGCGTCAGCCTCTTCCTTCTCCACATCAACAACCTCCTCATTTGAACCTAGAGTTATATCACCAACAGTCTCATCAGCTTCTTCAGTTACTTGTGGAGCACCAAGATTTTCCGAGAGTGCAGCAGCTTGACCTTCAGCAGCCTCTTGTCCAGAATCTGAACCCTTCGACTTTTTAAGAGCAGGTGTAACCACATCCGAGCTCATCTCCCCAGGAACTGGTAAATCCTCACTCAACTCAGTTGTGGCAGAAGCCTGACGTTTGCGAGCTGATTGTTGAGTCCCTTGAGCATCAACATCATGTGACGTAGTTTCTGACATCTCCACATCATTTTGTCGCTCTTCAGCTTTGACAAAACGTGGGCGGACAAGCTTCCTCCCTGTTTTACGAGTTTCAGTATTGGTTTTAGGTACAATAGATCTCCTTTCTTCAGATGCTTTAGCTGGTTGATGCTGACTTGTTACAGGAACTGTTGAGGATGTAGTAACAGGACCCTGATCAGGAATTGCTGTGCCTGAAAAAGAAATGAGCTTATCACACCAAGGGCAGAGAAAGAAAGAAGAAATGAAGCCATGATTTTCAGAAGAGACACCTGTTAGCGTGGCTGCAGAACTGTCAACTGAAGGAACATCTCCCGAACAGGAGCCAGTTCCAAGTTCATTTAGAATTGAACGTGCAACTCTCTCAAAATCCTCTGCAGCAGACAGATATGGAGAAGCATGATCATCGGAGATGGTGCCAGAAAGAAGCTGAACCACTGAGGTACCCTGTAAAAGTTAAATCCAGTAAGAAACATGAATTACAATTCACAAGATCAATGCCGGAAAGTATTTAAAACAAGTAGGCATGAAAAAGGTGGTATCTGTCCCTTTTTCCTTTTCTAAACCAACTTCAAGATATGAAAATACTGGTCATATGCAAAAACCATAGGAGCAAGGAAAGATTGGTTTTTTGCCTTTACTCTCAAAGTAAGATTGTAGCCCCAAGTCCCTCTCGACAATTAATTAGCATTTCCACTCAAGAACCTCTTTTTGAAAGGCAATTAACAAATTGACGCAGGAGCAAAGAAAAATAAACAGATAAATCTCTAATCTTCTATTAATAAATTAGGGGGGGGGGGGGGGGGGGATGGGGAAGAAAAAGAAAAGCACGGATAAATCTCTTACTTATTTTGTGTGTATGTGAGCCATCTTTCCTCTTGGAAAAAGAAAATACTTTTTTCAGTAAAATTGACATGTCAAAATGACTAACAGAACGAACCAGACCCTTTTACTCACCAAACCAAATTGAGAAAACTAATAATTGATAAACCTCGCAACTTCTATTACCTGAGGAAGATTGCCCTCAGCATGTTTGAGTTTTTCTAGTTCTTCTGAGATACGCTTCAAAGCCAGTTGATACTTCTCAAGCTCACTTAAAACGGTTGCTTTTCCCTGTCAAAGATTAAGAGGAAACCACACAAAAATCAACATAAACAAGAGCAAAATTAAGGGAAAAAGTATGTTGCTAATCTTAAAATGTTGAAATTCACAGCACAATATTGTGTACTGCTTAGGGGTACATGGCTCAGACTCAATAGAGTAATATTTTTCTAGCTTGTGTTCAACTCGAGAAAGAAACCATGTTCTCTAATCTCATTCAATTAGGTCCATAACCAGGTAAAACTAAATTTGATTAAGTTCAAACTTCATTTTTTGTGCCCGAGTTGACATGCTATATAATCGTGTGTAAGTGGAGCATGATTAATCACATTCTTATAGCCTTCATCTTCCTCATATATAATATATATGATTATTATTTGGCACAATGGCAGTGGAGCAATTTTAACTCCAAAAGTGGGCTGAAAATCTGCCACTTACCATTTGTTTATTTTTAAATACAATCTAAGCACACATGTTAGCTTTTTTAACTCCACTGCCGGTGCATATCATATAAATCATAATATAATATAATAATAAAACTTGGACCATGGATTGTGAATATTGAACTCAATTCACTCGGTAACTCAAGCTCAAGCTTTGCGTGACAATGACCAAATTGAGTTCAAGTATCTAATAAGTATATTAACCACTGACAACCATTGCATTTCATGAGGAAAACTATGCTCTTAAGAACAAATATACAAACCTTTTCAGATTTCCTGACCGCTTCCATAATAGTCCGTTCACACTTGATACGTTTTGCTTTCTCATTCTGATGTTCATCCTTTTCTTTCTTCAACTCTTCTCTTTGTCTCTCAACAGTTTTCTCCAGAATCTGTGTAAGTATTGTGGAAGAAAAATATTATAGACAAACAAGGAAAACAAGAAAAAGAGAACAGAAGAGAAATCAGCTTAAGCACCTGTATTCTAGTGTCTTTCTCCTGTATTCTAGTGTCTTTCTCCTCTTTTTCCTTCATGACTTGATCACCAGTAATATCGCTACCAGACCTTCTACCTACTTTGAAGAATTCAAATGTTAACAAGATGCCTAGATAATATCAAACAATTCTAAGAGAACTTCTACCTTGTTTCAATTCCTCCACCAGTTTTGAAAGAGCTTGATTTTCTTTGCTTATTTGATCCTTCTCTTTCGCGAAATTCTCAGCTCTCCTCTGGGAGAATTAAAAAGAAATGTTAGGTAAAAGTACCAAGAAGATTAGCCTAGATATAAGTAATGCTTTTCACTTTATAACAACCTTAAATTGAATGACAAGCCTCTTCTGCTTCTCCATGTCTGACTTTAGATTAGCCTACACAAGACATAATACAGTGAAATATTTTTTACACCTAAAATGAAGCCTAAAATTTGATGGCTTAAAATACAGATAATAGGACACTTGTACCTCTAACTGCAAAATATCATTCAACTTTTTATCCTTCTCATTGAGCTCTGACTTGCTGTTTGCAAGATCTTGTTCCAATTTTGATATTATATCCTGCTTCTTAGCCAGAAGATTTGTCATCTCTTCTATCTGAGCATCCTTCTCTTTTTCCTGGAGGAAAATAAAATACACATCAGAAATCAAATAAAAAAGCAACGACACGAGCAACTAGAAAGTTACAACCACTGTCTATTACAGATCAATAGATTAGTAGATCAGTCTACTAAAGAAACCTTAAAATCAGCATACCAGTTCCAAAATCATTCTAGCTTTTTTTTAGAATAGAAGTGAATTCTTAAAGCATGTTGTTTTCAGCATAGATTTCCAGTGATGTCAAAGGAACAAGACACTTTCTAGGTGCTAAAATCCTTTAGGTTGCTAGTTACACAATATGAAAAGAAAAGGCTTGCCTAAGTGAAGGCACAATCTCGATATGTGTTTTTGTATGTATCTGTGCATGTACATAAAATAAGCTTAAGATATGTCCCCCTTTGTTCCAAAACATGCAGAAACTTGTTTTTATACACGAATACATACGAAAAACACATATAGATAATAAACCCTAAAGTTGTCCATTTCTTTCTGACAAAACATGCAAAATCTTGTTTCTTCAATTGCTGGCCAACGGCCAACATGCATTACTTCTTTAGGGTCCAATGTTTATTGTTGGATACTGAAATCTTAAATCATAAAAAAATTAATATGGTCCCCTTTGTTTACTATTAAAGTTGCAATTAATGAGAAAAAAATAGAAAGAACTTCAAATAAAATATAACAAATAAGTCGTTGTAGAACCTCATCCAGACACATAAAGGCCTCAAAAGATGTATAAATAGATACAAGATAGGTAAAATACTAAGTCACAACAGGTTCCATTTCTAGTAAGAACATTCTACATGTTTTTTGTAAGCTAGACTAATCATGTTCAATATTCTGGCCTTATAACAAATATCATATAGTGTGAAACCATCACTGCATAAAAGACTCAGAAGGGTTAAAAATAGACTAACTATTAATAGCAATAAAGAAAAGGTGAAAAGGAATAACTCAAATGATTAATTAATAAATAAAAGAATGCGCTAGTACCCTTTTACTCTATCAATGTTTTACATGGGAAATTTAATCCGCTGCCAAAACCCTGGTTTGGGTTGAGAAGCAGCGTTTGGGGAGAAACTGGAATTTTCAGCTTCTCCAAACGCTGCGTTTAAGACCAAAAATGGTGGAAAAGCTGGGTGTTCGGCGGAGCTTATCCAATAGCAAATCCGAACGGAGCCTAAGTATTAATGACTTCAGCCTCTGTAACTTATGGTTTTCCTATTTCCATGTTTGCTACTTAGGACATGCCTCAACTTTTTCATGTCATTCCTTGTTTTAAGGGTGGTTACCAACCAAGTAGTATTTAAGGTTATTTGAATTCAATAAAAGTTAAGCAGAAAAATATTCCAGATTTTGGATACTTCAACTCAAAAGATTGCAAGCTCTCACTTAACGAACCAACATAGGTGTGCAAAAGAAATCTCTTCCCAAACTCCTAATCTTCCCCACACTAAGTCGGATTTGGTCTTGCATCCTTCCATATCAATGTGATCCTAAAGTTTACATTCACAAATTGCATTTCAAATACTTATAACAAAGTGATATGTGTTAATAAAAGTTCATCTTACCTCCTTCTGCTGAACATCATTTTTCAGACGATCATACTCTTCCACATCAATGTTTCTACATCTCTCAAGTAACTTCACAGAAGAAGTAAATGTTAAAATGGTGCAAGAAAGACAAAAATAGCAGTCTACACTTTAACCTGAGTTCTTACCTCAGAGACCCTCTTTTCCAAGATATCTCTCTCTGCCTGATGCTTTTCAATTTCCCTTTTAGAAGCTTCAAGCTCAAATTGCTTCTCCATCAGCCGACTCTCTAGAGCTTCAGATTCAATCTTACTTTTATGAGCCACCTCACGTAATTTCTATAAGCAAAAAAGGTAAGCTTGTAAACTGACAAATATAATAAATAAATATAAGTAACTGCCTATTCCAAAAAGCAGCTAAATTGATTTTTTCCCCAAAATGATCCTAGGCCTAGCGTGCCAGGTTTCCTCCAAAGACATACTTGGCATTCCTCAAAATTGTGCTTGTTCTCCTCTCTAAGCTGCATGTTGCTTTCCCGGAGCAAATTCATTTCCCTAATCTGAAAAGATTACATAATTTAACTATCAGGTCTTTAGGAACAAAATTATTACACAAGGGCAATATTAAAAGAAATAGGGAACATTATTACATCAGGATAAAGTAATAAATGCTAGGTCTCTGAAAGGGTACTGAAATTGTCATGATATTAATAAATGTTGGAGGAAAAAAAAACTAAAGGGGGAAAGCATGGGGATAAAGCTGAATGTCCCTAAGACAACTATTTTGGCAAGAAGATTAACCTGGTGTTGTAAAGACTTGATCTCATCCTCGGTCATCAAAACTGCTCTTGAATTGGAACGCTCGGCATTAAGTGTGGCTTTGACATTTTCTTCAGCCTTAAGAGCATTCTCAAGCTACAAAATAAATGCAAGGAAACTTGGGTCATTTAAAAAAATCCATGACAAAAACAGAAGTTCTATGCTGTTATGAAGCCAACACTGTATTATATACAAAGTCATCACACACGCCTCTTTTGACAAACAAAAAATTTGAACGAACCACATCTACATTGTAGTTGTGATCAAAGGCCATTCAAGCAGAGTTTTCAACTAAGAAAAATAAAACAAATTTGTTATGCCATCAAGCGCGGGGGGGGGGGGGGGGGGGGGGGGATATATTTAAAAGAAAATTTGGAAAATAACCTGAAAAGTTCTTTTCTGAACCAAAGACAAAAACACAATAGGTAGATAGGAAACTAGAATTGACTACAACATAATATGCCACAAAACATCAAATATGAAATTCAGTTAATATTATGGAAAGGAATTACTAACTTGTGATTGCAACCGTAACTTCTCCTGCTTCAATAAAGATATCTCTGTTTCTGCCTATTAAAAATCACAGAACATCAGAAAATAAAAAAGCAGCAAGGGAAAGACAAAAAGAGAGAATCCAAAAAAAGAAGATAACTTACTATTTCTTTCGTCCGTCGGAGGTAATTAATTACATTCTGCAAACCAGAATCCCCATGTGAATCTGGAAAAGAACCACGTTCTTTCTCAGCCAACTGAATATGCATAGCTTCAATCCGACTGTGCAATATCTTGTTCTGAAGAACACAAGATAGAGGGTCATACTAACAGTCGTACAAAACTGCATTTTCTAGCCTTTTGCATTAAAATAAAAATAGAAATATATTCTAGAGTAGGAAAAAAAGAGAGGATATACTCAAATACATCATTTCATTTTGAGCAAAATAATAGTATAAAACTAAAATGTACATCTCATGGTTGAAATTTTCACTAGAATGACCTATGCTCAAGGGAAAATAAATTCCAGGTGCCAAAAACTGCCACCCACACCGATTTCAACAATAGAACAGATAATTCAAGATAGAACACAACAAGAGAGTCTGAATTAACACCTGAGCAGCATAACATGCAATTGCTGTGACTGTATTACCATATGTTTAAATTAACACGGAAACTATATTACCCTAAACACATATAATGTTGGGAATAAAGATTCATGAGGAAAAGAACCATGTTTCATGAGTTGAATTATACAACCTGGTACCTACGTCTACAAGTAGAGAATTGAAATTACTGCACCAGTGAGAATAAGTGCAGAGAAAGGACTAAGGAGCAAGAACAAAAAGAAATAAACAAGAAGTTGTCAGACCAACACTGACCTGTTCATTAAGTTCATCATATTTCTTCTCAGTTTCTTTCCTGGATACCTCAAGAATTGATTTCTCCATCTCCCACTTAGCCTTAAGTTCAGCCTGGAAAGAGCATATTCACGTAATCAAGTCATAATACAAATTTCAAACAACAAGCAGAAAGCTCTAAATCATAAAACCACTTGATGAAACTTAAAATCTGTATGGAAGCGAATTGTACAATGTGACATAAAAATGTCTACTGAAGGAATGTAATCTCAAATCCCCCAACTTAAAAGTCTATACCAAATCATAAAAATCTGAAATACATGTTTACAGGTATTTACATGCAGCATTTATGGTGGGCAAAAAGCTTACATGTAAAACGTGGGTTTATTATATAAGTCATGGTTTTTGCATTTAACTCATGGGTTTTTCTGTTTCAGCTGAGCTTGAACTAAACATTCAAACTACTTTACCCAAAAAAGCCAGGCAAAATTTTTTGACATGCAAAAAAAAAAGGAAAAAGGAAAAGACACATAACGTACATTTTCACTTCTGTGGGCATCAGCCACTTTACGCAACTCAGATGCTTCCTCTTTCAGTAAAGCCAATTCTTTCGAAGTTTTAGTCAACTCCTGAATGGTCTCTGATTGCAGAATAACCTGTTCAAAAAGGATATGATCAAAGCAATCAATAGCATTACGTAATCCTGAATAGTTGTCATCAAATAGAACATGTAAAAGCTGCAAAAACTCAGAAGCCCCCTTATAGACATAGCTAAACACAAAAAGATCTTTCTTTTCAAGCACATGATTTGAACATTCCCTTCAAATAAATACCTAACAAACACAAGCATTTTACATTGCTTAATAGGGATATCTTGAGAACGTAACCAAGTAATCTCTAATTCCGGGAAAGTAATACATGTAAGAGGACAAACCAAGGCAATATAAGCTTATAGTAAGGAATCTAGGGCATGATCACGCAAACATATTACCAGTGTGGTCAAAGATGAAAAGTACCATCAACAAACTAGGAACTCCTGTACTACCCCATAGGTAAAGTGCCAAAAATGTACTCATGCAACTAATACCAAGAGCAAACAAACATACACAAAAGAACATATATAGTAAAACCTCTATAAATTAGTACCCTTAGGACCATGAAATTTTATTAATTTAGAGAGATATTAATATATCGATAAATTAATAATTTATTAATTAAAAGAAAATTTCTCAATTTTGCCGTCTCTGCTTGGACAACCAATGTTTCTCAATTGACAATAGCAAATTGTTTTCGACACTGCAAAATTCGCTCAAATGATGAAGCAGCCTCAAGGGACTTAAGTGAGACAACTTTTGAAGAAGGCTTACATGAACTTGAGAATATGATCAACGATATTGGCTATCGCAATAAAATGGACGTTAATAACTTGTTAGATTATCCAGGCGAAAATGACGAATGTTTACAAGTTCAAAGTTTAGAGGAAATTGTGGCTAATATTGTTGAAAGTTCTACTAATGATGAAGTTGAAGATGATTCAACACCACTTGAACTAGTCACGCGAAAGGAAGCATTGAATGTGACAACAACTCTTCACAACTTTTTATTGCAGTTGGAGACCTCAACGCCGGAACTTGTGGGTGCAATTAGAAAAGTTAAAGATGAAATTGAATTAGATTTGAATTTTAAAAAGAAATAGATTACAATAGATACATATTTTAGCAAGTTACCAAAGTAGTAATTGTAATATTTATGAATTATTAATTTATAGTTTTGATGGGACCTTTATATTTATAAAGGGGATCTCCAAAAATTATTATATTATTATCTTATCGAATTTGATGATTTTTTACATTGGCCCAAGTTGGGACCGGAGAAATTTATTATTTAATAGAGTTTATTAATTTAAAGAGTACTAATTTATAGAGGTTTTACTGTATTTGTATATAATACACTAAAAACATATAGCTCAAAAGTTGACTCCAATACTGCAGAAAATCACCTTACAGTACCAAAAATAAAAGGTACTGTGTTTCTTAATATGAAAATATAAGCACCTTGACATAAACCATATCAGCAATTTTAAAAGAGAGACACATCATATTTAATTAAGAACAATGCCCTAGCACTATTTTTTAGGTTTGTTTGTTAGGTCAACCAAACATAAACCATAATTGTTTTGATAGTGCAATTTTAAAAGATAGATACTTCATATTTAATTAAGAACAATTCCCTACACTATCAGAACAACTCCCTACACTATCAGAACAACTATCGTTTATGTTTATTTTTTATTTGTTTGGTAGGTCAAACAAGCCGAACATGACAGAGGTTCATTTAGAAGCTTGTTTAACATTTGTGAGAAAGGTTAGTGAACTAAATTATAGTTTGTTTTCACCCACTTTAAGTTGACACTTAAAAAATCTTTTAACAGATTTACTAGCAATTTAACATTACAACAAATGCACTTAACGTATGTCAAAAACTTCTGTGATGTGTAAAACATTATTATTGTAGATAGATCTAATGTTCCTAAAAAGTAGAAAATAAACAAGAGTTGGAGAAGAAATTTTCCGGTTTCAGTTTTGTATCGAAACCCCATATTATTAACAAAACAACAAGGAAAAAAAGTTTTCATAAATACTTTTTGGCCGCCTCCTAATGTTATCAATTATTTTAGCTGTGGCAGAGCTCGAGCAAAGGAAAACTAGGCTAGACTCGAATCTTTTACACCCCTAAAACATAAATTCATTGATTGACAAAGTAGATATTATCTAGCCAACTTTGTGTGCATTAAGCAAACCTGTCTTTCATAATTGGCTTGAGCTGCACGCCACTTCTCGTGCTCATTATCCAGGTTTTCTTTCATAGAAGAAATTTGAGTCTCCAGTACCATAATTTGAGAACTATATGCAAAGCTCAGGATATCAGAAATCAATTCATAGATAACTAAAATAAGTAACCATGCAACATACAGCAAAAAAAATGACCTTTTAACTGCAGTTTCCTCCTTTAAACTTGTAATTTCTGCTAATGCAGACAAAAGAGCTTCTTCCTTTCCTGCAGTTGCAGAGGCTACTTCCACTGATTTCAAAGAAGATTCATTCTCAAGTTCAGAAACCCTCTCTCTAAGTGAAACAAGCTCTGCTTCTAAAGATTTCTTCAACTTTTCAGCCTGCAAATTAATTAAAACGAATATTTTATATTATATATAGCATATTAGCTAACTAGACGCAAAACGTTCATCTTCCAAAAGATAAAATACAGCAAATACCTGAATCTTAAAATTTTCATGTGCCAGTTCAATTTGCTTCAATGCATCTTCATTGGCTTGTGCTATGTTCTTATACTGCAAAGCAACGTGTCATAATATGAACATAAATTCTACTACATATTAAAATCTGAAATACTCAAAACTTAGACAACCTGTAGCATGTGATCCCTGTTAACTTTTGCCTCCTCCTTTAGTTTCTCCATCTCTTCCTTTGTCATTGGCAAGTCTGCCGCCTGCAGACATTTATCCAAACCAGCGAAACCAACATTAGAACAAAATATTCATTTCATCAGCATAACAACTCAGGAGAAAAATGAACAGAATTGCAAATCACAAAAGACTTCATCAAATGAAGTCACAATTCAAACAAAAAACAGAATTTTAACACAGAATTCAGATAAATTCAAGCTGCAGCTGCTTAGCAACTGAAAAATATATTTCATGGTACTGTGAAACAATAGTTAACTTAGTCAAGTGAATAAGCATGCACTGTTCCAGATTTTACCCATGAAGTCCAGATTCCACGAAGAAATTCATGCAGAGTTTTTGATTAGCCATTGTTTGGTATTAGTTCTTCAAGTTTCAGACTGCATCAGGCATGAATCAGCCTTCAGCTTTTTCCATCTCAAGTTCTGTGTAACATACTTGGTTGTAACATGGCAACACATGAATATGCAATCCATATAAAGAACTTAGGCTCTACAATATGGAAGCTGTAAACTAAATGAGTCATATTTTTAGTCCAAAATGACAATGCTACTTGTAATACATATTTCAAAAGTTAAATTGGACATGAGAAGGCACAAGACTATTTGTCAAGAATGAAAAGTTCTCCCATATTGTTTCGATTTAAGACAAACTTGATAACAAACTATGTAACACCAGAATCTTGAGCCTCGTTTTACTGAAAAAGGATCTGCATTCGTTTTGGTTCCTAGGAGACCTATGCAACAAGTCCAACGTAGCATGTACAAAGCAAGTCAAGACTATCATTTTTTTTCTGGAGGAAACATTGCCTTTGTAAAAATATTAATATTAACCATTCTGTCCTTTCAATGGTACACTGGATGTTAGTTTCATGGGTTAGTCTAAAACAGCTGGACTTCCGTTCCATTTGTACTCTCAATTTTCTCCTGGACAACCAAAACTTGGTTGTTCTAACAATTCACAAAATACTGCAATGACTGTTTTGTCTGGGAAAGATCAAATGCCAGAGTGGCCATACAAAATTTGGCAAGCAGGAAGCACTAGAGACAGAACGTAATACACACTTAAGTAAGAGCATCATTAAAGGCAATCAAACTGATGACTGAAAAATACTAACCTCATTTGTTGAAACACTGAATGGTGTACCACCATCTATGGCCAAACTCTGCATCAGAGTACCAGAAAATAGTAGACAAGAAATCCAAATCAGATATGAAGGAAAAATACTAAATATTGCAAAAAATGTGTAGAAGTAAAAAAAGGGGGGGGGGGGGGGGGGGGGGGCAAGCAGGAAGAAGGATGAAGCAAAAGTAGTAAAAAACAATAAGGGAAAGAATAAACTTGATTAGAGTTCATTGCTAGATTTTTCTATGATGCCGGAATTGCATTCAATGCGGCAAATTAACCTAGCTTCAAGGAAATGTGTGAAAAGATTGGACAATATGGTCCTGGTTTGAACCCTCCAAGCACGCATGAGCTTAGAGTTCCTCTCCTTAAGAATGAAGTAGAGGACACCCGAAAGATAATGGAAGATCACAAAGTGGAGTGGGCACAAAAGGGTTGCTAGATTCTATCGGATGGACGGCGTGATTCGGTCGCCCAAAAAGATATTGTGAATTTCCTTGTCAACTCTCCAAAGGGCTCTATGTTCATTAAATCCATGGATGTTTCAGAAATTGTGAAGGATGCCCACTTGTTTAAAATGCTTGATGGCATGGTGGAGGAAGTGGGAGAGAAAAATGTGGTCCAAGTAGTGACGGATAATGCATCTAACTACATCAAAGCCGGTAAGAAATATGAATTCCTTTCAATTTCTTTATTTTTTGGATTATTCAAATTACTTGATTATTGAAATTATTTGAGAATAATTTGTTATTTTGTTAACATGTAGGAAAAATGCTAGAGTTAAATAGGCCACATCTTTATTAGACTCAATATGCGGCTCATTGTATCAATCTTATGTTGGAGGATATTGGGAAAATTCCTAAAGTGAAGAATGCACTAAAGAAGTGCATATTCATGAATGGCTATATATATGGTCACATCTCTCTTGTGAACATGATGAGAAGGTTCACAAATCAAAGAAATTTGCATAGGCCGGCAATCACAAGATTTGCAACATCTTTCATCACTCTTGCACAATTCCATAAACAAAGGAGCAATCTAAGGAAGATGGTTACTTCCCAAGAATGGAATGAATCCAAGTGGCCAAAGGAAGCGGGAGGGAAGAAATTGGCATGTTACCTTTTGCAAGACACCTTTTGGAGGAACGTGCTTTATGCACTTAAGTTAACAGGACCTCTTGTTAAAGTTCTTAGAATAGTTGATGGAGAGAAAAAACCACCAATGGGACATATTTATGAAGCCATGGATAGGGCTAAGGAAGCTATTTTATGATAACCCCAAAACATCAACTTGTGAAGAAGTTATGGATGGTTTATTAGATTGCATTGCAAGGTTGACTCCGGAGGCTGAAACTCAAGACAAGATCATCAAAGAATTGGAGATATATCAAAATGCTCAGGGTATTTTTGGTAAGCCAATGGCCGTTAGGCTAAGGAAATCAAAATCTCCATGTATTAAAAGTTATAATACAAGTTCTAAATTGTAATATAATTTTATATTTAAAAGTCATGGAAAGCACTAAGTTAAAGCTTACAATGTTTTGCTTTTGTTTTTAAACAGCGAAGTGGTGGTCTACATTTGGATCTTCAACTCCGAACCTCCAAAAGTTTGTTGTAAGAGTTCTTAGCCTCACTTGTAGTGCTACCGGTTGCGAGAGGAACTGGGGTGTTTTTCAACTTGTAAGAAATTTTATTTGCATTTTTTGTTATACATCATAATAAACTACAAATCTTTAATTTTTGATAACTTATATATTTTCACTTATTGGCATTGCAGCTTCTTGCAAAGAAAAGGAATAGATTGGCACAAGGCTGATTGAATGATTTGGTGTTTGTCAAATAAAATCATGCATTGAGACATCAATACCAAAAGAAAGACACCAATGATCCTATTCTTTTGGAGGACATTGATGAAAGTAACGAGTGGTTACTTGGGAGAATGGAGGATAACTCTTTTGATAATGAATATGAGTTTGTGTTTGATGGTGATGACCTGACATGGGGTCAAGTTAGTAGAGCTGTCGGAGCTCATTATCCTAGCTATTTGACTAGAGCATCAAGGATCATAAAGGAAAGTTCTGAGCCTTCTTCCAAACTCAACAAAGGAAAAGGTGTAGCAACTAGTTCTACTCCTAAACCAGCTCGTAAAGTCCCGATGCATGATGATGAGGAGACAAAAGAGGATATTGGTGAAGATGAAGAATATGAAGAAAATGGAGATTGTTACGAGGATGATGATGATTTGGAGTGATGGAGTAGCTGTTTGCTTTGCTTTTTGTTTAAGTGTTACAACTCAAAAACACTATGAGGATGATGTTGTTTGCTTTGATTTCTCTTCCTTCTTTTTAAAAAAATTTGAACTATGTTTTTTATGCTAGTTTGTTCGTTGCTACTTGTTATTGCAATGATATTGAATATTTGAATCTTTAAAAATTTATAATATGATTTATCATGTCGTTTTGAGTATAGAATATACTTTAGAATTGATTTATATCACTTAGGAAAAAAATATGCGCCTGCGCCTAGGCTCTAGGGACCTTGTGCGCTTTGGTGCGCCTTGCCCCCTTTAAAACTAAGGAATAAAGAAGAAACCCTTTATAACAATATCTAAATACTGTAATATTAACAATGAGAGATCAAGATTATATTGCAGAAAATGTTAAAACTAAATAGAATTAATTTCCATGGGACTCATTTGAATTCATGCTCTAGCAACAAGAAAATTGTATCATTGAAGCATGGGAATATAATAACACTGACAAGCTATAAATAACAGCTTTTTCCAAATTAATTATCTGATACATTCATAAAAGGAAAGCATTTTCCTCATTAATCAAAGCCCTGCAGAACTAAATCCCATGGAGATATGGAATTTTTTTAAAGTACATCCATTTGAATATATTCAATTAATAATCATTTTCTCTTTCAATTGTTTAAAAAGACATGTTGGCATAGAAAACGGTGAAGTAGCAGTCAGCAAATGTCTTAGAATAAAAAAGGGGCTTTGAGGCTCAAGGTTGATCTCAACTATAAAATTGAAATCTAGATTAGGTCATAATGATATGAATAGAAAGAGAGTTTTCCCCCAACATTATAAAGATATGGAAGGGCAATTTCAGGAAGCAGTAAAAGCAAAGTGTTTGGAGGCCAAAAACCCTAAAAGATAACTCTAAACAACAATGCTACAGACGAAAAACACCTACCAACGGGAAAATCTATAAATACACGATAGACAGAATATAAAAGAAATTATCCACTTCAATGGGATAAAGTGATATAATGGTGCTAAAAATAGAGTATAGTGAACATTACCTCAGAAGATTTAAGCTTTTTCTCCAGATCAGCAAGTTTGGCCTGATAAAAATATTTAATAAAAACATTAGATTAAAAACTCCACTAGAAGGGGAAAAAATCTCCAATGACTGCAAAAGGAAAGCACATAAAACTCCTAGTCTAAATAAGAACAAAAGAGTGCAATAATTCAAATAGAGTTAAACAGATGATATTACCTCAGAAATAGCAGCCCTTGCCTCAGCAGAGGAACAAGCATGCAAAGCACTAGCCAATTCTTTTCCCATATCTTCAACTTGTTTCATGGCGTTTTTCAGAGTCTGCTCACGATCAGATATGAGAGTACGGACATTATCTCTCTCTTCTTGCAACTGTTTCTTAGCTTCAGCCCATTCTTTCTACAAAATTTGGATTGGCCAAAAAGTTGGTCATGAAAAGGCACATGTCAGTATTTCGTTTGAAGTAGAAAAGATTTCATAAAACAGAAAAAGATATTTGACCAAACATCAAGTGACGCGTCTGCAACCCAATTTTCCGCAAGATATCTTTAATAATGCAAAATAAACCAGACACACCTCTATTTGTTTAACATACTCCTCTTGCTTTCTTCTCTCCAAAGCTCTTGTTTCCTAGAAAGCAGTTAGATAAGGAGATAAAACAAATATACTTGTCAAGTACGTACCGATGAGGGAACAAAAATATTCTCACAACAAATGATTAAACCTTGTTACCTCACGAACTTCCTCTGCACTCTGTATAGTATCCAAACTAGCCTGCATATAAATTACATTAGAACATTTTTTGGGACCAACAAAATATGAAAGAAAAGGAAATTCGGGTCTTCGCCTTTGGAAACAAAAACAAGAATCGTGTTCGGATAGAAAAAGCAAACACTATATAATTTTGGGGGAAAATGAGTCGACTTCTCTGTAGAACAATTATGTAAAACTTAGTATTTCATTTTAGTCATTTGTTAATTCTTAGTCAATTATGTTGTTTGCTATCATTTGCTTTAGCTTTATAGCAATTTTTAAAGAAGGGAAATCAGTTTAAAAGCAACAAGGAAACAAAGCCCAAATCAATCACACTATAAACCTGCAGACGATAAACTCTCTCTGACAAGCTGCGAACTTCATCACATGCTCTCCTTTCAGCATTTGCTAACATCTCTTTTTCTTGTTTCAATATAGATACCTTTAAGAACCAAAATGTATAAACAGCAACATTCGCAACAGTCAGAACAACATAGCTTGCCAAACACAAAATATAAATCAGCAATTCATAATGATAAAGGTTCTCAAACAAAACAGTTACCTCCATTGTCAATTTCCGGGAACACTCCTCAGCAACATTTACAGATTCAGAACTTTCACGTAGCTTCTTTTGGTAGTCAATAATCAATTGTGAGAACTCCACATTTCTTGCCAGAACACCATTGATTTTATTTCTCTATGATGTTCCAAATGCAATAAAGAATTAGAACATCACATTTCAACAGACATAAACTAAAGAAATACTAAAACAGAATAACAAATAGTAGAGAGAATGTTTCATTAAATGGGGAAATGAAGGGTATGATGAAACTAATCACCTCATGCTCAGCTTCTTTCATGACGCTTTCAAGTTTTTCTTTTGCAAAATTTGCTTCAAGAGCCAACTTGTCACGCTCTGACCGTAAACATATAATCTCACCCCTGTCAACCAAAGACAAAGACAACACAGAGGTTAATGATCAGCTGTTTCAACAAGGAAAAAAGGAATTAGAAAAGGTGACTGTTGCAGTATAATCAATCAAAAGTATAAAGCCTAAATAATCCAACACAGAATCCTGTTACAAGAATTTGCAGCAATTTCATAACACTACAACAATGCAAAGGTACAGAGTTGTCATAGACAAGAAGCTATAAAGCTTAATAGCTGCAAAAGAAAGAGCACGGCCCAATGTGATTCCATTAATACCATAGCAAAGCAAGGATAGGAACTTCTAGAGAGAACCTTTCAATCAAAACTAAGTAAATCAGAAGAATGTATTTAGCTGATACATTTAATACGAACTTCAAGAGAATAACATCTCAAAACTAAGTAAATCAACATTATGTATTTAGCTTATACATTTGAAAAAAAGGTAAGTAGCTTTAAACTGGTCACTGTACAACAAATAATCTTCAGTGACTGCAAGGATTTTCTTTAATTAAATTTTAAGTAGCTTCTTTGTATTTCAAATGGCTTGTAAAGGAGACTTCAGGTGCTCATTTACGGGCCACAAAGTCTATTGATTTAGTACAACCAAGCATATCACTGCTCTGAAAAAGTAGCAAACAAAAACTGTCTATGGCAATAAGGAAATGAATGAGAATCAACAGCAAATATTAAAATTAAAAGAAAATGAATTGAATTGAATACTTCTTTGAAGTTTGAACTAACACAAAGTTTACATAACGCAAGTGCAATTATGGCATAGACTAACATACATACTGATCCCCAACTTCAAGAGAGTAACAAATATCAAACAAATTAAGAGGCCAATTGACATATGATAGCTACGATGCTAGGATTTGTGGCTATTCTAATCTGGATATGCAAGGAAGTAGGAATTAAGATGCAGAAAAGGGGGGGAAATATAAATTTTAGGGTTCTCTAGGAGTCACATCTAAGGTTAATTGCATTATACAATCACAAAGAAATATGCTGGAAATTCTCTGCTGTAGTACTAGTAAACTATATTTCAATAAGGAAGTCTCCCAGGACCCCTAATCCTAAAAGGAACCCGATCTCCTACCAACACTAGTTTGAATGTATGACATATGAACCTACTTTACAGATAAAATCCCAAAAAATTCCTATCATAAAGTTCATATAAGTCCAGAGAAAATATAATAATACCGTACCTGGCCTTCGCTAGATCCTCTTCAAGGCATCTTAAACGTTCAGTAGCTTTCTCTTGAGCTTTCTTACTAGCTTCCTGTTTTATGAAACATGATACGAAATGTCAGCAACTTAACAGAAAATAAAAATGAACAGGCATATTCATCCTTCAAACAAGACGGCTAGGAACCATGGACAAAGACACAGGACATGGGTATGACATAATAAATATGACACATTAATTTTTTTTTTAAAAAAGGCCTAAACATGAAGTGGATAAAAAATAAAAATATATAAACTTTTATTTATATTATTGAAATCTAATTTTTTGGATAAAATTGATCAATATAAACTAAAATTATATTTAATTTAATTTTAACAATATTTTGTTATTAAAATTATAAATTCAAATATGTTAGTTGTTTTGGATATTATGAAATAATCCAACCAATAATCTTATAAACTCAAACATTATAATATTACCTAGTAAATGGAAAGACCATCCAATAAAAAACCCATCTCACCCAACCCATGTTATAACCAAATTCCATCTACTTTATAAACATTGTCTCCCCAAGGCTCAAATTTCCTAATGGAGTCACACCCACCCAACCACCCTCCCTCTCTCTTATATGATAATATTGGAAAACAGAAAGAACCAGGTACGGGCTTTGAATGTTGGAGTCCAAGCCCATACCATATTCTGAATGAGCTTAATTTTTTGTCTGAGGCTCTGAGACTATTTTTCGAGCCTAACATTTTTGTTCAAATCCTCTCAGATATCAGGAAGGACATTTGACTCGGGCAGATAGCCCAGCCCTTGGATAGGTATATGTCACACATATCAGGCACAAATACGCAAGGTATGAAGCTGTATCCATTCTTTGCAGCAAGGCAGAAATAGAGCCCAGATTGATACCTGAGAACCTTCAAGAAGAAGCAAGAGATCCCTCCTCCCAGTATCTGCAATAATGTATTTATTAAAAATGTTAGTTGTATATATAAACAATTTTTCAAAAAAGAAAAAGAAAAACAGTCGAGCACTTGACCATAGAAAAATAGTGCAAGGCAAAAAAGAATGCAAAACAAAAGTAGAACAATAATAATCAATCTGACCGTTAAATAATTATATAAGCAATCAAGTTTGCCCACAGTAAAAGCATGTGCATCCTTCAATTTGATTATTTTCTCTCTTGATACAAGCCTAGCAATCAATTTATGATAGTTGCATGTTTAATATGTGCAATAGAAACATAAAAGAAACCACTGATGACCTGGCATTATTGAAGGTTATTCTAGATTTAAATAAATTGAAGTGTCCCTTGTATACACAGTCCTGTAATATAACCCTGAAATAGCAGACTATGAAAGTTGTACAGAAGTTTTCTCATGTTATTAACCACCACAGCAAGTTATACCTACAGAAGTTACTAAATACAAATTCAAAATCCAATTCTATAGACATGCCACAAGCCCCTTCTACAAGAGAATGCATCACTGAGGGTTTTTTATTTCCAATGAGGAAAAATGAACATTAACAGCAAAAGAGAAGTTCAACCAATTAGCACCAATTTCAGATTACGGCTAACCAACTTGTTCATCTACAAAGTTAGCGGATAACTATCGCCCATTACATAAACTCCTCTTAGGCATTTGAGAATAACTAAAACACCAACTACTCGATACATCGTCATCACTCTGAGACTACAAAACTCCTATTATTGTTCACAGGCACTACATACAATTAAAACGGAAAGCTCCATCAAACAATAGCCCAACCATATAAAAAATATTACAAGGATAGAAACAGAACCTGGAGCTGCTTCTGCTGCAGGGGAATAAGACTGATGAAGCTTATGTTCCTCCTCATATAACTTCTTGTACATTGCAACCTATGCATTAAAAAAATGAGTGAAAAACAAGAATTAACTAAAGAAAAACTAGAAGCACGCTCAAGAAGAAAAGGATTAGAGAATAAAAGGCCATAGACAGACTCACAGAGGTATGCAGTGATTCAATCATGCGCCCCTGCTCTTCAGCTCTCTGTAACACTGCTGCAACTTTCGATGCAGCTTCATCAGCTTGTTTTTTGAGCTCCAATTCCAGTTTTTCCTGCAGTCACATACACAACCACAGCTACTTGTCAAAAGCTTTTTTTTTATGTATGTGAACCAAAGATGGAGAATAACTTTGACTTATATCTTTTTTAGGGTTATTTTGGAATTCATTTTACTTATAGGTTCTATATACAGCTTACCAGTACAATGATGTTCAAGGTTTTGGTTAGCTTCTGGATGGTGGATATTTGGCCAAGAAACATTGAAGTATAGTTCTTTTTCTACATCTATTACTTCTTTCTCATTTCTCTCCTAAGCCTTTTCTGATTCTACTTTTTTCCTTCATTCAGTCTAATTCCTTTTATCTCTGATGTTCCCTAGAAATTTCCACACTATATATCTCTTTACCCCACTTGTGTGTATCAACTAAACAAACCGATATCTCAATAGAATGATAAGAAATTTTAGTTACCTTGAACTCCATCTCTTTACTTTCTATCTGGTCAGAAAGATCACGCACAAGGCTCCTAAGTTGGACATTCTGCTCGACTAACCCATTTATATCCTTGAATGTCAACTATCAAACAAACAAATAAACATGAGATAGCGCATTTTTTTGGTTGGGGGAGGGGGTGTTGAAGAGATGAAGATATTCTAAAAAAGGAGAGAAATTCTAGCTAAAGTTTCAAGTTGATATTCACTTCTGATATAACTTCGTCAGCATTGGGCTCCAGCCTCATATCAGCAGGAGCAACAGTTGCGTCATCACCACGAAAATCATGCCCAACAGGTCCACAGCGTAGTTGTATGTCACGACATTCCTTAAGAAGAACCGTCACCTAGAGTATTCTCATCCAGTTAAAAGGGGATTAGTAGGTCATAAGATCCATATTGACATCCCTAGACCTTTCTTGACACAACTACATGTCACATACACAAACAAAGATTGCATCTTTCATCATAGACATAATCTCAAAGTCACTTCGTGTTTTGATTAGATCACAAAGTAGCACCGAATTTTAGACGCAAAAAAATGGTGTACATCACAGACAGCCAAGACTGGATACACACATCAAGAATGTGTAAAAAATTATAACAAATCAAACACACAATCATCCTGAAAATATATGGTAGTTGCTAATTTTCAACCACTAAAATATAGTTTTATAGACAAATAGAAGTAATGATTGGGAATAAAAAGATGAAGAAAAAAAGAAAACAGAAGAAAAATAGGAGTGGAAGAGGTGATGGAAGAGTTAAAAAAACTCAGGACAAAAGAGAGAAAAGGAAAACAAAAAGTGTTATGAATAAGATAAGACTTTGAGCCCATATTGGTAAGCATGAGATTTTGTTGTGGGGTTTATACAGACCTAGGCTCACCCACCCTAATGGACATTTGCAGTATGATACTCCAAAGGTCCATATTAAATAGGGGGAAATGAAAGGAGAGGATTTAAAATAAAAAGAAAAGACAGAAGAAAATCCATTATCATATAAATTTCACCTTAACTGTTGCAACGAAGATTAATTGCCAGTTGAGCATAAAAAAGGGACACTTTTCCCTTGAAGAGGAGGGGAAAACCATTTTTTTTGGAAAAGAGAATAAATCCTCCTTATAAAGAATTTCCATCTTAAATGCTGATGATAAAATTAACTGCGGCTTAAGCATCACAATAAGGGCACTTTTTCCTTTACCTGCTTTTGAAGATCAGCAATCTCCTTTTGAGCCAGGGAATTGTCTCTTTCATGCCTCCTCAAATCAGCCTGAAAAAATCCACACACCATATATAATAAAGACAAAAGCAGGCAACAAATGAAGGCATATATGTCCTTGGATGGGGGAAAAATTCACATGCCTTTAATTCCTGTATTGTTTTCTCAAGATTTGAGCGTTCTGACATAAAATTCTGCAATTTCTGGTTGATTACAGCATATGCCTCAAGCATTCTTTCATGTTCCGCTGCACAAAAATCAAGGCAAATCAACTCCTTATGAGAAGGAAAATAAAAAACTTTTATCGTAGATTGCAGGATGTTGCCATGACTCATCCACAGACGGCATGTATTGTCATGACTTTGCTTGAACAAAAATATTAGCCACGACTCATCCATAGACTGCATGTATCGTATGTAACATGTGGCCCAGAAACAACATTAGCTACATGGAAGGAGACTTTCAAATCTAGAAAGCAGAATTTTATATTTAAAAGTTACCATCTCCACCTTCATAACTAACCTAGATAATCCAGCACATTGCCAAACGAAAAAGGAACTGCTGGAACAAATTCCATAATGCTATAGAACCGCTCATCACCAAATTATAAAGAACTAATCATCAACTAAGAATTAGTATTTACCTCTTTCATCCATAATGACTACTGCTTTCTCTTCTATTTCATGCAGCACCTGTAAAAGCATGTGAAAATTGCTATTACATTTCTGTTCAAAGAAAATTGAAGCAAAATGTAAAATAAAACATCCAAAAGTAAGGCTTATCAATCTCAAACAATTTTCCAAACAAATAAACAAGCATCTTACATCCTTAAAAAAGGAAGGCAACTGTGTGGGAGGATATATCAAGCCTAGCTAATATAACTGACTAAGATGAGGCATCTTATTGAAGATTTATCACAGGATAGCCACACCAACAACCCCATTAGACTCGATGAGGAATCTGGCATGACCTTTTTGATTTACTAATGACTAGACTTAAGAATGAAACTAAAAAAGAAGAAAATGGAAATCCTTTTCCTAATGCAGAACTAAGAAATTTGCTATCTGCAGTGGATAGGATGAACAATTGCCACAAGTCACGGACTAGGATGCAAGTAAAGAGCCGAAAGAAATGGTTTGACAACTAAAGCAACAAATTACTGTCTTTGAAGTTCATGCAGAAGGTGACTGCAATATCATGTAAATCAAGCGAACTAAAAGTTTGAATTTGAAAAGATGAGGAAGTAACTTATGTTGGCTGACTGAACAACGGAATAGAACAAAAAATTCCATTCACTAAAAACAAAATAACACGTCATTTAGGAGTACCCATCTAACTTAACCTTCATACAGTATTGGCTTAAAAAGATACATAAATAGTTAACTTCATGCTATCTTGCAGGTTTGAGTCACTTGGTTAGAGATCAATGGGAATGAACTAGACATTCACCTGTAAGATGATTAACACTAATAATGACCTAAGAATTGGGATAAACAGTCAAGGAGCCACTGGATCTGGCAAGGCAAGTAGAGGGAGTGACAAGGGGAAGAATGCAACAACTTATGCAGCACAACAAGTTCTGGTTCCAGTATTTTTCCAAGATGGTAGCAAGACAAACTCAGTGGTTTAGCTATGGTGGAATAGAGTATGACTCAGATGCCTGACTGTAAACACAAGTGGAACTTGCCTGATTTGGAGAAATCATAGGTAACAAAATTTTATTATGATTATGATAAAAGGGATGAATCTCAGATTTAAACATACTTTGATACGACGTGCAATGCCATACAAGAACTTTGATTTGATGCAATTATAGTATTATACACAAGAAACATTGATTGGGTTCAATTGTTTTGAAAAAAAAAGATATATACGTCAACTTATTTTCATGTTGATTAAATATAATTGTTTGTATATGTTTTATGTAAACATAAAATGGCAATAGAGGTCTGTGAAAATTAAATCAAATCAAAAATTCATTGATACAATTGAACAAAAGTCAAAGTTCATGTATCAAATGCACATTGGGAAAAGGTTCACGTGTAGTTTTGAGATGTATCCCTAAAATAATGAGGAACGTGATGTTTACAAGCTCACACAAAGAGTCAAAAGTTGATCAAAGAGTATTGAAATGTATAGAACAGGAAGATTGGAGATGATGGCTCTTTATGAACTCATGTTCATTGTCACAGAAATGTGCATGACCAAGTTAATAATAGTGGCAGAATAAAATATCATTCAAAAACACAATGAACTCAAAAGCTGCCTACACGCCTTCTATTTTTTCTTGCCATCAAAGAATCAAAGTGCTCTGTTTCTAAACAAGTTCAACGACTCCAATCATGCAGCAAGATGCCAATGAAATCTATTCAAAAAGGAAGTGAAGTTTAGAGCATGCAGGAGAGTTTTAGGTCAAGTGGTTGGCTATAGCAGCAAGCATTAGATGGTTGATGAGTTAAAAACCCTTATAATAGTAGAGATGGTAAAACCCTTTTCAAGGAATAGAAAACTGTGCCAAAGCATAACCATGCAAAAAGGTACAGCAAAAAAAACATGAGTATCTTCAGAAAGAAAGAAAAAACCATAAAAGGTAAGGTAACAATACCCGTTGCAATATTGATTCAGATTCCTTTCTTCCCAATTGCTCGTGTCGAAGAGCATCAACAGCCTCTTGATATTTTGCATACATTTTGGCCAGCTAAAGACTCAAAAGAACACAAGATAAACAAAAACTGAAGCAGAAGAAATGAAAGAGTGAAATATTAAAATTACAAGAAAACTCACACTCCAGCCATCACGGAGAAGAGAAGCAGCTAATGCCGTTCCAGAAACCCCAACTGGGATCTTTGGGACAAGTGCATGATTATCCTTAACCGTGTCATTATCATCATATGAACTAATCCATCTGCATTTTAAGAGTGCTTTTTAATCAAGTAAACAACAGATGTCAAATGAAATCAGAATAAGAATCAAGAATTTAAGAAAAAAGGCAAACAGTAAATTCAAGTCCAGCAACAGTCTGTATGGTCCGAAGTCCAAACCAAATTACCATTTAGTCTAACAAACATCATAGCAGTTTTCGTTAGTTCAATCCTACAACCCTGATAAATAGATCATATTCATTCCATTTAAATAAATATATTTCTCTCCAAAATTGCACTTAGAACCATAATTTACCCAATATTTATCACTTGACGTAAATTCCTGCCTCGCTCTCAACAAAAAATCCAATCATCTATGACCTCGGTTTCCATACTCATGCAGTAGTATCTATGAGTATTCACTGATTCAATCAAGTACACATGCATTGCTACACTAATGCTCCTGTAGTTTAAGTCTTCTTTTCACTGAATAATAATAACATACGTTTGTGTTGTAAAATTGCCAAGTGGAAGTAGATTCAACTCATTCTCTTTCCTACCAGCTTCAATTTCAGCTTTGCACTTCTCAAGTTCCTCTTTCAGATCTGCCATCTCCTATAAGTGTCAATAGAAAAAGGTATTTAGAACCGAAAAGGAGAAGATTGATTTCAAAAGAAACCTAATATTACATCTCAGCCGAAAGGAAAAAGTAGATCGCTAAATATTGATTCATGTGGAAAAAGCCATAAATGTGTATCATTGTTCCTGAGATACTTTTACGGGTCAAAAAAATGGTTGTCGCTAAACACACAGATATACAAATCACCAGAATATGACAAAAAAGTAGCATACCTTTTCAACCTGTTTCTTGGCAGATACTTCCTTCTGTAGTCTATCTTTGTAATCATCTTGAACTTGACCAAGTTGCATCTGTTTTGTGATAACAATAAACTTAAAAGGGAACAACAAAATCGTATACGTGAAAATCAATATACTAAATTTACTGAAATCTTACTTCTAAAGCTTTTACAGCTCCCTCAAGCTCCCCAGCCTTTTTGGACCATTCCTCTGAACTTTCTTTATATAAGTCAACTAGCTTATTTGCCTACAGAACATTGTATATTATAATAAGCAAATTAGTGCCAACAAAACAAAAGAGAACATTATAGATATATCCTCATGATATTTATACTGCAAAACACAAAGTAAGCAATCATCATGTCCTTTACAATAATCAAAGAACTAGAGAGAAAAAAGAAATTAAACCCTAAAGAAAGCTTTACCAGCTAAATTCATTTAATTTGCTTGAATATGTTTAAAATAGAACTTAAAACCACATAATAACGTATGAATTTCACCAAAGATTAAGCTAATAATTAAGCAACTGAAAGGATAAGTAAGCACCATCTTCTACGGAAGTCATCTAGATGAATTGCTAACAGCTGATGTTCCCTAAACAACTTCAACTTCCCTTCTAGACCAATTACATATTAGCAGGTTTTCAATAATATGGGAATCCAGTAATAGCTACTTGCACCTTGGCTCCACAGTCACAGTCTAAACAGAGTTAAACTAGAAAGCATTTATGCACTAGTCAATAACTATCTTACCAAAATCAAAATCATAACTGCGCTAGCAAAGATAAGTTGTTCGTATCATAATTAAACATCACGTTAGAGAATAAACTAATAAAGTACCCTCAGCAAAAACAATGTTCTTCGTATCATGATTAAATATCACGTTAGATTTTCAGTACTCATATGTTCCAGGGGTTCAAGTATAAAAATATAAATCTTTTGGTACTCACAATTGATAGCTCAGCAGAGAATCTTTCCTCGTTGGATGTAGCAATCTCTTTTGATGAGCACAATTCCTTCACAAGTTATAAAAAAAAGAAGAAGAAGAAGAAGAAAGCTTAGGGTCATTATCAGCTGATACTAAAGATATGATAGGAATAACAATTTAGAAGGCAAATAAAACATAGTCTAAAAAACCTCTTGTAGAGATGTCAGCTTAGTCTCTAGTTCCTTTGTTCTTTCCTTGTGCCAATTTAGGGAGCTGGAGCATTCATTGTACTGCTTCTCAACCTGAAAGAATTAAAAGAACAAGTAAGTAAAAAGATGAAGAGCAGAAAACATGTTGTGTATGACGTTCATAGAAACAATTACATCAGCAAGCTTAGCAGACATATCAGCTTCAAGTTCAGAATGTGTTCTACGAATCTCAATAAGATTGTCAACTTTGGCAGTCAACTCTTCGTTAAGCCACGTATTGTGCCTCTCAATAAGCTCCTTTTCCTGTACAATCCAAATTTTAGTTTTCTTTTCCCCTCAAATAACAGGAAAAAATGGAAAGGAAAAAGACACAGTTGAATGTATATAAACTTGCAAAGGAAAAGCCTATTGAAAATTTTCTTGAAATGACCTGAGAAAGACGTGTGCAAGTAGCCTGTACTCGAACCAACTCAGCCTCAGTTTCACTTAATCGATACTCCTTTTGGGCAGCATTGTCGGTCAAGTTAACCTTTGATGTTGTTATTGAAATCATAAAAGCCAGCCATTAGTTTTCTAGCAAAAGTTAATTGATTCAGATGCAAAAGTTTCAAATAGAAATAAAAAGTTACAATCTTGTCGAGATAGGCCTTAATAGTAGCGTTCTTGTCACTAATCTCTGAATCTTTCTGCTCAATCATCCCCAGCAACTGCCTCTTCGACTTATGTAGCTCCGACACCTCCGTTGTTAACCTCTCAAACTCTCCATCTTTTCCAATCTAATAAAAATTACAATTTATCTACTTCATTTAATATATTTCTAGAAAAGAAAAACGAGGGAAAATCCATATATAACTTAATACAAATAATATAACACTCGTAACTAGCAGTAAAATTCTTACGGTTTGGAGGTGGAGCTGATGCTTCTCAGCCTGAACCTGGGCGAGCTCCGCGAGTTTGCCATCCAGAGATGATTGAAGCTGTGCGTTCTGAGACTGGAGGTCCGACAACTCACCGGAGATGGAGAGGAACTTCTGCTCGAGAAGAGAGCAGTTTTGCTCGGCAGTGATGACGGCGGCATCGGCCTTGGCCTTCGCCGTCTCCAGCTCTCGGTTTAACTCCATTATGAAGGCGTCGGCCCTCTCCGCCACCGCGGCGCCATCGTTGGAGAGCAGCGATAGTTCATCGTCGGAAATGAAAAGGGGCATATCAGGGCGAGATTGTTGAGGTGATGGGAATGGGTGACGAGAGAAATTCGGTTCTAATGCTTATGGAAAGAAGAAATGGGGAGTTTATTTTGAATTTAGGGGAACCCTATACGTCTTGCCATGCGATCAAAGTATGCTAAATAAATATGGTCAAATTATTATATTAGTCCTTATACTATATAAGTTATGGATTTAATCAATTAATCCTATATTTTTTATTTAGGTAAAGGCTTAAACGTCATATAGGTGCCCAAATTATACCTTTTTTTTCAGTTAGGTGACTAACGTTTGTTTCAGGCCACTTAGGTGCCTAACGTTTTATTCCGTAACCCATTTAAAGTTTTAACCATGACGGACGTTAAAATTTTTCGTGCTTCTGATATTAGAAATAATAAAATTAATTAATTAAATTAATTAAAAAATAAAATTAACCCTTAACCCATCTTCTTCTCCATCACCATTCCCCCCTTTTCTCCCTTCAGTTTAATACCGATGAATTTCAAATGTTCATCTCCTGCTGCAAAGCCAGATAGAACAATCTGCCCAAGATACATTCAAAATTAATACTTGAACTAGAGACATAAACTCGACTGATTCGATCTAAAATTGTTAAAGCGAAACCTAAGGTTTCCATCACTCCCTTGTAATTCTTCAATCCCGAAAAAAAAACATCAGCATTTGGCTTATACAAGCAGCTAAGAAATACAATAACACAAGAAGTTCCATTAGAACTTCAACATCGACTAATTCGATATCAACAGCCAACGAATACTCGTGTATTTTAAATGTAAGGGTAGGGCCTTGAGGAGTCTTTGCAACCCTAAGGAAAGGGGAAGATTCAGTTTTGGATAGGATGAGGAAATGGGTTACACCCATTGGACCTGCAACATTCAAAAAGTCTTTCAGATTGTTCCTTTTCTTCTCCTGCAACAATTAAATAGCAACAAAAATAATTAAAAAAAGCTTTAAAAACAACATAATTTCAGTTTCTAGAAGAAAAAAAACAGATAACAAAAGGAGAAAGAAAGAAAGAAAGAATTACCTTGAGATTGAGAGCGGTATAAGGAAGCATCAATTTTCTCAAGTCCATTTGAAGTTGCCTAAGCGGACCAGGAAGCTTCCCTCTCGAAAACACAAAACTCTTTGAGATGAACATTTGGGCAGATTGTTCTATCTGGCTTTTCAGTTTAATACTAAAGTGGAAGAGGGGATGGTGATGGGAAGAAGATGGGTTAAGGGTTAATTTTATTTTTATTTAATTTAATTAATTTATTTTATTATTTTTAATATCAGAAGCACTAAAAATGTGACACGTGTCCCTTAACGAAAAATTTTAACGTCCGTCACGGCTAAAACCTTAAATGGGTTACGGAATGAAACGTTAGGCACCTAAGTGGCCCGAAATAAACGTTAGGCACCTAACTGGAAAAAAGGGTATAGTTTGGGCAGTTATCTGACGTTTAAGTCTTAGGTAAACTACACCTGATCCCTTTTGTTGTTGGTTTGTTCTCTTTTGGTCATCAGCTTTGAAAAAGTAAAATTTTGGTCACTTATATTTTTGGGTTATAACATTTTGACCACTTGGACGTTAACATCTTAACAAAAAAATTTAAATTCCCCTAAACTTTTGAATGTTATTTTTTCACATTTTTGAAACAAAAAAACATAAAATTAACTTATCCTCCCAAAATTTATCTCATTTGCCCTAACCCTATCCTTGTTAGCATTGTCGAGGTGAGGTGAACAACATACATTGAAATGAGCTTCATCAAACCATTGTTGGCGGTGGATCGAGCGATTTATGTTTGAATTTTCATTTGGGATCTTGGAAATTTTTAAGACGTATTTTAAGGTCTTCAAACCGTGTAGAAGAAGGGGAAAAAGAAAACTTTCGTTTGATGATCTTTGTTCGCTGAAGAATGAGGTCGGGTGACGATTGCAGTTGTTCAAAGTTAGTGAAAAGAGAGACAGTGGAACGACATCAAATGTAGGGTTTGGGTTTGAAGAAAGAAATGCATTTTTGGGAGGATAAGTTGATTTTAGTTTTGTTTGTTTGTTTGAAAAGGGGGAAATGAATTTTTAAAAAAAATTAAGTGTTAAATTATAAATAATTTTTTTTAACATGTCACGTCAAACAGTTTAACGGAGATTAACATCTTACTGACTAAAATGTTATAACTTAAAAATATAAATAACTAAAATATTATTTTTTTTCAAAAGATGATTAAAGGAGAACTGACCAAAATAAAAGGGACTATATGTATAGTTTACCCTTTCAATTTTTTAATTTGTGGTAATGACAAAAACAATAGCAGTGAAATCTATTAAATCAAATTTAGCTATTAGTGTTTATATTATTATGCGTAAGTTATAGATTCACTTCATGTTATTAAATTTGATCATTTTAGGCCTCTTAATTTAGTGACGTTATTCTTGCATTATTTTAATCAGGACTAAAATTTTAAATTTTGAAAAATAAATAAATTAAAATTGACTAAATTAAAATAAAGACTAATAATAGAATTTGGTAAGCCACTCTTCCTTGCTTCGACAAGCTCATCAAGCTCTCCGACAGAAGAGCTACTGCCTCATGATGGAAACTAAAATTTTAATATAGATCGCAAGGTATGATGGAAACTAATTTTCTCAAACCCACTCGATTCGACAATCACTCGCCGGAAGCCTAGATCGGAAAGGAGGAGGATTGCATACAGCGCCGCCACTGCCTCCGCCTGAAAAGCCGTGGAGACATGGTAAGCCACTCTTCTTCCAGCTCCCATAACCTCCCCATTCGAATTTCTGATGACCACACCTGACCACATTTGATTTCCAGAGTTGGGGAAGTGTGCATCGAAGTTAGCCTTAACCAAACCCTCAGCCGGTGGGCACCACGGAGGGACTGGGGAATGCGAAACGGCCAACACCTGTGGTAAGAAACGTTCCAACTCCAAACAATGTGCTTTAATAAATGTGGCTGTAATGTTGTATGACTGAGAAAATCCTTCGTGTACTTTTTGTTCCTTGCATACCATATCGCCCATAGGGATATTAGAACTTCAGGCAGACGCAAATTAGGAATAGAGACGAATATCCAGGATAGCCACTTTTTAAACGATAAGTTTCCTATATTCGATGGCCATATAACTCCTAGTGTAGTCCAAACACCAGATGCCTGCTGACAATCTCGAAGAGCATGTTCAATGGTTTCGGGGGCCGAATTACAAACGGGGCAGAAGGGATTAGAGGCAAGACGACGATTGTATAAAATATGCTTAGTAGGAACAAAACCACTAATAAAACGCCAGATCTGAATACGTATCTTCGAAGGACACTTAATCATCCATAACTTTCTAAAAAGCGATACCTCTAATGGTGATGCATCAAGCTCACCCAGTAGCAAACGATAACCACTCCGTACTGAATATAGGCCCGTTTTCTCACCCGACCACACCAAACAATCAGACTAAATGTAGCCCGATATAAGGATAGAAAGGATTTGTTGGGCTTCAAGTTGAGTAAACGTATTAGTAATAAGATCCTCATTCCAAGATAAAGTACCCGGAGAAAGGAGATCCGACACCCAGTGTAGCCCATCCACTTGAGGAGATTCAAGACGACGAGGAGAACACGGAAGCCAACAATCGTTCCAGATTGAGATGGATCTTCCATAACCCCCTTTCCAACGAACCCCTTGCTCAATTAGACCCCTCGCACTCCAAACGCTTCTCCAGACAAGCGATGGGTGAGACCCCAGCCTAGACTGCATAAAATTAGACCCCGAGTAATATTTGGCCTTGAAAATTCGTCCCACAAGAGATGTTAGATTCGATAGAAGCCTCCAGGCCTGCTTAGCTAACAAGGCCACGTTAAACTTGGCCATATCCCGAAAGCCCAAACCCCCAACTTCCTTCGGGCTACAGAGTGCACCCCAATTACACCAACGCATCCCTTTCTTATTAACAGATCTTTGCCACCAAAATCTAGCCATAGCATTTTCAATATTACGACAAAGACCCTTAGGAAGAAGAAACACCCCCATAGCATAAACTGGTATCGCCTGTAGGACCGATTTAATGAAAACTTATTTCCCACCCTGCGAAAGGGGAAAAACACACCAACTTGAAATTTGAGCTTTTACCCTATCGAACAAATTAGCAAAGGCATGTCGTTTATTCCGGCCCACCAAAGAAGGTAAGCCCAAATATTTCTCAATAGATGTCGAATGCCCAATCGATAAAATAGACTGTATATCCCCTCGGGTTGCATCCGAGACATTCGAAGAGAAGAACAAACTCGACTTGTCGAAGTTTATAATCTGCCCAGAACAATTACTATACTCTTCAAGGAGACTTTTAAGATAAACAGCACCCGAAACTGATGCCTCACTAAAAATGAGACTTATCATCCGCAAACAACAAGTGGGTTACTGTAAGGGCATAACGATTCAGCCGAAAACCTTGAACACGTCCCAGTAAATTCCCTTGCTTAAGGAGAGATGAAAGTCATTCCGTACAAATTAAAAACAGAAATGGGCTAAGGGGATCACCTTGCCGGAGGCCCCTGGTGGGCTGAAAACATTCACCCACTGATCCATTAAGGACCACTGAATAAGAGACCGAGGACACGCATGCAATAATTCGATTGACCCAATCCGGAGCATAGCCCAACTTCAGCATCACCTGGGGCACAAAATCCCACTCAACACGGTCATAAGCCTTCGACATATCCAACTTCAACGCAAAATTACCTTTACGACCCAAACGTTTTTTCTGAAAGCAATGTAAGATCTCGTATGCCACCATAACATTATCAGATATAAGCCGGCCAGGGACAAATGCGCTTTGGGCCTCATCAATGCACTCCGAAAATAGGCCCTGAAGACGGTTAGCTAGGACCTTAGATATAATCTTGTATAGCACATTGCACAAACTAATAAGGCGGAAGTGACTCATTTGGGTAGGATTAGCAACCTTCGGGATAAGAACAATATGTGTGCCATTAATTTCCTCCATGGGTAAATCACCAGATAAAACACTAATACAGTAAGAAGTAACTTCCTCCCCCAAAATATGCCAAAACTGCTGGTAAAACACCGCACCAAGCCCATCTTCGCCAGCAGCCTTTAAAGGGCCCATAGATCGAACCGCCTGATATATCTTTTCCCCCGTATAAGGTCGTAAAAGAAAATTATTTGATTCTGATGAGATTTTTGGAGAAATATCTTGCAAAATGTTCAAACAGTCTGCTACACCTACAGTTGTAAACAACTCCAAGAAATAGTCACGAGCAATAGTCTCAAGGGATTCTTGAGATGAACAATGGGCTCCTTGATTATCAACAAGAGAGGAGATACGATTAATCTTCTTACGTTGAGAAGCATGACGGTGAAAAAAGGAGGTGTTTCTGTTGAGTGGATCGAAAGATCGATATTTACCAAGAGGGGGGTGAATTGGAAATTTAAAGGTTTGTGGTGGAAATTGGCAAATTAAAAATTGATGGACAAAAGATTTAGAGTGGTTCAAGTTCCAAATGAACTCTACATCCACTACCTTAGCCTCACTAAGGATTTGCAACAATTTCACTAAATTGATCTTCCCCTTTTCTAGGACAAGGAGGCAACCCTTTACAATTTCGGTTGATTTTTCTACCCAAAAATCAACCCAACCCTCACACAAGAGAACAAAGAAATTTGTAGGCTAATAAGGTATCTCTCAATACAAATGATAGCCCCAATACAAGCACTCAACCCAATTTTACAAAGTATGAATGAAGAACACAAATTGGGATTTCTAGACAAATATGAAATTTGGCACAATTGCTTGGATTTGATGAATAAGTGTTTGCTTGATGTTCAATAGTTGTTGTTGTAGCTTTTTGATGTGTCTTTTATACCTCTTCATTGATTTCTAGCCGTTTGGGTGGTTGGGGACTTAATTAGAGCCGTTGGAACCCTCTCTTACCACCATAAATGTACTTCTGCAGCTACCAGTATCGATACGCGGGAAGGAGTATCGGTACCTGTCTCAGAAAAGAAAGAGCTGTTGTGTGCATTTAATACATGGGTATCGATACGCGCGTAAGCGTATCGGTACTGGGTATCGAAACGGCAAGGGCCGTATCGATACTATTTTCTGAACTTAGCTCACTGTCCGCAACCGTATCGGTACGAGGGTTTGGCGTATCGATACGGGTCAACGAACTTTTAAAGTTTGGTTACCAACCAACTGACACCAACGGTCATATTTTTAAACCGACTTATATTAAAAAAAATTATGAAGCCCGTATCGATACGGGGGTTAGCCGTATCGGTACCGTATTCAAACTCTTTGAATTTTACACAGGGCCGTATCGATACGAGGGTTTAAGGTATCGATACAGATGTCGACAGTGACCAAGTTTGGTAAAATGGTATCGATACGCTGGGTGTTGTATCGATACGCTTGGACGTTTTTGAATGGTTTTGCCTTGGAACACTTAGAAAATATTTTGAGTTTGAGTTTTATAAATCAGTTTCAAAGTGTTGGTGTTTTAAAAACTTATTAAGGGACTTAAAAACTAATTTTAAGTTTTATAAAATAATCTTTAAGAATTTAATTATATCAAAATCAAACATAGGTTTTACAATCTCCCCCTTTTTGATATGACAAAACTAAAACTTAAAATTTTTGAAAAACCTTTGTAAAGAACTCCCCCTTAATATAAGCTTGGTAACCTTTGAATTTAAATCAAAATATTTTAAAGTGTGAGCTAGTTTCTTCTCCCCTTTTTTGTTAGATCAAAAAATCTTTGAGACAATTAAGTGCATAAAGAAATCAAGGGTATAATAAGCAACATAAATATTATTCATTAAAGCAACATACTTAAAATCCAAACAAAAGCAAAATAGAAATCAAAGCATAGGTTTTAATCCTAAACAAACTTAATCCTAAAAACATAAAGCATAGATGCATAAAAATATAAAATCCTAAATGATATGCATGACAAACAAGAGAAAGCGTCTAAGCATCGTCTTCGTCGTCTTCATCCTCTTCATCATCATCTCCCAAAGGCTCATTTGTGCGCATACTATTACGCCACTCATCATGGAAAGCGGCAATGGAAATATTCAAGGAATTATGGCCACTTTCAAGAGATGTGAGGCGATTCTCAAAACCCGTCATCCTAGTGTCAAAGGTAGTTTCCATGGATGTGAGACGAGTATTCATGTCCGTACGTAACCCGGTGAATTGCTCATTGAGATAGGTCATGAGAGCATCCATATTGGGTTGTTGGACTTGAGGAGCTTGAGGAGCTTGAGGAGCCTGAGCCGCTTCATGCATTGCGGCGACTTCCGGTGGTAACTCGGCAAGACGTATCCATTCACCATTAATATAAGAGAATTTTGCCCGAGCAAGGGAGTGCTCATCAATAGGATCGGTGAGAGGAGTTGCAATGTCATAAGAGCAATCAATTTCCTTTTTAGCAAAGAAATAGCTCAAAGCCGTACCGTATGTGAAGGAGGTGACATGAGGAGTGTGACGATGTTGAACGAGGTAGACAATCTCCTCAAACATGAGACGAGCTAAATTTGGTCGCTTGGCTTCACGGAAACACCGAATCCAAAAATCATCCACTTGACGGATGGTGGAATATTTTCCTCCGGAAGGGCGAAACCACCACGATACCATCAAATGTAGAATCCGTTCGTGAGCATTGAGGGCGGTGACGGATCCACTAAGAACATGCCCCACATGGTGCTCATCATCGAGGCCTTCATTATCCAACTTAAAAACCTCACAAATAGACTCGACATCAAGGGTTATTTTCTTTCCCATAAGATAGGAGTTAATTGCAACAACTTCCCCACTACGACTGACACATCTTGCATTAGCATAGAAAATCAAAACCAAGAGACGATAGTAAAAACCGGGAATAGAGAGAAAGTGCATGAAATTCCAACGATGAAGCAAAGGGAGGTATTCAAACTTGAAACGCTCCGAATTGCGAAAGGGGATGGATATTACCCTTTCGGCGCGGATCTTGTAATTCTCATATTGACGAAAGTGATTGAGACCCGAATTGCCTTCAAAGGATTGCTCATAGATAGTCGAATAGTTAGGACGAGCAATCGCTCCAAGGTTGGAGGCTTCACCGGCTTGATTAGCCCTTTGTCGCTTCCTCGATGGCTCTTTTGGTGCCATGATCTAAAAAAAATTAAGCAAGGGAGATTTCTTCAATTTGAGTAAAGATCAAGGTAAAAAAAAAGAAAATTTTCAAGAGAATTTTTGAAAAGAGATATTTTAGAAGAAAACCAAAAAGAAATTTGGACAAAAGCAAAGTTTTAAAAAAAAAAATTAAAACAGAGAAAATTAAAAAGGAAGAAAGTGATTACCTTGATAGAAACTTGAAGAGTTGAAGAAAAACTTGCACAAAGATGAGAAAGAGAGCACAAAGCCTTGCTTGATTTGAAAACTCTTTTAAGTTTGAGTTGAGATGTGAAAAATATGAAGGAGGAAGTGCCTTTTTATAGGCAAAAACGGCTAGGGTTAATTAGGTTTTGAAAAGTTTGAATTTGGGTAAAAGTTGAACTCATTAAAAGCTAATTAAAGCCATCAGCGCAGTCGAGTATCGATACGCCTTTTAGGGTATCGATACGGGGATAAAGATGTCATTTCGCAAATATAACCGTTTGAACAGTCGTATCGAAACGGAGGGGTCCGTATCGAAACGACCCGTATCGATACGGGATGAATCGTATCGATACGCGTGAAGCGAAGAAAATCCTGGGAAATGAAATGAAGAACAGGTATCGATACGCGTACCATAGTATCGATACTGTATGCCCATAATTACCTATTTGGTTCAAAGAACAACCAAAAGCTCGAACCTAACAACTCCTATGAGTATGCAAATGATGTATGAGTAGTTCTAAGCATATTTCAATAGAAACATACTCCCCCTAACTATAGGCATGGAAGAAATTTGGAGTCTAAGCATACAAACATGGCATTTCACAAAATCAAGCATATTTAAACACAAAAGAGGTCCTAAAAGGTCAAGATAGGCTAGCTAGACCTAACTCTCTCCTAAGAGACCAAAAACGCTCTTTGTCTAAGGGTTTTGTAAATATGTCCGCTAATTGATTCAAGGTGTCTACATACTCTATAACCACATCTTCCTTAAGGACATGATCTCTAATGAAATGATGCCTTATTTCTATGTGTTTGGTTCTAGAGTGTTGGATGGGATTTTTAGTTAAGCATATTGCACTAGTGTTGTCACATTTTAGGGGTATGGTTTCAACTTTAATTCCATAATCTAAGAGTTGTTGCTTCATCCAAAGGACTTGAGCACAACAACTCCCTAAGGATATGTACTCGGCTTCGGTGGTAGATAAGGCTACACTATTTTGTTTCTTAGAGAACCAAGATATGAGCATACTACCTAAGAATTGGCAAGTTCCCGAAGTACTTTTCCTATCAATTTTGCAACCCCCATAATCCGCATCCGAGTAAGCATGAAGGTTAAAGGTAGAGTCTCTAGGATACCAAAGGCCTAAACAAGGGGTGTGTCTAAGGTATCTAAAGATTCTTTTAACGGCTATAAGGTGAGACTCTCTAGGACTAGCTTGAAACCTAGCACACAAGCAAACACTAAACAAGATATCTGGTCTACTTGCGGTAAGGTAAAGTAAAGATCCAATCATAGAACGATAAAGCTTAGAGTCAACACACTTACCTCCTTCATCTTTGTCAAGCTTTGTAGATGAGCTCATAGGAGTGGCTTGAGGCTTTGCATTCTCCACGCCAAACTTCTTGAGCATATCCTTTATGTATTTTGCTTGATTGATGAAGGTGCCATCCTTCTTTTGCTTGATTTGGAGTCCCAAGAAGAATGAGAGCTCCCCCATCATGCTCATCTCAAATTCACCTTGCATTAACTTAGCAAACTCTTGACAATGACATTCATTAGTAGAACCAAATATAATATCATCAACATAAATTTGAACTACTAAGATGTCATTTTTATACATTTTTATAAAGAGTGTAGTGTCCACCTTACCTTTTTCAAATCCTTTTTCAATCAAAAAATTTGAAAGCCTTTCATACCAAGCTCTAGGAGCTTGTTTTAAACCATAAAGAGCTTTGGTAAGTTTGAAAACATGATTTGGAAATTTTGAATCTTCAAAACCCGGTGGTTGTTCCACATACACTTCTTCATTAATAAAACCATTTAAAATGCGCTTTTAACATCCATTTGAAAAATCTTGAAATTATGATAACATGCATATGCAAGCAACATCCTAATGGCTTCCATTCTAGCTACGGGTGCATAGGTTTCATCAAAATCTATTCCCTCTTCTTGAGTGTAACCTTGTGCTACAAGTCTAGCTTTATTTCTCACAATGTTACCACTCTCATCTAGTTTGTTCCTAAAGACCCATTTAGTTCCTATTGTAGATTGATTACTAGGCCTATCAACTAATGTCCATACATTACTTCTCTCAAATTGATTTAACTCTTCTTGCATAGCCATGATCCAAAAGTCATCTTTCAATGCTTCTTTTATATTTTTAGGCTCTATGCATGAGATAAATGCAACATGGTTCATTAATCTAAGAGAAGAACGAGTGGTTACCCCCTTGGATGGATCACCCAAGATTTCACCATCTTTGACATAGTTTAACTCCCTTGGGTAGCTCACTTCCTTTTCCTCAATAGCCAAGTCCTTCAAGGCTTCAAGAGGTGGTTCTTGTGTGTCTTCTTCTTTTGTTGGAATCTCATCCTTCTTTGAAGTTTGACCTCCATCAAAGGCATTTATGATTCCTACATCATCATCATCACAAGAATCCTTCCTAGGAAGGAGGTTATCATCGAATACAACATGAATAGATTCTTCTACTACTAAAGTTCTTTTGTTAAATACTCGATAGGCTTTAGAGGTTAAAGAGTAACCTATAAAAATGGCTTCATCACTTTTTGCATCAAATTTACCTAAGTTGTCTTTTCCATTATTTAAAACAAAACACTTGCACCCAAAAGGGTGAAAATAGCTAATGTTAGGCTTTTTAGATTTTAAAATCTCATAAGGTGTTTTCTTTAAAATTGGCCTAATCATTACTCGATTTACAATATAACAAGCGGTGTTTGTGGCTTCCGCCCAAAAATATTTAGGTAAATTGTTTTCACAAAGCATAGTTCTAGCCATTTCTTGTAAAGTTCTATTTTTCCTCTCAACTACCCCATTTTGTTGAGGAGTTCGAGGAGCCGAAAAATTATGGCTAATACCATTTTCATTCAAAAATTCTTCAAACCCTAAATTTTGAAACTCAGTTCCATGATCACTTCTAATATGTGAAATTCTAAGTTCAAGATCATTTTGGGTTAATTTTGAAAATGTGATGAATTTTTCCAAAGCCTCATCTTTAGTACTTAAAAAGAGAACCCAAGTAAATCTAGAAAAATCATCAACTAGCACAAAAGCATAAGATTTACCACCCAAGCTCATAGTCCTAATTGGCCCAAATAAATCCATGTGAATTAATTGTAAGCATCTACTAGTAGAGACATCATTAATGGATTTAAAGGAAGACTTATGTTGTTTACCCTTTGAGCATGCATCACAAATTTTATCATTTGAAAATTTTATTTTGGGCAAACCTCTAACTAGATTTAGAGAGACTAGTTTTTCTAAAACACTTATGCTAGCATGTCCTAGCTTCCTATGCCACAACCATGCATCATTTTCATTTTGTGCAACTAAGCATGCATGAGATGTATGTATGTCATCTAAATGCACCATGTATATGTTTCCTATGCGATGACCTATGAGCATAATATTATTAGATTTAATGTCAACAATTTTGCATCCATTTTTATCAAATAAAACATTAAATCCTTTATCACACAATTGACTTATGCTCAATAAATTATGTTTAAGACCATCGACATATAAGACATTTTCAATAAGAATGGTAGAGTGATTACCTATAGAGCCAATACCTTTAATGTGGCCTTTGGAGTTGTCACCAAATGTTACTACCCCTCCACTTTTTGGCTTTATATCCATGAATCGACTCTTGTCTTCGGTCATGTGCCTCGAGCATCCACTATCAAGGTACCATGAGTTTTGACTTTGTGCCTTGGCCTTGTAGCAATGCTCCCCCTACAAACAAAGATATTAAACCTTGGTTTTTGGTACCCAAATCATTTTGGGTCCATGAGTGTTAGCTCCCAAAACCTTGGTTCCCTTAGGAATCCAAGATGACATAGCAATAATATTATTAGATTTTATAAGTTCCTTAGGAACCCATACACTTCTAATTCTTTTAGCTCTACTATGTCTAGGGTAGCTACCTTGTTTGTAGTAATTAGTCTTTTTCTTAGGTTGGTGTGTTCTAGAGGATTCTCCTACTTCATGCTTGACACTACCAACATTTTTTAAAGACTTTTTGAGCTCATTTAGCTCACCCAACACCTTTTGGTGTTCACTATTACATTGAGATAAAAGATTATTAAGATCAACATTTTCATCTTGAAAGAATTTAAGTTCATCTTTTAATCCTAAAATCTTTTTCTCAAATTTAGAATTAGCTTGAGTGAGTGAGTCATTTTTCTCATTTAGTTCTAAAATGATTTTCTTGTTTTTAATGACCGACTCTTTAAACCTCTCAACTAATTCATCATATACCTCTTGTAACTCATCATATGCATCAATTAACTCTTCATATGAAAAATCTAAAGTAGATGAGTTAGAGGTTACCAAGGAGGAATCTTCCTCAAGTGCCATGAGACAAAGATTAGCCACTTCTTGTTCGTCATCCTCCGATGACTCCTCATCACTCTAAGTAGCAAGTTTGACTTTGAGTCTTTTCTTCTTCTCAAAGCCCTTCTTCTTGAGTTGAGGGCACTCCGAACGGATGTGGCCGGATTGTTTGCACTCATAGCAAATGATGAGATCCTTTCCTTCTTCTTTGTTCTTTCCTTTGAAGTCCATCTTTCTTTGGATTTTTCTTCCCGGTTGGACCTCATGAAGCGTGAGAATCGTTTGGCTATCATAGCCAATTCTTCAAGTTCATCCTCCTCACAAGATGAGCTCTCATCATGTTGTGAAGCTTTAGCCTTGAGAGCTATACCCATCTTCTTCTTCTTCTCAACCTCAAGCTTCTCTACTCTTTTCTCTTCTTTCTTTTTCTCATCTTCCCTTCCTTGCTTCATGATCTCATGAGTAAGGAGAGAACCCACAAGCTCATCAAGCTTTAATGTCTTCAAGTTCTTTGCTTCGATGATAGCGGTTCTCTTCCCATCCCAAGATTCGGGAAGTGAATAGAGTAGCTTCCGGACAAGCTTGTCTTCCGGTATGATCTCTCCATATCCCTTTAGACCGTTGACAATTGTGGAGAATCGATCAAACATCTTTGACACCGTCTCATCGGGCTCCATCTTGAAGTTTTCATAACTAAGATTGAGAAGTCCAATCTTAGTTTCTTTGACATCATTGGTGCCTTCATAAGTGGTTTCAAGAGTGTCCCACACTTCTTTGGCACTCTCAATGGATGAGACCTTTGAGTAGATGTCCGGACCGAAAGCACAAAATAACATGTGGAGAGCTTTATCATTGACTTGAATCTTTTTCCTCTCCTCTTCACTAATTTCGGCTTTCTTCTTCAACACCATCTTGCCTTCACCATCTTGCTTCCATGGAATGTATGGCCCATCTTCAATGACATCCCATACAAGATAGTCACTAGACTTGATGAATAGCCTCATTTTATTCTTCCAAAAAGAATAGTTGTCACCATTGAAGAACGGAGGCTTTGTGGTCGATTGTGACTCGTACATGCCGGAACCGGAGGTTGAAGCCATCTCTTGATATTTTGATGATCGCACTCTTCCAAGGATCTCCTCTTGTGGTTGTTAATCCTCAAAGAGTTAAGCTCTGATACCAATTGTTGGGTGGATCGAAAGATCGATATTTACCAAGAGGGGGGTGAATTGGAAATTTAAAGGTTTGTGGTGGAAATTGGCAAATTAAAAATTGATGGACAAAAGATTTAGAGTGGTTCAAGTTCAAAATGAACTCTACATCCACTACCTTAGCCTCACTAAGGATTTGCAACAATTTCACTAAATTGATCTTCCCCTTTTCTAGGATAAGGAGGCAACCCTTTACAATTTCGGTTGATTTTTCTACCCAAAAATCAACACAACCCTCACACAAGAGAACAAAGAAATTTGTAGGCTAATAAGGTATCTCTCAATACAAATGATAGCCCCAATACAAGCACTCAACCCAATTTTACAAAGTATGAATGAAGAACACAAATTGGGATTTCTAGACAAATATGAAATTTGGCACAATTGCTTGGATTTGATGAATAAGTGTTTGCTTGATGTTCAATAGTTGTTGTTGTAGCTTTTTGATGTGTCTTTTATACCTCTTCATTGATTTCTAGCCGTTTGGGTGGTTGGGGACTTAATTAGAGCCGTTGGAACCCTCTCTTACCACCATAAATGCACTTCTGCAGCTACCAGTATCGGTATGCGGGAAGGAGTATCGGTACCTGTCTTAGAAAAGAAAGAGCCGTTGTGTGCATTTAATACATGGGTATCGATACGCGCGTAAGCGTATCGGTACTGGGTATCGAAACGGCAAGGGCCGTATCGATACTATTTTCTGAACTTAGCTCATTGTCCGCAACCGTATCGGTACGAGGGTTTGGCGTATCGATACGGGTCAACGAACTTTTAAAGTTTGGTTACCAACCAACTGACACCAACGGTCATATTTTTAAACCGACTTATATTAAAAAAAATTATGAAGCCCATATCGATACGGGGGTTAGCCGTATCGGTACCGTATTCAAACTCTTTGAATTTTACACAGGGCTGTATCGATACGAGGGTTTAAGGTATCGATACAGATGTCGACAGTGACCAAGTTTGGTAAAATGGTATCGATACGTTGGGTGCTGTATCGATACACCTGGACGTTTTTGAATGGTTTTGCCTTGGAACACTTAGAAAATATTTTGAGTTTGAGTTTTATAAATCAGTTTCAAAGTGTTGGTGTTTTAAAAACTTATTAAGGGACTTAAAAACTAATTTTAAGTTTTACAAAATAATCTTTAAGGATTTAATTATATAAAAATCAAACATAGGTTTTACAGTTTCTATCACCATTGCGAAGCCAATTAGCACGGGCTCGTTGCTCCCAATACAGCTCGGATTTATCTATTTCTAAGTTTAGAGCCAATTTGACTTCCAACATTTCCTCCAGTGTGTCATCTGAAGGGTAAGCAGCCGCTAAAGTTTCAAGCCTTTTAGCCAAATCTTGCTTCGAAAATTTTCTGCTAGCTTGTAGTTTCCGAAACCAAATGTTCAAACCCTGACTCACATTACGCAACCGTTCCGGCACAAAGCCCGAAGAAAGAGCCCAAAGATTACCGACCTCAAACTCACAGGACTCCTCCAACAACCATGCGACCTCAAAACGAAAATTCCACTGAACACGAGAGCTTCCCTGCTCCAATGTTGACAAAAGCAATGGACAGTGGTCCGAGAAAGAATGTGTCAAATGAGAGAGCGTGAAGTCAGGGAACAAAGACCACCATTCTGGGTTCGCCACACCCCTATCTAGTCTCTCACGAATATTTGTACTAGCAAACTGTCCTTTCTCCCAAGTATACCAACGACCCTTATATCCAATATCAGATAAAGAGCAGTCTTCTAAGGCATCCCGAAAGTCGTCCATCTGTCTTTGGCTTCGAATGCGCCCTCCAGATTTCTTAAAGGAGAAAAGAAGCTCATTAAAATCTTCGATGACTAGCCATGGAACAGTCGGCATATCGTTCAGCTGTCGCAGCAAATTCCACGATGCCCGTCTATTTTGCTCCTCCGGAGCTCCATAGAAGCCTGTGCATCGCCACCATTGACCAGAACCATCGTCAAAAACCATAAAATCAATATGTCTGACTGAAAACGAGCGAAGAGATACTTGACAACCATCACGCCAACCCAAACATAACCTTCCACTTCTACCGCGAGAGCCCACTTCAATGCCATTAGGGAACCCGCATCTTTTCCTAACCTTTATCATTTCGTCAGTCTGTAGCTTTGTTTCCATCAAGAAAACTACAGAGGGGTTAACGTCCCGCAAAAAGTCGCGGAGACGCCATACAGTTTGAGGCTTCCCCAAGCCTTGAACATTCCAACTTAAGAGCCTCATTGTACCCGGCGGGCCTGACTATCCAGGCCGACCGAAAAATTACCTTCATTTGAGTGGGAGGCCCCCACCGGAGCATGGGTTAAATTTTTTGGGGCGTTTCTTCGGCGCTTAAGCCCATCAGACGCATGGACCGGAACATCCTCGTCAGCATGGGTCATGTCTGTGTCAAAAGGAGGGCCGCCAAATGAGGTTGGAATTAAAGGGCCCAGCCCAAACGGTCTCGACCCAACTCCTCTTGAATGCAGGTAACCAGGCATAACCAATGATCCTTTTTGGGATAAAGAAGAAATCCCCCGAATGTCGCCTTGATTAGATGAAGGAGCTACATTTTTGGGACCCTTATTTTTTCGCAATTCATTGCACGAATTTCGCCCAGATAGACGAGACACTCCTCCATCCTCATCACGAAGCCACATGCTCGCCGGAACACTGTGACCACGCGTCGACGCCCGTAAGGAGACATCCCACAAAAAGGGGCTTCCTGCTGTGGCTGAAGTACCCGTAATTGGCAAAAATTCTCACCGTTGCCTAACTTGCCACATCTAAAATAGAACAGCCGAAGCTTCTCATACTGAAACGTAACAAAGACCATTTTTCTGGACAGTAGTAAAACCTTTTTACGACGCTTAAGGGATCGCAACAAAGGAATACGAACCCGAATCCGCATACTCCCCTTTAACCCTAATAGAATTGCCGCAGAATCATATTCAAGAAAAGAGCCAATGAAGTCCCCAAATTGCCTTGCCGCAACCTCAGATATAAAACCGCTTGGGACATCATTTATCAGAACCCAAAAATCCACTGTCTTTAACTCCACAGCCATCGGATCTTCCCCATCACATAATCTATGAAGAACCAGAAGATGGAGATTAAAATACCAAGGGCCTTCTTGATCAATCCTATCAGCATCAATCATATTGAACAGACGAAAGAGATAACGTCCCTCCCCCAGATCCGTAATCGCGATACCCCCAATCGGATGACATACATTAGCCAACGTAGCCTTCATTGACTGGAAGTGGATTTGACTAGAAGTAAGAAACGAGCCAACAAAGCAAAACTCGAAAGAGATCGAATCCCCCGCTTGTCCTGTGGCAATAACCAATTCTTGTTCCTCCTACTCCTCTTCAAGAGACAATTCTGCCAAAACATCATCCACAGACGCCGTGTATAACCAAACAGAACACACAAGACAACGAAAGCAAAAGAAAAGAAGACACTGAGCAAAAACCAGAAGAGGGCAAAAGAACTAAAAAAATACTGGGCATAAGCCAGAGTTCATGTAAAAAAAACGCTTAATTTATAAATAATATATGTAATAAAATAAAAATATAAAAGCAGACATCAAACATATTTTAACATATTTTTTATCGATCGTAAAATAAATATTTAACTTAATTTAATAATTTTAATTTGATTTAGTAATTAAGTGTTGCGTCTACATCCAACTGACAAGTTTATTTTATATATTAAATGTTGTCAACTTTTAACCAAATATTAACTTTAGTTTAAGGCATAAAGTTAAAATTAGCCCTCAACATTTGACGGTTGGGTCATTTTAGCCTCTATTTTATTTTTTGAGCATTTAAACCCTTAACGTTTTAGTTTATGTCAAAATAGCCTTATTTAGATGAAAATTGTTAATTGACTAACGACCAACTTTTTTTTGTTGATGTGGCACGTCCATGTGGACTGAATTGATGACGTGGCATGTCCACATGTAATTTTAAATATTTTTATTAAATTAATTATAACTAATACGATGTTGACAAATGACATCATCCGGTTGCTTTAAAAACAAAGGAAATAAGTAAAATTTGAATATGTATTTGGAGGAAACTGAACCCAAAAAATGTGGATAGAAGGCTAAATGCTTAACCATCAAGTTAAGCTATTATTTTTAAAGTTTAATTACCACTTATTATATTTATTATTATATTTTAAAAGTGAATTTAATTGTCACTTATTATATCTATTCTTATATTTTAAAAATGAAGAAGTTAAAAAAATAGTGGGTACGAAGAATCGAACCTAAAACTCTTGGATAAAAAGACAAATTAACTAATTAAAATTAAAATTAATTTTTATAATGGTGCCAAATATTTGATTAAAATTAAAAAAACTCAAATATTAGATATTAGAAATAAATTTAGAAAAATATATTTTCAATCATTTAAAACTATTATATTGGAAAAAAATAAAGGTCATCTCGTAAATGTACTTTAATTTATGTTATAATTAAGATAATTATAATTTAAACTAATTAAATTTAATATTTCGTAATAACAAATTGAAGTTACCTAATTAGTTTGGTGGTAAAATACACTTCAATTCCCTTTACCCACAATTTTTTACTTCTTCACTTTTAAAGCATGAGATAATGAATATATATAATAAGTGGTAATTACTCTTCAAAATAGTTGTTTAGCTTAGTGGTTAGTTATTTAGTGCTCTAAGCATAAGGGTTAGGTTTGATTCCCGCTAAATACATGTTTAAGTCTTACTTTAACAAAATATTAGTTTATTTCGATGGTGATATGTGTCATTATCTTATTAGATGATTAAATATATCAAGTTATTTTTAATTCAAATCAGATTCAAATTAATAAAAATGTGTAAGTAATGAGACTAAATATTTTATTATTTTAACTATGAATAGATTGATAAAATTTGTAAATAGTGATGACCAATTATATTATTATACAAACTTACTTAAATATAACATCAAAGATTCTATTAACATTGTTAACTACAGAGGTAACTTGATTGATAAAATTTTAATTTATTAGTCAAAATAGAATCAAGCCAATAATTTAATTACTTTTAAGTAATGTTTATCATAAATATAATAATAAATATATTATTTTGAAATAATAGATGAATAATTCTTTAATACACGTGTAACAAATACACAAACTTATATATTTACCTTTAAAAAATTAAGATCTAAAGTGTGTCAAAAAAATTAGAATCTAAATATTTAAAATAATAAACTCTGACAAAAAAAAATATTGTAGTTTTTTAACAGAAAGCCAACTTCAGTCTAAACACAAACATAACAGGAGAAATAAAGAGAGTGATTTCAAAACGAACTAAAACTAAAAAACAATGAAAAATGTGACGTAGAATAGAACAAAAACAAAATAGATCAGAAATATAAAGCACAATACATAGAAACACACAAACGAAAACAACCCAGCGAGGAAGACTCATCAAAACACTAGATCCAATGAGATTTCTAAATAAAAATCGGTTCGGGTCGGGTAGAATTTTTATTAAGGGTGAAATTGGGTCGGTTCGAGTTTATGGTGAAAATTGTTTGACTCGATTCGGGGCTAATTCTGTAATTTTTTTTAAATTTTTTAGAGATATTTATAATAATGCCCTTTCTTTATATATATATATTTATAATTAGGTCTTTAAAATTGAATTTTTATTTACAATTTAGTCTTTAAAATTATAATTTTTTATGATTATATCCCCTAAAAATATTTTTTACAATTAGGTCCCTAAAATTTATTTATTTTCTATAGGTCGTGTCGGGTCAGGTTTGGTGTATTTATTTTCGGGTCGAGTCAGATCAGATTTTTTAAAGAATATATTCAGGTCAGGTCGGATGCAGGTATAATATATTTATTTTCGAGTTGAGTTCGAATGAGTCAAAAACCCGACCTGACTTGTATGCATCTCTAATCAAAACAAACAAAGCCCAGTCTTCAACTGTTTGACACATCTGGGGTTATAGAAGCATAAAAACATTTAAAAGATACTAAAAAATCAAAAAAAATCCAGATACCTTCTACAGCAACATCTACCCCTACACATCACCCATCGACAAGACCATGCCTCCACATCCAACAGCATCAATCCCAAGAAGAAGCCCAGAAATATTAGCAAACAATGCATGTTTGAAGAGACACGAACAACCCATAATCCAGTTAATTTAGGGTAAATTTGAATATACATTTACTATTTATACAGTGTTGGTTCATTACAACAAGTAGGCTAACAAATATATATATATATATATATATATTTATATTATATACACTGGCGGTGGAAACTAAAAGTTTCTACAAGTTTTAGGGTTTCAGGTCTTAATTTAGTTTAGGGTGTATGGTTTAGGGGTTTAGGTGTAGATGTTTAGAATTTAGGGACGATGGTTAGAATTTAAGGTTTAGGTTTAAAATTTAGGGTTTAGGGTTTTGGATTTTGTTTTTAGGGTAATATGGTTATGATTTAAGTTTTAACTCATAAATCTTGAATTATAACCCTAAACTCTAAATTCTTATCACTATCTCTAATTTCTAAATCCATACACCTAAACTCCTAAACGCTACGCTCTAAACTAAAACCTTAAACCCTAAAACTATAACGCTTGTAGAAGCTTTTACTTTCCACCGCTAGTGTATAGAATAATAATCATATATATGTGTGCATACAAACATAAAGAGAATGGTTATAATAATTTAAACAAAGATAGTGGTCATGTGTGGTATAAAATTGTAATCTCATAGTTTGATGGGTTTTATTAACAAAAGAAGAATTCCAACCATATTATTCCTCTGAAAAGTCCGCGGAAAATTCCCTGAAAAGGTTCTCACTCCGTGGGAGATTCCCTTGCTCTGCAACTTCAGCTCCAGCTAAAAAGATTAAAAGAATACCCACAAATACAATCATTGGTCTCTTCCTCCCATGCTAACTTTCCTTTCCCACCACTCCACCTGAATTCCCTGCCCCGGCTTCACACCCACACACAATTACCATCATATCCCCTCATTCCATCTCGTGTAATGTACCTGGACAAGATTAGGGATGGTCGGGTCGGGTTTTTGGCCCACCCAAATCCGACCCGAAACTAATAATTCTAAAACTGAACTCGACCCGATTTAATTTGATCCTTTAAAAAATCTGAACCAACCCGAAAATAAATATTCTAAACCAGACCCCGACTCGATTTATAGAAAAAAATTAATTTTAAGGATCTAATTGTAAAAAAATAATTTTAACAGACATAATTATAAAAAACAATAAAGTTAAGGACTAAATTGTAAATAAAAAATAATTTTAAGGACCTAATTATAAATATATATATATATAAAGAGGGGTATTATTACAAATATTCCTACAAAAATTAAGGAAAAATTACACTATTAGTCCTGGATCGGGTCGAGTCAGATTTTTTCATCCTAAAACCTGAACTTGACTCGATCCGACCTCGCACCACACAAAAACTCGACCCGACCCGATATAAACTTAATTTTTTTTTTTATAATAAAAATATCGACCCGATCAGGCCGGATCGAGTCGAAACCCGTCAAGCCCGGATAAAATGCCCATCTGTAGACAATATCCATGAAGCCCGTCTCGAACGGAGGAGTAACATAACTGCCCGTTCAGGACTTGAAAATAATAACTCTTTAACAATAAAAGTTGATCTAGTTCTTACACATGATATGATTTAAACTATTAAACCAAAGTTTCGTTGGCTATATCTTGGATTATTAATTATATTCATATATAATAAAGAAGGAAGTTTCCCAAGGTTAACTATCCCAGCCAGCCAGCCAACCAGCCAGCACCAACAAAACAAGAACAGAACACAAGAGGTCACCGCCACCCAGCAAATCTCCTCCCTTGCCTACTGTATCACATTCTCCATCTATCTCCCCCCTTATTCTAAGTTGTATCAATTAATTATTAATAATTAATTAAGGGTTAAAGTTTAAACCAATGCCAAGTGGCTAAGAACAAAAAGAAAAGGGGGGTGTCATTTGTCAAGCTCACCCCTCGTGGTGTAGTTACCAAAAAGTAATGCCCTTCACAAGAGGTTGTATGGCAGACCCCAACCTCCCCATGTTCCCTTCCCCCTTCCTTCGTCCCCACTTTCCCCCCTTTTATATAACCCTACCCTTCCCCCTTTCTCTCCATCAAGATTCAACCCGCTCTTCCCCTTCATTCCCTCTCCTTGCTGTTGCATTGCACCCCTACAGAAAAGAACAAAAACAAAGGAAACAAATATGTGTTCCTCTAAGGCTAAGCTGACCACAGCTGGTACCGGTACTGGCCCTGGTACTGGTACCGCTACTGCTGCTGTTGAGATGACACCGCCTTCCGTGGCTAGGATCAATGGCCGGCCGGTTCTTCAGCCTACTTGTAACCGTGTTCCTAGCCTCGACCGTCGTAATTCGTTCAAGAAAATACCACCCATCTCTCCTCCACCACCTCAACCTTTAACGTCGACTCCGACTGCTAATGGTAGCAGGGCAAAGGCGGCGTTGACGCCGCCTTTGTCCCCGAGCTCGAAGTTCCCCGCCCCGGTTAAGCGAGGGAGTGATTCGAATGGATTGAACACGAGTTCCGACAAGGTTGTTGTTCCTAGAAGTAGTAACAGAACCTTGGAGAGGAAGAAATCGAAGAGTTTCAAAGAGGGTATGGGGAATGGATTGGCTTCTTGTGTCGATCCGTCGTCGTTGAGCTATTCGTCTTCTTTGCTGGTCGATGCTCCCGGGAGTATTGCTGCGGTTAGAAGGGAACAGGTGGCTCTTCAACAAGCACAAAGAAAGATGAGAATTGCACACTACGGAAGATCGAAGTCGGCGAAATTCGAATCTCAGGCCGTTCCTCTCGACAACACCAAGTCTGCCGAGGAAAAGAAGAGATGCAGTTTTATCACCCCTAATTCAGGTACTTGTTCTAGTAATTCTTCACTTGCAAAGTGCAAACTTCGGCAATTTCATGGAAATTTAAATGATTCGTTCTTCAATGCTTAGATCCTATCTATGTGGCGTACCATGACGAAGAATGGGGAGTTCCAATTCATGATGACAACATGCTGTTCGAGCTGTTGGTTCTAAGTGGTGCTCAAGTCGGGTCCGATTGGACTTCGATCTTGAAGAAACGTCAACATTTCAGGTCACCATTCTTTTCGTCGTCGTTGTTGTCGTTGCGGTCATAGTTTTAAAGCTGACTTAATTGTTGTTTTAAACGTTCAACAGGGACGCATTTTCAGGGTTCGATGCAGAAACCGTAGCCAACTTCACCGAGAAACAAATGATCACAATCAGCACTCAATACTGCATCGACATAAGCAGAGTTCGAGGGGTCGTGGACAACTCCAACCGTATTCTCGAGGTAAATTTGCTAGTAAAAGTAGTAGCCATGGCCCATATCATTACATTCATCCCCGATTAGTACAACAACTCACATGGTTTTGTGTTTATGTCATATGAATGCAGGTCAAGAGGGAGTTCGGTTCGTTCGATAAATACATATGGGGATTCGTGAACCACAAACCGTTGTCAACCCAATACAAATTCGATCACAAGATCCCGGTTAAGACATCGAAGTCGGAAAGCATAAGTAAGGACATGGTTAGAAGGGGGTTTAGGTATGTCGGACCTACCGTCATCCACTCCTTCATGCAAGCCGCCGGTTTAACCAACGACCACCTCATCACATGCCACAGGCACCTCCCTTGCACCTTGTTAGCCATCCAGAAGCCGCCGGTAGTCCACTCACTCCCCGACGAAGATCTATAAACAACCACGAATTGACATTTAGACATACATATCCAAGCAACAATAATGCATTTCATGGGGGACGACATCAAACTAGTCGTCCCCCTGATAACTAAAAAGTACCTAAAACCCAATGTCTAACTTCTTTTGTGTGATTATCTATTATGACTTGTGACTCAAGAAAAAGAAAAGGAAAAAAAGATGATTAGAGATAAGATAGGTTGTGGGGCAGAGAGCATGTGCAAATGCATGTGCAAGTTTGAAGTTCAAAGCTTAAATGCAAAATGCAAATGGGGCAGGAGCATGTGTGGGATGTCAGTTGCTTTTGGGAATACATGTGAGATTGGCATAATTATATGTATTTTGCTTTCTAAACAGCACAGCCTGTGGTGGACTACTGCTTACAACCGGCATCAGATTCAGATGGACCACCTCTGCCATTTTCCCTTTTTTCATTTTCATTTAGGGGTTTGAGTTGTAATTAAGTAATTCTTTTGGTGTGTTTTTGCCTAATTTGTTGTGTGGAATTTGGCTTTGGGGGGGAATATTAATACCTCGAATGGGACTTGGTGTGTATTTTTTTTTCATTTTTAAGTGATGTTTGTTTGATACATATTTCCATGTGAATTTCAAGTGTTTGCTTAGAAAATACTACATTTTTAAAAAATATTGATTAAGTTGACAAGATAAGTATAGGTTTCACATGCCATGTGCCTCCTGTCCTTTTCCAGCCTCATTCTTCTTTCTCTCAATTATATGCAGTGGGATGGCAATAATTACCATCTACATTATTTTCCAAGTCAATGATTAGTCCATGTCATGTTGGATAACCAGCACACAATTCTAATAAATATATACGAGTGAAAATTAAAAGTTTCTATAAATATTTTAACTGTAGAGTTTAAAGATTTAATTTAGGGTGTATGATTTAGAGATTAGTTTTAGGTGTATGATTTAGGGGTTAGGAACGATGATTAGAATTTAGGGTTTATGGTTTAAATGTTATGTTTAGTTTTATAGTAATATTGTAAGAATTTAGATTTTAACCTATAAACCCTAAATTCTAATCATCATCCCTAAATTATAAACCCATACACCTAAACTGGATTCTTAAACCCTAAAACTAAGGCACTTGTAGAACTTTTAATTTCCATCGTCATTGTATAGAACAATTACTTATTATTAATTATTTAATTTTTGGGTAATTATTCAATACACATGCATTGAAAATAAAAAGTTTCTACAAGTGCCTTAGTTTTGGGTTTAAGGTTAGTTTTTAGGGTTTACATGTGAGGAGTTTTAGTTTAATGACTTAGAATTGATGATATGTGGTTAGAATTTGAGGTTAGAATTTATAGTTTATAGGTTAAGACCTAAATCCCTAACTATATTACTTTAAATCTAAACTCTTACCTCTAAACCCTAAATTTTAATCATATTCACTAAATTTTAAACCACTAACCTCTAACTTCTAAATCTTAAAATCTAACCCTGTATTCTAAACTAAGCGCTTGTGAAAACTTTTTGTTTTTACTGCATGTGTATTATATATGAATCCTTAATTTTTTGGGTTTAGATTTTAATAATGTTAAAGAAATTGTGTTGAGAGAGTTTTGTTTCTTTATACTAGTTCATTTTGTTGATATTGAGAAATTAGTTAATTTTTGAATAAAAACTTACATTGATGATTATTAATTTATGACAATTATAATGATCGAATTCTCAAGTAAATTAATTTAATTATAGTTAAAATTAGGTTATTATCACAAGAGCTCAATGATGGTTGAGTGTCCAGAGAGTCCTCAACCCTCTATAATTTTCAGGATCGACTCATCATACGGAACTACACTTATGGAGTCCCTCAATTTTTTTTGACATAATTATATTTTAAATCATTTTTAATTTAAATATTAATTAAATAAGGTATTATTTCTCATAAAAATATCTCAAACATTAAGATATATAAAAAGTCCTAGAAAAATAAAAGTATGAACATAATATCTTTTTGAAATCTTTTTAGAAAATTTTGGATTTTTAAGATTTTTTTAATTTTCTTTTTAATTTTCCAGAAAAAAATTTATTTTCTTTTCACACATAACAAAATTTGATTGACTCACGGTATTAGTTTTAACTAAAAAACGTCTGGGATTAAAGAGATAATGCAATTGAAAGTTAAAGAACAACCTGGTCGGAAAGAAAATAGAAAAGTAAAACATTTCATTAAAATACAAAAGCTAAAGTAGATATAGGTCGGGATAAAAATTTGTTAACTTTTTGGTGTTTTTATTTATATTTTAATATTAAAAATGTTTAACGGTTAGAGTATAAAGTTTAAAGTTTAAGAATTAAGATTAGAGTGCAAGATTTAATTTTTTAGTGTTGAAACGTAGATAGGGGCACTAAAAGGGCAAGAAATTTTGTTCATCAAATGATGCAAAAAAAAAAAGACAAAAATTCTATGCCTCTTTTCCAAGCACATTTTTATGCCTAATATTACAAAATTAAATTTTATGTTCTAACCTTAAATTCTAAATCTTAAACTCTAAAAACACACTCTACTCATAATTTTTTAAATCCTAACCATAAACATTAATTTTAAACTTATTTTTTTAGTGCGAGGTATAGAAAGAAACACAAAAAAAAGACACCAATATTATGATCAATGCAAATGCAAAAATCCTTGTCTATCTTCCACCTTTCGTTCTAGGGAAAAACTGTCATGTTATTGTCAAGATTGAGTATATTTTAACATCTAAAATACGTAAAATGAGTTGAACAAATAAGAAAAGGACAATGCTTGCCTGGTGTTTATCTAACATATCTACATGCGTAGACATCTTCTAATAACTTATGAAACTCTAGAATTACTTTCACTTTGTTTTTATTTTCTAGATTAGTCCGGTTTCTTACCCATTACGATTATATGTTTGAAGTCTTTGTGTATTTTAATCTTTTCTTGTCGTCGGTTGAGTTTTCGTCGGACAAAAATTTTATATCTATATTTATGCTTCAATCTAATTTTTAAATCTTAAACCTTAAACCCTAAATCTTAAAAATGCACACTATCCCAAATTACTTAACTTATAATCCTAAACCATAACTTTAAACCTTAACTACAAACCCTAAACCTAAATTTTTAGTATAAGAACATAAATAAGAGCACCGAAAATGGACAAATAATTTCTATTCGTTTTTGTAAGATTTGCTCCACCTATCCATGCTTTATTATGAACATAAAGGAACTATTTTTAGCTTAAAAATACAGTGACACTTTGGTCCAAAAATGTGCTCAAAAGATTAAATAAGTTCATGCTCATTTGGATCGACAAGGTTTCTGCTGACAAGCTAAGGTGAGCTAGGGGAGTCCGGGAACCAGGGATGAAGGTACTTTTATATTATGAGTTTTTGCTTTTAGTCTATATAATGAATTTAAAAATTTCACGGGATAATTATAAGTTGTCCTCCTAATTTTAAAAGAATTACACTTTATCCCATCGAGTTAGAGTCTTAGTTCAGTCTCTACCCGTAATTATCTGATCGAAATTCGATATCCATGAAAACCACAATCCACCATTAAACAGGCTCACATATCTCCCTCCCCAAAATGAAGTTTTGGGGTGGGTCATAAAGATACCAACCGTAGACCGATTATCATTTTCGACAAAGTTTGCCTCACGAATTAGAATACGGCGGCTTAGAGAAGTGGACTCCGATGTTTATGATTATGGGTGAGTGTTCGATCGAGTTAAATTGCAGATAAATGATTAAAATGAATAAAATACAAAGTTGAGAGACTATATTGTAAAAATAGGATGCTCATTCAAATTTTTTAGTTATTCGAGTTCTATTTTATAACTTGAACTTTATTTGAAACTTTTTCGAGTTGAGTCAAGATGAATTGAATTTAAAAATTTAAATAGTCAAAAAATTCATAATATATATATTTGTACAGTAGAATTATCGGAGCAATAATGATGAAACAACAAACAATCGCAAACGCGAAAAATAAAATAAAAACTAAAATTTACAAGGTAAACCCAAGAGGAAAAAATTAAGGGTAGAGGAGATTTTTTTTTTCACTATGTTGAAATTTTTTACTATGTTGTGTCTAAAACTTAATTATAGGTATAGAATGCTTGTTTATGTAGGAAACTTGCATGGAAAATAATTCTTCCAAACATTGGTTTTTTACATTTAATTAATGTAAAGGCATAATACTAAAAATGCCCTTAACGTTTGACTGAATTGTCATTTTGACCCATATTCTTTTTTTGAAGCAATTTGGCTCCTAACGTTTCATTTTGGGTCAAAGTGACCCCTTTACGGATGAAAACGATTAGTCAACCAACTATAAATTACTTGAAATGACGTGGCAAATCTACGTGGCAGTGCACGATGCGATAGCAGTGTCGTATAGGCAAATATGATGACTTTACAGAATGATACATCAGTTAAAATATAATTTTAAAAATTTGTATAAAATATAAAATATTTTTTCTTCTGTATCATTCTGCCAAGTCATTTTAGATTGTATAGTCTAACAGTTTTCATTCACGGAGGGGCTAGTTTGACCCGAAATAAAACATTGAGGGCTAAATTGCTTTAAAAAAGAGACTAGGAGCTAAAATGACAGTAATGACAAACGTTAGGGGTATATTTTGGCATTATGCCTAAAGTAAACAATATATACTAAAAAGTAAGATTCTTACTTTTAACCAAATTCTAAAAGAATTTGGATGACAACTCTAATAAATCTTAACCTTGAGACAAATCTAATGGGATAGCTTCAACAATGAACATCGACCGAATCTAAGTCTTGCCTGAGCTTAGATGTACAAAGTAACTTAATCTCCACATCAATAAGATTAACATTAGTGCTAACTTTGCTCACAACTACGAGCAATATCATGAACAACAAGACCCCTATAACCAATGATAATTCTATCTTTCTTATTATTTCTCAAATCCATTATATGCCCACGAAACTCAATTTCATTCTTCTTCTCAAATTTATTATCCCCACAAAATGTAACTCTTTTCTCAAATTTGTGATGTTATATGATTTTCTGATTGAATTACAGTGCGTTGCAGAAGACATTGATGTAGCACCGCCATTGTCTTAGTCATGCAAGAAGAAGCATCTAATTCATGAGCCATGTGATTCCTAGAAATATGGCTCCAACTCATCTTCGTATTAGACACATCACATATAGTGAAGAAATTCAACACCCGACCAAATATTGTAAACATTTCAAAGAAACCCATATAACCTTATCCTCTTCACCCCCTTCAGCTCTACAGTTTTGTTTTCTCAACTTCTGGCTAAAACTCCTCTCACAGTCAGAGACTCGAAATCCTGGCGAAGTGATTCCTCATTTGCACTCTTAGCAAACATTATGGTCTCCAACTCTGGGCAATTGGGCATGCAAAGGTGCACACTCATTTCTGTACTGCTTGTTAGGATGAACGAGTGATGGATTCAAGAGAACGAAGGAGAATTTTAGAAAAGAAAGAAAAGGGAAAGTAGGATAGTCTGATAAACAAAACAAAGAGAAATTAGAGAGAAAATGATACTGGATTTTTATTATATCTGGCCCAATACATCAGATGGCTATATATAGCCCAAATACATTTGATAACCGTATAACTAACTTATAACAAATTTAGTTATTATAACTACTTCTAATATCCTTCCGGTTTCCCTTATTAGAGAATACTCTAATACTCTCCTGGTTTCTCCTTCTTCTGCAAAACATCCATAGAAGAAACAACTCCAAGACGAGTTCTCATAGCTGAAAAATAAGCAGGAGGTATTGGTTTTGTAAGGATATCATCAAGTTGTTCAGAACTAGGGACATAGTTCACAATCAACTGTCCAGCAAGCATCCTTTCTCGCACAAATGCAGATCAATTTCAACATGCTTAACACGAGCATGATGTGTGGGATTGGCAGACATAGACACAGTGGAGGTGTTATCACACCAAACAGTAGGTTTGCCAACAAGAGAAAAACCAATCTCAGTGAGTAACTGCTCTACCCACATCAATTCAGAAACTGCATTGGCCAAGCTCCTATATTCTGCCTCACACGTAGACCTGGAAACAGCCCCTTGCTTTTTCGAGCACCAAGCAATGGGATTTCCACCAAGATAAATATAATAACCTGAAGTAGATCGTCTATCTTCAACAGAGGATGCCCAATCAGCATCAGCAAAACATACAAGGTTAGGAACCCCACCAGGTCTAAAGAAAATTCCATGGTCTATAGTTCCACCAAGATAACGAAGAACGCGTTTAACAGCTTGCCAATGAGACATGCCAGGAGAGTTCATGTATTGGCTGACCTTGTTAACAGCATATGCAATGTCAGGACGAGTGAGGCAAACATATTGGAGTCCTCCAACTACACTCCTATACAAGTGAATGTCATCAAATGGCTCACTATCACTTGCAGCTAATTTAGGTGTGACAACCATAGGAGTAGGAACAGATGAGGACTTACTCAATCCAGCCTTTAAGAGAAGTTCATGAACATATTTCTTTTGATTGAGGAGCAAGCATGCGGAAGACAACTGAACTTCCATGCCCAAGAAAAATCCAAGACTGCCCAGATCTTTCAAAGAAAACTCAGTATTAATTTGTCGAATCACATCATCAATTTGAGTGAGATTATCCCCAGTTAGAACAATATCGTCGACATAAACCATCAAAAGGAGCTTGGAGGAGGCAGAGTGACGAACAAACAGTGAGGAATCAGCTTTAGAAGCAACAAAATGCAACTGAGTAACGAGAAAGGCTTTAAGTGTGTCAAACCATGCTCGAGGAGCCTGCTTCAAACCATATAGTGCCTTCTTGAGATGGCACACCAACTTCTCTCCATTGGGTCCACGCTGCTCAAATCCAGGAGGTTGGGTCATATAGATGTCTTCAACCAGAGCACCATTCAAAAAGGCATTATTAATGTCAATTTGCCTTATGAACCAGTGATTTAAAACAGCAGCGGACAACACAATGCGAATAGTAGTTGACCTCACCACTGGACTGAAGGTCTCATGAAAGTCACACCCTTCAGCTTGAGAGAAGCCCTTGGCAACCAAACGAGCTTTGAATCGTTCAACTGAACCATCAAGATTCCTCTTTATCTTGAATAGCCATTTACACCCAACAGCTTTTCGTCCCGAGGGCAAGGGTTGAAGTTCCCAAGTCCCAGTTTTAAGCAAGGCCTCATACTCTTTCTGGACAGCACTATTCCAAGCAGGATCAAGCAATGCTTCAGAAATACTAGTGGGCTCAAGAGCATCACCTTCAGCCAAGAACACCTTTGGCTTAAAAATTCCAGCCTTTCCACGAGTAACCATAGGATGCTGATTATGAACAACAGTACCAGGGGAAGGGGAGATGGAAGATGGATTTGAAGGAGTAGGGTGGATGATGTAAGATGGATTTGAATGAGTAGGATGAAGGATGGAAGATGGATTTGAAGGATGAGAATGAATGAAGGAAGATGGATTTGAAGGATTTTCAGCAAGGGAAGGTGAAGGTGGATTTTCAGCAAGTGAAGGTAAAGGGGATGGATTTGAGGTATGAGGGGATGATGATGGTGCAGTAGATGACTGCAGTAAAGACAAATGAGAATGAGTGGATGATGAAGATGCAGTAGGTGAAAGTGGTAAGGATGCAGATGTATGCAGAGGAGAAGAATGATGCACAGGTGAAGAGGAAGAAATAGGCAACCTCTGGGATGAAGAAGAAATATGCATAGGTGCAGTAGGCACCCTTTGTGAAGATGAAGATGCATGCTCAACAGGAGCAATTGCAGTAGGCAACTGTGAAGATGAATCATTTGAATGCACAGGTGAAGAAGATGCAGGTGCAGTAGGCACCCTTTGTGAAAAATGAGATGCATGTTCAACAGGAAAAGTTGCAGTAGGCAACTGTAAAGATGAATCATTTGAATGCACAGGTGCAGGAGGCAATTTTTGTGAAGATGCAGATGGATGCTGAACAGAAGAAGTTGCAGTAGGCAACTGTGAGGGTGGAGGATATGCAGAAACAGAAGACACAGTAGTAGTAAAAACTTGATCCTGTAGAAAACTAGACAAACTTGCAGGCTTAGACCTTTTGAAACACTGAACACACTTTGAACCAGACAATGATGAATTAAAGGAGGCAATGGAAGCAAAAGGAAAAATATTTTCATCAAAGGTGACATGCCTAGAGATGAAAATCCTACCAGTATGATCAAGGCACTTATAACCCTTATGGGAGGGAGAATACCCTAGAAAAACACAGGCTGAAGACCGAAACTGTAACTTGTTTTTGTTATATGGGCCTAGAAAAGGAAAACAAAGACAACCAAATATTCTCAAAGAGGTGTAATCAGGACAAGTTTTAAACAATTTTTCATAAGGGGATACTCCATCTAAAGCTTTTGAAGGCAGTCTATTAATAAGAAAAATGGAACTAATGAAGGCATCATTCCAATAGGACAAAGGCATAGAAGACTGGGCAAGTAAAGTAAGACCTACTTCTACTATTTGTCTATGTTTGCGCTCAACAATTCCATTTTGTTCAGATGTATATGGACAAGATAAGCGATGAATAATACCTTGAGAAGCTAAGTAGGACTGCAATGCAATAAACTCTCCACCACCATCTGTTTGAAGAGTCTTTAGTTTACATCCAAACTGCCTTTCAACCTGTCTATGAAACTGAACAAAGGCACTGTGAACTCCAGATTTAAGTTTTAAGAAATAAACCCAAGTATAGCGAGAATAAACATCAGTAAATGCAACATAATATTTAAACCCATTAGAGAAAACAGGGGCTGGTCCCCATACATCAGCAACAATTAATTCTAAAGGGTTAGAATACTGAGTTGAAGAAGAAGCAAAAGGCAATTTGTGAGATTTGCCAAATTGACAAGCAGAACAAGCAAATATAGTTTTATTCTTTGGGAATGAAACATTACAATGTGTGAGAGCTGCAGTAAGAGTATCTTGAGCAGGATGCCCAAGCCTCTTATGCCAAACATCTAAAGACACTTTATGACTAGTAGTAAGATGGCAATTACCAATAACAGACTGACCAACAGTAGAAGAATCAGTTTTATTTGCAGAAAAGTTAAAAGGACACTTAAGCTCATATAAGCCTTCATGCTCAACCCCTTCAAGAAGAACTTGTCTAGTAGCTAAGTCACGAATCTGACAATGATGAGGATGAAACTCAAGAAGAACCCTGTTGTCCTGAGCAAGCTTTGAAACAGATAACAAATTTTTAGTAATTCTAGGAACATATAAAACATTTTTTAAATTTAGAGACTTAGGATATGACAACAGAGATGACTGCCCAACAGAATGTATAGGAAGAAGTTGACCATTACCCACTTTAACATTACCTGAACCAGGATGACAGGTCTCAGCTTGCAAAGTGGAAAGATTATTGGTCAAGTGATGAGTGGCACCTGAGTCAGGATACCAGGCATTATCAGCAACTGACTCAGGTGTAGCCAGCAAGGCATGAGACTGAACAGGAGCATGTTGTGAAATGTCAACAGCTGGTTGAAAAGAAGCAGGAGCAGCAAGAGGATAGCCACCAGATCCCTGAGAAAAGGTAGACGAGGCAGGCAACACAGGATTCTGAGTAACAACATGTGATTGAGATGGAGAAAAATAATGAGATTGAACAGGAGTAGACAACACAACATTAGGAGATGAGTAGTAGACTGTGTTGTAAGGACTAGCAGAAGGTGGACCACCAGGCCCATAAGCATAAACACAAGTGTTAGCTTGAGTACCAAGATAACTAGAAAAGCCTCCTCTATTAGAAAAGCCACCTCTATTAGCAAAACCTCATCTGTAAGACCCTCCTGGCATAAACCTAGATGACTCATTCTTGAAGGACATATCAAATCTGGAATAACACTTATCTGCTAAATGCCCAAGTTTGCCACAGATTTGACACTGAGGTCTAGGCGAAGAGAACCTACCCCTACCTCTGCCTCTATAGCCAAAAGAACTAGAAGTATTCTGTCCAACATCAGTATTATCAAAAGAGTCACCATCCAAATTATTAGAGGCATATTGAACAGATCCAACAACTGAATCAGGAGTAGGAGAACTAGTATGATGAACAGACACATGAGCAGAACCACTAATCTGACTCAAAATACTTGTTTGTCTAGCCTCAGCATCCAGCAAAATTGTACTGACAGAACAAACATCAGAAGATGTAGAGCTAGCAGTAATCACAGTTATGACAGATTCATATTCTGGAGGTAATCCATTAAGAATAGCAGTCACATGTTCATGATCTGAGATAACCTCTCCACAACTAGCTAAGCTGTCACATATGATTTTAATTTTTACTAGAAATTCCATCATATTCATCTCTCCCTTTCTCTGAGCATGAAGTAACCTCCTTAAAGACATTAACCTGGAAGTTGTTTTACCACTATAAAGCTGATGCAAAGTATTCCAAATAGCAACAGAAGTATTATGCCCAATCAAATGAGGTAAAACCTCCTCACTAACAGTAGATAAGAGCCAATAGGCTAAGGCACCATCTTGCTCTTCATAAAGCTCATACTCAGGATTTAAACTAACAACTCCATCCTTTGTAACATACTGAGATGGCCAGGTAACATTCTTATCAAGAAATTTTTGTAACCTATTAGTTTTAACAGTGAGCAGAACTTGTTGCTGCCACAGAAGGTAGTTATTGTCATCTAAAGTGACATTAATTTTCTTAGTAGAGAAGAACCTAGTTGTATTAGACGAGTGAACAGATTGAGACTGAACAACATTATTACTTTGATCCTCACCAGAACCAGAACCAGCAATATCACCAGAATTAGGCATAACGCAACAAATCACAGATCCACAGACAGATCCACAAATCAGAGGAGCTCAGGCACACAACAAATCAGAAATACACAAGAGAAATTGAAGATCACAGGCGAAGCACAGATCAGAAACAGTAAATCGGAAAGACGCGCAGGTACACAACGAGTAATAGCAAACTGAACATCACAGATCATTAAGACGAACAACGACAACAGAAAGATAGCAGATCAGAATCGAAACACAGAGCAACAATCAGATCACACCAAAATCACAATAGGAACACAAAACGCAACCGAAATCACAGCAGAGATATGAAAAGATCTCACCGAACCAGAAGCCCTAAAAAAAATCAGATGCGCAGCCACAACCGGAAACTTCCAGCAATAGCGACACCGGCAACCTCTCCTCCGGCAGCCACTGCTCAAGCAACAAATTCATACTCTGATACCATGTTAGGATGAACGAGTGATGGATTCAAGAGAACGAAGGAAAATTTTAGAAAAGAAAGAAAAGGGAAAGTAGGATAGTCTGATAAACAAAACAAAGAGAAATTAGAGAGAAAATGATACTGGATTTTTATTATATCTGGCCCAATACATCAGATGGCTATATATAGCCCAAATACATTTGATAACCGTATAACTAACTTATAACAAACTTAGTTATTATATCTACTTCTAATACTGCTAGCTGCATTTTGGTTACTTAAACCCTTGGGTCTACAGAAAAAAAAAAACAGGCTGGTGAGATTGCAGCCAGACATACACACATACAAAGGGGGAAGCAAATATTCGCATGGAGCATTAGAGCTATGAAAAAGCAATACAAAAACAAAAGGGTGAAACCCTTGCCTTAATCAGATAACAAAGAGTCAAAGAAGACACATATCTTAATACTGAATGTAAAGACAATACAGTAAGTCTGATTACTGAGAGCTTCTAAAAGGAGTCAGAAAAGAAGGCAAAAACAATTTTACTTTATGAGAATAACGATGTAATTCACGCGGCACTGTGGGATTAAGGGGCATATATGGGGTAGACGAATTACATTCCTAAAGAGAAGAAATAATCAAATAAAATTGTTACGACTTGAAAGACGCGATCGAAACACATGCGCAATGAGTTGTTCAAAAAAAATTTTGTAAAATTTTGAGCTTATCAAAAAGACTATTTAACTTGGCCCCGTTAAAGATTGATAGAAGGCCTGATCACATTAAATTAATAGATAATATAGTACTGGGGCATATTCAAAAGAATATAAATATCCAACAATGTAAACATGAAATTAAGAAAAGTATTCCAAAGTGATAGATTTTCTTATAGTTATCTAGGACGTAGTTGGTAGCTTTCAATCTTAGTCATTGATGTAATCGATCTCATTCATTCATTGTACGAGGATTCAACTATAATTAGAGATATTTCCTCTTCATTTGTATCCATCCAACTCTCGACTAATACAAGGTATTTACTCTAAAATTGATCTCTTGTATTTTTAGCGCTTTTAATTGTTCTTCTTTCGTTTTTCGTTGTCTTTCTAATTGTTTGTTTCCGGTTAGAATGATTCAATATTTTTAGCGCCTAAGAAGAGTTTAATCTCTCGAAATGAGAAATCAAACTGACTTAACCAGTTTTTTTTCCGAAAATATCAACTAAGATCGCACGGTTTGCTAAACTAAAACTCTAACCCCGTGACAAAATACATTAAAATGTTTAAATAAAGAGAGTGAACGAGAAGAAGAAGTAGAACTAAGACTCTTCTATATCAACACCTATTAATATCTCAAAAATGTAATTGATTAATTAAAATGTAAAGAAAGTATCGTGAAATAGAGTTTAGAATAGAAGTTGAAGGAGCTGAAATTTTTATTCATAAACCTTTTATTTTTATGAGAAATAAGTTAATTTATTTATCGGCTACTATCAAAATATCCACAACTGTAATAAGAATACTATTGGATCAAGTCTCCTCCGAGCCTGTGTTCTGCTTAGTTCCTCAGTGTTGGGCCTGGCCCATTGACTGGCTTCGTCTGCTCTGTTTGATGAACACAAAACGCCAACGTTCCTTTCGATACTTATTTTTTTATTTCGGTTTATTTATTTTAATTTTGAACTCAATCCCAATCCTTAATTTCTTATTGTCCCTCTAAAGCCATGACAAAAAACATGTTATTTACAAAGCAGCAATACATTGTCTATCAAAATCAATTACCAACATTTGATCAAAATAATAAGAAAAATAAATTCAAACCATGACATCCATCATTTATTCAATACCTTTGATATTCATAGTCCACTTCAACATTATTTTGTGGAGTTTATAAAAAAAATGAAGAAAGTTCAATTGCAAACCGCTGGCCCACTTTCTTGTTTACTATAGCAAAAAAAATTATTTACTATTTTTCGATCTTAATTGAACATTTCTTTTTTTATTGGTTGAGCTCTCAGTTAAACTTTTTATTTTTTGTTTGTCAGGTTTTCTCAGGCACTGCCAAAGCCAACACCGCTACGAGTTCCCTTGAAGCCTTATTTTTCTTCCTATCCAAGGTTTTTCTCAGTATCGATTTTTAATTTTATAACGTTTCAGATGTGAGTTTGTCAGCTCATGTAGTTGCATAAAAAATAATTGAAGTTAAAAAAAAAACAAAGATGAAAAAGAAAAAAATCCTAGAAATATCTTGTTTAGCGGCTTCATCAATAACTCACACAATAAATGTGTCTTAATCTTTTGGTAATAAGGGTAAAAGTTTGATTGAATTTAATGCCAACGAAACAATGTGAGTTCACAGTGTCAATGAACATATGCTCTTTGGCTCCCTGATTTTTTTGAAATTGAATTTAAATATGAAAGCTTTAGAACTATTTCTCTTAATTAAAAGTGTTGTCTGAATTACGTTGCAAAAGAAGAATCAAAAGAAAGGGCAAAATAAGAAAATAACCATACAATACATATATTCAGCACCAATCCATTCTACTGATGAACAAATACATAAATTCTCAGTACAACTTGCTCTGCCTAAACTTCCATTTGCAATATATTGAGATTAAAATCGATGAAGATGAATGTATAGAGTGCTATTTACATAGCTTTTAAACTATAACTACCCTAACTAATAGTTAGTTACATGATTTTCTGTTTCACTTAAGCTAGCCCGCCAAAAGGACATGTTATTCTATTATTTATTTAAATAAACAGTAGAGAATTATGAATATTTTAAAATTATAATTATGGATAAATTAGAATTTATAAAACATGTTAAAACTGTTAATATTAATGTGTGTTTTAAATATTTTACTTGAGTTTTATCATATTTAAATATCATGTGGATTAGTTGAGTGTTTAAATCCCAATTTTTATCACCCGAGAAAATGGCCCAACTTCAAATATTATATTTTAATAAATAAATAAATAAATAAATAATTTGTATTACTATTAAAAAAAGAAATTGTATTTCTAAGGAAAGAATAATTTTAATATAATTATGTGAAGAAACTATTTTTAATAAATGTGAAATGAAATTACTCAAATATAATAAGTAGGTATTTGAGGAATGTGAAACCATTAAAATGAGAACTAAATAAGTGTTCCAGTGAAAAATGGACGATGTTCATCCTAAAAAAAACACATAATCAAATTACTTTTTAGATTATTAAAAAAACTCATTAAATTAGAATGAATAGATTGTGATTCTCAAAAGTTTTTGGATATATTTTTGTAATTAATTAATTTTTCTTGTGAGTTTCTCATCTTTCTGCACTACTCTTTTTGAGGTAAAATTTCCCCTTTCCCTGCTATGGCCATGGATGGAGAGCTAGGGATTGCAGAGTTGAAAAGATGGAAATTAGGGATTGGAACAGATGGTTCTGAAATGTATAGCTGTCCAATTTTCATTTCCCAGTGCTTAATTAAATGCAAGGAGAATAGCTTGTACAACAATCATGGTATAGTGTAAAAAATATTTTTTAATGTTTGATTAAACGGTTATCTTTTTCCTATTTTTTTTTAAAACAATTTAAGTTTTAATATTTTATTTTATGTTAAAATGACCTATCTACGGAAGAAATTTGTTAATTAACTGACGATGAATCACTTGAAATGATTTGACAGAATGATATATCAGATGGATTTTTTTTATATATTTTATACAATTTTATAAAATTATTTTTTGACTGATGCGTCATTCTGTAAAAGGTCAACTACAACGGAGGACACTTAACTATGAGTAAGATTACATTAGGTCACTCAACTATGAGTAAGATTACATTAGGTCACTCAACTATGAGTAAGATTACATTAGGTCACTCAATTATGAGTAAAATTACAATAGGTCATTCAATTATTGAGTAAAATTACATTTGTGTCACCCAATTATTAAATGTTATATTTGAGTCACTCAATTATAGGTAAGGTTACATTTGAGTCACTCAATTACGGGTAAGGTTACATTTTCATATTTAAAAAAATATATCAATTTATTCAGTTTTTCTTTCAAACCACTTGTATACCCTCGTTAACATTAGAGTACTTCATTTGAAATCATTAATTAATCTAATACAAAAATTAATATGAAGGGTGACCCAAATATAACTTTAACCATAATTGAGAGATCCAAATGTAACATTTAATAATTGGATGACTCAAATGTAACCTTTAATAATTGGATAATCTAAATGTAACATTTAATAATTGGATGACCCAAATATAACCTTGCTTATAATTGAGTGACCCAAATGTAACATTGACTATAATTGAGTGACTTCCGTTGTAGTTTATTCTTCTGTAATATATTTATTTATATGACACTACTATTACGACGTGCATGGTCATTTATATTATTTTAATTTATTTTTCGTCAGTTAACTAATATTTTTATATGTAATTGGATCATTTGACCCAAAATAAAAATGTTAAATGTTAAACTACTCTAAAAACCCAAATAAAAACGAAATTGACCATCCAGTCAAATATTAGGATTTTTTTTTGACATTATGCTTTAAAAAAATGATGAATGAAACTATTCTCTGAATTCTCTTTTCTACCAAACTCTGTCTAATTTCTTAATCTTTCTTCTCAGTTCAATCTTCAATCCTCCAGCAGTGTTACATTCCCGTCTTCAGTTAAGAAATAAAAATCTGAAGCCCAGCTTTCTGGATGATATGGCGAATCGAAATAATACCGAGAGAGGCAGAGCCCGCCTTAGGCCGCCGCGCAGTGGAAGACCTTCCGCTAGAAGAATGCCTCTCTCTTCTCGTCGAGGCCCCCTCGGTCTTAATACCCGCCCATCCCAGCATTCCATTGCCAAGGCAAGTTCAAAACCTGTGCTTATTGGACATTATTGGGGATCACTCTATTTTCTTTGCCTAGCTCCTTATGTTGATTTAGATATTAGGGTTTCTTATTTGCGACCTCGTTGATATTTCCCCAAATTAAGGTGCTGCGATTGCTGTCGATCTAATATTTTTGGTGCATTGCTGCTTCGTTATTTTTTTTAATGGAATTCTGATTAGTTGAAGGCTTTAGCATTTCTGGTTAACCATATCAATGCTTAGGTTGCGTTTATGATGGATTTGTGGGTTCTAATCCTCAGCTGCTATCTCTGCTCTGTAGCTGAACCTACTGATATATTGCTAGATTGCTTTAGCATTTTACTGAACTGGATTCCACTGCTACTACCTTTGTTTTAATGTTCCATGGGAATATAGCTGAATCATCATTCATATTGAAAACAGTGATCTTGCTTTCAAGTAATAAGCCGGCACATTATGTTTTCTTTCATCAGTCTTCCCACAATACCAGGAGCTTGCCATGGCAGCATGATTTGTTTGAAGACAGCCTTACAGCTGCAGGGATATCTGGAGTAGAAGTTGGCACCAAGTTATATGTTTCCAACTTGGACCCTGGAGTCACAAATGAGGATATCAAGGTAAAGTTGTACCTTCATTCCAACTTTAAGGCTATAGCACTTTTTGGAGAAATACCCTGAAAGGCTGAAACTTTATCTACATCACAGGAACTTTTCTCTGAGATTGGAGAGATGAAAAGATACTCGGTACATTATGATAAAAACGGTCGGTCAAGTGTAAGTTTCATCTTTTATGCTAATTGCTTCTGATACTCCATTGCACTGCCAGTGATGGTTCTTTTGCCATTGAATCCGACTTAAAAGGTTTTGTCATGTTGGAGTTTTGAAAGGACATAAAAGTTTTTTCCTTAAAGCAGTGATAGAAATCTTTGAAAAACATGAGGATATTTCTACTGTATGAATTATGAACTTCAATGAAGATAGAGTTGGCTTAATTCTTAAGTTAATGCTTGTTGCAACTACTTGTTGTAAAAACTGGCAATTCTATTACATGAATTGTGAGGATTAGTTGGTAAATATTTGTGTTATTTTGTATTAGAAGAAGAGCTTTTAGCTACTGCTTGTTTGCAAACATGCTTTCTCTTGGATTCTTTTTAAATTGTTTTCTAATGCATTTACATTTTCGGGCCATTTTTAATGTTTACTGAGTTATGCTGCTATCTTTCTGTTCTAAATGTAGAAATTGGTGAAAATTCATTGCGAATCATCCTTCCCAGGAGCCTGGCATGTTTTGCGAGAAGTTTATATTGATGAATAATTGAAGGCTGCTAACCTTAAAAAAATTTTGATGCATGTAAGGGTTTTGTTGGAATATATGAATTTCAGATCAAGATTACATCATTTGAATCTTTGAGTTTTTGATACAACATTTTTGTTGGGACATCTCTCTTATGGCTAAAAATGATCCCATTCTTTTTGTTATGCTGCTTCTGGTTTTTATTTGGTATGAGGTGACTACCCTATGGTCCCTACCCTTCCTTTCTTGGTCCTTGTGCATGTTTTGACGTGTTTAAAGCTTGAGGGTGGTTTGATGCTTTACTTGTTTGATGATGGAATATTCTTCTGACTAGTCCTTTTGTCTTTGTATTCTAATTTACATCTTCATAGATATTTTGCCCATTCATATGTACCTTATATTTTACATGTTTTTTTATTTTGGTATCAAATGTTTGTTTCTTGGATGGTGCTTGATTTATGATTTCAGGGTTCAGCTGAAGTTGTTTATCTTAGAAGGAGTGATGCATTTGCTGCTCTTAAGCGGTACAACAATGTACTGTTGGATGGAAAACCCATGATAATTGAAATTGTTGGTGCCAATGCAGAAGTCCCTATTTCTGCTCGTGTTAATGTAACTGGAACGAAGGGAAGGAAGAAGAGGACCGTTGTTATGGCGTATGTGATTCTATGTTTATTGTCTTATTTGATCTATATTTCTTTCTATGTTTTATTTTACCAATAAGTTCTTCACTTCATGTTTTGAATTCATTTCCTGGAATGCATACTTATTTCTAATCAAATATTTGTTACACTTTTTAACCCATGATCATTGTTGAAATGACGCCTGAACCCCCTTTCAGAATATGTTTCTAAGCATCCATTCATTTTTTAGCACTATTACTTGGATTCACCATTGAAGGTAACATATCAGTATTAATGCAATATGCCAGGATACATATATGAATTATGAAATATGCATTTAATATCGTATTAGGCATACAGTTTTGAATTTTATACAAGGCAACTAAGACCTAATGAAGAAAGTAAATGTAAGGGTCTTCAGTGGCTGATTGTTGGCTGTGAAAAAACTAGGCCTGAAAAACCCCTTCTAAAAAAACCTCGCCGCCTCAAAACAGTAAGATGATGCATAAGAGGAATGATTGTAAGACCATGGAGAGAGAGAGAGAGAGTTATGAAAGGGAAATAATAAATCGAAATAAATTTATTTTGATATGTATATATGTTGTTTATGGTGCTTGGGCTGTGAACATACTTCTATTTGTAAGTTTTAAAGTTGCTGGTAGTTGCTTCCTTTTTTCTCCCACATCTCTGTATATTCCTTGCTGATTAATTTACTATTTTTTATATGTTCGTTTTTTACCATTTTACTAGAACTACACTGATATGTAAATATGCAGGCCTGGAGCAGGTCAATCTAGAAGCTCTGCTGGAATTAGTCGTGGTCCTAAGTAAGTTCCAATTAATTTTGAAACCTGTATGATATTGATTTCCATCTTTTTACATACTTGTGTATATTACAATTGTCATAAAATTCAAGTTAATCCAACATATGATAAATAAGGTGTTAATCCAGTTGCTGGATCTTGTTGCAGCCGTCGTGGGGGTATGACCATGAGGGGTGGCCGTGGTGGAGGTGGTATGACCATGAGGGGTGGCCGTGGTGGAGGTGGTCGTGGCCGTGGCCGTGGAAAAAGGAAGCCTGTAGAGAAGTCAGCAGATGATCTTGACAAGGAGCTTGAGAACTATCATGCTGAAGCCATGAATGTTTCCTGAAGTTTCAGACCATATGGAATTTTAACAGTGTTTTTGCCCAACTGTCTGTACAAAATTGGTGGTTTGGTTGTTAGTTTTTCAAGCTTTGACGTGTTTGTGTTGTTAATATAGGTAGATTTGAAGCCTATAAGTATAAATGGAAGAAATTAGAACTAGGCGTAATGTGATTTGCAATAACGTGTTACGTTACCCCTATGCCTGAGCAGCTGAGCTATTTTTTACTTAAAATATTCAGATTGTAATTAAATATTTTCATTAAAGATTTAATTATTAATTTTATTCTAACCTTTAATAAATCAATTTATTTCAAAGAGAAACATCAATTACACATAATAGAAAAGAAAATATTTTAGAAAATACTTTGATGCACAAGTTTGTTTAAACTAACTTTAGTTTACAAAACTCTTTAATTTTAGGGTTTAGGTTTTTAGGTTAGGGGTTTAGTATGTAGGGTATATAATTTAAGGTTTATTGTTAGATTTTAGAGTTTAGGGTTTAGGTTGCTAGGGTTTGTGATTTAGATTTTTAATTTTATAAAAAGATGGTGTAAAAATATTTTACATAGTTTGTGCATCAAAATAAAATCCAAATATTTTAGACATTAATAATGGATTTTATTTTATAAACAAGTTTAATTTAGAGTTTGTGATTATAATATAAAATTTAGGGTCGTGTTTAAATTTTGATACTTTAAATGAAATTAAAATACTTGTGATTTTTTTCTTACTAGAATAATAACGCATAATAAAATTGTAATTTTTGAGGATGTAAAATTGCCACTCCCACGGTCCCACACATAAAGGCTCTATGTTATTAGTACCTGCCTTTTTAGGTTATTCATTTAATTCATGTTTTGTATGTGTTTAGAAATAAATTATAGATATAATAATTATGTTTCTATGTAAACTCGAAAATACATGTAAATTTGAAAATAAGATATTTAAACTCGAAAAAGTTTAGATTGACATGTAAAAATTAAAATTTTATAGATATAATTATATTTTTATGTAAACTCAATTCATAAAGACATAATCTAAAATAATCAATTCAGAAAATGTTTGAAAATAAGATATTTAAATTTGAAAAAAAATCGTACTCGAAAAAACATAAACCCGAGATAACTTAAATCGAACTAGCTCGTTTACCATCTTAAATTAATGACATGTATTTATGTATCTCTTTTATATTCTTATAAAACACTTGACGAATTAATCAATATTAACTCAGTTGATGTCACAAGTTAAATAAAAAACTTGAAATTAATAAAATTATATATTCCTTTACTATTTTATATATAATAATTTATCAAATAACAATTTAATAATAATAAATTAAAAGAAAAAGAGGAAAAAAAGTGAAAAAAGGTAAGCAAGTAGCTGGGCAGGGCAGGCCTAGAGCAGTGTAAAGGAGTAAAGAGTAAAGAGTAAAGAGTAAAGGAGTGTTTGTCTTCCCTCATCTTCTTCCTCCATCTTTTCTAAATGTTGTGAAACAAATAAAGAAGAAATGTTAATGAATGATGAATTTTTCTGGGTTCATCCTCTGAAATTAACTTTCTCCCAATCATTTCACATGTGTTCATTCTTCTGACAGTACTACAACTAGTATATAAACAAACAAACAAACAAAATCTTAATTCAGAGCAAAAACAAAGAAACCCCGTTAACAATGGGTTCCGAGCAGAACAGGTTCCCCCAGCAAGAACGGGTACGTGTTATTTTCCCCGTATCTTGTTTAGATCTGTTCATTTTGCTTCCAATTCCGTCTCAGATCTGATTTTCATGCCACTACTCGTTACTCTAGCGTGCTCAGATTTGCTTGCTAGTTGTAATACGGTGTTCTTGTTTCTTCATCTTTTTTTTTTAAAAATAATAGTGATTCAATTGAAGAAGGAGAAGATAAGTTTATCTGAGCTGGGCCCATTTGATTGAGACCTAAATAGATGAAATGCTGGATTCCTTGGTGTGATTAATTTTGGATTTGTGCTTTATTTTGCTGAATTGTCGAAAATCATCAGATTTTTAATTGTTTTTTTCTTCTTTAATCGTACATATCTGTTCATGTATAGATCCAGCTACTTCATCACTTTCTCAGTTCAAAATCCGTGTTCCAAATGATTTTTTGTTAGTGATAGTGAACTGTTTAAGATACATAGATTTCCCTTCTGTTGAGTCTACACGTGATTTACCTTATCTGCCTTTTTCGGTTCCCGGCGAACGGAAACCTAAAATCAACATTGAGCAGCATTTCAGCTCTGATTGTAAAACTCTAACAAAAGCTCAAACTTGGCAAATTTACTTAACCATGCCTAAGGTTAGGCTTTAAGGCTGTATTCTTGTAGCCATGTTCTCATTTTCTTGTTCATTCAGGGAATGTGAGTCTTTTGTTCTGGGTTTGGATTATTATGATTGAATAGTGTTCTCTTATGTATTTTTAGAAAAAAGTCGTATGTTTTTTTTGTATTTAAGTATAACATGAATTATTATGATTGAATAGTGTTCTCTTGTGCATTTTTTTATATAAAAAATATTGTTTCCGAGCATATTTTCAGTTCTTGATTTCTTGTACATGGATTCTGAAAAATCTGGGCATTTGTTATATTCATTGTCTTTTTAGTGTTGCAGTAGATGTAGAGATATTTGTAGTGCGTGTTTATGTGTTACGGAATTTGTCTGGCTTTTGAGAAAATTATGAGGGCTAATGGTTGTAACTTGTTTAATTTCATTGTTTTTTTTTCTTTTCTATTATCTGACATAATCCTGTGATGTATAATCTTGTTGCTAGCAGAAGAGATGGGGAGGATGTTGGGGGGCATTTTCCTGTTTCAGTTCACAGAAAGGTGGAAAGCGTATTGTACCTGCGTCTCGTATGCCTGAGGGCAATGCATCAGCTGCCCAGCCCAATGGTTCTCAAGCTGTTGCTGGGTTGACCAATCAAGCTACTACATTAGCTCCATCGCTTCTAGCACCGCCTTCTTCCCCTGCGTCGTTTTCTAATTCCGCCATCCCTTCAACCGCTCAATCACCTAGTTGCTTCTTGTCATTATCAGCTAACTCACCTGGAGGGCCGTCGTCCACAATGTATGCCACTGGACCATATGCCCATGAGACACAACTAGTTTCTCCTCCTGTTTTCTCAACCTTTACAACCGAGCCTTCTACTGCTCCTCTCACTCCTCCGCCTGAGTTGGCCCACCTGACTACCCCCTCTTCACCTGATGTCCCTTTTGCTCGGTTCTTGACCTCTTCTGCAGATCTTGAAAGTGCCAATAAGAATAATTATATTGCTGCAAATGATCTTCATTCTACATATTCACTTTATCCAGGCAGTCCTGCCAGTGGCCTCAGATCACCAATCTCTAGGACTTCAGCTGACTGTTTGTCGTCATCCTTTCCTGAACGGGAGTTTCCTCCACGATGGGATCCTTCGATTTCTCCCCAGAACGGAAAACATTCTAGGAGTGGTTCTGGCAGGCTATTTGGGCATGATGTATCTGGTTCCTCCATAGGGTCTCAAGATACTAATTTCTTTTGTCCTGATACATTTGCAAGATTCTATCTGGATCAGAACCCACTTCATGCTGGTGGGAGATTAAGTGTTTCGAAGGATTCGGATGCTTACCCTACCAGTAGCAGTGCGCATCAAAATAAGCAGATTAAAAGTCCTAAGCAAGATGTAGAAGAACTGGAAGCTTATAGAGCTTCCTTTGGATTTAGTGCAGATGAAATAATCACTACTACTCAATATGTGGAGATTACTGATGTTACAGATGATTCGTTTACAATGACACCTTTTCCCATGGATAAACCTGCTTTTGAAGAAAGTACGGAACTTGCATCGGTTGCCAAAGGACCGAAGGCAGAGAGGTTACAGGAAAGCTCTCCGGGTGATCTGAAACGAAAATCGAAACCTGATCTTGTCAGTTGGGCTGGACACCATGATGTGCAAGTGTCATGCAATGGATATGAAGGTAAAGTGTCCTTTAGTTGATCTAAAGTTCATTTATTACTCTAGCTGTTGTTGGTTGTCAAGAAATAGTGGTGCCGCAATTTTACCGAAAATCCTTGGCATCTTCACATGTAACCTTCTAAGCATTTTGGATATCATCTATTACATAGTTTCTAAATAGTAAATAGAGCATAGATATATATTTTAAATTTCTGAGTGATAATTTGTGACATTAGTGTTCCTAGGAATCTCACACATTCAAGTTATTGTGCCCTGTTACACGAAAATCAATAACATTCTCCTCTAATATGGTGCAGATCACAAGTCAAGGAGGCAGGTGGCTGATGTATTTGGATCGAATACGCCTATCAGCCATCCCTTGACCGATGAAGAGGATGTACTTTTGAAGAAGAGTTCGTCAAGGAGCAGGAAATATCAACTGGGCCTGTCGTGCTCTGATGCAGAGATCGACTATAGGAGAGGAAGAAGCTTAAGAGAACGTAAAGGAGATTTCGAATTCCATGACTAAGACCCAAGTCCCAACCAACTGGAGAAACAAGTAAGTTGTCAGCTGCTTCCAGATGTAGTAAAACTTGGGTATAACTTGTGTTAATGGTTCTTTCTTTCTTTTCTTTTGTTTCGACCTGATTGTTGTCTCTGATTACGAGTGTAATTCTGTGATATTGACCCTAGAGCTTCCTGCTTCACTATGATTTACATGTTTTGTGATGCATGTAATTATATTTATATTATACTCTTTTTTTGTAAAATGCAATTTACAGCTGAGTTCACATTTTCTGTGGTGCATGTATTTGTGTGTGTGGAGTGTGGCAGACATAACAATAACATAGTCTATCACATAATTATGAACTTAGTTCGGATAATCAAAATCAAAAGACATCACTAGCCAGTCCAAATGGGCTAATCTTAAGTCACCATATCACGACCATAACGGTTCAGTTAACTAACCATTATTAAGCCGGTTCAGTTAAATCAATTATGGCCATAACGGTTCGATCGATATTCGATTAAACCGTTTGATTACCTCTAGATGCGACTTCATAGCAAGTCGAATGATTGCATGGGCTTCCAACCATACTTGGGGGGTTCAACCGGTCCTCTAGTCATTGCGCACAACCAGCCCATCACAATCTTGCACAACACCAACGCCCTGTTTTGTCCAGATCTCGGCACTGGCATGGCATCGCCGTTGATTTTCACCCTGGATCTGGGTGGCTAAATTTAACCTGCAAACTTTTCGCACGCTCAAGGGCCATGTGAGCTTGCTATGAGGTCACGACCTCGTTTCTCACGGACCAAAGTTGCCACCACATTAAAAGCATACAAAAAAGGAGAGAGAAATGGAAAGGGGAAAAAGGAAAGAATAAAATAGGAAAGAGAGGGAAATTGACACTTTTTTTTTTTAATTTTCTTGCATATTTAAAGTAATAATATATATATATATATATATATTTAGATTATTATCCTATATACACAATTGCCTTAGATTTAGGGTTTATGGGGTTAGTTTAGGGTGTAGAGTTTAGGTGTAGGGATTTAGAATTTAGGGATAATGAGATTAGAGTTAGAATTTAGGGTTTAGAGATTATGGTTTAGTTTTTAGGGTAATATGATGAGGATTTAAGTTTTAATCTATAAACCCTAAATTACAATCCTAAACTATAAATTTCAACCACAATCAATAAATTCAAAACCTATACATATAAACCCCTAAACCATACACTCTAAACTAAGTCTCTAAGCCCTAAAACTAAGGCGCTTGTGAAAACTTTTAGTTTCCACCACTAATATATCAAATAATTATCCTATATATTTATTATAAAATTTATAATTTTTAATAAATTAATAATCTGTATTATTAATCCCCTTTTACAAAAAAAATAATATGTATTATTAATTGCTTGAAACCTCTCATCCCTATTTGGATTTCTGAAAATCAAACTAGCTTTGTGCTTGGAAGATCGATAACATATTGTCACGAGTCAGAGTCTTGGCGCAGGGACAACTCCCCGTGCGGCACCTCAGGGCTCCCACAAGCCCGAGGCTCAGCCTTTTCCATTCCGATGTTTACTGGTTTAGCCCTTCTATGGACTCATCAGGGAAGCGGGGACAGCTCCCGACCAGTGTGGTGCCTAACCAGCACGCCCGTCCCAAGACTGGACGGCTCTACGGCACGTACTACACCCTAATTGCTATCCCGCATCCCGCATTAAGCACAACCAGCAAGCATCTCGTCACGGTCTCGCCTATCACGCGAATAGGACAGTGACAATCTCCCCCACTCAATTCATGCACGCCCTCGTGCATGGGGAGAAAGCTCTTTCCCTCTTCTCTTTTGATTAGCCCGGATCTCGTGTGCAATTCCCTGCCTGCTCGCCCTCTTCACTGAGGCTCCGACACATGCGGTTACGAGTGCTTGGCAAACTTTCGCTGCGGCTTCCTTCCTACCCAACCTCGTCTCAATCTCTTTCTAGAGGATCCACTCGCGAACACCCCCTCTCATTAGGGTGCGAGACACTGCTCGTCCACTTGACTCGCTATGCAGCATAAGGAGCACTTGGTAAGCTCACAGCTAGCACACAGTCCTGCTCTGATACCATCTGTCACGGGGTCAGAGTCTTGGCGCAGGGACAACTCCCCCGTGCGGCACCTCAGGGCTCCCACAAGCCCGAGGCTCAGCCTTTTCTATTTCGATGCTTTCTGGTTTCGCCCTCCCATGGGCTCATCAGGGAAGCGGGGACAGCTCTTGACCAGTGTGGTGCCTAACCAGCACGCTCGTCCCAGGACTGGACGGTTGTACGACACGTACTACACTCTTATTGCTATCCCGCATCCCGCATTAAGCACAACCGGCAAGCATCTCGTCACGGTCTCGCCTATCACGCGAATAGGACCGTGACAATAAAACATAGTTATAACGCACGATGTCATTCATATCATGCGAAAGAAAACGAGTAAGAAGAATTGGATGACTGTGAAGACTAACTTGGAGAAAGCCTACGACTGTTTTGAATAAGGTTTTATTAATGACACTCTATTCCGGACACATTAGGCCAGTTAATTATGACGTGTATATCATCAGTCACTACGCAGGTTATTTGGAATGGGTAGTTGACTGAAGCTTTTACACCTTCACCAGATATTTGCCAAGGCGATCCATTATCACCATGTCTCTTTGTTCTCTGTATGGAGCGGTTTGCACAGTCAATTCACTTGAAAAATTTTTAGGGACAATGGAGACCGTTAAAAACGTCTAAAGGTAATCCTGGTATTTCACATTTGTTTTTCGTTGATGACATGTTATTGTTTGCAGAAGCGTTTGTCGAACAAATGCAAGTGGTGCATAAAGTGCTGGACCGATTTTGTACTATCTCTGGTCATAGTGTAAGCCGAGCAAAAATAAATATATTTTTTTCGAAGAATGTGAAAAAATAGGTGCGAAATGTTATATGTTCGAGACTTGGTCTTAATGAGATGTCTGATTTAGGATGGTAGTTGGGGGTTTCGTTATCACATCAACGTGTGACGATAGCGTCCTAAAAGTATCTAATACAGGTGGTGGAGCGTAAATTGAACGGATGGAAGGCCAAATCTTTGTCACTTGCTGAGTGTACTACACTTGCCAAAGCGATTTGTCAGCTATTCCGGTGTATATTATGCAGACAGCAATTCTTCTAAAAAAATTTTGTGTAGAATTAAAAATAATATTAAGCGGTTCATCTAGGGTATTACTGTGGAGAGAGGAGGGATCCATTTAGTCAAGTGGGATGCTATATGCAAACTTATCTCTTCTTATGGGGACTCAGATTTCGCAAATTGGATGTCCAGAATGATCCGTTCTTAATGAAGATTACTTTTAATCTTGCAAAGCGCGATGCTCTACGGGTTCGATTTCTTCGGGCAAAATATAAGTGTTCGGACGATGTGCCTGATATGCTACGTAATAGTAATTGTTCTGAGACTTTGGAAGTGGCTCAGTATTGTTTGGGAAGATGTTCGCCAAAATATTAGATGGTTTGTTGGCCGAGATTTGGATGTTGACTTCTGGTTTGATGATTGGATTACAGATATTGACCCTCTTTATTTACATGTTTTGCCGAACAGTGCTTATCTATTGAGAAAGGAAACTGTGGCAAGCATGGTAGATAGTAATGGGAATTGGCTGTGGGGGGAGTTTGAGCATCTACTGCCAACACCGGTTCTTCTTCGTTTAGCTGCAACCAAGGGTCCACTGTCGAGTGTGGGAATTGGTGTTGTGGGATGGTGAGGAAGCTCGGACAATAGGTTCACGGTCAAGTCGGCGTATGGGGTCCGATTGAGGGACATGAGTATACGCTTTGGAAACTGATTCATGGCTATCGTGGCATGCAACGTGCGAAATTTTTTATTTGGTTAGCTTGTTGTGGAAAGCTAATGACTAATGCGGAACGCCGAACGCGTGCGTCGACATTTCACATCGAAGGGGCATTGTATGTTTTGTCACCAATACTCGGAGGATGTGAATCATATACTTCGTCTTTGCTTGGCTGCTATCCCGATATGAAAGAGTTTGATTGAACCGGATAAATTCCAAGAATTTATAGAGATGGAGTTTAAACCTTGGGTAGGGATGAACCTATCCAATCCAGGGTACTTTGCGAGACATGCTTCGAATTGGGAAGTTACGTTTGGAGCAGTTTAATGGAACATGTAGCTTCAACGGAATGCTTTGGTTTTCCAGACTCCGGTGGATGATTCTCATTCGGCGATTGATACAAGTAAAACACTCGGTTGTTTTGACTTGTGCGGCCACCACAAAGCTGCGAGGCACGGTGTTATCGAATTCGGTTGTGCGTAAAGGACCAGATAAATGGTTTCCCCAGATGTAGGCTGGTATAAGCTCAATACTGATGGCGCTAGCCGCTAAGCGGCTTGATGATGATGTTGCGTTTTGGGATGTTGGCATTCGACAAGTAGTTCTTGAAGTTGATAATATGGATGTCATAATATGTAGTGCACTGTGTTGCGAGAAAAAGGAATGAAAACCCAGACAATCTAAATTTTATTACCTGAAGAAAACAGCAACGTACAGAAAAAATTGAGCTCTGTATTCATACACCTATTGATTAGGGGCTTTATTCAGCCAAAATTCCCACTGAATCTCCAAAGAATACAAAGTCTGTTGGTGTCAGTTAAATAAATCTGCATTTTTTTTCCTCAACGGACTGTATTTAGTGTGACATTTGACATACAAATCATCTTCATGATTGCTTGATTTAATACCCATTTGTTGTGCTTATCACTTCCACCATACGCGAGCTAAATCGGGAGAGATACCCCCCAAAGTACTTCAAGACACCATTCCAGCTTCCGCCACCGCAACGGCAAATAGCATCGACTAGGTTCATGTTGTTGGCCTTGTCATGGTAGATAAACCACGCCCTACAGGAATGACTCCTTGAATGCCTTCACTTGATTCTTCCTCTTCTAAGGAATCTGCACACAATTCTATGAAAACAGAATAAGTACAAAATGAATAGAATCATCATCATCATAATAATATTAAGAAAAAGAGACAAAATGTAGGTCACATTGTCTATACTGTTTTTTTTTTTATCAAAACATTGTCTATACTGTTATCAAACAAAGACCGGTCAAATTATTATATTTTTTATGTGATTTTAGTCCTCATTCCATGTCCTACCTACTCAAATATTGTCCATAGGATCTCATACCTGTTTCCCATGTCCATATCTATGCCTCCTAGGGTCATTCTAAGGTCCAAATTTGCCAATAACCAAGTTTCGAGAAACTAGCTCATTGTTTTAGAAATTGACCACTGCTTTCAGATTTATCAGTTTCAAGGCAGTTAAATCGAGGCTTTCCCTCACCTGTAGTATCATCACCGGCATTAGCCCCTGCAATTCCAATACACGAGTATAAAGAATCTTCGTCCACTTTCAGCTGGTCATAAGCAAGGTAGATGTCTTCAATAGTAGCTGCCTCGTACAGAAATGTAAGCTCTTTGATGCATGATATGTCCTGAATCCCAAAGAAAAAAAATCTGGAATTTATTACCATGACCCTGAGACTAGGAGTGAGTATTGGTACATCTTTTTCACATTAAAATAAGTTTCAAACGTATAAAGGTATGAAGTATTTAAAAATAAGAACATAATAACATAACATAAACACTGAACCATCCCACTTCATTTCACCTTTCTAGGAACAGAAGAAGCTTGTAAGTGAGCCAGCAATCCCAGCCAATACGCATTTGACTTTATTTCTGCTTCATGTCTCATTAAAAGAGTCCGCTTTGCCTGCAGATTTAAGCATTGCATTTATAAACTTAAACAAATGAAAGCTAGCTTTGCCTAAATTCTGTCTCTCTTTTTTTTATTTCGTATGAACCACATTTTTTCAAAACAATTTCAATTTACATTGTAACATAAAATAACACATGAAGTCATAAGACTTGTATAAGAACTAACCCTCTCCAATTCCCGTGGAGAAATCTTGTTGGTATGTAAACCTCTAAGAACATTCTTGCAAGCATCAACAGCTTTATATACCTGGAAGTTAATCCCAAAAATTAGTGATGATGCCAAAAAGACAATAATAATACCCACAAAAACAGAAAAAGAAAGCAGATGTATCTGGATAATTGCCCACCTTGCCTGGAGTGGATGTTACGGATATCACATACCATCCAAGCTTAAGTCGATCAAACAAGTTCAACTCAAATGATACATCATATGTTAACCCAAGGGAATCCCGGACTGTTGTAAAAAGCCTGTGTCAAGTTGGGTAGAATTTGCATTAGATAACTTCCAAAGGCACGTGTGGATTTGTAAGGGTAAAAACTCAAAACATAAACAAAAATTATATTTTAACTAACAATTGCTGGTGATTAACCCAACACTCCTGACTGCAATTTCACAGCTTGGGGTTTGTCTAATCTACCAGTGAAATGTGGTACAAGTTACTGCAGCAACCAATAATTGAATGCTTTGCACACCACAAAAAGAATGCATTTTCTATCAATTCAGCATCACTTGCTAATTATATGCAGTTGGTTAAGAAGAATCACCTAGAATTTATAACCTCGGCTAATATCCCCAATGTTATGCCATAGAAAAGTGGATGGCCGCGAAGCTTTCTTTGCAGATCCTTCTGAAAATCGTTTCCCTCCTCAAAATGGACTTGTGCTTCTGCAAAGTAAACGACCAGCCATAAGTGGTGAAAATTATATTTGTTTAAATTTCAAGGAAAACACACCTCATTTCACATGACTATCACACAAAAGTATTTGAGAATATATGTTTTATATCATTTTTTTCATTTAAAGATCATTTGAATTAATTTAATTTGTATTCTGCTAGACTGACAAATCCATCTGCTCGGACAATAAATGAGCACACCCCTTTGGCTCACAAGTAAACCAAAAACATGGCCCATAATAGTATATCTGTAGTCAGCTGTGGCACTTCACAGCTCCAAAATACAATTCGGCTCTATCTACAAGAAGCTTCACAAAATACACTCTCAATTTACTTCTCCCCTCTAAGGAACCAGGTGGAATGCTTAACTACATTATAATAGGGAAGGGGTTGACAAAGCAAAGGCAAAATGAAAGATAGACTATATCACTATGCTCAAGCTGCTATAAAATGGAAATTCTCTGTTAGCAAACTACGCAAATTGTTAAAGACCGGGGTCAGAACAACAGCGGCCAAATTATTCACAACAGCTTAAGCTCAAGTGTTATTACTGATCAACTAGAACTGTTGCATAGGTCTGATCATTCACATCCGTACCCAATGTGGGACGGAATCTCACATATCAGGACCGCACTATGGGAACCAAGAACCAAATTCTACAAGTGCACTGTTAGAGCCCACATTGGTCAGATACATTGATATCAACTGTAATGATCTGGCTCTACGCAACAACTTTTTCAGGCTTATGTGGCTCTCCAAGCTTAGAACTCAAGTTGCTACAACTTACAAGTAATTTGACTATGACACTCATACAAGTCTCAATATCCACTTTCACATTCAATAAGAGATGGGATATCACAGTCTCATCAACTCAAATCCTCGATGTCCTCACCAAGACCTCAAATTTTAATCACAATTAAGCTCCACGCCGCAAAATAAGATCTTACCAGCATGATGTGAGAGCCCAGACTGGCAGGCAAGTGCTCTAACACCGACTTAACAACCCAAGTTCAAACACCACCGACCAAGTTAAAAACCCTAAATCATGTTACCCTCCAAAGACTAAGCTCAAGTTATTCTGAATGATTGAATAGATTCTTTACAAGGGTATCATAGTTCACATTCATACCCAATGTTCAGTTGGTTCCACAGTTCATACACCAACATTTTAATCCACTCAACAGCAAGCTTGATGGCATGGCTTTTTAAGTTAAAACTTTTCACACCTTCTAACTGTTCTTATATTAGTATTTAAGATTGGACACCATGCAACCTTGCACTCCCTAGCAGTCCAAAGAGCCAAAGAAATGAGATGGAAAAATAATATCCAATTATACATATCATTAGAGAACTCACCATCAGCAACCGACTCCAATAGGTCTTTCCCATCAATTGTAAAACCCCATCGGTTAGGTGCAGGGCCTGCGATATATGCACAAGCCCTTTCATCGGTGTCCTTCAAGAATACCTATTTGAAAGAAAATAAACACATCCATTTGAAGAAAAAATATGTAAAGATCTTCTAGGAAGAAACCAACAGGGTGCATGATAACTGCGCAGATGAATTCCAGAAAAGTTTCCCAAATATTGCATGCACATGATGAGACTAACTTGAGCAAAGGTCTTACTTGTTGAGACTGCAAGTCAGATGGAGAAGTTCGGAACAAGATTGGACTAAATTCATGCTCACTTTCAGAGTTTCTTGATGCTCTAACTGTTCCTAGGTAATCAAGAATACAAGACTCGATCTCCTCCTCTGAGAAGTCCCCTACAATACTTACCTGAACAATGAAGACAAATAGATTTAGGTTTTAAAAAAAGGCTCGTTTGGAATGTCAGCTTCAGTGAGAAGATTTGAGAATGAATATTTACCTCCATATTATCACCTACAAACTGATTCATGACAGCATCTTTCACAGATTTGAGTGTTAAATTTTGCAATGATTTAGGAGTAGGTTCAACAAAGCGCTCATCATCATTCATCATTGCTAACATGAGTTTGTGAGCAGTTGAGCGTTCCAAACTCTTTGGAATAGACCGATAGTAGGACAAATACAATTGTCTAGCTCTATCAAATGCATCCTCGACCCAGACACTATGCTGCAAATCAGAAGCCATCATTATTACAACACAGTAAATATCATTATATCATAACTTTATGATGAAAATCAAGTATTCTAAAAGAACAACTCTTTCCTGGAATTAATACATTCTTCGTAACACTAGATAACTTCTAAACAAAAAAGATCAACAAGTATAGATATAGTTATCAACATGTGATACCTCAAGCACCATATGAAGTAACTGGAAAGCAGCACGCATCCCGTTGTCTCTCAAAGTAAAACGGAACTCCATTGCAATAAATTCCTCGGTGGACTCCAAGGAGCAATTTATCAGGTGATTCACACAAAAAAGTTCTACCTGGGAATCACATCAAAACGCACATAAGATAAATAATAGGTGGGAAAAAGAAGGCTGGGAAATTTTAGTGAGATTATAACAGCGTGACAACAGTTGCAATGGGGATCAAGTTAACTAGTTACTATTGATAGAGATGAGAGAATAGAACATGTGATCATCGCAAAAGGAAGAGTGCAATAAAAAGTTATCCTCAATTTTTCATTTTAGTAAAAAGACCAAATATTTTATCATCATGCATTTCCATACTGTTTTCCCAGTGAGCCGTATTTATAATAGATAAGTCAAAGAAAGGTACTAAGCCTGGAAAATAATCAAAATATCTATTTAAGAAGTGATAAGAACAGCAAAAAGAAAAACGACCTGTTCCCTTGAGAAGTTGCCTACTCGACCACCCTCACTGAGAGTTCGGACACCTACGACTACAGCTCCTTTTGAATTGGACGATTCAGCAGCTCTTCCACCGCCAACTATGAGCCGCATTACACCTCCCCTGGCTTCATTTTTTGATATCTGAGCAATATAAAGGTTTCATATCATATGGATAAGTTCATAAACAATTCAATGTGAGAGAAAAACTTGTCGCATCGACCAGACATATTGTTGTTTCTAGATACGTTCAATACATCCATAATCAATGTAATCAGATATCAATTTTCATCAGCCAATCAAAGAGTAACTAGTTAAGGTCACCATGCAAAGCTACATACATACATACTGAATTAGTAAATAAATATAGTCTACATTTAGTAGTTAAAAAGATCTACCTGCCTTGACAATAAATTATTGTCAAGGGAAAAAGAGAACTCAAGCAATAGCCGAGGGTAAGACATCTCAACAAGTAAATTAACACACACACACACAACTTACAAACATTAAGCAAAAATAGAACTTAAGATGTATTTGGTATATCAGGGCTTGATCTTCAGAAAACTACTACATGAAAAAACAAATTACTCAAATCCACTCATATCAGATAGTACTATGACACAAATTTAGTCAAAAAGTAACAAAAAGCAATGAATGCAAGGGTACCTTATAATTTACAGGAATTCCATTAGAAAGACGGAGTTGAGTAATCCCTGTTTCCTTGTCTTGCAATTTTGTGACACTTATTTCAGGACCAAGAGGAATAAAAGAAGGCCTCTGTTGCATCCTTAACTCTTGCAACTGCTGCGGAGATATTAATTCTTTTGGCACTTCAAGCTGCAGAAAAAAAAAGAGGTTTAGTCGTGACCTTCCTTGAATATACTTCTGTAAAGATAATAAAAGCAAACACAATACAAAGTTGGCACTTAATATAATTACAGAAAAAGACCTCAGGCTCGGCTTCAATAGGTTCTATCAATCCTGACTTTATAGCAGATGTGATCTCGGTTGAGGTTATCTTGAATTCAGTTTCACCAATGCCATCGACATGGACTTTATTTGGAACACATGCAACAACTGCAGCTGGAAGGGGTGCAGTAGGTTTTCCGAAATCAGAGATAAATTCTAATACCTGAGCACCAATAGAGTTGACCTACATAACAGAACAGTTAAAAAAATGTTTGTAAGGAATTTGTTTTAATTTAAAATTGTGATACTAAGTGCCAAGAAAAGAACAAAATCACATATTTTAACAATTGCTTAAAGTTACACCAGCCTTGTGCACTAGTACCACATGGAAAGCCCAAATCTATAAATCAACTTGTACTTCTTTCCCAAGAATGATTAAACCTTCCACCCAAATCATGTTTGGGAAAATGCCAAGAATGAAGGAATTTAAGAACTCTGTACCATTAAATCATAGCAACCAGCTTTGCCATGGTATTCAGGAGACAAAAATAGAGCATTACAGGAAAAGACAACTACAAACCATGGTGAAATTGTCCGTATATGTCCAAGATGCATACATTTCATAAAGATGGAAAGAAAAATTGTGTGTAGTATTATTCCCAAAACATCCTACCAACATTAGTTTCACTGCCCTTGCAGAGGCTAGAATCATTAACTTACTTCTTCAAGAGTAACTGTTCCAGCAACAGCCATCAAACACTCATGTCCTTGTGTCTGATCCATAACTATATGGCCCAGTGCATCGCTTTCCATAATGAAATCCAAATTGTCAACTGACGATACATTGTCAATCATTGCTGCCAGATGTTCACTATCTTTTAACAGTGCATCCATATAGCGAGTCAATTCGCCCTTAGTAACACCAAATTCCTTGAGCCTTCGAACCTGTGACCAACGCAATATATTAGGGTTTAAAGCCATTTGATGTGAATCAATCCAAACAATATTCTACCATCACCCCTATAATAAGCAAATAAAGAAGGAAAAGTTGAAGGTAACAACAAAAAAACATTGTGATATTTATCCATAGTTATTCCAGAGAATAATTACTCATCAGCAGTTCAGCACCACTAACCAACAAAGGAAAAAGGTAAAATCAACAGAAGAAAATAGAAGACTGTAAATGATAAGGAAACACAAACCTCTTGAACAGCAACCTTAATTGCATTCTGCCAATTCTTGGGCTCTGCTGTGACTGTAAGAGTTGTGACAGTGCATCCTTCCCTTCCTGAATCACTATGGTCCAACTCAACTGAAGTAAACGGTGGATTTGAACTCTGGAAAATTCATAAATTAGCCCAAATTTTCAAAAGAAATGTTTATGTTATTTTTGTGACTTGGAAGTGGGGATGTAAGCAGGGTGGCAATAAACAAAATGGGCAATTTAACTTTTATGTTATCTGCTTTAGGAGATGAACATGAATTCAGTTGTAATGATTCACCATTCAAAATCACTTGCAAAAATAAGATAACAGAAATAAAAGGTTGAAATTATAGAAAAAACACAGAGAGAGAGTATGAATTTTGCCAGTTAACTTGATCCCATTTCGGGGGGGATTAAACACACACACACACATTGTAATTTGTCACACCGTTTAATCTCCTAGTAAAGCATTCCTTAAAAGTAGTAATCCACCGCAAGTACCTATTACTTCCCTTACAACCCCCACCAGTTAATAATAGCCATTTGGCATTATGATTGGAGTTAAATTAATTGCAACTTAAACACAATGCCAAAAAAAAATAAAATTTGAGATGAAAATTGCTACTACAGTGAATTTGTTCTCACTCACAAAAGCAGGTATGGAACAGCAACTGCATGCCAAATTGGGACTATATAAAGCTCTAGTTCGACAGCATGAAGAAAATATGATGAAGTGCAATTTCAAAATTAATCAGATATCAAGGCATTCACAAAAAGGCAAGTCCTCTGGGTAATAAAGGCTGGAAGGGTGAAAAGGAGTTGGAGAATTAGCACACCTTGTATCTTGAATTAATACGAAAATGCAAGGCAGACAGAAATATCCTTTTCATCAGAACATTTCTCAAGTCTCTAAAACTTCGAACCTTGGTCACAGGAATCTGCAGGAAGATTTACAACACAATATCTGAGACAAATGGCACACCCAGGTCTAGTTGTTAAAGTTTCAATGGGAATGAGTAAGAAAACAATTTAATAAGAAGACAGACTATCATGCATAAATGAAGTAACAAACAATGCACCAGGAGAAAGACTGTACAACTACTGTTTTTTTGTGTGTGTTGGGGAGGGTGGGATAGTATGAGATAATGAGAGCATGAATGTTGGTACAATTAAATTCTACATGAACAGGGCATAAAAGCATCTAAAATTTTGATTAGACAATCATCTGATTGATAAATGATAAACTGCCTATTCCCTGCTTATCTATAATGCTTGATAATTATCAACATATTTACATGCCAAACCATGTGTTATGAACCAGTACGAGCACCTCTTATAAAGCACATTCCTAATTAGAGCCAAACAGCAGGGAATTTTTAGCCCAAAGTCTTAGTACAACATACACAGTATTCCTATGAAAATAAAACAAGGAGACTATGAAAATTTGAACTGTAGAAAAACTAAAAAAAAAAACACTAAACAAGCATCATTTTCCCAACCTTGCAGAACATGTTAATTGCAAAGTTCTGAAGCAACTCATGCTGAAATATTTGTGGAGGCTTCATGTCAGTTCTATGTCCAGGAAGAGACCAGTTGTGCTTTATAGGAGGACGAACAGCATGCCTTTCCTTTTTAAGAACTTTAGATTGATCTGCAGCATTAGATGATCTTTCATGAGATGAACTTCCAGCAAACCCAGCTGAGAGCTTAGGAACTAGAAAATTAGCCATGGCACCAAATGCGCTAGAAGTAGGTGGTGAGGCCGTCTCATTTTCAAGGCCAGTTTGTTCAAAAACAGCCTGCATAGAATCAAAATGTTGCAATCAAGAACGTTGATGCTTCTTATTACGACAACAGATGCAATAAATAATAACTAATCAACTTGTTCCATACTTCAATCTGGTTTATTGTCTTTGAGATATTATTGATGTCCCCCACAATGTACAAAGTTGCATTAGCTGGGAAATACCACCGTTCATGGAATTTTCTTATTTTATCTGCATCCCACTTCTTGATCTGCTCTTCTAATCCAATTGGAAATCTTTTGCTTAGCTTGTTCTCAGAATGCAAATGTTGTAATAACTGCATGCAAAAAAAAAGTAATAATGACAGATTAGAATTTGAGCAAACTTAGAATAATAAGCAGTCAAACCATAGTACTCCCTCCGTCCCACTAAAACTGTCACATGTTGACTTTTTTTGGTCAACTTTTTTCAACTTTGACTATAATTTATTTAAATATTTTAATTAATTAAAAATTATAAAAAATATATTTAAAAACTAGTTGATTCAAAGTTTTTAAAATATATTTTTTTATATTTTTATCAATAATAAATTTTAAATTATAAGATGTCAAAGTTGAAAAAGTTTGACCCAAAAAAGTCAATATGTGACAGTTTTAGTGGGACAGAGGGAGTATCTCTCATTAGTACCTGACAGTCAACACGGTACTCTATTGTATTCATCATCTGTAATTCTGACAGTATAGCACGCCTCTCTTTTTCAACCCGAGAAGAAAGAAACTTTGGATGGAAAGCAATCTGTATGCGTGAAACAGGAATGATAAGCTGAAACTTCTTGACTGTGCTTAATAGATTTCATTTTAGGGATAGGTGGGAGGGGGTGGGAAATGGGAAAGGAGAAGAAGTCCAGCAGCAATCGCATCAGCACCAAGCTCTTGTCATTCAAATGAGACAAATTATCTTTAAAAAAAAAGACTTTGATGTAATTCAGTTTCATACCTCATTCAATGCTTCCAAAACAAGTGGAAGTAAATCTTCATCAGCATCCTGGTAAACAAGCTATTCACTATCAAATATACAAGATACATATTGTAGGTATAAACCAAGCTCTTCAGCCAATACTCAGTACAAATATATATACCAATATAAAGCACATTATAAGGATTAAAATGCTACACGCGCACACACACACATTCTCACATATAAAAAGTGGCAAAATACAAGAACTTTAATCCCTGAAGCAAGCAAAGAAGCAAAGATGATACATTTGAGCCAAAAGCTAATGTTGAACAGTACATGTATTAAAATAAACCTTGGTAGAAGTTGGTGAATGGATGTGAAAAACTGTATGGTGGAAATCAGTGTAAGCATTTGAGCGAGCCCCAGTCCCAAGAAGTTTTTCACGTTTCTTGCTTCCAAGGAATGCGACATGTTCGATCATATGTGCTATTCCTTGCTCGTCATCTTCCTCATCAATCGATCCCACATGAACCTCCATATGTGCTTCCAACCTAAAGTAATTTTAAAATATTACTATGTAAATGCAAGAAAGAGAGAATATTGTCTCATCTGCATGAAGCAGGTCTGTTGATGAATGCCTCCTATTTCAGATATGTTGTTATTCAAGATTCAAATTTGAAGTCTCTGGATGGTAACACATCACAATGACTGTGCTTTCAACATCATAAAAACTGTTACTGTGTAAAAGAAGCTGATTATGAAACTCAAGGTAGTTATTAATTGTGATTACAATCTGCCCGTGCCTAAGAAGAGAAGAAAACCAGAAAATTATGCTCATGGTGTTTAATAATTTTAACACCAAATAAGAAAGGGAAAATAAACATTCAAGCATGCACTTCTAATGTTAATCAAGATGGAGAATGACTTTTCATCTCAGAAATCTTTTACATCCTTAAAAACAAGGAGCTGCTGATGTTGGGAAGGGATTATACCTGTTTGCTGGAACTTTATTTGGCAAAATAAGGTAGCGAAGGCCATTTTTCAATTGTCCTCGATGTAACTTTGGGTGGGAAGGAAGTTCAGTAGACAAAAAACCCTCTAGTTCAGCTGTTTGTAATTGAGGATATAAGGAATCAAAATCTTGCTTTTCAAGAAGACCATCTGGCAAGGCAGTACTTGCTGCATGTGGTTCATCTGGACCAACAGTAGCACATAGAGGACGGACGTGATTGCCCTGAAACAATTGCTTAACAAGATTAATGAATTGAGTAAAACTAACACCCAAGGATTTATCTTTTTTTTCCTGCAATACACTGAAGCAGTTGAAAGCACAGCTTAAGAAACAAATACTTACATGAGTTTTGAATGTGTGGGCAGAGAGCGGAAAGCAAGATTTCTGGCGAAAGAACGGTGGCACCAATGTTGAGGTAGGAAAGGGTGTAGTCTTGCCATAGCAGTTGCGACTAAGGGAGGAACAGCAGGGAACCCAAGTTTTCAACTGTTGTGAGAGTGAGATAGAGGCACTCCCTTTCCATGCTTTGGGAGCATGGCTCATCTTCTTCTTCTTCATCATCTTCAACTTCATAACCGTATTATTATTTCCATTCCGGTATAATTCAATAGAATTCCTATCTCTAACGTCACCCAGCCACCTTCATGCACCATAAAACCCCCCATTTTAAATAAGGGTTAACTCTCTTAAAAATTGAAACACAATAAACTCAATAAATCTGAATACTTTACAACGAAAACCAATACATGAACCCCCAATTACACCTAATACAAAAAAAAGAACAAGAGGGGGGAAAAGAGTTTACCGGGCAGCTGCAGGGGCTGGAACCGAGGGGAGATGGAAACGGGTCAAAGGAAAAGAAGCGGCGGGAACAGGAATGTTAACCCTAACCATGCTTCTTCGCCCTTTGGAAACGGAAGAGTCCCATCGGCTTTGAGGGACTTGGATTCCGGACATCACCGATGAGCTTGACGACGTCGCCATGGCTCGCTACTCAGCTGCGGCTACTAAACGGAACCGCTTACGAGCTTTTATTTGTATTATCTAGAATTGAAGATGATATAATAACTAATTATTTATGAGAGATTTTGCTCTCTTTTTTTCCTCCAAAACTATAGTAAAAAGCCTAGTTGAATTTATATATTTCCCTTGCTTGTGCTATTGTCTAGGGGTTGTTTAAAAATACCGACTTGACTGACCCAACTCGACTATCGAACATAAAGAACCGAACATTTATCTGAATTTTTTTACCTAGGTTAAGTATTCGGCCCACCATTTTTTCAAAGTCGAGCTCAGATCACAAAATTAAGAATTTACAAATATTCGATTATAATCGGATACCCAAATATATTTAAATTAATATTTTTTATATTTAATATACATATTTTTATATTAAATTAATAAAAAATTTATTTTTTTTACATTTTTATATTTAATAAATGTACATTTTTATATTAAACTAATAAATACATATTTTTATATTAAACTAATAAAATATTTTTATATTTAAAAAATATATTTTACATATTCGGTACTTAAATACCCGAATTTTTAGATACCTGCAATTTTCAGGTGCCTGACTAACGAGTACCCGTAAAACCCGGATCGAGACACGGGCCGCACTTTAAACTACCCGACAATCTGACTACTCGAATACCCAGGTATCTAATTTGAACACCCCTACTATTATCTATCAGATGAATAGAAATCTTGTAACTTTTCAGTGCCTTTTTATGTTGCATATTAAAAAAATTAGATATATGGTTTAAAGTTAAGGTTTAGGGTTAGAGTTTAAGAAATATAAGTATAGTGTATTTTTAGGATTTAAAATTCAGGGTTAGAATTTTTAGTGTTGGGCATAGAAAGAGACACCGGAAAAAGTAAATAGTTTTTGTTCCTATTAGGGGTGGGCAAAACTCGACTCGATTCAAAAAAATTAAATTATTCGACTCGACTTGAGACGAAAAAAAAACAACTCGTTTTGACTCGACTCAAAATTTCATAAACTCGACTCGACTCGAAAAAATTTCAAATAAAGTTTGAGTTATAAAATGGAAATTCGAATAACTCGAAAGTTTTTAGTAATTAGTTTATCAGTTTTCATATTCGAGTTGACGTTGTCAATTGTGCATGATATATTATGTATATCACACGTGAAAATATGAAAAATATATATGTATATTATATATGCATATAGAAAGCCGTTAAAATTAGAATCAATATGTGCACCGCCCAGCCCTAAGTATATGCATATAGAAATATATATGTACAATTACATTTGTGCAGCAACACGAAAACTCGACTCGATTCGAATCGAATTTCATAAACTCGACTCGATTCGGAAAAAAATTCAAATAAAATTTGAATCGTAAAATAAAACTTGCAAACTTGAATAACTCAAAAAATTTTGACTCGACTCGAATCAATCGAACGCCCAGCCCTAATTTCTATTGGACTGATGATTAGGCCATAGTTCTGGCTTATTAAATCGAATTGCTACGATTTTTTTATTAGTTAGAAAAAGAACTATATTGACAAATTAAATGTTGAAATTCAAATTTATACAGAATGAGACAATATAAATACTTTCAACTACTCAATTAATTAATAAATCTCAAACCGCTGCAGTTTTTAAATCTAGATGTCTCGCGATATTATCAAGCAATAAAAGAAAAGAAAAAAAAATCTTGGCAGCAGCGTCGGCCAATGCCACACGTAGTTTAGCCACAAGGAAACCCGGAAACAAAAGTCACAATCGGCGTGGTCCTTTTCGGTTCACAATAGTGTCGTGTTGGTTTTAAGCTACGGTATTGACCTGTAATATTTTAATTTTAATTTCGATTAATCCGGTCGATCTGTACGATTTGAAATTGAATATATCATTATATATTAATCTAATGCTTAATGAAGATGGGATTCAATTATGTTAACCAAAACTTTAGGTACACACTTATAAAACTAGTCTAGCACCAATGCAACACAAGGTCGAATTCACCTACACTCTCGGAGATTGTTTACTTAGAGATAACAATTCAGACTCGAATATCACAAATTTGACTGCTAAAATTATTATTTGTGATGAATGTAACATTTCTAAAATTATTATCTGTGGTGGATGTAATATCTCTAGATTAACGACTATGTTGATTTTGTCGGAATTAAAAAAAAAATAGTGTCATTACTATTAATAAATTATTTAGAATCAAGCATGAAGAACTGTTTTTTTTTGGGGGGTCAAGGAATGGTACAATTGAGAGATAAATGTGTGAATACAAAGGGAATGAAGTGTCTTGAAAGTTGTACAAAAGAGGTCTTTAATGAAGATGAAAATCTTCTATCCTTTTTTGGTGTTCTTATTTATGCCCCCACACTTAAAATTAGATTTACGGTTTAAAGTTTTAGGTTAGAGATTAGGGTTAGGGTTTAGGGAATTTAGGGAAGGGTATATTTTTAAGGTATATGGTGTAGGGTTTAGGATTTAGAATTTAGGGTTAGGGCTTGAAATTTAATTTTATTATGTTTTTTAGTGTTGAAGCATAAGTAGGAGCACCGAAAAGGGTCAGAGGATTTTTATCCCTTAATGAATACTTAGACACTAAAGGAGATAGTTGACATTGGTGTGTCATCTTAACTCCCTAATTATGACAAAAGTAAATAAAATAAGATTTAATTACCTCGTTGGTACATGAACTATACCAAATTTTTAGTTTAATGCATAACATTTTAATTTTTTTAATTTTGTACATAAAATTTTTCGCCGTTAATAGGTTTGCCTTTTCCGTCACAAAATCTTACATTGACCCTTTAGACCACTCAGAATTTGACATGTGTCATTTTTTTGGAAAAAAACTTCATTTACTTAAGGCATAATAATGAGATTAGTCATTTTTATTTTATTATTTTTTCAACGTCGTCTCAAAAATTAAAAAAAAAATATTTTTAATATATATACACTAATTCAAAAAAATAATTATATTATTTTCGGGTATCTAACCCTTTTTTCTCAAAATCTTTGCTTTTTTATTCACCTCCTCTTTCTTCTTCTCCGACAGTCCAACCTTCCACCATCACTACAAAAAAATGACATATACCGACGGACAAAAATTCGTCAGTAAAACATCAAATATCCGTCGGTATATGGTCTAAACCCTTTTACCGACAGTCAAAAGGGAAATTCCGACAGATAAAGTACCGTCGGTAATACGCTTGTCGGTATAAAGTTATACCAACGAACAAAACCGTTGGTATAGATATCCTGACCCTATACCGACGGACAAAACCATAGGCATAGGTAAGGACTACCCCGACAAATTATGGTATATATTCCGACGGATTTTCTCCGTCGGTATAGGGTCGGGATATCTATACCAACGATTTTGTTCGTCGGTATAGCTGCTATTTGTACTGACGGTTCGTCCGTCGGTATAGGGTCAGGATATCTATACCAACGGTTGTTTCCGTCGGTATAGCTACTATTTGTAGTGATGGTGTGTCCGTCGGTATAGTGTCAGGATATCTATACCAACGGTTTTGTCCGTCAGTATATTTATCATGTAAGATTTGTATAAAATATTTATACCGACAGTTTTGTCCGTCGGTATAGGTGTAATTGGTATTTATTTATTTTTTTAAATATTAATAATTATTAATACATTTCATTTTTTATTTAATATTTTTTATTTTAAATATTAAAATTACTAAAACGATTATAACAAAAATTATTTCATTTTTAAAGAGAAAATATTTGATTTAATGTTCAAATAAAAAAGTATGCCATACATAATCAGTAAAACATATACCTACAAGTCTACTACAAGCGGAAGAAATACGCAAGCAAATATTTTTGTTTCTTAATAACTTACATAATAAAAGCTAGAAATAATTGAAGATCCTCCTCTATTGTGTGCTTGGATCATTGCATTTGTATTCTGTTGATTTGCTGAAGACAAGGATCGAATGGTACAATTGATTGCTGCTGAAGCACTACTAGCATCAGGAGTTGCCTATTAAAAACAATTAAAATAATGACTTTAAATAAAAAATGAATAAAGTAATAAAAAAGAAAAATATTTTGAATACCTCTGTATCAACCATACGAAGCAAAGCATCCATATCAGGCACATGTAGATCTGGACGTTGTTGTTGAAAGTAGGGTAGAAAGCAAGTTTCAAAAAGTTTTTCTAATTTCGCAACCTTAGATTTCAACCCTTCCATTTCTTCAGTATTTTGGACTGATTGTGAAGGTCCAGATTCCTGAGAAGAACGAGTGTGAACCGCCCTTACACAACGAACACATCCTCTTCTTTCTGGTCCCTTAACTTGAGCAAACACATCATTTGACCATGAGGTTTGTGATAATTCTCAGAAGACGAACTTTCATTTCTCTTCTCTTGAATATGTTCCTAAAAATATAAGCAAGTTAAACATATAACATAATAACTATATTATATTTATACCGAACACGTATACAAGACTTAATAATAATAAATTACTACAACAACCGCGGCCCTAGAATTCACGATGCTTCCATCTTTGCGTGTACGGGATCGAACATAGACATCAACTTCTGTTGGTGGGATTCCATTGATCTAAGGTTGATCCACGTCTTATCCATCAACGATACCTGTATTAGCAATGAACTAACGACATTTTTAATTTGATAGTATCTTTTTCAATGCTGACAACTAACAAATTCTATAACCAAATTTCAAGTTTTAACATGTATGATTCTATTTTCATTCTAGTATCTTTTTCAGCCTAAAAGTTGTACCATGCACATTGTTTAGTTTGTGAAAAGCATGAGATCTAATAATATTCAGTAGCTATCACTTATGTTGTTTTAGTCTTTGGTATGTAATGAACTAGAAATAAATCGGAATTCATATTCTGCAGCTTTGGAAAAGCATAGGATGAAAATATTACCTTTCTTTGTTTACAATAGATTAGCACCGGGTGGTTCTTTACATCTGGCATAGAAATATACAATGTTGAATATAAGCAAATGATAGTGAAGAAAACCTATGGGCAACAAGTAAAAAAGTACAATCAATTACCTAAGAGTACATTCAATACTTCCCGGATTGTTTTCTCTGAAATGTTTACAAAAGGTTCCTGTACAAAGTATCAATTATTAATTTTAAGACCTATGACATAAAATTGGCCAGAATCACAATTCTAACATTAGAAGTGTACAAAGTAAGCTATCATGCTGCACACAATTCTACTTTTTAGTTCAGTAAAAAATACACATATATGCAAGAATTAAATTGGCCAGAATCACAAATCTAACATTGTGAACCAATTATAATTTCTATGTACCTATAATGAAACCAAAAACCTGCTGCCCATGGATCAAAATTATTAATAACATGCATTTACATCAATGGTAAAGGATACAGAAGTATGAAGTAGAGAAAATTAAACACAATAAATAAAAAAAAGATGTCAGGAAAATATGAGAAAAACTTAAGAAATTATTAAATGAAGTTTCAAATTGAACCATATCCAACTCAAACTAAAGTGAATGAAAGAATGAACGAATAAAACAATTACTACTTACATGTGATACATATTCACTAGACCAGTAATAGGCAAAAAGTGGTAATCATGAACAAAATTTACACAATAATTTATGGATTATAGATACCGATCTCCAGCTAAAATATTCAACTGCCATTTTGTAAAATCAATCAATAATCATGGTAGTGTTTGACTTATATTTTATTTTTTAAAATCTAAGCAGAAACTTCAACAATACACAATTTGATTAATTATTATTAGATCATGCATTTTTCATCACTCATGTTGAAGTATAATTGGTTTCAAGAGTATTAAACATGTAAAAAATAAACATGAATCAGCTAGTTTGGTGCCTTGAAAAGTTACAAATGATTAACTTTAGTAGCAGGAAGATAGAGATATAACCCTTATTTACACTATATTTTAATATTTGACCTTTGTTAAACATGAATTCGCAATCCTAAGGCGACATGCAGTATATGCTCAAGGAAATGTCTAATACAGAGGCAGTAAAGGTTCTTGAATATTACTTAAATATGGAACTCAACAGTGTACAATGGTCTGAAAGCCCATTCCTATCATATTTTTGGCTTTCTTATGCGAAGTCAAACACCAAAGAAGCAACAATTTGACCCTTAGAAAAAGCATCCACATGCTCCTTTTACTTTTTCAATCCACTTCACATTAAGCTCCTTTTAATAAAATCATAAAGTTTATATGTCTTTAAACAACTAAAAAAGCATCCATCTTCAGTTGTTTAGGCTTCTAAAAGCTTTATCGAACAACTCAAGAAGTTTCTAATAACTTTTCTTCCAGTTAATATCTGTCTCTTGATCTATCCCAAAAGTGATATAGCAAACTTTGCTGTATCCTAACTCAACTATTGTAAATTTACCAAATAAGCTACCAACAAAATTATTTGTAAATCAATTTATTATGCAAGAATACACCTAATACAATAATCATTGAAAAAAAAGCTTCTTTTATTTGAATCTAGTGAAGCCTGGTGGTAGTGAAGCCGAAGCCCCACCCATTATCTCAGTGCCCAGGCCGAAATTGATTCCCAGGTCGAAATTGAAAAATCATTGAAGAAAGAAAAATCAAGCTTTAATTGAACAAAAGCCAGACGACAAAGGAGGAGGAGCCGTGTAGCATACCTAGAAACGAAGACCAAAGAACTCCTATCGTCGGACCAGAGGTTTAGAGCTGAGATGAGCGTCGAAACGACGACCGTCGAGTTGAGCGCAATATTTCGTCAATGAGCGAGGAGAGCTATCTGGAGGGGTCAGGGTCAAGCATGAGAAAGATAATTTCTAATTCTAGAGATTTTAATTTTGGGGCGTAATTATTTTAACCACCCTATACCGACGGACACAATAACTGTCGATATAGTATATGTATACTGACAAACAATTTAAATCGTTGGTATACTCTATGACCTATACCGACACACAGCATAAACCGTCGTTATACGGTACACCTATACCTACGAATGTTGTAGAGCGTCAGTATAAATTAAACCTATACCGATGATACATTCTTTTCCGTCGATATAAATACTGCCTATACCGACGTATAATTTATCCGTCGGTAAAAATCAAAACTTTTATTGACACCTTCTTTAGTCGTCGGTATATGTATTATATACCAACAATTAATCTATTATTTTACTTTCTTCATTTCATTCACCAAAAATAGATAAAAATGAAAGATTAAAGAATTGAGATTAAGATAAATTGAAGAATGGATACTTATCTTTGTGTTGGTTTTAAGTAATCCAAGAGTTAATTGAGAATAAAAAGAATTTTAAGTTTTAAATTAAGGTTTGGTAGTCAAAAGGAAGGGTAAGAAGAGTTGAAGACATCTAAGTGCATTTGCATTCAATTTTGACGATCTTTAGAAGACTATTTTGAATTGATAGTAATTCAATGAGGAGATTGGTGCTGGGTTCTTAAAAAGAAAAACTAAGGCTTAATATTGAAGCCTCTTGAAGGCTCAATTTTCATATTTTGAGTTGTTGGGTTTGTAATCATAGATAATGCTATAAACGAATCGAACGAACACAAATGTAAGTATGTTCATGTTAAATTTATAGTCATAAATAAACCTAATTTCTACTGCTTCTTTGATTTCTTTCAGAATATCAAAATTAGACCAGAGCATTTCTTTGTTGTTGTTTACGTGAAAAGTAGTTCAGATCACCCAGACAATACTAAATAGTTCCTCTGACGATAAAAAATGCAGAAAGTCATACTTACAAAAAAGAACTTACAAAAAGCCCTAGCCACAAAAAAAACATATATGGGGACATACCTTTAAAAAGATTGGTGCAAAGGGTCATACCGGTAAAAAAGACATGCATAGCCGTTTCTGAGATTATAGTGGCTCTAGGGTGAACTTAAAAATTAGGCCCCTAACAAGTATTGATAAAATTTTGAATTTTAGTAGTATGTCATTGATAATAAGTATTAGAAAAAATTGGGTCCCAATTAACACGTATTGAAAAAAAATTAAATTAAATATTTGAAAAAAAAATATGCCCTATTAACAAGTATTAAAAAAATTGAATCTCTAATAACAAATATCAGAAAAGTTAAATTTTAAGAGTCCTAAATAACAAATATTGAGAAAAAATTATGTCTCTAATAACAAGTATTAGAAAAAAAATTGGCTCTCTAATAACAAGTTTGGGGAATTAAAATTTAAGAGTATGTCCTTAATTACAAATATTGGAAAAAAATTAGGCCCCTAAAAATAAGTATTGAGAAAAATTGGATCTCGAATAATAAATATTATAAAAAATAAATTTTAAGAATAAGCCACTGATAACAAATATTGGGAAAATTTTGAGCCTCTAATGACGAGTATTAAAAAAATAGGGTCATAATAACAAGTATTAAAAAAATGAATCTCTAATAACAAGTATTGACCAAAAAAATTATACCCCTAATAACAAGTATTGACCAAAAAAATTATACCCCTAATAACAAATATTGAAAATTTTGAATTTAAGAAGTAGAGCCATAATAACAAGTGTTACAAAATGCACCCTTAATAACAAATATTAAAAAAATTAATTTTTAAGAGTAGACTCCTAATAATAAATATTAAAAAAATGAACCATAATAACAAGTGTTAAAAAAATTAAGCCCCTAATAACAAATGTTAAAGAATTGGGCTCTAATAACAAACATTAAAAAAATTAAAATTTAAAAGTAACACATAATAATAAAAATTGAAAAAATTGAATCATATCATTAACTATTATAAAAAAAATTGGGCCTTGGACAGACGGCCTTCTTGCCCATGCCCAGGAACGACAATGCCTGGGTGTTTAGATGAGCCATGATTTGTTCTTGATGTTGTTCTTTAGTGTTGGAGATCATTTCATTTTCATCTCGTTGTCTACTTTATTGACGTTGGGAGATTCGCAGCTCTTGAAGAGTCTTTTGTATTCACCCTTGATGCTGCTGATTTTGTTATTACATCTGCAATTTGTTTGTTTGAAAGGCTCAAAATGTGCATTCAAACTTCACAATTTACTCTGCAAAAAATGAACTTTAGAGTGTTTTGGTTGTGAGGATATGTAATTTTTCGGTCATAGGGCTGTGATAGGTTTGGAAAGATCCAAAGTACGTTGGATCGCAAATGTTTTGTTGTTGTTGGCCAGAGAAACCGGGAGTAAAAGGTGGATTTTGAGATGAAGATGTAATACTGGATTGGCTATTCTAGGATGACTGCTTTGGGGTTCATTGTGATTGATTCTCTCGGTTGGAGGTGTTTCACACTTCACCGTACTAATTGTTGATGGTAAAAACATGAAAGTTGGTGGTTTTAGGCGGTTCGTATTATCTAGTCATAGGTCAGCAAGTGTCAACATTAGGCATTGTAGCTATTGATAGATTGGGCGTTAGACGATAGGGCCACCTGATGGGTCTAAAGGAGTACACAACAATAGCATTGATATACCGTAACTAAACTAAATTTATGGTGAGATTTTCCCCTAACGAGTCTTGAGAAATCCTAGATATGCTTTAAATACACATGGAAGAGTTGAAAGTAGTACTTCGAAGGAGAAATTATATTATGAGTTATTCTTAACACGTCATTTATGAGACTAACCAATAAAATGTATTCATTTTATTAATTTTTTCATGTCATTTTTCTACTAAGTGAAGATTCACTTCGTAAAAAGATGAGATAGAAAAAATTAATAAAATAAATGCATCTTATTAGTTGGTCTTATAATTTTTTTTGTTCAAAAGGAAACTTGCATTAAACACATGAAACTTACATAAGGAAACAAACCATGGACCCAGCTAACGCTGGAGAGAAGAGAAACAAATCCGAACACGGACACAAGGCCGCGCAGGGCCATAAAGCGCACATGTAAGACCTAAACGAAAAAACAACAACAAAGATTTTGGACAAGAACAACAAAAACGACCTAAGGGTCACGCAGGGCCACACCGAAGAAAGGCACAAACAAACCACAAGGTAAACTGGGATAGCCCAGATAGACACTTCCATCGGCACAACTGTGGATCGTGTTACCAAAACGACAAAACCTAGACGATACTGGAGTAGGCCAAAACGAAAATTTCATATTATCTTCTCGGTGTAAGAGACAGTAGTCGTGCCTGAGAGCTCTATCCAGAGGCAGACTTTCAATGCATAAACATCTGTCCTTATCAAGGCATCATCCACTATACCCCGGATGTGAAGACAACAAGAAAAATTTAAACCTCCTCCCAATCCTGGTTTATCGTAAGCACAACGAAAGGGATAAAGAAACCTATGAAGGATCCCAACAAAAGCGAAACCGGACCTTTTCAGAGAAGGGCTTAAAAACACCCCTACCAACCGCTCCTTCCAAAGGTTAATAGTGGGAGAAAAAGGCTTCATTCTTGGTGCGGATAACTCTCGCCGGAGTTATCCGCATATGCATAACTGGTACCGGTCAATCTGGTAACATCAAACATAAAGCATACTGGGTTGTAATCAGAAAAATACGAAAACCTAGTCAAACATCGGTTTTTCAGCACATGATGCTTCCCCCGTTGACTTCGTAATCAGGCTTGATGAGCTGCACCCAAAGGATGGGGCCCCGGCTGGTTCCAATAAAATGGATAAACAAAGTCAAGCAAATCAGGGGCAAATGGAGAAATGGAGAAATGGATAAACATACGTGGCCAATGGGGGCTGCTTGAGTTTGGTTTTTTTATCGTAATACGAATGGTTATGTGCCATGCACCAGAAATGTGTCGACATTTTTTTTATAGATTTAGAGTTTACAACTTGGAGAAATATTGGGATTTAGAGAAAATTTATTCATAAAGATGTAAGTATTAATACTTAAATATCATCTTAATTCAATTCACAAAAAAACGAATATTAAAATCCGTTATCCACTTCACATTTTAATTTTTTTGAATGTAAAGCAATAGAGAAATTTTATTCATAAATAAAGAAAGATGAGAAGCGAACTGCAGACACAAACAACTGCAACAGAAAAGAGAAGTAAAACTGCAGACATACACGCCGTAGAAAATAGTGTCTAAGTGTTCCAGCGGTAACAAGCAGGTTCACGGAGAAGCAGACATGGACCCCGGGGGTTTATGTTCCACTCGCAACGTTTACCGCAACGATGGCCATCCCTAGCTTGATCGTAAATGTCGAACCGATACACCGTTCCGTTCCACTGCATGCCGCAGAAAAACAAGGTACTCATGAAGAAGTGTCGGGTGAAAACAAACTCATAGTTCTGGCGGTACGCAAGAACATGGACGCCGAGGTCGTCGTTCTTCGATTTGCAATGGATAGTGAGATCTGTCCCAGGTTGAATATTATTATAGATGAATACATGCGTTGGGGAGTACCACAAACCTGCTGTCACGCTCACAACGGAATATAACATTAAAGACAGAAACAACAACCAGTTGATCGAGTATGAAGTCATATTTGCTTCTGATGCTCAATAGAAGAGCTTACGAATGATTTTAAAGTGAAAGGGGCTGCTCCCATTTGGTAATCAGAGATCTGCAGTAAATTAAAAATACTATATTTTAGGCCATTAACCAAATAAGATCTCCTAATAATCGTCACTTAATTTGGAAATGTAACCGTATAATAAGATTTTACTTGATCTTTTAGTATGATTAGTTGACTTTTTAAAAAAATAATTGTTGGTATTAATCCCATTTTAGTTCATTTGCGGATTAGGAAATAATCCCATTAAAACTTCAATTCAAGATTTGATTTTAGCCCTATTTGGCAATTAGTAGATAGTTGATAGCTGATAGCGGATATTTGATTACATTAGCTGATTTGACTAGCTGATTGTATAAAATTGTTTGGTAAAATTAACTGATAGCTGATAGCTGTTAGATTATTTAAACAAGTAAAATGACATATAAGTACATGATTATATTCAATACTTGTTTGAATAGTTTATTAGTTATCAATATTTTGTATCTAATTATTATTAATTAGATCTATAAAATTATTTTTAATATAACTTTTCTAAACATATTCAAATGATTTATATAGTCCATGTTTGGTAAAGAGAGGTTTGAACAAAAATTAGAGGTTTGAGGCATAATTATAGGTTTGACCAGTCAAATCTGCTAATATTGTTGTTTGGTAAATTGCGGATTGAAAGAGTGGATTAGGGTGAAACCGCTAATTTTGAAAAGGCTCTTAATAGGAGCTTTTTGAGATTAGAGGTTTGATATTAGAGTTGTAAAGACTCTTTTACCCTTACCAGTTACCAAAAAGCTCAAAACAACCTAAATTAAATATTTTTTCACCTTATTTATAAGCTAATCCTATTTATTTTTTCTTTTTATTATCACATATTTATATGTGTATTTAAATTTATTTATTAATTATATTATATTAAAATAATTATATAAATAATAAATTAATATATAAATCATTTGAATATGTTTAGAAAATTATATTAAAAATACTTTTATAGATCTAATTAATAATAATTAGATACAAAATATTGGTAACTAATAAGCTATTCAAACAAGTATTGAATATAAACATATCCTTATATGTCATTTTACTTATTTAAATAATCTAACAGCTATCAGCTATTAGTTAATTTTACCAAACACATTTATACAATCAACTAATACAATCCGCTAATACAATCAGCTAATGCAATCAGCTATCAGCTATCAACTAATGCAATCCGCTATCAGCTATTAGCTAATACAATCCGCTATCTGCTATCAACTATCCGCTAATTGCCAAACAAGGCCATATTAATTTATTATTTATATAATTATTTTAATACAATTTAATTAATTAATAAATTTAAATATACCTATAAATATGTGATAATAAAAAGAAAAAAATAGGATTAGCTTATAAATATGGTGAGAAAATATTTAAGTTAGGTTATTTTGAGATTTTTGGTAACTGGTAAGGATAAAAGAGTCTTTACAACTCTAATATTAAACCTCTAATCTCAAAAAGCTCCTATTATGAGCTTTTTCAAAATTAGCGGTTTCACCCCAATCCGCTCTTTCAATCCGTTGTTTACCAAATAATAATATTAACGGATTTGACTGGTCAAACCTCTAATTATGCCTCAAACCTATAATTTTTTACTAAACATCTCTTTACCAAACAACCACCTTTAATAATTTAAAGAAAAGGATTTGACTTTAACATTTAACGATATCCATCAATTAAAAGGCAAAATTCATGCAAATGTAACTTTTTTTTGTGGAAAGAAAACACAAAGTCGATCATGTTTTTATAATGTAATCAATAGATGATTATTTTAAAACAAAATTTTCGTGTTAAAATATCAAATTTAACTTAATATATAAAGTGAGAAATTATTTTTCCGCCCTACTGGCACGCTTTCTCTCTGTCTATTGGCAGTTCTCTAGCTCTGATTTTTGACTCTATCTTACTGTTCAGAACAATGGCAGATGTAGAATCAAATCTGGTTGATCTGTCATTGATTTAGTTGGGAGAGGGTTATGTGCCTTCACCGATCTCATTTGAATTTTGTTTTGTTGGTATGTTCCTTACTTCTAGTGTGGTGAATTTTTAGGCTATGCGTACAACATTGGCGAGTGTTTGGCACCTGATCGGTGGTATAGCAATTTCTGATCTAGGAGAAGGTTGTTTCTTGTTTCGATTGTTTTATGAAGTTCATGTTAATAGGATCGAATCTGGGAGTCCTTGGTATTTTAATTCTCATATATTAATTCTACATCATATTCTGAAAGAAGAAGATCCTATGTCAGTTGCTCTCAATATGGTGGATTTTTGGGGTTTTTATTCACGATTTACCGCATGGTTTTATCTCTAAGGGTGTAGCGAAACAACTTGGTAATTTCATTAGGAATTTTGTTGAATATGATTCTAGTGCGATTTTACTTGGACCGAGGCGAGTAATGAGGACCAGGGTAAAAATTGATATTTGAAAACCATTGAAACGTAGGAAAAAGTTTGGATTGCCGGGTGGAAATCAAGCATGTGTGAGATTTGAATATGAAAAGTTGAGGCTGTTTGGGGAGAGTTTCTGCCCAATTCGTGTTTTGCAGCCAAAAAAGGAGTTGTCTTTTGGTTGGGATATTTCTCTTTGGGCGGTGCCAAGGAGATCTGCTGCTCAGAAGTGTCGGTGGTTGTGTGAGGATGGAGATGTAAGAATTCAATTTGGAAATGATCAATCAATATCCCATCGTGCCAGATTTGGTGTGTCTCAAATTTCTAATCCCTTATTCATTGCTGATAAGGATAAAGAGAATTTAATGGCTAATGCCGGTTTAAAAGGTAAGTCAACATTGCCTCACTATAGTGGTCTAGTTACTAACACGTTGATGGGTCGTGGAGAACTAGGTTTTCCATTGGATTATGACGAGGATTTGGGTGTACATGGTGAAGACAGCTCATTAGAACATATTGAGGGACTTAAGCGTCCAAGAGTTCAAATTTCTGGTTCTAACGTTTCTAACTACATGGATTTGTTGGCTCTAGCTCAAGAATCTTCTCAGGATTCTCTTCAAACTATATCGGCAAGCCCTGCTAAGCAGGCCAACCGGGCACAATGAAACTCATAAGTTGGAATGTTCGGGGGTTAGGGAACCCGCGAACGGTACGTCACCTCTGAAATATGTTGAGAGGCATTAACCTTTATGTGGTTTTTTAATCGAAACAAAACTGCAGAGTTCACGAATGGAAAAGGTTAGGAGATCATGTGGGTTTCCTAATGGCATCGATGTGAGTTCTTTTAGTCGTAGCGGGGGTCTTTCAATAGGTTGGAAAGCTAATTGTATTGTCTTTTTATGTTCTTATTCCGATCATCACATTGATATTCTCATTGAGGATGATTCTGAAGGGAAGAGCTGGAGATGCATTGAATTCTATGGTGCGTCTGAGGAACAAAATCGTAGAAGTTCTTAGAATTTATTGCGAAGACTTAATGATTGCTCAAATATCCATTGGCTAATCAAAGGTGATTTTAATGAAATTTCTATGGCCTCTAAGAAGCAAGGGGGTCTCACTCGAAATGAGAGACAAATGAATGATTTTCAAAGCATGTTATTGGATTGTTCTCTTTATGATCTTAGCTATGTTGGTCAGTGGTTCACTTGGGAGAAAGGGCGTCGACAAGTAAATAATATCAGAGAGCGAATCGACAGGGGAGTTGCAAATGAAATCTGGTCCGAGCTGTTTCCTCTATGTAGAATTGATCATTTGCAGCATTCATTTTCGGATCATTATCCGCTATTGCTCACTACTGTTTCTAGAGTTTCTACTCCAAGAAGGTGGCATTTCCACTTTGAAGCATCTTGGTTGGCAGAAAATTCTATTGAAGCTAAAGTTAGGCGAGTTTGAGAGATAAGTGAGGGCTCGTGTAACCCCCTCGTCCCGGTCTGGCCGGATGACCGGTCTGAGTGGGCCATACGGGGAAAACCGAAGTGAAACTCGTTAAGGTTGCCCCTCGGTTAGCAACCCTATTTTTTAACTTAATCTTTCCTAAAGACTCGTTTATATCTTACGTGATCAACAGCGGAAAATAAACACACGAGATAAACATTTGAACCCAAAACAATATTTGAACATCCCAAATTTTATCTTTTATACAGGCCGTTTCGAAACACCCTTGAGGCGTATCGAAACGCCTTGACCAGGTCAACTGCCCCAGAGCCCTTATAAGGGGTCGTATCGAAACGGGGGTCAACCGTTCTGAAACGCCCCCAACGGTAAACTTCTCGTGGTCAACGAGATTTTGACTGTTTCGAAACCCTCAAACCCGTTTCGATACGCCTTCATCTCGCTATTTTCTCAGAATTCCAATAGCCAAAACGTTCCAAAACGCGTATCGAAACAGGGGCTTCCAGAGGCCAAACCGTATCGTAACGCGTTCCGATACGGGGTCCTTGAAGCCTGTCCGTTCCGAAACGACCCAGCCCGTTTCGAAACGCAGGCTACCTGCAACCTTTGAAAGACAGATTTAGGGGAATTTCAACAAGTCTAAAGGTCCCATAGGACCCCTAAAGGCACACAACACCATCAAACAAAGTCTAGAGGCATACATCCTATGTTTAGCATGCTCAAACATATACAAGGCATGGATTTGAACAATCACTCATACATGGCGAATACTCAATAAAAACATATCATGAAGAGCATACTTGAAGACCCTTAAATAGACAAAAGATACCAATCATCACATATAGGTTTACATGCCATCAAACAACCTTAAATATCCATAGGGCATTCATCGTACAAGTATAAGGCAAGTTATATCATGCTTACAAACCAAGTCAAGCCATAGACATCAAAATCATATATGAGTCTTACAAAGCTCATTCAAACACACCCTTGCCACATTGCTAGACTACTACGTAATTAATAATCGTACTTGAGCAACAAACTTGAAAAGCCCTTCTTGCCTTGCTCCGAGCTAACACCATGCTAATGATCTGCATTGTTGAAAATGAGAGCGTAAGCTATAAGCTTAGTGAGGATGATCTAAAACCGAAAACATCAACAATGCAGGGTTCAAGCATGTATCCCTTAATTATCATTTCTAACAAGCATAGGTAAAAAGACAAGTAGACCTAGCTAGTCTTCAAGAGGCATAATATGACATCTTACATCATACTAAGCTCAAACATCAATTATCAACATCATACATCGCAAACATAAGATCAAGTTCAATTGGCCACTATTAGTTTACCCGGATGTGCGAATTTAATCTCAACATTTACATTACCTCGGTGGGATTGCACTCATCACCGGACCTTGCATGGGCGGGATTTCACTCATCACCACATGCCCTACGGATGGGATTCCACTCATCATCCCGTAGAATATATAAAAGCTTCCGGTGGAATATTACATCACTGTACTCCTCCTTGATGACTTAACGACATCAAGGCCACGTACATTTTGACTCAATTTGTGTGCACACTAATCCTAATGATCAATCATTTACACCCGGTAAGTTAATTAGTGCCAAATTACATTTACTACATCACATATACATAAACCATATCCCATGCTCATCACATACACATATCATGGTATACATGTACAAATCAGCCACATATCACAAGAGCATAAATAGGCAATACACATAGCATTTAATGGAAATCAATAGCAAAATTAACAACTTGAATTCATATAGAAATGGCCTACCAAGCACATTTCAACTCACACGCTACACACACTCGAACCAAACTTTAAAACATGTTTAAAAATCACTCACCACCCTTCCTTAGCAACTAAAGCAATCTCCTACAAGCCCGGATTCGATTCCAATGCTTCTCCAACGCCTCATCTTGCTTCTAGCCAATCAAAAACACAACCATTATTCCCAATCAATGCTAAAATTCAGTCAACACTCAACTTTTGAGCCTAATCTAACTTCAACCAAATTTCCAATCAAATTAATCCCCCAAATATACCCATTTTCGTGCTCCCTCAAACCTTAACTGAAAATTCCATTTTCAATCATCCAAATGGCCCCCAAATGGTCCCAAAACATCCTCCTAACATACATAAACCATCAGCCCTTTAATTTCAACCTAAAACCCACCAAAAATAAGTTTTAGACATCTCAAAAATTGCTTCAAGAACCCATTTCGGGTTTTCACCCAAACCTAACCATTTTAACATATAATGTACATTTTAATGTGAATAACCTAAAACCCAACTCTATATTTCAAAACACATTGAAAATCTTCATAAAAACTCAAACTTTCACCAAACCCTAACTTTTCAAAAGTGGGTAGTTTTAAAATCTATGACCATGAGTAGATAGGGGATGAAGAGAAGAGTTAGAAAATGCTTTTACCTCTCAAAATGGCCTTGGAATGGAGATGAGATTCAATGGAATAGTAACTTTTGAGTTGGGAGAGTTTGAAAAGGGGATTTGGGGTTTCTAACGTTGGAAAGGGGAGTGGGGAGAGAAGATGACAACTTTTTAAAAGTTGTCTTGCTTTTAAAATTCTTTTGGGTCAAATTACCACATTGGTCCCTCTTCTTTTTATTAAAACCCAATTAGACCCTAATTAAGGTTGAATTGATTTAATTTAATTTTACTGACTCGGACCCCTAACCCGACTAACTCCTAACCCCAAAACACAGGCGTTACAGCTCGGTTTTTGAGAAATTACATTGTGTATGCCTCGAATTGGACAAATGGTTCTCTAATTTGAGAAAAGAGAAAAAGTTATATGTGCACTCATTGAAAGCACGTTTGGCATAATTAAACGATAAACCCGTGGATGATGAAGTTCTTGGAGAAATTATCAATGTCAAATTAGCTTTAAACTTTGAAGCTGATACTGAAGAAATGTATTGGGAACAACGTGCGAGAGCTAATTAGTTGAAAAATAGTGATCACAATACTAGATTTTTCCACCGATTTGCTTCGCAAAGGCGAAAGAATAATCGTATTGTCTTTTTAACTGGTCCTTTGGGACAACATGTTTCTGATGAGGAGGGACTACAAAATATAGCCAAGGATTATTTCCAATCCTTATTCACGTCACAGGGGGAGGTTAATGTGGACAATATTCTAGAGAGAATTGATCCTTGTATTACTAGTTCTATGAACACTGATTTGTTACGAAAGTTTATCATGGATGAAATATTCCATGCACTCCAATCAATGAGCCCATTGAAAGCCTCGGGTGAAGATGGTTTGAGTGCGATATTTTACCAACGATTCTGGCATATTATTGGTCTAGATATCTCGAACTATTATATTGATGTTCTTCGGGGAATTTATCCACTATCATATATCAATAAGACGCATATTGTTCTAATCCCAAAGGTATCAATTTCACGAGCGATGTCTCAATTTCGCCCCATCAGCCTCTGCAATATCTTTTACAAAATTATCTCCAAGGTACTAGCTAACAGACTTCAAAATATGTTGCATCTATGTATTGATGAACCGTAAAGTGCTTTTGTCCCAAGACGTCTTATTACTGATAATGTTCTTGCCACCTATGAGATTTTTCATTCTTTTCACTCTAGACGAACTGGTCGAAAGGGTTCATTTGCACTCAAACTCGATATGAGCAAAACGTATGATCGAGTTGAGTGGTTCTTTATCCGTCAGATGCTTAGTAAACTAGGCTTTGCTAAAAGTTGAGTTTCTTTAATCATGCGGTGTGTGGAGTCGGTCTCCTATTCTGTGGTTTTAAATGGGATTGTTGGATACAGTTTGACCCGGGAAGGGGTTTGAGACAAAAAGACTCGTTGAGTCTTTTCCTTTTTATTATCTGTAGCGAGGGGCTATCTTCTATTCTTCGACATGCATCATTAAACAGTAATCTTATATGTACAAAGATTAATAGATTTGCACCTTTGGTGACACATCTTTTATTTACAGGCGATTGCATTATTTTTTGTGATGCCACAACTAGAGGAGCATGGGATATTAAGAAGGTTTTGGACGAGTATGCGAGGTGTTCGGGACAGCAGATAAATTTTGATAAATCAGGAATATTTTTTAGTTCCAATATGAGCTCAAATAATAAAGCAGATGTATGTCAACTTCTTGAAGTTAGCAGCACTAATTGTCCTTAACGATATCTCGGTTTACCACCTTTGGTTGGGAGAAATAAGAAGAAAACTTTCAATGGCTTGTGCGAACGCTTTTCCCAAAGCCTATTCAGTTGGAGTACGAAATCTTTATCTCTGGGAGGTAAAGAGGTTTTTATCAAGGCAGTTTTGTAGTCCTTGCCTACGTACATTATGTCGGTGTTCCTATTGGCATCTACTTTTTGTAGAGAGTTAGAAAGCATGGCTGCCAAATTCTGATGGCAAAAGTCTCATTCCAAGAAAGGTATACATTGGTGCTCTTGATCTGCTTAAATTGTTTGAAAGGGAAAGGTGGTATGGGCTTCCGAGACTTTGCTTAATTTAACATTACCCTATTGGCGAGACAAGGTTGGAGACTTTTGGTCAATCCTGGTTTGTTGATTGCACGCATCCTTCAAGTGAAATATTTCTCGAGCTCTAATTTTCTGCAATCTTCCCTAGGCTCTAATCCATCACTCATTTGGCGTAGCATTTGGACAGCTAAAAAACTACTTCGGTCGAGCCTTCATTGGAGGGTGGGTTCAGGCTTCTTTATTTCTATTTGGGAGGATTATTGGCTTCCAGGGAAAGAACGACAGTTAGTTAGTACTCTAAGAATTGATGGGTTACACTGGGTGTCAGAACTTATGCTTCCAAGATCACACAAGTTGGACCAAAATTTGGTTACATCGTTGTTTCCAGATGATGCATCTCGCATTTTAAGCCTCCCATTGGCATCAAACTTGAAAGAAGATAAACTTATTTGGGATGGTGAACACACATTTATGTACACAGTTCGTAGTGGATATCGAAAATTATTAGAGCCTATTATTCTAGACCCTACATACAGTTATGTTTATGCTCAAACTTGGCAACAAAAATGCCCTGCAAAAGTCAAAATTTTGGTCTGAAAATGCATTCATAATTTTTTAGTGAAACAATATGGTCTATGTTGCATTTACAATGGTCTATAGATCTTCTTCACGCTAGTTTTAAAGTGTGGTTGGGATGAATTTTTGAGCATGTTAAAAATATCTCCAAGGAACTAATAGCGATTACATTATGGGCTCTGTGATTTGCACGCTACAAGTATGTGTTTGAAGGAATCTACCAAAGCATACTTGACTTGTTTACCTTCATTTGTGCTTATAATGATGAATATCAGGTGATTTCAGTAATTATTGGGCATCCGAATCCTCGACTCGAAGCTAGATGGTCTCCTCTGGTCCCCTTTGGTAAAAGTCAATGTTGATGCCAAATTCTCTCATTAGCATCAAAAAGTTTGGTCAGGTGTGGTCATTAGTGATGAAAATGTGAAAATTTTGGGTTCATGTGTACAAGGGCAAGATCATTTTACCTCAGTGTTTGGCGTCGAAGCAGTAGCAGTGGTGCATGGCCTTCAATTCGCAGCTGATTTGAGTTTTCAGTTCGTACACGTCGAAAGTGATTCTCACACTGTTATTACAAAATTAGATTCGATAATAGAAGATTACTTCGAGCTTCGTCTGCTCATATGGGATGCAAAGGTACTATCACGACGTTTTAGTTTCTGTCGTTTTTGTTTTGTTGCCAAAGCTGGGAACCGCGCTGCTCACATAATGGCTTCAGGAGGTTCTTTGCATGTTGTTGATGAATTCTGGGTGGAAGATGTTCCTCCCCGAGTCCTTGATTGTGTTGCTGAAGATCGTCGCTTTATCGTGCTTTCGTAATCGCGACAATTGTTTTCTTCTAATCGAGTGTGTTATTCTCTCCTTCTGTTTAGAGGACCCTAATCTCTCTCACAAGCTCTGCTCTAGCTTCTCTTGATTTTGATAAGCTTCGTGAGCTTCATTGGTGGTATTATGCTTTTAGTTGGACTTTTATTTTCATGGTTTTCATTGATGTTGCTGTTTTTTTTTTTTTTGCTCTCTTTGTATTTTTTTGTTGGATTGTCATTTTGAGATTCTTTTTTTTGTTTTCTCCCCTTATTTTCCAATAAAATACCACCTGATATTTTATTTAAAAAAATAAAATTTTTCGAGCTGAAAAGATGAAATGGGGAGAAAGATGATTTTTTTTCCTGTCTCACATAAATTATTTTAAATATTACTTGGTTCAAAGTTTTTAAATTTTTTTAAAATATAATTTAATTATTTGTTCGGTTGGTTAAGCTGCTCATCTTTATTCCTCATATTTTCGTAGGTCATTGTTCGAGACCCACTAAAAGTATTTCCATTCCTTACCTTAAGTCTCCTTCCACTTTAGATAAAATTAGGATTAGATTTAATATTTGTCAAAAAAATTAAATAATTTCTTTTTCTCAGCTATTTATTCACATTTCACCGCATTTACAGTGTACTAAACTACTAACACTAAAATAACAACAAAAATCATGCAAATATCAACAAATTTACACAAAACTTATTATTATTATTGCCTATTTATATTTTTATCCATTTCTCATACTGACTCTTAAATATTTGAATAAAAACGACATATCAGCTAACAAAAAGCCATATGACATGTGGTATTTGGTCAAAAATATTTTTAACGTATGATAACTTTTGGACAAAAATTATACTGGAGATATATTTGAAGTATCAAAATAAAATACATATAAAATGAAATAAAATAACTTTAAAGATTAAATTGTAGCTTACGCCTAGAAATTAAGATAACAAACACAGTCATCCGCTAAACAATGTTGTTTATGCGAATTGAACTTTGAATTTTTTTTAATAAAATTACCCGATTTTTTTATTGGGTTGGCGGGTCAATGAGTCGGGTCATTCAAATCGAATATTTTTAGATATTTTTATCGAGACAAAGTGACTAGTGAAATTTAGGACCAAACAAATATCGTCTACGACCGATTGAAGTTTAAAAATGACAAAAAAAAGTTTAATATCTAAACTTTAGTGATAAAAAAACGTAATTTGCCCAGCAATTAATTGATTAAGATGATGATTGGGATATGCTTGGATCTTGATAAAGATTACATGCAAGCTTAAGTTGGAATTGGAATAATTATTGTGGTATTTACTAAGGGTGTTCATTTTTGAATATCGAATCTGATCTGATCCGAAAATTCGGATATTCGAAAAATTCAGATCACCTAAATAGCGATCTGTTTTCGATCCGAAAAAATTGGATATCCGAATATCCGAAATTTATGAATTTATTTGATTATTTTTTTAATTTAATGGTTCTATCCATGAAAATTTTAGGTTTTCGAATATAAAAATTAATAAATTGTTGAATATAACAATATTTGTATCATATAAAATTTCAATTTTTCATATATAACAAGTAAAAATATTGAATATAACAAGATTTATACCTATAAAAAAATTTTGAATTTTCGGATATTCGATCCGAATGTAAAATCACTATTCATATCCGATCCGAAATTTTCGGATATCCTATCCGAAAAATAAAAAAATGGATCAAATATCCAAAATAGATCAACGGATAATCGAATCGAATCAATCGAATCAGATTTTTTTGAACACCCCTAGTATTTAAGTGCATATCTAAGTATACGTTACCACCCACATAATTAACCTTAATTATCGGATAATCAGATATCCTTATTAAGACAATTAGACATCAATATATAAATTACACGACAATAAATGCATATCTAAACATAGTTATAATTGGATACTCCTATTTAAGTATACGTTACCACCCACATAATTAATTTTAATCTCATCACCTTCTAAAATGAAAAATTATATTATGGGTCATTCCGCCACGTCATTTATGAGCAATAAAAATTATTCATCTCATTATTTTTTACCACATTATTTTTTATCAAGTAAAATTTTACTCATAGTTACTGTAAATTAAATTTAAAAATAATAAAAAAATGAGATAAATAATTTTTATTAGTTAGTCTCATGAATGACGTGGCAAAAATAACCACATAATATAATTTCTCTTCTAGAATACACTTGATACATTGTTACTCTACTGTAGTCCCTTCCAGAACACTCAAAGACTCGCCCGGTTACTTAACAATCATATCCACACCTCCATGCGAACTTTGAAAAACTTTCACTCACTCTGTTATCTAGCAATAACCCAAAAGTTCTTTGTACCAACTTTTCCATATGTCTAACTTATTCTTTAACAATAGATTATAATATTGTATTTGTTCATACATATCTTACAGGTAAAACAATTTGAACTCATATATCTTAAAATAAATATCATTCTCTTTTCTATTGGACCGCTTGTTGTGTTCCCATATTGTCTAGCTTTGTATTAACATCAAAGTGAAACAGATCTTCAAGTTTATAGGCTTAATTGAAGACTAGTTAGTTTAGTTATGGACTCGAACTCTAAGTCAAGCAGATTGACGATAGATATCAATATACAAAGTGTGTATATTCTTTATTTCCGGAATCATTCATGTTGATTTACGAAATATGTTTAAAGTTTGTGATTATCTTTTACTAGTAATGTCATCTCTAATATTTAAGTATAAATTATCTCTTTAAAAATATAACATATCTTTTAACTATATTTTGTGAAGCATAGGCGGTTTAAAGGTTTATGGGGCCTTGTACATTTTATTAAAACAAAACCCTTTAATATATAGTCCTAAAGATATATAATTTTTTTTTAAATATTTTTATCTTAGTAAAACATATATTATGGATCATCTTTAAAGTCATTTTTTATATATTTTTTTCTTGTAATTTATCAAATTAAAATCTTCAGTTTTTTCTGTAAACATTTAATTCAACTCATTTGAGGCCCCTCTTTTTTTAGAAGTCTTGTGCGGTCGCTCACTTCGCACATATACAAAACCCCTTTTGTTATAAAAGAACACATAAAATGAGTGGAATTTTAGATCCGAACAACCCAAATAAGTACTTAGTAGGTTTTATAATGTCTTTGCGGGCCTCTCTATGGCTTACAATCCAAAAATAATTTTTCAAGTTTGAATAAAAATCGTAAAATATTTTACACTCAAATCTGAATCAAATTTGTGTGGTAGCAGTTTACATTTCAATTTTTGACAAAACAAATAATCAATGGAGATCACAACTTTAGCCGTCGGGGTTTGGATGTTGATATTTAGATGCAACGGTCCATCTTTTCTTTTCTTCGTTTTCAAAATAAATTTATGATCCAATTAATTCAATAAAAAGAATGAGAAATTTAAAGAAAAACAAAAAAAATAAATCAATGTAACAGTGAAATGAATAATTCAGCAATATCTCAGGTTTCTATACAGAAAATGTTTGAATATAGTTAATTAATTAAAACTATATTTAACATTGGAACTCATGAAAAAATTAACATGAAAAGATTAATCGATCCGTATACGTACGTACGTATGTATTTTGTAGAGAGATTACAGAACGGAGCCTTCGTAAATGGTGGACAATCTCAGTTTAAAAGATCGAACGGCCAATTTAGCTCGTCTGGAGGTGTATCTCTGCAATTTTCTAATGGAACCCGATCTCGACATCCCAGGCTGCCGAGGTTGCGGCTTGGCAAAGGACTTGGCGGCGCGGGGCGGACCAACAGAGCCGGAAGCCAATTCGGCGGCGGCGGCGACGACCATCACGGGCGAAATCCGAGCCTTCTTGCGGTGATTGGAGTCGTTTTTGGAATCATTCCCCATAGCAAGGCTGGCTTTGACGGCCAAAGCCGCCATGTCCTTGGAGGCCAATCGATGCTGGAGCTTCGAAATAGGTAGCACGAAGTAAATCTGATTATCTTGCAGCTGGTCGTCGGCGTCCAAAGCCGGAATGTATTCGTCGTAAGACAAACTGTCGGAGTTGCAAAGGAAGATCGTAGAAGAAGACGATGAAGAAGAAGACGAAGACAGAGCGGCTTCGGCGTGGAGAACCTGAGACACGAAGACAGGGAGGCTATACTTGTGAAGATCGCCGTTGACGGAAACAACATTAGCAGTCGGGCGATGCGTTGATTCGGAGATCAAATCCAGGCCGTCGGAGGAGAAACAGGCGCCCATTTTGCATGAACAGAATCGACCGGAGAACGAGATTTTCGACGAATTGAGTGATCGGAAAGCAGATATAGTGGCGGAGGAGGGGAACAGGGTTTGTTATTTTTGTTGAATGAATGAATAAATAAGGAGGGAGGAGACAAGGAATGAATGGGAACGGAGAAGGTGTCGTGAAAGTGGTTTTAACAAAGGGGTGACGTCAGCGACGCCGTCACGCGGGGAACATGAGAATACCGTTAAACAGAGTTCGTAAAAGTCAAAGGGTTGTAATTTTCAACGAAAGGGGCAACCAAAACAGGGGATAGAGATACGTGCAGCTGATGGATGATGACTCACGGAATACTTACTTTGGGCCTTTTGCTTTTTTCAACTGTCTTTTTTGACTTTTGACTTTTGCCTACCCTTCTTGTTCTATTTTTAAATAATAATTTTAAGGGAAAATATTCGCAGACGTGTTTTAGTTTTAGGGTTTAGAAATTTGGTTTAACATTTAGAATTTATGGGTTTAGGTGTATGAGTTTAGAATGTAGGGTTTATGGTTAGAATTTAGAGTTTATATTTTATGATAATATGGTTAGGGTTTAAGTTTTAAGTTATAAACCTTAAATTGTAACTCTAAAACATAAATTCTAACCACACCCTTAAATTTAAAACTAGTACACTTAAACCCTTAAACACTAGACCCTAAACAAAATCTCTATATCTTTAAACCAAGACGTTTTGTGTATAAAATAATTGTCCTAATTTTAAACAAGATTTATAAACCCACGTGATTATCAAAAAAATAAAAAAATTCAAGTGTTAGGCGTATTGGTAAGGCACGTTACACTCTCAAAGAGTACGTGAATTTAAACATTAAAAATGAAATTGTTAGGATGAGCAATCTCGTACTCTGAGCTGAGCCTAGACTGGGCTGGGCTGAACTCAGCAATGACGCGTTGTGTTGTGTGGTGTGTGTGAAGTCACTTACTTGGGGCGCAAACACATTCGAAGCGCAGCCGTCATTTGTTGTCAATTAATTATAACTAATACCGAGTGAAGTTCATTTTTAATTTGGATTTTTACTTTAATTATATACTTACCTAATTAGATTAGATCACGACGCATTCATTCTACCATTGAAATAAATAAATAATAAACGACCCAGATAATCACTTGATTATCGGGTATTCTTTAGTCAAATCACATGATTATAAAAAGTTTTAAAAATCATTTATTAATTAAAAGTTTATGTATATTTTTTAGGAAAATTCTATAACGTGCGATGAACACCGCTGAACATCATTAATACTGAACACCGTTGAATATCATTAAATTAATTAATAAAGATTAAAATTTTCAAGGACTCAACATACAATTAATAATTATTTTTAAAAAATTCAATTAAATTATTATTATTATATATATTAAATTTTTTATTTTTTAATAAGGGTAAACTACATATTTAGTACCTCACATATTTTTGTATTTCTATCGATCACTTATTATTTAAATATTATTTCAATTTAACCTTATTTTTATTAAAAAAATAATTTAACCCCTAACCCTCAACTTAAAACTCTAAGCTATAAACCTTAAACCCTTAATTTTTTTTAAAAGAAGTAGACAACTGATTCTAAAATTAAGCTTTTATACGGAATAACAATTAGTAAAGGAATACCAACAATTAAGTGCTGCATAACTTTAGAAAACAAAGGCTTAAGTTCAAAAATTAATAAATTTTATATCCCCAGAAAGAGTAATATAATTAATTTAAAAATCATGTTCATGAATATTAATAACCATGAAACATTTTACCATTCAACCTACTTAAACCGCTTAATTTGTTAAAAAAATTAATTGTTACCGTCACATGTTGTCTAACTTGATGTTAAATCTAATTGCATAATAAAATTAAATTTTAAAGTAAAAATTAGGTGAGGCAAATTGAGGTTAAAATATGTAAAATAATACCTTGGCCTTGAGATACGCTAAAAGTATAGCTTGGGAGTTCATGAGCTTATTCCAACGTTGATGATGATGTTGGATCAAGCATCCATCCCGGATGATGCAAAAATATGGAAATCGAGCAAGGGAAAGCGAAAAAAATAAAAGAGTAGAAGACACGATACGACACCGCAATAGAGGGGAGAATTCGGACAATCCTCGAGTTCGCCCCTAAAAAACACCAAAAAATAAATTTTTATTAAGTTTGGGTGACTTGCCATGCAAGCACACCTATTGTGGCAAAGGTCTTGGACGACAAAAGTAGATTAGGACTCAATCCCCTGACAAATAAATATTATCAATAGGACCTTCTGCCCTGACATCTTACACATTTTTTCAATAACAAGCCACTCGATCTCACATCGCCGGTTCTCAACTTCGGACGTCTCACTAATCGCCACCGTACATTTAAAAACAATAAGCACCTCCAAATCTCAGCCACAAAAAAACAACCCTTTGAAAGCCAAAAACGATTAAATTTTTAAACGTATACCCTAACCATATACTCTTATGTGATAAATATTTACTTAAATATAAAAGCGGTCATTAATAAACAAATTTCAAGACATGATGAACTTGGTCAATGAATAAAGGAAAATATTCAGCATACTACTAGAGTAAAATGGACCTAAAGCCAATTTATATTGTAATTTAACAAAAAATATTAAACATAGCTAATAGAAAGCTGTGTTGCTTAGGGGTAAAAAAATTAATGTCGTATTCAGGAACAAAATTTGTGAGAAACAGGGATTCAGGAGGGTATATAGTCTAGGGTATATGTTTAAGAGTTTAAGGGTTTAAGGTTTATAATTTAGGGTTTTAGGTTGAGTGTTAAGGGTTAAATTATTTTTTTTAAAAATAGGGTCAAATTAAAATAATATTTAAATAATGAGGGTTCAATAGAAATACAAAAATAGGTGAGATGCTAAAATTGTAGTTTACCCTTATTAAAAAATTCAAAAATTCAATATATATATAATAATTTAATTGATTTTTTAAAATTATTATTAATTGTATATTGAGTTCTTGAAATTTTTAATTTTTATTAATTAATTTATTAGTATTCAGTGTTAGTGAAGTTCAACAATATTCGTCGCACGTGATAGACTCATCCATTTTCTTATTTTGAATAAGTAGTACATTTCAATTGTTTTTACCTATTTTTCTAATATCAAATTTAGATATGTCCTAATTCTTTATGTTATTACAAACTATTTTAAACCTCGTTAAGCTTTTTTTTTTTGCTTATGTAATTATTTGTGTATCAAACGTAATAGTAATATTTTATGAGATAAAAACAATTTCAGAAACAGTTTTAACAAACTTGTAACACCAATTCAGTCACAAGTTTAAGGGCTATATTTTAATACATAAATCATATGATAAAATTCACACAATCCTTCAGATTTAAACTATAAAATTTGAAATTTAAATTCCTAACCTTAACATCTTAAATCCTAACTCTAAATTCTAAGCATGAATCTTAAATTTTACACTCTACAACATGAACTCTTAAACTCTAAACTCGTAAACCCTAAAATCAAGTTTTATTATACACGAACACAATGTATAGATTCTCATTTTGAAGAACAATTCTGGTTTTAAATGTGAACTTTAGACAGATTTTGGTTACTAGTCAAAACGTTAACAATAGCGTTTGAAACAAGAAGATGCTTGCAGAGGCGGATCTTGGTATAATAAGTTGAGGGGGCCAATTTAAAATTTTCAAAATTTTTAGAAGTGTAAACTAAAATTTTCAAAAATTGTGAGGTTTAATGAAAATTTTTCAAAAATTTAAAAGGGAACTTAATTGAAATTATTTAAAGAAATAAAAACTTAATAATAATTTTTAAAATTTTGAGGGGGCCAAATTAAAATTTTTTATTTTTTGCGAAGGCTAAATTAATATTTTTTAAAAATTTGAAGGACCAAATATAAAATTTTAAAATTTTGGGGGGCCAAGGCCCCCTTAGGCTCCTTAAACGGTCCGCCCCTGGATGCTTGGATTAAATGCTAAATGCTTGATGGTAACATTGGAACAGCCTAGAGCCACATGCAAAACGTACTACCTCCGGCATCTGGGCCAGGGATTGATGCACTCAGTCCTGATGAGGAGCATTCGTGTCGTCATTTTCAAAAAAATAATTTAATTTAGTATTAATATTTTAAAAAATATTTAACATGTAAAAAAATAAACTTTAATTCTTAAATTTTTAAATATGTCACTATTCGAAATCAACACCGTCCTTATTCCTTATCATAGCAAACAAACCATCGCTTTCGAAAGGTCGTACTCATGCCAACCTTATCATCAACATCAACGCTCGATTCTTTCTGCTTTTTAACTCTCCATAATAATAATATACATAATAATATAATCAGAGATAGACGCAGAATTTTATATTAGGGCGAAAACTTATAAAATTTTAGAGGGGGTGAATTTATAAAATTTTAGGGGGCGAAAATATATTTTTAAAAAAAAACATAAATTTTTTTAAGTTTTCTAAATATATAAAAATTTCAAATTTTTAAGAGAACGAGCGCCTCCCGCTCCCTCTATGTCCATCCCGAAAATAATAATTGTTAGGTCTAGAATTTATCCAATGATGAAACGCGTCCACGCATGCAAGGAATTGACCAAACCCACGTACGTACGTGTCACCCAAGCAATAACCATCCTCCTTTCATATTATACATTTTCTCACCATTCGGCTGATTGATTATACAAAATCAAACTTCGGCCGTAAAACTAACACACAGTTTCAGTCGCCCTTTTTTTAATATATTCACACGTTTTGTCATGTATCCTATAGTATTTATTTTTTATTTTTAAAACGTTATAGATAAGTGAGTTCACGGTCAAGGTTCGAACACTCATAAAATGTGCATAAATCTACTTAAGAGTTTGAAAATTGAACATATATTACCACAAAATCACATTAAAAATTCTCAACAAAAAAAAAAATTATTCGTTTGGAGACACATGTATGTGGATAAATAATACTTATTTTGTAAAGATAAATATTTTATACACAGGCGGTGGAAACTGAAAGTTTCCACCAGCGCCTTAGTTTTAGGGTATATGGAGTTAGTTTAGGGTATATGGTTTAGGGACTTAAGTGTAGGGGTTAGAATTTAGGGATAGTTGTTTCAGTTTAAGTTTTAGGGTTTATAGGTTAAAATCTAAATCCTCACCATATTACCCTAAAAACTAAACCCAAACCTATAAATCCTAAATTATAATCCTAAGCCTTAAATTGAAACAAGTATCCCTAAATTTTAAACCCCTACACCTATAGAGCACCTAAACTCTATACCTTACAACTAAGGCGCTTGTGAAAACTTTCAGTTTCTACCGCCAGCGTATAGGATATTAATCTATTTTGTAATATAATTTATGACTGAAATTTATTAAAAAAATCATTATAACATAGAAATAATTTAATTAATAATGTTCAATGGTAGCAGTATAGTTGTGCAAGGAGATAGTCTGTTCACATTATACAAATGCGTATAAATGATTAAACTTGCTGGTATATAATTGGTATTCGTACATTCATTCATTCAAAGTACAACATTTGTACAACTATAATCAATCTTACACGTTGTTCAACAACTTTACAAACTCTAGAAATACTTTCAAGTAATCAAATCAAAGTGAAACGTGCAAATACAATTACAAGCACATTAATATAATTTAACTTCATTTCTATTTATTTCCCTCATTGGACTGCTTACATCTTCCCTCAGAACTGTCTTTTAGACCTTTCTGTCACTTCCATTCCAAAATTTTACCAATGGCAACTTTCGTTCAGCCTATGTATGGTCTTAGGATCTGCCAGATTACCACAATCCAATATTACATCGGCCGAAACAAGGGTAGAGCCTGAAGGGGTTACCCCATATCTCAGTTTTGCTCACAGGCAAGCATCGGCGTATCGAGCCTTCCCCTTTACCAGCCAGTTCTATCCATAACTTTCCCTTGGGCTCAAATGTCCGGAGAACCGTGCATAATCTGTCCCTGGTTTGTTACTTGCTTCGAAATGATTTGTTCCATGCCGATTAAATTGTGCCATAATCCAAAGTTTCCCACTTAAAGGGAGAAACTTGGCCGATGTCAGGCGAGCCCCGAAGGAATAAGCAGACGCAAACACAGACAGCAGCGATGGCAAGCATTGAATGAACATAAGGACGTTGGAGCAAACCTTGTGAAGCTGGGAACCTATGGCTATACCTGGTTGCCACAACTGCACACTTGGCGCAAGAACTGCGATTTTGACTGAACTGTGAAGTTATCTTGCTTAACTGCGCTGCAGTGATGCCCGAGTGCTCATCACCAATTGTCAAAGAAACTTGACCATTCTTTCTATCAGCGTATTTGCCAGCCACCAATTTGTTGTAAGAATGGTTGTTTCTCATCATAGCATAGGCATATGGAGACTGCCCATTTGTGTCCAGAAGGGAATTCCAGCAGCTCAAACCAATCTACAAAAAAAGTTGAAAAATTTAGTAACTTGTTTACAAGTAAACGAAATCGAGACATTTGACCAAAGTACATACAGAAACAATGTACCAACCAACCTCCCGTCTCTTTTCACAAATTAATAGAAAGGTCTATACATGGTTCTTGTCATTTATGTTCAGGCTAAGATCCGCACTGTATCAGTGAGGAGAAGTACTTCTATCTAGGATGCAAGAAATGGTACTATTAAACTAAAATAGTCTAAGATTATCACGGAGGAGTTTCGATTCCTTATATTAAACCTACAAGAAATGCTGTGATAACCCATACCTCCTGTGGATCATTCGTCAGCACATCTACCAAATCATCTGAACCGGATGTACATGCAGCTAAATGTAAAGGTGTGATTCCACCGGCACCTTCAAGATTTGGTGGGAAGATATATTTTTTTGAGCTTTCATCGCTGCTATTAATAGAATAATGTACAAGCACTTCAGCCATATTCCTGCACCTTCTTTTCACTGCTCGGCTCAAGAGATGAATCTCAGAAAGCATGGCCAGCGACTCCTTGGATAGCCCATCCATATCCGAGTTGCTTTCCACCAGCATGTCAAGAAGTACCTTTACCAAAGCACAATAGTCTCTCTCAACAGAGAATATGAGCAAAAATTTGAACCGGTAAATGGAATGATCAGAACTCTTGGGCAAGGGATCAGTGCTTCTCTGGAATAGCCATCCGAGCTCATTCAGAAAGTGCAGGACTTCCTCCCTTGACCTTGGACGGTGACAATCATAAGCATGCTCTTCAGAAATAATATCAGAAGATTTGGTTTCTATGTCAAGTTCAGATTCCAGAAGTCTCAATTCTTTACAAATGGCAGAATCAGCTATTATAATAGGAAAACTGTTGCCCTTGAATCCATTCTCCACCTGATCAAATTTGGGGGAAAGTTAACACAACTTCACAATCCTCTAGAATTCTGAGGATGATCCAGAAAGTCAAACATGGTAATTATTCGACAAAAAGTCTTACCTCAATGAAACAACGACCTAGTGCTTTCGGTGATGGAACCTGAATCTTAAAACCGACCATGTTTACCTCGTCATATGCGGCTCCCTTATATGTTAACCCACTAATTTGCATTGATGAATATCCTCCCATGTACGCACAATGAATCCTGCACAGTTTTCAAATTGACAGTTCAGAAATACAAAGACAAAAGGAAGAAATTCAAAGTTCTCATATAAAATGCTCATTTTGCTTACTCGGTGCCAGGATTAGTGAGATTTCTACCCCTCACTAAAAGAGAGGTTTCCTGTCCACCCACAATGGCCAGAGGAGACACAGAGATCAACTCAGGTGAACTCCATGATCTCCAGGATTTGCATAGACGAATTTTTCCTGATAAAGTTCAGAAAAAAAAAAGAAACTTTCAAAACAGTTCATAATCAAAGCAGTATAATCCAACTGCATACCCCTCATCAATCAACTAAAAAGTTAATATTTTAAGTCAATCTTAAACCTAGTAAGTAATAATAAAGACATTTGTATCAAGAAAAAAGGTTGGAAGCTGCGGAATAAAAAACACAAATTTCCATCATACTTACCATCTTTATGAGATGCTAACTGCCGGTTCCCAGCATGAACTAAAAACCTCGCCTTCCTCCAAAAATCTGAACCTGAGTCTTGCAACAAACAATTGACATACTGAAGCATGTTTCCTTCAAGCTGAAAAAAAATCCACAGACCCTACAAATGGTCAGCTCACTGTTGGACAAAGGGAAAGTGACGAATGCAGATTGTAGTAGCACACTCACATGCTCCCAGGCAGCAGATGACATTGACAAATAGATTGACAGAACCACACAACCAGGCCTTATATAGCTCTCCATTTCAGATGGACTATTTGAAAGCCAATTATAGATCTGTGAAATGAGTGATCAGAATCATCAGTAATTCACTCAAAGAAAGACCATTATGTAACCTCCGCTTCCAATATATGTGACAAAAAAGCCAAAATTGGCAAAGAACTCCTCACCTGGGTCCGCAATGTACCGGGGAAGTGGCTGGGGTCCTTGTCAAACAACTTGAAAATTATTCGCCCAGTACGATCCTGCTCAGAAACCATTCAGCCATTAGAAATGTTATTAACACACCCAAGAACATGCATGGTAATCGAAAGAAAAATTAGAGTAGGTACTGCTTCTATGATACCTGAGAATCAGAGTTCAAGCTAGGGGGGGAATGATCTGACCCAGAAGAAGATGTGTACCCAGTTTGAGAGGGGAAATGTTGAAATGAACCATGCCCTGTTCCTCTTTTTGACCCACTAAAGAGCCCAAGAGGAAGAGTAGAACCATGAGCCCTGCTTGCTTCAGCATATGTATTGGTATCTCTGCCAATGGGCGGTTTCTCATATCTGACAGCTTCAGTTGTGCTATGCATTGGGAACAATTTCTGCACAACCGGAGATGAAGATGGAGATCTTTCCTCCATTGGATTGCTACTGTCGGAAGAGAAATATTTCCTAGAAGACGCTAGTTTTGGTGGGCTGTCATTCTCAGGAGAGGAGCCAAATAGCTGCAATGGTAAATTAGCTCTAGTTTCTTGAATCTGGCATTCAGAATCTTCAATAGGAGATTGATAACTTGTGCTACTTCTTTCTCCCCCAACTGAAGTAAACTCCAGAGGAGCTCTGTTTCGTGAACTGGGAGCAGCTACATTATCAGGACAGGTCGACTTGGTCTTCTGGCTATCACTGCTCTGGCTGCTTCTTTGAGATAAATTTGCAGGGGCATCAGAAGAAGAGGATGACAATGTAGCCGAAAGGGCAGCAAGCAAATCCACAGTAGATGGAGAAGATGTGTTTTTCCCATTCAATTGGTGTTGATCACCTATCGAAGGCTGCTCCTGACTCTTCCTGTTCAAAGCTCCAACATTGGCCAACTTAGCAGCCAGGTCCATGGGCAAAGGTAATGAATTTATCTTACTAAGAATCTGAACGAGTTGATCTCTATTTGGTACAGGTGAGGAATTAATGCTTTTATCGTCGTTTTTTCCTATATTTCAAGCACACAAACATCAGCTTCAACTTAAAACGATAATTTGAAATTTTAGCTCATTTTCAGAATAAATTTCTTGCCTTGTGTCCGAGCCAAAAGAGTGAGCAAATTGACGATATCTAAATTTCCATTCCCAGCAATATCCCTGTTTACAGGGAGTAAAAGCCGTGACGTCACATCTTCAGGTTGTGTCTTCCTTCTACGGCGATTATGCCCAGCAAGTCTACGCCTACAACTTCTTTTCCCCTCATCAAACTCGGAAAGAGGGTGAAACCTGCATAAAAAGAAATACAAAGGTGATGTGGGTTCAACTAATAGCTAAAACTTGATGGCAAGGGCGGAAACTTTAAGAGCAAGAACATAAAGTAGCAACCTGCTACACTGCTGGCAGAACCTCTGCATCTGCTTCTCAACAAGAGCTTTAGTCGCTTTACTATGAATCTCACACACTTTATGCCGACGGTGATAGTCCTTTGCATTAGAAAGATCTTCCTTACAATTATCAACCTGACACATGGGGTAGTTGGTACTCCCAGGGGATCCAACGCGGACCTTTTTGTTAGGCCTGGACACATGCTCTTCCATAGAATTCAAACCCCCACCTAGATTCAGTTGCAGCCTCTCATCATCATCATTTACTGCAGTAGCCTTCTTGGATGTTATAGAGGTTTCATTGTCATTAGCGTGGCCTTTGTTTCTCTGCTCTGAAGTCGCAGTCCCCGCCTGCAGAATCTCAGTGTTCAAGGGCTTGGCAATGAATCTTACCGCATCCCACTCCCATAGCTTCGGATTCCAGTTATCCCTGGGGTTGGCAACACGCTGTTGCAAAGCGTTTTGGTACTGAAAATCAGGGGCTCGATACGGAAGGTCACGTTTCCTGGACAAGGAAGGTGGTTCGCAGAAGCGGCTGCCAAGGGCCTGGTGCATAAACATGGGAGGAGCTACTTGAGCGCCTACCTCCTCCATGGGTCTGAAACTAACTTGTTTTTCCAGACACCAAATGATCTCTGGACCAAAGAAATGACTATTTTAACAAGTAATTTCCGAGATTTCATAAATAATTATAACCAGCACACAAGAATGTGGTTCATCTCATCAAAAAAAGTCAAAATAAGAAAGGGTTGAGATGAAATCTTTTGGATCATAATTTTCTGCGCAGATTATCAGATCAGACAAAGATTGGGACCGAGATAACATCATATTCAACTACCGAGACATGTAAAAACAAAATTAAAACCAAAAGAGAACTAGATTAATTACACAATTATACAAAAAAACAGCAAATACAGGCGGATAAGCAAACAAAGAAGATTAAAAAAACAACAACATACCTTTCACAAAAAACTCAGCTTGAGGGTTTCACGGCTGATTATCAGATCAGACAAAGATTGAGAAGAACTGGAAACACGTAAGAAAAATTAAAATTAAAATTAAAAACACCCAGATGAATCATATTCATAGCAAAAAGCAAATACAGAAGCATAAATAAATCAGATACCTTTGACGAAATCTCAGCTTAACGCTTCATCATCTCAGAACAAAAAAAGAAGCAACAAAGGAAAAAGTAAAAGCAACCACCGCCTTCAACCTTTTACTCCATGGAAAACGCAGATCTGAAAATTCTCCTTTTTTCCCCAGGTACCAACCATCGGACCAGGGCTAGCGTCTCTATTTGTGAAAAAAAGGGGAAAAAAGATAGGAATCAGGGGCTAAACAGCAAGGAAACGCAGTCAGATCCGGGAAGATGAAGATGAAGATGATGAAAGCTGAAACAACTGGGAACTTGGGTTTGGCTCCACAACTTTGGCTTACCTCTTGTTGTCTCCCTATAAGAATAACAAAGAAACAATAAGAACAAAAATAAAAATGTAAATTTTGGTAGTAGACTGGTTAGTACGCTTCTATTGTATTTCTTTCTAATTTTACTTTTGGGATAACCCAGCTTTTAAATCCTCCACTTGGTCATTGTTTTCAGTTTGGTCCTTTAACTTCCTTTTCAGTCCATGTTAACTTCAATTTAGAGGTCCTTTGATGACATGTCATGTGACATGTGGCTTAATCTTTTAGAGTCACTTTACCGAAATTATTAAAAAAATAAGAAAAGTTTCCACATATTAATGTGGATAAAAAAGGTTCAAGGATTAATTAAAAGAAGTTTTAAGTTTAGGGTTTAAAAATTATTTTATTATTTTATTTTTTACTTCAAATATTTAATAGATTAAAATTTAAGTTTTTAAATTTTAACCCTAAACATTAAACTATGATCTTAAATTTTAAATTTAAGACCTTAAAATATAAACTCATATATTTTAAACCATAAACTAAACTCTTAAAATAAATTTAAGTGTGAAAACTAAAATTTACGATGTCAATGTATCGAATATATTTTTATAATTTAATATAATTTGTTTTTTTAATGTGAATCGTAAATTGAAGCAAGGTCGGGGTTAGGGGTGTTCAAAAAAATCCGATCCGATTGATCCGATCCGATTATCCGTTGATCCGATCCGAAATTTCAGATATCCGATCCGTTTTTTATTTTTCGGATAATTCGGATCGGATATCCGAAAATTTCGGATCGGATACGGATAGTGGTTTTACATTCGGATCGGATATCCGATTATCCGATATCCGAAAATTCAATTTTTTTATAGGTATAAATCTTATTATATTCGATATTTTTACTTGTTATATATGAAAAATTGAAATTTCTTGATACAAATATTGTTATATTCAATAATTTATTAATTTTTATATTCGAAAACCTAAAATTTTCATGGATAGAACCATTAAATTAAAAAAAATAATCAAATAAATTCATAAATTTCGGATATTCGGATATCCGAGTATCCGATCCGAAAATTCCGATATCCGAATTTTCGGATATCCGGTTTTTTCGGATCGGATACGGATCGCTATTTAGGTGATCCGAATTTTTCGGATATCCGAATTTTCGGATCGGATCGGATCGGATATCCGAAATGAACACCCCTAGTCGGGGTTATATTTATTATTTAGGGCCGACCATAGAGCAACGAAGAATCCAAGACACTTCGTCCACCTTGTGAACTTGTCTAGCTTAGTCATTAGCTTTGGTACGTTCTTTGTTGTTGTGGGGTTGTGTGTATAGTACGTTTAATTAAGGATAAAACTTTTAGAAAATTTTACAACGTACAACGAATATCGTTAAATATCACTAATATTGAATATCATTAAATTGATTAATAAAAATTAAAAATTTAAAGGACTTAATATATTATTACATTCTTTGTTGCTGTGGGGTTGTGTGCATAGTACGATTAATTAGGGATAAAACTTTTAGAAAATTTTAGAACATACAACGAATATCGTTAAATATCACTAATGTTGAACACCATTAAATTGATTAATAAAAATTAAAAATTTAAAGGACTTAATATATAATTAATAATTATTTAAAAAATTAATTAAATTATTTTCTATATATATATATATATATATATATTGAATTTTTTAATAAGAGTAAACTATATATTTAGTACCTCACATATTTTCATATTTTTATTTTGGTACTCAAACTAATTTTTTTTAACACAATGGTACCTAACATTACGTATTGTTTCTATTTTGGTACCCTGACTGTTAAAAATAAACGAAAATAGTGACGTTGCTTGGTCAAATAACAATTTTAGTCCCTAAAATCTATACAGTCTATCAATTTAGTTCAAAATATTATCAATTTAAATATCATTTTTAATTTTTGGATTAAACGTAAATTTATTTTTTCTTCTTCTTCCATTCAAAGTATGAAAAACTAGGTATCGAACATCTTTTTCATTGTCACTACTATTTCCTGAAAATTTTCATCGATTACTTTTTTTAATTCCTCTAAAAATAATATCGACTTTAATAACAAAAAAGGCAAAATATGAAAAAGTGAAAATCAATTAAAACCTACAAAAGCAAGAAGCGCAAAAAATGATATCCATCGTGCTATCATAATTGATTCCCTAATAGTGCTAGGTTTCTTCGAAATTAAAATAAAATTAAAATTAATTAAAATGGTATCTACCAAAACAGTCGACACCTTTTGAATAATGGAAGACAAAGAGCCACCCCGAGGTGGAGAGAAGATCGGAACTAATCCTGGGTACAGTGAGTGGACAGTTTTCGTCGACAATCTAAGCAGAAGGATATCAAGATCGGCGTTGAGAGAGCTATCTGGCAACCATGGAAAGGTGCTTCGTGTTTTCATTCCGCTGACCAACAACAAGGCCAAATACAAACAGACTACCTTTGCTTTCATACCTATGACGAGTAAACAAGATTTGGAAAGTGTAGTGTCCACCTTACCTTTTTCAAAACCTTTTTCAATTAAAAAGTTTGAAAGCCTTTCATACCAAGCTCTAGGAGCTTGTTTTAAACCATAAAGAGCTTTGGTAAGTTTGAAAACATGATTTGGAAATTTTGAATCTTCAAAACCCGGTGGTTGTTCCACATACACTTCTTCATTTATAAAACCATTTAAAAATGCGCTTTTAACATCCATTTGAAAAAGCTTGAAATTATGATAACATGCATATGCAAGCAACATCCTAATGGCTTCCATTCTAGCTACGGGTGCATAGGTTTCATCAAAATCTATTCCCTCTTCTTGCGTGTAACCTTGTGCTACAAGTCTAGCTTTATTTCTCACAATGTTACCACTCTCATCTAGTTTGTTCCTAAAGACCCATTTAGTTCCTATTGTAGATTGATTACTAGGCCTATCAACTAATGTCCATACATTACTTCTCTCAAATTGATTTAACTCTTCTTGCATAGCCATAATCCAAAAGTCATCTTTCAATGCTTCTTTTATGTTTTTAGGCTCTATGCATGAGATAAATGCAACATGGTTCATTAATTTAAGAGAAGAACGAGTGGTTACCCCCTTGGATGGATCACCCAAGATTTCACAATCTTTGACATAGTTCAACTCCCTTGGGTAGCTCACTTCCTTTTCCTCAATAGCCAAGTCCTTCAAGGCTTCAAGAGGTGGATCTTGTGTGTCTTCTTCTTTTGGTTGAGTCTCATCCTCCTTTGAAGTTTGACCTCCATCAAAGGCATTTATGATTCCTACATCATCATCATCACAAGAATCCTTCCTAGGAAGGAGGTTATCATCGAATACAACATGAATGGATTCTTCTACTACTAAAGTTCTTTTGTTAAATACTCGATAGGCTTTAGAGGTTAAAGAGTAACCTATAAAAATAGCTTCATCACTTTTTGCATCAAATTTACCTAAGTTATCTTTTCCATTATTTAAAACAAAACACTTACACCCAAAAGGGTGAAAATAGCTAATGTTAGGCTTTTTAGATTTTAAAATCTCATAAGGTGTTTTCTTTAAAATTGGCCTAATCATTACTCGATTTACAATATAACAAGCGGTGTTTGTGGCTTCCGCCCAAAAATATTTAGGTAAATTATTTTCACAAAGCATAGTTCTAGCCATTTCTTGTAAAGTTCTATTTTTCCTCTCAACTACCCCATTTTGTTGAGGAGTTCGAGGAGCCGAAAAATTATGGCTAATACCATTTTCATTCAAAAATTCTTCAAACCCTAAATTTTGAAACTCGGTTCCATGATCACTTCTAATGTGTGAAATTCTAAGTTCAAGATCATTTTGGGTTAATTTTGAAAATGTGATGAATTTTTCCAAAGCCTCATCTTTAGTACTTAAAAAGAGAACCCAAGTAAATCTAGAAAAATCATCAACTAACACGAATGCATAAGATTTACCACCCAAGCTCATAGTCCTAATTGGCCCAAATAAATCCATGTGAATTAATTGTAAGCATCTACTAGTAGAAACATCATTAATGGATTTAAAGGAAGACTTATGTTGTTTACCCTTAGAGCATGCATCACAAATTTTGTCATTTGAAAATTTAATTTTGGGCAAACCTCTAACTAGATTTAGAGAGACTAGTTTTTCCAAAACACTAATGCTAGCATGTCCTAGCTTCCTATGCCACAACCATGCATCATTTTCATTTTGAGCAACTAAACATGCATGAGATGTATGTATGTCATCTAAATGCACCATGTATATGTTTCCTATGCGATGACCTATGAGCATAATATTATTAGATTTAATGTCAACAATTTTGCATCCATTTTTATCAAATAAAACATTAAATCCTTTATCACACAATTGACTTATGCTCAATAAATTATGTTTAAGACCATCGACATATAAGACATTTTCAATGAGAATGGTAGAGTGATTACCTATGGAGCCAATACCTTTAATGTGGCCTTTGGAGTTGTCACCAAATGTTACTACTCCTCCACTTTTTGGCTTTAAATCCATGAATCGACTCTTGTCTCCGGTCATGTGTCTCGAGCATCCACTATCAAGGTACCATGAGTTTTGACTTTGTGCTTTGGCCTTGTAGCAATGCTCCCCCTACAAACAAAGATATTAAACCTTGATTTTTGGTACCCAAATCATTTTGGGTCCATGAGTGTTAGCTCCCAAAACCTTGGTTCCCTTAGGAATCCAAGATGACATAGCAATAATATTATTAGATTTTACAAGTTCCTTAGGAACCCATACACTTCTAATTCTTTTAGCTCTACTATGTCTAGGGTAGCTACTTTGTTTGTAGTAATTAGTCCTTTTCTTAGGTTGGTGTGTTCTAGAGGATTCTCCTACTTCATGTTTGACACTACCAACATTTTTTAAGGACTTTTTGAGCTCATTTAGCTCACCTAACACCTTTTGGTGTTCACTATTGCATTGAGACAAAAGATTATTAAGATCAACATTTTCATCTTGAAAGAATTTAAGTTCATCTTTTAATCCTAAAATCTTTTTCTCAAATTTAGAATTAGCTTGAGTGAGTGAGTCATTTTTCTCATTTAGCTCTAAAATGATTTTCTTGTTTTTAATGACCGACTCTTTAAACTTCTCAACTAATTCATCATATACCTCTTGCAACTCATCATATGCATCATTTAATTCTTCATATGAAAAATCTAAAGTAGATGAGTTAGAGGTTACCAAGGAGGAATCTTCCTCAAGTGCCATGAGACAAAGGTTGGCCACTTCTTGTTCGTCATCCTCCGATGACTCCTCATCACTCCAAGTAGCAAGTTTGGCTTTGAGTTTCTTCTTCTTCTCAAAGCTCTTCTTCTTGAGTTGAGGGCACTCCGAACGGATGTGGCCGGGTTGTTTGCACTCATAGCAAATGATGGGATCCTTTCCTTCTTCTTTGCTCTTGCTCTTGAAGTCCATTTTTCTTTGGATTTTTCTACCCCGGTTGGACCTCATGAATCGTGAGAATCGTTTGGCTATCATAGCCAATTCTTCAAGTTCGTCCTCATCACTAGATGAGCTCTCATCAAGTTGTGAAGCTTTAGCCTTGAGAGCTATTCCCATCTTCTTCTTCTTTTCAACTTCAAGTTTCTCTACTCTTTTCTCTTCTTTCTTTTTCTCATCTTCCCTTCCTTGCTTCATGATCTCATGAGTAAGGAGAGAACCCACAAGCTCATCAAGCTTTAATGTCTTCAAGTTCTTTGCTTCGATGATGGCGGTTCTCTTCCCATCCCAAGCTTCGGGAAGTGAATAGAGTAGCTTCCGGACAAGCTTGTCTTCCGGTATGATCTCTCCATAGCCCTTTAGCCCGTTGACAATTGTGGAGAATCGATCAAACATCTTTGACACCGTCTCATCGGGCTCCATCTTGAAATTTTCATAACTAAGATTGAGAAGTCCAATCTTAGTTTCCTTGACATCATTGGTGCCTTCGTAAGTGGTCTCAAGTGTGTCCCACACTTCTTTGGCATTTTCAATGGAGGAGACCTTTGAATAGATGTCCGGACCGAAAGCACAAAAAAGCATGTGGAGAGCTTTATCGTTGACTTGAATCTTCTTCCTCTCCTCTTCACTCATTTCGGCTTTCTTCTTCAACACCATCTTGCCTTCACCATCTTGCTTCAATGGAATGTATGGCCCATCCTCAATGACATCCCATACAAGGTAGTCACTTGACTTGATGAATAGCCTCATTTTGTTCTTCCAAAAGGAGTAGTTGTCACCATTGAAGAAAGGAGGCTTGGTGGTTGATTGTGACTCGTACATGCCGGAACCGGAGGTTGAAGCCATCTCTTGATATTTTGATGATCACACTCTTCCAAGGATCTCCTCTTGTGGTTGTTAATCCTCAAAGAGTTAAGCTCTGATACCAATTGTTGAGTGGATCGAAAGATCGATATTTACCAAGAGGGGGGGTGAATTGGAAATTTGAAAGATTGTAGTGGAAATTGGCAAATTAAAATTGAAGGACAAGGAATTTAGAGTGGTTCAAGTTCCAAATGAACTCTACATCCACTACCTTAGTCTCACTAAGGATTTGCAACAATTTCACTAAATTGATCTTCCCCTTTTCTAGGACAAGGAGGCAACCCTTTACAATATCGGTTGATTTTTCTACCCAAAAATCAACCCAACCCTCACACAAGAGAACAAAGGAATTTGTAGGCTAATTAGGTATCTCTCAATACAAATGATAGCCCCAATACAAGCACTCAACCCAATTTTACAAAATAAGAATGAAGAACACAAATTGGGATTTTACACAAATTTGGGATTTTTGCTCTAATGCTTGAATTTGATGTTTGGATGTTTGCTTGAAGTTCAATAGTTGTTGCTGATGCTTTTGGATGTCCCTTTTATACCTTCTCATTGATTTCTAGCCGTTTGAGTGGTTGGAGAAGTAATTGGAGCCGTTGGAACCCTCTCTTACCACCATAAATGCTGTCTGCACCAACCCGTTTCGGAACGGACTAAAATAGAAAGAGCCGTTGGGGTGCATTTAAGAGCCCGTTTCGAAACGCCTTAGGGCCGTTTCGGAATGGTTTTGCCACTGTAAAAGGGTCGTTTCGGAACGGTCCTAGACTGTTTCGAAACGCCTTAACGGTTTTGATAAAATCAGTTAAGACATACAACAGTCATATTTTTCAAACTGAAACCTAGCCCCTGTTTCGGAACGGTATTGATCCGTTTCGAAACGGAATGGCTACTGTCAAAGGGTCGTTTCGGAACGGGCATTAGCCGTTTCGAAACACCCCTTATATATTAAAAAAATCTGAAATATTTGAATTAATTTAACCCTTTTTTTAATCCAACATGAAGAACAGTTTCGAAATGAGGTGAGCCGTTTCGAAACGCTTCCAGGTGTTTCGATACCCGTATCGGAACGGTGGTCGACAGTGGTGAAACTGTTTCGAAACGCCTTGAGGCCGTTTCGGAACGGGTACATGGAAACCACTGTTTTGACTTGAAACACTTAGAAAAATAATTGGAAAAGTATGTTTTTAACTTAGGCATATTATAAAAATTATATGGGGATATTTTTAGGACTTAAAATTCGTTTAGACTTTTAATTTAGTCCTTAGGTTTTTAGTTATATCAAAATTAAAATATTTGTTTCACAATCTCCCCCTTTTTGATATAACAAAACCAAAGTTAGAATTTTTGAGAATTTGGAAAGTTTTGAACATATTCTAACTCCCCCTTAATTTAAGATAGGTTTTTTAAAAAATTTTGATTTGAAGTTTAAACCTTTTAAAAATTAAAAACGAATTTTAGTGTTGTGGCTCTTAAATTTCTTCTCCCCCTTTTTGTTAGATCAAAAAGAATAACATAAGCTCATAGAGAAGATAAAAGATTAGTACCAATAAGCAATAATAAGCAACCATAAATTCATAACCAAAATATCCAAAACATAATTCAAAACGTTAAGTTCAATATAATTCAAACGACAAAATCCCAAAATAAAATAGCCATAAGCATAGGTCTTAAAACATGATAAAACATAAGATGCAATCTAAATCCTAAAAAGCATAAATAATATGATATGAAATGAAGATCCTAAGCCTCGTCATCATCATCCTCGTCATCCTCATCGTCATCGTCCTTGGCTTGAGAACGTTGAAACTTCGTCCATTGCCCATAGAGAGTGGAGAAGGAGAGATCCAAATTGGAATGAGAAGTTTCAAGAGAACTAAGACGATTCTCGACATTCGACAAACGATTGCCCATTGTTTCAAAGCCCGAAGTAATGCGAGTGTCCAAAGCATCGAACCGAGAGTCCAAGGCATTGAAACGCTCGGTAAGGAAAGCCGTGAGGGCATCATTGTTCGCGGCTTGAACTTGCGGTGGAGGAGCAACAAGAGGAGGATCCGCTTCTCTATCAACTCTTTCCCAAATACCATTCACATAATGGAACCCGGACTTGCGAAGGGAAGATTCACCTATCTTGGTCTTGCGAGGTTCCGGAGAGTCGTAGGTACAATCAATACCGAGATGGTGAAATAGGGCGCTCAAGACAATGCCATAAGTGAAGGATGTCAACTCATTTGTGTCAATAAGCTTGATGTTATTGACAATCTCGGCAAAGATGATCTTAGGGACATTTGGGCGCTCACCCCTACGGAAACACTCTAACCAAAAATAATCTCGTTGACGGATATGGGAATATTTACCGCCGGAAGGGCGAATAAACCAAGAGACCATTAAGTGAAGGACACGATCATGCACATCAAGGTTAAGAGCTTTCCCGGTAAAAGTGCCAAAGTGGCGTTCATCCTCAAGACCCTCATTTTTCAGTTTAAGAGCAGACTCTAAAAGTTTAACATTTATAACAACCTTTTTGCCTAGCAAGGATGACTCAATCCCTATGATCTCGGTTTTGGACTCATCATAAAGAAAGTGAGCATTGGAGTAAAAGATGAGTACCATATTTTTGTAGCAAACATCCGGAAGGCTCAAGAAATCCATGAGATTCCACTCATCCAAACGAGGAAGATAACGAAAAAGGAATCGCTCGGAATTGAGGAATTCAAGATCGATAACACGTTCCTTACGAACCGCGAAATCCTTGACATAAGCAAAGCGAGCACGTGCTTCCGAAGTTTTGAAGGATTTCTGAAAAAGCTGAGTGAGATTCGGACGAATGCTCGATTCACCGGATTGAACGGCCTTGCGCTTTTTGTTCGATTGATCCGCCATCTAAAAACATTAAGCAAGTGTTTTAAAATTGAGTGTATGCATTGATAATTAAAATCAATCCAATAAGAAATCCCACTTAGGTTTTTGAAAACAAAATTAAAATAAAACAGTGTTTAAAAAAAAGACGATTGAAAAATTTTATATTCGAATCAAAAATTTTGGGATTTGAAAAAATTTTCACAAGATTTTGAAAACCCACAACAAAAACGTATAATTTATACAAAAATAAGATTTTCTATCCTATGATTCGAACATGAATTGAAAGAAAAGAGAAAAATTGAAAAATTACCTTAGTTTGGGATTTTGGATGATTTTGAAGAAATCCTTGCACAAGATTGATGAAACTTGCTTAGACTTGAGTTGAAGATTAAAACCCCTCACAATTTGGTGAAAATCAAGGAGTTTGAGAGGGTATTTATAGAGAGGGAGGCGGTTTAGAGTTTTAGAGTTTGATAAAAAAAGTAAATTTGTATCATTAAAAGCCCTAGATATAGCAATCCGCGATGCCGTTTCGGAACGGTCAAGACCGTTTCGGAACGGGCGGCTAGGGTTTTGACCATTTTAAAACCATAAACAGAACGTTTCGATACGCAGTTGACCGTATCGAAACTCCCTTTGACCCGTATCGGAACGCGTTCCGATACACCCCCTTGGCAGAATCAAAAACGTTTCGGAACGCTATTAGGCGTTTCGAAACGCCCTCTTCTCAGAACGTGATTTAAGGTACCCGTATCGAAACGGGTTCACCTGTTTCGATACACCTGGGCCTGGAAGTGCAGATGAGGCTCTAAAAATGCAGAAAAATGATCTTATAAGAGGCCTAACATGCATAAATGTCATGAATGAGCAGGCAAAACATATGTAGGCATAAACATACTCCCCCTAACTATAAGCATGGATGAAATTAGGAGTTTAAACACATCAACATGGCATTTCACAAAATCAAGCATATTTAAGCACAAAAGAGGTCCTAAAAGGTCAAGATAGGCTAGCTAGACCTAACTCTCTCCTAAGGGACCAAAAACGCTCTTTGTCTAAAGGTTTTGTAAAAATGTCCGCTAATTGATTCAAGGTGTCTACATACTCTATAACCACATCTTCCTTAAGGACATGATCTCTAATGAAATGATGCCTTATTTCTATATGTTTGGTTCTAGAGTGTTGGATGGGATTTTTAGTTAAGCATATTGCACTAGTGTTGTCACATTTTAGGGGTATGGTTCCAACTTTAATTCCATAATCTAAGAGTTGTTGCTTCATCCAAAGGACTTGAGCACAACAACTCCCTAAGGATATGTACTCGGCTTCGGTGGTAGATAAGGCTACACTATTTTGTTTCTTAGAGAACCAAGATATGAGCATACTACCTAAGAATTGGCAAGTTCCCGAAGTACTTTTCCTATCAATTTTGCAACCCCCATAATCCGCATCCGAATAAGCATGTAGGTTGAAGGTAGAGTCTCTAGGATACCAAAGGCCTAAACAAGGAGTGTCTCTAAGGTATCTAAAGATTCTCTTAACGGCTATAAGGTGAGACTCTCTAGGACTAGCTTGAAACCTAGCACACAAGCAAACACTAAACAAGATATCCGGTCTACTTGCGGTAAGGTAAAGCAAGGATCCAATCATAGAACGATAAAGTTTAGAGTCAACACACTTACCTCCTTCATCTTTGTCAAGCTTTGTAGATGAGCTCATAGGAGTGGCTTGAGGCTTTGCATTCTCCAAGCCAAACTTCTTGAGCATATCCTTTATGTATTTTGCTTGGTTGATGAAGGTGCCATCCTTCTTTTGCTTGATTTGGAGTCCCAAAAAGAATGAGAGCTCCCCCATCATGCTCATCTCAAATTCACCTTGCATTAGCTTAGCAAACTCTTGACAATGACATTCATTAGTAGAACCAAAAATTATATCATCAACATAAATTTGAACTACTAAAATGTCATTTTTATACATTTTTATGAAAAGTGTAGTGTCCACCTTACCTTTTTCAAAACCTTTTTCAATTAAAAAGTTTGAAAGCCTTTCATACCAAGCTCTAGGAGCTTGTTTTAAACCATAAAGAGCTTTGGTAAGTTTGAAAACATGATTTGGAAATTTTGAATCTTCAAAACCCGGTGGTTGTTCCACATACACTTCTTCATTTATAAAACCATTTAAAAATGCGCTTTTAACATCCATTTGAAAAAGCTTGAAATTATGATAACATGCATATGCAAGCAACATCCTAATGGCTTCCATTCTAGCTACGGGTGCATAGGTTTCATCAAAATCTATTCCCTCTTCTTGCGTGTAACCTTGTGCTACAAGTCTAGCTTTATTTCTCACAATGTTACCACTCTCATCTAGTTTGTTCCTAAAGACCCATTTAGTTCCTATTGTAGATTGATTACTAGGCCTATCAACTAATGTCCATACATTACTTCTCTCAAATTGATTTAACTCTTCTTGCATAGCCATAATCCAAAAGTCATCTTTCAATGCTTCTTTTATGTTTTTAGGCTCTATGCATGAGATAAATGCAACATGGTTCATTAATTTAAGAGAAGAACGAGTGGTTACCCCCTTGGATGGATCACCCAAGATTTCACAATCTTTGACATAGTTCAACTCCCTTGGGTAGCTCACTTCCTTTTCCTCAATAGCCAAGTCCTTCAAGGCTTCAAGAGGTGGATCTTGTGTGTCTTCTTCTTTTGGTTGAGTCTCATCCTCCTTTGAAGTTTGACCTCCATCAAAGGCATTTATGATTCCTACATCATCATCATCACAAGAATCCTTCCTAGGAAGGAGGTTATCATCGAATACAACATGAATGGATTCTTCTACTACTAAAGTTCTTTTGTTAAATACTCGATAGGCTTTAGAGGTTAAAGAGTAACCTATAAAAATAGCTTCATCACTTTTTGCATCAAATTTACCTAAGTTATCTTTTCCATTATTTAAAACAAAACACTTACACCCAAAAGGGTGAAAATAGCTAATGTTAGGCTTTTTAGATTTTAAAATCTCATAAGGTGTTTTCTTTAAAATTGGCCTAATCATTACTCGATTTACAATATAACAAGCGGTGTTTGTGGCTTCCGCCCAAAAATATTTAGGTAAATTATTTTCACAAAGCATAGTTCTAGCCATTTCTTGTAAAGTTCTATTTTTCCTCTCAACTACCCCATTTTGTTGAGGAGTTCGAGGAGCCGAAAAATTATGGCTAATACCATTTTCATTCAAAAATTCTTCAAACCCTAAATTTTGAAACTCGGTTCCATGATCACTTCTAATGTGTGAAATTCTAAGTTCAAGATCATTTTGGGTTAATTTTGAAAATGTGATGAATTTTTCCAAAGCCTCATCTTTAGTACTTAAAAAGAGAACCCAAGTAAATCTAGAAAAATCATCAACTAACACGAATGCATAAGATTTACCACCCAAGCTCATAGTCCTAATTGGCCCAAATAAATCCATGTGAATTAATTGTAAGCATCTACTAGTAGAAACATCATTAATGGATTTAAAGGAAGACTTATGTTGTTTACCCTTAGAGCATGCATCACAAATTTTGTCATTTGAAAATTTAATTTTGGGCAAACCTCTAACTAGATTTAGAGAGACTAGTTTTTCCAAAACACTAATGCTAGCATGTCCTAGCTTCCTATGCCACAACCATGCATCATTTTCATTTTGAGCAACTAAACATGCATGAGATGTATGTATGTCATCTAAATGCACCATGTATATGTTTCCTATGCGATGACCTATGAGCATAATATTATTAGATTTAATGTCAACAATTTTGCATCCATTTTTATCAAATAAAACATTAAATCCTTTATCACACAATTGACTTATGCTCAATAAATTATGTTTAAGACCATCGACATATAAGACATTTTCAATGAGAATGGTAGAGTGATTACCTATGGAGCCAATACCTTTAATGTGGCCTTTGGAGTTGTCACCAAATGTTACTACTCCTCCACTTTTTGGCTTTAAATCCATGAATCGACTCTTGTCTCCGGTCATGTGTCTCGAGCATCCACTATCAAGGTACCATGAGTTTTGACTTTGTGCTTTGGCCTTGTAGCAATGCTCCCCCTACAAACAAAGATATTAAACCTTGATTTTTGGTACCCAAATCATTTTGGGTCCATGAGTGTTAGCTCCCAAAACCTTGGTTCCCTTAGGAATCCAAGATGACATAGCAATAATATTATTAGATTTTACAAGTTCCTTAGGAACCCATACACTTCTAATTCTTTTAGCTCTACTATGTCTAGGGTAGCTACTTTGTTTGTAGTAATTAGTCCTTTTCTTAGGTTGGTGTGTTCTAGAGGATTCTCCTACTTCATGTTTGACACTACCAACATTTTTTAAGGACTTTTTGAGCTCATTTAGCTCACCTAACACCTTTTGGTGTTCACTATTGCATTGAGACAAAAGATTATTAAGATCAACATTTTCATCTTGAAAGAATTTAAGTTCATCTTTTAATCCTAAAATCTTTTTCTCAAATTTAGAATTAGCTTGAGTGAGTGAGTCATTTTTCTCATTTAGCTCTAAAATGATTTTCTTGTTTTTAATGACCGACTCTTTAAACTTCTCAACTAATTCATCATATACCTCTTGCAACTCATCATATGCATCATTTAATTCTTCATATGAAAAATCTAAAGTAGATGAGTTAGAGGTTACCAAGGAGGAATCTTCCTCAAGTGCCATGAGACAAAGGTTGGCCACTTCTTGTTCGTCATCCTCCGATGACTCCTCATCACTCCAAGTAGCAAGTTTGGCTTTGAGTTTCTTCTTCTTCTCAAAGCTCTTCTTCTTGAGTTGAGGGCACTCCGAACGGATGTGGCCGGGTTGTTTGCACTCATAGCAAATGATGGGATCCTTTCCTTCTTCTTTGCTCTTGCTCTTGAAGTCCATTTTTCTTTGGATTTTTCTACCCCGGTTGGACCTCATGAATCGTGAGAATCGTTTGGCTATCATAGCCAATTCTTCAAGTTCGTCCTCATCACTAGATGAGCTCTCATCAAGTTGTGAAGCTTTAGCCTTGAGAGCTATTCCCATCTTCTTCTTCTTTTCAACTTCAAGTTTCTCTACTCTTTTCTCTTCTTTCTTTTTCTCATCTTCCCTTCCTTGCTTCATGATCTCATGAGTAAGGAGAGAACCCACAAGCTCATCAAGCTTTAATGTCTTCAAGTTCTTTGCTTCGATGATGGCGGTTCTCTTCCCATCCCAAGCTTCGGGAAGTGAATAGAGTAGCTTCCGGACAAGCTTGTCTTCCGGTATGATCTCTCCATAGCCCTTTAGCCCGTTGACAATTGTGGAGAATCGATCAAACATCTTTGACACCGTCTCATCGGGCTCCATCTTGAAATTTTCATAACTAAGATTGAGAAGTCCAATCTTAGTTTCCTTGACATCATTGGTGCCTTCGTAAGTGGTCTCAAGTGTGTCCCACACTTCTTTGGCATTTTCAATGGAGGAGACCTTTGAATAGATGTCCGGACCGAAAGCACAAAAAAGCATGTGGAGAGCTTTATCGTTGACTTGAATCTTCTTCCTCTCCTCTTCACTCATTTCGGCTTTCTTCTTCAACACCATCTTGCCTTCACCATCTTGCTTCAATGGAATGTATGGCCCATCCTCAATGACATCCCATACAAGGTAGTCACTTGACTTGATGAATAGCCTCATTTTGTTCTTCCAAAAGGAGTAGTTGTCACCATTGAAGAAAGGAGGCTTGGTGGTTGATTGTGACTCGTACATGCCGGAACCGGAGGTTGAAGCCATCTCTTGATATTTTGATGATCACACTCTTCCAAGGATCTCCTCTTGTGGTTGTTAATCCTCAAAGAGTTAAGCTCTGATACCAATTGTTGAGTGGATCGAAAGATCGATATTTACCAAGAGGGGGGGTGAATTGGAAATTTGAAAGATTGTAGTGGAAATTGGCAAATTAAAATTGAAGGACAAGGAATTTAGAGTGGTTCAAGTTCCAAATGAACTCTACATCCACTACCTTAGTCTCACTAAGGATTTGCAACAATTTCACTAAATTGATCTTCCCCTTTTCTAGGACAAGGAGGCAACCCTTTACAATATCGGTTGATTTTTCTACCCAAAAATCAACCCAACCCTCACACAAGAGAACAAAGGAATTTGTAGGCTAATTAGGTATCTCTCAATACAAATGATAGCCCCAATACAAGCACTCAACCCAATTTTACAAAATAAGAATGAAGAACACAAATTGGGATTTTACACAAATTTGGGATTTTTGCTCTAATGCTTGAATTTGATGTTTGGATGTTTGCTTGAAGTTCAATAGTTGTTGCTGATGCTTTTGGATGTCCCTTTTATACCTTCTCATTGATTTCTAGCCGTTTGAGTGGTTGGAGAAGTAATTGGAGCCGTTGGAACCCTCTCTTACCACCATAAATGCTGTCTGCACCAACCCGTTTCGGAACACGGGAAACCTGTTTCGGAACGGACTAAAATAGAAAGAGCCGTTGGGGTGCATTTAAGAGCCCGTTTCGGAACGGTTTTGCCACTGTAAAAGGGTCGTTTCGGAACGGTCCTAGACTGTTTCGAAACGCCTTAACGGTTTTGATAAAATCAGTTAAGACATACAACGGTCATATTTTTCAAACTGAAACCTAGCCCCTGTTTCGGAACGGTATTGATCCGTTTCGAAACGGAATGGCTACTGTCAAAGGGTCGTTTCGGAACAGGCATTAGCCGTTTCGAAACACCCCTTATATATTAAAAAAATCTGAAATATTTGAATTAATTTAACCCTTTTTTTAATCCAACATGAAGAACAGTTTCGAAACGAGGTGAGCCGTTTCGAAACGCTTCCAGGTGTTTCGATACCCGTATCGGAACGGTGGTCGACAGTGGTGAAACTGTTTCGAAACGCCTTGAGGCCGTTTCGGAACGGGTACATGGAAACCACTGTTTTGACTTGAAACACTTAGAAAAATAATTGGAAAAGTATGTTTTTAACTTAGGCATATTATAAAAATTATATGGGGATATTTTTAGGACTTAAAATTCGTTTAGACTTTTAATTTAGTCCTTAGGTTTTTAGTTATATCAAAATTAAAATATTTGTTTCACATGGTAGGTATCATCAAGAAGGATTTTGACAGGGAGTTTGTTCAACAAGCACTGCTAAACGATGACATTGATGTCAAAATCTCAAAATGGGGCATTGAATTTAATTCATTTGTTATTCACTTTAACTCATCGGAGGAGATGGAGGCAATATGGAAACTAAAGCATCAGGAACTTTGTTATTGGTTTGAACATATATGGCCTCTTCTGTTGAACGGAATTCCCATTACTTTGCTTCCATCATGCTCTCAGGGGTGCCATTGTTCTGTTGGCATCAAAGCTTCTTTGAATCGTTAGACAACAGGTGGGGCACTTTCGTTGCTATCGACAATTTAGCTTATTCAAGAGAGCGTCTTGATGTAGCAGGTTTGGTTATTAGACTGGCTAGCACGGCAACTCTGCCTAGATCAATCAAAATAAACTCCATGGGAGATTAGCAACTTGTTGGAATTATCCTTTAGAGGTGGTCGAGATACTGTGATCAAGAAAGTTATAGAACTCGCGCAGGAGTTAAGAGGTAGTTTTTAGGGTCATTTTGGGTTATTGAATATTGTCCATGGATATCAAAATACTATCATGGAATATACGGGGTATTCATAGAAAGAAGAAACGGCGTGCGGTGAAAAGCCTCATTCGTCAACATAATCCTAATTTCGCCTTCTTTCTGGAAATTAAGATGGAAAATATGTGTGAATTTGATATCATGAAGCTTTGGCAATTGAAATCTTTGGATTTTTCCTTCTCCCCAGCATCTGGTTCGGCTGGTGGATTGTTGAGCCTATGGTATTCAGACTACTTCCAGGTATCGGAAAAATTTATTTTCTCTAGATTTATAGCTCTGATTGGTTGCATCAAATCTCATGATTTTGTCTGTGGATTAATTAATGTGTACGGGTCGTCATGTGATACGGATAAAGCTAGTTTTCTAAGTGAACTACTTGATTTCATGAAACATAGGAAAATACCTTGGTGTCTAGCAGGGGATTTCAATTTATTTCTGGATCCAGAGGAAAAAATTAGGACAGACATTGAATCACTCTTTGATGGAGTCCTTCAAATCTTTCGTTTTCAAGGCTGAATTAATTGATCTTCCTCTTCAATGGGGAAAGTATACTTGGTCAAATAACAGAGATCCGCCTACATTTGTTCGCTTGGATCGGTTCTTACCAAATGCGGATTACGTCATTGCATTTTCTGATCTATCTCAGTCTCTACTTGATAAATCACTTTCAGATCACAATGCAATTCTTCTCATGGGCGTATTCAAGAATTGGGGCCCCAAACCCTTCAAGTGTTTTAATTACTGGGCCAAATTGGAGGGTTATGAGGAAACGATAATTCAAGCTATAAGAGGTCTAAAATCCACAAACTCGCACTCAAGAATCGGCAGAGTATTGAAAGGGTACAAAGTCGCTCTTAAATCATGGTATGAGCAGTTGAACAAGGTGGTGGGGAAGTCTTCAAAGTCCATTGAAAAGGAAATTACCGATATTGAAAAAAGAATTCAAAGTAGGCAAGCTTCGGTAGGCGAGTTAAATCTACTTCGAAATCTTCGGTCAAAGCTTTGGAAAACATACAGAAAAGAAGAAAGTGAATCGTTGCAAAAATTCAGATTGCAGTGGTTTTCAGAAAGGGGATAGAAACACGAGATTTTTTCATCTTATTGCATCTGACAGGAAAAGAAGGAACTCAATTTCCACGTTAAAACAGGGTGGCATTTCCATTTTAGACCCAAGTTTAATCAAGTTAGTAGTGAAAGATCATTTCTGCAGTGCATACAATGAGAGAAATAACCTTGAATTGGAGGGGATGAAGCTTGATTTTAAAAAAACTTAGTGAAGATCAGTCTCGAATGCTCCAAGCAGAGTTCTCCGAAATTGAAGTATGGGCAGCAATCTCTTCCACTGATAGTAACCGTGCCCCGAGCTCAGATGGTTTCAACATGGGATTTTTCCAAAGATTTTGGCCAGAACTTAGAAGTGATATTATGAAATTCATCTCTGATTTTTTCCATGGTAGGAATTTGAATGGCAGAACGAACCATTCTTTTATTACACTAATACCTAAGGTAAGTTGTTCGGAGAACCTTGACGAATTCCGACCAATCAGCCTAGTGGGTGGGATATACAAAATTCTTTCAAAAGTGCTAGCCTCTAGATTGAGATTGGTTATTGATGATGTAGTTGGTGAAACCCAGTTCGCTTAGATTTCAGGAAGACAAATTTTAGATTGTGTAATGATAGCGAACGAAGTAATTGACTCTGTTGTGAAATTCGGGAAAAGGGGTGTGACTTTCAAGATCGATTTTCAGAAAGCCTATGACACCGTGTGTTGGGATTTTTTTATTCGGGTTCTCAAAGAGTGTGACTTCGGTGAAAAATTGTACAATTGGATCCACACTTGCATCTCCCCTGTCTCAATTTCTATCATTGTGAACGGATCGCCTGCATAGGCTTTCTCTATTTCTAGGGGTCTCCGACAAGGGTGCTCTCTTTCCCCGCTCCTATTTAATCTCGTGGGAGAGGCATTAAACCTGATGCTCTCTAAGGTTATTCGGTTATAGCTTTTCTACGGGTTCAAAGTTTGTGGTTCTTCGGAGTCTGTGGATATCTCTCATTTACAATTCACCGATGATCTGCTAATATTCTATGAAGGTGAGAGTGACCAAGTCTTCAATGTGGAGCGGATTTTGCAAGTTTTCGAGTTGGCCTCGGGTCTAAAATTGAATCTAACGAAAAATAGACTGTTTGGTATCAATATTCTTTTAGACACAGTGAAAGATTGGGCTTCGGTTATTGGCTGCTCTGCTAGTGACTTCCCAACCACATATCTTGGCCTCCCCTTGGGGGCTTGTCGCAATTCAGTTTCCCTATGGGAACCGGTTTTTAAAAATTTCAGATCGAAGTTGGGAGGGTGGAAACATAATTTTTTGTCGTCTAGTGGAAGACTCACTTTAATCAATTCGGTTCTGACAAGTCTCCCGGTGTACTTTCTTTCACTATTTAGAATGCCGGCAAAGGTTTTATAGTATCTCAACAAAATGATGGCTACCTTTCTGTGGGGTGGATCATTGGAAAAAGACAAGATTCACTGGATTAATTGGAAACAGGTTTGCTTACTGAAAGATTGTGGGGGCCTGGGTATAACGAACTTGGAAATCTTGAACAGAGCTTTCCTTGGAAAATGGATTTGAGGATTTGGAAATGAACAATATAGCCTATGGAGGAGAGTTTTGGTGGCTAAATACCCTTTAGATAGTTGCAGAATCCTTCCCGAGCCTACTAAGAAGAGATCTTTTTCTTGGATTTGGTATAGAATCTCGGAATCTTTTTTTTCTAATGATGCGTTGGGTGCTTCTTTACGATCCAACATCGCCCTCGAGGTAGGCAATGGCTCATCCATCATCTTTTAGACCGACATATGGTTAGGAGACTCTTCATTAAAATCAAAAATTTGTAGGATCTTTACCTTAGCAGTGAATAAAAATGGGCGTATTTCTGAGTATGGGCGGAAAGATGTGAATGGTTGGTTTTGGGACATTTCGCTTCATCGCCCTCTTTTTGACTGGGAAGTATCACAATGGGATAACTTGTTGAACTGTCTCCGTTCTTTTAAAGGTAGCAACTCGACTTTTGATTGGGTTTGTTGGTTAGGCGCCAGCGATAGAGCTTTTTCTGTTAAATCTATCCGAAGTTTGTCTGCCAAAAATTTCGCAACATCGACAATGTGGAATGATGTAGTATGGCGGGGTATAGCTCCACCTAAAGTAGAATTCTTCTCTTGGTTGGTTCTGCAAGGTCGTGTTCCGGTTAGAATGGAGCTAAGGAAGAGGGGTATGATGACGGTAACGGATACCTGCTCCCCCTGTGTAGACTGCATCCAGAAACAATTTCTCACTTATTTTTTAATTGTCATGGTGTTTGGAATATTTGGATGGGGTATTGTAACTTGTTAGGTTGTGTTTCTGCTTTTCCTTCAAACCCATCTTCATTTTTGCAGGCCTGGAATGATCTTGAGACATGTAAAAACAAAGCTTGGAGCAGGTACATTCCATTTGCCATTATTTGGACCATTTGGCTAATTCGAAATGAGATCATCTTCAAAGGGAAGCAGGTTGACTGGTGGCAAATCGACTTCATGGTGAGAGTTCGTATTGCTTCGTGGTTAAAGGCAAATTTTTCCGGAGGTCAAGTCACAGTGGGAAATTTGATCTCGAACATATCGTTGGCCTCTCTCCTTGTGGTTGACAAACCTGCAAAGAGGTCGATTTTGCGTTGGGAACCACCTCTCCTGGGTTTCCTAAAACTCAACACTGACGGTGCAGCGAATGGTTCCAAAGGAGGCTGCGGTATAGGTGGTTTGCTTAGAGATTCTACCGGTAAGACTCTCTTCTCTTTTTCGGAAAATGTTGGGAATGATCCATCGTTGTTAGTTGAACTAGAAGCTATTAGAGTTGGCCTGAATTTATTCTTCGAATCGAATTGGTCTAAGAAGTTTAGACTCATATTGGAATCAGACTGTAAGGTTACAGTAGAATGGCTTAAAGGTAATGTTTCTCCTCCTCCCTCTGTAGTGGATAAGATGAATTCTATCAGATCCCAATTGAGTGGCAATAGAGTTTGTGTGAGGTTCATCCCCAGACTTTGCAACGTTGAGGCAGATGAGTTAGCAAAGAAGGGGATCAGTTAATTGTAATGATCTTTGCTGTTCTTCAGGGGTAGTTTCCAGAGGCATTGTTTTAAGTCCTCCTTATTTTCTTTCTTTTGATTGTAACACGATTATTCTATTAATAAATATATTTAGTCGGGACACTTTTTCCCCCTTCGATAGGAAGGGGGTTTTTAACGAGGCCCAACCACCTTTCAAAAAAAATAGTATCTACCGTGCTGTCATAGCCGATTCCCCAATGGCACGGTGAATATCATTTTTTCTTGCTCCGGTGAACGTCCCGAAGAGCTCATCCTTTGTGATAAATGCAATAAAGGCTTCCACATGATATACCTTAGACCAATTGTGGTTCGTGTTCTAATTGGATCATGGCTTTGCCCCCAAATACTTTGACCATATGCGAGTAAGAAGTACGAATTTTTATCTTATTCTTTTATTTCGTTGTATTTTTTTTCAAAATTTTCTCTAATTTTTATGGTAAATCCTGTTTCTTTTAAAGGTTTTTTGCAGAAAAAGATAATTGATTTCTTCAAGATTCAGAAGGGTGGTGATGGAAAAAAGAAATGTGCGCCGAATCAAGGTACCGTTTGTTAAAAAAAATTAATTTAGGTACCAAAATAAAAATATAAAAATAGGTGAGGTACTAAATGTGTAGTTTATTCTTATTAAAAAAATAAAAAATATATATAGAAAATAATTTAATTGAATTTTTTAAATAATTATTAATTGTATGTTGAGTCCTTGAAATTTGTAATCTTCATTAATCATTTTAATAGTGTTCAACGGTGTTCAGCGTTAGTGGTGTTCAGTGGTGTTCGTCGCACGTGGTTGACTCGTCATAAAACTTAATATATCCACTAGGTTGATGATCCAACTGACATGGTATTTTAGGTGATCAAACTTATTAAATTTAGTGCAGAAATCAATAAATTAATAAGTTAATGACCTCTTTAAAATTAACATTAAATTTTTCACGCTAATTTTTAGGTTATAATTGCAATTGCCCCATCCATTTAAAATTTTAAATGATAATTTTTGTAATTCATCATTTTGACCTTAAATTATGATTTTCAATTTCAATCCTTTAAAATTTTATAATTTATATTTTATTAACATATTATGCATTAACTATTTATTGAGTATAAAAAATTCAATTATAAGTATATGTTAACAGAAATAATATTCTAAAATGATAATTAACTTGATTCAAACATTATGTATATAAAAGATAAAATCATACTTTTAAGTACAACAGTTAAATTATTAACATATACATCGTACAAAAAAATTATGGATTCTCAAATGTTTTTAGATTGATATGACACGATATCGATTATATTAATATTGAATTTTCTTTTGATTCTCAAATGTCTTACACTAAATAAAAAAGAGTTGTCGTTGTCAATTGAGTCTTGGTACCATTGTTACTAGGGATGTAGCCACTCATGAGGTGGGAGGGGTTGTTGTCCCTTCGAAACCTTTTAGTATAATGACATTTTAGGCCATTTTTAGTTTAAATTAATTAAGATATTTTCTCCTCTGCAATTTTTAAATTTAAATATTTAATTCGAGAAATGGTTCTCTTATAGTATCATGAGAACTTGAGAAACATGCATGAAAGGGTAATAGAGATAAAAAAATTAAGAAAATAATTAAAGTTTATCCTTTCCTTCGTAGCCGATAGTAGATGAACAAAATCAATAAGTTTAAGGGGTTGCATTTTCATAGAAATTGAGGTGAGACATAGCTTAAACTCATAAGTTTTTTATGGTTCATATATGATATTTTATTTTTAATTTGATTGAAAAAAAATAGTAGCATGTTGGGATTTTGGAAGAATTACATCATAATAATACGACAAGCTAAAATGTATTTGAGTTAGCTTAATATCTTTCCTTATTATATTAAGAAAAATAAAATACTAACTATAATACATTTATAGTTTTAAAAAATATTTATTGTGTAAAGATGTATTGATTGTATTGTATTTATAATCTTAAAAATTGTTTATAAATAAAAGATGCGTTAATTATATTACATCTATTGTTTTGGTGCTCAAATTTATTGGCACAAATATTATTATAAACTTTTGAGATTGTAAGTTGGATTGGATTTAGAAGTGTAAAATTCTATAATAGTTTTTATGAATGGTAAGTTTTTGGAGTGATAAAAAAAACAATATTCAATATCTTTACAAACACATAAAAATGTACGGTAAATTAAACGTTCACAATTATTTAAAATAGTTTGCGGTAAAATTGTAGTAAAGTCATTTTTGACAACATTTGTCATTTTTATATACGGTTTTATATTAGTATTGATAGTGTTTTTTTAAGAATATGATTTTATTAACAAAAAAATTATACATTGGAGATATCACATGCCTCATTCAAAACTTCACTAAACATAAATGATGGAAAAAAGTACATGTGATAATATTAAGAGAAACAAAGAAAAAACCAATCATAAAGCTAAACATAATAACAAAAGTAAGCAACACAGTCAACCATGCAATACATCCTCATGTAACAAGTGAAGAACCGAGGGAGGAGGCGTAGGAAAAAATGAGAGTCCAAGCTATCAAACGTAATCAACTTGGTCAGGGCATCAGCCACTTTGTTACCTTCGCGATGGACATATTGGAACCGAATCTCCCAACAACGAGGCCGCGACTCCATTAAGTGAGCCCACAAGAAGCTAGAACCATAGTTACCAGACAGAATAACTCGTAAGGCATCTTGACAATCCATCTCAAGAATAACTTGACGAAAGCCTGCATTCCAAGCATAAATTAAACCGACATATGCACCCCACTAACGACAGTGGTGGTTGCAGGGTCGAAACTATGTATACCCCTTCCAAAATATTTTGGTATAATAGCATTTGAGGTCCTTTTATGTTTAAATACTAGTCAAATAACAACTTTGTCCCTCCTAATTTTTAGATTAAAAGGATTAAGAGAAATATCGGTTAATGTGATTAGTCTACTCTAGTTCTATTAAACTTTTCTTGTAACTTCGTTTTATTTTTTGTTTATTCAATAAAGTTAAAAAATCATTGTTAGTTTAAAGATGATTTTTTTGACAAATATTAATTCAAATCCTAATTCTACCTAGATGAGAGAGGAAGTGGGAACTCTACGGGAAGGAAGGGGTGCTCCTAGTGGGTTTATAACTCATGAGCTAAGGCCTAAGGAAATGTGAAGGAACAAAGATGAGCAGTTTTGTCAACCAACTAAATAAATGATATTAATCGACTTGTGTGCATGCATCTTTTATAAAACAATTTATATTGAAAGGTAAAAATAAAATAAAATAGTAAGACATTAATTAACAATACTTAATTTAAACCTTTGGGTGAGTGAAAATTTTAACATCTTGAAGGATTGATTGAAATTAAAGATTGCTGCGAATTGAATAAAATTGGTGTTAAATGTGTTAATATTGTCATGGAAGATCTTGATTTTATAGTTAAAATATAATTTAATACATTGTATGTAATTATTTTAATTAGAAGCATATATTAATTTAATACATCATGTGGATTTAATAAGTAGTATAGATTAAAAGCAGAAAACAAACATTTTATGTTAAAATACATTTACAAAATATAATTACAATAAATGATTGTAGATGAAGTGGAAAGAATAATATGAAAATGGTAATGGTTTCGAGTCCCATATAATAGTTTTTAGTTTTTTTATTTAAATAATTACATAAATATGAAAAGACATTATCATAATTGGAATAATATTTAATATCGAGTTGGTTTTTTCTTATCTTTTGACAACACACGGCACACACCTTGTACACACATATATTTAAGGATGACTCTACCACGTGCGACGGGTATCGATGAACACCACTAATGATGAACACCGATGAACACTATTAAATTAATTAATAAAGATTTAAAATTTCAAGGACTCATCATACAATTAATAATTATTTTAAAAATTCAATTAAATTATTTTTATATATATTAAAAAAAATTAATAAGGGTAAATTATATATTTAGTACCTCACTTATTTCCGTATTTCTATTGAACCCTCATTATTTAAATATTATTTCAATTTAACCATATTCTTTATAAAAAACAATTTAACCCTTAACCTAAAACCCTAAACTATTAAACCTTAAACCTTTAAACTATTAAACATATACCCTAAACCATATACCATTACTTCTCAATTACAAAAGCTGGTATAAAACTACAGCCCATTCCCCACAAAACATACATTATTTCTCAATTACAGAAACTGGTATAAAGCTACAGCAATGAGCATAGCTCAAAAATGGGGCTGATGGGCTATAAATATTGATGACATTAAATCAGAAACAAATCGAGCACCGACACCAAAGTTTTACGGTGACCGAAAAAAGAAAATACTAAGCTCATGCCCGATGTTGTCATCGGGATCAATCAAATGGAAAGATTCAGAATCAGATGAACCATGAACTCTATCGAATTTAGCTCTCAAGTACATAAGTTCACCGTCATTATCGACCTGTTTTCCGTTCATTATTTCGGCACCCACAACGATAGAACTCATTAGCCTTAAAGCATCAATATCAGCTTTCGACGGTCTGCGTTTAACTGCATACCCAACTTTCCTTCCATTACAGTACATAGTCCACAATGGCATGGACAAAACCGAATCTGAACTCGAACAATTCCCTGAACCGGTGCAGTCCAGCACAATTCAGAGGACACCACCCTGCATTTCTCGAGCCAAAACAACTGTGGGGACTGTAAACTCTAGGAGGAGAATTGGGTTGGTAGACTTGCAATTTGTTTGGATACAGAAGTTGAGTTTTCCTCTGTGGTAACCGAAGATGGTACCTGTTATAACACTAGAAGAAGTGTAAGCAGACTTGGGATAATAGGTTTAAAGTAGCTTTCGTGTTTGATTTCTTTCAGTTCGATGAAGGGGCGGATGCAGGTTGGAATAAGGAGTTCCATAAGGGAACGTAGAAGCCGCCGCGAACGGACCTGTTTCTGGCAGTCGACGGAGGTAACATCATTGGTTATGTGGGTGGCGGTAGCGACAATTGTTGGGCAGGACATGGTTATATATTTGCCCGTGTCAAATATGAAAGGCTAGTTTGGGGCTTGTTGCAGGTGTGGTGTAAGCAGTAAGCTTATACTATTATATATAGGAAAGGTGAGTATTTTTTTATAGGAAAATATTTCGATACACATGCCTTTTAATTTTTAAGAGTTTAAGGGTTTAAGGTTTAATAGTTTAGGGTTTTAGGTTAAGGGTTAAATTATTTTTTTTATAAAAAATATGGTCAAATTGAAATAATATTTAAATAACGAGGGTTCAATAGAAATTTGGAAATAAGTGAGGTACTAAATATATAGTTTACCCTTATTAAAAAAATAAAATTTTAATATATATAAAAATAATTTAAAATTTTAATAATTTTAATATATATAGGATGAGTCTACCACGTGCGACGAACATCGATGATGGTGAAATTATTTTTAGAAGAATTCAACGATTCATTGAATTGAATTGAATCGATGATGGTAAAATTATTTTTAATGGTATATGGTTTAGGGTATATGTTTAAGAGTTTAAGGGTTTAAGGTTTAATAGTTTAGGGTTTTAGGTTAAAGGTTAAATTATTTTTTATAAAGAATAGAGTCAAATTGAAATAATATTTAAATAATGAGGGTTCAATAGAAATACGGAAATAAGTGAGGTACTAAATATATAGTTTACTCTTATTAAAAAAATAAAATTTTAATATATATATATATATACTAATTTAATTAAAATTTTAAATAATTATTAATTGTATGATGGGTCCTTAAAATTTTAAATCTTTATTAATTAATTTAATAGTGTTCATCGGTGTTCATCATTAGTGGTGTTTATCGATGTTCGTCGCACGTTGTAGAATTTTCCTATATTTAAACTTAGATCTCCTATTATCATTTTTTTATTGGATCCGCTCGTTAAATTCATTTAATTATTGTTCTATTTGTAAATTTCAGATTTAAAAATATATTCCATGATTAATGTTCGAGGTTTTTATTGTTCATCCTATTAATATTATCTCAAGATTTAAATTCAAATTTTCTTATTAAAAACATAGTATATTTTATCACTGCAGAGAACATTGGTTGATTTTATTTTAATTTTTATTCTACAAGCATATCCGCATTCATATTGGTTTTGCCAATATAAAATGCACCAAACAAATGAATCAATATCTATCTACACGTCAGTGTTTCTTTCTTATAATATTTCGTTTTATGTTTTGACACTTTTCACTTATTTATCTCTTCATTTTACCATTTTTAATTTTTTTTATAAAGAAAGGAACCTAGATATATTAATTGAGTAGCAGTATTAGGCGTTTTAACCGAAATATATATTTTATTTTAATTAATTATGAAAACAATATTTATTAAAGATTATTTGTTGAAATAATATTGGCTTTGTTTGACAATTAGCGGATAACTGATAGCGGATAGCAGATTACATTATCTGATTTGACTAGCAGATTGTATTAGCTAATTGTATAAAAGTGTTTGGTAAAATTAATTGATAGCCGATAGATGTTAGATTATTTAAACAAGCAAAATGACATATAAGGACATGATTATATTCAATACTTGTTTGAATAGTTTATTAGTTATCAATATTTTGTATCTAATTATTATTAATTAGATCTATAAAATTATTTTTAATATAACTTTTCTAAACATATTCAAATAATTTATATATTAATTTATTATTTATATAATTATTTTAATATAATTTAATTAATTAATAAATTTAAATATACATATAAATATGTGATAATAAAAAGAAAAAATAAATAAGATTAGCTTATAAATAGGGTGAGAAAATATTTAATTTAGGTTATTTTAAAATTTTTGGTAATTGGTAAGGGTAAAAGAGTCTTTACAACTATAATATCAAACCTCTAATCTCAAAAAGCTCATATAAGGAGCTTTTTAAAATTAGCGGTTTCACCCCAATCCGCTCTTTCAATCCATTGTTTACCAAACAACAATATTAGCGGATTTGACTGGTCAAACCTCTAATTATGTCTCTCTAATTTTTGCCCAAACCTCTCTTTACCAAACAAGATCATTAATTTTAATAGATCAAAGTGTGGTTGACTGGTGTATTTTCGTCTGTCGCGATTCAGAAGGGATTGAACATGCACTAGAGCAGTGTCGAATGTCGAGAGTTGAAACTGCTGTGAGAAGAACATTAGACATACCATTAGGCATCAGCTACCATATTACATTCCCGCGAGATCCATTAAAACTCAGTATACCATCCGCGATAAATGGAACGATTTAATAACTCAGACAAGATTCGAAGATTGGACCGCAGTCGATGTAAAATAATGTGCGCTTATTGGTCTGGTATTGTCTTTCAATCACTCAACTAGCGTATGTTAAAATGTTATATTTGAAGGGATGAAAAAAGCAATAAATAATCAATGTGAGATTTGGTAATGTAAATCCAATATTAAATATGTAATGTATTTTTCTCCCCTTTCAAATATAGTATTTTAGCATACACTCAACAGTGATTGAAAGATAATGTCCACGCCCATCGTTGTTGTCTGACTCATGCTCATGCTCATGCTCGTGCTAATGCTAACGCACACATATCATGTACTTTATATCTTTTTAGATAAATTTTGTTTATTTTTTTCTTTGTTTTTCGATACTTTTAAGGTTTTTATTTTGGCCGATGATTTTTATCAAATTTATGGAGAAACTAATGTAGTTTGCTGAAATGTTTTATATTATAACTTGAAGTTGACATGACTACAGGTCGACTTTACTTTTATTTGTTTGGAGTGGACATATAATTTCAATGACTTCTAATGAGACTGTAACAAACAAAATTGATTACGAAATAAAAAATAAAGTAAAATATTTTGTGGAATACTTTTTTCGAATACAATATTACTGTTAATTACCCCCAGAAACAAGAGCATCCTATGGTCATCAACAAAGAAAGTGATTAGAATTCAAAGAGTTAGAGTTAACTCATTTAAACCGGTCCTTATGTGAAATTAATTAACCCGTTCCGGTTTGAAAGAAGAAAAAAAAAAAGGAAAGTTGAAAACTTTGAAATTAAATACTTAATTATGAAGATGAAAAAGGTTATGTAGGCAGAGATGGATTCAGAGGGTAAAAATGTGAAATTTATATATGATTTAGAAAATTTTAATTTTTTATTTATTTTTTATTAAAAATATATTTTCGCTTTCCTTAAAATTTTATAAGTTCGTCCTCTTAAAATTTTATAGGTTCACATCTCTTAACATAAAATTATACGTTCGTCCCGTATGTAGGTGTAGTACTTGCATTATCCCGTCATTCACTGCACATATAACAATAACCTTCACATGTTCAACCTACTCTGTGTGCTTAATTTGACTAGGTCCTTTGCAATGTCATTATGCTTGTTCTCTCTCTCTCTTTTATCCAGCCAAAGCTTTCTCCATCGTTTTTCAAAAGTATATTTGATCCTAAAATTGTTATGGTCAGAAAGTAATGTAGAAAAAGTAGTTTTTTCGTTTAAGAGTAGTTTAGTTTGTAAAGTACTTTTAAAACTGAAATTTATAGTTCTGTTCAGGAACGAGTTTGAAATCAGCTTTTGTTACCAACTAAAAAATTGCACCGAACGACCTAAAAATCTTGTCGTTTGAATCAGCTTTTGCACTTGATTTGGTCTCCAAACCAAACTTTTGGAGACGCTAAAAATTTCTGGTTCTCATCACTTTTGCCCAAAAATTTCGTTTTAAAATCATTCTTGAATGGAGCCTTAATATTTTCAAAAAAAATTAGTATAATTACTCATTTATCCTTATGTATTTCATCAATTCTTTTATATTTTTTTTGAAAATAATGTCTAAAATAGACATTTTATCTACTTAAAAACACTTATTGACATCAATATCAAACACTTCTTAAACCAAAAAATACATAAACACTTTTTTAAAATATTTTCTTGCCACACTTAAAAGCACTTATTTACATCATTAAAATGATTTTTTTTTGTAAATACACGTTCATTTTATGGCCAATGTTTGACATTTATGATTTTTCCCCAATAATATTATTTTTAATGTTTGAATTCGAACTCTCTCTTTAGAAGAACAATGTGCTTTGCCATTACACTTGTGTTATATATATATATATATATATATTCATGGATCATGGTTTCTCTTTTTATACCTCAAACCACTTCATATTGTTTAACGATAGTCACGTGGAATTGTCATATGATAGTACGTTGCTTTAAAATATATAAAAAATCAGTGGAGTTCTGGACAGACGCGATAGGAGCGACCACACAGGGCCCCAATAGAAAGGGCCCAAAATAGAGAACCTAAATTAAATTAAATTAAATATTTATAAAAAATATAAATTTATATATATAATTATGTGTATATATATATATATATTTAGGACTAATATTTGATACACTGCCAGTGTAAAAAAAGTTTACACAAGCATGCCTATTTTCAAGCCTAAATTTAAAACCTAAAATTTTAACCTTAAAACCCTAAAAATCTAACCCCAAGCCTCAAACCCCAAGCCCTAAATTCTAACCATAAATCGTAAATTCTAAATCATACAACCTAAACCCCTAAACTCTAAACCCTAAACTAAACCCCTAAACCCCTAAATAAACCCGCTTGTGGAAACTTTATTTTCCACCGCCAGTGTATAGGATATTAATCCATATATTTATGTGTGTATATAAGTTAATTTTTTGTATTAAGATTTTTTTTTAAAAAAATAACTTATATCTCTTATTAATTATAAATTAAGGGGCCCAATTTTAATATATTGCACAGGGCCCCAAAATCTTTGAACCGCCCCTGTAAAAAAATCCATTAATTTATTAACATATGTAAAAATATCGTACAATCCTTTTTTTTATCAAGAAAATATCGTACAATCCTTATACTATGTTTCAAATGATATTTTAATCTATCTACCTAAAAATGAGTAAAATGGTCATTTTGGCTCTTTTCTTTTACGTTTTTTACACAGAGGGATAAAATACAATTCAAAGGAGGATATACACAGGCTTTTGAAATAGAGAGATAAAAGTATAAATTTTTCTAACATTATTCAAAAGCGGGTAAATACACTTTTTGAACTTAAAAATAATTTGTTTTATATTATTTTTAAATATTTTTTTAAAAAATAAAATTAAATATACATTTGATACTTGAACTATATATTTTCTCCCAAGTTAGAACCTAGAGAATTTTTACTCTAAAGTTAGGACATGAATTAGGCACCTTATTCTATGTTGGTACCTAAAGAATTTTTGCTCTCAGGTTGGTACATGAACTAAGTACCTTCTCCCAAATTGGTACCAAAACTCATTCATTCTATCAATTTGGTTTCAATTCGAAACAATTCAATAAATTTAACTATATAGATTTAAATATTCCATCAATTACTCATTATTCTTCTTCTAAATTGTTTGTTCTTCTCCTATAAATGCTATATTACTTTATTGATATAATAAAAGTTTAATAGTAACTTGTTGTTTTATGGTAGAATGAAATTGTCCAAATACTGTTTTGATCCAATAGACTCACTTCGTTTGACTATATCACAAAAATGACTAAATTGATAGGATTTTTAAATATAAAGGGTTAAATTTATTGAATTGTTTTTAATTAGGACCAAATTGATAGAATATATACAATTTTGAGACTAAAGTTGTTAATCAAAATACCAAAATAGTGGATGAAATTAAAGTCCAAGTACCAACTTGAGAACAAAAACTCTTAAGATACCAACTTGAGAGAATGTGTCTAGTTTAGGTACCAACTTGGGATGAAAAATTCTATAAGTACCAACTTGGGAAAAGATGCCTAATTTAAGTACTAATAGACATGTAAATGAACCGAACAAACACGAACAAGGTATGTTCATGTTATTCCGTTTAATTTTAACCGAACAAATGAACGAACACGAACAACTAAACAAACTTAATTTTTTGTTTGTGTTCATTTATTAAGGAATGTAGCTTGTTCGTGTTTGTTTATGTTTATTCGTTTAAATGATAAACGAACGTAAACAATATAATTTATGATATTTTAGTTTTTAATAGAATGGTGAGGGAGAGCGTCTCGCACTGCTTTGGCGACCATCGGTATTCTTCCCCAGCCAGCTCCATCTTCATGGCGTTCGTCGACAACCTAAGCAAGCGAGTTTCGAGGAGAGCTCTATGAGAGTTGTTCAACCATTACGGTAGGGTCTCTCGGGTCTTTATTCCAGCGATAAATAATAAACCAAAATACAAGCTCTGCACCTTTGCGTTTGTCAGTTTTAAAAGTGAAGAGGACATGAAGAAAGCAATTGTTTCTATGCATAACACCTTGATAGATGGCAAAACAGTTTTAGTCACAAAAGCGAGATTCCCGGCTCCTACAAAACAAGGCCAGGGTCTTTCTGGTTTCAGGAAAACGAGTAAGGTCGCACCTCAAAATAGGGTGCTTGGGGGTAATGTGCAAAATAGAAGAAGACCAGTGGGTTTTGAAACTAATGGTAAAAGAACTTATAAAGAAGCTCTAGTGGACGACATGAATCCTCCTAATGGTGTCGATCCGATTGGATCAAGGAAGTCAGGAAGGGAAGAAGTAGAATCTTCCAAAGAGGATGATGACACCTTGGAGTTTTCCTTTCCCAGAGAAGAGTCGGTCTGGCTCGAACGTTTCATAACGGGTCTTCTAAAACCCAATTTTGATTTAGAATTTGTTCAGAAGGCATTAGGTAGCGATGGCATAAAGGTTAAAATGGCTAAATGGGGTTGCATGGATAATGTATGTATTATCACTTTCGACTCTTTGGATGATCTTAACGTGACATGGGAGAAAAAGAAAGATTTGCTGGACTTTTGGTTTGAGCTCTTAGATAAATCAGTTTTGATTGATAATATTCCATGGGAGTTCTGTTCGCTTTCCATTTCAGGAGTTCCTATTCATAGTTGGAACGAAAAATTCTTCTGTAAATTAGCAAATCGTTGGGGCAGCTTGGTTTATATCCATGATTCAACCGTGAGCAAACGGGATCTGTCTACAGTACGTTTGGTCATTAGAACCCCAAGCCATTTGGATATTCCTAGCTCTATGTCAGTAAAGATTAATGGGCGAGCTTATAACATCCGGCTGCAAACGGGGGTCCCTTTCCCGGATTCAGATTCTGGTTTCCCCTAGAAGAAAACACGTTTTTTTGCAGATGAATGGCCTGATTTGGGGTTATATGCTGATAATCATCTGGACGAGGATCAGAATCAAAACGCCAGTCAACCGGAGTTAGGCGTTGGTTAGGGCGGTAGGGTCGCTTCGGGGTCTGCAGGCATTGATGACTCATCCTCGGACGCATTCTCCGGTGAAGAGAATGAAAAGTCAATCCCAGTCTCTCCAGCTGCTAATAATTTCGAGAATGTACTTGGGAATTTGGGCGCCGACAATGACAATAATGTACATGATAAGTGTCTTAATAAAGAACAAGCGGGTTCTCTGCTTCCGGGTTCTCAACCCACACTAAATGGGCTGGAGGTCCATCTTGGGCCGTCTAATTGTGGGTTGGATCACAGTGCCCAAACCCCTATTGTGGCTGAAGAAAATAACATGTCATCTCTGTGCAATTATACGGGGCTTGAGGTAGGGAAATTAGATTATTTCAACCTGCACTTAAACTTACTGTCGGAGATAGTTCCAGACAGCTTAGAAAGCTTCTCGAAACCTGGACAAGGTTCTACTAGCATTGAGGTCTCTTCCGGTCTTGTAATGGAAAAAAACAGAACCATTCCGCATCAATCTATCATCAGAATTTCCTCCTCCATTGATGAGTATTTGTAAGTTATCCGAGAAGTGTTAGAGTTTGAGGGAGAGTGTAAGTTATCCGAGAAGTGGTAGAGTTTTATTTAATGTATAATTAGAGTTTATTCCCAAGTCAGTAGTTTAGATTTACTAGAAGTCTTATTTAAATTAGGGATAAATATTATTTAAATTAGAGATAAAAGTATAGTTTAACTATACTAAAACTCTATAATTGCCTATTTAAAGGCTCACCGTACACACATTTGAATATTGAAGAATAATAAGAAAATACTGAGAAACACATTGTTTTCTCTGGAAAATATCCTTTCCATCTTCTTCAAACAATAAATCCTTAACCACCGATCACACACAAATCACCATCATTAATTGCATCTCTGGCCACCATGGCCCCTTTCTCACAGTATTCCAAATTTTTTGATCCCAACTTCAGAAGAACAGTGAGGAGGAAGGTGAGGGATTCATTAGAAGATATCGCTACCGGCTCTTCCTCGGCTAATCACCAGGTCCCTTCTGAATCCGTCCATCTAAGCCACATAGAGGAAGCTCTTACTATTTGGGGGGTCAGCAAAGTTCTGGGTATCTCATTCGAAGGTGGAAAGAAAGCTTTTGTGGAGAAGGTTGCGGAACTTGAATTGGGTTCACGTTGAATTGCCCCTTTACCAAGGTTCGGTTCTCTGGCCATTTTCATTTTTTCATGAATTTTACAATTGTGTCATGGAATATTCGGGGTCTCGGCAAGTCTGAGAAAATTTGTGCTGTTAGAAGATTAATGCAAAACAAGAAACCCAATCTCATTTTTATTCAAGAATCAAAACTAGAAGTGGTAACTCAATCTTTGTTTCGGAAACTTGGTTGTGGCAACAAATATGAGAAATTTTTTTCACCCTCCCTGGGTTCTGCTGGGGGCCTTATTACTGCTTGGAACAAGGAAATTTTCACTGCATCTGATCATTTTATTTCTCATCGCTTCATTGCTACAATCGGTAATCTTAAGAGTATGAATTTTGACTGCGGATTCATAAATGTCTATGGTCCTCCTGTGGAAGCCGAAAAAGAAGGGTTTTTCGAAGAATTGCTGTCCTTTATGCGCAAATACTCCTTCCCCTGGTGTCTTGGAGGGGACTTCAACGCTATCATGTGTAAGGAAGAGAAGTTAGGGGCCTATGTCAATAGGAATTCAATTGAGATCTTTCGGAATTTTATTCAAGATGCAAATTTAGTGGATATCCCTCTCAATGGTGGTGAATTCACTTGGTCTAACAATCGTGATCCTCCCACGTTTGTAAGACTCGATCGGTTTCTTTTCGATGCTAACTTCATCACCACCTTTCCTTCCTTAATTCAGGTGCTACTGCCTAAAAGCATCTCGGATCACAACGCCATTTGCTTGGAAGATCCTAGGGTCTCTTGGGGGCCTAAGCCTTTTAAGCTGTTTAATTACTTCCTGGAAGAAGAAGGGTTCGGAGATCATGTGAAATCTACATTGTCCTACTTAAAATCACTCAATGGTCGTTTGGGTTTAGGTGGATTATTAAAAGAGCTCAAAGGGGCAATCAAAGTTTGGAGCTGTCAGCAAAAACTGCCCACTGGTAAGAACATAAACGAATTAGATAAACAGATTTCCTTGTTAGAAGTGGAGCTACAGCAAGGAAGGGCTGCCTTAGGTACTATAGACATGATTTCTTCTTTGAAAAGTGAACTTAGGTCATTACTTAGGAAGGAAGAAAGGGTGTGGTTACAAAATTCGAGGCTAAAATGGTTTCATAAGGGGGACCGTAATACTCGGTTCTTTCACAGCTTCAAACAGGAGAAGAGCAAATTATATACAGTCCCTCACGGTTAATGGAGTTCCTGAATCAAATCCTCAAAAGATAAAAGACAAGGTATTCGAATTCTTCTATTCAGAATACAACAAAAAAACCACTATTGAAGTTAATGATTTTCTGCTAGATTTCAATAAAATCTCGCTTAATCAGAAGCTGAGTTTGGAGAGTCCCTTTTCGGAGGAGGAAATATGGGAGGCAATCTCTTCCTCTGATAGCTCACGCGCTCCCGGACCCGATGGTTTCACCATGGGATTCTTCAAGAAGTTTTGGGTAAATTTGAAAGGCGATTTGATGAAGATTTTTGAAGACTTTCACAGGGGTCTTGATTGGGAAGAAGGCATTAATCACTCCTTCATCACGTTGATTCCTAAGAAAAACTGTCCTGTTTCGATCGAAGACTTCCGTCCTATTAGTTTGGTGGGTGGTATATATAAAATTATATCCAAGGTGCTGGCTCGTAGATTTCGTCTTTGTGTTGACACTGTCATTAGTAAGAATCAATTTGCCTTTATTTCGGGTCGTCAAATTCTCGATTGTTCCTTCATTGCAAATGAAGGAATTGATTATGTCAAGAAAAAAGGGCTGAAAGGCCTAGTGTTCAAGACAGACTTCAGAAGGGCTTTCGATTCGGTTGATTGGAAATTCTTGATTCATGTTTTAAAGGAAATGGGATTCGGAGATAAATGGTGCTCTTGGATTTAGAAATGTATCTCTTCGGCCTCTATCTCAGTTCTCGTCAACGGGTCCCCAACCCCTCGGTTTCTTTTGTCTAGGGGCCTTAGACAAGGGTGTTCTCTTTCACCTTTTCCTTTCAACGTAGTTGGTGAAGCGCTGAACCTTATGCTGGTTAAAGCCACTGGTATTGGCTTGTTTAATGGTTTCTTGGTTGGGAGAGGTGAGCATTCTATAGAGTTATCTCATCTTCAATTTGTAGACGACCTAATAGTTTTCTGTGGTGCTTCTTTGAGCGAGATTCTGAATGTCAAAAGATCGCTTCGAGTCTTCGAAGTAGCCTCAGGTTTGCAATTAAACCTCTCGAAATGCAGACTTTTCGGTATTAATATTTTAGACGACCAGATTTCTGAATGGGCTAAAATTATTGGTTGTGCGGTGGGGAAATTTCCTTCGGAATACTTGGGCCTTCCTCTGGGGCCCACAAGGAACTCGGTTTCTCTTTGGGATCCTGCGATCAAAAAGTTCAATGAGGGTTTATCAAGCTGGAAGTCAATTAATTTATCCTACAGTGGAAGATTAGTTCTGATTAAATCAGTTCTATCTTCGCTCCCTACGTACTTCCTCTCTATCTTCAAAATGCCAAACGCGGTACTCAGGAAGCTTAACAGTTTAATGGCGAATTTCTTATGGGGATGTCGGGAATCTCACAGGAAAATTCACTAGGTCAATTGGGGAGATATTTGCGCTCTTATCTCGGAAGGAGGCTTAGGGGTTAAAAATCTAAATCTTCAGAATAGAGCTTTGCTTGGGAGATGGATTTGGAAGTTCTCTTCGGAAAAAGACAGTTTGTGGAAGAAAGTTATCTGTTCGAAGTACAATTTAGACTTGTCTTCGCTGCTCCCACCTCCCTCTAGATCACCTCTTAACTCGTGGATTTGGAAAGGAGTGGTTAACTTCTTTTCGAGCAATGACACAGTGGGCTCAACTTTGCAACATAATTTGCGCAGACAAGTCGGGGACGGTAATTCCATTCTTTTCTGGTCAGATCCTTGGATAGGAGAGGATCCTCTTCAGGTTCGTTTTCCGCGCTTATTTGCTCTTTCCACTAATAAGTCAGGGAAAATAGCAGACTTTGGGGTCAAACTAAATAATAAATGGTCGTGGAATATAGAACTTAGAAGGTGACTTTTTGATTGGGAAATATCACAATGGAACGAGCTTTTAACACTGCTTAATGATTTTCCGCCGTCTGACATGAATTCTGATTGCCTTATGTGGCTTGGCGCGGGTATTGGCCCATTCTCGGTCAAAAATTGCTATAACTCATTTTTCCTCCATTGTCTGGCGGCTCATTTTGGAAAAAACATATCTGGATTGGAAAGGTTCCACCTAAGGCAGTAAGGTGGAATTTTTTATGTGGCAGGTTATGAAAAGGAGTATTCCAGTCCGTGCGGAATTGATTAGAAGAGGTGTCCCTTCTATCACCCTAAACATTTGTCCCCTTTGCACGCAAGAATCAGAAACTATTCTCCATCTTTTTATCTCATGCTCGTTCGCTTGGTGTTTATGGATGAAGTTCGCTGCTTACTGGAACGTCAGCTTAATTCTGCCTCAGGAAGTTGGCTCTCTGTTGAAGTACTGGTCTGATGCTCATCCGAACAAATCCGAGGAGTCCATCTAGGATTTCATCCCGGCTGTGGTATTGTGATCTATATAGCTTTCAAGGAATGAGATTCTCTTCAAAGGTGGGTCGATCGATAGTATTAATCTCTCTTTTGTCGCTCGAGCGAGACTAGCATCGTGGTACAAAGCAAAATTCCCTGCTGCTACTGCTTCTATCGATTCAATCATGAATAATCCGGCATGTGCAGATCGGTCGGCTTCGCTTTCTTCTGTCCAGGTATGGTCAGCTCCCCCGTTGGGATTCTTGAAATTGAACTTTGATGGAGCTATGGCTAAGAATGGAAGTGCTGGCGGGATAAGCGAGATTATCCGGAATCATTTGGGTGAAGTTATCTCGTCTTACAGCAAACATATCAACGTTGGGCCTGCTATCCTTGCTGAATTACTAGCTCTGAAACTTGGGTTATCCCTGGTTAACTCTCTTGATGCATGCAAAAACTTCAGAATTATTGCGGAAGGAGATTGTAAAGTCATCTTCGATTGAATTTCCAACCCCTCTTTGTGTCCTCACCAATTCAAAGAACTGATCCAAGAGATAGTGGTCCTGGGCGCTAAAAAAGGTTGTTGTTTCAGATTTATTCCAAAGCATGCCAACATTGAAGCTGACTCCCTTGCTAAGAGGGGTATTGGCTAAGATGCTGAGCCAATTGCAGTTTGCATCTATAGGGGGTGTTGTAGTAATGGGTCTTATATCTTTCGGACAACAACTTCTTCATTGTAATTGTCTTTATTCTAATTATTAATAATATTAATTGGCACTCTTTTCCCCCTTCCGCTATCGAATGATATATCTCTATGTCGTTCGATATGAGGGGGGTTTTAACGAGGCCACATTTACCCATAAAAAAAATAAACGAACGTAAACGAACACAAACGAACAAACAAACATAAAAAGACATATGTGAATAAATTTAAATGAACATATGTAAACAAATTTTTTTAATATAATACTTTTTTTATGAAAATAATAAATATATGTTAATAAATTTGAACGAACATAAACGGAAGCACATAAATGAACGGATTACCGAACGTTCACAAACGTAAATGAACGAACGAGCCTTTTGTTCGTGTTCGTTCATTTAATTAAACGAACAAAAAACATATTCATGTTCGTTCGTTTAATAAATAAACGATCATAAACGAACTTCCCGCCAAACAGTTCACAAATAATTCGTAAAAAAATACTCATATTATTATACTTTTATAAGATAAATTCCGATATTTATCTTAAATATAATATATATCTATTTAATAAAAAAAACGACCATCTAACCATATATCACACATGAATCGTTGATTGGGTGGGTGCAAAAGTTACATTGGTCAACAACGTGGGGTTTTTATTTATGGTATAGCCAAACTTTTCCGACGTGAAGCGCGTAGTCGATGTCGTCGGGGTCACGCAATTGTCCTCCCAACCATTTCAGATTTTCACACCCAAAACTGACCAACCTAATCTGCCTACTTCAGGTACACAGCCTTTTCCCGTTTATTATCTAGGTATTTTATTCTCTTTGCTATCTTCTATGGTAGGTCTGGGATGCGGCATATTTAGCGTGTGGTTAAAAGACGGTAAGTTTCGAAATGTGTTATCGAAATGAAAATATTAAACTTTTTTATAACATTTCGATTGGTTTTTGAGTTTTTTTTTATTTTATAAATTTTCAGTTTGGGATAAAGTATCGAAACTTACAAAATAAATATCGATGCTTGCCAAAAAAAAAAACTCAAAAACCAAGCGAAAATGTTATTAAGAAGTCTAACATTTTCAGTTTGAGAACAAACTTCCACTACAAGAAAATAGATTTTTAGTGACATCAAAAATAGTCACTAAAAGTATTAAATTTAGTCACTGAAATTTACAGTGACTATTTTTCTGAGTCGTCATCTGTCGTCACTAATAACTCCATCACTATTGTATTAGTGAAAACTTTTATACATTTTGTCACAATAAGTTATATTTTTTATGACCATATTTTTTGACACAAAAGATTAATAACAGTGACTAAAATTTAGACACTAATGTTATTCTTATTAGTGACAAACATTTTATCACAAATACATATTGAAATAGTGTCTAAAATACATTGTCACTTTCAACAATAATAAAATAATTATATTTTTTAGTTGCAACCATCTTTATTCAGGCCCGGATCGGACACGTCATGCTGCACCGAAAGGGACTCATCCCAGACACGTCAGCCTTCATCGCCTGTCCATTATCTAAGGACTTATCTCGATAGCGACGTCTCATGATCCGTCAAGCAACACGCACACTGAATATCTCTCCCGTGGGTTGGTCCCCCAATGGCTCGTACACCTAGGAGCTACATGAGCCTAGGAGAAGGTCACTTACACCAAGGTAGCTCGGCTGCTAGCCCATGGCGAGGGGGTTAATTATAGATGATGTGGTATATTTATATATCAAGTTTTAACAAATAAATACAATGCATGGTTTCGTGGGGATCGAACCTAAAGCCTTTAGAGGGAGAGTGCAATGTCTATCCACTAGGCTAGACAAGAAATTTAATATTATTTTGAAATTAAAATATTATTTAGGTTAAATTGTAATTGAAATAAATTTTATTTATTTTAAAAGTATGTATTAATTATAACAATAATTAATATAATAATAATTTAATTAATTTTTATATAGTTTCCTATACGAAATACGTTTGTTGAAGAAAATATATAAAAATAATCGAGTTGGGTTTAAAATATAAACATATGAATATTAAGATTTACACCTAAATTATTGATAGAATTATCCTTTATGTGATAATTATTTACTATACCATGACAATGCAAATTTTACCTCCACAAGAAAAGTTAAAACAAATATCAAGTGTGAAATTTTTCACAAGGTAAAATTTTGCTATCACATATTATGCCAAGATTACATATTAGTCTTTTTACTTTAATTTTTTCACTTTATGTTTATATACTTTCTATTCAAAAAAATATGTACTTTTTAAATTTTGAAATTTCGATCTTGACATGAATGATAGTCTTTAAATATGTTAAGTAAAACTTTTGATTTTTATTCTTTTGTCCAATCATTTTTAGTCATTGTAATTTAATCATATTGTCATTGTCCCGTTTGGATTAGGATTGATGTTTTAAAATTTCAAAAATATAAGGACTAAAATTGATCAAAATAGAATGACTAAAACAACAATTTACACACAGTGTAGAGACTAATAGAATTATTTTACCTTTTGATAAGCTAGTTTATGCCTTTATGGTAACTTCAATTTTTTATAATTGTTATTATTACTATAGTTATAAAAATAAATTTATTATTGTGACAATATATAACTTGTCATTAAGTTTATTTTTTATTGGTGACAAAATTTAGCACAACAAAAGTAAAATTTTAAGTGACAAACAATTGCATTGTCACAACAAATATCAAATTATAGTGACCACTTTATATATCGCTACTATCATGTGTCAAAGTTTTAGTGGCAATGAAATTTGTGCCACATTTATAGACTCACAGTGAGAATTTAATTGTGAAAAATGTAATCGTCACAATTACTACTATAATAGTGACCAAATAAAAATACATCACAATTACTTATGCTAAACTTGTAGTGTTTTAAACTTGTCATCTTTAGCCGCACGTTAGACTCGCTTATGTTATACGTTTAGAACTTGGTACTACTGTTTCCGATTATATCGTCTTACAAGTTAGAATTTGATATTATTCTTTCTGATTATATTGTCTTACAAGTTTGAACATGATCTTTTATAGTCAAAGCGTAATATGACTTAGCATTACACTTTTACCATTACATGTATTTATATGTAGGCTTGAATTTTAAACTCTTAGAAGTGGACATCGTAATTTAAATGGGTAAAATCTAAATAATATATTTACGCTAGATATATAACACAAGATAGATTTTGTGTAACGTTTAAAAAATAAATGTGGTGGATCAAGCCTATGATGTGTTCTCCAGAATAGCGGTGTTCATTTTCGGATATCAGATTCGATCCGATCCGAAAATTCGGATATCCGAAAAATTCGAATCACCTAAAAACAATCCGTATCCGATCTGAAAAAATTAGATATCTGAATTTTTGGATCGGATACTCGGATATCCGACTATTCGAAATTTATGAATTTATTTGATTATTTTTTTTAATTTAATGGTTCTATCCATGAAAATTTTAAGTTTTCGAATATAAAAAATAATAAATTGTTGAATATAACAATATTTGTATCATGAAAATTTCAATTTTTCATATATAACAAGTAAAAATATCGAATATAACAAAATTTATACCTATAATTTTTTTTGAATTTTCGTATAATCGGATATCCGATCCGAATGTAAAATTACTATTCGTATCTGATCCAAAATTTTCGGATATCCGATCCAAATTATCCAAAAAATAAAAAATGGATCGGATATCAGAAATTTCAGATCGGATCAACGGATAATCGGATCGAATTAATCGGATCAGATTTTTTTAAACACCCCTACTCCAGAGACATCATTTTAATCTTAATTGATATCGATTAGGAATGAATATTTTTTTCTTTTAAAAGAATAAATACTAAATTTATAAGGTGAATTTACTTTTTTTACAATTATAATTAATTTAATTAAATGATGTAAGTTTATGTGCTCTTAAATTCATATATTAGCATCTCATCCCCTTGTGTCTTGGTAGTAAAGGTAGATATTCATCATTCTTTAGGACCCGGGTTCGAGCACCAGTAATGCATGTTGTGTGTGCCATCTTTGATAAGACTAAAAAAGTTGAACAAATGCTACCCTTACATCACACCAGCATATTTTAACAAAAAAATCCATATATCAGCAGTGAACTCCTTTGATATAAAAGAAAATAAGACACACTTCCTCTTCTTTTAAGTTGTGGTTTCAATACCATTATGAGCATATTTTTCCTCCATTCTCTTTATGTAGAAAATATTCAGAAAAAAATATTAACTTTTTTTTTCAGTTCATTATATGTTGAACAATTTTCTTTTTTATAAATCTTAATTTTAATCATACCTAGAAGAAAAGGGAAGTGAGACTCTAAGAGAAAGAATGAGGTGCTCCTAATAGATTTAAAACTCGTGACTTAAAAAAATATGACGGAACAAAGATGAGCAGCTTAGCCAATCGATATCATGCTTTTTCTTTGTTTCTTGTGGTTCGTTTTATTTATCGTTTTGGCATGATTTCAGCATACTCTAGCGGTAGTTTAGTGTTCGTACAAAAATCTTCACGGCGCTAGTTTCTGATTATGATTCCGTCGGTGGTCATAGAAAGATAGATTTCCACTCGTTGATGGTTGTTTGTTGAATGTTGATGTAATCAGACCTGGATAGCAGAACAATATGCTTGATAGTTTAGTTCGATCACCACTCATTTTTCACCTCGTTTCGTCTTGTTTGGATAGAGACAAAGAAATTGGTGAATGCTTCTGGATTTTGACCATATGTTAATCTCTATGGAAGTATTTACTTTGCTTTACATCTTTGAATTTTTGTACGAGATTTTGATGGACTAGCCCCCATTATTTTTCATTCTGGATATGTTTTATTTGAGATCTTTTCTATAATTTTTTAATAAAATTTATTTACCATCGTAAAAAAAAAATTATTAGCATTCAAGAAAAACAAATAACAAGATACAAAGGAACATACAACATGAGAAATACAGAGGAATAGAAGAAATCATAACACATAAGCAAACAATGAAAAATCATAACATGAAGAAAACAAACAACAAATAAAACAACTAGCGAAACAAAACCCAAACAAAAAAGATATAACAAGACAACCAAAACAACGTCAAAAGTCGAAAAAGAAAGAAGCCAACAGATTCAATCTTCTATTGTATGTCAAATCTGTGGACAACGGAAGCATGAACCTTGTGAAATAATGCAGAGAGACTTCCATAGGAGGAACACCTAATATGTATTTTTTCTTGACCTTTTTAGACACTTAAAAAACACAAGTGTCAGGATACAATATGAAGTATAATGGAGGGGTGGGTACAATGTTTTTACCCATTGGAAATGAGTTAAAAAAAAAGTGAATAGATATGCAATGGAAGGGAAGTGGAGGTGGCGTAATCGGCCTTGGTCCGGACACTATTGATGCAGAGGCAGGACATAAACGCGTGGGAACCAGCTGGGTGTGTTGTTTAAATCATTTCGTACGGTGCCATGTATCTGCCCACTTTGCTTTGTTCTTTCATTTTATAGATTTTATCGGGTACGTCTAAGATGGAGCATAGTTTGTTGGTTACTTTTTTCGACCATGGCTCTCGTTTATTGAAATCACTTGTCATTTGACGGAGATAAGTCTCTCGACGTCACTTTGGTCATCCACTAGGGTCTCAGCGATTTTGAAGGTGACAAAATTTCGTTGGACAAAGAAAGAATTGAAGTTAAAGAGTGCGTCTTTCTTCTCTAAAGTTTTTCGTCGAAGCTGTCTATTAATGACCGACCACTCTTAAAGCCTTCATTCTCACCTTGCTTCTCCTTTGTCAGGATGATGGATCCTCATATGCCTTATGTGCTATTTCACAGATTTGGTTGTTGCTCACTAGTGGTTCTTACCATCCCTTGGAGCGTTGCTGCTATACTGTTCGGTCATCGATGTTTTTGCTGGTGGTCAACCGGTGATGCGGACTGAGAATCTTAGGGTTCAAGCAGTCATCTCCAAGCAAGGAGCTCTCCCGGATATATCTTCCAGGTTACCATAAATGTTGAAGGAGATCAGTCGGATTATAGAAGCCTTCCATAATGGTGTGATGGCGATTTCTCCGTTGGCCATTTTGTTGTACGTTGTTGTGCTGGCCACGAAGCCTCTCGTTGGTCGTTGCGCCGACTCTGTTGTTAGGGTTTCTTTTCTTTTCTTTTTTTTGCTTTGTTTTGTTTCCTTTGTTTCGGTTTAAGCTATGTAGACCAGCTTGTAAGTGGGTATTTGGTTGCCCTGTCTTTGGGCCTTTAAGTTCCTCGTCTGTATTGACTATGATTTATGGTAATGAAGCTTTGCATTTTGATCAAAAAAGATGGAGCATAGTCGGGTGTGGCACCAATCGAGAATGTTATAAAATACATAATTTAAAACTGAAAAATGTTATACTTAGAGATAAGCTCTGATATTTATAAAAACTTAAAATGTTATTAGAAGTGATAAGTATCGATACTCGAAGTTAAGTTTCGACACTTAACTATCAACCTAAAATGTTATCAAAAAGTATAACATTTTAAATTTTAAATTTATTGTTTTATAATATTTTCGATTGGCACCACACCGTAGCTGCACTAAACCATGCCGCACGTTAGACTCACCTCTTTATTTACCATTTGATTCTTAAATTATTCTCTCTCTACTATTTTTTGACATAAAATACTCTCTCTACTATATAATCTCTTTTTTTTCCATCTTAATATCTAAATGAGCATTTTATCTTATTTTATCTTAGAATGTACCCATGTCTAATAAGAATGTGCCATGTGTCCTGTTTTGATACTTAATTTTTTCCTGAGATAATTTAAAATAAAAATGATACTTTAGATGCTAAATGTGGGACAAAAAAGTTTTAATATATAAAAATTAAGTATATTTCGAAGGCCAAATCATGAATCAAACGTTTATGATTTTTTGACTCTATATTTTTTTTATGTGTTTTTCTCTTTTTTTTATTGGACGGATGAATTTGTTGGTGTAAAAAGTTAACCTGATCTAATTTGATTTGTTTGAAATTACTTTACAGGTGCCTAGTTCCTTTCTCCACGATCAGGGGCACACAAAATTTTATCTTAGGGGCGAACTCAATTAGAAAACTCAATTTTTACACAGCTCACACAAATTTTAAGTTGTATTATGAACTACTTTTTAAAAGTGTTTTTAAAGTAGAAATTTAGGAGTTTTTACCCAACTATTGTTCCTGATTTTTTCTCCCAAAATATGGTTCATCTTTGTTTATTTCTTAATCTATGGTGATTTATTGTGCTGAATCGAAAATTGGGTAAAATTTTATCTGTTTTTGAACAGTATTTTGCAAAAAAAAAAAAACTGAAATCGAAAGGCTCTCTCCCCGTTTTCAAATAGCGGTGTAGGGTACATCCTACTGCCACGTTGCAGCCCTGCACTGTTGGAAGGCTGATGAACCATTTTTTCTTCTTCATGATTTTACTGTTCAAAAACCGGTAGAAATTACCCAATTTCTGATCCTCAACAATAATTCACCATAATTTGGGAAATAAAGTCGGATGAATCATATTTTTTTTAGGGAAAATCCAACAACAATATTGGGGTCATTTTGCCAAAAATACAACATAAAACATACTTCATCTATCCTACTAAACTGTCATATTTGAGTCAATTTTTTTTAAGTTTGACTTCTTATAATTTAAAATTTATTATTGATAAAAATATAAAAAGATATATTTCAAACACCTTGAATCGAGTAGTTTTTAAATATATATTTTATAAATTTTAATTAATTAAAATTTTTAAATAAATTATAGTCAAAGTTGAACAATTTTAACCAACATGTGACAGTTTAGTGGGACAAAGGGAGTATAATTTATAGGCCAAAAATATTTTAAACTAAGCAATCCAAAGGTATCATTGGAAAATGTTTTTTTCTCGTTTCGTTTGTCAAAATTAATGTCAAATTAACCCAAAAATAATTATTGTCACAGAAAATAGAGTAATATAATTGGGAAACATCTTCCAACACAAATTAATTTTCTATAAAATTAAAACTAATTAAATTATCTTTTAAATATATAAAACCATTAAACGTTTAGATTTAGTAAGTATTAAAATTTTTTCAAATGAAAAAATAAAATAAAAATCAAACAGATAAATATTCAAATATGAATGTATCATCAAAAAAATTAAAATATATTCGAATATTATTTGATTCCACTGTTGACATTAATTATTTACCATATTCGAATTTAAATATTATTTGAAAAAAAATAAATTTTCGCACTATTAAAACCCAATGGGTCAGCCCAGGACTTGAAATGGAAAGATTGAAGTAAAAGGCTCAAAGGCCCAACCCAATAAAATAAGATGGCTATTTTTTATTTGTGCCCTCTACTGTACCGAATAGTATGAAAATTTGTTATTTTTATTAATTAGAGTTAATTATACAACACGTTCTTAAATTATGATTATTATTTTAAATTGATCTTAAATATTTAAACTTTTCAATTTCATACTCAAAAGAATTTGGGCTAAAATTGAGTTCTATAAAAATAAAATGAATGGATACACAATACAAACAAAACATAAAAAAAAACTTTTAATAATATAACACAAAAAAATATGAATACACGAGCTTATTTGTATTAAATAAGAGAAGATATTTCGTGAAGTGATAATGGAAATTTTATTTTTCACAATTAAGTTGAATTTAGCATTTAGGTTTATTAGGGTTTATAGTGTTTAGGATTAGGGATTAAAATTAAAAATTTAGATTCTATATTATGAAATTAAAATAAACATGCTTATATAAAAAATAGACTATATATATTTATAAAATGTTAACTCTAAATAAACATTAACATGTAAAATTTATATAAATAAACTCAAATTTGAATATGTTATAAATACAAACATATTTTTATAAAAACAAACAAACACAAATATGTATTTTTTGTTTGGATTGGACCATTAAAATGAATTATGTGATAAAAAAATGTTTTGTTTTTCTAAAATAATGAAAATAACAAATTGTATATGAAAGTGTCACTTTGATGAATAGTTACGAACTTTATCCCTTTTTTAAGAATTACTAGTAAATAAATGAAATTATTAGTAAAGACGAAAGAGCAAAAAAAATGTTAAATTATCTTTTTTTTAGGTGTTTATTTTTTTTTAATTTTTATGTGTATAAATTATCAATTTTTGATCAAAATAGTTCAAAAAAATTTTTGGTCAAAATGAATATATCAGTTTTATCTTTAAAAGACAAAAATTACTAACTTATGCACCTCAAAAACAAAAGAATTTAAACACTTAAAAGAAAAAACGAAATAATTTAGAAACTTAAAAAAACTAGACACATAAAAAAGAATATGCTTAACTGTCAAACTATGACATTTTTTTTAGTTAGGTGCCCAAACTATTTTTGGGGCCAAATAAATGCCTAATATTTCATTTTGTGACGTTATTCGTTAATTTCCACCGTTAAATGATATATGTCATCTCTTAAAAATTTTAAAATTATATTATAAATAAATAAGATTACTTAATGTTTAGAAAATCCTTAATTTTTTTAGATTTTACAAAACATCCAAAAATTCTAAATTCTCTAACTCCCTAAAAGCTAAATTTTAATTTGGGTCAATTCCGCCGCTGATTGTTACACTGTCGCCCACTACATCGATCATCGGACCATCACGATCATTTTTTCTACCATCAATTGTTGAAAATCGACCGACGCCGTGTGAAACGTTGAAATTGTCGAATGATTTCTTCGAACGATTCGCGACGACGCTAGATAGGGGTGTTCATTGTCGTGTACCGGTTTATTCGGATACCTCTTTTGCCGGCTCGTATCCCAACCCGCTATATCCTGGTACTCGCTACTCGCGTGCCCGGGTAATCGAGTAACGAGTACCCGATTCATAATTTTTATTTTTTTAGTTTAAATTTTTTAAAATATTACATTAAAAACACAAAAATTAAAAGTTCATAATACATAATCTAGACACAAAATTAGTCATTTGAAGTTAGTTTTAAGATGAAATATTTCGATATATATATATATATTATAGTTTATCACAAAAAAGACAATAAATATTAATCTTTTTTTCTTTTAAATCCCAGTATGAGAATGTAATACATCTCTGTTTAATAAAAAAAATTAAAAAACAAACATAGAAATAATGTAGAGATTTAAATTTAATTTTGGGTAAAAATGTTAATTTTTTTTTAAAAATAAATATATTAAAACTATCGGTTCAGTAAGGTACCCGATAACCAAAAAATCGGCTCAGACCCAGCTTAACTACTAAAAAAATACGGGTTGGATACCTGGCCTGATCGGGTAAATTATTTTTTAAAAATTACCCGTTTTTTCTACCGCCGGTGCGTGTAATTACCCTTTATTTCAACATTACGCCCCAAAAAAATTCCATCCACCTGGATATTCTGCAGAGCAATGGGTAAAAGTAAAATGGCCGGAAAGACGAAGACGGCACCGGACGTCTATTAGCTGTTGCAGTTGCTCATCACGCCTTAAAAAGTGAATAAACGTTCCACCCCTACGAATTCCAACGACACAAAAGTCGATTACTCTTATTCAACACCACCGCCGCCGGCACCGTCCTCTGGTCAGTTTATATCTTCCCACTAATTCTTTTGTTTTTTTTTTCAACTTTCAATTGTTACGAACCATATTTGAAACCTGACGCCAATTACCCAATTCTTGCAACTCCATAATCATTGGAAAAATACTTATTTCTTGATATATATATATATATATATATAGTTATAGTTATAGTTATAGTTATAGTTATAGATTGCTTTGTCTAGTACAGCACTGACCTGAGCTTCTGGGTAATACTCAAATGGATTTTCATCCTGTAAATGTTGATGAATTTGATGACGACGCCACTGCCCTTGACTTGGAAAACCCACTTCCTTTTCATGATTATGGTCATGTAGACCAACCTGTTTCCGCCCCAGGGGATCCTAATCCCGAGCCATTTGAGGGTATGGGATTTGATTCCGAGCAGTCTGCTCGAGTTTTCTATAATTCATATGCTCGCTGCATCGGTTTTAGCACTCGGGTTAGTGTTTACCAGCGGTCACGCCGTGATGGCTCAATAATCTGCCGCCAAATTGTCTGCTCCCGTGAGGGCTTCCGTCGAGCCGCCGGTCAGAATAGGTCCAAGCGCCAACGTGTTGTCACTCGGGTTGGTTGTAGGGCGCAAATTACTGTCAAGAAGCAGTCTTCTGGGAAATGGGTTGTCTCGAAATTTGTTAAAGATCATAACCATGAGCTTGTGCCGCCGGATAAAGTGCATTGTCTTCGTTCACACAGGCATGTCTCCGGTCCTGCTCGCAGCCTCATTGATACCCTTCAAGCTGCCGGGATGGGCCCGAGTGGAGTGATGTCTGTGTTGATTAAGGAATCTGGTGGAATTAATAATGTGGGATTTACTAAAGTTGATTGCCAGAATTATATGAGTAGTAGTCGGCAGAGGACGCTTGGGAGTGGAGGTCAGGTTGTTTTCGACTACTTGAAACGATTGCAAAATGAGGATCCTGCTTTCTTTTGTGCTGTTCAAGGTGATTTTGATAACCCCACAGGAAACATCTTATGGGCTGATGCTCATTGCAGGGTGAATTACAATCACTTTGGTGATACTGTTACATTCGACACGACATATAGAACTAATCGATACCGTGTTCCTTTTGCCCCTTTCACCGGCTGGAATCATCATGGACAGCCTGTTTTGTTTGGATGTGCTTTGCTTCTGAATGAGTCAGAGTCTTCTTTTGTTTGGTTATTTCGGACATGGTTGGCTGCAATGTCAGGTCGGCACCCTATTTCAATCACAACAGACCAGGATAGGATCATAGGAGCAGCCGTTGCACAAGTTTTCCCAGAGACCCGCCACCGGTTTTGTAGATGGAATGTGTTTAGAGAAGCTCAGGAGAAGCTTTCTGATGTATATCATTCACATCCCACTTTTGAAGCCGATTTCCAAAGATGCATCAACTTGACAGAGACGGTGGATGAGTTCGAATCATGTTGGGAGTTCCTTCTTCTACAATACGGTCTTGGAGATAATGAATGGCTGCAGTCTATGTACAACACTCGAAAACATTGGGTGCCTGTTTATCTTCGAGGCACGTTTTTTGGGGAGATGTCCATAACCCAAGGAAGTGATGGTATGAATTCATATTTTGATGGTTATATAAATGCATCAACCAATGCACAGGGTCTTATTAAACAATATGAAAAAGCTGTTGCTAGTCGATACGAAAAAGAAGTAAAGGCCGATTATGATACATTAAACGCATCTCCAACTTTAAAAACTCCATCTCCTATGGAAAAACAAGCAGCCAACCTTTACACAAAGAAGATATTTATGAAATTCCAAGAGGAATTGGTTGAGACTCTTGCTTATCCTGCAACTGCAATCGACGACACCGGATTAAAAGTAACTTATCGGGTAGCCAAATTCGGAGAAGACCAGAAAGCACATTTTGTGAAGTTCGATGTTTTTAAAAAGAAAGCTAGTTGTAGCTGCCAGATGTTTGAGTTTTCAGGTATTATTTGTAAGCATGTGTTAGCAGTTTTTAGGGTAACAAATGTACTGACCTTGCCATCTCCTTATATACTAAAACGGTGGACAAGAAACGTGAAAAGCGGGGTTACAGTGGATTGTTGCAATGTAGAAATAACAGGTAACAGTTTAGAGTCCTATGCTGCTCGTTACGACAATTTGTGCCACGAAGCCATCAAATTCGTGGAAGAGGGGACAGAATCAATGCATGCTTTTAACATTGCAATGGATGCTCTTCACGAGGCTGCAAACAAGGTTGCTTGTTCGATCATAAAAAAATTTCCTTCAAATTCAGGGCAGCAAAACCAATCTGTCTCCAAGGTCAGTTCTATATGAAATCATGTTATATTCTTACAAGTCGGCTTCCGTATGATATCGTTGATGCATACTTTCTGCTGTTGGTATTGCGCCAAACGTATCTGCACCGTGAATGAAGTCAGTATTATTATCTCATAGCAGAAGTTTGGTTTGAGATGCACCGAAATGCTATGCTTACAAAACCATCGTAGCGGTTTTAGTTTAAGTTGATTTGGGTTGCTTGATTGCAGGAGCGGGAGAAGAAAATCGAGGAATTGAATACGGAGGTGGAATATGCGAGTCAACGGTGCGAAGAGTATCGAGCAAAACTGATGGCTGTTCTGAGAGATATGGAGGAACAGAAGCTGAAGTTGACAGTGAAGGTTCGGAATGTGAGGCTTATTCTGAAAGATTAAAACTGAATTACTATTATCATGAGGGGGAGGGGATGATGTTTTTTGCAGGTAAAGTGTAAACTAACAAAATGTATGGATTAGGTATTGCATTATGCTGTATATAATATATATTAACCTTAGCTACTAATTTTTTTTTATAAAAAATCTAAATCTGTAACCCTAAATTATAAACTCTAAATACTACTGCACATTTTTTACAAGAATATATCATAAACCTTAAATCTGAAAGATTGACCCGACTTGAAAGCTAACCGATATAATATTGATTCACCCCAAAAGTTGACCGGTCTAATATTGACTTGATTCGAAAGTCAATCAATCTAATATTGACCGACCCGAAATTAACCCCAATCAATAATGATTCGATATCCGACTTAGACTGACTCAACATAGATTCGAATTAATGTCGAATCAGATCTGAATCTAAAATGAATACAGTCCGGACCGAAATAACCCTACCCGAACAACAATTACCACTTCTAAACATTTACTATCACGAAAACAAATTAAAAAAATTCTCTCATATTTTCAACAACATTATAATTACTATCACGAAAATAAATTTAAAAAAAGGTTTTTGCCTAAATGTGGGCTGTGCTGGGCTGAGAAATGGACTCAGGCCCTCCCTCTGACCCGACCCGTTTCAGACTTGGGTTGGGCTATTGGCAGGGGCAAAAATGGAAAAGGGGCGGTGGAGGGGAGCTTGGATCCGGGAATTTGAAATTCAAAAAAGTCCCGTTGAGATCCCACTTTTGACCTTTATGCCGTAATTGATTTTTGAAGGGAACGGTTATATATATATATACACGAAGAAACAAATCAATGCGATCTGATAAATACAAAGGAGGAAGAAAGGGTTGGGGATTTTAGGTTTTGATTTTAGGGTTTGAGAGAGACAATTGAAGAAAGAAATGGAGAAACAAAGGCAAATGTCAGCGATGGAGGCGTTCGAGAAGTTGGAGAAGGTGGGCGAGGGAACGTACGGCAAGGTTTACCGAGCAAGAGAGCGAGCGACGGGGAAGATCGTCGCCTTGAAGAAGACTCGTCTCCACGAGGACGATGAAGGCGTCCCTCCCACCACTCTCCGCGAGGTCTCCATCTTGCGCATGCTCTCCCGCGATCCTCATGTCGTCAGGTCTTTTGATGATTCTGCTCGCTAATTTCATTTTGATTTGATTTGATCTGAAATTTTTCGTATTCGTATTTCAGATTGATGGATGTTAAACAATCGCAAAACAAGGAAGGAAAGACGGTTCTCTACCTGGTATTCGAGTACATGGATACCGATCTCAAGAAATACATCCGCTCCTTTCGCCAAACCGGGGAGAACATTCCCGTTAACATTGTCAAGGTTCATATTTCTCTCTCTTTTCACTCTCTTATAGGCTATTGGAATTTGTATGTGAATAATTCCATTGAAGCTTGTGATCTTCGTTTAACAGAGCTTGATGTATCAACTGTGCAAAGGTGTTGCTTTCTGCCATGGTCATGGAGTTTTACACAGGTTGTTATTTGTAAATTTTAACCCTTGTTTTTTTTAGGAGATTCAATAATCCTTTGTTTTTTCCCTTTAATTAACTCAGGGACCTTAAGCCTCACAATCTTCTCATGGATAGAAAGACCATGTCGCTTAAGATTGCCGATCTCGGCCTAGCTCGAGCTTTTACTCTTCCCATTAAGAAGTACACTCATGAGGTGTTACTAGTGTACTGTTATTACTGTCAATATTTTCATACTTCTATTAGCATCCATCTCTTAATTTTGGTAGTAAATGTGAATTTCAGATATTGACACTGTGGTATAGAGCACCAGAAGTCCTTTTGGGGGCTACCCATTACTCAACTGCTGTGGATATGTGGTCTGTGGCCTGCATCTTTGGTACTACATCCCATCTCTGCATCTATCATTATTGTATCCGTACCCGTGTCACATACATACGTGTATTCAATAGTTGATGTTTATATTCGAGTAAACATCGATTCATACTACATGATTCGCTAAACAACGTCTTTATTTGTTCTAGCTGAATTGGTCACCAAGACTGCCCTATTCCCTGGGGATTCCGAACTGCAGCAGCTCCTTCATATTTTCAGGTCCACTATGATGCTACTCTCTAGTCCCTACATCATCCATTTCGGTGTCGTGTTTCCCGTTTTTATAGTTTATAAATCGTTGCAGGTTGTTGGGTACTCCGAATGAGCAAGTGTGGCCTGGGTTGAGCACACTGCCAAACTGGCATGAGTATCCCCAGTGGAGCCCTCAGAGTCTGTTATCGGTTGTTCCTAATTTGGATAGCGATGGGCTAGACCTGTTGTCCCAGATGTTGCAATACGATCCCTCGAAGCGTATCTCAGCCAAGAAAGCTCTGGAACATCCTTACTTTGCTGACCTGAACAAGGATTATCTTTGAAACAGCAAAGGGAGTTTCGTAGTAGAAACCTAGCCTGCTTCTCTCAAGCATATTAGTATTATTAGGACTACTAGTAATGTCTTTTGTGATTTGTTTGCTAAAATTTAATTTGTTTGATGAACTAATTAAGAACAATTGAAACAATGTTGGGTTTGTATGTTCCAAGCCAATCTCGGATTTGTTATGTTTAGGGCATAGGGATCGAGTGCTCGACCACGTAAAGAACTGATCTTTCTCCATCCCCAACTACACAACTTGAGGTTCTCCATTTTTCACAAGGATTTTGCTTTAGCACACACAGAATAACACATCCATAGTAAGTATATGATAATCTCCGAGATTGGCTCGGTTGTTGATTTTGCATTAACAATGTTTGATCGATTCGGGAGCTCGCCCGGAATAAAGGGTACTTTGACAAGGTAACACAAGCTGTTCGCTACACCGCGACAATGGGAAATTGCAGTTTGATCTGTGGTAATCAACCTTGACAAACAACTCTTTTAGCCTGTTGCCTAACAACTTAGCAAAAAAGTGTTGCAGCAAGCGATATTCAGACAATTATAGATGTGGTACGACTTTCGATTCTTTTGCACACGAGAAATCGCAGAAGCAACCGGCCGAAGAGAAATCCTTTAATCTATTGTTTTTCCCCAAAGACGATTAAGAAAGTTAGATGTACTCGAGCAAATGAACTTAATTATGCCCTTTAATATATTAGTTTGTTGGCAGAGTCGAGAAATCCCAATTAGAATTCAACAATTTCAGTCTAGGTGAAAGTGTAACCATTGAAGTGTCTCCATTCTATCACTTATTATTTGTAACCTATAATTAGCATAATAATTTAAGACTTTGGATATTTTGTAACATTTAAAAGTACAATAGTTATTTTGCAATATCTAATATATTGTTTTAATTATTCATTTAGTCCGTCTTAAGCTGTTAACGACATTCAACGGCTCAATGCTCATTTTATAACAAAAATAAAAGTTAATGTTCGTTTCATAACTTTTAAAAGTACAGTGACCAAGATGATTATTTTAGAATAATTTAATGATCATTTGTGAATTTTACCCCAATAATATTCTGCGTAGGAGAGCGGAACTGAAATTAGGGTAAGCATTTGATTGAGTAAAGTCGAATAAAAAAATTGAGTTAGTCGAGTTGAATAGTAATATTTTATAATACAAACTTTATTTGAATTTTTTCGAGTCAATTCGAGTTTATGTTTAAGTGTAATTGTAAACATTTATAATGTTATGTTATTAATTAGTGCTAATTTAAACAATTTTTTATAATGATATATAATACACATATATTTCTTTATAATTTTCATATATAGTACTATTAAGGTAAAATTGAAAGTAGGGATGACAACGGAACAAAATAGGTTTTTGGCCATCCCGCCCCAACATGATAAAAGCATAGATTGACATTGGAATCTTAAAGAAAAAAAATCCGACTAAATTCAACATGCTCCAAAAAATTAATAAAAATATTAAAAACAATATATATATATATATATCGGGTTGGGGCGAGAATTTATATCCTAAACCCGTATTTGACTCAATTCTTTTCAAAATCTGTCTCAAACCCGAAATTCAAGAAGAAAAAACCTAGGCAGTGAAGGGTGCATCAAATAGAGTTTGAGTAACTTTGTCATCATTGATTGACATACTTAACTTAAAAACAAATCCACTAACTACTAAAAATTTTGAATTATACGGATTTTTTTATAATTCAACTTTTATTTAAAAAATTTTGAGCCGACTTGAGTTTATAAAATTAAAAATAGATTCAAATATTTTTCATGTTAGTCGAACAATTCAATTTTTTTGAGTCGAATTTTATACCCCAATTGTAACTAGGGGTGGGAATTGTCGGGTACCCGGTTCGTCCGGGTACCTCTTTAAACGGCCCGTGTCCCAGCCCATTAAAACCGGGTACCTGGGATTCGAGTACCCGTAAAATTCGGATACCCGGGTAATCGGGTACCGGGTACCCGATTCATATATATTTTTTTTATTTTAAAATTAAAAAAATTATATGTTAAACACAAAAAAACTTTAAAAAAATTAAACTTAAAACTTAAAAGAATATAATACAAACATAGAAAAAATATAGGGATTTAAACTTAATTTTAGAGTGAAAATATTAAGAAACATAAAATGAAAATATAATTTTAAATATAAAAAATATATATTAAATTTTATCGGGTCGGGTCGGTTACCCGGTAAGGAAAAACTCTCGACCCGTGTCCCGGCCCGTATCCCGGGAAATTTGTCGGGTCGAGTACCCGGTCCGGTCGGATAATTTTTTTCGGGAATTACTCGATATTTTTGTTCCGGGTAGTCAGTTTTCGGGTCGGGTCAATCGGGTCGGGTATTTTCTCACACCCCAAATTGTAACAACCAGCAGCGTAACTGCGTAAGCGACCGCACCGCTTGGGCAAAAAAGAGCTAACGCACCATTGCTGAGGTTTTGTTTGTTTGTTTCAATTCATTTATTATTATTATTATTTCGCTAATAAGGAAGAAGACCTGAGCAATCAAGCCAAGCCAAGCCTAGCCACGGGCGTCATAAAAGGAAAGATAAATCTGTATTTGGTAGCTAAGTTGGCAGTGGCGACCAAATCCCAATCAGAATTCAATAATCCCACCCCCAGCTCAAAACTGCAACCGTTGAATTCTGTAAGTACGATACTTTCTACGTCATTGTTACTCCGATAACAAGCGGCTGCCGCCGCCGCCGCCGCTCCTATCTATTTATTACTATTGATCTGGCATTCGCATTGTATTTTGGTTGTCTCTTTCTCCCTCAAAACCCCTAATTCTTTTCCTTTACCCTCCCTCTTCCTTCCCTGTTACAGCCAAGGTTCTTCTTCAAACAACAGGTTTACTCGTATTTCTACTATGTTTAAGTTTTTGGGATTTTAGGGCACACTGATTTTGCTCTTTATTTTTCATTTAACGCTTTTTAAGATTTTTTCTGGCTCTGTTTCTTTCTCTTTGGACTAGGAAACAACCCAATTGTTTCTTTCCTGTCAGTGCTTCGGTCTGTTTTTTTGTAAAGATATATACGGTTTTGAGTTTTGACAAAACAATTAGGAGTTAGGGTTTGGATTTTCACCATGGTATATGCAAATATTGTATAGCGTATTTGAAAATTGAGCTTTTTGGAGATCACCATTGTCTCTTGTATTTATTTATTTTTGTTCTTGCTTTTTTTATAAAAAAATTGGTACAAAGAATAATCAATTCAACTGTTGATGTAGACAGGGGAATCTGTATAAGCAAGATGGAAGATACCGAAATGTCAGAGCAACAACTGCCCAACGCTTCCCAAGTTAACCATGTTGATGCTGCTGTCCAACAGCAACAGCCCTCAAACCCCACTGAGGATCAAACTGCCAATGAAACAATTGCTGATGAGACCCTAACCATGCCCACTGATGTTGACATGACTGATAATCCACCTTTGCCCGATAACCCTGATAACAAATCTTCTGCTGATGCTCCTCCACCTGCTGAACCACTAGAGAAGGAAAGCAATGGAGATGCTGCTCCCCTTCCTTCTACACCTAAATCTGAACCCGAGAGGGTGGAGAAATCAAAGAGTTGGTTGCTGGATCCTGAGGTACATGAAAGAAATTTCCTCTAAGATCTGACATTAACAAAAACTGTCAATCATTGTGTTTATCCTATTTTTAACTCACTTTGTTGTTTGGTGTATAGATGGGGGAGGCTGATGAAGCTGGAACGCTAGAGGAGCGAGCAGCATTCATGAAGGAGCTGGAAAGTTTCTATAAGGATAAGTCATTGGAATTCAAGCCCCCTAAATTTTATGGAGAACCACTGAACTGCCTTAAGTGAGTTTGTAGTGATCCTTGATTTGAATTTCCAGCTCATAAGTCTACTCTTTCTCACAGTCTAATTGGTGCTTTTCTGTATGTTTGCATTTGATGTAGGTTGTGGAGAGCAGTTATTAAATTGGGCGGCTATGAAGTGGTATGCATGCATATTCTGAAATCGTTAATTGATGTTTTTACTTTTTCTCCGAACCCTTAAATCATCCTTTGCTATTCCTATTTACTTTATGCAACAAGCATTGACAAGCCAGTGGTGACATTCGATCTATTTATTAATGCGCATGTTAATGCATTATCCTCCTAGTTAACAGCTTTAGGATTTAACAAGTAAATGGTTACAAACTATCCGATTTCATTTACGTGTAAACTGGTTTTGGTCTGTTTCTTGTTTAGGAAGGTGAATAAGATTAAATTCTAGCTAGGCCTGTTTTAGTTATTAAAAATGCACTAATTGGAAAGGCTCCAAAGTATAGATATAGTTAAATTAGAACGATACCCTTGAAGAATATAAATCTTACTGTTTAACAAATGAGATTTTCTTTTATGTCTATGAAATATGCCAGCAGTCATGGTTTGAAAGGTATGACATGAATCCAAGACTAGGGCTAGGGTACATGAAGCAACTGTTTCTGTTCTAGTTTATTTGTGAAGGCGAAATCTGAGATTTATATTGTTTTGGCTTATTATAGTTGATAATAAGGGAAGAAAAAAGGAAACAGTTATTGGGGGAAATAGTACATATATGTTTTCTTATTGCCATGTCCTCATTTTTCAAAAATGATGTATCCTATTGTCATATCCATGTTCTGATATGTAAATTTTATCTTAAAAATGTCATATCATGAGTGTTATTGATTCACTTCTTCTAAACCTTACTTTAGTTTTGCTGCTAGAATATTAGGGTTTTACTGTTTCTTTTTTCTTTTTGAATACACTCGATAAGTGGGGAAGGGGGTAGAGATGCTAGGGATTGAACCCAAGCTCTAATGCCATACAACACAAGTATTTTGCCACTTGGCCAAGATTTTTAGTTTGTTTTGCTTCTAACTTGATGTATAAAGTGATACAACACAAGTTTAGTGTTTTAAAACATATTAGAGCAGGATAACTCCTTTAATTGTGATTTTCTATAAAGTGATTGTGCGACATGGGCAAACTTTTAATGATACACTTAAATTGACTTCTGGAGAGGTATTAATAAATTGGTGTATAAGCAGGCCTATAAATATAAAGCAAGACACACACATTTGAAGGTGGCTAAGTTTGGGTGTGCTTGCAGGATATCATAGTTCTAAGTTATTCTGTTGAGAGTTGGATTACAGAGTGAATTATCTGCAAACATCTTTAGAAAGCTTTTGTGGCTATTTATAAAAAAACAAGTCATATCCAGTGTTGATCTTTAACTTTGTGTCTTTAATGGGTTTGCATGTAATCATAGTATACAGAAGGTTGATTCAGGAAGTATTGTATAAAATATTAGGTATGCGATCGACCCGTTTCCCATCCCATGCAATCCTTTCTTTCTTGTAACACCTAAGCTTTTACTTTTCTTCACTTTCCATATTAATATTTTGTATTTTCTTAAAGCTTCCTAATGGTCATTTAGCAACATGACTCATGAGCTTTAATCCTATGATATAGAAAGCAGTGAAGTTCTCAATTTTTTCTTGATCTACATGCCAAGTCAAATGTAGATAATTAAATTTTTAGGGAGTGATTATGTATATTTACTCTCTAAATCCTCACTGTCTGATGATAAACTGAATGCATATTTACTCTCTAAATCCTTGTTTCCGTGGATAAGAGTTTTATGTCCTTTAGGATTACCTTTTAGCAAAAATCATTTATGTGTTGATTATTTACAATATAACCTGGTTATTATGTGTTTTGCTCTAAACTCTGGGTCATGACCCGTTGGGCATAGTTTGTGATATTTAAAGGTTGGCAGATTGTTGGAGTCGCATGTTTTGTTGGGAGTTTTCTCATGTGTCAAATCAGAATTCGCCTGCTTTTACATCATCGATATATATATATATATATATATATATTGATTTTTTCACAATGGATACTTATAGGTGACTGCATCGAAGTTATGGCGGCAAGTGGGAGAGTCTTTCAACCCCCCAAAGTAAGGAAAAATATAGATGATTTTCTTTCTTTCTTCCTTCCTTTTTATATTGCACTTTTTTTTTATGCAAAGTTATGCTTCAGTCTCAATGGTTTTCAGGTTGCATTTGACCTTAACACAAAGTACTTTATATGGCATGCTCTTTGTGGAAGTGTATTTTATTCTCTTGATTGACTGGTGTCTAATTCTTTCTTTCTCTCAGGACCTGCACAACTGTCTCTTGGACATTCCGCATTTTCTATGAGAAGGTATGTCTTTTTTGGCTGGGACAATTAACTAGCTGCCTTATTGTATGGAGTGTGGGTACAATATATGTATCTTTACCCTTGCCGTGTGAAGAGGCTGTTTCCATGCCTTCAAGTTGTGACCTCTAGATCATAATGGACCAGCCTTGTTGTTCTCCCAAGACACTCCTTAATTGGCTCATTTAATTAAATTTAAACCATCAAGTGAAAAGGAAGAAAGAACAAAAAAGAAAACAAATAGCAATGCCTGTGCACTTTCCTTTGGTATCATGTTTTGGCTTGCATAAAACATAAATGATACATGGCATTGATAACATTCTTTCTGTGCTGGGAATGAATTTGAGGATTATTTTGAGCATATTCTTTGTGAAAGTTATACTTCTACCATGTGCTTTTTAGAATAATGTGTATATGAGACAGACTCTACTTGTATTTAAGTCATGGAGAGTAGATGCTTTGCCTGCCCCCTCCCCAGCATATCTTTGAACCATTGAATGAAACTAGTGTAGTTTTTTCTTGGTATAATCAGAATCACAGTGGAAGTTTTCAAAGATATGCTAATCCAAACCAAACTAAATAATAAAATGTGACAAACTGATAGCAGTGCTAATATTTCTTGTAATCTGCCGTGTCTTTGAACCAGTAAATGAAACTAGGTGAAAAATTTCAAAAACATGCTTATCCAAACCAAACTAAATAATAAACGTGGCAAAATGATAGCAGTGCCAATATTTCTCGTAGTCTGTTTGACTGCTTGATAGGGTAACAAGTCGTTTCCGGTCTGTGATAAACAAAATGGAAAGTCCATTGATTTACACAGTTTATTGTAACAATAATTTTATTTGAGGTTGTATTTCCTATTGTCTGATTATTTTATGGTTGAGCAGGCACTTTTAGAATATGAAAAGTATAAGAAGGAGAACGGTGAGATTCAACTTCCTGCTTCTTCACTCCCTCATGCAAGTGGTGAAAAGGAGGTAGGATTTTATTTCTTCATATTAGACAACAGTCTGATGATACTCCTATCTTTTTGAGTTTTCCATCTTCCATTCAATATGCTGTCTTGAAGATGAATTTCATACAAGTAAACTAATGACATTTGAACGCTTATACTAATTACCTGTTTCCTCTCACCATTCTTTTTCTAATGTTTTCCGAGTTTCCTGTGCAGTCAAGTGGCTTCCTTCCTGGGTCGGGCGGCAGGGCACGCAGGGATGCTGCAGCTCGTGCCATGCAAGGTTGGCATGCCCAACGTTCTGTTGGATATGGCGAGGCCACCGAGCCTATTATTAAGGTCTGTTGAATATTTAAACCTTGTTATCATCTCTAATTTTCTATATTGTTGTATTCCTGTTTTTGGACCATTTCTTTTAATGCAAAAGTCTAAGTGGTACTAAAATTCCTCTATACAGGATAAGATCTCGAGTTCTACTCCGAAGCGCGAAAGACAACTCAAAAACATTGGTATGCTGCTATATGTTCAGATCTTTCTATTATAATTTAAAAGAAAAAAGTATCATTAATGATAATTCTACAAAAATACACTTAATTGTTCCTTTATTGCCATGAATTTTTGTATTGTGTTTGGTTTCTTTTCCAGGTTTACCGAAGCAGAAGACCCCAATAAACATGGAATCTGGACATGAAGCAGATAAGCAGTTAATATTTGCTAATTGCTTAGCTATATGTTATGTTTATTTAGGGTTTTATTTTGTCCGTCTCTATTTTCATTCTACATAATCGGAAGTTTAAGTTGAAGATGCAGACAAGCTTTCATTCAATTAATTTATGAATGGTTCCTCCATCAAAAAAAGAAATATATGAATGATTTACGGCTGCATAATTGATTTAATTCAAAGATTCATATCTTTGATATATTCTTATTGCACCCTTTACTGCTAGGAACACCTTACTTGAAAAAATGAGCCACTGCAAAGCCTGTCGATTGAAGCATGCTCCTAATTTAAATGTACAAAGAAACTTTAAGCACCAATCTGTTTCTTGCTAAACTGTGGAAGGTTTAAGAACCCTTTTATTGTGGGATCATTTAATTTGCTATAGATGTTTCATATATCCTTTAAGAAGGCCATAGTTAACATTAGCCCTATTCCATCACGGTTCTGGGATGGTAATAACCTTTGATTCCTATACTAGAAAAGGGAAAGTGGAGGGATGTCGGGCCCATGAAGAAGTCAAGAAATATTAAACTTGCTCAAACTAATCTGATTGTTGTTTTATTCTACTTTCTGATCAATGCAATTTTTCTTGATGTAGACTGATAACCGAGATTGTTGATGCTGGAACCCCTGCTGATTGGGTGAAGATCAATGTGCGTGAAACTGTAAGTATCCTTTTTTTCCTACCAGCGTACACAGATAAAAAAAAACTATTACAAAATTCTTTCAGTTACAATCAGTTTTGGATTAACTTGTGTTGGATTTTTGAGTTCTGAGTTGTTTCACTGGCCTTAAAATGAACAGAAGGATTGCTTTGAGGTATATGCTCTGGTCCCTGGTCTCCTGCGTGAGGAGGTACGCACTTGTCCTGAGATCCTTTTTAAATGATGGGATGCAAATTAGTAAACATTTGGTATGGTCTTTGACAGTTGGCACTGCAACCTAAACTTTAGTATTTGCGGATGATTACATAGATAAGTATGCAAAAAGCTCATGTGTCTGTTGTTAATTTCAGTAATTTCCTTGTTCTTCCTAAGCTATGGTGAGCATCAAGAATTAAATAGTTATATTTGGGGGCTTTATTCCCTTCTCAACAAATTTTTAGCTGCTCCTGCTTTCAAATTCGTGGAAAGTCTTTGGTCCTTTTAGATTCTGTTACTATGATTTTCATATTCTTGTGATTAGAAAATATGTTTGGTGTTTCATAATACATATTGCTTTAGTCTCTGAATTTTCCCTGGATGTAAGACTGGACTTGCTTTTCTGTGGATCTAGGTACGAGTTCAATCGGATCCTGCTGGACGTCTGGTTATAACAGGTCACCCAGAGCAAGTTGACAATCCTTGGGGTATCACCCCCTTTAAGAAGGTACATCATCTATAGACTATGTCCTCAAATCCACAATTGTATGCTTGTGAACATAGTGAGAATATACAAAATAGGAGGAATTAATCCCATCTTTGGGTGGCATTGAAAATCTTAATTTTGTTTAGTTTCTGTCAAGTCTGAGATGAAAATGTTAGGAAGATACGTTGAGCTGATCTTATTTTGGTGTGGTTTGTACAGGTAGTGACCTTACCGGCGAGAATCGATCCGCTTCAGACATCTGCTGTCGTTAGCTTGCATGGTCGACTCTTTGTGCGTGTCCCTTTTGAGCAGGGATCAGTTTGAACCTCATCATGTTGTTTAGATGGGGTGGCTTGGGCACAACTCATTTTAGGAGAAATGTAACTAGAAGTAAACTTGCCTTGGTACTGTTGAATTAGTTGTAATTTCCCTTGTGGTTTATCTATATTTAAAAATGCTGGAACTGGTTGACAAGAAGTTTGTGAAGTAAAAGGAAGCTAGAAATCTCATCAAAAATCAATGGTGAAGGTGAGTGGAGATTTGGTAAATTAATGTAATTTTTAAACTTTTTGCAAGCAATAGTTTAGTGTTTTGGACAACTATTCTCTGGTACTCTCCATTTATTTAAATATTAATCACCTACATTAGATTAAATTTATTATTCCATGCACCGGTAGTGCTAGATCCGAAAACCTTTTTCCTACCGCCAATGCATGGAATATTTTCTCTTTGTGAAGGAAAAATGTTTGATGTCGGCGTAAATAGACTTGTTTTAGGGGTTAGATGGTTAGTTTAAATTTAAGGGTTTAAGTTTTAGTGTTTGAATTAGGGTTTAAGGTTTAGAATTATGATCCAAGATTTAGGAATTTAGGGTTAAAGGAATTAGGTTTTAGGTTTTATAGGTTAAATAGTTTTTCATTGCTTATGCATATCTTTGTAATCAGTCGTCTGCCTGAGTATTGAACTAATGAAAATGAGCTTAATTTATGATTTGACCCTTCAATTATACCTGGTTTTCCACCCTTTTTTCTCATTTTGGTCCTTAAATTGTTTGTTTTCTTATTATGCACCTTGGAACAATTTGGACTAATGAAAACATTGAAAGTGACCAGAACAGAACAAAGACAAAACCTGTATGTTATGTGGTACAAATTATTCCAGTGTGCAAAATGGAAAACTAGAGTATATTTCAAGAGCTAAAACGGGACAAAAAAGTTGAGTACAAAGTGGAAAACAAATATACTTTTTTCAAGTGCTAATTTGTGAATTAAGCCTTGGCACATGCATCATCGTCATCACCGTGTATGTAACAGTTGAAAGATGCAGAAAAGTGAGGTTAGCCGGGACAAAACTGCAGAATTTAGAGCAGCAAGTAGGGCATTCGGCATATCAAGAATTTCAAGCCCCAAAAGGAGAGGGTTTCCTGTTTAAGAAAGTTGTGAAAGAAGAAAGAATAGCAGCTGACAGATATGATGATATTGTTGCCTAGGTTTATTATGCCTGGCCTGGCTGCACATGTTTATGGCCTCTGCGTCCCCACCACCACACATCATTGTTATCAGTACTATGTTTTTTTTCATGCCGGTGATTTTGTTCATTGTTGGGTTTTCACTCTTCCAATTCTGCATGATTATTGTACCATCTTTCTATGTGTTGATGGTGATGTTGTTAGGATGAAGATGATTTTAGCCAATTCACCTCTTCTGATTTGGACGGAAAGTCGCAGTCCAACGATTTAAAGGAAGGAATGTAAAAGGAAGAAAGATCGGAAAAGATAGTGAACAATGGTCTGAAAGCTCTAAAGTCCCGTTTCAATATGTCCTGTGTGGGTGTATATGTCCGTGACTGGTGGATAGCGTCATACTTAAAGTTGATAGGTATTGATGGGTTGACAATGTAAATCTGATTGTTACGTTGTAGTGCCGACTGATGGGTCAATTGTACTTGATAGCCATCATGTTGAGTTACTGTAACTCTTGACAACGAACGCATAAAATGTCTTTAATTCTTATGTGGCTTATATACAGAAAAATTGTGATAGATGAACGATGGCGGAAGACTCGGAGATGAATGTAAAACTATATTTAATTTTATGAATCGAAATCGAAGATGAAAACTACTAGTAGCATAACACATTCAAAGTTCAAACAATTTGAAATCTGTGGGTTTATTTGGACTCATTCTGTTCCAACCCAATTAGTATTTGCAGGTCTTAGAGGTGATGTTGAGGCACAATGTTTTGAGATTTTTTTTTTCTTCATTACAAAAATTAGGGTTTATTTGCTAAATAAAATATACCAACCAGTTCAATGAAAGAACAACAATAATGCATGATTGTCGCAAGCAGCATCATCCTTTTGTTTTTTGAGGGTCCCTTTCAGTTTCCTGACTTTTACTTGGACAGCTCCTTCAGCTTTATCCATTCCCCCCCCCCCCCCCCAACTCTTTAATAATATGTTTCATTACATTACAATTAATACAAACTTTTCTAAACCAAATCATCCCACCACTGATTTAGGATTAACTACCAAAAACCTAAAGCTTTTTACCACCCTGCACCAGTTACTTGCATTTAGCTTTGATTGATCAATATTTGTTCGAGCGATAAAAAATCCGATATTCGAACTCTTTGAATAAAAAAGTAACACGGATAATACTTATCTCGAAATCGGATTCGATCCAAATGAACTTCAAGATTAATCGGAATCCTACCTCACTTCCCAAAAAGAAACCTAGTTGTGAATGAAAAAGAAGGAAGGAACACCCTTTTAATTTAATTTTTTTTGTTCATAACATCAAAATTCAAACTTTTAAAAAAGTTAACGTTTCATCTGATTAGACAAATTGATTATTGATAGAGCTTGTTGTTTAATTATAGCATAAACATCCAAGTAGCATTTGTAAACTGAAAAGGAGGAAAGTCCTAATCTATTTTTTGTTATTTAAAATGTTAAAATTTAAATGTTAAATGAATTTAACATCTCATCTCGTTAGACAAATAGTAAAAATATAAATATTCTATACACATGTGGTTAAAATTTAAATATTTTACTCTCCGAAGTCCTAATCTATTTTTAGGATATATGAACTTAGTTCAGGGTATATGATTTATGGAATTTAGGTGTAAGAGTTAGAATTTAGGGATAGTTGTTTCAATTTAAAGTTTAGGATTATAATTTAGGGTTTATAGGTTAAAATCTAAATCCTCATCATATTACCCTAACTTTTAAACCTTAAATTATAACCCTAAACCTTAAATTGAAACAACTATCCCTAAATTTTAAATTTCTACATCTAAACCCCTAAATTCTACCCCTTAAACTAATTTTTTATACCCTAAAATTAAAGCGCTTGTGAAAACTCAATTTTCACCGCTAGTGTATATAATATTAATCCATAGTAAAATTGCATTAGCAAACAGATAGAGATTAGAGTTGAGAGAGAGAAGTAAGGGTTGTAGGTCCCCAAGACCCCAAAGTCCCCCACCCTACCAAGCTGTCTTTGCTAATTGCCATTACTTTGTTTCAGAACTCTCCAGCACTAAAAGCCTCTTCCTTTTTTTCTTCTTCTTCCTTCATCTTCATCATGATTACCCATCTTCTAATTCTTCCCATATTCCATCCTCCCTCATCTCTCATCAACAATGAACTGAGTCAAGTTTCTTATTAATTTCCCTTTACTTAAATTACTAGTCTTTTTTGGCCTTTGATCTTCGTGTTCTGGTATTATTATAGCTTGTTTCTTCACTCTGTTTGCTACCCATCAATCTTCCCTAACCCTGTGTATAGACCCCCAAACCCTACCCCAAAACTATCCACTTCACCCCTCTTATTGGCCCATCTAGGGTTTTCCTTTCCTCCTCCTTTATTTCTTCACCTTTTTTTTTCTGTCTCTAGTTTTATTATGATCATATGATTCTTTAGGATTATTGTTATGTCCGCCTCTCCGCTCTGTAATCATTTCTCTCCTGTCAAAATCCAATCATCGTTCTTCACCACTGTTGTTTGATTCCCTTAAATCCCGAACGATTCTGGGTGTCTGTCTTTGTTTCCAATTCTAGGGTTTTTCTAGGGTTTTATAGTTCTTTTTAAAGTAAAGTTTGTGTTTTTATTCTCTCTCTATTCTGGGTTTAACCTCATTCTCAATTGATTTGTTGTCCCTGGATTTGAATCGGATCATCTGTGGTCATGGCGTATCAGCAAATTCCGGGTCCGGGCTCGGGGTCGAGTTCGAGTTCTGGGTTTCAATACATGAATTCTCCTTTTGGAGATACAACTTACACCAAGGTCTTTGTTGGGGGACTTGCTTGGGAAACCCAGAGCGAAACAATGCGCCGCTATTTCGAGCAGTTCGGTGAAATTTTGGAGGCCGTTGTCATCACTGATAAGAACACCGGCCGTTCAAAAGGATATGGTTTTGTGAGTGTTAATTGTTTTTTTTTCTTGTATATTTCTTTTCAAAGAAAAATTGCTACTTTGCATTTGGCCATGGTTGTTATAGTTATGTAAATAATGACGATCTGGAATTGATTCAATGGTGGCTGCATGCCCTTTGATGCTAAAGCAATGTGTTTTAAGTGAAGCATTGGCTTTAAAGTGAATTGGTTTCTTCTTGGCTTTGCATGGAGTGTATAGGTGACTTTCCGGGATCCAGAGGCTGCTAGGAGAGCCTGTGCTGATCCGACCCCAATTATCGATGGCAGGCGTGCTAATTGTAATTTGGCTTCTCTTGGCCGTCCTCGACCTCCAGTTCCTTACGGTATCATCTCTAATTTGCCCGGTTAGTCTGATGTTTAAGCTGATGCAGCACATTAATAGCATTTCAAGTACAAGGTTATGATTATCAAAAGGAAGATCATTACAATCTAGGCCAAGCTACTTTTTTCCCTGCCCGGTTTACGTGCGGTGTACTTCCTCTTGTATACATATTGTGTAAACATTGAGACCAAGTGGTCTAGCCCATCATTATCCATTTTTGATGCATGACTCTCAATTGTACCGATATTTGCTATTCATTTCTCTTTGCTTTCCAGTTTCTCCATCGGTTTTAAATTTGGTTTCCATTTACCTTCTTACCACAGTTGTTGAAATGGTCCTTCCATTTGAAACTGTTTTCCTATGATAAAAGTGTCTCATTGTTTATCCTGCCCAAATTTGCAGGGTGGTTTCATTTGATTTCCATTCGACTCTTAAGCTGATGGCATCATATAGTTGAACTAATATTGATTTTGTTTCAGACTTTCAGTTAGTTTTCCATTTGCACATGACCGGGCTAATTATTTTTCCCTTGTTATCTCCGTAATAGGACGTTTAAGACCAGCTTCTCCATACGTTGGAGGTGTGCAAGCTACACGAGGGGCTTATGTTGGAAGTTTTGGCTATCAGACACCACTTCCTTACAACTACCAACAAGGATTAATGTACCCTTCTTATGGGTGAGTTATGCTTTTTGGTTCAAGGTTTCTAACTATTTTGATTGCTCTAATCGTGATTCAATTGAGCTTGGCTTGATTGAGCAGCATTCTAGTTTTTATGATTTAAACTTATAGTTTAGAAGATTTGTTCTATTAAGTGCCTAAGTGATCTTATTTAGGTTTCTTTGGGGGGATTTTGCCTACAATTGACTTTGATACAAGTGTGTGGCAGACACTTTTTATGTATCTCTTATGTGATAATTTCCTGGGATTTTCCGCTTGTAATTGAAAGGATGGGCACATTAAGTATTTTTTTCTTTGCTGTCTTGGTGAATTTTATTGACGGTCTCTAGGCTACTTTGAGTAAAGCTTTTTCATCATTAGAAATTTTGTCATGGGTGGATCGAAATGTTTCCGCACAAGCATAAACAGTAGGTGCAGAAACATATCTTCTTTAATTGTTTAGAGGAATAAGCTGTAGCCTTGGCATAAATATGGTTGTGTGTGCTGTTTGTGCCTTCTCAACCAGCAATGTAGTCCAGTCATTATGGAAAGGTCACTAATCAGAGTTCAATTGGGTACAGCTCCTTTTGCAGCTACTTTCTCCTCTTTTAATTGTTCTCCTTATCTCATGGCAGTTCAAACCAATCACAGCATGCAAAATGGCCAAGGAGTTTTTAGTCTTTACCTTAGAATTCAGGATTAATTAGTCCAAAGTACAGTCATATGACATGGTGTGATTGGTAATTGCAGGAATGCAAAATTGGTAGTTGCAGAGGATATGTGCCCGAGCTCAATGTTTATTGAACAGGCAAGATCATGATTGTGATTTGATAAGGAATCAAAAGGAAAAGGGAAAGTTGGGAGAAGGGGGATGTGATTATTATCATGGGCTGAGTAGTTAGGCTTTATAATTTTACATATGAAGTTTTTGGGCCTTGGTATGGCTCATTGGTAGTAGCGTGCTCTGGTTTTTGACTCGGAAGACTAGGTTGTTCTGATGTGATGAATAATAGTGTTTCTGTCCTTTCTATAATTTCATTTACAGTATAAAATTTATTGCGTAGCTCCTAATCAATGCTGAACTTTTTGAGATCTTTGATATATGTTTATATGTGCAGGTATGCAACATATGGACCTGAATATGTCTATCCTCAGGTCAATGACTTTACAAAGTGCAATGTTGTGAAACAAATGGAGCAAGTAATGTTTGCGCCTCGATGCTGATTTGTTCTTGTTTCTTTGGACAGGGTGCTTACAACCCTTACATGGCTCAGCAGTACCTTCAGATATATGGAGTACCTGGAGCAGTTAACCCAGCTATTTATCCATATGGGCAAGTGGGTCAAACTGTTCCTAGCGGGCATGGTTATACAGCTGTACAGGGATATGCAATGCCAAGTCATCAAATAGTGCAGTTTGGTGGAGCTGTTGCTAATGCAATCACGACTTCTCCAATGGCTACAATCCAAACACCATATCCCGGAGGTTAATATCAATATGAAATTTTTTCATTTTGTCCTTGCTTGTGCTACTGGCTTTGCTTTCCCCCCCAACTCTGTCTTGCCAACGGTTATTTCCTCTTCATATCTAGAGACCACTACATCTTCATCTTTATATTTCATTGATCAAATTTATTTTTGCTTGGCGTTCTAAGAAAATATCCGTTGATAAATTTATACATAAAGTAGAAATTATATAGAGAATGGGCTCTTTGGTTAAGCTTAGAGAATTGGTGCACATGAATGAATTTCATTTTATTTTTTGATCAATCTTAAAAGGTAGCTCTATGACTTTATAGCTGTCCCCAGTTATTTTAAGTTTTAAATGCCTTATCAGCCAAGTGTGCTTATTTATTAGGTATAGCAACATCTGTTCCAGCACAGCAACAATTTATTGTTACTACTCCTCAGTTTATGCAAGGTAGTGGTTCCGACCAAACAACTGGGTGAGGACTTGATCAAGGTAAGTAGTGACACCTTGGGAAATGAAGTTCTTAGGTTGTCTGGTCCTCTTGCCGTGGAATTAACCGTGGCTTTCGTCTTTTTTCATCGATTCAGGTATCCTTAGATTGCAGCAGGACTAAGAGCAGCGGAACTGCTACATGAGTGGCGGGCTTCGGATCTAGCCTTGCAAATTATTTATTTTGCATTCTACAGGTACTATAACTTTTCTCATTTCACTGTTATACATAGAGTAGTTTTCTTTCATGCAGTATTGTATTAGGGATCAGTTCTGGTGTGGGTTTAGTACTCGGTTCATAATTTGAAGAAATGAGCTTCTTGTCACGATTATGAGTATGAGAAGTATGATTGTGTAAAGAACTGAAGAGAGTAGTGTTTATATGTGATGAGGAAACATGCTGGAGGTTGAATGCATACGGTGAATAGTGTTTTATCTTAATATTATTGGGGTATCTTCTGGGGGAGCAATGCAAAGGCCTTAACGGCGTTTTATCTTAATATTATTGGGGTATCTTCTGGGGGAGCAATGCAAAGGCCCTTAACGGCGTTTTATCTTTGTGCAGGTCGTACGTAGTCATGCTCACCAGAGAAGTCGTTGTCGTCCGAGTCGCTCCAGATGGTGGAGAAGCAAAATGGAGGAAGGCGGAAAGTCTTCCTCGATGGTGGTGGTGTTATCTTTAACCTTGTGTTGATAAAGAACAGTAGTATATACGGCTGGTTGGGAGGCCAGCAGTGATGGGGTTGATGGATGCTGGAAAGGGTTTCTAGCAACCACATAGGGAATAAGAATGGTGTAAAAAGAAGGATACATGAATGAATCAACATATGATTCTGTCCATAGTGTAGTAGTAGTAGTAGTCCCAGCATTTGGGTGTATAGATAGATAGTCGTTCGTCTCTCTGGTGTCATCTGTCTGGTGGGTTCCTGCATACATATGGGTTGTATGCGGAAATTGTCGATCGGGCCCGATCGGTTGGTTTCAGGGGTTGTGCATATTAGTAGTAGTAGTAGTAGTAGGCATGCATTTTATGAATGGTTATGACTTATGAGAGCTTGATTTCAAAACATGGATGAAGCTCTCAGATGCATTTTCCTTCAACTGAAATGACAAAAAAAGATTTGTGTACAAAGAAGTATTCTTCTTCCTCCTCTATTTATTTATTTCTATCTCTATTACTTTAATAATAATAATGATAAGTGGAGGCGGTCAACAATTATCTTATTATTTAAGTAAAGCTGTAGGTTCAAATTTTGACATTGTAAATAGAATAAATTGGGTTGGGATGATCGTTTTCTTTATAATATCTTATCTAAATTAGTTAATTAATAAATTATGTATAGTTATTTAAAAAAAAATGTATAGATATTTACAATTTCAGACATTTTTAAATCCTAATCTATAAATATGTTTTGAAATTTATATTTATCATTAAATTTGAATATTACATTTTCTAGAAAAAAAAGAAATTTGAATTTGAAATAATTAAATTATCTAGTTCTATCTAGAGAGAGGGAAATGGAGACTTTAGGGGAAAGAAAGAGGAGTGTTTTTAGTAGATCTCGAATCTATAATTTAAAGAAATACAAGGAACAAATGTGAACAGCTTGACCAATATGTCAAATGTGCTTGCTCTCTTCGAATTTAAATTTAAAAATTCATATTAAAGTATATATGTATAAATATTTGGATGTGAATTATTCATTGTCAATCGCTGCGATTATAAATGAACAAAGCGTTCGATGAATTGTTCGTATAACGTTCGTTTATTAAGTATGAACAAATTTTTTATGTTCGTTTAATAAACGAACGAACAAGAACGGAGGTGTGCTCGATTCGTTTATATTCACGAACAAGCTCATTTATAAGCTGCTCGTTTACAGGCTTGTTTATAAGATGAAAATGTTTATAGATGTATCTAAATGCGTACAAAAGTTTTATGTCCCTTTCGGTGCTTCTTTCTATGCCCGACAATTAAAAAATTTAATTCTAAGCTCTAGCCCTAAATTATAAATCATAAACCTTAAACCCTAACCCTATAAAATATGCTATGTCTCTAAATCATAAACTTTAAACCCTAAACCTTAAAAATATATCATACACTAATTTCTCTAAACTCTAATCTTAAACCCTAACGTTAAGCTTAACTCTCTACCCTAAACTTATTTTTTTTTAATGTGAGAGCATAAATAAGGACACCGAAAAAGGTAGATGATTTTTATTCATCTAAATACTACTTTTTGTTGTTGCTAAGGATGTTATATAAGTTCATGTTAAAATGTATGTTTTATTATGTTGCTTTTGTCTTATTTATTTATTGTTAATTTAGTTAACATTTCTGGTCATATAAACGGACAAGTTCGTGAACGTATAAACGAGCACGTTCGCGAACACTTAAATGAACGAACACAAACACCTTCAAAAATAAATAAACGAACACAATACTAAAATTTTAAACGGACATGAACACCTTTAAAAATAAACAAACGAACACAAACATAATTTTATTATGAGTATCGTTTAGGGATGGGCATTTGTTAAACGAGAGGTTTAAGTCTTTTTATACATAATTATAGGTTTAAGTTTCATCTAGTATAAGTTTTAGTGATTAATTACATTGTGAGCATTAGAAGAAAGCATAAACATTAGGCTGAATTCATCATTTTAAAAAAAGTAAAGAATAGGGTGGAAAATGCAAAGTGATCAGCAAAGAGGTAAAAAGGGTTGAAAAGTTTTAAGATTCATAGCTGGCAGTGGCTGAACTAAAACTAGCAACGTTTATTTATTTATTACCTTTTTTTTAAATTAGGTTTCAAATTCAATTATGTAATAATTATATTTATGAACCAACTACTCTTTACCAACCCAAATCCGTATATTTTATATTTGAGCAAAATTAAATTCTAATCATGAATTGCATCCAATGTGTATGTAAAAATTGAGAAATTTGAAATTATATTATGAGTATCGTTTAGGGATGGGCATTTTATCCGAATCCGACGGGTTCTGATTCGACTCGGTCCGATCGGGTCGGATTTTTTTAATGAAAAAATAGGTTCGGATCGGGTCGAATCGGGTTTTTGTTAAAGGTATACTCGGGTCGGGTCGGGTTTAGAGTGGAAATATCCGACCCGACCCGGGACTAATAGTGTAATTTCCCTCTAAATTTTTTAGGGATATTTATAATAATACACCTCTTTATATATATATATATTATATAATTAAGTCCTTAAAATTGAATTTTTATTTATAATTAGATCTCTAAAATTAATTTATTTTATATAGTTCGGGTCAGGTCGAGTCGGATTTTTTAAAGAATATTGTTGGGTCGGGTGCGGGTTTAGGGTGTTTATTTTCGGGTCGGGTGCGGGTGGCCCAAAAACCCGACCCGTGCCAATCCCTAGTCTGGTTTACTACATTAGTCATGGTCTTATCCAATAAAAAATATTCAATTTATTTATATTTTCTATGTCGTTAACTCAATAATATAATAACTTTAAAAATATTTTTTAAATGACATGTAAAAATTAGTGAAGATTCACATGTTGAAAAAAACAATGAGAAAAAATTGGTGAAGTGGATTAGGGGTAGGCAAAACTCGACTCGACTCGAAAAAATCGATTTTTTTTTCAATTTCGAGTTATTCGAGTCGAGTTATTCGAGTTGTTCGAGTTATTCGAGTCAACTCGACTAACTCAAAAAAATTTTGATTTCGAGTCGGTTTGGAATTTGCCCAACTCGAAAAATCGAAAAATCGAAAAATCGAATTTTACAGTTTTGCAATTTAGTCACTGATTTCATTTTTCTTCAATTCCTCCTTCATTTTAAGTCCATTTTTGACCAAATTTGAACCACGTATTCCTAAACCAGCGTAGAATACGTATTTATCTTCAATTTATATTTTTGAAAATAAATTTCACATTTTTTCAATTCAGCCCCTTAACTTTGTATGATTTCCTCGTTTCTTCAATATCTCCTTCGTTTTAAGTTAATTTTGACCAAAATTGAACCACATGCTCCTAAACCAATGTAGAAACTAGAATACCTATTTAGCTTTAATTCATATTTTTAAATTAAATTTCCTACTTTTGTAATTTAGCCCCTCAACTTTGAATGTTTCCTATTTCTTTAATTTCTCTTTCGTTTTAAGTCTATTTTTTTACCAAAATTAAACCACATGATTCACTAACACTATATAATATCTATATAACTTCAATTCATATTTTTAACAAATTTATTCTTTTTTTTAATTTAGCCCTTTAACTTTATATTTTATTCAATTTGATCATTCAACCGAATTTTTTGTAATTGTTTTTCTTTACATCAATTCATTGACTCATTTATACCCCCATCAGTAATTTATCCTTAAAAGTTCCTTATTTAAAAATAATATTATAAATATATTTTAGAAGTTTAGATGATATTTTTTTATTAAATAACATTACAAATCTTACTTATGCATGTGAAAAATAATATGAAGAAATATATATATATATATATATATATATATATATATATATATATATATATATATATATATATGCATATCTTATATGAATAGAGAAAGTCGTTTAAATTGGAATCAAATCGTACTATAACATGGTAAATAATTACAATTAAATTTGTATAGAAACTCGAAAACTCGACTCGACTCGAATTTCATAAACTCGTATCGAATCGAAAAAATTTCCAAATTAAGTTCAAGTCGTAAAATATGACGCGTCAACTCGAATAACTCGAAATTTTTTGACTCGACTCGCTCGAACGCTCACCCCTAAAGTGGATAGTTTTTATTGGTTAGGGCTATAGCTGATGTAGTAAACCAAACTCATGATATAATTTTCCTTGAGAAATTATTTTTTACATCGAGTTATTATAAATCTTCAAATTATACAAAAAAAAATGTAAAATTAATCCGGTTCAGTGGCAGTGTTAAACCCATTGTGAAGATAAAAAATTAACAAAACAACAATTTGTTTATAAGGAATTAATAAAAAATCAACAACGGTTTAACAATTTATACACAACCAATAATCAAAAATAAAAACTTAAATTAGTATGTAATAATAACTAGACTAAATTCTTGATTTTTATGAAAAACAAGTATTACTGTATTAGATTATGATAAATTAAAATAAAAGAACTAATTTCTCAATTCTCATAAAGAAAAATATAATCCATAATTAGGAGTTAGGACGTAGAGTAAAATCTCACTCTTACATGGCTACAATCTACATTTTCAGAAAAAAATCTTATGTTTTTTTTAATCGGTGTTTATTTTTATGTTCTAACATTAAAAAATTAAATTTTAAAAATATCATATATAAATTATCAATCTAAATTGTATCATGATTTAAGTCGTTTTATGTGTGCGTCTATTTTAGATATATTATTATTATTATTATTATTATTATTATTATTATTATTATTAATTTAATTTTTATTTTAAATAGTTAATTCCTGTAAAAATTGGTCGATTATAGATTATTTGTAATTTTATAACTAAAAAAATCAAGTAGTAGTAAAATTGGACATAAAATTCTTCCCCATATTGCTTTACAACTAAGAGTGCTGTTGGTGTCATTTAAAGCCGCAAATTACGTGGTAATTTAAAAGAACCAATTGATATATCATATACTTTAAATTAAAATCAATCAATATTATAATATTATAAATATTTATAATTAATTTTTAACAGAAATTCAAATAACTTGATTCAATTCGAATTTTAAAAACTAAACTCGACTTAAAAAATCAAATAAAAATTGAATTATAAAATAAGACTCGTCAACTCGACTAATTTCAATTTTTTACTCAATTTGATCAAATATTCACTCTAATCTAATATTTCATGTATTGTTAGTGAATTAGATTTATCATATATATAAAAAGGAAATGAATTTTTTTGATTGGATGGGCAATAAATATAAATTCATTAATGTATAATTTTTATATTATTTTATTGAATTAAAAAAAGCTTATTTAGTAATTATATATTTCTAAATAAAAGCCCTTTACGTAGAGGTAAAAAAGGAAAAATACAACAAAGAAAAACAAAAAATATTAAAATAAAAATATCTTAAATAAAATATATACATAAACGCCTAAATTTTCAGATTTATCAACATTTCTTTAGAAAAAGTAGTTTGCAGCGCCTTTGCCCCTTTTCTTCAGAATCTCTAAGTTTTTGTTTCTCATCCTTCTCTTAATCTCTGAAATTTTCCTAATTATTGGTAAGTTATTTGCATTTTTTGAGTTTTTTCTCATATTTTCTGTATTTTTGGGACAATAGATTATTAGTATTTTTGTTATACTGTAATTTTTCGAAAATTCTGTAAAATTGTTCAGAAATTCCGTGATTTTTGAGCCATTATTTTAAAAAAATTCAACTTCGTCTCTGTTAACAAACACGAAATTTAGTAGATTTGAGATTTAAACTGGAAGAATTGCAGCAGTTATTAGGGTTTTAATTTGGCGTTTAGTAAAAAAAATTTTCAGCCTGGGATTTACGAGCAAGCTAGCTTGTTAGACTCCTGGTTTCGTCAGTGAATTTTGAAAGCTTGATCTACTGAAAGCTCCTCGCTCAAGTTGAAAATTCAAAGTTCATTTTGATTTATACAAGCATTTTTCAAAATTCTCCACTTCTCGAGTTCGATTTCTGAGTTCAAGTTGAGTCAGTGCACCAAATAGTGAGTTAATTTTCAACAATAATTATCATTAGCAGTCAGCATCAGTATAACATTTCATGTTTGAGATTATTATGTTTTGCTATTTGAAAATTTTAGGTTCTGCCGCCGCCGCTGCCGCCTGCTGTTGCTTCATGATCTAATGAGTTACTTAGATAACAGGAAAGGAAAGAACTAAAAAGCACAGGTATATATATAATTCGATTTTAGAACACCAAGCGTGAAAGGGGGGAAAATGTCGGGATCTGAGACGGGAATGATGGCGAGTAGAGAGCCGTACAGCTTGAGCATGCAACAGAAAAGTCCGCTGGCGTCACAGCCGGTGATACAGAACATGCGTTTAGCCTTTAGCGCTGACGGAACAGCTGTGTACAAGCCCCTCGCTTCCGCCTCTCCCACATATCAGCCGGCTTCCGGAGGTGTTGGGGCAGATGGATCCGCCGGTGGGCTGGCGGTGACTCAAGGACAAGGGCAAGCTCTGAACATGGGGAGCGAGCCTTTGAAGAGGAAGAGGGGGAGGCCCAGGAAGTATGGGCCGGAAAGTACTATGCCGTTGGCTTTTGTACCTCCGCCCTCTGTCAGCGTAACCCAATCTGATAGTGGAGGAGAGTTCCCCTCGCCAGTTCCTCCGCCGCCGCCTTCAGGAGGATCAGCTTCTTCACCAACTTCAACAAAGAAAGCTAGGGGGAGACCTCCTGGTTCCGTCAACAAGCCTAAACTAGACTCTCTGGGTACTCTTTTTCTTTAAAGTTGATGCGCAAATAAAACATTTTTAATCTTTAATTTTATGGATGTCTTTTAGCCACGACATTTTTTTCCCCATACTCTTGAAATGCTTCATACTTGGGAATTAGCATCTAGGAGGAAGGATGTGATTTCCTACCCTTTTCTTTTCAACTCTCTTTGTTTTGCGGTATACATAGACAATTAGACATATATACAGACACACACGTGGGATGTGGATGGCAGATGAGGAGAACAAATGGGTATAAATTAATAAAGGAGTGATTGTTTTGATTTTGTTTATGTTTATGTTTTTAGTGTTGATTTTGGGTTCTGGGTTCTGTTTTTAGACATAGTATTTACCACCAAGTAGCATAAGGATAATCACACATAAGTATCTGTGATGCTGTGGAATCACATCTACATCTGTAGTTTGTATTGTAACTTAGATAACTAAATACGGGGCCAAGGTTTTATTCAACTTGGGATTGGTTCTATCTGACTTTAGACTTCAATCACGTAACTAGTGCTTCATTTTTGTGTTTCCTTTTTTCCTATATCTTCACTCTCTTATTTTAATAGCAACTAGCTAGCAATTAACGTCTACCAAGGGTGCTTACATATTAAAATGTACAAACACATTCCTGAATAGTACTGAAGGATTGCAGCTTTCTTGTTATTACAAGTTTCTGTTCTGTTCTTTTCCTTTTTCTCCTTCAATCACTTTTTCAATATGAAGCTCGCATGTTTTGTCATTCTATGGTTCTAAGCCTGAGCTATCTTAGTACTTGGTTTGTTACTAAGGTGACATATTTCACTAACAGAGTTATTATTTTTTTTGCAGGATCAGGCAGGGTTGGTTTTACTCCCCATGTTATCACTGTTAAAGTGGGAGAGGTTTTTTTTCTCTTTCTCCTTTTAACTTCCATTCCCGCTTTCCCTGGTTTATGTGTAAAACTTTGTCTTATTGCTCTTACTTGCTAGAGATAACTATTCAGAAATTTCATTTTTATTCCATTTATTAATAATGGCATGTTCGTCTTGTTGCAAGATGCAAATTTGTGTGTCGTGAGTTGCTGAAACTTCCTTTATTTACTTTGCTTTTGCATAGCTTTTCACTTCCAATTGAAGTCTTCAGAACTTTATTGACTCCGGAGAAAAGAGTTATGTCATTAATTCGTTGCATTTTTCATGTGATAAAATAAATTATCAAATTGGAGAAATGGATAACTTCCCAAAACTCCTCATCTGACAACAGAAATAAATGAGAACGACAAAGAAATATTCGAGTAAACTAAAATTCTGATAATGCTTGTGAGTTATGCAACTTCACAATTTATAATCAACTTCACCAGATTTATTCTGGTGATTTAGTTCTGGTGTATTCTTGTTTGTCAAATGAATAAATAAATATAGTTATGCTAAGTGGGAATGAATCACATGATTCTTGATGACTTTTTAAACTGTCATTCCTTATAGTATATAGTAAAGGGAGATACCTTTTCATTTATTAGTTTTTTCTTCCTAAAAGTGAAGGGTATTAAATATAGTTCTGGTGTATTTAATGCATGCAAAAATCATTTCTGATTTAAAATTTTACTGTGATGCTTTACGTAATGCAATGGATTTGTTCTTTCATTGATATAATACTTGTAGTTAATTGGCTGATCTGAAGCTAAAATTTTATGTATCTAACTGGTTTTAGGATGTATCGTCAAAGATAATGTCATTTTCTCAGCATGGTCCCAGAGCTATTTGCATTCTCTCAGCAAATGGAGCCATATCAAACGTTACTCTTTGCCAACCAGCAACATCTGGTGGAACTGTAACTTATGAGGTTTGTGAAACGCTAAAAGATTAGTATCAAGGCAAAAAAGCTTTATTTTTTCTTACTAGTAACTTTTAGTGTTATACTGGCATCTAGATTCTAGAGCATCAATTTGATCATGCAGTTTATCTATGTCATGTTCATGTATTCTATCCTGTCATAATCGTACTAAATATATTTTATATTTATATAAAACCGATATGTTAATAATTTGTATTATATAGATGTCAAAACATTCATATATTCATTTCATATTCATGTTAAATTTTAGTTATCTTTCTGTGGTGTCTAATATTGTCAGCATCAACTTATAGATGGACGGTCATATCCTATTTAAATTTTGAACTAAGAAAACATCTTATACAATATTGGTTAATTCGAGCTGCTATTTATATGACGTACTCTCCGTGGACAATGGCTACATAAGTTTCAGGATGAAACATAATTTTGTGATGCTTGTTAGAATCATTGATGTGTGTAATAAAGCTGGAGCTGATGCTTCCATGGGAAGCAGTGCTCAAAAGTTGGATTTATTGTTGGCATATAGCAGAGCTTAGTATTTATCCTAGGGCAATGATTATTCTGCTTCTGGAAGCATTGTTATACTACTAAAGATGTTCCTGAAGTGAGCTTTATAATGAAAATCGATTATATCAAATGTACTAGTATCACAGCCTTATAAAGAGAAAAGCACCGCTTTACTAAGAATATCTAATACTAATGGCATTATGTTCCTTTCCCATTAATGGTGCAGGGGAGATTTGAAATTCTGTCACTTTCTGGTTCGTTTCTTCTGTCAGAAAATGGTGGTCAGCGGAGCAGAACTGGTGGGTTAAGTGTGTCCTTGTCTGGCTCAGATGGTCGTGTTTTAGGTGGCGGTGTAGCTGGCCTTCTAACGGCTGCATCCCCTGTTCAGGTTTTTTTCCTTTCTCATTTTACATTTTTAATTCCTGCATCATTCTTTTGTGCAACTATCTTTCATGTTACAAATATTTTCAATCTTTTCAGAACCGTGCGATATACTGGATGAATAAAAAACACAAGTAGAAGTAAAAGTTTCTCTAAATTCAACTTAGTGGAAAATGGTGTTATAATTTCTACCGCCTAAATGATGAACATTTTGTGATAGATTCTATTGTTAATACTTAATACTCCATTTAAAATATTATAAAAATGTAAAATGCTAATACTCCATGCGGTTTTAGACCTTTAAGTTGGATGATATTTACCATTATGTCAACCGTCAACCATGTAACATTAGAGCATTTTGGATGGTAGAGTAATGGCCTTTGCTTCCCCTAGTATATTTACATGTATATGGTAATGATAGTGAGCTACATATTGCTTTTATTGCAGGTGGTTGTGGGTAGTTTTATTACTGAGAATAAAAAAGAAGCAAAACCAGCATACCAGATGGAAGCTCTATCTGCCCCACCAAAGCTTGCTCCAGGGGTTACCAGCTCGCCTTCACATGGTACTCTAAGCGAATCCTCGGGTGGACCTGGTAGCCCGGTTAACCAGATCATGGGAGCCGGCAATAATAACTATAACAACAACCCACAAGGCATGTCAAACTTGCCATGGAAGTAAGCCATCCTTTTAACTCGACAGTCTGTAGTGTGTTGGCTAATGTTGTAGGGGGAACCATTCTGTAATTTAAGCACTGTGTAACTGAAGTAGAATTAAGGATACAGGATATGCCTTCGTATGTCGGGACTCGGTTGCTGCTAGATAGCTAAGCTGGAAACGGCTGAGGAATGTTGTTAGTGTTATGCATTTGTAAGATGTAAGGTTAAAGGTGATTTTAGACAGGAAAACAGAGGAAAGGCACGGGTGTTTAGCCTTTTAGGTGTTGTGTTTGAGATTTCAGACAGTGAGTTTGAGTTTGCTGCTTTTGTTGCCAATCGCAGTCAAAGTTAGTGGATGATTGATATTGATGATTATGATGTTGCTCTGGTTGAGATTAGTTTAGTTTAAAGTTTTATTTCTTTTTGTTAACTGTTAGGATTTGTCAGCTCAACTAACTTGAAAATTTTTAAATCGGACTTGAATAAATGCTCACCCCCAAGTCATTTCACAAAGTTTGTAGTCATTGGCGATCAAACCATTTGAGATCTCTACCACAACAAAAGTAAAGTTTTAAGTACAATAACACAAGCAATGCCGATGCTATGCCGCTTTTTTCGCTCTATTCAACAGTAACCGTAATGAGGGAAACCCGAGCACAAAAGTCTGCCAGAACCATCCTCTTGCATTAACAGGATCCACCCTTTTTGCCAGCCGCCATGCATACATGCCTTCTCCGATATGTGCTGCAACAGCTAAGAAAAACGCTAGACGTATTCCAAACATTGATCGGAATAGGAAAAGTCCAATAGATCTAAGGAGTGACAGTGGTCCTATGGGTGGGAGCCAGGCAGTAGCAAAGTGTAGAAACATTCCGGTCACAATCAATATCCATGGATATATCGTAGGTCCGTCCAAACTTTTGTTTTTCCGATCCTGCCAGTAAGTGATAGTTGCTGCCATGCCTTCACGAGGACTCACCATTGGAACATATCCAAGCTCCTGCTGTGCTTTAAGGAATGAGAAGTAATGTGTAACACCGACCTGCCAACATGCATCATGTTCGTCAAACATAATTTTTACTACAACAATTGTCATGCCGCCTCGACTCGCTATCATCAGCATCATCTATGCATATAAGACCAACATTTATACTAATCAAAATCAGGATGGACCTATGACTATTTATTTCTGGTGCTTTATGCAAAAGTTCCGAAGCAGAGACACGACTCAGACCATGAAAGGGGAAACTAGATACTAAACAAACCTTATATACTTCAGCAGGAAGAATGAAGGGCTGAGGAAGCCACCACCGATTCAAAAATGGATACAAGATCGAGTATACGGCCCAGAAAATCTTTGCCAGAAAAAGAGCATGCGAAACAGCAAGCCAGGACTTCGGCAAGTCGTAGTCTAAACTTCTTAAAAGTGGTCGGATGAATTCAAAAGTGTTGATTGGAGACCCTGAAAAAAGCAACTCTCATCTAAGAAAAACACTGATGAATTGTAACTTGCGTATAGTCTCAATGGATAAAACTGCCACGAAAAATAGTTTTGCATAACTAATGGGGGCAAAAAAAAGAAAAACATAGATCACTATTAATTACCATCAGATATGAAGTAAGGCTGACCAGCGGCAACCGGACGCCCTTCTTTGCCGGGAATGTCATCTAAAAGTCCCATGCTTGCCAATAGTAGTGCGAGCACCAGGTTATCCACATAAACCCAGTCTGATTTCACATTAGCATCACCTATTTTGAAAGGCACCAAACCCAACTTTGCCATAGATACTATCCTAGGAAGGTGTCGCTCTTCACCCGGTCCATATATAGCAGCCGGACGAACTGCACAAGTATAAAGACGTTTTCCGCTAATCTTCCTGCACAGCAATGAATTTTTCATGCAACTCATTTCTCATCGTAGCATTAAATGGCAAAACGAATGCACGAGTAACAGAAAACTTCAGTAACAATTAATCTAGTTCATCCAAAACACTACAGTAGATCTTTTCATTTAAGTTAATTCCACATACATATCAATCAATAGTTCATCATATGACAGTAAACTGTAAACTCAAAGATTTGTTGTACAATTTTGTTCAATTCACTTACTTTAAAGGGCGACCGTTGTACTTAAGAACCAATTGCTCGGCAATCGATTTACTTCGCCCATATGGATCGACGTGATCGTCGATAGGGAAATACGGCAAGGCCTCATTGCCATTGACAATCTCCTTCCCACCATACACAACATTATATGTGCTAACATAAACAAGCCTCGTGATCCCAAAGTCAATGCAAGCTTCCAAGACATGGCAGGTTCCATTGATGTTCACCCCATCAACACGAGAAAACTGAAGCATTTCTTTCCCCGACATCCCATAAGAAGCCAGGTGAAAAACGCAATCGGCACCACGGAGAGCATTTTCGACATCCTTTTTCGAGACAAGATCGCCTGCAGTAGTGGTAAGTAATACAACAATTAAGGGCAGGTAAACATCTAAAAACAAAATTCAATGATATTATGGGTATTGGGGCATCTCAAAATCGGAAATTGAAGGCACTGCACAAACTTTAAGCTTAAACCCAGATTTTTTTTTATATTACAAGTAAGGAAACAGGAAAAGGGGAAACCTTGGATGCAGCGGACGCCATGGTTGGTGAGTTGGTCTGACCGAGTGGAGTGGTGCCGGAGGTCAAAGGCTCGAACTTGGCGAGCACCTCTGCGCACGAGCTCCAAGCAAAGAGCAGAGCCAACGAACCCGAGGCCACCCGTCACAACGAAGGTCTTGCCTTCGATGCCTTCATTTTCGCTCAAGTGCATATTTTTGTTTGCAGGATTGGATGTTAGGCGGAGATCTCAACTCTCAAGTACAAGGATGACCGATTGGATGGGTGCCAAGGAGTGAGTCACTGAGTTGTGACTTGGCGATATTTGAGTCAATACGGTGCTTCCTGCCCACTGTTAATAAATGTAATACATTGGATTGTATTTTCATTTCAGATCTGAATGCGATAAGGGGTTATTTTATTCGTGTGCGATCTATTTAGAAATTAAAAAGGCTTTAATTTCATTACCATCTTTGCAATTTCAACCATCATGTTTTCATTTTTTGAAACTTGGTCCATTTGCTTTTAACTCTTTTTTTTTATATAAAAATGAACATTTGGGAAAAATTACATCGAAGATGGATATCTCATAATGCACAAAATACATAATCGAGTAAGGTGGATTATCAAGCCACATATTACCAATTTGTTTACCACAAAACAACTTAATTAAACTATCAGTAACTTTATTCTTTTTTCGAACAATATGTTGTACTTGAACCTCTCATGGTTTTATAAGAAACAATTTGATCATGGTGATAACCCCTAAGATTGAGTCTCAAACCAGGCGCAATAAGACAATCCGATTCTACTATTAACCTCCGAAAACCCAGGCGCCAAGCATGCATCAAACCATCGTGTAAAATCGAAAGTTAGAAAAACACCACCAGTAGCTGTCGCACAACACCGTTAACGTTCACCTTGCACCAACCCGCAGGTGGAAAAACCCAATGACTAATAATAGGCTCAAAGTTTTCACCATCTATGAATGGAAAGCAAGAATTTATAGTCGATCACTCATGCAACAATCTTTAATTCCAATACTATAATCTTTTATTATTTAGAAAAAAATAATATATGTTGACAACAACAAAATTATTTTTGTTGAATTTGAATGTGGTGTTTTAATATTAAATGGTTTGATTCAAAATGAAACATAAGAATTAGAAACTAACACAAACTAAATTTTAAAAGATTAAAAAATAGAATAGTACATGAATGAAATCTTCATAGCTACAGCCTAAATTATGTCTATGAATGAAATCTTCACGCAGAAACGGAGACTCCAAAACCTCTTTGTATTTTATCCCACATCGGTCTACGAAGACAGCATGAGCACTGGAGACTGGTTATAAAAGGCGTGGGCTTTAGCTGAAATAAGCATACCTTTCTCGGCCTTTTGGCTAAGATCAAGTGTAGTATCTGTTCTTATCAGTTTAATATCTGATATGTGGGCCATTGGCCCACACGATATTAAATTTATTTTTTGAGGGGAAGAGTCCACCACAGTAGCTTGCTACTGGGGCTCTTGCGCGTCGCCCAAGCGTTGCACTATTGCTCGGACCTGGCGCACTCTACCAATTTTAGTTGAAGATTTTTTGCTATTTTTGAAACAGATTTTTTTTTTGCTAAATGTAATTATAAAAAAATACTGTATATTTGGATAAAAATCGTGAATTTATAAATTAAATTTAGTTGAAAATTTTAGGGTAGTTTTTGCTTTATAATTTATTGTAGTCAGATGACCCTAAGTACCTAACTAAGAATTTACTAATTGTATGGTGAATTGTTAAGGCGGTTTCCCCAAATTTGAAATTACTCGTGTTTTGGGTTAACTACTATATTGTTAAAATAATCATTTTGGTCATCGAAGTTATTATTTTTTTATTTTGATCACTGAATTTAACTCGTTTTATTTTGACAAAGTACCAGCATTAGTTTTTATTTTAGGTAATTCTGCGGTACGACGGGCTACGGTGCAATTACAGTGCGGCACTAACTGAAAATATGAAATTGAAAATGTTATATTGTTTGATAATATTTCCCTTATTTATAAAAGGGAAAACTACACTGGTAGTCCCCCCAACTATTACTGTTTTCTTATTTTGGTCCCAGAACTATTTTTTTTGGCAAAACCGTCCCTTCTGTTACATAATTTTTTCGTTTTGGTCCTCCGACGTTAAATAGCTAACGGTTTTGCTGATGTGGCATTTTTTAATATTTTTTAATCGTTTCTCTCTCTTCTTTCCCTTCTTCTTCTTCTTCATTATCTTCTTTATTTGGATTTGACCTCGTTTGACTTGAGAAGATGATTTCTGCAACTTTGATGCCTCGGCTGCTAAAATCAACTCCGGCGACTGTTAAATTCAAAGATAACCGAATTTATTATTTGAAGATTTAAAGAAACTAAAGCTGCATCTTTAAAGCAATAGCCATCAACGTGAACCTATGAGTAATCATAAAACATCCCAAACAAATTAAACAACAAAGTTTTAAATACATCCTTATGAAATTAGAGAAATTAAGGGATAAAGATCAAATAAAACATCGTGGATCTTAAGTATGAGAAGCATAACCTTTTCAAATGTTAAAAAACTCCTATGAAATTATTGAGGGAAGAAAACAAATATCAAGCAAATTGTTTCAATGGAAATTATATAGCTGCATTTAAAGTATTTTCTGCTTGGTAAATGTAAATGCATGCAAAAATAACACGCGCCAAAAGAAGGGGGTAAATGAAAGATTTTTCTTCTTACTTTTTTGAAGAGCAAAATGATAATATATAAAAAAGACGCAAATAGTTGTAGTGTGTTTGGTTACTGAGAAAATGGGAATTTATTTTTCAAACTTAAGCTCTTAAAGCTTAAGACCAACAGTTAAGCTGAGCTCGACTCTTTTTAACTTACGGAGAGAAGAACTAACTCAAACGAGACTCCTGCATTTTTTCCCCTTAAATTTCTCGTCAGCTTTCTCACGAAACAAACATCACTGGTTTGAAAAAATAGACAAAAGAAGAAAAAAGAGCTGAAACAAAAAAAAACAGCAACAATCTGGTGGCCGTGGTCGTGGGCGTAACCGTTATCAGTGTCAGTTGTGCGGAAAGATGGGTCACCTTGTTGACCGGTGTTTCAAGCGTTTTGATCAGAATTTTCCAGGCGTTTCTGCTAGCCTGTACAAGTCCAATGCTTCTGATGAGTCCCCTGCTGCTAATCTTTCGCTTGACTCTGGTGTCTCTCCGAGGTCGGATTCCGCTTCTACTTCAACTGGCCGTGGCAGTTCCTCTCCTGATGCTAGTGCTCCTGGTTGTGCTCAGTGCCTCCATGTTTCTTCGCACAGTGCTCCTGGTACCTCTGGACAGTGGTTTGCGGACACCGGTGCAACTCATCATGTAACTCCGGAGGCCTCTAATGTTCATCAGTGCTCCGACTTCTCGGGACCAGGTAAGTTGTTGGTTGGTGATGGTAAGGGTCTGGATATTAGTAAAATTGGTTCTGCTCAGTTATGTTCTTCTTCTCGTAATTTAGTTTTACGAAATTTACTGCTCGTACCTCAAATCACTAAGAATCTTATTTCTGTTTCAAAGTGTGCTAGAGATAACGGCGTCTACTTTGAGTTTCGTTCTGGTTATTGTGTGGTTCGAGATGAAGCGTCTGGTGCTGAACTGTTGCGTGGGACAGAGTCTGGTGGTTTGTATACGTTTTGTGATTCCTTTGCTTCTGTTAATAACACTGAGATGTCGTTAGCTTGGAATAAATGTGCTGAGTATGATATTTGGCATCGTAGGCTAGGACACCCTCATTATGCTTCCTTAGTTAAGGTTCTTAAGGATTGTAATGTTCCCTTGCCTGTGTTTAATAAAACTGATGATCATGTTTGTTTTGCTTGTCAACTTGGCAAGAGCCATAAGCTCCCTTTTTCTGATTCTCAAACTGTCTATGATGAGCCGTTTCAGCTAGTTTTTACTGATTTATGGGGTCCTGCGTATGTGAAATCTGATGGTTTTGCTTATTATATTGCGTTTGTTGATGCTTGTACTCGTCATACGTGGGTCTATTTGCTGAAAGATAAGTCACAGGCTGTTGCTGCATTTAAACTGTTTTCCCAGTTTGTTCTTACTCAGTTTGGTGCAGTCATTAAGGAAGTTCAAAGTGATTGGGGTGGGGAATTTCAAAGTTTGTCCAAGGTGCTCACTGAATCTGGTGTACGTCATCGTGTGTCTTGTCCACACACTTCGGAGCAGAATGGAGTGGTCGAGCGTAAACATCGTTATATCATTGAGTCAGCTCTTACGCTCCTTGGCCAAGCATCCTTGCCTCTTCGTTTTTGGTCCCATGCTGTCATTACAGCCGTACACTTGATTAATCGCTTGCCTACACGAGCTCTTAATGGTCTTAGTCCTTATGAGAAGTTACATCAAAAGAAGCCTGATTATTCTTTTCTTCGTGTTTTCAGCTGCCGATGTTACCCCTATCTTCGTCCTTTTCAGAGTCACAAGTTAGAATTTCGTTCTCAACCGTGTGTCTTTTTGGGTTATAACCCTCTTCACAAAGGCTATAAATGTCTCACTCCTGCTGGGAAAGTTGTGTTGTCAAGACACGTTGTTTTGATGAGTGTGTGTTCCCGTTTGCTAAGCATGGGGTACATTCTATGGATACCTTGCCCGTTACTGCTGTTTCGCGTTCTGTGGCAGTGTCGAAGAGCCCTGATTCTCCAGTCTTTACATCGTCGCCCTTGACCATTCCCGTCTCTGTGTCTCACTCCAACGCAGCTGCTGCTTGTGGTGGTTATTCCACTGGGTCTAGAGTCCTTGTTGGTGACTCATTTGCTCCTGGTCAATGAAGCAGTGGTACCCTTGTCTCCTTCCAGCCCTGTTTCGAATGCTTCTTCTAATGTCCCTGCTGGGTTCCATTCTCCTGCGCGTGTTGCTCCTTGCTTGTCCAATGGTGCTGCTGCAAATGCTGTTAATGAAGCAGTTGTACCTTCGACTTCGAGACCTGGTTTACGTGATGGCTCTCCTTCTCCTGCACGAGCTGCTTCGTGCTCGTCTGGTGGTGCTTGTCAACGTTCTGCTACTGGTTCAATGCTGGTTCCTCCATCAGACCCTACTGGTGCGTGTGACCTTGCTGGTGCTTGTGAATCTGCTGGTGCGTGTGAACCTGCTGGGGCTTGTGAACCTGCTGGTGCGTGTGATTCTGCTGATGTTGTCGACGCAGAAGACGATGCAGATACTGATCTGGTTGCTGCTCCCTCATCTCTTAATTTTCACCCTATGGTTACACGCATCAAGCGCGGTATTTTTAAGCCGAAAGTGTTTACATCTGAACTTGCCTCTGATTTTGTTCCCTCTACCGTTGACCAAGCATTGTAGTTCCCTGGTTGGAAGGCTGCTGTATTATCAGAATACAACGCTCTTCTTGACAACAATACTTGGACTCTTGTCTCGTTGCCTGAAGGTCGTCATCCGGTGGGCTGTAAATGGATTTTCCGGATCAAGTATAACCTCGATGGTTCTATTTCGCGCTATAAGGCGCGCCTAGTTGCAAAAGGCTTTTCTCAAGTGCCCGGACAGGACTTTGATGACACATTTAGTCCGGTTGTTCGGTTCTTCACTCTCAACATTTTTCTGTCCTTGGCTGTTACGAACAAGTGGAAACTTCGGCAAATTGACATTAATAACACTTTTTTGAATGGAGGGCTGGATGAGGAAGTGTTTATGCAACAACCTCCGAGATTTGAACAATTTGCAGCCGATGGTTCACCCCTTGTTTGTTTGTTGAAAAAAGGCATTGTACGGATTGCGTCAAGCTCCACGCAATTGGTACACTAAGTTGCACGATTTTCTTTTGGAACTTGGATTTAAGGAATCTGCTGCCGATACCTCTTTGTTTGTTCGTCTTAATGGTAGTGTTTCTACTTATTTGCTGGTCTATGTTGACGATATCCTCGTCACCGGATCCTCCGCTGAAGTTGTTGAAGATGTGATCCGGCAACTTAATTCTAAATTTTCTTTGAAAGACCTTGGGGAGTTGTCTTTTTTTCTTGGTATAGCTGTTCATCGTATCGAAGATTCCTTACTTCTAAGTCAGAAGAATTATGTGCTGGAATTGTTGGATAAGACCAAAATGAGACAGGCTACTCCTTCCCCAACACCCATGGTAACTTCTTCTAAACTTGTTAATAATGCTGGCTGTCCAGTTGCTGATCCTTATTTGTATCGAAGTATTGTTGGTGCTTTGCTATACATTTGTCATACTCGTCCTGATATCGCTTTTAGTGTTCATCGTGTCGCTCAATTTATGCATCGTCCTTGTGAGGATCACTTTGCTGCTGTTAAACAAATACTTCGATATTTAGCTGGCACTTTGAATTATGGTTTGTTGTTTACTGCTTCTGATATTGGTCTTGGTCATATTACGGCCTTTGCTGACGCTGATTGGGGTAGCAATGTAGATGATCGCCGTTCGACTACTGGCTACTGCGTCTATGTTGATAACTGTCTCGTATCTTGGAATTCTAGGAAGCAAAAATCTGTTTCTCGGTCCACCTCTGAGGCCGAGTATCGCAGCGTTGCGGATGCTGTGTCTGAAGTTACCTGGGTCACTACTGTTTTGACTGACATGGGTGTTTCTCTTCCTGCTGCTCCTGTTGTTTGGTGCGATAATACCAGTGCCGTTGCTATGTCGGCTAATCCGGTCTTCCACTCCAAGTCTAAACATGTGGAGTTGGATGTCCACTTTGTTCGCGAAAAGGTGGCTGCCAAGAAAATGCAAGTCAATTATGTACCGGCTGAACATCAAGTTGCGGATGGTCTTACTAAGCCATTGTCTAAGGCATATTTTCGTGAGTTTCGTCGAAAATTGAGTGTTCATTCTCTTGAAGATCTGTGATGCACTGAGAATAGAACGGGGAGGAGCAGGGGAAATATTGTGTTTAGAAGAAGTGGTTGTTATATTTGGTGGCTTTTCTGTTAGCCGATCTGTTATGCTGCTGTTAGCCAATCTGTTGTGCTGTTTAAATGAACTGTAACTTTTCTCTGTTGGGCCCACGTCTCTAACAGATTAATTAATTAATAACTAGTTTGTTGGTCAGTGGGCTATATAAAGGATAGGGTCTATCGGCCCAGGCCAATCAATTTTCTTTGGCCTACATTTCTTTGGCCTGTAAAGCTTGATCTATTTTCTACAGATCCAAATAACAAAACTCTTCTTTGTTCTTTTGCTTTAGGGTTCATCGTCACCGTTCTCTTTGCCGCCGGTATGGTGAATCTCATTAGAAAGATTACCTGATGGGATTGGTGGATCGAAATCAAAACCCTTTCTTTATTTTGGTTTGATTTTGGTTGCAGACGTTCACAGTTTTGGAACTCACCACTGCCATGGACCGAGGAACCGAAACAGTCGCCGGAGTTGATTTCAGCAGCCGAGGCAGCAAAGTTGCAGAAACCATCTTCCCAAGTCAAACGAGGTCAAATGCAAATAAAGAAGATGAAGAAGAAGGGAAAGAAGAGAGAGAAATGATTAAAAAATATTTTAAAAATGCCACGTCAGCAAAACCGTTAGCTATTTAACGTCGGAGGACCAAAACAGGAAAACTATATAACACAAGGGACGGTTTTGTCGAAAAAAATAGTTTTGGGACTAAAATAGGAAAATGTTAATAGTTAGGGGACTATCGGTGTAGTTTTCCCTTTATAAAAATATTTAATATATTATCAGAAGTGATGAAAGTTTCGATACTCGAAGCTAAAGTTTTGATACTTACTACTAATTAAAAATATTATCAAACTATGTAACATTTTCACCGTATGTTATACGCGAACTTTTATTTTCATTTTAGTTACTCAAAATTAATTTCTACGACTGACACAGCTATCATAACATAATATGGTTATATATGTCAGCATTGGATTTTTTAAAACATAAAAAAGAAATTAATGGCTAGACATGAGATTGAATCCAAATAATTACATATGGTAAATAGTAGGGTAAACTATATTATGTACCACTGAATTATAGGGTGTGATTTGTTTTTACCACCAACCTTTTAATTAGTCTAAACTTATCATCAAACTTTATTTTTCCACTCCTTTATATCATATTGCCGTTAAATCGTTAACTTTGTGATGACATGGACACTACACAAAAACGACGTCGTTTTGGTGGAAAAAAATATGTGAAATTCTGTACTCAACGAGATTTAAACTTGAAACCTTAAGCATTAAAGTAAATCTTCTAACCACTAAGCCAACCAAACATATTTGATGTATTCCTAACCACTAAGCAATAAAACTATAAACCCATTAGAAACCAAAATAGATAAATTTGAGGTTTAAGCTTTAAGTTTTTGGTGAATTTTTTAGTCTTTTCGTAAATTTTAAAAATTCTATATTTTTGAAATCAACTTTTTAGTTTTTATAATAATATATTATTTATTTTTATATTTTAATATTATTTGTTTATGAATAAAATTTTAGGGTTTAAAGTTTATAGTTAGGGTTAGGGTTTATGGGTTTAAGAATTAAGGTTTTATCGATTATATATTTTTAAACAATTTATTTTTGAAAATTAGTCTTTTAATTTTTATAATAATATATTTATTTATTTATATATTTAATATTATTTATAATATAAAAATATTTATATTTTTTCATTTTATTTATTATTTATGTATTAATATACGTATACTAATATTTGAATATTTTTATATTAGAAATAATATATTTATATTATTTAGATAAAGTAATATTATTTATATCACAAACTACAGTTTGGAATATATATTATTTGTGCTAAAAATAATTTAAAGATATTAGGTTGACTTGGTGGTTAAGAGGTTATCTTTGATACTTAAGATCTTAGGTTCAAATCCCATTGAGTGTATAATTTCACATATTTTTATCTAGCAAAATGACGTTGTTTTAGGTCAGTTAGTATCAAAATAGCGGCACAAAATGACGTCGTTTTAGGTTAGTGTTCATGTCATCACGAACTTAACGATTTAACGGCAGGGTGGTATAAACGAGTCGAAAAATAAAATTTGATGGTAAGTTTGGACCAATTAAAAAGTTGGTGATAAAAACAGGTCACCCCCTGTTGTTCAGTGGTACATCACATAATTTACCCTAAATAGTATTTTAGGTAAATTTGGAAGAAAAAAAAGTTTCCAACCTAGAATTTAAATTAAGTATATTAATTGTGATAAGTTCTAAGTTAAGATAGAATTCAGATACTTTAAAGATTGTAAATCATGACAAGAAAACGTTATAAGTAAAAATAACTGAATATAAATAATTTTAAGATATTTTGTTTAGTTAAAAAAATAAATTATTTGAAATCAATATTTTCTATTATAACTAATATAAAACATTCAACTATTTTTTATAAATACCTAAAATTAAACCAAATTCGCTAATAATTCAAAAGTTTACACAATTACAAAATATTTTATTCATACTATATTTTCAAACTAGGGTTCATCGTTTTAATAATCTTTTAATTTGTATCAGATGTAATTAAACCACTACTAAATTAGAATAACATTCAAAGAAAAAAATAACAAATTATATACAATTAAGAAACATGTTACTTGAAAGAAAGAAAAAAGTGTTCCATATACAATATAATGTAATTAATTTGAATTTGAAAACTTTTTCGTTCAATACATACATATTATATTCTCATATATATATATATATATATATATATATAGTTTAAACAACGGTATTCACTCATTGGCCGGTAAATCCAGATCGAATTTTGTAAAGACTCAATATATGACAATCATCTCAATTCAATTTTTACCATTTACAATGTCAAGATTCAAACTGCTGACATTGCTCCATGTTTATAAACAACATCGTAAAGTCTGATCATAAAAAGATTCTCTTCAAGCGAACCAACCTATCTTTTGTATGGGGCTTATACGTTGGTTGGAACAAAGATACATTTGTTTTTGAATTCTAATGTAGCATATAAAAGCATATTCCTACACGGCTCAATCAATAGTTCAAGTCACACACTCTTATAATCCATTTTCTCTTTGAGAAATTTCCTTCAACTATTCATGTCATATAAAATAAATAATATTATGGAGTTAAAGGTCTTATCTCATCCCGCTACAATAACTTATTGTTGGTATATTCTTAAATATTTATTTAGTGTAATGATTTGATTTAATTGTTAAGCAATTGGGGGCTCTTTAGGAGAGTTGGGTTAAATTTTATGTTAAGTTTAAATTTAATCAGTTAGACAATGACATGTATCATTTTATTATGATGATATTGGACGAACAAAATACGGAAGTTAATATAAGTGACCAAAATAAATTTGTCTTAAAGTTTAATGATCATATGTGTAGTTTACTTTTTTTCCCTCTCTCAAAAATATCATTAAAATTTTTCGACCTATTCCCAAATCGCTTCAAACATCCCCGCCGAAAAAACTTCTTGTAATGAGCCTAAGTTGAAACTATGTCGTTTTAACCATCATGTTTTCATTTTTTGAAACTTGGTCCATTTGCTTTTAATTCCTTTTTTTTATTTATAAAAATGAACATTTGGGAAAAATTACATCAAAATGAGATGTCATAATGCACAAGATACTTAATCGAGTAAGGTGGATTATCAAGCCACGTATTACCAATTTGTTTATCACGAAACAAATTATAAACCATCAATAACTCTATTTTTCTTTCGAATAATATGTTGTACTTGAACCTCTTACGGTCTCATAAAAAACGATTTGTCCTTGATATTGAGCTTCCACATTCTCCACAATAATATACTTAATGCTAAAAGGCAATCTAATTCCACTATTAACCTCCGAAAACTCAGGCGCCAAGCATGCATCAAACCATCGAGTAAAATTCAGAGTTAGGAAAACACTACCAGTAACTACTGCACCTTCAGGATCTACATCACTGTCAACGTTCATCTTGTACCAACCCTGCCGGTGGACAAACCTCAAAGTTTTCACCGTTTGTGAATGGAGAGCAGATTTATAGTCTATCGCAACACCTCCTGTAATATTCTTTAATTCTAATACAATAATCCTTTATTATTTGGAAAAAATAAAATAAAATCAGTTGATAACAACAAAATTATTTTTGTTAAATTTGAATGCGTGACGTTTTAATATTAAATAGTTTGATTCAAAATAAAACATAAAGAAATTCAATTAACAAAATCATGAATTAAATTTCAGTTTTGAAGCTAAACGAGTAGAAGAATTAGAAACTAACACAAACTAAAATTTAAAAGATTAAAAAAATAGAATAGTACATGAATGAAATCTTCATAGCTACAGCCTAAATTATGTCTATGAATGAAATCTTCACGCAGAAACGGAGACTCCAAAACCTCTTTGTATTTTATCCCACATCGGTCTACGAAGACAGCATGAGCACTGGAGACTGGTTATAAAAGGCGTGGGCTTTAGCTGAAATAAGCATACCTTTCTCGGCCTTTTGGCTAAGATCAAGTGTAGTATCTGTTCTTATCAGTTTAATATCTGATATGTGGGCCATTGGCCCACACGATATTAAATTTATTTTTTGAGGGGAAGAGTCCACCACAGTAGCTTGCTACTGGGGCTCTTGCGCGTCGCCCAAGCGTTGCACTATTGCTCGGACCTGGCGCACTCTACCAATTTTAGTTGAAGATTTTTTGCTATTTTTGAAACAGATTTTTTTTTTGCTAAATGTAATTATAAAAAAATACTGTATATTTGGATAAAAATCGTGAATTTATAAATTAAATTTAGTTGAAAATTTTAGGGTTTTTTTACATTAAAGATAAATATATTTGATTTCAGGTGACCTAACTAAGAATTTAATAATAGTATGGTGATTGTTAGGGAGGTTTCCCCAAATTTAAAATTGCACTTGTTTTGTGTAAACAACATTAGTGTTAAAAAAATCATTTTGGTCATCGAAGTTATTATTATTTTAATTTTTGATCATTGAACTTGTTTTATGCTTTTATTTTCATATTAGCATGTGAATTACGTGTAAAGTTCTTCACTTAAACAAGAATATTTCCTTAAATGCACAAAGAGTGATCCTTTGCTTGTTCTATCTCGTGCTTTGGTTCTCTTGAAAAGTGTGGAATTAGATACCATTATAGTATTGTAATGATGGAAATTGAGTAATTTTTCAACTTAATTTGATTGTTGAAATTGAGTACTGTTACTTACATTGCGACATCAATTATCTCGAGGTTAAAAATTCTTTTTAAAAAGAAAGTATTATAATAAGTTGAAGTGAAAATGATGTAGATTCATAGTTGTCATATATTTCTTGTAACGTCTGTTAATGAAACGGTGAGTTTTGATATGTTAATACAGTTAGAAAAACGACGTCGATTCATAGTTGTCATATATTTCTCGTAACGTCTGTTAGTGTAACGGTGAGTTTTGATATGTTATTACGGTTAGAAAAACGACGTCGATTCATAGTTGTCATATATTTCTCGTAACGTCTGTTAGTGTAACGGTGAGTTTTGATATGTTAATACGGTTAGAAAAACGACGTCGCTTGTTGACACTAGGTTAAAAATTGGTTCCGTTGCCGAGAACTTTCTCGAATGAAATGAATAAATATCTTCTTTCTCAAAACTTTTATTTTGTGCCTCCCTTTATTCAGTCTATTTCTTCCTCTTTTAAAAATTCTGCTTCTGTATTTTTCTTCTCTTCACCACTCTGTCCCACCTCGTCTTTCTCTTCGGACCCAAGCGCTCTCTTTCCTTCAAGTTTCCGTCCGGCCAAGAAAATTAAATAAGGTATTTTTGAAACCCTAAATTTAAATAACTTATTTTTCTGTTTTCGATTAAGCTGCTATTTTGCGCTGCATTGCTATTTTCGTCCAAAAGCCTCTACCTTTGAGGTCTTTCACGTTGGCGGACGGCTTAGCCTCAGCTATTTGAAACCCTAGAATGTTCATGTACTTGTATAGAATTATATTTGCCATGGTTCACTCATTAAGCTTGCTATATTATACAACTTGAGAGTTCTGCGAATCTATGCTGATTTGAAAATGGATGATTTTTCCCTTAAAGGGTTTCAAATGGATCGAATCGACAACCGGAGAAAATTCGAATTTTATTCACATTGGAAACTGATAAAAATGATTTGGAACTCTGCATTTTTCATATCATGCAGTGAGTAGTTATGTTCAACTTGAGCTATCTGTATGTGAGATTGTTCTCTTTTTCCTTGTCAATATGCATGCGCCTGTAACTTAAGATATACAGATTACTCGAGAGTCGAGACGGCGTGCAGGTATGATGTTTAACGAGGCAAATCTCTTCTGTTTAAGGGTCTAGTGGTTCACAATTGAGGATGCTGATGCTAGTTGGTTGATAAAGAATTTGAAGTATTCAGAACCTTAGGTTGATTAAGATCACAATTAGCTGCTCTTGAACAATTAGTTTATATCGTTTCTTGCCAAAATGAAACATTGAGGGTTAAATTGCTTCAAAAAAGAAGAAGAACAGGGGCCAAAATGACTATTCAGACAAATATTAGGGGCATTATTTTAGCATTATGCCTAAAATAAAGTTGTTTCACAACTTTGGAGTTCCTCATTTATTTTCAAAATGTTAGTGTTTAATTGTGAGTATAGACCAAGTAAAACAAACGTTTTTTCGCATTTCAATCTCCAATTCAAGTCTGGAATTTTATGCTGTAACTGGGATATCCTAAGGTATAGCTTTTTTAGATTTCTATTTATCGGTATTATATTCATGGATGTGAAAACTGGTATCTTGCTGCATGAGAAGTGCACATGTGCATGCACAAGCACAAGCACATGCCCATAATCCAGTTCTTATCTTCTTAACTGGCTCGTCTGTTTTGTATCGGTGATATCAGTAGACAGGTCTTGTGGCTGAGGTGTGTAAAGGGAAGTTGCTGCCATGGGAGTCCAAGATCATGCGGAGTCAAAGCTGAAGCCATCTGTTGTTTTAACTGGATCTGCAAAGGAATCTAACGGACCATCCATTGGTCTTATTGACATTGGTATCTGTCAAAGTGCGTTCCTTTTCCGAGTTGCATTGCCAAGTATCAGGAATGATCAAAGTAAGCCTCTATTGTTAACGATATCATTAATGGCATGTAAAATTAACGCTGTCAAGGCATGTGCCTTAGTTCTAGGCAACAAAAACGCCTTAGATGCTTTCAGGCAAGGTCCATTTGATCAGTCACACGTATAGTGCACGTAGGCATGCTTGTTTGCAAGGTGATGGGCATAAAAAAGGGTCATAAGAAAGGGATAGTATCAAACTATCTGTAAGGACATAATGCATATCGATCGACGGAAGTTTGCATGTTTTGTAGATAAATTATATCATTCTTTAGAGTTAATTATATATAATAGACACGGAAAATCACACACATATACTTGGCAATGCAACATTGTGTAAAATCCAGTGCACCGACGTAGTTGTTTGTTACTTTTCCTTTAACTAATAATGTAATGTTGGTTGAACCAGGTAAGTTGAAATGCGAGATCCAACGCGATGGGAAGGTTCTTATACAGGGTATGATAACACAAGGCACTGAAATGCTGCAGGGACAATCGAGCAAATGCGAGATGAGAGTCGAGAGGTTTTGCTCCCCCGGGCCATTCACAATTTCCTTTAATCTGCCTGGACCGGTTGACCCGCGATTGTTTTCTCCGAAGTTCCGCCCTGATGGCATTCTGGAAGTGGTGGTCGTGAGAAACAGGAGGCCAAGTGATCAAGTGGATGCCTGGGCTCCACCTTCTTGAGATCTTTGCAGTGCTCTAGCTGTCAGGAAAATGGCCAATCAAAACGAGAGTAATACTTCAGATATTGGTCTAAATGTAAGAAACAAATCCGAGAGACACCAATGTAGCAAAGAAACCAAACCATGTTTAAAGTTCGGTTTGAAGTTTGTTCGAGTTGTTGAAACCGATATTAAGAAATCCATTGGTTCAATGGTATGGATGTTACTGTCTCCTATCGTTTTACATTGCTGTGCGAATTGTCAAGTTCTCCTAGGTAGGTGTCCAAAGTATTTTTCAGCCCAAGTACGTGTTTAATATTTTTACCGTCATCATTTTATGTCTTATTGATTATCATTAACGGTCGTTTAAAAATTTTCGTTAATCAATAAAATTATGACACACGCCTTGTTTTGTTTTCTTTCCTTCTTTTTAAAAAAATTATTTTTTTAAAAATATCTTAAAATTTCCATAATTTTCTAAAATAGTCCCAAAATCTTTAAATTCTCAAATCTTTCAAATCCCGATTCTAATTGTTATTGCTGTTGTTGACAACGTGCCCACCACTTCTGTCGTCGGACTGTCACAATCATTTCCCTTATCCTCCTTTCGTCGAAAGTCAACCACTGACGTGTCTAATGCCGAAACAAAGTCGAATGACAAGAGGAAGAAAAAAGAAGCAATGAGAGAACAATAACAACCGATCAGATGACGAACGATGTGCATGTCTTGCGGCGAGAAAATGAGGTTTCGTCTCGTCTTCGACATGGTGATGAACGACAACGACAATGACCGAATTTGAAGATTTAGGGATTTTGTGTTATTTTGTAAATTTTAAAAAATTTATAGATTCTTAAAAAATTAAGTTAAAAGAAATTAAAGTCAAAGTCACGTGTTATGTTTTGATTGGTTGAATAAATCCTTTTAAACGGTTAAAAAAAATACTCTAAACATCTAGCTAAAAAAATATAATTTAAACACTTTTTAAGCTTATAATCTTTCGAGAGACATATATCATTTAGCAGTATATTACGTTTGTTTTGATCTTCATCCGGTTGCTTTATGATTTCTTCCAAACTTCAGGGTACTAGTGTTAATACTAAGCATGGATAAAGTCAAAGTATACTACTTATCCTTTATATTATTTGTGTCGTGAATGGAGTATATCGGATTATGATGATAATTTTTATAATGAATCTCTATAATATTAATTTTATACGATAAAAATTTTATGCTAAATTTTGTGTTGTTTTGCCGTGTATATATATATATATCACGTTATGCTTTTTTCCCCTTGTGTTCAGACTATCATTGTAATTTGCAAGTGTTATCAATCATTTTACATACATTTGACACATTTGCTTTTATGTTGTCAACTTTCGTACTGTGGTGTGGAGTGTGGACCGTGTGGTGCATTGTGTAGTTTCTCAAAGTGATTTAGTTTAGCAAATAAACCATTTATATAGATTATAATAGGCTGATTTGAAAGAATATTCCCTTTTTGGGAATTAATTGGATAAATACTCATATTAATGGTTATGTAGAAAAATATTCCTTTTTTAGTCCACGTTTCGTTTTTAGCTGAACTAGGGGTGAGCAAAACTCGACTCGACTCGAAAAAATCAATTTTTTTTTTCAATTTTGAGTTATTCGAGTCAACTCGATTAACTCGAAATAATTTCGATTTCGAGTCGGTTTGGAATTTGCCCAACTTGAAAAATCGAAAAACAGAATTTTACAGTTTTGCAATTTAGTCACTGATTTCATTTTTCTTCAATTCCTCCTTCATTTAAGTCCATTTTTGACCAAATTTGAACCGTGTATTCCTAAACCATCGTAGAATACATATTTATCTTCAATTTATATTTTTGAAAATAAATTTCATATTTTTTTCAATTCAACCCCTTAACTTTGTATGATTTCCTCATTTCTTCAATATCTCCTTCATTTTAAGTCAATTTTGACCAAAATTGAACCACATGCTCCTAAACCAATGTAGAAACTAGAATACCTATTTAGCTTCGATTCATATTTTTAAATTAAATTTCCTACTTTTGTAATTTAGCCCCTCAACTTTGAATGTTTCTCATTTCTTTAATTTCTCTTTCGTTTTAAGTTTTTTTTTTACCAAAATTAAACCACATGATTCACTAAAACTATATAATATCTATATAACTTCAATTAATATTTTTAACAAATTTATTCTTTTTCTAATTTAGCCCTTTAACTTTATATTTTATTCAATTTGATCATTCAACTGAATTTTTTGTAATTTTTTTTACATCAATTCATTGACTCATTTATACCCCATCAATACTTTATCCTCAAAAGTTTCTTATTTAAAAATAATATTATAAATATAGTTTAGAAGTTTAGATGATATTTTTTTATTAAATAACATTACAAATCTTACTTATACATGTGAAAAATAATATGAATATATATATATATATATGTATATCTTATATGAATAGAGAAAGTCGTTTAAATTGGAATCAAATCGTACTATAACATGGTAAATAATTATAATTAAATTTGTATAGAAACTCGAAAACTCGACTCGAATCGAAAAAATTTCAAATTAAGTTCAAGTCGTAAAATATGACGCGTCAACTCGAATAACTCGAAATTTTTTGACTCGACTCAACTTGACTCGCTCGAACGCTCACCCCTAAGCTGAATGCGAGTTTCAAACTTGCTTTTGGCTAAATACGAGTTATGTGTTGAGTGGATAGTTAAGAAATCAAAAAATTAAGGGTATACTACAACAAAGGTCATTCAATTATGGTAATGTTACATTTGAGTCACTCAATTATTAAAAGTTACATTTGGGTCACTCAATAATGGGTAAGGTTACGTATAGGTCACTCAATTATTAAATATTACATTTGGATCACTCAATTATGGACAAGGTTACATTTGGGTCACCCTTCATATTAAAAAAAAGTATATCAATTTGTGTATTAGATTAATTAATGATTTCAAATGAAGTATTCTAATGTTAACAAGGGTATACAAGTGATTTGGAATAAAAAAAGACTAAATTAATGTACTTTTTTAAATATGAAGGGTGACCCAAACATAACTTTACCCATAATTGAGTGACCAAAATGTAACCTTTAATAATTGGGTGACTCAAATGTAACCTTACCCATAACTAAGTGACCCAAATGTAATTTTTAATAATTGGGTGACTCAAATGTAACTTTACCTATAATTCAGTGACCTCCATTGTAGTTTACCCTAAAATTAATTTACCAAGTTTTTTTTTTATACATAACTCTCTTTTAGCTAAGCACGAGTTTAAAACTCGCTTTTAGCTAAACACAAGTTTACCTTATGTGGACCGAAATAGAAACTTTTTTACATAATAATTAATGGAGGTATTTTTCTAATAAACTCCTTAAAAGAGAAAATTCTTTCAAATCAGCTGATTATAATAGGTTAGTACAGTTTTATCATGTATCTATAACATGTTTTATTTTATTTTATGTCCTAGTAATCTCATATATATTTTTTTAATAATGTACCATTTTAACTTTAAATTTATTTGTTCGGATATTATAAAGAAAGATGCATCATCATGACCATGGCATAGGGTCATTCAGTCAAAGAATATATATTCCGAGGCCGAGGGTAGTCTTTTAGGCTTCTCAGAATTTTATTTCTCCTTATGCCTTTAATGGCGCCTTTGACTACTTTCTGTTTCGCAAGGTGAGTTTACGAAACAATAATGTAATTTATGCTTAAAAACTGCACAATCAAAATGTGAAAAAAATATAGCATTTAAAATGTTACTCACACGATCGAAATGTTATATTTTTTTATAACATTTTAGGTTGGTGGTATGTTTCGAAATTCATAGATAAATTTCAAAAATTTGTCGTGAAAAAAATATTTGGGGTAACATTTCAAGTTATAATCTAAAATATTATACATTTTGCTAATATTTTAGGTTGGTGACAGGTTTCAAAACTGGACGTGAAAAAATATTTTGGATAAATTTTAGGTTGTGTTTTCTAACATTTCAATTGTAACATTTTTAAGTCTTAAATTAAAGCGTTGCACCCCAAACTCACTCGTTCCATAACAAGGATAATCCTTTTAGTCTTTGTAATTGTATCATTTTGAAAGAAAAATTAAATAGTTTAATATTTTTTAATAGTTAAATAATAAAATTTTCATTAGGCAACATTGAATAGTTCAACGATTATTATGTAACGATTATAAAGCTTAACGGACCATATTGTAACAACTAACATAATACTTTAATTGCTTAGTCAACCAATCATTAGGTTGTTTATGACATTTAACGATTTTGTGTTTATTTTTAGTAGCAGGACTTGGTAAAATAGTTCGAGGGACTTAAAATTTTAAAATATTAGAGGCTTAAACTAAAATTTTTAAAAATTTTGAGGGCCTAACTAAAATTTTTATTAATTTTGATAAATTTGATGAAAACTTTTAAAAATTATAATAGAGAATTTAATTAAAAATATTTAAAGTTTTAAGTTTAATATGAATTTTTTAAAAAAACTAAGGGCTAAAATCTAATTTATCAAAATTTAGGGGGCATGACCCTCCAGATCTTTAGCAGCTTCCGCCCCAGCCTATTTCTTTTTTTTTGAATATGCTGGTGCGATGCAAGGGTAGCATCTGTTCAACTTTTTTAGTCTTTTCAAAGACGGCACACACAACATGACATAACTGGTGCTCAAACCCGGGTCTCAAGGGATGATAAACATCTACCTTTACCACCAGGACACAAGTGGATGAGCCCGCCCCAGCATATTTCTTAACTTTAAAAAATTCAGTAACTAAAATAATTATTCTAGAATAGTTTAATAATCATCGGTAAACTTTTCTAAAAATATTTATAAACGTACAAAGACGTATATATATAAGCATGCACGCCCTTACCCTCTCCTTATTATTAGTATAATTTATTAATTTATTTTGTAATTTTACCAAGATAATATCACTTAAACCGTTACGTTGAATTCATAAAAAGCTTAACAAATAATACAAATAACACTTCATATATTTGATATACTTGTATGAAATTTTTTATTCTTAAAATGAAGTTAAATAACACTTTTAATATATATATATATATATATTAGAACTCAATGAATGGTCACAATGTAAAACGAAAATATTGATATTTTAAAATTAAACAGATACTATCATAAATAACTAACAAAATATTTAATGTATATATATATATTGAGTTAATAATATTATATACGTGTAGATAAAAGAAATAAATAGTGAAAGTGACAAGGTACTTGCCACTTGGTACTTGATAGTAGGTCGATCCCCCACTATCTATGTTCAATAATTCATCCCTACACCAATCAATGAAAACTTACGTTTACATATATAATTTATGATGATTTATAATTATTTTTGTCTTTTAAATAAAAATTATGTAGTATATTTGATCTAACAGTGTGTATATTTGTAATCCGTTTTAAAAAGAGTTAATTGTACTATTTGTCTCCAAACTATGACACTTTATTTTAAATTGATTCTTAATTTTTTAAATGTTTTAATTTCATCCTTAAACTACGACTTTAATTTTAAATTATTCTTTAAACTTTTAAATATTTTAATTTGATCCGTCATTTTACCATATGTGTTTTAAGAGATAAGAGACTAAGAGTGTGTCTACGCCTCAAAAACAATAATGCACGATGATGACATTCATGAAAAATAATATCAGTCATTTTACCATATATTTGTCTGCCACACGACTTATCTACCGGCGATGATCATTTGATCCGGGTTCGATGGGTTATAGGGTTAGCTTTATATATATATATAATCAGGTTCATGCTTAGAATGAAAAAAGAAAATAAATTTGACCCGGCCCGATATAATTCAATAAGGATAAATATTCTATACACACGCGGTGGAAACTGAAAGTTTCCACAAGCGCCTTAGTTTTAGGGTATAAGGGGTTAATTTAGGGTTTAGGGGTTTAGGTGTAGGGGTTAGAATTCATGTATAATTGTTTTAATTTAAGGTTTAGGGTTATAATTTAAGGTTTATAAGTTAAAACCTAAATCCTCACCATATTACCATAAAAACTAAACCCTAACCTATAAACCCTAAATTATAACCATAAACCTTAAATTGAAACAACTATCCCTAAATTCTAAACTCATAAACCTAAACTCATAAACCTAAACTCCTAAACTTTATACCCTAAACTAACTCCTTATACCCTAAAACTAAGGCGTTTGTGGAAACTTTCAGTTTTTACTGCCAATGTATAGGATATTATTTCATTGAATAATTCTACTATAAACATTTGAGGATAATTGTGTAACGACCCATTTTTAAGTTAATAAAATAGGTCTTGGATCGGGTCTGAGTATTTCGTTTATGAGAATAGAATAAAGAGAATTAAATTAGAAGGCGAATTTCATGGAAATGTGGGGACCATATCGTGCAATAATTTTAAGTTGGAGGACTTAAGGTGTGATTTACCCATCCTCTTTTGAAAGATTTGATGTTTTGAAAATGGTTAAATGTAAGGTTTTAAATTTGGAAATTTGATGAGAAAGTTTGGGTAACCTGAATGTAGCGTTTCGGATCTCGTTCGAGATCAGGGTGTTACAAATCGTTGCAATATCCTTATCTTCATATTTTTCAATTATATCTCTAGTTCGTTTTTAATAAAAATGAGATAATTATTATAATACTCCATTCTATTTATTTCAATTATCTCCATAATTTATAAAATAAAAAATCAGATTTTTTATTTTGTACTGGGTCAAAGCCAAAATTTATCTTAAAATTCAGTTGGTCCTTTTCAAAAATAAATCATGTGGAATTTGAATTGAGTGGAGATCATCAAATGTCAAGCTGAGTTTAAATCACGGTGGAAACATTGAATTTCGGGTTGGATGCGGGTCATCCAAAAACTTGGTCCGACCCGACTCGTGACAACCCCTATTACTTGCGTCTATTTTGATAAAGTAAAGCGGATAATTTCTTACATTGTTGTTCTATTCACTTTCATCCCTACAAACTTCTTTTAATTGTATTTTGACCTAAATAATTTATGTTTTTTGTAATGCAGTCCAAAGTTGTCAACCGCTGACAATGTTTCAAAGCCAAAAATTGAGCTCAAGTTGGCACAAAATCGTTGTCAGTTGTAGACAACTTCACTACCCGCTAGGAGAGCGTTAAAAAATTTTGAGTTATTCGAGTTGACGAGTCATATTTTACAACTCAAACTTTATTTGAAATTTTTTCGATTCGAGTCGAGTTTAAAAAATTCGATTCGAGTCGAGTTTAAGAAATTCGATTCGAGTCGAGTTTTCGAGTTCCTATAAAAATTTAATTGTAATTATTTATCATGTTATAGTAGGGGTTGATTCCAATATAAACTTCTTTCTCTAATCATATAAGATATGCACATATATATTTTTTCACATGTGACAATATTTCTTCATATTTTTATATATCAGTATGTATATATCATAAAAAATAGAGGGACTCGTCTCGAACTTAAAAATAAATCCACTAATTACTAAAAAATTTGAGTTATTCGAGTTATTCAAATTTCCATTTTACAACTCAAACTTTATTTGAAATTTTTTCGAGTTATTCGAGTTTATAAAATTTCGAGTCGAGTATTTTTGCCTCGAGTCAAGTCAAGTTATTCGGTTTTTTCGAGTCGAATCGAGTTTTGCTCACCCCTACTACCCGCTATAACAAATGCTATAATTCCCTAAACAATCTCTTATTTAACTTATTTATTTATTTTCGGTTCATCATTTTTTCTACACATAAGCCCTGGCAAGGATAGAGACGAACGCAAAATTTTACATCAGTTTGTGCGAATTATTAAAAAATTAAGAAATACAAACTCAGAATATCAATAAAAGATACATAAACCATATAAAAATTTGAAATTTATTAAAATTACAATTGTCTCCTTCAACACTCTAGAATGGGTGAGGGAGTCTTCTGAAGTATTAAACGTGTGGCCAGGACAGGCATAGGCAGAGGTGAATGGGGGCAGTGGTTTTGGTTGGTGAGTAAATATGAGGGTCCTACATGTTTTTGGTTTCCCACACGAGGGGAGGTGAGATCGTGTGGGAGACGTTATGCAAGAAAAAAGGTGCTCAATAATCAGAGCTATACCTTTAGCTGGGGCTGGGCTGCACCTACAAAAAAGTAGCCCTACCCACCTACACGACTACAACATCCAGACCTACCCCTACCCAGTCCCACACAACCATGTGAACAAGGGTTTGTATGAGAAAATTTTTTATGTGGATTTCCACAAATTTTTATTAATCTAATAAAAAATTGTGTAATTGTACAAATTTTTACAATTTACATAAATTTTAGTCTAAATACTGAAAATTTATGTTATAATATAAAAAATTGTGTTTATTACTTAAGATAAAATTTACACAAATTCTTATCAACTTAATAAGAATTTATGTAATTATACAAAATCTTATAAAAATAATAAAAATTTATGTAAAACCGCTTTTTAACCTCGTTCTAAGAATGTCTCACCCTAAAATTTTCCACGTATGTTATGGATAGGGGTGAGGGTTCGATTGAGTCGAGTAAATTTTTTTGAGTTATTCGAGTTGACGCGTCATATTTTACAACTCAAACTTAATTTGAACTTTTTTCGAGTCGAGTTTTTGAATTTCTATAAAAATTTAATTGCAATTATTTATCATGTTATAGTACGGTTTGATTCCAATTTAAACTATTTTTTCTAATCATATAAGATATGCACACACACACACATATATATATTCATATTATTTCACATGTGACAATATTTCTTTATTTTTTATATATTAGTATGTATATATCATAAAAAATTGAAGAACTTATCTTGAACTTAAAAATAAATCCACTAATTATTAAAAAATTCAAGTTATTCGAATTTCCATTTTACAACTCAAACTTTATTTAAAAAAATTTCGAGCCGAGTTAAAGTGAATCGAGTATTTTTACCTCGAATCGAGTCAAATTATTTAATTTTTTCGTGTAGAGTCGAGTTTTACTCGCCATTAGTCATGGATTAGAGGGGGAGAGAGAGACAGCATCCCAGGACACCCTTTTTAATTACGTGGACAATGTACACGTGCAACGCCGACATTTCTAGAGCTCAGCTGCCCCCATTAATCCATTAATTAAATGGACCCCTTTCATCAATCATAAGGTAGCTAGGTCTGGGGGGTTTACAATTAACATGGCTCCCATTCCCAGGAACCAGGACCCTCCATCTCATTCAACTACCATTCTAGTTTTTCCACTTCTTCTAAATGCTCAATCTTGTCCCAAATGAACCTCATTTTCATTATACCATACAATTTAAGTTTGTTGAAGATAATGTTTTATGCAGTTCATCTCTTTTGGTCTAGATTAAAAGTGAGCACATGTTCTGTCTTGGATTTTTGAGTAAAACAGTAGATAATTAGTTGAATAACTACACATTGGTCAGAGTACTTAGACTTGACCACACGTCCCTGATTATGTAAGCACACGAGCAAGCAAGCAAGCTCCATAACTAAAGACGACAGAGATTAATGCAGCAGGTCGTCAGCAATAATCGGCACTGTAAAAAGTTAACAACACAACAATATAAAAAGAAGAGAAAGGGAAAAAAGAAGCCCAGATTTGGCAATCTTATTATCCTACAACTAAACTAATCTTTGTTTAAAAACACACACAAAACAAGAATTAAGTGATGTTGATGATCTCATTGTTCTCTTCTCTCTCTCTTTTTCAATATGCTCACATACGCACGCATAAATCTCTGCCCTCTGCAACCGACTTTGCATTAATTACCACCCCTCACTCGGTCACTCCCCATTTCCACCTCCTAGAAAACTAGTTATCCAAGCCTGTCAGTTCACCAGGTGCCCTTTTGTAGCTCTTCTCTAGCCTTTTAACCAACTCTCTTCTCCATTTTAAGTGCATTTTCGAGTACCCTTTTTGTTGCAGATTCACAAGAGAAGACGATGTTAGCAGTGGAAGAAGTTTTGAGTGAACTCAGTGGGGAAGAAGTGAATGAACAGGGATTGCCGCCTGGGTTTAGGTTTCACCCTACGGATGAAGAGCTCATCACCTTTTATTTGGCCTCCAAGGTCTTCAATGGAAGCTTCTGTGGAGTGGAGATTGCCGAGGTTGATCTTAACCGATGTGAACCCTGGGAGCTTCCAGGTATTCAACTATTCATGTTGTTCTTGTTTATGAATATTGCATGCAAATGGATTATATAGTTTAACGAGTGGTTTGTTTTTCTTTGTTTGTGGTGAATGAATGGAAAAAGATGTGGCGAAAATGGGGGAAAGGGAGTGGTATTTCTTCAGCTTGAGGGACAGGAAGTACCCAACGGGGTTGAGAACAAATAGAGCTACCGGAGCTGGGTACTGGAAAGCCACCGGCAAAGACCGGGAAGTGTACGGAGCCACCACCGGAGCACTACTTGGGATGAAGAAAACACTTGTTTTCTACAGAGGGAGAGCTCCCCGGGGTGAGAAGACAAAGTGGGTCATGCATGAGTACCGTTTAGACGGCGACTTCTCCTGCCGCCACACGTGCAAGGTATGTACACGTGCAGCCGTGTTGGTTGACATTTTGGTGGTAATAATTTTACATGCATCGTCGAACTGTGCGCATTACTGTGGAGTGTAGTTTTCTGATGTGATTGCTTATTGTTTATGCACTAAAAGGCTAAGAAAACATGATCATGCTATAATGCAACACTTAATTATTTGATATTCGTATCTTACACTTACACCCGAATAACATAACAATAATATCTGAAACCCGTGATTATGCAGGAAGAATGGGTGATTTGCAGAATATTTCACAAGAAAGGTGATAAGAAAAATGGTGTAGCTCAAGCACAACGCTATATCTTGGAAGTTTCTTCTTCTTCTTCTTCAACTCAGCTGATTGAAACCCCAAACCCGTTCTTGGAATCTCAATCTCAAACTTCAATGCAAACCCAGAGCTCTTTTCTGGAAAACGACCTGAAAAGCTTAATAAACCCAGTGGTATTCGCAGCTAATAATAACAATGGGTTCCAGCCCTCCTTTTCAGCCACACCCGACAAGAACACTGTCGTAAACGCCAGCAACTCATCGGCAACATCGATGCTCTTCAAGTCCCTCATCTCACATCAAGACAGCATTTTGAAGGAACAAGCAGCTACTATTTTCAAACAGTGCAAGGCTGAGGCTAACCTTTCCCATTTCCCACTGCCTGATGCCACCACAATGAGTTGGATGGACAAGATTCATCCCCTTAACACGTGTCAAAATCCCATGTTTTTCGACGTGGATTATAATAACAGTGTGTTGGGGTTCGCTGACTATATATGAATGTCATAATATCTATATCTTAGCAGTTGGTTTATATGAAATATTGAGGTGTTTTGTGGTGTGCTGTTGGTGTAAAATGTAAATGTGTTTATGCATGTGTCTGTGTAAGATTCCTGGAGCTAACTAAAGGCGTAGCAAGTGGTTGTACCATATGTGTTTTTATTTATAATTTGCAGAACTTTGCCCTCTCCTCTGTCAACTGTTTTCCCCCTCGAAATTCTCGTTTAAAGCCAAGTCAAGACATACTAAAAATAAAGCCTGCGCTTTCTTAAACATAAAGTTTGGCTGATTTGATGGGTTGAATATTGGAATGGAATGCTTAGTATAAATATATTTTAAATTATTTGAAAATGTACGTTTAATCACTTTGCTACAGCTACCGGTGCTCAGACCCTTGACTTCTAGGAACAACAATCGTTCCCTTAACTTATGAGATAAGTTGATAAAAAAACACATTAAGTGTCTGATTAAATTAGTGTCACTTATCGATCAAGTTGGTGTCACTTATTATCAAACTATATATTGAGTGTTTGATTGAGTTGGTAACTTGGTATCACCAATCGATTAGTTCTCCATTCAATTGTAAAATAGTAAAAAAAAAATTAAATAGTAATAAGTATTATAAGCTTAAACCCCAACTTTCAAACCTGAAATCATAACCTTAAACCTCTAAATTCTAACCAATACCCTAAATTACATACCCTTACACTTAAATCATAAACCCTAAAATAAGTTCTTAAACCCTAAAACTAAAGCGCTTATGAAAACTAAAAGTTTTCACTGCCGGTGTATTAGATATAAATCCTTTCTTATTTTATATAATCTTTTAAATACTAAACAACTAAAAAATACTTCTGAAATGAATACAAGACTACTGATTTAAATACAAATCTTTTATAAGTCCAATAATGTTTTACATAAAAATGTTTTCTTCCATGGGTGTGAAAATATAATAACTTTGGGAGAGGGAGAAAAGTATATAAAGTACCATAAGAACAAACAAGATAGAAATACATAAAACTCCAAATGCATGTTTAGTGGACCCTAGTTGCCCCGTTGATTATGGGCAGTCCCTTCCCATGGAAGGGGTGCGAGTTAGATACTCCATATTAGTAGTGTTAATTGAAGTAACTTTATTTTTGTTGAGGAAAAAATGGGAGAAGATGGTGAAAGGTGGTTCATTCTGGTTGAACAGGACGAAGAGCCACTATGTACGGTGGTCGGGGTTCCTTGAGAGGAGTTAAAGGAGTTTTTCTGGTGGTTTTCCCTTGAGAAATGTCAAGCATAGAAATCCTGTCAAGATAATATATGCGCAGTAGGAGTTTGCATTAACGGCTGTATGAGGTCATTCAACATGAAGAACCAAATATCTTAAACTTCTCTATAAAAGACTAAACATTGCAATTGATGTAGCCTCAACTCTCGACTACCTCGGCTCGAGGGGCCTGTAGTTCACCGTGATTTGAAGCCAAGCAATATTTTTCTTGCCCCCGCGTAAAAGATTTTGGACTAGCCAGGTTTTACCCAATCTATACACATTCCCCCCCCCCCCCCCCCCTGAAAACTCTACAAGCACTCATCGTCTAAAGGGAACTATCCACATGCTGAAACAGGTAAATTATTCATGCCTTTTCATCTTAAAACTAAACTATGCATGTTCTTTGTCTGAACACTACTAACAAGTACAACTCTCGATTTTTATCAGATGATGGCGTTGAAACAGAGGCAATCACTTACTCGTGAGACCGCTATTTTGCTCTTCACTCAATAAAGAGCAACATCGCAATGCAGTAATTCACAGTTTCTAGCTGAAAGTAACTATAAACAAATTTCAAGTTCAGGTCGCCTCAACGACATGAATTCTGAGGCAAGCTACAATAGATAATATAGAGAGCACGAACGATCAATTAACAACATAATAATCCAAATTTCTCAAAAGTGTAGTCAAAGGGGCACTCTTGCATTCATTACATAATATCTTATTCTTCTGAAAAAGTCTGAGAAGAACATACGATCGGAAACAGAAAAGTTATTCTACGCCAAACAAATACATTCAACTCTCTCTACATACCTAGAAAAAATATGCAGAAATCTTGGAGAAGCCCCATTATTGTAAGAAAAACAGAGCTCGAAAACATTTGCTGTAAAGGTACCTGCACCCAGAAAATTATGTAATAGTCAGCGAGCATCCGGGAGTATATTCATTTAGCAACATGTTTCACTTAGACAATGTTTACCCCCCAAAGGAACATTAAACTTTATCTATTCATAAATCTTGTAATTAAAACAATTAGCCTTAATGCAATTCAAAACTCAATGAAATAACTTTACGGTTGTTCTTCAGGAGACAACGAATTCGGCTAAAACATTAGAATTGCAGCGTGATATCGAAAAATCCCAGTTAAGAAATGCACGAAACATAAAGAATAAATCAAGATTTGTTCTCAGCGTACATTTGTTATTGTGTATAGAGCATATCAGAGTCATTGAACGAGATGAGTTACCGCCATAATCAACCAATAATAGAAAAGAAAGGGGAAAATCAATCCAATCAACGAGGTTACATAACACAATCACAATCAGATCCAATTCCCGACAATTATTAGAAGCCAGGGAATAATTAAGAAATCATAAGTACAAAAACAAAACCCTAACCATAAACACAATCGAATTTAAAGGAAAGGGCAAAATACAAACCGGGGGAAAAGGAAAAGAGGGTTTTTATTTGGGGGATTTGTCCTTCTTGGAAGAATCATAGTTGGGCGGAGAGTAAACAACAGCGGCGACCATAGCTCCGGGAAGCACGACGTATTTGGCTAAAGCAGCTAGCTTTGCGACCAAAGGCTCTCCCTTTAGCAACGACATTTTTTTTTTGATTTCTTAGAAATTTCTCTGACGGCTGATCTTGTGATTGTTTTCTAATGAGAATGATGATGATTCCTCGACACTGTCTCCATCACTTTACTTGTACTGTTTGATCTCGGGTCGGGTCGGGTTCACCTAACCCAAACAACCAAACCACCTCAAAGGATCCGGCCTTCTTTAGTTTTGGACTGGGTTATTCTATTGGGCTTTTTTCATAGCTCGACACTCGATTTGATCTTAATTAAAGTATCGAGCTTCAAGTTTGGATTTGTTCGAGCCAGTGACGGAATTAAGATTTTTATATAGTGTGATCAGGAGTCAAAATAAAGTATGAAGTATGAAAGATTTTTATATTATAATAAGTATTGTTCACTTAATGTCTAAAAATCAAGTACGGAGGAGGTGTTTTCAGCTTTACAATCGCTGGACAACTCAAGGGCCCCGGGGCCAAATGGATTCAATGCCGGGTTCTTAAAAAAATTTTGGGCTAATATGAAAGATCAAACTCTACAATTTTTTGAAGATTTCTTCAACAACAAGGTTTCAGACTTATCCTTTAATCACTCTTTTATAATGTTGGTCCCTAAATCAAAGTTGCCTAAATCAATAGAGGATTATAGGCCTATAAGCTTGGTAGACAGTATCTATAAACTCCTCGCCAAAGTGCTCGCAGCGCTTAGAGTCGGTTATGGATGAAGTGATTGGACAAACTCAATTTACTTTTTGCTTTGGAAGACAATTTTTAGATTGTGTATTAATCTCGAATGAGGTATTAGATTACACGGCTAAACAAGGCTTAAGTGGGTTGGTGTTCAAAGCAGACTTCCGAAGAGCCTAAGACTGCGTGGATTGAAATTTCTTAATGTTTGTGATGAATAAAATGGGATTCGGACAAAAATGGATCGGTTGGATCCAAATGTGTATTGCTACAGCTTTGATTTCAGTGTTGGTTAACGAATCTCCGACATAACAATTTCATATTAAACGCGGCCTTAGACAAGGCTGTCCGCTATCACCACTTCTTTTTAATTTGGTGGGCGAGGCGCTGAGTTGTATCTTCCGAAAAGCGGTAGAGATTGGCCCTTTCCAAGCAAGAAGTATTGGTAATAACTCGGTGAGGATATCACACTTACAATATACCGGTGATCTTATCATCTTTTGTAGGGCAAATCCGTCTGAACTAAGAAACATAGTACATTTATTGAGGGGATTTGAACTAGCTTCGTGTCTAAGACTCAATTTACAAAATTCAAAATTACTGGGCACAAATGTTGAAGAATCTTTGGTGGAGTGTTGGGCTATTTCTATTAACTGCACAAAGAAAAATTTTCCTTCAACTTATCTGGGATTATCATTTGGTTTCAACAAAAACAACACCAAAATTTGAGAGCCGGTTGTGGTCAAATTCAAACAGAAATTCGCGGGATGAAAAGTAAAAAATTATCATTTGGCGCTAGAGTCACGTTGGTCAGGTCTGTGCTCCTCAACCTCCCAATTTAGTTCATGTCAATGTTCTATATGCCTAAAAAATCAGTAGTTTGCTATCAAGACTCATTTCGAAGTTCATTTGGGGACGTTTGGATAAAAAACTATTCATTGGGTGCAGTGGGAAACTCTGTGTTTACCTAAAAAGTTTGGTGGTCTGGGTTTAATCAACTTGAAACTCAAAAATCAAATTTTATTACTTAAGTGGTTATGGCGATACGAGTCTGAACAGGACAGTTTGTGGAGAGAGGTCATTGCTGCAAGATATAAGGGTGTAAATCTATCTATTTTCCCGACCAATCTGAAAAAAAAAACGAGGAATTCAGTACTTTGGAAGAACATTACCAGCTCATATCCTGAAAGTGTGAATTCTTTCCAGCAACAAATTCGGCATTTGGTTGGAGATGATAAGAAGGTTAGTTTCTGGTATGATGTGTGGATAGGAGATCTTCCTCTAAAGGCAATATATCCGAGAAAATTTGCTCTATCAAAAAACAAAATAGATAAAATCGCAGATTTTGGATCTATTTCTAGCGGGGGATGGAAATGGGATATAAGGTTGCGATGACCTTTATTTGATTGGGAAAAAGTGGAATGGGACTCTTTGCTTGCTAATGTAGGTGGTTTCAAATCAAATTCAGAAGTTTCGGACAATGTCAGATGGGTGGCAAACTCAAATGGTGTCTTTAATGCAAAATCATGGTGTGAGCTAGGTTGTAGAAATGGCGAGGCAAGGGATAGGTTGTGGGAGATGGTTTGGAGTAGCAAAGCTCCACTAAAAATTGTGTTATTTATATGGAAGGCGATCTTCGGCAGAGTACCCGCTATGGTCGAGCTACAAAAAAGAAGCTGCTTTCAACAATCTTCTTTTATCTACTTAATTTGTATTATCGAAGCTGAGTCAGTAGCACATTTATTCTACCAGTGTCATAAAGTGTGAGAGATTTGGCAACCATGGTTCAGGCTATGGGACATACATTGTGTAATGCCAAACTCTTATTCAGACCTTTTCAGAGCTTGGATGTTTTCTATCTCGAGTCGATTCCAGATGAAGATTTGGAGATTTGGTTTCTGTAGCTTCTTGTGGACAATTTGGTTAGCACGCAATGAGATTGTGTTTAGAAATATCAATTTCTCATCAGATGTTGTATTCCAAATGTGCATACTAAGACTTGGTCGGTGGTGTAAAGCCTTTTGGCCAGAGGAAGTAGGTGATTTAAATTATATATTGCTTGGGTAATATTGTCTTGGTTATGGCAATTTGGGTATGGTAGTAGTGTGTAAGCTTTTTGAGAGTGATAGTGATTGTGGTAACTTTTAGACGCGGATCGTGTAAAGACGGATTAATCACTCTTTTTTTCTTATTTAAGTCTATAAAGATTTTTTAACAAGACATTAATCTGTGTAAATTTACCCAATATTAATAAAGTCTAACTTAAAAAAAAGCAATAAACCTAGTCCCATTAATTTGACCCAACAGAGATTAACAATTATTTTTAAAAATATTTCTTCCAAAATTTACAACCATCCAACTATTTTCTTGAGCCCCTCGTGACAACAGTAGCCACTGCTAATTATTCCCATACATTGCACATTCCAATTAGTTTTCTCAAATTTGACAATGTAAATTTTGTAATAATAATGAAAGTTATACTTTGATATATAAATATTTTAATTAAATTAAAATTATTAATTAAATTAAATAACTCGATTCAACATTATATATATGAAATTATTAAAATATAAAAAAGGTTCGATTTAATTTAAAAATAAAAATCAAAAATATATTTTCATTTTAAATCTTACTTTAACTAGTTTAAATTTATTTTTAACTAATTATTTGATTTGGTAGTTTGTGTGATCTTACACATCTCAAGTGATCTAAGTCCGAGTTCTCTTTTAACAATTTTTTACTTTTTTTTCGTTAACATTTACTACATTATAAGATATGTATATAAAAAGAGTGCAATTCATATCATCAAAGTAGGTTGGTGCAGTGGTAACAACTTTGGTATATCCTTATAGGTCCTAAGTTAGATCCACCCTAAGGTTGTAGGGCCATTTCATTCTTTAATTTTTCTTTAACTAGGTGGTGACACATGTCACCACTTGATTGAAGGAAAAATATATTAAATATCAAATAAAATAATTAAAATTTGAGTAAATTTATCCAACTAGGTGATGGCATGTGTTATCATCTGATTGGTTGATTAATTTAATTTAATTAAAATTGAGACCAAATTGATAGAATACATAAATAACATAGACCAAATGTGTAATTTTATAAATTTCCGTTAACTACCACATTGTCCCTCCGTTAGTTTTTTAACGACGGTGGTCAAAATAAGACTAATTTAAAATTTTAGTAGTTTAATTGATAAGTTAGCTAGTATGATAGTCAAAATAGGTACATCCAAATAGTTTACCCTAATAATCATTAGTCTTTCCACTTTCCATTGTTCTCCGTACTTATTCCCAACCCACGGAGCACGCACGGGCTCAAAAGGTTAACCGGATCGAATCGCTCAAAATTAATAATTGTTAACCGATTAAATATTTAATCAACTGATCGATTAATTGAATTAAATTTCTGTTAAAGTTAGTTGAAAGTTAGTTCAGCTGGTTAGTTAGTTTGTTAATTCAGTTTAGTTGTTAGCTTATTCTGTGTATAAATTGGATGTACCCTTTGTAAAATTATAATGAAATAAATGAAAATTTTCCCATCTCATTCTTTTAACATGGTATCTAGAGCCCAGGATATTTTTGGGTAGTCTGGCCCATTTCTTTCTTAGGCCTGATAACCGTTTTTTCTCATTCCCATCGTTTCATCTCTTTTCTCTGCATTTGAGAATTTCTTTTCTCTTTTCCACGATTGCTACGATGCCGCCGGCGGAAGCTTCAACCACCGTAGACTTCAATCACGCGTTGTATCTCCATCCATCCGACACTCCAAGAACTCTCTTGGTTTCACATCAACTCACCGGCGCTGAAAATTATAGCGTCTGGAGCCGCTCGATGCAAATAGCCTTGCTTGCGAAAAACAAGTTAGGGCTAATCAATGGAAGCTGTCGTCGTGTCGATTTAACTGGGCAATTGGAGTCTCAGTGGGATCGTTGTAATGCAATTGTTCTTTCCTAGATACTCAACGCCGTCAGCCAGGATTTGTCCGCTAGAATTATGTTTGCGTACAATGCCGCACTCGTCTGGACGGATCTAAAGGAACGCTTCGATAAAGTGGATGGTTCTCGCACTTTCTTCCTTCACCGAGAAATTTCAACACTTGTTCAAGGTGAATTATCGATCTCTGCTTATTTCACAAGATTAAAATTGTTATGGAGTGAATATCGTGCTCTTGTTCCTTTTTCGACTTGTAATTGCGAGGCTTCTCAAGAGAATCAGAAACATCTCTTGCAACAAAATCTATTTCAATTTCTGATGGGATTAAATGAAACTTACTCTGCCATACGAAGCCAAGTTCTTCTCATGAAACCCTTGCCATCAGTTAATGAGGCGTATTCTATGTTAATTAAAGAGGAGTCACAAAGAATTCACTTATCAATCCCAACACCGTTATCTGATTCTACAGTGATGTATTCTCATACTGGTTATGGGCAATCTGCACGTCGGCGCTTCAATGGAGTTTGTGACTACTGTCGAGTTAAAGGTCACAAGAACGTCTTGTGGGCTTTCCATCAGATTTTCGATTCACAAGAAAGAAAGATTCTCAAGCTGCTATGACTACAACTGGTGACACTTCTGCTATTCCTCATACTGACTCCAGTTCGCAAGTCATGGTTTCACCTGCACCATTGGCTTCATCTTTTTCCCAGGAACAGTACAAATAAATATTGACTTTGCTCTAGAAGATTCCTTCTGAATCAGCTGTTAATGTGGCAGGTAACAATTCATCTTGTAAGTTTGACCATGGTGTTTCTACCTGAATCCTCGACACTGGAGCTACTGACCACGTGTCTTCTGATTTCACTAGTTTAATAAATCCTATTTCATGTGTTTTGAATTCCAGATCTGTCAGACTCCCAAATGATAAAACTAACCCTATAACCCATATTGGCTCTGTTGCTCTTACTAAAACCCTTTATCATGATGTTTTATTTGTTCCTAATTTTCATTACAATCTTATTTTGATTTCTAAACTCACATCTGACTTGAATTGTGATGTTCTTTTTTATCCACAATTTTGTTTGCTTCAGGAATACTCCACTGGAAGGATGAGGGAGATTGGTAGGATGATTGGCAACTTGTACCAGATTCGGTCTATTTCAGTTGATTGTTCTCAAAATTTACCCCAGGTTTCTGTTGTTTCCAATTTTGAAAATTTTGTTTCTGATTTTGTTATGTGTCAATCTTCTGTTGATAATACAAAACTGTGGCATGCGCATTTAGACCGTACATCCTTGAATAAAATGCATAAACTTCCTGTCTCTGATAATTTTCGTGTTGATCATATTAATGATTGCTCTGTTTGCCCCTTAGCTAAACAAGCCAGGACCCCTTTTCTCCTTAGTACTTCTAGGTCTCAAAAAGCCTTTGAATTAATTCATATTGACTTGTGGGGTCCCTATCGTATCTCAACACATTCAGGGCATCGTTTCTTTCTCACTGTTGTTGATAATTTTACTAGAATGACTTGGGTTCACTTGTTAAAACTGAAATCAGATGCTATTTTAGCCTTAAAAAACTTTCTTGTCATGGTTAAAACTCAATTTGCTACCAATGTTTTAACCATACGTAGTGATAATGGTTCAGAGTTTTTTAGCTCTGAATGTTCTTTATTTTTCTCCTCTCTTGGAATAATTCATCAAAGTAGTTGCGTTCATACACCTCAGCAAAATGGGGTGGCTGAACGCAAACATAGGCATCTACTTGAAGTTGCTAGAGCTCTTCTTTTTCAGTCTAAGTTGCCTATTAAATTCTGGGGAGAATGTGTGTCTGCAGCTTGTTACATAATCAATTTGCTTCCTTCTTCTGTTCTCTCTTGGAAAACTCCTTTTAAGCTTCTCTTTCATAAAATTCATTCTCTTTCTCACTTGAGAGTATTTGGTTGTTTGGCATATGCTACCAAATTGAATAATTCTGATAAATTTGTCCCTCGTGTTGTACCCCGTGTTTTTATGGGTTACTCTCAAACACAGAAGGGTTACCTTCTTTTTAGTCTTAATACAAAAAAGTTCTTTGTAAGTTGAGATGTTGTCTTCCATGAAAGCATCTTTCCTTTCTCTTTTCCTTCAAATGCTCATTCTTTTTTCTTTCCAGAATCATGTTTGTTTCCTGATTCTGATTTTTTCGTTCTTGACTCTCCTACTTCACATGATTCTTCAGTTTCAACAAGTGAACCAGAACCAGCACCAGTTTCTGTAGATGCTTCTATACCTGAACCAGAACCTATTTCACCTGTTCCTCTCACTTCTAATTCTTCACCATCTCTTGTTCCTTTTCCCATTCCTACTTTTGATGTTCCAATTCCTCGTATTTCTCATCCTTCACGACGATCAACTAGAGTAATACGACCACCTGCTTGGTTGCAAGATTTTGTCACCTCCAATTCATCTCATTCTTTTTCAACAGTTACAGAGCAGTATCCTATTTCTAACTATATTTCTTATAACCATTTGCCTTCTCATACACAAGTTTTTTTTATCTTCATCTTCTTTTGTTGAACCTACTTTCTATTCCGAGGCCATTAAAAACCCCTTGTGGGTTCAGGCCATGAAAGAAGAGATATTGGCTTTGAAATCTAATGATACATGAAAAGTAGTTTCTTTGCCTTCTGAAAAAACTCTCATTGGTTGTAAATGGGTTTATCGCATCAAGTATAAAGCTTCAGGAGATGTGGAGCGCTATAAGGATTGTCTTGTTGCGAAAGGCTACACTCAAAGGGAAGGAGTTGATTATGGTGATACCTTCTCTCCCGTAGCAAAAATGGTCATTGTCAGAACAGTGCATTCTATTGATGCTATGTTTCATTGGCCTCTTCATTAGATGGATGTTCATAATGCCTTCTTACAAGGGTCTCTTAATGAAGAAGTGTATATGTCTTTACCTGAAGGCTTTTGCAGCCATGGGGAAAATTTGGTTTGCAGACTGCAAAAGTCTCTCTATGGACTCAAACAATCATCGAGGCAATGGAATTTGAGGCTTTCTGAAACATTGCTGAATGCTGGTTATGAACAAATTAGACATGATTATTCTGTTTTTGTCAAAAGGCAACAAGAAATGCTTGTAATCATTCTTATATATGTGGATGATTTAGTTATCACTGAAAATGATGATGTAATGGTTGTTGAGCTTAAAGAACTCTTAAATCAATGTTTCAAGATGAAAAATTTGGGGGAATTGAAATATTTTCTAGGGTTAGAAGTTTTAAGATCATCAGAGGGGATAGTAGTTAATCAAAGGAAGTATGCTCTAGAACTTATTAAGAGTACATGATTGGGAGGAGCAAAACCAGCTTCATCTCCTCTAGAACAGAATCTGAAACTAACTACCCCAGAATATGATGAAGGTGTGCAACATAAGTCTGCTGATATTTTACTGCAAGACAAATCAGTCTTTCAACAGTTGATAGGTAAGTTAATCTACTTAACTCACACAAGACCAGATATTACATTCGCAGTTCACCACTTAAGTCAATTTATGCAAAGTCTAAAGTTATCACATTTTGAAGTTGCACTTAGAGTGGTGAGATATATAAAGGGAAATCCAGGACAAGAGATTTTGTTGAAGGCTTTAAATGATTGTAAGATCGAAGCGTTTTGTGACTCGGATTGGGCTTCTTGTCTGATGTCAAGACGGTCAATAACTGGGTACTGTATCAGAATTGGAAACTCCCCGGTTTCTTGGAAATTTAAAAAACAAAATACAGTTGCTAGATCGTCAGTTGAGGCTGAATATAGAAGTTTGGCCATGAACAGCAGAAATAATCTGGTTGAAAGGATTGTAAAATGAGCTTGGTGTGTTGTATAAAGAGCATGTACTTGTTTTCTGTGACAATAAGGCTGTCATACAAATTGCAGCAAATCCTGTGTTTCATGAGCGTACGAAACACATAGAAATTGATTGCCACTTTGTGAGAGACAAGATACAAGAAAGATTGCTGAAAACAGAGTACATAGCATCAGAAGAGCAGATTACAGATATCATGACCAAAGCTCTAAGAGTTCAGCAACATGATTACTTATTAAGCAAGTTGGGGATTAAAAATGTTTTTAAACCTCCAACTTGAGGGGGAGTGTTAAAGTAAGTTGAAAGTTAGTTCAGTTGGTTAATTAGTTTGTTAATTTAGTTTAGTTGTTAGCTTATTTTTATATAAACTGGATGTACCCTTTGTAAAATTATAATGAAATAAATGAATTTTTTCTCAACTTATTCTTTTAACAATTTCGGTCTAGTACGTTAATTCGATTATGACTGAACAATAAATACTCCTCATACCCATGCTTATCGTATACTCTTCATGTCTCATTAAATTTGTCTCTTATTGACTTTTTTGTCAAATTCTTTTAACTTTAGTTCGTTATTATTTAAAATTTATTACTGATAAAAATATGAAAAAATATATATTTTATAAACCTTCAATGAGTAGTTTTAAAATATATATTTTATAAAATTTTATTTAAAATATTTAAAATAATCATGGTTAAAGTTCAAATTTTTGAACTTTTAAAAAGTCAATAAAGGACAAAATTAATGAGACGAATAGAATATATAATTTATTATTTTTATATCAAATTTACGATTTATATTTAAAACATTTAAAATGAATTTAATTGTAGTAGTGGATACAGTAAACCCATGAGGAACAACTGCATCCCATTTTTTAAAAATATATATATTAATTTATTGTTAAAATTTTCGAATATATTAATTTAATGTGTAAATGAGAAAAAAAACTGAAATATGCATACCTATTTTGAAAAAAAAAATGGACCTCATTCTTAAGTTTAGGAATCTACCACTAAATTAGTGTCATCACTATAATATCACCCACCTTAATTTGTACTGCATATATTACTCTAGATGTATTATAAATATAAAAATATTCAGTTTGAGCAAACATATTTGGCCGGTTGGTCAAACTATTCATTTTTGTTCCCTCAAATTTCCTTAGGTCATGGGTTTGAGACCTCCTAGGAACACTCCCTTTCTCCCCCTAGAGTCTCCCTTTCTCTCCCCTCTAGGTAGGATTAGGATTATATTTAAAATTTGTCAAAAAAATATTCGACTCAATATATATATACCGATGAGATCCAGTTACATGGTGTAAAACTTATTTAGTTTTATACTAAGCCATGGCTATTGGATGAGTGAAATAGATGTATGAGATTAACAATAGAAAATGTGAAGATTATCACTTGAAAAAAATAAGGAAATAAACTTAGCCATTTATTATCATCATCTAACGATCTAAAAAGTGTAAAACAAATTGAGTTTTACACAATGTAAGTGGATCATTTCGCCCTCCGATGTGTTCGGGTGCAATTATCTTTTTCAACCACCCCTGTTTCATCAGTTACAGTCCAGCACACCCTTAAGTAAATTCAGCCCTTCTTCTGATGATATGCTCCTCCAAAGACGGGTCTGTGGTAGTATTTCTATTCGAGGGGGAGGATCAACTAAGAAACAAACCACGATCACCGTTAAATTATCACAAGTGTTGCGCTTCAATGCCTCCCTCACCAGCTCTCTCGAGCATCTTTCAGGATCGTTATGAAGCATCAGCTCTTTCCTCGCCATAGTCACAGCACACTGGCTGCTCATAACATCCCACAACCCATCACAACCCATTATCAAGAATTCATCCTCCTCAGTAGAAAAATGCCATGACCATTTCACCCTCCGATGTGTTCGGGTGCAATTATCTTTTTCAACCACCCCTAGTTTCATCACTTATAATCCAGTACACCCTTAAGTAAATTCAACCCTTCTGATGATATGCTCCTCCGAAGACGGGTCTGTGGTACTATTTCTATTCGAGGGGGAGGATCAGCTGAGAAACAAACCACGATCACCGTTAAATTATCACAAGTGTTGCGCTTCAACGCCTCCCTCACCAGCTCTCTCGAGCATCTTTCGGGATCGTTATGAAGCATCAGCTCTTTCCTCGCCATAGTCACAGCACACTCGATGCTCATTGTAACAACGTTGGAGTCGCCACCAATCTTTTGTTTTACTTTAGGTGAGATTGGATCACCTGAAAACTCGGTCATTTTAATAAAACTTGTTTTTGTCGTTTTTACTAAAATGAGTTTTGGTCTACGAAAACTAGAAAAACAGGTTCGAGAGTCGGTTATGTGTGGGGAAGGGTGAGCACCCCACAACGTCCAAAATTGGTACATGTCGATTACGTAATGTCTTAACGGTGGAAATTATGAATTCGAATTTATCAATGTGATCCCTTAAAAATATTTAAACGAATATTTTTTTGTAGAAAAGAAAATTTATACCCCAATACCCGGGGCATAATTTTCGTATATAAAAGGAATTTACACCCCTACATTCTGGGCATGATTTCCGTTAGATTCTCGAAAAATTATTTTAAAAGTTAATATTAAAAATAATGTTTTAGAACGGAAATTATAAGAAAATAGCACTCCAACACCCGGAGCACGATTTTCACGATAACTCCTAAAAATCTGTAAGTGAGTTTTAAATAAAAACTATAGTTAGTAAAATAATAATAATAATAATAATAATAATAATAATAATAATAATAATAATAATAATAATAAAAGCAATGACCAAGCTGAAATAAAACAAAAATTTAGGTGCGAAAATAATAGAGAAAACAGTGGTTAAAATGGAAAGAAATTAGAACTAAAATGCCGAATCGTAAGGATATGAAAGTTGGATGGTTACGAGTCTAATTTTCTCCTCCAGTTGAAAACGCGCGGGTCCTGGTTTGGGTCGGGTCGCACGATCAGGTTGGCTCACGAAACGTCGTCGTTTTGGGCCTTTAGGATCGACACCAAAACGACGTTATTTTGGGTGGTCCTTATATACCCCATTTGCCTAAAAAAATTTTATTTTGGCTGGTTCTAAATCACAAAGATCAGAGCTTCGTCTGAATCCTCTCTGCCTCGGATGGCCAGCGGTCTACGCGTTATCGTCGACCACCGCGGGCCATCGTTCACCGACGACGGATTACTGTCACGAACGGTGGCCATAAAGCATTTAAGTGATTATTTCAACTTGCTTTTAGGCCGCAAGCTTGATTTCAAGGTTCGTTTCTCCTTATTCTTCCTTTATTTCCCTATATCTAAGAAAAAACGAAAGGTTTTTTTTTTTTTTAATTTTTTTTACCTTTTTGACTTCTATTTCTTTTTTTTTGTTGTGATTTATTTTTTTTGCTTCGAATGTGAGCTGTTTTTTTATTTCTTGTTCGATTTCCTCTCCAAACGATTACAAGCTTTCATCTCGATATTTATAACCGAGATTAAAATATAAAAACGATTTCGGGATTCTTATCCCTTTACAGCGTCATTATTCACTTGATAACTCTCTGGTTTTTGCAGGTGAAGCCGACGCATGGATGGTGACGAGGATGAAGCGGTGGAGACGTGGCTCGGCTTAGTTCGGCTTCAGCGGCAACGACATATAAGAGTTGGCGGCAGCTAGAGTTGACGGCTAGGGTTAGGTTTTTAGGGTAACATGTATTTTTGGTATTTAAGGTGTAATTTGGGTATGGATACTGGGCCCGGGTATGGGTTTGTTTTATTTATTTGTTGAGTTAATGGGTAGGGGTTTATTTAATGTGTGTTGGGCTTGGCCCAAACAAAATGGGTATCCACATGCATATCGATATAAAATAAATAAAAAATACTAAATATATATTATGTTATACCGATATCAATTAAATTATACAATTGTAATTAATTAAATAAATGTGGTTATTACGAGAATCTTCTGCAGCGGTTTGTCAGTTATAATAGCTTACCATTCCCGCTCAAAATAAATTTTGTTATATTATTTTTTTGTTTAACTATAAATATCCAATAGCCAATACCCAGTATATCATTATATCATCTTCATTTTTTCAGTAGCCATGGAAGCTTGGTGTCACAGACTTATTTCTCTCAAGCTCAATCCGTGCGACACTAGCACTCCCGACACAATGCTAGTAAGCCTTACTCGCGCAACGCTATGACAAACACACAAGAACTTAAGAAATGAAAGCTTTACAAGAGAGCTTTGAAGGATTTATGAGAATATTTTCAATTGAGAGGGGTGACCCTATTTATAGGCTCTCACCTCCTCAATGGACGACTAGGATCGCTTTGATCCAACGGCTAGTATTTTGCCTCCCAAAATATCTTACAAGAGCCTACAACATTCTAGATAAGTCCTTACTTATCTACATATATCTCTAATACTCTAAAGTATTCTAGAATAATCTGCAACTATCTAGTTATGTCCTTAACTATCCAAAAGCTTTTAGAAAATTTCAGAGACTTTCGGAGTAGTCTCGAACTTTCTACGGTCTTCTTCAACATTCTATATCTTTCTAGAATGTTCTAGATGCTTCTAGGATGTTCAATGTCCTTATGAAATGTTCTAGAACCTTTGAGAACCTTCCAGAGTCTTCTAGAATCTTCTAAGTTTTTCCGGACGAGTTTAGACCTTAGGAGAACCTCCTGGATCCTTGTGGGAACATTCAAGATGATTGTGGGCCTCTCTAGGCCGTTCTAGAACCTTTCTTGGTTCATGCTTGGCCTTAAAATGCCCAAGGCACTTCACTTTGCCTTGGTTGGCCCGAGTGCACCTAGGTAGGGCTCCTCGATCGGCCTTGGCGCACCTAGGGGACACTCTTCGGTTGGTTGTGGCGCGCACTGGTGGAGCGTGACCCCTAACACACACATATATATCCACTTACACAGTGTAATTTTTTTTAAGTTTTACATCTTTTTTGGATCGTTAGATGGTTGAGATTGACTTCTTACTTTTTTTTCCAAACGTCCTTTTCACCTATCCAACATAAAAAAAATTATAAAACTTAAAAATTTTTACATTGTGCAAATAGATTTAACATAAAAAATCTTAATAGAGGAAAATAACAGAAAAAAAGAAGAGAATAGTGTACAACTCATGAGAAAAAAAGGTTTTGGCATCTGAACTTGGTGTTAATGTTTAATTTAGTATCTAAGATTTTTTTTTCCAATTAGGTACTTGATTTTAATTTTTTTTAGTTCAATTTGATAATTAAATTTGGGTTCATGATTCAAATAAGTGATTTATTATAAGAATCAATTTGGACAAAAAAAGTATAGGTACTAAATTGAACATTGAAACCAAGTATAGGGACATAATTGGACAAAAAAGATTAAGTACTAAATTAAACCTTGAAACCAAGTTTAAGTACCAAAATATATATTTACCCAAAAGTTTACTACTGGGTTCCAACTTACAATTGCATTCCAAATCCAACGGTACTGGTGAAAACAACTAAGAGAGAGAGAGCGCCGAGCTAGAGACACAGAGTCTGAGCAGCAGCATTCAACTTCATCAATTATTGGCAGTTGGCACTTAAAGTTAAAAGATGGGTGTTGCTGAGTATCAAAGAATATTCACACAAATCACTATCATAATTGGTCCAAGTGATAAACAATTTAGTATCAATTAAGACTTAAAAGGTCTTAAACTCGAGGCTTATGTATACAAAAAAATTTGCTGAAAAACTCAACCATCAAAATAAAGTTTACACATGAATCGATCTCGATTAGTCAGAACAAAACTCTGAAAAAGCGAGAAGCAGCAAAAACAATATTCACACAAGCAAATCATTATTGTCATTTTGTCACTGTAATACTCCTAGTAGACTCAATCCAGTGTAATTTTTTTTTATGAAAACAATATCCGACATATACTATCTATCTATCAATCAATCAGACACCAAATTATCCATTGTCTCTCCTATCCACCTCCATCCAGTCCCTTCAGTGCCAAGTAGCCATAAGTTTTAAGGATTAAGATTATGGCATAGAATGTTTCAGCTTCAGTGATTAATGAAGTCGACCAGGGCCATCTCCTTGTCCGGGTATTCCCACTTCCACAATATCATGAAGAATGGTTGTTAAAAGCCTTTGACTTTCAGCTACTACCACAATAATTTTGGGTAAAGATTTCTTCTTTTCAAACTGTATTTATCTCTAATGTATAAATTTCACTTCTTTTTTTGTTCACTTGTTTGGAAGAGGTAAGAATAAGATCATTGTGGCACAAAGCTTTACATTTTCACACCTCACACTTGCTTCTGTTATGTCTTCCCCTTATTAGCTACTGAAAGTTCAAAGCTTTTTGAAGCTATAGATTTGTTGTTGTGGAAGGTGACTGTCCTAGTTTCTTTTACCAGTCCAGACCATGCCTGTAAAACTGTTTGTTGTCTTGTTCTTTTTGAGTAATTTGGGGGCAATGCCCTGTTGGGATTAAATATTTTTGGTGTTGGAGTAGGGTCTAGGGTGGGTTGATTGATGCAATCAAGTGCCAGATAGATTATGAGATCTGGGTTTGTGATAAAAATGGTGGATGGGCTGATTTGTGATCAGGGTTTCTTCTCTTCTTGCAGATAACTTGCAGATAAGGTGTTTGATTCATAAATCATAGGTGAAAAGATGAGGGGTGCTGCTCTTGTAGCCATTGCTGCTACAATTGGTAACTTTTTGCAGGGATGGGATAATGCCACCATTGCTGGTACTTATTTACATTATGTTATTTCCATGCTTACTAATAATTCTGGGTGGAATTTATTGAAATGTCAACGAATTGAACAAACGATATCGAGTACTTGTTTTGCATTGTTTCCCTTGTTTCTTACACACTTTCCATTGAATCCTTAACATATATTGCTTTCAGGAGCAATTTTGTACATTAAGAAGGACCTCAATCTGGGAACAAGTGTTGAAGGTCTTGTCGTGGCTATGTCACTTATAGGAGCCACAGCTATTACAACATGTTCTGGAGCTATATCGGATTGGCTTGGTCGGCGTCCGATGCTGATAATTTCCTCAGTACTTTACTTTGTTGGTGGTTTGGTCATGTTGTGGTCACCTAATGTCTATATTTTGTGTATAGCCAGGCTATTAGATGGATTCGGAATTGGTTTAGCGGTCACTCTTGTCCCGGTCTATATATCTGAGACTGCCCCATCAGAGATAAGAGGATTGTTAAATACATTACCGCAATTCACTGGCTCCGGAGGAATGTTTTTATCATATTGTATGGTGTTTGGGATGTCATTGATGGACTCACCAAATTGGAGGTTGATGCTTGGTGTTCTATCAATCCCATCTCTCCTGTATTTTGCCTTGATGGTCTTTTATTTGCCTGAATCTCCTCGGTGGCTCGTGAGTAAAGGGAAGATGCTCGAGGCAAAACAGGTTCTTCAGAGATTACGCGGAAGGGAAGACGTTTCAGGTTCTTTTTTTTCGCTTCCTTTAATTTATATTGAATGGTTAGATACACTTCTAAGGGCTAATAGCATAACTTTTTGCTTGCTCTACTGAATCCAACGAGCGGATTGGATCTTGCTGAAACTTCTTTGGTCTGCAGGTGAGATGGCTTTGCTGGTCGAGGGCCTTGGCATCGGAGGTGAAACTTCTATAGAAGAATACATAATAGGTCCAGCTGATGAACTTGATGAAGGTCTGGAGCCTAGTGCTGACAAGGACAAAATCAGGTTATATGGACCTCAAGAGGGCCTGTCTTGGGTTGCCAAGCCTGTCGCCGGACAAAGCATTCTTAGTCTCACCTCTCATCAGGGAAGCATGGTTAACCAAAGTATACCCCTTATGGACCCTCTTGTGACATTATTTGGCAGTGTGCACGAAAAGCTTCCCGAGACAGGGAGCATGCGTAGTATGCTTTTTTCGAATTTCGGAAGCATGTTTAGTACAGCTGAGCCTCATGCTAGAAATGAACATTGGGATGAAGAGAGTTTGCAGAGGGGAGGTGAGGACTATGCATCGGATGCTGCAGGGGAAGACTCCGATGACAATTTGCATAGCCCATTAATCTCACGTCAAACAACAGCCTTGGACAAGGGCATGGTTCCTCCGGATTCCCACGGCAGTACTCTAAGCATGAGACATAATAGCACTCTCGTGCAAGATGGTGTAGAATCGGTTGGTGGTACAGGAATAGGAGGCGGTTGGCAGTTGGCATGGAAATGGTCTGAGCGAGAAGGTGAGGATGGAAAGGAAGGAGGGTTTAAAAGGATTTATTTGCACGAGGAGGGAATCTCGGTATCTCGACGCGGGTCTCTTGTATCACTTCCAGGTAATGACATGCCTGCAGAAGGTGAGTTTATCCAGGCTGCTGCCCTAGTGAGCCAACCTGCTCTTTATTCCAAGGAGCTTATGGATCAACGTCCAGTCGGACCAGCAATGGTTCATCCTGCTGAAACCGCATCAAAAGTACCAGTTTGGACTGCTCTTCTTGACCCAGGAGTGAAACGTGCATTATTCGTTGGGATCGGAATTCAGATACTTCAGCAGGTATCTGTTCATCAAGCTCCACATTATTTTGAATGTTCTTCGGAAAGCAACTATGATCCATACCCTTTGACTTGCACTTGCAGTTGCATTAGTTCTTGAGATTAGAAACTATACTTTTGCTAGTAGTAATTGGTTCCGACGTATCGTTTTTTACTCGGTAGAATTACATAGTTATACTTCTTTTAGCTCCTGGTACACAAAATAGCAGTGACAGATTGTTTACATACATACTTGAATCTATATATTTGTCAGCCTAATTACACACTATGATTCCCGCGGTAAGCTAAACTAATTTCCGAATTCTGTGTAGTTCTCTGGCATAAATGGAGTTCTCTACTACACTCCCCAAATTCTTGAAGAGGCCGGTGTCGAAGTGCTTCTTTCAAACTTGGGACTTAGTTCGACTTCGGCATCGTTTCTTATAAGTACATTCACAACCTTTCTGATGCTGCCCTGTATAGCTGTAGCCATGAAACTCATGGATATATCAGGCAGAAGGTAAATTTAGTATTTGTAATATTCTCCTTAAGAAAATGAAAAGAAGCTAAAACATGTTCTGTCTGCAGGCGGCTGCTACTCACGACGATCCCCGTGCTTATCGTGTCGCTAATCATTCTCGTGTTCAGTGAAATAGTGAAACTGGGGACAGTTGTAAATGCTGCCATCTCTACTGCATGTGTTATTATCTACTTCTGCTGCTTTGTGATGGGCTATGGACCAATACCAAATATCCTCTGCTCCGAGATCTTTCCAACGAGGGTCCGAGGCCTTTGTATCGCGATATGTGCTTTAGTGTTCTGGATCTCAGACATCATTGTCACTTACACTCTGCCCGTGATGCTCAGTTCTATAGGACTTGCCGGCGTCTTCGGAATATACGCAGTTGTGTGCCTGATATCTTGGGTGTTTGTGTTCTTGAAAGTCCCGGAGACGAAAGGGATGCCGCTCGAAGTCATTACCGAGTTCTTTGCTGTGGGTGCAAGGCAGGCTGCTGCCACAAAGAACGAGTAACCAACTCACAGTGGCCTTATATGGTGCCAATTCCTCTGCAATTCAACTGTTAAGAAGCTTTCATCATTTTTGTGATTCTTTTCTAATGATGCCTCGGCTCTGTATTCGAAACGTCGACAATATATAAACAGGCAGTGTATCAAATATTAATATCTATACTAAAATTTATACATTATGTGATGTGAGTGCGTAAAGTGAGACACAAATGCTAATTGTAAAGCTATGTAAAATTTATACATTATGTGATGTGAGTGCATAATATACTCTTAATTTTATAAAATTTCTGCGTTCAAATTCACCTACTAAAACCAGACGCGTGATAAAAATCGATACAAATTACTCAGGACAAAGCCTTGAAAAATCGAGAGAAGAATCGAAAAAAATTATGAAGATTTTTAGTTGAAAAATAAGAGTTGATGAGAATAAAAGAATATCCACAACCAAACAACCCTTGTCCCTGTCTATTCTAGGCTGACTAACAAGAACGGGGCACTTGGTATGTGGATGGTTTAACTGCATTTTAAGTCCTTAATAGTTTTAAAATTATTGCAATTAATTAAATCATGTCTATTATTTTATAAAATTTATTCTTAACTTTGTTTCTATATTAGGCCGAATATGAATTTTAAATCGTGTCACCAATTATCAATTATCATAAGAATCAAAAACCTTAATTCATGTCTATTATGGATTAAGATTATTATTTGGTGCATTATATGTAAAAAATAATAATTTTACAAACATTTTTGATATTATAACAAGTATCTTTAAAATATGTTTTAAAAAATTTAAAAGTAAATGAAAAAGGCAATTGTCAGCCTATTATGTTAGGAGTGCTTGTGATTTTTTTTTCAACTAGCAGAATACCAAACAATTGTTTCTATGGGTATACAAATAAAAAATTAATAATTACTAGGATGAATTTACCACGCTTGACAAGCACAGCTGAACATTACTAGATTTTTTTTAAAATTGACTAAGGTTTGTATTTGATCAAATTTTAAAAAATAAAAATATTATATATGAAAAATAATTTAATTAATATTTTATTTTAAATAATTTATAATTATATGTTTAAATAATTTATAATTATACGTTGAGTCATTTAGATTTTTAATTTTTATAAATTAATTTAATGATGCTCAGCAGTGCTCATCGTTAGTAGTGCTCGTCAAATGTTATAAAATTTTCATAATTAGGATGAGCCTACCACCCTCGACGAGCACCGCTAAGTACTGCTAACGGTGAGCACCGCTGAGCGCTATTAAATTAATTTATAAAGATTAAAAATCTAAAAAACTCAATGTATAATTATAAATTATTTAAAATAAAATATTAATTAAATTAATTTCAACATATATAAAAATTAAAAGGTAGATTACCTATTTGGTACCCACTCGTTTTTGTGTTTATGTTTTGATCACCAACTATTTTTTTGGTACCCGCCGTTAAAATTAACGACAATATGACATGGTATTTTCATATTGAGAGAGAGAAAAAGGAAAAATATCATGTCAATTTTGTTGTTAAAAACTAACAGTAGGAGTGCCAAAATATAAATAAAACATAATATTAAGTACTATTTTGTCAATAAATTAATTAAATAATTAAAATAAAAATACAAAAATAGTAATTTAACTTCGTGAAGGAAAAGAAAGTTGTCCTTGAAAACTTCAGCTAGATGTCTTATTTGACCCAATTGATGCTGCTTTGAAAATCCAAGAGAAATAAGTTTATAATGAGTTATAACTTTTGATGCAAGCTGAGGAAAGTTTCTTGAAGCAAAAAGTCAGGATCCAATGGATTCATGAGGGGACAGAAGTTTTCATTTCTTCCATTCTATGGTTGTTGTGAGACAGAATAGGCAAGCCATTCGAACTTTTCGAAATGATATAGGCCTTTTACTGGAATCACATGATTAGATTTCTGCTGAAGCTATTAATTTTTTTAAAAATCTGCTAGGTGTTCAGTAGAACTGATGAATGCCATGTTGACCTGTTACAAGAGCTTCTTAATTCTACCTTTTCCGCTACAACTAAGAAGACCTTGCAGAAGGCTATCACTAGGGAAGAAGTCAAGGCAACTATGTTCTCCCAGAACACTGACAAGGCACTTGGGCCTGATGGCTTTACTTCACTTTTTTTTAAAGCTGATTGGGAGATAGTTGGGGATGATTTAATGTCGGCTATTCTCCATTTTTTGAACATTCTATCTTTTTTTCGGCTTTTAATGCTACTACCCTTGTCTTGGTACCCAAGAAGCCAAACCCTAACCACTTGAAAGACTACAGACCAATTTCATGTTGCAACGTGTTTATAAATGTATAACTCGTATTATTGTTGCTAGATTTAAACCTTTTTTTCCTGAGGTCATATATGGTAGTCAGAGTGCTTTCTTGCCTGGCCGAAGCATCCGAGACAATACTCTGATGGCCCAAGAACTGGTCAAAGGTTACAATAGATGCTCGCTTTCTCCGAGGTGTGCTTTGAAATTGAACTTGCAAAAGGCGTTTGATTTTGTGGAGTGAAATTTCCTGCTAACAATTTTGGAAGCCCTTAGAATGCCTTTTGTGATGATTGGTTGGATTAGGGAGTGTGTCACCACACCTTACTTCTCTATCTCTTTGAATGGAGGATTGGTGGGTTATTTCAAAGGTGTCAAAGGGATCCAGCAAGGGGTTCCATTATCTTTTCGTAATTATTATGAATGTTTTTTAACTCTTGGATAGAGCTGCTGGGTTTGGAGTAATTCAATATCATCCAAAGTGTCATAGAATTCGGCTAACTAATCTCTGTTTTGTCGATGATCTTCTTATTTTCACTAAGGGAACCATCGACTCGGTACTGAGTGTTTGTGAGGTTCTTAAGGCTTTTCATTGCTTCTCTGGACTGCAATTGAATCTTAGTAAATCTGAATTTTTTTCCTCTGGGATGGCTGAAGGTGATTTAACTAAAATTTGTGCTGCTACGGGGATTCAGAAAGGACAACTTCATGTTCGATACCTTGGCATCTCTCTCATTTCTAAAAGATTAACGATTCGAGATTGTGCCCCTGCTTGAAAAGCTTGATGCTCAACTCCAAAGTTGGCAAGCTAAGCTTCTTTCTTACGCCGGTAGACTTCAGCTTATCCAAGCTGTCTTATATATTATGCAAATTTATTGAAGCAATCAATTGTTGTTACCTGATGCGGTTATAAAGAGAATTAACCAACTATGCTCTCGTTTTTTTAGAAGGGAGAGGACAAGCCTACAAAGGGGGGCGAGGGTCAGCTGGTCTTCTATTTGTACTCTCAAATCTGAGGGAGGGCTAGGCCTTAAGGATCTGAAAACCTGAAATCAAGCTTGCATGGTCGGGTTGATCAGGAAGCTCTTGTTAAATGATAGTTCTATATGGGTTGCGTGGGTCCATGCATACATCATTAAAAGTAATTTTTTGGCAGCTTTTTTACACTCAAAATAGTAGTTGAGCATGGAGATGTTTACTTCGACTCTGGGCTAAAGCTGAAATGATTCATGAGCTCTTGGAGGATTCATTCTTTTCGATTCGTGCAACATGAAATGAGCTTAAGGAGCATAGAAAAAATGTTGCTTGGGATAGGCTTGTGTGGCACTTTGGTCACATTTCGAAATATTTTGTTACTACTTGGATGGCAGTGCTTGATAAGCTGCCTACCAAAGCTCGTTTAATCTCCTTCGGCTTGCCTATTGATTCTTCTTGTGAATTTCGTCAGTCTGAGCAAGAAAGTAGAGATCACTTATTTTTTGGTTGTGATTTTTCTATGAAAGTATGGGGTGGTATTTTGCAGCTTTGTCAACATAGCAGGAACTCCTACGATTGGTACGGTAAGCTGCAGTGGGCATGTCACAATTCAAAGGATAAATCCTTACGAGCTGCTTTATTTCGGCTAGCATGGAATTGCTTTATTGGTTTGCTTTGGAGGGAGCGCAATGCTAGACATTTTTAAAGGACTCATTCGACCGTGGCCAGTTTAATTGGGCAGATCAAGGAGGCGGTAAAGTTACGTTTCCGCGGTTTAAAGATTAATTCTAATGGAGCTTTAAACAGTACATTATGTATAAATTGGGGCCTTGAACTCTAGTATTTTGTAGAAGAGTTGTTTATCTTGTTTTAGCTTCTTACTGTTTATAGGTTTACTTGTAAATTTTGAGATTTTATTTTGGAGGATGATTGAATACAAGCATAAATTCAACTAAAAAAAATACAAAAGTAGATAAGGTACCAAATAGATAGTTTACCGTAAAATTTAAATACCATATTTGTATATAAGTATCAAACTAAAGTACCAAAACTTATATTTACCCAAGATTCATAGGAAATAGATAATCTATTTAGAAGTTTTCAACAGGTGTCCATACAAACACTGTCAGTAGATTTTTATATAAATATATTAAATCCAGACAGATATAGATGTCGGCAATAGAAGGTTTTGACTTGGAGCTACTCTAGACGTGGAGTCTTAGCATTAGCGAATTGACCAACCTTTTGAAACGTGAGAGCGATCGCTCAAACAAATTACAATCCGCCACGTTCCATCCGCCACGTAATCCAGTGCTAAGCGAAACGTGGAAACACGTGATTTTATCCTTCCTCCTCCACCTCCGTCCATCCAGCCTTTTAGCTCCGATAAGCCAATGGCCATGGATTTAAAGGATCATTCTTTCACTACCAAGAAGCTTCCTTTTTGTTTTGATTCACTTTCTTTGTCTCTAAAGCTTTCACCTTCTCCTTTTTTGGTTCATACAAGGTCAGCTACTTTAAAGTTCTGAGCTTTTAGGTGCAATATATTTGTTCTTGAGTGTTTGGGGAGTAAATCTTTTGATGTTATGCAATCAAGTGAGAAGTTTAGGGATTGATTTGTAATCTGGGTTTTCTTCTCTTTTTGCAGACAAGCTGTTTGATTCATAAATCATAGGTGAAAAGATGAGGGGTGCTGCTCTTGTAGCCATTGCTGCTACAATTGGTAACTTTTTGCAGGGATGGGATAATGCTACCATTGCTGGTACTTCTTTCTTTCTTTCTTTATCTGCACATTCTTTTTCTTCATTTCTTGGTATATGTAATGGCAGTTCTATGCTTCTTGATAATGCTGGACCTGGTTGGGATTTATTCACTTTAGTAATCCTCTTTTTTTTAATGTTTTTAGGGGCCATCGTGTACATTAAGAAGGACCTTAATCTGGGAACTAGCCTTGAAGGTCTTGTGGTGGCTATGTCATTAATAGGAGCCACAGCAATTACAACATGCTCTGGACCTCTATCGGATTGGCTCGGTCGACGTCCGATGCTGATCATTTCTTCCATTCTATACTTTGTTAGTGGTTTGGTGATGTTGTGGTCACCTAATGTCTATGTTTTGTGTGTAGCCAGGCTATTAGATGGGTTTGGAATTGGTATAGTTGTCACTCTTGTCCCATTGTATATATCCGAGACAGCCCCATCGGAGATAAGGGGACTGTTAAACACATTACCACAGCTGACTGGTTCCGGGGGAATGTTTTTATCGTATTGTATGGTTTTCGGGGTGTCGTTGATGGACTCACCGAGTTGGAGGTTGATGCTTGGGATTCTATCAATCCCTTCTCTCCTGTATTTTTCCCTGATGGTCTTTTATTTGCCTGAATCTCCTCGGTGGCTCGTGAGTAAAGGGAAGATGCTCGAGGCCAAACATGTTCTTCAGAGATTACGTGGCGTTGAAGACGTTTCAGGTTCATTTTTCGATTCCTTCAAGGATGTTTTGTTCTTGTGAGCACATGTTGAAAATGCAGGGGACTTGGATGTTGAATGGTTAGATACACTTCTAAAAGCTAATAACCTAACGTGTTGCTTGTTCTACAAGATCTTCCAGGAGGCATTACTTCAATTATGAATGAGCATAAGTGCTAAAATCTAATCAATTTTTATGATGGGAGTTTCGATTTGTGATTTATATTTATTTGACTAGTTTTAAACTAATTGAAGGAGATGATCTTGCTGATACGTCTTTGAATATGCAGGTGAGATGGCTTTGCTGGTCGAGGGCCTTGGCATTGGAGGTGAAACTTCTATAGAAGAATACATAATAGCTCCGGCTGATGAACTCGGTGAAGGTCAGGAACCTAGTGCTGATAAAGATGAAATCAAACTATATGGAACTCAAGAGGGCATGTCTTGGGTTGCCAAGCCTGTCACTGGACAAAGCATTCTTGGTGTTGCCTCCCGCCAGGAAAGCATGGTGAACCAAACTGTACCCCTTATGGACCCTGTTGTGACATTGTTTGGCAGTGTGCACGAAAAGCTTCCTGAGACGGGAAGCAACCGTAGTACGCATTTTCTAAATTTTGGAAGCATGTTTAGTACATCAGAGCCTCATGTTAGAAACGAACATTGGGACGAGGAGAGCTCGCATTGGGAAGGTGAGGATTATGCTGCAGGGAGTGACTCTGATGACAATTTGCGCAGCCCATTAATCTCACGTCAAACACCTAGCCCTGGCAGTACTCCGAGCTCGAGACGTCATAACACTCTTGTGCAAGATGTTGTAGGATCGGTTGGTGGCACAGGAATTGGAGGTGGTTGGCAGTTGGCATGGAAATGGTCCGAGACAGAAGGTGAGTATGGAAAGAAGGAAGGAGGGTTTAAAAGGATTTATTTACATGAGGAAGGAATCGTGATATCTCGACGTGAGTCCCGTGTATCAATTCCAGGCAATGATATGCCTGCAGAAGGTGAGTTTATCCAGGCTGCTGCCTTAGTGAGCCAACCTGCTCTTTATTCCAAGGAGCTTAAGGATCAGTGTTCTGTTGGACCAGCAATGGTTCATCCAGTTGAAACTGCCTCAAAAGGACCTGTATGGGCTGCTCTACTTGACCCGGGAGTGAAACATGCTCTATTCGTCGGGGTCGGGATTCAGATACTTCAGCAGGTAAGCTATTTTTGTAAATCTGTTGGCCCTTAGCCTTTTTATCACACTGTCATTGTCACTACATTAGTTTGTACACTGGAATGTGTAAATCTGTTGCATTAACTCTGGAGGATTACATAGTTATAGTTCTTTTAGAACTTGTTACATGTTAATGTTTTTCGATCTGTAGTTGTCTGGAATAAATGGAGTTCTCAACTACACTCCTCAAATTCTCGGAGAGGCCGGTGTCCAAGTGCTTCTCGCGAACTTGGGACTTAGTTCGAACTCTTCGTCGTTTCTAATTAGTGCAATCGCAACCTTGCTGATGCTGCCCTGCATAGGTGTAGCCATGAAACTCATGGATATATCAGGCAGAAGGTAATTTCAGTTTCTGAAATATTCTTTAGGATTCATGACATTATCATTAAGAAAATCGAAAGAAACTAATACGTATACCGTTTGCAGGCGGCTGCTACTCACCACGATCCCGGTGGTTATAGTTTCGCTAATCATCCTAGTGTTAAGTGTGATTGTGAAATTGGGCACAGTAGTGAATGCTGCCATATCAACTGCATGTGTGATGGTCTACCTCTGCTTCTTTGTGATGGGATACGGACCGATACCGAACATACTCTGCTCCGAGATCTTTCCAACAAGGGTCCGCGGCCTTTGTATCGCAATATGTGTTTTGATTGCATGGATCGGAGACATCGTCATTTCTTACACCATGCCTGTGATGCTAAGTTCTATAGGCCTTGCCGGCATCTTCGGGATATACGCCGTCGTGTGCATGATATCTTGGGCGTTTGTGTTCTTGAAAGTCCCGGAGACGAAAGGGATGCCGCTCGAAGTCATTACCGAGTTCTTTGCTGTTGGTGCAAGGCAGGGTACAAAGAATGAGTAATATCAGGCTGCTGTTAAGCTTTCATCATTTTTGTTTCATTGAAATTGAGGAATCTCTATTGATTCAAACATTCAAATGATAGTGTGCTAGTTTCTTAGTTTTTCACTAATCAAACTTCTGTACCAATAATAATAATAATAATTAGACAAATATAATATTCTTTTATACATCATATTATATTACATATCTTAGGTTCGAACCATGCCATACACATTCCTCTCAAACGGAAACAAATTTCTATGCATTACTCGTCTAAAAGGCGCATTCGTACAATGGTGAAAAAAATTGAGAAGTTAATTTAAAACTTTTACAAAATTCGAGGTCTAAACTAAATATTTTTTTAAATATTAAAGGTTTAATTTATATTTTTTCAAAAGAAAACAGAGATTTAACTAAAATTTATAAAATTTTGAGAGGCTCACAATTAGAACTTTTAAAATTTATGTGAGGAAATTTAATAACAAATATTCAAAGCTTTTCAAATTTAATATGGATTTTTGAAAATTTTGATGGATTATATTAAAATTTTTAAAAACTTTAAAAGACAAAATTTTGTAGGACCATGGCTGTCACTAGTCCATTTTGTTTTCTGTCACTGTTTCGGGGTCTCTAACATCTGTCCGAAGAAATTTTTATATCATTAAATGTAAGAGGTTTTTGGTTCAAATCTCTAGTTTATTTTCAACTTTCAAGTCATGTATAATATATATGTGTTTATTTTTACATTGTGTAGTTAAATTTTTAACCCATAAATAAATGTGTTTTTATATGAATTTTGTTAAATAAGAACTTTATAGATTCTTATAATTAATGTTTGTTTTGCTTTGTAATTAAATACATTCTTAAAAAATTATGTTTAATTAATTTTAAGTTGTTTAATGTAATTAATACTTACTTAAAATAGTTTATTGTTTAGGGTTTAGAGTTTGGGGATTTGGATTTAGGGTTAAGGTTTAGAGTTTATGGTTTATGTTTTAAGGTTTATGTTGTGTTTAGGGTTTGTGATTTGGAGTTTGTGGTTTATAATTTAGAGTTTAAGTTTGAGGTTTGGAGTTTAAATTTAGGGTTTATGGTTTAAGATTTAGGGTTTTATTGTTTAATTAAATTAAAAAAATTAAATTAATGAAATACAACTTTTTAAAAATGTAATTAATTATATATTTTTTTAAAAGTAAAAAAAAAATTACAAGAATTTATAGTCAAGGACGGAGCTAGGATTTGAAGTTGGGAGGGCAAAAGATAAATTTTTAAAGGTGGGAGGGGCAAATTTATAATTATCCCAATTTTTTCCAAAAAAATATAAGAAATCAAATGGTAAAAAAAAAAATTTCCCTACGGGGGCCACAGCCCCTCCCATTGAAGTTGTGGCTCCGTCACTGTTTATAGTGTTTTTATTGACAACATTTAGAGCGGTCAATATCATAATTTTTTTATATTGATGGACAAAATTAGAAATATTTTTAAATTATTTCTATATAAGAAAAAGAAAATGGAAATTTTACTTTTAATAAATTTTGAACTATAAATAATCATAAAATAAGAGAAATTTTAAATAAATTAAAATTAAGGTCCGCTGGCGCCGAGCTAATATATAGCTCCGCTACTGCATGGATTGCCCCTGCCGCCTTGACTTTGAGGAGTAGGGTTGTCTTATTAATAATGAAATAAAAGCTGGTCAAGCCGGAAAGCATATGAACCCCAAAACCATCCCATTTCAGTAATGTTGCAAATTAATAGATTGGTTGATAAATTATTCCTAAATTGTTTGTACATTAGGTTAAATAAATGAATTTTAACAAAAAAAAGGTTTTATGTTCATTTACTAAATCAACGAGTTTAAAACTGATAGAATTCAACATTATTTAGAGGATAATAGTGAATTAACATATTTTGGGGGTAAAAAGCAATTCTATTATTTTTTCGATTTACTATTATTAGTGTGATTATATTGTACTACTTGTTCATATTTTTTTCTTAATCATTTGACAAAGCATATGCACCTTGCACACATAAGTACTCAAACCCAAGTCTACTGAAATGAACATCATCTTATTTTCCACTAGAGTCACTCGTTGGGTTCGTCTCGATTTAAAAAAAATTTTCTTCAAATTTTTAATATTTTGTGGGACCATGGCCTCACTAGTCACAAACTAGTTCCGCCACTGGAGTTTGAAAAAATGTGTGTTTGAGACGTCTATATTTTCGAACAAACTTATTATCGGTTCGTTTGTAAGCTCGTTTATTAGTTTGTTTCTTTTAATTTAATACTTTTCTAATAAAACATGCTTAAAAATATTTATATTCATTTTATTTATTTATAATAAAAACTATATTCATTTCGATGGAAATGTTCAATTATACGTTCATGAACGAATTTATGAATATATTCGTTTAACCTTCGCAAACATATTTGTCGAATGTTCATGAACATTAACACGTGATTTTTAAATAAACAAAATTACAAATTAATTTTTTTTAACAAACACGAACAAACAAACATGAATACATTCGAACTCGGTTTATTTTGAAGCCCTACATCCGGAGTGATGGGTTATTCTGCAAACATTAGTGGACCATCCACCAAATTTCAACGGACGGTTTGAAATCAAAGGCATATATTATATTGTATGGCATAAGGTTTTACCAATGAAGAAAATTTCATATTAACGGCATAAAAGGAGTGGACTCGAATATACTAATTTTGTTAGGTCAGGACAAAAAAAATTGTTTATTAAGCTAATTACTTGATTAAGTAAATACATTTAACAATTTTTTTTAAAGAAAGGAGAAATCCCAGTAAGTGGGTTATGCACTTTAGTTATTTTTATTACCCTCTTAGTTTATTAAGGCTTTGTCTCGACTAATTTGGATTAATTTGCGTCGTACATTTGATTTTGGTGAGTGAGTTTTTCAACAGAGATTTTCTGCATACACAAGACCTCGAGTTCAATATCTGCTTAAACAATATCAAACTATTTACTGTTTGGACCAACCCGAGATTATTATGCACTTTAGTTTCAATCAGCTGTGTATGAATAAAAAAACAAGTTTGATCGTTAGTGATGCATTCAATTCAACGAACCCAATTCCCCATTAATGTTGTTTAGCAAATAGCACCACCCAACTTTCACATGTTGCCAAAACCAGTCGGTTGCATTTACTCCTAATGTAAACAAAACCCCACTTTCCTCCCATCTTCCTAAATCCTGGAACCAACAAAAGTAACGGTCTAATTTTGAATTTCATCCTTTTACTTTGCTAAAATAAAGATGTTGGTCCGTTTACTTTAATTTTCTAAATTTTAGTCCTTGTATGTTATGATAACTGAAAAGTCCATCTCATCGGGTAATATTGTTAAACCTTCTTGACCTAAACATTAGTTGTTCTGCCATTTGTGTATAGCAAATCAACAAAAGAGAATATATTTTATGCACTGGCGGTGAAAAATTTATTTTGCACAAGTTGTTCACTACTTGTGCATTAAATATTAGGCAAAATAATAAAAGATGTCCTAACGTTTGCATGTTTTGTCATTTGGCCCCTATTCTTTTTTTGGTACAAATATGCCCCCAACATTTGCTTGTTTTGTCATTTGGCCCCCTATTCTTTCTTTTGGTCCAAATATGCCCCCCAACGTTTCATTCATAGTCCAAATATGCCCCTGTTGGATGTAAACTGTCAATCAACTGACGGTCAATGGCTTATGACGTGGTATCAACAGATCTTAATACCTGACAAGTCCAGTCAGCATCAGCTGTTGAACGTCAATTGACTGACAGTTTCCATCTAACGAGGGCATATTTGGACCAAACTGAAACGTTAGGGGGGGCATATTTGGACCAAAAGAAAGAATAGGGGGCCAAATGACAAAACAAGCAAACGTTAGGGGGATTGTTTGGACCAAAAAAAATGAATAGGGGGCCAAATGACAAAACATGCAAACGTTGGGGGCATCTTTTGTTATTTTGCCTAAATATTAACCCATCAACAAAAACCGGGACCTTGATTTCATTTGTTTACCAACAGAATAGTTTCTCGATTTCCATAAAGTACGGGGATCAAGTTCTGATGAATTAAAGTAGAAGGAGCTAACTTGATTTTCGTAAAATTGAAGGATGGGTTTGTAATTAAACCCTGAATTAATTGAATAAGGAGTGGTTTCCTCATTTCTTGGCTTGCACTCAATGGGGATGGGGAAGTTGGGTTTGATTAGTTTGCACCTATGTTTAACCAAGTAGAAAGTGATCTCAAAGGCTGAATATAATAACATATCCAACCCAATTTGTTAAACAAGAGAATGATTTTGGCTACTTTTTTTTAACCTTTAGTGAATGAAGGTGGAGAGAGAAAGTGGTGGTGGAACAAGAATCTTAATGCCCTGCCCCTTAGCCCCACAGCCACCAAACAAGGGAGGGAAAAAAAAAGGAAAGACCCTCCCAAAAGGCACTAAAAAGCATAAACCACTTGTTTAACAATGAGCAGCCTCACTTTATAACTTTGCTAATCAGATGGTGTAAAAGTGATGAACAAAAACAAAAGAGTTCCTCACTCTTATCACCATAAAAATTCACACTTCCCTCTTTTAGATTCTCTTCTCTTCTTCACTTTACCTCGGTCCCGGTTTCGGCGGATGTGTTTAGCATTGCTTTTAAAAAGTGATTTTGAAACCGATCGACGGAGTTAGTTGGTCTAAATGGTTTTGAGCATTTTGGTTCGAAGCACTTTTTGATGGCAAAAGACTTCTTTGCCATGTAAAGCACCTGCAGGCTGCAACAAAGATGCTAAACTACCAAAAGGAAATTGAGAACATGCTGCAAAGATCAAACTATCTGATCTGGAAGGACCACATTGAAAGAAAACCATCAACTGCTAAATCAGAATACAGTAAAAGAAAATTAAAGTGAAAGAAGCAGAACAAAAGCCCCAACAGGAACAAAAAGGCAAAGTAATGCATATCACCAACAAGGCATGCTTTATAAGTTGATAAATTCTATCACCCGGTGTGTCGAATACAATGGCAAGACATAATATGTTTCGAGGAAAGAAACCAAATTCGAATCTTGGAGATAACACTGTCCAGGCAAACGCCGGATATGGACCGTAAAACGGATACAGAAGAATTACTAAATTGCAATGTTTTGATCATGGTCAGTTCCAGGAAACTACTGAACTTGACAAATGGAAAGGTGCTAAATTCAACCATTCTTTTATGTATGGGTAAAATATAAAGCATGGCTATGGTTTCTGAATATATTTATATTTCACATATATGTATATGTTCAACTTTACATTAATACATACATACATACATACATCAAATAAAATACTATTAGATATACAATTCAAATAAATCAAAGCCTAAATGCTGCTAGTGGTAATAGTAGTAATAATCGGCGGAGGTAAATTAGCTGATGAAAAATCTAACCTAACCGAACCTAACTTAGAAAAGAAAGAAAAAAAATCGAGGAATCCTTAGACACAGTGACTGGATTTGGCTAGGGTAGGAACCTGTTGGCATCATCCTCACGCTCTTTCAATCTAGCCTCGGAGTCAGTTCCGGAAGTCGAAGCGCCCGGTCCGGGCAAACCGCCGCACTTGTGGCACCTGGCGACTACGAGAAGCTGGCGGCAGGAAGGGCAGGAGGAATGGGAACCCAGCCACGTGTCGATGCAGGCGACGTGGAAGCCGTGGCCGCACTGCGGGAGAACTCGGATTTCGTCACCGGCGACGAACTCCGTCAGGCAAATCGCGCAATCGGAGAATTTGGCGGAGAAATCAGGTGTGAAGGTGTCTTTAGGAAGGGACTTGAGGATCTTCTTCTTGAGGCCTTTGTTCGCTGGAGGCGCCGGACGGGACGAAGCTGGGGGACTGGAGGTAGAGCCGCCGCCGGAGAGTCGGCGAAGCCATGCGCAGCGGGCGACGGCAATGAGACCGAGGACGCAAATAAGGGCGCATAGGAGAGCAGCGAGGATGACGACGAAGTCGGAGTCGACGGATTCGGGAGGCGGATCGGAAGTGGCGGAGGAGTTGGCGGCGCCGAGGAGCCTGAAAGGACGAGTCATGTGAAGAGCGAGAGAGAGAGTTTTGGTTAAAGTGTGTAAAATGTAAATGAAAGACTGCGTTTGTCTTGTGTTTAGTTCTAACCTCTTTTCCGTGTCTGTAATGATTTTATAGATAATTAGTAAATAAAAAATTAAATCTCGGACCTCTCCTTTTCTTTCTTTTTCTTTTTTTAATGTTTTAATTAATTATACACCATTATATAAAACAATTATTTTTTAAAATATAAATATTTTTTTCTCTCTCAAACAACTTTAATATAGAGCGTGTATTACATCGAGTTGGGTAAAAAAATTAAGTTTGTCAGTTTTATTTTATTATTTTGAACATTTAGCGTATAATGTTTATATTACTTGGATCTCTCCTCATGATTTTGAGCGCTTAAGCATATTGAGCTCACGTCCTCCTGTATATTATAACAACGACAATATTAATCTAAATATACGCAATCAACAAATTTATAATGTTATTTAATAAATCAAATATATTTAAAAATAAATTTTCAAAAAAAATATCATTTAAAATTATATAATGTTATGAATATTTATCTATGTGGATGTCTATCATGATTAGAACTTTATCAAAGGAGTTTGATTTATTTATTATTAGAAATATTATCTCCATGAATTAGAGTTTAATGTATTATGTACTTCTTATGCCTATAAATAGATGATTCATTGAAGGCATTGTATACAATTCTATATTTGAGAATAATACAAATCTCCCTCTTTCTCTCATCTCTTTGTTCATCTTATTCTTATTCTTGTTCTTCTTTATTTTATTTACAACACGTTATCAGCACGAGACTCTAATCAACTGAGGTCTTCATCGTTATAATTCAAAAGAAGTTACCGGGAAGAATTCGATTATAGAATAAACCAAAGATAAGTTTTTTTTTCTCTCCTTATTTTTTTAGTTACCGATTGTCTTTCTCTTTATATTTTAACTTTGTTTTAAATTTTTTTTTGAAAATTTTGGAAGTATGTTTGATTTTATTCGAACATTGGAAAGAGATAAATTTGTGGCTTCTCACAAACCAAAAGACGAATCGACAGAGACGAAGAGGGAATGATGGAATCGATTAAGGTTTGTTAAGCGAAAGTATTTGTGGGTTTTCATCTTTGGTACTCAACTGCTTATGCTTTTCATACTTAATTATTATTATTTGTGTTTGTATATTTGTAAATTCATGAAGTTTGATGATGGTGCATGTAAATCATGTTCGATTTACTGACTATACTTTATAATTATGAATAACAAAGTTATGTACGTAGAACTATGGTAGTTTTTCATATAAATTAATTAAAATACGTACTCTAGGTTTAAGGTTTTTTTTTAGTAACAAAGATCTGTACATTAATGAAACACCTTTGTTGGTTTAGTTTTTTTTAAAGAGAGAATTATGACATAGATCCTCTGATTTCTAATATATTCAATTCAGCCCATACATATAGATCTTATTATTATGGTTTCATATATGTTTATTTTTGACACAATGGTTGAACTTTGTATTAATATCAATATGTGTTTATATTATTTTATTTCATGATATTGATATTTTAACCATGTATTGAGTTTTACATGTATTTAAATGACTTGGAAAGAGACACGACATTATGAGAAGATGTTTTGGTCATTTGCTACGTCTCCATTTTCCTCGAGAGGAAAACTAATATCGGTAAATTCTTATTTTATTTTTTTTATTCTTTAAATTATGATTTTAATGTGCGATAAATCATGGTGAATTTCAATCTATAAAAAGATTGTTATAAAGTCTATAGTTGCTCGAAAGTAATTTTTCTTCTTTGTCGAAAAACTCGACCATAGACTTCTCCCAATTTCAAGTTACGAAAATTCTTCTTGATCCAAAAAGTTTTATGGGAGGCATTCCTTGAAGTGAATGCAAAGCATGATGTTTATTCCATGCGATTATCAATGATGGGGCATTCCCTGAAGTGAATGCAAGCATGATGTTTATTCCATGCAATTATCAATGATGGGGCATTCCCTGAAGTGAATGCAAGCATGATGTTTATTCCATGCAATTATTGATCTGTTTCATTCCCTGAAGTGAATGCAAACATGGTAAATCATTATTCAATTAGAGACATAATTTCGATATAATCCAAGTATAATTGGCTGGACATCCCGTTCTGCGAGGCTACTGGTCTCAAAGGAGGTTTTTAAAGGACCTTGTGGACAGGTTTAACAATGCCACGTACGAGGATTAAATCTTTGTTCTCTATGATAAGGATATGTGAAAAAGGTTTTAAAGGCCCACTGGCTCTACTCCATTCCTTGAAGTGAATGTGAGATTATATTATGGAATGAATAAAAAATCACATTAAAAGTAGTGATCGTGGTCGAGACTATGAATATACACATGAAAAATATAGTCGTATGAAGAATACTTCTACCCGCTGGTAGCAAAGTTATTCTAAGGAAGTGAAATCCTTTTACCAATGTGATGTTATAAACCATTGATTTCGTACTTGTCAAACGCCAAAGTATTATGGACTTTATCCATAATCATGAATGATAAATGAAATAAAATATAAACAAAATTTGTTTATGGCGTTATTGATCCAACTCAATTGGATATTGTTAATTTTCTCATAACCTTTGAAGGGAATAATTTACCATTTATTTTATTTCCCTTATAACCTCTAATAGGAATAATTGATTTATTTTATTTTATTTTTATGTTAATTCGTTTTATTTATTATTTATTTATGTTAGTTTGCTTTATGTTTATTTATTTCATATATTATTTATTTACATTTTATGTTAATTTATTATTTGAAGAATATGATTATACAATGAATTGTGGCTATTTATGCCTAGAATTGTGGCTATTTATGCCTAGAATTGTGGCTATTTATGCCTAGCAGATAATGCAAGTACTCGTATTGTACTTAAGCATAAGAAATAATTTTCCCATTTAAATGCAAGGGAAAATATGAGTAGTATTTCTCAAAGTACTAAAATATCAATACTTCGGAAGAGCACTTGAAAGTTTATCTCTGATAGATAATCGACTTGATATGATGTGCTATATTTTATATTTTTCATTCCTCGAAGTGAATGATACAAAGTACTTATTTTCATTACCTGAAGTAAATGAAACAAAGCACATTTTGAAAGGTGCACAATTATGCATTTCTCGATTAAAATACAAGGGAATAATGTGAGTACTATATCCGGAAGTACTAATATCACAAAAGGCTCTGGTTGAGCAAATATGTTATTGTCAAATGGAACTTTATTCCATATTCACAGTGCGTTATACTCGTCAAAGTCATAAAGAGAGCAATATGAGTTCGCAAACTATCCCTTTGGGAATTATAGATAACATATGTTATCAATTGGCATTTGAAATAAGCCAATATTGATATAAATTTTGGTAGTCAAAAAGTCAGTTGAAAGCTCTAGAAGAGCTATATATTACTACCAAAAGATAATTTCAATTGAAAGCTCCGAAAGAGCTAAATATATTCCTATTTAAAGGAACAATTTTAATGGTCGTACTAGACATGTACGAGTGAGATTGAATTACATGTTATGGTAAACAAGGAGTTTACAAATTCAGAGATATATGCACACATATATATATAGTTGGCATGATCGGTTAGACCATCTTGATCAATGGTGCAGAAATTATTGAGATTTACATGCACATATATTAAAAGAACCTGTAGTTCTTGTGGTGCTTATTCTCAAAGGAATGAATTAAATTCCACTTATTAAAGAACACGAAGTTCTTGTGTTGCTTAAAGGAATTGATTAAATTCCACTTACTAAAAGAACCTGAAGTTCTTGTGTTGTTTGTTCTCAAAGGATATATATGATCCCACTTACCAAAAGAATTAGAACTTAAAGTTCTTGTATTGAAGTTGAGACTGTATGTCTTGCATATCTGAACGAAATATGGGCCCATATATCCACAAATGTGGAAAGTTTTATATGATTTTAGTAGATGCATCTACATTGTTTTATCGACTTACAACCAGAAGTTTGTGAGATTGATTTTAAAAATATTCAGATTATGCAGTTAGACTATTCGTCTTGAAAAGCTAGTGGATTTATATTTTAGGCTATATCAGTTGTTACAAAGCCTATTGATTATGAAAAATATAGTTTAGCAAAATTTCAATTGGATGCCTCCTATTTAATAGCTAAACTATGAGAACAAAAGAGTTATTATTTATATGCTGTTTCCATATAGCAACACTTATACGCATCAAGCCAACGAGTTATAATAAACTCCCCGTTATGATTGGTTTTTGGTCAGAAACCATACATTTCCCATTTTGTGATTTTTGAATGTGCGATATGAATTGCTCCACCACAACGCACAAAATGGGTAAATAAAAGGGTTGAGAATATATATTGAGTACGAGTCTCCTTTTATATTTAAATTCTTAAACATTAATTGGAGAATCATTTATGACATGATTTTTCTCAACATCAGGGGGAGATAATAATCAGCTGGATAAAGGAAAATGAATTATCATTTTCTAGATCCTCGTATATGAACTAGAAGTTCATAAGATAATTCATGTTATTACATGTCAACTGCCAGACATATTTACTGACCCAATGAGAGTAATTAAGTCTCATATACCAGCTGAAATGCTCTAAGTTTAAAGTACATGTTAGGGCGAGATAATGTAAATCATGCCTGTAGCATGATAGTTGAAATGGTTCCAATGATCAAAACTCCCGTAAATAGAAAGTAATATGAGATGGTTATATATTGGAGGCGGGTGCTCCTGAAGAGACCCAAGACATAACAAATAATAAAACTCTTGAAGAGTTTCAGGTACCTGGAATAAAGATTGAAATCTTGAAGAGATCTCGATGAGTTATGTCATTACGAGAATGGAACTAGAAAAATTGGAAAGTTGTCGACAACGATTTTACAAACAATTTTACATAAAATACTTCTATAGAAGTAAAGAAAGAAATCGAGGATCTTGTATAAAATCTATCCAGAAGTATAGATATTGAATTGGCCAATGTTGAAAGACGTGTTGAACTTCTAAAATAGAAGTATTTGGACCACCAGTCCAAACACCTAAAGGTGTAATGCAAGTGAGGCACGAATAAGTAGTCGTAAATACGACTTGAATTGTGATTTATGAAAAGTTTTAATTACTTCATGGTGGATGCAATTACTTTGGCAGTTTTGAAAATTTTACATGCGTCTAATTATTTGTGGATCCATATTTATCCTTGAAGGATCTAAAATGCTATAAGCATTTGGAAATTTTTGAGGAATTTATTTAGACATGTCTCATGAATATTTTGGCGCATTTGGTATAATCGCCTTAGTGAATACTATAAGAATGATAAGATTTCCTTATATATTTTATAAAGGAGTTTGGATCAAGATCCATTATGATAATTTTAGAACTCCTAAAGAGCTTCAAATTGTAAACTCATGAAGTACTTTCAATACAAGTACTTGAATCTTGACATCAAGTTTATCTCGACCTGAAGATCGAGCATTTTTATATATTTCTTTTGTCTATGAATAGACATAAGCTGAAAGAATCTTAAAGAAGATTCAATATGAATAGAGCATATCTATTGAGTATCCCAATAGTTGTAAGATTGTTGGATGTGAATAAAGATAATTATATCTTTTCTTGGTCTTGAAGCACTATATATTAGTTGGTTAAGAAATATCTATGAATATACAAAGATCATTACATTTAGATCTTCAAACATTCGTTGATGCCTCCTCAAATGTCGTAGAAATAATTGTTATGCACGAGGCAAGCCAAAAAAAATGTGTTTGGCTAAGATTATTGACCCAACATATCCAAAAGATATGTGGATTTACTTTTACAAGATATGATAAAAGCTATCTTGTGTGAAGATAAAGCAAGATGTATATCTCAGTTTGAAAGTTGATACATCATGGAACATATTACTCCAAAGTTTCATCCCTCGCGATCTTTAGAAAAATGATATTCAAGATTAAATTATGAAGATTCAAAGATCTTCTGTGATGTTTTCATGAGGGGGAGTAAATACGCGTTGCACTCTTTTTCCCTTAACCGAGGTTTTGTCCCAATGGGTTTTCCTGGTAAGGTTTTTAATGAGGCAACAAGTTATGCGTATCAAAGATGTGTGTACTCTTTTTCCTTCACTAAAGAATTTTTTTTCTCCCACTGGGTTTTTATCTTAGTAAGGTTTTAATGAGACACATTATCTTCATAGACATCCAAGGGGGAGTGTTATGAATATTTATCTATGTGGATGTCTATCATGATTAGAACTTTATCAAAGGAGTTTGATTTATTTATTATTAGGAATATTATCTCCATGAATTAGAGTTTAATGTATTATGTACTTCTTATGCCTATAAATAGATGATTCATTGAAGGCATTGTATACAATTCTATATTTGAGAATAATACAAATCTCCCTCTTTCTCTCATCTCTTTGTTCATCTTATTCTTATTCTCGTTCTTCTTTATTTTATTTACAACATATAATATATTTATAATATTAGTTTTTAAAATAGGGAATTTTAAGAGAAAATATTGATGAAAGTATAAAGGAGACAAATAACTCATAAAAATAAAAAATTTATAAAGAATTGCAGTCAGATGATTAAATTGAATAAAGTATATAACTAAGACTAAATTGCAAAGAAGGATGTTCATTCAAACTTTTGAGTTATTTGAATCTTATTTTATAACTCAAATTTTATTTGAAATTTTGTTCGAATGACGTTTATAGAACCTGAGCCAAAACAAATCGAGTCAAATTTATAAAACTTGAGTTGAATAAAAATATTATTTTTTGAGTCGAGTCGAATTTTACTCACATGTACTCTAATATATCACCATGTAAATAATTATTTTTAAAATATCAATTAACTACTATTAAAAGTTTATTATCCTACTTTGATTGTTATATCCAATAATTATCTTATAAAATAAAAAAATCCACTAATATTGCATAAAAAATTACTCCATTTATTATCAAACAATTACCTTAAGGAATAATTTAATTTAAAAAGGTTTCAATCAAGTGTGATTAATATCGGAAATTTTCAACTAACACGCAAAGATAAACATAAGTTATGCTATTAAATTTTGAATACGATATTATTAAAAATAATTATACTTTATTATAAAATAAATATAAAATATGTTTATATTTTTATAAGACTTTGATTAGATTAACGATTGGAATTTTTTTAATATTAGATAATTAAGCCAACATTCAAAACATATATTTATAAATCTTATAGTCCATTATAAAATAATCATCTCACCCTAAAAGGATTATAATTTGTTGAATTAATCTTTTTTCTCCCTTTGAATTAATCCATCTAATCATAATAACCAAAACCGAATTTATTCGATAATTTGATTGATTTTATGTTTTTTCCACAATTCTTTTTTTGGATGAACAATAAAATTTCAACAATTCGTACTCGGACAAATTCAAACTCACGTATCAAATATTCTAGCAGAATCAATCAATAAATTGACTAACTTCAACAACATTTTACTAGGAAAAATAGAAGGGTAAATATACATTTTGGTACATAAAGTTTTCTTTGTTTTGATTAGGTATCCAAACTTATTTTTTTTGTTCAAATTGATATATGAATATGACTTTTTGGTTCAATTTGGTACTTATAAAAATGTACGGCAGGATGGGCCATGTCCTCGGTTTTTTGGGTTTAATTTTTTTGTTAGGGTAAATTGCACCGGATACCATTAAAATATGGTCTCTGGGTCGAAAATACCACCGAACTTTAAAACTCTTTAAAACTAGCACTGAACTTTAATACTTGAGTCGAAAATGACACTCCTCCATTAACCGTTAAGTCAAAACGACGTCGTTTTGCTTGAGGAAAAAAAATTAAAATCGCACATTTAGGGTGTTTTGAACCTAAGACCTTTAGGAGAAAGTGCAAATCCTTGACCACTAAACATAATATTATATAATATTTTACCACAAATGTTATATATCTCAAACTAATTCAGATTAATTCAAATTATTTTATAAAATAAATAATATTATAATTAAATAAATAATATTTTACCACTAAACGGCAGGATGGGCCATGTCCTCGGTTTTTTGGGTTTAGTTTTTTTTACTAAGCCATCCTGATTTTTAATATGTCAAATTAAGCCTTGACTCTTTAAATGTTAAATTAAATTATTTTTTAGCTCTTTTTAATTTTGAAAATAGACGGATTAAGCCATATCACACCATTTTAGTTTAAATAATTCTTAAATCCCTATCAAATTCAAAATTAAGCAAATTATTATACCCTAAATTTTAAAATTTTAAATCGGTCACTTAACAATTAGCCTCTGACTTTCATTTTGTTCCTATTTTATATTAGTTCTAAGAAATTCATCATGACTCCATTTTGTTATTATTATTTTTTAAGTTTTCCTTATTTTAAAATAGAAAATGGGTTGATCGAAGAATTTTCAGGCAAGCTTTTATATATAAGTGGAGTGGAGTTGCATGGCACTATGAATGGTGAAATTTAAAACCAGCTTAAGTTTATTAATTAGTTTATTTAAAAGAATAAGAAGGTGATTTGAAGGAATATTTGTTGCCAACAAAATGAAATTAAATAATGATTAATGAGGGTTGATGCTCTTCCGGTCAGTCAATTGAAAGAATGTATAGATAGATATAATAGGTCCAACTTTATTGACCTGAACCACCGCATGCACCGCTCACCACCAACGGTGGGGAAGACGTTGGACCGCCAATTATTATTATTTTATTTCAGCTACCGAATTTTGGTATTTATTAAAGATATTTTTACTGACCGATATTTTACAGACATTACGATTGTACTCGAGTTTTTTAGAATGAACATTATTCTTTTTTTTACTGAGATCATTTGTTAGGTTCAAACTAAAATAATTAAAAATTGACATAGTACTAAAAAAATTCCACTAATGTTTGATTGAATAGTCATTATGGTTGTTATTTTTTTTGGAACATTTAGACCCTAAACGTTTCAATTTGAGTCAAAATGATCTCTTAATAGATAAAAAGTTTTAGTTCACGAACGGTAAACACCTTCATATGGCGTCACAATGCTACACGACTTCATACACTAGCATAACAATGCCGCATTTACATAGATCTTACAATTTGACATTGAGAGGGAATAAACTCAAGTGTTTATTAGGGATAGCTCATGCCTTAATCATCCAATGTAAGATACCGTATAGGATCGTCATGTCATTTCAATATGTTTACCACTAGTGAACTAACGATTTAATCCATTAAGAGTTATTGTACTAAAAAAAGGTCAAAGTGGTTATAATATTTTTTTTGAAAATATGCCATAGAAAATATAGAGACTAAAACAAAATTTCAAAAATTGAGATAATTAAACAAAACGGTGCATAGAAGATAGTCAATATTGTTGATGTTTGAATTATACGTATAGTAACGAACTTTGAAAAAAAATACAAGGATCTAAAATGAATTAAAAAAATGAAGTGAAACAGTGTGCTTATTTTTTTTTAAATATGTCCTTCCAAATACTAATTTAAAATAAAATAATCCATATACACAAAATGATTTTTTTATAAAAAAATTTGTATTTTTTCTGTACCGTCAGTACCATATTGAAAGAAACTAAAAAAAACAAAAACAAAAATAAAAAAATTAGATTTTTTTTTTATAAATACTACTTCTACTCCTTTTATTTTGAAAGAACTTCTACTTCTTCTTCTTTTTTTGTTGAAAGAACTTCTACTTTTACCTAGAGAGAAAAAAAAAGAGACTCTAGAAGAATGAATGCTCCTGTTGGATCTTGAACCCGAAACTTAAAGGAAGGGTAAGAGAGCAAGTGAGCAGCTGTAACACCCGTGTTTTGGGGCTAGGAGTTAGCCGGGTTTATAGTTCGAGTCAATAAAATATAATTAAAACAATTCAACCTAAAATGTGGTGTAATTGAGCTTTAATATAAAGGGAGGGACCTACAGTGCAATTTTACCCAAATGTTTTTAAAAGGCAAGACAACTTTAAAATTTAAGTTGTCATCTTCTCTCCAACTCACCCTCCCAAACGTTGGAAACCATATCACCATCTTCAAACCCTCTCAAACTTCAAAGCTTATATTCCATTCGATTTCAACTTCGATTCAAGGGGTTTTTGAAAGGTAAACATGTTTTCTTACTCTCCTCTTCATTCCCTATTCATACATGGTCTTAGATTTGAAAAATATGAATTCTTGAAAATTAGGGTTTGTTTTAAAGTTTGGGTTTTTAAGGGGTTTCTCATTTTGTTTTGATAAATTGAGTTGGGGCTTTGTTTAATAATGTTAAAATGCACATTATATGTTAATTTGGTTGAATTTTAATGAAAATCCGAAGTGGGTTCTTAGACCCATTTTTAAGGTGTCAAAAAGTTGATTTTTGGTGGGTTTTAGGGTGTAATTAGAGGGCTGATGGTATATGTATGCAAGGGGATGTTTTGGGACCATTTAGGTGTCATTTGGGTGTTTGAAAATGAAATTTTCTGCTGGGTAAAATAGGAGTACGAAAATGGGAATGTTGGTGATTGTTTGGGTTGAAAATTTGTTGGAGCTTGGCTTACACCTATGGGTTGATGTTGTGGCTGAATTTAGCAAACATTTGTGAGTATAAATGTGTTAGAAACTTGAGTTTTGGTCAAGGTTTATGGGCTGCTCAAATTTGATAAAGTTGGGGTTTGATCATGACTTGAAATGTTGGGTTTGATGTTTAAATTGTATTCCGGGTTAGCCACTTTGATGTTTGAGTTGATTTGAGGTTGTTTTGCTTGTGTTGAGGTGTTTAGAAGCTTGGTTTTGGGTTGGTGAAGCCTTGGGAGCAAATCCGGAAATTGAAGACCATGGTTGCTTGGTACTTGAGCTTGGAGGTGGAGGTGAGTGGTTAATGTTTTTAAATTGATTTTTAAGTGGTTGGTTCAAGCATGTGGACTAGGTTGGACTTGATAGACACACCTAGAATTAGGATTAGGGTGGTAGCCTAATCCTAAGCTTTAGTTAGAGACCTTGGATGTACTCTTTAATTATTGTTATGCTTCATGATGATTATGTATAATGTGATACACATGTATGTGGAAGTATGGCTTAATGTATTGATTATATGTATGTTGATGACAAATATAATGTGAATATATGATGTGATAATTGCTTGGATGATATACATGTGATGTTGGTTTGTGAAATGAGGTTATGAGGTGGATTGCATGAGTTTGGAGAATTATGGTGAGTACGTGTTAAGCACAGAATTTATATTGAAATTGATATTGTGAAAGGTTGTGAAATTTGATTTATATTGGCACTAGTATGCTTGGGTACAATGATCGATCATTAGGATGAGTGTGCGCACAAATTGAGTCAAAAACGTACGTGGCCTTGGTGGCGTTAAGGCACCAAGGAGGAGTACGGTGATGTAATATTCCACCGGAAGCTTTTATATACGTGATGATGAGTGGAATTCCATCCGTAGGGCATGTGGTGATGAGTGGAATCCCGCCCATGCAAGGACCGGTGATGAGTGGAATCCCACCGAGGTAATGTTGTTGTTGGAAATGCGTTCCAACGGGTTATCCGCGTATTCGAGTCATAGCTAGGTGCCAATATGAGGTTGCATGTGTATACCAATGTGAGATTATACATATATGCTTATATGATACAAAATGTGATGCTCTTTTATGAATTGATATATGAGGTGATTAATGCTTTGAATTATGTATCGTTGTAAGTTGAATTTATGAGATGTTGAGCATGACATAATGTTGATTATATGTTCATGCATCATGTTCATTTTGGCCTTGCGGATCGGAGGTAAGATCATGCATTTCATTTTGGAAATTGCTCGTGCTTGGACCCTGCATTGTCGAATGTTTGTTTTATGAGCTTACCCTCACTAAGCTTTTATGCTTACGCTCTCTTTGTTCGACAATGCAGATAAGTAGCTTGTGGGTGGCAAGGGCAAGGAAAGGTTCCAAGTGTTGCTAATGGTTAGCTCAATGTATGAATTTTAAATGATAGAATGTAATAGTTAAGCAATGAGATAGGTATTGTTGATTGAGTTTGATGTATGTCTATGGATGACTTGGTTTGTAAGCATGATATATCTTGCCAAATGCTAGTATGATGGATGTCTTATGAATGCTTAAGTTGCTTGAATAGCATGTAAACTTATATGAGATGTATGATGCCTATTGGTTCATTTTAATGTCTTCAAGCATGACTTGTATGAAAGGCTTCTAATGCGTAGTTGGCCATGTATGTATGGTTGTTTATATTTAAGCCATGAATGTGTTTGAGTATGCTTGACATAAGTTGTATGCCTCTAGACTTTGTTTATTAGTGTTGTGAGCCTTTAGGAGTCCTGTGGGACCCTTAGACTTGTTAAAATTCGCCTAAGTTTGAATTTCAAAGGTTGCAGACAGCCCGCGTTTCGAAACGGGCTAGGTCGTTTCGGAACGGGAAAGGCTTCAGGGACCCCGTATCGGAACGTATTTCGATACGATATGGCCTTTGAAACCCCTGTTCCGATACGCGTTTCAGAACGTTTTGGCTACTGAAATTTTGAGAAATTCACGAGATGAAGGTGTTTCGAAACGGGCCTGAAGGTTTCGAAACGGTCAAAATCTCGTTGACCACGAGAAGTTGACCGCCGTGGGCGTTTCGAAACGGTTGACTACCGTTTCGATACGGCCCCTTGTTTAGGATCTGAGGCTGTTGACCTGGTCAAGGCGTTTCGATACGCCTCAAGGGTGTTTCGAAACGGCCTGTATAAAAGATTAAAATTGGGCTGTTTAAATGCTGCTTTGGGTTCGAATGTTTGTTCTATGTAATTCTTTCCGTTGTTTGATCACTTAGGATTCAATACTCCTCTAGACAAGATTAAAATGAAAAAAATAATAATAAGGTTGCTAACCGAGGGGGAACCTTAACGGGTTTCGCTTCAGTTTTCCCCGTGTGGCCCGCTCGGACCGGTCATCCGACCAGGCCGGGGCGAGGGGGTTACAGCAGCTATGACCAATTGACCATTAACTCTTGCTCAAAAATTCAGAATTTTTAAGTAAAAATACACTACCTAATTCTTATAAATAATCATACATTTATATATAGAAAAATTGAATTTTAAGTATGACATGTTAGATAGAAATGAAGTTAAAATTTTAAAATTACATGTTATATTTTTCAATATGAAAATGGTAACAAAATATTTTTTAGATCAACTGTAAACACGCCTATCTTGAAAAATTACGTGGATTTAAAAAGAAAGTACATCAATTGGACTATGAAAACAAATTCATATCCTTTCAAAAATTTCCAACACCAATATATTTTGATTCCAAATACTTATCGTTCCAAATGCCACAATTTGTGAAATTTCCACGGCGATGACTTTCACCATATCAACGATTTCTTTATCATTGCGGATAACGACAGCACATAATTTTATATTAGAGAGTATGGAGTTATAAAATTTAAAAAAACAAAAATATAATTTTAATAAAAGAATATGTAAAAAATTATAAAATTCTAAATTGTATACAAATATCAAACATTCGAGGACGATAGAAATTGCACTAATCTCTAAATAAAGTTCGGATTACACTATTCCCAACTATTTTCTTACTATAAAATACAATTTCCTTAATTTAATCAAGTTTTATAAAATATATTTTATCAATAATTTATTCTGGCATTCCATTATTGAAACATTGTATTCCCCCATGATATGTCTTCCATCCGAACGTCTAATCAAAAAAAAAAAACTTCAATTGTTTTTGAAGTGGAAAAAATTATATCTATCTGTAACACATTGGCACTGATTAAAAGTTGTCCCCAAAGCATGCTGGTTTGTTCTTAATTCTTATGAAGAAAAAAAAAGTTGCACTACTTTGTTAATTATGTGATTAATTGATCGAGGAATTAAATTTACTTTGAAGGATAATTATTGTAATCAAAATAAAGCTTCTTTATAAAATAGTTTTTCTTTTATTTCGTTATAATAAAGTGTAATGTTTTCATGTTTAAAGTATTATAAATTTATATTTTTTATTAATAATGCTAATAATTGTTTTGTTGAATTTGTCACGTTCGTGTACCCGTGTTAGATTTTTGGTACTGATTTTGTGTTTTTCTCTGGGTGTTTAGTGTTTACCTAGAATATATATATATATATATATATATATATATATATATATATATATATATATATATATATTTATTTATTTATTTACATTCTAATAACTCTTTTTATATATTTAACGGTCTTCGACTTTGAGCTATGTTTATATCGTTTTCGTTCCATATAATATCTTGAATTGTAATTTAATTTAGAGAATAGTTTTTTGTGCGTGTTTGTACCGTGTTAAATTTTAATTAATTTTATAATTTTTTAATGATTCGATTTAACGAAAAAAGTATGTTCATAACGAGTTCTTAATATTTTTATATGTTTAAAGTGTTATGAATTTCAATTAACTTTTAAATATCAATAATTCGTTGTTGTTTTTTTCACACTATGTTGTTTTTAATTATTATGTTATTTCAGTATAATATTTAATTTAACTCATATTTTATATAATTTATTATGCTAGTTCTATTTTAATTTTGAGTTCATTTATCTTAATTTATATAATTTTGTTATTTATATTAAAGATCGGATGATTGTTTGATACACGGTATACAATGCCTTAGTTTTAGAGTTTAGGGACTCGATTTAGGCATAAGAGAGTTTAGGGGTTATAATTTAGAGTTTATAGATTAAAACTTAAATTCTCATCATATTATCATTAAACCCAAATCTTAATCTCTAAATATTAAATCCTAACCTTAATTTCTAAATTCTAAATCTCTATACTTAAACTTATATACCCTACTCTCTAAACTGAATCTTTAAAGTCTAAAACTAAAATAAAATGTTTGTAAGGGGAGTATTTTATTGAAAAAGGAATATATGAGACTGTAAAGGCACGTGCAATATCCCTTCATTGTCAGATATCAATGACACTTGTCTCTCATGGACGGTTTGCCACTTCAAATTAAAAATGAGTGATAAAATCAAACTTTGACACCATCTCATACGATTCCATTACTCAATACTCCTACATAATTAAGGTTATTTTTGAAAATTAACATGTAAATAAAATCGGATGTAATTGAATATAATTATATTGGTGTAACGTGTTTGGACAATCATCGTAATTTGTACGTCTCGCTAAATTAAATCTAACTGAATGAGTTCATTTACATTACTCAGTTCTTAGGGAGGAGAAGAGAAATAATGTTATTATGTGCATAATTACTATTTACTCTTTAATTTTACAACTGATATTGTATATATCTTTTGAATAACCTTGAAGTGATTAAAAGTTAGTATATGTTCATATTTTTCTATTAATTCATTGGTAATATATATTTTACAAATAAAATTGCTCGAACTAAAATCTTTTAAGATGAATATATTTTTTTAATGAGACCACTCGTTGAATTTAATATTATTTAAAATTTAAATTTACGTAACCGTTAAGTTATAATTTATGTTACTAAAGGTAAAGAGTTACAATGCAACTACATTATGGAAGTTAAACATGTTCAAAGAATTAAAATTACTTGTAATTACACAACTATAATTGAAATTCCTCATTAAAACTTTACTCGTTAGAGTTCAAGTCAAGCCTACTACTAATAGTAAGAAGAATACAATTTTTATTGAACGTTTTCTTTTTGGTGTTTTTATGTAACACCCGTGTTTTGGGCCTAGGAGTTAACCAAGTTTTAATTCGAGTCAAATTGAATTTAATTAAGATAATTCAACTTCAAGTAGTGATCTAAATAAGCTTCAATTAAAAGGGGAGGGACCAATGTTGCAATTTTACCAAAAACTTTTGAAAAGCTAGACAACCTTTTATTAAAAGCAGAAAATTTTCTGCTCTCTCTCCACTCCCCTTTTCTTCCAACGTCAAATACACCATAAACCCCTCCTAAACTCTTTCAAACCTAAAAACACTATTCCATTCATTTTCTTCCTCAATCCAAGACGTTTTTCAAAGGTAATTATGTTTTCCAACTCTCCTCTTTATTCCCTACTCAACCATTGTTGTAGATTTCAAAAAGATGGTGTTTTGAAAATTAGGGTTCATAGGAAATTTGGGGTTTTTGATGGGGCTTTTTAATTTGTTTTGTTAAATTATGTTGGGGGTTTGTTTAAGCATGATGAAATACACCACATACTTAAATTTGGTTGAATTTTGATAGAAATTCGTAGTGATGTCTTAGGGTTAGATTTAAGGTTGTAAAACTTAAGTTTTTGGGAGGTTTAATGTTGTAAATAAGGGGCTGATGGTCTACCTAGGTAAGGAGGGTGTTTTGGGATGCCTTGGAAGCCATTTGGGTGTTTGAAAGTGGGTTTTTCAGCAAGGGTTTTGGGAAGCACGAAAATTGAGTTTTGGGAGATTTTATGATTTGGGGAATTTGTGAAATTTGGTCTATGTTGTGAAGTGAATTGATAGTTGAGCTTTAGCATTGAATTGTGGTATAATAAGTGTGTTTTGCTTGGCTAGAAGCAAGGGGAAACGTTGAAGGAGCTTTGGGACCGAATCCGGGTGCGTAGGAGGATTGTTCGATTTGCTAAGGAAGGACGGTGAGTGGTCTAAACTTGTTTTAAAGTTGGTTCGAGCATGAGTAGTGTGTGTGTGTGCAAGTGTGCTTGGTAGGCCACTTCCTTTTAATCCAAGTAGTTAACTTAGTCTAATTTCCTTAAATGCTATGTGCTTGATGACTATGCTCAAATGCTTGTGATTAGATGGTGCATGTATATGTATATCATGATGTGGATATATGTGTTGAGCATGAATGTGTTGATGATATGTGGTTGGTGATACATGTTGTGGTTATAATAATTGGCACTAAATAATTATCGGTTGTAAATGATCGATCATTAGGATAGTGTGCACACAAATTGAGTCAAAACGTACGTGGCCTTGATGGCGTTAAGTCATCAAGGAGGAGTACGGTGATGTAGCATTCCACCGGAAGCTTATTGTATTTCTACGGGATGATGAGTGGAATCCCATCCGTAGGGCATGTGGCGATGAGTGGAATCCCGCACATGCAAGGTCCGGTGATGAGTGGAATCCCACCGAGGTAAAGTGTTGTCAAGGTTTTAATCCGCACAATCGGGGTAATTAAAGTGGCCAATTAACTTGTTCATGTGTTGTGATATATGATGGTGATATGTGATTGAGGCATATGGTTTTGTTGCATGATGATCTATATTGATGGTTAAATCTTGCTAGGATTGAGAGACCATATTTGCCACTTGAAAGACTAGCTAGGTCTACTTGGTTATATGCAATGCTTGATATGTATGAGATTAGGATTACATGCTTGAACCCTGCATTGTTGTTGTTTTTCGTTTTAGAGCACCCTCACTAAGCTTATAGCTTACGCTCTCAATGTTCAACAATGCAGATCATTAGCGTGGTGTTAGCTCGAGGCAAGGCAAGAAGGGCATCCAAGTTTGTAGCTCAAGTATGGTTATCGATTTTGTAATAGCTAGCAATGTGGCAAGGGTCTTTGAATGAGCGTGTGTGACTCATTTGATTGATGTTGTTTTTGGGTTGATCATGGGTTTGTAAGCATGTTATACTACGTTGAATGTTTGATGTTTGATGGCATGTTTTAGAATGTTTAGGTTGCATAGTGTATGAATGCAAACCTTTCAAGATGTCTTGTTCCTTTTAAGGTCCTTTGTGTTTTGAGTATGCCAATATTGCATGAATTGCTCTTTAACTAGAATGCTATGTATGAATGCTTAAATCCTTGTTTGATTGACTCCCTTGGCTTAAATATGTATGCTCGTATGGTTGGCTTGCCTTAGGGATTGATGATAGTGTGTTGGTTGAAGTGTTAGAGGGATTTAGGGGCCTCCTTGTGCTCTAAATCAGCTCAAATCTGCAGTTTCATAGCTGGGGTATCGATACCATTGATCTGGTATCGATACTACCCTGTGGTTTCAGGCCTCGTGTATCGATACTCGAGGGGAGTATCGATACCTTTTTGGCCACTGGAGCCACTGTCGATTTCGGTATCGATACTGGCCTCTAGGGTATCGATACCGTTGTCTTGGCTTTGACCGTGGGAAGTCAACTTTAGGGGAGGGTATCGATACCCTCATCTGGGGTATCGATACTGTCTCCTCAGGTTGACCAAACCCTGTTGACCTAGTCAAAGGGGTATCGATACCCCCTTTAAGGGTATCGATACCGCCTGCAGTTTAACTTTAAAAATGGGCTTTTAAGTGTTAGTTTGGGTTCGATTGATTGTTTCGTAAATATTGTTCCGCTGTATGACCACCTAGGATGTAATTCTCATCTAGACAACATTAAAATGAAACAATAGGGTTGCTAACCGAGGGAGAGTTCCTTAGGGAGTTTTCACTCGGTTTTCCCCGTGTAGCTCACTCGGACCGGTCATCCGGCCAGACCGGGACGAGGGGGTTACATTTGTTGGTATCAGAGCCTGAGGTTACCGAGACCTCGGGCAGGTAAGTGAGGTAAGAGTAATGTGTTAAATGCTTGTGTTGTTCGATGCATGATTTGCCATGAATCCTTGATGATTGATTGATCATATGATGTTTTGAATGCATGAATGGTCGTGTCTCGTGTGAGTGTGTGCCCATTGCTACTACTACTTAATTTAAAAAGGATTTTTGAAAGAGGAATACTTGAGCACTATTGGACCCTTGCTTTGGCTAACGTAATCCTATTTGTTTCTTGTTGTAGTTTTACCTTGCTAGTTGAACCATGAGACCACGTGGGAGGCCTAGGATGGTTCGACCAGAACCACGGGCAGAGGCTCCGAGAGTTGAGCCAGTTGTGAGAGTTGAGGCTCAAGTGGGAGAGCCAGTGGTTGGAGTTGGAGCTCCTCCACCACCTCCGCCACCACCACCTCCTCCACCGGGAGTGTGAGGCGAGGCCGGGCCCGAAGGAATGGGACCACAAGGAGGCCAAGGTGGCCGAGGTGGCCAAGGACCGGCTGGAATTGACTTAGCTCCGTTGGTTCAGGCAATAGCCGGAGCGTTCCAGGCTGCAGTCGCTGGGGGTCAGGCAGCTCATCATCAGGGTGAGGGCACCGGATTACCATTAGAGAGACTTCGGGGCCTTGGGGCCGAAGAGTTTAGAGGTGCTACTCTGGAGAGGTCAGAGATGTGGTTTGAGAAGACCGTCCGTATCCTTGCTCAGATGGGGTGTACTGGTGATCGTAAGTTGGGCTGTGTTGAGTCCTTGCTTTAGGGTGATGCCTACACCTGGTGGGTCACCGTTACTTCGGGGATGGATGAGACCGAGATCACTTGGGAGTTCTTTGAGACAGCTTTCCGGAAGAAGTATTTGGGTCCGCGATACCTCGATGAGAGGAAGAGAGAGTTTATGGCATTGTCTCAGGGGAGTATGTCCGTGACTGATTATGAGATCCGATTCGTCAGACTGAGTCAGTATGCACCTGAACTTGTACCTACTGAGGTGGAGCGTTGTAACCGCTTCCGATATGGGCTGAATGAGGAGATCAAGACTTATACTCTAGCTTCTGATTACTTTGATTTTGATGTCTTGGTCTCGAGGGCCAAGGACTTGGAGCACAGTTTGAGTTTGACCAGGCGGTCAGGTGGATCTAGTTCAGGTAAGAGGTCCAGCAACTTTGATAGAGGAGATGCCAAGAGGCATCGGGACAACCGGCATCAGTATGATCATAGGCGTGGTGGCAGTAACCACGGTAGGGGCCACCAGGGCCAGAGAGCTGGTGGGAAGTTGCCCACATGTGCTTCCTGCGGGAGGAACCACACCGGTGAGTGTTGGGGAAATTATCACTCTTGTTGGAGTTGTGGTGCTAGAGACCACATTAGGCGTGACTGTCCACATCAGCTGGGACAGGCACCAGCTCAGGCTCCTGCTAGAGCCAATGACTTACAGAGAGGCCGCGGGCGCGGTAGAGGAAACTTCCAGCCAAGGAACGATGGTCAGAGAAACTTAGCTCATGTAGTTGCAGTCCAGCCGGAGGGCGGAGGACAGGCTAGGGTTTACGCTCAGCGCGGGGAGCAGCATGACACCGATGTGATCGCAGGTAATTTCTCGATACAGTCTTTGGGTTTGCTTTCTTTGATTGACTCTGGGTCTACACATTCCTACATATTGAGTGAGCATGCACAGTCTTTGAATTTGCCTTGTGAGTTGTTAGAGGTAGGAGTTAGTGTTACTAGTTCCTTTGGGGACACGGTAGTGGTTAGGAAGATGTACCGAAGGTGTCCGTTGATGGTTCAGGGACATGTGTTTCCAGTGGATATGATGGAGCTTCCCTTCTATGGTTTTGATGTGATTCTGGGTATGGACTGGCTTACAGAGCATAGAGCTAGGATAGACTTTGAAACTAAACGGATTTCTTTGAAGCTCACAGATGATTATGAGATTGTTGTGGTGGGTGAGAATGTGAAGTTCTTGTCCAATGTGGTTTCAGTGTTAGAGGCTAAGAGGTTAGTGGAGTTGGGGTGTGAAGCATACTTAGCATATGTGATGAACCCTAACATGAGTGAGGTTAGACCTCAGGACATCCGGACAGTATGTGATTTTCCTAGTGTGTTTCCGGAAGAATTGCCAGGGTTGCCACCGGACAGAGAGGTAGAGTTCAGCATTGAGACTTATTCTGATTCGGCTCCCGTTTCGATTGCTCCATATCGTATGGCACCGAAAGAATTGAAAGAGTTGAAGACTCAGTTGCAAGAATTGACAGATAGAGGTTTTATTAGGCCTAGTTCTTCACCTTGGGGTGCACCTGTGTTGTTTGTGAAGAAGAAAGATGGGAGTATGAGAATGTGCATAGATTACAGACAGTTAAATCAGTTGACAGTGAAGAACAAATATCCGTTGCCTAGAATTGATGACTTGTTTGATCAGTTGAGAGGGGCGTCTGTCTTTTCGAAGATTGATTTGAGATCAGGTTACTACCAGCTAAAGGTTAGAGAGGTTGATGTACCGAAGACGGCCTTTAGGACTAGGTATGGACACTATGAGTTTTTAGTCATGCCATTTGGGTTGACTAATGCACCGGCAGCTTTCATGGACATGATGAATAGGATTTTTCATCAGTATCTAGATCAGTTTGTGGTTGTATTTATTGATGACATTTTGGTGTACTCGCGAACTGAAGAAGACCATGACCGACACTTGAGACTTGTTTTGAAGACTTTGCTAGACCATCAGTTGTATGCGAAGCTCAGCAAGTGTAAATTCTGGATACGAGAGGTAGTCTTCTTAGGACATGTAGTGTCAGCTGAAGGCATTAGAGTTGATCCGAAGAAGATCGAAGCCATTGTTGAGTGGAAGCAACCGAAGTCAGTGACAGAAGTACGTAGCTTCCTAGGCTTAGCCGGATACTATAGAAGATTTGTGGAAGGTTTCTCTAAGTTAGCCGCTCCATTGACACAGTTACTTCAGAAGAGTGTTCAGTTTGAGTGGACAGATGCAAGACAGAGAGCCTTTGAAAAATTGAAAGAAGCTTTGACCCAAGCACCGATCTTGATTCAGCCTGAGTCCGGGAAGGACTATGTGATTTATAGTGATGCCTCGTATGTAGGGTTAGGATGTGTTCTGATGCAAGACCGAAGAGTAGTGGCTTATGCCTCAAGACAGTTGAAGACTCATGAGCGCAACTATTCGACCCATGACATAGAGTTAGCTGCAGTTGTGTTTGCTCTGAAGATTTGGAGACACTATTTGTATGGTGAGAAATACACAGTATACACCGACCACAAGAGTTTGAAGTACATTATGACTCAGCGAGATTTGAATCTCAGACAGCGTAGATGGTTAGAGTTGCTAAAGGACTATGATCTTACAATTGAGTACCATCCGGGTAAGGCCAATGTAGTGGCCGATGCATTGAGTAGGAAGGTGGCCGTGGACTTGAGAGCCATGTTTGCTAGATTGAGTTTGTCCGGGGATGGTGGCTTAGTAGCCGAGCTTCAGGTTAGACCTACTCTAGGTTAGATGATTCGAGAGAAACAGCTCTTAGATAGATCTTTGACACCTCACGTGCAAGATATAGCCGAGGGTAGATCTTCAGACTACAGTTTCAGTTCCGATGGGGTCTTATGTTTCAAGGACAGAATAGTTGTGCCTGAAGACAGTGATTTGAGACGTACGATCTTGACTGAAGCCCACAGTAGTCCGTTTGCTATGCATCCTGGAAGTACGAAGATGTACCGTGATTTGAAGAATGAGTACTTTTGGGTTGGATTGAAGAGAGATGTAACCGACTTTGTGAGTAAGTGCTTAGTGTGCCAGAGAGTGAAGGCGAAACATCAGGTTCCCTCAGGTTTGTTACAGCCGTTGAGAATTCCGGAATGGAAATGGGAGAACATCACCATGGATTTTGTTTCGGGTTTGCCTTTGACACCTACGAAGAAGAACTCAGTTTGGGTGATAGTGGATCGTTTTACGAAGTGTGCTCACTTCTTGGCAGTCAACACTACTTACACCTTAGATAGATTGGCCGATTTGTACATTGGTGAGATTGTGAGGTTACATGGTGTGCCGAAGTCCATTGTGTCAGATAGAGATCCACGGTTTACTTCGAGATTTTGGGAGTGTCTGCATACAGCTTTGGGTACCCGTTTGAACTTCAGTACTTCTTATCATCCTCAGTCAGATGGTCAGTCAGAGAGGGTTATTCAGATCTTAGAGGATATGTTGCGATGTTGTATCATTGACTTTCAGGGTACTTGGGAGAAGCATCTGCCTCTAGTGGAGTTTGCGTACAACAACAGTTTCCAGTCGAGCATTCAGATGGCTCCGTATGAGGCTTTGTATGGTCGAAAGTGTAGAACTCCAGTGTGTTGGGCCGAGGTAGGACAGAAACTGTTACCTATGCTGGATTTGCTCAAGGGGACAACCGACAAGGTAAAATTGATTTGCGATCGTCTGAAGGCTGCTTCGGATAGGCAGAAGTCCTATGCCGATTTGAAGAGGAAGGAAGTTGAGTTCTCAGTGGGTGAGAAGGTGTTCTTGAAAGTGTCTCCGTGGAAGAAAGTGATGAGATTTGGCCGAAAGGGGAACTTGAGTCTGAGGTACATAGGACCGTATGAGATTGTGAAGAGAGTTGGTCCCGTTGCTTATCAGTTGCGTTTGCCATCCGAGCTTGAGAAGATACATGATGTGTTCCATGTATCCATGCTTCGTAAGTATAGGTCTGATCCATCGCATGTTATGCCCGTAGAAGAAATTGAATTGAATCCGGATTTGACTTATGAGGAAGAGCCCGTCGAGATCTTAGCTTCAGACAGTAAGGTGTTGAGGGGTAGATCAATTGAGCTAGTAAAGGTGCGGTGGCAACGTAGAGGTGTGGACGAGGCCACTTGGGAGAGGAAGGAGGATATGGAAAAGCAGTTTCCGTATCTCTTTCAGTCAGGTAATTTCGGGGACGAAATTCCTTAAGTGGGAGAGAGTTGTAACACCCGTGTTTTGGGCCTAGGAGTTAACTGGGTTTTAATTCGAGTCAAATTAAATTTAATTAAGATAATTCAACTTCAAGTAGTGATCTAAATAAGCTTCAATTAAAAGGGGAGGGACCAATGTTGCAATTTTACCAAAAACTTTTGAAAAGCTAGACAACCTTTTATTAAAAGCAGAAAATTTTCTGCTCTCTCTCCACTCCCCTTTTCTTCCAACGTCAAATACACCATAAACCCCTCCTAAACTCTTTCAAACCTAAAAACACTATTCCATTCATTTTCTTCCTCAATCCAAGACGTTTTTCAAAGGTAATTATGTTTTCCAACTCTCCTCTTTATTCCCTACTCAACCATTGTTGTAGATTTCAAAAAGATGGTGTTTTGAAAATTAGGGTTCATAGGAAATTTGGGGTTTTTGATGGGGCTTTTTAATTTGTTTTGTTAAATTGTGTTGGGGGTTTGTTTAAGCATGATGAAATACACCACATACTTAAATTTGGTTGAATTTTGATAGAAATTCGTAGTGATGTCTTAGGGTTAGATTTAAGGTTGTAAAACTTAAGTTTTTGGGAGGTTTAATGTTGTAAATAAGGGGCTGATGGTCTACCTAGGTAAGGAGGGTGTTTTGGGATGCCTTGGAAGCCATTTGGGTGTTTGGAAGTGGGTTTTTCAGCAAGGGTTTTGGGAAGCACGAAAATTGAGTTTTGGGAGATTTTATGATTTGGGGAATTTGTGAAATTTGGTCTATGTTGTGAAGTGAATTGATAGTTGAGCTTTAGCATTGAATTGTGGTGTAATAAGTGTGTTTTGCTTGGCTAGAAGCAAGGGGAAACGTTGAAGGAGCTTTGGGACCGAATCCGGGTGCGTAGGAGGATTGTTCGATTTGCTAAGGAAGGACGGTGAGTGGTCTAAACTTGTTTTAAAGTTGGTTCGAGCATGAGTAGTGTGTGTGTGTGTGCAAGTGTGCTTGGTAGGCCACTTCCTTTTAATCCATGTAGTTAACTTAGTCTAATTTCCTTAAATGCTATGTGCTTGATGACTATGCTCAAATGCTTGTGATTAGATGGTGCATGTATATGTATATCATGATGTGGATATATGTGTTGAGCATGAATGTGTTGATGATATGTGGTTGGTGATACATGTTGTGGTTATAATAATTGGCACTAAATAATTACCGGTTGTAAATGATCGATCATTAGGATAGTGTGCACACAAATTGAGTCAAAACGTACGTGGCCTTGATGGCGTTAAGTCATCAAGGAGGAGTACGGTGATGTAGCATTCCACCGGAAGCTTATTGTATTTCTACGGGATGATGAGTGGAATCCCATCCGTAGGGCATGTGGCGATGAGTGGAATCCCGCACATGCAAGGTCCGGTGATGAGTGGAATCCCACCGAGGTAAAGTGTTGTCAAGATTTTAATCCGCACAATCGGGGTAATTAAAGTGGCCAATTAACTTGTTCATGTGTTGTGATATATGATGGTGATATGTGATTGAGGCATATGGTTTTGTTGCATGATGATCTATATTGATGGTTAAATCTTGCTAGGATTGAGAGACCATATTTGCCACTTGAAAGACTAGCTAGGTCTACTTGGTTATATGCAATGCTTGATATGTATGAGATTAGGATTACATGCTTGAACCCTGCATTGTTGTTGTTTTTCGTTTTAGAGCACCCTCACTAAGCTTATAGCTTACGCTCTCAATGTTCAACAATGCAGATCATTAGCGTGGTGTTAGCTCGAGGCAAGGCAAGAAGGGCATCCAAGTTTGTAGCTCAAGTATGGTTATCGATTTTGTAATAGCTAGCAATGTGGCAAGGGTCTTTGAATGAGCGTGTGTGACTCATTTGATTGATGTTGTTTTTGGGTTGATCATGGGTTTGTAAGCATGTTATACTACGTTGAATGTTTGATGTTTGATGGCATGTTTTAGAATGTTTAGGTTGCATAGTGTATGAATGCAAACCTTTCAAGATATCTTGTTCCTTTTAAGGTCCTTTGTGTTTTGAGTATGCCAATATTGCATGAATTGCTCTTTAACTAGAATGCTATGTATGAATGCTTAAATCCCTGTTTGATTGACTCCCTTGGCTTAAATATGTATGCTCGTATGGTTGGCTTGCCTTAGGGATTGATGATAGTGTGTTGGTTGAAGTGTTAGAGGGATTTAGGGGCCTCATTGTGCTCTAAATCAGCTCAAATCTGCAGTTTCGTAGCTGGGGTATCGATACCATTGATCTGGTATCGATACTACCCTGTGGTTTCAGGCCTCGTGTATCGATACTCGAGGGGAGTATCGATACCTTTTTGGCCACTGGAGCCACTGTCGATTTCGGTATCGATACTGGCCTCTAGGGTATCGATACCGTTGTCTTGGCTTTGACCGTGGGAAGTCAACTTTAGGGGAGGGTATCGATACCCTCATCTGGGGTATCGATACTATCTCCTCAGGTTGACCAAACCCTGTTGACCTAGTCAAAGGGGTATCGATACCCCCTTTAAGGGTATCGATACCGCCTGCAGTTTAACTTTAAAAATGGGCTTTTAAGTGTTAGTTTGGGTTCGATTGATTGTTTCGTAAATATTGTTCCGCTGTATGATCACCTAGGATGTAATTCTCATCTAGACAACATTAAAATGAAAAAAAAAATAGGGTTGCTAACCGAGGGAGAGTTCCTTAGGGAGTTTTCACTCGATTTTCCCCGTGTAGCTCACTCGGACCGGTCATCCGGCCAGACCGGGACGAGGGGGTTACATTTTATGTATACTTCAATACTTAAAAAAATAAACTCTACATCTAATTTTAATTATAAATCTTAAACCCTAAACCTTAAAAACTAAAGTCCTATATTATAAACTATAATTATAACCCTAAAATCCAAACTTATTTTTTTTATTGATAGAGCATATTGTCATATGGCCATCACCCTTTTCTTAAAAAACATGTCTAATATGATGTGCAGCGCCACTGCTTATATAATCCTACGAGCTCCCTTTTGCTTTCCGACTATCTACCCCACTCATGGGGGCTCAACGTGAAATCGGAAAGTCGAAGAATCGTTCTGATACTATTTGTTACGGGGTCATTATCCTCTTCTTAAAAAGCATATCTGATAAATGTACATCGTCACCACTTATATATTCCAGGATCTCATTTTTCTTTTTCGATGCAGGATTAATGTCTCTGCTTTTTCCCAAGCGTGACAATATATAAAAACACTAAAAAAGAACGAAAAATTTTCTTTCTAATAATAAATCATTGGCAAATGAATTCACCTTGTTTGGGAAAAGGGTTGAGCAAGCCTTGAAAGCTAGAAGTGGTTTAATTACAAGGCCAAGGTTAAGAAAATAATAACTAAACTACAGATATTCGGGCAAGCATTAGTTGATGGACCAATAGGTCCACCATCCAAATGTGTTATGCCATACATGAGAACGACAACAATAAAGATCATGAATTGAACCGAAACTAGATAGTTGTTTTTTTCGTAAGAAAATAGGGATGAGTTGTCCAAGATCAATCTCAAAATCTAATTCAATCGGGTCGAAGTTAAAATTTAAGAGTGAGAAGTAAAAATATAAATATTAAATGGTGAAGGGTGAATTCATAATTAATTAATTTAATTTTTCCATACAAATATAAGAAATAAAAGTAAAAAATTCATGCGTGGGGCAAGAGCCCTCGATATGTATGTGGATTAGATCAAGAACGGAAGTACTCATATAATGGAAGAGACTATTGCCCCCAATCTTCAAAGAACCTTTTTTAAAATTACATGATATATAAAAAAAATTTATGAGATAATTATAGGTTGTCTTTTTACTTTTTAAATAAAAATAATATTTTACTCCTTAAATTAAAGGGAAAACTATACCGGTGGTCCCCAAACTTTTTACTTTTTAAATAAAAATAATATTTTACTCCCTTAAATTAAAGGGAAAACTACACCGGTGGTCCCCAAACTATTACCGTCTTCCTATTTTGGTCTCAAAATTATGTTTTTTGGCAAAATCGTTCATTCTGTTACATAGTTCTCCTGTTTTGGTGACAGGTATCACCACCATAACAAAGCAAATAAATTGAATGTAAAGGGGGAACTAGGATTCGAACTTGCATCCCCAAGCCAATGGGTTAACCATTGGGCTAAACTTCAATTAATAATGTATTTTAGCACAAATTATATTTAAAACAATCAAATGAACCCCAAAAACCAAAGAAATAGTTGAAACAAATGATTTGCAATAAGATTCGAACCCATGTGCCATGGCATAAAAAGGCCAAGCATAATCTAAATGTGCCACGAAATTATTTCGATTAAAATTTATATTTAACGTATATTAATTTACAAAATACGTGTATTATTTATTTTGTTGGTAAACTATTGCAAACACTACAAGAAAATGTATTTGTAGTGATATTGAAAATAGTCACAAAAAGTGTTAAATTTAGTCACTGAAATTTACAGTGATTATTTTTCTGAGTCGTCACCTGTCGTCACTAATAACTCCGTCACTATTATATTAGTGACAACTTTCATGTATTTCGTCACAATAGTTATGTTTTTATGACCACACTATTTGACACAAATGATTATTAATAGTGACTAAAATTTAGACACTAATGTTATTCTTACTAGTGACAAACATTCTATCACAAATACATATTTAAATAGTGTCTAAAATATGTCGTCACTGTCAATAATTAAAAATTAATTATATTTTTACTTGTAACTATTTTATATAGGGTTTAAACTAATCACTAATTGTCCCTGCAATTTAATGGAGCTTTTGCATTTTAGTCCGCAAACGTTTAAGTTTTCATTATATCACTGAAATTTAATTATAGATGATGTAGCATATTCAAATATCAATTTTTAGTAAATAAATGCAATGCAAGGCTTCAAGAAGAATCGAACCTGAAATCTTTAGGGTGAGAGTGCAATATTTATCCACTAGGCTAGGCAAGAAATTTTATACTATTTTGAAAGAAAAATAATATTTAGGTTTAATTGTAATTGAAATTAATTTTATTTATTTTAAAAATATTTATTAATTATAACACATTATTATAATAATAATTTACCTAATTTTTCTATGGTTTCTTATACGAAGTACGTATGTTGAAGAAACCATTTAGATTTTTTTTTCTGTAGAAAAAACTAATCAAAATAGAATATATCTGTTAAAATTTTTAAAAAAAAATCTATCATATATTATGCTAAAATCACATAGTAGTCTTTGTACTCTAATTTGGTCACTTTAAATTTCTATACTTTTTAAATTTTGAATTTTTTATCCTGACATGAATGGTCGTATTTAAATATGTTAAGTAAAATTTTCTTTTTAGCTAATTTGTTATACATAAGTTGCTTATTTATTTTTTTTCTTTAATTTGATCATTTTTAGTCTTTGTAATTTAGTCATATTGTCGGTGTCTCGTTAGGATTAGGATTAAAATTTTAAAATTTGAAAAATATAAAGACTAAAGTTGATCAAAAATAGATTGACTAAAACAACAATTTACACATAGTATAGACTATAGAAATATGTTACCTTTTGACAAACTAGTTTATGATAACTTTAATTTTTATAATTATAAAAATAAATTTATCATTGTGACAATGTCTAATTTGTCATTACTTTTTTTTATTTGTGACAAAATTTATCACAACAAAAAGTGAAACTTTAAGTGACAAGTAATTTCATTGTAACAACAAATATCAAATAATAGTGACCACTTCACATATCGTCACTATCATGTGTCAAAGTTTTAGTGACAACGAACTTTGTGTCACAATTGTATACTTATAGTGAGAATTCATTTGTGAAAAATGCAATCGTCACAATTACTACTGTTACAGTGACCAAATAAAAATATGTCACAATTACTTATACTAATTGTGTCGCACAAAAAAATTGTCACAAAAAGTTAATATTTGTGACAAAATTGTTCCCGGTCACTATCAATTTGTCACTAAAAACCTATTTTCTTGTAGTGAAATGTTGAGTTTTCCCCTATGTTCTTAAATATTTTGTCAGAATTTAAAGTTTGATGAATTTTGTATTAAATGAATAACTAATGTGCCTTTGTCTTCTTTACACCTTTGAACTTGATCTAAGATTGAGTTGTGCTTATCTATGCAGGAGACTGAGAATGAAAAACTAAAACTAGAACAGGTGCAACTTTCAGAGGAGAACAGTGGGTTGCGTATCCAAAACCAAAAACTGGCTGAAGAAGCTTCATATGCCAAAGAATTGGCGTCTGCTGCTGTTGTTGAGTTAAAGAATTTGGCTGGTGAGGTAACCAAGCTCTCGGTACAGAATGCGAAACTGAAGAAGGAATTATTGGCTGCTCGAGAGTTGGCAAACACCAGAGGCTCTGCTAATCAGACAGTCAATGGTTTCAACCGCAAGTATAGTGACAACACGAGAGCTGGAAGAAAGGGGCGGCTCTCTGGCCGCACTCATGACCTTTCTGGAGTAGCCGTATAGCCGACGATGATTTTGAGTCGTAAAATCTTGATCTAGATGATCTAAATATGGAACTGTAGGCTAGGAAACAAAGGGAGGCAGCTCTTGAAGCTGCACTAACTGAGAAGGAATTCATAAAAGATGAATACATGAATGTTAGTATATTGCTGTTGTAAGCCGTTGTAACTGACTAGATGTTGAGCTGTAGCCCAAGGTGAAAGATCAAGAATCTGTTAGTCTGTTATTCTCTAAGAACTCAGTGTATATAAGCACATATGATGTACTGTAAAGTTCAAGTTGTATTCGATTCTATTCTATCAATAACAAGCTTTCTTCTTCTTTTTTACTTCTCTGTAATCTTTCATCTTCTCACAACCCCTGTCCAGTTCATATTCCATCATGGTATCAGAGGTCTCTGAGAGTTCAAAGCCGTTTACCAACAAGTCGATTTCAATTCGACTGGACGACACAAACTACCTTCTCTGGCGTCAGCAAATTCAATTTGCTATTGAAAGTCTGGCTCTTCAGGATCATCTTGATGAGTCTTTCTCTGTTCCTGCACAATTCATTACTGGAGAAGGTGGTCGTCGTTCAATCAGCCCGGAGTATGCTAGGTTCAAGCAAGAGGACAGTGCTCTCTATTCTTGGTTGCTATCTTCCATTGGTCCGTCCATTCTTCCTTCTTTGGTGAACTGTAAGAACGCTCTTCAGATCTGGACCAAGATTCATCAGGTATTTTCTGTTACCTCTACAACTCGCATAATGCATCTTCACTGCTCTCTCAAGAATATTCGCAAGCGTGATCAAACGATGCGCGAGTATTTGGCTCAAATCCAAAGTATCTGCGACAGTCTTGCTGCGTGTGGTAATCCATTGACAGAGACAATGCACATTTCGGCTATTCTTTCGGGGTTGCCGCCAGAGTATGAGCCGGTGGTTGCTGTCATAACATCGAGTCAACAACCGTACAAGCTTGACGGTGTTGCCAGTGTTCTGCTCGACACTGAGTCCAGGCAACTAGAGTTTCTATCTCATGGGTCTTTGGTGAATCTAGTTAGTGGTCCTCCTGGGTCTTCTAATGGATATCAGGGTAATCAGCAAAGCCCGTTTAGTGGCCCAAATAATAATAACCCTAATATAGGTTATTCCAATTCATTTGCTTACTCGACTCCGCAACGGCCAGCCGCGCCTGGGTTTCGTCCGTCGAATGTCAATCGAGGAGGAATGTCGTTCAGAGGCCGTGGAGGCCGGTTCTTTGGTGGTGGTCGTTCTCGTCCACAGTGCCAGATCTGCGGCAAGATTGGACATCTTGCGGGCAGATGTTTCTTTCGCTTCGATCAGGCGTTCGAAGGCGTTGGTGTTAATCAAGTTGTTTTCTCTGAAGATTCCGGTGACGATCAGGCCTTTCAAGGTTCTTTCAGTCAAGCTCAGTCTTCGGCGTATCAGGGAGGTGCTTATCAAGTCTCAAATCAGTCGGAGCAGTCTGGGTCAACCGCTCAAAGTGCTGCAGAACCTGTAGTCGCTTCGGTTGCTGCTGTTTCCGATGAATTTGCGTTTGGTGATGCAGCCTGGTACCCAGATTCTGGTGCGACTTCTCACCTCACTCCCGATGCAGGTAATATCTATTCTTCTTTGCCTTATTTTGGTTCTGGTAGGGTTAGTGTAGCAGATGGTTCTACAGTTTCTATTTCTAGTATAAGCAATTCTGCTATTAATTCTTCTGTTAGACCATTAATATTGACTAATCTGCTCCATGTTCCTTCTATTAAAAAAAATTTATTGTCTGTTTCAAAATTTACTAGAGACAATAATGTTTCTGTTGAATTTTTTTCCTGACTTTTGTGTTGTTAAGGATTTGACAACTCGTCAACAGATGCTTCGAGGTTTTCAAAATGAGGGTTTGTACAAGTTTGTGTCTGATGAGTTTGTTGTTCCTGCTGCTTCTGGTGATTTTTGTGGTTCTGCTGATAACTCTTCAGGTTCTTTACATAGTAATAAGCATGCTTCTGTTTGTAAAGATGTTGATATTAGTAGTTTTACTTGTAATTCATCTGTTGGATATCATGTTTGGCACAGAAGGCTAGGACACCCTTCTGCTGATACTTTAGCTAAGTTGTCCAAAACATGTAATTTTTCTAATATCAATAAAGAAGATTTTTTCTGTGAAGCTTGTAAACTTGGTAAGAGTCATAAATTGTCGTTTCAAAAGTCTATTTCTGTTTATAATAAGCCTTTGGAAAATGTTCAAATGGATGTCTGGGACCTGCTCCTCTTCTTTCTAACAATTGTGCCTATTATGTAAGCTTTCTTGATGCTGCTACCAGGTATACCTGGATTTATTTTGTAGCTAGAAAGTCTGATGTCTCTAGTGTTGTTAAAAACTTTCATAATTTGGTAGAAAGACAAACTGGATGTAAGCTAAAAGTTATTCAGTCAGACTGTGGTGCTGAGTTTAAACCATTGAGTCAGTATTTCTTACAGAATGGTATTTAATTTGTTAACACTTGTCCCTACACTTCAGAACAAAATGGTAGGGTTGAAAGAAAACATAGGCATATAGTTGAATTAGGCTTAACCCTTTTAGCTCAAAGTGGTGTGCCCTTTAAACATTGGTCTGATGCTTTCTATACTTCTGTTTATCTCATTAACAGATTGCCTACTAAGGTTTTAGGTGGTGTTTCACCTTATGAAATTTTTTTTGGCAAGACTCCTGATTATGGTTTTTTAAAGGTCTTTGGTTGTCAATGTTTTCCTCTTACTAGACCTTACAATCAGAATAAACTTCAGCTTAGGTCAAAACCTTGTATTTTTCTGGGATATTGTTCTGCTCAACATGGTTATAAATGTTTAGATAGTGAAGGAAAACTTTATGTATCTAGGCATGTTCAATTTAATGAGAATTGTTTTCCTTACTTGCTCAAAAAGCAATCTCAGACTAATGCTTCTAATCCTAAAGCTGTTAAAGTCAAATTTGTTTCTCCTAGGTCTTGCAATCCTTCTTTGTTTCAGGATAACTCCACCTCTAGTTCTAATCCTTCTTCTAGCCCAAATGTTTCTGGGTTTCATTCTTCTTCTCAAGGTTTTTCTAATGCTGCTTCAAGTTCTGTTCATGGATCTGTTTCTTCAGCTCCTTTAGTCACTTCTTCTCCTGTTCCCTCGAGTCAATTTCATCCAGTTTCTTCAGAACGTTCTACACCAACTTCTTCTGCTGCTCCTCTGCATTTGGAGAATGAAGTTCAGGGTATTGAAACTGAGTATCATGATGTTACTCCACCTTCTGATGCTGTTCAAGATTGTGTTGCTCAACCTTCTCCTGATGTTGTTCAGAATACTTATCCTCCTAATTGTGATTCCCAACTTCTTTCTGGTGCTGTTCAGAATTCTTTTTCTCCTAATAGTCAAGGTGGTCAAAAGCAGTCTTCTCATTCTATGGTTACCAGGTCAAAAGCTGGTATATTCAAGCCTAAGGCTTTTCTGTCTGAAGTTGAATTTCCCACTCCTGATAATGTGTTTCAGGCTCTTTCATCTGCAGAATGGAAAGATGCAGTTATGAAGGAATATAATGCTTTAGTTTCTAAGGATACTTGGAGGATTGTGCCTTTGCCTGCTGATAGAGTACCTATAGGCTGTAAGTGGCTGTTTAAAGTCAAGAAGAATGCTGATGGCAGTATAGCAAGGTATAAAGCTAGGCTTGTGGCAAAAGGATTCTCTCAACAAGCTGGTTTTGACTATTCTGAGACTTTTAGTCCTGTAGTCAAACCTGTCACTGTAAGAATTCTTCTTAGTGTTGCTTTAAACAATGGATGGGCTTTAAGGCAAATTGATGTGGATAATGCCTTTCTAAATAGAGACATTTCAGAAGAAGTTTACATGCAGCAGCCTCCTGGGTTTTAACAGAAAGATTCTACTGGACAACAGCTAGTTTGTAAGCTTCAGAAATCTCTTTATGGTCTCAAACAAGCACCTCGGGCTTGGTTTGACAAATTCAAAGATCATTTGGTTAATCAAATGCATTTTACTTCTTCTTTGGCCGATTCCTCTTTATATTTTAGAGTATCTAAAGGGAACACAGTTTACATAATGGTGTATGTTGATGATATAGTGGTGACTGGCAATAGTTCAGAAGAGATAGATTCTGTTATTCAGCAAATTAACAGTGTTTTTTCTCTCAAAGATCTAGGGAAGCTCACATTTTTTCTTGGCATGAATGTGGTGCCAGTAGATCATGGTCTCATTCTTAATCAGAAGAAACATATACTTGAGTTGTTGGAAAAGACAAAGATGCTTGAGGCTATGCCCACTCCAACTCCTATGGTCACTTCTCCCTCACTTTCGTTGAATGATGGAGATCCTTTTGAAGATTGTACCCTTTACAGACAAGTGGTAGGAACCTTGCAGCACATATGCACTACTAGACCGGATATACAATACTCAGTCAATAAAGTGAGTCAATATATGCAGACTCCTCGAGACAAGCATTGGAAAGCTGTCAAGAGAATTATTAGATATCTTAAAGGAACTATAGAACATTGACTCTTCTTCAGTAACAACTCGTTGACTAATATTCTTGTTGGTTACACGGATTCTGATTGGGGAACAAATGTGGATGACAAACGATCAATAGGGGACATTGTCTGTTTTTAGGAGGTAATGGTGCTCGAAGAAACAATCTGTTGTCTCCAGATCTTCCACTGAAGCTGAGTTTAGAAGTTTGGCAGATTTCATGTGTGATGCTATGTGGGTAAAATCTCTTCTTGCTGAGCTGAACATTCAGCTTTCTAAAGTACCAGTGATATGGTGTGATAACACCAGTGCAATTGCACACTCAGCCAACCCAGTTCATCATGCAAAGCTCAAACATGTTGAGCTTGATCTCAGCTTTGTTAGAGAGAAGGTCAATGAAGGATCCTTTCAAGTCAACTATGTACCTGCTTCAGAACAAATAGCAGATGTCTTCACCAAACCTTTATCTGCACCTTTCTTTTTACATCTACGTCAAAAACTTAGAGTGTATTCACCTGCAGAACTACAAGTCAACAAAGTTTTATCTTGAAAGTATGTTGTGTTTCTTTCTTAAGAAAAGGGAGGAAATAGGAAGAATGTTAGTATATTGCTGTTGTAAGCCGTTGTAACTGACTAGATGTTGAGCTGTAGCCCAAGGTGAAAGATCAAGAATCTGTTAGTCTGTTATTCTCTAAGAACTCAGTGTATATAAGCACATATGGTGTACTGTAAAGTTCAAGTTGTATTCGATTCTATTCTATCAATAACAAGCTTTCTTCTTCTTTTTTACTTCTCTGTAATCTTTCATCTTCTCACAACCCCTGTCCAGTTCATATTCCATCAATGAAAAGGGTTGAAGAAGCAAAAAAGAGGGAAGAATCACTGGAGAATGATTTAGCGAACATGTGGGTTCTTGTTGCTAAGTTGAAGAAAGAGGTAGCGGCTAACCCTAAGAGTAATACAAATAAGCAAGATACCAATGGTATGGATAATGCCGAAGATCCAAAAGCAAACAACACTGACAGTAACAATGTCCTCAAAGAGCGACAAGTTTCGAAAGTGTCATCAAAACCAGCCAATGAAATGACCAAGGAAGAACACCTGATTGTTCGGCTGAAGGTTTGTTACCGTGTTAAGACCCTCTGATATAAAAGCATGTGCCTTCTCTTTTTGAACTAAACTCAGTCATACTAACATGATGCATTCTTGTCAAATCATGCAGTTTAGAATTCTGAAAGTATAATGTGCATTATTGAACAATATTACTAATATTGATAGGCTTAGGGCTTGTGGTTAATTGATTCATTAATGGAAGACAAATTTCTTGAAAGAGTTTGTTGTGTATGATTATTCCATGGCCATAATCACATCATTTCTGGATGTTAATGGTTTTATCCTTAATATTTACAGGCCCGAATGCAAGAAATGAAGGAAAAAGAGCTCAAATCCATGGGAAATGGAGATGTCAATTTCGTGGCACATTTGATTTATGTTTGGCCTTTTTATGCCATGACACATGGGTTCGAATCTTATTGCAAGTCATTTGTTTCAACTATTTTTTTTGGTTTTGGGGGGTTCATTTGATTGTCTTAAATGTAATTTGTGCTAAAACACATTAATAATTGGAGTTTAGCCCGATGGTTAACCCATTGGCTTGGGGACGCGAGTTCGAATCCTAACTCCCCCTCTACATTAGTCTGAATAAAAAATTTAAATAATACATATATAAGAGAGAGAAAATAATAAAAAAGAAAAAATTCCATTAGTTTTTAACGGCGGAAGACCAAAACAGGAGAACTATGTAACAGAAGGGACGATTTTGCCAAAAAGCATAGTTTTGAGACCAAAATAGGAAGACGATAATAGTTTGGAGACTACCGGTGTAGTTTTCCCTAAATTAAATCCTGAATCCGTTTCTAATTAGTCGCTAAGAATGACTAAAACGTTTTTCTAACCTATACACCACTTGCATGTAATTTCACTATTTATTTTTTGAAAAAAGCATGTAATTTCACTACTTGACATAAGCATGAAATGGCGGTGAAATGAATCTTCTCTACTAATTGAAATTGAACTTTTATATTAAATAAAATAAAACAACCGGAATTAGAAGTACGAGAATTAGATTTTAAAAGTTGGAAAAGTATAGAAAGTGAGATAAAAATTAAAGAGAAAAATGAAATGGCTAAAAGGGCAGGCATGAAAGAAACAGAGAGTAAAATCATGTAGTCAAGTCTAGAAATGCTATCTTAATCTCAGCTGGGGTCGACTAGATAAAAAGTAAAGGATAAAAATTGAAAGAGCACTCAGCTAAATCAAACTCCAAAACCCTAGGATTTTGGGAAACCACGTGCCAATGCAAATGGTTTGGGATTTTTTTTTTGATCAAATGAAGGAAATATCATAATTAAAGAGAAAAGATAACAAAAAATCAAAACAAAAACCTGAAAAATACAACACACATAGTCGAAACAGATAGAGGTACATAAGGTCCAAAACAACAGCCCAATTAAAGATGAAAAATAAAATAATACCGAAAAGAGAGACGGGCGAACACCATAAATTACGTAGTTGACACAGGTGATTTTAGCGACGTGAAGGTCTAAACCAAGAGAGTTTTTTTTTTTTTTTTTTTATCGGAGATGACTCCATAGACTCGTAAGTTTATAGTCTATAAACTTGGCCCACTTTAACCGAATACCCGTTATTTGGGTAACCGTAAAATTTGAGTACTCGAAAAATCGGGTAACTCGGTACCATGTTCACATTATTTATGTATTTATTTTTAAATTTAATTTTTTTTAAAAATCACAGAGTAAACATATATAATTTAAAAGTTCATAATACATAATCCAAACACGAAAATTAGTGATTTAAAGTTAGTTTTAAGATGAATATTTGGATATATATATATATGTATTAAAGTTTATCACCAAAAAGACAATAAAAATATTAATCTCATTTTTTTTGAATCTTGTATTAACAAATTAATAAAAATATATTTAAAAATTTTAAAACTTAAAATTACATAATATAAACATATAAATAATTTAGAGATTTAAATTTAGTTTTAGATAAAAATATTAAAAACTTAAAATAAAAATATAATTTAAAGCTAAAAAATATATTAAAAATATCAGGTTGGGTACCCGGTTACCAAAAAATTACGGGTCGGGTAATTTTTTTAGTAAAGTATCCAGTTTTTTATTCCAGGCCATCGGGTAGTTAGGCCGGATCAACTTAGTCAAGTAGTTTTGAACACCCCTAGTCAATGATACTTATTATAATGGTATGAGAATTTTTCATACCCCATACTTTACTCCTGACCTCACTAGATAAAAATTCTAGCTCCACCACCGACCAAAACAACCACAAAGCGAGGCAGCAATATTCGAACAAACGACGAACAAAACCAACGAACTAAAATAAAAGAGCCTTCCTTTTTTTATATCCCACAACAAACATCCAGATAGAAGATGAGCTATTTCACTGATAAACCTTAAAAAAATAATATATTTCATCGCCGACGATCATCGAAGAAGAGTGAGATCATAACACCGAATAAGATAAAAATGGTTTCAAGTAAAGATAGAATGATGGTTTTGAAACTTACTTACTCGCTTAATTATGAATTTATCTCTATATTCTATGAAAATTTTAAAAACAGAGTTGGTCTTTTTTTAATCTTAATTTATTAAAATTTGATCTTATTGTTTTATGAATATTAAAACGTTGGTTCAATTATTGATAAGAACATAAATTTGAGTTACTGATTTTTTATTTATAAATTATTTTCTAATAGAAATAGCTAGTATAATTAAAAAGAAAAGAAAAGAAAATCAAATTACATTGATGTTTATAATCCTAAAGTAAACTAATCATAGCTTAGACATTTTCCGATAATTATAACAAAAGAAATTAACCACTTTAAATTATATAAGAACCATACAATAAAAATGTTAAAAACTAAAACAAAAGATTGGAACAAAACACATAGGAATATATCATCAGCAAACGAACTAACTATAAAAAAACATTGTTAAATTGTTAAACCGTTCCGTAATGATTTAATTAGAAGGTTTTTTTAGATAAGCATGTCTAAAAAGTGACCAATACCCAGTACCCATAGCAAAAGCCTAAAAGTCATCGATTTAGTGTGTAGGGCATCGTTACGTAACGATGTATTAAAATATATCACCGATTATGTTATATGATTTGTTGTTTACCTATAAATACCTAATACCTTGAGTACCAATGTATATATAACTGATATCATCTTCAATTCTTCATCACTAGCAGCCATGGAAGCTTGGGCGGTGAGAGTGAAGCCGGGGCATCCCCTGATAATCAACCCAGAGAACGCTGTTTTAAAAGATTCATTTTTCTCTCTTCTCTCTCATTATTTAATCTCAATATGTCATTTTTGGACGACCGGAATAATTAGTCTTGGATTCTATTTTGCCAAAAAGAAAAAAAACTTTTCAAGAACCAAATCGAAAGATTAGGCATGGACTTTAAGATTTTTCTTTTTATATGGTCTCTATTTTTTTATATTATATTTATCTATTCTTTCATTAATTTTTGGGTAATCTTCACCAGCAGTCCCTTTCGTTTAGGGTGTGTTTTATTTTGGTCACCAGAATTCAAAAACGATTATTCTGGTCACTTACGTTTAAAATCGTTTCTATTTTGGTCCCTTAGCCGTTAGTCTCCGTTACTTTAAAAAGTTAGTTTCTAATTTAACCCCCAAACTTTCAAAATTTTATTTTTCACCCTCTTCCCCAAAAATTATAAAACTAAAACCCCATAAAATTAAATCAATGGCTATAACCCACCACTACAACCCATTGAATTAAGGAAAGATTGTATAGTTAGAGATATCGGGCTCCACAGAAGATCAACCATGTCACCAGTCAAGATTCACTGCTCTAATTATTTTTTTGTTTGACCAAGGGGTCTTCTAAATTTGTGGGAGATTTGAATTAAGGAAAGATTGTATAGTTAGAGATAAATATACTTTTTAAAATTCCTTTTAAATTATCTCCTCTTTAAAATGGTCTGATGTACAGATCAAAAGGTATGCGAGAACAAGAAGAAAAACTCTAGGTTCCATCATTTTCCCATCGCGAGGAGCAGCCGCCATAAGAAGGTTGAGGACAAGCTTCCATTACACTAAGCTATCGACGAAGACTTAGTGGAGGAAGCTCTTTAGCATCCCACAATGTATCAATTTCATCACGATTGAGCATCAAAATGTTTGATCTAATAAAAGCTGTGTTAAACACAACCCTGAAAATCATTCCCTTTCTTTCCATGTTATCATTCAAGTTGATACACTCAACCACAACATCACCTTGAATATGGCAATTTATGTCAATTTTAACTAGGGCACACTCTTTCTGCAATAAAATAATAAGAGGTTAAACCATCACACGATCTAGAGAGGAACCAAACATGAGGGCACATAACAGAAAATGTCACCATATGAGCAAGCAAATGGCGAAAATACATGGGACACGTCTATAGATAGAGTGAGGACCGATGAGATTATTGTTACAAAAGGCATTGGCTTCTTCATTATATTCGAGCATAATTCCCCAAGTTTGAATTTCAAGAACAAGGTTATAAGCAGCAGATGTAACCTAATTAACCACTGAAGCACTAAGAAGAAAAGGTCATTCATCCTTTGACTAGAGGATTGTCAACCACTTTGACATGTGTGTGTGCGTACAACTAGAAAGATGGGATTACCTGCTTATAATGTCGTACAAATTTGCTTTTTAGGGGTTGGGTGCAAAATTTTTGGGGGAATGGGTTGTAGTAGTGGGTTATAACCATTAATTTAATTTTATGGGTTTTAATTTTATAATTTTTGGGGAAGATGGTGAAAAATAAAATTTTAAAAGTTTGGGGGTTAAATTAGAAACTAATTTTTTAAAGTAACGGAGACTAACGGATAAGGGACCAAAATAGAAACGATTTTAAACGTAAGTGACCAGAATAATCGTTTTTGAATTCTGGTGACCAAAATAAAACACACCCTAAACGAAAGGGACCATTAGTGAAGATTACCCTTAATTTTTTTATATTCATTTTATATAATTTCATCTTTTTCTAGGCTACCCTAATGTCACGAATTTTTTCTCTCCAAACTATCCATGCGGCGTTAGCACTCCCGACTCAATGCTAACAAGCCTTATCTCCCACGCAAACGCTATGGCAAGCAAAGTGCACAATTGAGAAGGCTGGAGAACTTAGAAAGGAAAGATTTGTATTAGGTTTGTGTGGATAGTTTACAAATGAGGGTGGATGGTCCTATTTATAGGCCTCCTCTTCCTAAGAAAATATTCTAGATTACACCAGTATAATTACATGCATAGAGTATTCTACAACTATCTAGTTATGTTCCTAACTATCCAAAAGCTTTTAGAAAGTTCCAGAGACTTCTGGAGTAGTCCCAAACTTTCCAAGGTCTTCCAGGGTCTTCTTCAACATTCTAGAATATTCTAGAATGTTTTAGCAAACAAGAAATCTCCTTAATAGGTGTGTGTTTGTACTCTTAAGCTCTCACCCAAAACTTAGAACACTTGATCATACATTGACAATTTTAGCTCACAAGTGTTTGTCTATACAATAATGGACAATTTAGCTCTAAGATAATTTCTTCATCATGATGTTGTTGACAATTGAAGTATTAGTCTTCCATAGATGTTTGAAGGTCCCTTTTATACTCTCAATTGAGTTTGTAGCTGTTGAGGACTGTTGGGATTGAATTAGAGCCGTTGGAGCCATAATTCCCACCATAAATACAGTTCTGGTGATGTCTGTTTTGATACGCTCGAAGTTGTATCGGAACGCCCTTCTTTAGAACTAGCCGTTGGGTCTGATTCAACATCTCGTATCGGAACACCATAGGCGGTATCGAAACGCCATATTGAAACGCCTGGTCCTGTATCGAAACGCCTGTAATTTAAAAGACCGTTGGAAAATAACCGTTGAGGTGTCTGCCACGTAAGTGTATCGAAACACCAAAGGCTGTTTTAAAACGACCCCTTGCTGTTTCGACATGTATCGAAACCCATTTTGACACCGGATAAGATAAAAATGGAATTAAGTAAAGATGAATGATCTTATTATTTTATGAATATTAAAAACAGAGTTGGTCTTTTTTTAATCTTAATTTATTAAAATTTGATCTTATTATTTTATGAATATTAAAAACTTGGTTCAATTATCGATAAGAACATAAATTTGAGTTACTGATTTTTTTATTTATAAATTATTTATTAATAGAAATAGCTAGTATAATTAAAAAGAAGAAAAAAAATTCAAATTACAATGATGTTTATAATTTTAAATCGTAAACTAATCATAGCTTGGACATTTTCTAATAAGTATAAAAAAAGAAATTAGCCACTTTAAATTATATAAAGACCATACAATTAAAATATTAAAAAATAAAATAAAAGATTTGAACAAAACATAGATAGAAATATATCATCAGCAAACAAGCTATAAAAAAATATTATTAAATTACTAAACCGTTCCGTAACGATTTAATTACAAGGTTTTTTTTAGATAAGCAAGGTTTAATATTGTTAACTTGTTAGTTTTTAGTATGGAGTTTTGCACGCGGTTTTCTTTGTCTAGATATTCCATTCTTGTAATGGACACTATCGAAGATGGTGAAGAAGACGGCATTACATTACCAACTGAAACTGATGAAGATGCTTATGAATATAGCCAATGTCTGGTTGGAAGATTCCTCACTTCTAGCATCATCCACTTCCTGGCAATGCGCAGATATTTGGCATCCATTAGAGATTTAAATTGTATTAATCATTATTGCTTTGTACTCCTCCTTTAATCAATATAAATCAGCTTATTTTCGAAAAAAATGTTAGTTTTAACAAGAGCCCTAACGGCACTTTTTAGCAAACTCTAAAATAAAACGATGCCTTATATTTTAACACATAAGTTGTGTGAAATAAAATTTACACAAATTCTTCTATAAAATTTAAAACTTAAAGCGTAAATTTTAGTACCCTAAAATTTAAAATTTAAACTTTAAACTTTAAACTCTAAACTCTAAACTCTAACCATATACTTTAAATTCTATGCCATACACACTAATCCTTAAACCCTAACCTAAAACTCTAAACTCTAAAATTAAAAAGCTTGTGTAAACTAATTTTACACAAGCTTGTGTATCAAAGTATTTTCCTTTTGATTTAATATAAATAATGAGTTTCAAAAGGGAATTTTCGTCTAAGGCATGTCTAATTCAAGAGAAAAATATTTCAATACCTTTTCGGCGCTTCTTATTATGCTCTAACATTGAAAAATCAAATTCTAAATCATAACTTTAAATTTTAAGTCATAAATCTTAAACTCTAAATTTTAAAAAATACATTTTACCCTAAATTTTCTAAACTTTAATCTTAATCCTTTACTTTAAGCCTTAATCCTAAATTTTAATTCCAAAATTTTTAGTGTGAAGAGTATATATAAAAAGACCGAAAAGGGTATAGGATTTATTCGTCTAATTGATAAGTGGCAGATATTTACAGCTACTTGAACCCTTGTGAATGATGGAGATTGCATGGTTACAACAAGCAAAGATGTTTACTTTTCATCTACGGTTTATTCCCTCTTGGCTAAAATTTTGTCCTTGTTTTAATTAGGATGAGTGAGCTTAGGACTTGTGGGGTTCTGGACAGGCGTGATATGAGTGAACTGATTGCACAGGGCCCTCAAGTGAGAAAGTTCCGAAATTTTTAAACCGCCCCTACTTAGGGCTGTTGAACTATTGGATGGGCTTTCTCCTTATGTTTGTTTATTCACAGGAGAATGCATCTTCAAACATGATGTTCTGTTTCCCTTGAAATTTGACTGGATGTTTCTTTGAATATCTTGAACTTTTGTTGCAGTTTCACTAACACTCATTGTATGGCTGACATTGACACTCATTTGTATGCAGTGATAACGATAATGATTCCGATTCCGATAATAACGATGAACTATAGATCATCGAAATCATCATGGTTCAGCGGGAGAAGAGGTTTTATGGAAAAAAAAAAGTTTCCTTGTGTTGCAGCAAACTGAAATGAAATTATTTAATTGAGATTCTTTCTGTAACTTGAAACAAAATTTTGCTCTTTGGGCCATATTCAGATTTCTTTCTGCAACCTAAAACAAAATCTCGCTCTCTAGACCATGTTTTAGTGTGCAATTATCTTTTCCAACCACACCTTGTTTCATCAGTTACAGTCCAGCACACCCTTAAGTAAATTCAGCACTTCTGATGATATGCTCCTCCGAAGACGGGTCTGTGGTAGTATTTCTATTCGAGGGGGAGGATCAGCTGAGAAACAAACCACGATCACCGTTAAATTATCACAAGTGTTGCGCTTCAACGCCTCCCTCACCAGCTTTCTCGAACATCTTTCGGGATCGTTATGAAGCATCAGCTCTTTCCTCGCCATAGTCACAGCACACTGGCTGCTCATTGTAACGACGGGGAGTCGCCACTAATCTTTTGTTTTACTTTAGGTGAGATTGGATCACCTGAAAACTCGATCATTTTAATAAAACTTATTTTTGTCCGTTTTTACTAAAATGAGTTTTGGTCTACGAAAACCAAAAAAACAGGTTCAGGAGTCGGTTACGTGTGGGGAAAGGTGAGCACCCCACAACGCCCAAAATTGGTACCTGTCGATTACGTAATGTCTTAACGGTGGAAATTATGAATTCGGATTTATCAATGTGATCCCTTAAAATATTTAAACGAATATTTTTTGTAGAAAAGAAAATTTACACCCCAACACCCGAGGCATAATTTTCGTATATAAAAGAAATTTACACCCCTACATTCGGGGCATGATTTCAGTTAAATTCTCGAAAAATTATTTTAAAGGTTAATATTAAAAATAATGTTTTAGAACGGGAATTATCAGAAAATAGCACTCCAACACCCGGAGCACGATTTTCACGATAACTTCAAAAAATCTGTAAGTGTGTTTTAATAATAATAATAATAATAATAATAATAATAATAATAATAATAATAATAATAATAATAATAATAATAATAATAATAATAATAATAATAAAAGTAGTGACCAAACTGAAATAAAACATAAATTTAGGTGCGAAAATAATAGAGAAAACAATGGTTAAAATAGAAAGAAATCAGAATTAAAATGTCGAACCGTAAGGATACAAAAGTTGGATGGCTACAAGCGTAATTTTCTCCTCCAGTTGAAAACGTGCGGGTCCTGGTCTGGGTCGGGTCGCGCGATCAAGTTGGCTCACGAAACGCCGTCGTTTTGGGCCTTTAGGACCGGCACCAAAACGACGTCGTTTTGGGTAGTCCTTATATACCCCATTTGCCTAAAAAAAATCATTTTGGATGGTTTTAAATCACAAAGATTAGAGCTTCGTCTGAATCCTCTCTGCCTTGGACGGCCGGCGATCTACGCGTCACCGTCGACCATCGCGGGCCACCGTTCGTCGGCAACGGACGACCGCCGCGAACGGTGGCCAGAAAGCATTTAAGTGATTATTTCAACTCGCTTTTAGGCCGAAAGCTCGATTTCAAGGTTCGTTTCTCCTTATTCTTCCTTTATTTCCATATATCTAAGAAAAACCGAAAAGGTTTTTTTATTATTTTTTACCTTTTCGACTTCTATTTCTCATTTTTTTGGGCTGTGATTTGTTTTTTTGTTTCGAATGTGGACTGTGTTTTTATTTCTTGTTCGATTTCCTCTCCAAACGATTACAATCTTTCATCTTGGTATTTATAACCGAGATTAAAACATAAAAAAGATTTTGGGATTCTTATCCCTTTACAGTGTCATTATTCACTTGATAATTCTCTGGTTTTTTGCAGGTGAAGTCGACGCGTGGATGGTGACGAGGATGAAGAGGTGGTGACGTGGCTCGGCTCAGTTCGGCTTCAGCGGCGGCGACATATAGGAGTTGGCCGGGGATTCCCCTGAGAATCAACCCCCTGATAACACAGTTTTGAAGATATGCAATGTAAGTTTTATATTCTCTCTTCTCTCTCATATTTAATTCTTTTATATTCCTTTTATATAATTTCACCCTTTTTCAAGCTACCCTAGGAAAAGGTAGGTTCAATTTCCAACCTTACTTATGAAGAAGTTAAGGTGGCGAAAAACATATGCTTTTTAACACCAGATAAAGCTCATTGTTTTATTGGAATGAAATTTGTCGGACCGTTTACTCTCATAGCGAAAGGCCCTCGAGCAATCCACTGTACTGGTTACTGGATCAAGGGCAAGGCCTATGAGAGTGAGTATAAATTCTTTTCTTTTTCTTTTTTATTCTTTTCCCCTTCTACTCGATCAATCCTCCGTCTCAAGCAATCCTCCGCCTCAAGGCCTTCTACTCGATCTTGAAGGTCGTCCACTTGGGCACCCATGCCCCCGACGCTTTCCTCGACGTGAGTCAAGCGTGACTCCAAGCTAGAGATTATATCATTGGACTTGGCCCTTTGCCTCGTCACTTTAGGATCGACCATCTCCTCGCGCCCTCGTTGATCATGCATGACCTCCGTGTCAGATGAGCTTGCCACGTGGTTCTTGCCCGATTTCGCCATTTCCCGAGTCTCGAACACGCTCTGAAACCAAGTGGCACACACTAATTTCTCTCAAGCTCAATTCGTGCAGCACTAGCACTCCCGACACAATGCTAGTAAGCCTTACTCGTGCAACGCTATGGCAAACACACAAGAACTTAAGAAATGAAAGTTTTATTAAGTTAGGAGAAAGTTTTACAAGAGAGCTTTGAAGGATTTATAGGATTTGTGGGATGATTTACAAATGAGAGGGGTGACCCTATTTATAGGCTCTCACCTTCTCAATGGACGACTAGGATCGCTTTGATCCGATAGCTAGTAGTTTGCCTTCCAAAATATCTTACAAGAGCCTACAACATTCTAGATAAGTCCCTACTTATCTACATATATCTCTAATACTCTAAAGTATTCTAGAATATTCTACAACTATCTAGTTATGTCCTTAACTATCCAAAAGCTTCTAGAAAGTTCTAGAGACTTCCGGAGTAGTCCCAAACTTTCCATGGTCTTCCAGGGTCTTCTTCGACATTCTAGGGCCTACATATGCTGCTGCCCAGCGCCCGCCGCCCAACATCATAGGCTGCATCTGCCACTGCAACACCCATGGCCGCCCAGACGACCTCATTTTCAACATCCGCCAAGGAAAGCAAAGGTACTGACGAAGCCCGCCCGCCGGCAGATTATCATTAGCGATGATGAAGCAAGCGACACGGAATCTGACTCACCGACCTTCTGAGCTATGTTTTCTCTTTTTACTAACTATGCTTTGTGTATGTAGGCATGCATTGAGGACAATGCTCCTCTCGAGTTTAGGGGGAATTAGTCCTAATTTTTTCTTTTTCTGTTTTTCTTTATTTCATGCCATATGTAGTTGCATTGTTCGTAGCATATAGGATATAATGTATTTGTCCTCATTTAAATTTTAACTAAAAATCTAATTTCTTTTCTATTTTACTTGTCTACTTTAGTTTTAATTCAATCCAACCAATTCTCAATTATCTGTGTTTTTATTTTTCTTGTGCAGGAAAATTAATTCTGAAGTTGTCCCAATCCCCGTGAAGACGGTATCTTTTATACTATAACTTGACAAGGGTGTACACTTGCGCTCCATTCAAAGAGGACTATTTTACACGCATCAGCAACGACATTCACATCAATGCCTTGCTCGACCATCTTCTTCTATTCCTTCTTCTTCTCTTCTTTTCATTTCTTCATCATTTCATGAGTGAGAAGTGACCCCATGAGAGCATTAAACTTCAAGGACTTGAGATCCTTGGCTTTAATGATGGCAGTCTTCTTTGAGTCCCAAGACTCAGGAAGAGAATAGATAAGCTTTCGGACAAGCTTGTCTTCTGGAATGATTTCTCCATAACCTTTGAGTCCATTGATGAGGGTGGAGAATCTATCGAACATCTTCGTGATTGTCTTCATCCGGTTTCATCTTGATGTTCTCATACTCTAGGTTGAGAAGACTGGTCTTGGTCATTTTTACTTCGTTTGTTCTCTCGTATGTGACTTCAAGCTTGTCCCATACTTCCTTGGCATCATCACAAGAAGAAACTTTGGCATATTCTTCCAGGCAAAATGCACAAAAGAGAATGTGCAGTGCCTTTGCGTTAAGCTCCATCTACTTGCGATCATTCGCTCTCCATTCTGCCTTGCTTCTTTGTGGCACGAACGAACCATCAATAATAATGTCCCAAAGACAATAGTTTTTGGCTCTCATGAAGTACATCATCCTATTCTTTCAATAGGAGTAGTTGGTTCCGTCAAAGAATGGTGGCATATCAATGGATTGTGCCATGAGCTTCGGTTGATGTGTAGGATCAATCGAGCTTTCCAGATCGCCTCAATGGGATGTTAATTCTCTCGATTGAGCCTCATTCTGGTACCGATTATGGAGTCCGATATCTTTAACCGAATTTCTTGCCAAGTGGTGGAGAAGTGGAATTTTGGGTGATGGTGGTGGAAGCAAAAATTAGAAATGAGACACAAATGATTTAGAGTGGTTCGACTTTCTAACAGAAGCCTACATCCACTATATTAGCTCCCCACCAAGCATTTCAACAAATTCACTCTTGAATTTCTTCCCCTTTTCTAGGCTTAGGAGGCAACCCTTACACACTCAAAGCTTTCTTTCCCAAAGCTTGAGTAAACCCTCTTTTACAAGAGAAATAAAAGCAAACTTGTAAACCATCACAAAGGTATATGTTTGCACTAATTAAGCACTCATCCAAATCTTAATACACTTGAGCATACATTTACAATTAAGCTCACAAGTGTGGTCGATACAAGAAATATGACAAAATACGCACTAAGACATTTCTTGATCATATGATTGTTGACTTGAGGATCATTAGTCTTCCATAGATGCATGGAGGTCCCTTTTATCTTCCCAAACTCGATTCTAGTCATTGGTGACTGTTAGGATTGAATTGGAGCCATTAGGGATGATTTCCATGTAGAATTTCCCATTCTAACGCAGAGTGTATCGATGCGCGGGGCACCCGTATTGATATGACCTCTTTGAGAAAGAGCTTTTGAGCCTGGAAATATGAAGGCGTATCGAAACACTTGAAGGCGTATCTGTATAGCTCCTTTGGAAACTAGCTGTTGGGGGGTTTAACACGTAGGCGTATCGAAACGCTTGACCACCGTATCGGTACGAACTTGCTTGTACCGGTATGAGTTTTGGTAGAAACCAAATACTTGTAGAACTAATACACATCCCAACAATATTGTAGCTGAAACCCTAAGGCATATCGATACGGGGTACACCGTATCGGTACGGTTGTGCAGAAAAGTTAGGTTTGGCTACTTTAAAACATTTCAAACTCTTCCAAAACTTTTTTGAAAACTCCTCAAACATTTTTTTTTCAAGTTGTTTGGACTTAAAATCGTTTTTAAAACCTTTTCAATTTAGTCAAAAGCTAATTTTCAATTATTATATCAAAACAAATATCCTAACATACATATAGGAAAATACTTTGATACAAAGTTTACACAACCTTTTAATTTTTAAGGTTTAGAGATTTAAATTATGGTTTAGGGTTTATGGGTTTAGGTTGCATGATATATAATTTGAGGTTCAAGGTTAGAATTTAAAATTTAGGTTTTGGGTCTAGGGATTTAGGTTAGATTTTATAGCTTAAATATAAATGTGTGATATGATCCATGTAAGAATTTTTAAATTTTACACGTTTTTTGGATCGTTGAATGAGTGAAATGGATGGCTGAAATTAACTTCTGTCTTTTTTCAAGTGATAATCTTCACATAACCCACTGTTAATCTCAGCCATCCATTTTACCCATCAAAACATGAAAAAGTTTTTAAGTTTTACAGGTTTTTTGGGTCGTTAGGTAGGTGAAACAGATGATTGAGATTAACAATAAAATATGTAAAGATTATCACTTGAAAAAAAAAAGTAAGAGGTTAATCTTAGTTATCCATTTTCCCCATCCAACGATCCAAAAAACATGTAAAACTTAAAAACTTTTACACGTGTATGTATGTAAGAGCGCGCGTGGGTAAACTACACAGATGACCAATTAACTATGAGGTTAGTGTCAATTTGACCACTATACTTTCAATTTTGACAATTTTACCACATAACTATTTGAGTGGTTCCAATCAAGTCATCAATCGTTAGAAAATAGAGCGACTGGCGTGGCTATTAAATAAAACTAGTATAATTACACATTTGGTCCCCCGTTATTTATACAATCTATTAATTTGGTTCTAATTTTAATTTAATAAAATAAATTAATTATTCAATTAGGTGGTAACATGTTATTCAGAGACTTGATTGGAGAAAGAAAAATGGAAACAAAAAACTAGCTCTAAAGGAGATTCAAACTAGGATACCCCTAATGCAAGTGGAATAGGTTTGCCAGTGAGCCAAGCATATTTTTATGATATAAAGTACAAAATCTAATATATGTTTTAAATGGTTGTTAACGCCTGAAAAAGAAGAAGGAAATGTGACTTTAGGGGACTTGAACAAGACACACTTATGATGCATAAAAACATTTAACTCAATTAAATAAATCTAATAATTAAATTAAAGTTAACAATATTTTGTATATATTTTAAATTATAGTTATTGCACGATTTAAAATCAAAATTTTAAAATTATATGTTTGTGAGTTGAGATTCGCTAAATGAATTTAATATAATTTTAAAAAGAACAAAAGACTGAAAGATGTCATCAATAGGATTCAATCTACTAATTTTAAGTGAAAAAAATTTAATTTTCTGTACACACCTTACAACTAAAACAACACTAACTTTATAATATTAAAATAAATTATAAAAATGGACTGTAAGGGTGGACTACGTGGCCTACCCCTTATTGGAGTATGCCCAAAGACCAATCATAAGATGATTATAAAAGACCTACTTTTTATCTTGTTTATTAATATGAAGTCGTTTTATTATTATTTCAATAGTTATTACGCGAATATAAATAAACTGAATTATAATAAAGTCCTTAGAATAGTATGGTTATTTTTAAATGTGCTTAGTCAGGTATTATTGTGGGAATGGACAACAATAATGCATTAAGACTGTAAAACTGATAAATTGATTTTGATATAACTAAAGAATTTAAGGACTAAATTGAAAATGAGAAAACGAATTTTTAAGTCCTCAAACTGCTCTATATGTTTAAAAGAAAATGTCTAAGTTAAAAACTGATTTTATCAAAACTTTTCTAAGTGTTCTTGAAGCCAAAACAGTGATTTTCGAGTCACCGTTTCGGAACGGCCTTAGGCGTTTCGAAACACTTTTGAAACTGTTAACCTGTGTTTCGAAACAGGTATCGAAACAGTTTCGACACTGTGAACCCTTGTTTCGAAACGGGTTTCGAAACGGCTTAAGAACATCGAGACACCGTATCGAAACGATATCCAACGTTTCGAAACGGTATTCAAGTCAGATTTAAAAAATATGACCGTTGGAGTTTTTAACAGTTTTTAACCGATTTTTCACAAGTCGTTAAGGCGTATCGAAACGATTTCAAGTCGTTTCGATACAGGCCTTGACAGTGGTAAAAATGTTTCGAAACGGCTCTTAGCGTATCGAAACAAGCTTAACCGTTTCGATACGAGCTCTTTAATGCACCCCAACGGCTCTTTCTATTTTGGTCTGTTTCGAAACAGGGTCGGGCGTTTCGAAACGGTTGGTTGCAGACTACATTTTTTGAGGGAAGATAACATCCCCAACGGCTCTATTGATGAATGCAACAACCACAACGGCTAGAATTCAATGAGAAAGTATAAAAGGGACCTCTAAAAGCTTCAGCAACAACTATTGATCCAAAAGCAAACATCCAAACATCAAATCCAAGCATTTGTGCCTAAATCCCATTATTGTCTTGTAACCCCAATTGTATTTTTCATTCTTATCATTTCAATTGGGTTGAGTGCTTGTAATTGGGCTACATTGTGTATTGAGAGATACATGTTTTAGCCAACAACTTCTTTGTTTCTATTGTGTGAGGATTGGGTCAAATTTTGGGTAGAAAATTTGACCGAAATTGTAACGGTTACCTCCTTAGCCTAGAAAAGGGGAAGAGCAATTAGTGGAATTGTTGAAAATCCTTAATGAAGCTAAGGTAGTGAATGTAGAGTTCGATTGGAACTTGAACCACTCTAAATTCCCTTGTCTACCAATTTTTATTTGTCAATTCCACTCCAAAAACTTTAAAAACCAAATTCACCCCCTCTTGGTTTATTTCGATCATTCGATCCACTCAACAAAGACTAATATGTAGTTGATTGACGACAAAGTGTTATCATTGACATGGAGATATCAAAATCAATACATAAGTATGTGTTAGAGAACGACATACTGGACTGACCTGCTATGAGCATGTTTCATAGACCATTATGTGACAGTCACAACATTGCTCATAGTGATAACTACATGTATGATTCTCAAACTTGATATCATCATTATTTCAACATCGTGAGTAACATATTTTGATATAGTCAAACATGTGTCGTAACTGACTACACTATAAAGACTGATATTGGATATGTCACAATCCATGTAGTGGGATATGGTTGATCAAGATAGGATTTGTCCTTGCTACATAATAGGAGTAATATCGTAGGTCACTTGATTGAGTGAGACTAGAAATGCATGGTCATGCTCGAATAAGTTTATATGAGATATCACAGTTATTCGTTTATAATAGTTTACTCAAGATATCAAGAAATATTAGATGGACTATACAAGTGTGATCGTTCCATGACTTGTGTCCAATCTAGATATAAAGGACAAATGGATGTAATATTCTTGTAACTTAGGTTGATTGATGTCACTCATTTCTTGTAATATTAGAATTGTTCTAGATATTATTACTAACGTTACACATACCTAAAACAGTTATAGAAGTGACTCGACATTATGAGATTCTTCTTACCAGATAACTTTTTTCGCTACGCTATGGGATATATCGGCGTTTCCCTACCCCATGCTAGCCCCGATGTGGCTTCTCCCATGCACCAAATTCGGTCCTGGATCTGTTGCATAATGATTTGGTACGTAATGTTGTTGCACGGTGATATCCTTCTTATTAATAAACAAAAATTGATTGGTATAAAAATTAAAGATTTACAATTTATTTGAAAATTGAAACTAAGTTCAAACAGCAAGATTAACTAAAACAACAAAGATCGAAACCCTAAAATAAAAAACACCTAAACACATGAACCAAACAGCAACCTTGTATCTTCATCATCTCAGGTCAGAATTCGACATTCCTTTGACTTTCTTGGCAGTGCTAATAATTCTCTGGTGATACTCAAATCTTGATCTGCTGTCATGGGCGCCGTTATTATATGGAATTCCTCCAAGAAAGTGGTATGCTCTAATAAATATCTAACCATTTCAAACAAATTTATGTCTTCCTCAAATTTGGAAATTTGAATGCTTTTGACGTGAAATAACAAACAAAAAGGCACTTCCTCTTCCTCTGGTAGAGGCTCAATTCCATTCTCCGAAAAAGCCACCTAAAAACAAAAATAAAAATATAGATTTTGTATTAAGAACTTAATAATTGATGATAACGACTTTACTTTGGCAAATTTGGGGAAATATGGTAGTTTAAATTTTTATTTAAGGGATAAGGGTTGTTTGGGGAAAATTTTAGAATTTAGGCCAAAATCTACAGAATTTGGGGACCTCGCCATGTGCTTATGGCTTTTTTTGGACCTCGCCATGTGGAGGTGGCGAGATTCTTTGTATTGCACACGCCTGCCAACTTTGCAAAAGCTGAGTTTTTTCTTTAAATTTTACTTGCACCTCGCCACCTACATATAGCGAGGTCCAACCTCAACACTTCCACACGGCGTGGTACTGTACAAACTGGCCTATTCTCTAAAATTTCCCCCGAACAACCCCTATCTCTTAAATAAAAATTTAAACTACCCTATTTTCCCAATTTTGCCTACTTTGGCAAATTTGAGGAAATATGATAGTTTAGATTTTCATTTAAGGGATAGGGGTTGTTTGGGGAAAATTTTAGAATCTAGGCCAAAATCTACAGTATTGCACGCCTGCCCACCTGCATATGGCGAGGTCCAACCTCGCCACTTCCACACGACGTGATACTGTACAAACTAGTCTATTCTCTAAAATTTCCCCGAACAACCTCAATCTCTTAGAAACTTAGAAACTTGAGATTTGGTAAACGAAAATTAATTGGAACACCACAAATATTCATGTCACTAAGATGTAGAGCCGTGAGATTTGGTAAACAAATCTCATATGGAAACTTCATGTCACCGCGAATCTCCAAAACCAGTTTCACTAGTGACTCGGCAGTAAACAGGTGAGTCGGCAACGTTAGGGGTGTATGACACTGTATAACCATTTCCTTAACACACCGGCGTAATGCGTCGCACATCCAACGATGAAGGCGTGAAGAATCATTCTTCCGTGAAAAGCCAAACACCCTAAAGCATTCTAAACCCACTCGATTCGGGGAATTCAATAACCTATCGACAAACTTGTTGCCGCGACCGGGACGGAAAAAATCAAGGGTAAGTGTAGGCATGGAAGAAAAGAGATACCTCCACCTGGTTGAAAGAACAGATGTCCGAACTGCATCTTCAATGGGAAGCAACGACAGGATGTGACAAAGAATATCATCGGACATACTTTCCAAACCATGTTTCTTTGCTCGCCTAGGCCTACCCATTGAACCGTGAGAAAGCTATTTGTTTTTGTAATTTAGGAGCATATAAAGTTTAAAAAAGAAACGGTGTTTAAGTTTAACTAGGTTTTCGCCATTTGAGTATTAGGGTTTTGGAGTAGGATTAAATTTATGAATACAAAAGTAGAATACTACTAAAAAAACTAATACTCTAATTTACTTTTAGGAATTTTTTTTTAAATATTGAATAAGTTATTAAACTTTTTAATTAAAATGAATTATGCCCTTGAACTCGACAAAATATTCAATTATACCAGCGAATTCAATTTAAAAAATCAATTCAACTCCTCTGTCCCGTCATCATCACATATGTATTGTCACGTTAGCATAGTTGACCGCCACATCAGCATAGTTGATTGCCACGTCAGCACCGTTAACTGTCACGTCAGCAGTGTAACGGTCAACGTTGGTTAAGGGGCTAATTTGCTGCAATGTGCGAACTGAAGGACCTAATTGGACGCGTTTTCGCGCGAGGGGCGACATTGCTATTTTGGGTCAAACTCATGGGCAAAAATATCCATTTAACCTTATATATATATATATATATATATATATATATATATATATATATATATATATATATATATATATATATATATATATATATATCAATTTGTGTATTAAATTAATTAATGATTTCAAATGAAGTACTCTAGTGTTAACAATGGTATATAAATAATTTGGAAGAAAAAATGACTAAGTTGATGCATTTCTTTTAAATATGAAGGGTAACCTAAACGTAACATTATCTATAACTGAATGACTCAAATGTATTTTTAATAATTATTTAACTCAAATGTAACCTTACTCATAACTGAGTGACCTTCATTGTAGTTTATTTATTTTTTAATATTAATTTAAAAAGGTCACTAGATATGCGATAGAAACTAAATCAAAATATTAAATTTACAAAATAAATTGATTTTTTATTTTTTTTAAGATTATATTATTTTATCGAGTTATCTTTTAAAAAAATTCAAACGTTTTGTCATTGTTTAGTTTTATTATTCATTTTATCTAAGATCGTTAATATTTTTTTACCAATAAAACCACTACGTGACAAACCTAACAATCTCTCTTAGAGGACAAAATGTAAATGACATGTTGAACCTCTCGAGTTCTATTTTTGTTCAATTTAGTCTTTAAAAATATTATCTGATATAAAATTAATTCATATTTGTCTCTAAATTTTACAATTACATATAATATTTTATCCAATTTAGTCCTTATAATCCAAAATTAATTCCTATTTATTTTTAATTTTTATAATTCAGTAACTATTAGTTATTATTGGCAATATTATTATATTTAACTTTCAATTAATTTGGGTCGTTCGATGGAAACTTTCAAAACATTTATGCGCAAATGTGTTTTTTGATTGAATTCAGGAAAAGGCTCCTTATGTAGCTAAGGCATAGAGATAGCTAATTACCAAATAAATCAATTTCACAAAAGTTCTTCCCAGTCAATAAGAGGCAGCTAATTGCCATTTATTCTGGCGCACCACTTTCTTACACCTAACATAAAAAGGCGTTTTCCAGGGACTAACAATGCTACAACTAAAGCTACATCTTTGAATCAACCTGAGGTCGAAACAGCTTCACCACAACCGGCTTCTTCCTCGGCAAAACTGGGAGCTTTCGGAATCAGTCCGAGGATTCTGAACATGTCTTGATCAGCATCATAATCATTGTTGGGAGTTGTCAATAGCTTCTCACCGGTGAAGATAGAATTTGCTCCGGCAAGAAAACATAATGCCTGCTCAGGCATAGAGAACCGGACTCTGCCAGCTGACAACCTAACCATTGATTTCGGCATCACTATACGAACAGTCGCAATCATTCGAATCATCTCCCATATTTCCACTGGCTGAACAAGTGAAGAAAACACACCAACAATATTTAAGCAAAACACTTCAAGTTGTAGCGGTGAATGTAAACCAAGCAAGCACATGACCAGAAGAATTTATACTATATTCTTTCAATGTTCTTAGCTTCGGAAAGATGTCCGGACACTGCCTCAGACAGCAAAGGTCCTCAGTTATATTGCTCCAAAAACATCAACCAAAAGAAAGATAAAACCATGAGGAATCAAGCACAACCTATAAGGTTATAAACACAAAGTTCACTGACTGCAAACTGTTCTATTTTTACTAAACAAAATGTTCTACTAACTGCAAGCTGTCTATCTTTATCACAAGACAGCACAAAAGTCGTGCGGATGCACGCATCATTGTATCTGAACTAGCAAAACCAGTACAGCAATAAAGAGGAAAACAAGGAGAAAAAAGAATAATAAAACAACTGCCAATGGTTACGCTTTACTTGTCGGAGTTAGAATTACCTTTTGATCTTCAAGAGGCGTGCCTTTCACTGCAACCAAGGCATTAATGGGAACACTCTCTGGGTGAGTGGGGAGTGTTGCCAAAGTGTGAACTAAACCAACCCGGTCCTCTTCCGCTTCTCCGAGCCCTATAATCCCCCCTGTTAATGAAGAAGTAAATTAGCATTATTTCAGTTTGAAGAAATTATCCAGAGGTTAATATAACATTGTTAAATTATTCAAAATATCTTTCGGAATTGACCATCATCTGTACACATGTATGTACGTGCATACATATACATACACACACACACACACACAGATATATATATATATATATATATATATATATATATATATATGCATTAAGGCTTAAAAAGAATACTTTCAACAAGCAGAAGTTTTCCAGCAAGAACTTTATCATTTAAATGGTGAAAGGACAACAAGTGCAGCCAAACCAGAAATCCAGTTGCAAATTTCTTGCCAACTCCACATAAATAACAAACTAAAACAGTTCTCCTTTCTACATCAATTTTCTCAACAGGAAGATAATAAAGAAGATAAAGAAGTTTGGATATTATTAACTTATGAAAACAAATCATATAGTGAGAGATTGCTTTCAGTTGTAGTATATTATAATGTTTAACCAATCACCTGAACAGACATTAATTCCCGCTTCACGAACATGTTGAAGGGTTTCCAGCCGCTCGTCATAAGTTCTTGTTGTAATAATGTTGGGGTAATACTCTTTTGATGTATCAAGATTATGGTTGTAAGCTGTAAGACCTGCCTTTTTAAGTTCAAGTGCTTGCTGCTTCTCCAGCATGCCCAAAGTGCAACACACCTCCATCCCCATATCCCTGGTAAGCAATTGACACTTGAAAATGTTGTTCGACTTTCAATGGAAAAATGAAGAAACCTTAGAGACAAGTATTAATTAGAGCAATGACATGACCAAAACATTTTCACATTGGCACGAACAAAAAGGAAGAAGATCTTGAAAGAACGCTGTTCACGACATAATAACCTTAGCATTCTATGAAATTATACATATATACTATATCGGAAAAAGAAATAAAGGTTACAAATGTTTTTCAGTGAAGAACGTGTGTGTTTCGTTCCGAGGAAGATTTATTTTTGAGTGTAAATCCAAACACGGACTTCACATTATTAATCAGAGGCCAGGAATAATGAATCATGTGGCAAGAATGGAAGGAACAAGAACTCATTAGTTTAAAACAAAACATGGAAAGAAAATAAAACCAGTAGCAGAAAATTAAAGACCAAACTTCCATGGGGAAGACAAGCATCTTACCAATTGTTTTAATAACTTGAAAATTATATTATAAGCCAGGTGACAGAAATCATATTATAAAAAACAATTACTCAAGCTCAGACTTCCCCACATAAGTAAACCTGATATCAATGATGCTTTACTACCTAATTTCTTGTACATATTCAAGAATTTGGTTGAAGTTAGTTTTCCTTCCTACTGTGTCTCTCCATGCTGCACCCATGCAAAACCTTGTACTACCGGCCTCTTTTGCCTGCCAAAAATATAGAAAAACTGCAAATCATGCTACATAAAGTAGAACACACAAACCACGGTTCAAAGTACATTAGATAGCGGTTTATACATACATTATTCTATCAATAATAGTAGAAGACAATAACTAACTAACCAGATTCAGGTATAAAAATCTATTATGTTCTCCATATAATAAGTTTTCCACTACATCAATTCGTAGCTCGACTTAATACCAATGAAACAACAGAGAGTCAGAGGCGGATGATAACCATGGTCTGTAGGAGCCTTGGCACCCCCAAGATTTGGGGAAATTTAATTTACACCCTTAAAAATATTTAGAAATTTTAATTAGGCCCCCTCAAATTTGTTAACAATTCTCATTATTAAGTCTTAAAATTTTTGAATATTTTTAATTAAGTTCCCCAAATAGTTACAATTTTCATCAAGTCTCCTTTTTTTTGAAAATTTTAATTAGACCCTCATTTTTTTAAAAAAAAATCTCATTAAATCCTCAAAATTTTGATTCGAGCTCCAATTTTTTTAAAAAAATTGATTAATCCCCCCCCCCAAACTATAGCACCAAGATCCGCCCCTGCAGAGAGTAAAAAGTAGCGCTTTCCCCCCAAAACAAGGAATAAGAAAGATCCCCATTAACTCAAATTTTGTCTGTAATTAACCAGAGAACATAGTTTGGCAATTTGGGTGCACAGCATAAGCATCCAAATTCAAGCAGATGAATTGAAGTAAAAGTAAATGCAGTATGAGTTGCAGCATTGCAGTAAGAATTGAAGCAAAAAAGGGAAAGAAAACCTGTTTAGCAGCCTGCAAAACGGCATCCTTGGACATGAGCTTGTGGGGCTTAAGGCCAGTATGGTACCTTGAGGATTGAGGACAATAGGAACAATCCTCGCTGCATCCGCCAGTCTTGATGGAGAGGAGGGTACACTGCTGCACCTCTCTAAAGTTATGAGCATGCCTGTGAACTTGAGCCTGAAATCAAATAGTATATAAGATTTCAGAGGCATAAAATGTGATGGGTATAAGAATTAAGAAGAGAGAGAGAGAAAGACCCCGTGGAAAAGGAGATCGAGAAGAGGAGAATGGTAGATGGAGTGGATCTGTTGGCGAGTCCAGTCGTTTCTGGGACCTTGCCGGAGAGTTCTCTCGGCCTCTGTAGCGGCGGCCGATAGAGTGGAGGAAGAATAGTAGAAGCTACAACTTCTCTGCAACACCCTGGTAGTAGTAAGGGATCGAATTGACAGCATTTTCTTTTCTTTTTTTTGTGCTTTTGGGGAGAAGATGAAATCAGAAACGGAAACTAAGGGGCTCTGGTCTCTTTTGTTTCCTTCTTGTTCCCACGTCTCTCACTACTACTACGGCAGACTGTAGTGGGTAAGAAGTAAGAACCATACGGCCATACCAAAACTAAACCTAACTTTACTTTCTTTGGAATTTCCGCTAATTGGTGGGGGATGAAAATCATCCGCCCCCAAAGTATGCCCCCATTTGTGCCCCCACTTTAAAATAGTGGGTTTAGGATTTAGGGTTTAAAGTTAGGGCTTAGGGTTAGGGTGTAGGGAATTAGGGGTAGGGTGTATTTTTTTAGGGTTTGGGATTTGGGGTTTAGGATATGAAAATTAGAGTTATGAGGCAAGATTTAATTTTAAAGTAATTTTAAGCATGGGCATAGAAAGAGGCATGGTTAGGGGGCAGTAGATTTTTACTCGTTGGTGGGACCCATCTCATCCAAGGCGAACAAAACACGACTCAACCAGAAAATTAATTTTGCTCTCGTTCGTACTCAACTAAAAAATTAGTTTTACATTCAATTTCGGCCTGAAATTTAAATTTTTTTTTGTCTTGTCATCTTCACACGCAGACTGTCATGTCATCGTACGTGTAAATTGTCACGTCAGCCTGATTGACTCTAACGGTCAACGATGACTTCCGATGCTTGGCAACACAGGACAATCTGGAAGCATCGCTTCGTGATCTTTCTAGGACGGGGACGTTCGAGCTTGTAAGGCTGCTCGGAAATCTGCCGAAATGAAACCCTTGCAAGCTTATTCATCGGCTGCTCAAATATTACCCAAGGTTCACCCTTCACCTTTCTTCTACGTATTGCTGCTTCTGCTCATCTTTTCTAGATCAGTTTGTTGCGGAAACGTGTTCGTTGTAAATCGACTCGGCGTTTCCGAAACAATATGTTTGTTGTGGATGCATGTATAGTTGGAGGAGCTAGTGGCTAAAGAGAGAGAGAGAGAGTTGCAAGAGAAGGTGATGCTGAAGCACACTACATCGGTGGAGGGGGACGGGGATAAGTCAGGAGCCCGGGGTATCGATAACCGGGTGGCGTTGCAGCAACAGAAACTCACTGCATTGAAGCAGGAAGTTGATGATCTTCTCGAGTTCATCGTTCATCAGTGAAATATAAGGACAAAAATATAACACAAAATTTGATTCGATACAAAAAAATAATAATATGAATTTGATTTGAATATATGAATTTTTCAAAATTTACACAAAATAATTATTAAGATATTAGAACAAAATGACAGATGAATCCACTTGGTATATTCTGCAGAAATAAATTAGCTGTTACTCATGAATCAGGGCAACTGGTATGTAAAGGCTAATATATTGATCAATGGTAAATGGCAATGCAGCAGAGTGGGCTTTAATTTTCTTGGGGTGGCATCACTTGCAAAAGCTCGATATTTAGCTCGAATTCGGCTCCCGGCTGCATGCAGGAAAACATGAACGATCTTAGTTTGGTGTTTTTATAACACAGATGTGGACTCGGGTTTGGTTTTCTAAGCAAAGGGAAAGAAGAATTGATGCACCTTAAGGATAAATGAGGCGGGAATGATTCACTACAGCCAAATCTGCCTGTTAACTTCTATCAACTATATTTTTTTTTACAAAACTACTCTATGTTACTCGAACATGAGTTCAGGTTTGAGTGTCGGATACGAGTATGTATCCCACACAAATATGGTTAGACAAGTATACCTACTTCAAGATTCCTAACTGTCCATGAATACAGAAAAAGCTACAACTAATCAGCAAGCCTCACCAATATAACAAAATTGCATAAGATTATTACGACTTTACCGGGATCTCATTCATTCCTTTCTTCCCGTAGCCAGCCTCTGGAGGAACGATGACGGTCCTCTGAAAAAATAAGGTAAAACCGTGAGACGATGATAAAGAGAGTGAAACTAGTAAAGCAAAAACAAAAGAGAATGCTTTTAAGATAACCTTGCCCCCCACTTTCATTCCTTCTGTAATAGAATACATAGCTGGTGGAGGCTTTGGTGCTGCTTGTGCTGAAAACAGACCATTTGGGTTGTCTACAAAATCTCGTTTCCTTTCTTTCCCTGGAGTAGCCCCAACCTTGAATTCATACGGCTGAGCAAAAGATAACACCAGTATTAGAGGAGTTATGTCTTCCGTACTCTGCCGGAAACATCTCAGATAGAGTCTCGTACACAAACGTGAGCATTTAGGCGCGGTGCTTGAACCACCAACCTATCTTATATAGGTCACAGGTCCATGCCCCATCTTCAAATGCTCACGTTTGTCCGAACACTCTGGCTTTGTTAATCGTACATGACTTCGAGCAGAGTATAGTGAAAGCTAAAACTCCGACACAGGACAATACTGATTGTTAAAGGTTCGGTTGATTGTCCCGTCTGAACAACACTTGATGGACTCCCACAAAATGAGTCAAAAGTTGCAACATGCTTGACGGGTAGTTATGATGTACAACAGCTTAATTTAAGACTAAAAAACAACAAGTTTCGAATCCAAGCAACTTAAAATGTTATACTTTTTAAACATTTTAAGTTTCGAAACTTAAAAACAAGGCAGACCCAGAAACACAGACGCAAAAGCTATAAAACCTGGGCAATGATGCGATTCCCAGCTAGAAGTTTAGACTCTCGACTTGAAATAGCTGTAATCCCACGATATATACAGTCAAAATGCACCTGAAAAACCAAACAACAAAGCCATGAAAAAACACGAATCCATGAATACGTAGTGAAATAATTACTACAAATTAAGAGACATACCTGTACAGTTGCCCCTTTTTCTGCTACCGGGCCCTTCCCTTCCTCAAGATCATAGTATTTCAACCCCTCAGCTGTTGGTTTTCAACAAGATTAGAAGCAAAACGGAGATTAATCGTTGAAAGAAAAGCGAAAGAGAAACTAACGGGTGGTGGTGTAGTCTTCGATGGGGATTTTCTTCCTGTTGCGTCTCTCCCTGGCGGTGGCGTCGGAGAATTGGGGAAGCGAAATGAGAGTGGAAGCGGGCACCGAAGAGAGCAAAATGGCGCACCTTCTGGAAATGGGTAGTGATAAAACGAGGTGGTTTGTTTGCTTTGGGGTGCATTTCGAGCAGATTATTTTGTGGGAATCAAGGTTCCATTTCTGTAGAGTTCTTAGCGACGCCATTACTACTTATCTCTGTCTTCAAAGCCTAAGGTCGTTAGTACTTGGAAACGATCTATCCAATCCATTTTCGTCGTCCAATTTACCTTTATACCCTTGCCCACGGCATTTTATTAAAATTATATACGGATTTTGTTGGCAGGTCTTGTGGCATGTTTAGGGTGCGATTAAAAGATGATAAATTTTAAAATTTGTCATCAAATTAAAATGTTAGACTTTTTAATAATATTTTTGTCTAACATTTTCAGTTGGTTTTTTTAGTATTTTTGTAAGTATTAATACTTATTTTGTAAGTATCGATATTTAATTTTTTTTAATTAATTTTCAGTTTGGTGCAAAGTATCCAAACTTACAAAAAAATTCAAAAAATAAACCGAAAAATGTTATCAAGAAGTCTAACATTTTCAATTTGATGACAAATTTCGAAACTTGTCTTCTTTTAGCTGCACGTTAAACTTGCCCATTTTGTTGAAGTAGGTTTGGGGTAGGGATGGGCACAGGTCGGGTTTTTGGCCCACCCGAACCCGACCCGAAAATAAATACCCTAAACCCGCACCCGACCCGAAAATAAATACACTAAACTCGACCCCGACCTGACCCGACTTATAAAAAATAATTTTAGGGACCTAATTGTAAAAAATAATTTTAAGAGACTTAATTATAAAAAATTATAATTTGAAGGATTAAATTATAAATAAAAATTCAATTTTAAGGACCTAATTATAAAAATATATATAAAGAGGATGTATTATTATAAATATCTCTAAAATTTTAGGGGAAATTACACAATTAGCCTCGGGTTGGGTCAAGCCGAATATTTTCCTCCCTAAACTCGAACCTGACCCAAGCTCAACCTTAATAAAGCTCAACCTGAACTCAATTTTTTCATTAAAAAATTTGACTCGATCGGGCCGGGTAGGCTCAGAACCCGACCGAATCGGGTAAAATGCCCATCCTAGTCTGGGGTGCAGCATGTCTAGGGTGCGGCTAAAAGACTACAAGTTTCGAAACTTGTTCTCGAACTGAAAATGTTAAAGTTCTTGATAACATTTTCGGGTTTTTTTTTAAGTATGTAAGTATCAATGCTTAATTTTTTTTGATAAATTTTCAGTTTGTGACAAAGTATCGAAACTTATAAAATAAGTATTAGTACTTGCAAAAAAAATTTAAAAAACTAACCGAAAATATTATAAAAAGTCTAACATTTTTAATTCGATAATAAATTTTAAAACATGCTGTTTTTTTAGCCGCATGTTGATGTTCTTATGTAAGGATTGTTGCATTGTGTATACAAAGGCTTATTTATGGAAAAAGATCATAATCGTTAAAAAATATGAAAATGGTGTATATAAAAATTTATTTTGGGGAAATGATCCTTTTTATGGTAAGGGGTTGTCTTTAGCTGGTGACAATTTTCATGGGTTAAAGAACCCGACAACTGTTGACGATTCTGGATCAAAAATTAAAATTAGAGGATTAAAAAATTCCTCAAAAATTGACACGAATTTACTATGATTGTGTAATTATATTGCATTCTGAAACTGTATAATTTTATTCTGGTAAAATTACATGGATCTAATTGAAAGGAAATTAAAATTACAGAGACTAAAAATAAAATAAAAAATCCAAATCTGCATGAGTAATGATATATCTGTATAAAAAATCATTTTTTAAGTCCTGACAGGCTAAAAAATAGAAGTTAAAGAGTAAAAATATTTGATAAAATTGAAAATTTTAAAATTAAAGGCCAAATTATTTTTGGGATGAAAACAACGACACAAAAATCTTAAAAAAATTATCTGAATTAAAAAAACCATCTCGATCCAACACCCTAACACAAAATTTTGTTGTTTCAAAGTTTTACACTATACTTATAGTACCAATATACTTTAAAATAATTTGTTGTTTTACTCCATGTCATTTCATTTTAAATCCTTAAATGCAAATAAAAAATATATTTCAATGATTAGGAGAAACACGCCGTTTAATAAAAAGGGATAATGCACGTTTTGGTTTAGATAATTCTATAAATTTTCATTTTAGTCTCTTTAATTTTATTATTTTTATTTTAGTCCCAAATTACAAAAGAATGCTTAAATTAGCCTACTACTCCCCCACCACATGAGTGGAAAGGCAACTTCCTTTGGCACCGTAGAAAATATGACTTCACTAAATAATTTTTCATATGTATCATTTTTCAATTTTTTTAAAAAATAATCATCTTTCCCCTAAATAAGCATGTATGTGATAATGTATTTTTCATTTTAAAGTCGAAAATTGTTCTCGCAATCGACGAATTTTCATAATTGAGAAAAAAAAATCAACGGGTTTATATAAATTGGTACACTAAGGGTATAGTATCAAACATGAAGTTCTGTGTATAATCCTAAATAAAATTAAAATTTTTCAAATTGATAATTAGTACTTGAGTTGTTAAACTACTCCTCTAGCAATTGAATGGAATACCAGTACATAAATTAATTATTTTTGGAATACAATGAACCCGATGAATTAAATCAAGGCTTGTCAAATGAGAAATCAACATTATGTTGTTGTTGCTGTTGTAGACGGTGATGATCGACTGGTAGTGCTACATGTCGGGGAGGAGGAGAAGCCTCGATATCGGAAATTTCCGTATCGGAAGGATAAGAGTAGGTGGAATGTGTGGGGGAATTGAAAATGCCGTCCGTCTGATCGCCGGTGGTGGACCGATGCTTGTGACTGTGTAGCAAGTGCATGGGCGATGTTCCTCGGCTCGGTGTGGTGTCACAGCTCATTGATGGCGAGACATGGCTGTTCATCCCGATGGATCCGTCTCCTTTTGATTTGTTCTTGTTCCTCTTCTTGGCAGCCTTGTGCCAATTCTTTAGGGCTTTAGCTGTTTGCTCCTCGAATATTGATTTCTTCATGTGAGATCCCATCTGCATTAAAACCAGAGGCCAACAATATAAATTATATGTTTTTAAGGGACCAAAATATAAATTTACCATTACTCCTTAAAATTTTCCTGGTTTTTAAAAGGGTAAACAACACTGTTGATCACCAAAATATAAATTTACCATTACTTCTTATTTTGGTCACTTATTTTTGACAAAATCGTCACTAACGTTATGTTTTTTTTTCTATTTTGGTTACCCACCAGCCACCGTTAAAAAACAAAAAAAAAAACAATAGTTTGGTGACCAAAACATGCAAGAAGCAACATATGGGTGACTAAAATGGGGGGAAATTTAAAGGCAAAAATAGAAAAAATGAAGTTAGTGCAGTTTTATAAAAAAATAATAGTGTGCTAGCTAAAACAGAAATGCATGAATAGTTTAGTGGTCTAATCGATCAAGTGGTTTAAGTAGAAAAAATGAATGTTGTTTATTTTTTACTGATTTGAGTTCGAACAATTTATTTGTGCAATGTGAGTACATTATTACATGGCAAAAATTAATGTGATAATAATAGGTTGTGGCATACTTACTTGGGTCACCAAGGCATAGAGAGGAAAGGTAATGTAGCTGCATAGAATTTGAAGGCCCACCCCAAGAACAACCCTTCCAATTACGAAGTATATTTTGTCATTGATACAAGACCCTAGGCTGTACTTAAACTGCACCATAAACATATGAATCTCTGTTAATCAATTTCTTTCAAAAAAAAGTTAATTAATCATTACCTTACATAAATAAGCCCATAAAACTCAATTTGTTGCTATTAATTTAAATTGAGTATTGCAGGAATTTATTTTTTTTGAAAGGATGTATTGCAGGAATTTATTATAAGATTAATTATTTTAATTTAATTCGTTACATTTACAATGTTAAAATTCATACTCTCAAATTTGCTTAGAAGATCGAGTATATATATATATATATATATATATATATATATATATATATTAATTCAGATTAAATATTACAAAGGCTCATTATAAGGTTAGTCATGCTAACTCGGTTTGCTGCATTCACAATGTCAAGATTCAAACTCTCGAGTCTCGACCTTGCTTAAAAGATCATCACTTGACCAACTAATATATGAACCAACAACTAGTTGGTTTAGTGGGATAAGACTAGGAGTGTTTAAATCCGGGTACTCAGGTATTCGGGTACCCATATCGTCGAGTAGTACTATTTTCGGCTCGTGTTCTGACCCGGTTATTGCGGGTACCCAGAAAAAACCGAATACCCAAAAATTCATAATATTTTGACCCGGGCCAGATTCGGGAAATAGCGGTCCGAGTACTCGACCCGAACAAAAAAAATTCGAGTAAATACTCGATTATTTGTGTTCGGGTAGCCAGGTCAGATATTTTTAAACACCCCTAGATAAGACACTAGATCTTTTAAGCAAGGTCAGAAGTTTGAATAATGACATTGTGAATGAAACAATTGGGTTGGATGGGTCTCCCCATAACGGTCCTCTACAGTACTCGGTCTAGATTAGTCAATTAATAGATTAAATACCGATGATAAAAGAAACAACAAATTTAAGCTTAAGATATTGAAACTGAATTACTTACCCAAACCCAAAGGAAATATGCCATTTGGAACGCATTCTGCATAAAATACATATATGTAAGGTAATTAATAAAACAATAAATATATAATTTACTAACGGAATTAAAAGTCATTATATATTTTAATTGATACTTAATTTTTTTAAAAAAAAAAACATTAATCCTGGGAAAATTACCTGGAAGAGGGTATAATGAATCAAGAAGAGAGTCCACTGGGGTCGATTAAACCAGAAAAACTTGTTATTAGGCTCCACCACCGGTGCCCCTCTCACCACCGCACTCCTGTTTTGGATTTCTTCCGCCATCTCCATTATTATCAGTTCTAGCTTTGTTCCCACCACCAACAGTATCTACACAAATATTTATCTCTCTTAATGCATTAACAATGTATATTTTCATATATATATATTTATATTGATTTATTTACAATGTTATTATACAATAACAGTTCGCCGAATGATTTATTAACGGTACAATTTACTTCATCTTGAATGATGTTGTTTTATATAATTTAGAATAAACTACATCAGATATCACTGAACTTTAAGTTTAGTATCTGTTACACTACATAACTAAAAATCGATATAATTTTAGCATTAAACTTTAGTTTAGATTTCAAGTATATCGTCAAACTGTTAAAATTCCTCCACGTCATTGCATGCGGACCGTTAAGATCCGTCCACGCCATCGATTTTAATGATTCGGTGGTATAATTGAAGCATATACTAAAGTCTAATGCTAAAGTAGTATCGATTTTTAGTTCAGTGGTATAATTGATACTAAACCTTAAGTTTAGTGGTACCTTGTGTAGTTTACCCTATAATTTATTGATAATATAATGTATGCATTAACTGTTTTCAAGATATTAACTTTATTTTTTAGGTTATACAGATAATTAAATATGTAAGGCCTAATGTCAAAAAATGCTCTTAACATTTGACTGAATAGTCACTTTGGCTTATATTTTTTAAGTAATTTAGTCTTTAACGTTTTATTTTGAATCAAAATGGCCTTCCATGAATAAAAAATGTTAGTCAATTGATGATAAACAATTTGAAATGACTTGACAAAATGACACGTTAAAAAATATTTATGTTTTATAAAATTATTTTCTGACTAATGTGTCATTTCGTAAAGTCAGTATATTTGTCTATATGGCACTATTATCACGACGTGCACTGCCATGTAGGTTTGTCATGTCGTCTCAAGTCATTTACCGTTAGTTGACTAACACTTTGCATCTACAGAAATATTATTTTGACCCAAAATAAAACGTTAAGGGTTAAATTGTTTTAAAGAAAGATGGGCCAAAATAATTTTTTAGTTCAACATTAAGGCTATTTTTTAGGATTATATCAATATGTAAAATTAATTAAGGATGTGACTTACCATCAATGGAACTAGTGACAGCCAGGTGAGAGTTTGCCATTCTGCACCATGTATATAATATGGTATTATAAATACATTAGCATCCTAACATAAATTAATATTTTAACTACTTTATTTAATAATTTATAATTATAATATCGTAATCAAAGAGAAAAGTGATAGAATTCTTAACTGTAAACGTTCAGAAGTAAGAAGACGATGGCCAAACCCCATAGAGGGGTGCTGCAATTCAACAATTTATTTATTATTATTCAAATAAATTAAATATAAAAAATATTTGATATCAAATAATTAATTTAAAGGTTCTAAAACAGACCTGATTCCTACGACGACTTTGAAATCGTCTTCCATGGATCTTTTGATGTATTTATGGAAGTCAAATCTTGCGTTGGCCGCAAAATGTGCCTGCATCTCAATGAATTTCATTAATATTTTATAATCTCGATTATTGAATATTTAAAATTAATAATTATAACTATTATATTTTAAAATTGGCTTAAATGAAAAAATAAGTATTTAAAGTATATTTTTTAAAATTTTAGGTGCTTAAAGTTTTTTTTTTGTAAAAATAGGTACTTAAAGTTTCAACCGTTAAAATTTTAGGTATATGATAATTAACTACCGTTAAAAAATGGTTAACTAATAAAAACTAAACACGTGTCATATTTTAATTTATAATTTCTTTTAATTAACATTTTATTTTTAATAATTTAAAATTTTAAAAAGCTTCTAAAATAATTCTCAAATCTCTAAATTCTAAAACATCAAATCTTCACTGTTGCCACCGCATGTCGTCAGCGTCGACCCCACTCATGCGGTCGTCGGACCCAGTCGACCATTTTTCCCAACTCGCCCTCGCCAGAAATAGGCAAACGATGTATCAGCCGAACATTGAACGTTGAATGTGAAGTAGTCGTTCAATTGACACATCGTTCATCGATTTTCGGTGATGGGGTGTTTGGGAAAATAACCGGATGGGACCAACGACCGAACGAGTAGGGTCGGCGACTGGCGGTGGCATCGGTGAAGATTTGAATATTTGGGGTTTTATTATTTTTAGGGATTTAGGGACTGATTTAAATATTTTTTAGAAATTTAAGATTTTGAATAAAAAATCAATATTTGTGCCATGTGTCGCGTTTTGATTGAGTAACTAGTTTTTTTAAACGGTCGGACACCTAAAATTCTAACGGTTGAAACTTTAGGCACCTATTTTTACAAAAATATATTTTAGGCACCTAAAATTTAAAACGATATACTTTGGGCACTTAATTTTTCATTTAAGCCTTTAAAATCATATAAAAATACTATAATATATATCGTACGTTTTTTATTAAACATAAAAATATTATATTCTCATACCGAGATTCGAATTCATACAAAAATTAGGACAAAATGAATATCCTTAATCACTTGGCGAATTAGTGAATCTCGTAAGAAAAAGTATTTTTAATTTTTTTTATCAATTAAATTAACTTGTAAATCGTTATAGTAATTTAATTACTTACGTTGATAAATCCATTGCGCATGGTCAAATAATCCACCTTGCTCACCGAACCAAAGAATTGTCTGAAGAAGGCCACCTGTAAATTACATTAATATATATTAATAATTATAATGATTTAATTTAGCTTTAATTAAAAATTAGGAAAAAATTAATCGGATCTTACTATCCATTTGATGCCTGGCATTGCAGAGAAACCAGAATGGCGTTTCACGAAGGAAGTTTGATGTGTTAATCTGAACCTCGAAGGATCTGTCACGGTAACATACGGATTATCCCGAAATCGAAGTTCGAAACTGATATCAACCGAAGATTTAATAACAAGTCTTTTGTTAACTCGTTCGTAATTCGATCGAAAATCGATCACCGTGTATTTAAACAAAAGTTGTCACACTCTAACAAAGATGATTACCATTTGTGTACTGATACTCGATAGTTTTAGTTTCTGATTCCCAGGCCTCCCACTTCTTCATCTGAATCGAATTCAATAAACACAAGTTTTGTTACCCGAAAGTTAATCGGTTCCGGTTGATTTTCGATATTAGAAAATGAAAACGAAAACGAAAACGAAGACTTACTTTGGCCATAGCCAGAAAAATGGTGGCTACACTGTAAAGGACATGGAAAACAGCAAGCGCAAATATGAATATGTGTAGGTCGTGCATGCCGCTTTGTGAAATCAGGGCAACTTTACCCTATAATTTCATACACAAATTTAAAGAGGTTAATCACTTTGTTTTTCTTATATAAATGAAAAGCTACGTTCACATAATTTAAAAAGATACTTAGAATATTTTTATTTATTATTTTATTTATAATATAATTATTACTACATAATTATGATTATTATTTTATATCTAAAAACTTAGAATTATGTTCATTTATAGTTTGTTAGTTTCATTTCATTAATGGATTTTTAACTATTGACCAACACGTTAAATGCACATATTTCTGACCAAACAATTACACAACAGGTTGAAGAATATGAACCGAACATAATTAGGGTGAGTAAAGAAATTCAGAACTAAAAATCAAATCAAAATTTTAAACAATTTATAATTCACAAGTGGAGTCTATTTGTATTTAATTTGTAATTAATTTAATTTTTCTAGTATAAAATAATTTTACATTTCAAACAATGAAAATAATTTACAATATAATATATGAATTATTAATTACTTTTTTAATAGAAATTATTAACTACTTTTAAAAGAACTGTCAAATAATTTTATTTTATTAAAAAAGTAACTTTTTAAAAATATATATATACAAAAGACTTTCACAATTTATCAAATGTTGTCAAAGAACTATAAATCAAAACCATTTTATTAAGATAAAATTTAAAATTATTATAAATAAACTAAAAAAATAAATCGATTCAATAAAAAATTTATTTAATGGTTTCGGTGGTAAAAGATATGATGTTTCACTTAGATAACCTAGATTCAAATAGTATAATCTGCAAGCGTGGATGGAATAAAAATCTCTTGTTCCTTTATTGTGTCACTACACAAAAAAATAAATTTAAAATTTTTGTTCGTGTGCATGAATTAATTCAATTCTTAAACATGATGCTACAATCTAATAGAATTAGAAAATTATTATAAACCTATAAAAACTCAACCAACCCAACCAATCTTAACCTTACTCCTAATTATCAGCTTTGAAAATAAAAAGAAAAAGGGCCGGCCGGCCTTGTGAAGAAAAGAAAAATAAAAAAGGAGGGTCGGCATGTATACTTCACTGCAAGAATCTTTTGATGCGGATCCGGCCAAGACTCGACGCCAAACCATATCTTCCTCATAAGAAAGTAATTTCCTTTTGCCGTCGCCGTCGTCACCTTTGTCGCCACCTTTATCACCATCTCCTCCGTAATTATCAGACTTCCGTTTGCATGGAAGCATCGAATACCCTATCTTCTCCGGGATACATATCGCCGGAATCGAATACGTTCCTATTGTAAGCAGCAACGATATGAATCCCAGCAGCATCAGCTCTGCAAATTCAAACAAAATTCATTAACAACAAGTACCAATATATATACACATGTTTTATGGGGTTATCTCGACTCGAACTCGAAACTGATTTCAACCGAAGACTTAATGTATATAAATAAATAAATAAATAAACTAACCAGCCTTTATCTTCTCCAAAGCTTCCACCATGGCTTTCTTCTGGCGTCTTTGAAACCACTACAAGGTTTATAATCATAATTATCAGCATAAACACATGTTTAGGACAGTCCGTAATCAAGTAATTAATCTTTAATTACCTTTCCCAGAGAATGAATCCCATGTTCCATCAGTATTGAAATGAGCACAAATATTGCACACACGACCGCGACAGCCCATGTCGGGGTTTCCTCCAGCGACCTTTCCTTACTGTAACCGGCCATTTTCGCAAAAAAGAAAGAATCAAAACACTTAGGATTGGTGAAAAAATAACAAGAATGTAACGGGCCGGGCAAAACCCTATAAATACAGAGAAGAAATGCAAGTGTTTGCTGTTTCATTTTCAATTCAGACACGGTTTCTGGGTATAAACAAAAGGTTTGTCCTGATTTGCATGGTTTTTTCCGAAAGGGAAACGTTGGTTGGTGTTGGTCAATTTGTTCGGTCGTTTAAGTGAAACAACAATGATTCGCGTAGCTTAGGACAATATAGAATTAACGCCGGCCAATGCTGCCAAAAATCCAAGGGGGAGAATGTGATACAAAGAAACACATCCTAGGATCAACCGGAAGATTATATATTCAATGTTAAATTCTGTCATTAGTCCCTGACATTGCCTTTTTTTTTAGCGAAAATGATATATGTTTTTCTGCTCTTGCTCTTGTAGCACATTTTCCCCTACTCTTTAGTATGTTTTTTTTTTGAGGTTTGATTTGACATTGTATTTTCAGTTGGCTGTTATTTGATTATCTTGTTGATCTACTTCTAGTTTGAACATTCGGACTGATTTGTTTGTATTGATAGGCGTTTGCAATCAATAAAATTAGTTCGTGGTTGAGTTGTGGTAAAGCCAGTTTTGTCAGCATGTCATCATTGTTATATATATATATATATATATATATATATATATATATATATATATATATATATATATATATATATATATTTTTTTATGTTAGTATTGATGGTATTTATCTTTCATCCAACAATAGTGGCGTATGTTTATCTAAAAAATTTAGTTGTTTGGTTAAGTTTTAGAATTAATATCCTATACACTGGCGGTGGAAACTGAAAGTTTCCACAAGTGCCTTAGTTTTAGGGTATAAGGAGTTAGTTTAGGGTATAAGGTTTAGGAGTTTAGGTGTAGGGGTTAGAATTTAAGGATAATTGTTTCAATTTAAGGTTTAGGGTTATAATTTAAGGTTTATAGGTTAGGGTTTAATTTTTAGGGTAATATGGTGAGGATTTAGGTTTTAACCTATAAACCCTAAATTATAACCATAAACCTTAAATCAAAACAACTATCCCTAAATTCTAACCTCCTACACCTAAACCCCTAAACTCTATATCTTAAATTAACTCTCTAAACCTTAAAATTAAGGCGCTTGTGGAAACTTTCAGTTTCCACCGCCTGTGTATAAAATATTTATTAAGTTTTAACCCTTTTCTTGTACAATTATGTTTTGGTGGCTAGTTTATACACTTGAACAGTTTTAGAGGAAATAACTGGTTAATGTGATTCGTACACTCTAATTTTGTACTCTTCTTACAACTTTATTGTATTTTTTCTTTATTCAGTAAAATAAACGATTATTATTAGTCAAATAAAACTATGTATTAAAAGTTACCAAACAAGAGTATATAAACAAAATCTACAATTTATATATAATACAGGGACTAATAGAAAATATTTACCTACATTTTAACGATGACTTAGTATTAATCAACGTAACTAATCATGGGGTCTATGTGATTATATATATTATACCCACTGAAAGGTATGGGTCTCTATCAAAGCGTGAAAGCTGAGTAATGAATATAGCTTCTTCGTATCAGTACGTAGACATGTTCAACAATTCTGCAGATGAATATACTAATCGATTTGGCCGAATTCCATTGGTGTTGAAACATTCGTCGATTGATCCATACATATATATATATATATATATATATATATATATATATATATATATAGGGATAAGATCCAGTTACACAGTGTAAATCTCTCTAAGTTTTATACATTTTTTGGATCGTTAGATGAGTGAAACAGATAGATGAAATTAACAGTAGAATATGTGAATATTATCACTTGAGAAAAAAAGTATAGAGTTAATCTCAGCCATCCATTTTTCCCGTCTAACGATCCAAAAACCGTGTAAAACTTAAAGAGTTTCATACTGTGTAAGTTGATCTTAACTATATATATATAATTTCATCTGAAATATTGTTACAACAGGAAGGAATAAGCTATTAGTCTAGGGACAAGTACAGATGTATAATTTTACGTTAAGGGGTGAATTTTAAAGGGTAAATAATTTTTTAATAAAAAATATAAAAAAAATAAATGTTCTTTAAAATCGTATACCATTTTCGAATTTTCAGAAAGACGACAGTTCTCTCTAACCTTTCCTTAGTCTATCCCAATCTAATGGTAATAAATCAGTAAGTTTCAACTTTCAGTTATGTTGGTAGGGATGGAACTATATAGTAACTTGGAGGAGTTCTAGTTCGATGGACCCTTCGTCTCACATTTTGGGTTGAATGACGTTTTAAATATATTATTATTATTATTATTACTATTATTATTATTATTATTATTATTTTGGCTACTGTGATTAATATAGCATTGTTGCTCAAATTCATATTTCCCTTGCTAGATATGTATGACCGGATCAGATCACTAGTCCAAAAGATATTTTATTTCTTTGCCCAAGTCTAAGTTGGGCCCTGTGACCGGCCCCATTAAATTATATAGAGTTTGATTAAAATAATATCTTTCTGACATAATGACTAAAAATATTTATCTTGTCTTATTTTATATCGATTTAAATCTCAACATAAGAATGTAATACTTCTTTATTTAATCAAAAAAATATAAAAATTAATAGGACTTAGTCCAAGTGGTAAGTAATTTGGTATCGTTTAAGCGGGCCTCTAATTTGAGGTCTTGTGTATGCAGAAAATCCTTGCTAGTAGACTCTCTTACTATTAAATCAGGTGTGTAACACGAGTCAGTTTAGATTAATCAGGGTATAACCCTGAGAAATGGGAGAACAACAAATAAAATATCTTCGATTAATTAGGGTATAAACTCAATTGATTTTTTTAATCTTTTTATACTTTTATATAATTTTTGAATAAAACATTAAAATTTATGGAAGGATTAAACATTATAAAGTTGATATATAAATTATGTCACACACTTTCATACTATTTAATTTCTTCTTTATTCGTAACCAAAAAAAAATATTGAATGATTAATTTCTTCTTTATGTCACACACCTTCTCCAACATCCTTTGGGACCCTACGTTCTCTACCTCCACCAAAGCTTCAAGCCTTCAAACACCGAAAACGCATCAAAAACCGCCATCCTCAACGCGATCGTGGCAATCCTTTGTCTTTAGTACTTGGTGCTCACTGTATACCCTGGCTTTATCATCGCCCGACTCTGGCTTGATCGAGACGTATCTGATCGAGTGGTTGTCTAAACAATTGGAGCGACGATACAGTTAGGGTATGACATCGTTCTCTAGGTTCGACAAGGTCTCTTCTCTAGAATATATGGTGTTTCATCTTAGATATCGGGTTATTTTGTCGTCGTTTGCCCATTTTAGGAAGCCGTTGACGTCGGAGAGCCGAGAATCGCGAACAAAATTTTTTGATGTGTCCATTAATGATGGTTAAGACAAGGTTAGCGACGATTCTGCGAGGCGTAGAATAGATGGAAATTTTATACGATATGTATGGCAGTTGGATTGAACTGAGGAACAAGAGGGTGGTCAAATAATGTACAAGTTGATTGATGCATTGAATTGATTGGGTGCTAGGGATTCATAGTCCAAGTTGGAGTATCAATTTTCTTTTCTTTTATTGTATTTAAAGTGCAGTTCAACAATTTGAGGTCACGTGTAATTTATTAAAATGTAAAATTTATTTTTTAAAAAAATAATTATTTATTAAGTCATTGTATATGTAGTAGAGTGTTGAATAAAAATAGTCTTACAAGTCTTAAAATTCAAGAAGCACAATATCATTTTACTTTCTTTATGTGCTTTATTACTAGTCCCAAACTAACATTTAATTTTTTTTTATCTCTTTTTTAAGATCTATATGATCGTTTTTATTGCACATGTCCAAAACTATCATTTGCAACATAATATTCAATAATTTACTCTCTCTCCTTATTGTTTATAATCCAATGTTAAAATCATGAGTTTTCAGAATGATTGATATATTAAAAATATAAATAATTGATATTAGTTTAACATGTTTTTTATTGTTTTTTTGTCAATTAACTCAATTTGACAAAAAAAAATAAATAGATAATATTTAAAGATCAAAAAGAGGAGAAAATAGATCTAAGAATTAAAATGATTTTTTTTGAAAAGTTTGAGAAAAAATATCATCAAGCTAAAATAAATAAAATAATTCAAATCTAAAAAATAAGATTTTAAATACAACTAACATTTGTATCACACGAAAAGTAAATAAATTTAAATAATAAAACACTTGTTTCTATACTATTTGAAATTAAAATTAATAATTTTCTTGTCTAAACAACAATTAATACAAAATTGCCTATTGTGGGTTGGCTGATATGTTAAAAAAGTTTAGATTTTTGAAAATTTATTTTAATTTAAGTATCATTTCGTATGAATCCTATCTAAAGTAATTACGATGTAAATTCGTTCGGATATTATTTTATTCATAATTGTTTTTCAAAAAATTAATACAAAATAGGTCCGTCATTATACACATTTCTATTAACAGCCACATCACTCTTCCGTTAGATTTTAACGGCAGGTGGTCAAAATAAGTCCAATTAAATAGTTAAGTGGTCAAATTCTGAATTTTTATAGTTCGATGGTCAAAATAGGTCAGACCTAATAGTTTGGTGGTTACCTAAATAGTTTACCCAATTTATTTTTCAAGTCCGATCCAATATTAAGCAGGAACCGGTCCAATCGAAAAAGTTAAGACCTTGGGCCGAAAGTAGAGCAGCGGATCCACGGTGATATCTGGTCGGCAAGCTCGAGGCAGCATAGATATCATCGAACTCGCTCGCTCGCTCACTCAGTCACTCACTCACAACTCAGGGGGAGCAGCTACTGTGTTGGATTTATTATTTATTTTGTTTCCTTCAAACGCTCAACCGTCCCCGTTTCATTTCTTACAAAATGTCTATCCTTTCAAATTCTTTGGTTTCATCGTCAAATCCTCCGACCCAACTATTTTCCGGTAACAATCCCTTTACATTTTCTTGTTTCTTTCTTTTTATATATAGTTTTTTTAATTCTATTGTTGCGGATTCATTGTAATTGCTACGATCTTTTGAACTTCTATTATGTTTAATGGAGTATGATTTAGAAAAGAAAATTCATAGGAACATATGAATCCATGCTCGCTGTTTCCTTGTACTTAGATTCATTTCTCAGTGTTGAATCTTTTGATGCTTTATTGATTCTAAAGTAATTAGCTAAATGTAGATTCTTCAGCTTTATTTTTCAAATTGTTTTCACTGATTGCAAAGTTTAGATCCCCACTCACTTGTTTCAACAAAAATGGTTTGTGATTTACTTAATTATTACTATTTCTCAGCTTATTTTTTGAAAATTTTTGTTTGGCATGTAATTAAAATTTAAACCTGAGGTAGTATTGACTGCAAGTGCTAGGAATTACTAAAAGTACTTTGGGGGATTCGGCATTTTACGTCTCTTGCCGCAAAAATCTGGGTTTAACATTAATTCACATCTCCGATTTCGGAATTTATCGGATCATAGCATCATGGTCTTGTTATTGTTCATCCTTTGAGATCATAAGATTGTTTACCTTTGCTCTTTGTTGTACACGAACATTAAAATAAGCCGACACTATTCGTTATTTAACCTGCACAATTCGTTTTTGCTAGGTTCTCATCTAAGGCCTGCATGTCAAAGCTTTGGGAGTGCCAGCTGCACCAACTTGGCATTCAATTCTAACAATTTAAGGAAACCGCGTCTTTCTACCTCTAGTAGGCCACTCACTGTTCAAGCTTCGTACAGGTATTGTCTTTGGGACACTTTAAAGCCAACGGATGCGTGATGGTACTTGACTAATAGTTCGTAACTAGGAGCTACTGAAAGAAGTACTAGCAACTGAATACTTAAGTTTGTGTGTGTGCACATGTATCCTGTTCCCTCATTTATGTTGTCTGCTTCGTATGTTCTTACAGTGATGGTAGAAGGTCAGGCAGTTCAAGCGCCTTCGTTGGGGGTTTTGTTTTAGGAGGGCTCGTGGTTGGTGCACTTGGTTGTGTATTTGCTCCTCAGGTGAATATTACCTTAACAAATGGCCCTATTATACTCCATTATGTATATTTTTTTATTTGACCGATTAAAATGCCCTCGTATGCTTGTCAATGGATTACACTCTTCAGTTATAGTTTCATACTAGCTTTATCATTCCGATTTTTACCCTTTTATTACTAAAATCTACAGCCGGATCTCTGGGAACCATTATGTGTTTGACTATTTCATTTTCTTTTGGAAGTTACTATTCATGGCTCTTACGATGGTCATTGTCGACTTCTTAGATTATTCTGCTGTTTGCCTTCTATAGATCAGCAAGGCACTAGCTGTAGCCGATAGGAAGGACCTAATGAAGAGACTGCCTAAATTCATATACGATGAAGAAAAGGCTTTGGAGGTGAGCACTTACTCTGTTCAGAATTAGTCTTCTAAATATCGGAATGACTCGAGTACCATATGCTTTGAAGTTGAAGCACCAGCATTTATCTTTTGTTTAAACTTTATAGCTTTAAAAGCAGAATAACAAGTGGCCTTTTGTCTTGTAGAAAACACGGAAGGTACTGACCGAGAAGATTGCTCAACTGAACGCTGCTATTGACGATGTTTCCGGCCAGCTTCGATCCGAAGATGCCCCAAATGGAGTTGCTGTAAACTCTGATGAAATTGAAGCAGCCATATGAATTGCCTTGCTATTCACACCATGGTTTAAATGGTTTATTATTAAGGAATAATATGGAATTTGTTGTAATTTTTTCCTATTTTCTCTACAAACACTGCAACTCTGTCTTTTTAATGTGGTTGTTGAAAAAAAACATGAATACTTAAAAACTTTTTCATACATGAAAGTAAGATGCTCAAGGTTTGCTACCAGTTGTAAAGAGAAGCATTTGAAGTGTTTATTTGTATTGTTGGTTTTATAAATAGCTTAATTTGCTACTACTTGGAATAACAAGTAATTTGAAATAACCGAAGTTCGAATTCAACAAGTGGTCCAAGTGGAAAAGATGATGATATTCATTCTAGGAGACTTAAGTTCGAGCAGCTTTGTCTTGTCTACAAGGTGTGTGCACGCCATCACCTTAAGACTATTCAAAAAATCATTCGAATATTATCCACAATTCCAAATGATCCCATGACCATAAAATTATAATCAGTTCTTTTTTGATATCCCATAATTTGTTTGTCGTGATTAAACACTTGGTCATTTCCGAAGCAATGCAAGGCTGCATGTGCAGTCGAGAAAATTATGCCAACAGATGAAGGAGCTGTGGCTCAAATCATGAGTTTTCTTCTCCCACACAATCTTATCACATATATCTCGCAGCACAAACCATATTCACCACACGTTCTTTTAGTTCACTTTCAACCATAATTTAGATGTATGAACTGAAGCACCGAATTCAACTGTATAAATAATCCAGGGAGGGGAAGTTTATATTTTAGTTTTAATTGCAGCTCATCAGCTATGGCAACTCACGCTGCTCTAGCTCCTTCAAGAACCCCTGCCGGCACTCGGCTTCCTTCTAAGGCCACTCACTCTTTCCCCACTCAATGCTCCTCCAAGGTCTCTGTCCCTCCTTTCTTCTGCTGTTTTGTGTTGCTCTTCGATTCGGTTTTCGGTTTTTTCATTTCGGTTTCGTTGTGCAGAGACTGGATGTGGCTGAATTCTCCGGTCTTCGATCGAGCTCATGCGTAACCTTTGCTAGGAATGTTAGAGATGCATCCTTTTTTGATGTGCTGGCTGCCCAACTTACCCCAAAGGTTCATTCTCTGGTCTTACTGTGCTTATGCAGTTATGCTTGATAATTGATATTGCCAAGTTAATTCATAATTGTTAGCTATATGGCACTGATGGATTATAACTGTTTGAAATTTAGACTGTAGGTGCAGCATCAGCTCCTGTTAGGGGAGAAACAGTTGCCAAACTGAAGGTTGCAATCAATGGATTCGGACGCATTGGCAGGAACTTCCTCCGATGCTGGCACGGCAGGAAGAACTCACCTCTCGAGGTTGTCGTCGTAAATGACAGTGGTGGTGTTAAGAATGTAAGTAACTTGGTTTCAAACTTTCAATCATCATACTTCTAAAGAGTTAGCCTATGAGGTCTGGTTCGGTTAGTTCGGTTGATTAACCACGGTATACGATATGAACACAGGCTTCACACTTGCTGAAATACGACTCGATGCTCGGAACATTCAAAGCTGATGTTAAGATAGTTGACAATGAGACCATCAGTGTTGATGGTAAGATCATCAAGGTGGTCTCTAGCAGGGACCCTCTGAAGCTTCCTTGGGCTGAACTTGGCATCGACATTGTTATCGAGGTTGGTCTTTGCCTGCTCAGAGTATTTGGCCTCCAGGGTACTTTCTTAATGATAATCGAATCATTCGACATGCATCATACAGGGAACCGGAGTCTTTGTAGATGGCCCTGGAGCTGGAAAGCACATACAAGCTGGTGCCAAGAAGGTTATCATAACAGCTCCGGCTAAAGGTGCTGATATTCCAACCTATGTTGTTGGAGTCAATGAAGGGGATTACGATCACGATGTCGCGGACATCATCAGGTCGGTTTCGAATAAGTATTTGCCTGCTTATAAAGCGGATCGTTCTCGTTTTCCTTTTGTTCTAGTGGTTTAGAATTTGATTGCCATTTTGTGCTTGCCCTGCAGCAATGCTTCATGCACCACAAATTGCTTGGCTCCTTTTGTGAAAGTCATGGATGAAGAATTTGGTAAATTATATATCATTTCAAAGCTTAAACTTTGGAGATGGACCTTTTCTCACTTTGCAAAATCTTCTTTGCAGGCATTGTGAAGGGTACAATGACAACCACCCACTCTTACACCGGAGACCAGGTAATCATACTAATTAACCGAACACGAACATTCCATTGACGAACTCGGAAGTTGCATATTCGTAACGATTATGTTACAATTTATAATTATGTGTCCAATTTATAATTATGTTGTTGATGGTCCAGAGGCTCTTAGATGCTTCTCACCGTGACTTGAGAAGAGCCAGGGCTGCAGCATTGAACATTGTACCGACAAGCACGGGTGCAGCCAAGGCTGTCTCTCTCGTGCTTCCCCAACTGAAGGGCAAGCTCAACGGGATCGCACTTCGTGTGCCGACGCCGAATGTATCGGTTGTCGACCTTGTTGTGAACATTGAGAAAAAGGGCATTACGGCTGAAGACGTGAATGCTGCTTTTAGAAAGGCTGCCGATGGACCATTGAAGGGTGTATTGGATGTGTGCGATGTTCCTCTCGTCTCGGTGGACTTTAGGTGCTCCGATGTTTCCTCGACCATCGACTCTTCCTTGACTATGGTCATGGGAGATGACATGGTCAAGGTGGTGGCCTGGTATGACAATGAATGGGGTTACAGGTGAGCATTAAGCAAGCAATAAATAGACTATCTTTTATATTTGAATCTGTAGATTAATAAGACATAACCTTTACTGTGTGATGTGCAGCCAAAGGGTTGTTGATTTGGCACACTTGGTGGCGGCCAAGTGGCCCGGCATGGCTGCAGCCGGAACCGGTGACTCCTTGGAGGATTACTGCAAAACAAACCCAGCAGATAAGGAATGCAAGGTTTACGAGGCCTAAATGGCTTAGTTACTGGTCAAAGATGTTTTCCAATGTTCATGTAAACAACAAATAAACAGGCTCATTTTGTAATGACAGCAGAGTGACATGAACACACAACATTCCAATGTATGCAGCTGCAATCGTCTTTGGATTTACTTACTTGTTGCTACGAATTCCATCGTACACTCGCGCACAATGTAAAACTCATAGTTTTACACGTTTTTTTTTTATTGTTGAATGAGTGAAATGATTAATTGAGATTAACTCCTTGCCTTTTTTTTCAAGTATCTCATTGTTAATCTTAACCATGCATTTCACCCATACAACAATACTACCCCATATCTATTTATATACACATATATAATTGTACACGAATGTTTAAAAGTCTAGAATAAACATGTACAAATCTACATTCTTGAAGTTGTTACAATAATAATAATAATTCCAATTGAACAAATTAAGTTAATCTAATTTAATTGAGAATATTGCTAATGTAAAAGCTATGAAGTACACTCTTATAATGTAGGAAAATTTTACAGCGCTCGACGAGCACCGATGAGCATCACTAACGACGAGCACTAATGAGTATTATTAATTTAATTTATAAAGATGTAAAATCTAAAGGGCTCATCGTATAAATATAAATTATTTAAAAATTAAAAGGTAAATTAATTAAAATATATTATTTTGTTTTTAATTTTCTTTTAAATATAGATCAAAATACCTATCTACCCCTAAATTATAAAATCTTAATTTTTATTCATTTAAAATTTAAGCCGCCGTCAATGCTGCCCCGCCGTCATTGCCTCCTGCATGGCCGCCGTTCCCACAGATAAAATTCTTGGAATTTTAGCATAGAAGCATTGTTTACCATTAATAAGTTGTGCGTAAAAGCATGGGTTCACCATTAATATAAAGACGATCTTCAGTGAATTAATCAACCTCTAAATCATTAAATGAAAACATTGATTAATGGTATAATCCGGCTGTTTTATGGAATTTTAAATTTTAGCGGCATGACAGCGGCGGTGGCAACAACAGTAATGGCGGTGGCGATTTAAATTTTAAATGAACAAAAATTAGGGTTTCATAATTTAAGAATAGATAGATATTTTGATCTATGTTTTAAAAAAATTAAAATAATATATTTTAATTAATTTACCTTTTGATTTTTAAGTAATTTATAATTGTACGGTGAGTCCTTTAAGTTTTTAATCTCTACAAATTAAATTAATGGTGCTCGTCGTTAATTATACTCTTCGGTACTCGTCAAGCATGGCAGATTCATCCTATAATAAAATACAAGTAGTGGCTATGTACAAACCGGAATAGGTAGATAAATCAATTTTGTATGGTGGACGTTAAAGGTGTATTTACAATTTACAAATGACAAAATTTAATAGATTCATGAATATTAAAAAAGAATAATTATGGATTACATATTCATGAAGCTTTTTTTTTTGACAATACATATTCATAAAGTTGGCCATATGGGAGTCAAAAGGAGCCCTGGTCATAAACTTTTGAAAATTTATAAAAATTAAAAAAATTTAATTTAACCCCTAAAAATTTAAATTCTTATTATGATTAAAACATTTTAAATTAAAGTATCTTTTAAAAATTTTAAAATTTCTCATCGAGTCTCAAAATTTCTAAAATTTTTAGTTGAACACATTTCTTTTGAAAATTTAAAATTGAACCTTTAATTTTTTAAAAATTTTAATTTAGGCCTTAAAAGTTTTTTGAACATTTCAAGTACGCATCCCAAATTCTGTTGTCAAGATCCGCACCTGTTATTTATGTACGACACACTTTATTGTCTAATGCATTATAAGTTTTCCAATTTTTCATAGAAAAATTGAATGAAAATTCAAATAATAAAAAAGGCATAACCATTAGTCCATTACTACAATTTCTTTTTACAAGTTTGATTTTATATTCTCGTGAGTTAGATTAGATAGTACATCTATTTGATCGATTCGGTTAGAATTGAATAATCATATCAAATTGAAATGGGAGTTTTAATATGTAAGATTGCAGTGCTTTTCAAATTAATTTTTAAAGTCAAAAGGTTAGTTTGAGACTAAAAATAACAACAAAAAATATAGTAGGTCAAAAGTATTTTTAAATTCAATTTAAAAAGTACTTTTTAAAAGCTTAAGTTTTTAGTTTTTAGCTTTTTCAAAAACACATTTAAGTAAAATTACTCATATATCATCGATTATATCACAAATCCTTTCATATTTTAAAAAATATATCCAAATAGATATTTTATCTACTTAAAATGTACTTTTTGACAACAATATCAAATACTAATGGTAAATCTATGGTGCGGCACCAACTGAAAATGTTACAAAACATAAAACATGGATCTAATTTTTAAGTTTAGTTTAAAATGTACATTTTAAAAGCTGATTTTTTAGTTTTTAGCATTTTGAAAAACACTTTTAAGTAAAACTAATCATATATCATCGTTTATATCATCAAACCTTTCATATTAAAAAAAATGTCTAAAATAGACATTTTATATACTTAAAAAGTATTTTTTGACAACAATACCAAATACTAAAGGTAGATCTCCAATGCGACACCAACCGAAAATGTTACAAAACACAAAACATAGATTTGAAAATGTTACATTTTTTATAACATTTTAGGTTGGTGTCTCGCGCAGTATCGATACTTAGAGACAAGTTTTGATACTTACAAAACCTAAAATATTATCATAAGCAATAAGTATCGATACTTAACCGCCAACTTAAAATGTTATTAGAAAGTGTAATATGTTCAGTTCTGTGTCTTGTAACATTTTCGGTTGGTGTCACAAAGTAGTTGCTACGTACTATGCCTTACATTAGACAAGCCCTTATATTAAATCAAACAATTTAAAAATATTTTTCAGAATTACTTTCTCACTGCATTTTTTAGAAACAATGCTAAACTAATAGTCTAATCCATAAAAATTTACTTAAATATTTAATTTAAATTTATTTTTTTCTCTGATGTTCATATGATCCAACTCATAAATTGTTAACGGAATTTTGATATGATAATTAAATAAATTTTTATAATAATGTATTTGGTTTTTATTATTTATATATTTCATCAATTTGCTGACATGTAAGTATCTTATTAATTAAAATTTAGAAAATTAAAGTTGAGAACAAAGAAACTCGAGTGTTCCTTAACTGTTGGACGAAGTGTTATACTTAATATTTTGTTGATAAACTTTTATATATAAAGTAAATTGCTTTTTATTGATAAAGGTTAAAAAATAAAAATAAAAATGTTAGAATATAGTAAATGAAATATATTTTTTCATAAAAAATTATTAGATAGATTCATCTCACTATATCATTTGCAGTCTCAATCAATAAGAATTATTCATCTTATTTTTGTTTAAAATGGGTCAACACTTCTTTCCGAAATGTAAATAAGAAATATGTAGTTACTTGAAGAAAGTATATTATGATGATGATCCCTCCTAGTCACGTCATTCGTGATCTCAACTAATAAAAATCGTTTATTTTATTAATTTTTTTCATATCATGTGTTTTAACAAGTGAACCTTCTCTTTAAAAATAAATTTTAAAATTTAATTTTTAGTAAATATGAGTAAAAATTTTCTCGGTAAAAAGATATAAAAAATTACATGAAAAAAATAAAATCTGCAATTTTTATTAGTTAAGATCATGGACGTCACGAAAAAAAAATTATGGTATAACATCTCAGTTACTTGAGTTGCTTTGAGTTATGAGACAAGTTTATCTAACAATTTTCCGTTCACTTGGCTCATGACAAGACATGTGTGATGATTCAATTGGTTAGCGTGACGAACAGGCCAAACAATCCGAACAAAATTAGGGATGGCTATTTTAGGTTCTGACCCGACTCGATCTTACAAGGTCGGATTTTTCTAAAAAAAAATTAGGTTTGGGTCGGGTTTGAGTATAACTTTTTGAGAATAATGTCAGGTTGGATATGAATTTAAGGTGAAAAATATCCTACCGACTTGACCCTAAATAATAATTTAATTTTATTTTAATATAATTATTACAATGTCACTCTCTTTATGTATATATATTTCAATTATCTTCATATTTTATCTAATAAAACCGGAATAATTATTATAATAATCTCTTTATTTTTATTTTTTCTATTAGCTTATTGTTTTATCTAATAATAATAAAAATTGACAATTTTTTATTTATGTTGAGTTGGATCATATTCATGTTTTTACTTTAGAATTTGAATTCAGGTCGTGGAACACTATAAAATATCAAGTCAAGTCAAATTTAAATAAAAATATTAAAATTTAAAATTAAATGCGAATGAACTAAAAACCCGACCCAACCCGTGCTACTCGACAAAACGAGGATATGGATTATTGGAAGCGAAGGCAACCGATTCATTGACCTTTCCCCGACCATTTCGGTATTCTGCAAAAATTCCCCAATTCCAAATTACACTTAAAGATCCAACATTTTCAGCAGCATTTAAATTACCAAACTCTGGCACAGCATGAGGCGATCTCGGATCTTCCTTTTGCTGTTCACCGTCTTCTTCTCTCCATCAATACGCGGCTTCTTCTGCTCTAAGATCTCCCAAACCTCCCTTTCCAGTCATTTTCTTCCGCCCCCTCCGTAAGTAGCTTCAATTTGACTCGTTATTCTCTTTGAATCAGTTCATATAAAAGAAACCCATTATTTGGTTTCCTGTTTTAAATTACGAATTTTGCTGTATTGGTTACATCTGTTTATAATGTAGGGTTAGCTCAAAACCCTAAATACAGCTCTAATCAATTGTGTTTCGTGTCTTTATGTAGAAACGATGAAATTGCGGTGGTAGTTACTTTGGATGGAACAATGCATTTAGTGGACACAGTATCAAGGAAAGTTCATTGGTCATTTGCAACGGGCAGGCCGATCTATTCATCTTATCAGGCATTCATTGACCTCGAAAACGACAAGCTTAATGCATCTGGACCGAACGGCGATCTGTATGTTGATTGCGGGGATGATTTGCAGCTCTATGTTCATAGCCGGCGCCGTGGGAAATTGGTATCGAGACCTACCCTGCTTTTCTTTCTTAAAGTTGACTGATTTTGTGGTTTCTTAGTCGTTAGTTGCATTGTCTAATGGATAATTATCTAATTTGACTGATTGTCATCGGTTGCACTCTAGAAAAAGCTTGAACTGAGCGCTGAAGAATATGTTAGAAGCACGCCTTATGTATACGAGGATGGAGGGGTCACTTTGGGAGTAAAGAAGACCACTGTTTACCTTGTTGATGCAAACTCCGGTAGAATTGTACAAACTTATAGATCAGATGATCCTTCCTCGATGCCAGATATTCAGAACGATGCTGGAAAAACAGTGCGTTGGACAAAGGATGCTGGAGCGTTGATAGAGTCTGGTCCTGTTAACTTGACAACAGTTAAGCAGTTTGTATATATTATGAGGAATGATTATGTGCTGCAATATTATTCTCCAAACTCTTCAGAAGTATTATGGAATGTGGCATTTTCTAAAATTGATGTTGAATTTCGATGTCGAGGATCAGAGAAAAAACTTTCTGCAGATTACATGCTTGATTCTGAGTTGCAATTGCCCTGCCCGCTGAAACCTGTTGTTATCCAAATTCGTGATCATAAATTGTTGGAGTCGCTCCCTGTCTTTGGCTGGCTTGATGGAATAATCCCGCTGCCAGCTTCAAATCAAAATCCTCGCTTGCCATCTGCTGATATATCCCCCCTGGCTCTTCCTAATGACAGGTCATGGCTTGCTTTGCCAGCTTCTGAGATGGAAAACCCTCATGCGTTGGATACTACTAATACAAACATCACAAGGAGGTTTGGCATGGCTGGATCCGGCATACAATCTTTCATTGCTTTCTTCACCACCCTATTGACTATCATTGTCTTTGCCATTTACCGCTTAAAACAGGGTAGGGGGAGTAAGCCGGATCAGGAAGTTAAATTGCAGTCGGTACAGAAAAAGAAAAAACCTAAGAGAACTGGGAATAGTAAGAACAGTGCCAATAATGAGAAAAATAATAAACTTGTTTCAGAGGAGAATAATGTTGGAAATGCTAACAGACTTCCCTATGTTGATGGCCGTGTGGATGGACGCCGAATTGGTAAGTTAATTGTTTCCAACAAAGAAATAGCAAAAGGAAGCAATGGTACCATTGTGCTGGAGGGGATTTATGACAGCCGTCCAGTGGCTGTTAAACGTCTTGTGCAGACTCATCATGATGTGGCTCTGAAAGAGATTCAGAACCTTATAGCTTCTGATCAACACCCGAATATTGTTCGCTGGTATGGGGTAGAGTATGATCAGGATTTTGTTTATCTCTCTCTAGAGCGTTGTACCTGTAGCTTAAATGACCTGATCTATGTATGCTCTGAATCTTTTCAAAACCGAGTCAAGGATAAAGATTCAAATTTCTTCAATGAGTATAATGTTCAATTGAATGCTCTGATGGAAAATAACAAGGACGTTGAACTTTGGAAGCCTAACGGGCACCCTTCACCCCATTTGTTGAAACTATTGAGGTGAATTTTATATCCTTTAAGCTTTCTCTTTATCTCTCTCTCGTTGGTGTATGTCTGTGCGTGTCTTTGTGTGAGATTGATCAGAATTGTTATCTTTTATGTAGAGATATAGTCTCTGGGCTTGCCCATTTGCATGAACTTGGCATCATACATCGAGATCTAAAGCCTCAAAATGTTTTGATAATCAAGGAAAAAACCCTATTTGCAAAGCTTTCAGACATGGGCATTAGCAAGCGATTGACTGGTGATATGTCTTCCTTAACCCGGGGTGCTACTGGTAAGTTTATCAATCACATTTGGTATCATTCAGTAACAATTAAGCCATGCACTTTTGTGATTTCATTCATTGGCTTAAGTATGATCTTGCTAAAATGCTTTATTTTCTGTATACTCTGCTTCCGTAAAGATTGGTAATATTAATCCTCTGTCTCGCTGCTAATATAGGTTATGGAAGTTCAGGCTGGCAAGCGCCTGAGCAACTTCGTCAAGGTCGACAAACACGTGCTGTGGATTTATTTAGTTTAGGCTGTGTTCTATTTTTTTGCATCACTGGTGGTAAACACCCTTACGGAGATAGTATCGAACGTGATGTAAATATTGTAAATGACCGAAAGGACCTCTTCCTAATAGATAGTATACCAGAAGCAATGGATCTTTTCTCTCATCTCTTGGATCCCAACCCAGAATTTAGGTAATTCATCATCCCCATTCCCGAGTCCGCACCAAATTGGATGATTCTATTAGTATGCACTCGTCGAATGCTCCTAGCTTTATATTTGAGCCCAGCTCTTCTTACCTTCCCACACATGCAAAGGCATATAAATTGCATTGTGTCTCCTCTAATGACTTGCTTCTGATATGTTGTAGGCCTAAGGCACAGGATGTTTTGCATCATCCTCTATTTTGGAGTTCCGAGACGAGACTTTCATTTCTTCGAGAGGCTAGTGATCGTGTTGAATTGGAAGACAGGCAGAGTGAATCAGAAGTATTAAATGAATTAGAAAGTATTGCACCGGTAGCTTTGGGCGGGAAATGGGACGAAAAGCTGGAAGCTGCATTCCTCAATAACATTGGCCATTATAGGAGATACAAATTTGATAGTGTTCGTGACCTATTGCGGGTAATAAGGAACAAGCAAAACCACTACAGGGAACTTCCTCAAGATATCCAAGATTTATTGGGGCCAGTCCCAGAAGGATTTGATGGCTATTTCGCTTGCCGATTTCCTAAACTCTTGATTGAGGTTTATAAGGTACTCTTTAAGCTCTGCAAAGAGGAGAAATTCTTCCAGAAATATATAAACAGCAGCATAATCTAATCTAAGTTTTCACTTGTTTCTCTCTCCTGCTAACTGCTGTTCTTCTCATAGACCAATATTTACAGATACTGTAAATAGAAATTGTATCATATTGCAAACAATCTTATGTGTCAATGATTAATGTAATCTATTCAAAATTTAACCATTAGTTTCATTTTTTGTACTTACTATGCTGAAAGTTCGGATGTGGATGGTGCCTGTTGCTCAATTTTGTATTGGCCTTCTGAATCACACACACACAGTGCTCATTCTAAAGGTCAATGACCCGAGTTTCATGTCGCAGTTCCGACCTATTAGTTTGTGTAATGTGATTTATAAGATTGTTTCAAAATAATTGTTGTCCTATTTCAGAAAATTCTGCATCTTTGCATCGACGAAGCTCGGATCAGAGTGCGTTTTGTCTCGAGTCATCTAATTACGGATAACATCATTATGGCTTACGAGATGCTGGAAAAAGATATCGGACACTAAAGGCTACTTTGCTCTGAAATTGGGAGCAGTAGTATAATATCATTACTATTATTACAGTCATCATTGGCCAAAAATGGAACCCCCAACAAGTAAATGCAATAAAGTTCCTTGTCTGAATGAAGGTAGTGAAAATGAAGTTATAAAGAAAACAATAATACTCGGCAAGTGGCAGAATAAAAGCAGGCAGCTATAGCCTATAAGCCTACAATAAAGTAAAAGACTCATCAGCAGCCGAAAAGCCAAAAAGAAAGAATGGGAATGGACTGCTTCTGCTTTCACCAACCCAGCAGCTAAAGCTTTGTAAGTTCTGGCTATGGGGGAATAGGATCAGAATGGCATGCTGCAGCCTGCAGGGCGCAGCCAATGTCCATATCACGTGCACTGTATTTCATTGCATGATTCAATGAAAAATGGGGGGGGGGGGGGGGGGGGGGGAGGTTCTGCGGTACGGCGCCTAGTATGCGGCTAATATACGGCGTAACCGGCTAGGGCGGTGAGCGGTTAAAGATCATGTTTCCGGTAAAAGTTACCGATTATGTTGATCCGAATATCAATATAATCGGTAGCGCCGAATTTGTTGTTAAGTTGGAGCGGATGGGCACTCGGACATTTGGACTATAACAAAACCGGTAAAATTACCGGTTATGTTGATCCGAATTTCAATATATTCGGTAGCGCCTAATTTGTTGTTTAATTCGAAAGTATCCATACTTTTTAAATCATTATCGAAACTTTTTGAACACCAACGTAACCGTGGTTGAAAAAAATGTCGAAAATATCGATATTTAATTAAGAGCGTGCAGAAAAGAATCGATATTTAATTCATATAATCTAACCGGTAAATCTTACCGGATATATTATTTCGAAATTATCCATACTTTTTAAATCATTATCGAAACTTTTTGAACACCAACGTAACCGTGGTTGAAAAAAATGTCGAAAATATCGATATTTAATTAAGAGCGTGCAGAAAAGAATCGATATTAAATTCATATAATCTAACCGGTAAATCTTATCGGATATATTATTTCGAAATTATCCATACTTTTTAAATCATTATCGAAACTTTTTGAACACCAACGTAACCGTTGTTGAAAAAAAATGGCGAAAATATCGATATTTAATTAAGAGCGTGCAGAAAAGAATCGATATTTAATTCATATAATCTAACCGGTAAAACATACCGGATATATTATTTCGAAATTATCCATACTTTTTAAATCATTATCGAAACTTTTTGAACACCAACGTAACCGTTGTTGAAAAAAATGGCGAAATATCGATATTTAATTAAGAGCGTGCAGAAAAGAATCGATATTTAATTCATATAATCTAACCGGTAAAACATAACCGAGTACATTATTAATTCATATAATGTAACCGGTAAATCTTTACCGGATTTATTGTTTGGTGTGGAAAGAATCGACACAATTCAAAAACGTATCGAAACTTTTGGGAATTATATCGATTATATATATCATAATGATATAACCGGTTAAAAGTATCCTTTGTATTGCTTGCATTTACAGAAAACCTAAGAGAGGAGAGTATTTGAAATCGACCCGAGTTTGGTTGCTGTGAAATCGACACGAGTTTGGTTGCATTTACAGAAAGCCTAATTTGTTGTATCAGAATCGAAAGGATAGGTTTAGGGTTTGGGGACTTTGAAGTAAAAGGTATGTTGTCGAAACCCTAATTTTTTGGTAATGTAGTATTGGGTAGTTGGGGATAATGTTTTGAGTTTAGTGATGTTGAAGTAAAATCGGAATTCTGATCTATATAGGTCGAAAATGTGTAAATATATTTAGTAATTAAATATCGGAACTTTGTTCTGAGAACTTATCGGTAGAAAGTAATAATGTCGGTAGAATTTATATATCGATACTTGTGTCAGAAAACTGAAGCGAGATGGGTTCTAAGGATCATGAAGATGTTGTTCAAGATGAGACTGAAATGATTCAAATGGAGGCGGAGATAGTAGATAGGGAAGAAAATCCGAATAGACCAAAGGGTGGATTTCTGTACTTCTAGTAAGTAGAAATTGTGAAATAATTAATCTGTAAATTGTTATTGGATAAAAGTATTTAAGAACATTTAAACTTTCCTATGATGACAGTATTGACGAATTGCAGAAGATGAGGGATTGTGGGACTTACACTGTCGGTTCGGTATGTAAATTGAAATTATAGTGGAGGTTGAATATTTTAATTGTTTATGGTTTATATATAATTTGCAGGTGAGAGACGTGGTGGTGAAGAAATGGTACACGATGAGTGCAACTGAGAAGCAACCATACAACATGTTGTCCATAAATGCTAGAGGAAACTATGAGGTGAAGAAGAAGAAGAAGAAGAAGGTATTCATTATAGTTGTAAATATTTTATAAATGATATATTAAAACTCTGACATTATATGAATATTATTTACATAGGAAGTGTCGACTAGGTGTAGCATAAAACGAGTGCACCACATAGTAGAGGAGTTGAAAACGAAGGGTAAATCAAATCTGTTGGAAGAAATGGGGTTTGGATCTCTTATTGGGATTCAGGACCGACCAATTCGGAGGGAATTGTGTCGGTTGTTGATGGGAGATTTTGATTTGCAGAAGTGTGATGTGCGATACGGAGAGTATTCATTTCATTTTAGTGTCCGAATTGTTGAAGCCGTATTGGGGCTACAGAATAAAGGCCAGAGTGTGGATGAAGTTATAAACACGGAGGATTGGAAATTACTTGTGCAGAAGTATGGCCTAACGTCTAATGTGTCATTTGCTACACTTGAGGACGACATAAAAAGCGGCAAGTATGAAGGGGATGATCTGAAGGCCCGTGTACTATTGTACATTGTCGGAGTATTCCTTTGTCCAACGGGTGATTCATCCCCGAGCAAGGATAGTATGAAGTTATTGTGCGACTCCGGGTTTAGAGGTGAATTAAATTGGGCTTCATATGTGTATGAGAAAATAATTGATGCAATCACGACTTTTCAAAAGTCCAAAAACCCCTCATACCTCAAAGGATGCATTGCTGTCTTAGAGGTAAACGAGTTGAATATTGGTATTGGTTTAGAAAACTTTGTAAGTAGTTATTATAGAAAATGATAAAGTTTATACAAAATGCAGGTTGCATTGTATGATTTTTGGTCAGATTCTTCTTCTGTGCCGACATTCCGAAAAACCGGAGTGGCACGCATCACTGCCTGGGGCAAGGAAGAAGTTGTTTGAGTTATGGCAAAGTTAAAGTTGGAATTACCGAAAAAGAAGGTAATGATAATTTCAGTATTTATAGATTACTAAGGACTTACAAAAGAAAGATGCTCTAATAATGTACTTTATTTGTGAAGGTTGGCGAGGAGGAAGAGGACGAAGAGGAGGAAGAGGAGGAAGAGGAGAAGGTAGAATATAAGTTGAAAGTGAATGAAGGGGGAAGTAAATTTGACATATTGATTACTGAGTTGGCGGAGGTTAAAAAACTCGTTTCTGATTGTTTGCAAAGACAATCCAGAATCGAACAGGCTATTGAGAGCTTAAAGGGGGAAGTAGGGGAAAGTGTAATGGTGTTGTTAAAGAAATGGTGGAATTGAGGGGTGAGTTAAAGGGGGTGATTGAAACGGTGGAAAAAAAATTGGAGGAGAGGTTAGATTTAATTCCTGAAATAAACAAAAAAATTGATGAGGGGATACATTTAACTCCTGAATTCAAGGAAGAATTGGATGAGGGGATAGATTTAATTCCTGAAACAAACAAAAAGAGGAGTTATGTTGAGGCTAAATATGAAGAACTTATAAAAAATGATGAAGAAAATGTCGAAGAAAGGAGTAAGAGGGTGGAGGAACATATAAGAGAAGTCCACCATGAAGATACGAGGACACCGGCTCATGCAATAGATTTAGAGCTCGATTCAGGGTGTCCTGCACCAAAGAAGCAGAAGAGTAAAAAGGTAAAATGAATAATACAAATGACATCCATTTTGATTATTGTGTTGCGGCTAATATTTATTGATATATCGTAGGTTACAAAAGTAAAAATACCAAAGGGAATTGATGACGTCGAGGCTGCTATGTGTGATTATGTCTGGAATAGTGGCTTGTTAGAACCAGGGTAAGTTATATATATTGCTTTGCGAGTGATATTTAATTAAATGTGGTGAAAAAATTAATACAAAAAAAATGCTTCTATAGAGATGTCATCGTAGATTACGGGCTCGAACATGGCACAGTAGGGGACCTTTGCAGCTTAAAACCCGGAGAATGGCTAATAAGTCCGGTCATTAATTTGAAAGGCTGGTTATTGGGTTACGAGTCGATGAGGAATCCTACCATGAAGCGGAAGATTTGCTATCTTCCATCCAAATTTGTGGTAAGTTACATTTTTACACATTTTCGTGTCCAATTTGGTCATGGCTGGTCAATTATTGGAGATTGTTTTTTGAAATGCAGACCGCGTTCATAAGCGACGGTCAAAATGCGCCGTTTTTTGTAGACTTCTATTCTAGAACGTTGATGGGCCATAATAAACTCACCGATTGTGACATGGTAAGATATTTTTGCTTACATGTTGTTAAGTATTTAAATAATAACAATAAATGTTCTAATATCTTGTGTGATAATTGTTGTAGATCTTCATGCCAATAAACGATTCGGATACTCATTGGTGTCTCTTGGTGTTGGATATGGTTGATCGTGTAGCATCGTTTCTTGATAGTCTCCATAAATCTCCCCGGCACAAGACTAGAGTGGAGCAAACAAAGAAAACAGTATGTGTCGATACATTTTGTAATTTATAATGCATAAATTCTTCGTAATCTAATTGTATTTATTTTTTTACGCAGTTGGAATGTTTACAGAAATTTAGTGAGGACGAGGCGTTTTGTGCCCAATTTGGGAAGATTAAGGTCCCACCGAGGGATTTAAAATTCGTGGTCCGTAAGACGAAGGTGCAAAAGAACGGACATGATTGCGGAATGTATGTGGTCATGTGGATGGAAGCTATTTCTGAAGGGAGGTCACCGGATGATTTGGTAAGTGGTCGGAAAAGGACTTCATTTTAAAAAAAAAATTGGGACTGACATTGACTCCTAATTTGAATGTAGGTTGTTGGGGATTTTGATCGTCCGAGAGTTTTAAACGATCTCATAAATCACGATTGTAATAGAAGGAGAGCGAAGTTCACAACTGCTTGCCTGGGACGTATGAAAAGATAATTATGTTACCATACTTTTTCCCACTATGTAAATGATGATATCATAGTTAGTTTGTTGTAAATTATGTTAACATATTAGCTTACTCTTGTAAAAATATCATACTTATTTTCCTTTAGGATACAATTGTCGATACTGTTGTAAAAATAACGAAACTTTTATACGAAATATATGTATCATTAGATTAACAATCCCCCCTTTAAAATCGATAGTTTTTTTCCTTCGTTATTAAATTATCGAAACTTTTTGACACAGACGCAATGCCATAGCTTACTGGAATAAAATTGTCGATATTTTGCTGCCGCAATGAGTAATAATATCGAAACTTCTATACGAAATATATGTATCCTTAGAGTAACAATCCCCGACAAAATCGATATTTTTTTCCTTCGTTATTAAATTATCGAAACTTTTTCACACAGACGGACTTGCTTAGCTTACTGGAATTAAATTGTCGATACTTTTCTGTCGCAATGAGTAAAATTATCGAAACTTTTATACGAAATATATGTATCCTTATAATAACAATCCTCGAAAATATCGATACTTTCTTTCCTTCGTTAATAAATTATCGAAACTTTTTCACACAGACGGACTTGTTTAGCTTACTGGAATTAAATTATCGATACTTTTCTGTCGCAATGAGTAAAAATATCGACACTTTTATACGAAATATATGTATCCTTATAATAACAATCCTCGAAAATATCGATACTTTCTTTCCTTCGTTAATAAATTATCAAAACGTTTTCACACAGACGGACTTGCTTAGCTTACTGGAATTAAATTATCGATACTTTTCTGTCGCAATGAGTAAAAATATCGAAATTTTATACGAAATATATGTATCCTTGTAATAACAATCCTCGAAAATATCGATACTTTTTTTCCTTCGTTATTAAATTATCGATACTTACAATCTAAATCGGAAATTTAGGCGGGATTTCTATTTAAACCAGCACTTAACTTAAATCAAACACCCATTTACGAAATTTATTCGATACTATTGCAGAGATCTCTTCAACTCCAACGACGACCTGGGTAAAATCAACAGCGACGAGGTCGATTAGTAGGATTTTTCTACGATCATATTTACAGGTTAGTAAAAGTGACTGACTTTTCGTACTTTAGGGTTAGGGTTTTGCACGATTATGGAGTAACCGATCATCTTCTGCATATAACAGTTGTAATGGCACCCAAAAAAAGGGCACTCAAACGGAAGAGAGCTTCTGCTTCGAAGACAAATTCATCTTCGAAATCAAGGTATGCTAGTCAAGTAAGTTCAAGTTCTTCTGAAGAAAATTTGTCTTTTGAATCGCAAAACTTTAGAAGCACCGATGAGAAACTGACATATGATAGCAATTTCAAAACAAGGAAGATTCGTCCAGAACGTGTTATTGACTTGAACTTATTCTTCGATGAGAAAAACAAATTTGGGTTTAAAGATATATTTACAGATTGGGGGTGGCTGGAACTGCTTGGTGTAGAACCAAAATATTACCCCAATCTTGTTAGAGTTTTCTATAGTAATGCAAAATTAGACCAGCATCCTGGTTCGGGAAAAATATTAGGATTTACGACTCATGTCATGGGTAAGGACATATATATAGATGCGTCATCTATTGCTGCTGTTATAGGAGTGAAGAATGTAGGAGATTCCGATGAACATGTTTTAGATCCTACCATGAAATTTGTGGATCGGAATACTCCCACTCGCCTTGGTGCGGAGGGCAGATTGTTCCACTTTCTTGTCAGTTGGTTTTTTCGGCCGTCCGGTGGGAAATATTCAGAAATTCGAGATATTGATTACTGGTGGTTGTCTAAATATGAATCAAGAACCGCTCCAAACATAGCAAAACTGATATATGAGACAATGCTACATATAGTGAAGAAGGGTGCTTCCATTACAACCTCACTACCATATGGATGCATAATTTGCCATATATTAAGGAAGGAAGGAGTGCAATTCAATCTTGACTGCCCTCTTCGACTATCCAGGAAGATCGACATGATTACCTTGATAAAAGCGGGATACGATTTTATTGAAAACGTCGGTTGGATAAACAAATGTCTAATTGGGGCAGAACAAGGCAACGACCAAGTGGAGAACGTTGAAGCAGAACAGCACAAGCGGATGCAAGAAGTTGAGATCGAAGGGGTCATTACCATGAAGTCTGTGATGGATTACATGGTTCATTTCCGCGAGCAAATGGATGCTCGTTTTGGCGAGATTAATCACCAAATCGGCCAAATGCGAGCAGATATTTCCTCAGTTCGTGCTGACTTCTCCAACTTCCGTAATGAATGGCTTCAAAGCAAATACAAACCCATAGGTAAAATAACCTTTCAATTTACATTTGACATTCGGTTATTTGACTATTGACATGCTTATAACAGAAGTGGACAATCCAGTGATGCGTGAAGAGGATAATACGGTGCCTGAAGAGGAGAATGATGAAGAGGTACGCAGTTCAGATGACGATGACAGTGAAGACCCCAGCAAATATATTATTTCTGTAACACAGAACAAAAAACTTGTCATTTTTTATGTCAACGGAGTCCTTGCATATTATACAAAACAAACTCCCAGAGGTAATTAAATTTCTGTAAATCTGCTTACGGCTATAAAGAAAACCATTATGTTTAATTTCCTTTCATGTTGTAGATGTTATACTGAGGCCAGGTGTAGAAGAATTTATGCAATTTTGTTTAGAGAATTTTTTTGTTGGAATATGGTCATCTAAGTTGAGGTAAGCACCGTTATGATCCAAATTGTTAACATTTAACGTTGACCTCTTAAATAATTTGAAGTTTATCGTGGTAATTGTTCACGATTGCAGGCATAACATTGACCTTGCTCTTAACAAAATACCCATACAAAATGAACGATATTTTTTCATCTGGGTAAGATGCTTCTTACATATTGGTAATTGAATTTGTTATGATTCTTACATTTTGGACTGATACAAGTTATTATTAACAGGATCAATCAAAGTGCATAGAGGAAGAGGAATACACCTTCTACAAAGACTTGCATCAAGTTTGGAATGAGTATCCTCAATTCAAAGAGGAGAATACACTGTTGGTGGATGATTCCTCCGAGAAAATGAGGCATAATCCAGTGAGTAATATTTTTTACATTCAATTTATTAAATTCGTAATCAATGGCTATTATTTTGTTAATTTATCTTTTCTTTATAGGAATACACCTACATATGTCCGCCTCCCTATAACCAATCATCTTCCAACGACAATGCGTTAGGTATTACAGTTACATATGTGACTAATTCCATTGGTTTATTTATATATTGAAGATGTTGACAGGAGAGTCTGCTAATTTGGGTTATTTTTATATATCCACAGAAAAGGGCGGAAGCATCCGAGAATTTTTGGAAAAGTTGGCGAATGACCAGAGTACTGTACCCGAATTTGTAAAAAATAACTCTTTACACATTTGAATGTATACAGTCACCATGTCTGTTGATGGGAACTTGTTGTATTCCATGTCTGTTGATGGGAACTTGCTGTATTCCATGTCTGTTGATGGAAACTTGCTGTATTCCAAATGTCCTCGTTGCCCTGAGACATAAAGAAGTGATTGATATTAAAATTAACCATAAACAAACACTTGCGGACAATATGTTGTAGAATACATATAGTAACTTACATTATAATCCTCATCTGCGGGGCCGTAGGACCATTCCGCATCGTTAGCAAAAAAGTCAGTCGAGGTAGGTTGTGTAAAAGAATCCAGACCCAGCTTTAATTTAGGACACGTTACTCTGTTATGTCCCTCATTATTGCAGAAAGAGCAACTCCTACTTTTCTTCTGGACGATCTTCTTTTGGACAACTTTTCTCTTTCCTTGTCTTCGTTTAGGGTCGCCAACGCGAACTCCATTATCAACATTTCTTCGTTTACTTGAATCTTTCAAACCGAACGAGTTTTCAAATTCGGCAGTTAGTCTTTTCATCTCATCTCTTGCGGTTATGAAAGATGCATCTGTCTTTGATGCAATGTAGCACAACCGACTTGAAGTTGTACGTAGGGCCGCGAACCGTGCCATTTGCATAACTTCAGGTGCTACATTGAAGTCAAGGAAACTTGGTGCAGCAGCCTTCGCCTCCTTCGTCCATCGAGTTAGAATCAAGGACTTTGGAATACATGTGTAATCCAAGTGCTTCAGAACATGCAGTTGATGGCAACATGGAATTCCTACAGTCTCAAACTTCCTACACGAGCATGTGACGGTTTCCGAGACAACATCAAAAGATACGTCAAATCTAATGTTCTTTTCCTTGTACTTTGACAGAACAAAATGTACAGACTCATCTGATAAGGACTGAATTTTTTCGTCAATCCGGTACAAAGTCTCCTCTTGAAGTTCTTCTTGGAAGAAACCAAATGATGCTCGCGTATAAATTTGACCAACATGGCTTTCTAGGTCTGTGAGTTTGGTGATCTGGTAGGGCGTTGTCTACGAACTTAAGCAATCTGCTTCCAACTCGTTGATACGAATTTGTCGAATTAAATAGTGTTCAATTGTACGAACTACGTCTACATATGTCTTCTTCTGTATCAGGACACGTCCGAGTGCAGCATTCAAGGACTCGCTTCTTTGTGTGGATCGCAAATTGGCAAAGAAATGACCCGTTTGATATGCTTGAGCCCATAAGTTCCGAGTATTTCCCTTCTCTATCACCCATGGATGGTTTTCAACGTTGAATTCGGAAATCACCCTAGACCATTCTCTATCAAATTCGCTGGTTGTCCACCACGACCTCATACATCTGTTAAATGTTGTGCTAAATTTGGGGTCACCAATGTTAGCTTGTACATTGCGAGATAGATGCCAGGAACATAATTTGTGCTTAGCATAAGGGAAAACACATTTGATAGCCCTCTGCATTGCCCTATCCCCGTCTGTCACAACTGAAAGAGGCGCTTTATTCAGCATGGCTTGTAGAAAATTTCGCAGCACCCACTCGAACGATTGAGTCGTTTCGTCAGCTATGATCGCAGTAGCAAAAACTATTGTGCTATGGTGATGATTGACACCGACAATAGGCAAAATTGGCCGTGCATAGTAATTACCTTTGTAAGTTGTGTCAAAGGCAATAACATCACCGAAGCAAGTGTAATCTGATCTCGATGTTGAATCAGCCCAAATAAGATGCTGCAATGCCCCTGATTCATCTGTGGAGTATGTCATAAAAAACCCTGGATCATCATCTTTCTTGTACTCAAAGTAATCAAGGAGTGCATTCACATCCCCATTGACAAGCTCTTTTGATTTACCTCTATCAAGTGCATTGTACAGGTCTTTACTAGTAAATCCAACATTACAAAATCCCCCTGCCTGATTCATGAAATATTTCATTACCTTTGATGTCCCAACACCAACATCTTTCAACGCTGTTGCCTCAGCCACATCAGCCTCAGTCACACCTCTATTTGAACGCATAAATGGTGTCATAAGAGGTGTGCACAATGCATGATTATGTTCGTGGAAAGACTTACTTAGAACCCACTAATCTTTTGTTTTTGTTGCTGTGACAACGATTTTGGCCTTGCATCCTGTTCATGTGACTGGCGTATGCGCACGTCGACGATTAACATTTTCGACCTTCGAACACCTAAACCCTTCTTTTGAACAACAAAATTCTTGTGTCTTAACATTCCCTTCGCCATCCAGCCGTGATGTTCCTCGACGTGCACTAAAACCTTTTTTCATTGCGTATTCCTTGTAAAAATTCCAAGCTTCCTCTCGTGAAGAAAAGAGCTGACCTACCAACAGTTCCGAATCATCAACGGTCAACTTCTCATCTTGCAAATTCCCGCTACCATTAACATCGTTGGATGGAATATCTTCCATTTTCTTAAACACGATCGGTTGAAGTGGTCCTAACTTTTCCTGCACAGGACTTCTGTTGTGTTGCTTTCATTTTCAGGTACTAAATTCGGTAGGTGGTGGTGGTTGATGGTGGTTGAAAGCATTTAGAGCAATTTATTTCTTCCTTCCTACAAAGTTAACGTGCAATAAATTCTATTTTATTATCGATACATTTTTTCCCTCTACTGAAAAAGTTTCGATCCTGTTGTAAAATTCCATGATACATTACCAAATCTGCGCGAAAATATCGAATCTTTCTTTCCTTCACGATAAAATGTTTCGATACTTTCAGAAACAATGAATTCTCATAGGTTACTGTAAATAAAGTTTCGATACAATTTTTCCCTTTCTGAAAATGTTTCGATACTGTTGTTAAATTCCCTGATACGTTACCGAATCTGCTCGAAAATTTCGATTCTTTCTTTACAGGACGATAAATATTATCGATACTTTCAGGCAACATTATTCCAACTTACTAAATATGTTTCTATACTATTGTAAAAAGAAAGTATTGTTAAATGAAATGCGAATTAAAGTTTTCATTCCAGTTAAATTTACTTATGTGGTGTTTTGCTTTCCTATAAATACCCACCAATTCCACCATCACTTACTCATTCCAAATTCTCTCTAAACACCGAGCCCACTCTTTGCTCACCTTATGGTCAAATTTCAGGCAACATTTTATTTTCTCGATACTTTTTTTCAGTCAACAATCACCACCAAAATGTCACTGAAAGATTTAATACATTTGACAACAATCGAGGTTAGTAAACACGGCGACAAACAAATTTCTTCCATGGAATGTCGAATCCCAACACCGTCTGCAAACAAAACACACTACGTTATGAAGCTTACGAACGAAATAGACGTTCGTAACATGTATGACCGCCTCAATTCCGTCGGAGCTGCAGACGTCGATTTACATGTTAAGTTTGACGACGTCAACGCCGGCGAAGGTAGTTCGTCTGCACCCGTACAACCTGATCCAAACACTGAACGTGCACCGTCTTCACCGGATGTTGATGCGGCTGCGGATGAGCTGCAACTTTTTATGTACAGGCGTAGAGAAAGAAAACAACAGCTGATCGAAGAACTAAACCTAAGTTCAGACGTGTCCACTGACTACGATGATTCAGATTAACAATAAACTTCTGAAATTATCTTCCAATTATGTTATATGACGTCTTATTTCATCCTTTATCCCTTACTTGTCCACTGGCTCCAAATAAAATTTCGATACATTATTCCCCCTATCTGAAAATGTTTCGATACTGCAGTTAAATTCCATCATACATTAGCGAATCTGCTCGAAAATATCGATAGTTTCTTAACGTTACCATACAAATACCGATACTTTAAGAAACAACGGATTCCCATAGCTTACTAGAACAAAAAGTTTCGATACAATTTACACACTATTAATAAAAAACCCGATACTTTTGAAAGAAAATCAATGTTCCGCTACGAATATCCTTCGAAAATATCGATAACTAACAAGATTTTCGATACTTTTAAAACACAAATATCGATATTTAACAAGATTTTTGATACTTGTTTCCATGTTTTAATGGAATTATCGATAAGTTTGCTTTAAAACATTCATGTTCCCGGTTTATTTTTACTGTATTCTTTATTCATTACATCAATGTATCCAGTTTTTTATTACTGGTTTCATTGCGGTTTCATTATACACTTCAACAACTTTGCATTCCAGTGTTATGTCATTTCTCACTTGTATCACCGTTTACTGCTCCTCCTGTATAAAGCTGAAACCCTTAATCCCCACAACGAATCTGATTCTTCCTTTTCAGTGTCGTGTCTTTTCACTTCTACCTCCCTGTATCACGCATGCAACCGTTTACTGCTCCTACTTCTCCACATTTACTTCTATAACCCCGGAAAACGAGGAGAAGAAAGAATCTGATTCTACCTTTTCAGTTTCGCGTCTTTCCAATGTATCACATGCACCGTTTCTGTTCATGTACCTTCTCCTCATTTATTTCTATAACCCGGGAAACGAGGAGAACGAACGAATCTCTGCCTTTTCAGTCTCATGCATTATCACTTTCCCTCCCAAACGGAAATTGCCTATAAATTAACAACTCTTATATTTTGCTCTTCACAACATCTTCAATTTTATCTACTCAACCCTTTCCTTTGCTTTTATAATCAGTTCTCTTTCACAATCTTCTATTATAAAATGAGTTCAAGTAGAAGTTCGGGTAAAATTCCTCAGTCTTTCGCAAAGAGGAAGATTGAATTCGACACATCATCAAACAGTGATGATGATTTCTACATTGATTCTGATTCTGATAATGATGAACAACTAAGCCACGAGGCATTGAAATCCAGCAAATTCTTCAGGAGTTTCTTCGAGGCCTTCGATCGAATGAACTCTATGAACGACCCTACTACTACATGGCGGTGTCCAGCATGCCACGGAGGTCCTGGTGCCTCTAAGTCGTTTTCTGGCCTTCAGTCCCTACTCACCCATGCAAAAACCAAAAAAGGAGATAAGATGAAAATCCATCGCCTCCTTGCTCAGACGTTGGACGAGGAATTACGAAGAAGGGGTGCTTCGGCCACTCCTCAACCTCAACAAAACGCTTCAGGCCAATGGCGTGGTCTGAGTAATGATGCTGCTATTGTCTCCCCCCCCCCCCCCCCCCCCCCGCCTTCAAGCCACCAGGAAGCTCATCACCAAATACTCTGGCCACCCATGGTGATGATTAGGAACACACAACTTCATACAGATGAAGAGGGGAAGGTAGTTATATAACTTCTGAATTATGTTTTCATTACTATTATAATACTTAACTTCTAATTTCTTTAATTTTTTGCTTCAGTGGATTGGCATGGGAAACCAAGACCTTCTCAACGCTTTCAGATCCTTTGGTGCTGTTGCCAAGGCTCGCCATTCATATGGTCCACGAGGCCATCGTGGGATGAGCCTTTTGATTTTTGAGAGCACATCAAGAGGTTATTTAGATGCTCAGCGTCTGCATAACCAGTTTGCTGCCCAAGGTTTCGGGTTAGATGCTTGGCAACGCCATGCTCCTTCCCCTCCATCCAGCCAGCGCCAACTATATGGTTACATGGCTGAAAAAGAAGACATACACATCTTCAACCACCATCTCCAAGGTTTTCTCTATCATTTTCTTCTATTATTAATAACAATATACTCTTCTGCTCATACTTATGCAAAAAAAATTTGTTCATTAGGCAACCAAAAGGTCAAGTTTGAGATGCGACCATATGCAGAGATGGTTGGATAGCAAGCTGGTGCTGGAACAAGTTCCATGGGTGGCAGGGGGACTTGAAGGGAGGAGGCTTGAAGGGACAATGAATTCAGAATAAAAAAAAGATTGATGGTCTAATATTTATGTGCAGTTCAAAGACCATGCCAGATTGTTTCCAATATCATAAAACTCTATTACATGATATTGGAAACAATCCGGCTTGGTCTTTGCATTGCACATAAATATTAGAAGATCAATCTTTTGTTTCTTCTCAATTTCTTTTTATTTCCGTTGCCATATCGTTTTGTAATCTTTTCCTTTCTATCTGATGCACTACTATTTTCTTGATTCTAATTCATATAAACGATTTAATAGAAGTTTCCATAATTTTTATAAAGTTTCCATACTTTTTCGATAGTATCTCTACCTCTCATAGAAGTATCCAAACATTTAATATAAGTATCCATATATTGATAAAAAGTTTCGAAAAACTTTTCAAAAGTATGCAAACTTTCGAATTCAACATATCCGGTACCATTGATAACAAGTTTCGAAAAACTTTTCAACAGTATGCATACTTTCGAATTCAACATATGCGGTACCATTGATAAAAAGTTTCGAAAAACTTTTCAAAAGTATGGAAACTTTCGAATATAACATATCCGGTACCGCGTTACCGAATACATTATATACCTTATAACAAATTAGACGCTACCCGGTTTTATTATGTCTGACCTTTTACTTAAATTTGCCGGTTACCATTATTTTATCATTTTTTAGTGGTTTTTACCGGTTTTATCATTTGATATCCACATATCCGGTACCGCTTTACCGGTTACATTATATACACAATCATGTTTCCGGTAACGCCGTATATTAGCCGCATATTAAGCTGCCGCATGGTAGAAAAATCCGGGGGTGGGGGATAATGTTCATGCTTTTTTATACTGGATAAATTATTACATTGGTCACTTATGATTAGTCAATATATACTTTTAGACACCGGTTTTAAAAATTGATCATTTTGCTCACTTGCGTTTTTGTTGTATAAACTTCTGGTCACTCGAACGTTAGTTTCCGCTATCCTGATGATGTGCACGTTAATAAAAAAGGTTTATTTTTAATTTCACCTGTAAATTTTTAAAAGTTCATTTTTTCACTCTCAAAAAAAACCCTAATCCTTTTTTAGCCATCAACCTCCGACCACCCACTGTCTATCAGACCTAGCCTCCGACTTCCCCACCTTCGTGCGACCACTTTAAACAAACTTTTGTTTCATATTTAAGCTCTCATATACCAATTATCAATCATGGGGGCGTTGTTCTTTTGGCTATTTACCAAAAAAATTATACAAAATAATAAATCTATCCAAAATCTTAATCTTTGGTTTAAACTTTACCCGTTCCTCATTCATTTCCAAGCCAAAAAATCAAGGAATAATGAAAATGAAAATTTAAATCTCTGATTCACACATGGCTTTTTTATGTTCTTAATTGGATTTTTTAAACTACGTTCTCTTTGTTGGAAGTTTAGATTACTTTACCAGGTAGCACAAAGAGTTTTTTTAATTTTTATTTAATTTATTTTTATGTGATTTTGGTTTTGAATTTTTAATATCTGTATTTTTTTAGTGTAGGGAAAATTGGGCGTTAAATTCAACATCCAAGAATTAACTAGTTTGATTGATGAACTAAGATGGCGTTCAAATCTAAGATAAAATTGATTGCATTTTAAGGGCTGTGTGTTTATTGTTGTTCTTTGGGTGGAAAAACTAACTTTTAAAAAATTCAGGGGTGAAAATAGAAATAGACTTTTTTTATTAACGTGCGCATCATAAGGGTAACTGAAACTAATGTACAAGTGACCAGAAGTTTGCACAACGAAAATTTAAGTGACCAAAATGTTCAATTTTTAAAATCAGTGACTAAAAGTGTACACTAATTAAATACAAGTGATCACCGCAGTAATTTAATCTTTTATATATAAAAGTATTGATTTGATTGGCTGAAATGAAGCAAGGAATAAAGTTTAAAGTGGATGACAGGGGATGGTGGATGAGGATGAGTCTTTAGATTTAAGAAACCAATCATTCCCGTATTTACCATTTACTTAATATAATTTTCTTTATTTTTATATCAATGCATTAAGAACACAACTATGGTTTCAGTTGAAAAAAAATAACGTTCATCTTAAGAGATTTAAATTCAAACATTTGTATGTAATGTGTATATGATTTATTAAAGGGTTAAGAAAAATATGAACAAAAGTATATTAAAAATATCAATGCATCATCTCTAGTAGAATGAGACATTAGATTCATTAAACAATGTTACAGGTTCAAATCTTAACGTTGTGAATGGAACAAATTGAGTTGAGAAGGTCACCTATATTAATGAGTCTCTATAGTGCCCGGTCGAGATTAATTAGCCGCAAATATTTTTTTAAATAATTTTAATCTTAACAATGTGATATCAATTAATTTATAAATACGTATATTTACTACTGTATGGATATCGAGGTGGCTTGCTCTTGCTTAACACGCTACATATATTTCCTACAATATTCTACGAACAAATATAAGCATAATAAATAAATAAATAAGATATACACAAGTAAATTGAGAATTATTTGATATATAATGAATTGAGTTATTTAAAAAATTATCAAATATCATATTAATAATATTATTATACATAATAATATATCATAATAACAATTTTCAATTGACATAGTAAAATAAAACGTCAAGTCTTTTAAACATGATAATAAATTAAGTTACTTATAAAAATATAAATTATCAACATATTAAATAATAGAGAAAATATATTATGCACCATAGGTGAAAATTTTGTTTTTTACGAGTGGTCCAATTTATGATTTAGATATTTAGTTCATGGTTTATGAGTCTAAGTTTTTAGGGTTTGGTTTATAGATATATTTAGGGTTTATTGTTTAAAATTTTAGGGTTATTGATTTAGATTTTAGTTTTTAATCTAAAATTAGACATACTTGTAAAGTAATTTTTCAATGCTAATTATCAGTTGGTCCAATACGACAGAATGTTTGATCTTTCAAGCAAAGTTGGGAGTTTGAATCTTGACGTACCATAATTAGTCTCTACAATAACTTATTCAAATTAACCGATCAATAAATCGAATATAAATAATTATACTAAAAATAATAACAATTATGTCATAACATGGAACAATTTTAACTCAATCATCACAATCAAACCCAAAAGAAAATAAAGAAGAAAAAAGTCTTGGTTGTATTGTATAGAGTATCTTAGCCGAAATAACAACTCCCATCCAATGAGAGACGGCCACGTCAACCCCGGGAATCCGAGGCTCTCCATTAACGGACGTTAACGAACCTAACCTCTACGCTCTGGAAAGGCGTTAAAAGGGAGCAACAAGACAGAGATCCAACGGCTGGGAAGCTCTGGCGGCAACTAACTAAAACAAAGCCCATCCGGTCAACCGAGAGTTCCCACCAATAATTGAAAGCCACGTGGCTCAACGGCATCCTCGGCCCGCGACAGCTTAGAAGATCCAGCCGATTACCTGGAATCGCCGGTGGCCAACCGCATAGCAACAAAGGAACCACTTCAATTTTATTTTAATTTATTTTCTCTTTCATTTTCATCGTCCAATTCTCACTTTTGGACGCCTTTTGCCTCTGCTCTCTCTTTCTCTCCCGGATCAATCTTACAATTTCACCAAACAACAAAATCTAAGCACCAAGAAATCCCTCATTTCTGCACCCCCTTTCTGATCTTTTCCTTTCAGCTTTACTCCAATCTTTGGAGTTTGGACCTTGTTGTTTATTGCTCCAATTCCAATCATCTGTTTTTTCCTTCTTGAAATGATTGTTTTGATGTTGTTTTCATCGATTGAGTGGTAATTTCCGGAGTTATGATCTGGGGTTCTCTTAATTTTGCCAACTGCTTCGAGTTATGATCTGGGGTTCTCTTAATTTAAGGGCTTAGTTTCGTATAAAGATTGGATTTTTTTATGCCATCTGCTTAAGGGTAGTTCGATCTGGGAGTTGACTTCGATTTCTCGCTGTTGGATTTAAAGCTTTACAGCTTTCCGCAACCATCTGGTTTTCCCAGGTTTTTTGATTGCTTGGGTGATTTATTCTTATTACCTATTTTGTTTATCCCTGGAACTTTGATTGATTTTGTCTGAAGAATTATAAGTTGGGTAGGTTTTGAATATTCAAGCTTTATTGGGAACATTTCTGGGAATTTGCTATATAGAAATCGGTTGTATTCATATAAAGGGTTTGGCTTATGTTGCTTTAACTTGAGAGTGTTCTTTTGAGGTATTTGATTTATGGTTGGGAAAGGAATATGGCTGCGCATATGGATATTTCACCTCCATTGGCAATCATAGAAGGTGGTTACACTAAGGGTAATGTATCAGACATGGAAAATGAGAATTTGGGTATTGAAAAACAAGTCACTCTCGGGAAACCTCCGCGCCACGTCTCGGTTATGCAGCATTGTGTGAGTTCGGGGAGGATGATTGCTGAGGCTAATTTGGTATGTTTAATCTTTTCTCTAATCTGACCCCTCTTTTGATCATTATGAATTGCAGGAGGAACCTTTTGGCTTTTGACACATTCTCCGATTAGATCGAGTTTTTAGGAGAAAATAAGGATTCTTTGAGAATGGTTTTATATTGTTATCATTTGATGGTCTGTTGTTCATAATTAGTGACATAAGATAAAATCACATTGAGGAAAATGTTGCTTATGGTTTAGTTTAAGTAGCTGCTACTTCCAGATAATCCTTTCTTTTTCAGTTTGTGGATGCTTGAAAGAGTTTTCTGCTACATTCCGGATGATGTGTTTCTACTTTCTCACACATCATTTTGTGAAATGCTTTGACTTACTGTTTTTCTCTTCTCTAGGAGTTCGATGTTGGTATTGTAGTTCACAAGTCATCTTCTGATGAAAAAAACGAGTTTTTGCCTGTCTTGCGATCAGGAAGCTGTGCTGAAATAGGGCCCAAACAGTATATGGAGGATGAGCATATTTGCATAGATGATCTTCTCGGACATCTGGAGACGACTGCAAAGTTCCCTTCTCCGGGAGCTTTCTACGGGGTATGCTTATTAAAATCTACCATATATGACCTGCCCCATGTGGTTGATATGTGATCTTGAGTTGAACCATCTTAATTCATGTGGTATCTGATTTATTCACTTCCTTCTATCTGTCATGGTTGCTGGTCTGTAGTGAAAAACTCATGGCCTTCTATGGCTTCTACCGATATCGTATTGTTTGCCTTTGTGGTTAGTGTTGATGAAGGTTTGACTTTGGTGCTTGAAGCACCTTTCTAAGTAAAGGGAACCTGGAGGTTTTATCCAGGTCGAAAAGAAAAGACCGGTTGTCTCTGATATTGTAAACTGCAGCCTGATTTAGAGTGGCAATCCGAAAAGTTATAAATGTTACACAATCCTTTTTCTCCTGATGAATATTGCTATTATATTCTTTTCCCTTGCGAATTGAACCTTTTGAATACATGTCGACAGGTTTTTGACGGGCATGGAGGAACGGATGCGGCAGTATTTATTAGGGAGAATATCCTTAAATTCATAGTTGAAGACTCTCATTTTCCAATCTGTGTGGAGAAGGCGATCAAGAGTGCTTTTCTGAAAGCCGATTATGCCTTTGCAGATGCTAGTTCTCTCGATATATCCTCCGGCACCACTGCATTAACTGCTCTTATTTTCGGAAGGTAAGTGAGCCACTGATCTGCAAGGTTATTCCTTTTCGGATGTTATTTCCATGAATCTTCTTCTGACATTAGCATCTGTTTAAAGGACCTTGGTAATTGCAAATGCTGGGGATTGTCGAGCTGTGCTGGGAAGGCGAGGTAGAGCAATCGAAATGTCCAAGGACCACAAACCTAATTGCACATCTGAAAGAATAAGAATCGAGAAACTTGGCGGAGTAATTTATGATGGCTACCTGAACGGGCAATTATCTGTGGCACGTGCACTTGGAGACTGGCACATGAAGGGGCCAAAAGGATCTGCCTGTCCTTTAAGTGCAGAGCCGGAGCTGCAGGAGACGGACCTGGGTGAGGAGGATGAATTCTTGATAATGGGCTGTGATGGGTTGTGGGATGTTATGAGCAGCCAGTGCGCTGTGACTATGGCGAGGAAAGAGCTGATGCTTCATAACGATCCCGAAAGATGCTCGAGAGAGCTGGTGAGGGAGGCGTTGAAGCGCAACACTTGTGATAATTTAACGGTGATCGTGGTTTGTTTCTCAGCTGATCCTCCCCCTCGAATAGAAATACTACCACAGACCCGTCTTCGGAGGAGCATATCATCAGAAGGGCTGAATTTACTTAAGGGTGTGCTGGACTGTAACTGATGAAACAAGGGGTGGTTGAAAAAGATAATTGCACCCGAACACATCGGAGGGCGAAATGGTCATGGCATTTTTCTACTGAGTAGCTGCAGCTGCCCCCTTTCACCATGGCTGACATTCACCCTTCATTCAGGGACATCATTGTCATGTAGAATATGATTCTTTTGGAGTTTTGAAATCCTGTACGCCTAAGATAGCTCACGTTGTACCTCCGATTTGCAGGATTCATTGTTCTTTCTTTTTCTTTTCTTCATCTGCTTCCTCCTGTGTAAATAAACCGAATCTTGAGAGATATGTTGTAGCACTCTTTCGATAAATTAAATAATTGATATCATTGACCATTAATGGTTCGAGTTCTCTGGGTACCATGCCGATTTTTTTTTTTACGTTGGAATATTTTTCATAATCAGCCACATGCAAATCTGAGATTTGCCATAGTTCAGCTAGCTTACTTCAAAGTTAAAAATGGACCGTGGTTGCCTTGGTGCGAGTCCCCTTATGTCGACTGTCAGGACGTGTTTGATAACAATTTGAGCTTTCATGTCAAACTATGCAGAAAGATGAAGTATGTATGTGTGTGCGCGCGGGCGTGTGTATGTGTATATATATATATATATGTCAGAGCATAATCGAACCAAGAAGGCAAAAAAAAGCATATTATTTGAAGTTGGAAGCAAGGAATACATGGTCCAGAGAGTGAGATTTTGTTTTAAGTTACAGAGAAATCTCAATATGGTCCATAGAGCAAAATTTTGTTTCAAGTTACAGAAAGAATCTCAATTAAATAATGGCATTTCAGTTTGCTGCAACACAAGGAAACTTTTTTCCATAAAATCTCTTCTCCCGCTGAACCATGATGATTTCGATGAACTATAGTTCATCATTACTATCGGAATCAGAATCATTATCGCTATCACTATCACTGCATACAAATGAGTGTCAATGTCAGAACACCATACAATGAGTGTTAGTGAAACTGCAACAAAAGTAGACTGTAAAGTATATAAAATCAGAATGAAATAGAACTTTCGGATGGAGCCAGAACTGGTTTCTTGAAAAGAGAGGAAACAGAACAAATAAAATTCATGGATACCTTGACCCGCTGCAGTGCTCGCTCAATTCTTCGCATAGAAGTTTGCTTACATCTCCTTGCTTAACAGATCCTTTCTTTATCAATTCTGTTAACTGCATGAATTCGATAGCAAAGTAAGAATTAATATTTCATATATGCATTAAGCCCACAATCAGGATTGAAAATTCACCTCATCTTCAGTTTCCTCCAGTAACCTATACCATAACAAATATAATTCAAATTATATTATATCCAAAACGAAACTACTGCCAAAGAATAAAAAAAAAACCCATCTCTAATAAGAACGTGAAAAGAGGAATAGTGTAAACTCCATGCAGTCTCACCGTCCACAATAAGAGGATATATCTTTCGAGTATGCCCTAGCTTCTTGCTTATCTATCAATAAATTAAAATGCAAAATTAGGGAAATACTTTTGAACTTCAGAAACAATGGACTATCGAAACAAAAGAAGATAGAAATTAACAGCATCTCTAAGAACATGGTAAACATAGAGGTAGCCAGTAACATGAAAGTATAGAATACAATGGCTCAGTGAATGGTTAGGAGGAAATACAGAAATCCTAGAGACGTCAAGCAAAACCATCAGAGAGATGGCACAATATATACAAATGTATGGATCAAAGATAAATCCTTGAATTTTTAGTCCAAAATTAGATTAAGGGACTAATCACATTTGCGGTGAAACATACGATTTCAGTCTCTGATAGTGGTCATGATTGATCGAGGCCTTCAGTTAGTTTTACGATGCAACAACCATAATTAGATTATTTATACTTGCCACTGTCCCCCCACCCTCCAAAATAATAATAATAATAACAAGAACAATAATAAAACGACCCATACCAATAGTGAGAATGTCCCAGTTATCCACTTTGATCCACTCACGTCGAGATGAATCTATCTGCAAAGTGAAAAACAGATATGAATTATGAAATAACATGCACTTGCATGCCTAGATAAGCTCTGTCAAAAAAGCATACTCAACTATAAAAACAGATATCAGAGAATATGAATAGTTTACATATGAACATAGTTGTGATTCCTATACATTTGCATATTTTGTCAATGCTGCCACAAGTTCAGTATTTGTTACCACATGATAATAACTATATTGACAGCATAGTTGCTACAAGATATTCAAATAAATATCCAATCAAATTTCAAGGAAAACATAACATCATGTTTGAAGATGCATTCTCCTATGAATAAAAATAAGGTAGATGGCGAGTCCAAGTAAGAGCTACCTTCTCAAGAGTGTAATCTTGCATATTTTCACAAAGCCCATCCAATAGTTCAACAGCTCTAAGCTCGCTCATCCTAATTTAAAAAAAAAAGGACAAAATTTTAGCAAAGGTATTAAGTATACAGGGGAATAAACCATAGATGAAAAGTAAACATCTTTGCTTGTTGTAACCATGCAATCTCCATCAATCACATGGGTATAAGTAGCAGTAAATATCTGCTGCCTATCAATTCAACACGCTTTAGTCAAAAATTCCCTTTTGAAACTCATTGTTTATATTATAGCAAAAAGGCATTGTTTTGTGTTAGAGTTTGCTAAAGAATGTCTATGCACCGGAAAAAATAACTTCCAAAGGTGATTACAAAGTAGTATATGTTCATAGATATTCTTAACTCTTTGACAATGCACATACACCATGTAGACATAGCGATTTGAACCCGTGTCTCCTAGGATGAACTTCATCCGCTTTTTCACCGGGACACTTGTGGGTTCTAAATTTCTAATATGATCACCTTGAAATGTGACATTATGACACCTGTTAGCTAAACCCTAGTGGCAGTAGAAATTACAAATCTCAAATGTCAAACCTGAACTGTTGGTAGTAATATCCAAAATGCCACCCATTTGTCCTTGTTAAAATGTTCATTATCAACTTTCTTCCCAATTTCCAGCAAAATTTTGTGACGTGTGATTTCCCTGTTAATAATTTTATGCTCACTTATTCTATTGCTTCCTTTTCCTATCATGATTGATCTTTCTCTTTCATACTGTTCGTAATTGATCTTCAACACTGCGCCCGGCATCAAAGAAAGACGGGAAGCTATTCTAATTCAATTTCTAAAATGAAGAATTTTGATCGAGACTCACGAGCCGCATGAACATCAGCAATGTTGATTTTCCTTTCCAGGAAAATTGTTATACCTGTAATCAATAACCTTCCCTTGGCGTTGACCTTTCGAGTCCAACCGATGTCTCATATCCAAATGATTCCTGGGTTTTTCCTACGTATACATAAATTCTCGAATTAATTACCGAATTACAGCTCAATTTGCCGAAAGTAGCATTGATTTAAAGGCAAATGTATATAGAAGAGAAGTTCGTAATCCTTATTCCTTACCTTAGACAGTTGAATCTCTAGCTCCGCCTGCAAATCATCCAACGAAACAAAAATCAGCTGATATTTTGAAAATTAGAGGGAAAAAAGAGATTGAAACAACATATGTTAATCAACGATTTCCTCCATTATTACCGCGACGGCATTGCAAGCAGCACATTTGTCGTCGATGCAAGCCGCGATGGACAAAATGGAGAAGACGGAAATGAGCCATAACACAGAAGCTGCCATCTCCAGTCTCGATCAATGTTCTCGATTTTTTTTCCCTTTCGCACGCGAATTCGCGATCGTTGAGCTATTTGAGGAGCTAGATCCGGGTTCGGGCCTTTACAAGGAACGACAAAGTAGTTATGTTGCAATTGGACCGGGTCGGGTCGCGGGTGGATTAGAAAACAGATAGTTTCAGGTTCGGGAATTTTGACTTGAGCTGAGATAAATATAAAATATTTTGATTTTTTTATTAAAATGTTTTAAACTGAATTTAATTCCGAGGAGTCAAATCTGTTTTTATTACTTGAAGGGTAAATTATGATTAACTTGAACTAATTAAATTTTAAAGGGACTAAAATGGTAAAGTTACCATTAACAAAGGGGATGAGGGCAGTAGTGTACCCTTGGATTTGCTTTAGATGACAGTGAAGGGATAGAAAAACTAGAATTTTCTAATATTTACTATATAATTAACATAATAATAAATTCGATCTACTTTATGTCTGAAGCAAATGTTGGAAGTACAATTTAATCTAATATTTTAATTTAGGAAAATTCTACAACACTAAACATAAAATTTTAAACCCTAAATCATAAACCATAAAGTACAAACATGAAACACTAAATCTGAAACTTTAAACTCTGAATTTTAAACAAATAAACATAAAACCTTAAACAATAAATTATAACTCTAAAATTTAAATTCTAAACCTAGTATTCAAATTTAGGGTTTATGCTTTACAATTTAGGGTTTTAGTGTCTTGGGTTTAGAGTTTTGAGTTTAGGGTTCAATGTTATTGGTTTATTGTTTAGGGTTTAGAGTGTATTGTTTATAATTTGGTGTTTCGATTTATAGTTTAGAGTTTTATGTTTTAAGTTGTTTGTTTAAGTTTTATGGTTTCAATTTTAGAGTTTAGGGTTTATAGTTTGCAGTTCTAGAGTTTCAAGTTTTATTTTTAAAATTGACTAAAGTTGGTATTTGATTCAATTATTTCTAAAAAAATTAAAAAAATTATATATAGAAAATAATTTAATTAATATTTTATTTTAAATAATTTATAAATATACATTGAATACTTTAAATTTTTAATTTTTATAAATTAATTTAATGTTGCTCATCGTTAGTGGTGTTCGTCGACCGTGGTAAACTCATCCAATTGATTATATAAAAAATTTAACTTATTTTCACTTTTATGAATATTTCATAAATTATTTACATTTTTTTCATTTAATAGTTATAATAACTGACTAAATAATTATGATTTTGAAAAACAAAATCATAGAAAAGAAGAATGATGAAAAAAAATGAATTAAATAGTTAAGACAATAAAAAAAATTTAAAATAAAAAGAATGTATTAAACGTTGGACAATAGATGTAGGGTCCACACATGTAACCACTCTGGAAAACAGACGGACGGCTACTCTCACGCCGAGCATTTCGCTACGTCACTCACTGACCCACTGGCCACTGCTCCGAAACTGAACCTCACACGTGTATCATCTAACGGCAAGTAATTAAAGCCCCCAACCGAACCAATAATCTTCATTATTTATTTGATTTTAACTTTTTAGACGTGTTTTAATCTAATTCTTTTAGATAATTCGGATTCGAGCATTAGTTTTGTACGGTGTACATCATATTAAAAAAATTAAATAGATATAACTCATGTATCACACCAACATATTAAATTTTTTTTAGGCTTGTTTTTGACTTTAGTCCCTCCAAATCCGATATTTAACTTTTTCTCTCTTTAATTTAGTATTTTTCTTTTAGGCCAAATTCTTTTACTAATCCATGTATTATGTGCAGATTGTGGATGTAGTCCTTACATTTTAATCTAATCAATTTTAGTTCTTATATTTTTCAAAATTTAAAGTTTCAACCCTAAACTAAACAGTATAAATTGAAAACAATCAAATTCGAGAACATAAATTAAATCTAAAACTTGCACATAACATTAGGACTAATATTATAAATTGACTTAACACATTCTATACGTATTGACTTGTAATTTTTAAATTTAAAAAGTAAAAGACTTAAAATATCAAATTATAATACACGTACTAAATCTGCAAGTTACCAACATTAAATATACTAATGGAAGAACTTGACCTTTATTTTATTAATTATACTTTTAGCTTTTATTTATAATTTGATATAATTTGGTGTCTTTATTTTTATTTTGCATGAAATACGAGTGCCATTCACATATCATTTTATTAATTTAAGCATAGACTAATCTCATCGACTATAAGGGTGTCTTTTTTATAATGTTACTAGTTTGTTTTAATTCATAATTCTATTGGTCTATGTATCTAATAAAATATATTTTAAAACATTTGATTGGCGTATAAAATTTGTTACTGGATAAATAAAAATGACTAAATTTTCATTTCATTTTAATTATGTGATTGAATAACAGTAAAAGAATCTATGTTATCACTTTAACGAAAAAAACTAATAATTCTATAGCTTAAATATATATTTGGTACTTAAACTAGGTATTTTCTCTCAAATTGGTACTTAAAAAATGTTTGCTCTCAAGTTGATATTTGAACTAGACATTATTTCTCAAGTTTGTACTTAAAGAATTTTGCTCTCAAGTTGGTATTCAAACTTTAATTTCATTCTTGGTTTTGGTATTTTTTATTAATAATTTTAGTCCTAAAACTTATAAATTCTATTAATTTGATCCCAATTCAACAAATTTAACTCTTAATATATTAAAATTACAACAATTTAGTAAAAAAGTTATGACATTGTCAAAACAAGTGAGTTTATAGGATCAAATAAACAATTGAACAACTGCATTCTACGATAAAACAACAAGTTATTATTAAACTTTTATTATACCAGGAAATTAATGTAACATTCTTAAAAATGTGTGCAAACAATTTAGGAGAATAACAAAAAATAATTTGATAAAATATGTAAATATTAAGTGTTAAATTTATTGATTTGTTTCAAATTAAGATCAAATTGATAAAATGTATAAGTTTTGGTACCAATTTGAGAGAATGTGTCTCGTTCAAGTACCAGCTTGAGAGTAAAAATTCTTTAAGTACCGACTTGGGAGAATATGCCTAGTTTAGGTACCAATTTAAGAGTAAAAATTCATTAGATACTAACTTGGAAGAATGTGCCTAGTTAAGGTACCAAATGTATATTTAAGCCTAGTTTTATTAGTTTAGACCTTTAATAAATTATAAAAGTAAAACATCATATTATTTCAAATTAAAGTAAAAAATTAAATTCAAATTTTCAGTATAGTAGAGGGATTAAAGCCAAATTGGACCAACTTTTTAAGATAATTTAAGAAAAGATAAACGAAAATATCACTGCCTGTTACGTTGAGAAAGATCACAGCCGTTAGATCATCGAGAGCCGAGCCCACTAAAGCGGATCTTCGAAGATGGTGCCCAAGTGATCGACGGCTGTGATACTGGCTTGCACGATAATAGAAATTGTGAAAGGCGTGGCGTATAATATAAAGATGGAAACTTCATAGGAAGTAGAAAATGCTTACAAAAGGTAAAGCAAAGAGATGAGTCGAGTTTTGTTCTTGAGTTGAGTTGAGGTTGAGCTGAGTTGATGAGTCGCTTTTTTTCAATCAGTGCCGAGTCGCTTTACCAACCAAACACTCATTTTTGTTAATTAAATTCTTTTCCATGGATTCTAATCATCGATCCCTTTCTGCTTGATTGTTTTTCATCTGTCTTGTTGCTTCCTTTGTTGATCGCAACCCTTGATTCCTCGTTGCTGCAATGTAAGTTTCTCGTGTTTTTTTTAAGAATTTAGGTTTACGAGAAATTAATCTTTTTATTTTGAATCATTCGTTGAGCTAAATTAGTGCCATTAATGTACTTTGAAACGAAATGGGAAAGGAAATCTGGCGTTCTCAGTAGGATCTGATTCAAACCAGTGCTGTGAATCTCTCTATTTTTTTCAAAATGGAGTATATGGATCTGTAAACGAGAATTTATTCCTGAGAAAACGTTGATTTCAGCTGAATTATACCTTAATTTATTGTTGTCGCCATGTATTTTCTGGAACTAATTAAATGTAATAGTATTATTTGTTGTTCTTGTTTTGCTTTTACATCATTAATTTCGATTTGCTTTCATCTTCCATTGCCTTCTTTTCTGATTCTCTTTAGAAGCTTTCGGTAATCACACTCCCTGTATTGTTTTGTTTTAGTATCGCTTTTCATAGCTCAAATGCTCCATGCTAATATTTGCTTTCCCCTTTGTATGTGTGTCTGTTTGGCTGCAATCTGATCAGCCTGTTCTTTTTTTCTGTAGATCCAAGGGTTTAAGTAACCAAAATGCAGCTAGCAGTATAAGAATGAGTGTGCACCTTTGCATGTCCAGAGTTGGAGACCATAATGTTTGCGGAGAGTGCGAATGAGGAATCACTTCGTCAGGATTTCGAGTCTCTGACTGTGTCTAAACGGCTTGTGAGGAGTGTTAGCCAGAAGTTGAGGAAAAAGAACAATAGAGCTGAAGGGGATGAAGAGGATAAGGTCATAGGGGTTTCTTTGAAATGTCTTCCTCTATATGGTAGAGGTGGTGGTTGCAAAGTCGGTGCTGACACTGGTGAGGAGTTTGGTGATCCGAGTTGTAGGAGAAGGTCGAGTTCCGGTGAAGAAGGAAAGGCGTACAAATCAATTTGTGGTATTGAGGACAATAATTTCGATTGCTTCTCATATGGCATGAAAGAAAAGTTTTGGAAGAAAAGCAATAGAAAGGATTTAGATCTTGAGGAATCGGTACGAAACAGCAGAATGCATATCTTTCTTCCAGATGACATTCTCGAGATGTGCTTGGTGAGACTACCATTGACCAGCCTTATGAATACCCGCCTTGTGTGCAAGAAATGGAGACACTTGACTACAACTCCCAGGTTTTTGCAGATGAGACGAGAAGGTTCATGTCAGAGGCCATGGTTGTTTCTCTTTGGTGCTGTTAAAGATAGCTATTGCTCTGGGGAGATACATGCACTGGATGTGTCTCAAGATCAATGGCATAGGATTGGTGCTGATATCCTCAGAGGAAGGTTCATGTTCTCGGTTGCCGGTATGCAGGATGATGTTTATATTGTTGGAGGTTGTTCAAGCCTGACCAACTTTGGGAGGGTGGATAGGAGCTCGTTCAAGACGCACAAAGGTGTATTGGTCTTTAGCCCTCTCACCAAATCTTGGCGCAAAGCTTCATCTATGAGGTATGCTAGATCAATGCCTATTTTAGGGGTATCCGAGGTCTGTTCAGATTTCTCGATCATTCAAACCCATCAGAATAGACATGATAGGCAGTTTCCTAGATCACGAGTTGGTGGGGTGTCAGATGTTTATGAGGATCCTCACAGGCTTTCACTCAGACGTCAGTACAGAAATGCTTTTGATGTAAATGAGCCTTCATCGGTACCAAATAGAAAATCATACAAGTTTATCAGACAAAGAAGTGAACAAGCAAATACGAAGGGTTGTAAAAGATTCGTGTTGATTGCTGTTGGAGGTCTCGGATCTTGGGATGAGCCACTAAATTCTGGTGAAATCTATGATTCTGTATCAAATAAATGGACTGAAATCCAGAAGCTGCCTGTAGACTTTGGTGTCGTTTGTGCTGGGGTTGTCTGTAATGGGATGTTTTATGTTTGCTCCGAGAATGACAAGTTAGCAGGTTATGACATAGAAAGAGGCTTCTGGATTGGAATCCAAACCTCCACATTTCCTCCCCACGTTCACGAGTACTATCCAAAACTTGTTTCTTGTAATGGTCGCTTGTTTCTGCTTTCCGTCTCTTGGTGCGAAGGAGATGGGCAAATTGGTCAGAGAAACAAGGCGGTAAGAAAATTGTGGGAGCTAGATATGATGTATCTTACATGGACTGAGGTCTCGATACACCCTGATGCTCCCATGGACTGGAACCCTGTTTTCGTTTCCGACAGGAACTTAATATTCGGGGTTGAAATGTTTAAAATATTTGGTCAGGTGTTGGATTTCTTCACTGTGTGTGATGTGTCTAATACGGATATGAGTTGGAGCCATATTTCTAGGAATCACATGGCTCATGAATTAGATTCTTCTTCTTGCATGACTAAGACAATGGCGGTGCTACATCTATAATGTCTTCTGCAACACACTGTAATTCAATCGGAAAATCATATAACATCACAGATGCTCGTTCGGGGATTTTGCGCATATATTTCTTTCGACCTGTGAATTTTTCGTATTTATTTCTTCGGATTTCCACAAATTTGTAAAATGGCGACCGCATCTGGTCTCTAGTGCTTGTTCAGTGTTAGCACAGTTATGGTCATTTGTAGTGTTCATTGTTCATAAACAGATTATGTATTTTTCATCTTGCTTCTGCTGCATCTTCAATAAATTTCTGCCATGTTTATTCATTAATTGTCTTGTCTTGAGCTTAAACATCTAATTTCTAATAGGGTTGAGTAAAGAAACTGAAGAAAATCGATTCGAATCGTAATGTTTGGATGATATACCTAATCAAACTGATTTTAGCCCTAGTTTATAATACAATGAGTAGCTTAACATTCATTCATTCTGCAACTAATAGTAGGTTCTACTTAACCTCACAAGTGCACGAGGAGTTCAAGTTTGATTGCAAACATAAGGTTCGAAAATAAATTTGAATTTTTCCGAATCAAACATGAACAACTTGAAGAGATCATTATATATACCTCCGGGTGTTAATGAAAATGAAAAACAGTCATAGATGTTGCACTTGAATACCGGTTACCGATAACAAACATCCACCACGGGGTTTTGTTCGAAGCAGAGAGTTTCGGATGATCATCGAATTTGAAAAGGCAATACAACATTAAATTGCAAAACAATAGTAGTTGGTATAAAGAGATGAAGGTCAATGAAAATAGCACAATTAGAAACAAATGAACAATTTCTTGAAACCCTCTACAAGTGGGAAATCCATCAATATACAGTAATATCTACTTGCAAAACTATCCATGTTTGGAAAAATACATACACATTGCTACTCACCCGATAATGCATAAGGAGCAATAATACAACAATTTCGTCACATGTTTGGAAAAATTCCGGAGAAGTTTGGGATTTTGTCGACGTGCTTCAGGGCACGCTCAGCAATCTGTCGAGTTCTGTAGTCAGCATGGTGGAAGGCATCAACGAGTGCAGTGCTTACATTTTGATCTCCAGAAACTTCATAGGCTATATCCTCGGTTCTTAAAAGTCTCTCTACAACCCAAACGGCTCTTCTCCTCAAGTTCTCTGTTTGTTTCTCGAGTAACACGTCGAGTATGGGCTTAATTGCTTCTGCCTCGCATAAAACGGAGACTCCTTGCTCAATAGCAACTCCGTCATCCAACAAGGTGGAAAGTGCAGCAAGAGCTGCTTCAACCACCTTCGCGTTGGTGTGATCCAAGAGCGCAACCAACTTATGTACAGCCTGTCCTTCCAAAAGACAAAAGCTCTCTTTAAGTGAACATGTTCCCTGGTGGACTCGACATAATCCTGTTATGACAGCCTGTTTGCTGAAACATGGAAAGATAGAAGCACAAACTCCGGGTGGTGGCAACTCCGGCAGTCTTGTCAAATTTTTGGATTCTTGAGATAAGTTCTCCAAAGCTGTGGCAGAGACCATCTGGACATTGTCAAGACCATTGGCCTGAAGCAATTCAATGAATAACGCTGCAAGATTGTACTCGCGGCAAAGAGCAACAGCATCAGGCTCCTCTGACAAGACAAAAGTAACCCTTGCAAGCACACGAACAAGTCCTTCGAGGAATGGTGTTACAAAGCGGGTGCCCCTAGTCTCTCCTTGCCTGATCTTGACAACTCTAGAGATGATAGACTGAAAAGCACCTTCGTCTAGCATTTGCCTCGTGAGGCCCAAATCCCTCTCCGGGAGTTCAGCTAAGAGGCCGGCAGCTGCTGCCTGTTCTTCAGAAATTCCCGTGTTTTCTGATATGACTCTAATTAGGCTGCTGAGCTGACCGACTGTGCCACGTAGTGCATCTGCTAATTCCTGACCCATGTAAGGGGAGAGATTCTGGAGAAGTTTTATGCATGCCATTCGCAAATCCTGCTGCGGAACCTCTATAAACTGAACCAAGCTGATAGTAGCTCCAGAGCTTTTAATTGCAGCAACAACATTCAGAGCTGTTGTCGGAGAACTAGTGAGCCCCACAAGAACTTGAAGAAGTTTGCACTCGATAGGCGGACCAGTGTTGCTGATTAGATGAAGTAAGTTATGGACATTGTCTTCAGAAAGAAGAGTCTGATGGTCTGGACCAATAGGAATGGAGTCAACATCATATCCTGAGTTTACGACATTGGACAGAATTGTGGCGGAGACTTCTTTAAGTCGCATGGGAAGCTGATTGGCCCCAACGGTAAAGAGGTCTTTGACAAGAGGTGGAAGTATTCCTGCCTCGATCAACACCTTGGAGCTTGCCTCATAAGATGAAATCTGGTTAAGTGCCTTCAGAGCAGCTTCTCTTGATTGCATGTTTCCGCTTCTCATGAGATTGATTAAAGATTCACCGACGGTTTTTGCAACATAGACTTTCACATCATTATTCAGAACCAACTCACCAAGATATGCGGCCATGGACTGCTTTGTTTCAGGCGTGCCTGCAACAATGTTATTTTACATAAATTATAGAGAAGTAGCAATGTACATGATTAGAATGAAAATTTCAAAGATGAAAGATTATCAGCTCGGGATACCAACAAAAAATCACCGAAGCAAGCAAGTATGTCATCCCAGATCAAGCAGCAAAGACATAACTAGCAAGTTTCAGTGCTAGGACAAATGAACTAAGGACTATGTATGAATACTAGAGGCCTATGTTACTTGGACATGGGTATGTATCCGACACAGATACTTCATGAAAAATGAAGAGTCCGAGCAACATAGCTAGAGGCAATCATTGTTATGTAAAAGGATCTGCACTCAACTGACGAAGCCGTACATGACTCCACCCAAAAACGGAGGACCTTTATGCTGGCAGCAAGTTAGGAAAAGCATAAATTATCAAGAAAAAAAGAGAAGCACCTTCAAGAATCTGGGTCAAAAGAGGCTGCAGTCTACCATTTTCAGCCATCTGTCGGACATTGTTCTCAAACTTTTCCAAATTTTCTAGCGTTTTATCAGCTTTTTCAACAGTTAAAACGTTCTCGGATTTACTGCTGGTCATTCCAACTAATATAAGAATTGCTCCATTAATAGAACCAATCTTCTCACACACGGCTTCGGATTTTGAAAGCTCATAGAGCAAAGAGACTGCCTCCTCCCTCTCCTTGGACTGTTCATGGGACAGGAATTTAACTATTGTACGCACGGTGTCCCCCTCAGCCAATATTGCCTGAAAAAATAATGCATAAGTAGTTAATAATCCAGTCCTGGATGCATACACGACAATGATGTCATTGTCACTCAACAGGAGAACATCAAACCGCAAACAACCTTATTATCTTCATCTTCCTCGACCACTACGAGGAGTGTCTCCAATGCTCTGCACCGAACTTTACGGCTGCTGCTCTTTAGCATGTCCACAATCATAGGTATTAGATCAGCATTGCGTACAACATGCTTATTGGATCGACTTTTTTGGCAGATATGCTGGATAAACTTCAGAGACAGAAGAACATCATTTTCTGAACTGCTCATATTAAGAGATCTACGAGCCATATCAAGCTGGGCTGCTTCATTCCTAGTTGTCCACTCTTCAATGGTGTTCCGCAAAGCAATGCTTGGGTTTAGATCAGTGCTTTTCAGTTCTTTCAGGGTCAATGGGCAAACCAGCTTTCTTCCACTTTCTCTGCATTCCTTGAACCATTTCTCAATGGCTTCACGTTCAAATGTTTGGCCATTTTCTAATGTCACAGGATCACGCATAACTTGCTTCGACAAAGGGCAAACAAATGCATCATAAAGGGGCTCTATGTGCAGCCTCTCGAAATGATGGCTATCGTCTGACTGACTGCCAGGGTCGTAACTTCCATCCCAGCTCGCAGCCATCTGACTTATATAGTCACTGCAAAAAGGGGGAAAATGAAAATTTGCTTAACAAATAATCGGCTTATTAGAAACTTGCACTATTAACAGAGACAATAGCAATTGGAATAACCAATGAGATAACAATAGTTAGAAGGCAGGCAGGAAATAATTAAGGACACCAAAGCCAAAGTTCAAAGGTTCAACCAAAATCAGGGAGCTACTACATGACCATAAACTATGCTATTTTTTGGTATTGAAAAAGACAGTATGACTGACATGATTCCGGTTTAACCATCCATTAGCTTTGCCAACAGAGACGAAGCGGGGGGGAGGGGGGCTTGGCCCCCCTTGGTTAATGGGCAATTTTCATTTTTCTGTCCCTCCCAAATATCAAAATTTTAATTTAAGCCTTTTAACCCTTTAGCTAAGTGGAAAAATTGCACTTTTGACCCCTCCTAGAAATTATTTATTTAATTTAAGCCCTTTTGAAATAATTTTTTAAAGCTTTGGCCCTCCAAAATTTTTAGTTTTATCACAGCTCCCCCAAAATCAAGGAGTTACTATTTTGATATGAAAAAGAAAGACATGAACTAACCACTAATTGTTTTTCAAATCATTAGAAGGAAGGCATGAAACAATTAAAAACAGAAAAATCAAAGTTCAAGGGTTCAGCTAAAATTCAAGGAACTACTACATGACCTTCAACAACGCTAAGCATTGGTACGAAAAAGTTAGACATGATTCCAATTTAACCCTCCATTAGCTTGCCAAGGTGATGCAGAAGACTAGGAGAAATTTAAAACTAACAATTAAGTGCCAGTCCGGTAATCATTAGAAGGCAAGCAAGAAACAATTAAAAACAGCAAAATCAAAGTTCAAGGGTTCAGCTAAAAATCAAGGAACTACTATGTGACCTTTAACAACTCTAAACATTGGTACGAAAAAGTTGGACACAATTCCAATTTAACCCTCCATTAGCTTGCAAAGGTGATGCAGAAGACTAGGGGAAATTTAAAACTAGCACTAACTGTTTTTCCAGAAATCATTAGAAGGAAGGCAGGAAACAAATAAAACCAGCAAAATCAAAGTTCAAGGGCTCAACCAGAAATCAAGGAGCTACTATGTGACCATTAACAACGCTAAGCATTGATATGAAAAAAGTTAAAGTGTTAAACATGATTCCAATTTGAAACTAACAAGTAACAACTAAGTGCTTGTCCATAAATGGTTGCAGCAGAATTCAGACATGGAAATAAAGCATACGGAAAAAGAGAATCTCATCTCAGAACCCCCAAAGCTCAATTTATAAATCTTAATTAACTCGACTAAGCAATGAATTCAGATTAGAATCTAACTGCAAGCTGTTAAAATCTAGCAAATCGAAGACTTAGCAATAACTTCACCCCAACCAAATAAAAGTAGGAACTTTAGATTAGAAAGGTAGCAACTTGCTGCAATTCACAGCTGATTAAAGAAAGGGGAGAAAAGGAATCATACCCTGTTGATCTTGAAGATAGACAATAGAAAAAGAAATATGAAGGATGTGTTGGATAAAAGAAGCTCTAGTTGTAGCTCGAAGAATCGAAGAAAAACTGAATTTGGATTAAAGGGGCGAAGTGGATTGTTCCCATAAGTTGTTTGAGTTGCATGAAATGATTGAAATTGGGGATTTTCGGAGGAATTTGAATTAGGGTTTGGTTCCTTAGATGTCTTGAGAAAGTGGTGATGATGGGGTCTTTTTTTGAGTTGAGAAGAAAACAAATGAATGGAAGAAACGAAAGAAGCAGTGGAGAAAATTAAATTGAAGTAAGGGTAAACTATATTGGTAGTCACTTAAGTTTTAAGATACTTTCAATTTCGTCATCAAAATTTAAAAACTTGTTGCAATTACTAAACTATTAGTTTGTTTGTTTTTTTTATCTTGTTAAGAAATTATGACGTTAAAACGATTTGTTTAGTTAAAAGATTAATTTAGTTTGGTTTCAATTTGGTTTGATCGTAAATCGAAACTAAAAATCTCAATCGAAGTTAAAAATTAAACTTTTCGATCTGTTATTGTTAACTGTCAAATTAGCTTAAAATCAAACTATACTAATCTTCTAGCTAAATGGATCCTTTTTAGTATTAAGATTGACTAGTGTATGTTCCGTTCATCAAAATTTGGCTTTGATAGCAATTGTAAATTTGGATGATTTGAGTTTTTTTGAAAAGAAGATTGTAATGTTTCACGTCAACATCTCTGAATTCAAGTGGACGTGATCAAATTTAATTAAAAATTTAGTAACTGAAATAAAAACAAATTAAAGTTTTAGTGATTATAATAATTTTTTTTTTATTTCAGTGACTAAATAAAAGTGTTCTAAAAATGAGTGACTAAAATAAAAGTGTTCTAAAAAATGTAAGAGTTGGAAAATCAGGAAAGTTGACCCAAAACGAGTAAAGAGCAGACATATTTCATATTTGTGATTCAAATGAATGAAAAATATACAACAACGAGAATTGTATTCTATATTTATTTATTATTTTATTTCTTTAATATTTTTAGAAAAATCTTTTAATCTATATCCCGACTTGTTTAAAAGTAATTATTCGTTTGCATAAAAAATTAATTTTTTTATCTTTCATAATTTTTTTTTGAAAGGATCTTCCATAATTTTTTATATGAGGCTTTAGCCAATTAAATTCAAAGACTTCTAAACTAAAAAAGTAAAAAAAAAATGGCGGGTAAATTTCGAGTGCAAAAACAGTCGATTCAGTTTTAACATAAATGAAATATGCATTTTCATTCTCTCTTTTTTTAGTTATACATTATTATTTTAATCAATCTTTTTTAACTATGGGAAAATTCAAACATATGTCATAGAGAAATTTACTTTTTTTTTGGTATAATCAATGTATATTTGTTAGTCTATATTCGAGACTCGTGATTGTCCCTCCTAATAATATTGTGTCTGAAATTTAAACTTGAATTCAAAATTTACTTTAATATTGACTAAAAAATTTACTTTAAACTATTTGGATTTGATTTAAAACTTTTATTATTATTTAGATATTAAATATATATACTTAGACAGCGATGAAAACTGTTAGTCTACATAGATTATGTAATGGAAGAACCAGCTAGAAAAACATTTTAAAATAGAAATTAGATTTCAACAAATGGAAGTTGGTTGAATTGTGTTTCATTTCATTTCATAACTATTATTCCTTCCTAAAAAAACTATAATAATAATACAAGATAAGGCAACATAAGCATCTTTAACCATTCGATTAATTAATAGAGTTCGAAATCAAACTAATTAATATTCTAGCCAAATTAATCTTTTTCACTGTTGAGATGACTGATGATGGCTCCGTTCATCAAAATTTTGATCTTGATGGCGACTGTAAATTTAAAAAAAAAAGATTATTTTGATAAAAATAACTTTGATGTGCCACATGAACATTTTTAACGGGCCGAAATATATAAAAAAAACTAATTAAAAGTTTAGTACCTATAATAAAGTTTTCGACTCAAATGACCGAATTGAAAACGCCTGAAGTTTAATGAGTACAAGTGTAGTCAATCATTTTGGTGTGCTTAATAATCAAATACATCATCCTCAATTATGGGATTGGGACCACTCTCATCTTCCACCATTAAGCTGTATTCCCTTAATTATGTTCGATTAAATTAGGGTTTTGTTGACACCGGTTTTAAATCTGAACATAAATAATAGGAGTGTGGTCAAGGATATATAAGTTTTTAAATTCATTCAAAGGTAAATTAATTATCACTGAACTTTGTTCTCTGAAAAAATAAAGGAAGAGTTTTGGGGTTTGTAGATTGGAGATTGGTTATGATTTGGGATTTTATTTTTATTTTTTTAATTATTTTTGTATTAAATAATAATATAATATTATTTTATTTTATTTTAAATTTAAATTTATTTTTGTATTTAATAATAATAAAATAATATTAAGTGACCAAAATAGGTTAATGTATAAAGTTCAGTGAGTAAATAGATTTTTTAAATTTTTAGTGATCAAAATAAGTTAAAGAGCAAAGTTTAGTGACGATTTCCGTAATTTACCTTTTTCAATGTACTCACTACTCACAATAATCAATTTTATTGTATGATATCGATTTACATTAGTTTTAAATTCGATCCTGGACAATAGGAGTGTAGCCAAGGGCAGACGAGGGACCTTAGCATCCTTAGTTAAATGGTCCAATTGCAATTTTAGACCTCTTAAACACGAAAACTTGATTTAATCCCTTTTTAACTTCTAAGTATATGGAAAATTATAATTTCGATTCCTTAAAAAATAAATAATTCTACTGAATCCATTTTATACAACAAAAAAAACATAATCTTGAACAATTCCTTCCCTATCATGATAATAACTCAAAATCGTGCTTTAGTTTCTTTTAATAAGTTTTAAAGTGATTACAAGGTTCATATTTGTTCATACATATTTTAAATTTTTGGACAAATCACACATAACTTGCAGACAAAACGATTTAAACTCAAGTCTAAAGGAGGAAATTTGGTGGGGAATATCTAAAATCCGTGGGGATGGAAAGAAACCGAAATCTACACCCATGGGGACGGAGATTGCTATGTCCGAACCGTGGGATAACCGAACTATAACCGTATAAATAACCGTGGAGATCCCAAAAAATATCCACAAGGATCCCGATATTTTACTAGATTTTAAAAAATATATATATTTAATTATCTATATACCCCTAATATATATCTTATTTTTTAAAAAAAAAACTTAACTATATTATTATCACTTCAATTTTCTCTCAAATCTAGTCACACTCAAATTTCTCAACATGTATTTATCTTAATTTTTGGATATAAGTTAAAACCCTTGTCTAAATCTTCCCTCAACATAACACCCTTTCGATCTTCATCATCTCGTAAATGCTTTCAATCAAAGTATCCAAACTTTTTATATTTTGAACTGAATTCCCCATTTATTTTCGTTAGTAAAATAGTAATTTTGTTTAAATTTTTGGGATTGAGATTCTTCAAAAATCGCGGGGAAGATACGAGGACAAAAAAAATCCCTGAAGCATTTGATGGAATTTCCCGAAACCGTAATCGCAAGTGTTGGGGACGAAGTGAGGAATACAAAACCATCCTCGTCCCACCCGATTCTCACCCCTACTCGGGTCTCTTAGGATGAACATCATTCTTTTTTGCACTAGGACCACTTGTTAGGTTCAAATCCGTGTGTTACCTAGAGGTTTTATGTTATATTAAATGCAAGTTGATCTAGCAGGACACTGTATTAGGTTTTTAATCAAAAATTAAAATTATAACGTCGTGAATGAAGTAAATTAGATCGAAATGATTAGTTATAATATACTTTTATAATATTCAATCTTAATTAATCGGTCAATAAGTTAGATATATAATAATACAAGTGATTATACCATAACAAAAATAATAAAGAAAAAAGGCTAAAGGGGTTATTTTGCCCTCAAGTTCGACCCAAATTAACAATGTTGTCCCTCGCTGACTAAAATATAATTTTTTATGTTAAATTTTAACCAATCAGATAATGACATGTTAGTTTTAAAGTAAAGAGTTAAATATGGAAGGATCGGGAATCGAACCTAAAACTTAGGGAAAAAACCTCAATGCTTTACCACTAGACCAACTTTTATAGGTTGTTAATAAACACCAAATGCAATATATAATCTCATCCAAATAACACGGCTAATTTGGGTGAGAGTAAAATAACCCTTTAGCCCAAAAAAAATAATCTAGAATCCCCACATCGTCCAAGGATATTGGGCTTAGGGGCTAGGGCTACATGTGTTTCTATTTGTTGAGTTTGGGCAACAGGATCCACATAATTTATGTAATCCATCTGCCCCAATGTGTTAGATTCAATCTCTCAGTACAGTAGCCATAATTACTGGGAATCTCTTGAGAATTGCCTGGGTTTTGGAAGATGGAAGTAGCAGATCATAAAGCTCCAACCTTGGAGAATGGGCAAGTAGCTGATGAGAATGCTGATGTTTTACAATTTATGGATTCCGTGGATGCTTATTTGACCCTCGTTCATTCTTTATCTTCCACACTTCGCCAGGTAAAAAAACCCCTTAAACATCGTTTCTGGATTTTGTTTTATGATATACGATTGGACTGGTAAAGGATGAGATTTTAACTTGATTTGGGTTCATTAATCATTACCGATGCCAAGTGAACAAAAACACGACCAAAGTTTCACCCTTGAATCGTGGTTGTTTTGTCTACTTGTAGTTCTTGTTTATGTCACCCAGAATTGATCTTGTTGTGCTTTTGTTTATTTATGCCTTATATTACAAATAAGTACTTTATATCAAATTTTCATTTAGGTACATAAAGTATTTTTTGGGTCAAATTAAGTACTTATAAAGTGTATTCTTTGGTCAAAATAGGTACATGAAGTATTTTTTTTTATCAAAATAGGCACCTAAAGTATATGGAGTGGTGAAAACTGAAAGTTTCCACAAGGCCTTAGTTTAGGGTATTGGGAGTTAGTTTAGGGTATATGATTTAGGGGTTTATGTGTAGTGGTTTAGAATTTAGGCATAGTTGTTTCAATTTAAGGTTTAGTGTTATAATTTAGTGTTTATATGTTAGTGTTTAGTTTTTAGGGTAATATGGTGAGGATTTAGGTTTTAACCTCTAAACCTTAAATTGAAACAATTATTCCTAAATTCTAACCCTTACACCTAAACCCCTAAACCTTATACCCTAAACTAACTCCCTATACCCTAAAACTAAGGCGCTTGTGGAAACTTTTAGTTTCCACCACCTGTGTATAGAATATTTATTCAAAGTATATATTGGTTTCCGTCTAGGTTACTAAAAGTGGACATGCGCATTTATTAAAAAATAACTTTGGGTACCTATTTTGACAAAAAATAATTTTAGTACCTAAATGAAAAAGTTGATATATTTGAGGTACTCATTTGTGATATAAGCCTTTATTTATTTTGTTAATTTTAACAAGTGAAGTACCAAATAAAGGGATGGCTGGAACTGGCAAGTGCACGACATTCCATGGGTGCTTACCGTGTGAATACTGTCTTGTTGGACCATACATCTCACTCTGCTGCTACAACATTGCTTGTCACCCAAGATGAGGGGAAAGGTATTTATCAGCTTTAGCTATAGTAGCAATCGGGTCGGATTTAATTTTTCGTTTCGGAATAGTGATTTGCAAACTAGAGTGGAGAAGGTTATATTGTTGTGGCATTCAATTCTCATTCATATTGAAGCATTGATCATATGGTTTATTTGTTTTCTATCTTTTTTTTGCTATAAGGAATTTATTTGATTTATGATTTGTAATAGTCGACTCCGTAGAACCTCGCTTTACGTTATGCAAGTGGGGTTCTTCTAGTAATGAGAAGTTTTTGGGAGAGAAACAATCTAGCCAGGACCAATTGCATCCACAGCTACGACACCGGGGCGGTACCCAGCTTTCTGGTATGTTTTTCACCTTCTATTTAGAAGTTTGACACTCATTTCGGCTGTTAACGCGCATACCGCATAGACCTACAATGAACTGAAAGTCTGAAACTATTTGCCGAAAAAAGATTTTGGAATAATAGTTGTTAGGACAATTCTTAGGTAATTTTGTGCTGAAACCAAATGATGGGTAGTATAGTATTCCAGTTGCAAACCATGACTGCTTCTTAATGGTTTGGTATGGTTTCTCACATTCTCCTTTCTTCTGTTTGTGTTAAGAGGAGAAGACGTCGTCCGAGAATAAAGCTTCGTGTGAAATTGATGACCAAGTAAGTATCCTACCACTCTCGTAGAGCTCGTTTATGGTTTTGTCTTGTTTTTACTTAAAACAAGGACATGTCTTTGGATTGTGGTGATTTTTTTCTTGCTCTTGCGCCAATTTTGTTGTTTTGCATTCGAGTTCAGTTTTGAAATTTCGGGGGATGCTTATCTTTGTCATTTGAAAGTGGCTGTGATGTCTTAGCTATAAATGGTTTATCTGTCGAATTTGATTGTTCAGTAGTAAATTTGGGTATTGAAACAATTACACGGAATCATTTTGGAAAACTTCTTGTCTCGGTTTAGGTTCAAAAGGGGAGATCTAAATCGCTGTCGGTGTTTGGAACTCTAGTCTCTCCGAAGCTTCGGTCCGCCCAGCTATCATTTGAGACAGGTGTGCACTTAACTCAATGCTCTTGAACATATCCGGTACAAGATGAAACTTTCCTTACATGATTATACTATATTGCAGCACTGGAGACGCTTGTAGAGATGGCAAACGCACGCTCGGAAATGCTCTACGCTTTTGATAAAGTCGACAAGAAACTGGGAGGCGGTAAGGAATGAAAAATAGTTGTTTCATTCTGGTAAACACTGCACAATGCATGCTGCCCCTTATGTTATTCCCTCTACCACTTCTCTTTTCCTGTTCTGAACTTAAGGACTCGAGTATGCATGCCGATATTTCGAAAAAGAAAGGAAGAATTGTAGGGGGAGAATGTACTCATAATTCATAGCAGAATATAATTCTAAAAGGAAATTATTTAGATCCTTTTGTTTAACATTGCTTTTGAACAGTCAAAAGCAATGCTAATTTCACAATTCACCTTCCATTTACCAGAAAATTAAGTGCACAATTCAGCTCCCAGTTCTGGATCAAATTTGCAGCTTTATTCCATTTACCATGAATAGGTTGGTTTCCAGCACCAGTAAATAAAATTATTAGTTCATTATACCATGTCTCCGAACTATACTTCAGATTTTAAATTGGAACTCAAAACTTGAAAAATATTCTAATTGAATCCCCGAACTATTAACATCATTTCAATAAGCTCTTTGTCACTAGCTATCAGTGCAGACATTAAATCTCTGTTTAGGTCCGACATGCGTGAATCAAATTTTTAACATTGTACGCTATTGGTATTCGATTTATTGGTAGATTAATCTAGATCAAGTTCTGTAAAAGTCCAGTATGGATGGTTTTAACTCAATTTTTTGTATTCACAATGTCAAAATTCGAATCTCATTTCATACTTCTAAATCAACTAGTTGTTGGTTAATCAATATATTTTAAATGTACACTACATTAGATCCTATCCAGACGGACATTTAATGCTCAAACAAAATACTAGACTAACATAAGAACCTTGTTGAAATGATATTATGGCTGGAGGGCTCCATTAAAATGGTTTAAAGTTTAAGAACTAGTTCTAATTCTAGACATAATTTAGGGGTGTCAAGTGCAATTAATCTTCATAGTTCTTTTATACATTAAATCTCTGACCCTAATTCAAATTCATATAAATGTATGGAATTTCTTTATTTTTTTTGTCATCATCTTTCTATCATAAGAAAATAAGTAATCAAATATAATTTGACAATTAAGAATAAATTTTTATTTATTTTTACCAAACATTTTTTCAGTTTCTAAAAAAACAGAAACTATTTTCCGAAACCATAGTTTTTCATTATTTTCCAATAACTATTCTGGCATGGCAACACCCAAAAATGACGTCATAAAGGAAATACAGCACAACTTTACAAAAATCCAATTCCATGCTGCACAAATATTAGACACAACACAGCACATAATAAAAGGTAGGCAAACCTCAACAAAATCACGAAAATGAATAGAAGAGCCCGTGGGGAAATTACATCTCTTTTTATCTCTTTTGGATTACCAACTAGAAAGCACGCCAATTATCAGAATCTTTCTTCGGACTATGTTGGTCCGATGAGACTTTAAACGGGCCACTGGAGCCGAACGGGTCGGAGTCATCAAATGAGAATCCATGGCTGAAGTCCTTGCTGCTATTTATGGAATCGAACCTAGTGAGCGTCTCTGGTTGTGGGGAAAACCCGCTGCCAAAGTCATTGCTACTGTTTATAGAGTCGAACCTCGTGAGCCTATCGGGTTGTGTTGAAAATCCACCGTCATGCATGCTGAAGGAATCAAACCTTGAGAAACTGTCGAAATCCATTGATGTGGAGTTCCCAAACTTGGAGGCCGGAGTGCTGGGAACCGAGTCTTCGAATGTAAATGGACTCTTCTTATCATAAAAGCTATCCGCACGTGGGGATTCTGTTCTCGTGTGTACACCAAAATCGCTTGATCCGAAAAAGTCTCTGTGCTTGTCCAAGTCCGAGTCCTGCCATGTAACATTAAAGATTGAGAGTAAATTTATTTCAATTAGTCAGACTGGATCATAATAAGCACATGAAAATATTTTAAACACGCAAGGAACAGAGTTTGTTGAGGGTTTCTGCCTTGTAACCGAGAGCTGTAAACACAAGGTTTCGGCAATGTTACATCTTGACGTAAAATTTCACAAGATATTAAGATATTCGAAACTATATATTATTTTTACCATATCACCGCCATAACCATTTAAGAAGTGCAGGGTCACCTTGGTATTAACAGAATTAAATCCCCACACAGAGTCCGTATCATCGTTATCAAAGGTCCCCCACCCTGATTCATCAAAACTTCTGTCCAGGAAAAAAAAAGGAATTTAGCAAGAACAAAGGAGAACAGTAGTCAACTAACAAACTAAAAAAATTTATACATCCATACCGGTTTCTTTCCGAATCTGCTTCAGTACTCTTTTCAAAATGGTCATCAAAAAATTGTCGAGATGGACTTTCTAGAGAGTTTCTTTCCGCAGGACTACCATGAGGACTTCTGGCAGATTCATCTTCACTGTGTGTGTAGGCAGACCCATTCCCAACGGCATGTTCAGCACCGAAGAGATTCCCAGTTTTTCCATCCACGTAGGACGAATCAGGGGTCAAACTGCCATCTGGAGATGATTTTCCTCTCTGAGAGTCGGACACATTTTTCACATCTATGGTGAGCTCATTGCCAAAACCTGAAATTTGAAGTGAAAAGCCACACAAAATTGTTATAGAACACCGTCAAGTTACACAAAAATTCATTTGCAGAATCCTTAAACAAAAATGGAAGTACCTTCATCTTCAAACTTGTCCCACTCTTCGTCCCAGAGTGCTGCTCCCTCTGGAACTCCAGGTTGCCAACCTTAAAAAGACAATGCATATGAAAAGGCCAAAAACGATCTCTAATTAGTAAATGGAATCGTCTTTATTTAAAAAAAATGACAAAAACCAAAAACTGAAGGATTATTCCATACACAAATGAAGATAATAGTTATAATTGTTACCAAACATCAAAGTCTCTTTCCTTCTACTAAAGTGACTAAAAGGGTTCTTAAATATTGAAAACAAAAATGAAAATGAAATTATGGTTCCATGCCAAAAGAAAATCTAAACAGACATTAGCAACAGCTGAGAGCAGCCAAAGTATAGAACTTTAGGCTCCAGAGTTCTGAAAGGAGCAACTTGGAATGCAGTGTTAAATTGTTTGTTTAATAGATCCTATTGCTGTCAACTCATTATGAGGGATGTAGATTTGGAAAGTTTTAAGACTGAAATAATTTGACCTTTTCCAATGGTAACATTTGAATTAGGACTCAAACAGCTTAAAATGGAAAAACAAAAAAAAAATCATAGGAAAGGGTCATAGGGGGTGTCATGCATAGTCAACATCCCATATACCAAAGATAAAAATAGAAATTAAGGGAATATGAAATAATATATCTTGACGTATAACCAAAGAAATCACTAAAGATAGATCCTCAAATACAATCATAAACATGCTCAAATAAAATAGTATCTCCACAGAATTTACCAAGCTAAATAACTTTTGAAAGGAAGCATTGGCTTAAATAGGGTTCAGCCTCAAGAAGCTGGATCAAAAAGTAAAATGCAAGAGCACCAAACATGATGGTAAGAATATCATACTACACTATAGGTCTTAACTCAATGGAAGTTGTGAGGAAGAACTTTCTTATTAATAAAAGATAAAAGGTACCTATGGGAAGCTCAATTACTGCAGCTGACTTAACATCACATCCATGTTTCTTGCATCGTTCGGTCAGGGCTTTCACTAGCTCCTCAAGATCCGATTGTATGCGGTCAGCGCGGACCTAGGCAAGTGAATATGCCTGTGTCAGAAAATTTAAATCTCTCAAAGCATTTAGTTGATTGGTTTAAATTTACCTGAAGAATACCATCTGCACTGCCCCCTTGTTCCATGTTAACGATAGCCTGATGCAACTCTGTCTTCCTCTCCTAAAAACAAGACAATTACAAAAGTGAAATGAAGAAAAAGGGGCCTGTAAGGGATATGAAGACCTCCATACTACATGGTAACATATGGCTAGTAGGCAAAATGTTGTAGCCATAGGTCAATTTAAGGAAAGAATGGAAGGACATAATAGATTGAAACACAGAGATATAGTTTTAGGATGCAAATAGAGGACAAAAAACAAGAGAACAAATGCTCAGACATGTGAAACGAAGCTTAAAGGTTAACAATTCATCTCCTATTATCCCGTTAAAAAGATGATGCCTTGCCTTGACAGGCAGTCCGGCATTAAGATGAGGAAATCAACACCTAGATATTGCAATCCAGGAAAATTTATGTGAAGAAACCCTCTGTAAAACAAACTGATGTTAAACCAATACTACAGTTTTTAAGGGTTCCAAGATACTCAAATAGCCGAAACCAACTCAAGGTCCATTCATGCACAAAAGAGAGTAATGATTACCTGAATCTCACGAAATTTTGCCTCTTCAATTGTTAACTTGGAAGCTATTTCTGCCACTTGTTTGTATCTCTCTTCATATTTCTTTGCCAACATTTCAGCCTGCAACACAAATTGTTGGCCAGAAATCAATAAAATTATGTCCAAATAAATGAGATAAACACTTCAGATTTTAGGCAGTACCTCACGCTTATCTGCAATTGCCCTTTCCGTGATTTCATTTAGTCTATTATCACATCTGCTTTTATACAGGACCTAACAAAAGAACAATGAAAGTAGTATAAAAATGGTTGAAGTTCGAACTTCCAAAATTTCCCAGCTTGGCATACAATTCAACTCAGCACTTAAATTAGGAAAAGAATTGACCAGTTTTCAGGCTTTGCATTTAAATTCTAATGAGAACAATGTTGAATTACTAATACGATGCTTTCAACATGCTGAAACAGCCTAAAAACAATACTATGCACGCAATTAAACTAATCATTCTAGTTCCTGATTCTTTAACCACGATAAGGTACTTTACTACAGGTTTAATAAAAAATGAGATTTCCCCCCAAGCACAAGTGTTTCCAGAAAACCAGGAAAAAAGTGAAATAGATAATGCTCACAAGTTCCTGCATTTTATCACGGTAGAACTCAAGCTTCTCTCTAGAATCCTGAAACAATGTTGAATTACTAATACGATGCTTTCAACATGCTGAAACAGCCTAAAAACAATACTATGCACGCAATTAAACTAATCATTCTAGTTCCTGATTCTTTAACCACGATAAGGTACTTTACTACAGGTTTAATAAAAAATGAGATTTCCCCCCAAGCACAAGTGTTTCCAGAAAACCAGGAAAAAAGTGAAATAGATAATGCTCACAAGTTCCTGCATTTTATCACGGTAGAACTCAAGCTTCTCTCTAGAATCCAAAATCACTTTTTCAGGTCCATCAACCTGCCAAATTTCAAAGAAGAATGCTCCTCATTATCTTCAAGGAAGGAATAAAAAACCATTAAAAGGTCAGCTTGGGTAAAAAATTCTTTACAGAAGCAATATGAAAACAACCCTCAAACTCTCAACAAACCTATGGAAGAATAGAGAAGGAACAAATTAAGTGGGTACATGCCCACATGTGTGTGTGCATGGGTGTGTGCATGTGTAGAGAGAGAGAGAAAGAGTATTTGAGCTTTATCTAGAAGATGTCATGCCTTGTGTCCATCAGCCATTACATCTTGGGCTGCTCCATTCTCTGAATTCTGTTCATTTTTATCAACTTGGGTTCCAAAGGAGTCATCCAACATTGGTGCTCCTGGCTTTTGTTGGTTGGACATTGTAGTAGCATCAGCAGAAGCATTGGGGAGAATTGGAGGTTTTAAACCAGCTGAGTGAGTCATGGGCTGGGCACCTATACCTTGCTGAGCACCCATCCCCGGATGCTGTCCAAAACCTAATGCCAATAGTCATTTTTATGAAGAGACGTCTTGGATGATATCAATGGGAACTAAAAGATTTAAAAATATTAGAAGAGATCCAAACTAATACCAGGATTGGGACCCCAAGCTGGATTTCCATATGAAGCATTGGGTTGGCCTGTCATGGACAAGAGTGTTTCATCAAACATAATATTTCTAGGGAGTGCGGATGGAAGAGGACGGCCTTCCCTATACCGCTCCATCAAATAGAGAGCAAAGCAGAACTCTCTCAAAGAAAGCATACTATCACCATCCTGATCAGATAAGTCCCAAACCTTCTTCAAAACCTCTGAGAAGGACAAAATAAGAATGTTAAACATGTTTACTTGAATAACAAAGGTCTCCACTCCAGCAGGACCAACCATGGAAATCTTTCAAAGAAACACTGCACTGATAGAACTTCTCCAGTAAGATTCATACCAAAATATTTTAGTCAAAACAAGGATTTATGGAATGAAGCCATCTAAAAAATACTAGGTAACATCAGTTTACCACCCTAGCAGCAAAAAGTATTTTCACTACCCAGAACAAACAAGAATAAAATATATGTTTTGGCATCTCAATCACAGTGAAATTCCCAGCACTATTTCTTATACATAAGAAATCACCACACATGTTAAACTAAACAGATGAAATCATCTATGCCATGCATCACATTCATATCTCAGAAACTTATTTGAATACTAACAGTATATGAAGCAATCATACCTCTGGGTAGCCTCCAACTCAAAAATAGATTCCTCGCCTGCTCACCGGTTATTTTCCCATCTCTGTCAGTGTCCACTTCCATGAACACTTTTGTATATTTCTGAACATCAGATGGTTTCATTTTGGGCCATGGAGGCTGGGACCCGCTTGAAGCAGCATTCACATCTCCAACAGAGATCCCAGATGGTGTAATAGAGGAGGAGCTTTGGGAAGAAACTTGTTGGCCTGGGATTAAAGAAGAGTATGGCCTTTGACTTTGACTACCAGAAGAAGGCATAGACAACGTACTTTGCAATGAGTCAAGAGAGTTGGACTTAACTATGGGTTGGGACCCACTTGAAACTGGTCTAATCCCTAGTGAGGTGGGTGCACTGCGAGAAAAGGTTTGTGTAGATAATTCTTGTTTTGGTGCAAATGAGGTTGCAGAAAATGCATCAACTCCAAATGTGGAGTTAGAAGCAGGTCCATTTCCAGAGACAACCAATGCTTTAGAATCATTAGCAGTAGGCTGGGCCTGGGAAGGCATTGAAACTGCTGTTTGAAGCTTCGGCGCAGTTGATGGAGTGACCCCTCGTGGCCCGATTGAAGCTCCACCAGTCCCTCCAGCAAGCCAATTACTTGACATGTTTTGATTTGTGAAACCAGGACCAGTAGCAACAGCGGGCATAGATTGATGTGAAAGGGCAGTAGAACCAGCAGGCATGGCTTGAGGTAGACCAACCGTACTACCTTGAGGAGGATGCAGGGCAGTAGCAGCAGGCATGGTTTGTGGGGGTCTCATTGACAGGTTTTGTTGAGAAGGGAAATGTTGCTGGCCCATACCAGCATTTGGAGCTCCTGGTCCTCTGAACCCAGGATTTGGAGAGGGTGTTGGCATAGCTGCACCTGCACCCATCTGTGGAGCAGATTTGGTAGGAAAATTAATTTGTGGTGCTGGAATTCTTGCTGCAGCAGGACCATATAATGCTGCCTTGACGATGTCCGGTGTTAATTCACGCCTTTGTGCTACGGTCACAAGCTTGAGAGCATTAAAAAACTCTGGCTTACTTAGGGAACCACTATGGCTTTGATCAGCATATGTCCATATCTGAAGTTATAGGATAAAACGATATGAATGAACCCATAATATCAAATTCCTTGCTCAAATAAATTAATACAAAAAAGAGGGTATAGGACACATGAATCACTATAGTCATAGAGCATGTATAACAAGTTACATGTGTACTAATCCAACACAAATCCAGAAGTCAAAATTAGCAATCCCTAAACCATGCCATTCAGTGTGTGAAAATCCATCACCAGCAAATGCTAGAGAAAGTACAGCCAAATTCCACATAAGCAAACGACAGGTTGGTCGAGAGAAATCTGAAGAATCAGACTGATAATTGTACAAAAGAAAAACAGTTGCAACAGCCAAATGCAATCTAACCTATATCCGGAACAGGATATTTCCTAGAAATCCCGATTCTAATAGGAAATGAAATGAGAGAGATGAATAGAGGGACCTGCGCGAGGACTTGTTTGGACAAACCGGATCCTTGAAAGAAAGCAACAGCCTCAGCTCCACTAATTCTGCCATCTCCATCTAAATCTGCTTTCCTGAAGTAAGCTTCGAATTGATCCAGATTTTGCCCCGCCATCTAAACGCCCCCAAACAAAGAACCGAAGCAGATTCCGAACTAGTTGTACAAACTCTCGTAGATCAGGATAGGAAAAATAAATCCAGAACCAGATCACGAACTCACAGTAAACGGGAAAACACAACGGGTTACAAAAGAATCGAAACAAATGAATCTAAAAATAGGAATTACAATTCGAACCCGAAAATTTAAAAAAAAATGTACAGAAACAAAAAGGGCAGTGGAGACAAAAATGGTGTTTGGGGTGTTTTGGTTGTTAGATCGAGGAGAGGAAAGGGAACACTGGCTGAATTATTAAGAAATGGGTGAAATTGGAGAGACAATCGGAGTCGGAGATGATGTTGGCTTGGTGGGCTGCCCCAGAAATTGCCATTTACGGCGATTGTTTGTTTTTCATTGGCCCAGAACCCAAAGTACAAATTTTCTTCGATCGTTCAAGTATATTTTTAAAATATTGTAATTAATTAAAATTTATAAAATATATATTTAAAAATTATTTTATTAAAAGGCTTTTAACAAATATTTTTATTAATAATAAAATTTTAGCAATAAAGAGTCAAAACTAAAAAAAATTAACTAAAAAATATCAACATGTGAAATACTCTACAATGTGAAATAATCTTTATAGAATCCAGCACAAGATTACGAAGGAGGCCTAATGTCGAATCCAGCAATATTTCAATATGTATAATATTTTTGAAAATAATGTTATTCATTATTTAAATTCATTAAAATTTTATTTATATCACTACAATATTATTAAAATGTTTTTACATTTTAAAATAATTAAAATGTTACAAGCCATTTTTTTGAATAGATTGCAAACCATATTTACTATTGAATAATAATTACAAAATAATAAATAGTAGTTTAATGCTAAATAACATTTTATGAAAATAATAAATAATGTTAATTATATTAGTAAACAAAGAAATATTATTAAATACAAACATTATAATATAACCAGGTATATTTAATAGTTTTTAATATTATACTATTTTATTAAAATTATTAATAAATATAATTTAATAATAAATAATTTCAAGTAATATTAAAGGATTATATTAATATTAAATATATAAAATAATATTATTATGCGTGTTTATACTTGAGTAGTTTGACAATGAAATTTTTTACTACTGGAATTAACTTTAAAAAAAGATATTAAATCAATTAATATTAATATGATTAACTATATATCCGGAAAAATTATAATTTACTAAAAATATAAATACTTTATATTAACTTAAAAAATAAATTACTATGTTGATTAAACGATATTACAATAATAAAATAAATAAAAGGGTAAAGTACTCAAGTGACCACTGAACTTTAGAGGCAGTCTTATTTTGACCACCCAATTACACAACTCGTCAATCAGACCACCAAATTTTTAAATTGGTCTTATTTTGTTCACTATCGTTAAAAAACTAACGGATGAGGTGACGTGACAGTTAACGAAAATTTGTATAATTACATATTTGGTCAATGTTAGTTAACTATTATATTAATTTGGTCTTAATTTTAAGGGTAAACTACATAAATGACCATCATACTATTGGAAAAGTCGTGATTTAACCACCTTACTTTTTTTCGAACCAATTAAACCACCATACTATTAAATTGGGTGCAATGTGACCACCAGCCGTTAGAGGTTAACGGTAGAGTGGCGTGGCAGTTAAAAGATTAAGAGTATAATTACACATTTGGTCCTTACTATTTATACATTTGGCCAATTTATGGTAGGTATTGAACATGGGTACTCTAGAAGATAAAAAATAAAGCCCTTACCACTACACCAATCCATCTTAAGTAGTAAAAATTGTACTCTTGTTCATTTACTAGATTTGATCATGCAGATAGGTCATTTTAAAAAATTAGCAAGTTGTTCGCGAATTTATCGAGTCGGGTTTGACTTTGCTCGACTCAACTCGTTAAGGTCTCGAGTCGAGTTCAAGTTCTAGTCGAGTCAACTCAAGTCGAACGTTTACCGAATTTTGACCGAATCGAGTTCGAGCAACTCACGAGCTGCTCAACTCGTTAAGCACCCCTAATCTTAGGTTCCGGTAGTTATGGTGTTTTATTGACCGTTCTTTCCTTTGGGCGCCACTCATTGCAAGTATCTTTCTTAAGATTTTGTAATGATCGTTGGCTGTCTCATTAAAGTTGACTTCTTTCTTTCATCGACTATGATGATAAGACCCTCTACCCGTTCTAAGGAGGGAGCCTGCCTCAGAATAGAGCTCTCGCATGATTGTAGTCAGAAATGCATGTGTCAAGCCTATGTTGAAACTTTCTCTTTGATTTTTTCGGTTGTTTCGGTTTACTTTCAGCCTACATGCCTCTCTTTTTTTCCTTGTGGTTTTTTCTTCTCCTTTGTGGGCTTGTTTGTTGACATGTCATTTCCTCATTGTATGTGTTGCCCGTGTTGAATGAATTCTCCTTTAATAAAAAATAATTATATTAAACATCAAAATGAATAGAAGAGCTCGAGCCAAAATTAGTCTTTTGGATTACCAGCTAGAAAGCACACCAATTATCAAAATCTTTCTTCAGACTATGTTGGTAACATATCAACAACTATGATAAAAAAAATAACATATCAACAGTATGGCATAAAAAAAACATATCAACAATGGATGACACAACTCCAAGGTAAAATTCCACTGCAGGTTGATGGTGTTGTGATTTTCCCTGAGTGATCTACAATAAGATCCCTTCGTTTGTTTGAAAGGTGCATAGTAAGGAAGGTGAACATACTTATAGGTTCATGTTATGAAAGATTTAGTGTCATAAATTGGTAAAATGCCAACCCCTTAATTTTTTCGAGATCATTAGGAAGTTTTGGAATGTGACGGAATGTTTTAAAATTTTATGCAAGTTTCTAAAAGATTCTAGAAGACGCTAGAACATTTTGAAAGACTCTAAAACATTCTAGAAGGATTTATAATATGGAGGAAGATTATGAAATGTTCCACAAGTTTCTGCAAGATTTCTCTCATACTAGTCCATACTAAAACTGTATAGAAAGTTCTAGGAGTTGGATGATAATACTAAGTTTGTATAAATTTCTTTTGAAGTTAAATATTGACCGTATGATTAAATTGATTTTCACCATCTATTGAGAAGGTGAAGTCTATAAATATGAGGTATTGGTTATTTGGCAAGACAACCACAAAATCTAAGAATCATAATATATAGTAAAACATTCTCCAAACTAATATTTTTTGGATTTTAATACTTGAGTTCTTCCCTTTACTAATAAAAGCATGCTTGTTTTATTATTTTTACTACACTTAGGTTGCAATTAAAATTTCTTTCAGAGTTTAAGTTAATTTAATCATTTAAAAAAAGATAGTCTAAGTGTCGCATTATAAAAAAATTCAGTATGTGACACATTTTGTTAATTATAACCAACATCAGCGATGAAATGTGTTTTAGATTTTATATAAAAATCGACCTTACAGGCAAGTTGGTGGCCATTATAAAACAAATATTTACTATAAATAAACTGAACCATCGTATGCATCATTTTCTTTTTAGAACAATGAAAATAATCAGCTTAAAACAACAATATTATTAGCAACAATAATTTTTTTTTTAAATAAACATGTGGAATGGCCCAATTCTCTCGCCAAACTATGAAATGGAAAAGCCAATTTTATTAATTTAATGGTTATTTTTAAATATTATTAACAACAATAAACATAAGAGAAGTTTTTTTAAAACAATTATTATTATAATGATTTATTTTTAGGGTAAACTATCTGTTTGACCACCAAACTATTGTGAAAGTTTTAAAATGACCACCATAGAAAAAAACGCTCCATTTAACTACCCAAACTATTAAAATGGGATCATTTTGGCCACCTGCCGTTAATGGGCTAACGGAATGTGACGTGACAGTTAAAAAATTAAAGGTATAATCACACATTTGGTCCTTATTATTTACACATTCTTTCAATTTAGTCCATCTGAAGAAAAATCACCCAAATCCTACATAACTCTCCCATAGAAAAGCTAAATGATTTGCTTCAGAAATCATAAGGATTCCAAATAAGTAAACAAGTTACATTGCACCAACTGTGACCTTTGCTGGTATTCCCTGTACTAGTTGCTTACATATTTATTGTTGTTGTATAGAAGGCACCAATTAGATGTCAAATATACATGTCTTGATAATTTCCGACTTTAGAGAGTTGTTTTTACTGGTATGCTGTCGGATATTTATTACCATGTTGCTTTCCACTTGGATGGTTATGCGGTGCGGATACCTTAGGCTTGTGTTTATAATCTTGTTTCTAGTTCATCTATTTTAAATTTCATGTAAAGTGTGTCCTTTGGTGTTGCTGCTTCAATGATTTTCCCTTGTTTTATTCGGTACAGCCTAATCCAGTTGTATGATTCTGATATGACTTTGTTATGTGCCTCTCAGTACCTTAGGGAATTGGATGATCTTAGATTGCAGCTTACAGCCACTCAAGCCACTGCTGATGCTAGTGCAGCATCAGCTCAGTCAGCGCAAGTGCAGTGTTTAGCGTTGTTAAAGGAGTTGGACGAGAAGAATAGTTCGTTGAAAGAGCACGAGGATCGTGTAACTAGGTTGGGAGAGCAACTAGATAATTTGCAGAAGGATCTCCAAGCAAGGGAATGTTCCCAAAAGCAGCTGAAAGATAAGGTCTTAAGAATAGAACATGATATCATGCAAGCCGTTGCTAAGGCTGGAGCAAATAAGGACTGTGAGCTCAGGAAACTTTTGGATGAGGTTTCTCCCAAGAATTTTGAAAGGATCAATAAGCTTTTGACTGCCAAGGATGAAGAAATATCCAAACTGAAAGATGAAATCAGGATTATGTCGGCCCACTGGAAGTTCAAAACCAAAGAATTGGAATCACAGGTATTTTTATGCGCATGCATTAGTAGCCTTCGAAAAAAATTCTTCGAATTTTATTTCCCGTTTCATCCTCTTTGTATAAGATACCACTAATAATATAATTTTTAATTTTTTTTATGATCATTTATTTGTTTTATGGACCAGTTAGAGAAACAACGACGAGCTGATCAGGAACTGAAAAAGAGGGTATTGAAGTTGGAGTTTTGTCTCCAGGAAGCTCGTTCTCAGGCACGAAAACTCCAAAGGGTAATGCTAATATATCACTTCAATCGAAAAGTAGCGTTTTTGCGATTGTCTGCCGTTGAAATGCATGGATTGTGATTTTTTTTAGATCACTTTTGAACTTTACATTTTGCAATTTGGACAAATTCCAACTTTTTCAGTTCTAGTAAATGGCTCCCAATACAGTCTTTTTAGAACTCACTTTCAGTTGCATGTTATTCACTGAGCTCATCCTACCAATTTTGGCAGATGGGAGAGCGCAGGGACAAAGCACTAAAAGAACTTAGAGACCAGCAAAGGTCACAGTTGGTGCAATGTTGTGGGGAAGAAGATGAATGGGAGAGTTATGTAGGATTTGGGTGATTTTTCTTCAGAGGGACTAAATTGAAAGAATGTGTAAATAATAAGGACCAAATGTGTAATTATACCTTTAATTTTTTAACTGCCACGTCACCTTCCGTTAGCCCATTAACGGCAGGTGGCCAAAATGATCCCATTTTAATAGTTTGGGTAGTGAAATGGAGCGTTTTTTTCTATGGTGATCATTTTAAAACTTTCACAATAGTTTGGTGGTCAAACAGATAGTTTACCCTTATTTTTATAAATAATTTTTTAAAAATAATAGCGTCTATCAATTTTATCGATTGGTATTTCAGATATTCAATTATTACATCAAGAAACTAGTTTTGTGTTATCTCCATGAACATATAAAGAAAATTCCAAAGCACACCTTGCTTATGCATTTGCACTTGATTTAGTTTCATCAGAATGTCTTGCGACTCATAATACAGTTCTAAAAAGGTGACACTCAAACATAGTATGTTGTTATGTTGGTTAGATGTGAATGAAGTCGAAAATTTTAAAAAGTTTAATACTTAAAGCAAGTTTGACACTTAACCATAAACAAATTGGTGAAGGTTTTGACTCGTTATTTATCTTGTTCTAAGAGGGGTTGTCTTGGTCTCGCATCCATTATATTGGTCTTCAAAATGTTTGAAAGTGTTGTTGGATTGTGATAAATAAGGTACTCATCTTTTGTGCTTTTATTTATAAGCTTTTATCACGAGGATTAGAGTTTTTGACTCTTTGTATTCAACACTTGTTTAGGTTTCTTCGAGAAATTTTTTTTATCAATAGTTTCCTCAAGAGTTCTGGTGTAGTGGAAGATGTAACGATAATATTGAAATTTAGGAGTGGGTTAACTTCAATGCATTTATTCTTATTTGTATGTGGCACAATAAGTGTAACCTTGAATGTACTTGATATTCTCGTACATGAATTTTATAATTAAAATAAACATAAAAATGAGAATAAAAGCAAAAAAGAATAGCTGAAAATTTTAGTTGAATTTTATATAGTGTAGGTGAATCCTATCCCCTCTTTGTCTCTCTCTATAAGCATAACCATATATGTATGTGTGTATGCACTGGGCAAACTTATCCCAAAAAATGGAAATAAAGCTAATAATCATACAAAATGGCACTAATAATAATAAATTTTAAGAAATTTAATTTGTCAGCCCCAGATATATATTCTAACTTTTTCCCTATTCTTTACTAAACTGATTTGCAAGATTTTTTATGATAAAAAAAAAGATTATCATTAAACGTAGAACAAACTACATGCGACAAACTATCCGTACATCAAGAGAAAGACATGCAATCTCATACACGTGAAAACACAAAGCAACACCAACAGGAAACGAACATGGGAAACAAAACAAAAGACCAATAACAGAGGCAGACAATATCTTAAACACAAATAAAAAGCAGAAACGAAACACAACCTCACAGACGATCCAAGGGATGAACCCTAACCAAAGGCAAAAGCAGGAAAATGGAACGATCTTCCTCGTCGTCCTAGAACCTTGGATTAAGACACGATTGCGGCGCCCAAGTGAGAACTCCTTTCGAAGGCAGGCTCCCTTGTCGATAGACTTGGGTCTTGTCAACTTGAGCGAAGCGATCGAAAGACCAAGCCTAAGAATGGGAGTGGCGGGGTTGCAAAAGCCAGCAACAGACTCAACCTTCTGTCTGAAATTGAAAATGGGAGAAAACGAAAACGACGGCCAATGAATAAAAGACCTTAAATCAAAAGTGGACAGAAAGCACTTAATGATCCTAAGGGAATGACTTGTTGTGATCATCATCTTTCGGTCCTTCCCCTTCAAAAGAGGTGATGAAAGAGCTGGTCATTTTTGGTGTGGATAACTCACTAGGTTACCCGCCATGCTTGTGGTTGCGTAAATAGCTGGATCCACCTTTTCAGACATTGACTTGTATTAGAAAGAATCAACAAAAGTCATCATATTTGGACACATAATCTCCAGAAACTTAGAAATGAGATATTTATAGGGATTTTTTCCAGTTGTCCTTGCAAAGACATTGGGTTCATCACCATCCTTCTTCTTTATTTTCATATTCATCCCTAGAGCAACATGCCTGAAAGGACTTATCATCAAGTGGAATGACCAACAAGCCCTCAAAACATTACTCATTTTCAGACCAAGATCGACGACGACCAATTCCTCAACAACTTCGGCCACTCTCCTGGCGAGCATCACGTCTTCCTTCGTAGTGCAGTCGCATAGATGGCAAGATCCATCAAAGCTTAAGCAATTACTTGCTTCTTCACGGAACTTGACAAAAGTGAGTCCATGAACGGAAATGAACTTATGACCACAATTCTGGACCATCCTATCTTCTTAGGCAGGGACTCTACCTATACTCATGGAAGGGGGATCCACACAACCAAACAGACAAACGAGCAACTCTCTTGTAAGAATTTGCGAACAAGATTAAGGGGTTGTTTGGGGAAGAAAGCTAAGGAAGATGTGTAAAGAGGAGAGATTTTTTCAAAACTCATTAGGAGCCCAGGAACATTTGACTTAGCTTACGGACATGCTCCCTATACTGAACCTTCTTTCTTTTTTCAATTTTTAGAATATGTGAAAAAAATTCAGAACTACATCCTTGTGATGAAGCACTTGTTTCAGAAGTAGAATCACAATTGAATACAATAACATTTATCTAATATCAAACAAGACAATTGAATACAATAACATTACCAAGCTCTTATAATCCTCTGATTAAGTCCATTACAAACTAGGAAAAGCTTGAAGCTCACCTTGTTAACTCATAAACCAAGCACATAACTACGTATTATCAACAATGTAATTAGCTGAAACTAAAATGGAACTAGTATATGAATCACAACTAAACCTAACTTCACTAAATATTAATTTGAAGTCGAGATTGTTCATACCATCCTTCCTAAAACTCGAATCAAACAGGCTGTGTATGAGAATTGAGAATGCCAAGACATCATCCGAGCAGGCCAAATTGTTCGACTAGATTCGAGTACGAATCAAAGCCTCTTGACGATTCCACTTTCCCTATCAACTGATCAATCCCTGCTCACAAGTAAAAATAATGAATTTTCGGCACAAGATAGAACAAAGATGAGCAGTTTGGCCAACCAGCCAAATGTATTTGCTCATATTGTTGATGTTTTGAATGAAGTAAATTGAATTGGTACGATGAACTCGTAATTGAGTTGGAAACAAGTTGTTGTACCAAAAAAACCAATTCAAGTTTATCACAAATCATTGATTTGATTAAAATTATGCAGAAGAGATGGTTTGAAACATAATTAACTTCTTCTTCCCAAAAGAGAGATTATTTACAAGAGTAAACATTTTAGTACCTGAATCAGAATTCTGGAAATAGAAACTTTCAACCCCGTTTCCAACGTTACCGGCGAAGTCTGAACTTACTGGTTTCGTCCTCTTATCTTTCGTACCAAAACATTCCGAACGTGCTCCCGTTTCTCCGTTGCCGGAACCCGTAGAGGCCATTGGCTTTCTTTTCGAACGAGCACGACGATTCTGAAACCAATTATACACATTCGTTTCGGAAATCTGACCGTGTTGCACTAGTTCAGATGCTATTTCCTTGATTTTCTGCTTGCTCGGAGTCCCGGTCCCTTGCTCGTATATATTCTCCAGAATCTGAAGCTGCAATGCGGTTGGAGTCCATCGTTGTCTCGCCGTGATCTTGTGGCCGACGGAAGCTGAAATCGGATCATAGTATAGATTACCCAATCTAATTCCTGAACCATAAAGAAAAATATTGAATAATAAACAAAGAGAAAAAGTTAAAGAGGAATATAAAATGAGGGGAAACGGTGAAGAAAAAGAAGAAAAACCAGTAAAATCGTGGTGGGAAGACATGGATTTGTGCAACTCAGCGAGCTGCTCAGAAATGGAAGAATATGCGACGATCTGTTTCCTCAATTCCTCTATTTGTTCATCGGTCATCACTTTCCCGCAAACCCCGTTCTGGATTTGGTACTGTAAATATTCTTCTGCTTGTTGCATTTCTTGATTTTCCCACCCCATTTTCTCGAGAAAATATCAAATTATATTTACCCTAGGAAATCCCGGATTCAATTTATTGAGGAAGAAGCGGCAGCAAAGATGGTAATTAGGAGCAATCCTAGAAAATACTTGATTCGAAAAGTGAGCAATTAAGGGAGCGAGAATCTGCATAAATTAGCAGATTTGCACTGCCGGGTTGCGCGGGTAAACTTTTTGTCTGGTTATGGCAACTTTTTTTAGCAGCTTGGACCAGTGGCGATCGTGGTAGCCGTCAACTACGTTTGAATATTGAATTGTACTTTTTGATTTTTCATGACTTTGTCTAAATCTTTACTAATCTAAATTGACATGTGTCGTACACTTAATTTTGGCGGGTACATCTTTTAGCGAATTTTTTTTATATATTTAAAACCTTAAATTCGAGATATACTTAAGCGATATCCAGAATCATAACGGGTACCAATTGTCAACCATGCTTGTTTGCTCTATCTCCGGTCGATGGGGGTCGAAGTCAAAATATTTCAGTTGGAAGTTGAGATAAGTTATCAAAATTTGGGGACAAAGCTAAAATATATTTATGTTAGGAAATTTAAGTTGGATTATTCATTTATTACATGGGTTAAAAATGCAAATTCTCCATTTCGGTAATAGGTTAAAAGTGTTTAGTTGCATTATTTATATCTAAGAGGGACTAAACGTATACATTTTTTCCCATTAAACTATGGGGGCCAAGGCTTCTACATCTAGATTTGATAATGTGCAAACATTATCGAAACCGTTAAATTCTGGATTTTTTTTGTCAAATTAGAATATAATGAATGTAGTTAATGACTAAAACTTGTGTACATGTTGCCATGTTGGATCGAGTGTTATAAATTATGTTTTTATTTTTAAATAACGTTTTAAATTTTAATTTTGTGAACGAAAGTTATGATACTAAAAGAACTTGACTTTTGATCATAATTTTATTTTATTCTAAATATTATATAATCTAATATGATTATTGAACACTTGAGAGTGTTGGAAATAAAATAAGGGGAAAAGACATCACAACACTGATTTAAATATGTGGAGTTTGATTGGTCATAATGTCAAATGAAGCATCATAAAGTGACAAGAAAAGCGGGAAATTCTGTTTGTGGGAATTGGAGTTAGAGCTGGAGATGAAGCCTTAAATTCAGGTCGATCTCAAAAGATCATTTTTTTAACCAAAATAAAATTTAGGTTGTAAGTTTTTCTTTTACACAAAACTCATTTTTAGCTAACTCTGAGTTTAAAATTTGTTTTCTGCTTGACACAAGTTTACGTAGACGGGAAGAGATAATTTTTTTACTTAATCATTAATGAGATGTTTTTTTAGATAATTATCAAAAATAAAATATTCATTTAATTTAGCCATGGAAAATCATACAACCAATAACAGATAAAATAAAAATTTAAAGCGGAAAAAATAATAAAATACAAGCCAAGGCACCATAAAATTTAAAACAAAGATTCAAAGAAACGAGCCGCCACACGCACGACCGAGAGAATAGGAGCAAGATGCAATGGTCATCAAGGACAAGAGAACCATGTCAAATTTCAGCCCCCATATAGCACACAGCCACACACTATTATCTTGATGACGGATACCTGTGACACTAAAGTGGGTTTTAAATGTCAGAATGACCAAAACGGCGTAAAAAAGGCCATTCAAGTTGTTAAGAATAAGCTTCATCTCGTCATAGGCCCCAAAACATACGAAACCGCCTTTAGAAGAGAAGACGAAGCAACGGAAGAATTCGAGACCACATGCATAATGAGCATCTGGAGGAGGAGCCGCTGAAATCACCACCACCACCGACGACCATCAGACTTGCAGAACCAAAAAAATGGAGATAAAACCAACAAAACTGAAAAATATAGAGCAAAGAGACACTATTAGAACCGAGTTTTTCCTCCGCTCATTCTTTTATGTTTCGAGCCGACAAAGAAGATTGACCGTATTTTTTTTAAAATTGAAGCCTAAACTTGAATTGTGATGATCAGAGTCTATAAAATCCAGCGAGAAGCATTAAAAAAATAAAAAAATAAACCAACCTAAAAAAACAAAAAAATCTAAGAGAAAAGAAACAAGGGGGAAGAAGGCCATCCACCAAATAACGACAACAGCTGACCGTGAATATCTCCTTGAAAATTCAACTTTACTCCTCTCAAAACCTAGAACCTAAAAAGGTTCATGAAATCGACAATTCATGTACTTTAAGATCCACTGGACAAGCAGACAAACCTATTATGTTCTTTTCTGGATTTGGTCTCTATTTTTTTTTTGTTCAAACTGTATTTGGTCCTTCATCCATTCTTGGAAGGAAGCCTGTCTCTGGATAGAGCTTTCCGGTATCAACGGTGGACTGTTTTCAACAGTTGGTGGTGGCGATCTGTTTTTGTGCTTTGTCGGAGGAGTCTTGCTTGGTGGGTTTTCATGATGCATGTCGTTGGTCTCAAGTGGGATGCTTTGCTTGTTACGGTCTCTCGCTGGGCTTTGGTCCCCGATCGCCGTGGTTTTCTGGTCGCCGGAGTCGCGACCTTTTATCCTTTCTTTGTTTCGGATGGTTGTTGTTTTTCTTTGTTTGTGGCCTGCGTGCCATTTGTTTCCCCTTTTGGGCGTAGAAGGAAGGTTTCTGGTAATTGTTGTTTCTGCAGTTTCCTTTCCTGTTTTAGGATTGATGTTGTTTCCCTTTCTGTTGGTCTGTTATGGCCTTTCCCCTCTTTATTTTAATTAATGAAAGTCTCTTTTGATAAAAAAAAATATTGTATTTGGTCCTTAGAACCGGGATTGAATGGAAATTGATAGCTAATTTCTCTTGTTTGAACATTCTAATCTATTATCTTAGTTCGATTTTATATTTAAATAAATTTATGCACATTTACAGTTCATATAGAAGAACACCTTATATTTGACCACTAATACCATTCAATAGGATCAAATTGATAGCTAATTTCTTTTGTATGCATTATATTATATCACATAAAAATTGAATCTATTACACTATATAATAATAAAGTGTAATTATTATAAATATATTAAATTGTTTACGTTTAAAAAATAAAATTTATAGGGATAACAACGAGACTGGACGAGTTATATTTTTGGCTGCACCAACCCATAATTTTAAAAATTCGATCGACCTTGATTAACCCAAGTTTGATATGTTTTATCCATGACTCGACCCTAACCTGACATAATAAAAGTATAACCAGATTACAAAAATTTAAAATAAAAACCTCGACTAAACTCGACCCGCACCGAAAAAAATAATAAAAATAATAAATATAATATATGAAAATATAATAAATATATATGATTATAATAAACCGGATAGGGTCGAGATTTCCACCATAAACCCATTTTTTTAAAGAAAAAAAGTTACTCCTATCGGATCGAGACCCGACAAAGCCACATATTTGTGCCATCCCTAATTAAATAAAAATGTCATAAGTACTTTTTTTAAGCTAAGATGATTACAAGTAGTATTTGTTTTGAATATACTCTCAACCATTTGACAATGCATGCTCAATCACCCTGCTGTACCTGCTGGTGCTCAAACTCATGACCTCTAGTAACAACAAATGTTCCCTTAACCACTGAGACAAATTGGTTCGTTTATGTAAGTAAGTATTTTTTTATTGTTAATTTTAAATAATAGGAGTAATCTAGCAATATACAAATATGAGAAATTGAGAGCCCATCCCATAACTACAAGCCCTCTTCCTTTTTGTTATTTCCTCAATTCCATTTAGCCACTTGTTTTGATGTGTCATTGTTTTATTTCCTCTTGGGACCCAAATAAATGGCTTGTTCGATGGATGCCTCTAAACCCAAACCCAACTCTATCAGCTCCGAAGACTTTATAGAGCTCACACTTCCAAAGCAAGCACAAATTACATGTCTGAAATGATAATTTCTACATTGCTCAGTCCATAATGTTTGATGCAGTGAAGAATTTGAAACACTTCCTCACTTGAATTCATCATGTCTACGTTCTCAACCTCGTCTTCCGATCGAATGGTTCGCCGAAAAAATAGAGCTCAACTAAACGGACAGGGTACCCCCCCCCCCCCCCCCCCAATTCAACGGCTCGGGCAATTGTTTTCTAGACAATCACAATGCGTTGTGCTAACAGTCGAGCAAATATCGATCATGGGGATCAACCGATCAAGTAGCCTTGGGACATGAAAGGGAACAACACAAAGCGAGCATTGTCAAAGAGTTAAGAATATCTATGAACAGATACTACCTTGTGACCAATTTTAAACTATTAAAAAAAAACTATATAAGTATTTCTTATGGGTTGAATAGACAGTTTGACTCATAATGTATGACCTGATTTTCATTTTGTCCCTTCAAGTTTGGTTTTGTCAATGTTGTTGGCCCCTCTATTTGACACTGTTGAAAATAACATTTGAGTAATGGGTGACACATTGAAGGTCAAATTGAAAATAATGTATAGTTTAAGTGTCAAACTGAAAATAAGTTAAGAAAATAGGCTTACATAAAAAATTTAGATTATGCCGACCTTTGATCACCGTGCTTCGTTATACTCCAACTTTTTTTTTACTCAAATTAACACCAATATTGTCATTATTATTTTCTCAACCATAAGTTGTCATTATATTAAAAAAACTTATCAAAAATCATAAATTTTTGATTTATTTTTATAAAATCTACACTTTAATATCCAAATTTAATCGTCATATAGGATCGTTAACTTCTATGTCACTTACTCATATCCTAAAACACCTTTTAATCATCCAGAATTAAAAGAACGTTTAAGTTTCGGGACTAAAAATATTATTATACAAAAAAAGTGACATGTTTGTAAAAAGAGTAATCTGTTTGCAGTAATATCTTAATTAAGTGATATATTTATAACTTTTAGAAGAAAAATGGTATGCTTGTTACTAAATCCATAGTTAAATGACCTTGAATGTAGTTTACCCATAGATTTATAACATTTATGGGGACAGTGGAACGAATTTACCAAATTAGCCCAACTCCCCAACGAAGTACTCGCGTCAACAAAAAGAAAGGAGAAAAGAGAAACTCAAGGCCGAGTGAGAGCGAAGAAGCACAAAGGAAACACAGGAGGGCAAGAGGTGAATCTGGGAAAGCCATAAGATTTGGAGCCATGCAGCCAATGGTGTAAAAGCACACGGATCGATGACGTGGCATGAAATTCCCAAATCCCGCCCAAACCCCCCGATTTTCATTTCGTGCGCAATTGAATTTCAATTTGCACCCCAACTTATTATCTCCGCCTTTCCCCCTCCCTATCCCAACTCGTTCCTCAATCCATTCCTTTTCTCTCTCTTTGTTTTCCCCTCTTTTCTATTCCCCCTAACCCTAACCCTAACCCTAACTCTCGCAATCCAGGTATTTTCCTGCCGATTTTTCTCGTTTTCCGTCGTTTTTTCCACCAATTTTCTCGCATTTTCACTGATTCGAGGTTTTGATCTGCAGGATTCAACATGAAGGGAGGAAAATCTAAGTCAGATACGAAGAGCGCCAAGTGAGCTTCAGATCGCGTTTTCTGAGATCTAGATGAGAGTTCTGAATTCTTTTATTGTTTGACTAACTTGTTTTTAAAATTTTTGATAGGCTCAACTTGAAACCGAAAGCCGGGAAGAAAACGGGCAAGGCTGCTAAGGATCCAAACAAACCGAAGAGGCCTGCTAGCGCCTTCTTTGTGTTCATGTAATTTTACCTTTTTCTCTTCTCCTGCCAATCTTTTTCGTTATCATTAATGATTCTCAGTTTATTTCGTTTTTTTTGTTTATTTTTTTTTTGTTTTTTTACCTTTGCGAAGTTTGAAATTCCGTCGTCTTTGTTATTTGTAAAAATTACAACTGAAGAGGTCAATTAAAGCTATTCTTCTTATTTTCAAAGCAAAAATGATTGCGTTGACTTGCTCTCCTTTTCTCATCTAATTGATGTTTCGTTTTGTATTTGTTAGGGAGGAGTTCCGTGAGCTATACAAGAAGGATCACCCTAAAAACAAATCCGTCGCTGCTGTAAGTGTCACCAAAACACTCTATGCTTTTGGTTTTTAGCTTCATGTTCTTTTATTATTTGAACTTAATTAAATTTGCTTATATTTCAGGTCGGTAAAGCTGGAGGTGACAAGTGGAAGAGCTTGTCCGAAGCTGTAAGTATCTATTTGCCCCGTTTGAAACTCTCAAAATTCAAAACACATGCACGAAACTATGTTTTCTGATTGAATTCAATTCATTATATCCAGGAAAAGGCTCCTTATGTTGCCAAGGCTGAGAAGCGAAAGGTCGAGTACGAAAAGAACATGAAAGCCTACAACAAGAAACAGGTAACTTAATCATATTTTTAAGTTTATTCAATTTGCAGAATGTTGGTTTGAGCAGCTAATGATTGATGACTTTCCAGGCCGAGGGTTCCAAAGACGAAGATGCCGAATCTGAGAAGTCTGTGTCCGAGGTGAACGATGAGGATGATGATGAAGATGGCAGTGGAGATGTGGGTTTTCAATATTTCAGTTTGTTTTGTTGTTATTTGTTCATTGATTTGTTTGCAATTGGTTGACTTACTGAATTTGTTTTCATCAAATGCAGGAAGATGACGATGAGTAGGGAAGTATCGCCGGGAGGATAGCATAATCGATGTAGGGTGTGATAGTGTTTAATCAAAATCTTATGTTAATGCTTTGATGTTTTCCATGTTAGATGGCACACGCCATCTTAAAGGGAGATTGTATCTCTGAATCCTGTTGGTTTCTTTTGACCTTCAGAAAATGAAATAGTTGTAGATTGGATATCTGCTGCTATATGTACTTTTTGGTTTAAAGTTTAATGGCTTAGATAAATCCTTTTGTAGAGAATTAGTCACCGTTAATTTCCCACTCGAATGTGTTTGTTCTTATTACTAGTTTAACTATGTGTTTTGTCTGCCTGCTTGCTTGTATGTTTTTTCTGGAATTGATAGGCAATTAGCTTGTAATTTCTTGGTAGTGTTCATGAGTTTTGTGTTTAATTGGTTTTTCTTTAGTTTTAACTGTATTGACTTTTGTTTATATGGGTTTGCATTTGTGTGCAACAAATGTTTCAAGCAACCTGGGCTTTCAATTTCTTTGCGAGCCAATGATTGTCATGCTGTACGTGTGCTTTGTGGTTGACTGTGGATGTTAAGCTAATGTTGTTTCATGCTACCCATTACAGTCCATGGTTGACATTATCAAAACAATAAAGTTGTGGGGTAGTTTTACGGTACCGTAGTTTACTTTGTGGTACCAACTTAAAATTTTGGAACTGAAAATGTTATATTGATAATATTTTTAGTAGTTACAGAAACTTAATAGGGTAAACTATCTGTTTGACCATCAATCTATTGAGAAAGTTTTAAAATAACCACCATAGAAAAAAACTCGTCATTTGACTATCCAAACTATTAAAATGGGATCAATTTGGCCACTTGTCGTTAAGAGGCTAACGGAAGGTGATGTGGCAGTTAAAAATTAAAGGTATAATTACATATTTCGTCATTACTATTTACACATTTTTTTAAATTAATTCTGATTTTAATCTAATAAAATAAATTAATTATTTATTATTTACTCATTGTCATCAAATAACTCTTTTTCACTTTGATCATCTCCCTTACAGCTTTACTAAACGGTTTCTCATCTCCGACTAGTGAATCACCGTCGTCATTTTTAATCATCCCATCGGCAACAGGCCTAATAAGCACAAGCGTTGCCCCTTCCATCACATACCCGGACTCCGGCAACTCCAGCACCGGCGAATACCACAGTTTCATGTTCAATTTCAGAACTGGACTCCTCTCAATTGGCGGCGACGACGTTTCGAACGTGTTCATGGAGTTCCTCATCTCAACAAGCTCCTTTTTTTCCCACATAAAACACCCCATGCTTGTTCGCATTAGAAATGGCGACTCTTTCAAGCGACGAAATGCTCGGATTATCGGCCAAGATTTGCTTCAACAAACAATGCCTTGTCGACGCCGCAATCAAGCAAGAAATGGTCCATATCACTCTTAATTTCAGTTCCTCGTCGTTCAAAACAATTTCCTCCTCCATTGGCTCCACTCTTCCTTTTTCAAGCATTTTCGAAACGAGGTTGCTCCAACAATAACGCAGGTTTTCAAGTTTGTTCCGAAACCCGCTTTCCATTGAAGAAAATAAGCGCCGCTACTCGACCCCAACTCACCACCGTCACCGGGAAGCTCTAGATGCAACGATTTCAACTCCTTGAAAAACTTCAGAACCCTATTTCTCTGACAGCAGGAAAGATCAAACGACCTGGTGTTTGACTTCGAGGGAGCCATGATTCGGTGGAAACATCCGAGTGGTTTGAGGGACAAGTTGAGAAACAAAAGTCTGAAAGCAGTGCAGTGTTGACATATGAAGTTGCAGTGGAGGAGGTGGGGTGTTTGAGCGGTGGGATTGAGATGGAAGCGGCGTCGATTAAAGGAACGAGGTAATTGAAACGCTTTGAGACTGAAAGGCATTTGGTGAGAGATTTGAGGTCGTGCAGTTTGTTGAAGATGAGAAAAAGAAGAGCATTTGGGAGGCAGTCGAAGTTTGATGAATTATATTAATTTACAGATAATTTGCACTTTGTATTAATTATTTGCACTTTATATCACAAAAAATGGCTTTAGCCCAGTGGCTTGCCATGTGCGTCTTGCCTAGGTTACTCAACCACCCAGGTTCGATTCATGTTGGGTACAAAAGTTTCATTTATTTTTATCCTCTAATTAAATTAAATATAAATAATTAAATTCCTCCAATAAGGTGTTGACACGTGTAACCACCTAATTAATTTATTTTATTAGATTAAAATTAGGACTAAATTGAAAGAATATGTAAATAGTAAGGACGAAATGTGTAATTATACCTTTAATTTTTTAACTGCCACGTCACCTTTCGTTAGCCTCTTAACGGCAGGTGGCCAAATTGATCCCATTTTAATAGTTTGGGTAGTCAAATGACGCGTTTTTTCTATAGTGGTCATTTTAAAACTTTCCCAATAGATTGGTGGTCAAACAGATAGTTTACCCAACTTAATATGTAATCAAAAGTGATAAAACTTTCGACACTCAAGTTTAAGTTTCCATACTTACCAGTGTAGTATTGTTGTCTTTTATATTTTATAATATTTTTAATTGGTGTTGTACCACCAACCACTCAAAGTTGTGCGGAAAAGTAAAAGGTCAATTAGCTATTCTGCTACGCCAGTAACGCTACTGTATATACATAACAAATTGTAACATTTGACAGACTATGCCATTTCGTCCCAAGAGATTTTTGAACTCTATTTGTATATAAAATTGGTTTGGAGTATGGTGCATATCGAGTGAGTTGGGCAGTGCCTGTTAAAAAAATTTGTTGTTTGATTTGATTTGTTGCTCGTCAAGTTTGTTAAAATTGTGTTTGGCTCGTGCTCGTTAAAAAATTTGTTGCTCGACTCGTTGCTCGTTAAGCTCACTTAAAAGTTAGCTTATTTTACTATATGGGGCTTAATATTAACATAAATTAACAAATTTAACCAAAAAATATCGAAAGAGTGTATAAAGCACTTTCAAAGTCTAAATTCTAAAATAACAATCTACAAATACACAAAACTAACATATTAAAACTAAAGTAATAATTCACAAATTCATCAAACTAACATATTAAAACTAAAGTAACAATCCACAAATATTTTAAAAAATTAACGAACTGCTCGCAATTTTATCGAGTCGAGTTAGACTTTGCTCTACTCAACTCGTTAAGATCTCGATTTGAGTCAATCCGATTTGAACATTTATCGATTTTGACCGAGTCGAATTTGAGCAGCTCAACTCATTAAGCAGCCCTATTTTGGAGTTTGGTCTGCCCATTTAACAAATATCAGACATTGATAACGCCATTAATATGATCAATATAAAGTTTAGATGCTTATAGCATACACATATAAGTATCATTAGTATTAAAATCCCTAGGTTTTTCCTGGATATGATAGTTGATTGTTCTCTCAAACCACATCCCCTTCTCAAGATATTTATCATAAAAACTGACTTCCCCATCAGCACGTATGGTCAATGCTGCAGTACTCCTTGTGCCACAAAGCCCCTGTATTCCAAAAACCACACTTTTCATCAGCTTCAACATTGTTTTTTTCCTCATAAATCAAGTAGAAGGATGGTTTAGAACATGGAATTTTACCCGCGGGGTGTCGACTTCAACAAATATCGAGCTATGGCTGAACTCCCAGTCGAGAGCACAAATGCCGGGCAACTTTCTTTTATCGGCTTTGACTCTGTCCTTCATAAGTTCCTCAACCATTTCTTTCACCTTTACTTCCTTCTTTCCATGTTTGTTCAGCATTTGTTTGAAGCGCTGGCCTAATCGCAGAGCCTGCAGAGTAGGGGATTATGTATCAATTGTCACGTCTAAGAAGAGGCGGGATCATTAATCTCACATCAGAAAGAAAAATTAAAGTCTTGAGATATATAAACGGTGGCACTGCACATCCTATACCTTAGGCCAGGGTGAATCAAGCTTGGCATTTGAAAGTACATGAAGACCCGAGGAAACAAGTTGAAGTGTAACGGGTTCCCCAACTGGCCTATTGGAGATATAAACCATTGATCCGGATTGAATATCAGCCACTATGAGGTTGAATCCGTTGTATCGATGAGCGTCGAGGGCCAGTTGCTTGGCGAATTCCATGGGGCTCTTTGTGCTCTATATTCAACATTCAACAACAGTTTGTGTTACATTTAAAGAATCCACCACCATTATTGTTACTTGAGCTTGCTTGCACAAAAAGGATCACATAGCTTTACCTGCAAGAAACGTAGAGGGAGATCGCCGCGGGTCTTGGCGCGACAAATGTGGTGAAGCTCCCAGATATTGGTAAGAAAAGCGACTCGGCCTTGTCGGGAACATGCGAGCCATGTCCCTCCTGCAACTTCATCTCTTCCCCCCAATATCTCACAACCATCAACATCCCACCATGCCAATGCCTTTGTAGGCCTAAAATTCCACACATGTAAATTAATAAGATATTTAAAGAAGAAGAATTGAATTGAAATGAAAATAAGAACATTACCTGTTGTGGTATTCATCTCTGTTTTGTAACAGAAGGAGAGGATAGAGTGGATGAGCTTGCCATATAAAAGCAGCAATACACATGGTTCAGTTAAATTGTTTTGGTTACAGTGGAATTAGAACTGCAGGTTTCTTGTTTGTTTGGACATTAGCCTGGGTTGGACCGACTATATAGCATGCAATTAATCACCCAACTTTCCTTTTCTTTTATGTTATGGATTATTATGAAAAATACTGCTGCTACAAACTTTAATGGTTTTAGGAAACAAAGGGCTAATACCCTGAAAGGAAGAAGAAAAGGCGGGGAGATTGTACGGCATTATTGGGGTGAGGTTCCACTTATCTTGTGACGTCAACCAATTAAAGTCGATCACCTCAATAGCTATTTAAAAAGTAAAATGACAAAAGATGCCTTCAAATATTTGAATATTTTGTCATTTAGCCTCATATTTATTTTTTGTTCAAATATGTCCCTAATGTTTTAATTTGATCCAAATATAGCCCTGTTAAATGGAAACTGTTAGTCAACTGACGGCTAATTTAAGAGGCTACTATCTCAACCCACTTTTCATAATTCACAACGTTCTAATTTGAAGCCCTAACCTTATTTAAGGGATTTAATGTTTTATCTCACTAAACTAACTGATTGTTAGATTAATTTTAAATCTATATTATACTTATTATCTAAGTTATAATTGAATTTTCAAAATTTAAAAAGTAAATAATATGTGGAGGAGAGAGAAAATTACAAAACAAATAAATAAAAAAATAAATTTACGTCAACATTACCGTTAATTTTTAATGTCTGTTGACTAAAACAAGAAAAAATATAAAGTTAGTGACGAATTTGTCAAAGAAAATAGTCCAATAAACAAAATAGGAAGGAAACAATAGTTCAATGACTATTGGTGTAGTTTACCCTAAAATTTAACATCTTCATCTTTATTCTTCTTGGCTTCTGTTTCCAGCTTCTGGTTGAGAATTCATTCCCTTGTTGTTTTGGCCTTTGGGTTCCCCTTTGATTTTTGGGTGTAGATTTGAGAAAAAAAAAACCTTTTTTGGTGAATATTTGTATGATTTCATTCAAACCCGAACTAGTAGAAAACCTGCTAAAAAGAAAACAGCCCTGTATAGTTTCCCCTATGCCAATACTGTTCTATTCAACAGTAAAGGAATCCATGTCTATGCATCAGCAGTAAAGGAATATGCCTATATATCAAGCTCCCAACTTCTACAAAGAATTCTATTTGCAGCACTATCAAAATCGACCATAAATTTTAAAGGCTAAAATTATTATTATATTAAGTCACATCATTATCTTTGTTAATTTAACTACAAAAATTAACGTTGAATAACTGACACAAAAAATATATTAGTAGAAAATTTTGTAAAAAATAGTTTAATGACCAAATAATAATAATAATAATAATAATTGTGTGACCAATGATAAAATTTAACCAAAGAAATATCAGAGTAGTCACCGGTTAAAAAACCGGAGGCGCCGCTACTACAAACCCAAAGTATTGCTAATATTATTTGTTTTTTGACAGTGAAAAATTTATTGTTTTTAGTAATTTTTTGACTTAATGCTTTATCTTATTCTTCTCCTCTACCTTTTTTTTTCCTGCGCCGCCACGCCAAACCCAAAAAGTAAGGATATTTATATTAAGCTTAATCCTCAAATAAGTATTTAAAATATACTCCCTCTGTCCCATTTAAGATGTCCATTGTTAACTTTTCACGCAGTTTTAGGAAGAAAAAGTTTGTGTAAGAAATGTGATATAAATTAATTAAAAAGACAATTTTACCCTTAAAAGTTAAAGTTTGTTTTGTTGAAAAACTAAAAGAAAGGATAGAAAGGGAAATGCAACTTGTAAAAATAGTTGATTTTTTAAATGAGACATTTTAAGCGGGACAATTTTAAAACACAAAAGAGACATTTTAAGTGAGACGGAGGGAGTATATTTTTTCAGTTAAATGCTTAAATTATTTTTTGAACTAAATATGTGCCTAATATTTTATTCTGTGATTCATTTAAAGTTTTTCTATCAACGTCCGTTTAAAAAGTTCTGTCAACCAATCAAAACATAACATGTAGTTTTTTTTTGAATTTCTTTAAAAATATGAATATCTTTAAAAATCCCTAAATTTTAAAAACTTTTCAATCAAACCTCCAAATAACCTCTCCTTTACCGTCCGGAATCCCCCAAGTGTTGGGTACCACGCCGTTCGACATTTCTTACTCTCTAGTCGTCGATCGGAACCGAATCAACCTCTTTTTTCTTTATTGTTGGGTGTTCGTCGACGGTAAAATTGACGGTTTATTTGTCGATTTTTTATCACGAGATGATGAGGCTTTCGGTAGATAGGGTCCGATGAAGACAATGGTTGCCGATGGTGGATGAATCGATGGTCGGAGTGGAGGAATTTAGGGACTTAGGGTTAGGGTTGGAGTTTTTTTTAGAGAAATTAAAGATTGTTGGGTTAATTAATATATTATTTTATTTTATTTTTCAAATTTTAATTTTAAAAAATAATAAATCATGTCACATGTTTGAATTCTATTGGTTAACAGGAAAAAATAACGTTTGTCACGAAAAAACTTTAAACGAGTTACGGAATGAAACGTTAGGCACCTATTTGAACAAAAAAATAGCTTGTGCACCTAACTTAAAAAAGGATATAGTTTGTGCACTTAATTGACGGTTAAGCCTTTATATTATTTATTTTTGACCTTAAAAAATTTATTTATTTTGGCTTAATAGCTTTTTTCTCCTGTACTTTAGCCGAATTTTTGTTTTGGTCACTAATTGTTTTTCTCTCCATTTACCCTCAGAAATTATCATTCTATCTAACATTTTGTCTTCCACCGTTACTGTTAAAAAGTCACGTATAGCTTCTATGACAAATAGTTGCTTGATGTGTGAAAATATAATCTATTAGATAACAGTATGAGGCCGAGGTTAAAATAAAACAGATATAGAATGTTAAAATGACTTCAGCCTCCTCTGAGATGGATGAAAGCTAATGTGGATAACGCCGTACGGAAAAGTTATATTCGAAAATTTTTAAATAAAATTTGAGTTATAAAATAAAAATTTGAATAACTTAAGTAATTAAAAATTTTTAGTAATTAGTGGATCGATTTTTAAGTTCGAGTTGAGTCTCTCAATTCTAAATATATATGTGTATTGTATGTGCATATAGAAAACCATTTAAATTGGAATTAATTAGTACCATAATATTATAAATGTTTGTAATTAAATTTGAACAGAAACTGGAACAACTTGACTCGACTCTATTCGAAAGAAAATTCAAATAAAGTCTAAGTTATAGAATAGAAGTCTTAAACTCAACTAACTCTATTTTTTTAACTCAACTTGACTCGATTGAATGTTCACCCCTGTTATCGACCACTTGATTATTTAGGTCTTACGGGCCTTATGCTTTCTTTGAGCTACAATCCAAGTTAGGGATGGCAACGGGGCGGGTTTTTGGCTGCCCGAACCCGCCTCGATCTATAATGTATTAAACCTGCCCCGCCCCAAAAAGTTTAAATATTTTAATCTTCGTCGACGATAAATGTTAGATTCGACCAATCTTCCACCACAATCACAAATTATGGTTTCAAGAGACTTCAAACTTATATAAAAAATAAAATAAAATTAATTTTAAATTATCTATATGTTAAATTACATATTTAAAAGAATAAACTTGAATCATTGACCGTTAGAATAGAATATATTAAAACTTGAACAACATCTAACAAAATTTTACGATAAGCATGAACCAAAACAAAAACAAAAGAATAGCTTAAAACTCATAAAAATGTTTATATATAGTGATATTTTTTTATAAATATAATAAAAATATATAAAAATATATAAAAATGTACCGAGGCGGGGCGGGGAATTTCTAGCAAATACCCGCCCCGCCCCGACTTCATATTTTTCACGTCCGCCCCGTTCCGATCCCCGAAATTTTAGCAAAAATACTTAGTCAGCTCGGTCGGGGCACCCCGTGTCGGATCAGGGCCGAGTATTTCTGCCATCCCTAATCCGAATTTTATTGGGCTGCTCTGTTTCTTTCTCTCTTTTTTTTTTGACTAAAGGGCTGCTCTGTTTCATAGCTCAGGACATAACACAAAGGCACATACTTGTAACATAACAGATATAATTTTCTTCCATTGCAACAATTAGATACATTTTCTTCCATTGTTTTTATTATTTCCGCATTAACCAAGCAGACAGGCAATAATACATCACTTCATCACTATAATTAGTATAAACTTAAAATACTTTTAAAATGCCCAAATAAATAAATAACTCGAGCAGTACAATCCCTTGTTTCGATACGAATTAACTCTACTTCACCTTCTGGATATGATAGTTGATTGTTCTCTCAAACCACAAGCCCTTTTCAAGATATTTCTCATAGAAGCTAACTTCCCCACCAGCACGTATGGTCAATGCAGCAGTACTCCTGGTGCCATAAAGCCCCTGTACGAGTAAAAACAACCCCAGTTTTTTTTTTGTCAGCTTCAACATTGGTGTGCATAAAATTTTAGTATTTCGAACTCGGAATTTTACCAGCGGAGTGTCGACTTCGACGAAGACGGAGCTGAGGTTGAACTCCCAGTCGAGTGCACAAATTCCAGGTAACTTGCTGGTATCAGCTTTCACTTTGTCCTTCATCAGTTTCTCCACCATTTCTTTCACCATAACTTCGTTTTTCCCATATTTGTTCAGCATTTGTTTGAATCCCTTGCCTAGCCGCTGAGCCTTATGCCACGGCGAGTCGAGCTTGGCATTTGATAGTACATGAAGCCCTGGGGGAACCTGTTGAACTGTAACGGGTTCCCCCAGTGGCCTATTGGAGATATAAACCATTGATTTGGACGGAACATCGGCTACTATGAGGTTAAATCCATTGTATCGATGCGCATCGACGACAAGTTGCTCGGCGAATTCCATGGGGCTCATCGTGCTCTATTTAATCACCAACAGTTTGTGTTACACATAATGAATCCGATCCCATTTTGTTAGGCCAGCTCGGTTTAAAAGAATCAAAGACAAAAAATATTATACTTTACCTCCAAGAAAAGTAATGGAAGATCGCCGCGGGTCTTGGCGTCGGGATGCGGGTGAAGCTCTAGCACATTGGTGAGGAAAGCTACTCGGCCTTGTCGGGAACATGCCAGCCATGTCCCTCCGGCAACTTCGTCTCGTCCTCCCAATATCTCGCGGCCATCGGCGTCCCACCACGCCAATGCCTTTGTAGGCCTTCAATGCCACATATGAACAAATCCCATAGATTAAACAAGACAATGTTATTATTATTATTAGAAGAAGAAGAATTGAAGTGAAAATATGAACATACCTATTGTGGTATTCATCTCTGTTTTGTAACAGAAGGAGAGGATAGAGTGGATGAGCTTGCCATATAAACGCAGCAATACACATGGTTTGAACCACACGACACAACTCGAAGAAGAAGAAGAAGAAGAAACTGCAATTTCTTGCTGTTGCATGCACTCTGCTTGCATATTATTCTGGATCGGACCGACTATATATTATGCATTTAATTACCCGAGCTTTTATTGTCATTATTATCTTCTATTTCACTGACTATAAATCAGTTTAACAGGATGTGAAACTAAATTTGAGCGTATGAATGAAACAAATTAAATTGAGAGAGTTGTTCCTATGATAGACTCCTAGAATATTTAATTAAAATTAATTAATCAAATACAACTACTTGTATCTTTAATGGTTTAGAAAATAAAAGATTAATTAACAGGGTTAGTCCAAGTGGTAAGCAGCTTAATATTACTTAAGCAGTTATCGAGGTTTAGCCTTTATGTATACAAAAAAACTCTCATTGGGAAACTCGTCTACAAAAATCAGGTGTGCTATGCGGGTTAGTCCAGATTAATCAGAATAAAACTTAAAAATATTGAGAGAGAAAAAAATGATATAAAAAGAAAAAAAAAAGTATTTTATTTTTTAATATGTTGTGAAATTGTGTTTAATTGAAAAGGAGAATCTTGTAAGTGAAGTATTCCATTTTTATTAAATCAACCAACTTTTATTGGCTCATTAAAAGATGTTTTTAGTAAAATTTACATTAAGATGACATGGAGCACCAAAGAGTGGATAATAATTATAAAATTTAATACTATAAATACGAGATTGGCCACGGCGCGTTCCATAGTGTGAGTGCAGAGTGCGGCTCTAAAGCTAAAGTGTAAAGCGCCGGCTGGGACAAAGCAGTCGTATTTATATTAAAATGCTCAAAATAAATTAAGATAAATACTTACAGGTAAAAGTGAAAAATTAGATTTGAAATAATGTTAAAACATGTAAAAAAAATTGTTGCACTTTATAGGTCAAGTCTTGTTATACTCTTTTTTTTATTTAAAATTTAGCTATCATGCACACAATTTATAAGCATTTAACTTTTTATGGCTAATTCTTTCTTTTAATATTTACAAAGACCTTATATTTCTCTCAAGTTATAAATTAATGACATTATTTTAATAAATTGTAAAGGTCTTTTAAATTTTTGAACCATCCCTAAATACGCATATACTTATAATTTCATCATCAGAATATGTTCCATGTTAAGTTTGAGTTGACGTTTCACCGCTAATGTTCAAACTAATAGTTAAGCCATGAGAATAATTTTTTTGAATAATTTAATTGATACAATATTAGTATTTTAAGAATTCAATTAAAATATTCTAATATTAGAAACATTTAAATTCTAATCCTATCAAATACAATTAACTCTTTTGAATCGAAGAACTAATTATCCCCTAAATTTCTTTGTTTATATAAAATATTATGTTTACACATTAAAAGATAATGATTTGTATTAAGGATAAATATTCTATACACAACCGCTGGAAACTAAAAGTTTTCACAAGCGTCTTAGTTTTAGGGTATAGGGAGTTAGTTTAAGGTATAGAGTTTAGGGGTTTAGGTGTAGGGGTTAGAATTTAGGAATAGTTGTTTCAATTTAAGGTTTAGGGTTATAATTTAGGGTTTATAGGTTAAAATCTAAATGCTTACCATATTACACTAAAAACTAAACCCTAACCTATAAAACCTAAATTATAACCCTAAACCTTAAATTGAAACAATTATCCCTAAATTCTAAACCCATACACCTAAACCCCTAAACCCTATACAATAAACTAACTCCATATACCTTAAGGCGCTTGTGGAAACTTTCAGTTTCCACCGCCAATGTATTGGATATTAATCCTTGTATTAATATTAAACTTATCTTTATGTAAGAATTGTTGGAACATATCGATTCTCAGGTAGGTATGTAGTACAACAACCTAAGTTAAGGCTAAAAACGAGTTTCAAAACTTGTCAAAACAATCTAAAATGTTATATATATTTTTATTAATTTTAGGTTGTTTTTTCGTGCGTTTTTTCAAGTTTAGAAACTTATCAAAAATACTATGGACCTAAAAAATAAATTTCAAAACTCATTTAAAAATCAACTTAAAATATATAAAATTTAGATTGTTTAGACAAATTTCAAAAATTACCGTATTTTAACTTTTTTTTATTATAGGAATTGGCCTTTAAATTAAATTGTCTATTTTAGACTCGTCCAAATATCCCACACTGAATAATAATTCTGTTTTAAGCTGATTCCATGTGCAGAGTTTGGCTTTGATTGTGACTCCCCGACGCGTTTAATATTTCCATAATATTCATTAAATTAAATTTATATGATAAATGCTTAACTTATGTATTAAGCAACCAGTTCCTTTTAATTTATTGACAAATTATAGGCTTATTCACCAGAAAATAACATTTTAAATTATTTTTTGTAAATTTAATTTAGTATTCTTATTTACTTTGTATTTTTTTATTGAACTCTGAAGGCATTATTTTTGCGGCCAATTAATTAGTCACAGCTCACAATTAGGCCCAACCAATTTGGAGGCTTTTCTAATTAAAACTGTGATTTGTAAATGCCTTCCCCTCCACGGCGGCGTAAGAGCTACTCCTACTACATGACACCACCGCTACACCTCTACATGGCCATAATGACACTTTTAGGACATCTAGGGACCGAATTTGGATAAGAGTTTAGAGTTAATTTAATTTTTAAGAATTTAGAGGTTTAAATTAAAATATTTAATTTTTCAGGGTTTATATGATTTTTTTAATAATTTTGAGAGATTCAATAAAAACATTTAAAACTTATGAGAGATTGTTTAATTAAAAATATTCAAAATTTTAAAACTTAATATGAAATTTTAAAAATCTTTACGAAATCAAATAAATTTTGGGGATAAAATTCTAATTTTCTAAAGTTTTAGGGGTCATGGCTCTAGTCTCTTAAACATTTCGTCCATGAAGATACCACTTACTTTTTGTCCTTAAATTTCATCTTTCTTCGATTCGATTTTAGTCTTATATTTTTGTCTATAATAATATTTGAATTTGAGATTTTGATCATTTTAATAACGTGACATTTCGAAATTATGTCACGTAATATAATTTTAAAGTAAGATATCATCACAAAAACTATAATTAAATAAAATTATTATTGGAAGATGAAAAAAATACAAAGAATTAATTTCATAACTTATACTTTACCAACTTTTTTTACATAACATTTAAGTCAAAAAAAAAACTTTTCTTCGCTTTTCCATTTAAGAAAGATAAACCACACTGCTATTTTTGAAGTTTACTTGTTTTGATACTTTATTTTTTGAAATTCACAATGCAAAAAGAATAAAGTATTGTGCGTAACATTATTTTGACAGATTTGACGCTTTAATTGTTCTAAATCTTACCTAAAGTTTCAAATTAGTTGATGAATAAAATCGAGAAACTAAAATTATGGGATTTCAACAATACGAATTATTTACACAATTAATGTTGAAAATCAACATTATTTATTGATAAAATTGTTTTAACTTTTTTAAATATAGGTCGACAATAAATTATATATTCGTAAAGGGTTAAAGTACAATTCTACAATATTTTTTTAATATTTTGTGAGATATTGACCTCCACTAATCCCATCATGTTCCGCTCCCATAAATAATTACCTTAGTTTATGAAAATTTTGTCATGTTCGACGAGCACTACTAACGACAAGCACTAATGAACATTATTAAATTAATTTATAAAAATTAAAAATTTAAAAGACCGTATATTTATAAATTATTTAAAAAGTAAAAAGTAAATTAATAAAAATATATTATTTTAATTTTAATTTTTTTAAACATAAATTAAAATACATATTTATTCTTAAATTATAAAACTTTATTTTTTGTTCATCAAGCCGACCTCGCCGTTGGTGCCGCTGATGGAAGAATATGTGAACTACAAATCAAGTCGTTGATTACTAATTTCCAAAAGCAAGTACGCAAAATGAGTTTCTTATGAGAATATGCGAACAAAGTCATCTCCACTCAATCAAAACGAATCACCTGAGCTTAGTTGTTGTCATAGAACTTTATAAAGTTTTAAGCAGTAGAAGATATGGTTTAAGTACTTTAGTTTGTTTCCAGTGATTTAATATTTTTTTTCTTTAGTCATCATTGTTGGTTAGGATTTGCAGCGGCAGCAACTACGTTGACAACTTAAATTTCAAATGAATAAAAATTAAAATTTTGTAATTTAGGGACAGAATTTTTGTATTTGAACCGGAGAGGGCCACTCTTATATATATTATTGTAACCTAATTTGATGATTGATATAATCAAAAGAAAAACATCCACTCTTTGCTCCCGAACACGTAAGCACACTGTTCAACCTCGTTAATCTCTTGTGATCTTGTTTGTTTAAATTTCTTGTTCGTTTACCTGATTTCACAACACTTAATAATACAGAGAACAATAGTTCATGTATCATTAGACGTTTTAAGAATTTATATATTACACTAGACATTTTTATAAAAATACATATATCGTATTAGACATTTTATCAAAGACAATATTATATTGAACATTTTAAAAATATAAATTTTATCGTATTTTTGTTAAAATGCAAGTACCAAATTACTAACAAACTCTCACTTAAACCACATATATTTACGAAGAATTGTACATAACTAGAATTTTAGAGTGTACAAAATTTGGTATCAAAATTGAGAAGGGGAGGGAAATTACATATAAATATATAATAGTAACTAAAGTCATCAATGATCACAATATCAGTAAAATTAATGACATTGGTAAGATATGAGTGTGTAGAAAAGAAATTACATACTATAATTTTTTTGAGCAATTTCTTCTTAAGAGAAGGGGAGAGAAATTTTACTCCTGATGGGTTAAGCCTAGTGGCGGAACTTGGAGTAAAAGTTTGAGGGGTCCAACTTAAATTTTTTTAAAAAAATTGGAGGATTGAACGAAAATTTTCAAAAAAAAATGAAGGTTTAACTAAAATTTTTAATAATTTAAAGAGATTTAACAAAAAAATTTAAAATTTGAGAGAGAATTTAATTAAAAATATTCAAAGTTTTGAAGCTTAATATGAATATTTAAAAATTTTGAGGGGGCCAAATTAAAATTTTCAAAAATTTTAAGGACAAATTTCAAGTTTTCTAAAATTTTAGGGGGGCTGTGGCCTCCACCGGTCTCTTAAAGCTTCCGCCACTGGTCAAGCCTATTTTGGACTAATCCAATATTACATGCTTAGTAGTTATAGTTTAAATTTTAAGGTATTAGTTTATGATTTTAAGGTTTAAAATTTAAAATTTTAATTTTTTTTAATTTAAATAGAAAACATTGTGTAATTCTGTTTATACAGTTGTATATCGGAATATAACTCAATTTTCTAATTTAATACTTTATAGTAAGTTATAAATTCAGTTTATCTTATGGAATGAGCTATTTGTTTGACACTTTTTAAAGAGCCAACTCTTTCGGCCATCCTGAAAACATAAAGCTGATGTGGATCGAATATAAATCATGTGTTAATGATGTTTTGGTAGATGCTATTCTCCGAAAGCATCGAATATGAACCGGAAACATAAAGCTATTCACTGAAACCGAAACAGTGGTAGGTGTTATTCACCGAAAATATAAAGAAAAAACAATTTATATGTATAATGTATGTACGTCACTTTTTTTTTTCTCATGAATTATTCCTTCGAACTAAAACCTCAACCTTCTATTACTGCCGGTGACGACCTTAGGTCCGGTCGTCTCCTTCCCCTCCTGAAGTATCTCAATTTCTTTATTTCTATTTATAATTTTCTCCTAAAATCTCATAATGATTTCTTCTTGTATCGCATAATCTTAAAACATGCTTTAAAAACTCCGCTATTCAAAAACAAAGTTAACCCATCCAACTTAAACCAGTTTGTGGGATTGAAAACTGGAACAAGACTTGAGGGTTAGCTTATTGTTATACCTACTATGTTTTATGTTATCGTTTAGAGTTTAGAAGGTCATATCTTTATCTCCGAATTTTTTATGATGTTTTTTCGTTCACACCCAGTTGCATATGTAATTCGAGAATTTTTGAAATATCTAAGCCACATCTTTATTGAGGAACCATATTATCATGATAAAATGACCATCATATCTACCTGGCACACTAGTCAATCTTATTAACTCACAGTTACGGCTAATCTGTCGCACCATCATATCATACAAAGTTTAAATTTGACACTTTTAAAATTACCACTAATATAACTCTGATAAAAGATTGTCATCGAAAACAAATGAGATCGAGTTGATAAACCAAAATAACCCTCTCTCGCTCATGCTCTTTACGACCACCATTAATTAACTCTTTATCTAAATTAAAAAATATTAAACCGTTCAAAATATTGACGACCACCATCGTACTACTTTTACCATCAACACTTACCTAATTGGGCCAACTTTTAATATATTATAGTATAGAAATGGTTGTAAGCTGGCGAAGGCAACCCACTTTGACATTCTTATTGGGTGGGCCACCTCAATTCTAACACATCGAACATTGGATCAGGCCAAATTCGTCGATTAGACGGACTCATTCATCAAATAATTCGGCCTTTGAAGGTCCTTCAACATAGGCGCGGCAGCAGCAAGTGGTTCAACAAAGGTGATTGTTCACATTCCTGTATATGCCGAGATTCGAACTCATGCAAGTTGAGACAAGATGATCATCTTTAACCATTAGGCTAATTAGTAGATTTTAGTATGATTTTTGTTAAGTCAACAAATATTTAAAAAATAAATAAATAAAATTTTAAAGATTTTTTAAAAAAACTTGTTTATCTTCAAAAATTGAGAATATATATACAATATAAACTAAAATGATCCTAAAAGATCAAAGGAATATTTCCTTACTTGTAAGTAACTGTTAAGAAATGCATATTACCCAAAACAAAGAAGAATAAAGTTGAACACTTTAATAAACAAAATTAAAAATAAGGGTAAAATCAGGGATGGGGCTGGAAGGGACAGTCGTTCCCTTAAAATTATAAAATTCATATATCATGTTGACTTTTCTTAAAAAATTATATATTTTTTATTGAAAATTTATGTTCATGGGTAAAACCTTATCGATACAATATTTAGACAACTACAAAACTTTCAAAATTAAATTAAAAATAATTATGTTTGAACATATTCAACTGTACAACTTTTAAAAGATCAAAAAGTAAGAGCAAACAATGGATTTTATAATATGAAATGCTAAAAGAAGTGATGGTTAGAGATAAAATTAGGGATGTCTATGGGTTGAGTTTTTGGTTAATCTGCATCGACCTGAAAATTTAACACTTTCATTCAAATCTGAACTGTAGAATAAAAATATGAATCTGAACTCGATCCAAAATAAATAAATAAATTATCATTATTTATTATTATAAAATAGAGAACTAATTGAAAATATATAAATAAAGAGGGAGCATTATAATAATTATTCCGTTTTTATTAGACAAAACATGGAGATAATTAGTGTGTGTAACCCCCTCGACCCGGTCTGGCCGGATGACAGGTCCGAGTGGGCCACACGGGGAAAACCGAAGCGAAACCCAAAGGAGTTCCTCCTCGGTTAGCAACCCTAAATTTTTTTTTCATTTTTAAACTCGTCATTTTGAACCCCAAACCACAAACAAACGCCCAAATTTTAATCTTAACTAAAGGCATATTAAATCCTATGTATTTTTCTCTTTGAACAGGCCAACAACTCAAAACAGTGCAATACTAAGCAGAAGTTTCGAAACCTTGAGGAAGGGTTTCGAAACCTTTGCTGACAGAAACCCCTGGGACCAAAATTCTCCAAAGGTTTCGAAACCTTGGGGAAGGTTTCGGAACCTTTGACCAAAGTTTCGAAACCTACCCCAAAGGTTTCAAAACTTTGGGTTGGCAGAATGGCCTGGGACCAAATCCTCTGCAAAGGTTTCGAAACCTTACCCATGGTTTCGAAACCTTAGTGCAGGGGATCACATTCTGCTCAACCTAAGGACTTCCTAACCTTGCAAAACCCCAAAATCATACATGGACAAGTATAGGAGCGTAAAAAGGATCAAAAGCATGCATCAACACTCACAAGACCCGCACATATGACCATTTAAGCAAACATACATGAGCCATACATAGCAATTAACATGAATCAAGGCATCCATACTTAACATTCATACAAAAAGCAATTCATGCATATATGGACATACAAGCATTTAGGATTTCATGCCTTAGCAACCAAAACACGTAGACATTCATGGCATGTAATATAAGCAATATTTACAATCAAACAAGGCATCCACTAATCAAGCCAACAACGATACACATCAAGGCACAAATCAATGACACCTATCCCATTGCTTAACTATTACATTAATTTACTCAAAACTCATACATTGAGCTCACCAAAAGCAACATTTGGAGACCTTTCCTTGCCCATGCCACCCACAAGCTGTTTATCTGCATTGTCGAACAAAAGAGAGCGTAAGCATAAAAGCTTAGTGAGGGTAAGCTCATAAAACAAACCTTCGACAATGCAGAGTCCAAGCACGAGCAACCACCATGATATTATACATGATTTTACCTTCAATTCACAGGAGCCATAAGTATAGATGATGCATGAACATACTACCAAATTCATGCCATGCTCAACAACTTAATAGTTCAACATACAATGATACATAACTCAAAGTATTAGCCACATCACATATCGTATCACATTGAAATTCACATTTCATATTACATTGATACACATATCAATTCATATTATCATGTATGCATAACTTCATATTGGCATAAACATACTTTCTCTTATTGGCACCTAGCTATGACTCGAATACGCGAATAACATGTTGGAACGCATTTCCAACAACATTATCTCGGTGGGATTCCACTCATCACCGGTCCTTGCATGTGCGGGATTTCACTCATCGCCACATGCCCTACGGATGGGATTCCACTCATCATCACATAGAAATGTATAAAAGCTTCCGGTGGAATATTACATCACCGTACTCCTCCTTGGAGCCTTAACGCCACCAAGGCCACGTACGTTTTGACTCAATTTGTGTGCACACCCATCCTAATGATCGATCATTGTACCCAAGCATACTAGTGCCAATTAAATCAAATTTCACAACCTTCGATGTTCAAGAGTCATAATATGGCATCTTACATCACCTTAAGCTCAACATCAATTATCTCAACAACATAATATCATAATGTCATGTTCAAGAGTAATAATATGTCATCTTACATCATATTAAACTCAACATCATCATACACAATCACAATACAAACCACAAGCATAGAAATGCCTCAAACCATGTCCCAACAACATATATAACACATTATACATACCCAAATAATCAAGAGGCATAACATCAATTAAAGAGATCATCCAATGTCTCTAACTAAAGCTTAGGATTAGGCTACCACCCTAATCCTAACTCTAGGTGAGTCTACCAATCTCAACCTAGTCCACATGCTCGAACCAATTGCTCAAAACCATTTAAAAATATTTTAACCACTCACCTCTACTCCAAGCTCAACTACCAAGCAACCATGATCTTCAATCTTTTTCTGAATTTGCTCCCAAGGCTTCACCAACCCAAAATCAAGCTTCTAGACATCTCAACACAAGTAAAACAACCACAAATCAATTCATCAATTAATGTAGCAAACCCGGAACACTAATCAAACACCAAACTCAACATTTCAAACCATGAACAACCCCCAAAATCACCAAATCCGAGCAGCCCTTATACACAGCCCAAAACTTGTGATTTCAACACAATTAGCACATTCAAATGCTTCCAAAACAACCCCCAACTATTACCCTAACACCAACCTTCAATTTCCAACACAAACCACACCAAAAACTCAAGTTTTACAACCTTAAAACTAGCCTTAAGACCATACTACGAATTTTCATCCAAAATTAACCAAATTAACATATGTTGAGTATTTCATAGTGCTTAAACAAACCCCCAATACAATTTATCAAAACAATTTGAAAAACCCCATTGAAACCCCAAATTTCCACATGAACCCTAATTCCCAAAACACCACATTTTTGAAATCTAAAACAAAGGATAGATAGAGATTAAAAAGGAGATTAAGAAAATGTAATTACCTCTTAAAACGGGGTTGAAATCATGTGGCAAAATGATGGAATTGAAGCTAGGGTTTTGAGAGGTTTTAGAGATGGGGTTTCTTCTCTTTTTTTTTGAAGTTGGAAAGAAGATGAAAAGAAGATGACAACTTTTAGTTAAAGTTGTCTAGCTTTTTAAAACTTTAGGGTCAAATTACCTCATAAGCCCTCCCCTTTCAACAAAAGTTCAATTAGGTCATTATTTATAGTTGGTTTATTTTAATTAAATTTTATTTGACTCGAACTATAACTCGGCTAACTCCTAGCCCCAAAACACGGGTGTTACAACTCTCCCCCACTTAAGGAAATTTCGTCCCCGAAATTCATCGATCGCGGAGGGCCACTGAAACATGCACCTCCACTCTTTCCTCTCTCACCACAACGTACTAACCAACTCGAAAGACTTACCACACAACACTTGCTATCTTACACTAAGATCTCAACTGATTCTTCAAGGCATGCCAATTTCAAACTCAACTCAATCTCTTCAACAAATATAGCACGGAACAGATCTGACTCACATTTCTGAATCATAGATACACGTAACACATCTCAAACCCCCTTTTAACTCTGGTGGTAACCGTAACAGATAACAACAGAACTAACCTGATTCGCAAACTCATACAATACTGCTTGAACACTTGACTCATAACTTTCTCTGACTGATCCTCTGTCTTCATCAATTAACCAAACACTATGCAGACGTCTTCAAAATTATTCTAGTCGAAATCTCGGATCTTTATTACTCACTTTTACTGTGAATCTTCCACGGATGCAACAAACTAGAAGAAAACTGAAGCTCAGTCTTGACACACTGGAAATTTACATGCTTACTCTCATACTGAACCACATTATTCCCCCACTCATTCTGGAAGTACTCATCTTCAACCCACAATGCGTCTTCATACTATTCAGATGCAATACAAATAAACCACCGTGCGCTTCGGCCAAAACAATACATCTCAAAACACTAGGTCAGTCGGTACAACTATTCTGTCTCTGAAATGCAAAACTCTATCATCTCTAGACTTGTATTCTGAAGGTCTTCTTTCCACTGTCTTGCACGTGAGGTGCCAAGAATCTGTCTCGCAACTGTTTCTCATCAAACATTCTGACTCAAAGTAGTCTCAACCCGAAACTCGGCCCCAAGACTACTATCATTTGATATACGGAATTCGGCAATTGCAATTCGTAACTCAACTACTAATCTAACAGCAAATACAACTCGGAACATCGGTTGCTACGTAGACTCTCTTCAAATAGTACTCAATCTCGAGGTCACAATCTTCAAGCAATTCTATCTACTCATGTTGTTCAAGTTTCCACCCTTCCTAAGTCTTCAAATATTTCAAGTTCTGATGATATGTACAAACACACCGTGCATTTCTTACTATACAAGCTTTGTCTCTAAGTCTTCGAAGCAAATACAACTGTAAGTAACTCTATGTCTCATTTCGAATAACTCTTCTCACGGTCTTCCAACTATCTTGATGAACAAGCCACAATCTTCTGTCTTGCATAAGCACACGACCTAACTCTACATGTAATGCATCATTGTGGTTCACAACTCTTTCTCTGACATAAGTTGATTCAAGGTCGAAGCTCTCTTCAAAGTTTCTTTCAGTTTCTCAAGGGCTCATTGTCTCGCATCTAACCACACAACTGAACATTCTTCTGTAGCAATCTATCAATGGAGCAACTATCTTCAAACACTATTTACAATTCTCTGAAAGTAACAATGCTAGACCTAGGAACTATAGATAGCTGTCACAGTCTTCAATTTCTCTCAACTCATGTCCTCTGTTGCCTACTTGGGATTTACTCTAATACACTCGGATGATCTGCACGTTCTAGGAGAACATCTTCATTAACTCAAAGTTCACGTTGCATAACTTGACATACATTTAATTCTCTAATAGAATCTACCCCACTGACTTCAAAGCTTGCCATGATCTTCCTCGGTACTTGAATATGCTCATGTGTCAACTATGAGAACTACTATAACTGATCAAGGAACTCGGAAGTTATTCTGCTCAACATCTCTATGAAGGTAACTAATACACTAGCTAAACAAAACGACATAACTCAGGGCTCAAGGCGATTTCATCTTGCCCCTAAAGCTGTCTTTGGTACTTCAAATTTCTCACCTTCATCTGGTAGAAACGGATCTCAAATTAATCTTCAAATAGACTGAAGCACACACTAACTGATCAACAAATCACTGACACTTGTTTCGACTGTATGTAAACTGAACACATTCTCGTACTGTCACTTTTTCTTCTTCACAAATTACACTGTAGAACTCTGCGATGATGCACTAGGCCTAATGAATCTAAGGTCTAACAAGTCTCGAAGCTAATTCTTCAACATTCTCAATTCTGTCGGAAACCATAAGATACAGAGCAAACTAAAACACGAGCAAACTCGGAGACGACATCAATAATAAACTCTTCTTCACTGTTAGGAGACAAACTGGGCGTTTCTTCTAAACACCTCTAGGAAGAATCACAAACTACTCTAGCATTTTGCGGTCCAATCTTCATTCAAAATCAAATTCATCACACTTGCTAAGCAAGCCTACCAACTAAACTCAATCAACCTTTGATCTCTAAACTGGATCAACATTCAATAAGAAGCTCACATCCTCACCTACCACTACAGTCACACAAAAATCTGCGTCTTCAAAGCAACTCACTCTTTGTCTCGACGTATACACTAACTCTATGCTCTTCGAGCCAAACCTTGTCAAAAGTTACATCAAAACCGTAGGAAGACGATTATTTCACATCTGCTAGAACTAGTAACTCCGAACCACCAACAAACATCTTCTGTACATCTTCCTGATCACTACTGTCTCCCAAAGAGGCTAGTCACATGTGTCTCTACATCTAAGGTCTCAACAAAGATATCTAATTTCTTACATGCTCACACAAAAGGAGGTATTCGCAGAAATTGCAACTTCACATGTACACAACTGATAGTCTTCGGTCCTCTTGTTTTCAGACTGGTTCTTCAACAGAATCTGACTCTTCTAAACTGTTCTTAGAGCATCTCGTAACTTCAAGACTCAATTCTGATCACACACAAACAGTCTTGCTGGACTTGTTCCACCCCTACCAAACAATCCTGAAGTCAAAGCTCAAGGCTCCCTTCTCGGCTCAACTATATCGGAAATGACTTCATCTCTTTCGCTTGCTGGAAAAACAACTCAACGTACACTGACCCAATCACCCAAACTAGCTCCCACTCACGGACACTGACCGGCTGTATTGCATTCAAATCATAGGCCGAACCCCAACGGTCACCAACTAACACTTCTGAATTTCAGATTACTCACACGAGCCCCCTACCTTGATCTCGCTAAAAGAACCAAGGTGCTCGCACCTACCCCTAACTCTTCACCTGGCATATTCAAACTTGCAGGCTTGCTAACAATGTATAGAAATACGGATTCAGAATCAACTGGAGGAAACGACTTGATACTGTACTAAGGGCTCATCTGTTAAAACATCGACACCACTCTAACTCCCACTCATATGCCTTCACTTCTTCTTACCAACCAATGTCAGAGTTGGTCACACTGTCCCTCCTCCACAAGAGTCAACCCACATACACACCGTCTCAAACGGACGAATTGTACCTCAATTCTGGTACAACCATACCTCTCTAACTAAGGTGGTGGACTCCCCTAACGTCGTCCACCTTTTCAAAAACTACGACTTCTACTTACCGAAAAGCAATTAAATCAACAACAATATCAACAGTAAAACATACAAGATTGGGTTAGCAAGGCAAGGCTTCCAAGTGGCTCAAGTATGTTTCCCTCACTTAAAAATCTCTTTCTCGATGTAATAGTAGCAATGGGACTCTACTAAACACGTTTCAAACAAATCAACACACATACATGCTCAACCAAGCGTATAACAAGGCTTACTTGCCAAACAAGTAAACATATGCATACGATCAAACAACATACATTCTCAATCAAACGATCATACATCACAGCATACACGGATAACAAGCAACATGCTTATAAACGAACAATCAACATACTTGTCATACAAACAGTCATACTTACAGAGCAAGCAACCACCGTGCATATCAATTCAAAACTTAAACTTACCTCACTTACCTGCCCAAGGTCTCGGAAACCATAGGCTCTGATACCAACAAATGTAACCCCCTCGACCCGGTCTGGCCGGATGACCGGTCCGAGTGGGCCACACGGGGAAAACCGAAGCGAAACCCAAAGGAGTTCCTCCTCGGTTAGCAACCCTAAATTTTTTTTCATTTTTAAACTCGTCATTTTGAACCCCAAACCACAAACAAACGCCCAAATTTTAATCTTAACTAAAGGCATATTAAATCCTATGTATTTTTCTCTTTGAACAGGCCAACAACTCAAAACAGTGCAATACTAAGCAGAAGTTTCGAAACCTTGGGGAAGGGTTTCGAAACCTTTGTTGACAGAAACCCCTGGGACCAAAATTCTCCAAAGGTTTCGAAGCCTTGGGGAAGGTTTCGGAACCTTTGACCAAAGTTTCGAAACCTACCCCAAAGGTTTCAAAACTTTGGGTTGGTAGAATGGCCTGGGACCAAATCCTCTGCAAAGGTTTCGAAACCTTACCCATGGTTTCGAAACCTTAGTGCAGGGGATCACATTCTGCTCAACCTAAGGACTTCCTAACCTTGCAAAACCCCAAAATCATACATGGACAAGTATAGGAGCGTAAAAAGGATCAAAAGCATGCATCAACACTCACAAGACCCGCACATATGACCATTTAAGCAAACATACATGAGCCATACATAGCAATTAACATGAATCAAGGCATCCATACTTAACATTCATACAAAAAGCAATTCATGCATATATGGACATACAAGCATTTAGGATTTCATGCCTTAGCAACCAAAACACGTAGACATTCATGGCATGTAATATAAGCAATATTTACAATCAAACAAGGCATCCACTAATCAAGCCAACAACGATACACATCAAGGCACAAATCAATGACACTTATCCCATTGCTTAACTATTACATTAATTTACTCAAAACTCATACATTGAGCTCACCAAAAGCAACACTTGGAGACCTTTCCTTGCCCATGCCACCCACAAGTTGTTTATCTGCATTGTCGAACAAAAAAGAGCGTAAGCATAAAAGCTTAGTGAGGGTAAGCTCATAAAACAAACCTTCGACAATGCAGAGTCCAAGCACGAGCAACCACCATGATATTATACATGATTTTACCTTCGATTCACAGGAGCCATAAGTATAGATGATGCATGAACATACTACCAAATTCATGCCATGCTCAACAACTTAATAGTTCAACATACAATGATACATAACTCAAAGTATTAGCCACATCACATATCGTATCATATTGAAATTCACATTTCATATTACATTGATACACATATCAATTCATATTATCATGTATGCATAACTTCATATTGGCATAAACATACTTTCTCTTATTGGCACCTAGTTATGACTCGAATACGCGGATAACATGTTGGAACGCATTTCCAACAACATTACCTCGGTGGGATTCCACTCATCACCGGTCCTTGCATGTGCGAGATTCCACTCATCGCCACATGCCCTACGGATGGGATTCCACTCATCATCACGTAGAAATGTATAAAAGCTTCCGGTGGAATATTACATCACCGTACTCCTCCTTGGTGCCTTAACGCCACCAAGGCCACGTACGTTTTGACTCAATTTGTGTGCACACTCATCCTAATGATCGATCATTGTACCCAAGCATACTAGTGCCAATTAAATCAAATTTCACAACCTTCGATGTTCAAGAGTCATAATATGGCATCTTACATCACCTTAAGCTCAACATCAATTATCTCAACAACATAATATCATAATGTCATGTTCAAGAGTAATAATATGGCATCTTACATCATATTAAACTCAACATCATCATACACAATCACAATACAAACCACAAGCATAGCAATGCCTCAAACCATGTCCCAACAACATATATAACACATTATACATACCCAAATAATCAAGAGGCACAACATCAATTAAAGAGATCAGCCAATGTCTCTAACTAAAGCTTAGGATTAGGCTACCACCCTAATCCTAACTCTAGGTGAGTCTACCAATCTCAACCTAGTCCACATGCTCGAACCAATTGCTCAAAACCATTTAAAAATATTTTAACCACTCACCTCTACTCCAAGCTCAACTACCAAGCAACCATGGTCTTCAATCTTTTTCCGAATTTGCTCCCAAGGCTTCACCAACCCAAAATCAAGCTTCTAGACATCTCAACACAAGTAAAACAACCACAAATCAATTCATCAATTAATGTAGCAAACCCGGAACACTAATCAAACACCAAACTCAACATTTCAAACCATGAACAACCCCCAAAATCACCAAATCCGAGCAGCCCTTATACACAGCCCAAAACTTGTGATTTCAACACAATTAGCACATTCAAATGCTTCCAAAATAACCCCCAACTATTACCCTAACACCAATCTTCAATTTCCAACACAAACCACACCAAAAACTCAAGTTTTACAACCTTAAAACTAGCCTTAAGACCATACTACGAATTTTCATCCAAAATTAACCAAATTAACATATGTTGAGTATTTCATAGTGCTTAAACAAACCCCCAATACAATTTATCAAAACAATTTGAAAAACCCCATTGAAACCCCAAATTTCCACATGAACCCTAATTCCCAAAACACCACATTTTTGAAATCTAAAACAAAGGATAGATAGAGATTGAAAAGGAGATTAAGAAAATGTAATTACCTCTTAAAACGGGGTTGAAATCATGTGGCAAAATGATGGAATTGAAGCTAGGGTTTTGAGAGGTTTTAGAGATGGGGTTTTTTTTTTTTTTTTTGAAGTTGGAAAGAAGATGAAAAGAAGATGACAACTTTTAGTTAAAGTTGTCTAGCTTTTTAAAACTTTAGGGTCAAATTACCTCATAAGCCCTCCCCTTTCAACAAAAGTTCAATTAGGTCATTATTTATAGTTGGTTTATTTTAATTAAATTTTATTTGACTCAAACTATAACCCGGCTAACTCCTAGCCCCAAAACACGGGTGTTACAGTGTGTGCGCGTGTGTGTAAAGAGAGGGGTATTGTAGCAATTATACCTAAATATTTAGAATAAAATTAAACTATTATTCGGGTCGGGTCGGGTCGGGTCGGGTGGTGTATTTTTCACCTTAAACTTAAACCCGACCTTGTCCTCAAAAAATCATACTTGTACCTAATTTTTTTTAAAAGAAAAATCTAAACCTATAAATTCGAGTCGGGCCAAAAGTCGAAATCCATTAAATGTGGGTCAAATGGTCATCCTTGAATAAAATTATAAGTGATTAGGAGGGGCAGAAAGAAAATATTTTTGTCAAATGGTAATTCTTTTATTTTATTAAAAAAATTAATTCATCAAAGTTTAATAAGCATAAATAAACTTGTGTATCAGAATTCTTCTCTATTTTTATTCATTATAAAATATGTTTAATTATATTGTAGGAACTCCTGGTCAACTATAATATATTTAATTATTATTATTCAAATCAAACATAAATATTTAAGAAATAGAATACTAATAATTGTTGGGAGTTTTAGAATTTAGCCTATTACGCATGCACCTTCGGTTTTACTAAAAACAATATGAGCCAGTTTCACATTACTTTTAAAAATTGCTTCTAAATGTACTGTTTAAAAGTATTTTTAAAAGTATTGTCAGAAAATAATGAAAATTTTAATTTTTTTCTTTCATAAATTTTATTTTTAATTCTAATTCTACACCTATAAAATATACATTCGATATCTTTACATTTATATTAACGTTTGTGATCATTTTTTTCAACAATATCATTTTTAAATTTTAACTTATATTTTATTTTTAAAAATATATTTAAAACTCTTTGTACTTGAAATTATTAATATCTTAATCAAACGATAAACCAATAAATATCCTCAACAAAACAAATTCCTTTTGTGTATGTTCCAAACTTCCACCAAAAGTAACAAAAGAACGTTGATCTTAAGAATAAAGACAAAGAAATTCCTCTCTCTACTTACATAAAAAAGGAATCTAAAACAACTGTAAACTATTAAGGGTAAATTATTGAGATGGTCATTTATGTTTAATAAGTGTATATTTTTTGAAACCAATTTTAAAAATTTAACGTTGTGGTCACTTACGTTTTCGTTTTTTAAACATTTGGTCACTTGAGTGTTAATTGCAGTTAAACAAATGACGACATGTTGGCTTGGCACGGTAAAAAGAATGATAAATTACCTAGATAGTCACTAAACTATTACTTCACTCTTATTTTGACCATCAAACTAAAAGCAATTTGTATACTTACACATTTAGTCAATCATATTTACACATATAATATTTTAGTCCTAATTTTAATCATCAATATAATAATGTTTTTACCATATACATATTTTAAAAATTAATACATATAAGTATATTATATCGCATATATTTTATTGAATAATCTTAAGGCGTTTACAATATAGTATTAGAGGTAGTCTCTGCTTTTGTCGGAGCGAAATTCGATATGATTATTTGAATAAAAGTGTTTGTAATTTCATGTACACTTTATCCAACTTTACCTTATCACAACATATATAAAGAATGTTGCAATCTTACTTCAAAGACATTGAATGGTGTTGTGGTTAAAGCGTGAGGAACTCCCCTAGACCCAGGTTTCATCCTCACCTTCAACTATTCTTTACCAATTTATTTTCTAATTAAATATTAAATTAAATATATTAAATTCAAAATAATTTTAATTAAAATTTTCAATTAGATGGTGATACGTGTCACCATTTGATTGGCGGGTTAAAATTATTTTTATATTAAAATTAGGTCTAAATTTATTGTATATGTGAATATGAAAGACTAAATGTGTAATCATACAAATTATTTTTTTGGTGGTCAAAATAGAAGTGAAGTAATAGTTTGGTGACTATCTAGGTAATTTATCTTTATTTTTATCGTGCGAATTCAGCACGCCGTCAATTATCTTACGACAATTAACACTCGAGTGACCGAATGTTTAAAAAACAAAAAATGTTACTAACTATAACATTATTTTTTAAAATTAGTGAACAAAAGTGTACACTTACAAAACGTAAGTGACCAACCAATAGTTTACCCAATAATTATTATCGATGTACGGATTATTATTTTAAGATATAATCATTTATATACTCTCTTTGTGTTAATTCTCTTGACACATGTTCACATTTTACGAAGTTTTAAAAAGACATATATATATATATATATATATATATAAATTGTGTGATGTAAAATAACTTACCTGATAAGTTTATCTTTTAAAAAGATAAATTTTTGATTTTGTTGTGAAACTAAAATATGATAAAAAAATAAACGTGTCTTAAAGTGATAATATGAAAGATAATTTCAAAACACAAAAGTTACATGTTTATCGTATCTGTGTAGGAACTGAGGTATACTTGTATAGGAGGTTATACTGGCCGCTTAGCCTTGTTAGTAGTATTGTTGAATGTTTTTTTAAGTAGATTTCTACTCTTGGATAATGAAAACATCACCTATCTAAAAAAATATTTATATTTATTAGGATAAAGAGAATATAATTTATCAGTCGATTAATTTATATCAATTATTATATATAAATATTGTAAACAAAAAACTTTTAATCTATTTCTCTATTTATGATTATAGGATTTGATGAAAAAAATTGGATTAGAACAATTTCCAAGTTTTATCCCGTTTAAGGGTTCAATGCGACTCGGGATATTTAAGACTACGGGTCTTAGAAAAAAATCGTCAAAATCTACAACTGTGGCTACATTGGCTTACCGCTGACCTATAAAACTGTGCCTCTTTGCCACGCCATTTTGAACCCATCGGGTGTTTGAGAACCGAACCAATTCCGAGTCAACAGTTTCAACCTTTCATCTTTCACATCACAAAACATTTTCTCCCAACGGTCCGGCTTGATGGGTTGGAACCCTAACCCGGGGGTCCGGTCCTTCGACATCGGGTTAACCCTCGTCCTCCAATCCGCAACAAAAGCCGATACCCTCCTTCGGAACTTGGTCACGAACTCCGGCCACGCTTGGTACTTATAATGGTTGATCACCGCCGCCTCCAACGGCAACTCTTTCCAACTGTAATAACTGCCGTTCAAATCAAAGTGATGGATCACGTTAAGCAACGAATGGTCAACCGCATCCAATAGAACCATCGATTTGTGGCGTTGCTCGGCTTGTCTTCTACAGTTGTATCCCTGTGTTACTCCCGTTTCCGGGTGGTTCTTCTGACCCGACGGCCCGAAATCGTTGCACTTGATCGAAACCTGACCGGTTGATCGATCGGATGACGTTGATAACAACGATTTGAGCAGTGTTTTCGACGGTCGAGATGCATTCTTAAGCCATGATGGTGAGAATATGAACTCGTCGACATCGACATACATCATCCATGTGCATGAATCTTTGAAATAAACTGCACTGTGAGAAAATCCAGCTTCTTGGGTTTTAGGCCAAACCCAGAAAATCCTTTCGATTTTGTAATCTCCTTCTTTGTTTAGCTCTTTTACGACGCTCTCGAGATCGTCGTCGCTGCCGTTGTCGTATAAGATGAACTTTCCGACGCCGATCTCGGAGTAGTACGTGACCCATTCTCTTAAGAACTTGGCCACGTTGTAAACCATGGTGGTGGCGCACAATAGCGATTTGGGCTTCGAGTTCGGTGGCTTGCGCCTGGGAGGAGGAGGAGTGTAGTATGCAACCGAAGGGACGACCAGCTTTTCGCTTTTGATTTCGATTGAGACTTTGATTCTTTCGGCGGCGGCGGAGTCGGTTGTTATGGGATGGTGGCACCTGAATACCTCCTGCTTGGAGCTTGTGACGGCGGTTCTGACGGCGTTCTTGATGTCGTAACCGAAAACGCAACTGAAATCCTCTGGGGATTTGTTGATACCTTGACGGTTGTTAAGGCCTTTAACGAAAACAACCACGTCGGTCTCGGTGGAGAAACACTCGTACGCCAAGAAGTCCCACCGCGGCATCACCGGAAAAGAGAAGGAAGCATTCGATTCCTCCTCCGGAAACCCCGCAAGCACAGGCTGACGAAACGGCTGGCGTCTACGATTCCGGTTCGGTAGAATGCACTTGAACGTCAAAGCGCCGCTGAAAGGCAACACTCCGGAAAAATTCGCCGGAGAAGTCTCGTTTCTTGGGAAAAGGCAATACAGACCGCCGTCGCCGGGCTTTGACGTCAGTGGATTTTCATTGGAAACGAGAACAAGAACTTCCCAGTTGGGTAAAAGAACGGAAAACGAATCGACGGGGCGTCGAATCGATGTGACGAGTCGAGTCCGGTGAGTGAGCTCATTTATATCTTCCCTAATGACATGGTTGAAAGTGAAAGCATCCGAGTCCTTGTACCGAGCGGTGAGGTTCTGGGGACGGAACCGGAGCTCCACCGGAGACGAAGATATGGCGGAGCGAGAGAGGAGGAGAGAATAGAAACCGATGAGAAAAAAACAGAGGAGAAAAAGGAAGACGGTCATGGCAGTAGGGGATTTCCGAGGCATTGTTTGGGTGAAACCAGGAGCAGTCGGAATTAGAAAAATAAAGGGTGCGGATTTGATTTACATGGAATGGTGTTAAGCTGTGAATTTATGATTGGTTGATCATTTATGGCAAGATTTTTGGAATGGGAATTGGGAACAAGGAAATGTATTTTCTACAGCTCACCTAGTTTTTGACAGAAGGAGCACTCGCACATACCATAAACATAAGGGGAGTTCTAAAACTAGTGGTGAGTTTAATTAAGTTTTTAGAAGCTTTGATGAAAATTTTCAAAATTTTTAAAAGATTTCAATTTGAAAATATTTAAAATTTTAATATCTAATATAAATTTATAAAAATATTGAAGAATTAAACTATAAAATTATGTAAGATGGCAATCGTTTTTCCTATATTAATTAGTGGTCAAGAGTTTAATCTGTCGCTCTGAATATGAAACAACTTTGAATCTTCTGGTCAGCAATGGCTTGATTGTATAACTTGAGGAGCCTAATTAATTTTTTTTTAAATTTTAGAGATCTAATCAAAATTTTGAAAATTTTAATATTTAATTTTGAAATCTTTAAAATCCTTTGAAAAGTTAAATAAAAAAATTAACAAATTTGCTGAGATGATTAATAATATTCAAGAATTTTAGAACTTTACCGGAACTTTTATAAATTTGAGAGGTCTAATTAAAATTTTAAAAATACTTTAAAAGTATAATATATTTTTCTAAAACTTTGAGAGTGCCGAGGCCTACCGGCTATGTTAACCATTTGCGCACGGTGATTATTGTCTACTCTAATACAAATTAACAGAACACGAAAAATTAATAATTACAGTCGCTCTAATAATAGATTGAAAAAAAAACAATGAATTTTCTGTATTTTTTTGGGCACAGCCCGTATCCCGATCCAATGTGAAAATGCTTTCAGTTTTTCCTTTCCATCTGCCTCATATTTCATAATTACCATTTTTGTGTAAGTAAGATCTTCGACCAAATTTGGAACAAAATATATATAAAAAATAGAAAATTCTATTACGCGTTGAACATCATTAACGTTAAATATCATTGAACACTATTCAATTAATTAATAAAGAAGATCTCAATAACTCAATATATAATTATAAATTTTTAATTAAATTATTTTTCATATATATTATATTTTTTAATAATTAGATCAAATGTTAATTTTAGTCAATTTAAAAAATAAAAAACTCTAAACCATAAACCATAAACTCAAAACCCTAAACCGTAAACTCTAACGAAATTATAGCCCAGGTAAAATATTATACAATATTAAAATCAAATGGAAATACTTAAGATTTCGATTTCTGCAAATCTGGCTTCGTTGTTGGATCTCTGGATCATTTGATGATCAAATGGTTTAAAAATCGTTCTGTGTTTTTCGAATTTCTTACGCACGAGTTTACAAGAAAAATGATTCGATTTTCAAACTTTAATTTCTTTGATCATCATCATCTAACCTATAGTCTTTTTTGAGTTGATCAGAGGAAGAGTGTTCAATTGTTTCGATAAAATTCTACGCAGATATTACTAAAAAAAAGGAAATTTGTTCTTATTAAAAAGCTTGTAGGCTTTTTTTCACTGAATCTCAAGCTTCTCCGTCCTCTGATCTTTACCAAGAAACAGAGGGAATCGTTGAACCCTAAACTCTAAACTAAAAACCATAAACCTTAAATTTAATGTTTGAATTTAGGGTTTAGGTTCATAGTTTAGTGTTTGGGGCTTGAGGCCTATGGTTTATGATTTCAAGTTTAGGGTTTAGAGTTTTATTTTTTAAATTAACTAAGATTGTTATTTGATCCAATTATTTTAAAAAATTACAAAATATTATATCTATATATATGAAAAATAATTTTATTTTTAATAATTTATAATTATATGTCGAGTTCTTGAGATTTTTAATCTTTATTAAACAATTTAATAGTGTTCAGCGATATTCAATATTTTTAGTGTTCAACGAACGTAGTAGACTCATCTAAAAAAATTGTCAAATGAAATTCAAAAAATTTTAAATATTTCTGGTATAAATTTGAGTTTTTATGCTCGCCCTACCTTATAAGTATTATTTATCAACTTTTTTTTAAGTTGTGCGTTCAAAACTTAATAAGAGTAAAATTTCTTCTCTCCCTCTCTTTAAATAAAAAAATTGTTCAAAAAAAAGTGTAACTATAGACCGAAATGTTCGGGAAAAAGTTATTCGCAAAATTAAGTATTTTCGTTTTGTGGGAATTGAAATCCAACTATTCTTTACCAACCTTCATTTGATTGCCTTCATTAACTAATGAAAGTAATGGTATTATCTATCGAACATCTTTTTAGAGTATCATTTAGGGATGGTAAAATTATTTCAATCCGATGAATTTCAACTCGGTTGGGTTATTTTTTCTAATTTGAGTTTATGTCCCGTTCAGGTTTAAAACAATAAAAATTCAACCCGATTCGAGATAATAGTATATTTTCTCTCTATATATATGTATATTAGAGATGATTACTATAATGTTCCTCTCTTTGAGTTTTTTAATTATCTTCATATTTTACCAAATAAAAATATAGAATTATATATATATATATATATATATATATATATATAGGGTCGAAGACGAATTTTTACATCAAAATTTGAGTATAATAAAACATCACCAAATATTGAATCCGAACCAGAGGACAAAAATAATCACATATCCATCCATAGGCGGAGCCACATAATAAATCAAACACTAAAAAAATTTTGGAATTTTTTTCTCTAGAATTTGAATATAAAAATTTAAAAGTGTATATAAATGACACTCTTTTTATAAATAAAATAACATACACTTATAAATAAAATAACATATTTATATAAATAATTAACCCTCTTTAAATATAATTAAAAAATAATATCCTTTGAATAAATTTCTGGATTCGCTTCGTGTCCATCCCTACCATCTAACACTTAGACGTACCATTAATAAAAAATAGGGTAAACTATACTGATAGTCACTGAACTTTTAGAGCACTTTCAATAAGGTCACCGAACTTTTAAAACTTTCATTACAGTCACCCAACTTTTAATTCGCTTTCAATAAGGTCACTACTGTCAACCACCGTTAAAAAAGCTGGTGTGGCATGTTAAATTTAAGGGTAAAATACATTGTTAGTCATTGAACTTTTAAGAAGCTTTCAATATGGTCACCGAACTTTTAAACTTTCATTACTATCACTCAACTTTTAATTCGCTTTCATTACCGTTAAAAAAAAGCTGATGTGACACGTTAAATTTAAAAATAAACGTTTTCCCACCATATTTTCTCTCATCTCTTATTTTCTTCCATCCAAACATGTCTCTTTCTTTCATATGAATCAAATTGTAATTTTTTGGTGAAGGTCGTTACTTCTCTAGTAACACATCAAGGAAAATATTAATGTATCTAGACATGCATGCGACATGTGTGAGAACAAAAAAAAATATTAGGAGACATCATATGATGGAATGATAAAGAAATAACTAAAATTTTGCTCATAAAAATCCTCTTTATGCTTCAGGCTCGACATTTACTGAGTCATGCACTGGATAATGAGGAGTTCAAAGGAAAATATTAATGTATCTAAAAGATAGACATGTTTGGATGGAAGAAAATAAGACACAGAGATAAAATAGGGTGGGAAAAGTTTATTTTTAAACTTAACGTGTCACATCAACTTTTTTAACGGTGATAAAAGCGAATTAAAAGTTGAGTGATGGTAATGAAAGTTTTAAAAGTTCGGTGACCATATTGAAAGCCTCTTAAAAGTTCAGTGACTAACAGTGTATTTTACCCTTAAATTTAACATGCCACGTCAGCTTTTTTAACGGTGGTTGACGGCAATGACCTTACTGAAAGCGAATTAAAAGTTGGGTGACTGTAATGAAAATTTTAAAAGTTCGGTGACCTTATTAAAAGCGCTCTAAAAATTCGGTGACTACCAGTATAGTTTACCCAAAAAAATATGAATATTACTTCACAAAAAGTTAACAGTGACTTCAAACTTAATGAAAGCAAAGGCATGATTTATATTTTATAGTATGCCTTGTGGATTTGTAATTACTAATTAATTAATCAATCATATATAAACCATGTGCAATGATTATCCCTTAAGTTATTGGACAATCCATTTTTTTAATCAAATCACGATTAGTAATATGAAAACAGTTAACCATTTAGCATTAATGCATCGTGTATTACAAGTAATTTATGTCCATTAACTAAGATATATTTGATCATTTGAGGATGTAAGGTATAAAAATATTCATGCATATACAATGTGCATTTATGTATTGCTTGTCTTAGTTAATTAGAAAAAGCGAATGAACCCAATAAGTGTTCTAATGGAAAACAAGATGATGTTTATCTCAGGGGACACGAGTTTAAATCGCTTTGTGACTTTGTCTACAAGGTGTATGTTCATTGTCAAATTATTAGGAATATGTATGAACATATACTGTCTTATAATTACCTTTAGATTATTCAGAAAAAACAATTAAATGTTGAACTAATAAGGGTATAATAGTATTATTAAAAAAAGGTATAATAGTTAGACAAAAAATCTTATGTTTCTTTTCGATGTCTTTTTTTTATGTCCTAATATTAAAAAATAAATTTTAATATTTTACCCTAAATTTTAAACTATATACTCTAAAAAGGTATCCAACCTCTAATTTTATAGACTTTAGTCAAATTTTATAGAGACACCGAAAAAGAGCATATAATTTATATTCATAATAGATAGAGTACTTAATAACTTCCATTGTTTCCGTGAAAAGAATATCAATATTTTCCTATTGATTAATAAAAATGTATCACTTTGTCACTTTTTTATTGATTGAAAATTTTTAATAAAAAAGAAAAAATGAATTAATATTATCGTTTGAAAAAATGATTGTATGAATAGATGGAAAAGAATTTTATTTATGTGTTAACGAAAGAAATTTACTTATATAACTGTTGGAGTAAAGTACACAAATAGTAATTAAATTATCACAAAAAATATAAAATGGTCACTAAACTTATAAGAGTTATATAATGGGTATTAAATTTTAGTTTTTGTTATAAAATTGCCACTGAGCTGTTAACTACTGTTGTTGAATGGGTGACATGGTAGTTACAAAATTTGTATAATAACACATTTAATCCTCTACATTTATACATTCAATCAATTTAATCCTAATTTAACCCTCGTCATAGATGTCTAAATTGATTTAATTTGTAAATATTGAGGATTAAATGTGCTATTATACAAATTGTGTAACATCCATGTCACCCATTCAACAAAAACAATTAACGGCTTAGTGACCATTTTGTAACAAAAACTAAAGTTTAATGCACATTATGTAACTTTTGAATGTTTAGTGACCGTTTTAAATTTTTTGGGATAGTCTAGTGATCATTTGTGTACTTTACCCTATTGTTATATAAGCCTTCTTTTTTTTGACCAAATAAGAATACTCTTTATTGAAAGAGAAGCTTCATACAAACATGACATTGAAAGCCAAAGCACAAACTTCCGAAAAATAACACAAACTAGGGTATTAGGTAAGCCCAGAATAAAAAATCAAAGAAATGAGCTGCCACGTGATCAAGCGGGGGAGGAGAAACATGTAGCTGTGGCCACTAAGAGAGAGAGAAAGAAAAAACCGAACTTCAACACCCACTAAGGGCATACGACAACGTTGCGAGGGGTACCAATGACACCAACGAGAAATCCAAGGGTCAGACTGACCAGGACGTCAGGGGAGGCACCATTCGAATAGAAAGACCTCTTCAAAAGAAAACTTGACATAACAACGTAATACAAAGGTCACATGCAAAGAGAACATGGAAAGGAGGATTTGCTAAAGTCACCACTGCCACCGACATCCCTCAACCTTGCAAAACCAAACAATGGAGAACATAACTAGCAAAAATGAAGACACGAACGAAAAGGACCAACAAACACTGAATCTCTCCACCCAATTTTCCTCACTTCAAGTCGACATAGAGGATTGATCATCCCTCTCCCAAAAAGGAGCCATAGCTTGAACCGTGACAACCGGAGACAACATAACCCATCGAGAACGCCAAAGGAAAATAAAGAAACAAAATCAAAAAAAAAAAAATCGACAAAGAGCTGAAAGAAAGAGAAGAAAAAAGGGAAAGGAGGCCAGCTGCTTGAGACACAGTTTGTCGTTGATGGAAACTTATATCTAGAGTTGTTTTATATTTGGAAAAGAGAGAGCTTGGGGAAGTTTCCCTATCCTTGAGCATATACCATTTATAGTGTAGGCTGTCACGATTCATTTAAGTTTCAGCCTTGCATATAACATTAGTTAGTTTGGTCAATATTTTAGTGTTAATTACGCTTAAATGGTTGCTTTGTGGTGCTGAATTGTGATATATTGTGTGCTTTTCTGTGTAAGACTTCATGGCTGGAAAACAGATTAGAAAAGGCTGGATTTTGCAAGTTTTCTAGATTCATAGCTGGATTAGTGAGCATGAATTGAGGCATGAATGCGCTGACTCGACGCCACATCCGCAGACTTTTAAAAGATGACGTCAGTAGCACGTGATAAGCTATCATCCGTGTCCGAGCACTTATCAGCCGAGATTAGGATCAACGCTTGTGATTTTATCTTTTATTTTTGAATTTTTAACATTTTAGGATTTATTTATTATCACTTAGAAATTATCTCTTGTATTTTAAATAGTTTAAGGGTTATCTCTTATCATTTTAGAATTATTTTAGGGTTTTAGGATGCTATAAATAGCCCTTTCGGGTGAAACTCAAATATCTCTTGTTCTTAGAAAATTTTACTTTAATAAAGTTTTATTTTTCCATAGCCAAAGGCTAAAGCGATGACTCGATTCCAACGTGAGAAATGAAAAATACTTAAATAACTTCATGTTTTTTTTTTCTCAGTTTTCTAAGCTTAATTTCAAAATCAAAACGATTTCAAAAATAAAGATTGACTTTGGTCAGGATGTTGTTTTTGGTTAAATAAGTGGGAAGAAGGATCGAGTATTGAAGCACATTCGACTTACTAGGAACACACTTAGTAAATTGATTACTAAGAGAAAATTGAGGTCGGAACCGTTGTTATTGAAACAATACAATCCGAGTCGGTTTTTTCTAGAACTTTAAAACTGTTTATTTTTAACAGCGATAGTCGCGGTTAATTTAACCAGAAAACTGGAATCTAAAAATTGATTTTAAATTATCGGTTTACCGGAGAAAAAAAAGTCTCAAGGATTGATCCTTGTAGACAAGTAACCGGCGTGAATCCTAAAGTAAAAACATTTTCCGATGATATGAGGAAATTGAATCAAAGCAAAAACCTGAAGCTAGTTTTTATTATATTGAATTCACTTCTTTTTAATATTCTCTACAATTTTTATTTTTACTTAAATTCTACAAATCACCCATTTTCTACTTAAACGTCATTCAACTCCCTTCTTGGCTCACCGATCAAGCGAACATAAATCAGGAAATTTTCTTAGTCCATGTAGGATCGACTCTTATTTTTTTACTACATTTAACTTCCTCTATTTATTAATTAAAAATAAAAAATTATTTTGACGCAAAAACGACGTGTGTCAGGAAAGTCTGCCTATCCTTGAGCATATAACATTAATAGTGTAGGCTGTCACGGTTCATTTAAATTTCATTCTTCTGCATTTTGTGTTGTAACATTTTTTATTTTTTTCCTAGATAATAAAATACATATATCCGAAATTGATAATGGCTAGTCTTAGGTTAATTTAGAATATATGTGGAAAGCGTAGGACACACATGACTTTACAGCTAGTTTTTCATGCACTTTGAGACCCAAGGTTGTACTTGAAATGCACACAAAGTTCATTCTTTTCTCTCTCCATTTTCCAAATTTTATACCATACATTTATGTGTTGACCATTATTATATATCCCTTGATTGCTTCAAAAGTTAATTCCATTATTTCTTTTTTGATTTTTCACTTCGGTACCTAAATAATTTTTGTTCTATTTTAATATTTAATTTTCTGTTTTGGTATCTAAATAATTTTTGTTCCATTTGACGACTCAATGGCATTCGACCTAAACAAATATCACAAAAAATAAAGTAATATACTTTGCATATTGTAACATAGAACAAGTATAATGTATTTTATAGTCATTGACTATTTTAATAATAATGTCACCATGATTAATCTTTAACCCTGTAAAAAAATCAACCATTTATGCAATTTTCAACAATAATACTACTATTATTAATAATAATCTATTTTAACTTTAAAATTCCGCCGTTAGTGTATCAAATAATTATCCTAGAATTTTGTCCTTAAAATTTCCCTCGACTTTAGTCAAATATTCACTTATGCCAAAATCTTATAAATTTTCGGCATCATAAATTTTGTGGCATTACAACTAATACAGCCTTGTTTGTTTCCTATTACACAAATTTTATTTGAAAAAAAAATTCGATACACAAGCTGTGTAAACATTAGTTCATATAAGCTTGTTAGATTTAGGGTTTAGATTGAAGGATTTAAAATGTATAGTTAGAGTTTAGGGTTTGTATTTTAAGGTTTTAGGTTTAGTAATTTAAATTTTTTTTAAAAAAATATGTAATATTCATTTTACATAATTTGTGTATCAAAATATAATCATTTATTTTTTACATCAACTTAACATACCGCTGGCGAAAACATCACTGACTAAATATTTGGATATTTTTTTCATTCAAAGTATAAAAATAGTAAAATTGTATTTCGAACTTCAAAATTATAGTCATACGCTTATGATAAATTTGTAAAATTGAATTTTTAGCTCTAAAATCTTAAATTTAATCTCCACCTAATATAAAACGTCCTACGTTCCACAAAGCTAAACACGAAAGGAATTGATTTAAACTTTTGAGCTAGTTGTAAATAAAATGCAACGTTGTAAAAACTGGATTGATAGTCGAATTAGTCATACCATTAGTTTTCAATTCATTCGGTTCAACTATCGATTCAAATATGCATCATCACGTTAGACACTTAGACCAACTGGTTGTTGGTCTTAGGGCTATAAATGAGACAAGACAGATCGCGAGCTACTCGATTTCGACTTGGTCAAAGCTCGACTCGATTGGACTCGACTCGAGCTCGAATTCGGCTCAAGTTCTTAACGAGCCGAGCTACTTGATACCCAACTCGAAAAGCTCGCGAGCTATTTGAAAATATAATATACTATTTTTTATTATTTTAAAAAAATTAAAATCTAAATTCCTAAACCTAAACTCCTAAAACACAAACCCTAAACATAAGTCCTACCCCTAAAATCTAAATCTTAAATTCTAAACCTAACAACCTAAACCTCTAAACCCTAAACTAACACCTTAAATCTAAAATTAACAAGCTTGAGTTTTACACAACTTGTGTATCAAAGTTTTCCCCTCCTAATAGGGCTTTAAATGAGACGCGACAGATCGCGAGCTACTCGAGTCCAACACAGTCAAAGATTGGTCAACACTTGACTCGATTGGGCTCGAACTCAAAGATTGGTCAACACTTGACTCGATTGGGCTCGAACTCGACTCGAGTTCTTAATGAGCCGAGTCGAACTTATATTTCTCAGAATCGTTAAAAATCTACTCGAATTCAAACTTGACTCGAAATCTTAACAAGCTTAGTCGAGCTCGACTCGGCTCAGTTACACCCTTGTGTGGTCATATTCTTGATTTTTAACGGTTCACAATAACTTTTATAATGTTTGATTTTATCTCATCAGTTTATGCAATTGGACCACTAATTTTCAATTCAACCAATCATTTCGATCTGAATCTGACAATTGTAATAAAAAAAATCATCAAAAAAATGAAAGAATATAGACATCACCTGGCCCAAAACCCTTTATTTATGATGGATTATCCAATTTAGCCTAGAACCAGGAAAGCTAAAATAAAACGGAGGCCCAATAGAAACTTTTGTACTGTACAAACTGAATTATAACTGAGACCCAGTTTGAAATTGAACCTTAATAGTAAAGATCTACCTTACATGATCCATATTCAATTTTATTTCTTTTAATTTAAGATAAAAATACAGATTCAAATATTTGACCATAAATTATTAAAATTTAAACCCTTGGTTAGTTCGTACCATAATTTTTTAATATTATGAATTGATTGCATGATTGTATACGATCTTTATTTTTAGTCATTTAAAAGCGCAGATATATCTTGCAGACAAAATTGTTCAAATTCGAATATCCTAAGAATAACAATGTTCATTTTTCCACAGGAACCATTCAAATATGAGATAAAAATTAAAATATTTTTTAGAAATTCAAATTGAATAAATTGATCTGTATGTATTTAAGTCATTTAATTTTAGGGTAAAATACACATGTGGTCACTAAACTATACCCGAAAAAATAAAATGGTAACCAAACTTTCAAAAATGACAATTAAAATTTATGTTTTGTTATAAAATGGTAATTGTATCGTTAACCTCCGTTAAAATAGTGATATGGTTGTTAAAGTTTTTTTGTATAATAGCACATTTAGTCCTCAATAGTTGCACATTCAATTAATCTAGTCATAATTCGAAGAAATTCAATAAATTTAAGGCTTAAATGAAAAATAAGTGCCTAAAGTATACCTTTTTTAACTTTAGGTGTCTAAAGTATTTCTTTTGTAAAAATAGGTGCATAAAGTTTCAAACGTTAGAATTTTAGGTGCCTCGATGTTAATGGTCGTTAAAAAACTTGTTAGCCAGTTATAATATGACACATGGCAGGGTTTTTTAAAAATTTAAATTATTTTTGAAAAAATTAAAAATTTCAAAAAAATCCCCTAATTTCCAGAAAAGCCTCAATTTCATAAATTCTCAAATCCCAAAATTCTTAAATCCCTCAATTCGGCCACTCTCGTCGTCGTTGGCCACGATTCCAGGGACGGAATGATGCGTACTTCCCTTTTCCAAACACCCATGCACCAATTGTCGTCGTTTAGCCGTCGCTCGTCGCAAAATCGTTCAAAACAATTTTTTGAATATTTCGGCCTTTGTCCGGTGTTTTGCACGACTTCGGTCTATTTTCGGCAACGAGGTGGTAGGGGAAACGACCGTGGTGGTCGGGCAACGAATGTGGCAGGCGGCGGCGTGGTCATCGACGACGGAATCGATTCAAATCGTGATTTGAGTTTTGGTGAGTTAGGAATTTCGAATTTGGGGCTATTTTGTGAGTTTTAGAAATTTAGAGGTTTTTGAAAAAATAAGTTTAAAAAATAAAAAATAAATAATATGTATTTTTTTTATAAAAAAGTTAATGGTAGTTAACACGATGCACATAAAATTATAGCGGTTGAAACTTTGAGCACCTATTTTTATAAAAAAAAAAAACTTTAGGCACCTAAAATTCAAAAGTGGTATAGTTTAGGCACCTAGTTTTCATTTAAGCCTAAATTTAATCCTCAATTTTTACACATTGTTATAATTTAGTCCTAATTCTACAAAATTTATAACTAAGAACAACGTTAAATTTATAACAAAGTGTAAAAATTGAGGGTTAAATTTAGTCCTAATTACACACATGCCCATGTGTTCTTAGCTATAATTTTTTTTAGAATTATGACTTAATTATAACAAAGGGTAAAATTGAGGGTTAGATTTATTAAATTTCTTCGAGTTATGACTAAATTGATTGAATGTGTAATTATGAAGGACTGAATGTGCTATTATACAAAAAAAATTAACAGCCATGTCACTTCTTTAACGAAGGTTAACGGAACAGTTACCATTTTGTAACAAAACATAAAGTTTAATTGCCATTTTGTCATTTTTAAAAGTTTGATTACCATTTTATTTTTTCAGGTATAATTTAGTAACCGTTTGTGTACTTTACCCTTAATTTTTTAATACCATGAAATAATTCAATCTAATTATTTAATAATTGCACACATACGAGTTCAGTTTAAAAATTGTCATTTTTACTCAGCTTAAAGGTCAAATTGGCCCTCAACGAAAAATTAGAAAAATCAATTAAGCCTTTATAAAAATTTCCACTCAATTGAACCCTAAAAATTCAAATTACGATCAATCATGCCCTCAAAATTCAAATTGCGATCAATTTAGCCTTTTCGTAACGTTGACCGTTACAATTGACCGTTAAATCAAAAATAGTTATTATGATGTTGACACATGGCACACTCTAGACGTGCCATATCATCAAAACCGTAAACTAATCATTTAAAAATATTTAAAATTATAAAAGTAATATAATTAAAATTCAAAAATATTAAAAAAAATAGAAAAATTATAAAAAATAAAATATAAAAGAATTTAAAAAATCAAGAAAAATCTAAAAAAAATATTTAAATGTGTAAAAAATTAAAATTATGTATAAAATTATAAAAAATACTTAAAATTGAAAAATATAAAAATAATTTAATAATTATTATAAAATAGATAAATATTTATAATGAAATAATATTTAAATTTTGTATAATTTTTTTAAATGTTTTAATTGTAAAACCCCAAAAGTTTAATATTTTTCAAAATACCCAAAAATTTTAAATCTCTAACCCTACATTTTCAAATCTTTAAATTAGTATAATCGAAGGTGAAAGTTGTTGGTACTGTGGTTGACGACGGTGCTGGTGAGAAGAAATATTGAAGTAGGACGGGTTGGGCGATGCAAAGGGTGTCGAACGGTGCAAAAAGGTGTAAGGACGACAAAAATGGGATAGTTTTCTTGCGACGGAGAATGGTCGGTGGTTAAACCGGTGCTTATGCTTGATTTAGGGATTTATAGGTTTTTTTTGAAAGAAATAAAACTTTAGGCTTTTTTAAAAAGAAAAATAAAACATTGTTTTACATTTTTATAAAAAAATTAAAGGGAAATAAAAATAATTTAATTTAATATTTTTTAATTTTGTTTTCAGTTTTGTACATTTTTTTGTAACTTTTAGAATTTTTTTTATTATTTTGAAGATTTTTTAAAATCGTTTTTTTGATGTCGTGGTACATCCAGAATGTGTCACATGTCCTTTTATCTTTGATCGCTAGAGGGCATTGTCGGTTCGCGTAGTCAACGTAACGGAGTGGCTAAATTATGTGCAATTTGAATTTTGAAAGCTAAATTGAATGAATCTTTTTATAAAGGCTTAATTGGTTTTTTAGTTTTTCGTTGAGGGCCAATTTGACTTTTAGACCTATTTTATTTTTGAAATTAAACTTAAAAATATGGCTAAAGGGGTTATTTTACCCTCGAGTTCGACCCAAATTAGTAATGTTGTCCCTCGCGCGAAAACGCGTTCAATTAGATCATTCAGTTCGTACATTGCAGCAAATTAGCCCATTGACCAACGTTGACCGATGAAAACCGTTAACTCCTACGTGAATCATTGTTAACTCTTTTCAAGTTTAACCTTTGACCCAGATGACGTGCCATGTCACGCATAACGTGACAAAGATGCTGACGTGGCATATAACAAAATTATTTAAAAATTTTAATTTTTTCATGTTTATTTTTATATTAAATTTTAACCAATCAAATGATGACATGTGGCATCATCTTATTGGTTTTAAAGTAAATAGTTAAAATAACTCATGAAATAGAGGAAGTGCGAGTGAGGATCAAACCTGAGTCTGGGCAGTGTAAAGCCTAGTGCTTTACCACCATACCAACCTCTTAACCTTGTCAATAAACACCCAATATAACATATAACCTCATCCAAATAGCATGCATGCATGCTACTTCTTCTTCCACCCACAATGGTAAGTTTACTGGTTCGAGTATGTTGAAGAACACTTTCACCAACAATTCTATTCCAATAGCTAAGTAGCAAGGTACGCTATTGCGCGACTTTATGAACAAAAACAAACTAAAGGTATTTCTCAAACAAATGGAGATTGTGGAATTGACCATTTGCGAGATTCATGCCCCAAAGGGCAATCAAAAGGCAAAATTGATGTACTATAAAACCCATGAATTTTATTATATTTGTAAGTCCACACCTCGGTTCTCTGTGGCATGAACAGGTATTTCAATCAAAAGTTAAATATGCATCACTTTTTGGGTTTTAAATGTTAATGAGTTTCATCCATTCGATACTAGAAATGAGGATGAAAGTATGAGTTATTCTGAAACTCTGAAGTGCGAAGAAAAAGATGAGCAGCCATGTTATTTTAATGAGGGTATAGAGGTTGGTTTGTTGATAAAGCGTTGAGCTTTTATCCTTCAAGTTTCAAGTTCAATTCCCAACCCTTCCAGATTAAGAGTTATTTTAACTCTTTATTTTGAAAACAATTTTTTTTTTTTGAAAATTATATATTTTATTGATAATATTCCATAACAAGGACCTCGTTAAAAAACCTTCCTAAACCTAAAATGGAGGAAAAAGAGTGCACCTTGTTAATGAATAATAAACTATTACAATTCACACACAAAACTTCCATGTACAGTTTAGAATCATCACTCATCAAACTGTTTGCTCGCCCTTCCTAACCAACATCTGCAGCATTTCTTCAATACACCTGCTTACCTTAAAGCTACTGTCCAAACATAAGCATCCAACAAATCAAATATAAAAGCCATAGGCATTTACCTACACAATCTGCTACTGGAGCTTTGACCATACATCCAGATGGACAAATTATGAGCAATTTAGTATCCAGCACAGTGGTGAATTTCTGGAAATTCCAGATTTTGCCAACCTGTCTGCAGTTGAATTTGCATCTCTTGGAATATATTGAATCGACCACAGTATTTCCTTGCAACGGCTCCGACAATCTTCGATTGTATCCTTGAAAATAGAAGGAGCCTTCATAGGCCGCTCAAACCAATCAACTATTGAACTACAATCCGACTCTATGATCAGAGTAAAGCTCTTGGCCCATTCTGAACTCAGAAAAAGCAAAACAGCCTCTTTTACTGCAAGAATTTCAGCCGATGTGGCATCCATGATGCCAATATGTTTGGAGAACATAATTAAAGACTTGTTTTCTGCGTTTCTCAGAATTCCACCAATTCCGGCTTTTCCAAATCCACCCTCCACGGCACCATCTACATTGAATTTAAGAGTACCCGGCAAAGGCTTCACCCAACTATGATGCTTGGAATTTATCTGTTTATTTATCTTTGATTTCAAAATATGGGGACAAAGAAGGATGTCATCAGCTTTACTGATTAAATTTGGCCATTTTACTTTGCACCACCATCCTAGTCGTAAAACACAAATATCAAACAGTTGGTTCTCATCTACCCGGATTCCTTTGAATATAACATCATTCCTAAATAACCAAATAGACCAAGCAATGCACAGAAACGAGAGCTGCCATATTTCTTTTAATCTTATAAGATTAAACATAGAGCACCAAGAAATGTAAAATGATGAGATGTTACCCGGTAATACGCTTTCTGATCCCCAAACATTGCACCATCGTTGCCAAATGCGCCAGCTGATTCGACAATGACAGAATAAATGTGAGATTGTTTCATTCTCCACAGAACAAAGAGGGCACAACAGTGTTGCTTGACCTGTTATCCCTCTTTTAGAGAGTTCAACTCTTGTTGGTACCCGTCCATGCATCAGTTTCCAAAGAAAAGCCTCCACCTTAGGTGGAGCTAAATTCGACCATACCTTCTTCCAAAGATCATTTTCAGCTCTGTCGTTGGGCGATAAGAGATCACAGAAGGATTTGGAAGAGTACAGTCCGTTAGAATTAGCTATCCATCGTATGCTGTCATTTTGGAATTGACCCGGTGTTGTTTTTTCAATCAAAATCCGAAACTCTTCCCATAGATTTTTTTCCCAGTCAAAAAGAGGTCTGCGAAATTCTATTTCCTACTTCCACTGATCATCATAGAATTTCCCAAAATCTGCTACTACTCCCTCTTTTCTTGAAGCAAGTGCGAATAATCTGGGGAAATCATTTTTCAAAGGGGACGAACCCACCTAAGCATCTTCCCAAAATCTTACTCTCTTGCCATTTCCTAGGATAAACCTAAGATTAAGAGAGAATTTGTCATCTGTAATTGAGAGGGGTGAGACAATATTCTTCCAAATCCACGATTTATTAGCCGGTTTTAAGTTTGTCGGGAGTAAACTCGACTGGTCTTCGTGATATTTTGCGCTAACAACTTTTCTCCACAAGCTGTTCGGCTCCGTGCTGAACCTCCAGAGCCACTTATTGAGAAGTGCTCTGTTTTTTAATTTGAAATCAATGAAGCCAAGACCTCCACAAGCCTTTGGCAGGCATATGGTTTCCCATCTAATCCAATGGATGGATTTTTTGTCTAGAGAACCCCAGAGAAACTTTGTTATCATGCTAGTGATTCTAGATTTGATCGATACTGGCATCGGAAAGATAGAGATGAAGTATAACGGTAAATTTGCCAACACTGCCTTTAATAAAGCAATTTCCCCCCCAAAAGACAGCAGCTTGGATTTCCATGGTGAAAGTTTAACCCGAAATTTTTCCACTATTGGATTCCAAATTTGGGTTGCATTCTTAACAGCTCCCAGCGGAAGACCCAAGTACTGAGTGGGAAAGTTTTCCTTTTGACATTTCAGAATACACGCCCATTTATCAACTAGCGATGGATCAACATTAATCCCAAGCAGCTTTGATTTTTTCAGATTCAAGCGTAAGCCTGCTGCAAGTTCAAATCCTTTCAATATTCTCACCACATTCTTGATTTGTTCTTCCTCAGCTCCGCTGAATAGAATAAGGTCATCCGCAAATTGGATGTGAGAGATTTCAACTTTATTGTCACCTATTCGGACTCCATTGAACAGTTCCATCGAGATGGCTTTTTTGATTAAAGCACTTAGTGCTTCAGCTACTAGGTTGAACAGAATTGGTGAAAGGGGGCAGCCTTGCCTAAGGCCACGACCGATTGCGAAAGGAGCTGTTGGTGAGCCATTCACTAACACAGAAATGTATGCAGAGGAAATGCACATATGTATCCACTTGCAGAAAATTGTTCCGAAACCCATCTTTCTCAAAACAGTCAATAGAAAACCCCAATCCACTGTATCATACGCCTTGCGGAAATCCACTTTTAGAACTACGCCTTTCAGCCCTTTTCTTCTTGTGTAGTCAATCGTCTCATTAGCAATTAACGAACAGTCCATTATTTGTTTTCCAGGGCAGAACGCAAACTGATTCTCCCCGATAATATCCTCCAGCACCTCTCCGAATCTTAAAGCTATAACTTTAGCAAGTAGCTTGTATATACATCCCACGAGGCTTATAGGTCTATAATCTTCAATAGTGCTCGGGCTTTGATTTTTAGGGATCAAAACGATGAAAGAATGATTGAAAGAGTAATCTGTGATTTTGCCCTTATGGAATTTATCAAAGAAATCCCATATTTCTTCCTTGAGAGAGGACCAGAATTTTTTTAGGAACCCCATGTTGAAGCCATCGGGACCGGGAGCTTTTGAGTTATCGCACGAATCTAAAGCCCGTAAGATTTCTTCATTAGTAAAAGGCTTCTCCAAATGCTTTGACATTTCCAAACTAATACGACTTAGCTCACAGTTGAATAATTTGAGAGGTATAGTTCTGGAAGTATTGTAAATATTTCTAAAGTGCACCATGATAGCTTTTTTCACTTCCTTTGGCTTGTAGAGCTTATCTTTGCCTATTTTTATGCTTGAAATGAGATTTGATCTTCTTCTGGCAGAGGCAAAAAGATGGAAAAATCTCGTATTTCTGTCCCCCTCGATAGCCCACTTCAACCTCGATTTTTGCATCCATTCACGTTCCTCTCTTCTGTAACAACTCCATAGAGATCTTCTACATTCTCTTAGCTCTGATATTAGTTGCTGGTCCTGGTTCCCATTTGAAATTAATTCTTCAAATTCTGCACACTTTTTCTCGAGATCTTGTATAGAAAATCCAGTTTTACCATTTTCCTTGCGGACCCAATCTTTTGACACAATCTTGCACTTTTTCAGCATTGTTCCAATGCCTTCTCCCGAAACCATGTTACAAGCTTCACTAATTTTCTCACCATAGTCTTTGTCTTCGGCAAGGTGGTTGAACCATTTAAATGGTCTTGCTCCCCAGCAGATTTTCGTCTTGGCCAGGCAGATTGGATTGTGATCAGAAATGCTCTTAGGAAACACACTTTGAAGTAAGTCCGGCCATATTCGAAGAATTTCTGTTGAGATCAAAAATCTGTCCAGGCGACTAAAAGATGGTTGATCTCTATAGTTTGACCAAGTAAACCGACTCCCTTGTAATGGTAGATCTACCACTGCCAATTCTTCAATGAAATTATTGAAAACTCCAATAGCCCTTTTGCTCACACTGCCTCCAGAACGTTCATCAGTTGAGGACACAATATTAAAATCACCCCCTATAATCACTGGGAGATTGATGCTCAAGATTTTGTGCTTTAGGATATCGAACATATGGGACCTTTCACAATCATCATTTGGAGCGTAAACATTCACTATGCAGCATCTAACGTTCTCCTCTACTAATTTACCAATTAGGATGATAAAATTCCGGTCTATCATGTTACTGTCATTCTCAAAGAAACAAGGATCCCATGCTGAAATAACACCACCCGCAGCTCCAATTGAAGAAGAGAAACAAAATTTGAGGTTCGATTGCTTACCGAAAATTTGCCCTGCCATTTTCTCGTTCACCTCTTGCAATTTAGATTCCTGCAATAAGATTATCTTTGTTGTTGACTTTCGCACCAATTTCCTGACTGCAGCTTTTTTTTCAATTTTACCTAAACCACGAACGTTCCAAGAAATTATTAAGCTCTGATTCATCTGGTGGAATGCAGCACACCCTTTGTCCTTTCTTAAAACTCAGATTTCCTTCCCATTTTCGATCAGTCTATTAGCCACCGTCTCTTTATCTGCTTCGAATTGAAGGCCCAGCCTTTCACAAACCTCTATTGTAGCTTTTGCTTCCAGTAGAACTTCAACAGTTTGATCCTCAACTGCCGCCGAGTTAGAGCTTTTTGTTGCTGAAACTGACTTCTTAGCATGTTTCCCATTTTGGTTGAAGAGAGGCGAGAGTCTTGCAAGCCCTGGATTGAAACACTTTTGTGAACTTTGAATTCCCTTAAGATTTAGGGATTTGGGTCTTATGGTGAAGAGACCTGTTGAGGGATCGAATACAGGTTCGAAAAAATTACTTTGACCGGAGGAATTCTCAGAAACTGTCGCACTGGTTACTGGTACCTCATACAACCCAACATCAGAATTGGGCTGATCGATAGAAATGAACCCATTTTGTGTTCCCTCAACAACATCGGCATTAGATATGGGCCCACCTGCTGAGTTTATTTCATTGAGAGAGGATTGATTCAAACCCACTACCTCATTTGTCTCACACGTAGGCACGTCTTCATAAATTCTTGAATTGCCACGTGTTTTATCAAAAATTGCATGTGTCCCCTGGTTCATCTCAACCCAACGGTTTTCGCAGCTTTCGAAATCCTTGGAACCCGGCTCCATATTAAATTTTTGGCTCCACGATGCAAACTCATCATTATGGTTGTCGGCTTGAATTTCCGGCGAACCCTTCGGCTGCTCTTGGTCTATCCAGCACCGTTCTTCGTCAAATTCGGCGGTGTGTATCCTTAGTGTTAGTTTTTCTCCCTGAAAACTGATGGTGGCTGTCGGTGGAATATCCGATAAACAACTAACCCCCATAAGGATTCTTGCCATATCGAGTCGTCTCCTTTCAATTGTATCCTCATCCATTCTAATCACCTTCCCCCATTTTGTCGCAATGCTTCTGAAAACTTGTTCTTGCCAAGCTACAATGGGAATACCTTCAATGCAGACCCAAACGCTGAGTTTCTTCATGTTCATGAAGTTATCTAATGAATCAATATCGGAGAACCAAGAGTTCAGCAAAGATTCTCTCATATCCCAGAAAATCGGCATCTGCTCTTCTTCATCGAACTTTATTATGGCATGAAAACCTGACCAGCTGCAAACTTTTACTTTGAACCCATCTGATTGTAAGGCTTGCTGCACGAAACATGAGTCGTACATGGTTTTTATCTTACCAACCAAGCACCATTTCAACCATTCCCTCTCCCTTTCTGTCACTGAAATGTTTATTAAACCTTCTTTGTTGCTTGCGGAGTTGCCTGAAGAAGATTCTTGGACCCGATTAGTTGAGTTTTGCTGCACATCGTCTCTACCCCGATTGTCTTGGCCTTTGTTGAGAAGTGCTTCTTTGTATGAAACGCCTACCTTTCGGATATTCAGATTTTTTTTTCGGTAAATCTTTGGTGGAACTTTCTGTTGCTGGAACTTACTTGTCATTGCTTTCTCAACGTGGCTTTTTTCCAGGAAGATTTTGATCGAGAAACCATCCATTTTGCGATCGTATCCTTCTTGAACAGCACGCATAGCCTCTTTCATGGTGGAGAACCGAACAAAAGCAAAGGTACTTCTCGATTTGGATCTTTTTGGATTGTTATAGGCTATATAAACATCCAAAACTTTCCCGTACATTTCAAAAGCTTCTCTGAGAGTTGATCTGTGGATCCTTTTGCTGACATAATTGACAAAGACTGATATTCCAGTTCTTGTGTTAATGTGGGTAACATTCTTCTTTGTAGGGTTTTGATTATTCCGATTTGAAAACCTCCAGCGATCATCCCAGTTCTTCTGGTGTTTGTTGAAATCCTCGGTCACGATCTTCTGTTGTTGGCGGAAACCTCCTGGCTGCTGCTGAGTGGGACGCCACAATCTTCCGGCAGCTGCTGAAGGGAACGCCATCTTTTACTATTATCGTATTTTGAAAACAATTAGATGATGTTTAATATAAAAAATAAGATAAAAAAATTTATTACTATTTATATTTATTTGCCATGTTAGTATTTTAACTTTTCAGCGCCGACACGGCATGCCATGTGACAAAGACGACTGCCGCATTAAAAGTTAACGGCCAAGTTAACAGTTCCATCAATCAACATTAGTTAAGAGGTTAAATTGTCGCAATGTGCGAATTAAAATACCTAATTAAACGCGTTTTCGCGCAGAGGGAAACATTGCTAATTTGAGTCGAATTCAGAGACAAGATAACCCCTTTAACCAATAAAATGGCTTAATGCATGTTTCCCCCCTTAAACTTTACATGTTTTCCCAACTTGCCCCCTAAACTACGTTTTGCACACTGAACATTGTCGTCGTTACTCGTTTTTCCCCATTTCTGTTATCCTCGTCGTTAAAAAAAATTCAGCCAATAAGAGCGTGCCACGTTATCTCCTCATTGACTAAGTCAATCCGCCTGGTCTTATTTAAAGGGTAAATGACATGTCAAGTCTGTCAGATTTGTTTTTTTGTTCAATTTAGTCACTAAAAAATTTATTTTCACCTAAAATTGACCCTTATTTGTTTCTAATTTTTATAATTCAGTCCAATCTTTATTATTAATATTAATATTATTTTAACTAAATGTTAATATTTAATAAAAAATAAATAAAATCAAATATTTTAATTCTAAATTAGTAATTTTTAAAATAAATTAAATTACCTAAAATTTACCCCAACAATTACTTATTCGAATTATATTCTTTTTTGAGAAAAAATTCGAATCATATTCCAATTATATTCGAATTTTGCTAAACTTAAATTGTATTTTTGAGCAAAATTCAAATTATATTCGAATCATATTTCAATTATGTTCTAATTATTATTTCGAATTTTTCTATATTCAAAATATATTTTTTGAGTAAAATTCAAATTATATTCGAATCATATTCAAATTATATTCGAATCATATTAAAATTATATTCGATATATAATTTGAATATAATATGAACATGATTCGAATATAAAATGAGCATGATTAGAATTATAATTTGAACATGATTCGAATCTAATACAAAAATGATTTGAATATGATACGAATATAATTACATGTTAAACATGATTTGAATATAATATGAACATGATTCGAATATAATAGTTGGGAAAACATGTATTATATTAGAATTATATTTGAATCATGTTCGTATTATATTCAAATTATATTTTGAATATAGTTTCAATATAATTTTAATATAATTTGAATTTTGCTCAAAAATTATATTTCAAATATAGCAAAATTTGAATTAATAATTGGAACATAATTAGAATATGATTCGAATATAATTTGATTATGATTGGAATGTAATGCGAACATGATTCGAATATAATTTGAATATGATTGAATTGTAATACGAACATGATTCGAATATAATTTAAATTTTACTCAAAAATATATTTCGAATGTAGCAAAATCTAAAATAATAATTAGAATATAATTGAAATATGATTTGAATATAATTTGAATTTTGCTCAAAAATACAATTCAAGTTTAGCAAAGTTCAAATATAATTGGAATATGATTCGAAATTTTCTCAAAAAAGAATATAATTCGAATAAGTAATTGTTGGGGTAAATTTTAGGTAATTTAGTTTAAGGTAAAGTACACAGACGGTCACTGAACTTTAGTAAAAAAAACAAAATGGTAACCAAACTTTCAAAAATTACAAAATGGTAATTAAACTTTATGTTTTGTAACAGAATGGTAACAAGACGTTAAATGTTGTTAAATGACTGTTATAAAATTTGGTATAATAACATATTTAGTCCTTCATATTTATACATTCAATTAATTTAGTCCTAATTTGAAATAATTCACTAAATTTAGCCCTGTTATTTACGAATTCTTTCAATTTGGTCCTTAAAGCAAAATTCTAAAGTATGGTAACATGATAAATAATTACAATTAAATTTTTATAGGAACTCGAAAACTCGACTTGAATCGAATCGAAAAAAAATCAAATAAAGTTTGAGTTGTAAAATATGACGCGTCAACTTGAATAACTCAAAATTTTTTTACTCGACTCGATCGAACGCTCACCTGTATCTTAAGATATGATGCGTCAACTCGAATAACTCAAAATATTCGAATATTTTTCTTTTAAATCAAATATTTTTTTAAAATAGAATATTTAATATTTTCATATTTAATCACATCGAATATTTAATAACTACTTTAAATATTCGACTTAATTTAAAAATATTTGATTCAAAAGAAAAAAAATGATTTAAAATATTCAAATATTTAATTAAATTTTTATAGGAACTCGAAAACTCGACTCGAATCGAAAAAATTTCAAATAAAGTTTAAGTTGTAAAATATGACGTGTCAACCCGAATAACTCAAAATATTTGAATATTTTAAATGATTTTTTTCTTTTAAATCACATCAAATATTTAATAAATACTTTAAATATTCGATTTACAAGAAAAAATCATTTAAAATATTCGAATATTTAAAATAGTTATTAAATATTCGAATATTTAAAAGAAAAATATTTAAAATAGTTATTAAATATTCGAATATTTTAAATCATTTTTTCTTTTAAATCGAATATTTTTAAATTAAATTGAATATTTAAAGTAGTTATTAAATATTCGATGTGATTTAAATATGAAAATATTAAAAAATTTATTTTAAAAAATGTTCGATTTAAAAGGAAAAAATGATTTAAAATATTCGAATATTTCGAGTTATTCGAGTTGATGCGTTATATCTTCTGATAGAGATGAGTGCTCGATCGAGTCGAGTTAAAAAATTTCAAGTTATTCGAGTTGACGCGTCATATTTTACAACTCAAACTTTATTTAAAATTTTTTCGATTCGAGTCGAATCGAGTTCCTATAAAAAATTAATTAAATATTCGAATATTTTAAATCAATTTTTTTCTTTTAAATCGAATATTTAAAGTTGTTATTAAATAATCGATGTGATTTAAATATGAAAATATTAAATATTATATTTTAAAAAAATATTCGATTTAAAAGAAAAAATGATTTAAAATATTCGAATATTTCGATTTATTCGAGTTGACGCGTCATATCTTAAGATTGAGATGAGCGTTCGATCGAGTCGAGTCAAAAACTTTCGAGTTATTCGAGTTAACTCGTCATATTTTACAACTCAAACTTTATTTGAATTTTTTTCGATTTGATTCGAGTCGAGTTGAGTTTTCGAGTTCCTATAAAAATTTAATTGTAATTATTTATCATGTTACCATACTTTGGAATTTTGCTTTAAGGACCAAATTGAAAGAATGTGTAAATAACGAGGGTTAAATTTAGTGAATTGTTTCGAATTAAGACTAATTTAATTGAGTGTATAAATATGAAGGACTAAATGTGTTATTATACCAAATTTTATAACAGTCAGTTAACGGCATTTAACGTCTAGTTACCATTTTGTTATAAAACATAAAGTTTAATTGCCATTTTGTGATTTTTGAAAATTTGGTTACCATTTTGTTTTTTTTTACCAAAATTCAGTGACCGTTCGTGTACTTTACCCTTTAATTTAATTAAAAATTACTAATTTAAAATTAAAATATTAATTTTATTTATTTATTTATTAAATATTAACAGTTAAATAAAATAATATTATTAATAATAATAAAGATTAGACTGAATTATAAAAATTAGAAACAAATAGAGGTCAATTTTAGGTAAAAGTAAACTTTTCAGTGACTAAATTGAACCAAAAACAAACCTAACAGACTTGACATGTCATTTATCCTTTAAATAAGACCAGGCTTATTGACTTAGTCAATTAAGAGATGACGTGACACGTTTTTATTGGCTGAAATTTTTTTAACGGTGAGGATAACAAAAATAGGAGAAAACGAGTAACGACGAGAAAGTTTAAAGAGAAAAATAAGCAAAACGTAATTTAGGGGACAAATTGAAAAAACAAGTAAAGTTTAGGGAAACATGTATTAAACTAAAAATTATCAATTCAGTGTTTGGTTTAGTTAAGAAAAACTTTGGTTCGGTTATTTTGATTTTAGTAATAAAATCAATTCAAATTTATACATTTTGGTGGTTTAATTAATTTACTCGGTAATTAATACTATATAAAAACCAAACCAACCGAATACAAATCGAAATATAGATAAATAAAATCATTTGACGCGATTACTTTGATCCAAAAGTCAATAGGGTTGGACTTCTAGTTGGGAGGAAAAGGCAAAATAAAGAAAATATTACTTTTACGTCCTTTGCGCTGTTTTTAGGTAAAAAGTGATGAATATAAAATAATACGTGGGGAGGAGAAAATGACTGTATTTCTTAGATAAATTTACGTTTATATTTAGCCAAACAATTTTATTTACATTTTTAATTTTTATGTCAATTATTATTTTAAACATTTTAATGTGATTACGTGATAGTATTTGTTATTTATTTTAAATTATTTGAAAACACATAAAAATTGTACAGAAAAACTCCTGGAACTTTTATGTTCTAAGAATAACAACGCTATTTTTTCACTACAACCAGATTCAAAAATTATCAATTAAATTTGTAGTGTAATAACAACTAATATAATTTCAAGGAACCTATTTAATTGTGTTAAACTTAGTAATTCAATAGCATTAATGATAATCTTCCCACGTTGGTAATTAAATATCCACGCGTTTATCTTAAAAACAGCAAACACTAATAAAGAATTTTCTAATAAATGCTTATAGTTTAATTTAAAGAAAAGGAAAAGGGAAGTTTCGTTAATAATGCTGAACAAAATCTTGTTGATTTTAAAAAAATAGACTTAAGTGTATAAAAAGTTTTCGATTTTTTTTAAAAAATATCAATTAACTCTCTAATTTTTCTTTTTCATATAATTAAGCCATTGAGCTATAAAATTAAATTAATTAAATCCTTCGACCATAAAATTGAATTAATTAAAAGTCTTTTGGCAAGGACGGACGCATAACTTTATGTTAAGGGAGGCGAACCTATAGAATTCTAGGGGGGTGAACTTATAAAATTTTAGGGGGCAAAAATAGATTTTCAATAGAAAATACATAGAAAAATTTTAAATTATATAGGAATTTTAAAATTTTAGGGGGGCAACCTCCCCCTCCAGCCCCCTCTAGGTTCATCCATGTCCTTTGACTAATTTCGACCATTGAATCTTGACTATTTTTTAGATATTATTGACACATCCATGTCCTTTGACTAATTTCGACCATTGAATCTTGACTGTTTTTTAGATATTATTAACACATGATAAATTATAATTTTACCATATTGTACTTACAATTTTTTTCAAAAAAAATATTTTTATAAATAAAATAAATTTTCTAGAAATGTAAAATCTAAACACGGTGACACAATGCACTATACAATCAAATCTAAAAATTGTCAAGATTTTATGGTCTAAAAAGCTTAATTGATTCAATTTTTTAATTAAGAGTTTAATTAATACAATTTTTTGATTTAAAAATTCAATTAAGTGAAAAAAATAGGAGCTTCTTACTCCTTTAAGCGTAAAAAACAATACTTACACCCAAATTGTAACTCCTCGTCTCGGTTCGGACGCTTGACCGATCCGAGTGGGCTACACGGGGATAACCGAGACGAAACTCGTTAAGGCTCCACTTCGGTTACCGACCCAAGAAAACTTTTTCAATTAAATTATCTTTTCTAGATGAGACGTTAAACCCTATGTGAGGAAAACAACAGCAGAAGAAACGATGAGGTAAACAACCAACAACCACTTAAAACAACCCATTTTATTCTTATACAGCAGGCCGTATCGGAACGCCCATAGGGTGTTTCGATACGCCATGACTAGGTCAACTGGCCAAAGTCAACCAGATGAGATCGTTTCGAAATAGGGGTGGCCCGTATCGAAACGACTTCAACGGTCAACTTCTCGTGGTCAACAATACGAAGGTCGTTATGAAACACTAAGGCTCGTTTCGATACGTTAATTTATCATCAAATTCTCAGATTTCTAGTAGCAAAAATGTATCGAAACGGCCCCCTAGCGTACCAAAACGTCTGGCCCGTAACAAAGGGTCCGTATCGAAACGGGACCAACCGTTTCGAAATGCCCTATGTCTGTAGATTGGTTTTAGCTGATTTTTAGTACAAGACTGTCCCAAAAGCACCACCAGAACCTCACTTAACACCCAAACAATAACTAAAAGGCAACCAAGCATCTAAAGCATGCATACCACATCAAACATATAAGAACCATACACTCAAGCACCAACAAACCAATCATAAAGTTCATACACGACAATTAAGATTACAAGCTTCAACAAGGTATACACTTAGGCATTCAAGGTAGGCAATTCAAGCATGGTTTACAATCCAAACTTGGCATCCAAAAGCCAAAACAACATAGACATTTAAAGGAGTCTAACATGCTCCTAAACAACCAACACCAATATACTTCAAAAGCATAAAAGCAACAAATACATGTCTCATTGTTTGACTATTACATCTTTTAACTAAAATATTCATATTTGATAGATAAGATAGCACCACAAAGCACACTTGGAAGCCCCTTCTTGCACTAGCGACCCACGAACTACGTATCTGCATTGTCGAACAAAGGAGAGCGTAAGCATAAAGCTTAGTGAGGGTAAGCTCGTAAAACAAACCTCGGCAATGTAGGGTCCAAGCATGAGCACAACCAAGGTAGAATGCATGATCTTACCTTCGATCCACATGAGCCAAATATACACATGATGCATGAACATATAATCAATATTATGCCATGCTCATCGAGTTCATAACCACATCATATGCAAGCACATATATCAATCCATATAGGAATCACATTTCATATCATATTGGCACCTAGCTATGACTCGAATACGCGAATAACACGTTGGAACTCACATCCAACACAACTATTACCTTACGGTGGGATTACACTCATCATCGTTCACGCGGAGGGGATTCCACTCATCCTCACACCCCGTCTATGGGATTACACTCATCATCGACTATCACATATATAAGAAGAATTTCCGGGTGAACCCGTACTCTATCTTGATGACTACCATCACCAAGACCACGCGCGAATTTGACTCACGCGTGCACACTAACATCCTAATGATCGATCATTTGTACCCAAGCATACTAGTGCCAATATTAAACACAAACCACAACTTTTCACAACATCATTTCATATCCATTTCCGTGCTTAGTACGTATTCACCATGATTAACATCATGCTCAATCTACATGCATATAACAATGCAACAATCCGAGCCTCAACATACATGTATAACACGATATACATAGCCAACACAATTACAATTAAACATGAGGCATAAACACATTCAAAGATCAACCATAGTCTCTAACTAAAGCTTGGGATTAGGTTACCACTCTAATCCCAACTCTAGGTGGATCTACCAAGCCCAACCTAGTCCACATGCTTAAACCAAATACTCGAAAACCATTTAAAGGCATTTAACCACTCACCTTCACTTCCAAGCTCAACAACTAAGCAACCAAGACCTTCAAGCTTCCGGATTCACTCTCGATGCTTCACCAACACAATCTCTTGCTTCTAATCATTTCAACACATTCAAACAACCTCAAATCAGTTCACACAACAATGTAGCAACCTGGAATACTCATCAAGCATAAAATACAAGATTCTCAAACCAAGAACAACCCCAAAAACTCCAAACCCAAGCATCCCTCAAACTCAACCCAAAACTCTTGTTTCAAACACTTTTAACACCTCTAAAAGCTTCTAAAACAACCCTCAACCAACATACAACCATTAGCCTTCAATTTCCAATATAAAACAACTCCAAAAACAACCTTAAAACCCTTCTAAAAACCCATTAAAACCCAAATCCGAAAATTTTTATAAAACACTATAAATTCATATATGTCGTACCTCTTAGGTTGAAAACAACTTATCTAACATTAATAAATCAATAGCATTGATAAAATCTCATAAAGTCACAACCTTTAACATTTCTCCATGGAAAACTAAATTTCTAAAACAATGATGAAAATGAAACCTAATGGTACTTTCAAAGAGAGGAAGATGAGAGCAAGATGAGGATGTAATTACCTTTCAAAACTGACCAAAATGAAGAAGAAAAGAGATGGAACAGTGAAATGGAGATGAGAGCTTCTCTATGTCGTTGAGAATGAGAAATGTGAACAGAGAAGAAGATGACAAGGAAACTATTTTAATAAAAGGGATTTAAATTTGAAAGTCCCTCTTATTACCAAAATGCCATTAATGAGGATGGCTATGCCTATTTTCCAATTCCATGGAATTGGGCTTTAAAACCAAAACATGTCCAACATAATTTATTTATTTGAAAATCTAAGGCCCAAATAATATTTTATTATTTTAATTATAAAACTGAAACCTAAAATATTATTTTAATATTATTTTCACCTGACCCCAAACTCGGGTGTTACACAAATAGGATTGGATGGATTGGTTAAATAAATTAGTTGAAAATTAGTGAATTAGTTTATCATTTTAACTTTTAGAATTGGTAAATATTATCACCGTTATTACCCTCCGTTAATATAGTATGACCTAATAATAAAACAGCACGTGATGCGAGGAGGAAGCGTCACATGGCAAGAATGTTTGACCCAAAAACTAAAAAAAGGAGAAATTTTAAGAGTGAAAATTGTTAATCTTCTTATAAAAAAACACAACACTATTTTGAAAGCTTTTTTATTTTTGTATTTACCTAATTTAATATATAAAAAAGATTTTCAGTTATTTTTGTATTTACCTATTTTAAAGATTAGTCGGTTGGTCAAATTGTTCATCTTTATTCTATCATATTTACTTAGGTCATAAATTTTAAATATATTGAGAACATTTCTCTTTCTTTCCTTAAAGTCCTTTATTCCCTTCAGCTTTAGATAGAATTAAAATTAAATTGTTTTGTATAATTGATATCTTTAATTTTTTTTGTTTTTTTATAAAAGTGCCATGTGGCTCTTTCCTATTGCACCACGATGTGTTCTCTTGATCACGTCATGTCAATATAATGGAGAGGGATAGTGGTAAGAATTTTTTGTTTCTGAAGTTTAAATCTGGACGGGGACAAAAAATTATTATATTTATATTGTGAGAATTTTAAATCGTATTTGTATAAATTTTTGTAGAGATTCTTGAAAAATATTCGCATAAATCTCTAATATTTTATATTTTTTAATAAAATATATACTTACCTCTCATTTACCTATATATTTATAAAAAAAATTAAAACAAATATACAAAAGCATAATCAAGTATAACATGTTAAATTGGTTTAGATACATTATGAGAAAATAAATCATTACTCGTTAAGTATTATTTTATTTTTGATATAGCATGTTTATTGTTGACACAATTAAATTTATTATTTATGTTTATAATTTTAAAATTTTAATATTAGATATTGTTTTAATGTCTTAAAATTTTGATATTTTAAGTATAATGTATTTATGTTTTGTAAATTGAAATTGACCATGCATTTTTGCTAATAAAGTAATTTTGTTTTTTTTAGATGAATATTCTTCGAAATCCACGAGGAAGATACAAAGATAATTTTTTTTCTCGAAAGTATCTCTGCAAATGTTGGGGACAAAGTGAGAAATATAAAATCGTCTTCATCTCTCGCTCTTATCACCCTATTGGAAAAGAAGAACAATTTGGACGCAAGTGAGAAGAATGTCCAAATTTAAGGGGCAAATATGCAATTTACCCCTTGATACTAACACAAGATATTTTTTTCTTACTGGGTGAAAACTAAAAGGCAAAAGCAGCAAATTTACGAGTTAGAGAGAGATTTGGAACTGATCTAACATAATGGGAAACATTTTGTCTTATTTAGAAACATCACATGGACTTGAAATTATATTATTTTTCTGACACCAAATTTATTTATTTATTTTTTCTGAAGTTCCTAAAATTGAGAAAGCACCCGTATCCAATCCATAACCAAAAAGGTTTACTTTATTTGTGTATTTTCGGACATTTAAACCCCTGAGCTAACAGTTGTTGTATTGTAAAGACCAAGACATTGAATCTTCTTGCTTCTTCCAAACCCAAACCCCACTCCCACGTTTGATTTGTCGTTTAATGAGCCAGTAGCACTAAAACAACCATAAACAGTGGATTAATTAATTAATTAACAGTCAATTAACTAAATCTCTAATTATGTGTGGGACCCTTCTGTATTCTGCTTCGACTTTCATTCTATGTGGATCATATGAACAGAGACAGATAGTCGTGGGAGACAAGCAGAGGCCTTGACCCCTAAATGATAAGTTTATGTTTTAGTTCTTGTAAACTTCATAAAAATTTAAATTATACCATTTTAGTCCCTTAAATTAGGAACGGAACCGAGATTAAAGATTATGAGATAAAATAAGAATGTATGAAAGTATGGGATAAATTCATGATTGTTCTATTTTTAAAAATGGGTAAACTTCACTGGTGACCAAAATAATTTTTTTAAATTTTGGTGACTAAAATATAACACACCATAAACGAAAGGACCACTAGTAAAGATTACCCTTTGAAAATATATAATAAAAGGTAAAATAAATTGTGCAGGAGAGAGGCAATGGCCCCTCCCACTTGCTGCACAGTTTTTTTTTTTGAATATGCTGGTGTGATGCAAGGGTAGCATCTATTCAACTTTCTTAGTCTTTTCAAAGACGGCACACATAGCATGTACATTACTGGTGCTCGAATCCGAGTCCCAAGGGATGATGAACATCTACCTTTACCACCAGGACACAAGGGGATGAGCACTTGCTGCACAGTTTCGTGAGTGAATTTAAATTAACGCAACAATAAAAATACACTTCGACTTCTCATCTCATTAGTTTTTTCTTGCTTTATCTTTACATGTCGATTATTTTCGGATTTAACACGGCTTTATTTTAAATATATTTCAATTATATTCTTATTTTAGTTTGTAAGTATTAGTTGTGATCTTAATTTTTTCAGATAAATATTAATTACGATTATGATTGTCTTTTCATTATGATTTAAACCTAATCATGTGAACATCTTTTCAAGAGTTATTCTGATTTTATTTTGAGCATAAATCGATTATTAATCTCATTTACTTTACAATAATTAAATCTAATTATAATCTATTCGGAAATCTATTACTTGTGATTGTATCTTAAAAGTGATTTTTTTAATAAAAAAAAATGGGGTCACCAAACGGGTCCAAAGGTGGTTGAAGGAATAAATCAGGACCGTTTCCCTCATTGCGAAAACGCGTATCCCCCATCTAACGGTCGGTCTTATCTCCATCACGGGAAATAAAAAACATAAAAAACTGAAGAGTGATCAGTGTCAAATGCCGTAATAAAGGGGAAGGGATGGAGGGCAAAACGGAGAATAGAAGCGAGCAGGGCAGGGCCGCCAGGCAAGCAACCCGACGGAGGGGCCACCAACGGGACGGGGAGAGCTCAGACTCAGAGCAGTGACGTTTAAATGTGGGAAGACAAGAATGGATAGCGACCTTCAACAATCATGCATTCCTCCAACCTTACATCAAAATTCCCCTCCAAACTTCAAATCCCCAACTAATTCATGTTATTTGAATTTTTTTATTTTTATAATGTATTTAGAGTTTAGAGATTTAACTTGGAGTTTAGGTGTATACCTTAGAACTAAGTGTTTGTAGTTAGAATTTGGGGTTTATAGGTTAAAACTTAAATCCCTAACATATTACTTTAAAACTTAACCTCTAAACATTCAATTTTAAGTCCAACCTATAAATTTTAAACTCTAAATCATTAATTAAATTTTTATACTCTAAAACTGAATAATATTTTTGAAAACAACAATTTTCTATATTACTGTATAGAATATTTTCCCTATATCAATTTTTTTTACAAAGAAACATTTCTTTACACATTTTTAGAAAGAAGAAAAACTAAATAACATTTGTCCAATTGTGTAAAATGTGATGTTCATGTCATACTAATTGCACGTATAAAGAATAAATCACGGGAAATTATTTGATGTAATCATCAAATTTTAACTTTAAAACTAAAAATGTTTATGTTTGTCTTTCAAAAAATGTTATGTTTATGTTTAGAGGGGAGCAGAAATCGACTCGACTCGTTTTTAAAGAAAATTAACTCGAATAGAAAAAATTGAATTTTTCAAATCTACTTGAGGTGAAAAAATTTGTCTCAAAATTTTTTTAAATAAAGTTTGAGTTGGAAAATAGAAATTTGAATAACAATATTTTTAGTAATCAGTGGATTGATTTTTAAGTTTGAGTCGAGTCCCTCAAATTTTCTTGATATATATATGTATATATATATATATACCGATATAAAAATATAAAAAATATGAAGAATGCCACGTATGAAGAAATAGATATGTATATCTTATATGATTAGAGAAAGTCGTTTAAATTAGAATCAATTTGTACTATAACATGATAAATAATTACAATTAAATTTGTAAAGAAACTCAAAAACTTGGCTCGAATTGAAAAAAATTCAAATAAAATTTAAGTTGTAAAATATGACGCAACAACTAAAATAACTCGAAGTTTTTTGACTCGATCAAACGCTCACCCCAATTTAATGTACTAACAAATGACATTCTTTTAGTTTTGGTTGACGTAATGTTTCTGATTCGATTTCGAACAATTCATCTCCTTTTTCTTATAAAAAACTAAAAATACATATTTTAATAATAAACAATTTTTTTGAATATGCTGGTGTGATACAAAGGTAACATATGTTCAACTTTCTTAGTCTTTTCAAAGATAGCACACACAACATGCATATTATTGGTGCTCGAACCCGAGTCCCAAGAAATGATGAACATCTACCTTTACCACCAAGACACAAGGATGAGCTAATAATGAAACAATTAAAACAATCAAATTGAGATTTCGAACCACGAAATTGACAAATATATTGTGTGAATTTGCATAAAAATTATCAAATAATGAAACGTGTTTGAGCTATTGACATTTGACCAGTAGGAATTCACACATGAGATGGACTATTTGTATAAAAGAAATCTAATTATAATAAGGTTAAATTGCAATGAAGGTCACTCAACCATGGATAAACTTACATATGAATTATGAGTCACTCAATTATGGGTAAAGTTATATTTGGGTCACCTAATTATTAAAGGTTAAATTTGGGTCACTCAATTATAGGTACAGTTACATTTTGGTCACCCTTCATATAAAAAAACATATCAATTTAGTCATTTTTCTTCCAAATCACTTGTATACCCTCGTTAACATTAGAGTACTTCATTTGAAATCATTAATTAATTTAATACACAAATTAATATACTTTTTAAATATGAAGGGTGACCCAAATGTAACCTTATCCCATAATTGAGTGATCCAAATGTAATATTTAATAATTAGGTGATCCAAATGTAACCATACTCATAATTGAGTGACCCAAATGTAACTTTTAATAATTGGGTGACCAAATGTAACCTTGACCCTAATTGAATGATCTTCATTGTAGTTTACCCTTATAATAAAGAGATTTGAATAGTACAAGGACCTTGTACAACATTTGACCTTTATAGTTTTCCAAAGAAATTAAAAATAAATAAAAGTAGGAAACAAAAGGGCAACCTCATTATTGTTTGCCGCTAAATCTGGCCCTTAATTTCTCGCTCTATACTCGCACTCTAAATTTTGGCCCCATTATCACAAAACATTACTCCTCCAACTTCTTCCTTTTCATTTGTTTTTCTCTCTTTTACCCTTCCCCCACTCTTCTCTTCTATCTTCTACTTGTAATTTTCTTGTTCTAATCCACTTCCATTATTACCATTTTTGTTCGTTTTCCTCCCTTTATAATTTCTCATCATTTCCTGGATTTCTGCTCCCTTTTCTTATAATTATTGGTTGAATTTTCGTGGTTACTGTCTTCTCGCTCCGTTTCATTCACAGATTCCCAGTTCATTGCGCTGCCTTTTGCCGTTTAGAATCCGAAAAGCATAAGGCTGCGCTTCTCTCCCTTTTGGGTGTTTTTTTTTCACAAAAAAACGTTTCTTTTACATGCAGAAAGGTGGATTTGGTTCGAGGAAAGAACCGATGGGAAATTTTGGTTCATAAAATTTGTAAGTAGCTTTGTTTGTGGTTGTTCAAAGTTCAAATCTTTTGTTGTGTAATTTCACTGATTGTGGAGATAAGCAGAAAGAAGATGAGTTGTTTCCCTTGCTTTAATCCTCGTTCTAAAGATTCAAGGATCGACATTGACAATGGAAGTCGAACTACTTCTCGCCATTCCGCTGATTCCTCAGGTTTCTTTTCCATTTCCCCTTTTCTATTCTTTTTCCATTACAAATTTGCTTATCTGTTAACTTGTTCTTCGTTTTTGTATCCAGTTTCCGGCGCTACGAGAAGAAAGGCAATTTTAGACGGTAATGCTAAGGGTTTTAACACCAAAATTCTCGGAAAGTTTTGTTTTTTTTTTTTGTTTTTTTCCATTGGATTTGATTATTAGTTTGTTTGAAATTTTGGTACCAGAGCATAAGAAAGCAAATGACCATGGAAATGGCTCGAAAGGCAATGGGGCGCGTAGTTTCACATTCCGAGAGTTAGCAACAGCAACTAAGAATTTCAGAGAAACCAATTTGCTTGGGGAAGGAGGATTCGGAAGGGTTTTCAAAGGTCGATTGGAAACAGGGGAGGTAAAGTTGCTGTTTTTCTTTTCAAATTTATACACATGTTTGGTATATTTCCAGAATATGTTGTTTATGTTACTTATTGGTTTAACTTTTAAAGTGTGAGTTGGATCGTTTATGTTTTCGGATCCGAGCAGATTGTTGCGGTGAAACAACTTAATCACGATGGTCTTCAGGGCTATCAGGAATTCATTGTTGAGGTTCTTATGCTGAGCTTATTACATCATGTTAATCTGGTCACCTTGATTGGCTATTGCACGGCCGGGGATCAGAGGCTCTTGGTTTACGAATACATGCCGATGGGCAGTTTGGAAGATCATCTTTTCGGTAATTTATATTAGTTTTAGAATTCGATTGAATATGACATTCTTACAGTTCGACATCATTTACTGTTCGTTGAGACTTTTCTTAGTGTCACTCCTTGTGTTTGTAGGCCTTTTGCTAGTGTCTGCTCTACTTTAATAATGCAGAACTCTAGCTCTCATGTGAGGTTTTTGCTGTTGTTTTTGGAGCCATGTGAGGAGAAATTCGATTTCGAATCAACTAATACTGTTTGTTTTGCTGATTTTTTTCTTTAATTTGTGGTCATTATGTGTTAAGCTGCCATATTTTGTTCATTCATTTTACCCTTTTGTTCCATGAATTTTCCTCTTATTATATCAATTAAAGATGACTAATTTTGATATTCATCTTGAAGCGAGAGTGCAAAACATCCAAATCTTGTAGAATAGCTTTAGAATTTGTGTTTTGCATGGCTTTGCACCGATGATCATCATCCATTGAGCTGATGAACGGTGTCTTTTTGCTTGCTGTGGAGTGTTCATATTCACTATTGTATACACCTACCACTTGACAATGCAAATGTTCAAAATAATCGGCCCAAGTGGGATGTATTTTACCTTATATTCTCATCTGGATGCTCGGTCTTTTAACTACCTTTATTCGTATGATTTCATGTAGCTTTTAATCAGACCGTTTTAATGGGTAAAGAGACTGTTGTAGATGCATGTGAAAGCAATAATCATTCTTCCGATTGTTGTTATGTTTCCTCATATGCCATTGATTAAATTTGTTTCCACAGATTTAGAACCAGGACAAGAGCCTCTGAGTTGGAATAATCGTATAAAGATAGCCGTAGGTGCTGCTCGAGGAATCGAATATCTACATTGCAAGGCCAATCCACCTGTCATCTATCGTGACTTGAAGTCTGCAAATATTTTGCTTGATAATGATTTCAACCCAAAACTCTCGGATTTCGGCTTAGCAAAATTGGGACCGGTGGGTGACAATACTCATGTTTCAACCAGGGTGATGGGAACATACGGATATTGTGCTCCAGAGTATGCCATGAGTGGGAAATTAACTCTTAAATCCGATATATATTGTTTCGGTGTGGTGCTATTGGAGTTGATAACTGGACGAAAGGCAATAGATACTACTAAGAAGCATGGAGAGCAGAACTTAGTTTCATGGGTAAATTAGCCTTCGGTTTATTTATTTATCTATGTTCTTTCTCCCACGCTGGCCATTGTGACCGCGGCTTTGCTTGGCTAATTGTTATGTTCTTTCTTTTCCTTTGTTTTTTTAATTATTACTTTATTCTTTTCGTGTTGCAGTCCCATCCGTATTTAAAAGACCAGAAGAAGTTTAGCCTTTTAGTTGATCCTCTAATTCGAGGATGTTATCCTCGCCGTTGCTTGAACTATGCAATTGCAATTACTGCCATGTGTCTCAATGAGGAAGCCAACTTCCGCCCACTTATCGGTGATATCGTAGTTGCCCTTGAATACTTGGCTTCTCAGAGTCAGAATTGGAGCCTTGAATTACAGAATGCCGAGGTCCGCAATACCTCACAGCCCTCACCGAGACAAACGGAGAAAGGAACCCCTCGTCGATCTAATTCCAGAAGAGGTTCAACCGGCATTTGAAGTATTCAATAAGAGCTATCAAGAAACATTGATCAAGTAAGCTGCAACTTATTAATGATATCTTCTTTACAAAACTTACATTATATTCCTTTTCATATAAACCTGTATAGGTTTGTTACCTCTTCGCGCTGTGCGTGGTCGAGAACTCGATAGACATCGACGAGTGAGTACATATGCGAGTGTATATGTGTATTGGGTTATGGAAGGCTGAAAATGTGGTATAATAGGAAGTGCCGAACCTATAAGTTATAGTAATTGCATTGTGTGGGAAGCAACATCAACGGTTGTCAGCTTTGTTTAGAACACTCTCATTGAATGCACAAAAGATTTTCTCTGTACGGACATGAGCTCTGTTTTCTGCTCCCTTTTGACTTCCCTTTCATTTTCTTTTTATTTTTTGTAAATGGAAAATTATACATAGACAGATAGATATAGGAGTGCATAGGGATGTAAATGAGAGGATGAGACGAGACAGATTGTGAGCTGCTCGAGCTCGACTCAGTCAAAGCTAGATTCGATTAAGACTCGAGCTTGAACTCGGCTCGAGTTCTTAATGAGCCGAGCTACTTGATACCCGACTCGAAAAGTTTGCCAGCTACTCGAAAATACAATATACTAAATTTTTTATTTTTTATAATTTAAAATTTAAATTACTTAACTTAAAACCTTATAATATAAACTCTAAACAAAAGTTTCAAACCCTAAAATTTAAATTTTAAAGTCTAAACCTAACAACTTGAATCATTAAACCTTAAACCGTAAAAATAACAAGTTTGAGTTTACACAACTTGTGTATTAAAGTTTTTTTCTTGATAGGGTTTTAAATGAGACATGACGTATGGCGTGCTATTCAAGTCCGACACGTTCAAAGGTTGTTCAACACTTGACTCGATTGAGCTCGAATCAAGTTCGAACTCGACTCGATTTTTTAACGAGTCGAGTCGAGCCGAGTTTAGATTTTCCAGGCTCGTTTAAAATTGCTCAAGTTTAAACTCGACTCGAAATCTTAACGAACCGAGTCGAGCTCAACCCTATTCGAGCTCGACTCGTCTCGTTTACACCCAAGTACATATTGTAGGGGCATATATAGATATGAAGTTTGTGACATTGAGACATGTATGAGTGGTTGTCGTAATGTTACAGTTATACAGACCCCCACAGAGTTTGGAGTTTAGGCATTGAGAATCGCAGGGAAACAATAAAATTGGGCACATGGATATTCCTCTTTCATCCGCGTGGGAATTGTACTATCGTGTCCAATCATACTACCCCAAGGGCCAACGGGAATAACTCCTTGTCCCATCCATTCTTGTTTCGAGTAAATATATGCTGCTACCCATCTGATATTTTATACACTAGATTCCTTTTTTCTGCTTGTTATAGTTTTTTTAATAGTCTTACGAGATTACAATTTATAAAGTAATATTTGTTCATATATATTTTTACAATAGTTACTTAAAGTATTTTTTTGTTGATGGCGCTCAAAATTTTATTTTTAACTGAAATAGGTACTTGAAGTATTTTTTTGCTGAAATATATGTTTAATTTTATTTTTAGTTTGTTTTAAAGTCAATTGAGTCACTTACTTTAATACTTATTTCAACCAAAAATAAAATTTTAAACACATATCTCAGCTAAAAATACTTTAGACAACAAAAATAAAACTTTAAACGTCTATATCAGCAAAAAATATTTTAAATATTTATTATAGAAAATAAATATAATTTAAGTATTTATTTTGTAGTTAAGCCCTAAGTTGTCTTGCATTGTTTTTTTTTAACTTAAATCCTAATCTATAAAATACTTGGAAGTTGTCCCCAATTAAGACAAGTAACCAAGACAATAAACACGTGTAAGAGATTAGAAGCCGATTATTATTGTTCTTTTTCTTCTAATAATGTTATTTCCTACAGTTTTTATGTTATAAAAAAGTTATTTTCCGAGTATAGATGGAGATAGAGAAATGTAAGTGAAAAAAAAAAACAAAGAACGTTGGAATTGTGTTGGTGAGAAAAAAGTCAAGAAAATAAAGGGAAAAAGATAATGAAAAGATTTTTTTCGCCATTAATAATGATGTTTGTTCGTATATAATATTTTATGAGTTATTTGATTGTGTGTTTTTTTTCAAAATTATGTATGGTCCTATTTTCTTTGCTGAAATTGTGATTAGTCTACCTTAATTTATTTTTTAAGTTTTTTATTTTTGTTGACATTGTGCTTTTGGGCTCCGTTAGATTTTTAGGTCAAATGAAAGTAAATATTTAGAATATAGGGGATGTTGAAAAATATTTAAGGATATAGGTCATTTTCTATAGTACACGGAGACCTCGCCACCTGCACATGGCGAGGTCCCACGTGTATTGTAGAAAATGGCTTATATCCCTAAATATTTTTCAACATCCTCTCCAATCCAAATATTTATTTTTATTTGGATTATTCTCCAAATTTCTCCTCCGCTTTTGTTGTATAAGAAAAGTCAAAAAATACCTTTAATGTTTGACTGAATAGTTATTCTGACATTTATTTCTCTACGAATGAAAATTGTTAGTCAACTGATGATAAACAACTTGAAATAACTTAACAGAATGATGCTTCAGGAAAAAAAATATTTTATATTTTATACAATTTTATAAAAATATTTTTGGCTGATGTGTCATTATATAAAGTAAGCATATTTGTCTATATGACACTGCTATCGCGGCATGCACTACTATGTAGGTTTGTCACGCCATTTTAAACTGTTTATCGTTAGTTCACTAACAGTTTTTATTCACAGAAAGACTATTTTGACCCAAAACAAAATATTGAGGCTAAATTGGTTCAAAATATGGGATAAACGGATTATTAATTTAACGTTAGAGTCATTTTTTGACATTATATTTTTTTATTTATCTAATAAATTATATGTTAAAAAAATTATATACTCTTGTTAATTAAAAAAACTTTGATCTAATGTCTCGGGCATATTCTGATTTTTACTTGAAAGGGGGTCCATTTTAATTACAATTTATGTTGCAATTCAACAAATGATAACGACGAAGAGAAAGCAAAATAATAAAACACTAACATTTACGTAAAAAAATTAAAACGAAAAAAATTATTAGTAGAGGATGAGAACTTTTAGTGGGTCGACAAAGAGATTATAAGAAAATTTGCATCTAAATACGATATAGGTTTTCTTCACCTTGTTTTTAAACTCCAATTTATTATTTATAAAGATATTTTACTTGCATAAAAAGAATTTTATTCAAACTAAGTTTCTTGTTTTTTTTATCGAACATGTAAATAGGGATGGGCATTTCACCCGGCCCGACGGGTTTCGACTCGACCCGGCCCGATCGGGTCGAGTATTTTTATGAAAAAATTAGGTTCGGGTCGGATTTTTGTGTAGGGTGAGGTCGGGTCAGGTTCGGGTTTTAGGGTGAAAAAATCCGACCCGACCCGAGACTAATAGTGTAATTTTCCCCTAAATTTTCTAGAGATATTTGTAATAATACTCCTCGTTATACTTTTTTATAATTAGGTCCTTAAAATTATTTTTTTATTTACAATTTAGTCCTTAAATTTATTATTTTTTATAATTATGTTCTTAAAATTATTTTTTTACAATTAGATCCCTAAAATTAATTTTTTCTATAGGTCGGGTCGGGGTCGGATTTTTTTAAAGAATTGAATCAGGTCGGGTTGGGTTTGATTTTAAGATAATTAGTTTCGGGTCAGATTCGGGTGGGCCAAAAACCCGACCCGACCCGTGCCCATCCCTACATGCAAAGGGATAAGTAAAGTTCAACACATAATTAAATTGTTCTGCCTGCCATTGCAGACCTCAGTTTAACCACCACTTCTTTATAAACATCTTAGACTGGATCAAATAAAAGTTAGGTCACACAACTCTTAACAATTTTTTATATCGTTCTCAGTTGAAATTATCCATTTTAATTTCTATTTTATATTCTCTCAAAACTCTAATTCAAAAGATATTAAACGTTTAAATCTACGTTATTATAAAAAAAATTACAACAATAACTACATCAATAAACTAAATTCAATTAATTGATAAGAATTACAATTAATTGCACTTGAGAAATGAAAAGAGGGGTCGAGATGTATAGTTTTAATTGGTGAGTACCATGATTAATGCGATGAAAATAATACATAATATGAGCATTTGAGTATTGCCCTCTTGGGGTAGGCAAAGTTGGGCCCAAAAATTGGCAATTCCAATGTATATAACACAAGTTATACGGCCCACAGGCTAGTGAATTAGCAGCATTTTCTTTAACAGCCATATCCTAATTTTCAGCCATTCGCCATGGCCCATGCATTTCTTGGTATAACACATGATAATGAGCCTGACCGACTCGCGAGCTACTCGGGCTCGACTCAGTCAAAACTCGTGAACAGGTTCGGAATCTATATATGCACTAAAATAAATTATGTGTTTATGTTCTCTTTCATTAGTTGGTTGTTGTTTGATTTTGTATTTTTTTAATTATGTGTTTGCATTATAAGAATATTTATTGATTATTTGGATTAATCTAATTTTTGGCACTTTTTCCCCTTTCTGATCATTGAATTTCGTTTTAGTGTTAATTATGAAAGAGATTTTTAACGAATCTTTTATATAAAAAACTATAGCAAATTTTTTTTCGAGCCGAGCCTGACGAGTTTCAAGCCGGAACCGAGCCCAACAGTACTATTTTTAAGTCGAGCCGAACCTAATTACACTATTTACGAGACTCGACTCGTTATCACCCCTAACACAAGTTACCGTGATTTTTTATCTTTTTTTTTTCATTTTCTCCATTAATAAGAAACTCCAACCCTCCCCCCCCCCCCCAAAAAAAAAAAAAGCATGATTTGCTCATTTCCTTAGATTCATGATAAAAAGAAAACTGCGGTGAAGGGGCCATGATCATGCATGCAAAAGAAAAGCTGGAAATTGTGAATTAGATTAATTCCAAGTTGATTTCAAACCAAATTATGATCAAAAGAGGGTTGATGGGGGTTTAGGGAATATGATTCACATGCTGCACGCTCCCCATTGCCGACAACCTTTCATTTTTATTTACAAATATAAATATATGTTAATGGGATCTAATATCTACGAATAGAGGTGAGCGTTCGATCGAGCCGAGTCAAAAAATTTTGAGTTATTCGAGTTGACGCGTTATATTTTACAAATTTTATTGTAACTATTTATCATGTTTTTGGGTTATTTGAAATTTTTTCGATTCGAGTTTTCGAGTTCATATACAAATTTAATTGTAATTATTGATCATGTTATAGTATATTTTAATTTTAATTTAAACGACATTCTCTAATCATATAAGATATGCATATATATTTCATCATATTTTTTCCATATGTGGCATATATTGCTTCATATTTTTTTCTATTGGTATATATATATCAGTAAAAATTGAGGAACTTGACTTGAACTTAAAAATCAACCCACTAATTACTAAAAATTTAGAGTTATTCGAATTTCTATTTTACAACTCAAACTTTATTTGAAATTTTTTTAAGTCGAATTAGAACGAGTCAATTTTTTTCACTTCAAACCGAGTTAGAAATTTCGATTTTTTTAGTCGAGCTCTCTCAACCCTACCTACGAATGTAGTATGTATGTATGTTTGAACGTTGAAATATTGATTAGTTTTTGTTAGTGCGCTGGTGGGTCGATGTGGACCCGTTGTTGGCTAAATACACTGGAACCACCGGGCGGCGCATTCCACACTAATCATGACATTATCATCAAAACATCGATGCCCTAATCCCTCATATTATTATTATATTTTCACGACGTTACATTTTGGCCCATGCTTTCTTTTTTATTCTCACGCCTTTGCCGGAAAAACTTGAAAACTGTGTTTACTGTTTACAGTACAGAGTTTTCCACCTATAAGACAAGGACAGGACCACGAACCAACTTGCTTCACTGGTTAAAAGAACGATTGTTATTCTTAAGAATTACAGATTCGAGCACCAACAGCTGGAGTAGGGTAATTGAGCATGCATTATCAAATGATTGAGAGTATATTCAGAACAGATACTACTTGTAATCACTTTAGCTTTAAAAAAGAAGAAGAAGACGACCAAGACAGTTCTCAAAAACGAAATATTATTTGATTTATTGATCGATTAATTCATATAAAATATTGCATAAATTTATTATGAAAATGAATATGATCACAATATCTAGACTAAAATTTATTTAAATGACCGTCTCATTCCGCTAAAATAACTTATAATTAATTAAATATATTTAAATGCAAATCCAGATCATTCTAAGTTTGCTTTTGGAACTGTCATAATATTTCATGAAACAGGGAGCATCTTTTATCAGACAATATGAGGTCAAATGCATCATTATTATTCATCCAAACGTTTCTTCTTCGAATGAGTTTTTCTTTTAATTTTTAAACTTCTAAATGATGAGCCAAAAAACATGATGACATGAAAACATTTACATACGGAGTACTATTTAACGGGTATTTTTAGTATCCAACCGATATAATACAGATTCGACTTCGAATATAATCGAAATTCTATTAATATTAGAGACTGGAGTCCAAAACCATAAAACACTTTTCACAGTTACATGGGATGGAAAGTTTGAAGGCTCAAAAACTTTTTTGAGAAGCACAAGATCCCAGTACTTGGATCTCTAGAAACTGCATTAATGTGCAGACTTTTTAGCAGTAAACAATCTATTTGAACTCTATAAGGACCACCACAACACTACTGGTCTGCAGCACCATCCCCTATTTATCTAAAGTTTGAACAAACCAAGCAATGATTAGGTATGCTTGCAACTAAGCTCTAACCTTTGAACCCCTTGTGAAAATCATAAGAGATCCATTCAGGGACGGATGCGGAACTTTAGGTTAGAGGGCGAACTTATAAAAATTTAGGGGAGGGGCAAAATTATTTTTAATAGAAAATACATAAAAAAAAATTAAAATTTTATAAATCGTATCGGAATTTTAAATTTTTAGGAGATGAATGCCCCGCCAGCCCCGTTCGGTCCATCTCCGGGTCCATTTTACAGGCATGGTACAACTTTCAAAGTAACACAAAAGGCACAGACTGCATTGATTAAGTGATTATCAAGTGTGCTGCAGAAAAGGATCTGAACGCTTGAAAGCGAAGAAAGACTGCGCCTATTGCTCTTGAGAGCCTGCTTCCTCCTCATTCATAACATGCAACCGCGATGGACGGGGCGCTGTTGCAAGTAGGGGCTTGTAGCTTTCATGGCCCCCCCGTCAATGGGGATGGACGGAAGACAGCGCATACATAAAATTAGGATAGACTCAATTTATAAAAATTAAAAAATAAAAAAATTAAGTCAAATGCGTGAAGTTTAAAAAGTTTAGAATAAACACATGTCTACCTTGAGGAATACATGGATCTGTCCCTGATTCGAGGGGTTTTTGGGGGCAATCACACCCCTATAAATTTCAAATTCTCATATATATATATTGTTGATTTAAATTCACACCCCTAAAATTTTAATATAATTTTATAACAGTTCACATCTCTAACATTAAATCATGCGTTCATCCATATCTGCCAGCATCGAAGATTAATGAATCATTTGGGTCTGAAATTTCTTGGTATATATATATATATACCAAGAAATGAAACAAAATACGTATATGGGCGTATCTGAAGCAAAGGTGAGGGGCCCCGGATAAGCAGCGCAAGAAGCGTCACGCACAGATAACGCAACGCAATTGACGATCGGAGTGGGGAAAATAGGTTTGGCGTTGGGGAAAGGTCCAAAATAAAGAAGAGAAATTGGTACACGAACCCACCTGGCAGTTTGCACTTTCCCCTGTGGGGAAGGACATAATCTAAGGTATTTGATTTGTGAGGGAATCTGCTTTTGGGTTTGAGTTGTGAGGCAAGGGAGGAGTCGCCTGTCCATGTGGCATGTGGTTCCTGCATGATCGAGGCGTGGCGCCGAAGGTCATGATTTCGGTCAGATGAATACCAATCATAACTACGTATGGGGCCTTTCCCTTCTTCCAAAAGTTGCTCCTTCTGCCCTGCCCTTTGTTTCTTTCCATCCATTCACACTGACCAGGGACGGACGAATAACTTTAAATTATGAGACAACTTATAAAATTTTAAGGGGCGGATTTATAAAAATTTAAGGGATAAAAATAAAATTTTAAATCGTATAAAAATTTTAAATTTTTAAGAGAGATAACTGCCTCATCAGCCTCCCTAGATCTATCCTTACTGTGACCGAAACCAATATCTAAGCTTTTGTAAGTTGGACGGAGTTTGTTTTTTTAAATAGTCATTTTATAGACATGTTTGACTAGCATAGTGTACTACATTATAAACTGAAAATGTAATTACACGTGTAACTATATCAATTCTCACCCTCTTTTAAGAATTAAAAATACAATTTAATATTATTCACAATTTATAATAATTGTCCAAACACGTCAATTTACATTTAATTACACTGAAATTCATTTAAATGCACCATTTACTAACCTAGTAATTATAAGGAATATTTTTTTTTGAAAAGAAGTTAGTAGTTTTATTAACGAAAAAATACTTAAAATTATAATAATGGTTTACAAACTATCATGGTAAACTGAATACATAATTTAGACTTTCTCCTAAAACTAGCCACTTTAGATCAGACATGAACCATACATGAAAACGTTATAAACTCATCCAAATACTAGATCAAAAAATAAATATGAAACATGACTGCATTGGCAAAACGAACCACAAAAGGATGAAACTATTGATAGACCAACGTGAAAACGCAAATTACAGCCCAGCACCGTGAGAAACTCTTCGCAAGCGCAAATCACGTATCCAAATTCAAACTGAATGTCCAGAGCAGAAAAGATCAGTAGAATTACAAATAAGCGCTTCTTTATCAGTCGTGGCGTTATCAAATCCAACCCTAATAAAAACATAAAATAAAAAACAGTCAAACCGACCAAAGGAGTAGAAGAAAATATGCCAAAAGACAAAGATAAACATGTCAATAAGCGGAGATAAACGTGTCATAAAAGTAAAAAAACTATATCACAAAAACAGAATTATTTTATTAAAAAAATAAAAATATATACGACATTCGACAACCAACATAAAAATTAATATCGTCGTCGATTACAAAACAAAATTTAAAGCGCTAAAGGAAAGAATTGTCAAACGACTAAGGAAAAGATAAAAAAAAAAGTTTAGGCGTTTTCACAAGGAATTCTAGTTTCCTAAACACGTTTGACTAACAGAGTATAATTTCATTCTAGTTCTATGTATTGTTTGGTGATACAAACTATAATTACACGATTACATAATTTTAAAATGGCTTTATCTAATCTATACATACATGTATAGGTTAAGAGTTATTTATGAGCTTAGATTAAATACAGAGTTTTATTAAAAAATTCTAACATTCAATGTATTACAAAACTCTAAAAGATTTTATTGTAAAAATTTTCATTTAATGTTTTAGTGTTTTAGGTTTAGGTTTTAGGGTTTATGTTTTTAGGATTTATGGTTTATGCTTTTGAGGTTTTATAATTTAGGGTTTGAGATTTTAAGGTTTAGAGTTTAGTAATACATTGCATAAGAGTTTTTTTTTTTTAATTGAATTTTTTAGAGTTTTGTAATGCATTGAATAATAAAAAAATTAATAGAATTTTGTGTTTAATCTAAATGTAGGTTTGAATGCATGGGTTAAACAAATCCTTTTAAAAATTTAACATAGTAATTATAAAATAGGAGAATATAATTACGTCCATATCAATTCGCATTCACTTCCTTAAGAATCGAAGAGTAAAAGTAGAACTTTTAATTACATTCAATTTAACAAAATACACAAATAACGATAGATGTTCAAACATACTACAGTTGAGTAATTATACGTATGCCTTTTCAAATTCACCCTTAATGAGTTTATCGTCATTAGATTCAAGTAGGGATGGCAAACGAGTGAGGAGGGTGCGAATACCTCTTTCTTCATATTTATACTCACCTAAAATTTTTATATCCACTATCCACGGCGTGTGCAATTTCAAATCCACATCTGCCACGCGGTACATTCTCAAATCTATTTCCACACCTACTACCGAACTCGTACCTACTTGTACTTGCCTAGTTGTCTGTACCCGCCTACTAATAACCACTAATATCGAATTATGTAAAAAATAATTAATAGACTTTTGTAAGTAAGAGTAAAACTTCACATACTTTATTGATTAATAAGTGTATATATAAATATATAATACATTTACATCAATATAAATTGAACTACAGCTAACTAACTAACTATAGCTAACTTAAAGCACATTTTCACCTGTAAGCTCGATCATAAACCATCATTTTTCAAACTAAATTAATCGAGTTCAAAGTCTACAAATTAAGGATTAACGTAGATTTTAAAGCAAACCAATATCTTAGTACATAAAATACCATAATAAAAGGCATAATCAAAGTCTACGAACATAAATGATCCAAAATTCATATGGCGGGTGTATACGGGGCGGGCGGATGCGGGGCAAATAGATACAGAGCGGATGGATACGGTGCGTGTAAGGTCTCAAACTCATCATCTACCTACTACTCACGATAGATATGACTTTTTACATCCACACCCGCCCACTACCCACCAAACTCATATCCATTCTCATCTCAATTAAAACAAATGCGGTGCAAAATTCACCAAACAATAACCGTCTGTCAACCCTAGATTCAAATTTTGAATTTTATATAACTCTAGACAAGAAGAATATCAATATTACTATATATTAACGAAATCTCTTTTTTCTAAAAGTACAAATCACAATTAATAAATTATTTATAACGCTAATATTTTAACAAGAGATTATTACAAAATAAATTAAAATTTCGATTTTTAAATATTACAATAATATTATCAATTGAACTAATGTTCGATTAATAAAATTACTTTATTATCCTTACAGTTTACAGTTCGGCTTGTAAGGTCTAGACCGGGAATGCGGTCCCACGTTTAGAGTCTCACTTGCTGAATGACTACTCTGCAGATAGGTACAAACGTATAATTTTATGTTAGTGGAAACGAATCTATAAAATTTTAAGAATGATAAACTTATAAAATTTTAAAGAATGCGATAAATTTTTAATAGAAAATATAATTTTTAAAAATAAATAAATAATATATAAATTTTTAGGAGTAACGAATGCCCCTTCACCCCTTTAAAGCTATCCCTGTCTGCACTCTGCAGGGGTCGCCCCCACCACCGTAGTTCTAACTATCATTACTCCCACTCCCATCTACCCAACAGCTTGATTACTCACACAGTGACAGTCTCTTAAATACTGGCTAATGGTACAAAAATATGCACCTTCAGATAAAAGTAAAGCACATAGATTTTTTTTCAGGTTTGGATGAATAGAAATTTTAGGTCACTTTTCGATATTTTTTTATATATATTTTCACATTAAAATTAAATTTATAGTTAAAGTTTGAGATTAGAGTTTAGAGAATTATAATTATGGTACATTTTTAAGATTTTAAGATTTAACATTTAAGATTAGAGCTTATAATATATATTTTAGTATTCGAGCATCGAAAGGGACACAAAATAAACAGAAAATTTTTGTTCAGTTTTAATACAAATGTTTAATGATAATGTATATTGATTACTTTGAGTAAATACTTCCTGTAGACTTTTTTTTGTTCATAATACTTCCTGTAGACTGCTTTCTAGGAGTAGGGGTGTTTAAATTCGAGTAATTGAAATTTGGGATACCCAAAATTTTTGAGTAGTAAAACCTTGGCCTGTTACCCGGTCTATATAAGGCGGGTACCCGCAAAATTTGGGTACCTGTAAAATCGGGTACCGAGTACCAAGTTCACTTTTTATATATTTTTTAATATTTTTTTTGAAAATATACATAGAAAACACATAAAATTTCATGATATATATTTCAAACACAAAATTATTGATTTGGGGTTAGTTTTAAGAGAGAAATATTTGGATATATATATGTATATACATTAAAGTTTATCGACGAAAGAAGGTATTAAAAATATTAATTTCGAACATAATTTTTCTTTCGAATCTCATATTAACAAATTAATATAATTATTTTTAAAAAATTTTAAAACTTAAAAGTATATAATACTAGTATAAAAAGAAATTAAAGATTTAAAATTAATTTTAGGGTAAAATAGTAAGAAACATAAAATAAAAATAAAATTTAAAATATATAAATTTTAAAATTACTGGGTCGGGTCGGGTACCCGATTATAAAAAATTCTACCCTGATCCAGCCCGACTACCCGAGAAAAAATACGAGCCGCGTACCCGGCCTGAAATTTCAAGTATTTTCAAATAAATATCTAATAATTTTTAATCCTATAGGCGAGTCAACAGGTCGAATAATTTGAGACGAGTACTTTTGAACACCCCTACTACCCTCTCACTAATTCACTTGTATTTCATTCAATGAGATTTTGACTTTCGGTTGCTCATTTGGTTAAACACCTATTATTTCATTATGCTAAAAGCAACTTATTGTTGGTAACTATTTTTTTGAAAGGAGTAACTAAAATTATTTATTGACTAAGTTTATTTAACAAATAAATATTTATTTTATACAAAATATTTATTAACACATGTATCAGTGTTATCGTATAAAAATAACATTAAAATAGCCTATTAAAGTTATAAAAAAATACTCCCTCCGTCTCATAAAATATGTCCCTTATTGACTTTTTGAAAGTCAAAATTTTTAAACTTTGACTATTATTATATTGAATATTTTAAATAATTAATTTTTATAAAATATATATTTGAAAACTACTTGATTAGAGGTTTTTAAAATATATTTTTTTCATATTTTTATCAATGATACATTTTAAATAATTATGAGTCAAAATTGAAAAAAATTGACCAAAAAAAGTCAATAAGGGACAAAAATTGTGGGACGGAGGGAGTATCCAATTTTAAACCTGAAATAGTGAATATATTATCTAGAACGACAATATTCATTTCCAAAAGTTATCTACTTATTAAAGTAACCATTATATTACAATCGATAAATTTGTATAGTTATAATTTGAATTAATCATTGTAATGTGAATAATATTGGACAAAGTCTACCCGTGATATTAATGTATTTAAGGACCTAATACTTTTTTTTTAATAAAGATAAGGCCTCATTAAAAAAAACTTTCATAACAGAATTATACAGAAGTATAACTCTAACAGCAGTGCCCAAAAACTTATTATTATAAAAGATTCATAACATTGCATAAATCTGATTACAGTAGAGCTCCCTAAAAACACCCGTTACAAAAATCCCAAATAACAACACTTTTTTGCCATGAAAAGTGCCATCCACATTTGTCAATATTACACTTTTTGGCCAGCATATCTGCGTCAATATTACATGTCTTCGGTGTGTGCCATAAGATCACATTCTTACTAGAGATAGTTTTAGAAATATGATAATATTCATTTTAGAAGACACGAGTTTAATTAATTTTGTGTATAAAATGTGTAAATTTTATTAAAAGATAAAAAACAAATACTACATTATAATCATCATAGAACTATTTAATTGAGATAAGACTCTGACTAAGTATTTAAATATAAAGTTTTGCTATACACAGTCTTAAGGGTTGCATATAAGAATTACTCCTAAATTTTTATTCATTAATGTTTGTTTTATTTTTCAATGGAATCTATTAAAATATAATTAATTACATTCCCAAAAATAAAATATTAAAAATAAAGAGTTTAATGTAATTAAATGTTAAAACCCTAAACTTATAAGTCGTAAATCATAAACCTTAACAGCATAAACTATAATCCTAAAACCCTAAATCATAAACATTTAAACTCATTATCCCTAAATCTTACAACCATACACCATAAAACCATAATCCCTTTTATATGATTATTAAATACATTAAACACCCTAAATTATTTTTTAATGGTGCTCATCGATACTCGTTGTTAGTGATACTCATAAGTGCTCCTTGTTAGTGATACTTAGGGGTGTTCAAAATTACCCGGCCCGATTGACCCGACCCGCATACCCGCATACCCGGTTTAAATTTTCCGGGTATTTTTTTTTAAAAATTATCCGAATTTTCGGGTCGGGTACCCGGCCCGTTTTTTTCCCGGCTATCCGGGTCGGGCCCGGATCATAAAATAGCTTCAAATCGGGTACCCGACTACCCGATACCCAGTATATTAATTTTTTTTATTATTATTTTAACTAAAACTCACCGTTTTAGGTGAGTTTTTTAGTTACTGCAGTGCTCTCTGTCGGTCTTCCCCCCTCGCGTCTCCTCTCCCTCGACAAATCTCAGACAAAAATTTCCCCAAATCGCTCAGCCTTAAATTCCTAATTTCTCATCGCTCAGACGCTCACGCCTCTCACTCCCGTCATCCCGTGAGTCGTGACGGCCGTCTCCCTCGTCTACACCGATCAGCACAGCAGCCTCCATCGCCGGCCACACTCCTCTCACTTTGTTCGGCCGTCTCCCACTGCCCAGTGCTCACTGCTCGTTTTTTTGCCGGTGAGAAGAGGTGCGAAAATAACACTATGCAGTGTTATATCTTAGTTTAAAGTTTAGTTCAAATCAAAGCATATTTTAGATCAAATTAATGTGATGTTATTGTTGAATATGTATGCACAGCAGTGGGCATTGGGCAGTGGCACACTACTGCACTGCAAGCAACTTGCAGTATGCTTATTGCTTACAAGTTTTAAACCTTTGATTTTGATTTTATTTTTTTTTTTGATTTTTTTGATTATATTTTGGTTTTATTTTTTAATTTGTTTTTATAAAATAAAAAAAATTAAAAAAATTAAAAAAATTAAAAACAAAAAATAAAAAACGGTACCCTATTACCCGAATTAGCGGGTACCCGGGTTTTACGGGTACCCGGTTCCTATGAGCCGGGTATCGGGCCGACCGTTTAGTACCCGAAAATTTCGAGTACCCGAAAATGAACACCTCTAATGATACTCATAGGTACCAATCCAGCGTGACAGACTTATACTTATAAAATAACAATAATAAAAACCGTGGGGATCTCTCAATTTGATGATGCAATTTATTGTAGCGTATAAGTTATATATTAAATGAAGTCAAGAGAACCCCACGTATCTATGATACCATAATATGTCCAAATGGTTTTGTCAAAATTATCATCTTTGAGATGAACAGGGCGTTATAAATTACAATACAATAAAACGATAGGAAAAATATTTCATGCTGGAACAAAGTCATGATTTGGGGTTAAAAAGTTAAAATATAAATGTTTGAAAGTGGAAGACAAAATTAAAAATAAACTAATTTTTAAAATAATTTAAATAGGAGGACAATGGGAAAAAATAAGTTATTTCGGGGTGGGGCAGTTGACCCTCCCCATCCCTTAATAGCTCCGCCCCTGATCTCATGCACTGATGGTAAAAACAAAAATTTTCCACAAGTGCTTAGTTTTAAGGTTTGGGATATTAAGTATATGAGTTTAAAATTCAGGGTTTATGGTTAGAATCTATATTTTAGAGGTTAGGGTTTATGTGTTAGGGTAATATGGTTAGAATCCATGTTTTAGAGGTTAGGATTTATATGTTAGGGTAATATGGTTAAAGAATTAAATTTTAACCTATAAACGATATTTGTGCATTAAAACTAAAGACATTTTATTATAACCCTAAATACTAAACTAAGACATTTGTACATTGAATAATTATCATAAAATGATATTTACTTATTTTATTATAATAATAGTAACCATTAATATTATAAAATAAGATAAATGAGTTGTTCATGGATCGAATTTAGAATTAAGGTCAAATATATTAAAAAAGAATTAATGTTAAGTAAAATTTCATTCTATAAACTCGGTTGATCGTAATAAAAGTATAATTTAGCCGTCATTTATATGGGGTTTCAGTGCTTCCTCCCCTTGAATTCAAAGCATAAACAATAGCAATTTGTTTTTTTCAATTACATTGAAACATGTCAAAGAAAAATCAAGGCATGCCAATTTTAAATTATTATCGAGGTAACATGTAAGAGAATGTGCGATTAAATATACTAAATTCATTATTTAAGGGTATATGTTTGAATAATATATATAGTGTATCAAAATAAAAATATATTGAATGTATTATGTATATTAATTTATTTGTAGACACAAAATTTTATTTGATATCATCCCAATTATTCCATCCCTTTGTTCTCTCTGTATATATAGTTCGTTATATAAATTAGTACTTGAAGTTGGTAAATTTTTGTTTCAAATTAGCATCTAAACTAAAAATATATGTTAAATTGATGTTAATATTAATAATTGATAATAATATTGATGCCTTGTGTCAGTGACTAATTAAATTACTAGTGTAAAATTATCTTGCTAAAATATTAGAATTATTAAATACTATGTGTCACATTCTAATTAATTATTAAAATGTCATATCGAAAGTATGTAGTAATTTGAAATAAAAATATGTTCGAGTATCGATCTATACAATGAAAAAACTATAGATTAATTGATAGAGGCCTAGAGGGTAATTTAAAATTGTTACAGCATAATTATATTTTATTTGTTGATATTATTAATTGGTCGAATTGTCAAAAATATATATGTTATATTATTTTGTATGAATTTAAATCTGAATAATTACCAAATGTAAAAAGTTTTATACTTAATAGATAATTTTACTATTAAATTGCCTTAATTCTAAAAATAAAAATCAATATTTTTAGGTCGAGGACCTATTAATCCCTTAAAACTTTCGTGACTATACCTACATATTATTAATAATCTTTTGTCGTGTGAAAGTCACTTGGATAGTGGCTCGCCAAAATGTGAGTGGAATAGATTAGTTGGACAAATTGTCACAAGTTTCCAAAACCTGTTGCATTCTAGAAGAAGTATATATATATTAGGATTTGACATCTGAACTCAATATAGTGTGATCAAGTACGAATTTGAAGTTGAGAGTAAACTATAAATATTTGAAAGAGAAAGTTAAATTCATAAATAAATTAATTTTTAAAAAAAATTAAATGAAAAAAAAGTGGGAAAAAAAATCTTCGGGGTGAGGGGCGATTTTCCCTCCTCACCCCCACATAATTACATTCCTAACTGTGATTATTCTTATCTAGATACCTTATTAATAAATCACAGTATTATTATTATTTATTAATAAAATATTATTAACTATTCAATAATAATAATAATAATAATAATAATAATAATAATAATAATAATAATAATAATAATAATAATAAAATTTGTGACATATTATTCATCTTTCTTCCCTCATATTTTTCTTAGGTCATGAGTTCTAGATCTGCTAGGAGCATTTTTTCCCCTTTTCTTAGAGCCTTCTTTCTCTCTAAGTATGATTAACATTAAAATTAAGATTTGTAAAAAAAAAACTCATTAATATCAAAAACACATATAATAGTTTTACTCTTAAAATAACGATAATTGTCTTTATTTTTTAAAAATAAACACGTGTAATACTTGTCATTGTCTTAAGACTGTTTGTGAAATTATTTTCAGCTAATAATGTACCAAATACTCATGATATATTTAAATGTTTATAATCAATCATTAATGTACAATCAATAAGATAATCATAAAAAATTAAGATAATCGAGATTTACTAATTGGTTTAGTGGTTAAAAAATACTCATATTATCCTATTTTATATGAATTCAAATTGTGGTATAAAAATATAAACTCTCTATTTAATAAAGAAAAAAATAATCAGAATATATTAAATCCAAAATTTGAAGATAATTCACCAGCAATCACTTAAATCATTTGTCGCACCTTGGAATAGGATTAGCACATTGAATTTTGTTCACCTAAAGGCTTCCCACACACATTTAATCATACCAATTTTTCTCACGGAAGTTAATCCAACTAAGGAAGCATTTGGAACCATCAAACTTTTTATCAAATACAGAATTATGAAACATTAATATAAAACAATAATATTATTCAGACAATATCATGTTATATGAATTTGAAGGATTGTAATAAAATAAATAAAATTTGTTTGTTTATTTTTTGTGTCTCTTTTTATATCTTATTAATAATTTTATGTCACATATTATTTTTTATATCACATATATTAATATTTATTTTTATTATTTTACTAATAATATATGTGACATAAAATCATTAATAAAATACGTAAAAATTATAAAAAATCAGAGGAATTCTATTCGCGATAAAAGTTGGGTCGTTTTCACACAACCACCTCTGCACTAAATCCGAAGCATCCATTCCGTTCCACTGCTATTCGAAGGTGTGTGAAAACGCGAAGGCTTGGAAACGAGGACCTTGTCAGTGGAGCCTCGCCTGGAATTTCACACATAATTAGGGTCAGCCAGTTCCCACAAGTGTTCCCAATTACATTTGATCAAATAAATCACTCTTCATCATTACTAATAATTCCCCCACTGTGAAACTACCACTCTTTATTTCACTAATTCTGATCAGGTATTACAAAAAATTGTTATGAAGAACTTTTTTTTACATGAGCGGATGTGGCTAAGGCCGGTCCTGGATTTTTGGTGGCCCAGGACGAATATAAAATATGGGCTTCAAATTAAAAATTTATATTACGATTGTCGTCGTATTTACAATCATGTTAGATTTTATTGTGGTTGCGTGCATTATAGATGCTATTTCGGTCACTACAAATATTGCGGTTGTGAAATCTCTTAATAACACATGTTATTATGGACATAAAAATTGCAAGTAACGCGATTTTAGATGGTGCCGCTACCCATGAGCAGATGTAGCATATAAATTGGGGGTGCAATTAACTCTACTTGATTTGTTGGGGCATAAGACTTTTAAGGAGGTAATATAAATTTTTCATAGGAAATATTAGATTTGACCCAACTTAATTTATTTGGAGTATGCAGTCAACAATGCTTATTCTAGTGGTATAGAAATCCTCAATGCATCATACTTCACTCATGACCACACTATAAGAATATTCTAGCTCCGCCACTACCACTATCGTCATGTAACCGTCGTTGTTGCGGTTGCATATTATTATTTAAATCTATGTCCTTAATAGCAAGTAATGAAAAAATAATAATTTTAAGAGTAGGTACATAATAACAAGTATTGAAAATTTGTGCCCCTAATAACAATAATTGAAAAAAAATGATTTTTAAGAGTATGCCCAAAATAACAAATATTAAAAAAAGCGGGCTCCTAATAACAAGTATTAGAAAAAGTTGAATTTTAAGAGTAGGCCCATAATAATAAATATTGAAAAAAAATTAAATTTCTATTAACAAATATTAAAAAAATTGAGCCCCTAATAATAAATATTAAAAAAATAAACTATTAAAAATAAATATAATTCGAATAAAATTATAAACATGTAACTTCTTTAAGCTGTAGGCCTTGGGCGGGCGCCCTTTCTGCCCCTGCCCAGGGCCGGGCCCGGATGTAGCACAGTAAATAAGGGTGCAATTGATCATTTGATCTCATTTGATTTGTTAGATATGAAATTTTTAATGTGGTAATATATAATTTTGGCTTGATAGTCAGAAAGATGTCCAGCCTATACCCTTTGTTCCAGTTTGGTACCTAACGTTTTTTTGAGCCACTTTGGTGCCTAACGTTTCATTTTGTAACTCATATTGGGTTTTTCTGTAACGGTCGTTAAATTTTGTTCGTTATACAGTAAAAATACGACACTTGACATATTATGATATTTTTTTAATTTTTATTTTTTAAAATAAAAATAATAATTTTATAAAAAAAAACTCTCAAAATCTTTAATTTCTCTAAAACCCCAAAATCCAAAGATTCTCAAATTTCTCCCCTCCCACCACCGATTCAACCACCAATAGACACCTTTGCCTTCGTCACCCCCAATGACTGAAAAATCGATTATTCTTCTAATCGACGGCTAGAGGGTGAGAGATATTAAACGATAAGGTATACGACGCTTGGGTGGTGAACAGTGAACCGCTGACGTGTGGGGATGCCAGACGACGATGAAGATGTGATTTGAGAGTTTGTTATAATTAGTTAACGGAAAGTTTTTAACGACCGTTGACGGAAAAACTCAATATGAGTTACGAAATAAAACGTTAGACACCAAAGTGGTCCAAAAAAATACTAGACACCAAATTGGAACAAAGAGTATAGGTTAGACACCTTTTTGACTATTAAGCCTAGAATTTTTCATATAAAATATTAAATTTTAACCCACTTAATTTGTTAGGGTATGAGGTCAACAATACTTATTGTAGTGGTATGGGAATCTTTCATACTTCGTACTTTACTCATGACCCCACTAAATGAAAATTCTGGCTCCGTCATTGCCCTTTCAACTTAATTTGTTTCATTTACAATATAAAATTTCAAACCTTTAACCTTATTTAAAAATTCAATACATCATCTCATTAGACCAATGTTCAATAATAAAAAATAATATTATAAATCAGCGAGAATGGCATAGGGTTAAGTTAGTATTGTTTTCCAAAAGTATGGCAATGAAGTATTTTTAACCAATAAGTGTTGGGTGTATTAGTAAAATATATTGTACTCTCAAGGAGAGAATGCGAGTTCAAACTTTAGAGACAATATTGTTAGGAGGGACAACCTCGCACCTCGAACATGAACCATAAGACGAACATGCATATTACAAATATATATATATATTTAAATTATTTAGCTTTTCGTACTGTTATTGATGAATAGAAATTATTTGTCTTTTTTTCGGTGCCTCTATTTAATCCTGACATTAAAAAATAAATTTAAAATTTAGGGTTAATGTTTAAGGTTAGAATTTAGAGGATTAGATAAATGATGCAATTTTGAGATTTATGATTTAAGATTTAAAATTTAAAATTAAATCTTAAAATTTATTTTTTACTATTAGAATATAGAAAGAGACATAAAACAATAAAAAGGATATCCGTTATTAATTTGATTTAGTTTGACTGTCACATCATTAGTATAATATACTGTACTTGAGAGAATTTGAGACCATATTTTATATCTTCCTATTTATAAGTAGGAGAATTATCAAAAAGTATTTTTTAAAAATAATACTAAATATATTTATATTAAGATTACAATAATATACGCGTTTAAATGTTATTTTCTGACTTATAAATACAATGATGTTTGAATAATTTAAATAGGCGTTGTATTATTCATTTTTAAAGAATCGTTGTTTGCAAACTATAATAATTTGATAAAATTATGATAAATACTTTTTATATATAACATAGTAATTCTATTATTAAGGTTTGAGTCTTGAGTATTAACACACCATTGCATCTAATTTGTTATATAAAAAAATAAAAAAATAAAGTTAATTGTATTTTATATCTCGACTCAGATTTTAAATTATACTAAATTGTTAAAATTTTATTTTAACTAAATTTTCAAACTTTTAATATTATTTTAATCATATTTTAGACATTAAATGTCTACATAAATTTGACACAATATATATATATTGAATAATATGACGCCTGAATTTTATTAGAAATTAAAATAGAGAAACAGTCAACAAAACAAGTTTAGTGGGTTGCAAAACAGTGATAAAGATGAAATACCGGAAAAATAAAAACAGAGAGCAAGACTTATTGTTTCTATCCACATACACGCTTTAAGATTAAAGTAGAAATAGTGAGCAAAATCAACAATATTGACGTGGCAAGTAAAACATCGTACATCAGTTACATGAAAAATTTAAATCTATGTTAAAAAGAGAAATGACCTTGTTAAGTTTTAATGACGTGTGTTATTTTTTACATCCTAGATCAAACAATATATGTAACATGGTTTTATAAATTTCATTCATATATTTAAATATATTTTTTGAATATGTTGATGTAATTATAAGGTAGTATCTATTTAATTTCTTAATACTTTAATAACGCGTACACACCTAATTATTTAAATATTTATTTTGAAAAAAAATAAATTTATTATATAATTAAATGTAGATGTGCCTCATTAAACCCCATACATCTAATTAGAGAAAAAAATTGCGATGAGATAACAGCTTAAATATACTCCACATTAAATCTAAACTGTCATTTAATATGCAAATAAATTATTAATTTGACAAAATAATTTAATTAAAATAATATTAATAATTGAAAGATTTTAGTCGCTTTTACAAACGAGAGAGCCAAACTAAACCCCACAAATCCCAGGACGAAGCCAACCGAAAGCAAGGGTGGTATCGTAAATACAGCGTACACATCTCAATCGTGCCAGGTATTTAGTTTTTTTTTTTTGTTGGTGAAGGATTTAAATTAAATTCCTCTCCCATTAAATAAATAAATAAGTAAATTCCTCTCGGAAAGCGTAAAAACTGGCAGCTGTATATTTGGCTCCAAAGTAACTATAAATACCGTTTTTCCTTGTACACTCCCCTCCCTTCAGCCCCTCGGCGAAACGGTTTCAGGCTTTCAGCTCCTTCTCTCTCTTATTAAACCAGCAAAGCTTCGCAAAAGGCTTTCTGCAGTAAAAAAGAATGGACTCCTCTCGCCGGAGAACGGCGCTTCCTTTTGGATTCCTTTCATTCGTTTCCTTGTTTCAGGTTAGCGTTTCCGTCGCTTTCATCCTCTGCTTCTACTGTTCCAAATTCCAGTTTTACTCTTCTTTTTGGCTTCCATTTTTGTTTAATGACATGTGTCGTTTTCATCTTTATTCGCCGCTTGAACTCTAAGAGATCTACGATTTCTGATTCTGTTCTTATTTTCGGTCAAAGTTTGTCAAATGCTTTACTTGATCAAGTTCTTCTTTCTCTTCATTTTCAAAAATGAAATCGAGGCTTGAAATGTAGAATTCAAATTATATTTTAGAAACAGAATCTTAAAAGTGTTTGGTTTTGGTCAATCTTTCATAAAAAGTGGACAAAGAATTCAAAATCGCATTTAATTCTTAGCCAAAGAAGTCACGTGCAGATCCATTTGCTTGATTTTGGCGTTTCATTTTAACGGAAGTTTTTGCTAAAAAGGAAAAAAATACAAATGGATTGTCCTTGTTAATTTCAGCTGAATTTGCAGTTTTGTTTTGGTTTGCAGATTTTTTTAAGTATACAAGTAGTCGTTGCACAGACGAGCAATAATGAACTAAGGTAAGACTTATTCGTGCTTATCTCTCAGCTAACTCTGCTAAAAAAAGAAAAAAATGCAATACAGCTCAATTTTATTTTTCCGAGTTATCATTTCTACGCGAGTTAGGTATGCACGTTTTTAGTGCCTTTCCCCCCTCCTGGCTGTAAATAATAGCCTCGACAAATACAATTAGTGGTTAAATTGCGCATTCTGAAAATCTATACAATATCTAATAATGACACGCTTATTTACTTCAGTTTGATTGAAATTTTTAATTGGTAAATTACTATTAATTACTAATTGTTTACCCCCTCTGTTTTTACGTTTGTTATGTCTAGGCAGAGACATGCTGAAGGATATTGTGCAATGTATGGCATTTGCGGAGCGCGAAGTGATGGAAAAGTAGTGAACTGTGCTTCCGGTTCTCCAGCAGTAAAGGTAAGCTACTTATAACTGTCTCACATAAATTTTGTACTAACCATGGTCAATAGTATTTATATCAGCAGGTCCTTACAGTCTCTTATTATATGAACTGTATTCCACAAGCCAATTTGCACGAATTCCTTTTTATTGTTTTTTATTCTGAAGAACTTTGGGAAAACTCGGTTACAAAATATAACTCTAATTATTTGACGTTTGTATCTAATTTTGCTTCTCAGCCTGATGAGCTACTTTCATCAAAGATTCAAAGTTTGTGCCCAACAATCACCGGAAATGTTTGTTGTACAGAAGCTCAATTTGATACACTACGGAGTCAAGTCCAGCAAGTAAGAGTTATTGGTCAATTCAATTTTACTGTTGCCGCTATGCTGACTTGCATTATCGGAGAGCATGGATGATTACTGCTTTGCTTATGTGGCTTTTGATGTTATTAGATTGTTATTTGGCACAAGGAACTTTTCTACTTACAGTTCCATTTATTCCTGCCCGTGCCTTTCCAGTTTATCAGAAGTATAATATTTGTTTCTTACCTGGAAGCTCTATAACTATTTTAAGCGATGAATTTCATTCGAACATCATGATTTTTATATCAGCTTGGTTCAAATGGAGGTAGTCGGTTGCATGCTCCTAAATATCATCTTTTTATAACATGATTTATTTCCATTTTATATTATTGCAGGCAATTCCTTTCCTTGTAGGCTGTCCGGCATGCTTGAGAAACTTTTTGAATCTGTTCTGTGAACTCTCATGCTCTCCGAATCAAAGTTTGTTCATCAATGTGACTTCTGTATCCCAGGTCCGGAATCCCGACTATCCCACTATGATCATGTTCTAAGACAACTCAATATCTTGTCAATTAATTGTGGATTTGTGCCTGTGCCTTCTAAAAACTTGGCAATGTTATTGACCAATATGAACTTGGGAATGATATCTTCGATCATATTTTCCTTTTCAAATGTTATTTTATGGCTGAAAATCTTAATTAACTACTAACATAAGCAATATCTTATATATGCTGATATAAACAGATGGTTGTGCACTTCTTTAGGGGGCACAAAATTTATATCAAAGATGATTACTTGGTATGTCTCTTTCTTTGCAGATCAAAAATAACTCGACTGTGGATGGAATTGACTTTTACATAACTGATGATTTTGGTGAGGGATTGTATGAATCTTGCAAGGATGTCAAGTTTGGTACCATGAATACTCGTGCTATAGAATTTATTGGTGCTGGTGCAAAAAATTTTAAAGGTGTGTTGCTAGTTATAAGTTTGTATTTTAAGACTTGTGAATCGTGTCTCAATCTCATTATCTGCCTGATTGGTTCTGGCAGAGTGGTTTGCTTTCATTGGTAGGCGAGCACCAAATAACTTGCCAGGTTCACCATATGCCATTCAATTCCTGCCATCTGTTCCTGAATCATCTGGGATGAAACCTATGAATGTATCCACTTATTCATGTAGAGATGTTTCACTGGGCTGTTCTTGTGGTGATTGCCCATCATCTCCTGTCTGTTCTAATACACCGATATCTACTTCCAATAATGGCGATAAATGTTCAGTTCGAATTGGATCTCTTAAGGTGAGAGATTTTTGTTTCTTTATTTAAAAAAAAATCAATTTGAACAAATGAGAATTCCCAAATTCATATGAAAGTACAGTTAGTTGGTTTCCTAATCTGAGCTAAAATCCAGGTTTTTTCTAATTTTGCATAAATGTTCAAAATCTACAGGCCAAATGTGTTGATTTAGCTTTAGCAATTCTCTATGTTGTATTGGTTTCTATGTTTTTCGGATGGGGCTTGTTTCATCGGACAAGAAAAAGAAGCCGGTCTTTTCGAATGAAACCATTTTTGGATACAGCAGATGGTGGTGAATCTCATTCTATTCATAGGCAAAAAGCTGAGAACCTCCCCATGCAGGTGCTCTTTTTTTCCCTTTCTTTGTGCTGGTTTTCTTCTTTCTCATTCTATATCACGCTTGATATTCTAGTTTAGTTGCTTTTATGTGTGGCTTAAAACTTTAGGAAATTGTAATTCTTATTTGACAACCTTTCTATTTTGAACTTTCTTCTTCTTCTTCTTCTTCTTCATACAAGTGTAGTTATGCTTTTCCTACTAAATAATTTGTCACATGCTTTTCTTTGTGCTTCATGTTTGGTATCAGAGGCTAGAAGATGCTAATCAAAGTATCACTGCAGTTCGACTTTCTTTTGTGCAAGGATACATGTCAAACTTTTACAGGTTAACTTTTTCTGTGTACAAGGTTTACATCACTTGAGCAATGGTCAAGTCTTTGATTTTGTTCTAACCTACTTATCTTCAGGAAATATGGACTATGGGTTGCTAGACATCCAACCCTTGTATTGAGTTTGTCAGCGGGAATGGTTCTTCTACTTTGCTTGGGCCTAGTCCGTTTCAAGGTGGAAACACGACCAGAGAAGGTAATACTTGACCGATGAAGAGCTTGATGTATCTTTATATAAACTGAACCTCTCTGCAGTTGTGCTTCATTGCTCATAATTATAGACTATAAATAACTATCTATGATCAATCATTTCTGTTTCCGTACAAAGATGTTAGTAATTATGATTACTTTGGTATAAAGTGCATCCTCACGGTTTACTATGTTTTGTAATTTCAGATATTATAAACATCCAAAATTCATAGTTGATCCATCGACAATCATCCCAGTCTTCTGTTTTCTTGCATGATATATAAGTTAAATGATATGCTTAATAATGTTCGGATGCATTCTCCGAATCTCCTGCTAATCTATAGAACTTGGCTCCAAAGATACTAGCGCAACTATTATTTTCATGCTTTTGCAATCCATCCTCTATATTGATTCCCCTGACGAGGCATTTGCTATTATTCTGTTCTATGCTCAAATAGTGTCTTCTATGTTGTTTTGAATGTATGTGTATAGTCAGTCCATTTCAAACATTTTGAGATCAGAGAATTGACTTCGATATACTTCAGGTTACATGCTTCTTTCAATACATTTTCTTTATCTGAATATCTGTTACCAATACAATGTCAGCTATGGGTAGGACCTGGGAGTAAAGCTGCAGAAGAGAAACGGTTTTTTGACAGCAACTTAGCTCCTTTTTATAGAATTGAGCAGGTTTTTCCCTATTTCATTATATTTTTTCCTCTTATTTGCCACTTTATCTGGTTCCTCTATTGTTGATTGCTGGTAAGAGGGCGAATATTATAGAATTATTCTGAGGTCAATACCTGCTAAGTAAAATTTTCTAGTTATATGACGTACCTTAGCAATTTTCAAATTATTATATTTTTACATCCTTTTTTTGGAGTAAAATATTCCTGCTAATTCTTTTTTCGGGGTTTATGTCCTTGAGGGTTCTACCATCTGTCTGCAGTATAGTTTCCATATTTATATAATTCCTCTTAATCTTTTCCTCTCTCATTTTCCTATTTATTTAAATCAATGTTACTTATATAATTCTCTTACTTATAGCAACGTCTTTTCACGACCTTGTGTTCTCTAATGATATATAATATCTATTAGTTTAAATTCCTCTTTCATTGGATTGAGCAACGTACAATACTGTTTCCATATTTAATAGCCCTCATTTCCCATTTTTTAATCTTTTCCTCCTTTTCTTATTTATTTTAATCAACTTTGATTATATAATTCTCTTCCTTGTAGCAATGTTTTCTCACGTTCTTTTGTTTTCTTTTCTAATGAGATATTATATGAGAACTGGTGGTTTAAATCTGTTTATTGGATTGAACATTGTTTTTTTTGTGTGTAAATAGTGCACGTGTCTTACCATATTACTTTGGAATAACTAATGTTACCTATGTTTTTCAGCTGATATTAGCTACAATTCCAGATCCCTTGGATGGTAAATCACCCAGCATTGTGACCGAGGAAAACATTAAGTTATTATTTGAAATTCAAAAGAAGGTATAGGTTCTACTTCAATTTATAAGGTTGGATTATCATATACACAGTGTAATTTAATTTTTATCTTTTGTACATTTACATTCTCTTAGAATGGTCTTAAACACTTTTAGTTTACTTAACAGATTGATGGAATCCGGGGAAATTATTCTGGCTCCATGATATCTTTGACAGATATTTGCATGAAGCCGATGGGGCAGGATTGTGCCACACAAAGTGTTATACAGGTAGCATGCTTGTCTTGTGTCTGCATATGAGTGAAGCATATAGAATCATAAATTGTCAATTGAAATGTAAATGTGTGCAAGTGGAACTGATGAATTGTTTATCATCATAAACTGTTCAATCTCAGCAGAAAAGCAATATTCTTCATATTTCTTCATAAGGACAAATTAGTTGCTTTTGTGTAAGCATATTTTAGTATTGATTTTTTTTATGTAATATCTTAAGTTTGTTAGTTATGATAATCTATGCTCTTCTTAGCCTGTTTTTTTTTTTTTTTTGCTTTTCCACCATCTGCATGTGTTGTGACACTCTTGCTACACTTTTGACTTATCTCTGAAATAGATCATTGTCTGTCAGTTCTGTTGTATTTTATATTTCACCACTGACTAATTATTAAATTTCTAGATCACCTTACAAGTTCTCCTTTCTAATCCTCTTTCTTTATTATTTTTATTTTACATGTTTCTCTTGATAGTATTTCAATATGGATCCAAGTTACGATTCTGATGATCGACTGGAGCACGTGAACTATTGTTTTCAGGTATATCCTAATACGTCCTTGTTTATTTGGTTTAATGGTAATTGCCTTCTTCAGATTTCTACTTATTGACCAACCTCTATTCTAAGGCATGTTCAAGTTATAGATTTTGACGATTCTTTTCTTGTTTTCTCTCACACTTCTCTCTTTCATTATCTTTTTGGCACCTGAGTTGACCTTTAATGTTTTCTCGTTATGTATTCTTTCAGCATTATACCTCTGCAGAATCATGTATGAGTGCTTTTAAAGCACCAGTAGATCCTAGCACTGTATTAGGAGGTTTCTCTGGGAGCAACTATACTGAGGTATTAGTTTTACTTCTCTGAGCTGCCAATGCAGTCAGATCGTTGAATGTATGATCTTTAACATATAAAATTGGATGCCGTAACCTAAATTCATCTTTATCATACAGGCTTCCGCATTTATAGTAACTTATCCGGTAAACAATGCTGTGGACAAAGAAGGGAATGAAACTCAAAAGGCAGTGGCTTGGGAGAAGGCCTTTGTTCAGTTAGCAAAGGTGTGGTACTTGTACTTGCATCATATCATTGATTGTTTATTGTCTTCCAATTTCCTTGTCTTGGCATTTCTCGGATAAGTGAGTTTCACATACGATGCCATGTTATGGAACAGGATGAGTTGTTGCCTATGGTTCAATCTAAAAATTTGACATTTTCATTTTCTTCGGAAAGCTCCATCGAGGAGGAGTTGAAAAGAGAAAGCACTGCAGATGTCATAACCATATTGGTAGGTGTTTCTTTATTATGGCTTGAGAACATGATACTCGAGTTCTAGATATAGAAGCCTAACCTTTGTAACTTATGGAAGTTTTAAGAGGCCTGCCATCAACCTTCTCTTAAAATAAAATCATTAATTTTGTAAATGTGATTTTCTTATTGTAATTTTCTCAGACTGTTTTCTTCTGCCTGCCACCTACTTTTATTGCAGATAAGCTATCTCGTGATGTTTGCATACATATCTCTGACCTTGGGTGATACACCTCGATTATCTTCCTTTTACATTTCATCTAAGGTATCTAATTCGTGATTCTTCTTTCCGGAAAATAATATTCTGTGTTTTGAAGTATCTGTTCTCCTTTTGGGTGTGTTTTCTCGGATTCTCACCTAGTAGCTTAAGCTTTTCTGTGGAGGTGTTCGGTAGCATTTGTATTGAAATTTATCTGAATAAGTGCTCCAGAATACAAACCTTGACATGTTTAACTTAACAAAGTTAATACTCATAAATGCACTTTCAACAGATTTTGAAGGCCATCCTTATTTAGTATTGCTTTTAGCAACAATAGGGGCTTTTTATCACGTGGACTAACATTTTGATATATCTCAGAAAGAAAGAACCAAGCAAATGAGACAATTTGGTTATATTATTAGAAACCGAACCGTTTGAATGAATTTTCCTAGACCCCTTTTATATGCTATTTCTAATTTACAAAACTTATTTTAAATGACCTCTGTTCCTAAACAAAGTGTGACAATTCATGCTTTCAGGGATCTATATCTAATAAATGAGCTCCTCTTGGATTTGTAAATTTCCAACTCATTCTTTATTGGTTGACTTAAGGTTATGCTTGGATGGAGCAATAAATAAATGTCCCCTCAATTCTTGGACTGCCATTGTTAGTTTAACAAGATAAAAAAATGGTTACCTGTTAGGGTTGTGTCTGAAACATTTTCTGCTACTTATCTTCTATGATGTGTACTGTATGATTGATTGAATTCCAGGTATTGCTTGGCCTTTCTGGTGTTGTGCTTGTCATGCTCTCAGTTCTTGGATCAGTAGGATTTTTCAGTGCTATTGGAGTAAAATCTACCCTAATCATAATGGAAGTTATTCCTTTTCTTGTTCTTGCAGTAAGTGCTCTCCTCCTTTAGTATATTTCAAATTCATATGACGTTGTTGCTAAGTTTGCAACTATCATGTGCTTGACTTGGAGGATGTGTATTAAAATCACATCAAGCATTTTGTCTGTGAAGTTCCATCTCTCCATTGCCTAGTTCTGTCGTGGCTCGCCATCTAAACTCTTTATCTTGCAACAGGTTGGGGTGGACAACATGTGCATACTGGTGCATGCTGTAAAGAGACAACCTTTGGATTTAACTCTAGAAAGAAGGATAAGCAATGCACTCATGGAAGTGGGGCCATCCATAACCCTTGCTAGTCTGTCTGAGGTTTTTGTGTTTGCAGTTGGAAGTTTCATTCCTATGCCAGCATGCCGAGTGTTCTCCATGTTTGCAGGTATATATATTTGTCCATTTCATAGTGATATACATTGATTTTTTTCTTTTACGTCAGTTATGTCATCCTCCTCACACCCATACTTTCTATTGCAGCACTGGCTGTATTGTTGGACTTCCTCCTGCAGGTCACTGCTTTTGTTTCTCTGATAGTTTTCGACTTTTTGCGAGCCGAGGGTAGAAGGGTTGATTGTTTTCCATGTATAAAAGCATCATCGACATATGCTGAATCTGAGAAAGGTATACTTGGTGGAGTTGTATGATTAATGAATCGTGTGGAGTAATTGTTTTGATATTTTGATTCTTTGAACAGACGTTAGAATAGAACTAGTTTTCATAGTTATTTAATACTTTGAACCCTTTCTCATTCATTGTGAAGCTGTCATGAAGTCTTACTGGAGATTTTTTTTATGAACTTTAGGTATTGGTGGGAGAAAACCTGGGCTATTGGCTCGATATATGAAGGTAATTATTTCTACTTTAGAACTTAAGTAACAAGGTGATTATACTTTTTCTTGAAACAAGCTTCATTTGTTTTTCTTATCAGTTTGTTTCTGTATTCACTTTCAGGAGGTACATGCTCCCATTCTCAGTCTTTGGGGAGTGAAAATTATAGTCGTTTCTGCTTTTGTTGCTTTTTCATTGGCTAGCATTGTAAGTTGCTTTAACTTTGTGAAGTTGATCTATTCGATTCCTTTTGCCTATGACTTGAAGTAAACATCTTATGCTTGCAAATTTGATAGGCATTGTCCACCCGAATCGAGCCTGGTTTGGAACAAAAGATTGTTCTTCCCCAAGACTCATATCTTCAGGTTCAGTTTTTGGTTTCCTTTTTCCTGAATGGAGAAACTAATCACATGATATCCTTTTTTTTTATCCTTGAGTCATTGCTGCATTCTATTCTGCAGGGCTATTTCAATAATGTTTCCGAGTATCTCAGAATTGGACCGCCGCTCTATTTTGTCGTGAAGAACTATAATTATAGGTATTTCCATGTTATTTCTAGTTTCTTTGTGTTCAGTTTACTACATGGTATCGGCTTCTGTGTGCTTGAAAGGATGTTTACAGTTTACCTGGTCCAGAGCTTGAAGAGACATATTGGTCGTTTTTTATTCTTGCATCATCTCCTACGAACATGATGAATCTAGCTGTTAGATAATGCAATCTTAGAGTTTGGAAATAAGTTAAAGTGTATCTTTATCTTGTACCTAACAGATAGAGTTAGAGTTCAAACCTAACTAGGTCTCCTTGTAAAACTAAAAGTCCTAACCTATTTAGGATATAATCTACTGATGTAACGATGATTAATTATTCAATAAAAACAGAACAGTAATTCTGTTTCTCTTCACTAGCATATAAAATTTTCAATACCGCAAATGACGAATCTTAGATTGGCTCTTCTAAAAGCTTATATTTTTCTTGTCTCAAATATATCGGGAATAATTATAAACACCTGAACACGAACATGATGCAAGTTACTTTCTTCTGATATGAAAAAGGAAACAACTAATGGCTGAAAACTGCCATTCTAGGCCGATTCTATTAGACCTCCATGTGAATATTCTTCTATGCATTTTCCATAAACAGAAGGTGTTATCATTTAAGAAGTGCTTGCTTTCCAAGAAGTATGCGAAGCTTCTTTGCTCATCAAGAAAAAAAAAAGATGGGAGTTATCCAAAATTTCATCTAATTGGTTTTGTTGATAAATATTCTTTTTGTGCTGATGTTTTTCTATCCTCAGTTCAGAATCAATAGATACGAATAAGTTGTGCTCCATCAGCCAATGTAACTCAGACTCTCTTTTAAACGAGGTAAAATTATTTAGTAGATTCTTTCTCTTGGGTGTTCATTCATGGTATTAGATTTATCTTTTGGAAACCACTCTCTTCTATTTAGTTTGGAGCATGTTTATGTTTCTAAGATTGCTTATCAACAAACCTTTGCCTCGTGTTGTCGTATTTCATTCGATATGACAGCCTTATCTTGTTTCCTTTGTAGATAGCTAGAGCATCCTTGACACCAGAATCAAGCTATATTGCTAAGCCAGCTGCTTCTTGGCTTGATGATTTTCTTGTATGGTTATCTCCGGAAGCATTTGGTTGCTGTCGGAAATTTACTAATGGGAGTTATTGTCCCCCTGACGATCAGGTTATGATCCTATTATTCTTGCTACTTGTTGTTAGATTTAATACAGCTCCTGTGATATGCCGGAAGTTTTTCATTTTCCAATAATAAGGTGTCCCAAAATATGTTATCAAATATCTTGGACTGACTTCATCTGCTGGGCAACGTTTGTATTTTGCTTGTGAAAAGAAATTCACTTGAACCTCAAATTACATGTTTTTTTTAAAACAATATACTGCTATAATAGGTTAAAGGAAATTTGGTTCTAAAATTCTGTATCTAATTTCAAGGTCGGAGGTTTAATAGCTTTACAGCTAAGCATTTTTTGGTAATGGTGCCTCCATATTTGAGTGAAATAACCAGATGTCTCTATTTTCCGTCTTCGAACTTAGCTATGCTTAGTAGTTGTCATTTCTAAGAAGATATCAATGGGTTCATTATCCTGTATCTCATATCATGCTGTAATTAGGTTTTTGAAAGCTTGGTTTATGGTATAATTGGATACATTTGAGTTCACTGAAATTAAATATTCTTTCTTCCAGCCTCCTTGTTGCTCTGCCAATGACGCTACTTGTGGGTTGAGTGAAGTGTGCAAAGATTGCACCACGGTAATAGACACCCTTATATTTCGCTTGATATTTTGGTATTACACTAGTATTTTGTCAACATGAAATTAATCAATTCTTGTGACTAACAATTATTTGATGTTTCAGTGCTTCCGTCACTCAGATTTACATAATGATCGGCCCTCTACAGCCCAGTTTAGGGAGAAACTTCCATGGTTCCTCGAGGCTTTGCCTTCTGCTGATTGTTCGAAAGGTGGACATGGTGCTTACACTAGCAGTGTGGAACTCCAAGGTTTGTTAGAATAAGTCTTTTATTGGCTTGCCTATTTTACTTTGAGATAGAATCCATAAATAATGTGTATTCGTATTTGAATTTGGTAATGACTAGTTTCATACTTTTTCAGGATATGAAAATGGCATCATTAAGGCGTCATCATTCCGTACCTACCATACACCCCTCAATAAGCAGGTAAAAATAGTACTCAGTGCGACAATTATTGTTATTTTTTTCTTCTCTTTCTTATTTTCATATTGCAGCAGCACCATTAATTGGTTTTCAATTGTTTTAGGTTGATTATGTTAACTCAATGAGGGCTGCTCGACAATTTGCTTCAAGGGTTTCAGATTCTTTAAAGGTAAGATATCAATCGTAACTGCCTGCCTTAAATTATTTAGTTCATTTATTTTACTTCAGTAAAAACATGGTTTCTTCTACATAATTGGGTACCCTTATCTATCTCTTCTTTTGCATGGTACAATTGTTAGTCCTTATCATGCGACTTTATGGTCCTCATTCATTCTCCTACACCACAATTGCATGGGAACTTATTGGGCTTCTCATGCAAGCAATCTCTTGTTTTGAATATATTTGCAAATTTATACGCACGCTAGTTATATGATAATATCTCTTTGTAAACTGATCTGTTCTGGTGCAGATGGAAATCTTCCCATATTCTGTGTTTTATATGTTCTTTGAGCAATACCTTGATATATGGAAGACGGCTCTCATCAACCTTGCAATTGCGATTGGTTAGTAATTTGCACAAACCTACTCAAAGTGTCATAAGTTAATACACAGTTTCCCTGAAATTATTTATTTTTAAGGCATTTTTGGGCACACATTATTGATTCAAAAGTAATTAGCAAAACCTAAGAGTAGAATGAACGATATCTGCTGATGTTATTTAATTTTGTTCTGCAACTTTTGTGTTACCTAAATTTTATATTTTGTATTTGAATATTTAGCAGCATTATTACAGTGGCTTGTCGTTTTGTAGTTATTTCTAACAGTCGATTGTTTTTCCTTCTGTTTGATTGCTTTCAGGTGCGGTATTTATTGTTTGTTTAGTTATTACGTGCAGGTTAGCTTCCTTATTCTGTCCCCTGATTTAGAGTGAAGTCTTTATCGGTCTGGTTTTGTAAAAGCAGAATAGAACTGATGGATTAAACCATTTAAAATCAGCATAAAGTCAATTAACCTTTGGAGAGATGGAATAATAATTTTTCTTTATTTTGCTTTACCTATATACTTATTGGTTTCTTGACATTTTCCCACCAAATATAGTTTGTGGACCTCAGCGATCATAATGCTGGTGTTGGCAATGATTCTCGTGGATCTTATGGTAATCTATTCTCTGCCGTCACCATAATACTTCTTTTTTTTCTTCTGATTTTACTTTGGTTTTTCTATTTGTACCTGTTGTACCCTCTTATGACGTTAAACTCTTCAGGGTGTGATGGCCATTCTCGGAATTCAACTCAATGCGGTCTCCGTTGTTAATCTTGTTATGTCGGTTGGCATTGCTGTTGAGTTCTGCGTGCATATAACACATGCATTTTCGGTTCGTATCATCCAGCTTTTTGTTCACTCTTGGTTTATCCCCCAATTTGTTGTGTGAACTTTTACCATATTCATATCATTATTTTGCTGATATAAAATTATGACTTCTTCATGTAGGTAAGTAGCGGGAATAGAGATGAAAGAGTAAAGGAAGCTCTGGGTACAATGGGAGCTTCTGTCTTCAGGTACGTTTCCTTCTCTTATAAGCACCATCCACCCCCACTCCGTTCCGTCTTTTATGTCGGGGTGTGATAAATGAAGAAAGCAACACCACGTTTGAGCCATCTATTATTGCAGTGGAATCACTTTGACAAAGCTAGTAGGGGTGCTGGTTCTTTGTTTCTCAAAGACGGAAGTTTTTGTGGTACCTATTCCTTGATCGACTTCTTAATCACGGGACCATTCATTTTCCTGTAATTTTTAATCCTTTACCCTCTTCTCTTTGGTATTGTAGGTCTATTACTTCCAAATGTACCTTGCGTTAGTCCTTCTAGGTTTCTTACATGGGCTCGTATTTTTGCCGGTAAGTCCGTTTTTTCGTTTTATTTATCGGAAGTAAATGAAATAATATAGAAACGCTAGAAGCCTATAACTGACTAAATGCTTCTTCTATTCAGGTGGTGTTGAGCATGTTTGGTCCACCATCGAGATGTATACAAGTCGAGAAGCAAGACGGGCGGCCTTCGGTTTCATCGCAGCCTTGATGCGATGATCTCCTTTTTTAGAGAGTTTACAATTCGGTTTCTGTCTGATATACAAACTGCATGTACAACCAGAGAGCAAAGGCCCCCATCCCCTCCCATCACAACATGTAAAGCTTTGTTTAGAGAAATAGGAAAACCATATTTGGGTGCTGTTGTTGTCAATATTTGAAGGTAGCTAATTCATCTAATCTAAAGAGTTTGATATACTTGGGATAGAATGATAGTTGCTGCTACTGCTGTTGTTGTTGCAGTCTTTGCTATTCTTATTTTAGTAGAATGAATGGATGTCTATTCGAGTTTGCCCTTATCCACTCCCATCCTGTGTAATCTTTTATTTGTTTTTTTATTCCCCAGTTACCTGGAAGTATTTCTGGTATGCAAAGATGAAGAGAATAACGTTTTGGTGAAACACTTCCATTTTGCACAACAATAAATACAAGGGAAAATTACACATTTAGTACCCTAACTATGCATGTGTTATTGTTTTGGTACTCCAACTATTATTTCTGGCAAAATAATACCTAACATTTTGTTCTATTTTAGTACTTTCGACGTTTAAAATTAGCGAAAATCACAACGTGGCTTGGGTTAATAATAACAATTTTAGTCTAAAAAATTTATACAATTTTCTTCTTCTTTCAGTCCAACATTTTTTGGGGTTTGGAGTTTAAAAAACACAGTAGAGATAATAAAAACTTTAAGATTTAGAAATCAATGGGGGGCTAATCATGGATCATTGTATACCTAAATATTTAAATAAAATTATATTATTATTTTGAGTCTTGAGTATTTTTCACTATAAATTCGGCATGACCCAACCTAATCCGAATTTAAATTTTTCTTTAAAAGTCCAACTCTATAAGATCGACTTGATTTGAAACTCGTCGAATATGAATCAAATAACCATCCTAATCTAATCTGAAATACTCTCCTCTGTTAATATCAAGGAAAAGACTTGAACGTTAGTTAATGTTGTCACGTCTAAGAAGAGACGGGTCGTTAATCCCACATCAGAAAGGAAAAGGGAGGTATTGAGATATTTAAACGGTGGCGTTGTACATCCTATCAGACATGTCTTTTGGGAAGAGAGTAATGGCCCCGTGATAAGTGGTATCAGAGCAACCCTTTGATCTGATTTCACGCCGAGCGCCCGTGAGCAGGGTAGGCAGGGTGGACAACCGTGACAGAATGTCACATCTGAGAAGAGACGGGGTCATTAATCATTAATCATGTAATGGCTCCGTGACAATATGCTCTCCATCAAGAGTAGAGTTGGACCGTAATCAGCACGAATAATTCTCTGTCAATTTTCAGTGTTGTTATACCTCAACATTAAAAACACTACAAAATTAAATTTTAAGCCCTAATTCTAAATTTAAAATCCTAAACCCCATAGACTATCCCTAAAAATACACCATACCCTAAATTCTTTAAATCATAACCTTAAAGCCTAAACCATGAACCTAATTTTAAGTGGAAGACATAAATAAAAGCACCGAAAAAGAACAAATGATTTCCATCCCATCAGTATCACCTAAAATACTTGTCTAACAAAGTTACTATAATTTATAGCCGTCCGATTTGGATATAGACAAAAATTTCTAATCTAGTCATAATAATAATAAAATTCGTTTCAATGTTTGATTAAATAATTACTTTGATTTTTATTTTTTAAAAATACTTTAACTTGTAACGTTTTATTTTAGGTCAAAATAATTAATATATGAATAAAAAATGTTAGTCTATTAATAATAAATGACTTGAAATAACGCGACAAACATACATGACAGTGCACGCTAACATGCAAGGTTATATAGACAAATTATATTTTCTGCTTATGTGTCATTTTGTAAGTCATTTCAAGATGTTTATCGTTAATTGATTAACATTTTTTATCCATGTAAGAGGCCATGTTTGGCAATTAGCGGATAGCTGATAGCGGATAGCGGATTGAATTAGCTGATAGCTGATTGTATTAACTGATTTTACTAGCGGATTGTATTAGCTGATTGTATAAAAGTGTTTGGTAAAATTAGCTGATAGCTGTTAGATTATTTAAACAAGTAAAATGACATATAAGGACATGTTTATATTCAATACTTGTTTGAATAATTTATTAGTTATCAATATTTTGTATCTAATTATTATTAATTAGATCTATAAAATTATTTTTAATATAACTTTTCTAGAAATATTCAAATGATTTATATATTAATTTATTATTTATATAATTATTTTAATATAATTTAATTAATTAATAAATTTAAATACACATATAAATATGTGATAATAAAAAAAATAGGATTAGCTTATAAAAAGGGATGAGAAATAGGTTATTTTGAAATTTTTGGTAACTGGTAAGGGTAAAAGAGTCTTTACAACTCTAATATCAAACCTCTAATCTCAAAAAGCTCCTATTATGAGCTTTTTCAAAATTAGCGTTTTCACCCCAATCCGCTCTTTCAATCCGCTATTTACCAAACAACAATATTAGCGGATTTGACTGGTCAAACCTCTAATTATGCCTCAAACCTCTCTTTACCAAACAGGGCCATAGTCTTTTTGACCCAAAATGAAACATTAATGGTTGAAGTATTTAGAAAAGAGTAGAGAATAAAGTGACTATTCGGTCAAACATTAAGCACGCTTTTTGAGATTATGCCTGTAATATGCTTTAAGCATTCATTTTTTTTAATTTAATTAACTACATGAACACTAATATAAAATTATACTACTTTTTATTATTGGTGTTATTAATATAAAATTTAAATAATTTACATTTTTGATTTTATTATTTTATTTTGATTTAAATAAAATTTAAAATCTAATTATATAACTACACAAATACTAATATAGCCATTCCACTCTCATGGATCTGGCCATCACCATTTTGTTATCATGGCTTTAAATGATGCAAGATTTTCATTATTAAAATAAAAAAAGTAAAAGGCATATTCAAAGGGTTAACATACTTTGAATTGGTTCTTCTTCTTTGACTGGGAGTATTTTGGAACATTATTTTTTGGAGCTCTGTAGTCGATCGTAAATTATTCGTATTTTACATATTTCGAGACAAAGGATTAAAATAACAGATATGTTGGCAAAGCTCGTCGGTACAGATAATTTGGATCGCCTACAGTGGGATTGTTTCTTTATTTCATAGTGACTATATAGTTAGCTAGTTGTTTAAATCTTGCGTTCTTATTATGTGGTTAGTTAGTTATTTAAATTTTGTGTTCTTTTAAGGGAGTATGGGTACTCTTTTTTTTATGTAGGTTATAGAGATTTTTAACGAAGCCCGTTGTCACGGACTTCTACTCCCAAACTCAATCCGTGCGGCACTAGCACTCCCGACACAATGCTAGTAAGCCTTACTTGTGCAACGCTATGGCAAAATAAGTGAGAACTTAAGAAAGAAAAGCTTTATTAAGCTTAGGAGAAAGCTTACAAGAGAGTATACAACTTATGAGTTCTGTGGGATGGGTTACAAATGACTATAGCTAGCTTATTTATAGTTTTCAGCCTCCTCAATAGACGGTGGAGATTGATTTGATCCAACGGTTGGCATTTTGCCTCCCAAAACATATAAGGAGAGCCTACAGCATTCTAGATAAGTCTATATTTATCTGCATTATCTCTAAGACTCTAAAGTATTCTAGATTATTCTAGAGTTGTCAATGTAGATCTACACTTGTCTATAGTCTTCTAGAATGTTCCGGAGGTGTTCAGACTAGTCTCGAGGCTTCCGGAGTTGTCATGATGCTTCCCCGAGTTTCCCGAGCCTTCTAGGTTCTTTTGGGTGGGCCTAGATGGTTGTGGAGCGTCCTGAAATCTCCTAGAACCTTGTGGAGACGTTGAAAAAGAGTTGTAAGCCTCTCTGGGGCGTTCTAGGACTTTCCTTAGCTCATGCTTTACCTTAAAATGCCCATAGATTCTTTGTGCACGCTCAAAACTCTTCATTTAGTCTCAATTGGCCTCAGTGCTTAAGAATGAGACGTGACACCGTGCTATCTTTTTTAGTATTTAATGGTTATCAATGAAATCATACCTATTCTCATCAAATATATATAAACCGAGTAATGTTCTATTGACAAACCACACAGATGTGAGCTCTATTATCAGAGTCACCAAACACAATATATCCATTAGTTTTTCTGTTTTGAGGGTATTTAAATTTTAGTTTTTAAAAAATAAATATAAAAACACGTGTAATTTTTATGCAACATGGGAAAATTACTCTACACAATATATCCATTCATATATTTTATAGGTATAAAATGAATCAAAATTGTTGGAAAAAATATCCTTTTTAATACCATGACTAGTATTCTTTTTGACATGGCAGCTTCTGCTGCTCTGGTCATGACTAAAATATACAGCAAATCTCATTCTTGAGAAAGAATGGAACAGAAAAAAAAAACATATAGGTTGCTTCAAGGTAACTTTCATGGTATTAAGGATGAAACTTTCAAACTTAAAAACACCTTTGGCTGTGCACATAGACTTCACTTCCTCCCGTTGTCCATTTTTAATGAACTCCTCCAGCGGTTCCGAAAGCGTTGCCATCACCGAGGAGCATTAAGGTCTCTGCTATCGGAAATGTCGAAGTAATGGCATGGAAACCGGCGAGACGAGCCAACTCTGAATCGAAGAGAGAATGCATTTGTATAGTACTAGGTGATAACAACACCACTCTAGATCTTCATTAAGGACCAGCACCCGAAAACCGGTCCAAATGATGATGAGAAACTTGCAAGGAGAGTTTAATTGTGTTGCCCTGTGACGATCCACATACATCGATGCACTCTATCAAGTCGTCGTCACATGTTAATAACACCCACTCGGAATCGTCATCCATGTACTTTAGATCAAATCTAGTTATATCGTCTATATTAAACCGTCTCGTAATTTCATGCAATAAATCTTTAAACCGCCATTTGCTCGGCATGCGGAACCGAATCTTCTCGTCTCCATATGTGACCTTTACCCTTTGAGCTTCTAAATCTCGAGCGATTTGGCCGGAAGTCTTTGGTATGGGTTGAAGATCGTCATGGTCAACCTGTTTCTTAAGAGATACAAGGCTCTGGGATCTTGGGAACAGCTTTGGTTCTTCTTGATTTAAGGCATGCAACTCTACATCACTTTTCACCCTTTTCAGCTCACCGTTCCCGGAACTATCTCCTATTATAAGCTCTTCATTACCGGACATGTTGAATTTTGAAGGCTGATGTGTTCCGCTCGAAAAGCATTGACTTGAACTCGAACTCTGGCTACACGAGGAGGAAGGTGAATTTGAAGTAGCAGCTTGGGACAGGAAATTACCACCCTCAGGCTGTATGTTTATTTGCTTTGGCTTATCGTTCAGCGGAGAGGTCGATAATGCACCGTTTCCTAACAATTTTGGAGATGCCAACTCGGGAAAATCTGCATAGAAGTTACTAATATGAAAAGCACCTGAGGCACCTTGTACCGAGTCGATGACATGTTGGAGTTTCTGTAAGGAGTGTCCAACTTTCTTGATTTTTCGAGATGGCCAGCGTTTTATTCCGTGTTGCCTACAGATTCTTTTCAAGGTTGTTGGACACACTGAAATTTGAAGGGAAACCGGAAAAATTAGAGAACAATAAACCGAATAAACTTTAGCTTTACGGAATAACACTTACCACCAAGGCCTTTTGCTGCATCTTTAAGGCTTCCGGCAAAATATTGGCGGAGAACTTGTAAAGTGATTGCTTTTTCTGCCTTGCTACGCCTCTTCTCGCCTGTTTTTCCCATGGTCACACTCAAAAAGCTAATCTCATTAAAAGCCGAATCTCCGTATTCGACACTTTCTCTTAGGCTGATATGTTCTTGATGCGGCTTCACATCAGATAGTTTTTCACCCAACATCACCCTTGGCTTTTCGTTTTCAAGAACCAAGGCAGTGTCACAGCTCTGCTGGACCTTTGTGAGGCAAGACCGAAAAGTGTATTGCTCTTTCGATAACTCTTCTCTAATAGGCATGCCATCCGAAGGGGCTACGACTTCGCTAACTGCTAAATCAGTTTCTTCCTCTAGCTCCTTATCTGTTACGACCCGTAAGCTACAGCATACTTGCTGTATAATGATAGATAATGAATTAAGCATCTTCCTTTGCCCCTCAGGATCTCTGCAGTGCGCAGGTAAGAAGAACTCCAAGACAAAGTCTGCTTTACCGGTGTGAATGCATCTGAAACGTATGGCGACAGCGGCATGCAACTTAAACATCATTGCATGGTGAGCAAGAGGATATTCGGTCTTCTTAAAGGAAGTTATGTCGGGCCAGAAGCACGGCTGGTTAGTCACAAATGCTCTCCCGACGACACCCTGACCTTTTAACAAGTGATGTTCAGAGCAAGCCTCGTGAAAACCCCGGATATCAGGATCAGCAACACAGCAAGCATCGTCCACTGTAGACACGCAATGAACATAGTTCTCGGTAGAATGCCGGCAACCCTCTTTACCTTGCTGGATGCAAGAAACCCAAGCCTGAGCTAGGGGTAGTCCGTGTGTCTCACAAGCACACCTTAAAAGTTCTTTGATCTCGGGTAAAGCAGCTTCGTAGCAATTATTGTAAGCCTGATAAAACGTAAGACTAATCCGTAAGAGCAAGAAAAAGTTTCGAACACTCGGTAATTAAACTTATTCCGCAACCGTGACAACTTACCTTTATGTTTTGAGTGCTGGAAGCTATAGAACTCCTAAGGTTGACGGCCTGCATGCAAAGAAAAACAAGATAAGGAGCACTTTCAGGCCTTTCTTTCGTAACATTAGAAGATGGGAAGTGCATTTGTGAGGGATTCTAACAGCATCCGATGTAACACCGCGACATGGATAATATTACTTGTGCGATAAACAAAGAAGCAATAAACAGCTTAATACGAGACAGGCACTGAAAACTCGACAAGTTTTCGAGCAGAAGAAAGAGTTCGTTTAAGAATTTCATTGTTAATCACATGAGGAAGATTGATCATTGCAGTAATTATTCACCATCACTTGTAACAAAGCTAAATTAGTATTCATTAACAAATTTCCGGTACTAACATAAAATTTGTTGAACAATAACAAAACATAAAAAAATGGAAGGGGGAAAGGACCTCTAATGCTTTGCAAACACTTTCGAGCTCGGACCGAATCTTGATTTTCTCGGTCGTCATCACAACTTCAATAACGCCCAAGCAAGTTCCACTGCCTTGTTCGAAAACAGGAAGGGCAAAGGTTCCACGAACGTCGTGTTGTTGAGCATCATCCACTCTTGGATATTCGTCGCTTTTAAAGAATCGAACATCAGGAGTCCACTCAGGAACCTTACTCAAGAAAACTCGACCAGGCAATCCTGCCATGTCCTTGGAATCCTCATCCGCTGGAAAATGATATTTGGCAGATATGTTCCTATAACTGGCAAGCTTTTGGCTGTTCGGACCAAGCGAAAAGGGTTGCTCACTAGTAGTTAGAAAGCGTCTACCTCCTCTATTTACAGGCAACCATAGTTGTACAAGGACATCGTTTTCTTTCGCAGAAGCTTTAATATAACCAAGTGCTTGAATTAGCCTCTGCATAACAGAGGTGACCGGACCAGGACTAGTTCTCGGTCCAATCCACAATCTTCGGCTCGATTCAGAACCATCAGTTATACAATCACTATGCAGACTATGCAGACTGTGGCTTTGGTTAAACTGAGAACTGACCAAACTTTCACCTTGAGCGCCATTCATATGTGAATTTGCAGGCAACAATGATCTTTGATTCTCTCCTTGGTCATGCATTTGAGAGAGGCCACCACCCGAATCGCCACCATTAGACTCCGAAGTCGGCCATGTAAATGAAGGATCGAAGAAATGACTCGAAAAGGATAAACTAGGACTAACAAAATCAGATCCCGGAGCTGTCTCCAACCAACATCCATCTAACAACAAGTCATCCATGTAATCGAAGTCCATTGCCGAATCCGGCGGTCCTCCCAGCATGGCGACCGGCGAGAAAATGGCATCCTCCATTGCCCAAAGACCCCCCCTGGGATGGCCTAATGTTCAACTACAACTTGTAAGAGCAATCCCAAGTCTTCACCAGATAATCTGCTAAATAAATAGATTGACCAAATATGAGACAGACCAAATACTTGGAGGAATACCAACTTGGGGAAACTGTAATAAGAACAAAGAAATTTCCTAAAACTTGAAACAACAAAAGATTAAGACAAAGGATAAGGAATAATCAATGTGGTCAACTCAAAAAACACAAATCAGCAGACAAAAAAAGACTGAGAATCAACCAAAAGGATAAATCCCAATTTGAGGAGCATCATATTTCATGACACAACTTCAGAAAAAAGAGAACAAAAGAACCCACTTTTTCCACATATTATTCCCAGCTGGTCAGCTGATATAACCCAGAACATTAACCATTAAAACCAAGGGATTTACAGTTTTTCTTCTAAAAAAAAAGCAAAAAAAAAGACCAAAAAAAAAAAAAGCAACTCACGATGTTGTGTAGGTAGTATGTGGAGATTCTTGAAGATACTGCAAATCTCAAACGGATACTCACACCACCATATCAAACAAGTGTTTATATTTAATTATTTGTCTTGAAAGTTGAAATAGTAGCTCAAAATGGAGGGCCTGTCTGAAGAAGCAGGAACAAGAAACGTGGAGCAGCAAACAAAGGGTAGAAGAAAGATCTCATAAACAGGCTGTCTCCGTTCAAAACTCCCCAGGATAAGAGCTGTAGGAAAACAAAAAAAAAAGGGAACTTTAAGGGTGGAATGATTCTGGGTTTATTGAGAGAGAAGAAATGAGGATTCTGCCATTGACTGAACAAAATTCTGTGTCCTTTGGGGCTTGAGATTCTCGATGTAAAGTCAACTTTTTTGAAGCCCAACCGGTGAAGAAGAACAGCACCAACAACAACAACAACAACTAATGACTAATCTGCTTTGCTGATGTTATCATACTTTGATTAATTAAATGAGTAGTGGAATCAAATTTGTTTTCTTTTTCCTTCAAGTGGTAAAAAAATTGGAAAAAAAAATGGTTGCTTTCTGAGTGTGTACCACACTAACACTTGAGAGAGAAAGTCCTTTAAGAATTAAGATGCTCTCATCGTCACCAGCTTCCTTCTCTGCATTAATTTATTTCCACAAACATAAACAATTCCTTTCCTTTTTCATTTCCATTTCCATTTCCATTTCCATTTCCATTTCCATTTCCATTTCCATTTATAATATAGTTAATAGTAATATTCAGAAAACAACTGGTGCAGCATGATGGGTGGCCGAGGCTACTCCAACCCGGTGAGTCAGACTCGGAGAAGTTAAAAAAAAGGTTAAAATTCTGTGTTCATCTTTCACTTAAAAGGGTGAGTGAATGAATGGTTTTTGAGGCTTTTGGACCATTTTGTTTTTGTTTTTGACCAAATCAGATCTACCCTGCTTTTCATTTTCATTGCATATATAGGAATAGCCGAATAGGAGTTATGGCCTCCACACACACACTGGTGAAGGCGGGGCTAAGACCCTTTCCCATCAACTTGACAAGCACGAAACGTCATTATCTTACCTTTTTTTCTTTTTTCCTTTCTTTTCAATTTCATTGCTTTGTTTCTTTCCCCTGAAAACTGTTTATGGTCTACTATTACTTGTTTTAGAATAATCACTAATAAAAAATCTGACTTTTTCTGTGTTATTATGGAATAGAAATCTTTTAACTATTTTTGATGTTTTTTATAGTTTATATTAAAAAATTACATTTAAAGTTTAATGTTTGAGTTTAAGGTTATGGTTCAGAGAATTAGTGTTGAGATATATAAGAGATACTAAAAAGGAGTAGAGATTTGTGTCGGATGAAAATTCTTTACCTTTTTACAGTGCCCCTACTTATGCCCTATACTCAAATTAGGTTTAGGGTTTAGGTTAAGGGTTATGGTTAGGGTTTAGGGAATTTAGGGTATGGTGTATTTTTAGGGTATAAGGTGTGGGGTTTAGGATTTAGAATTTAGGGTTAGGGTTTGAAATTTAATTTTATTGTATTTTTTAGTATTGGGGCATAAGTAGGGACACCGAAAAGAGACAGATAATTTTTATCCATTTATGTCTATCATTATGCATCTACAACATTAAAAAATTAAATCTTACGCTCTACCATTTAATTCTTAATCCTAAATCTTATAATTTAAAAATTAAATTCTACACTTTAAATCTTAAGAACAAGACAAACTCCAATCTTAAATCTTATTCAATAATCAATGTTTAAGTAATCTAAATAAGATAAACACGGATTTATCGTAAAACAATTTTTTTAATTTAATCTTCTTCATTTACAATACTATTATTCAATCCCTAATTTTGTTTTACAAATGTAAGTTTTATCCGTTCAACTGACGAATAGTTAGTGATCCATTATTTATTATTATTTAAAATATATTGAAAAACTATATAAATAGTCCTTCGGTTATAGAACGATTTTCTATTGAGTCTTCAGCTATAAAAATTTATAAAATAATCTTTTAATTTAAAAAAAAAACAACAAGTTTATCTGATGTCGTTAAAAATTTTAATGCTAATGACATGACAATCAATAAAATTTGACATAGTAACACATTTAATCCTCCATATTTATCTATCTAATCAATTTATTCTTCTTTATTTATTCATTCTATCAATTTCAGCGTTTAGGATTTAGAGTGTTAGAGTGTGGGATTTAAGTTTTAAATTTTATAATTTAAATATAAAGAATTGCGTAAATTTTTTTACACAACTTGTGTGTTAAAATATAATTCCTTGTATATAATTTATTCATTAAAGATTCATATAATTTAATTAAATAAACACTCTTTCTGGTCTTACACTTTACCTCACCATTAAGATATTTATTTTTGGTATTAAAAATATTTTTGTGGGGGTGTGAATCCAATACACGCAATCTTTAATTAGTCTATGACTTGGGAATTAAGAATGGTTTTATGTCAAAATCGAGTGCTATAATCTGATTTGGAACTTATTGCTGCCCTTGTGCCTGTGGGTCTGCTTTTTTTAGAAAAAGTAAGAAGATTCTAATCCTTTATTTTATTAATTAATTACAATATTAATATTAATATTATTATTACTATGGATGCTCACCTCAGCTAATGCCGGTCTTAGCCCTTAGCCACTTAGCCTACCATGTTGTTGGAGTTTCCAATGCTATATTTTATGTCTTGTGGTACGTAGTGACAATTTTTTATTAGTATAATATATATTTAATTATTGAATGAGTTTGTTCCTAAATAAAATTATTTATTAGAATAATATTTATTTTTATTACGTAAAAATAAAGATGTTTTCGTATTTTTGTCCACATGAGACACTCGATAAAAATTTATATTGTAAAAAAATGAAAAGTTAAAAATATCGAGACAAAAAATGAAATAACTAAAATTATTTATCGAAGAAAAATCATTAATAATCATGTATGACAAATTGTCAAGATGTTTTAAGAAATAAAAATTAAAGGATTTTTGGAATTTAAAATCTAAACCTAATTAAGATATCAAATAATAATATTACATTTAAAAAAACAAAAAGTTTTATAAGATTTTGTCTCACAATTAATAGTTTATGTTCCTCAAATACATTCAAATCAAAGACATCAGCATTGTACTTCGAGAATCGTGAAAACTATTGTCAACAATATAAATTTTGTTGATTAGTATTTTTTGGAGTATTTTTAAAGCATTTTTTTCGGTTGATGAAATGTATTATAATAGGGAATTATAACATATAACGGCAGTGAAAACAATTTTTTTAAATGTCTTAATTTTAAAATTGTTTGTTGCAATTTAAGATTTAAAATTTAGATATTGTTGTTGCAATTTAAAATTTATAAATTAAAACATGAATATTTCACCATTTTACTATAAATATAAACCCTAATCTCAAAAAACTTAAATTTTAAGCTTAATTTTTAAAACTTAAACTCATAAATTAAATCTTAAATCTTAATATTAAAATATTTATGAAAATATTTTGTTTCCAAGGTCGGTACACTACATGACATTTTTTTATAATAATAAAAAGATAATTATAAGGTGGGTTGAGAACCGAGAGCGGCAAGCCGGCAACTTGGAAGGTACGTCCAAGCAACGCGCCTATGGGAGAGTGTGATTCTGCCATAATTCTATCTTGGGTATAGTATAAAATTGTTACCAAAATGGGCTGAAATGACCATTTACAAAATAATTATTAATTTTTTAATTCAATTATTGGTGAAGAATTTTTGATAAATTTAAAGATTATTTTATAATAATTTGAATGACCATTTCATAATATTTGAAAAGTAATATCAATATTGTAATTAAATAAAAAAGTTTAAGGATCAATATATAACTTCAAAAAATTTATATTAAAAAATTATATTAAAAAATAATTTGTATATTTTACCCTTTTTTATTTTTTAATCTAACCAACGAACCTAGGCCTAGGCTAGGTTGCATTTGTCTATTGTCTAAACTCTAAAGTAACCTACAACCCAACTTTAGTTAGGGCAACTTAACTAACTAACCATCTCGGTTAGCTTTAATTTAAACGTCCATCCACACGGATCTTGCCTCGGTTTTTTCCCTTTCTGTTTTTTTTTATAATAATAATAAAAAAGAGATACAAGTACAAATATAAAGCTGCATTTTATTAATCAGGACCTTAAGCTTAAAACTTACAGTGCATGAAACTTTATTTCAGTACTACAATTATGGTTATGGCATACAGATCTAAAGGATCCACAATAAGTTTTATGCTTTTCCGAACAGCCCTTACTCGTTTTCGGCAACTCCCGAGTATCCATGTTTTTATATGTTTGGTCTCACGTTGAGGCGGGATGCTAACTTCTGACCCAGTGATTTATCAGCCTGTATCATAGATAATGCCAGTCATGCATGGATCAGTAAGCTAATTCAAAACAATTAGACCAGTAATGCTTGCATGGAATATGGATACGTGTAATCTGAGAAGCGTCGACCGGAAAGAGTGTTTTACCTGAGACCAGTATGAGATCCATATGTTGCGGATTTCATGAGTTACGCGTGGATCAGACAAGGCGTCAACCCAGCGGCAGATGAACCGTTCTTGCCTGGTTGCAGGAAAAGAACAAAAGAAATTGAGATCGGAAGTCGTATATATTTATTTTAGTTTATAAATAGCAGAGAACTCGACTATACCTGTCTGGTGCCCAGGAGCGGTATCTCTCTCCAGGCTGTTTGAAGTTGTTCTCCTTCGCAATGATGCACTGTGACCACAAAGACTTTGTTAGTACATTACTCTCTTTTGCAATTTTCATATCAAAATTTAACTGTAAAAAATAAAGGCAATGATTATGTTGAATGGGACTGCACAAAACCAAACTTACAGTACAGGCCAACACACTTGAACAAACATGAACTTCATTGCTAAATTTAGTTGAAATTACAAACATTATTTTGAAAATAAGACACAAGAAAGTACAGGAATTGACCTTCTCACGCCTTCCGGTGAGAACAGGAGGAGGGATAGGGAACTTCTCAGCATGACGAACAGGATCGTACCTTGAAGGGAAGTAATTTATCTGAAAAACAGCCCCACAGCTGATCAGAACTATGGCATGACTTATAGCATGCATTAAAATAATGTATAATTCAACACATTTAGACATATAGCAGTTCATTATCGTACCTCCTCATCCCTGTGCATGAAATTCATAAAACCTTCGTGGTGATTGTTGTGATGAAGACACTTGGGAGCATTGGCTGGGAGCTGCAGATAGTTTGGTCCAAGCCTGTGTCTCTGGGTGTCGGAGTAGGAGAAGATGCGAGTCTGGAGCAACTTATCGTCTGAGTAGTAGATTCCAGGAACCACAATGGCAGGGCAAAATGCAAGCTGTTCATTTTCAGCAAAGAAGTTGTCAATGTTCTTGTTCAAAACCAAGCGACCAACAGGCTGTAGGGGTATGATGTCCTCAGGCCAGGTCTTGGTGACATCAAGAGGGTCAAAGTCAAATCTGTCTTCATGGTCAGGATCTATTGTCTGGATGAAGAGCTTCCACTCCGGATAGTTGCCAGAAGAAATTGAGTCATAGAGATCCTGAGTGGCATGGCTGTGATTAGCTCCTCCAACCTTGATTGCCTCTTCTTCCAGCAAGCATTTGACCCCACAAGTTGGCTTCCAGTGGAATTTCACATAGTGTGCTTTCCCAGCCTTGTTAATCAGAGTGTATGTGTTTACACCAGAACCTTCCATGTGTCTGTAATCTTGCGGAACACCCAGATCGTCAAAGAGGAAAGTAAACATATGCAAGCTTTCAGGATGGTGTGAGAAGAAATCAACAATCCTCCAGTTCTCCTGAATGTGAGACTTAGGGTTGGGCTTAAGAGCATGGACCATATCAGGGAATTTCATTCCATCACGAATAAAGAAGACTGGGAAATTGTTTCCCACAAGATCAAAATTACCCTGGAACAAGAACAGATCAATAAATTGGCAAATAAATAACATTTCAATAAATTGTTTCCCACAAGCCCTTTAAAGTTACAAGCCCTCACTCATGCTCGCGAGCGAGCGCGCACACACACAAACATACACATGCAAAGCATGTTTTAGCTAATAACCAAAGTTACAAGCCCTTTAAAGTTACAAGCCCTCACTCATGCTCGCGAGCGAGCGCACACACACAAACATACACATGCAAAGCATGTTTTAGCTAATAACCAAAGTTACAAGCCCTCTCACTCACGCGGTTCAAAGCATGTTTTAGCTAATAACCAAAGTTACAAGCCCTTTAAAGTTCTTTACACACACATAAACATTCAAGGCATTTTTTGGCTAATAAAACAAAGTTACAAGCCCTCAAAACATCTATTTCCTTCACAAATTACAATGCACCAAACGAGATTAGTGACAAAAATGAGGCAGCCGGCGAATCCTTACCTCCCGGGTGTAAAACTTCACTGCAAAACCACGCGGATCCCTCAGGGTCTCAGGGCTTCCACGCTCATGAATGACAGTTGAGAAACGTACAATAACAGGGGTTTGAACTCCAGGTGCTCGCAGAAAATCTGCACAGGTAAGGTGAGAAATGTCATGTGTGACCTCAAAGAAACCCTTTGCACTGGCTCCCCTAGCGTGGACAACACGTTCCGGAATCCGCTCCCTGTCGAAGTTGGCAAGCTTTTCCACCAGATGATAGTCCTCAAGGAGGATCGGACCTGTCCAATAGAACGGTGGGATCCAATTTGTCAACAACATGTGTTAAAAAGACAAAACAATCTTCAAAAAAGTTTCAACATAGTCTTCAAGTTACAAAATTTGATTGACACAAGACGCCAATTGCAAACCCCAGGTCCCTCCCACCCCCACCACCACCACCAAAATAAAAGGGAAGGTTTATTGTTAATTTGTTATGTTAACTATATGATCAAATCTCAAATACAAACAACATAAGCACACCAAAACAACAAGGTACAAGGATGCTAAATATGACAATTTGCCCCCAAAAAGATCGTGACTAATAAACTGACAGTCGCGGACCTTGGTGGAAGGCAGAGGGTCCTGGCTCCCCCAAAGTTTTGGGCAATTTACCTTATAGTCCTTTAAATTTAAAAATTCTTTAATTTGGCCCCTTCAAAAATTTCAAAATTTCCATTAAATTTTATTTTTTTCTAAATATTTTTAACCAATTCCTTTTACTTTTTTTTAAAAAAATTCTCATTAAGTCTAAACTTTTTTAAAATTTTTAAATAGACCTCCAAATTTTCTAAAAGTTTTAAAAATCTTATACTAACTTCTAAAATTTTCGATAATTTTAAGTAGGCCTGCTCAACTTATTTGATCAAGATCCTCCCCTACAGTCAGTAGCTCATGAATTTCATCGTAGTAATAAGGGGGTAAAAGATCATATACCTCTGGGTCCAACCGTGAGAGATGAATTGTTATTCCAAACAGGAGCGCCAGAATTGGTTGTCCAGAACGGGGAGTTAAAAGCACTTGAAGGACGGTGCTGCATCATCCAATTTAGAATACCAAAATAAAAAACGAACGATTAATCACAAAGAACAGATAATCGCGTAGAAAATTGAAATACTGCGAAAGATGCAAAAAGAAAAACAACTAGATTAATTAGAATGGGGAAAATGAAATCAATACAATCCTGCTATTCGATTTGATTAAAAAAATTGAATACAATCAGAAAAAAGAGCAATTGATTCAAAATCACAAACAAATGGGGGAAAAGATTGGGTACCTTGTAGGGATCCATGACTGAAAGAAGGAAGAGGCGACGTAGACGAAAGGGAGGGTGGTATGTCGATAATGTAAAAAAACGTTGCTGTTTGGTGATTATTTATAGGGGAACGTGGCTCGCGTTTCTATTACCGTATCTGCCTCGTTTTATCTAAACATACTGATACAGTGATTAATTGATTATTATTTCCATCTCGACTCGCGATACCTACAATATCTCACCCAAGTTAAGTTATGTGATTAAATTTAGGGTAATCTTCATTGATGGTCACTTTTGTTTTGGGTTTGTTTTATTATGGTCACCCGAATTCAAAAAAGATTATTTTGGCCACTTACGTTCGAAACCGTTTCTGTTTTGGTCACTGGACCGTTAACCCTCCGTTAATTAAAAATAAATTTTTTTAATTTGACCCCCAAACTTTCAAAACTTCATTTTTTACCATCTTTCCCAAAACTCAATGAACTCCCTCAGCCCCCAAATTTCACATTTAGACAAAGGAAAGGGAAACAAGTGTACGGGGATTTGTTGAGAGGAAGTCTCTTCTTCCTCGGATGATATATTTGTCTATTCAAAGTGCATCAGTCTTATACAAAGATAGCAGTGACACAAATGGTTCTCTAGCTGATCCTAAATCGTCATTAGAGCTGAAGTCTTTGCTTGAATGCTATGCAAAAATGCTTGGATTTTCCTTAAATGACGCAGTAGATGTGGTTATGGGAGTTTCTGGTGGGATAAAACCTTATGAGGTATCTGTTTGACCATATGCATATACTCAATTATTTTATGCTCGTGCATTCTAATTGTTGTAGGTCGCCTGTTTGGTTTTATATTTTGGCTAATGAGATCATTTACTGAATATTGTTCTTGTCAAACTATGCTTCAATCGTATGGATATGGAGATTTAAACATTCTTCCTTTGAAGTCAATACATGTTAGGGATTGTTTTCTTTTTTGCTATACATTTTCCTTGTTACGCATAGAAAATATGCTTATGAGCGTTTGTTGATATTACCTAAAGGTTGGTGATTGCGGTTTCCTTAAATTTGTTAGTAGATATTGATGCCCATACTTTGGAAGTATATAATGTTAAATACCTTGTGCAGAGTTAATTTGGAGGATTTATACAGGTTTTTGGTTCAGATAATCTATTAGTTTTCTCTTCTATTTCTATGCATGATTGTTAGATGCTCATATATATATTTTAAACGATTTAAAAATCTCTAATCAATTGAGATAAGTTATGCTCTTATATTTCCATTCAGAAAAAAGTTATGCTCTTATAAAAATCTCTATTTAAAAATCTCTGGAGCTATGAATGTTGCAATCCTCACTCGAAATTAACAACAAACTAGGGAATAGGGATGTGGAGTTAATTAGTTTCTGGTGTTGGGGTTGGGTCCTTTGCCTCTCAAAACTTGCTTCTGAATCACCAACAAAGAATCCACGTTAAGACTATCGGAAGATGATACATAATCCCCTATAATCCCAAGCTCTTCTTGATTATCTATCCAAGTTGACAATCCCTCCAGCAGACTCGAGTTTATCTGTTGTTTCCTCCCCACAATCCACATATCAAAATATTTCTCTTTGGAAAACTCCAATATGGCTGCAACCGTATCCGCACCATTTCTTACCACCAACTCTCTGTAACTCACTCTCTCGTTTCCTTCGTTCCGCACCCAGAATGAAGTCATGACCCCATCGTCCATCTTCTTTTGCATTTCATCATCTTGTTCGGTGTTTGATGAAAGAAACCTTATTACGATTAAGGACACTCTAGGATTGTCAACCATCCTACCTGAATAAGACAGAGCCTCTCGAGAATCCGGTCCTCCAAGGAATAGCACAATGAAGTTGTAGGAAGGTGGCTGAGGGAGTTCATTGAGTTTTGGGAAAGATGGTAACAAATGAAGTTTTGAAAGTTTGGGGGTCAAATTAGAAATTTTTATTTTTAATTACGGAGGGTTAACGGTCCAGTGACCAAAACAGAAACGGTTTCGAACGTAAGTGGCCAAAATAATCTTTTTTGAATTCGGGTGACCATAATAAAACAAACCCAAAACAAAAGTGACCATCAGTGAAGATTACCCTAAATTTAATCACATAACTTAACTTTGTTGAACATTATTAATTTAAAAAAAATTAAAAATTATGAAGACTATAATTATAATTAAAACAAATTATTAACAATGTTTTAAAATATTTTTAAAATATATTGTTTTTAAAAATAATTATTTGATACATTATTAGAGAGTTTTTTTCTCTAAACAAATTTAATCCACTGTCATGTGAAATTTCACCATAAAAATAATCTTACGAAGGAGCTCAAAAATAAAAAGTTTTCAAAGAATTAAAGAGAATGGAAGAAAAATAAAGAAAGATGACTCCTTTAACACCTGTAATCACATTTCACCTCACCGCAAAGGGTTTCAAACAGATTGTGATCATCGGAGACAAACTCTCAACGAACAAATTGACGAAAAATGACGGGACACCAAAATAAACAAAAAAATGACAGTCAAAATAGAAAAAAAAAAAACAATAAAAGAAAGAAAGAAATCAACCGCTGTAACGACAAGCTGTCAAAAAAAAAAACTAAGTTCTACTTTAGAAGCTAGAGAAGACAGAGCATTCAGAGAGAGAGAGACAGTTTCATTTTTGGTTTTTTTTTTGACAAATTTTAATTCTAATTCTAATCTTACCTAGAAAAGAGGGGAGTGGATGGCTCTAGGGGAAGAAGATGATGCTTTTAGTGAGTCTAGAACTCGTGATCTAAAAAAATGAAGGAACAAAGATGAGCAGTTTGATCAATCAGTCAAATAAAAAAATATTTAATGGGACAAAAATCTAAAAAAGAAGAAGAGATTTAATGGAAAAAAATCTTATGTCCGTTTTGGTGTCATTTTCTATGTGTCAACACTATAAACTTAAATTTTAAATCTTAAATTATAAATCTTATAGCCTAAAAATACATTTTACCCCTAACTTTTTAAACAATAATGCTAGACTTTAATTTTAAATTATAACTTAAATTTTAAATCTAATTTTTATTTTTTTAAATAAATAAAATCTAACTTTTAATATTATTTTTTTATTGAAATCTAACTTTTAATATAAGACATAAACTTCTATTCGATTTAATCTTTGAAGAGACAGAAAAATATCGTGAGAAATAGGAGAAATTAACTCACCCGATATTGATGGTATGAAGTGTAGGAGAAGGTGGGGCCCTGCGGTGATATTAGCTAGATTTTCATGGCGAGACATGCGAGAAAATGGTTTTTTAAATTGAAAAATAATATACGAGAAGGGCAGCAAATTATGTTTTGTTTTTTTATTTTTTAATCATAGCAGCAAATTATTATTATTTGTTTGTTTTTTTATCATAGCAGCAAATTATGGTTCCTTATCCAGAGATTTGGATTTTTGATACACCCAATTCGTAACCATGAGGCAGGAGGTGAATTGGACCACTCTTATTACGACACGTCTCCATTATACTCCTTGAAACGTGTGCTATCTCTATCTTTACAATTACAACTTTCATATACGACATTTTTTAAAATAAAAATCGGGAACTTCAATGGTTAGGCAACTTTACCATTATTAAAATTAAGCGCGAGTTACACAATTTCTTATAAAAATTAATTATGTAGTTATACAATTTTTTACAATCAACATAATTTACACATATTTTTACACAAATAGTAAGAGTTTAAGTTATTATATAAGAATTTGTGTAGTTACACAACAATTAAGTAGTTACACAAATGGTAAAAATTTTTGTAGTTACACAATTTTTTATTCATCCTACACAAATCCTTACTAAAATGGTAAAAATTTACGTAGCTACACAAAAATGCGCCTAATTTAAGACATTCCCATAAAAATTTGGATTTTATTATTATTTTTTATTAAATGGAGAGGTTTAACGTTCTCATAGCAGGATTCGAACCCATACAAGATGAGACAATACGAGCATCCTTAGCTACTAGGCCAATCAATGGATCTCAAAGATCTGAATTTTATTAAAATAAGATTGAAGATTTGTGATTCTGCGGTGCAACATTTGTTTAAAAGAAAAGAGAAGAGTCTCATTAAAAACTCTCTCTAGATTAATAAGGGGAAAAGAGTGGCCTGCTTTGTTAATTATAAGATCCAAGAACAACATAGTCGTTAAAAACGAAGACATATAACATTTTAGATTGGTCTGGATAACATTTTAGATTACAATTTAAATGTTGCTTGGGGCAACCTAAAATGTTGTATTTTTTTGCAACATTTTCGATTTCCAACCTAAAATGTTAACTCACACCAATTTAAAATGTTACTTAGGCCAAACTAAAATATTACATATTTTGATGACATTTTTTTGTTCCAACCTAAAATAATAACTCACACCAGTTTAAAATATTTTTTAATAGAAGCCGCTAGTTTTATTAAAAGCGAAAATATCCAAAATTACAATAAGGTTTACAATTATCATCGTAAACTAAATACGTAATTTGGACATTTTCCTAGACCATTGACACTAGCTACTTTAGATCATACAAGAACTGTATATGGAAAATGTTAAAAACTCAACTAAAAGACTCGAACAAAAAATAGATACAAACAAATCTGACTGCATCAGCAAACAAACCACAAAGGGGATTAAGCTATTGAAAGACCACCGAGAATCGCAAATCGGAGTCGAGCGTCATTAGAAACTATCTACGAACGTAAATCATGTATCCTTCAATCTGAGAGTCCAGAGCGGGGAAGATCAACGAGATTAGAAATAAGCGCCATCTTTATCAGTCGTGGCGTCGTCAAATTCAACCTTGAAAAAAAATAAAATAAAAAAAACGGTCAAACAATCGAAAAAAGATGGTAACATTTTAGATTATTTTCAAGGTTGAATTTGACGACGCCACGGCTGATAAAGAAATAAGCGCCATCTTTATCAGTCGTGGCGACGAATAGTTAAGTAGTGATGTAAGAGAAGTGGACAATAAAATAAATTTTATAAATTACTTTGCCAATAATTTTAAAAACACCGGCAAATTGTCATAAACAAAAATCTAATCATATGAGTCTGTTGACATTTCTTTATAGAAAAATTCTACAATGGGCGACGAACACTGATGAACACCACTAACGATGAACACCATTAATTTTTTTTTTAAATTTTAAAAATTTAAAGGATTAAAATTATAATTAAAATTACCTCTTAAAAAATAAAAATCAAATTTAATAGTTACTTTATAATATTTTTTAATAGGTTAGAATCAAATATACCCCATTCTCATAAACCGTAACAAAATTAATCTCTTAAAAAATAGAAATCAGTTTATAATTTTTAATATATTAGAATCAAATATACCCGCATGTTCACATGGTTGCCGCGTCTATTAAATTTGGGTTTAAACTGATTTCTATCAAATAGATTTAAAAAAAATGATTTCTATTTTTGTAAGAGATTGATTTTGTTAGGGTTTAGGAGAATTGTGTATATTTGATTCTAACTTATTAAAAAAATATTATAAAATAAATATTAAATTTGATTTTTATTTTTTAAGAGATAATTTTAATTATAATTTTAGTCCTTCAAATTTTTAAAAATTAAAAAAATAATACTATTCATTGATATTTATTGTTAGTGGTGTTTATCAATGTTCGTCGCACGTGGTAAACTCGTCATTTCTTTATATGAGTGTGTTTTCTGATGATCATCGTTACATAAACATTAAACTACCACAAATGTTAATGATCCGTTATATAACGAAATGTAGACACGAAAAATTAAAGCTAAGGAAAATAGTATTGAAGAAAGAGAAGGAAAAAAAAACTACTAATTATATTTGGTATTTTTAAATAATAAGTAAAATGATCAAAATGTTACATATAATCTAATATTATTGTAAAGGGATTATAATATATATAATAATAATTGTAAAATTGAACCATTCAATATTTTCTGTAAGGTCAATCGATAATTGTATGTGTTTTAATTGGGTTAGTAATATTCCATAGTCTGTTAGTTCAAATGTATTATATAAAAAAAATGTTTAAGTCTTTTCTTATGAAATATTTTTTTAACGTTTGATTTAAATTTACCTTATTTAGTTTTATTTTTATTATTAATTGAGTAAAAATTATTAGATAGACTTGGTTCATCACGTCATTCAGGTCTCGACTAATAAGGTTCATCCATGTTATTTTTATTCAAGGTGAATCTTCACATTTTTCCTACATGTAAAAAACAATGGGGAGTTATTTAAATTTTTTAGCATAAATAAATCTTATTGGCCGGAACCACGGGTGACGTGGTGAGCCAATTTGATAATCAATTGGTATATTGTTTTTGTAATATTAAAAAGACGTAAATTTAAGTACATCCAAATTATATCATCATTTAATTTATGAATAAGATGAGATCTGGATGCTCAAAATAAGTATTTTATGAAAAAAATATTTATTTTTATTTTTGCACTAAGTGTTTTAAAATTTAATTTCATACCAATTTCAAATAAAATAATTAAAATTTAAATTGGATTGATTCGATGTGCTTATTCATAATCAGATTTATTAAAATAAACTCAGTTTTATAGGTATAAAGAATTTATTACCGTTCAATTCGATCAACAGACACTAAACTGAACATAAGTTCAAATAATTTAAATCTTATTTTATAAATAAAAAAAATGAATATTGGATCTTAAATTTTAAATATACTCAACTCAATTTTAATATTTTAAATTGATATTGATCTAGCTACCAACAAATATTGAGTTTAGTAATATACAATATTGCATATTTAACGATAAAACTCAAATTTAAATATCTTAAAATATATGTTCTAAAAAAACATCCAAAATCTCAAATATAATCTATAAAACTAACTTAAAAAAGAAATAAATCAGATTCAAATATAGGTTATGTTTGGCAATTAGCGGATAGTTGATAGCGGATAGCGGATTGCATTAGCTGATTGTATTAGCTTATTTGACTAGCGGATTGTATTAGCTAATTGTATAGAAGTGTTTGGTAAAATTAACTGATAGCTGATAGCTGTTAGATTATTTAAACAAGCAAAATGACATATAAGGACATGATTATATTCAATACTTGTTCGAATATTTTATTAGTTATCAATATTTTGTATCTAATTAATATTAATTAGATCTATAAAATTATTTTTAATATAATTTTTCTAAATATATTCGAATAATTTATATATTAATTTATTATTTATATAATTATTTTAATATAATTTAATTAATAAATAAATTTAAGTACATGTATAAATATGTGATAATAAAAAGAAAAAAGTAAATATGATTAGCTTATAAATAGGGTGAGAAAATATTTAATTTAAGTTATTTTGAGATTTTTGTCTTTACAACTCTAATATATATTATGAGCTTTTTCAAAATTAGCGTTTTCATCTCAATCCGCTCTTTCAATCCGCTATTCACCAAACAACAATATTAGCGAATTTGACTTGTCAAACCTCTAATTATGTCTCAAACCTCTGATTTTTGCCCAAACCTCTCTTTACCAAACATGACCATAAACTATAAAACTAACAAAATATTACAAAATATGAAACTTAAAATATTATATACAATTCAAAATGTTACATTTTGTATAAGTAATCAAGGATGTTTCACCCCGAAATTTTTTTCCACCTTTGTCCCTCCTATTTAAATATTTTTACAAATTAGTTTATTTATGAATTTGCGCCCCACTTTCAAACATTTATACTTTTTTCCCAACCCCAAATTTTGGCTCCGTCCGGTCGGTAACATTTTAGGTTGATGACAAATATTGATACTTATTACTTCTGATAACATTTAAGGTTGATGTTAAATATCGAAACTTATTTTTTAAATATCGATACTTGTGGTAAGATTATTAACCTAAGATATTTTGATAAATAGATAAGATTTTAAATTATATTTTATAATATTTTAGTTGTACTGTATCATAATCGTACCGTTGTACGATTAAACTCCCCCAAGATAGTGGGGATAAATTGGAAGGATTTTTTTAAGGTTTTAAAGAGATAGAGTGTGAACGCTACAACCTTGGGGAATATGCTGATAAGGTTGCACTATTCGTTCGGTTCGAGTTAGCCACACGACTGTCTCTTCGGACCCCACATTCATTAAAAAGAACACAACAATGTTCTTAAACCGACATAAAAATCAACGAGACAATAAAAATTGGAAGCACACCAGATTTTGTGTCGATGTTACACATTTTAAGGTATTTTTTTAAATAATTATTTATATTTAATTTAGTGATTAATTAATTTAAATTAAATATTATAGAAATTTATTTTAAAATTATTAATTTAATTTAATTTATCATGTTAAAATTTAAACTTGTAATATTATTAGAGAAATTTAGTACTTCATTTTATTAGACTGTTATTGTTAATATTTTTCTTGATGTCACGTGCAATTAAAAGGATCACATTTTTTTTTACTTTTTGCATATTTCGTACCTGAATAAATACAAAGCAAGGGCTACATATTTTCTCCTTTTTCTTTTGGTGTTATATGACAAAAATTATTGATATTTATTTTAGATTCGTGAATATAGTTCATTGACCAGAGAAGTCTAGAAAGTTTTGGATATAGGTTTGCGTATTGTATTTTCTTTTGATTTGAGGTAAATTTTAGTTTCCTAACTCAGTATTATATTTTTTATTAAATGAAAAGATATTTATATTTCAACACAAATGTCAGAATTTATACTCATATAAAATGAGATAAGATGAATATATTTGATCATTCGACCAATTAATAGATCTCTAACTCGAATTTTATTTCTTCTAAGTCATATTAATGCCATTGTTGGATAGCAAAAGCAAAATGACAATGTTTTGTTGCCACAAACCTTCCTGTTAGATTGAGCAGTTTGAGAAATTAAAGAATGGTAATCGGGTGGTTTGAACCTTAGACTAAGAAAGTAAATTTTAACGTCGTTACTGCTGAACCAAGTCGCTCTTAGTAACATAAATTGCATCATTTTATATACATATCTTCTAAAGCAGTAAATGTGTAACACCCGTGTTTTGGGCCTAGGAGTTAACCGGGTTTTAATTCGGGTCAAAAAAATTTAAATTAAATCAATTCAACTTAAAATAATGACTTAATTGAGCTTTAGAAAGAGGGGAGGGACTAATGTTGTAATTTTACCCAAGATTTTTCAAAAAGCTAGACAACCTTTAATTAAAAGCAGAAAATTTTCTTCTCTCTCTCCACTCCCCCTTTTCTTCCCAACGTCAAACCCTCTTCTAAACCTCTCCAAACTTGGTTCACTATTCCATTCATTTTCTTCCTCAATCCAAGACGTTTTTCAAAGCAAGGGGAAACCTTGAAGGAGCTTTGGGACCGAATCCGGGTGCGTAGGAGGATTATTCGATTTGCTAAGGAAGGGCGGTGAGTGGTTTCAACTTGTTTTTAAGTTTGGCTCGAGCATGTGTAGGGTGTGTGTGTGTAGTGTGCTTGGTAGGCCACTTCCATTTAATTCAAGTTGATAGTTTAGCTTTGATATCCTCAAATGCTTTGTGCTTACTAGTTATGCTCTTGATTTGTGGTTGATTGATACATGTATATATATCATGATGAGTAGATATGTGATGAGCATGTATTGTGGTTGATGATGGTTAAATATGATGGGGGTATGATAATTGGCACTAAAAATTACCGGTTGTAAATGATCGATCATTAGGATAGTGTGTGCGATAGTGTGCACACAAATTGAGTCAAAACGTACGTGGCCTTGATGGCGTTAAGTCATCAAGGAGGAGTACGGTGATGTAACATTCCACCGGAAGCTATTTCATATATTTCTACGGGATGATGAGTGGAATCCCATCCGTAGGGCATGTGGCGATGAGTGGAATCCCGCACATGCAAGGTCCGGTGATGAGTGGAATCCCACCGAGGTAAAGTGTTGTCAAGGTTTTAATCCGCACAATCGGGGTAATTAAAGTGGCCAATTAAACTTGTTTATGTAATGTGATATATGATGGTGATATGTGGTTTTGATATATGGCATTGTATATGTTAATTGATATTGATGTGAAATCTTGCTAGGATTGAGAGACCATATATGCCACTTGAAAGACTAGCTAAGTCTACTTGTTTATACGCAATGCTTGATATGTATGAGATTAGGATTACATGCTTGAACCCTGCATTTGTTGATGTTTTTCGTTTTAGAGCACCCTCACTAAGCTTATAGCTTACGCTCTTAATGTTCAACAATGCAGATCATTAGTGTGGTGTTAGCTCGAGGCAAGGCAAGAAGGGCTTCCAAGTTTGTAGCTCAAGTATGGTTATCGATTCTGTAATAGCTAGCAATGTGGCAAGGGTCTTTGTATGAGCGTGTGTGACTCATTTGATTGATGTTGTTTTGGTTGATCATGGTTTGTAAGCATGTTATACTACGACGAATGTTTGATGTTTGATGGCATGTTCTAGAATGTTTAGGTTGCGTAGTGTATGAGTGCAAACCTTTCAAGATGTCTTGTTCCTTTTAAGGTCCTTTGTATTTTGAGTATGCCAATATTGCATGAATTGCTCTTTAACTAGAATGCTATGTATGAATGCTTTAATCCATGTTTGATTGACTCCCTTGGCTTAAATATGTATGCTTTTATGGTTGGTTTGCCTTAGGGATTGATGTTAGTGTGTTGGTTGGAGTGTTAGAGGGATTTAGGGGCCTCCTTGTGCTCTAAATCAGCTCAAACCTGCAGATTCGTAGGTGGGGTATCGATACCGTTGGTCTGGTATCGATACTGCCCTTTGGTTTCAGGCCTCGTGTATCGATACTCGAGGGAGAGTATCGATACCTTTTTGGCCACTAGAGCCACTGTCGATTTCGGTATCGATACTGGCCTCTAGGGTATCGATACCTTTATCTTGGCTTTGACCGTGGGAAGTCAAATTTAGGGGAGGGTATCGATACCCTCATTTGGGGTATCGATACTGTCTCCTCAGGTTGACCAAACCCTGTTGACCTAGTCAAAGGGGTATCGATACCCCCTTAAGGGTATCGATACCGCCTGCAGTTTAACTTTAAAAATGGGCTTTTAAATGCTAGTTTGGGTTCGATTAATTGCTTCATAAATTTTGTTCCGTTGTATGATCACTTAGGATGAAATTCTCATCTAGACAAGATTAAAATGAAAAAAAAAATATAGGGTTGCTAACCGAGGGAGAGTTCCTTAGGGAGTTTTCACTCGGTTTTCCCCGTGTAGCTCACTCGGACCGGTCATCCGGCCAGACCGAGACGAGGGGGTTACATTTGTTGGTATCAGAGCCTGAGGTTACCGAGACCTCGGGCAGGTAAGTGAGGTAAGATTAATGTGTTAAATGCTTGTGTTGTTCGATGCATGATTTGCCATGAATCCTTGATGCTTGATTGATCGTATGATGTTTTGAATGCATGAATGGTCGTGTCTCGTGTGAGTGTGTGCCCATTGCTACTACTACTTAATTTAAAAAGGATTTTTGAAAGAGGAATACTTGAGCACTATTGGACCCTTGCTTTGACTAACGTAATCCCTATCTGTTTCTTGTTGTAGTTTTACCTTGCTAGTTGAACCATGAGACCACGTGGGAGGCCTAAGATGGTTCGACCGGAACCACGGGCAGAGGCTCCGAGAGTTGAGCCAGTTGTGAGAGTTGAGGCTCAAGTGGGAGAGCCAGTGGTTGGAGTTGGAGCTCCTCCACCACCTCCACCACCACCACCTCCTCCACCGGGAGTGGGAGGCGAGGCCGGGCCCGGAGGAATGGGACCACAAGGAGGCCAAGGTGGCCAAGGACCGGCCGGGATTGACTTAGCTCCGTTGGTTCAGGCAATAGCCGGAGCGTTCCAGGCTGCTGTAGCTGGAGGTCAGGCAGCTCGTCATCAGGGTGAGGGCACCGGTTTGCCATTAGAGAGACTTCGGGGCCTTGGGGCCGAAGAGTTTAGAGGTGCTACTCCGGAGAGGTCAGAGTTGTGGTTTGAGAAGACCGTCCGTATTCTTGCTCAGATGGGATGTACTGGTGAGCGCAAGTTGGGATGTGTTGAGTCCTTGCTACAGGGTGATGCCTACACCTGGTGGGTCACCGTTACTTCGGGGATGGATGAGACCGAGATCACTTGGGAGTTCTTTGAGACAGCTTTCCGGAAGAAGTATTTGGGTCCGCGATACCTCGATGAGAGGAAGAGAGAGTTTATGGCATTGTCTCAGGGGAGTATGTCCGTGACTGATTATGAGATCCGATTCGTCAGACTGAGTCAGTATGCACCTGAACTTGTACCTACTGAGGTGGAGCGTTGTAACCGCTTCCGATATGGGCTGAATGAGGAGATCAAGACTTATACTCTAGCTTCTGATTACATTGATTTTGATGTCTTGGTCTCGAGGGCCAAGGACCTGGAGCACAGTTTGAGTTTGACCAGGCGGTCAGGTGGATCTAGTTCAGGTAAGAGGTCCAGCAACTTTGATAGAGGAGATGCCAAGAGGCATCGGGACAACCGCCATCAGTATGATCATAGGCGTGGTGGCAGTAACCACGGTAGGGGCCACCAGGGCCAGAGAGCTGGTGGGAAGTTGCCCACATGTGCTTCCTGCGGGAGGAACCACACCGGTGAGTGTTGGGGAAATTATCACTCTTGTTGAAGTTGTGGTGCTAGAGACCACATTAGGCGTGACTGTCCACATCAGGTGGGACAGGCACCAGCTCAGGCTCCTGCTAGAGCCAATGATTTTCAGAGAGGCCGCGGGCGCGGTAGAGGTAACTTCCAGCCGAGGAACGATGGTCAGAGGAATTTAGCTCATGTTGTTGCAGTCCAGCCGGAGGGCGGAGGACAGGCTAGGGTTTACGCACAGCGCGGGGAGCAGCATGACACCGATGTGATCGCAGGTAACTTCTCGATACAGTCTTTGGGTTTGCTTTCTTTGATTGACTCTGGGTCTACACATTCCTGCATATTGAGTGAGCATGCACGATCCTTGAATTTGCCTTGTGAGTTGTTAGAGGTAGGAGTTAGTGTTACTAGTTCCTTTGGGGACACGGTAGTGGTTAGGAAAATGTACCGAAGGTGTCCGTTGATGGTTCAGGGGCATTTGTTTCCGGTGGATATGATGGAACTTCCCTTCTATGGTTTTGATGTAATTCTGGGTATGGACTGGCTCACGGAGCATAGAGCCAGGATAGACTTTGAAACTAAACGGATTTCTTTGAAGCTCACAGATGATTATGAGATTGTTGTGGTGGGTGAGAATGTGAAGTTCTTGTCCAATGTGGTTTCAGTGTTAGAGGCTAAGAGGTTAGTGGAGTTGGGGTGTGAAGCATACTTAGCGTATGTGATGAACCCTAACATGAGTGAGGTTAGACCTCAGGACATCCGGACAGTATGTGATTTTCCTAGTGTGTTTCCGGAAGAATTGCCAGGGTTACCACCGGACAGAGAGGTAGAATTCAGCATTGAGACTTATTCTGATTCAGCTCCTGTTTCGATTGCTCCGTATCGTATGGCACCGAAAGAATTGAAAGAGTTGAAGACTCAGTTGCAAGAATTGACAGATAGAGGTTTTATTAGGCCTAGTTCTTCACCTTGGGGTGCACCAGTGTTGTTTGTGAAGAAGAAAGATGGAAGCATGAGAATGTGCATAGATTATAGACAGTTAAATCAGTTGACAGTGAAGAACAAATATCCGTTGCCTAGAATTGACGACTTGTTTGATCAGTTGAGAGGAGCATCGGTCTTTTCGAAGATTGATTTGAGATCAGGTTACTACCAGCTAAAGGTTAGAGAGGTTGATGTACCGAAGACGGCCTTTAGGACTAGGTACGGTCATTATGAGTTCTTAGTCATGCCCTTTGGGTTGACTAATGCACCGGCAGCTTTCATGGACATGATGAATAGGATTTTTCATCAGTATCTAGATCAGTTTGTAGTTGTGTTTATTGATGACATCTTGGTGTACTCGCGAACTGAAGAAGACCATGACCGACATTTGAGACTTGTTTTGAAGACTTTGCTAGATCATCAGTTGTATGCGAAGCTCAGCAAGTGTGAATTCTGGATCCGGGAAGTAGTCTTCTTAGGACATGTAGTGTCAGCTGAAGGCATTAGAGTTGATCCGAAGAAGATTGAAGCCATTGTTGAGTGGAAGCAACCGAAGTCAGTGACAGAAGTACGTAGCTTCCTAGGCTTAGCCGGATACTATAGGAGGTTTGTGGAAGGTTTCTCTAAATTAGTCGCTCCGTTGACACAGCTACTACAGAAGAGTGTTCAGTTTGAGTGGACAGATGCAAGACAGAGAGCCTTTGAAAAATTGAAAGAAGCTTTGACCCAAGCACCGATCTTGATTCAGCCTGAGTCCGGGAATGACTATGTGATTTATAGTGATGCCTCGTATGTAGGGTTAGGATGTGTTCTGATGCAAGACCGAAGAGTAGTGGCTTATGCCTCAAGACAATTGAAGACTCATGAGCGCAACTATCCGACCCATGACATAGAGTTAGCTGCAGTTGTGTTTGCCCTGAAGATTTGGAGGCACTATTTGTATGGTGAGAAATGCACAGTATACACCGACCACAAGAGTTTGAAGTACATTATGACTCAGCGAGATTTGAATCTCAGACAGCGTAGATGGTTAGAGTTGCTAAAGGACTATGATCTTACTATTGAGTACCATCCGGGTAAGGCCAATGTAGTGGCCGATGCATTGAGTAGGAAGGTGGCCGTGGACTTGAGAGCCATGTTTGCTAGACTGAGTTTGTCCGGGGATGGTGGCTTAGTAGCCGAGCTTCAGGTTAGACCTACTCTAGGTCAGATGATTCGAGAGAAACAACTCTTAGATAGATCTTTGGCACCTCACGTGCAAGATATAGCCGAAGGTAGATCTTCAGACTACAGTTTCAGTTCCGATGGGGTCTTATGTTTCAAGGACAGAATAGTTGTGCCTGGAGACAGTGATTTGAGACGTACGATCTTAACTGAAGCCCACAGTAGTCCGTTTGCTATGCATCCTGGAAGTACGAAGATGTACCGTGATTTGAAGAATGAGTACTTTTGGGTTGGCTTGAAGAGAGATGTAGCCGACTTTGTGAGTAAGTGCTTAGTGTGTCAGAGGGTGAAGGCGGAACATCAGGTTCCCTCAGGTTTGTTACAGCCGTTGAGAATTCCGGAATGGAAATGGGAGAACATCACCATGGATTTTGTTTCGGGTTTGCCTTTGACACCTACGAAGAGGAACTCAGTTTGGGTGATAGTGGATCGTTTTACGAAGTGTGCTCACTTCTTGGCAGTCAACACTACTTACACCTTAGATAGATTGGCCGATTTGTACATTGGTGAGATTGTGAGGCTACATGGTGTGCCGAAGTCTATTGTGTCAGATAGAGATCCGCGGTTTACTTCGAGATTTTGGGAGTGTCTGCATACAGCTTTGGGTACCCGTTTGAACTTCAGCACTTCTTATCATCCACAGTCAGATGGTCAGTCAGAGAGGGTTATTCAGATCTTAGAGGATATGTTGCGATGTTGTATCATTGACTTTCAGGGTACTTGGGAGAAGCATCTGCCTCTAGTAGAGTTTGCGTACAATAACAGTTTTCAGTCGAGCATTCAGATGGCTCCGTATGAGGCCTTGTATGGTCGAAAGTGTAGAACTCCAGTGTGTTGGGCCGAGGTAGGACAGAAACTGTTACCTATGCCAGATTTGCTAAAAGGGACAACCGACAAGGTAAAATTGATCTGTGACCGCTTGAAGGCTGCTTCGGATAGGCAGAAGTCCTATGCCGATTTGAAGAGAAAGGAAGTTGAGTTCTCAGTGGGTGAGAAGGTGTTCTTGAAGGTGTCTCCGTGGAAGAAAGTGATGAGATTTGGCCGAAAGGGGAAGTTGAGTCCGAGGTACATAGGACCGTACGAGATTGTGAAGAGGGTTGGTCCCGTTGCTTATCAGTTGCGGTTGCCATCCGAGCTTGAGAAGATACATGATGTTTTCCATGTGTCGATGCTTCGCAAGTATAGGTCCGATCCATCACATGTTATGCCCGTAGAAGAAATTGAATTGAATCCGGATTTGACTTATGAGGAAGAGCCCGTTGAGATCTTAGCTTCAGACAGTAAAGTGTTGAGGGGTAGATCAATTGAGTTAGTGAAGGTGAGGTGGCAACGTAGAGGTGTGGACGAGGCCACTTGGGAGAGGAAGGAGGATATGGAAAAGCAGTTTCCGTATCTCTTTCAGTCAGGTAATTTCGGGGACGAAATTCCTTAAGTAGGAGAGAGTTGTAACACCCGTGTTTTGGGCCTAGGAGTTAACCGGGTTTTAATTCGGGTAAATTTTTTTTAAATTAAATCAATTCAACTTAAAATAATGACTTAATTGAGCTTTAGAAAGAGGGGAGAGACTAATGTTGTAATTTTACCCAAGATTTTTCAAAAAGCTAGACAACCTTTAATTAAAAGCAGAAAATTTTCTTCTCTCTCTCCACTCCCCCTTTTCTTCCCAACGTCAAACCCTCTTCTAAACCTCTCCAAACTTGGTTCACTATTCCATTCATTTTCTTCCTCAATCCAAGACGTTTTTCAAAGCAAGGGGAAACCTTGAAGGAGCTTTGAGACCGAATCCGGGTGCGTAGGAGGATTATTCGATTTGCTAAGGAAGGGCGGTGAGTGGTTTCAACTTGTTTTTAAGTTTGGCTCGAGCATGTGTAGGGTGTGTGTGTGTAGTGTGCTTGGTAGGCCACTTCCATTTAATTCAAGTTGATAGTTTAGCTTTGATATCCTCAAATGCTTTGTGCTTACTAGTTATGCTCTTGATTTGTGGTTGATTGATACATGTATATATATCATGATGAGTAGATATGTGATGAGCATGTATTGTGGTTGATGATGGTTAAATATGATGGGGGTATGATAATTGGCACTAAAAATTACCGGTTGTAAATGATCGATCATTAGGATAGTGTGCACACAAATTGAGTCAAAACGTACGTGGCTTTGATGGCGTTAAGTCATCAAGGAGGAGTACGGTGATGTAACATTCCACCGGAAGCTATTTCATATATTTCTACGGGATGATGAGTGGAATCCCATCCGTAGGGCATGTGGCGATGAGTGGAATCCCGCACATGCAAGGTCCGGTGATGAGTGGAATCCCACCGAGGTAAAGTGTTGTCAAGGTTTTAATCCGCACAATCGGGGTAATTAAAGTGGCCAATTAAACTTGTTTATGTAATGTGATATATGATGGTGATATGTGGTTTTGATATATGGCATTGTATATGTTAATTGATATTGATGTGAAATCTTGCTAGGATTGAGAGACCATATATGCCACTTGAAAGACTAGCTAAGTCTACTTGTTTATACGCAATGCTTGATATGTATGAGATTAGGATTACATGCTTGAACCCTGCATTTGTTGATGTTTTTCGTTTTAGAGCACCCTCACTAAGCTTATAGCTTACGCTCTCAATGTTCAACAATGCAGATCATTAGCGTGGTGTTAGCTCGAGGCAAGGCAAGAAGGGCTTCCAAGTTTGTAGTTCAAGTATGGTTATCGATTCTGTAATAGCTAGCAATGTGGCAAGGGTCTTTGTATGAGCGTGTGTGACTCATTTGATTGATGTTGTTTTGGTTGATCATGGTTTGTAAGCATGTTATACTACGACGAATGTTTGATGTTTGATGGCATGTTCTAGAATGTTTAGGTTGCGTAGTGTATGAGTGCAAACCTTTCAAGATGTCTTGTTCCTTTTAAGGTCCTTTGTGTTTTGAGTATGCCAATATTGCATGAATTGCTCTTTAACTAGAATGCTATGTATGAATGCTTTAATCCATGTTTGATTGACTCCCTTGGCTTAAATATGTATGCTTTTATGGTTGGTTTGCCTTAGGGATTGATGTTAGTGTGTTGGTTGGAGTGTTAGAGGGATTTAGGGGCCTTCTTGTGCTCTAAATCAACTCAAACCTGCAGATTCGTAGGTGGGGTATCGATACCGTTGGTCTGGTATCGATACTGCCCTTTGGTTTCAGGCCTCGTGTATCGATACTCGAGGGAGAGTATCGATACCTTTTTGGCCACTGGAGCCACTGTCGATTTCGGTATCGATACTGGCCTCTAGGGTATCGATACCGTTGTCTTGGCTTTGACCGTGGGAAGTCAACTTTAGGGGAGGGTATCGATACCCTTATTTGGGGTATCGATACTGTCTCCTCAGGTTGACCAAACCCTGTTGACCTAGTCAAAGGGGTATCGATACCCCCTTAAGGGTATCGATACCGCCTGCAGTTTAACTTTAAAAAAGGGCTTTTAAATGCTAGTTTGGGTTCGATTGATTGCTTCATAAATTTTGTTCCGCTGTATGATCACTTAGGATGAAATTCTCATCTAGACAAGATTAAAATGAAAAAAAAATATAGGGTTGCTAACCGAGGGAGAGTTCCTTAGGGAGTTTTCACTCGGTTTTCCCCGTGTAGCTCACTCGGACCGGTCATCCGGCCAGACCGGGACGAGGGGGTTACAAAATGTTAGGGGAAAATAAAAATGGTTGAAAGGGGACTCGAACTTAGATCACTTGTGATGCGCATAATCACACAAATATTCGATTTAATTTAAGTCTGAAAATTATTAAATATTCGATTTAAAAGAAAAAAATTGATTTAAAATATACAAATATTTTTTCTTTTTCATATTTAAATTAAATCAAATATTTATTAAAATATTAAATATTTGAGTTTTAAAAAAATTGATTTAAAAAAGTATTCAAATATTTAAAGTATTTTAAATTCGATTTAAAATATTCGAATACTTTTTTAAATCAAATTTATTTTCTTTTAAATTAAATATTTTTAAATCAGATATTTAATATTTTAATAAATATTCGATTTAATTTAAATATGAAAAAATTTAAATATTTTAAATTGATTTTTTTTCTTTTAAATAGAATATTTAATAATTCAATAGGTTAATATATAAAAATATATTAAATAAAAAATAAATTAAAATTTGAATAAATTAATCTAATTGGGCGATGACATGTGTCATCATCTGATTGGTTGATTAATTTTATTTAATTAAAATAAAATTAGGATCAAATTGATTTAATAAGTAAATAACAAATACCAAATGTATAATTTTACAAATTTTTGTTAACTGCCACATCATCCCTCCATTACCCTTCTGTTAATTGTTTAATGACGGTGGTCAAAATAGGTCAATTTAATAAGTTTAATAGTCTGATTGACGAGTTCGATAGTTCGGTGGTCAAAATAGGTACACTCCTATAGTTCAGTAGTCACTGGAGTAGTTTACCCTGAATATAAATTTAAATAACAATAAAATTTATATATCGATTTAAACCAACCGGTAAAGTTCATGTACTTAATTAAAATTAAAAAATATCTAACTGACCAAAAATTAAAGTTTAAAATTAGATTACATCTTAAAACTAAATCCAAGTATCGAAATATGTATTTACCTGAAAACAAATTAGTCCCTTAGTTACAAAATCTAAATCCATAGTTGGTAAGTGTTAGATATCACAACCGGCAGCACAAATGCAAACTAATTTGTTTTATTTTTCACAGTGAATAGTTGAGAGAGAAATTAATCAGATTTAATTAAATTTGTAATTCCACTGCTAGATTGTTTGAGAGAAAGCAAAGCCTGTCTATTTAAGAGTAACAAACTTTGGGGAAAAAACAATTCTATTTTAAGAAATTAAGAAGCAATCCGCCTAAAAAAGCTTACTAATTCAGTAATTTCAACAGATAACACGAAAAGCCAGCGAAAGAATTTTACTAAAAGATAACCTTTTAAAAATAGAGGGTTGAGATTTAATCTCACTAATTTCAAAATTGATATATCTTAAAAAATAATTAGATTAGAAAGTTTGACAAAATTTAATTTCATTAACTTCAAAATTAATAGGACTTAAAAAGTAAATTAAAATTTTTTGAGAGAGACCAAGACTTAATTTTAATAGCTGCAAAATCTTTAAGGGTTAAAAATAGAATTAACCCATAGAAAGTTGGGGTGAGCTAGGTCCCCTTAAGCCTTAGGCCCACCCGATGTTCCGCCCATGCTCATGACCACGTACCAATGAAACCAACACTTTGTGTTTGACGTACCATGCAAAATTAGGGTTAGGGTTTAATTTTCCCGTACCATGCAATTGTACGAGATGGGTTTAAATGCGACTTTGAACCAGCTTGAGCTGCTGTCATTCTTCATGATCGAGCTTTGCCTAGTTGAGCATGAAATGCTTAAATTTCCACCTTCTTTATTAGCTGCTGCTGCTATTTTAACTGCTCAGTGTACTATTAGTGGGTTGAAGCATTGGAGCAAGACTAGTGAGTGGCATACCAACTACTCACAAGAGCAACTTATGTAAAGTCTTTTTGCTCTTATATTCTTCTGAAATTACCATGAAAGTTCTGTTCTTCCCAAGTTAAAACTCTACTCTTGTTATTTCTTGTTTTGTTGGTGAAGGGATTGCTCAAGAATGATGGTTACTTTCCATCACAAGGCAGGGACAGGGAAACTTACAGGCGTACACCGCAACATTTAAGTATGGTTGTGCTGCGAAAACTGAACCTGCAACTTTTCTCTTGGAGTCTAAATCCTAGCACATCATAGAACTACTTGCTTGATTGATCAAATCCGGCCGCCAGGCAGGACCTGGCGAGGATGGGGTGCAATCGAGCAACACTATAGTTTGCTCCCTGAGTTTATGAGCAGGATACTTACTTGGTGTTTTTGCCCTTTGAAGTCGGCCATTTTTGCTTTGTTTTCCTTACCAGAACTAAAAACAGAAGTGATCTTGTTCAGAATGCCTTTGTGAACAAAAAAGCCAATAGAATTTTGGTATTTCAATTCAAACTCTTCTCAAGTGGATCCTTTTACATCAAATATGAATAGTACAAGTTTGGTTACTGAAAGGCAATTCTCAAGCGGCCTATGGATGATATTGAAAGCCCTTCACGAGACAAAGTTACCTACGAATAGATGGCGCAACACCTCTACCGGCTGTTGTGCCACGACCAGCAGCTTGAGCCTGCAAAACAAAGAAGATTTGAAGTTAAAGATCGAGAATTGATGCACAGACAGAAGGGGTATATAAACAAAAGAATGACTTCCATCTTCATCACAGGATGGATGAACATGAACTTACTTTGGCTCGCATTGCAACAGCTCTACCTCTGCCAACTCCAAGAGATGAGCTCTTACCCTTCATGAAGTTACAACATGAAGTCAGAAATATTCTATCAAGTGTATAATGCTGGAAAACAGTAAACTTGCAAGTAGATGTACCTTGATTTTAGCATCCAGACGTTTGAACATAGGAGCATTCTTCAACATATCCGGTATGACCATGAACCTGTCACAGTATGTTTTCCTTTTAATAGCCATAATTCATAAACACACACTATACAACCCTCAAATACCACCTATGAAATCCATTAAAAACGAAGGTACAAGGCGAAGGGGAGAGCAAGAAACAGACAGACAAAGTACCTGACTTTACTGCCTCGAATGAAAACATGCTCAAGCTGTGAAACCTTTCCATCCTGAAACCAAGCCAAATCAATCATCCAAATCAGTTGCGTAAACGAGAGGGAAGGTGAAAAGAAGCTTGAGCCAAAGGGAATGAGAACATGTTTTTAAAAAGGTTTATGCACTTCTGAAAATCGGAATGAGAACAACATGCACCTATTCATTTCTCTCAAAAAAGAGAGTTGTAGAATATGATTTCAGTTCCAAATTTGATTGAAATGGATAGAACAACACAAGAACAGACTAGAATCACACAACAACCGCTAATCGAAACTGAAAGACAGTGCGATATAGCGGCGAGTGATTGCCGTGTTATATCATCGAATTCGAGCATTAAACTCAAGTCTAGATTTCAATGCCTACATCTAACATCTAACATCTAACATCAAATGTTCGTAGCATTTTAAGGTTTATCACTAACAGAGCAAAACCCTAAACCCTGAATTCATCAGATCGGAATAAACATAAACGAATCAAACACTTTATAAAGAAGCTAAAAAAAGCGAAAGAGAAAGTGAGGTACTTTAGCAGTGAAGGTGATGTTCTCGAGCTGGCAATTCCAATTATCTTCGCACTCGATCATGCTTCCTCTGTAAAGCTCTCCACTTTTTAGCTCCACCGTTACGATGTGACCCGACGACTCGTGTAGTAGCTTCACCGGTATGCCCAAACTCCGACTCATTGTTTATCGCTCGCCTGATTTGCTCCTGTGAAAATCGCAAAACCCTAGTGATGAAACTCGATTACTTCCCATATCTACTCCCAACTCCGGTTTAGATTCCGGCCCAAAACTGGACGGTCTAAGATTAGCCCCATTGAGTTTGTCCTGCTTGATGGGCTTTCTACTAAGCCCAATTTAATCGAAGCAAGGAATTGTTGAAAAATGGAAAATCAAATTGAAGACGAAATCTTTCGATCAAGGATTGCTGCTGCTGTAATCGGAGAAAACGAGAATTAAGAAAGGTTAAGGTTTTAGAGAGACGACGGAAATGGATGCTGCGAAGAACAAGTACAGCATAATAGTTCCGACTTATAACGAGCGCCTCAACATTGCTCTCATCGTCTCTCTCATCTTCAAACATCTCCCGTATGTCCCTAACAACTCCGAAATCTCTCCCTTTCTTTGTCATCGTAGTCTTTTGACGTGATCCGATCGAGATCCGATTGCGTTTCTTGAATTCGCGCCCTTTTTTTGTTCTCGTAGAGTTGATTATTTATTGTACTGTTTTGGTATTCTTGGAATGATTTGAATTGTATGATGTGGATGTATAGTATTCGTTTGCACTGTGTTTGGTTGGAAGGAAAGAGTGAGAAAGTAAAATTCTACCGGCTGTGTGAAAATTCAGCACCAGGACTTTTAATCAATGATCCATTTGTCTTTGTAAATTCAGATTCCTATATGTATGTTAAAATTTCATTAGAATTGTTTTATCTGGAAACTGAATTTTCACTGAAAATGAATTGACGCCATGGAAGGGAAAAGATTAGTTGATTTATAATGATTTGTAAACTGATTTTTCATAAATTCAAAATGAGTAGCAATGTAAACTACAGAACACTCACAAAATAGGTTTGCCGTTTTAAGAAAACCTTTCGTCCCTCCGATTCGTGATATCTTCGGATATAAGCTGTTGTAACTTCTCATGGCTGGAGTAGGGATGTAGATTTTGAAATAATTGTTGTGGATGATGGGAGCCCTGATGGTACTCAAGAAATTGTGAAACAGCTGCAAAAACTGTATGGGGAGGATCGAATTGTAAGTTCCATGCTAATATATCTTCGGAATTTGATTCGTATGCAGTCGGTTTTTCTAATCAATTCGTATGCTTACATCTGCTTATCTCCCCTTGATCATGCAGTTATTGAGACCTAGAGCTAAGAAGCTTGGATTGGGTAAGTGAAAATTATTGCCTTTCGGGAGTAATCTGGAGCTGGCCTTTGAGTTGTTATTGGTTTCAGGAACGGCTTATATGCATGGTTTGAAGTATGCGTCTGGGAACTTTGTTGTAATCATGGATGCTGATCTTTCGCATCATGTAAGTTCGATGTTGTGTTTTTGTATGCCTGTTCTACCGATAAATCCATTTACAACACTTAAGTGCCTGTTTACTATCACATATGCTGATCTAATTCTTCAATCTTGTTTTGCAGCCGAAATACTTGCCAAGCTTCATCAAGTAAGAAACCCTTCGGTTAATCCATTTTGGGCTCGTAATCATGCCTGGCTTTCTCAAATCCTTCTAATGTGCTGGTCCATGACATCTTTTAGGAAACAGCTGGAAACCGGTGCCAGCATAGTTACTGGAACACGGTATGTCACAGGTGGTGGCGTGCATGGATGGAATCTGATGCGCAAGCTAACAAGTAGGGGAGCCAATGTTCTTGCACAGACTCTTTTGTGGCCTGGTGTATCGGACTTAACCGGATCCTTCAGGTGTGAGAACACTAATCTACAGAAAATTAGCTATTTCATGCTGCTATAGCTTCAATATTTAGACCTAACATTTCTTTTTCTCCTCTTTTAAAGGCTTTATAAGAAATCAGTGCTCGAAGATGTCATTTCCTCCTGTGTTAGCAAGGGATATGTATTTCAGATGGAGATGATTGTTAGGGCTTCAAGAAAAGGCTACCACATCGAAGAGGTAAAATTCTTTTCTATAGTTATACAGTCTTATGAATAAGCTGACGGGATATTCAAACCTTTAGCTACTTTCATTATCATTTGTTGGTAGGAGTCGAAGCTTTTGTTATCTTCTTTTAATACCGGTGCAAGTCAGTTTAAAAGCCCTAGGCAAGAAACTGGCCAAACGGCCTCGAGTGCTATACCTTTGCAACTTCCATAACCAACTTGAATGCTAATTTGCATTATTCAAAATTTTCTTTTAGCTTAATCTCCGTGAAGATAATCTTCCTAATTCTGTCGACGGGATTCGGTGATGGAAACTACCATTAACTCTTACATTTAATGTTCTGCCCTACATTTACCAGCTAGTACAGGAATTATCCACATTGGAGTTTGCTCATATGCTTTACCCTATTTGGTTTTCGTCCCGTCCCATGTTTCATTTTTAGGACACCTCAATCTCATTGATTTGATTTTCTACTGTCTACAGGTTCCGATAACTTTTGTTGACAGAGTTTTCGGAAGTTCAAAGCTAGGCGGATCTGAAATCGTAGAGTACCTAAAAGGCCTTGTATACCTTATGATCACTACATAGACCTCAGTACATATATAATCGGCCGGAAAACCATCTTTATCTGTTTAACGCGAGAAGTAACCGACGGTTCAAGGTGTAGACTCTGCAGCAAACAATTCTTCCAGCTTGTTCTTAGAAGTTCCTTTACAAAACCTGACTTTTGATGGCATTTTTTTCCTTTCTGTAGAACACAGTAAGTACTGATCTGGTACTGGATTGTTGGTTAACAATGAAGAATTCCTTAGTTTTTTTATTTTTTTTTATTTTTTAGAATTTGATGTTGCGACGTCTTAACAGTCTAAACATGGAAGGATAATTAAGGAAGGTAAATAGAGATATTTTATTATAATTTTTTTTTGAATAGATATTTTATTTTATTATAGGCCCTGTTTGGTAAACAGCGGTTTGGGTAAAAATTAGAGGTTTGAGGTATAATTAGAGGTTTGACTAGTCAAATCCGCTAATATTGATGTTTGGTAAATAGCGGATTGAAAGAGCGGATCGGGGTGAAAAAGCTAATTTTGAAAAAGCTCCTAATATGAGCTTTTTGAGATTAGAGGTTTGATATTAGAGTTGTAATGACTCTTTTACCCTTAACAATTATCAAAAATCTCCAAATAACCTAAATTAAATAATAATATTTTTTAATATAAATAATACCATATTAAATATTGGACTTATTTGTTGTTACTACTAATTTATATGATGACATTTGTAAGTTAATTTTATTTTTTTATTATCACATATTTATATGTGTATATAATTTTTTTAATAATTATATAAATAATAAATTAATATATAAATCTTTCAAATATGTTTAGAAAATTTATATTAAGAACAATTTTTACAAATCTAATTGATATTTATTAGATACAAAATATTCATAACTGATAAATTATTCAAACAAATATTGAATATAATCATGTCCTTATATGTCATTTTGCTTGTTTAAATAATCAAACAGCTATCAGCTATCAGTTAATTTTACCAAACACTTTTATACAATCAGCTAATACAATCCGCTAGTCAAATCAGCTAATGCAATCAGCTATCAGCTATCAGCTAATGTAATCCGCTATCAGCTATCAGCTATCCGCTAATTGCCAAACAGGGCCATTATCTTTTGTTAAAAATAAATCTGTTATTATGTCGATGATTGAATTCATATGAAGAAGTTGAAAAAAAATATTAAAACATTACAAGACTCTAATAAAAAAATAGTATTACTTTAAGGATTTATTTAAAAATTTACAAAAAAAAATATCTTAAAGAAAAAAAAATGAAATTTCAATTAGCAACAATGCAAAAATATCGAAGCTGCCGGAGTAATTATACTCTTATTTTTCTAATAGTATGGTGGTTTAATTGCTTCGAAAAAAATAATCAAATCGTGACTTTTTTAATAGTATGGTGATCATTTATGTAGTTTACCCTATTTCAAATAGAGTTACGGTCTCAATAGCGGCAAGATCCTATAAATACATTAGCCCAACTAAAATATAAGTACTGTACTCTAAAGCGAAAGCAGTGCTGAGAAATCCCTTCTTGATAAGCTCTTCCAAAGGTAACCTGACAACTTATGCACGAAAAAATCACACATTCGCACGATAAACTTATAAAGCTCAGTGATACACATCTACTCTACTATACTTCATGCTAATCATAAATATAAGCATGCAAGCTAGTACGAGCAACAAGGAGAGATGAATAAACACATGATGCTACCACTAGTCACCTAAACACATGTTCTCGTCACAACAAAACATCATACATGGCTCACAAGGCCCAACCATACTTGAGATCCCACTGGATCCCTCGAGAAAAACACAAATGCCATAACCACAAACCTAGAGTGAGACCCGATGCCACACAACTTCGGGAACATACACTCTGAGTAAGATCTGATGCCATACAGCTTCGGAAACGTACATTCTTTAGATGAGACCTGATGTCACACAACTTCGAAAATGTACACCCATGCTTGAAATGTTTCGTCGAGCATCTTTGAATGAGACCTGGTGGCACACAGCTTCAAGAACGTACATTCGACATCTCTAACCACCATGGTGTTGCAACACTCTTCCTCTGAGTATCCGGTTCCCATCAATCAAGAAGACCCAACCACACAAGTGCCCTTACTTGGCACATAACCACATATGATCCACCAAGGACCCATATGGTTGCTATTACAAACAAGTCACTCAACGTTTATCGATTTATTACTCATTAGGCTCAAATATAATTAATCTCATTCATTACTACCATTAACCCATGTTATTGGGTTATTTAATCAATTAATATTAATTATCGGCTTACTCGATCCCTAAACCTTATGAGAGTTATTTAATCAATTAATATTAATTATCGGCTTTACACTCATTTATTCGAATGTAACCATTATTCATCTATTACATAGTTTTTCATCAAATCACATCAGTCCATTCAAACAAGCATACAAAACGTCAATTCCATCTCAACCAATCCAATAATCATTAATTAATCATACTGGCATCACAAACGACCTTACACGGTCTCTAAAACCTCTAGCAGTCCCATCATATCCGTAACATCATCATGCATCTCAAAAGATAGAGTCATATACAATCGGTCTCTACTCATGCTTATCTATCATCAACCTATTTTGTAACCATTAACAAACAAGACAATTACGCTAATGATGCTCATGAAGCAATAAGAGTTCGACGTGTACTAACCTTATGTTGATATCGCTAAAATCCTCATCCAAGCTTTCTGAATATTTCATTTGACTCGATACCCGATCCTGAGTAATCCTTGTATACCAACGAATACGAAACTATATTAATTCATGCATTCCCAAATCAAATCACTAGATCATATTGGTGCCCTTACTTGGCACCCAACCATACACGATCCACCAAGAGCCTCATGAGTCATGACTACTTCGTGAAAGTTACACACATTTATCAATTTATAGCTTTCATATATTCATAATCGCGGTTAATTTCTTAGTTACTCGGCTTTGCTATTCATTTTATCCCATTAAAGGCCTATTAGACTTTAGTCCTCAAAATATAGGTCTTTTACTGGAACCAACCTAACTACCACAAATTTCTACATGTTATGTGGAAACAACCCAAGAAAATTAGTTGTTGACCAAGAAAACAGGTTGGTGATCAAGATAATGGGTTGGTGACCAGGAAAACAGGTTGATTATCGATACGCAAACTCAGAATTCGTATATAGAATTTATAAATCATCCCAATACCCCTAAAATCAAAAGCACAACCACAAATTGAATCTTCGCATTATGAGAAGTAATTTAAACGGTTTTCTATCATTTTTACACCTTATTAATAACTTATCTGAATTTCACCATTAAAGGCTCTAAGCTATTTTAATACCAAAACTAGTAACCTTAACCAAAATATCAAGCAATACAATTACTTTAAGATATTCAAGAATCAAGGAGTCAGAATGTACTAATCTTGTAACAAAATTTCGAATTTGCTCCACACACCCAAAATCTCCAATTTCGTCTCTTTGACTCCAACTTGAATAAACCCCAAGACTCCTCCTTTATACCTCAAAACAAAAAAATGAACCAAGACTTAACCCAAGCACCAAAGAGAGGTCTAGCCACGTATTAACAACCTTGAAAAACATGGAAAAAAATTCAAGAACTTAAACCCCCTTCAAAAATTCATTGATGAAGAACTCACTTTTATACCTCAAGAGTATACTTTTCTTGAAGCTCTTGATGGGGGAATAACATTCTAAAATCTTACAACTTGAATGGAAGAGATGAAGTTGAAAATTTAAATTTTTAGCGTTAGAAGTTAAGCTTGAAAAGAAAAAAAATAAGAGGTGTGTGGAAGAAAGAAATATGAAAATAGATGATATCATATTGTCCCCCTCTTTCCTCACGTGATATACTCAAAAAAAAAATGAAACCAACCAATTACTTAAAAAATGATATTATCACAACATAAAATTATCATGTTCTCTCTCATTTCCAAAACGGTCACTTTACAAACCTACAAAGCTCAATACTCGTCTAACAAGGCTCATGCTTGGCCTAACGAGTCCAATTATTCAATCCAACACGAGGGTTCATAACTAGTGTCAATGTCTAATTGTTGACTTGGAAAATTTAGGTCGTTATAGTGTATATTCCGATGCTACGTGAGCCGACCTCACCCACAGAATATATGTTCCCGATGCTATGTGACCCGTGCCTCACTCCAATGTTGATGTGGTATGGTATGTTGGGCCTTGTGTGCCCCTTGATGTTGTGACAATGAATAATACGTGTGTAGGCGACTAGTGTTAACGTCATGTATCGTTTTAAATGTCATATCATTTTGCTTTAACTACGTGCTTATGGTTATGATCTGCATGAAGCATGATAGAGGTGTATCCACTGAGCTTTATGAGTTCAACGTTTGAAATCGTTGTTTTCGTTCACAGATTTTTAAGTTGTTACGTTACATTCGAATGAGCCCTATTATAGTAGGACTTCAGCACATCGATGTAATTCGATAGTGTAGTACTTAAATTTGTCGAACGATGTATTCATAGGACCCTTTTAAGTCTGTAACTCTATTTGAGATTATTAATTATGTCGGACAATGTTGATCATTTGAGCTAAATTTAGTTAGAAAATTTTTTACTTATGGATTGGGCTTGATGCCCAAATGCGACGTGGTGTTTAGGCGTTACACTCTTAATCTTAATTTCTCTAAACAGAGTGAATTAGCTTCTCAACAAGAAAATTAATTAGCTAAAACTGCAAAGTCCAGTCATTTTGCCATATATATTCCCAGAAAACATAAAATGGAAAACAACGCAGAAGCCTGCTCCGCCCAGTCCACCACCCGCCGAGTCAGCGTTATTCTCCTGATATTATCGGCGATGGGTGGTTTGTTTCTTCTCCTCTCTTATCTCCTCTCCGTTTCTGCTTCTTTGCCAACTTCCTCTGTAGCTATTGCTGTCGCCGATGCTGATCTCATTACTCCCATCAACCGAGATCTTTACCATTCCAGGCATGATTTTCTCTTTTTCTTCATTATTATTACTTTTTTTTTTTATTTTCAATTTCGATAAAAAGATTTGTAAATTTTGTTATGGCGTTCGATTAATCTTGGAAAATATAGCATCGTCGAATTTATGCTCTTTGGATCAATCTTAGCATTCGAGAGCGTGAAATTGGGAGATTTCTGCAAATTTGAGCGTGAAATAGATAAGTTTGAAAATACAGCTAACAATGTGAAATCTTAGCAGATTCGAGTAGAGTGATCTCTATGAAAATGTGTTCGTGATGCTTCAAGTAGGGAGATTTCTTTAACAAAATTTGTTCTTCTTCTTGATGCTTACTTAGCCTGATGTAGTCAAATTGACTGTTTGATCTTCCTTTCAAGCAGAGATTCCAAGCCTTAAACCTCCAGCTAAGGTAAATAGGTTTGCGCAGGCTATTTTTAGGGAATTACATGATACCCTCGCCGTTTTGAGATTAATTTGGCATGGTGGAATCTGCAAGAATATAATTGAATGTCGAATTTTGACCTTTCTTCCATACTTTTTTAAGTTGAGTGGTGTTTTAGATCTAGAGACATGAGAACAAAAGGAGTTATTCTAGTCTAGATTGTTGAAATGCTTTGAAGAATCTAGCTCAGAAACCAAACATATGTTCAGTTATTCTTTTCAATCCCTGTTTAAAATGTGCCGCTGAACTTTGGAGTTCAGAGTTTTGTTATCTTGTTTCTTGTTTTAATTTACTTTTATAGTATTTTGCAGTGATGCTTTGATTGAACAGATACAGTCTTTGGTGCATCGACACCCTGACAAACTCACTGTAGGTGAACTACATCTTTATATATTTGGAAACAATTTTTGTGTGAGAATTTGGTTTTATATTATTCATACCATAAACAGCTGGAAACAGTTAGAGCTGGAAACAAAGGGTACAGGTCAGAGATAACTGTTGTTACTTATTGCCATAGTAGGACAGACAGTGATGACAAATCCAAGTTCCGGATCCTTCTTGTAAGTTCCTGCACAATCCTATTTGGTATATAGTATGGCAAGAACAATTGATGTTTTTGTAGTTATTAAAGGTTGTAACAGATTGAATCCACTGCTTAAATTTTTGTATACAATCAATGTATCTGCTAACTTTTTTCTTATCTGGTATGTAGTTAATATATGATCTCAGATTAGTAATTGCTGGTGTTCTTGACAGATTATTCATTGTCTTCCAGAGTTTTGGGCAGCATGGACGGGAGCTTATTACATCTGAACTTGCATTGCGGATCTTGTCAATCTTAAGTGAAGAACAGTTTCTACCGAAAATGGACAGAGCTTCCTTAAATGGTACCCTTGAGAATGTTGTCATAAAGGTAACTTTTATTTACTTGCAAGTACATTCCTGGCTTTTGTTGGGCTTCTGTATAGTGAAATGACTTGTTTTTGAAAATTTAGTTTACTTTACGAGCTTGCTACAGGAGGAAGTATGAATAAGATTTTTTTTACTTAATACGAGCATGTGTTGCTAGATTGCTTGAGAGATACAATATACAGGCCATTTATAACTTTAGTGCTAACATCCAATAATATGGCAGATGGTGCCGATGGAGAATCTGAATGGTCGGAAGCTTGTTGAAGCAGGAAATCTTTGTGAAAGGAGAAATGGTAATTCAATTTTATCTCAACGATATAAAATATCTATGATCTTGTGATAAGACGTTGAATTGTTTAAATTGGGTTTCTTTGGCAGGGAGAGGAGTTGATCTTAATAGGAATTGGAGTGTAGATTGGGGAAAGAAGGAGAAGGTTCATCATGTCTCCCTTTTTCTTCATGCAAATCCTCTTTGATATAGTTCTTACTGCTGTTTAATGTTTAAGTTGTATCTCCATTTACGTGATGAGGTTTTCATTCAAATATTTTGTTCGTATATAGGACTATGATCCATATGAAGAGAATCCTGGAACTGCTCCTTTTAGTGAGCCTGAGACCCAAATCATGCGGAAACTTGCCATATCATTTGATCCTCACATATGGATTAATGTACACTCTGGAATGGAGGTGAGTGATCATGAATCGCATGTTAACAGTTTTTCAGTTTTACTTCAAGTACTGATTTTTCCTTAACTATTGTGCAACCCTTAAGCTATTATTTTCTATGCTTGCAGCATAAAGTACCTTTTTTGGATATTGAAACCTCTAGAAAATATTTAGATTCACTAAAAGGAATATTTCTTTTACCTGTTGTGAAGAGGAATCAATCCTGTTGGTTCAGTATGCATCCATATATGACAAAACCGAAAATTAATGTCTAATCCTGTATAAAATATTGATTTATGCTTTTTGTACTTGGCTTTTCTCTTAGAAGTAGGACAGTTATGTTGCCTATATGACCACTTCTGTTTTTTATTTAATTCATGTAGGCACTATTTATGCCATATGACCACAAAAACAGAACCCCAGACGGATTGCCTTCACAACAAATGAGATTGTTGCTTGAAGAGCTGAATAATGTTCATTGCCATAAGCGTTGCATGATTGGTTCTGGTGGAGGTTCTGTCGGGTTTGTATTCTTATACTTGAAGCAATGATGATAAGTCATGCTAGTTATATACTAAGCACATAATATCTACTTATAATACTCCAAGAATGTGAGCATAGGATCAGTCGACAATAAAACTTTTGGCATTGGCAATTAATCATTTTACAGCTTCATTCTCTCTCTCTCTTAGCTGTCCTGTAAAAGTAGTATGTAGTATTTTGTTTTTTTTTCCTTTGAGGGGTGGGGTTACTAGTCGGTTGAACCCGTCATACCAGTGGAACCGCAGAGTGACCACCGGTCCAACCTCCTATCTAGTTTCAAAACATTATTAAAAAAAATTGTGTTTATATTTTACTTGTTAATATATGATCGTTACTGATTTCAGGTATCTGGCACATGGAACAGCAACGGATTACATGTATGATGTTGCAAGAGTTCCCATGTCATTCACCTTTGAGGTATTTGAATTGCAAACTCTCTTTCCACAGAAAAATAAATAAATAAAGCGAATTTATCTCATTAATAGCCATACTTGCATGTCGGGTGGCAGATCTATGGAGACAGTACGGCCACAATAAAAGACTGCTTTAAAATGTTCAATCCAGTTGACCATACCACCTTCAAGGTATGTTAATTTGCCTCTAAAAGAGGAAACGATAATTAATAGATGATTTAACTAGTTGGTTTATCAGTAACAACTAAACGAAGATTTTGTTTGGGTTTCCAGAGAGTTCTCAATGACTGGGCTGGTGCATTTTTCACAATATTTAAGCTGGGACGTCAGATTGATGTCCAATCCAAGGCTGCTGTACCTAAGGTGGACAAATGGGTATCCATTGACGACTATTTCGATGGTTACTTAATGGGAAGGAGAAACAGATACGGGAAGAAGATGGAGGTTCTCGAGGTCGGAATGCAGGAAATAAGAACATATTTCAGACTTTTCTTGCTGTCCTCGGTACTGTTATTGTTCATGTTCTGCTCTCGAATTTCAAAAACCGGTAGACAAATTGTTTCGGCCATTCCTCTTTGAACTTCTACATAGAATAGGAACTCAGGGATAACGGCACGCCACATTCTTTTGATAAAGAAGTATATGGTGATTTTGTACACTCTGATTAGAGGCCTCTTTTTTGTATGTTGATTACATTCTTCTTAGGTAATGTAGATATTATTTTTGCCATTCCTGGTGTATCAAAGCTAACTCTTGCGTATTTGCTGAAATTGAAGTAGCGGAAATTTTGGCACGACAACATACATTATTTCTTCTATAGAATGAGAAGTAGAGAATTAAGTACAATTTGAATGTTGTTTTCTAGATAATGTTTCTTGTTTTGATGTATGATGCACAAGATGCAGGCAACCCATATTGTTTCTATTTCAGAATGGTGAAAAAAAAGAAGAAATGGCAGACTTGATCATGTTATATGTATAATAGTCCTAACATATGGCAACTGTTCTTTGTTCCAAGCTTCGGAACACAGTTCGTAGGGTTTCAATCACACTTCGGCGAGTCACACGAGGATGACCCTCCATGTCAACATGAATAGATGATTCCTGCAAAACGGTTTACAAAGGGAAAAAAAGTTAACTGGATATAGCACAATTCACTTTTCAATTCAAAAGGATTCTGTAGGTTCTTTTAACTGGGGAACTTGTGAGCCAAAACTGCAAGGAAAACTTGCTTTTGCTTCTGTGATGGCACATTTTGCAAAACGTTCGTACATCAAAAGATCATGAATACTAACTAACCTCAAATTGATTAAGTCAAACAACAGTTTGCTATGTCATAAATTGCCTAAGCCATATGGATTATGGATTGTCAACTACGACTTCACCGCTTGCTTCATGTATCTCAGAGCAGACCGCAACATTGCCGTAGCTTTCCTATCGGGAGTGCAACCAGACAAATTCATCTCTTCATAGACAGCTAGGACATGAATCCAAACCACACAGGGTATCAACAACAAAACATGGATGTTACAATTATAAACAGATGAGATGGTGCAATGCATTATGTATGGAAGCAGCATAAGATTAGCCTAATATCACAAATATGAATTGAACCAGATAATAGTGTCATAAGTATAACTCAAAAGAATAGTACTGATAATTTCAAGCCAGGCAAGTTTGAAACAGAGGTAACAGGGTGCTCACGTTCTCCTTCATATATTGCAATGCAGCAAATGCCTCGGCATCCCTTCGATCCTCTCCAAAAGCATTTATTAGCGAATTGAGAGCCGAGAGATTAGGTTTCAAGCGGGAAACTGTGCCTAACATGTGAGAATGAGAACTGAAACAATGATGGGATAACTTACCCTTTGTGCATATGCATTTATTAAGGCATTATACATAGTTGAGGAAGGTTTTAATCCGGCAGACTTCATGAGCTCCAGTTACATATTTCAGATATTTTTTTCATTAAATTAAAAAATAATTGGATGATTTTACATGTGAAATTAAAAAAAATAAATATAAAAAATAATAAGACATATATTAAAGTTGGTGTTTCATAGCACAATATTGTTCTTAGTGTAATGGCTAACCCACTGTCTTTGCTTCTACAATGCTCGAGTTTGAAACAATAAGGTGTTGACACGTGTCACCACCTAATTAATTTATTTTATTAGTTTAAAATTAGGACTAAATTGAAAGAATGTGTAAATAGTAAAGACCAAATGTGTAATTATATCTTTAATTTTTTAACTGTCACGTCATCTTCCATTAGCCCATTAACGGCTGATGGTCACATTGATCCAATTTAAATAGTTTGGGTGGTCAATTGAGTCAATTTTTTAATGTGGTCATTTTAATACATTTACCATAGTATGGTGGTCATTGGGTTAGTTTACCCTTTTTCTTTTCATATTGAGATTTATAGTAATTTTGTTCACGAATATATTTAATTAGTTACATTAAATCAGTACATAGTTTTTAGCTTATTATTTGATTAATTACAATAAACTTAATAGATACATGAAAATATTCAATTAGTTTCAATGAATTCGTAAATTCATGAATACAATATTAAATTGAAACAAAGAATTATTAAGTACATGCATTAGCCTAATTAGATATAAATAATTTGATACATGAATATATTTAATAACATATACATGAATCTACTTATTTTTAATTAATTGAAATATTATGTACAATTTACAATTTATTTGCACACAATATCTTTATTAAAGTTATATTTGCTGAATTGAAAAATTTTATTTTAATTAATAAATTATTAATTTATCGATATATTAATATCTCTCTAAATTAATAAAATTTCATGGTCCTAAGATTATTAATTTATAGAGGATTACTATATAGTGATATAAATAATGAAAAGTACATATAAGACATGATTACGTTAGAGAATTAATCTTTAATGAAGTAATTACCATCGATTAACAATTTATCAGAATTATAAGTTGTGTGTGGGGACTGAGGCGTATCTTCAATTTTAGCACTAGGAGTTTTTTTTAACCATTGATATCTTATTTATTAGTCGACTAATTTAGATCAAATTTTGTAGATATACATTATGGGGCGATCCTTCAGTTTTAACCCTGTTTTTTCTATTCACAACCCAAAATTCAAGTCAACAACTTTGCTTAAGGATCTACCATCTTATCTTACTAGACAAACTTGTTGTTGGTTAACACTAAAAACGTTGAGTACTAAAAGTATTATTATTCTGATTGAAAAAAGTTCACATCATTATTTTTGTCATTTAATGGGGATCAAAACAGAACCAATGATAACATTAATGACAGAATTGAAAACTTTTGTAGTTTAATAACCAAATCAGAAAATGAGAATTATTTGACTAAAACATTTTTTTAATAGTCTTAAGGTGATTATAATATGATACATGACTTTTTCTTAACCATTTGATAAGACACATATCTTACAGACAAAATTGCTCGAACACGAGACTCCCAAGATAAACATCATCCTCTTTTTACATAAGAATAGAGTGGATAACGGATAAATCATCTTCCCCTTTATGCCCCACACTAAAAGTTAGGTTTAAGATTTAGAGTTTAGGTTTATGGTTAAGCTTAGGATTTGAGTTTAAGAAATTGGAGGTATAATATATTTTTAAGGTTTAAAATTTATGGTTATGACTTAAAATTTAATATTTTAGTGTTGATTTAAAATTTAGAATTTGTTCGTGGATAACTTTATATATGTTGTACTTTTAAAATTTTTGCTATAGTTATATTTAAAATATTGTACATTTTTATTGCACTATTATTATATACATTTGTCTTTTTGACAAAAATAATAAGGCAAATATCCTACAGGAATAGGATCATGCCTGGAAACATCATTTGGCATGAGTACAATAAACTGTTGCCACACAAATGAACACAGTTTTGAACTTAACACTTGCGTTTACTGAATCAAATATTTAGAAGAGAAGCAGCCACATTGTACTTGTAGGAAGAAGGTTCCTTCTACAATTGAATTATGAAAATGCAGCTATTAATATTTAATACAGTTGGATATTAGTTTCCATGCAACCCCATTGTTTTCTCCCTCTTCATTCCGTTTAATTTCTGAAACTCGCATGGATAAGAAAATGGTTGAGGCTAAAGCATCGGCAACAGACTGTCAAAGGGTAATTATTGAAATCGAGAAGAAGAAGTCGACATCGAAGACGAAGGCGAGGAAGAAGAAGAAGACGACGAAAAAGAAGACGAAGAAGAGAAGAGGAAGAATGAAGCGTAGGATTTTTGGCCTTTGGTGTAAGAAACTGAAGCTGGCAACCCTATACTTCATTCATCATTATCTTCTTAGCAGCAGCAGCAACAACAACATGGGTTATGTGCAGTTGGATTCGAGGTAGAAGCTGATGATCAATGGCGAATAAACTTCTACAATTTATTCCCTACACATTGGAGTTTTTCTTCAAAACTAAAGGGAAAAAAGAGAAAGAAATAAGTAAAATCAAAGTTTACAGGGAACATGAGTTTGTTTCTTCTAAGTTCTACCTTAAACCTTCGTGTTATTGTTTTTGTTTTTGTTTAAGAAAAAAAAGGATTGCGTTTGTTATTGTGGTCTTATTATTAATGAAGATCGAATCTTTCCTCGTTTTGTTGTTTTTGTTGAGTTGTTAGAGGTGTAGGGGTTTAAGATAAGTTTATGATTTAAATTTTTTTAAAGAGTAAATATGTATACTTGCCTTAAGAAAAATTACACAGCATTTGCATAAAAAATTATTAATAATTTAAAATATATAAGGTTTAGTAATTTGTATAGTTTTAGAATTTTTATACACTTTTCTTTTATATTTTTAAATAATTTTTTAAAAAATTAAAAATATTTTATAAATGTTAATAATTTATATAAGGATTAATATTCTATACACAGGCTGTGAAAACTGAAAGTTTCCACAATCGCCTTAGTTTTAGGGTATAGGGAGTTAGTTTAGAGTATAGGGTTTAGGGGTTTAGGTGTAAGGGGTTTAGAATTTAAGGATTGTTGTTTTAATTTAAGGTCTAGGGTTATAATTTAGGGTTTATAGGTTAGGGTTTAGTTTTTAAGGTAATATGGTGATGATTTAGGTTTTAACCTATAAACCCTAAATTATAACCCTAAACCTTAAATTGAAACAACTATCCCTAAATTTTAACCCCCTACACCTAAACCCCTAAAGCCTATACTCTAAACTAACTCTCTATACTTAAAACTAAGGCGCTTGTGAAAACTTTTAATTTCTACCGCCTGTATATAGAATATTTATCATTTATGGATCTACACTTAAACCCCTAAACCCTATACTCTAAACTAATTCTCTATACCTTAAATCTAAGGCATTTGTGAAAACTTTCAATTTCCACCGCATGTGTATAAAATATTTATCATTTGTATAATTGTGTGTGCGAGAAGAATAGATTTTCTTTTAATTTTTTATTTGCATTTTGTAAATTCTAAAGAGTTACTTCCATAATTTTTGAAAATACTTAAACAAATTACTATTATGTTTTAATTTTTAAGATGTTTTAAAATATATAAATGTCTCAATTAGTGATTTTTACATTTATGTTATTAACATAGAACATAATTAACATATACTAATAATTTGAGGATGAAAAAATATTCAAGAATTTGGAAGATCAAATTAGAATAAAGATAATAGTTTGATGATGAAATTAAAATGTTTAAAAGTTTGAAGATGGATTTAGAATGAGTATTATAGTTTTGGGATGTGTGGTCAATTAACTTTTTTTAATTATCGCATCAGCACTTCACAACAAAACAACAAAATTAGACAGGAGTTATAATAAGATAAAAAAAAATTCAAATTAAAAATAATATAGTAACTCGATGTCTGAAAATTGAATTTTTTTTTGACAATAGATGTCTGAAAATTGAATTACTTTTAAAATAGTACCTCTAGCAAATTTAAACTTTCGCCGATTCAACATATGAAAAGCTCCCAAAACCAAATGCCTTGTCACCAACACAAATTTTAATCTTACGTACCAACCATGAACACCAATTCTTGTCACCTCTTTCTTTCTGATCTCCATTTATACACAGGCTTGGAGGTTGGGCATGTTAACTCGTCTTCCCGGAGTTTACGCTTCCGACCGTTTTTCTGTTCCATTCAACCAAATAAAAAATTCACATGCATTGCACATTTTCTTATAATATTGAGTAAATTGCACCATACTTTTCCAAACTACGACTCAGATTCTAAATCCATCCGAAACCTAAAAACATTTTAATAGAATCCTCAAAATATCAGTATCATGTCACAATCATTCCCTTCTATCAACCTAATGTCAGCTTGGGCATCAAATGCAATTCAAATATATGATGTGAAACATATTTAAAATAGGTTTAAATAAAAAATCAACCCCTAAACTATACCTTATGTTTGCTTTTACCCCTTAAACTATTTTTTGGTCAAAATAAATCTCTAAACTATCATTTCTAGTCACTTTTAAGTCCGGAAGTTATCCAAGTCAAAAAAAATTATTTCGTCCAATAAGATGTTGACGCATCACAAAGATTTTTTTTACCAATGTATAGTTTAGGGACTAAAATAAAAAATGACATAGTTTAGGTACTTATTTTGACCAAAAAATAGTTTAGGGACTTAAAGTGACCAGAAATGATAGTTTAAGGACTTATTTTGACCAAAAATCGAACTAATAGAAAGATCTGCTTATTACAATACTTATACTTTGAGAAGTCAATTCAAACGTTATGAAGTTAGAACTAATTTAGAATTGAGGCTATAGTCTGAGGATTTCTGATGTAATTAACACTAAAATATTTCTCATACCTGTAATTCCTTCTTCAGGGACATTTCCATATAGAGTTTCTCCAACTGGCTCACTCTACTCTTCCTGGCCTCTAATTCCCTGTACGAAGCAGCAGTCTTCCTACACGTGAAACGACAAAAGGGGTAAAGATGTGTAAACGTGGACAAAAGGGTTTAGGCTTTAATGGTAACCTTTTCCAATTCGGGTGGCCAATCCAGTTATTTACAAACACTAAGTAAAAGTCAATTAACTAACCTTTTAATATGATCAGGGACATCACCAGAAGGGGGAGTAACACTAGTTTCAGAAGCTTGTGATTGTAGTTCTCTAGCTTCTTCCCTGTAAAACAGAATATACGTTAATACATATTTTTTATATATGTCAAAACAATACATAACATCAATAATTATAAAATTTACTATGATTCATTCAAAGATCATTTCCCCTCTGTTTATGAAGATGAAGAGAACATATACTACTAAACTGCTTTATATCACGGGGCTTAAGAACTATATTTCAACTAGTTTTACCACTCCAACAAACGTGTCAATGTGTACCAAACACAGATGAAAACTCGAAGTAATTGGTCTAATCAATGAAAGAAAAAGCAAACAATTTCAACTGTATTTACAGAACAAATGTTAACAGTTCAAACAAATGGGTGCATGTGCATGGGGATTATTTAGCGGACTATCGAGTCCCACAAGGTTTTGAGTTTTGAATAATGGTGTTATGAATTGTTAATCTTGGATGCATTAAACTGTGTTTCAGGTCCATCTTGTGTGCTATTATTCAATCCTTGCACATGGCCATCTAGCGATTGATACTAAATAAATAGCACACTACTTGAAGAATATATATATATTAACTGCTATAGTCCTACTCCTATAATCATGAAAATATTTTTTTCAGAGAAATTCATTAAAAAGATCTTAGTAATAAAAATACTCAAAGGATTTTTTTTAATAATGTTTTCTAGCATTATGCAACCTAAAATAATGAACCAATTAGGCTGTCGCCCTTGTATGCCACAACTTACAGTACAACCAGGACATACCATATAACTATTAACTAGTAGTGAATGATATCCATCTACTTATAAATAACCTATCCAATTTTTAGTCCATCTCACTAACAAACAGACATGCACCCCATTTATTTGTTACTGGATATGTTCACAAGAATTTTTGGTATATGTTTTCATACATGTCTTTCCTAACCTATAGCAACAACAGAAAAAAAGACTTTCTGCCACAATATGAGAATAACAATATGGATAAAAAAAATTCCCTTAAGAACATATTCTTAGTAATCTCAATAAAAAGGTACTGCTAAGAATTTCCACACCACCCTCTCTTTCTCAAGTAATCAATCCTTCACTACTCGCATCTTCGTGCAAGGATATGTGTAGGTGCTAGCCCCAACTTTAGCTTTACACTTCCTAACCTTATGTTTCCTCAGTTGTACAGAATCTAGTCTCACATTCTAATCTCAGCCATAATTATCGTTTCCCATGATCTTATGTTTGTCTTCATTAACATAAAATGCAAAGGAACTTAAAAGACAAACCTATCATACCATGGATGTAAATTTCCATTTTTGTTTTTCTTCCTTGGCCAACCATGGATGCACATTTCTTGCTATATAGAAGTACATTGATTTCACAAATTAACATGATAAATTTTACTAAAATGTTTCAAAGAGATTAAACAATCAAATTCCGGATGTGGCAAAAAAAAACAGAAGGAGGTACTTTTTGAGTTGAACTTAAGAGAGCAAACTAAAAGTAAATCACTCTTTGACTTAAAAGGCCATCACCCAAGACTAGTCTTGTACAGAGACGGCTCGCAATTTTCTTTCTAGCAAACAACTAGAAAAGTTGAGACAAGGGGAAAAGAAAGGCGATAATAAGAAATCAAACCTGTCTTCAGCATAGTAAATGTGTCTGTTAGATGGATGATTATCAACAGAATGCAACACTGCAGTTAGCTTCTCAACTTTCTGCAGCAGAATAAAATAGTATCAATAATAGAAAATATCATATAGCCCTCGATAAACCAAAAATCATTCACGGCACCTTTCTTTCACTTTGCAATTTCTGCAACATATATCCTATGTCTTGGGTCTTCATCAGCATGAGTTCTTCTTGAGTGTATTTGTTAGCTTGATTCCTACACAAACAAAGAATTTGGGGGGAAGAAAATAAGACCAAATAAGCTTTCTAGATTTGCAAGCCCAAATAGAAAACAATATAAACATGAAAGCCGTATTATACTCCGGTTTATGAACTCCATTCACAGTTCTTGTTTTTATCATCTGAAAGTAGAATTCATCCGGGTTTCGGAATGCAGCTTTCTCCTTGAGTTTCTGTAGAACACAAATCATCAAAAAGAGCACAAAGTAAAAAAAAAGGATGAAATCATAGCCAGCACTCTTATTACAATCAAAGTAAGAAATTGGATGCAATAAACAAAGTAAAATTACCCGCAAGGTCTCTTCCTTCTTGTGGAATGCTTTGGCACGGACGACATAATCCTTGTGTTTCTCGAGAAGCCCGAATTTTTTCCTCGATGACCTAACAAATAACAGCGAAATATAAAAACAGAAGAAAGATATGTAGAATGATGGCTATAATGAAGTAAAAAGCTGAAACTCACGGTTGAGCTCGTTCCTTGTGAGCTCGTCTGCTGATGGCGTTCCTTAATGATGACATTTTTACAGAAACTCCGGTAACCTTGAACCAGCAGTATTCTCCGCCTTCAATGTTGCAATTGAAACCCAATACAATCATCAAAAACCAACACAATAATCAAACAAATCTTAAAATACCTAACCACGTACAAATTGAAACCCAAACAGAAAATAAAGAAAGAAATTGAATTCTATATTCAGATTAAAGTATTACCTTAGCTTCCCAACTGATTTCTTCTTTAGGTTCTTCCCTTTTTCTCCAGAATTTCTTCCCCGATTTTTCTTTTGAACTGCACTCGATTTAGGGTTTTAGTTTTAGAGGTTTAACCGGTAACCCCAATATACCGGTTTAATATTTTTCTTTTCATTTTTGTATTGAGCGGTTCAGATCAAAAGTATTAAACACATCTCATATCTAACGGCTCATGTTTGTTTAGCCTTATTTTACACCGTCACTTTAATTCTTTAGAAATAAATGCACTCTATTCGCCCCCGCCGCCAAGTTTTTGAAACCCTAAACCCCAATATACTGCTTGTTTCTCACTCTCATCCCATATTGCGCAACAGCAGCCGGCGACAACTCTACACCTCCGTCATTTGAATCCCAGGTGTAGATCACCATGGGAGGATCTCGAGCTCAAGTCAATAAGCCTCACAAAACCCGTTTTTCCTCTAAATCTTCTAGAAATATTCACAAAATTTCCGAAAAAGGTTGCTCCTCTCTATTCATCTTCAATGGTTCTAATTTATATTCGGTTTTTTTTGGTTAATTATGATTTTATTTTTTCAGCTAAGTGTTTTATTAATCTCCCGAATAATTCTTTGAACTTTTTGTGATTTAGATAAGAATCGGATTGCAAAATCGAGCCGAAATGTAACGCAGGGAGCTCGAGCTGCTCGGCTTCAGCGAAACAAGATGGTGAGTGATAATAAATTTGAATTTCTCTCATGCTTACAATCTCACCACTGGAAATTGCTATTTGATTTCGTAGCTAAGAGAGCAGAAGAAGGCAGCTATTTTGAAAGAGAAAAGGGCTTCAAGTGGATCAGCCAGCCCTCCCCGTGTCATTGTAAGTTTTTTGTATAAACTAAATCTTCTGATATTGCTGCTTTTAGTAGGTATCCTCCCTAAAGTCCTACCGGTTTCGTTTGCCACAGCTTCTTTTCCCTCTTTCTGCATCTGTGAATGTAAATTCACTTGCCGAAGACATTTTGAGATTGCTATCAACAGAAGTTAGCGGAGCTGTGCCATCAACAGTAGCTTCTTCGGAGTACAAACTACGAGCAACAGTAGGCATCTCCACCTGTTTTATGTTATCAGTTAAAGAAAGCTGCTAGTTAATAGGTTTCAGGCTTTATGGTGGATTTCGTTTTATCATTTTTTGAGGTTCAGAGTAACACTGTAATGTTCTTGTGGAATGTACCTTTTAAGACATGATCCTAAGTGCAAAAACTTGCAAGTTTCTTGATCTATAAGTTATTCTTTCTAGGTACTGCAAGCTCCTCATGGAGATCTTTTATCGTGTATGGAAATGGCCAAGGTAAGAATTGTCTGCGGCTACATGATATTTTGTGTTGATCCTATTTACCACCCCTCTTTGTTTTATTTGTTCCCTTTAATGGTTAATTGCCTTTTGAATTGTAGGTTGCTGATTTGGTCGCTTTTGTGGCATCTGCTACTGAAGAAAGCACATGTGACTTTATTGATTCATTTGGAAGTCACTGTCTTTCAGTGTTCAGATCTCTAGGTTTACCAAGCACTGTCGTTTTCATTCGTGTATGTTATTGGTTCATGACTTTATATGGTTTGTATGCTTGCGACTTTACTAAGTAAGCAAGTATTGAAGTTGAACCTTTTTCTTCCAGGATCTACCTACTGAGCTTAAACGACGAAATGATGCAAAAAAGATTGTTACTTCTAGTCTCACTTCTGAATTTCCAGAGGATTGTAAGTTTTATCCTGCAGATTCAAAGGATGACTTGCACAAGGTGATTTTCTCTGCCATAATGATATACCTTGTTAAGGGTAGTTACATTAATTAGTCTCTGCCATAGTGATGTTCTTGGTTCATAACTGATATATGTGAGTGTGAATTAATTAGATTTAGATGGAATTGCACAATGATTGCTTTCCATTTATTTAAATTCTTTTCTGCTTCTAATACTCTCCACTGTTATGTTGATTGCAGTTCATGTGGCTTTTCAAGGAGCAAAGGCTCACAGCTCCTCATTGGAGAAATCAACGGCCTTATCTCATGGCACAAAAGGTACTTTTAAGTTCTTGTAATTTTTTCTCGAATTTATGCCTTGTTATAAGGGTAGTATAGATGATGAGGTAACTTCGTTATTTTGGCAATGTAAGTCTTGGACATGTTCATCCATAAAAAAGTTAATAGGCTGGACACAATCCATTTTGTGATGGGTTGTTGTCATCCTTTTATATTTCAGTAATTTTATTTTAGATTACTTGTATCTGCCAAAATCTATGATCATAAAATCTTACAAACTTCTATGGTTTTAGGTTGATATGGTTCCAGATGACTCTAGTCCGGAAAAGTGTACTCTTCTTCTCACTGGTTACACACGTGGCCACAGTCTCTCAGTGAATCAGCTGGTAATTATATCTCTCTAAGATTTTACCTTATGTGTTTATCTGGTAGTGGCTTGGCTTCTTACTGTCTTTTTACATTAGGTTCATGTGTCTGGTGCGGGAGATTTTCAATTGAGTAAAATTGAAATTATGAAGGATCCTATCCCTTTAAATGCTAGAAAAGATCATAATGCTATGGATTCTGATGACATTCAAGATGTTGAGGTACTCCTTTTGTTTTAAGAGAATTTTTCACTATTTCAGTTGCAAGAAAAGCCTTTATTTTTTGTACCGGGCAGGAATGAAGTGGGTAATTAACTTTTAATTACTGCTTCTTTGATTCTAGGTCATTCGTTCCCTAACTCCTGATCCATTAAGCCAGGAGCCTTTGCTTGTTGAGAATGTTCCAGATCCACTTGCCGGAGAACAGGTAACTTGGATATCAATGCTTTAAATATCATGTTCCCAAACTCTTATGATTATTACTCTGTCATACCTTGGTACTTACTTTTTACCATGTAGATCAACTAAGTTACCCCTTTGGCCTCCTCATTCTTATTCAATACCAACTTTCCTAATATTGTTTCATCTCATTTCAACTGTTTCTTTCAACTAGTAGTCAGGTATGGTCTTTTTGGAGTAATAGTAATTGCCATGCTTGCAGCAAACATGTAATAAAGAGTTCAGGGAATTTTGGGGTAAAACATATACTGAGTTTTTATCCAACCTTCACACTGATTTTGTATCTGCTTAACTAGTTTGTAATTGTTTTTTATTTCTTCTTTTTAATTACTTAATATGCAGTATGTACACACATACACATTCTTCCGGGGAATGTTGGGTGCTATTTATGCTGTTGTTTTATTATGACAGACATGGCCCACAGAGGCAGAAATGGCTGAGGCTGATAGAAACCATAACCAAAAGAGGATGAGAAAAAGAACTCTCCCTCGAGGCACTTCTGAGTATCAGGTCTGATTTTTCTTGCCAGTTTCTGTTGACCCTTCTGTTTCTCATTACATATTTACTCATAATGATCTATTTGTAATCACTTACTGCCTTGCAGGCTGCTTGGATTATAGATGATACAGAAGAAGAGGATTCTGGTGTAGAGGATGATGATGAGGAAGATGAGGGCATGGTATTGGATGAAGGAGAAAGTGGCTTTCCTAGTCAAGAAGGCACCAATAATCCAGACTTTGAGGAAGATCAAGCTTCCTTGTACTTAAGGGACTCTGATGAAGAAACTGAAAATGATTCGGTGATGATGGTGCGTCTCTTTGATGTTTATATCCTGATGCAATTTTTATTTGATGAATTATAAGGAAGTACCAGCTATATGTTCTTTTTGCATATACTTGCTCCATGTGTCATCAATATTGTATCATTTTCTTTTAAATCTTCAGCATGTGAATAATTTTCCTTTTCTACATGCAGGAAGGGGAGAATTTGACAAGGGAACAGATAGAGGATGAGATTAAAAAAATAAAAGAGGCACATGCTGAAGATGAGGGTATTCATGTTTTCTGGATGAGTTCTAGAGTTTTTGTTCTGAGAATCGCTATGTATGAGCACCTCTTGTAATGTAGATGCTAATATATTGTTGGTTAAATGTTAATTTCAGAATTTCCAGATGAAGTGGATACTCCACTAGATGTCCCTGCTAGAAAGCGATTTGCGAAATATAGAGGCCTCAAGTCCTTTAGGACATCCTCGTGGGACCCCAAAGTAATTCTTTGTGATACAGTTTTTAATAAGCTATGTTTTGGGTTAATGTTATGAAATTGTTAAAAGTTTAAGTGGTTATTGTTAGGAATCTCTGCCTCCAGAATATGCCAGAATTTTTGCATTTGATAACTTTGCAAGGACACAGAAGCATGTTATTGCAAAAGCCGAAAAAATGGAGCAAGAAGGAAGAGATGATTGTTCACCAGCTGGTTCATATGCGAGGCTTTATATCAAGGATGTACCTCTCGATGTTGCTTCAAAAGTGTGTGCAGCCTTTAGAACAGCACCAGTTATATTATGTGGTCTCCTGCAACATGAGTCTAAGATGTCTGTGCTTCATTTTAGGTATCTTCCATAAATATATTCCTGTTTATACTTTCCTGGTTACGAGTAACAGCAATTTACGTTATTTATTTTTCTTTTCTAATATGATTTTTTTTTTGTAGTATAAAGAAGGTTGATAGTTATGATGCTCCTATTAAAGCTAAGGAAGAGCTCATATTTCATGTTGGTTTCCGCCAGTTTGTTGCTAGGTAATTGTCTTGTTATACCTTTCTACTGATTTAGACAGTACCAAAATTCTGAAATCTCTGGTTATTTTCAGACCGATATTTTCAACCGACAATATTAATTCAGACAAGCACAAGATGGAAAGGTTTCTTCATGCAGGGCGTTTTTCAATAGCCTCAATATATGCTCCAATATCTTTCCTACATCTCCCTTTGATAGTTCTCAAGGGTGCATCAGGAGGGGGTACACCTGTAGTTGCTGCCGTTGGTTCCTTGAGAAGTGTTGACCCTGATAGAATAATTTTGAAGAAGATTATATTAACTGGGTATGGAATATTCTTTTGAGTGATGAAATTATTGAATTTGTTCAAATATTGTTTCTTATACTAGGATTCTACTGGTTTATTATTCAATGGGAATGATTTTTGCTGTTTGGAATTGTTAATTTGGATTATATCTTGATGCAGTTATCCTCAAAGGGTATCCAAGTTAAAGGCCACAGTACGGTATATGTTCCATAATCCGGAGGATGTGAGATGGTTCAAGGTAGGATAACCTTTACAAGCGATAAAATGAATGTTAGTGTTTTACCTAAAGTATAATTCACATTCTTAATTTGGATTTGGTTGCAGCCGGTAGAAGTGTGGACCAAGTGTGGTCGTCGTGGTAGAGTGAAGGAACCTGTTGGTACTCATGGTACGTGATTGCTGTCGAATATACTTGTGTTCCATTGAGTAGAAAACTTGAGTACTAATTTTTTTTTTCAATTTGTTTTTTCAGGAGCAATGAAATGCATATTCAATGGGGGTCTTCAGCAACATGATACTGTTTGTATGAGTTTATACAAACGTGCATATCCGAAATGGCCAGAACACCGGTTCCCTGTTCTTGATGCATGAAAAATTTTGATACCGTTTTCTTGTTTGCTGTTGAAAACATATATATATATATATATATATATATATATATATATATATATATATATATATATATTCATTTTGACAAAAACTGTTGAGGGGTAAAAGAAAAGCTTGATATTTGTGTACTGATCCGATTTTATTTCTTTCAATCATCGTCAATAGTAAGTGTTCTATTTGTGAACAATGATGATTTTTTAGTTTTAAAAGGCGCGCCTAAAGCGCTGGGCGCATGGAGGCGCTGAGGAAAACGCCTCTGCCTGTAAAGGCGCAGCAAGGTACCGAAGGCGCAAGGAGGCGCCGGTAGGCGCGCCTTTTTTCGAAGGCGCTGGGCGCGGCGCTTTTTACGCCTCTGGGGAAGAAGAAGAAAAACCCAAGCATTCTTTTGTTTTTTCACTTATTCCTCTGTTCTTTAGTTTCTGTTCTCTTCTTCGTGTTGAAGAATAAGAAGCAAATTTTTTTAATAATTTTTTAATTTGTTTTGATTCCCTAGGTATTCAATTGCAGTACAGCTGGCCATTAAGTAGTGTTTTTCATTTCTCTAGGAAAATGACTTAACTTAAAAAAGTAAAACTTTTTATTTTATTTTCTTTAATTGTTATTTATGGCTCTTGGGGGCCCAATAAAATGTTTTAATTATAGTTTTTGTGGCATGGTTCACTGAACCATTGCCTTTTTCTTCTTTATTTTATTATTACTTCTTTAAAATAGGATTTTTTTTACTACTTTAACTTTTTTTTAGGATTTATTATTATTAATATTATTATTATTATTGTGATTTAAAGACTTAATCTAGATTGAGAATAATATTTTAATACTAATCTTGAAGTCAATTAATATAATATAATAAAATAAATTTACTTCTAATTATTAATTTAAATAAAATATTAAAATTACATATTTAAGTAATATAAATGTATTAATATATTAAAATATTCATATTTAATAGTTTTTAAAGCTACATTTAATTAAAGTATTTTTGATTTAAGCATCTAAAATCATTACAATTATATACTTGGCTATTTTCATCATCACTTAATAAAGAATATACTTTTTACATTTTCATTTTATTTTTTTATTTATATTTAAATTAATATAAATAATATTTATACTATTTAATATAAGGGGCGCTTCGCCTACGAAAGGCGCACGCCTAGCGCCCAGCGCTTCGACTCTAAAGACCTTTTGCGCCTCGGAACGCCTCTTAAGGGGGGGGGGGGGGGGGGGGGGAATCAACTTAGACCTTGGGAGTTTTGCACAAAATTGAACTCCTATACTTGAAATTAATCAATTCATCCTTTTTGAAGCTGACTGTTAAATCGATTTATGTTTTATATTTTCAGAATTTTTTATTTTTTTTAACAATGCGAGAGACATGCGCCAACAACAATGCCACTGCGTGCGAAAGTTGTGACTTGTATCATGGCTACATAACCTCCTTCACTCGGTGTGGTCCAACTAGATTCGTCGGGGAGGAGCTGAGGAACATAAAACGAATCAGTAAGCTCCCTCGTTGTTACAATCGATGGAAAGATGGGCCTTGATCTTTCCGGTGAACGGATAAAAGAGAGGTAAGGTTTCCGATAGTCATTCCTTAAGCAATTGTGCCCCCCTGGAGTTGTTGGCAATGATATCAGCCGATGAAATGTTCGTTTCTTGGTTCATATAAAAGAGGACCATAAGAACATAAATAAATTGGAGGAACTGGTCCAAAAAGGAAAGCATGTGTGTTCTAAGATGATGAGATAGGGGTGTAAACGAGCTGAGTCAAACTCGAGTAATGTTGAGCTCGACTCAGCTCGTTAAGAATTCGAGTCGAGTTCGAGTTTGAGTAGCTTTTAACGAGCTTGAATAATTTGAGCTCAACTCGACACGTTAAGAATTCGAGCCGAGCTTGAGTTGAGTGTTGACCAAGCTTTGACCAAGTCGGACTCAAGTAGCTTGTGACCTATCTCATCTCATTTATAGTCATATTAGGAAAAAAAACTTTGATATACAAGCTTGTTAATTTTAGGGTTTATGGTGTTAGTTTAGTGTTTAGAAGTTTAGATTTTTAGGGTTTATGTTTTAGGGTTATATTTTAGGGTTTAGGTTTAGGAATTTAGATTTTAAATTAAAAAAAATAAAAATATAATATATTATATTTTTGAGTAGCTCGTGAACTTTTTCGAGTCGGGTATCGAGTAGCTCGACTAGACTCGTTAAGAACTCGAGTTGAGTTCAAGCTCAAGTCGAGTCTAATCGAGTTAAATTTTAACCGAGCTTTGACTGAGTTAAACTCAAGTAGCTCGCGATTTGTCTCGTCTTATTTATAGTCGTATGTGGGGGCGCCGGAGATGTGGGTTTGATCAATTGTTTGGAAACTATTTCCACCTCCATAACCATTTAGTAGGCAGAATGAAAAAATCGAACAAAAATCATCTACAATTTTTTATGTCTCAATGCTAAGAAATTGAGCTCTAACCCTAGTCTTAAACCCTAAAAAATAAATTTACACTCTAACTTTAAACCTTAATCTCATACCTTAATTATAAACCTAAATCTATTTTTTTAGTATTGGGCTATATATATGAACACTAAAAATGTAGAGGATTTTTGTTTGAAAAAGCCAATCACCCAAAATCTTAATCCTATATACAAACATATATGACTGCATTAGTAAACGAACTATAAAAGGAGATCAAACTATTCAAAGACTACCGATAATTGCGAATCAAAACCAAGCGTCGTGAGAGAACTAACCACGAAAGTAAAACACATATCGAAATCTAATCTGAAGTTCCAGTGCAGTAAAAATCAATAAGATAACAAATAGGTGTAATCTTAATCAGTCAAGACGACACTAAATCCAACCCTAAAAAACAGAAAAAATGACCAACGAAGAAAAAAAAAGCCAAATGACAAAGTTATTGAAAACTAAAAAAATAAAAGAGAACTGATAACATAATATAAGATAGTAAATGAAAAATAAAGAGTATTAGTGATCGACGATCCGCACTAAGATTAATTTTGTCATCGACCAAACAAAGATGAAAAAAAAGACTAAAGGGCGTTTGGTTTGCAAAAATGATTAATAATGGAGTAATATTTTTTTTTAAAATTTTTATTCTCATGTTTGGTTTACCATCATTCCCACTAGGCAGAAAAAAATTATTCTCAAAAGTAACATTTTTGCGTAAAAATGGTGAGAATATCATTAGGGATGACAATTTAACCTAAACCCGACGAGTCCCTATCCGCCTATACCACAAACCTTAAATTTAATAAAATATTAAAATATTTAGGTTGTGATTTATGGTTTAGGGGTTTAGGTTGTGTATCAAAGTATTTTCTTTATTTAATATATTGATTACATTAATAATAGGGTAAAGTACATAAATGATCACTAAACTATCCCAAAAATACAAAATGGTCATTAAACTTTCAAAAGTTACATAATGAACATTAATATTTAATTTTTATTACAAAATGGTCACTAAGCCGTTTATTATTGTTAGGTGAATGATGTGACAGTTACAAAATTTAAATAATAATACATTTAATCCTCCATATTTACACATTTAATCAATTTAATCCTAATTTAACCTTCATTATTGATGTCTAAATTGATTGAATGTGTAAATATTGAGGGTTAAATGTGCTCTTATACAAATTTTTGTAATTGCCATATCACTCAGTTAACAACAGTTAACGACTCAGTGACCATTTTGTAACAAAAAATAAAGTTTAATGTCAATTATGCAACTTTTAAAAGTTTGATGACCATTTTATATTTTTTGATATAGTTTAGTGACCATTTGTATACTTTGCCCTTAATAATATATTACAAAAGTTTTTGTAAAACTTAGATAGTGTAAAAAATAGTTTTATGATTTTTTATGTAAATATTTTTAATTTAATTTAAAAAGTTTAAATTGTTAAAAAATATTACAAGGACAAATTGATAAAATTTACTTTCAAGTAATTTTATATCTTCAACCAAATATTGTAATCTAACATTTTTAAAAAATAAATTAAATAATATAATATAATATTTTTAGTACTATGTCAAGTAATTTTACATTCCGAAAATCTTATTCCCAAAAATAACCTTACGATTCGTGAACCATACGCACCTTAAGTGATGTGCATGAGAAAAAACCTAGGCGGCTACTTTTGAACACAAATTAAAATTATGTTGTATAAATGACATAATATAGAAAAAATTACATATTATAAACGTGCAAATGAGTATCGATTGAGTTTTAAATTAATTGACAAATGTCGCCATTGCAGCTTACACGAATACGTGAAATTAAATACTATATTTTAATATTCAATAGGAAAATACTTTAATATAGTTTATGATTAAAATTTAAATTTTAGGGTTTTAAGTTTTAGATTTAAGTTTTAGGGTGCTAGATTTTGAAATTTATATTTTAAATTTTATAGAAGTATTGTGTAATTTTTTTACACAACTTTTGTATTAAAATATAACCTTATTCAATATCCTTAGGGTGCTGGATCATATTGTTTGAAGTGCAATGGGCCGAGTCTTGATTCAAAGGCCCACCACATCGCGTGGGGTTAGCGGAATACCGCAGGATCTCAATCCGCTGCGTGCGTGCGTATGCGTGCAAATACATCTACAAATCAACTGATGAGGTCCAATTGAACGTTGTTAGTTCTTTTGCTTTTCTACTGATGTTTCAAAATGCTTAAACCCTAGAAGGAAAACCATATGAAAAGCCGAATTCTTCATTCAATACTGTAACAGAAAAAGGAATGAGGATTCCTTTGCGCTTAATCGCAGGCACCTTGTGTAGATTCAAATCGGGTGAACTTCAACCTGTACGTATTTTTTATTTTCTTTATTTCGCTCATTTTTTATTTGATGAATCAGATATTTCTATTTGCCAATGTATATATTTTTATTCTAAATTATGGAAATTTTGTTCATTGTTCTATATTATTGGTTAATTAGTCAATGTTGTTGCAGAGACGAAGAAATTTGATCAGAAGATTGGGATTATGCAGAACTCTTACAACTATTACTGGTTCATTAGCCAAACTCTTCGATTGTTTTATGTTTTTTTATAATTTAACTGATGAAATTGATATCAGCAGACTAAGTTTGTGTTTGACTGCGTGTGTCCGTGTGTATATCGAATCTTAAGCTTAAGCTTGTGAATGCAGGTAATGTATTTTTTGGATATGGAGAAGAACCAATAACAAAGTCCTTTCAAGTTCAAATTGTCGATGCCCTTCGGTCAGGTGAGAGAAGTCAAGCTTCTAGCCTGCTTTTAGACTTCGGTAATGGAAACCAGTCGTTACAAGCGGATGACTTCGTTTACATTCTTAAATACTGTGCAACGTCACCTGATCCTTTGGTAAGCTGCTCGGCATGTAATTTTATTAGCTGCATGTTACTGTGCAATCCTCAATGCGTTTCTCTTCTCTAGATTTAATCTTAGGACATAGATAATGGGAGTATTAATAACATTTGACAAACTGGAAAGGAAGAAAGATGACATCAATGGTCTTACTTTGCAGTAACAGTTGGAATATGTTTTCCTTACCCTGTACAGTTCGTCATGGAAACGTGGAGATTAATGATGGAAAAGGAGATTGGCTTGAATAACAAATGTTATTTTCTTATGGTCCAAGCTCTTTGTAGAGGAGGTTACTTGGAGGAGGTATGCATTTTATGTAATGGTTTTTGTTAGATGTTCTGTTTGTTAAATTGTTAAGCAGTAATTTTCTAAATGTATTACCTCATTGTATCATTGGATGTTGATTCATTTAACTTAACTAGAACAACCAACAATCTTTTCTCTTGTGTGATTCTGAATTATTGCTGCATGACTACACTTATAGGTGTATCATTAATGTGGTTATCATTGTCCGGAATCAAGTTAAAATGTCTGTAGATGGATGTTTCTGCAGTTACTTTTCCTCAATCTCCATTACAAGTTTCCTTATTTCTCCTAGTTGTATTTCCATCAGGCATGCAATTTCATGAAATTTCTTGGGGAGAATCGCGGCATCTATCCTCTTCTTCCAGTGTACAACTGTTTCTTAAGCGCCTGTGCAAAAATGAAAAGTATAGTCCATGCTAATCAATGTTTAGATTTGATGGAGCAGCGAAAGATTGGAAAAAATGAACTTACCTATTCAGAGCTTCTTAAGGTACACATATACAGTGTTGGTCTTGGTTTTTTTATTGTAGGTTTATATTACTAAGTTTCATGTCGTTCCCTTCAGAGCTTGCTCCTACTATGTAAAATATTAAATTGAGTAGTTATCTATTGTAAAGTTCCTTGTCATTTATCGATTTACTGTATTGGCATCTTCATATGCAAATCCATCATATTGGTATTCTAATCTGGTTGTTTCTGCTGTTCCCTTAACCTTTCAGCTTGCAGTTTGGCAGCAGGATCTATCTGCAGCCCATGAAATTTGGAAGGACTATATCAAACACTACAGTCTAAATATAATTTCTCTTCAAGAATTTATCTCGTCCTTTGCAAAATTGGAAGATCTAAAATCTGCATATGAAGCATTGCAACATATGGTGGCATTAGTCATTAGTGGGAAGCATCTTGTTAGCTTGCATTCTTCAAGATTAGACATCCCTATACCATCCAAAGTTGAGTTAGAATCACCAAATGTTCAATCCAAAGAGAATGAGCAGTCGCTTGCCTTGAAATTTGACATTGATGCCTTCAACACAGATAATATGCTGAATAAGCATAAGAACTTGCCTGCTATGAAAGCCTTAAGGCGGTCTTTCAATGATGTACTACAGGCTTGTGCACGAGCTCGAGATCGAGATCATGAACTAGCAGAACAATTGATAACGCTGGTTGGACTTTTTCTCTACCACGAACAACTGGTTTTTTCTATGCAAGTCATAATATCTGTTTTGATGACCAAAATTCTAGGATGACAATTTCTTTCTGAAATTGTCCTATGGGGAGATAAATTTCAGATCAACTGTAATTTGAGATTTTTCTCTCCTACTAGTTAAAATCTTACTTTCTTATGGTCTTTTGTTTCTCTAGATGCAAAATCTTGGGGTGCGGCCATTAAGCCGTACATATGATGGCTTTGTGAGAGCTACTATTCAAACTAGAGGATTTGCTGCAGGCATGAAAGTGGTCGGTTGTGTTTATTTAATTGCACGACTAGTTATGTTTTAATAATATTTCTTTTTGTACCAACAAATATCCATTTGGCCTTAATTTTGTGCAGTTAAAAGTAATGGAAGAGAGAAATCTGAAGCCTTATCGTTCAACCCTCGCATCTCTTTCAGTACAATGTAGTAAAGAATTAGAACTCGACTTAGCTGAGTCTCTACTGGAGCAAGTTTGTACATTCCCACATCCTTATCCTTTCAATGCTCTTCTTGAAGCTTGTGATACTATGGTAAGCGAATGTCACACCGCATTGCTTGTTTTCTCCCTTGCTTGTTCAATTTTTCTCTCCAATTTCATTGGTTATACATATGTGAGTGCATAAGCAAGTTTTTTGCTCATAAGACTTAAAGAAATTGTAATTATTCCTGCAATCTATTTCCAGGAAAGTTGGAGCATTGGCAGACTAGTTGTTAATCAATCAGTTTACCTCTTCTTCCTTCCTTCCTTCTTTCTTCTTCTTCTTCTCAAATCAGTTTACCTCTTCTTCCTTCCTTCCTTTCCTTCCTTTCTTTCTTCTTCTCAAATCAGTCACTTCATATTGTAACTTGCTTTAAAAGCTTCACCTGTTATGTGTTATATGCTTCAGATACCTTTATCCGAGTTATTTTCCTGTTGCTCAAAATAGTTTGTTTGGCTCTGGTTTCCAGCAGCAAATGATAAAAACCAGTACACATAGCAGAAAGGATGGAACTTGGAAAATAAACCATTAGCTTATAGATTCAAGAAGCTAATTTGTCTCCATGGGTGAAAATTCATGTTGCATTAGTTTTGCAGGATCAACCAAAGCGAGCTCTTCGGATATTGGCTAAAATGAGACAACTAAAGATTCAGCCAGATATCATGACATATGAGCTACTATTTTCAATATTTGCTAATGTGAATTTTCCTTATGAAGCGGGAAACAGATTGTCACATGTTGACTCAAGAAAACGAATAAATGCTATAGAAATGGATATGGCTCAAAATGGTGTTCACCATAGTCATCAATCGATGAAGAACTTGGTAAACTTCCTGCCGATGTATTTTCTTCATCTTACATGGACCATAACCAATCTTATGTATGGGTTACTTGCCTGGAAAATTTTCAGCTAAAAGCTCTTGGAGCTGAGGGGATGACAACAGAGCTGCTTCAGTATTTACATGTTGCTGAGAAGCTTTTCTTTCGCACTAATACTTATTTTGGAACACCCATCTACAATATAGTTCTGCGTTCGCTTGTTAATGCTGCAGAAGTGAGTGCTTCTATCAATGCTTTTTTACTGTTTGCAATTATTGCTTTGATAGATGCATATTTATATATAATCCTCTTGTGTGCAGAGTGACACCGCAATACTAATATTTAAAAATATGAAATCATCTGGTCTCCAACCAAATGCAATGACATACAACATAATGGTTGATTGTTGTAGCTATATAAGATGTTTCAAATCTGGCTGTGCGCTGCTTTCCATGATGGTGCGTCATGGCTTTATTCCAGGCACCTCTACATACACTGCTCTAATAAAGGTATTATTGTTTATATATTTGTCCGTCAAGTTTATTCATGAGGCAGTATTGCACCCTTTGTATGCACATTGAAGAGAAATGGGAATTTATAAGAGTTTATTCTGGATGCTCAAAATATCTCCGATCCATTTACATGCTGTTATCCTGAACTTATCTCCCAAACCTGTCATTTTTTAAAAAAAAAATTGAACCTTGAAGAAAACTTGGGATTTGAAGAAGTTACAAACTCTTCTTACATACTGGAAAACATTGTTTGTACAAAAATAGCTATAGAACTAGCCATCATAATGCTTTAGTGCATTTCATACTATCTTTTTTAAGTTTAACATTGAGATTCTTATCCTAAAAGATGGAATTCTAGGCTCTTAGTCTTCACTAATAAATTTCTCTTAGCTGTCCTGTATGTTGAAACCATAATACGTCTGGAATGAGTTTTCTCTTGGTAGAATATACATCCAACTAAATCAAAAGATTTCATTTGCGCCAGTACTTTGAATACCTATTTGTGAGTAGGGATGGGCATTTTACCCGACCCGGCTGGGTCAGATTTTTAATGAAAAAATCAGGTTCGGGTTTAGGGTGGAAAATACCCGACCCGACCTGGGACTAATTGTGTAATTTCCCCTAAAGTTTTTAGGGATATTTATAATATTACCCCCTTTATATAATTTTTTATAATTAAGTCCTTAAATTAAATTTGTATTTACATGTTAGTCCTTAAAAATATGTTTTTTATGATTAAGTCCCCTAAATTTATTTTTTTTACAATTAGCTCCCTAAAATTATTATTTTTCTATATGTCGGGATGGAGTCGGGTTTAGTGTATTCATTTTCGGGTTAGGTCAGGTTGGATTTTTGAAAGAATGTGTTATGATTCGTGTTTAGGGTATTTATTTTGGGTTCGGTTCGGGTGGGCCAAAAACCCAACCCAACCTGACCCTTGCCCATCCCTATTTGTGAGTAGCAGAGGGATGCATTTAGTTTGTACTTAATTATATCGTTGGTAAAAATTCATTTCTAATGCTTGAGTTTGTTTTGTGAAGATACTGCTGAAATATGATGATTTTGATGAAGCATTAAGTCTTCTGGATCAAGCAAGTTTAGAAGGTTGTCAAATGGATGTGGTGTTTTATAATACCATACTTAGAAGAGCAAGTGAAATGGTATCTTCCGGTCTCTCTCCCCTTCTCTGGATATATGGCATTACTCTGTGCAAATGCACTTTTCTCTTTATTTTCTGTTTATGCACCATTTTTTCAGAATCAGTACTGTTTGAGAGAGATTTTACATCTTTTTTTCTTGAGGATGCCCTAGTAAGCATCAACATATCTGAACAACTTCCTTTTGATAGGGTTTTATCTTGGTATCCTAGTCTGATTTTACCGGTTGTCCTAGATGCTATTCATAAATGCATGTTATGAGTAGAAAATAATGCGAGTTTTTGTGTTGTCAAAGGCAACTCCAACTCATAGTTGTCTTGCTGGCTTCTGACACATTCTGATACTAACACCAGAGAAATTTTGTATGCCATCATGAGAGAATCTTAAGAGTATTCATTCTCTTGTATGTGGTGTTGCCTGCTGCATCTGTAAGTTGTCAGAAAAACTACTTATTGGAGGAAATTATATGTTTTTTTTTTGCCAGAAATTTTTTAAATAATTGATAACATGCAATTATTGCCTTAGGATTATGTTGAAGGTGCATTTACGTAAACTACGATTCTTTTGCTAAAATTTCTGTTTCTTTCATTATTCGTGATAATATCATGTGCAGAGAATAAGGTTGACAAATATAGTAGTCTTGGTGATGTGTTTTTTGCTGCTGTATAAGTTCTTGACATTGGTTCTTGATTTTCACTGATGAATGTCAGGTTAGGATCGACATAATTGAATTTATCATAGAGCGGATGCACCAAGACAAAGTCCAGCCTGACCCTTCGACGTGCGCTTATGTATTCTCTGCATATGTCGATGGTGGTTTTCACAACACTGCCATAGAAGCCTTGCAGGTTTTGAGTATGTGGATGATCTCTTACGAAGAAATCACATTGGAAGAAAAGAAGATAGAATACGAGGACAATTTTGTGTTGTCTGATGACTTTCAAGCTGAATCAAGGATACTCCAAATCTTCAAGGATTATGATGAGTATCTAGCTGTGGCCCTTTTGAATTTACGATGGTGTGCTATACTTGGGTTTCCGATTTCTTGGTCACCGAATCAAAGTCAATGGGTTACAAAGATTGACAGCTAAATATGATTCAACTAGAACTGTGTTATAAGCATAAACCCGAGTGAGCTTCTGCAGATTTCCTTGAATAGTTCCCCGCTCGATAGAACATGTTCACAGCCGCCGTAATGAGAAGGGCAGGGCAACGAATACGAGACAATAAGGCATGATTCTTCACTCCTTGCAAGTTGCAGCCATGATTTGGGGGCAGATTGCAATGCTGGATTCACAAGAATACCCAGCAAGCTGACTGTAATAGCCATAGGCTTGTAACAGATGTCCAGAAACTGTTGTGATTGAATTTGATATTTTTTTTACTTGTGACAGTGAGTATTTAAACATTTGGAAGAACCATTTGCAACAATGTACCCATATTATAATAAGTTTTGAATAATATAGAAGCCATGCACAAAATTTCCATGTTTCTCCAGCAGCAAATCACTCTGCCTCTCCAAAATTGGTATTGAGTCTATTAGCAGTCGACTACTGGCATCTAAATATCTTCTCCTGGAGGCAACTCAGCAAGCTTTGGAGGAGAGCCGAGTACTCTTTCCATATCAAATCGGACTTCAATGTTCCGAACGCTGTATCCAACCACCATGAGCCAATAAAGAAGCTTCGCGAGTTCCGGTGCACTCGTCTCAGTTACACTTGTCTGTAACACAACATGTTGTTTTGGGTAAGTTAGAGGAGGAAGAATTCCAACTGGTTTCTTCATACGAATGAAAATTTAAACCACGATGCCAAAATCATCAAAGTAATGTAACTGTAACTGTAACCTTCATTTGGTCGGGATCCGAAACCGCTAAAAGACGCTTAATGAACGTATTCATTGCAAACACAACATCCTCTCCAGCACTACTTGTCAACTCCTATAAAGGATGGAATTTGAGTTAATACAGTTATAATGGATATATGTAATGCAACAAGTATTCAGCAAGTTCTTCATAATTATAATGCAAACAAAACTATAGAATCAACTGCCAACAAGAACCAAACCAATCAAACTATACATAGCTTTATTTACCTTCAAATTTTGGGGCTCAAGAGACTTGAGATATTCTAACAGTTCATTTGGACCATTTGCAGAATTTCTACCGACTTGACGATTTAGTTCCTCAATCTCTGCTTCTAGTAACTCGATGTACTTTTTGGCGTCTATTTTCTCCGGGCCAGAAACATTATTCCACCTGATAACTTCACCAGACACATTCTTTTGAGTACCAGGTGCATAATCTGGAACATCCTGTGAAGATGAAGCACTTTAGCACCATTGAAAAATACTTGGACATTTACGAGTTTATTAATATAGATGGCATTGCCATTAAACAGTTCAGTCAACATGGTGAAAATTAAATACAGAGCTGTGTGCAGGAAATCAAAGACATCAATCAGTAATTGTCAGTTGTTGTCTCCAAACATTTTAACAAGCAATACAAAAAACCGAGTCTCGCTTTGTTGATCCCTTCAAACTAAGCTATACTATGTAACGGTAAACGGCCCGCAGGTTAGCTTACTTTTAACATCAAACTGAGCAAAATATCTCTCTCCGGAGTAAGAGACAGCAAAGATAACTTGATAGGATTCGATGACGAAGAATAGAAATAAATCACGGCAGCTATGTTTTGTATAGACACAAATGAGACAAGCAGTTATATCACTGAAATGAAATACATCGTGCTATGCCATCCAACTATACTATGTTTCTCACATCTATCAGTATGAGATTTCTGATCCGAGAGCCATTACTTTTTGGGTATGGATTCAGTGGCAAAGCAATAGCAGCGCCTCTCGGGAAAACAGCTACGATCTTGGTTTCTTTCAAGATGCAAAAGGAGAAAAACACGTACCTTTTTCTCTTGCACCTCGGGAAGGGCTGCCTGCTCTAAACTTTGTTGCAATTCCAATCGGGATTGTGCATTCTTAAACATATATCCAGTCATCATAACACTGTACATGAGCTGTGCAAGGTTTTCAGCAACCTAAAGGAAAATCAAAGAAATCCAAATGATTGTCTAAACCAACAATATTCAACTTCAATAACACTAATTAAAACAATCAAAATATAAACAAACAAAAAAAAACACACATTGTGCATTCTTAAACATATATTCAGTAATCACAACACTATATATTAGTTGTGCAAAGTAAAACCAAAGAGTCCTATGCTAATAACATAACTATTTAAAAGAACACAAAAACATAAACTGATAACAAAAAAACTAATCCTAGAAATAAAACAATTAAAATAATCTCGGATGCTCCTGCACCAGGCTGTCTAAACTCTAAACCAAACGCTAATCAAGTTCAATAACACTAATAAAACATAATGAAAATATAAAAGAACATATTTGCGGTCACGTTTTTGATCGCGTTGCGTTTATCGCGGTTGCAATCATAATATGCTTACAGTGGTGACCGCCACAGCAAAGAATTGCGGGGGCAGTGTTCCAATCATGTTCGTCACAGTTTGCCGCATTGCCTCAACAACCTGGGGAAAGATTTCTTCCAATTCTCAGTTCCAGAGCGTAACAAATCAGAATCCTTAGCAGAAAGAAAACCCGGAAACCTGCTGAGGGGCTCGTTTCACGAACAATTCCATGAACTCCGGCTGCACATTTTTCACATACTCCAATAGAATCTCTCGCCTGGTCTTCGGCTGCTGATTTCTCTTTATATAAAAACCAAGGGCACACTTAAAACCCCACATTAGAAGAAAACCCATGAAAGGTAGAAGAAGAGAAAGATACCAGACTGCCATTGGGAGGCTTGGAATCGCCGTCGGGATTAGACCCATCACCGGTATCGGAAGAATCATAAGCTTTAATTCTCAAACCCAATCTCGTGTTGCTTTTAATCTTCCGTGGGAATCGAATCGAGGGAAGTGATTGTATAGTTTTGTTATGCGATGAGAAGAGAGTGAAAGAAGATTGCAATACAAAAGAAGAGGTTTTTACTGTCACGGAATTCATCTTAGCTCCTGCAAAGTGCAAATCAAAGAAGATGAAGTTGAATTTGTTCTGTGTTTGTTTATGGTGTGGAGATTAAACACAACGTATGAAGTACAAGAGGGAAGTGAAAGTGGTGAGCTTTTTGGCACGGCAAGAGAGGGTTTGTACTTTGTTGGTTGGTCTGAAATCGAAAGGGTAAACTACACTCAAAGTCACTTAATTATAGGTCTTATAACTAAAAGGTCACTTTTTCTTTCGAATACTACAAACATGCTGTTCAATTAAAATATTATTCTAAACATGATACTTTTCTGTAGTGTAATATCATTTTTAGTCTTTAAAATTTATATATTTCATTAATTTTGTCTTCAATCGAAACAATTTAATAATTATTTTTTATATTTAAAAATTCATTCAAATTAGTATTTATAGGGTGTTTTCAAAACAACAACTTATTGTTAAAATGTTATAAAACAATAGTTAGACAATTGTATTATGTCATAAAGCAAGAATAAGTTACGGTTAAAATGTTATTATACCAAAAAGATAATATAATATTTTTAGATAAGAACAAGCAATTTAGGAGAGTAAAAAATATTAAAATGATGAAAATTTTAAATATTAAGAGTTAAAATTGTCAAAATGGTTTCTAATTAAGATCAAATTGATAGATTGTACAAATTTTGAAGACTAAAAATGTTACTATACCATATTGCATTAGAAGAAAAATGACATAATTGTATTAATATGTTAATCAAATGACATATTTGTAACTTTTAGAAGAAAAGTGACATGTTTATTACTAAAAACACGATTCAAACTCGGGTTACTTGGATGACATACATCATGGTTCATACATGGTGTTCGAACTCAGATCATCTAAATAAAATACATTGTGTACACATGATGCTCGAATTCGGGTCACCTAGATGAAATATATTATTTTTTACCATTAGGACCACTCCACGAGTTTGACTTTTATGATTATTCTTTCAAAAAAAAAAAGCTTTTATGAATTATGATTATCGATGCGGCAAAACATTTTTGTTACAGGTTTGAGCCTCATATATATGCTTCCATTCTCTGATGAACCTGAGTTGGTAGAGATTCTTTCAGACTGAATAGAATAAGTTCCTGACAAGTTCATTCTTGAAATTCCTTGCCGTCTCCTTCGGCCGAGCGCACGAGGCAGAATAATAGTTGTGTGAGTTATACATTTTTTTTCGTTTAGCCACCAATATTTGATTTATTAGTCGACTAATTCGGATCGGATCTTCAGAGGTTTTACTAGTTGTTAGTTATATTTTGATACACAAATTGTATAAAAAATTACACAACTTTTCGTATTTAACTATAAAATTCAAACCTTAAATCCTTAACTCTAACACCATAATCCTAAATTATAAACTATAAATCATAAACTTTAAATTTAAACTCTAAATGTTAAATTCTACATCTTAAATCCCAAGATAAACACCTAAAGTTTAAATTTGAAAGGCTTGTATAAACTAAAATTTTACACAAGCTTGTGTATCAAAATATTTTTCTAATTTTGTTAATAATAATCTAAAATCTTGGGTCTCCTAATTCTGCTCTTAGTGGCACGTTTTCTTCTGCTCTTAGTGGCACGTTTTCTTTTTGTCTTTTTTTTTTCTCTTCTGTGCTTTGGTTTTGGTACTGATGGAAAATCAACTGCAAACTCTGACGATTGTGGATGCTGAGGAGGATGTTCTGCAAGTGGATGTGGGTGATATCCAGAACGGTATCTCTTATGAGCACTGCTTTGTTGGTTTCTTTCTCACGTCTAGTGTTGTGAACTACCAGGCGATGAGATCCACAATGGCTAATGTTTGGCACCCGCTCGGGGGTGTTTCGATTTCAGAGTTGGGGAACGGCCGGTTTATGTTTCGATTCTATCACAGTGTGGACGCAGATAGGGTGGACGCCGGTGGTCCGTGGAGTTTTAATTCGCATCTGTTGGTCTTGAACCGTTTGAGAGGTGGTGATGATCCACAAACTGTTCCGTTATTCTCGGTTAAAATGTGGGTCCAGGTTCATGATCTGCCGGTGGGTTTTATGTCGGGGGGAGTGGCTAAAACTCTCGGTAACTTCCTAGGTGTTTTCCTTGAATATGATGCACAATCCTTGTCGTTGGGATTCCGGAAAATGATGAGGATAAGGGTTACGCTGGACATCAGGCAACCTCTGAAACGCAGGAAGAAAATTGCCGTGTTGAATGGTGCAACGGAATATGTCCGATTTCAGTACGAGTTCCGCTCTATATTTTGTTTCCTCTGTGGTAGATTAGGTCACGGCGAGAGCTTTTGCCCTTTGAGCGTGATGGACGGGACTGGCGATCTAAAACTTGAATGGGATAGCTCTCTTAGAGCTCCTCCCCGCCGGGCGGCAACACCGATGAGCATTTGGCTCCGAGAGGAAGATACATCAGGGGCGAAAACGACAGGATTAGAGGGAAGTAATCTGGGGAGTCAATCCCATAATCCACGCTTTTCGGGAGTGGACTCCATCCGAGCAAACATGGGAACTATTGCTGGCTCAGGAATTACAAGAGGTAATTCAACAAATTTGTCCCCTCTTAATTTAAAAGACAGTTTTGACATTGTGATGGGAAATACTGATGAAGAAAGCCCATTGGGCTTTAAGGAAGGGAGTAAGCGGGCCCGTGCTTCAGGATCTATTACGGGAGATGTTACTACCAATAATTTGATGGCAGGCTCGACAGATCGGGCCAGCCGAACCCAATGAAGGTAATGAGCTGGAACGTTTGAGGTCTGGGGAAGCCTCGAACAGTCTGTCGTCTCAAGCAAATGCTTCGAAACAGTAATCCCTCGGTGGTCTTCTTAATTGAGACTCCTTTAAATTCTGTTTATGGAAAAAGTCAGATGTTTTTGTGGTTTTCCGAATGGGGTGGATGTAAGTTCAAATGGTAGTGGTGGTGGTCTATCCTTGGCTTGGAAAGCAAATTTTCAGATATCTTTATCCTCTTTCTCGGATAGACATATTGACGCAATTGTTTCTTGTGATACGGATGGTAAATGCTGGAGGTTTACGGGGTTTTACGGTGCACCGGAGGAACGGTGGAGAAGTGCGTCGTGGGACCTTTTGCGACAATTGAGTACTGGTTCTGATTATCCGTGGCTTATCATGGGGGATTTCAACGAAATTCTCTATTCCTTTGAGAAGCAGAGAGGTCTTGTTTGAAGTGAACGTCAGATGTGGGGCTTTCGGAATATGCTGGAGGACTGTGGGCTCTTTGATATGGGCTATAACGGGCCCTGGTTCACATGGGAGAAAGGGCGTTTTGAGTCCACTCTTATCAGAGAAAGATTGGACCGAGGAGTGGCTAATGATGATTGGTGGAATTTGTTTCCTAACGCCAGTATTAATCATTTGCCCCATTCATTCTCGGACCATTGTCCGCTTCAGCTTACTACGGGAGGTGGGGTTGAGGAGACCAACCGAATTTGGCATTTTCGATTTGAAGCGGCCTGGCTTCTTGAAGAATCTTGTGAACCGGAAGTTCGCAAACTGTGGGAAACGGCTTCGGGTGATGTTCCAGACAGACTTAAGTTTGTGAGTTCGGGTTTGAATTTCTGGTTCAGGAGGATTCGCAAAGAGAAAAGACTGACTGTGCAGCAATTGCAAGATCGAATTGAGAAGTTGAATGAACTACAACCTACAGAAGAGGTGCTTGGCGAGATTCTAGATTCGAAATTACAATTGAATTTGGAATTGGACAAAAAGGAATTGTATTGGGAGCAGAGAGCGAGGGCAAATTGGCTCCGTAATGGTGACCGAAATACAAATTTCTTCCATAGATACGCCTCGAAACGGAAGAGGAAGAATAAGATATCCCGGATTAAAAACAGTGCCGACGAGTGGGTTGATAATTTGAATGAATTACATGAGGTAGCCAGGGACTATTTTCAGGACCTATTCTCAAGCCAGGGTTCTTTGGATGCGGAACACATTTATGAGAATGTGGGGCGCTATATCACTTCAGAGATGAATTCTAAGTTAACTGCGGAGTATCAAAAAGAGGAGGTGTGGTTGGCTTTAAAGGAGATGAGCCCGTTAAAGGCGTCAGGAGAAGATGGGTTAGGAGCAGTTTTCTACCAGAAATTCTGGCATATAGTTGGTGATGAGGTGTCGTCGTTATGTCTATCAGTTTTGCGAGGGGAGGTTTCTATGGAGAGCATCAATCGAACACACATAGTTCTTATCCCCAAAACTGAAGCACCTACCACTCTGGCCCAATATCGGCCCATCAGCTTGTGCAACGTCTTATTTAAAATTATTGCGAAGGTAATAGCAAACCGCTTCCAGAAGGTCCTATCTGTCTGCATTGATACAACACAAAGTGCTTTTGTCCCAAACCGGCTTATAACGGATAATATTATTGTAGCCTATGAGACTCTACACTACCTGCGAAATAAGAGGGTTGGTAAACAAGGAGAATTTGCTTTGAAGCTCGACATGAGCAAAGCATACGACCGGGTAGAATGGGTCTTCATTGAAGGGATGCTTCTTAAAATGGGCTTTGAAGAGCAATGGGTCTCCCGAATTATGCAGTGTATTACTACAGTGTTTTATTCTGTGGTTATTAATGGGGAAGTGGGTCCAGTTTTTAGGCCCTCTAGGGGTCTAAGACAAGGGGATCCCTTGAGCCCATACCTCTTTTTAATTTGTAGTGAGGGCCTCTCTTCACTACTCCGCAATGCTGCAACAGTAGGTAGCCTACGTGGCATTCGTATCAACCGTTATGCTCCTCGGATTATGCATTTACTATTCACTGATGATAGTCTCCTGTTTGGGGATGCTACGGCTGACGGTGCTAGGAGGATAAAAGAGATTCTTGATAATTATGCCAGAAGTTCTGGACAACTTATTAACTTTGACAAATCAGGGGTCTTTTTTGGCTCAAATGTGTTGGAGGTTAACAAAGAAGATGTATGCAGAGTCTTGGGGGTTTCGAGGACAACGAACCCAGAGAAATACTTGGGGCTTCCAACTTTTGTAGGTCGGGACAAAAAGAAAGCATTTGCAGACTTGATAGGTCGCTTCCTGAAGTGCTCCAAGAACTGGAATTCTTGTAAGTTGTCTCAAGGGGGCAAAGCAGTGTTCATAAAGTCAGTTATGCAAGCCCTTCCGCTCTTTGCAATGTGCTGCTTCCTTTTCCCCAAATTGTTATGTCAGGAACTAGAGTCCATCATGGCTCGTTTCTGGTGGCAAAGAAATGTTGAGCGTCGTGGTATCCACTGGTGTCGTTGGAAGGATTTGAGTGTTCCGAAGGACTTGGGGGGACTGGGATTTCGTGATCTGGCGAAATTCAATATTGCCCTATTGGCGAAGCAAGGTTGGAGACTGGTGCAGGATCCATCATCCTTGTTAGCCAGGGTACTCAAGGCAAAATACTTCCCCACTACGACCTTCTTGAATGCATTCATGGGGTCAGCACCTTCACAGATTTGGAGAAGCCTATGGAGTGCTAAGGGTCTTCTACAGATGGGTCTAAAATGGAGGGTTGGTACAGGTCATTCCATCAATATATGGAATGACTACTGGTTGCCAGGTAAGGAACTGAGGAAGATTGAATCTCCTCCACACCCTCTATACCACAGGGTGTCTCAGTTACTAGACGAGGAAAAGAATGGTTGGGACACAGAGACTCTATCGTATCTTTTCACAGAAGAAGAAGTGAGCAGTATCTTGGAAATTCAAATCTCAGCAAGTGGTAGGAAAGATTTAGTAATCTGGGGTTTGGAAAACACTGGTATCTATAGTGTAAGCAGTGGTTATAAAGCTTTGATTAACTATGGTCCTCTAAATGCAGATGATTCCTCAGTGTTCAAGTCCATTTGGTCTGCTAATCTACCAGAGAAAATAAAGATTCAGGTATGGCGTTTTGTCCTAAACTACGTTTCTACTAGAGAGAATTTGTTTACAAAACGTATTGCTCCTGATCCATACTGTCATAACTGTCAATTTGTTATAGAGAACAATGTGCATGTGGCCAGAGATTGTAACTTATCTAGATCCAGTTGGCATGCTCTTAATTTCTCATGGCCTAGTGATTATAATGATGTTAGCTTCTATGATTGGTTTCAATGGATCATCAACAACAATACAAAACAGAGAATTACAGAGGCCCTTGTTCTAATATGGGCATTATGGTCAGCTAGAAATAAGCAGTACCATGAGGGTTTAAAGCAGTCTACCTCTGATGTGGTTACCTTTGTGAGAAGCTTTTGCACCGAGTGGACTATGGCCAACTCTTGTCTCCGGGAACGGCCACAGGCCCAGCTGAAACCATGGACGGCTCCTCCACCCTCTCTGTTGAAGGTAAACGTCGATGCCAGCTTCAGTAGACTGGAACGAAAAGCTATAACAGCAGCAGTCATCCGTAACCATGAAGGCCAGATCATCGGTGCGGCTCGCCGCGAGATCCAGTCGGTTCTATCGGCGTTCACGGCTGAAGCACATGTGGTGCTCCACGGTGTTTCTTTTGCAAAGGATGTTGGGTGTACCTCAATCCAGGTGGAAAGCGACTCATTAACAGTAATTAAAAGCCTGAAATCGAATATTCTGGATAGATCGGAAATTGGAGCTGTTACCTGGGATATCAAATCGGAAGCCCGCCGTCTCAGATTCTGCGAGTTCCTGTTTACACCGAGATCTGGCAATCGAGCGGCGCATGCACTTGCTTCCGAGTATAGTTCGGAGCTTCCTGAGGAGTACTGGCTCGAGGAAGTCCCGTTTGAGGTCCGGTCTGTGGTAGACACGGATCGACGGTGGTCAGATCCTCCGTAAAACTCTCCCTCTGTGATCGTCCTTTTTGGGTGGTTTGGAATACATGCATAAGAGTTTCCTCCCCCTTGCTTCCAGTGGCGGTTTCCATTCACCGACTCATTCACATCGCCGGAAGTTCAGTCGCCCGTTTGAGTTTTCTCCCTATCTTTATCGCTTTCCTTTCCGTTTGTTTAACCCTTGTCTGGTCTTTTCTTTTCTTCTTGCGGTTTTGCTTTATTTTTTACCGGTTGGCATTCAAGGCTTATCGCCTTGATCTTTGTGCACTTTATTGTTTTAATTAATAAAGTATATGGGCGGCTATTTATTCAAAAAAAAAATCTTGGGTCTCCTAAGATGAACATCATCTTTTATTTTTATTTAGGTCAATTTTTGGGTTCAAATATATTATAATTTTGATAACCGAATACTTAAAAAGTCATTTATACATCAAACAAAAATCCCGGAATATTTCAACTTTAATTACTAAAATTAATTACTTTCTCTGACCCAATAATCTTATCACTTTTATATTTTAATATTGTATCACCTAAATTTGAACTTTGAAAAATCAACAACTATTAAAATTCATAATATTATGTGAAAAGTCCACATGTGAATAAGGAAGCGGGAAAACAGGTAGGGGGTTGATTAGTTTTGATTTGCGCGCCAACACGTTTCAATGGCGCTACTTTCTCCTCTTCCGCTTCTTTTCTCCATAGCCGATCTCTTTCTCTCCTTCCATAACCGGAGCTTCTTCGCCGTCGTCTTCGCAAGTGATTCGACATGTCACTCAGTAATTCAAATCGGAAAGCAGCCGGCGTCACCGGAGAACGGAGCAAAGACTGTAAAGCTCATTGACATCTGCTCTGGTAATTCACTAATTCCTGCCTTTTGAGTGTTAAATTTTGAGTATAAAGTATTTCATATTGTTTTGTTTTGAGTATATAATATCGTAATGTTGTTAAATGGAGTTTTGACTTCAGTCCAGCAGTCTGTATTTTCTTTTGTTCCAAGTTACACGTCTAGCCTATGTAGAAGAACATTGAATTAGTATCCCATTTGGAGGAAGTGCAAACAAGATTTATAAACAGAAACACAATATTATTGCATCTGCGGGGATAGCTTAGTTGGGAGAGCGTCAGACTGAAGATCTGAAGGTCACGTGTTCGATCTATGTTCACCGCAATAGTTTTAAACTTTTAAAATTCTTATTTTTTCTTTAATATGATGTTTTTATTATGTTTTCCGCATGGAGTGAGTATAATTTTATATACTCAAATAGTTTCAATAAAATTTTAAATAAAATTTGAATTGTAAAAGGAAAATTTAAATAACTCAATTTTTTTAGTAATTAGTGGATTGATTTTTAAGTTCGAGTCAAGCCTCTCAACTCTATCTAATATATGTATATTCATATGAAAAAATATGAAGAAATATATACGTATATGGTTATAGGAAGTTGTTTAAATCGAATCAAGTAGTATCATAACATTATAAATTTTTACAATTAAATTTAAACAAAAAATCGAACAACTTGAGACAATTCACCAAAAAAATTCAAACAAAATTTAAATTATAAAATATGATTTATCAACTCAACTAACTCAAAATTTTTTAACCTATACTTTCAAATGATCACCCCCATTACATGTCAATTTGGGATTTAAAATTGACCTTTTAAACATATATACAAACACAGGTAGAAATTCTACTCAATTTGAATGCAATTTTTTTATAATAAAAAATCTAATCCGATCGAGTCGGAAAAATACTCTTCCACATACATCCTTCAATCACAAAAATTACTGTCCCATCAAAACATATAATAACACAATATAATTTTTAAAATCATTTCTAATTTAAACAAAATTTTACTAGTTAATATCATTCTTATTTTTTAACAAATAAAAACATCTAATTTACTGTATGAATAAAAAGGAAAATATTAAAAAAACAATTAAATAACTAAAAAATAAAATTCTAACAAGCATCATCATTAACTTGTAGAATGAGCAACATCAACTCTAACGTAAGAATGATGACGATGCTCTTGACTTGTGAACACTTAACAATATGAAAGAAACAATTTAAAATTTTAAATCAATGTTAAATCTAACGATGGAAAAAATAAGTTACAAGAAGAGAAAACATGTTATAAGACTATTTTTTTTTACCGTTTTTAGTTTAATCACTAGTATTTAACTCACAGCGACTAATTTGTATTGAGTACTGCAAAAGTTCATGAGGGTCATCTAATTTCCAACGTAATTGCTCAATTCAGACTTTACTTAAAAAAAATATAATACCTCGTCCCATTAGACCAATTAGTTGTTGTTAAATTTTCACCATCATCATTAGAAAATAGAAAAATCTGTTAAACGAAATAACACAAAAAGTCAAATATTAAAAAAAAGTGAAATAGTATAGAGAATACTATTAACAGTAATAGTTATAATAAAATATAAAAAAACAATTGTTGGTTAAAGTTAGACATTGTCATTATCTTAAATAACTAAAGGGAAAAAATAGAAAAGGGAATGAATATAAGTTCTTAGTGTAACACCCGTGTTTTGGGCCTAGGAGTTAGCCGGGTAATAGTTCGAGTCAAATAAAAATCTAATTAAAACAATCTAACTTTAAATAATGACCTAATTAAGCTTAAATTAAAAGGGGAGGACCTAGTATGTAATTGGACCCAAAACTTTTAAAAACAAGACAACTTTATAGAAAAGTTGTCTTCACTTTTCCCATTTCTCCCCTTTTCACGTTGGAAACCCTCCCCACCATTTTCAAGCTTCTTCAACTTTGAGTTACTATTCCATTTATTTTAGCACCCGATTTCAACACCATTTTAAGAGGTAATTATATTTTCTTAACCTCCTCTCTATCCTCTGTCTTAAATTTCAAAAATATTGAGTTTTGGGAATTAGGGTTCATAGTGAAATTTGGGTTTTAATGGGGTTTTTCATTTTGTTATGGTAAATTGTGTTGGGGTTTTTGTTAATCACGCTATAATACACAACATATATGAATTTGGTTAATTTTGGATGAAATTTCGTAGTGGGCCTTTAGGGCAAATTTTAGGGTATTAAAATTTGGGTTTTTGGTAAGTTTAATGTTAAAATTGGAGGGCTGATGGTCTACCTATGTTAGGAGGGTGATTTGGGATGTTTTGGGAGTTAATTGGGTGCTTGGAATTGGGAATTTCAGCCAATGGTTGTTGGAGTCTGAAAATTTGGGTTTTTGAGATGCTAAGAGGTTTGGAAATTTGTGGAATTGGGTTGTGATTGCGAAGTGGGTTGAAGGTTGAATTAGCATTGAATTAGGAAGTAACGTATGTGTTTTTGTTTGACTAGAAGCAAGAGGAAACGTGGAAGAGGCTTTGGGACTGAATCTGGGTTCGTAGGAGGATTGGTTCGAATTGCTAAGGAAGGGCGGTGAGTGGTTTCAACTTGTTTTAAAGTTTGGTTCGAGTGTGTGTAGAGTGTGTGGGTGAAATGTGCTTGGTAGGCCATTTCCTTATTTCAAGTTGTTAATTCTAGCCTTTAACTTCATTGCATGCTATTGTGTAATTAGCCTATCTATGCCCTTGTGGATTGTGGTTAAATTGATGCATGTATATCATGAATTGTATATGTGTGGTGAGCATGGAATGAGGTTGATGATACATGTTGTGGTTATAATAATTGGCACTAAATAATTACCAGTTGTAAATGATCGATCATTAGGATAGTGTGCACACGAATTGAGTCAAAACGTACGTGGCCTTGATGGCGTTAAGTCATCAAGGAGGAGTACGGTGATGTAACATTCCACCGGAAGCTTTTTTTTTTTATATATTTCTACGGGATGATGAGTGGAATCCCATCCGTAGGGCATGTGGCGATGAGTGGAATCCCGCACATGCATGGTCCGGTGATGAGTGGAATCCCACCGAGGTAAAGTGTTGTCATGGTTTAAATCCGCACAATCGGGGTAATTAAAGTGACCAATTAAACTTGTTCATGTATTGTGATATATGATGGTGAAATGTGATTGTGGTATATGGTGTTGTTGCATGATGCTTATTATTGATGTTAAGCTTGTTAGGATTGAGAGACCATATATGCCACTTGAAAGACTAGCTAGGTCTACTTGATTTTATGCCTATGCTTGATGTATGTGAGACTAGGATTAACGTGCTTGAACCCTGCATTATTGATGTTTTTCGTTTTAGAGCACCCTCACTAAGCTTATAGCTTACGCTCTCTATGTTCAACAATGCAGATCATTAGCGTGGTGTTAGCTCGAGGCAAGGCAAGAAGGGCTTTCCAAGTTGTTGCTCAAGTATGGTTGATTTTGTAATAGTTAAGCAATGTGGCAATAGGGTGTCTTTATATGAGCTTGTATGACTCATTTGAATGATGATGTTGTTGAGTTTGATCATGGATTGTAAGCATGTTATACTTTGATGAATGTTGGTGTGTATGATGGCATGCTTTAGGATGTTTTAGGTTGCCTTATGCTGTGTGCAAACCTCTTTTGACTGACTTGTGGCTTTATGACCATTTGAGCCTTTAAGCATGCACTTTATGGCCTAAATTTCTCTCTCATTATAATGTTATGTATGAATGCCTTTATTCACATATGGTTGATTACCTTGGCTAAATTATGTATGCGTACATGTTGGTATATGCTTGAGTGAGTCGAAAAATGCATTTAGAGTCGTATTGGAGTCGTTCAAGTTGGATTTGGAGGGATTGCAGTGCAGGGCGTATCGATACGGACATGCCCCAAAGCCAGAAATTTGGCCTGGCATATCGATACCCCAAGGGTATCGATACCCTCTAAACTCACTGTAATTTGAAGAGTTGAGTGAGAGTAGAGCGTACCGATACGGGGCTCCCGAGTATCGGTACGGGTCTACCCTGTTGACCAAGGAGGGTTGACCGAGAAGTGCGTACCGATACGCTTGAGGGTTGAATCGATACGGACTCCTCGTGGTTGACTTCTTGGGTTGACCTAGAAAGGGCGTATCGATACCCCTAGCTAGGGTACCGATACGGTCTGCCCTGTAAGCTTAAAAGTAGACTGTTAAGCATGGCCGTGGTTCGAATGTGTTTTCCTTTAAATGTTTTCCGCTGTTGTGAATCACATAGGACTTAATATTCATCTAGGTAAGATTAATATGAAAAGAAAAAAAATTAGGGTTGCTAACCGAAGGGAACCTTAACGGGTTTCACTCGGTTTTCCCCGTGTGGCCCACTCGGACCGGTCATCCGGCCAGACCGGGGCGAGGGGGTTACATTTGTTGGTATCAGAGCCTGAGGTTACCGAGACCTCGGGCAGGTAAGTGAGGTAAGCTTAATACGTTAAATGCTTGTGTTGTTCGATGCATGTCTTGCCATGAATTCTTGGATAATTGACTGTTCGTATGATGTTTGAAGCATGAATTGTCGTGTCTTGTGTGAGTGTGTGCCCATTGCTACTATTACTTAATTTAAAAAGATTTTTGGGGAAAAAGGAGTACTTGAGCACTATTGGACCCTTGCTTTGACTAACATAATCCTTATCTGTTTCTTGTTGTAGTTTTACCTTGCTAGTTGAACCATGAGACCACGTGGGAGGCCTAGGATGGTTCGATCGGAACCACGGGCAGAGGCTCCGAGAGTTGAGCCAGAAGTTGGGGTTGGAGCTCAAGTGGGAGAGCATGTGGTTGGAGTTGGAGCTCCTCCACCACCTCCACCACCACCACCTCCTCCACCGAGAGTGGGAGGCGAGGCCGGGCCCGAAGGATTGGGACCACAAGGAGGCCAAGGTGGCCAAGGACCGTCCGGGATTGACTTAGCTCCGTTGGTTCAGGCAATAGCCGGAGCATTTCAGGCTGCAGTAGCTGGAGGCCAGGCAGCTCATCGTCAGGGTGAGGGCACCGGATTGCCATTAGAAAGACTTCGGGGCCTTGGGGCCGAAGAGTTTAGAGGTGCTACTCCGGAGAGGTCAGAGTTGTGGTTTGAGAAGACCGTCCGTATTCTTGCTCAGATGGGATGTACTGGTGAGCGCAAGTTGGGATGCGTTGAGTCTCTGCTTCAGGGTGATGCCTACACCTGGTGGGTCACCGTTACTTCGGGGATGGATGAGACCGAGATTACTTGGGAGTTCTTTGAGACAGCTTTCCGGAAGAAGTATTTGGGTTCGCGATACCTCGACGAGAGGAAGAGAGAGTTTATGGATTTGCTTCAGGGGAGTATGTCCGTGACTGATTATGAGATTCGGTTCGTCAGATTGAGTCAGTATGCACCTGAGCTTGTACCTACTGAGGTGGAGCGTTGTAACCGCTTCCGGTATGGGTTGAATGAAGAAATCAAGACTTATATTCTAGCTTCAGATTACACTGATTTTGATGTCTTAGTCTCGAGGGCCAAAGACTTAGAGCACAGTTTGAGTTTGACCAGGCGGTCAGGTGGGTCTAGTTCGGGTAAGAGGTCTAGCAACTTTGATAGAGGTAATGCCAAGAGGCATCAGGACAACATGCATCAGTATGATCATAGGCGTGGTGGCGGTCACCACGGTAGGGGCCATCAGGGTCAGAGAGCTGGTGGGAAGTTGCCCACATGTGCTACTTGCGGGAGGAACCACACCGGCGAGTGTTGGGGAAATTACCATTCTTGTTGGAGTTGTGGTGCTAGAGACCACATTAGGCGTGACTGTCCACATCAGGTGGGACAGGCACCAGCTCAGGCTCCTGCTTGAGCCAATGACTTTCAGAGAGGCCGCGGGCGCGGTAGAGGAAACTTCCAGCCGAGGAATGATGGTCAGAGGAACATAGCACATGTAGTTGCAGTTCAGCCAGAGAGTGGAGGTCAGGCCAGAGTTTATGCTCAGCGGGGAGATCAGCATGACACCGATGTGATCGCAGGTAACTTCTCGATACAGTCTTTAGGTTTGCTTTCTTTGATTGACTTTGGGTCTACACATTCCTACATATTGAGTGAGCATGCACGGTCTTTGAACTTGCCTTGTGAAATGTTAGAGGTAGGAGTTAGTGTTACTAGCTCCTTTGAGGACACGGTAGTAGTTAGGAAGATGTACCGAAGGTGTCCGTTGATGGTTCAGGGGCATGTGTTTCCAGTGGATATGATGGAACTACCTTTTTATGGTTTCGATGTGATTTTGGGTATGGATTGGCTCACGGAACATAGAGCTAGGATAGATTTTAAAACTAAGCGAATTTCTTTAAAGCTCACAGATGATTATGAGATCGTAGTGGTGGGTGAGAACGTGAAGTTCTTGTCCAATGTGGTTTCAGTGTTAGAGGCTAAGAGGTTAGTTGAGTTGGGGTGTGAAGCATACTTAGCGTATGTGATGAACCCTAACATGAGTGAGGTTAGACCTCAGGACATCCGGACAGTATGTGATTTTCCTAGTGTGTTTCCGGAAGAATTGCCAGGGTTACCACCGGACAGAGAGGTAGAGTTCAGCATTGAGACTTATTCTGATTCAGCTCCTATTTCGATTGCTCCGTATCGTATGGCACCGAAAGAATTGAAAGAGTTGAAGACTCAGTTGCAAGAATTGACAGATAGAGGTTTTATTCGACCTAGTTCATCACCTAGGGGTGCACCGGTGTTGTTTGTGAAGAAGAAAGATGGAAGTATGAGAATGTGCATAGATTACAGACAGTTAAATCAGTTGACAGTGAAGAACAAATATCCGTTGCCTAGAATCGATGACTTGTTTGATCAGTTAAGAGGAGCATCTGTCTTTTCGAAGATTGATTTGAGATCATGTTACTACCAGCTAAAGGTTAGAGAGGTTGATGTACCGAAGACGACCTTTAGGACTAGATACGGTCACTATGAGTTTTTAGTCATGCCATTTGGGTTGACTAATGCACCGGCAGCTTTCATGGACATGATGAATAGGATTTTTCATCAGTATCTAGATCAGTTTGTGGTTGTATTTATTGATGACATATTGGTATACTCTCGAACTGAAGAAGACCATGACCGACACTTGAGACTTGTTTTGAAGACTTTGCTAGATCATCAGTTGTATGCGAAGCTCAGCAAGTGTGAATTCTGGATCCGATAGGTAGTCTTCTTAGGACATGTAGTGTCAGCCGATGGGATTAGAGTTGATCCGAAGAAGATTGAAGCCATTGTTGAGTGGAAGCAACCGAAGTCTGTGACAGAGGTACGTAGCTTCTTAGGCTTAGCCGGATACTATAGGAGGTTTGTAGAGGGTTTCTCTAAATTAGCTGCTCCATTGACACAGTTACTTCAGAAGAGTGTTCAGTTTGAGTGGACAGATGAGAGACAGAGGGCCTTTGAGAAATTGAAAGAAGCTTTAACCCAAGCTCCGATTTTGAATCAGCCTGAGTCCGGGAAGGACTATGTGATTTATAGTGATGCTTCGTATGTAGGGCTAGGATGTGTTCTTATGCAAGACCGAAGAGTAGTGGCTTATGCCTCAAGACAGTTGAAGACTCATGAGCACAACTATCCGACCCATGACATAGAGTTAGCTGCAGTTGTATTTGCTTTGAAGATTTGGAGACATTATTTGTATGGTGAAAAATGCACAGTATACACCGACCACAAGAGTTTGAAGTACATTATGACTCAGCGAGATTTGAATCTCAGACAGCGTAGATGGTTAGAGTTGCTAAAGGACTATGATCTTACTATTGAGTACCATCCGGGTAAGGCCAATGTAGTGGCTGATGCATTGAGTAGGAAGGTGGCCGTAGACTTGAGAGCTATGTTTGCTAGATTGAGTTTGTCCGGAGATGGTGGCTTGGTAGCCGAGCTTCAGGTTAGACCTACTCTAGGTCAGTTGATTCGAGAGAAACAGCTTCTAGATAGATCTTTGGCACCTCACGTGCAAGATATAGCCGAGGGTAGATCTTCAGACTACAGTTCCAGCACTGATGGGGTTTTGTGTTTCAAAGACAGAATAGTTGTGCCAGAAGACAGTGATTTGAGACGTACGATCTTGACTGAAGCCCACAGTAGTCTGTTTGCTATGCATCCTGGAAGTACGAAGATGTACCGTGATCTGAAGAATGAGTACTTTTGGCTTGAAGAGAGATGTAGCCGACTTTGTGAGTAAGTGCTTAGTGTGTCAGAGGGTGAAGGCGAAACATCAGGTTCCCTCAGGTTTGTTACAGCCGTTGAGAATTTCGGAATGGAAGTGGGAGAACATCACTATGGATTTTGTTTCGGGTTTGCCTTTGACTCCTACGAAGAAGAACTCAGTTTGGGTGATAGTAGATCGTTTTACGAAGTGTGCTCACTTCTTGGCAGTCAACACTACTTACACCTTAGATAGATTGGCCGATTTGTACATTGGTGAGATTGTGAGGCTACATGGTGTGCCGAAGTCCATTGTGTCAGATAGAGGTCCGCGGTTTACTTCTAGATTTTGGGAGTGTCTGCATACAGCTTTGGGTACCCGTTTGAACTTCAGCACTTCTTATCACCCTCAGTCAGATGGTCAGTCGGAGAGGGTTATTCAGATCTTAGAGGACATGCTGCGTTGTTGTGTCATTGACTTTCAGGGTACTTGGGAGAAGCATTTGCCTCTAGTAGAGTTTGCGTACATTAACAGTTTTCAGTCGAGCATTCAGATGGCTCTGTATGAGGCCTTGTATGGCCGGAAGTGTAGAACTCCAGTGTGTTGGGCCGAGGTAGGACAGAAATTGTTACTTATGCCGGATTTGCTTATAGGGACAACGAACAAGGTGAAATTGATTTGTGATCGTTTGAAGGCTGCTTCGGATAGGCAGAAGTCCTATGCCGATCTGAAGAGGAAGGAAGTTGAGTTCTCAGTGGGTGAGAAGGTATTCTTGAAGGTGTCTCCGTGGAAGAAGGTGATGAGGTTTGGCCGAAAAGGGAAGTTGAGTCCTAGGTATATAGGACCGTATGAGATAGTGAAGAGGGTTGGCCTGGTTGCTTATCAGTTGCGTTTGTCGTTCAAGCTCGAGAAGATACATGATGTGTTTCATGTTTCAATGCTTCGTAAGTATAGGTCCGATCCGTCACATGTTATGCTCGTAGAAGAGATTGAATTGAATCCGGATTTGACTTACGAAGAAGAGCCCGTTGAGATCTTAGCCTCTAACAGTAAGGTGTTGAGGGGTAGATCGATTGAGTTGGTGAAGGTGCGGTGGCAACGTAGGGGTGTGGACGAGGCCACTTGGGAGAGGAAGGAGGATATGGAAAGGCAGTTTCCGTATCTCTTTCAGTCAGGTAATTTCGGGGACGAAATTCCTTAAGTGGGAGAGAGTTGTAACACTCGTGTTTTGGGCCTAGGAGTTAGCCGGGTAATAGTTCGAGTCAAATAAAAATCTAATTAAAACAATCCAACTTTGAATAGTGACCTAATTAAGCTTAAATTAAAAGGGGATGACCTAGTATGTAATTGGACCCAAAACTTTTAAAAACAAGACAACTTTTGTCTTCCCTTTTCCCATTTCTCCCCTTTTCACGTTGGAAACCCTCCCCACCATTTTCAAGCTTCTTCAACTTTGAGTTACTATTCCATTTATTTTAGCACCCGATTTCAACACCATTTTAAGAGGTAATTATATTTTCTTAACCTCCTCTCTATCCTCTACTTATCTATTGTCTTAAATTTCAAAAATATTGAGTTTTGGGAATTAGGGTTCATAGTGAAATTTGGGTTTTAATGGGGTTTTTCATTTTGTTATGGTAAATTGTGTTGGGGTTTTTGTTAATCACGCTATAATACACAACATATATGAATTTGGTTAATTTTGGATGAAATTTCGTAGTGGGCCTTTAGGGCAAATTTTAGGGTATTAAAATTTGGGTTTTTGGTAAGTTTAATGTTAAAATTGGAGGGTTGATGGTCTACCTATGTTAGGAGGGTGATTTGGGATGTTTTGGGAGTCAATTGGGTGCTTGGAATTGGGTATTTCAGCCAATGGTTGTTGGAGTCCGAAAATTTGGGTTTTTGAGATGCTAAGAGGTTTGGAAATTTGTGGAATTGGGTTGTGATTGCGAAGTGGGTTGAAGGTTGAATTAGCATTGAATTGGGAAGTAACGTATGTGTTTTTGTTTGACTAGAAGCAAGAGGAAACGTGGAAGAGGCTTTGGGGCCGAATCCGGGTTCGTAGGAGGATTGGTTCGAATTGCTAAGGAAGGGCGGTGAGTGGTTTCAACTTGTTTTAAAGTTTGGTTCGAGTGTGTGTAGAGTGTGTGCGTGAAATGTGCTTGGTAGGCCATTTCCTTATTTCAAGTTGTTAATTCTAGCCTTTAACTTCATTGCATGCTATTGTGTAATTAGCCTATCTATGCCCTTGTGGATTGTGGTTAAATTGATGCATGTATATCATGAATTGTATATGTGTGGTGAGCATGGAATGAGGTCGATGATACATGTTGTGGTTATAATAATTGGCACTAAATAATTACCGGTTGTAAATGATCGATCATTAGGATAGTGTGCACACGAATTGAGTCAAAACGTACGTGGCCTTGATGGCGTTAAGTCATCAAGGAGGAGTACGGTGATGTAACATTCCACCGGAAGCTTTTTTTTATATATTTCTACGGGATGATGAGTGGAATCCCATCCGTAGGGCATGTGGCGATGAGTGGAATCCCGCACATGCATGGTCCGGTGATGAGTGGAATCCCACCGAGGTAAAGTGTTGTCATGGTTTAAATCTGCACAATCGGGGTAATTAAAGTGGTCAATTAAACTTGTTCATGTATTGTGATATATGATGGTGAAATGTGATTGTGGTATATGGTGTTGTTGCATGATGATTATTATTGATGTTAAGCTTGTTAGGATTGAGAGACCATATATGCCACTTGAAAGACTAGCTAGGTCTACTTGATTTTATGCCTATGCTTGATGTATGTGAGACTAGGATTAACGTGCTTGAACCATGCATTGTTGATGTTTTTCGTTTTAGAGCACCCTCACTAAGCTTATAGCTTACGCTCTCTATGTTCAACAATGCAGATCATTAGCGTGGTGTTAGCTCGAGGCAAGGCAAGAAGGGCTTTCCAAGTTGTTGCTCAAGTATGGTTGATTTTGTAGTAGTTAAGCAATGTGGCAATAGGGTGTCTTTATATGAGCTTGTATGACTCATTTGAATGATGATGCTGTTGAGTTTGATCATGAATTGTAAGCATGTTATACTTTGATGAATGTTAGTGTGTATGATGGCATGCTTTAGGATGTTTTAGGTTGCCTTATGCTGTGTGCAAACCTCTTTTGATTGACTTGTGGCTTTATGACCATTTGAGCCTTTAAGCATGCACTTTATGGCCTAAATTGCTCTCTCATTATAATGTTATGTATGAATGCCTTTATTCACGTATGGTTGATTACCTTGGCTAAATTATGTATGCTTACATGTTGGTATATGCTTGAGTGAGTCGAAAAATGCATTTAGAGTCGTATTGGAGTCGTTCAAGTTGGATTTGGAGGGATTGCAGTGCAGGGCGTATCGATACACCTCAGGGTGTATCGATACGGACATGCCCCAAAGCCAGAAATTTGGCCTAGCGTATCGATACCCCAAGGGTATCGATACCCTCCAAACTCACTGTAATTTGAAGAGTTGAGTGAGAGTAGAGCGTACCGATACGGGGCTCCCGAGTATCGGTACGGGTCTACCATGTTGACCAAGGAGGGTTGACCGAGAAGTGCGTACCGATACGCTTGAGGGCCGTATCGATACGGACTCCTCGTGGTTGACTTCTTGGGTTGACCTAGAAAGGGCGTATCGATACCCCTAGCTAGGGTACCGATACGGTCTGCCCTGTAAGCTTAAAAGTGGACTGTTAAGCATGGCCGTGGTTCGAATGTGTTTTCCTTTAAATGTTTTCCGCTGTTGTGAATCACATAGGACTTAATATTCATCTAGGTAAGATTAATATGAAAAGAAAAAAAATTAGGGTTGCTAACCGAAGGGAACCTTAACAGGTTTCACTCGGTTTTCCCCGTGTGGCCCACTCGGACCGGTCATCCGGGCAGACCGGGGCAAGGGGGTTACACTTAGGCACCAACAACCAATAATTGATTTAGCAGAATAATGTGCTAGGTACTTTAAACAAGGTGAGAGTTCGAGTTTTAATGTTTGTGAATAGAGAAAATTGGATTGAGATGATCACCCATATTGAGCTTCTATAAAATTCAATCTAAATTAGGGATGAGCATTTTACTCGACCCATTCTTGTTCTGATTCAACCTGTAACCCCCCTAAACCTGGCCTAGGAGAAAAGACCAAATTTAAGAAGCTACGTTTGAAAACTTTTCCCTCAAGAAATCCAATTTTTAAAATTATACTTAAATTAAAATAAAATAAAGTAAATTTAATAATAAACATAAATATAAATATCATAATAGATATTCGAATAATTATATAAAATCTCTAAATTAAAATAATAGTAGATGAATGCTAAAAATAATCTCAAAATATGAATAGTTTAAAATTACATTCATGTCCCAAAATAATAAATAGAAATCTGATTAAACTAAAATAGTTTCGTACTGAATGATAAAATAATCAAATAAAATCTGAGATCCTCCAAGTACCACGTCGCCTAAAGCCCAAAGATATCTATAAGAGGAAACTATGGGGGAGTAAGCTAAAGAGCTTAGTGTGTCTCTAAAGTGCAAGAAAACCATAATCGTAAAACATAGTATTATGTTCTTAAAATCCTTTGAAAACATGATACAATATCACAAGCGCAATGCAGTGCACCCAACTACAACCGCCAAGTGGAAAGTTCCCCAGAACTCCTCACTACAACCGCCAATCCGAAGTGGAATTCAGCCCGAAGGGTGAAACCACTGAACTTCCCCGAACAAATCCCAACCCATGCTCATACAATAATATGATGATTAGAAATCAAGTTCCATAAACAAAGTTTCATAAATCCGATATTCCGTAAACATACTTCATAAATCATAGTTCATAAATCGTAGTCCATAAATCATAGTTCCATAAATCTGATGTTTCATAAATCATACTTAAAACACATTATGAAAACATATGCATGTGATGTCAACCATACAAACAATAATGCATCAACACAGAGAAAACATGTAGCACAGTAAGAAAACACACATTAGCCAAGCTATACTCAACCTACAGAATGATGTGATTTTCCATGATCAGAAGTATTGGATCCAACTGTATCGGTACCGGACTAAACTTGGTGTGGAAGGGATTAACGAACAAAAAAGGGTATAGAGCGGTGGAGATTAGGGTTCTTGGGGTGATCTTAGTTGAACTATGTGTGTATATATTTATAGGGAGAGTAAACCTAATTTAAGTAAAATAATGAAAGTGGTATAGGATAGAAAAGAATAAAAATAATTATAAGAAGACGAATGGATTAGAATTCCATTTAAATTAAAGAACTATAACTAATAATAATAATAAGGATTAATATCCTATACACTGGCGGTGGAAAGTTTTTATTTCCACAAGCGCCTCAATTATAGGGTTTAGGGTTAGTGTTTAGGGTTTAGAGTTTAGGGGTTTTAGTGTAAAGGTTTAGAATTTAGGGTTCATGTTTAGAATTTAGGAATTAGGGTTAGAATTTAGGGTTTAGGGTTAGGGTTTAGTTTTAGGGTAACATGGGTGGGGATTTAGGTTTTAACCTATAAACCCTAAAATTTAACCCTAAACCCAAAATTCAATCAACAATCCCTAAATTCAAAACTACTATACTTATACCCCTAAATTTTAAACCCTAAACGAAGTCCCTAACCCCTAAAACTAAGGCGCTTGTGTAAAAAAGTTTCCACAAGCGCTTGTGTATAGAACAATTACCCTAATAATAATAATAATAATAATAATAATAATAATAATAATAATAATAATAATAATAATAATAATAATAATAATAATAATAATAATAATAATAATAATAATAAACGTACGGTAGAAACTAATTGTATTGAAATTGAATTTGATAAAAGAGTTATTTACGGAGTTAGTCCTTAAACTTTTAAGAAATTTCATATTAACTTTAAAGTTTGATAAAAATTCATATTTAGTCCATTCAAAAAAATTAAGGTTCTTGAATTAAAATTCTCAAATAATTAGGGTTTTGAATTTTGGAGTTTTTAAAATTAGGTTTCTAAATTAGAGATTTTTTTCAAATCTAGGGTTTACAATTTGGGCGTAATTTTTGGGGTGTTACACAACCTGACTCGATCATGTTGGATTTTTTTGTAAAAAAAAATAGGTTCATGCCGTTTTTTATTAAGGGTGAGGTTGGGTTCGGGTTAAAGGTGAAAAATATCTTACTTGACCCAACTCGGGACTAATATAGTAATTTTCCTTATATTTTTAAAAATATTTGTAATTTGATCCTTAAAATTAATTTTTATTTATAATTAGGTCTTTAAAATTGAATTTTTATTAATAATTTGGTCTCTAAAATTAATTTTTTACAATTAGTTCCCTAAAATTAATTTTTTAGTAGGTCGGGTTAGATTCGAGTTTAAATATATAATTTTCGAGTCATGTATTTAAAGTATGAGGTCGTACCGGTGTCGAGTTTAGGGTAATTACTTTTGGTCAGAATTGAATTGGTAAAATATCTTACTCATACTCATCCCTAATCCAAATTAATTAGCCAATAAATCGTATAACGATAGTTAAAAAAAAAACTCCTACGACGGTTGAGACCTAAGATCACTCGTGTGTTTAACCAGTCACATTTCCATTTGTTTTTTATTTGCTTCATTGTGGTGCTTTCTTTGTAGGGAAAAACAAGTAAGTGACTTCAACAAGTGATATTGTAATTTAAAATTGATTTATATTTTTTATACATAAATTATATAAAAAATACACAATTTATTTTATTTAAATTATAAAATCTAGAAGCCTAACTCTAAACTTTAAATTTTTAACCTTAAATACTAGATTACTAACTTAAACCCTACATTATAAACACTAAACTTTAGATCTTAAACTAAAATTTAAAAACTCTAAAATTAATATATTTGTGTAAAATAAAATTTATTCAACTTGTATATCAAAATATTTTCGATTAAGATTAATTAACTACTACTTAAGGTTTATACAGTCAAGAAAGTCAAACAAAAATAATCTTCTTCTGTTTTTAATACCTACCAGGCTACCATTTATGAATCTCTTGTTAAAGCCAGTCAATGATAAACTGTCTTCTAAAGTTCTAATTGATACGAAAGATGTAAAATCTTGAAAATGAAAATTATTAATTGAATGATTAAATTGATTTTAAAATAGAAAAGTAATTATAAATATTAACCATTCACTTTTCAAAAGAAATATTAACCATTCGATACATGAATTTTATATCATTACCTGTTCCTATTCTTCATAAATTTTCAAGTCCTATTTTCTTCATCAAATTAATGCTTTCATTATTGTCTTTTCGATATTCGTTCCCCCCCCCCCCAAAAAAAAAAAAAAAACATTAAAACGTTTATCGTAAAGTAAAAAATAGATCAAACAAAAAATAGTTCAGATAGAGCAGGAATATTTAGCCGGTTGACCAAACAATTCATCTCTGTTTCATTATTTTTTTAAGTCGTGGGTTCTAAACTCATTAGGAGCATCGTATTCCTTCGCCTAAAGTCCCCTTTCTCTTCCCTCTAGGTAAGATTAAGATTATGTAGGATTTGTCAAAAAAAGTCAAAGAGAAATATGATTAGGCTCAATGCCGGATCCACCCTTGGCACATGATAAGCACGTGCCCACCCTGAAATCTAAATTTTCTCTTATTAATTATCTATTTTATTGATTGAGTCCACCCTGAAAATTTATTTGTACTTACGCTGAAATTTTATGTATATAAACACTAAATGAACATGTTCGCAAAAGCTAAAAAATCGAACTTAAATACATTAAATAATAAACGAATAAAATTCAAATAATAACCAAACCTGAATACATATTAATATATGTGTTCACCCTAAAAAATATTTCTAAAATTAGGCTTATTAATTTGGAACCTCAACGACTAGTATTTCCTCCTCCAAAACGTGGTTGTTCCTAAATCCTAAGTCTCCTTCCCACGGTGAAACTAGTTATTTGAATGCCAGAAATCTGAAGAAAAAAAACAATGTGTGTGAGAATATTAGTCATAGTAGGTATTTTATTAATTGGAGATAATAATTTGATAACTAATAGTGTAGTTTATCTAAAAATTTATAATGCGGTCTTTTAAAAATTGGTATTATAGTCCTTTTAATTTTGTTAGGATTTTTAAAAATGATTTTTTTTTCTGTAAAAATAATAAGGCATTTTAAATTTATATTGAATTATTTTAAAAAATAATAAGGAATTTTATCAAAATTTATTTAGATAGCTGATTTGTAAAAATTCTTCTAGATTTCCTTTTCGTTTAAAATCCACATGATTTAACTGTACAAATACAAAACTTAAACCACCAAATACACTTTTACTTAAATTTTAATGGCAAAATAACAAAAGATACACCCAACGTTTGCATGTTTTGTAATTTAGCCCCTTATTCTTTTTTGGGGTCCAAATATGTCTCAACGTTTTAATTTGGTCCAAATATGCTCCCAACGTTTCAAATTTGGTCCAAATATGCCCCCGTTGGATAGACAATGTCAGTCAAACTGATGGTCAACGGCTAATACTGACTGGACTTGCCACGTGTTAAGATCTGCTGATGTCACATCATATTTAAAAAAATGTTATACCCTTCTTTATGGTGACACGTGTCCGGCTATCATGCTGACACGTGGCTGAATCTGATGACGATACATAGCAAATATAATGCTGACACGTCAACAGATCTTAACACGTGGCAAGTCCAGTCAATATCAGTCATTGACCGTCAGTTGACTTACAATTTACATCCAACAGGGGCCTATTTGGACCAAATTGAAATGTTGAGGGAATATTTGGACAAAAATAAAAGAATAGAAGGCCAAATGACAAAACTTACAAAAGTTGGGGGCATCTTTTGTTATTTTGCCAATTTTAATATATTTGTTGTATTTTATATTATTGATAATATTGATATATTTTCACAAATCTATGATGTTTGTGTAGTATATTTTTCATATGTATACATATTTTTAGGGTAAAGTACACAAATGTTCACTAAACTAACTCCTAAAATATAAAGTGATCATCAAACTTTCAAAAGTTACATAATGGCCATTAAACTTTAACTTTTGTTACAAAATTGTCACTGAGCTATTAACCGTCGTTAAGTGAGTGACGTGACAGTTATAGAAATTGGAATAATAGAACATTTAATCATTTATATTGACACATTCAATCAATTTACTCCTAATTTAACCCTCATTATTGATGTCTTAATTGATCAAATGTGTAAATATTGATGATTAAATATGTTATTAAACATTTTTTTCGTAATTACGGCATCTCCCAGTGACGACAGTTAACGGTTCAGTGACCTACATTTTATAACAAAAACTAAAGTTTAATGCCCATTACATAACTTTTGAAAGTTAGGTGACCATTTTCTATTTTTAGGAATAGTTTAGTGATCATTTGCGTACTTTACCCTAATTTTTAATATCATTGTTTTTATAATTTTTTTCTTGTAAAATTTTAATAATTTATTTTTTAAAATATTTATAAAAATAACATAATTATAAATATTAATATCATAATTTTAATTTCTTTTCAGAATATAAATATTTTAACAACATTTTATTTTATTTTTCTGTTTTCACATATTTTCATTTTAATTTTATAAACATCATTTTAATATTTTTAACCAAACATACTTTCTTCAATGTTTTTTTCCTAAGTAAATAACTTATATATATTTTTTGGAATTTAACAAATCTTTAATTTTTTTATTGTTTCACTTTTCTACCTTCTATTTTTCATCACTATACCAAACAGAGCCTAAGAATTAAGACTCACCTATTTTACTTGTTATTTTCTCTCTCTCCAAAGTAGTAGTAATGTTTTAGCACTAAAATCGGTAATTTTAGCGTATAAAGATTGTGAAGTTTAGTTTATGGATGTTAAATATTGCGAAGTTAAAAGATCACGCTATTAATAATATTCCATTAATTATTAGTATATTTTGGTATGTAGATTTTTTTAAAATTTTATACCTACTTAGAAATCATCGGATATCAAAATTTTCAAAACCTACAATTTCTTTTTTCAATTCTTACCTATTAAGAAAATTAGTGTGATGAAAAATACAAGGCATCATATAAGATAATGACTATGTTTGGTAAACATCTTTTTGAGCTAAAATTAAAGGTTTGAAGTATTTTTAGAAGTTTGACCAATTAAATTCGCTAATTTGGATGTTTGGTAAATAAAGAATTATAATAGCGGATTGAGATGAAATCTCTAATTTCGAAAAACTCCTTTTAGGAACTTTTTGAGTTAGAGGTTTGGATGAAAGACTTGTAAAGACTATTTTGTCCTTGATAATTATAATTTTTTTTAAATAACATAAATTTGATCAACTAATAAAGTTTTAAAAATAATTTTATAAATAAGAAATTAATATATAAATTAATAAATACATATAAATTTAATAATTAATAAAATTATATTTAAAATATAATTTCATAGATAAAAATTAATATATACATATAAATTTAATAGTTATTAAAATTATATTAAAAATATAATTTTACAAATAAAAAAGTAACATCTACATTCTCATATATGTTTGGTAATGATATTAAAAAATTAATTTTCATAATCTAATTAATATTAATAGATACAAAATATTAATACCTAATATATTATTCAAACAAATATCAAATATAAGCATGTCCTTATATGTCATTTTGCTTGTTCAAATAATCACACAACTATCAGTTATCAGTTAATTTTACCAAACAATTTTATACAATCAGCTAATGTAATCCGCTAGTCAAATCAGCTAATGCAATCAGTCATCCGCTATAAGCTAATGTAATCTGTTACCCGCTAATTGCCAAACATGGCGAATAACTTTTTTCTTTCCATTTTTACGTATAGGAACACACATCATCATCACAACAATAGAGATAAATGCATAACTTTATGTTAGGGGACGAACCTATAAAGTTATAAAAAAATTTAAATTATATATGAATTTTAAATTTTCAGGAACGACCGCTCCATGAAAACAATATTTGTTATATTATTTTCTTTTCACTAAATCATCCATATATATATTTTGATAAAAGAGACAAATTACTAGAAACGAATTGATTTACGATAATAAAAAAGAATTTATTATCTCCGGTCCGTTATGGTTGGCTAACAATCTAGACACGTTAAATATAATTTCCAAGTCCAGATTAAATTTTATGAACAAAGTAACCGAAGTCGCACGCAATTCATGATATATATATATATATATCATGAATTGAGTGACCTGAAATTCTAAAATTCCTTATCTTCCTTACGCTTAAAGTTCTGTCTTATATTCCTCCATATCTCTAAAAACTTCCACAGTAATCTTTATGGGCGAAGCCGAAAACCAAGGTTTTCAAACACAATAAATAGCGATGCTAAAGATGCCAGAAAAGATTAACATGTTCATCAAGAAACGAATTTCGGATCTCGATTGGCGTTTCCTTTTATTCATAATCCTTCCCTTTTCAATTCTTCTGTGTGTTGCTTTATCATCTACACCGTCCGTCGATTATTTCTTACCGCTCCGGTCATTTATCTTCACCACATCCAACGTCTCCGATTTTACCGGTTCGTCTCCGGTCGGGTGCGCCGATCGGACTCACTCGGCCAACGTTACTGATGATAAGTTGCGGCAGTCGAGGATCGCGGTGTGCTTGGTTGGTGGAGCCAGGAGGTTCGAGCTCACTGGGCCGTCGATCATCGAGAGGGTTCTCAAAGAGTATCCTAATGCAGACCTTTTCTTGCACTGTCCCTTGGATAAAAACGCCTTCAAGTTGTCGCTCCTGAAATCCGCGCCGAGGCTGGCGTCGGTTCGGATATTTGATCAGAGATTAGTGCCGCAGACGGCGGAGCAAGTTCGAGTCCTGACGGCGGCGAACTCCCCTAATGGCATCCAGGTAAAAAAAACTGTCCACGTTTTTAACTTCGGTAACATAATCAAAATTGAGTATTTGACTTGAATAGGGTTTCGTAAAACGTTCTGATTTGGTAAATAGGATTAACATCAAATTTCGTTAAACATTCTGATTTGGTAACTTATTGTTTTGAATATTTTGTAGCTGAAGTCTTACGCGCAGCCAATTCTTTTTCAACGTTTTTACCTTTTTCAAATTCTTTCCTCATATTTTTTTAATTTGCACGTTTTTATAATGGGCCTGTCTTTTACCTAATAATTCATATTTCATCCTACTTTTAAAAATATTTATATTATCTTATTTCGTATTTAAATTAAAATAGGGCCATGATTTTGACCACTTTCCTCGTACAGGGTCTCCTTCAATATTTTAATTTGGTAGAGGGATGTCTTACGATGATCGAATCGCACCAAAAGCAACACAATTTTACCTACGACTGGATCGTCCGCACCAGAGTGGACGGTTACTGGAACGCACCGTTGCATCCCCAGAACTTCGTCGCCGGCCGATACACCGTCCCTTCAGGATCCGTGTACGGTGGCCTTAACGACCGGCTCGGTATCGGCGACTTTCACACTTCCAAAGTTGCTCTCTCTCGTCTTTCTCTCATCCCTAAACTCGACTCCGCTGGATACAGACGACTCAACTCGGAATCAGCTTTCAAAGCCCAACTCACCACCCTGAACATATCGTACGTCGAAAATAGATTGCCCTTCTGCGTTGTGACCGACCGTACGTACCAATTCCCGCCGACCCACACGGGAGTTCCGGTGGCGGCGTTGTCGAGTCGGGGTCCACTGAGTGGGACGAAATGTAGGCCATGCACTCCTGTATGTAAAGGCCGTTGCGTTGCCGAGGTAATGTCGTTGCTACACAAGAGATGGAGCTGGACCGACTGGGGTAACGGGACGATCGAGCTATGCGACGCTCATGGCGGCTGGGAGGAGCGATGGGAAACGATCTTCGATAGGGTGGCCGGTAAAAAACTCGCCGCCGGGAGGCGGCAAGTTAAGGATTTGATGTTTGAGGAATGTGTTGGTGATTTTAGGGAAATGGAGAAAAATGCTGTAAACTGGGAGGCACCTGCGCCTGAGGAGATTTGTGGACTGGGGTTGAAGATGAGACCAATACAATGACTGTTAAAGCTTTTTTTTTTTTGAAAATGACTGTTTAAAGCCTTAATAATTAGTTTAGGGTATATTTTCGGAATAGTAAAACATTTTTCAAGTTTCAACCGACTAGTTATAGGTTGTAAATTTCTAAAGCTACAGGAATCAACATTTTTGTAAAGGAAATTGCTTTATATATTTCCTTCAAGCAATCGTCTTTTTCTTTTATAATTTTCAGAGTTTGGCTAACCAACCCCTGATAAAGGGACAATTGTGTTTGCTGACGAATAGGAGAGAATTTACTCGTCCAAATGGTAAAATTATATCTTTAGTCCCTCTCGATAATCATAGTCGAAATCGTGTCTCTTTTGGTGTCTTTATACATGCCTCAACAGTTAAAAATTGAGTTTATGTGCTAGAGTTGGATTTTAAGGGTTATGATTTATAGTTTAGAGGGTAAGATTTAATTTTTAGGGCTTATAGTTTATAATTTAGGATGTCTCAGTAATATAATCCGAGTCTGATGTATTTTTATCATCAGTCATCCTCCCGCTTTTCGAGGCTTTGCCCTGACTAATTCAGATCGACTCGTGTCACACACCTAATTGTGGTAGGTAAGTTTCTCAACGAAAATTTTCTGTATACACAAGGCCTCTAACACTTGCACCAATTCCCTTCATATAACGACTATTCTTGTACTGCACGTCCAATGCTACTAATCCAAAACATACAACTATCATTCACCAATCCCTTCTCCTGTATTGATTAAAAACATGTTTAGTTGAACTCATTAGAAGGTTTTGGTGGAAAAAGACAGTGTGTTTTTAGATGATTTAGATTCGAGCAACGTAATTTATAAATATGCGTGAATTTATTTAAATTTAAAATTAGACGAAAATATTACTTTATAATTGAGCTTTTGCGATGTTTTGGGCCATTCTTAGTTTTTTTAGGCACAAGTATTATCCACCTGCAATCGCTAGCTTTGGTAAATGGCTGAGTCTAATAGTCTATGGGTTTTTCTCTTTTGGGGCCACCTTAGGTTGTGACTTTGTGGTCGAAGGCTGTTCTATTTGAAAATGGGCTGACCACCTTTTCTAATTCTAATTTAATACTTCATCCGCCCCAACTATTTTATTTAACTGTCCATTTAACATAACACTTTAAAAAGGTTAACAAAACACGAACAATCATATTCCTTTTTCTACCTTTCATCTTTTTAAAATAACTCATATTTTTTAACCCAACAAGTGGGTCTAATAAAAAAAGAATGATATTCATTTTAGAAGACTCGTGTTCAAATCTTTTTGTTTATAAAATATGTACATCGTCAAAAGCTAAGAATATATATAAACATATGTTATCTTGTAATTACCTTAAAACTATTAAAAAATACTCATACTTTTAGCATAATTTTATTGTTCCAATTTTTTTAGGGTGGACTACAACGAAGGTTACTCAATGAACTATAAAAGTGTTTGCTTTTCTAAATTTGTGTTTATCAACAAATGATAAATTAACTGGAAAAAATAACACCAGTTACAATCAAAATGCACTAGACTAATAATTAACAATATCTGCCACTGTCAGCAATCTCTAAAGTAAGTGGTTATAGTTTTTAGTTGACACTTTCTTCTTTTCCCTAGGTTGTGGGGTCAAAATCCATTAGGAGCAAATTCTCCCTTCCCCTCGCCTTGGTAGAAATTGTTCAAAAAAAAACTTATTAATTTTTCCCTCAAAATTTACATTCTTTATTAATTTGATTTTTTGGAGTTAAATTTAGTCTTCAAATTTTTTAGCCAAATTATTGTGATTTTAATGAAAATTAGAATCAAACTATTAAAATTTAAATTGTAAAAGAAAATATTTTTAAAATATTATTAATTACAAAAACTGTAAGTGACACAAATTATCACATCAACAAAATAGTGTTATGTCAGCATTATGAAAAATTTAATGGTTTAGTCAACATATCTTTTACGAATACAAAAATTTAATTAAAAGAGAAAGAATAAGAGTCAAATTTAGCTAAAAAATTAAAACCAAATGGAAAAAATGTAAATGATGAAAGTTAAATTTATCACCTAAATATATATATATATATATATTCAAGTAACATATATTTAGGTGATAAATTTAACATATATATTTAGGTAATATATATATATATATAAACAGAGACAGAGTTAGGGGACCTAGGACCTAATAGTGCCCCTTTCCCCTAAAGTGGTAAAAGAAATATAATTTAGTACCTTTAATTTCAAAACTTTTAAGTTAAATAGTGATAAACTATATTATGACTCCCATAAATTTTAGTTTCAATTTTTTAAAAAAATATAAATTATATTTAAAACCCTTAAATTTTTCTATATTAATTTCCGATCACATCATATAAATTTGAAAGTCATGTTAGAAATTGTAACAATAAAGTGTACGAAGAAAAAAAAAACAACACGAATAAAATATGAATTACTGGGTCGATAATTAATATCAAAACTAATAATACTGTCGATTGGCAAAAAAAAAAAAAAAAGCGGCTATGGTTGAAAGAAAAAATAGAAAAGCGGCCGATGCGAATCATAAAATTAAGTAAGCTTTCAAGTTTCAAGTAATTAAATGTTTTGCATTTTGAGTTAGCCAACTTTAGTTGTGGATAAATCCCGCATGTTGGGAAGAATATTTAAAACGTGACGAATTACGGTCGGTAGCTTTTGGTGAAGAATGGAGATGCCTTCTAATCATCGTCTCCATAGCGACATGCACGTGGTCCGAGTCAGTGCGATTAAATGATAAGTAGTCGTTAACTCTTTTCATTTTTGGCTTAATCAACTAATTTCCTGGGAAATAACAAATATGTAATAAACAGACAAATCAAAATTCCAACCCCGGCCCCAACCTCCATTCCAATTATTACAGGGATTCAAAGCTCCTTAAATTATATTTTCTTTGACAAATACTATTTCTATTTTTATTTCTACCTGAAAGGGGAGGAAAAATTCTAAAAAAAAAATGTTCCTGCTAGATTTTGAACCTGAGACTTAAAAAAAAAAGAAAAAAACGGGTAAACAGCTCTAACCAACCGACCATCAATACTTTAATTATATTTGTAACCCCCTAGACCCGCCTATGCGTTTCAACGGATCCTAGGAAGTCACATTAGGGTCACAAGAGCGACCCACAGTAAAAATACACATAAAAACATATTTCTTCAAAACGCTTATTAAGCTGTAAAATCAACTTCTATTTAAAATATCATTCCGAGAAGTCATTTAAACACATAACAAAAATTCCAGAAAGTGTTTACAAACACTGTAATAAAACAATACATGACATGCATGCCCACTAACTATACAATACCGTACTCCAAGGCAACGCCGAGATAACTCTGAATACTGCTGACAACCATAATAGCCTGATATTTCTTTTAACCTGCGATGGTAAAAACAACATGAGCTTGGAAAAGCTCAGTAATACAAAACTACCAAAAGATGCTATAAGCTCATGCAGACATATGGTAGGCAATACATTTTCAAGATGTTCCACGTAGTAACAGTCTCCATTTCTGTTCTACTATTTCGAGGTAGCATCATACTCGAGAATAACGATACTTGCTCTTTATTCACACATCGAGAACTAGATGATAATTATATAGGCTAGTAACATATGAGGTAGGAATCAGAGAGTTTGGTGCCTAGTGTGTTCCAACAGTGCAATGTTAATGCATGAAATGTAACAACGCAGTAAACCTTTTTATTTAAAATATATTTGTTTCAAGTAGCCGTAAAGTTCATTTTAATTCTATTTTTACCCTCCAACCATACTCCAATATAGTTTCCCCAGTGCGGTATCATGTACAGGCATTAACCCGAGCCCATTGGGCGTGGGTACCATCCTAAGGATATACCTTAGAATACGAGCGACCCTTGCCGAAGCATAGGAACCGAAAACGGGCGGACCTGGTCGAAGCCTAGGATCCGAAAACGGGCGGACCTGGCCGAAGCCTAGGATCCGAAAACGAGCGGACCTGGCCGAAGCCTAGGATCCAAAAACGGGCGGTCTTACCAGCTGGATCAGGGCTGAGCCGACGGTAACTTCATGTCATGTCCCAAGTACCCCAGTGAATCATATCATCAATAGTTCATTAGTCAATAATTGTATATATATATATATATTCTTTTTTTGTAACACATTATCCATGTAGCATGTTTGCCATATCGGGTGCATATGCATATATCAGAAATATAGTACGGTCAAGTTTAATTTATAAAACATGTCTTGTTCATGTAACTTCCTGTATGTCAGTCATGTGCACGTGATAGGTATCATAACATGTAAAACAATAAGCAAAACAGTCGTGTGGCACACATGGAACACACTAGGTGGAACAATTTATTCCTTGGTGATACTTGACATTTACGGGAGAGAACACATTAAACTTTTGACAATTGAACGGATTTTTGCAACGAGGACCCTATTAAAAGAGGGGTTTGTACTAACAGTTCAAACCAGATATTCAGGAGATGATACATCAAGATGTTTGGGAGTTTTGGCATATCATGAGTGATTTAGTCATTTAAGCCTACAAGGCATTATGGTCATTTCATCATACATGTCATTTATGGTAATTTATACCAACAAGGCATACACAGTGGCTCGGGAATTCTGTTTGCTCATCAGGTTTCCAACCAGGCATTCAGAGATTTCTACATCAAGATCCTTCACGATACTAGATACATTAGGGGCTATTTTGATTACTTGGGCCAACGAGGGCATCTTGGTCATTTAACTATCAATGGTGATTTCGTAATTTAGCCCATAAATGATGAAATGACGATTCACAATATTTAAGATTTCTAGAAGTTTATCGAGCCTCCAAAACCATTCAAACTAACATATTCCAACCTTGCAGTACTAACCAACCCTTCTAATGCATCCAACTGTATCGTATATCTGAACGATTGCTTTCGTTTTTCATCACAGAACTTGCCACAGAGTAGTCGAACTTATATTCTGTGCGAAAAAGCTTCCATCCTCATAATAATATCAGGTGTGATTGACATACCAGAGTCATGCTTCAACCCTTAAGGGCATTTCAGTCATCTTCAACTTTATTGGCATTTTCAGAATTTTATCAGAGGTAATTTACTTATTCCAATCATGGGGGTATTTCAGTCATTTCAACGTTCGAGATATCCCTCATTCATGTCAATTGAGCCATACATAGTATTTCAATCATTTAAGTACTCGTGGGTGTTTCGGCCATTCAAGAAATTTTGGTACCTCCAACCACTTCATTCATTTCAGAACTCAAGAGTTTATCCGTCCTTCCATTTAATTTGTAAACCTCGGTGTCCGAGGATACTCCAGCCCTTTTTAGTCAATACGATCATTCCGATCAATTTAACCATTACAGTATTTTCAATACTTTTAGTCATTACGATCAATTCAGTATTTTGAGCCACTTGATCAATTCAGAGGTATGGAGAGTTTCCCGTAAATATATATATTCACGGATTCATTCTAAATTCAAGGAAGTCTAACACCTTACAATCTCGAACGTTTAAATCTTGTTACCATAACTTACAAGTAGATCGAGGTTTCCAGATGAATCGAGTTGATTTACCATATCCACTGTAGATTTCTAGATCGCTTATAATTCCAAGGATATTTTAGTCATTCTCATGCTTTAAGGGCATCTTTGTAACTATATACTCCAATGTTTCCATCGTTTGACAATTTAACATTATTAATCGGGTTTGGAGATTGATCGACTCTTAAATTTTCTGTAGGATTCCAGATTCTTTGATTTATCATCTTTCTCATTCGATTATTCCAACTTTATCTATAACGTCGTACATTTTCATATCCAGTTAGTCTTAAGTAGAAAAATTAACAGTACTCATCATCATATATGTGCATGCATTAACCGAATATCAACATGTACATAAAGCATACTAGAGGTAGCAGTGTATTACCTTTAATACTTGCTATATCGGTCGACCATTATACTCCGTTCGATCACTCTCGAACCCGAATGCGACGTCCTCAACATCCCGAATACAAGGAACTTTGAACACCTTCAAATACACAAACTCCAAGATCAAACCTTATTCACAAAGCTTTTAACCAAATAACTAAATGCATAAGCACTCTCGGGTTCAAGGTTCAATTCGGAGGCCTTCGGGTCAAAATTTTGCGAAACGGGCTTTAAAATTGGACTCAGGACGTCGAAAAACATAAAATAGGACTTTTCGGAAAAGTTGACTTTTTGGTCAAAGTCAACGGTCAACGGTCAACGGTCAACGCTGACGTCAGCGGTCAAAGTCAACGCTGACGTCATGCTGACGTCACTGATCCAAGGCTGACACAGTGAGTTGACTCACTGGGTTGACTCACTGAGTTGACTCGGACGAGTTAACTCATTGGGTTGACTCGGTCAACGGGTCGGGTCGGTCAACGGGTCGGTAAACGGGTCGGGTTTGGGTGGACCGGTTCAAGGGTCAGACCGGTCTGAACCGACTGGTTCAACGGCCACGTCCAGGGCGGCCGGAAATCGCCCCGGACGGCGCGTGAGGCCCACGCGCGGCCTAAAATGGCCGAATAAAGGCCTCCGATCATGCCCTTGTCATCCCTTTTTCGTTTAAAGCTCAAATAACCCAAAATTTAAGCCATAATACTTACCAAACTTACCAAATCGGAAGAAATCCGAACGATTTAACGTGGCTCCGACGACCTACCAACCAGCGACGGACACACGATCGGTCGGTCGGGTTTTGCTCCCCACGACACGCTGAACCCATCTGCACGGTCAATGCGCCTTGCCGACGACGGAGGCGGCCTGAATCGCGAAAAGAAGAGGGGCGCGAACCAAAGGTTTCGACGAACCTTTGACCCAAAACCCACGGCGAACGGCGGTCCCTCTGCGCGAGTGGTGGACGGCGCTGCATTCAGGAGGAGGAGGCGCTTCATTCGGTACCGGCGGTGAGAGTCACGGCGGCACGGCGGCCGAGATCGGGGGTGGTCCGATAGGGAAGGTGAAGGGTTCGAAGAGAAAAATTTCAAATCTAACCCCTTTTCTTCATCTGATGCATTTAATTTTGAGAAAAAAGGGGGTGGTTGGGATATTTTGAACTTATTATTATTATATTCTGATACCTCTTTAACTATGGGTTCAAATTAAACTTGGTGTAAAAGATGACTAAGAATTTCTATAGCTCAAGCGGTTGGGTGATAGCCTTAACAAGGCTAGGTTGTGGGTTCGATTCCTACAACCTTCACTTTCCTTCATTCATTTTTTTTAACTTTAAATATAAATATATATATATATTTTTAGGGGTGTTACAATATTTGTATTTTTTGAAGTTGATGAACGTGATTAATTTCACATTCTTCTCATTGGATCATTTCAACATAATTGAGAGCAAGTAAGGGACCACAACTTCATTACATCTTTTGCTCTATCTCTCTAATAATTTGCAAACACATACAAGTTTGTGAGCTAAGATCTGCTGTCAATGGCGGTGGCGGTGGATAATCCAAATTTTGTATTCTAAGGCAAGTTGAAGAAACCCCTATAATTTGCAGCATTATCGTGATGCAAAACTAACGATGAAGGAATGATTGTTTTCAATTTTAAATTTTGTTAAAAAGTGTTTAAAATATAAATTTTCAAAATTATGTCATATATAATATTGAGAGACCTTTCTCCTCCTTTAAAAGAAGTCTTTTTTTATAAAACCCCAAGTTTTATTAATAAGAGAAAAGATCAAATATTATAACGAGGGTCTACAATTATAATAGTAAGCTAAACATATAATTTGAACATTTTTTATAAGTCAAAAGAAACTAGCCAATTGAGATCATACAAGGAAAATATTAAAAAAAAAATTGACAAAAAGACTCGAACAAAAGATAGATAATAACATATCTGAGTGCATCAGCGCGAACCACAAAAGAGGATCAAACTTCTAAAAGACCATTAATAATCGTAAATCAGAGTCAAACGTAATGAGAAAGCTATCAATGAACACGAACCGCGTATTTAAATCCAATTCAATGGTGTAAAGCAGGGGAAATCAACATGATAACAATTTAGCGCCATAAATCAGCGGCATTTTGTTCAGTCGAGGCGACATCAAATCTAACCCTAAAAAACAAAAAAAAAACAACTAAATGATCAACAAAAGAGAACGAAAATGTGCCATAAAAACATAATTGTTTTTATAAAAATTTAAAAATAAAGAAAAAATAAAAAATAAATATAAGAGATAAGTAAGTAAAGAAAAATAAGAAGTATTAACGATAACAATCAGTATTAAAAATTAATGACGTCACCGATCAAAGGAAATGAAGAATAAAAGTTAAAAAAGAAGAAGAAGAAGAAAAAAGTATGGTAAGCGGCTAAAAGGTTGAAAGAACTTTACATAGTATAGAAAAAATGGACTTATGTATAATATGGCGAGAGCGCTTTTCCTTTTTTATTAAAAATATATAGAGATATTCCATTCAAAAAAATATATAGAGATATTATTAATATTATTTAGAATATAGGTAATCTTCACCAGTGCTCCCTTTCGTTTAAGATGTGTTCTATTTTGGTCACCAGAAATCAAAAAAGATTATTATAGTCACTTACGTTTAGAATCGTTTCTATTTTGGTCCCTTGGCCATTAGTCTCCGTAACTTCAAAATTTTAGTTTTTAATTTAATCTCCAAACTTTCAAAATTTTATTTTTCACCATCTTCCCCAAAGATTATAAAACTAACATAAGTTTGTAGGATGAGGAATGAGAATTCTAAAATCAACTAGAGTTAGATATGCATAGATTTAAAAGGAAAATTGTAGTCGGAGTCTGTGGGTTATCTATTGGAATCTTACAGAAGTTTACATTTAATTTGGATATGCTAAGATATAAAAAGAAATTCGTAGTCGGAGTCTGTGGGTTTTGTGTTGGATTCTTGCAGAAGTTTACATTTAATTTGGATATGCTACGATTTAAAAGGAAATTTGTAGCCGGAGTCTATGGGTTTTGTGCAGAAATCTTGCATAAGTTAACATTTCTAAGTGTTTAGGGAGCTCTATGGTTACGTACTAAGCACAAAGTTACATAGGTCACCTTTCGGCGTACCAGTAGGAGAAAGTTTGAAATTTGAGACTATTGACTTATAACTATGACATCGATTCAAACGGATTCTTTACTCAGTTTGCATAACTCAATTTGCAGGTCAAGGATTTGGCAGGTAAATTTCAAGAGCTTACAGTTTTTTGTATTGATAAGCATGACGCAAAGATTTTGTTAGTTGAGTATTTATCGTTTCCTCTAAAAACTACTTGATAATCTATTTATTCCATTTATGAATTCTTAAGGCCTCACATTATAATGTCAGTAGTTCTCACAGTTTTCTTATTTGCAGAAATTGACACAGACTCCTTACTCAAAAATGAGTTGGTAACTCTAGATGAGGCTTTGAGAACTGCTAATAATGATGTTTTACTTGCCATAAATGTCATATCAGTGGTCATAAGTGTAAGCATTTTTTTTGCCTTATTTGATTTTTTCTGAAATTTATGCCATGCTTATATTATTGGTGAACTCTGGGAATTTTCCAGGAGATGCAAAGAAAACTTATTGATGCAGTTAATGAGAATATGAAAGAACTTGGAGTTTCCGAAGTGCTAAATGTAAGTTGACCTAACATTGCATTTTGTACTAGTTATTACCAATTGGTTTATTATTACTCAACCTTTTATACTTTGTTCTTAAATTTTCATTATTCTTTTATACTTTGTTCTTAAATTTTTATTATTACTCAACCTCGGGACAACAGCCGGTGGAGCGTAGCTTTGTTGAGGAAAGGCCTGCAAAAAAATCAGATTTCAAACTTGAACGTTGAAAGAGAAGAAAATAAGTAAATCTACGTGAAAATCATTCAAAAAATATTGCATTCAATTTTAAGCACATGCTGAAAATGTACGCGAGTTATTATCGACAAGAGAAGCTTACATATCAATGTTTCAAAGTTTAAGCTTTCAAAATCAATGGTTTTATGTTGTTGTATACGAATTTCCGGTTGTGTGATTTTTTGGGTTCTTTGTGTGCAGTGAATTTATAAGGGAGGGGAAGTAGAGGTTAGGGTTTTGAATTAATTTTATGGGGTTTTAGTTTTATAATTTTTGGGAAAGATGGTGAAAAATAAAATTTTGAAAGTTTGGGGGTTAAATTAAAAACTAAATTTTTGAAGTAACGGAGACTAACGGCCAATGGACTAAAATAGAAACGATTCTAAACGTAAGTGACCAGAATAATCTTTTTAAATTCTGGTGACCAAAATAGAACACACCCTAAACGAAAGGGACCACTGGTGAAGAATAACCTTAGAATATTTAAGTATTTGGACATTCAGTTTTATCTATTTTTTATTTATACCTTACCGTTAAATATGATTTTTGTTTTTGTTTTGGAGTAACTGCCTAGATATTGTGTTTGAAAAAAAAATATTTCATCATATATTGTATTTGTTTTTTATTTTCAGATATATGATGATTCTTATCATATTGTCACGTCCCTAGAATTCTGACCCGTCGGACGTGCGGCCTTAGGCACCTTGGTGCGTGCGTGGAGCCTAAGTTAAGCCTGACGATCTAGGCAAAAGAGCCTGGATCCGTGCGGAAGACGTTTTAACACAATGTGTGACGGCCAAAGAAAAGTGATGTGGGATTAAGCCGGGCGAATGCCCGACAGCTTTTATTGAACTTAACGAAAATATGGCTCAAGGCCAGAGAACAACTGAAAGAAAGAAAAAGATGAATAATGAGGTGGGGGTAAGCCTCCTTAAATAGCCCCTCTAGTCCTAATCCTACTCTAACTAGGATAAACCAATGTCCTACTCCCTCAAGGAGATGAAATCCTTGTCCCAAAAGGATTCGTGGCCCCTAACCTCTAGGAAGGCCTTGCTTGTGTAGAGACGAGGCCCAAGGCCCCGTGTGCAGACCCTAGGGTGCGTCTGGCCGGCCCTCTCCAGCCCCTCCGGGTGCACTGTCGTCGGGACCCTAGGGTGCGGCGTGATCGGCCCTAGGGTGCGGCGTGATCGGCCCTGGGGTGCAGCGTGATCGGCCCTAGGGTGCGGCGGCGTGATCGACCCTAGGGTGCGGCGTGATCTGCCCTAGGGTGCGGCGTGATCGGCCCTAGTGTGCGGCGTGACCGCCCCTAGGGTGCGGCGTGATCTGCCCTAGGGTGCGTCAGACTCGGTCCTCTCGGCTCCTCGGTGCGGGCGGCTGTCGGCACCCTTGTGTGCGTGTGCATCGGCCCTGATGGTGCGGCCCTAGGCCCCCACGCTGTGCCCCTTGTGTGCGGGTGCGTCAGCCCTGATGGTGCGGCCCTAGGCCCCCATGCTGTGCACCCGTGGTGCTGGCCCGTAGGCCCCTTGGTGTGCACCCGTGGTGCCTGTCCTTAGGCCCCTCGGTGTGCACCCTTGGTGCGGGCCCTTAGGCCCTCTGGTCCGCAAACCCAGCCCCTTGGGTTGCGGATGCTTCTCGTCAGTGTGGTGGAATGTACGCCCGAGGTGTGGCCCTCTCGGTCTTCCCCGTGCTAAGCCCCTCGGTTGTCGAGCCTTGGTGAGCACACACTCGTTCCCTCGATGTGTTGCTTCGTCCCATTGGCGAGCCTAGTGCTTTGGTGTGGTCTGGTGCTTCGGTTTCGGGGAGATGTTTGTTGGAATCAGTCCCCTTTGCCCCTTGATGCGTAGTTTGATCGGGTCGAAAAAATTGGTACGTGACATTCTCCCCCACTGGAATCGGCGACGCCCTCGTCGCTCGGCTAAGATGGTAACGACTCTTTTGTTTCTTGAACTGCCATACGGCCTTGGCTAGTTCCCAACTCCCTTTGCTGTCGGGAAGTCCTTTCCATAGGACAAAGTACTCATGACTTGGTCGTTGTCCCTGTCGCTGTACGACCCTTTCTGCCTGGATGTCTCCAATCTCATCAGCGAAGGAGACCGTTACCTTGCTGTGTGCTTGGTTTAAATTGCTTTGTGCTTCACCCATCTTACCCTGACGGTACCGTCTGAGTGAATTGACGTTGAACTCTCGATGCGTCTGGATGGTCGGTGGTAGTTCTAATTGGTAGGTGTTCTTTCCTATTTGCTTAGAAACTTTAAATGGACCCTCGTACCTTCGCACAAGCCTTTTTCCGGAGGTCGGATGGTGTGATACTCCGGTTAACCTGGCTAGGACCAAGTCTCCTACTTGGAAGTTCTTGTCCCGACGTTTCCTGTTTTCCCGGTTCCTAGCTCGCCTCTTTGTCCTTTGCGAACCTGCCTGAGCGGGTGGACTTGTCGGTGGCACAAGCTCAATCTCGGGCTCAACCTCTCGCTTTGGTGGGAAAGTCCTTGGGTGTTCGAGTGAAACTTGCCTCGTCTTGGTCGGCTTCTCATGTGCCCTTGTTTTCCGGGGTGTTGGCATTTTCTTATGTCCCTCTTTGTGGAACTGAATGGTTGACACCATCTTGGCCCTAACTTCGGGTTGTCGCTTTGTCTTCACCGCGCATGGGCGCTTAGGGTCAAGTATGTACAAGCAATTGCAGAACGGAACGGGGAATGCCCTGATTCGGTCAAGGAAATCAATGCCGATTACTACATCAAAGTCGTCAAGAGGAATTACTTTGATGGTTTCTTTGCCCGACCAGTCGCCGATGTTGAGTTTGACTCCTTTTGCTATCCCAGTGATAGGAGTCGACGGACAATTCACGGTTTTAATAAATCCTTTTGCCTTCTCAATTCGAAGGCCAAGTCCTTCGGCTGTGTGTTCTGACACAAATATTTCTGAGGCGTCTGTGTCGATTAGCGCACTAAGTTCTTGGCCTGCCAAGGTGATGTCCACGAACATCAGTCCCTTCTCCTTGGAACTCTTCATAGTCTCCATGGAACTGATAATGGCATTTATTTTAGAGGGTTCTGGTTCGTCTTCACTATCATCTCCTTGGATGGCTGCCGCTTTCTCGAGTTCGGGACAATCCTTTTTCATGTGATTGCCTCCGCAAGTGTAACAACTAAAGTTGTTGTTGTTTCTTACCCACGGCTTACGGAGTTTGAAATCTCCGCTTGTTGGTTTCTTGGGTTCACCCTTGGGTTGTTCATCCCGATCTTCCTCGTCGTTGTCTTCGTACTTCGACTTTTGCCTTGGCTTGTCTGACTTCTTGTGTTCAAATTCTACAAGAGAGTCAGCTGCATCCAATGCTTTGGAAAGATCCCGGATTCCCATTCGATGTAACTCCATCCTTGCCCAACGTTGTAGCCCGCTTTTAAAGATGAAGAGAGCGTCGGCTTCACTCATGTTGTGAATTTGGAGCCTGAGTTCGGTAAATTTGTTGACGTATTCCCGGATTGAGCCGTCGTGTTTTAACCGATGAAGCTTCTCCCGAGCTTCTTCTTGAGCGTTCTTTGGGTAAAAGTGCTCTTTGAATTCGAATTGAAATTCTTTCCATGTTTTGATGGGGATCACCTCTCCTTTGGATTGGTAACACTTGTGACGCCACCATAGAAGAGCCGAATCAACTAAGTAAACGGAAGCGGTGTTTACCTTGGTTTCCTCGTCGTCGATGCCGGAGAGTCGGAAGTAATTCTCCAAGTTCCAAACGAAGTTGTCCACTTCTTGAGCATCCCTTGCTCCCTTGAACTCCTTCGGTTTTGGCACGTCGATCCTGGGTTTTGTTCCCACTGTTTGGTCCATCATGCCGGTTAGTACGGCATTTTTATAGAGGGATAATTCAGCATTGAGTTTCTTGATTTCTCCTAACAATTCTCCCCTCGTTGCCTCCATTGCAATTTGAAGGGAGATGTCTTGCCGGTTTAATCTCTCGTATGCTTCGTCGAGAAGTTTTCCCACTTCTTCTGCGACCTTATCTCTGAGGGGGCCGACTTCGGTTTCCAACTTTTCCAAGCGATCATTGACAGCGTCGAGGGACTCAACCGACTCCTTTGCCCTGGTCTCGAGTCGTTCTGTCTTGTTCTCAAGTGCTGTTAAACGATCTTTCGAAGCGGCCCTTTTTTTGTCGGTTATTTGGGCCTCCGTGCCCTGTGACGTTGTCCCAGCTTCGTCTTTCTTGGCCATCTTGAGCAAACTCCTTTGCTCTGATACCACTTGTCACGTCCCTAGAATTCTGACCCGTCGGACGTGCGGCCTTAGGCACCTTGGTGCGTGCGTGGAGCCTAAGTTAAGCCTGACGATCTAGGCAAAAGAGCCTGGATCCGTGCGGAAGACGTTTTAACACAATGTGTGACGGCCAAAGAAAAGTGATGTGGGATTAAGCCGGGCGAATGCCCGGCAGCTTTTATTGAACTTAACGAAAATATGGCTCAAGGCCAGAGAACAACTGAAAGAAAGAAAAAGATGAATAATGAGGTGGGGGTAAGCCTCCTTAAATAGCCCCTCTAGTCCTAATCCTACTCTAACTAGGATAAACCAATGTCCTACTCCCTCAAGGAGATGGAATCCTTGTCCCAAAAGGATTCGTGGCCCCTAACCTCTAGGAAGGCCTTGCTTGTGTAGAGACGAGGCCCAAGGCCCCGTGTGCAGACCCTAGGGTGCGTCTGGCCGGCCCTCTCCAGCCCCTCCGGGTGCACTGTCGTCGGGACCCTAGGGTGCGGCGTGATCGGCCCTAGGGTGCGGCGTGATCGGCCCTGGGGTGCGGCGTGATCGGCCCTAGGGTGCGGCGTGATCGGCCCTAGGGTGCGGCGTGATCGGCCCTAGGGTGCGGCGGCGTGATCGGCCCTAGTGTGCGGCGTGATCGGCCCTAGGGTGCGGCGGCGTGACCGCCCCTAGGGTGCGGCGTGATCTGCCCTAGGGTGCGTCAGACTCGGTCCTCTCGGCTCCTCGGTGCGGGCGGCTGTCGGCACCCTTGTGTGCGTGTGCATCGGCCCTGATGGTGCGGCCCTAGGCCCCCACGCTGTGCCCCTTGTGTGCGGGTGCGTCAGCCCTGATGGTGCGGCCCTAGGCCCCCATGCTGTGCACCCGTGGTGCTGGCCCGTAGGCTCCTTGGTGTGCACCCGTGGTGCTTGTCCTTAGGCCCCTCGGTGTGCACCCTTGGTGCGGGCCCTTAGGCCCTCTGGTCCGCAAACCCAGCCCCTTGGGTTGCGGATGCTTCTCGTCGGTGTGGTGGAATGTACGCCCGAGGTGTGGCCCTCTCGGTCTTCCCCGTGCTAAGCCCCTCGGTTGTCGACCCTTGGTGAGCACACACTCGTTCCCTCGATGTGTTGCTTCGTCCCATTGGCGAGCCTAGTGCTTTGGTGTGGTCTGGTGCTTCGGTTTCGGGGAGATGTTTGTTGGAATCAGTCCCCTTTGCCCCTTGATGCGTAGTTTGATCGGGTCGAAAAAATTGGTACGTGACATTTGTCACGGTCCTAGTCGCGTGATGCTCGAGACCGTGACAGATGCTTGCTGGCTGTGCTTAAAGCAGGATGCGGGATAGCATTAAGGGTGTAGTACGTGCCGTACAGCCGTTCGGTCCTTCAGGACAGGGCGTGTTGGTAGGCACCACACTGGTCGGGAGCTGTCCCCGCTTCCCTGATGAGCCCATGGGAGGGCGAAACCAGTAAGCATCGAGCGGATAAGGCTTAGCCCCGGGCTGGTAAGAGCCCTGGGTTGCCGCACGGGGGCTATGTCCCTGCGCCAAGACTCTGACCCCGTGACAGATGGTATCAGAGCCAGTCTGTGTGCTAGCTGTGGGCTTTCCAAGCGCTCCTTGTGCTGCGTAGCGAGTCAAAGTTGACGAGCATGTGTCTCGCACCCGGTAAAGGGGTGTTCGCGAGTGGGGCCTCTAAAGATGAGGTCGGGTAGGCAGGAAGCTACAGCGAACCTTCCGCAGTCACTCGTGCCTCCAATGAAGAGGGCGAGCAGACAGGGAATTGCACACTAGATCCTGGCTAACAAAAGAAGAGGGTGAAGAGCTTACTCCCCATGCACGAGGGCGTGCATGACTCAAGTGGGGGAGTTTGTCACGGTCCTAGTCGCGTGATGCTCGAGACCGTGACAGATGCTTGCTGGCTGTGCTTAAAGCAGGATGCGGGATAGCATTAAGGGTGTAGTACGTGCCGTACAGCCGTTCGGTCCTTCGGGACAGGGCGTGTTGGTAGGCACCACACTGGTCGGGAGCTGTCCCCGCTTCCCTGATGAGCCCATGGGAGGGCGAAACCAGTAAGCATCGAGCGGATAAGGCTTAGCCCCGGGCTGGTAAGAGCCCTGGGTTGCCGCACGGGGGCTATGTCCCTGCGCCAAGACTCTGACCCCGTGACAATATCAATGAAATAACTAATGAGTTTTACTAAAATGACATAAGTATTGACCTCAAGTCAGCAGGAATACATGTCGACTTCTCATTTATTTTGCCTGAACTTGACGTAGAGGTGTCTAAAAATATCTGATCTGATTATCCGATGATATTATTCCAAAATTCAGATATCTGATCCGATTTTTATTTTTCAGATTGAATATTTGATCCAATTTTTTATTTTCGGATTGGATACGGATCACAATATTTTAAGTTTCGAATTATTCGAAAATCTAAAATTCAAATTTTTATATATAATAATCTTATTATATTTAGTAATTTAATGCTTGTTATATCCGTAAATTCGAAAAATAAAAATTTTCATAGATGTTAATCTTGTTGTATTTGACAATTTGTTAATTTTTGTATTCAAAAATTTTCATAGATACGACCGTTAAATTTTAAAAAAAAATACTTAAATGAATTATATATTCGGATAGCCGGATATCTGATCTGAATATCCGATATTCAGATATCTAATTTTTCTGAATCAAATACGGATCGCTATTTTATCGATCCGAAAATTTAGATCAAATTCAATATTCGAAAATGAACCCCATACTTGGCAGAAATACATGACAACTTCATTTTTTTTTTGCTGAAGTGTGTAGAATACATGACGGCTTCACTACTTTATTATAACAAGTAAAATAAATCACGGAATAAAAATGAAAGTACAATAGATTATGAAATGTTTTTTCAACAACAATATCTAATAAAATTAACCCTTCCTTCTTGATAATAATATATTAGATAATGGAGTCGATCAAACCCCTAATAATTCATTGATAGGCGTTATTGTTCTGACATTTATTTTGGTGTTCATGGATAGTTGGTCTTGCTTCCTTTTGTATTTTTACCTAGTTGTATTATATTTTTTTCTTTATTTAAAATTAAAGAGATTTTTAACGAGACTTACAATTAGATCAATAATATGTATACTTTCATTTTTAATTAATAACAGTATACTAGCCGAGAAAAAAAATTCATTGACGTTGTTTAGAATTAATCTTGAAGTAAAACTAACGATGAAGGAATGATGGTTTTCAAATCTATATTTTAAAAGTAAATATATCCCTTTTAAAGTTATCATATATAAATACAATATTAAAATGAATGAAATCATATATTAGTGCATTTTATATATTATGAAACTATATTCTTTGATACGTGCATATCCTACCCTTCCTTTTCCAGATTTTGTTGCCAATAATTGAGAATTGAAGAGCTGGAGCTACCACGTTGTAATGTCTCACTGCCTGCCACGTGCAACTGAGGAGAACGTATCCCTTTCCTCATTATTTTAAGCTAATGGTAGTAAATTAGTAATAATTTAACTTGGTCCCTCTATTATGATGTCTTTACTCTTCATCAAAGTTTTAATATATAACCAACAATTAGTTGGTCTACTAACATGAGATATTAAATTTTTTTTAAAAAAATTAAGAGTTCGAATTTTAATTTTTTAAATGAAATAAATTAAGTTAAGATGGTCGCCTGGTAATGGGATCTATAGCACCTAATTTGAATTAATCAGTTAATGGATCGAATATAGCAGTTAAACAAAAAAATTCTAAACTAATTCCAATTTGTTTGTATTCTTGGATTAATGGTTGCCAAAAATAAAAACTACATAAATGAAGAGATAAGGAAGATAAGAGCTCCATTTTGGAAGACCAAAATTTACACAAAAATTACTGACTGTATGTACACCATAAGAAAACTTCTCTCTATGCAAGCACTTTTGGACACTAATTTTTCACAAATTTAATTACTTTCTACCGGAGATAAACATAATAAGTAAATCACATCTCTGTTTTTATATTTTGTTCGTAAGATTATAATTTTTAACCATATTTTTCCTTCCTATTCGGTGAGAGTATTGAGCAGTGAAACCCTAGTTTTTATCAAACTCCTGAAAGTTTTTTCACTGCCACGTTCGACATCAGCCATGCAGCGCTCCAGCTCTTGCATTCTGTTCAAAACCACCCTCAATTCCTCGTCTTCTTTCTTTCTCAAACCCCGCATGTTGGCTTCGCCGATTTGTTGGAACTCTTTAATACTTTCCTCCACTCTAAGTTTCTTAGCCTTTTTCGACACCGTCAAGTTCAACCCCGTCCAAGACGATTTTCTCGAGCCAAACGCCATTGAAATCCCATTGAAAAGCGCCACCGAAACTAAAACAGTCACTTCGACAACGTCGACGATGACACCGGTCAGCTCCGTGTCTGCAACAGACACGAAAGCTGACCCGGAGAACGAGTGCGGCCCAATGCATCGAATTGTCGACACGAGTTTAGCTATCTCTTTAGCCATCTTCTTGCGACTTTTTAAATACAATGCGATCTTCGAATCGTCTTTCCTCCTCAGAGCCACCCTCGCCGCGAGTTGCTCCTCTCTGAGTGCGAGGAACGACGATTGGAAGATCCCGTAAACATCGACGAAACGCAAGAAATCGTCGAGGATGTTCTCGACCCATTCACGCTTATGGCTCAACAGTTCACGCGTCTGTGGGAGCTGAAGAAGATCGTGCAGAGAATCATGCACGTCCTTTAAACGGTCCAAGCCATCACAAAGCCAAGCCGAGGTTCGATTATCGGGATTCCAAGACCATGTTTTGAGCTCAGTGATTTCATCTCCGAGTTGGGAAATCAAGGGGTGTGATCTACACGGGAGAGAGATGGATCTAGTGTGGTGAGAAATGGGCGGTTTGGATGGACGGTTTAGGGCTTTGTTTGGGAAAGAAAGTGAACGCCTGAAAACGCCAACCATATTGGTTTGTAATTTGGGTGTGTTTGGTTTAGAGTTATGTGGTTTGAGAAGGAGATGTAAGGTGTATATATAAAGGAAGAAGAAGTAAGCACACGAGGGGATGGGGGACTGGATCCGCGAATAACTATGAGGTGTTGGGGCCATTAAAGTATTAAACTAAGCAGCCATGTGGGTTTAGGGTTTGAAAACCGAGGCGCTTATGGGTTCCATTTCCTGTGGAGAGGAGACACCACGTGGGTTCGACACTCTGGCACCTCAGTCAATAAAGCTTACCCGACCTGTAAACTCGATTAAAATCGGCTCGAGTTTAAACTGTTATAATTCGAGGTGATGATCCCTTGAACTCGACCGAATTTGATTTAATGTTGATCCTAACTTATGTTGGACCTGATAATTTTGAATTCGAACCTGATCTACACTTGACTCAACCCGAGCTTAAGTCTATGTTAATCCGAATCAATCCGAAAAGCTGACTCGACTCGAGTCAAACTATAAGCTTGACCCGACATAACTTAAACTCGACCTAAAACTCATACGAGTACCTGATTTTACATCCTATTATCTACCATTGATGCTTATTGATTAGTTGATAGTTGGTTGGTTATAAATTAGAGGTAATTTTTTCAAGCAAATGGCAACAACCAGCGGTAATGTTTGCTCCATAATATGATGCGCTGATGGTTAGCATAAAAAAATGTATGGACAAAGCATGGGGCATATGCCAGAACTGCTCTCGGTTCCATTGTATCCAACTAACCAATCATAGAAAACAATCTCAAGGGGCTTTAGCTGTCACCATTAATTATAACAAGACAACACCTCTGCTTGCATCTGGAATCAGAAAAACACACCGCTCTCTCTTCAGTTTTTTTTTTCTACTTTTATATTCAAATCTGAATTTAGAGAGATGTATGATAATATAATAAAAATGTTTAGAAATCAAATATCTAATTATATCGTCAACAATTAAGAGTAAGTTAAAGTTTTTATTTGACACATTTCATCAATTAAGTTGTAAATTTTTCATTTTTTTAAATAAAAATTTGTTAAAAAAGGGGTAAACTACTTAAATGGTCCCCCAACTATGCTTTAATTTTTTTGTATCCTCGATTATTAGAAGTTATAGTTGATGACGTCGCAGTTAATAAAAAATGATATAATAACACATTTAATCCCTCAAATTTTACACTTTATTTTAATTTGGTCCTAATTCTATAAAATTATCCCAACATTTTAATTTTCTACCAATTTAGTCTCTCTCTTACTCTCCTCACCATCTTCCTCGGCCATTTTAATTTTCTATCGTATACAATTTATGTTCTACTTTCGTATCAAAACAAATATTTAATAAAATAAATGTTTCTTGGAATAGTAGTAATTTAATTCCTCTTTATGAGTGAAGATCCTTAACTTTTAAACGCGTTTAGAAATTAATTGTACGAGTGGTTCCAAGTTCACAACCGCTGGAATACGAAGATTATGAATATTGTGTAGAGCTAATATAATGTTTCACGCAGTACATGGGAATTGAAGAAGTTTACAAGAAGCTCTTTGGAATATGTGAAATCATTAATTAATTGTACCAAATAACAAAATCATTCTCTAAGTCAATTAAATGGTTCTAATTAGATTAATCGTTTCATTTGCCTTTCTTCACCGATGAAATAAAAAATCAGACCCTTTGTTAATGTAAATGAAACTTTTTAAAATATATACTCCCTCCGTCCCAGTAAAACTGTCACATGTTGATATTTTTTTGGTCAAAATTTTTCAACTTTGACTATAATTTATTTAAATATTTTAATTAATTAAAAATTATAAAAAATATATTTAAAAACTAGTTGATTCAAGGTTTTTAAAATATATTTTTTCATATTTGTATTATTAATAAATTTTAAATTATAAGAGATCAAAGTTAAAAATGTTTGACCAAAAAAGTCAACATGTGACAATTTTAGTGGGACAAAGTGAGTATATATTAAGTCAACGAATCTGTTGCGCTTAAGGTTTTATACTCTAAATTCTATTAATTTATCTCTTTAATTAATATTAACTGTTAAATGGAACAGTTATTTTTAGGTGAATTAGTGCAACATTTGTTATAGTTTTATCACTTCGCAAAAGTTTTAAAAATTCTAAACAACCTATAGATATTATAAGAAAATAGTTTTTTAATACTTTAAAGGTGATTTATAAAAGAAAAATTCGGTCACACTCGACAAGCACCGATGAGCACCACTAACAACAAGCACCGGTGATCATTATTAATTCAATTTATAAAGATTAAAATTTTAAAAGACACACTATATAATTATAAATTATTTAAAAATAAAAAATATAAATTAATTAAAATATATTATTTTATTTTTAATTTTCTTTTAAATATAGATCAAGAATAAAAATTTACCCCTAAATTACAAAACTTTAATTTTTGTTCATTTAAAATATAAGTCACCGCTGTTGTCTCTTTCGTCGTCGCTGTCGTTACCGTCAGTCACCAACTTAATATGGATTAGATATGAATTTGCATATTCAAATGAACAATGGTCTAAGATTTACCCCGACAATGGCCAAAGGTCTATGAAAAATTCGGTCAACTTAAAGGCTTGAAAGGTCAGAAGCTATTTAAGCTTGGTTATTTTGCTTTAGTCGTCATTTTCAGTTAGGATTTGTAGCTGCGACAACAACGGCTACCGGCGACTTAAATTTTAAATGAACAAAAATTAAAATTTTGTAATTTAAGAATAAATGGATATTTTTATATATGTTTAAAAAAATTAAAAATAAAACAATATATTTTAATCAATTTACCTTTTAATTTTTAAATAATTTATAATTATACTTTTAGATTTTTAATATTTATAAATTAAATTAATGATGTTCATCGATGTTCGTTGTTAGTGGTGCTCATCGGAGCTCGTCGAGCATGGCAGACTCATCCTTTACAAAATAATATATATTCATACAAATTCTTAACCTTTTGACAATGCATACACTTTGTAGACAAATTGAATTGAACACAGGTCTCCTAGGATGAACATCATCTTCTTTTCCACTGAGACCACTCATTGAGTTCAAGAAAATAACTTTTTAAAAAATCTATAATTATCGCATGACAAAACTATAATGTGTTAAAATATTCAATTGATTAAATATATTCGTACAAGTACTTTATTTGGTGCAAAAAATTCATAGACTTAATTACTTTTTTTAATTAAAGACTTTAAACACCTTTTAAGTCAAAAATAAAATAGAATAAAAAAAACAAACATTTATTTATAGAAAATACCGGGAAAAAAACTTTTTTTTTCAACTGACCAACTGGCTAGCAGCCGTGGAATTCGTTTAAATACATAAGATTTAAAAATATTTGTGGTTGAGCCACTTGTAGATATTCGTTTCTGGTCATGGTGATTGGAAAACATACAACCGATTAACTGGGTAGCAGCAGTGGAATTCCACAGACGTATTCTTGGCAACCAGACATGACAGATAACGTTCTGACCAACTTGCCTTATTCAACTGTTAAACTACTCCCTCCGTCCCAGTAAAACTATCACATGTTGACATTTTTCTAGTCAAATTTTTTTAATTTTGACTATAATTTATTTAAATATTTTAATTAATTAAAAATTATAAAAAATATATTTAAAAACTAGTTGATTCAAGGTTTTTAAAATATATTTTTTCATATTTTTATCATTAATAAATTTTAAATTAATAAGAGGTCAAAGTTGAAAAAGTTTGACAAAAAAAATCAACATGTGACAATTTTAGTGGGACAGAGAGAGTATTTTTTTTGAAAAGAATCAAATGTGAAACTATATATTATAGTTTAAATACATGAGATTTCAAAATTAATTCCTTACCAGGAATGGTGAGGTTTAAACCGTTAGTCTTGTTGTGCATTCTAATCTCGTATTGTAAATTCTGAAAACGTTATTTAGTTGGGTACTCTTTTCAAAATTATGTGTTATTTAGTTGGTTGTACTATTTTATTCCGCCTAAGTTTAGCGAGGTTTTTAATGAGGCATTAAGTAAGTTTTAATTTTTAACACAAGTTAAAATTTTAATTTTATTTAACAGCCTCGTCAATCTTTTGTTATTTTCACCGGCTGGTGGTCACATTGATACCATTTAAATAGTTCAGTCGTTTAATTGTTTCGAAAAAAGTAATGTGGTCAAATCGCAACTTTTTCAATAGTATGGTGGTTAATGAAGTAGTTTACCCTTTTTATTATTAACTTGTATGTATATAAGATTGGCATTGAGTCGAACCACGTGCATGCAGCGATGGATTGGAGATGATTAGGAGGCATCTTCACCGAAAGCTAACGACCAAAACTCATCACGTTTTCAATATTCTTCCAAACATGCGGAACTTAGGAATATCTTAATCACTTGCAAAATTAGTTGGTTCAACATTTGCCAAGTTCTTAGTTAGGGTTGTTTATTGAGTTAGTCGATTGCGAGTAGGGTAGTGCTCGACTCGATTCGAAAAAGTGTTTGATTTGTGTTCGACTTGACTTAATATTCGATAAGCTCGATAAAGTTTTGCTCGAATCATACTTGTTAAGCTCGATAAATACAAAAAAAATTAGAAATTTGAACTCCAAACATTTTATGTGTGAATTACTTAGTAAGCCACTAAACTTTTCTCAAGTCTTCAACTAGCATTTATACTTCTCGAAACATAAATATTTTAAAGTTATCTTGCTCAACTCGACTTGTTAAGATCTCGAGTCCAAGTCGAACTCAAACTGCTCAACTCAATTAACACCCTTTGTTATCTACCCTTGGTTTTAGCTACGTTTTTTGCTACAATTTGTATGACATTTGTTATCTACCCATATTCAAACAGAGCATCACTCAATAGTCAATATCCACTAATAAGTCGAGTGGCCAAGGCTGATCATGTTGTCACCACTTTATATAAATTTAAATCTTTAAATTTATCTTGAGAATGTGGCTATTTCTCTATTTAATAAAAAAATGAATTTTTTTAACGTGAGACACCTTAAAATGAGTCTAAAAACAGACGCAACCGAAATTTTTACAAAAATTATAAGACTTTTGGTATCGACTTTTCGGTATATACCAAATTTCTTAAAAAAAAAGTGTAAAATTTTTGATATATACTAAAAAGTCAATACTGATTTTTTTATAACTTTTCTAAAATTTTCGATTGCGACTCATTTTAAAGCGCCTCACTCTAGAACGTCCCAAAAAATAGAGCATCCCTCGACCACAAAAGTAACCATATAAGAAACCCACAGGCTACTAACCAGCCCATTAAGGCTCTGGCCAATGGATTTTAATAAAACTATTTAAAAGGATAGATGGCACGTTTGTTGCCAAAACAAATTGGAACGGTGAGATTGGATAGATCCCCTAATTGGGGGAATATATCATTTTTTTAAGACAAAACCCAACCCAATAACCGAGATTTGGGAGCCATCGGTGCCATTTCACCGAGTTGGTAGGCCTGGTTTAGGCCCCCATCTTGCTAAAAAACACATTTTCCAAAAGTTTTAGTCCAATAGCACGATGCAACTATTTCGGTTCCCCTTCTTATGTCTTAGTGTTAAAAAATACTAAAAAAATAAATTTTAAATTTTAATCTTAAATTTTAAATCTTAAATCATACATCCTAAATTCTTTAAACCCTAATCACAAACACTAACTTTAAACTTTAAATCCTAAACTTAATTTTTAATGTGGAAGAATAAATGAAAACACCGAAAAGAGGAATGAGATTGAAGTAGAAACATCTCTAACTGACACTTGTAAACTTTTGGGGTTAACATCAAAAGCATAATCATTTTATTCCATTTGTTGCTTATCATTGCAGTGTTGAATTTTAAAAATCACTCTCCAAATGAGACAAATTCTATTTACCAAAAAGAGTAGACAAATTATGGTGCTAACTTTATTTAGGGATAGATTTTTAAAATGAAAAAAAGGTCGTTAGGGTCTCTAACTATCCACTTAACATTTTAAGTAAAGATTAATTACATTGAATTGAGTACAATTATAAAGACAATAAAACTCTTCCATCAAATATTTATTAAGTATATATCATTACCTGATTTATTAATCACGCATAACATTATATCCGAAATATCAAACATAAACAGTGTAGTTTTTGTTGTTTGAGCCGTTGGGATGTGAGAATGAATTAATGCACCTGCAATTTTTTGCTACTAAGTACTAACCATAAGAGAAGTCCGAGGATTGGGGTCCCCGTGGAGGGTAGACGTCCTAGTTCCTACGCCTACAATCATGGGATAGTAATGGCATGACAAATTAAAAGAGCTGTTTTTTTTTTTTGTTTAATTACGAGTATCCAACTCATTAGTCGATTATTCAGATCGAATTTTACAGAAGTTTGATATGGGGCGACCCTCTCAACTTAATTTTCTCTATTAGTAACGTCAGAATTCGAATATCTAACCTTACTTAATAGATCTAACACCTCATATCACTAGATCAACTGATTGTCGATAAAAGAACTGATTTTTAGATACACTATTTATATATTTTTGCGTGGTCAACAACAGCAAAAAGCAAGCCTTTCCTACGTATTAGGGTTTTGTACATGCAAGCAAGCCTTTACTCATCCTCCACGCATTTCCCACCTAACCGTTTAAACCGTGTCTATGAGACTATGACCCTATAGATATAGTTGGGCCAACCTAAACATGTAGTAAAAAAGAGGTAATGATGAGAGAAATGAGACAAAGGTTTTGCTGACATGGAAATCCACCACAATCTCCATTTGAGTTGCCAGATTCAAATGATCATCATGTGCATGGGATTTCTTAATGGGTTAATTGAATAGGTTGTTTCCAAGTTTCCAATTTAATTTTTAGGGTTATGTATAGTTTGGTATATAGAAATTGGCTTTAAAGTTCAATCTGGTATCTAATTTTCTTTGGTCTCAAGTACCTAATTAGACAAAAAAAAATGTTTAGGTGTCAAATTGAACATTGAGTCCAAATTTAGGTCTCTAATTGGACAAAAAGAAACTTAGGTTCCAATTTGAATCTTGAGGCTAAGTTTAGGTACCTAATTGGACAAAAAAGCTTAGATACCAAATTGAACCTTGAAGATAAGTTCAAGTACCAAGATACATATATTTACCCTAATTTTTAAATTGATACTCGGACTTCAAAAATATTTAATTGTCTTTAAAGTATCACTATTTGAGAGATTCATTATTTGACTAAGTTGTCAAGGATGTTCATGTTGTTTCAACTTATATAAATTCAAATCTTGACATTTGTCTTTAGAATGTAAGACACTCTACTTAATAAAAAATATCGTTATTTGATTAATTAATAATTTTGTCAAACTACTATCATTTTAGGCATTAAATACTAACTCGGTTTAAATATGAAATATATTGAAAACACATAGATTAAACTATCAATACATTTTTATTTTACTGCACAAACAATTTGTATGTGACATATTAAAAGAAGAAGAAGCAATGTCGAGGATTATTTTTTCTCTAGACATGTCGAATTAAAGTTGTACATATAACAGGTGTACACATGTTTAAAATTTAATCCGTATAATTTAGAGATTTTCATATTAAATTTGAATTGACTTTAAACGGTCAAACAGATGGTTAGACTGACAAAAGAATATAGTAATTGATAAAAAATAATAATATTTCAGGGGTTCAATTAAAACATTTTGAACTTTTAAAACCAAATTGAAATCTAAGCCACAGTTTAAGACTGCAATGTGAAATTAACCCTTTCTCAGCTTTCTTTGGCATCCGAACGTTGAAACCTTTGTTGGCTTTAATTTCAGGTTCTGCACCAGAATCATTCCCCCACTCCAGAGCAGGTGAAGAGAATTTACCCAGATGGGTTAAAAGTTAAACCAATAAACCCCATTCGAGTTGGGAAGGATTCTGCAGACTGACCCACTTTTGGTTCAACCAATGGTAAAAACTAAAAAGCAGTAAAAGTTAAATATTTTATTGCAGTAATCATGCTGCAGTTGAACACACAAAAAGAACAAAAAATAGATGCATGATTTCCCTTTATAGGTTGTTTTCAAAAATGAAATTAATGCTAGCTTTTGCTTTGTCAATATCATCATCATCAAATTAAAACCACCTTTATTTTTTATGTAGGATTTCAGACGTTGCACAGAAATGGATATAATGCAGCTTTGTTGCTTGCGTATTTAAGACTTCATAACTCAACCGATATACTCCACCTTTTCATTTTAACTTTTTTCTTCATGATGCGTTTAGTTCGAATCATGTAAATTATCGCCTTAACCATCGAATGGTACCAATAATAAAAGAGAATATTGTTCTTTCTAAAAGATTTAGATTCACACAATATCGTTTGTAAAATGTGTGTTGTTAATAGGCTAATTTTTTAAACAAATACATATTTGTAATCACCTGATAACATAAAATTAAATAAATTTTTTAAAAGTTTAGATCACGAATTATATATATATATATATATATGTATGTATAAGACGTGGTCATTGCTAGGAAGTGTTGTTTTAGGAGACATGAATTCAAGCTATTTTTTCTATTCACAATGTGTATGAGTTTTCAGATGACTAAAAATAAAGAACATATACTACTAATAAGGGTAATTATTTCATGCACAACAGCTTGTGAAAACTTTGTTTACACAATTATTTTATTTTTAAGGTTTAGGGATTCCGTTTAGGGTTTAGGTGTTTAACTGTAATTGTTTTGGATTCAAGGGTTGTTGAAAGAATTTTGGATTTAGGGTTAAAATTTAAGGTTTATAGATTAAAACCTAAATCCCTAATCATATCACCCTAAAACTTAAATCCTAACCCTAACCCCTAAGTTCTAATAATAAACCCTAAATTATAATCACGAACCCTAAATTCTAAACCGCTATATTAAAACTCTTAAACCCTAAACCATAAATCCTAAATTAAGGCGCTTGTGAAAATAAATTTTTTTCAACGCTTGTGTATGGGTTAATAATTCATACTAAATAAGGTAATTATTCCTTGCACAAGTACTTGTGTAAACTTTGTTTCCACAAGCGCTTTAGTTTTAAGGTTTATGGACTCTATTTAGGGTTTAGAAGTTTAAGTGTAGTAGTTTTGAATTTAGGAGTGTTGATAGAATTTTGGATTTAGGTTAATTTAAGGTTTATAGATTAAAACCTAAATCTATAACCATATTACCTTAAAATTTAAACCCTAACCCTAATATTAAACCCTAAATTATAAAATTATACATTAAAAACCCTAACCCTAATATTAAACCATAAATTATAAAATCATATATTAAAACTCTAAACCCTAAAACTTTAAAAATGTGATTATTACTTGTACCTCGTCAATGAAAGAATTAATTCGGTAAATAACTTTAAAGTGACAAGTGTCCTTAAAGTATTTTTAAAATACAAAACTAAATAGATATAACACTTGTCCTTAAAAAATGTTAGGTCTTGAACTCGAGACATAAAAAAAAATAAGAGAACATGTGAGCAACTCTAACCAGTCGACCATCAACGCTTGTTCACACTTGTCATTCTTTTAAGCTCATTTGTGAAATATTTTTTCTTAATTAAGTGTATAAGATAATTGTCTTTAATATATCGACATATATATATATATTAATTATATTTATAATATGTGCAATTATTTTCCAAAACATTATTTTACATATTAGTCATGTCAATAATATGTTAGACCCTAAATTTTGGTAGAGTAATAGACAGAGCTTTATAGACTTCCATTCGAATATATTTTTATTTAAAGAAAATTATACAACGTTCGAAGATCGTTGAACACCATTAAATTAATTAATAAAAATTAAAATTTTAAACGACATGTATGAATAAACTTATTAAAAACTCTCACGAAAAATTAGTAAATTGTGCTTTTAGGTAATTTTACATTTCGTTAACTAAACACCAAAATTTTACATTTCATCCAAATGAATCAAATATTAATCTACCATACATAGTAATGCTCAATGTAATCTTGTATTCAAACAATCCTATTTTTAGCAATAATTTTACATGTTGTGAACTAAACATACTTTTAGATCCCTTAAGGAAGATTAGATGTTCAAATTTTGACATTGTAAATGAAGTAAATTTTAATTGTAAGTTAGGACATAATTTCGTGATTTATTTTGAACATATAGTTTCGTGAAAATTATCTCCGTAATTTAATCTTTATATCAATAAGTTTAAAATTGATTTTTTTTTTCAATAAGTTTATAACATTCATTATGAAAAATGCATTTAAAATGCAAATTTGTAAAAGTATGAGGATCACAAGTGCAAAAAAAGAAAGAAATATCAAAGAGACGTTATGCCCCTATGCCCGACACCTTTTTTCCCCCTTTGTATAAATTCCAGTCAACTGGTTTCATTTTCGTTTAAATTTCATTTTTATTTTCGGATTTCGCCGTTCTTATTATTCACGAACGTTGCATCTTAAACGCACCGCAAAATTGGAGAAAAATAACGGTTCAGCCTATTCCGTTATTAATTTTGCTCTCATAATCATAGAGCTGTCACTTTTTACTTGATTTAAGTCATTGATTTGATTGATACAAATGTTTTCACAACCTTCGAATTCTTGCTTTGCTTGATTTTGATCCGTTATCTGGGTTTTTTTTGCCGTGCAGGGCGTTTCCGTTCATGGGCTGCGCCGCCTCAAAACTCGACCAGCTCCCGGCGGTCTCTTTGTGCCGCGACCGCTGTCACTTCCTCGACGGCGCTCTCCAGCAAAGCTACGCCCTTGCCGATGCACACGTGGCTTACATGCAGTCGCTCAAGACTTTGGGTCCCACCCTTCGGAATTTCTTTGATCAGAGTCTCAAATCTAAGTCCGGCGACGACTCCGCCGTGAAACAAGCTTCTCCGCCTTCCTCGCCGGACCATTCTCTCTCGAGTTCGAACTCGGATTCGCATATTCAGTTCGATACTGATCTGGAAGAGGAAGAGACGGATAAAGAATTTGGTAGCTCTTTCAACCAAATAAATACTACAAGCTATCATAATTATCAACCCAACACGTACCAAAACAGTGAATTCATCGGTTCAGGCTGGAAAACACCGCCGCCTCCAGCTCCGAGGAGTGCCGCTTGGGATTATTTGAACTTTTTTGACGAGCTTTACGAGCGATACGAGTTGCCTTATTCTTCCAGCAAAGCAACGAAAAACAAAGAAGAATCTCATGATCTTGAAGCACGCCCAGTAAAGCAAATTCCCGGAGATGAAAAACCCAGAGCCAATCATAGAAAAGCAAAAGGAGAAGAAAATCAGAGCGGAAAAGCTGTTCCATTAAAGAACGGTGAAGCACCCGAGAGTAAGAAGAAAGTAGATTCACCCACAGATTTAAATGAACCCAGAAATCAAAGCGATAAACAAAGTGTTTCTTCGGTAATGGAAGAATTACAGGCTCTGTTTGAGAAAGCTTCGGAATCTGGAAACGAAGTTTTGAAAATGCTCGACACCGGAAAATTTCGTTACCATCACAAAAGCTCTGTTTATCAAGGCAATAGATTTTTAAAATTCCCTTCAAATTAACAGTGGGTTTGTCATTTTCAATTACATAGTTTTGATGGTTAATAATGATGCAGGTTCAACGAAGATATTCCATATGATTACTTCGAATTCATCGGAAACAGAGTCGTTACTGTCGAAAGAGAAGATTAGTTCAATGGAGAATGATGAGATTATTAGTTCACAGAATCTATCTTCAATTCTGAGGAAACTGTGTATGTGGGAGACGAAACTCTATGAAGAAGTCCGGGTATGGGTCAAATTGCTTTTGAATTTCACTTTACCCTTTTAACTTTTCCTTTTTGTTCATCTTGGTGAGCTGAAAAGTTGAATGACTATTGGTAAATACGAGGACCAAAGTTTATATTTTTAATGTTATATGTACTCTTTAAAAAGCTTAGTTTTTCAGGTTTATCATTTTCATTTATTGGAAACAGCTATGACCATGTGATTTGAATTGTTAGAACTTAGAACTCAATGATTTATGCAGCTCCTATAGCATGGTCTGAAATTTGAATTGAAGCCATTATCTTTTATTTGTGTAGGTTGTTGTAATAGCAACGGTACCGGTCGAGTTAAGACTTAATCGTTTGTGACCGGAATTTAGAATTATTCATTAAGTTAAGACTGGATAGAAACATATTATCATGAACATACAGACTGATATTTTTGAAAATTTCTTCCATTTTTTTGCCTTGTTTTACACAAGGAATAGTTTTAATGATCATGGTGTGCCTTGTTTACTTGCATTTTTGAAGGGTGAGGAAAAGCTGCGTATACTTTATGCAAAGACGTGTAGGCAGATGAAAGGCTTGAATCAGAAAGGTGCTAATGCTCGAAGAGTCGACTCCACTAGATCGTCGATGAGGGCCATATCTACTAAGATGCGAGTTGCAGTTCAAGTTATCGACAAGGTAGCGATTACTATAAATAAGCTGATGGATGAGGAGTTATGGCCGGAGGTCAATGAACTGATTCAAAGGTACAGTTTCAATGTAGTGAACATTACTTTGTTTTACATGATTATATCCTGCAATTCTCAAGAACACAATTGAAACTGCAAATTACTTGTTTTAGATTGTTTGGAATGTGGAAGGTAATGCTAGAATGCCATAGCTGTCAGTGCCAGAAGGTTATGGAAGCCAAATGTTTCGATTTCATTGCCCTGAACGATAAGCTTACTGATGCTCATCTTGAAGTGGCAATGAGACTAAAGCTTGAGCTTCAAAACTGGAGTCTTAGCTTCTCTAGTTGGATTGAAGCTCATAGGGGCTTTGTCAAAGCTTTGAATGGTTGGCTTCGAAGATGTATCGTATATGAACCCGAGGAAACAGCCGACGGTGTATCACCTTTATCTACCGGTACAGGCAGAGTGCCCCTTGTGTTTGTGATCCTTAACAAGTGGTCGGAAGCAATGGATACAGATAAACTGTTGGAGAAGGAAGTCGCTGAAGCGGTACACGGACTTGTAAAGAGTGTAAACCGAGTGGTGGAACAGCATAATGCAGATATGCAGCAAAGGATTATTGCTGATAAAGATATGGAAAAGAAAGTAAAGATGTTGGAAAAAGAGGGCCAAAAGATGCAGAAGTTAATCCAAGCTCGAGCAAAGAAGATGATGCGGCGGGCTAGGGAAGAAAGCGATGTCCTTCTACCAAGAGACACCACACATCGGAGTGATATTATGGATGCTAGTAGTTTGCCATTCGGTCTGAAGCAGATTTTCATGGCAATGGAGAAGCTTGCTACCCATTCCAAGCAAGCTTATGAAGAACTACATAACTGCATAGAAGAGAGCAAGGATCCTCAAGATAACCCCAAAAGTGAACCAACTCACTCGTGACCATGGCCGTTAGGCATCTGTATATTAACCAGCATGTTGTTAATTTGTTATTCTTTATTAGTTTTCAGCCTTCCATGGTTTAAGCAAGCTGGTTCAGTAATTAGAAGAGTAGAGTTCAGACTGTTTCAGGGAAGTTAGTATGTGGAACTGTTCATCTACTGTAAGATCTCTTCACTATGTTCTCTGTTATTTTTTAATAAAATTTTAGATTAATGTTTTTAAACATAACAGATCAATTCGAACATTTGATAGTCAGTGTTGTACAAAGGCACAATGGAGTCTGAAACATGTATAATATACAATCTAAGAAATATAGAGCTCAGCTTTTCCATCAATGAAGAGGCTCATGAACTCTTCTCCATCAACAGTTTCTTTCTCTATCAGAAGTTGTGCAAGTTTGTGGAGAATGTCTATGTGGGTTGTGATTATCTGCTTTGCCCTACTGTATGCAGTCTCTACTAGATCCCTTACCTCTGCATCCACCACATCCGCGGTTGCCATGGAGTAGTCTTTTTGCGATGACATCTAAGAATGGAATTTTCGAGTCAGATGAAGTGATAATAGTAAGAAAAACAAGCCACAGAAGCTCGGAAACTGCATGAGATCATGCAGGTAACAAAGACATCACCTGTTGGCCTAAGAAAGGATTGCCACCACCTCCACCAATGGCAACTTGTCCAATCTTTTTGCTGAATCCAAATCTTTCAACCATCTGCCTTGCCACTCGTGAGACTTGCATAAAGTCATTCGATGCTCCTGTTGTCACATTTTCCTCGCCGAAAATTACTTCTTCGGCAATCCTGCACAAGTAATGAGAAAGCTCTTAGAATAAGGTCATGTGACGAACTGAATAGAATGATACAGGTGCCACCATATGCTACTGAAACTTGTCCTTTACATATATGAAATTTCGCCTCACACCAATTGTTTAAAACAAAGATATAACTTGGGAAACTGACCTTCCACCAAGCGCGACAGCCATCTGGTTCTCTAGGTAGCTTCGGCTGTAGAGACCAGATTCAAGCCTCTCTTCACTTGGAGCAAAAAAGGTAAGTCCACCAGCTTGACCGCGAGGAATGATAGAAATCTTGGCTACGGGATCATATTCAGGCATAAGTGCACCAACTAACGCATGGCCGGCCTCTGTGTATCAAAGTGCATACAGAAAGTCAAATACCCAGGATCAAATCATAGGCAAAGCAACAACCAGGGAACAAATGCATACCATGATAGGCAACCAATTTCTTCTTCTCATCAGAGACAACAGCATTTTTCTTCTCAGGTCCAGCAATGATCCTCTCCAGAGCATCAGATATTTCATCTTTGCTGATCTCCTTAAGCTCACGTCTGGCCGCAAGAATGGCAGCTTCATTCATCAGGTTCTGCAAATCAGCTCCAGTGAAACCTGGGGTCCTCCTCGCGATCTTTTCGAAGTCAACATCCTTTGCAAGTGCCTTTCCTCTAGAGTGCACCTACAAAACAAAAAAACAATGGATCAAGAGACAGTCAATGAAAGGATCGAAGATGAGCAACTCAACAATTAAGTTGAAGACAACAGCACAATCGGAAAAAAAAGTCAAGGTAGGAGAAGTTAATACTTAATACTTAGTACCATTCCAAGCTGCAATAAAATACTGGAAAGCTTAACAGGAACAAAGGGCTAAGCAAAGCTTGACAATGAATTTGCAAGCTAATGATAAACTATTTCACTATCTTTCTAATTGAAAAAGAATTCCAAATTCATTATGCCATTGCAACTCTAACATTATTCTTCCTAGTGCAAGCATTCAATTAACTCAATATGCCAAATGCATCGAAACAATCAAGAAAGCAGTGTGCTAATAAATGGCTGACCTGCAGAATCTTCACTCTACCGGCGACATCAGGCCTATCAACTGTAACCTGTCGGTCAAACCTACCGGGCCTCAACAAAGCCGCATCAAGAACATCCGGTCTGTTAGTTGCTGCCAAAACAATGACACCGGAATTTCCCGAAAACCCATCCATCTCAGTCAACAGCTGATTGATTGTTTGCTCCCTCTCATCATTTCCACCTCCAAGACCAGCTCCTCTTTGTCTCCCAACAGCATCAATCTCATCAATGAACACAATGCAAGGCGCCTTGGATTTCGCCTTATCGAATAAATCCCTTACTCTCGACGCACCTACACCGACGAACAACTCAACAAACTCTGAAGCAGCGCATGAGAAAAAGGGTACCCCGGCTTCTCCTGCTACAGCTCTAGCCAATAGAGTCTTTCCAGTACCAGGAGGGCCAACTAATAAACACCCTTTCGGGATTTTAGCTCCTAAAGCTGTGTACTTGTCTGGGTTCTTCAAGAAATCCACAACCTCTTGGAGTTCCAATTTTGCCTGGTCAGCTCCAGCGACATCAGCAAAGGTAACACCAGTTTCCGGCACTTCCTGGAACTTGGATTTGGATCGTCCAAAATCCATGGGACCCCCAAGCCCGCCTGGGCCACCTGGACCACCTTGTGCCCGACGGAAGAGGAAGAACAATCCGGCGAAAGCAAGGACAGGGAAGAGCAAATTCCCAATAAAATTGAAAAGCCCATTACCGGAATCGCCCTCGGATACCGAAATATCGACGCCGTTCATCGCCAAGATGTCGATGAGGTCAGGGTCATTGGGGACAATCACGGTGGCTCTACGGCCATCAACGGCGGTGAGTTGGAGGACAGAACCATCTTTGCTGAACCTCACCCTCTCCACTTTCCCCTTCTTGACCGCGTTCAAGAATTCGCTGTACCTCCATTGGCTACCTTCCGGAAGATCCGAAGCTTGAGATTGAGGCTTGGGAGCAGTTAAGAGGAGGTTTTGAGAAAAGGGTGACTGGTTCGACGGGCTCGGCTTCGTCGACTGGGCTTCAATCACCGGCGGAGGTGTCGGCGGCGCGTTATCAACGGCGAGTGCTTGTGGGGCGACGGAAGAAAACAGCAAGGCAGCTAGAGTGGCATGGGATTGAAGGGCTTTAACAGTCTGCTTTGAGTTGGGTTTCTTGTTGAGGATCGATTGAGTTACTAGCAATTTTCTCGAGGTTTTTGGCGTTGGGGGAGATAGTAAAAGTTGGGCTCCAAAGAAATTAGAAGAGAGCAATGAGTTCGCCATTGAAGGCAAAATCGAGAGCTGAAAAACTATGGGGTTCTGTTAATACAGCTACAGTTATGTACTGCGGTCTGGTTTCTCATTTGGGGAGGTGTAAGAGAGTTGGATTAAGCAACGCCGTGGACTTCGGTGTTGCTCGGTTGTGGCTACGTGTTCATCGTATTATCCACCCGTTTCAAATATCTTCTTAGGGAAGGTATGGGGTGCGGTATGTCTACGTGCCGCTAGTGCTGAACGTTTAACCAAATCGAGTCAAAAAAATTTTAAGTTATTTGAGTTTATACATTATATTTTATAACTCAAATTTTATTTAAATTTTTTTGATTTGAATCGAGTTTTCGAGTTCCTATACAAATTTAATTGTAATTATTTATAATGTTATAGTACATTTTGATTCTAATTTAAACGGCTTTCTCTAATCATATAAGATATGCATATATATTTCATCATATTATATATATATATATTAGGAAAAGTTGAAGAATTTGACTCGAACTTAAAAATCAATCCACTAATTATTAAAAATTTCAAGTTATTCGAATTTCTATTTTACAACTCAAACTTTTTTTGAAATTTTTTCGAGTCAAATCGAGTTTATGTAATTTCGAGTCGAGTTTTTTTTGCCTCGAGTCGAGTCGGAAATTTCGATTTTTTCGAGTCGAGTCGAGTTTTGCTCACCCCTTCGTGCGGCTAAAAGATACTAAGTTTTCGAATTTATCTTTTCAGTTAGACTTCATGATAAATTTTCAGTTTGATACAAAGTATCGAAATTTACAAAATAATTATCGATACTCATGAACGACCACTTAGATATATCGCAGGTTAGACTCATCACTCCTTCATCTTCTTACGCTTGTTTCAAAAATGTACACTCGCACGCATCAAACTTCAAAACAAATTACATGGTTTGAGACGGCTATCAAACAATTTGAAAACGTTGTTTTTTTTTTTTGGGGGGGGGGGGGGGGGGGGGGGGAATAATATTAAAGAAAATTTAATGTTTGGTTAAATAATTATTTTTATCTTTTATTTTTATCATTAAATAGAGGGTTTAAGTTATTCCTACTTTAATGAATACTTTTAAGGGGTGGATTTAAGGTAGAGTAGCTTAATTTACAGTTAAAAACGACACAATTAAAATGTTAAAAACACAAAATGTTACCTACATTAGGGGTGAGTGTTCGATCGAGTCGAGTCGAGTCAAAAAATTTCGAGTTATTCGAGTTGACGAGTCATATTTTACAACTTAAACTTTATTTGAAATTTTTTCGATTCAAGTCGAGTCGAGTTTTCGAGTTCCTATAAAAATTTAATTGTAATTATTTATCATGTTATAGTAGGTTTTGATTCCAATTTAAACGACTTTCTCTAAGATATGCATATATATTTCTTCATATTTTTTTATATGTGGTGATATTTCTTCATATTTTTATATATCGGTATGTATATATCATTAAAAATTGAGAGACTCGTCTTGAACTTAAAAATAAATTTACTAATTACTAAAAATTTGAGTTATTCGAATTTCCATTTTACAACTCAAACTTTATTTGAAATTTTTACGAGTTAAGGAGTCAAGACGAGTCGAGTATTTTTGCCTCAAGTCGAGTCGAATTATTCTATTTTTTCGAGTCAAGTTTTGCTCACCCCTAACCCACATAATCAAAGTGTTATACTTCTTGATAACATTTTAAGTTAGTGACCATTTTCGGCCTAAAATGTTACATATATTGTTAACATTTTAGGTTGTAACTGAAATGTTATCCTTTTACATAATTTGTTATAACTTCGGTAATATTTTAGGTTTTAGGTTTTAACTTATAAAAAATAGCTTTAAGTTCTTTAACTCTTTTCAATGATGATTTTGTTAATTGTAACATAAATTTAAGATTTTTTTATAGTATGTGAGTAATTTAAATTTGATTTTAACGAATCAAATTTAAAATTAAGTAATTGATGAAATAAATAAACTTCTTTTCAAAATTTTTAACTCTTAATAGTAATTTTGTTAATTTCGACCATGACCCCTAATTGTAACACGCGATATTTCACCATGCGAAGCTCAAGCTCCTTCCATTGAACATAAGCCACCCGGCCCACCCGGAGATATAATTCCAACTCGGTTTCGTTATTGCTTTTCTTGCAAGGCAAGCCAGGTTTAGTATAATTTCAACTTAAAATTATCAAACACCGGAGATATAATTTTATTGTTCTCGAAAGAAATTTTCTTGTATGCGACTGTTGAAAACAAATATAATACTATATATGTATGAGCACTTGAGTTTAGTATACCGATTAGAATTTTATTTTTTAATTTCAATCATCGTATATGTATGAGCACGGGTAATTCTTTATTGCTTGATTCTTTTGCAAATCAGCTTAGGCCGAGTAATTCATTTCCAGTGGACTTTGTCCTAATTTCCCAAATGCCAGGAGCTCTTCGTCCCGCTCTAGCACAACCGCGTGCTGTTCCTCCAAGGACACCAATGCTTCAATTCCATGTCCCATTTTTGTATCCATCAGAAAAACCGTATTCTTGGTCACGGTTTCAGATTTGTTGGGAGCTTTCGCCATCATCACCCATGTCGGCTTTCCCCACCCATAATCCATCTCATACAGACCAAACCTGCACAAACTGGTGAAACTAATCTTATCGATCTCGCCGCACGATGCCTCGCCTGCCTCTTTTATGTGCTCCAAATATTTAAGACATCCCCCATCTCCTTTTAGGGCACCAACAAAATCACCATCCACTTTCCTTATTGCTTTTCTTGCAAGGCAAGCCAGGTTTTCCAACTCGGTTCCGTTTTCTGTCACCGGTGCAGCCGCCACGACTAGGAAGTTTCCCATTGAATGTTTTGAGATCGGTGGTACTGCCCTTTGACGGAAATCCACTGTGTAGTTTATGAGACTTGGTTTCTGGATGTCGGATTTTGCTTTGAAAGCAGCCATGATACATTTGCTAAGGAGGGCCGAGACAGCCTCGACTCGTGTTGGGTTCGGTACACTTGAACTTGTTGTTCTCGCCTTAAGCGAAGCTATTGCCGAGGCATCGAAAACGATTCTCATAGTTCGACACGGTCCTATTTTGATAAGTGGGCGCATTAGTCCTGAGATTGCCTCCCTGGTGAATGCCACATTCTGTGGGAAGACAGAACAGGCGTTGAAATTCGGATAAACGATTTCGTCACCGGATTTGCGAGTCATTGAAGACCAACTTCTAAGAAACATCGTAACCGCAGTTCCATCGGCGATCAAGTGCGAGAGACATGCTCCGATAACAATGCCACCGCAGGCAAAAGTTGTGACTTGTATCATGGCTGCATAACCTCCTGCACTCGGCACAGTCCAAATTGATTTAGCAGTGAGGAGTTGAGGAACATAAGGCGAATCAGTGAGCTTGAGAAATTCACCAAGCGGACGATTAACTCTGGCCTCGACGTAATAAGCACCCTCGTCGTTACAATCGACGGAAAGATGGTCGTCGATCCTTCCGGCGAACGGATAAAACAGAGTTAAGGTTTCCGATAGAGATTCCTGAGCAATTGTGCCCTCCTGGAGTTGTAGGCAATGATATCAGCCGATGAAATGCTGGTTTCTTGGTTCATATAAAAGAGGAACACAGGAATATAAACTGGAGGAAGGAACTGATCCAAAAAGGAAAGCAAATGTGTTCTAAGATGATGGGGCGTTGGAGAAGAGGGTTTGATTAATTCTTGGGAAACAATTTCAACCTCCATGGCCATTTTTTGTCATGCAGAATGGAAAAAGCCACTCACTGTGTGATATATTTGACATTTAATTAAATAATTAACCCAAACTTATCAACTTTTTAGTTAAATACATTTAATTCTTATAACATCTACCATTAATTATTTTATTATAAAATTGTCAAATAGTAACATTTTTAATTAAATATATATGTTATAAAACCCATTAATTCTTTAATTTATGGAAACTGATTATAAATTTTAAAGTTGTTACATATGTTAAGAGGAGAATTGAATCATTAACTACTAATAAAGATAGAAGATACTCTTACTTTAAATATATTTCTTTTATATGTAAATTTAATATTAAATTTATAAACAAAATATTAACTCCTTTCATTTAATATATTAGTAACACTAAACATTTAACTACATTGGTGAAGGTTGATATTGTAAATAGTATTTATTTTATTTATGAAAGTAAGTTTTTAATTTATAAGGTGTGTGTTATCAAATTGTTAAGAAAAAAGTATGAATTTAATTTAAATTGGTATATGAACTTAATTTTTTATTCTATATTGTAAAAACGAAATTCATGTATTAATTTGAACAAAAAATTAGGAATGACAAAAATATCCGGCCCCAACCCGACCCGGTGCGCCTCGACTCGATCGATTTTTTCTTCATAAATTTTGGGGATCGGGCGAGGCGGGGTGGGTATTGAAAAGCTTTGAGTCGGGGCGGGGTAGGTTCGGGTATGAGGTAGAAATTCACCGCCCGCCCCGGTTTATTTGTAACTATATTTATTTAGTTTTTATTATATTTGTGAAAATACCACTATATATAAATATTTTTAGGGGTTTTAAGTTATATTTTTTAGTTTATGTTTATCATAAATTTTTGTTAGATATTGTTCGAATTTTAATATATCTGATTCCGACGAAGAATGGTTCTAATTTATTCTTTTAAATATGTATTTTTTCATGGGGTAATTTAATTGATCTTATTTTATTTTTTATATAGTTTTAAAGGTCACTTGAAACCTATATTTTGTGACTATGATGGTGGATCGATTGAATCTAACATTTATTGTTGACGATTTTTTTATAATAAAAAAATTGGGTCGGGTCAGGCCGGGGATGGGTTCTTGAGTTGATACATTAGAGCGGGCGAGCGGGTAAATTAATATTTTTACCCGGTGTGAGGCGAGGTCGGATTTAAAAGTTTATAGGTCGGGGCGGGTTCGGAAGGCCAAAAACCTAGAGGTGGCAATCGAGTCATTCAGTTCGGGTTCGGTTCGGGTCATTTCGGGTCTATATAAAATTGGTTTAGATTCGGTTCGGGTCGGTTCGGTTCGGGTTCAAGTCTAATTTGGGTCTGTGATGAGTCGGATTCGGTTCGGGTATTAGATCGGTTGTTTTCGAGTCGGGTCAATATCAGATCGGTTGTTTTCGGGTCGGGTCAATATCGGATCGGTCACTTTCGGGTCGGGTTAAAATCGGGTCGTTCAGGTCGCTTTCAGGTCGGGTCAAAATCGGTTCGATTTCGGGTCAATTTCGGGTCGGGTCAACATTTAAATTTTCGGGTCAATTCGATTTGAGTTGGGTTAAAGGTTTGAGGTTTAGTATTTATGGTTTAGTTTAGAGTTATTGGTGTACGAGATTAATTCTAATTCAACTTGTTAATATATGCATTTGAATTTGATTAAATAGTTAAATCAAAGCTTCATGTATCCATATCAAAATTTTTTGTATAATTATATTAAATCAAAGTTTATTATATGTAATAATAATAACAACAACAACAACAACAACAACAACAATAATAATAATAATAATAATAATAATAATAATAATAATAATAATAATAATAATAATAATAATGTCTGAAATGAATTAATTTATTAAACTTAGGATCTAATTGAGCTAACTAAAATCTAAAAGCATAAATCACGGACATAATTAAAATAATTCTAAAACTAAATGTGAAATTTCAATTAAATTAATCTAAATTGAAACTCAATTAAATTAAGAAAAAGAAAAAGAGAAAGACAATTGGTAAAAATAGTGAGGGAAAAGACAAATTTTTGGAGGGAAATAAGCCACCAATTTTTTAAGCTAGATTGAAAAAAAAAAAAGAAAAAAAACAATTGGAAAAAATAGAGAGAGAAAAGATAAAATTTTGGAGGGAAATAAGCCACCAATTTTTTAAGCTAGAGATTAATTACTTTTTAGGTCATGTTACATTTTAGTCAACTTTAAGTTTTAGTTTAATTTAATTTAGTCACAAGTATCCCCACGGTATAGACTTCGGATATAGAAATCCCTTTCCCGTAGTGATATTTAGTCCCTAAAAATTTACTTTTGGTCGAAATTAACTAATCTTTGTAATTTAGTCTATTAATTTAATATAATGATATTTTTGTTCATTTTAATTTCTAAGATTTAATTTTTAGCCAAAATTGACCCCTATTTATTTATATGGTATAATTATAAAATTGGTCATTGGACTCTCAAATTTCTCCACTTCCAAATTGTCAATTTAGTCCACAATTTCAATTTTATGCTATATTTTATGGTGAAATTATAAAATTGGTCACCAAGATCTCAAATGTAAAAATTAGTTTATTTAATTAATATTTAAACTCTAAATTTAAAAATTAGTACATTGAAAATCTAAATTTAAAAATTAGTTTATTTAATTAATATTGAAACGTAAAATAACATAAAAAGTTATTATACCACAACTTTGACAAGAGAAACGGTCTCTTCCATAGTATAGTATAAAAATATAATAAAACATACTTCATTTTATTATTTATTATATTGTTAAAAATAGATATTCGGGTCAAAATCGGGTTAAAATCGGGTCGATATTCGGTTCAGCTTTCGGTTCGGGTCCATTCTGTTCGGGTCTATTTTGGTTCAACAAAAAATTTCGGTTCGGTTTCGGTTCAGTTCGGTTTATTTCTGGTTTCGGGTCAACTTCGGATCATCATATTCGGGTCAAAATCGGGTTTCGGTTCGGATAATTTGGTTCGGGTTTCGGGTCTCGGGTTAAGTTTGCCAGGTCTACAAAAACCTGCCTTGCCCTGTTGCCATCCCTACAAAAAAATCAAGTTTAAATACCTAATTGGACCAAATAAAAAGTGTAGTATCTAAATTGAATAATGAAAACAATTCAAAACCTAAATAAATTAAAAAGTGTTTAAATACTAAATTAAAACTTGATTGGGGATGTAAATGAGCCGAGTCAAGTTTGAGTAGTGTTGTGCTCGACTCGACTATTTAAAAAATCGAGTCAAGTATTAACCGAATCGAACTCGAGTAGCTCGTGATCTGCCTCGTCTCATTATTATTATTATTTTTATTGTTGTTGTTGTTGTTGTTGTTAACCAGCAACATACATTTTAGTTTACTTTAATTTTAAAAAATTAAAAAAAAACTTAGTATTCGAGTAGCTCACGAGCTTTTCGAGTCGAGTATCGAATAGCTCGACTCTTTAAAAACTTAAGTCGAATTCGAGTCCAATCGAACCGAGACTCGAATCTAATGTTGACCGAATCGGTCTAAATAAATAATCATTACATTGTGTAGGTGAAATTGTTAGGTTAGGTCCATGAGCAGGTATTTTATCTTCTTTTGACCCTTATCATGTACAACCACAGTTCAAATTTTAACTAGTCAACGGTCAACCCCACTCAAACGATTTCATTTGCATAATTGCAGCTGGCAACCTGCATTATTATTTTAAGCTTCCAAGGGAATCAGGGTTCATGAATGTTGAAGCATCATAGATTGAAGTTCCATGTATCTCAAACCACTCATTGGATTGGATCCAAATTATTCAGAATCAGATTTTATAATTTCACCGGTCGCTTCATGTCTTGCAGGCTGCAGCCATGGAGCAGTTGCGTATATATATCAGGATTTTGTAACTTCCATAATTGAGCAACTTCTTGTGCTGTCCTGTATGGACATGACAGCCAGTTCAGCATGTAATAATAGACCTCAACAATCATCCATTTGTACACTCTATATCATAACATCGAATTGGATTGTTTTCAGCAATTCACATTTCTCCTGTACCCCTTGCTAAAGGAAAAAGAATGGCTGCCTCAACTGCCCATGTTCGTTCAAGCAGTTTGCCTACCACCACTCATCCTCTGCTTCTAAGTGTTGAACAGCAGTTAACCAGATTGAAAGCATCACAACATGAAGCGTCTCCGTCGATAAGCAACCGATTAGGCGGCTTAAAAGAATTGTACGAGCGAGTCGATGATATGATTCATTTACGGTTTCCCAAAGCTCATTGCATTGAACATTTGGAAGATGTGTTGGGAGGATCTCTTAGAGTATTGGATGCTTGTGGCACCGTTAGAGATGTTTTGTCTCGGATGAGGGAAAGCATGCAGGCGCTCGAATCATCCCTTAGGCGAAGAACGGTCCGAGAGTTCGGCTTGGAGAATGAAATCAGAGCTTTTATGGTCACAAGGAAAGAAATGAATAAATCAATCGGTCGATGTTTCCGGGGAATGGACCGGAAATGTAAATCAATGGTCTTGGACAATGATACAGAAATGGTGGGTGTGGTTACCATGCTAAGAGAAGCTGAGGAGATCAGTCTTTCAGTGTTTGATTCCCTCTTATCATTTCTTTTGCTTCCAAAGCTAAGATCAAAGCCTAGTGGCTTGTCTATTGTTTCGAAACTACTGCATCCGAAACGTGCATCGTCATCGACCGAAGCCGAGAAACTAGAAGCCGAGTTGATTGTGTTGAAGTCAGGCAAAGACATGAAAGTAGAACAAGTGCAAAAACTATTGAAGGGTCTTGAGGCGTTTCAAGCGACCATGAAAGAAGCAGAGGAGGATTTGGAGTGCATGTTTAGACAAATGTTGAAAACCAGAGTTTCTCTTCTCAACATTATAAACTAAACCACTGATGTCCAACACAATTCTGTATCATACAATTTTGCTCTCAATTCTACAAATATGTACAAACCGATTTCAACATTGCAAAATTATCTCCAGCTGCCTCTCTTTTTTATTGTGAAGTAATCATGTTCCTGTAAAATGATTAAAAAATCCCGCCCATGCACGAGGGATGACTATGGATTTTTGTTGTTGTCCTTCCAGTTCTCATGACTTCGGCCCGAACCGACCCACAATGACCATGAATTTATTAGGCCCTTTTAAAATGGATAAAAATTTTCTTCCCCTTTTCGGTACTCTTATTTATGCCTCAACACTAAAAAAACACTACAAAATTAAATTTTAATGCATAACCCTAAATTTTAAATCCTAAATTATATACCATATACCCTAAAAATACATCATGCCATAAATTCTCTAAACCCTAAATTTAATTTTGAGCGTGGTGCACAAGTAGAAACACCGAAAAGGGAAGAGGATTTATGTCCCTTTTAAAATTAGATAATCTAAGTCTAAGTCTGATCTTGCCAATTTTTAGGTTTTATTATTATTAATTCGAAGGTAGACAAACTCTTAATAATTTTTTTTGAATATGCTGGTGTGATGTAAGGATAGCATCTGTTCAACTATTTTAATCTTTTCAAAGACGACACACAACATGTATTATTAGTGCTCGAACTGAGTCCCAAGGGATGATGAACATCTACATTTGCCACCAGAACACAGCATGTATTCCTAATAATTTATCATTGTTTTATGGATTAATACCAAAATAAGTGTCCAAACTATCATGTTTTTACTTTTTTAAATGTTTAAACTATTTTTTATTTTTTAGGTGCTCCAACTATCTAGTTTTCCTATTTTAAATGCCTAAATTATTTTTTCTTCCTTTTAAGTGTTTAATTTTTTTTTTTGTCAAAATAGGTACCTCGATTTGACCTTAAAAATGACAAAAATAATAGTTCAAGCACTTAAAAGAGACAAAAAATAATTTAGACACTTAAAAGAGGAAAACATAATAATTTGGTTACTTATTTTAACATTAAATCTTGTTTTATTTTTACTTTGAACTTAGTATCACCTATCTAACATAATATATATATATATATATATATATATATATATATATATATATATATAATTCAGGTCTAACGCGTTTGAATTTAATATTTTTCATATTCTTGTGAAAATTAATCAGAGTACCAGTTTTTCTTTTCAAAATCAAGACAAAAGAAAAAGGAATTCAAAATAGAATAATGGAATACCGAATTGAAGGCCATAAAATTTTCAAAAAAAAGAAAGAAAGAAAGGAATTTTAGGGCCTAGGCCTCCAACGTGCCCTTTCGAAGTTTGTTAAGCCGCCATCATTTTATTTACCAATTTTCAGACCACACATCATTCCCTGTCAGTGATGATGGCCAAAATCAAAAGCATGGATATGAAATCAAGAAAACTACGTAAATACATATATTATGTTATTATGGGTGAGTCTCGGGTGCGAAAAGTTACAATGTGATTAAAAATGATAAATTTTAAATTTTGTTAAAGAATGTAATAAAATGTTGAAATTTTAGATAATATTTCTGGTTGGATTTTGTTGGTGTAATTTTTGATAAGTTTCAACACTTTGTCTAAAATTTTAAAATCTTATAAATAAAAATAGTTTCGACTATTAAAATTTGTCAAAAATTACAACAAATTTAACTTAAAATATTATAAAATTTTAACATCTTAAAATTTTGAACAAATTTTAAAATTTGTCGTTTTTTAACCGCACTCTAAATTTAATGCACTTTAGACTCGCCTATTATTATTGCTTTGCCAACCATTTTTCCCACCACTCCCAGTCCTGTTAAACCGCCAGTACAGTAGCTCAAAAAGATTGAAACAAGAGGTTATCTGCATTTCTGCACAGCTAACATGCATGGAAAAAAGCTGCATTTCTTCTTGTTTTTCTTACCTGTTTTTTTCCTTACAACTTAAACAGAGTAAAGCATTTTGACAATGAAATCACCAGTCCCCACCCCCTCCACTTGCCATTTTCAATCCACAGCAGAGTTCACAATTTACAACCACATAACAATTCTGCCTAATTTCTTTTGAAAAATTCTTACAATTGCAGAGAGGACCCTTTTGTCCTCTTGTGTCCAATTTCAACAAGCAATCTCAGTTTGCAAAGATGAATTCAGCTCCAACTGTTCAGGTTCAGCCTCCCACCTCGCCTTAGCAACAACTCCGTCGTGCATCGGCACGTAGTCCTCGAGTTTCTGGACGAGTTCGGTTGCGGTCGGAGCGGAGACGACGATGTGACGTTGCGATGGCTTAATGAAGCCATCATTCACGGCTTTGTCCAAGAAGGTAAGCAGATAATTATAGTAGCCATCCACGTTAATCAACCCAACCTGATGTCATTACACGAAACATAAAATTAAAATAATGGTAATGGATTTGTGATGATGAGATGAGACATGAAATGGCTTTTTTTTACAGGTTTGTCGTGGATTCCAAGCTGGGCCCATGTTATGACTTCTAATAACTCTTCCAGTGTTCCATATCCACCTGATATTCATTCAAAAATTAATAATTCTATAATTTGCATAGGCAATAGGCATGATTCACGAGTTGATTTAATAATTTAATCGTACGACAGAGACTTACCTGGTAAAGCGATGAAACAGTCCGAATGGCGTGCCATTTCGGCTTTCCTTTGGTGCATGTCCGCAACCGGTTTGACCTCTCCGATTGTTTCCCCTGTTATCTGCTTAAACCGAAACAAAAACACATGGTTCAGTTCGTGTCCGAAAAGGAAGATTCAGATTAAGAAACAGACCTCTTTGCTCATCAGAGTCTTGGGGATGATTCTGTTGATAAAAAAACAAAAGAAAATCAATACTGTAAACTAAAACATGAGGTGAAACAGGTTTGTTTTTACCCTAAAACATGTCCTCCACGGCGGTGAACTTCCTGAGAAACCAAACCCATTAACCCGACACTTCCTCCTCCATAAACAAGATCCAATCTCCGTGAGACCTACAACACGGGAAGCTTTAGGGTTTTTTTTCAAACTAGACAAGGCATTGGAGAAGGGTAGAATTACCAGTTCTTTTCCGAGCTGGAGAGCAGCATCACGGTAGCAGTTTCGTTTGCCGGAGCTGCTTCCACAGAAGACGCAAACCCTTTTGAACCTGCTGGGGCTGGGGTTCACTGCTTTATTATTCTCCTCCTCCATATCTGCTTGATTGATTTAACTGAAGAAAGCTAAGGAGTTCCAAAGATTCTTGGGGAGGACCCAATACCAGAAGGACAATGGAACTACACCATTTATAGCAGCTTCCCCACAAGTTGCAGTGGCTTGTAATTGTTAGGATAATCATTTTGGTTTACGCCTGGAATCCTGTCCCGCCACGTGTCTAGAATGTCTTGCTTTACCAAATTTCTCCGACAGATATTCCTTTTTCTTCCCGGTTCTCATCCATTGGTCACAGCTCAAAAATCCTTAATTACTAACACCAAAGGGCAGTGGTTATGTTCTTTCATCGATCATCGGCAATGAATAGAAAGCTAAAACGAAGCAGGGCAAACAGCTGCTAGCTATAAAGATAGCATGCCTTGATTAGGGGTGTTAAAAAAATAGATCCGAAATTTTGAATATCCCATCCATTTTTATTTTTCAGATAATTCAGATCGGATACGAATAGTTACTTCACATTCAGATCGGATATTTGGTTATCCGAAATCTAAAAACTTAAAATTTTTATAGATATGAATCTTGTTATATTCGATATTTTTACTTGTTATATGTGAAAATTTGAAATTTTCATTGATACAAATCTTGTTATATTCAATAATTTTTTTTATTGTTATATTCGAAAACTCAAAATTTCAATGGATAAGACCGTCAAATTAAAAAAAAAACTTAAATCAAGCCATAAATTTAAATATTCTGATATCCGATCTGAAAATCTGATATCTAATTTTTTAGATCAGATACGAATTACTAAATTACCGATCTAAAAATTTCAGATCGGATATCCGAAATGCACACCCCTAGCCTTGAGGCATTGACATGTATTGAAATTTAATATAGAATTCTATTTAACTTTTTAATTTTGGAAGAGATGTGGGGGTTGTTTTGGAATGTTTTAATATATTTATTTTATTTAAATATTTAAAAATAAGTAGAGACGTTGACGTGACATGATATAATTGGTTAAATTTTTATTTAATGACGCCAATATTTTACGTATTTTGAGTAGCGTCTCAAACTTTAAGGGCACGAGAGCCAAAAAAATACGTTAGGTATCGAGATGGAAAAATAATAAATGTTAGGGGTAATTTATGCATTAAATCATTTTTAAATAAAAAACAACGTGAATAACTTCAAGCAATTTGTTATACCCAATATATACATCTACCTTATCCATTGATATTTTTCTCGTGTAACACGTTATCTTTCCCAACAGAATATCTCTTCACAATTAGTCCTATGTGGATACTTCTCCGCCACCTATCACTAGCCACATACGCAACATGTGTTGTCAGGTATAAAAATCATATATCCTCTTTCGGAGAAATTATTATATGGACCCTTCCCACCACGCCATCCATGGTCCTTAGTAATAAAAAAAATTTCACGTCATTATTTTTTCCATATCATTTGTACACTAGGATTATATTTTCCAAATCATGGTGTCGTATCAAATTAAAAATAAATTAGGGTTTACTATTCTCTTTTTTTCTTCAAGAACGATAGCTTCCAACCCTAAACCCTAAATCCTAAACCCTAAACCTTAAATACTAACCCTAAACCATAAACCATAAACCCTAAATCCTAACACTAAACCCCTAAACCATAAACCCTAAACCCTAAATCTTAAATACTAACCCTAAACCATAAACCCTAAACCCTAAATCATAACCCTAAACCTTAACCCTAAACTCTAAACCCTAAACCCTACGTTAATTGGAGAAATTAGAGAAGATGATTTGGAAAATATAATCCTAGTGTACAAATGATATGGAAAAAATAATGACGTGGAATTTTTTTTATTACTAGGGACCATGGATGACGTGGTGGGAAGGGTCCATATAATAATTTCTCCCTCTTTCGGTACTTCTACTTATGCCCTAATATTAAAAAAATACTATAAAATTAAATTCTAAGCTCTAACTTTTAATTTTAAATCCTAGACCTTACACCCTATATCTTAAAAAATATATCGTACTCTAAATTACCTAAACCCTAACCATAAACCATAACATAAAACCCTGAACCCTAAACTACAAACATAATTTTAAGCGTGAGGCATAAATATGATCATAAAAAAGGCAGAAGATTCCCATCTATTGTTCAGATGATTCTTCGAAATAGGGATCACTGTATTACTCTAGAGTAACTCTTAATAAGATAGACGTGAATGAGTCCAACCTACCAGCTAAGCTTATAAACTGACAGACAAGGCTATGTTGCCGCAACCATCGTTTACTACAATGTCTAAACTTAAGAAGCTTGTCAAATCTCCCCAATATTATACACACACGAGGGGAGCCATCAATTTCCTTAAGCTGAAATATATGCTAAGGATTGAGAAAAAAATCATTTTCTTTATTTCTCCTTATCTACTCCAAACACAGGTGATCGTGTCTCTGTATTCAAATCGAAAAAAGTAAACCGTTTCGAAGCACTTATAATCATTACAATTTTCTTTCACCGTTAACAATTAGTGCGGTGAAGTGTAGAATTTCTGTTATACTTAAATAATAATAATAATAATAATAATAATAATGTAATTTTGAAGATAATAATAATTAAAAAATCGAATTACTGTCATGAACAACAACTTTAAGGCCGCAAAAAAGTCCACTGTAATAGTGACAGGTGGGCAACGCGAGTGAAATTAGAGTTCCATTTGTTTATTATTTTATCTTAAAGTTTGACGTTTGGTAATGGGCTTAAAGACGTTTCTAGGAACCTTAGGTACTATTTCGACTAAAATTAAATTCAGATTTTAATATTTGTTAGACTAGTATCATTTCACTGAACTCAATGCACTATCACAGCAAGTTTTAAAAATATAAAAAATTATATATTTTTAAAATTCGCCGTGATAGTGCGGTGAGTTTAGTGTAATGGTGCTAGTTCAAAAAATATAAGATTTTGAGTCCTACTTTAGTTAAAATATAAGACAAGGGTCCTACAAATGTCATGCCTAGGTAATGCTATCTTTCAAGGCTCAAGTGTCATAAAGATCCGTACAACACTGCTACCACACGTGCAAAAGAAAAGATACGCTTGGTTATCCGTGCGCAACTTCCCTAGGAGCGAATTTAAAATGTAGCCTTTACAGTTTTTTAACGGTAATTTAGCCTTACAGTTGCATTACATAACTTACATTCGGTTAAAAATTATTTACTTTTATATATTATTTTAAGAAAAATTATTATATAGTCACAACCCACAACGAATATATAGTTTTATCCATTAAAAATTAAATAATTCTTCATTTTTTATCATGTAAATAGGGAGTATGTAATTATATAGAAGTTGATTACGAATGAATTAGTGATATGGAAAAAAAATTAGTTGGTTTTTAGTGGATGGAGACCATAAAAAATATGGTGAGCCGAATACATAAAATAATATCTCATTATTTTACACTATTTTTTTATCATTTCAAATTGCTTTCAATTTGTTTTTGAAAAAGACGACTTCAAAATTTTAGTAACGATTTAATTACCCAGTGATGTTGGGTTAATTTTAAATATTAATCTACTAGGAGCATAAGAAGAGTTAGAAGAGCTTTTCATTTTTTTAAAAATATTTTGGCTCTTCAATTTTTTAAAAATCATAGTAATCATTATTTTTAATGATTTAAATTAATCTTTTAATATTTTTAACTAAGCCTTTCAAAATTTTAGTTAAAACTTTAAAAAAATTGAAAATTTTAATTTGGCTTCCCATTTGGCCAAGATCTGCTCTTGCAATTACAAGCTCATAAATATTATACTCGTTTTATGATTTATAGTTGAGATTCGAGATTGTTCGTCCTAAGAATTTTATCTCTAAAATTTAAACTTAAATACTTTTTCTAAGAGTACAAACACCTTAATCTTGTCTCTACACTCAACATTTGTTGATTCATTCACACTATATCTTGATCGACATCAAGCTTAATGCTAACATTTGAACAATTTATCAAAATAAAATAATAAAAGAATTATAATAATGAAGTAGTTATTTAATTATATTTAAAAGTTATGTTTGATAGGTAAATTTATCAAAATAAAAATGCTTTTTTTTTCTTTTATAAACACCATATAACTAAATCTTTAGATTAATTTTTTCTTGGGGTTTTTTTTAATTAAATAGAAAGATTTTTTTACATTTTCATAATTAAATTCGAACTCATATAAGATAGAGTAATATAAGCATCCTTAACTACTAGGCTAATCAGTAAATCTCGAATCTTTCGAGTTTTAGCCGATGCATCAAAGAGTAAAGAAGATAGCTGTAAGTGATTCATTTCCACTCAGCTGGATTAAACCGAAAAAAGGAATAGTAGTAGCTGCTGAAACGACATAGTTTAAAAATTTTGGAACGAGTTTGACAATGGATGTGAATTAAGGAAATTTTATTAAAAAAAACATGAATATGCTATTATTTTCAACCAAAAATGGTCTTGCGGTTGAATAAATATTTCAAAAGGATAATGATTTCGACTTTTAATTTCGATATCAATGATTTCAACTTTTTAAACCGATCGGTCAATCGTAGTGATTTAAGGAATAGTCAATATGGTATAGAATTTAAAATATTTTCTTTTAACTTAAAAAATTATTTTTGTCAAAAAATTCTAAAACATGTAATTAAAAATTTTCAGTTGATGTTTTCTCTATTTTTAGGTTGTGAGTTTAATACTTATTAGGAGTAAAAATTTTCTTTTCCCCTCCTCATAAGTAGAATTATTCAAAAAATTATTTTTAAATTGATTAAGTTTTAATTAAGTTACTATCATTGTTCTAGTAATGACATGGAAATTAATACTTTTTTTCGAAAGAATAAAATTTATAATTTTGAATGTAATTATTTAATTTGATTAGTTTTTTAATAGTTTTAAAAAAGGTTATAATTGGTTATATTTTTCTTAATTTTTTGTTTCCCAATTCGTCCCCTAGAATACATATTATTTAGGGGTCAACATTGATGCACAAGCCACAAGTAATGGAAAACTTTTTTCCCTACGAGTATACTTATTTAGGCTTTAAAACTTTAATTTCTAAACTCTAAACTTAAATTCAAAACACTTAAATTAAAGACATAAACTCTAAATCCTAAACCAAATATCTAACCATAGGATCGTAAACGAACCAAATGTTCAGTGAATCTTTTGTGAACCGTTTGATGGGAAGTTCATTTATGTTCGTTTATTTATTAAACGAGCGATCATGAACAAAATTTTTCGTTCGTTTAATTAAATGAACAAACACGAACAAAGGGCTTGTTCATTCATTTATGTTCGTGAATGTTCGATAATCTGTTTGTTTATATTCATTTAAATTTATTTTCATATGCCCATTTATATTTATTATTTTTCATAACAAAAATATTATATTAAAAAAAATATATATTAAACATATGAAATAAAAAGAAAAAAAAATCAAACAATACTCAATGTTCGTTTGCCTTCGTTTATTATTTTAACGAACGAACACGAACAAAAAATTATGTTCGCTTAGTTGTTCGTGTTCGTTCATTTGTTCGGTTAAAATTAAATAAACAACCATAAACATATTCTCGTTCGTGTTTGTTTGGTTCGTTAAGAGCCCTACCTCACCCTAAATGAGTTTCCTGCCCTCATTTTGTCCATCCATATTAGAAATTGCGTGTGAATGGTGTGAAACAAGCCTTGACGCGGTCGTCCAGTTTTCATGATGATTCTTCGTATATAGTCTGGGTTTAGGACCCACAGTTCACTCCATTTTTTTTCAAACATTTACCTCTATTTAGTCTTTAAATTCCTTGACGTGGACACAACACTCTGTTAAAACCTTTTTGTTTCCCCATTCACTTCCAAGTTCTAACCTAATAAAAGTAGTACCAGTGAAAAGGTTGTTTACATTAAGCTTTTTGGTCGGAAGTGAGGACTCATGAGCAAACAAACGGAGATTAAAATGTTAAGGCTGATTTTGGTCGCCTCAGGTTCAGCAGGCAACCGTCTAGTGTTGCCGCCTAACCCTATACACCCTCTACATCGTCCTAATTTAAAATGGTCACAATTTCATTTCTCTCAATTCAATTCAGTGATTATTAATTAGATTTTTAAATCAAATGAATTATTTTCGTAATTTTTAGTATACTCTCGAAGTCATGTGAAACACATTATGATCTTATAACAATAATTTAAAACTTAAAACATACAAAAAAAAAAGTAAAAATATGTGATTTTTAGATGTTTATAAATAATTTTTATGGTGGTGTGCAGCTATCATTTCATGTATTAAAATTGGTTGAGGTGATTCCTATTTTTGTGGTTAGATGGTTGGCTAGTTTCGTTATATTATACGGTGTAGTTCTGGTGTTGTTTTGTTAAGCTCTTTTAGAATATCGGCTGTATGTACTCTTTTTCTCCATTTAAGCGTAGCGAGATTTTTAACGAGACACTTAATTTCGGTTCAGGCTATTTTGTCCCTTCTTAATAATAAATAATATTTGCCGAGCAAAAAAATATTTTACTGCTCAGAGGATAATTTAATAAGTAATATTTTTTTGTATTAATGTATTTTTATGAAAAAAAAAATTTATATCTCTTACTTATCATAATTTAAAGGCAACATTTTAATAAATTGCACAAGGCCCCAAAAATTTTAAACTGCCTTTGCCTTGTAATCAACTTTAAACTATTCAACAAATTAATAGTTAAAAGATTTATATTTAAAATAATAAAAATGATTTTAAAATATTATATAATATTAACTGTTTATTTACTTTTGAAAATTAAAAAAAAGGTATTTATGAAAAAAAATTAAATTTTATAAATAATGTCAAAAAATGATTTTTAATGTAAAAAATCAAGAACAAAATCAAACTAAACTATGATAATATTAAAAAAACGAGAAACGAACGAAACATAAAATATAATAAACAGTTAAAAAAACACTAAGGTCATGTTTGGTAAATAGCGGTTTGGGCAAAAATTAGAGGTTTAAGGTATAATTAGAGGTTTGACTAGTCAAATCCGTTAATATTGATGTTTGGTAAATAGCGGATTGAAAGAGCGGATTAGGGTGAAAAAGCTAATTTTGAAAAAGCTCCTAATATGAGCTTTTTGAGATTAGAAGTTTGATATTAGAGTTGTAATGATTCGTTTACCCTTAACAATTACCAAAAATCTCCGAATAACCTAAATTAAATAATAATATTTTTTTAAAATAAATAATAACATATTAAATATTGGACTTATTTGTTGTTACTACTAATTTATATGGTGACATTTGTAAGTTAGTTCTATTTTTTTATTATCACATATTTATATGTGCATATAAAAAATTTAATAATTATATAAACAATAAATTAATATATAAATCTTTCAAATATGTTTAGAAAATTTATATTAAAAATAATTTTTACAAATCTAATTAATATTTATTAGATACAAAATATTAATAACTAATAAATTATTCAAACAAGTATTAAATATAATCATGTCCTTATATGTCATTTTGATTGTTTAAATAATAAAAAAGATACCAGCTATCAGTTAATTTTACCAAATACTTTTATACAATTAGCTAATACAATCCGCTAGTCAAATCAACTAATGCAATCAGCTAATGTAATCCGCTATCAACTATTAGCTATCCACTAATTGCCAAACAGGGCCTAAACTTAACTAGGCTAAATTGATTTCACTCTTAAATAAGAATTGTCACACTGAGTATTGAACTCAAACCTAACTGTTTGAGTTGAACCTCAAGTTCAAACATCAACTGTGCTTCTCACTTTATAGATATTGGTTTGAGAAAATTGGATATGGATTCGTAAATTTAAATTTGTTTCTTTAGAAATTAAATAAAAAATTATTTGAGTTTAGCAGATTGAACTTTCATGTTGGATAGTTAATTAGGATCAAAGTTTAATTTATCTAATTTTAAAGTTAACATGGGACCTAAGAAATGTTTTAATAAAAAGAATTAGATTTGATTTAATTTGATTAGTTTCAAAATTAACATGAACTTAAATATATATATATATTATGAACCCAAAAAAAAATAAAAGAGCTTAATTTGCTTTCAAAACTAAGAAAGATCCAAATGATAACTTTAACTAAAAATTACGGGCAAGACTTAAGAATGGGAGAAATTATTAGATAAACTCGAGTTGCATCTTTTACAAATGGGAGAGTCGTGGTTTTAATGCATGGCGCATGCAGAAGCATGTGCTTATAAGTGAGATGGATCAGCTGGAAACTATGGCTTTGTCTTTTTCTAAATATAAAGAACCTTCATAAAACTTTCTTGGAAATTCCCCCACGGCCGGGAGTGTTGAAATCTTGACATATTATCGGCTATCAGATTTCATGTTGCCTTCTCACAGAACATAACTACAACAGAGCAGAAGAAAACATAAAACATTATTACATACAAATTACAATTAATTTAGTATAATCATTGTTTAATCTCCTTCCCCAATTCCTCGTGCATGCATTTTATTATTCTACACCAGTCGAGGGCATGTCACTAACAACCCTACATTATTATCTTAACACCTTAATATTAAACGTCTCGAATATGTATCTAATGCGAGTATAATATTTTTTTTTATATATTTAAGATATTATGTCTTCAATCATACCTATCCAAATATACGTATAAGATAAAGTATTACATTTTCGCTGGCTTATGCGGAAGGTTCCTGCAGACAAATTTGGTACCTTAGCTGTTACAAATTGTCCCACGCCCGTACTCTGAAGGAGACTTCGTACGCCTTTTCCCACGGATCTCAGATCTAGTTTAGGACAATTTATCCTTAACAGGGTCAATATAAAGCCAGGTTAAAGTGCTGATTAGCCTTCCACAGCCCCATCCTCCTCCTCGAAGATATCGATTATTCGATCGTCGTAAATTCCTCTGTTTTCAACAATGGCAAGTCTGAATTTCAATGCTCTCAGGGACTTGCACAACTCTGCTAATGACCTCCTTCACTCGCCGATAATCAAGCGAGCACTCGTTCACCAGGGTCAAGAGAAATGGGTTCACCAAGTATCCGAATCGTCTCTCAGGATGTTGGATGTGTGCGGCATTTCCCGAGACATTCTTTTGCTGGTCAAGGAACACGTCCAGGACCTGCAATTCACTCTGCGTCGAGTGAGCACCGACGAGTCCGATATCGGAACCAAGATGGCGGTTTACGACCGGTACTCGAAGAAGCTAAAGAAAGAGACCCTCAAGTGTTTGAATTCACTAAAAGGGATGAAAAACAAGCCTGTAGCGAACGACATCGTAACAACCATCGACGATAACCTGTCGATGGTTGTCGATGTGCTACAGGAAGTAAGAGTGACAGCCATATCCGTGGTGGAGTCACTGCTTTCCCTCGTTTCGATTCCGTGGCTGGAGAGAAAATCGGGTAAAGGGTATTTCGGATCGAAGTTCATGCGATCGAATTGGCAGAGATTTTACGATATAAGCGATGAAATGGCGGTTCAGAGCGCGAATAAACGATTGCAGGCAGTGGAAATAACGATTGAGGATCTTGAAGCTGAGCTAGAATGCATGTTTAGACGTTTGATCCAGACTAGAGTTCTACTTCTTAACATACTTACCAACTAATCAACATAAAATAATAACTTTTTTCTTTAATTTTCCTTTGAATTGGCGAAATATTCATTGGTTAGTTGTTAATTGTTATGCTAATTAAAGCTGGATAGGCTGATTTAGTGATTGAATAACCAAATGCTGCTGTATTCTTTGATTCGTTTCAATAAGTTAATGTAGTCCTAATTATTGGTATTTTAAGATTTTAACGGTGCTTCTCTATTATTTGGAACTCAAAGCCTAAAGGCTAAAAGAAAACTAATTAGAAAGTTAGAGAAACGGGGTTTTTTTTTTACGCATCAACCATGCAACTTTAATAAACAAAAGTAAAATAAGAGCATTAATATCGGAGGTTTTAAAACATCTAATAAACAACAATAAAGAAACGTTAAATCTAAAAAGTAAAGATAATGCTACACCAGTTAGATCAAACACTTTTTCTTTGTACCAAAGAAAATCTCTATGGTCCATAAGAGTTTTTGAGAATTGTCAAAACACGAACTAGATAAAATTCAAAATTGACAACCACCTTTCACGCCTATTTCCAAAGACGGCGATCCGCTACAGATTATATCAATAAACAATCTAGAAAAAATTAAATTATCCGTGATCACCGACAAAACACAAATTATAAACAAATGTCGTGAGGGTCACCGTACGAACACTAAATACCGGCAAAAATAACCATAGAATGTACCATAAGCCGATACATATTATAAAAGTGAGAAAAACATGTCACAGAAATAAATAAATAAAAACGCATGAAAATGTAAAAAAAACAAATATAAAATATATAAAAACAAAAAAAAAATATATAAATCATCGACAATAACGGCCAGCATAAAAGCTAGTGCCGTCGCTGCTTAGGGAAAAAATGAACGGCAAGAAAATATAATTAGAGTTACAATTTGTTTGGTCTACATTTAGAAATTAAACATTGATTTAATTATTATAATTATATTATCATGTTTAAGTTAAAAAATCCAAATGTTCAGTTTATATGTCACACAGTTAAGCAGGCCCTTCTCAATTAATTACAATTCCCAAGAAGCACGTCGTTTTGAGAACATGAAAATATTCAGCTCTATGATTATTTATGGTCAAATACTATTTTTAGTGTTGGTACTATAGACAAGTTGTGGTGTTAATTCATGTACTTTAATCTATATTATTCTTTCGACAATGGGTAGTTGTTCTATACACAAGCGCTTGTGGAAATTTTTTTACACAAGCGCCTTAGTTTTAGGGGTTAGGGACTTCGTTTAGGGTTTAAAATTTAGGGGTATAAGTGTAGTAGTTTTAAATTCAGGGATTGTTGATAGAATTTTGGGTTTAGGGTTAAAATTTAGGGTTTATAGGTTAAAACCTAAATCCCCACCCATATTACCCTAAAACCAAACCCTAACCCTAAACCCTAATTCCTAAATTCTAAACATGAACCCTAAATTCTAAATCTTTAGACTAAAACCCCTAAACTCTAAACCCTAAACCCTAAACACTAACCCTAAACCCTATAATTGAGGCGCTTGTGGAAATAAAAACTTTCCACTGCCAGTGTATAGGATATTAATCCTTTGACAATTTACTTTTTTAATTGTACTTTTCAAAATTTAAATCTTGATTTTGACTTAATGATATTTTATTAAAATCTGTTTAGTTAAATTTTACTAGAATGGTCATTTGACTCATACCCAATAAATTTCGATCCAACGTGATTTTAGGGTGTCGTTTTTTAAAGAATATTTCGGGTTTGGAGCGGGTTTGGGTATGTTTTTTTTAGGGTAAGGTCGGGTTTGGGTTTAAGGTGAAAAATACCCAGCCTTACCCTATCCGGCCAAAATAATAGTTTAATTTTATTATAAATATTTATGTATAATTGCTACAATGCCCCTCTTTATATATATATATATATATTATCTCCCTATTTTGTCTAATAAAAATGAAATAATTATTATAATGCTCCATCTTTATTTGTATTTTTTCAATTAACTTCCTATTTTATAGAGTAATAATAAAAATTGATAATTTTTTTATTTATGTTGGATTGAGTTCAGATTTTTACTCTAGAATTAAAGTTCGGGTTCAGGTCGAGTGAAATATCGTAAAATATCAAACCGAGTCGAATTTAGATGGAGGTATTAAATTTTCAGGCCGGGTACGGATCAACCAAAAACTTGACCCAACCCGATCAATGGCCATCCTTAAATTCTACCATTACTTTCTATAATGCGTACGTTGTTGACTTAATTTTTGTTCTTGAATTTAATTAATTTTGGTCTTTGTAATTTAACTTCATTGTCCCTAATTCATTTACGTTGAGATTAAATTTTTAAAAATTTAATACGTACAAAAACAAATTCACTAAATTAGAGTGTATGGACTAAAGTCTCAACTTTCACTTAGTATATACTATTGTTTAGTGTATGGACTAAAGTCGCAACTTTAAAGAGTTCTTTCGAAATAGTAAGAAATGTGTATAATTTTTCTCCCTCCAATAATCTCATATTAAGCAACTAATTAGTTTGATTAGCATTGTATAGAACAATAATTGACTGCATGTGTTAAGCTAAAGTTGAGGATTGGGGTTCCAAAACATCCAACATAATAATTGCTTATAAAACGTAGACAAAGCATGGTTGGCCATGCACAGCCTAATCCAACAATTGATTTATATTAATTAATATCTGCTAATCCAACAATTGATTTATATAATTAATATCTGCTAATTTGATCCTAAACATTGGTGGTTCACTGTTCCCTATAACACGCATGCCATGGGGATCTTGCTACGCTGCTGAATCAAATTTATTTGTTTTTCTTTTGTTTGCGTAAATTGGCACCTTAACAACTAAACATAATTAGCTTAATTAAAATGTTCTAACCAATCAAATATGCACGAGTTTAGTTGGACTCTGTAATTAAAAAACAATTTCCTTTGTCGTTATTGCTAAATCAGAACTAGTTTTGAAACAGGCCATGCCACTTGGATTTAATGTTAATTTGGCAGGGTTTTTTGTTGTTGTTTTGGCCATATAATTTGGCAGGTTAAGGTACAACAAATAAATGCTTTGTGGTTTTTCCCGATGATGTACTTAATAACCATAAGATTAGAGAAAACTACTTATGTGTTCGTATTTTATTTTGGTATTCTTTTATAAAATGGTAAATAATATTACGTTTTATTTCTATTTTAATATTTTATCGTTGAAAATTTAATATGATGACGGGAAGAGAGAATTACATATGACATGCTGACGAGGAGAAAAAAAATTACACACGACATACTAACACATCATTTTCTCTTTCATGGTCAACATGCCACGTGTAATTTACAATTTTAGTCGACGTAACATGTTGATCAGGAGAGAGAAAATAATGTGACGGTATACTACGTGTATTTTTTTCTCTCATAGTCAGCATGTAGTTAACATTTTAATTGTGAATACCAAAATAGAAACAAAACATAACATTATGTGGTGAGTGAGGGATCTATCGAGTCAAAATATTTCGAGTTAGTCGAGTCTACAAAGCTCAAATTTTATTTGAGATTTTTCTACTCGAGTCAAGTTTATAAAATTCGAGTCGAATCAAGTCGACTTGAGTTTTTGTACAATTTTAATTATAAGTATTTACAATGTTATAATATATTGATTCAAATTTAATCGATTTTTTATAACCATATGCAACACATACACACATATATATATCAAACAAAATAAGACTTAACTCGAACTTAAAAATCGATACACTAATTACTAAAAATATCAAAATTTCCAAAGTTCCATTCTACAAACCAAACTTTATTTAAAATTTTTCAAGTCAAGTTTATAAAATTGAGTCGAGTCAAAACGAATCGAGTTTTTTCGCATCACGTCTAGTTAAAAAAATCAATTTTTTCAGTCAAATTTTGCACACTCCTAACGTTAGGTATCATTTTGCTAAAACAAAAAATGATACCAAAACAGAAACACAGGTAAAGGTGGGCACCAAAATTTGTAGTTTTTCCATAAGATTATTATTCTAAAACACTACTAAAATTAAATTTTGATCGCCCGAACCTAATCCATCGTTGACATGCGACTAACATCAACTGAACAAAGGGGTGCAAAAGCAACATATTCATTCAGAAAAATCCATGCTTAAAGAATCAACAAAAACCAAAGTTGAAATGGAGTTTCGTTTTCTATCTACAATCTTTCTTTCGCAATCACTTTATTGAAACCGAAGAATTTAAAAAGAAGACAATCAGAACAGCATCTCCAACAGCAGCTTATAATCCAATAATCGTCTTCCGGCTGCTCCTAAACACACAGCCAATAATCACTGCGATAGAAAATCAAGTTTCTTTCATGTCACAACATGAATATCATATTACCTAAACATACACTTAGACGAGTATCGCATCAAACTACGTGCACAATATATAATTGGCAACAAACACATATACAGCGCAGAAGGTATGATCTGAATGTCAGAGCAGATGAATATTATTAACATCACACAGCCTCCTAACCGAGTGACAGAATAGGCAAATATAGCAATTGAGGAATACTTGAAAACCTGGTAATAACAATGCCAGTCCTCGGTTTATCTCTTCTCTATTATCGTATTAGTGATGATCCTTAATCCCTTATGCATACATATGCAAATGTCATTAATTACATGAGCAGTATAGCAGACCATAAAGCCTTCAAGTTACATGGACTTAAAGCACAAAATATATAGGCACAAATCATAATGTGACAAAGCATTGAAATTTCAATAACTCCTGAACTACGAGGAAAAAGAATAAGCCTTATGTAAATGCGAAAGTACGCAAAATTGAAACTAAACAAGTCATACTATGCAGTCGCGTAAAACGAAGAAAAAAAGAGTACCTAATGCTTGTCTCCATGATCATCATGGCCCTCCCAAGGGTGTCGCCAACCCTAACGGCGACAAAGTCAGTCCGGGATCGAAAGCAAGTTAATAAGGATTGATAATGAAGACAGCTGAAAGGAGGAACTTCTTACCAATACAACAGGAGCATCTTGCTTAGCCCTGTACAAGACCCAAAACCTGAAACACACCAGATATCAGAAACTTCAGAAAATCCACCAGCATCTCAGTATAGCTTACTATATCATAGCGACAATATATTCGAAGCGAAATCAAAACTATCCATGATCGTTGATGAAAATGCTTGCATAAGAACAGCCTAACCACGAAATCATGATAAATTCCAAGACATAAAACCCTCAGGGAATCAATTAATTTGATCCGAATTGAAGACTTAACTGCATGAATTTCCCGCCGTATACTATAAATTAAAATTTCACTTTCACGCCGATTGATGACAAATCAAGATAGATTAATTACCACATGACGGCGCACAAGCCTTTGCCGGTGACGACATGCCATCGCTTCGGGTGATGCAAAGTTACACCTTTGTAAGTTGTACTGCCTCCATGGCCTCCGCCCATCTCTCTGTAATCAAACCCTAAATCGCCAGAAATGGTCCCCAAATGTTCGAAGGACGAAGATGGAGTAAAATCGCTTGCCGGTTGCTTTGATTTAAGCCGATCCCCAAACCGTTGGATGGGAAATTGAACGGCTTAAGCCCAATAATAAGCCCAGGCCCCAGATATTTGATAAAAATTGAATTGGTTTAATAGAAACAAATGCCCTCACACAATGAATCAGATTCTAAATTAGTCATCCAATTTCAAAAAATTATAATTGAGTCTACAAACTATCATAACAGTGCCAGAAGCGCTCTAACTTTTTAAAATAAAAGCAATTAAGCCCTTTAACACTTTTTTAATCAATTACACTCATGAATTACAAAATTTTATCAATTTATCTTTTTCACTAACGTTCATTGTTAAATTTAACAATTTTTTTAAAATCAATTAGTACAATGTGGAGTGTCATAGTATTTCCACGTGGCATTTTAGGAAAATTTTATTCTTATTTGAAATTTTCTATATAATGATAATTTTGAAATTTTAAAATATTTCTCAAGTCAAGGGTTCAATTGGGTGTAAAAAGGTTTAGAGGATTAATTATTTTTTTCTAAAAGTTTGACGGATTAATTATTTGCAAGATAGATTCTTGGCACCTCACGTGCAAGGCATATCAGAAAGAAAACCTTCAGAGTACAGTTCAGAGATGATAGAATTTGTATTGATAGAGACAGAATTGTTGTACCGATTGACATAGTGTTTTGAGACGTATTGTGTTGGCCGAAGCATACGACAGTTTATTTGCAGTGCATATGAGTAGTATGAAGACGTATCGTGGGTTGAAGATGAGTACTTCCGGATTGAGTCGATGAATGATGTGGTTTAGTATGAGAGTAAGTGTGTAATTTGCCAGCGTGCCAAGACCGAGCTTCAGTTTTCTTCTAGTTTGTTACATCCGTGGAAGATTTTTAATGAAAGTGAGAAATAGATTTGAGGGACTTTGTGTCCGGTTCGCTTTTGATTTCTTACGAGAGGGTTTAGCCGAGTAAGCAATGATAGTTACATCGAGTGTGCTCATTTTATACATGTTCAAGCTACTTGTGCCTTGTGTAAGATGGCAGAGTTGTGCCTTAGCAAGAGTGTGAGTTGTACAGTGCCTTGTATGTGATAGTGGTCAGTAGAGATTCGAGATTTCAGCTAAATTTTTGAAGACGTCTGCATAGTGTTTGATTACTCGTTGAAGACAGAGGATCAGTTAGAGAAGGATATGGATTGGGTAATCAAACAGTGTCGTATGAGTTTGTGAAATGGGCTAGTTCTGTTGTTTATCTATTGCAGTTACCACCAGAATTAGAAAGAGATTTGTGATGTGTTCTGTGTATCTATGATTCAGAAGTGTGAGCCAGTTTTGTTTCGTGTTATGTTGTTGAAGAGATTGAGTTGAGTTTAAAATGGTCATGCATTGAAGGACCCGTTGAGATCTTAGTGTCAGGTAGCTAATACTGTGTGGTGAGTCTACCGAGTTGGTGAGTACGTTGTGGTGAGAGAAAGTGTGGAGGGGCATGTGTCAGTGACTCTTTCTGTCTGATAAATTTCAGGGACGAAATTTCCTTAAGTGGGGGAGAGTTGTAACACCCGGGTTTGGGGGGCGGGAGAAAATAATGTTTTAATATTATTCGGGTTCGGTTTTACAATTTAAATAAATTAAATATTGGTTCGGGTTTTGTTTACAAATAAAACAAAGGTGTTGGACCCAATTTCTAAACCAAGACCAATAGCCATTCATTAATGGCACTTGTGTAAATATTTGGACTTCTAAATTAAAAACCCCTACTTTTGATTTAAAACAAAAATGTTGTCATCTTCTACCTCCCAAAAACACCTATCCAACGTGAAACCCCCCTCCCACCATGGAAGCTTTTATTTCATCTTCTCCATCCTTCATCCCTGATGCTTTTTAAAAGGTAATGGTACTTTTGAGCTGTCCTCACCTTCCTCTTTCTCTCAATGTATTTAGTTTTCATAAAAACCCATTGTTTCATGTTTTGAGTTTTTGAACTTTTAAGTTAAAAATCTTAACTTTGTTGTCCAATGTTGAAGCTTTTGAATTCTTATTATTATATGTGTTATTTGTAGCCCGAATGGTCCAACATATATCATTTTTAATTGGTTTTATTAAGAAATTCGTATTTGGGTTTTGGAGGGGTTTTAGGAGGGTTTAGAAGTGAGTTTTAGGGATGTTTTATGTTGGAAAATGAGGGCTGATGGTTGTATGATAGATAGGGGTTGTTTTGGAAGCTATTAGGTGTGTTAAAAGAGTTGGAATCAATGATTTTCGGCTGTGCAAGGGGGCTGCTCGGGAATGGCTTTTTGGGGGTTGTTCTTGGTTCGAAAAACAAGTGTTCGATGTTTGAATTGTATTCCAGGTTTGCTACATTGTGTTGTGGACTGATTTGAGGTTAATTTACTTGTGTTGAGGCGATTAAAAGCAAGGATTTGCGTTGGTAAAGCTTTGGGATCGAATCCGGAAGTGAGGAGGCTTGAGTCGGCTTTGCTTGTTTTGCTTAAGGAAATGAGGTGAGTGGTTAATGTTTTAAATTGATTTCAATGGTTGGTTTTAGCATGTGGAAGTGAAAATGTTTTCAAGTGATGTTTTGGTTCAAAGGTAATTTTGAAAGTGGTTTAGATGCGAGCTTGAAAATGACTCAAACTTAAAGAGTAAGTTGATGTGAAATGCCTCTTTAATTTCCCTTTTTATCATTGTTTTCGTTGCTTGAAATGATGGTTTGTTAAACATGTAATTTAAGTACTTGAGTAGGAGCATGTTGCCTATTTCTATATCGTTAATGATGTATGATGGTATTAATGATGTCGTTGATATGCCTTGAAAGGTGTGAGTAAGTTGGTGCAAGTTGTGCACGAAAATGGTGAGTAAGACCATTGTGATCGGTAAGACTCCAAGTAGTAAGTGATGCTTAATTGTGGTTTTCGTTACATCTTGTTTTGGGTGTGCATGATATAGTGAGCACATGTCGTATGGTAGTAATTGTGCATCGTGTTGCATGGTTGGTGTCGAACCTCACGTGATGGTTGTCGTTGCTCCGGTGATGTGTAGTCCCGCCGGTAGCGAGTGGTGTAAGACTCCGGTGATGTGTAGTCCCGCCGGTAGTGACTAGTAGAAGAGTACTTTGATGAGTAGTCCCATTGGAAAACTACTAGTCGAAACGGTGATGTGTAGTCCCACCGTGTGTGTTTTGGTTATGCTTGTGCATGCCATGTAATGTTCATGTTGTATCTCACTATATCATTGTCTCCATATTGTTTTGCTTTGATCTAGGATTATGTCCTCATGCATACCATAAAGTGTAAAGTCATGATAAATGCCTATATTGTTGACCTTTGGTTGAACTTGTATGATAGAAGAAGGATTAGGCCGTTGGATGATTTGTATGCGTTGACCTTTACTTTTAAAGAAAGCTTTGAACCCTGCATTGTCGTTGTTATGTTTTAGAGCTCCGCTCACTAAGTTTTATGCTTACGCTCTCTTTTTCCGACAATGCAGATCTTTAGCTTAGAGTTAGCAAGGAGCAAGAAAAGGGCGTCCAAGCGTATGGTAGTTTGCTCAAGTATAGTTTAATTAAATAATGTAATAGTCTAGCAATAGGAAATGCTACGTGTTTTAGGAGCTTGTATCTAGACTCCTTTGTGTTGGCTTATTGTTGTTAATGCCTAATGTTGATGTTTGAATTAATTATGGATTGTAAGCACGTAATACCTTGGTGATTGTTGGTGTGTATGATGGCATGCTTTAAGGTGTTTAGGTTGCCTTATGTATGTTTGCAAACCTCTTGTGTTTGACTTGTGCTTTTAAGACCATTTGAGCCTTCATGTATGCTTAATATTGCCTAGTTTGCTCGTTAATTAGAATGCTATGTATGAAAGCTTTAATCCATGTTTGAATGACACCCTTGGCTTAAGTATGTGTGCTTGCATGTTGGTATACGCTTAGGTGAGTCGAGAAATGCATTTAGAGTCGATCTGGGGTTGTTTTAGTTGAAATTGGAGGAATTGCAGTGCAGGGGGTATCGATACCCCTGGTTAGGGTATCGATACTCTCTCACCCAAATGCCTCAGATTTTGCCTGGGGTATCGATACGCCTAGGGTATCGATACCCTCCAAAGTCTCTGTAATTGGGAATTTGGAGTTAGAGTAGAGCGTATCGATACGGTGTACCCGAGTATCGATACGGTTCTATTCTGTTGACCAAGGAAGGTTGACCGAGGAATAGGGTATCGATACCCCTGGTAAGGGTATCGATACGGTCTTCACGTGTTGACTTCTTGGGTTGACCTAGAAAGGGGGTATCGATACCCCTGATTAGGGTATCGATACTGCCTGCCTTATAAGCTTAAAATTGACTGTTTATGCATGGATGTGATTCGAATGTGTTTTTCCTTTGAACGTTTTCCGCTGTTGTGAATCACATAGGACTTAATATTCATCTAGGCAAGATTAATATAAAAAGAAAAAAAATAGGGTTGCTAACCGAGGGGGAATCCTTTGTGTTTCGCTTCGGTTTTCCCCGTGTGACCCACTCGGACCGGTCATCCGCCTAGACCGGGGCAAGGGGGTTACATAAAAGATAAGTGTTATTTATGAATTTATTATTTTACCCTTAAAATTCTAGCTTCATATTTTCTCATTGTATTAACATTGATTATTATATTATTTTTAGTATTCAGAGTTTGATGATTGGTATTTAGGGTTTAAAGTTTATGGTTTAAAGTGTAAGGCTTGGGTTTTGTAATTTAGGGTTTGGAGATCAATGGTTTAAGTGTTCAAGGGTTCAAGTTTTAATGTTCATGGTTTGGGGTTCTTAGTTTAGGTTTATGGTTTAAGGTTTGGTGTTTAGGATTTACCGTTTGAGTTTAATGTTGAGGGTTTAGAGGTTGTGGTTTGATGTTCATGGTTTGTGGTTTATGGTTCATGGCTTATGGCTTAATGTTTAGGATTTAGAGTTCGAGGTTTAATATTTATTTTTAAGGTTTAGAGTTTGTAATTTGATGTTTGAGGTTTAGAGTTTATGGTTTATAGTTCAAGTTTAAGATTTATAATTAAGAGATTGGGGTTTATGATTTATGGTTTGGGGTTTAAGGTTCATGGGTTTGGATTTATTTTTATGGTTTAGTGTTTGTGGTTGATATTTGTTGTTTAAGGGTTGGGGTTAAGGTTTATTGTTTAGGGCTTGAGGTTTGAGGTCTATTGTCTATGATTTAAGGTTTAGGGTTGGGTGTTGGGATCATTGTTTATGGTTTAAGGTTAGCATATTTACAATGATGTAAATACGTGAAAAACAGTATGATGATATAATTGACAAAATTAGAGTATAATTGACATGTTAAATAAACTCACCTCCACCCCGTGATAAATATCACTCAACTTGCGTAAAAAAAATATGCCACATTAAATCTCATATCTACCAAATGCACATATAAAATAAGTTTCGTAATATAAACGTATTAAATAATATAATACTTCATCTACAACCCAACCAAACGAGGCGTTAAGGTATATCATTTCAATCATGTTATTCCATCAATTTAGTCATTATATTGGACATTAAATGCCAATTTAGTTCTGACGTTGTGTGTATTTAAAACACATGTATTAATCAAAAAAATTTAGAGCAAGTGACTAAAGTTTCCAGTTTACATGCTTCTCTCTCTTAAGTTGTGGATTCAAAACTCGTTAAAAACAAATTCTTCCTCCCCTAAATTGAAAATATTCAAACATATATATATATATATATATATATATATATGAATCAAATTATAATTATTGTGCACGATGACGATGATGGACCATAAGGAGGGTTAAGGGCCTTATCCCCCAACAATTTGGAAAATTTTGATAAAAGGCCTTAAATTTTTTGAAAAAATTCAGTTGCCCCCTCCTAAGAAATGGGAAAAAATCATTAGGTCTCCAATTTCGTTTTAAAATTTTGGCATGAAGTGAACAATAGCATCCTACTTTTAACTTTTAGGTCACTTTAGCCCTTATTTTTGTGTGTACGCAAACAACCCCTAACATTTTATTTTCGTTCAAAATTTACCCTCGTTAAATGAAAATTATCATTCAACTAAAGGTCAACGTCCTTTGTTAACGTGGCATGTTTACATGGCATGACTTGCTAATATGGTATCACCAATTTTTTAAAATAATTATTTTTAATATTTATTTTATATTATTTTTTAACCAATCAGATTATAACACATATTATATTTATCACATTTATTACTATTTATCCCAGTTATTTGTTTATTTTTCTATCAAATATTATATTTATCACATTTATTACTATCCATCCCTATTATTTTCCAATCACTTTCGATACCCACCAAAGTCATTCTTCCCAATTCTTCCGCTCAAACTCCAACCCTGAAATCTTTGATTTTTTTCTCACGTGAATTGTGCAATGCTGTAAAAGAACTTGTGAACGTAAATATAATAAAACCGCTATAAATTAATACTCTTTAAATTAATAAATTTTATTAAATAATAAATTTCTCTGGTCCCGACTTGAGCCAATGTAAAAAATCATCAAATTCGATAAGATAATAATATAATAATTTTTTAAAGACCCCTTTATAAATATAAAGGTCTCATCAAAATTATAAATTAATAATTCATAAATATTACAATTACTACTTTGGTAACTAGCTAAAATATGAATCTATTTTAATTTATTTCTTTTTAAAATTTAAATCTAATTCAATTTCATCTCTAACTATAAATTAAGGACATGTATTAGTCTAGTTAGATATAAATAATTTGATACATTAATCTACTTATTTTTAATTAATTGAAATGTTATATATAATTTACAATTTATTTGCACACAATATTTTTATCAATATTTCTTGAATTGAAAAATTTTATTTTAATTAATGAATTATTAATTTATCGATATATTAATAACTCTTTAAATTAATAAAATTTTATGGTCCTAATGGTATTAATTTATATAGATTTTACTCTATAATAGAAATTACAAGACCTGAAATGAAGACAATTTCCTTCACCGCCTTCACATTAAATCAAGTTTCGAGAACAGATATGCAGGAAAGAAGAAAATTACAGATATTAGCATGAGTTTAAATGTTTGGGAAAATCGACAATAAAGGGGAAAGTAATAAGGATAGATAATAATCAATGCAATAAATATAATATTTGGTAAAGAATAAACACAAAATTAGATTAGTCTGGTGGTTAGGCATCATGCTTTTTATCTACAAAGTTTGAGTTTGATTCCTAACTCTCTCAATTCTCATTTTTTATTTTTTCTTTAAGCCTTTGAACCAATTAGGTAATGTCACGTGTCATTATCTGATTGGTTAAAAATTAATATAAAATAAATACTAAAATTAATTATTTAAAAAAAATTAGTGATGACATGTAAGCTAGTTATGCCATGTAGACATATCACGTCAACAAAGGGCGTTGGTCGTTAGTTGACTAACGATTTTCATCCAACGAGAGTGAATTTTGAACGAAAATGAAACGGTAGGGGTTGTTTGCACAAAAAAAAAAGAATAGGGGCTAAGGTGACCAAAAGGTCAAATGTTAGGGGGTTATTTTTGACTTTATGCATATACTTAAGCATTAATGTTTGTTCAAGTCATTTATTGTTAGTTGATTAATAGTTTTATTTATAAAAAAAATTATTTTGACTCAAAATAAAACGTTGAGATTAAATTATTTTAAAAAAAATACAGACTAAAATAATTATTGAACATTAGAAACATTTTTTATTTTAATTTTTTTGCCAAAGATAAATAAATGAAGTCGGTAGAGATAATTACAAAAGCCATTAATGTCCAAACATATACAATTTTCAGCTAAAGACGTGATCCTTTCAAATTGCATCTCTTAACATGATATTGATAAGCAATTTTGTAACTTTCATCTATAATTTTTTAATGTAGTCATCAATATTTAATTAATTAGTCAATTTATTCAAATCAAATATCAAGCAAATTTATTATAGAAATATTTTTAACTCAATTTTATTTAATTTCTAATAATACAGTGTTTATTTTTTAATCTTATTTAAAGAACTTTAACCTCCCTCATAATATGAAATTATTAGTAGAAATTGATATCAACAAAGATGTTTTGTAGAAGTTATCTGAAACTAAATATTAAGTGGGGAAAATCCTAAACCGCCCACTTGTCTCCGGGGCTCCGCCCCAAATAACGTATCAGGGCGGAAAGTGGATTAAAAGTGGGAGATTAATAAGTAATTAACGTACAAATACCATTTCATTTGGGCCCCACCGCAGCCTAACAGTAACACTTCAAAATCTCGAACCCTCTTCCGTGTTCACGACGCCCAACACGTGTCCAAACATATGTCTCCTTTGTGGGACCCGCAGCACCGACCATCCCAGCCCAACCGGGTCCCGCCAGGGACAAAACCCTCGAAATCTTTATCCACGTGGCGTGATTCCATTGGTAGAAAGCTCTCATGAAGAAATGATTTTTGGTTTTATGACTTTTGACTGTAGTTTTCCCACCAGCGCGTCCTTATCAAATAACCGAAACACTCGCTGTATTTTTCTGACACGTATGCTGAATTAACAGACGTCGAGTTAAGAAAGCGAGTGAACAACAGTCGATCTTCGTCAGAGATATTGTTTTAAATATTTTTATACGAAGTTTAAAGCAAAGGTCGGTTACACTTTGAGCAATGGCGCTCGATTTGCTGGCCCATTCAGCTTCCGTTTATTCTATAGTTATGGTAAACTACAACGCAAGTCACTCAATTATGCGTAAAGTTACATTTAAGTTACCTAATTATTAAAAATTACATTTTGGTCACTTAATTATTAAAGATTACACTTAGGTCACTCAATTATAGGTAAGTTTACATTTATGTCACTCTTCATATTTATAATATATATATATTTGTGTATTAAATTAATTAATGATTTCAAATGAAGTACTCTAGTGTTAACGAGGGTATACACATGATTTAGAAGAAAAAAATGACTAAGTTGATGTATTTTTTTAATTATGAAGGGTGACCTAAATGTAATCTTACCTATAATTGAGTGACTCAAGTGTAACCTTTAATAATTGGGTGACCCAAATGTAACCTTACCAATAAATAAGTGACCTAAAAGTAATTTTTAATAATTATATGACCCAAATATAATATTACTTATAATTGAGTGACCTATGTTGTAGTTTACCTTTACCCATTACTTAACTGCGTTGGATGCGTGTTTCTATCAACGCTCTGAAAATACTATAAAAACCCAGTTTCTCATCTTTCCGAAGCCATCAATTTGCAGCCAACTTTGTATTCAGTGATCCATAAACTTATCCATTCCTTCAAAAACATTACCAAGCTTTGATCTCATTTCTTTTGGTTTAGTTTCCGGTTTATCAGAAAATGGCGGAGGAGCATACCGACAAGGTTGCCGAGGTCGAGAGCAAGGACCGAGGGATGTTTGATTTCTTGGGGAAGAAAGAAGAGGAGGAGCAGCCTAAACCTCAAGGGGAAACCATAGCTGCTGAGTTCGAGAAAGTTAAGATAGAAGAATCAAAGGCAGGGGAGGAACATAAAGAAGGCGAGAAGAAGCACAGTCTCCTCGAGAAGCTTCACCGATCCGGCAGCAGCTCTAGCTCTGTAAGTATTTTTCACATTCCCTTATTTTCATGTTTCATAAATTTTCCGGTATTTGCAGATATTATAGTATGCAATATGTTGTGTAAATGTGTAGTCTAGCTCTAGCGACGAGGAAGAAGGTGAAGGCGGAGAGAAGAAGAAGAAGGACAAGAAGGGATTGAAGGAAAAGATTGAGGAGAAAATTGGTGGGGGAAACAAAGTAGATGAGACTGCAGTCCCGGTGGAAAAGTCCGACGAGCACCCAGAGACGCCGGAGAAGAAGGGTTTCATCGATAAAATCAAAGAGAAGCTCCCCGGACAACATAAGAAAGATGAAGAGGTTACCACCACACCGTCGCCACCACCAACGCCTGCTGCTGAAGTTGCGGTGGAGCACCATGAAGAAGAGTCAAAAGAGAAGAAGGGATTTTTGGAGAAGATAAAGGAGAAGATACCTGGCTACCACTCCAAAACTGAGGACGAGAAAGAGACCACCGCTTCACATTGAAGAATCAATACTCTATATTTGAAGTTAATATGTCTGTGGGATTGTCTGGTTTCTTAATTTGTTGGGATTGTCTGTCTGTTCTTTTTTGTTTGGGTTGCATATTTCATAAAGCTTCTGTCTTTTCTTTTTTCCTGTTTGTAAGTAAAAAAAAAAAGGTGTTTATTTACTGTTGTTAATTAAATAATAATATTATTATTATGTAAGAAATGATTATATATTTTCCTTGTGATTTGGATAGTATTTTCATAACCAGTATGGTTATATAGTATTACATGTTTATATTTTTTAAGAGTTTGTCAATGCACACATATTTTATATATATAAGTGTTTAAATTTGAATTTTAAGATAAATATTTTTTTTTACTGAAATAACTCTTTAGATTCTTGTAACTAGATTTAAAGAATAAGATTGGGCCAAACAATGGAAAATTTAGTGAAGGAGTTTGGGGTTAAATTAAAATTTTAATAAGTTAGAGGCTTAAAATAATTTTATAAAAAAAATTAAAGCTTTACTTTATAGTTTTTCAAAAAGATGGGAGTCTAATTAAAATTATTAAAATTTTGAGAGACTTATAGAATTTTTTTAAAGAATATGAGAAGGGATTTAATTTTAATTTTTTAAAAATATATGAATTTCCAAAATTTTGAGGGGTTAAATTATTATTAGGATAAGTCTTTCACGTTCGACGAGCATTGATAAGCATCACTAACGACGAGCACCGATGAGTATCATTAATTTAATTTATAAGATTACAAATTTAAAGAATTAAACGCATAAATATTAATTATTTAAAAGTTTAAAGATAAATTATTTAAAATAAATTATTATATTTTTAATTTTTTTAAACATAATTACATTAAATTTTAACCCTTAAATTAAAAACTCTAAATACTTTTTTAATTTAGGGGTTAATATTTAATTTAATTATGTTTTAAAAAAGATAAAAAAAATATAATAATTTATCGGTGCTCGTTATTAGTGGTACTCGTGCTCGTCGAGCGTTGTAGAATAATTATTATTATTATTATTATTATTATTATTATTATTATTATTATTAATCTCTTCTGTCATACTCATGTAGGGTTAAAGATGTGACTAGGAATTTGCAATTATGATTTTTATGTTACAATTTTTTTAAAAAATATTTTAAATAAATTTAAATTTTAATCTTTAAATTTTATAAAAATTTGAGAAATCAACCGAATTATAATTTTATAAATGGTTCAATTTTTAAAGGAAAATACTTTTATATACAAGTTTAAAGTTTATACAAATCTTTTAATTTTAGGGTTTGAGGTTTAGGTTAGAGTTTATGAGTTTAGTGTATATAATGTAAAATTTAAGGTTTACGGTTAGAATTTAGAGTTTAGGGTTTAAGATTTAAATTGTATGGTGTTAGGGCTAATGATTTAGGTTTTAGATTTTAGATTTTATAGCTTAAATATAAATGGCTGTGTTAAAGAAAAAGTACACGACTTGTGCATTAAAATGTAACTCATTTTTAAATTCAACAAGTGACCTAGTTAAAAGATAATAATATTCTTACTAAATATCCAAATTTGTATAGTTTTGTTTACAAAAAAATGTACTTGAATTTTATTCAGAACTGAAATACAAAACAAATATTACCATTATTCCGTGTTGCCTTAATTTATTAATCTTTTGCCGGTGAATTAATCTTTGTTGCCTTAATGCTTTTCAGTTTTTCAGAAGCGATGATAAATCTGTTTATTTTTTTTAATCACCGACATACATGATTTATTTGTTGACTGTTTTAAATTAAATTTAGAAGATGTTTAATATATGGATTAATATTTGATACACTGCCAGTGTAAAAAAAGTTTACACAAGCATGCCTATTTTCAAACTTAAATTTAAAACCTAAAATTCTAACCTTAAAACCCTAAAAATCTAACCCCAAGCCCTAAACCCCAAACCCTAAATTCTAACCATAATTCATAAATTCTAAACCATACAACTTAAACCCCTAACATCTAAACCCTAAACTAAACTCCTAAACCCCTAAATAAACCCGCTTGTGGAAACTTTATTTTCCACCGCCGGTGTATAGGATATTAATCCTTAATATATTGGTAATTTTTTAAATCTATTTTTCTCTATTTATAATGCTGAGATTTAAACTCATGACTTTAATCTAGCATATCTCGTTAAATAAACTAATTAGGGGCTAAGAATTGGATGGGAAAATTCGAAAATTATAGGGATACGAACCAACGAGATGAGAAATAACCAAAACCGTCACCCTTGGAGACGGGACGAAGAAAGTTTTATAACCAAAGCTTAAATGGGGATGAGAATTGCTATCGAACCGTTGGGATAACCGAACTGTAACTGTATAAATAACTGTGAGGATCCTCGAAAAATATCCACAAGGATCCAAAGTTTTATAACCGTTGTGACCTCTCTAGTAATTTACTATTTTTTGTTAATTATATAATCTATTTATCTTTTTATTTTTGTGTTCATTTTACACAAAAACTTTGTTCCCCTTCAACCATATGTTTAAATGTATTGAGTATATGACTTGTTAATTGAAATCGACCATATATTTTAGTTAGTAAAATAATAAATTTTGTTTAACATTTCAGGATGGGGATTCTCCAAAAACCGTAAAGATCCGATGAGTATGAAAATGGAGGCGAAAAATTCACCGAAAGTAAAAAATTTACCAAAAAATGTAACAAAAAGTACTTAAAATCGTACTAAGTATTAGGACAGAGTGAAAAATACAAAATCGTCCTGAACGGACTGATTCCCACCCCTACAACTAATTGTTATTTCTCAAACATATCCCCTTCTTGTATATAGGATGTTGGTCTATATATTATTGATATGATCCTTTATAGAAACTGTACAATAATAAATTCAAAAAAATGATTTATGTATCTTAAATAGAATCATTATTCTAACAAATTAAAGTGAAAAAAAACATTTCCCAATTTTTATAGACAAAATTCAAGGTCTAAATGAAATTTTGATAAACCAATCAACTACTGAATAGAGGTAAAGAGAAATGGGTAATTTTCTCATCAACTAAAAAGTAAAAAAAACTTATCCACCAAGGTAGAATGAGTCACTGTCTCCTCTCATTATTGCACCCAAATCGATGTACTGATTGTCATATACAAATATGTATATAATTATTTCTATGCAGATAAAGTTGCAGATTCATAAACAGAAGGGCACATGCCCTCTTATTATTAGAAAAACCCAATGTAGCGAATGTCACTCATTTGTCCATCCAGATCACACATCGGATGCACTTTCCTCCCAGCAGCAATTCAAAGGCTTTGTTGATGTCTTCAAACTTCACCTCATGAGTCACAAATTCCTCCACCACCAGTTCCTGCAAATGCAACTAAAATCAGCATGGCAGGCCACTTGATAGCCCCCAAAGTCGGGGCGGAATCAGAATTGAACTACGAGAGGGCAAACCGATCTTAAAAAGTAATTAAACCATAAAAATTTACCTTGTCCATGTAGCGTTTTAGCAGAAGTGGGAGGTCAGATTTAGCTTTGACACCTCCATACAAGCAACCGGTGAGGATTTTCTTAGAATGAAGAACATCAAAAGAGCTCAAGTTCAACTGTGCACCTGGCTTGTCCACTCCCAGGACAACAGTCTTTCCCCAACCCTGCAATTGCACTCGAAACTTAAGATGCAAGGAATGAAGTTATCTGGCTTGCAAAGTGAAAAAGAAAAGAGAATACCTTTCGGCAGCTTGCAAAGGCTTCTTCTACCAAGGATGATATCCCAACACATTCAAAGCAGTAATCCGCGCCTCCTCCGGTCATCTCCATGACTACCTGCTCAAGTTTTGAAAGGAATGAAAAAAACATTCACAAGTTGGTGAATTAATCAGTTAGTCATGAAAGATACATGTTCCACAAAATCTGCTTTTTTTATAGCACATTTATCTCAAAACAATGTTTCACAAAAGATGCCCGATCCATCGAAACTGCTCGAAACGAACCAAGAAAAAGTATGTACATTTTCATTAAACCACTCGAAACAAACCGAAAAAGGCATAAGCAACAAGAAGAATACCTGGCTTAGCGATTGGTCACCACATTCTTTTGAATTGATAAACTCGGTGACTCCAAATTTTTTAGCTGCATATATGTGAAAGAAGAAACATCAACAACAACAAAAAAACACACAAAACAAGCCATTATTATCATGTACAAGTACAACCATCAGTACTCATATGAGGAGATTTTGGTTATTTTTCAAATGATCTTTGAGTTCCCAATTTGAATAACAATTCCATGAACATATGAATACTCACCAACTTCAAATTTATCTGGGTTCACATCCACTCCTATAATTCTACTTGCACCACACAATTTTGCTCCCTTTGCAACCTAGAAAACAAACCAAACTGTGAGCAAGTTTTTCAAACTTGAAAACATACACAGATTTCGGATTGCGAGTGAAATTTCCGCTCGAGATTATACCGCTAGCCCGATTGATCCCAGTCCGAAGATGACAACTGTTGATCCTGCCTCAACATTTGCCGTTTTGCAAGCAGCACCAACCCCTTAAAAACCAAGAAAACAATTATTAGTGTGGTAATAATACTCTCTTATCAAGCACTTTGCAATGCCAGCAAGATCAAAGCAGCATTACCTGTAGCTACACAGCAGCCAAAGAGGCAAGCCTCATTTGGAGGGATTAAAGGATCAATCTTGACAACATTACAAACATCGACCACCGTGTACTCGGAGAAACTCGAAACGAATAGGAAATGATATAAAGTCTCCCCCTTTAGGTCAGTGAATCTGCTGGTCTCGTATCTAGGCATCCATGGATTGATCTTGAACGGGAATTTTGAACACAAATTGCTATGTTTGGAACGGCAATCGACACACTCTCCGCATTCCGACATGAAGGTTGGAATGACAACATCCCCTGCAGCTACCTCGTTTACATTCTCACCCACACTCTCCACCACACTGAAACATACCATCAAACACATGGTTTAAACTTTAAATCATAAAAAAGTGGCGAAATGTAAGTCAACGTTCTGAGAAATAGCAGGAAAAAGAAAGGTCAACGAAGAAGACGAGCTCACCCGACCGCCTCGTGGCCCAGAATTCTGGGGAAACAAGCAGGAGGACCCTTCAGTTTCCAGAAAGTGATGTCGCTGTAACACAGAGATGTGCAGATGATTCGAATTCGAACTTCGTAGGGACTGGGAGGAGCCACCATGATTTCCTCTATCACTAGAGGCTCCCCTGCTTCGCGACTAATTGCAGCTGAAACCACATAGGCCATACCGCCATAGCAACACTCGGTTTAATGCTCCAAGAAAGCAAAGAACAGAAACTGGGAGAAGTTGGTTGACTATTTACCTTTGCATCGGATTGGTTTTCCGGCGGTTTCGCTGCAGGTTTTGGTGTCAGCCATGGTCAGACTCAGGTTGGTGGCGACGGAGGAGTGAGTAAGGATTAGAGATCGGAACTGGCTATTTGTATAGGCTGAAGAAGGTTAGGACAGCTCGAAAGGAGACAAAATCCTGCCGCTTGAAGTTGGTATTTGATGTTGAATAACCCAACAACTTAATCTCGTAAACGACGAAAAAGAAAAGAAAATATTTTTGAACAAAAAGCCAGAATTCATTGAATTATAAGCAAGGAAAGGCGGTGGAACTGACTCACTGAGTCACCACCCACACAATAAATATTTCAGTTTTTCAGCCTTTTAAAACTAAAGCTGTTAAGAGTGGATTAAGCTTGATGATGACAATGCCATTGTTGCACATCTTGAATTGATTTTTTTTAAAATAAATTAAGAAGGTCAATTAATATAGAAAATATTTTTACAATGGGTCAAATATTAGAGTTTCTAGAATCTGAATTCATTTTTTTAGAAAAATGATTAGATTAGTGGAAAATAATTATTTTAATAATGATAATTTCACAATTATCTTGTGATTTATATTGTAAAACATATTTAATTTTGATATAACAAAGTGTTTTAAGATTAATTGAAAAACTTAAAGTAAATTTTTAAGTCCCTCAAAAGGTTTCAAATCAACGAGGTTTTACTTAAACTTAAAAAACTCAAACTCTAAAATATTTTCTAAGTGTTCTAAGGCCAAACTATAGAAAATCGTCTGCGTATCGATACACTCTTTGCCGTATCGATACCTTTTATACCAACTTGGCCACTGGAGAAATGCGTTTCGATACGCCCCTTACCGTATCGAAACAAGGTATCGAAATAAACTGTATCTGTATCGATACGTTCTCTCTATAAAATCACACTGAGTTTGAATGGTGTACTGATACAGTGTGTCCCATATCGATACGTATTTAAAGTAATTTTTAAATTTCAGAGCCTTAAATGTTTTTGACCGTTGGTGTCAGTTGGTAGGTAACAAACTTTTAAAGAGTTGGTTAACCCGTATTGATACGCTCTTACTCCTATCAATACAGATTCTTCCAGTGAGCTTTGTGGGAGAAATTGCATCGATACGGTCTTACCCGTACCGAAACACTTCCCTAACCCGTATCGATATGCCTACACGTGTATCGATACCCCCTCTTGTAATTGTGCAACGGTTCTTTCTGTTTTGAGACAGGTATCGATACGGATCCCCGCGTACCGATACGGTAGGCTGTAGAAGTGCATTTATGGTGGAAAGAGAGGGTCTCAACAGCTATAATCAATACCCTAACCACCCAAACGACTATAATTAATGGAGAATGTATAAAATCAAGTCTATTGAAGACCAGCAACAACTATTGCATCCAAGAGAAACATCTATACAAAAATCCAAGCTCAAAGTGCCTAATTTCTCATTATTTGTAAAATCTCAAATTGTGTTGTGTGTAATTCCAATCTTGTATTCCAATTTCAGTTGAGTGCTTGTATCAAAAGGGGCAAATTTGTATTGAGAGATATTCTACTTGCCTAAAAATTCTTCTTTGTATCCTAGTGAGGGTTTGGTCAAATTTTGGGTAAAAATTTGACCAATATTGTAAAGGTTACCTCCTAAGCCTAGAAAAGGGGAAGAGCCATTAGTGGATTGTTGAAAAATCTTTAATGGTAGCTAAGGTAGTGGATGTAGAGTTCATTTGGAACTTGAACCACTCTAAATTGCATTGTTCTTCAATTTTTGTCATTCCACTTTCTCCAACAAATTTTAAAAACTCAATTCACCCCCTCTTGGCTTTGATCAATCCATTGATCCACTCAACATATATATTTTTCTTTCTTAAAGAAATATAGTAAACTACAACGGAGGTCACTCAATTATGGGTAAGGTTATATTTGGGTCACACAATTATGAGTAATGTTATATTTAGGTCATTTAATTATTAAAAGTTATATTTGGGTTATTCAACTATGAGTAAGGTTACATTTGGGTTATCCAATTATTAAAGGCTACATTTGTGTCACTCAATTATGGGTAAGGTTGTATTTGAGTCACCCTTCATATTTAAAAAAAAGTATATCAATTTGTGTATTAGATTAATTAATGATTTCAAATGAAGTACTCCAATGTTAACGAGGGTATACAAGTGATTTAGAAGAAAAAATGACTAAATTAATATATTTTTTAATATGAAGGGTGACCCAAACGTAACCTTACTCATAATTGAGTGATTCAAATGTAATATTTAATAATTAGGTGACAAAAATTAATCTTACCCATAATTGAGTGACTCAAATGTAACTTTTAATAACTGGTTGACCTAAATGTTTTCTGTGGCCACTGACAGAATCAAATAAAAAAAACTATAGCCTTGAAGATCTCTATACGAGCACCAAACGATAGTTAAGGTATGCTGAAATCGTGTCAAACGATAGATGAAACGAACAACAAAAGTCAACGAAAAACGTACCACAAAATAAAAAAACGTGTGCCACAAGTATAAAAAATCTTATTAAAATGAAAAAACAAAACATACAACATTTAATAGAATGTAACTAAAATATTAACCATCGATTGTGACTTTTTAAATATGATGACCTGGTCGAAAACTAACCAATAATAATTTACCCTATTTTCAATGACTTTTCGGCATCGACTATAAATGCTTCTTGTTGCTTAATAAATAAAAACGAAACATAAAATATTAAAGATCTATTTATTTATTGATTTAATGCGAGCCAATACATTCATAGATTGTACAATTCCCAAAACTCTACATTCGCAAGCAAGGAAAGGAAAATAAATGCCAACTACTACATTCGTAGATTTAAATAGTTGCCATAAGTATAAGACCTATTCAATTATTAAGTGGTTAGAAATATTTATGTAATTTTATCTTGTTTAAATTTGAATTTTGATATTAATCTTAAGAATGTAATTGCATGTAAATTTAATCAAAAGAAGGATAAAATTCGTCTGCCCCTTTTCGGTGCCCCTACATATGTCCCAACACTAAAAAACACTATAAAATTAAAATCTAAGCCCTAACCCTAAATTCTAAATCCTAAACCCTACACCCTATACCCTAAAAAATATACCCTACCCTAAATTCCCTAAACCCTAACCACAACCCCTAACCTAAAACCCTAAATCCTAAACCCTAAAGTTAATTTTGAGCGTGGGGCATATGTAGGGGCACCGAAAAGGGGTAGAGGAATTTCATCCAAAGTTAAGGGCGTAAAAAGTTCTAAAATTTTTGAGAAAAATGAATCAAGTCCCTGTTTTTTTTGCATTTAATTAAATTTTTTGATCAACATTAATCATTAGATTTTAACAATTTTTCTTTGGATATTATTGTCACATGATATATTACAATTATATCATATAAAGTTTACATATTATTTTTTAAAATATATTTAGATTTTTAATAAACTTTTCAGAACTTTTAGGATTTTTAAATGGTTTTTTAAAATAAAATTAAAATATTTTAAAAATATCAAGTGACAACACTGTTGGGTTCAAGGACTTAATAAGCTTTTCAGAACTTTTAGGACGTTTACACAATGTTGGTCAAATGACTTAATTGATTAAATTAATTGATTTAAAGATTTAATTGATTTTTTTTAAAACTTAAAGGGGTTTGTAAAACCTATGTTTGATTTTGATATAACTAGATCTTTAAGGATCAATTTGAAAAACTTAAAATTGTTTTTACAAGTCTCTTAACAAGTTTTTGAAACACCAACACTTTAAAACTGATTTGTAAAACTCAAACTCAAAATATTTTCTAAGTGTTCCAAGCCAAACTTATAGAAAATCGTCAACGAGTATCGATACCCATTGAGGAGTATCGATACCTTTTTGTCAAAATTGGCTACTGTCGGAACACGTATCGATACGGCAAACCCTCGTATCGATACGCCCTGTGTTAAATTTCAAAGAGTTTGCAAGAGTGTATCGATACGGTAACACCAGTATCGATACTGGTTTAAAGAATTTTAAAGCATTTAAGTCGGTTTAAAAATATGACCGTTGGTGTCAGTTGGTTGGTAACCAAATTTTAAAATGCCGTTGACCGGTATCGATACGCCTAACCCCCGTATCGATACTACTTTTAACAGTGAGCTAAGTTCAGAAAAAGGTATCGATACGGCCTTGCCGTTTCGATACCCCGTACCGATACGCTTACGTGCGTATCGATACGCCCTATTAAATGCATACAACGGCTCTTTCTTTTCTGAGACATGTATCGATACCCATTCCCGAGTACCGATACTCGTAGCTGGAGAGGTGCATTTATGGTGGTAAGAGAGGGTTCCAACGGCTCCATTTACTTCTCCAACCACTCAAACGGCTAGAAATCAATGAGAAGGTATAAAAGGGACATCCAAAAGCATCAGCAACAATTATTGAACTTCAAGCAAACATCCAAACATCAAATTCAAGCATTAGAGCAAAAATCCCAAATTTGTGTAAAATCCCAATTTGTGTTCTTCATTCATATTTTGTAAAATTGGGTTGAGTGCTTGTATTGGGGCTATCATTTGTATTGAGAGATACCTAATTAGCCTACAAATTCCTTTGTTCTCTTGTGTGAGGGTTGGGTTGATTTTTGGGTAGAAAAATCAACCGATATTGTAAAGAGTTGCCTCCTTGTCCTAGAAAAGGGGAAGATCAATTTAGTGAAATTGTTGCAAATCCTTAGTGAGACTAAGGTAGTGGATGTAGAGTTCATTTGGAACTTGAACCACTCTAAATTCCTTGTCCTTCAATTTTAATTTGCCAATTTCCACTACAATATTTCAAATTTCCAATTCACCCCCCCTCTTGGTAAATATCGATCTTTCGATCCACTCAACAATTGGTATCAGAGCTTAACTCTTTGAGGATTAACAACCACAAGAGGAGATCCTTGGAAGAGTGTGATCATCAAAATATCAAGAGATGGCTTCAACCTCCGGTTCCGGCATGTACGAGTCACAATCAACCACCAAGCCTCCTTTCTTCAATGGTGACAACTACTCCTTTTGGAAGAACAAAATGAGGCTATTCATCAAGTCAAGTGACTACCTTGTATGGGATGTCATTGAGGATGGGCCATACATTCCATTGAAGCAAGATGGTGAAGGCAAGATGGTGTTGAAGAAGAAAGCCGAAATGAGTGAAGAGGAGAGGAAGAAGATTCAAGTCAACGATAAAGCTCTCCACATGCTTTTTTGTGCTTTCGGTCCGAACATCTATTCAAAGGTCTCCTCCATTGAAAATGCCAAAGAAGTGTGGGACACACTTGAGACCACTTATGAAGGCACCAATGATGTCAAGGAAACTAAGATTGGACTTCTCAATCTTAGTTATGAAAATTTCAAGATGGAGCCCGATGAGACGGTGTCAAAGATGTTTGATCGATTCTCCACAATTGTCAACGGGCTAAAGGGCTATGGAGAGATCATACCGGAAGACAAGCTTGTCCGGAAGCTACTCTATTCACTTCCCGAAGCTTGGGATGGGAAGAGAACCGCCATCATCGAAGCAAAGAACTTGAAGACATTAAAGCTTGATGAGCTTGTGGGTTCTCTCCTTACTCATGAGATCATGAAGCAAGGAAGGGAAGATGAGAAAAAGAAAGAAGAGAAAAGAGTAGAGAAACTTGAAGTTGAAAAGAAGAAGAAGATGGGAATAGCTCTCAAGGCTAAAGCTTCACAACTTGATGAGAGCTCATCTAGTGATGAGGACGAACTTGAAGAATTGGCTATGATAGCCAAACGATTCTCACGATTCATGAGGTCCAACCGGGGTAGAAAAATCCAAAGAAAAATGGACTTCAAGAGCAAGAGCAAAGAAGAAGGAAAGGATCCCATCATTTGCTATGAGTGCAAACAACCCGGCCACATCCGTTCGGAGTGCCCTCAACTCAAGAAGAAGAGCTTTGAGAAGAAGAAGAAACTCAAAGCCAAACTTGCTACTTGGAGTGATGAGGAGTCATCGGAGGATGACGAACAAGAAGTGGCCAACCTTTGTCTCATGGCACTTGAGGAAGATTCCTCCTTGGTAACCTCTAACTCATCTACTTTAGATTTTTCATATGAAGAATTAAATGATGCATATGATGAGTTGCAAGAGGTATATGATGAATTAGTTGAGAAATTTAAAGAGTCGGTCATTAAAAACAAGAAAATCATTTTAGAGCTAAATGAGAAAAATGACTCACTCACTCAAGCTAATTCTAAATTTGAGAAAAAGATTTTAGGATTAAAAGATGAACTTAAATTCTTTCAAGATGAAAATGTTGATCTTAATAATCTTTTGTCTCAATGCAATAGTGAACACCAAAAGGTGTTAGGTGAGCTAAATGAGCTCAAAAAGTCCTTAAAAAATGTTGGTAGTGTCAAACATGAAGTAGGAGAATCCTCTAGAACACACCAACCTAAGAAAAGGACTAATTACTACAAACAAGGTAGCTACCCTAGACATAGTAGAGCTAAAAGAATTAGAAGTGTATGGGTTCCTAAGGAACTTGTAAAATCTAATAATATTATTGCTATGTCATCTTGGATTCCTAAGGGAACCAAGGTTTTGGGAGCTAACACTCATGGACCCAAAATGATTTGGGTACCAAAAATCAAGGTTTAATATCTTTGTTTGTAGGGGGAGCATTGCTACAAGGCCAAAGCACAAAGTCAAAACTCATGGTACCTTGATAGTGGATGCTCGAGACACATGACCGGAGACAAGAGTCGATTCATGGATTTAAAGCCAAAAAGTGGAGGAGTAGTAACATTTGGTGACAACTCCAAAGGCCACATTAAAGGTATTGGCTCCATAGGTAATCACTCTACCATTCTCATTGAAAATGTCTTATATGTCGATGGTCTTAAACATAATTTATTGAGCATAAGTCAATTGTGTGATAAAGGATTTAATGTTTTATTTGATAAAAATGGATGCAAAATTGTTGACATTAAATCTAATAATATTATGCTCATAGGTCATCGCATAGGAAACATATACATGGTGCATTTAGATGACATACATACATCTCATGCATGTTTAGTTGCTCAAAATGAAAATGATGCATGGTTGTGGCATAGGAAGCTAGGACATGCTAGCATTAGTGTTTTGGAAAAACTAGTCTCTCTAAATCTAGTTAGAGGTTTGCCCAAAATTAAATTTTCAAATGACAAAATTTGTGATGCATGCTCTAAGGGTAAACAACATAAGTCTTCCTTTAAATCCATTAATGATGTTTCTACTAGTAGATGCTTACAATTAATTCACATGGATTTATTTGGGCCAATAAGGACTATGAGCTTGGGTGGTAAATCTTATGCATTCGTGTTAGTTGATGATTTTTCTAGATTTACTTGGGTTCTCTTTTTAAGTACTAAAGATGAGGCTTTGGAAAAATTCATCACATTTTCAAAATTAACCCAAAATGATCTTGAACTTAGAATTTCACACATTAGAAGTGATCATGGAACCGAGTTTCAAAATTTAGGGTTTGAAGAATTTTTGAATGAAAATGGTATTAGCCATAATTTTTCGGCTCCTCGAACTCCTCAACAAAATGGGGTAGTTGAGAGGAAAAATAGAACTTTACAAGAAATGGCTAGAACTATGCTTTGTGAAAATAATTTACCTAAATATTTTTGGGCGGAAGCCACAAACACCGCTTGTTATATTGTAAATCGAGTAATGATTAGGCCAATTTTAAAGAAAACACCTTATGAGATTTTAAAATCTAAAAAGCCTAACATTAGCTATTTTCACCCTTTTGGGTGTAAGTGTTTTGTTTTAAATAATGGAAAAGATAACTTAGGTAAATTTGATGCAAAAAGTGATGAAGCTATTTTTATAGGTTACTCTTTAACCTCTAAAGCCTATCGAGTATTTAACAAAAGAACTTTAGTAGTAGAAGAATCCATTCATGTTATTCGATGATAACCTCCTTCCTAGGAAGGATTCTTGTGATGATGATGATGTAGGAATCATAAATGCCTTTGATGGAGGTCAAACTTCAAAGGAGGATGAGATTCAACCAAAAGAAGAAGACACACAAGATCCACCTCTTGAAGCCTTGAAGGACTTGGCTATTGAGGAAAAGGAAGTGAGCTACCCAAGGGAGTTGAACTATGTCAAAGATGGTGAAATCTTGGGTGATCCATCCAAGGGGGTAACCACTCGTTCTTCTCTTAAATTAATGAACCATGTTGCATTTATCTCATGCATAGAGCCTAAAAACATAAAAGAAGCATTGAAAGATGACTTTTGGATTATGGCTATGCAAGAAGAGTTAAATCAATTTGAGAGAAGTAATGTATGAACATTAGTTGATAGGCCTAGTAATCAATCTACAATAGGAACTAAATGGGTCTTTAGGAACAAACTAGATGAGAGTGGTAACATTGTGAGAAATAAAGCCAGACTTGTAGCACAAGGTTACACTCAAGAAGAGGGAATAGATTTTGATGAAACCTATGCACCCGTAGCTAGAATGGAAGCCATTAGGATGTTGCTTGCATATGCATGTTATCATAATTTCAAGCTTTTTCAAATGGATGTTAAAAGCGCATTTTTAAATGGTTTTATAAATGAAGAAGTGTATGTGGAACAACCACCGGGTTTTGAAGATTCAAAATTTCCAAATCATGTTTTCAAACTTACCAAAGCTCTTTATGGTTTAAAACAAGCTCCTAGAGCTTGGTATGAAAGGCTTTCAAACTTTTTAATTGAAAAAGGTTTTGAAAAAGGTAAGGTGGACACTACACTTTTCATAAAAATGTATAAAAATGACATTTTAGTAGTTCAAATTTATGTTGATGATATAATTTTTGGTTCTACTAATGAATGTCATTGTCAAGAGTTTGCTAAGCTAATGCAAGGTGAATTTGAGATGAGCATGATGGGGGAGCTCTCATTCTTTTTGGGACTCCAAATCAAGCAAAAGAAGGATGGCACCTTCATCAACCAAGCAAAATACATAAAGGATATGCTCAAGAAGTTTGGATTGGAGAATGCAAAGCCTCAAGCCACTCCTATGAGCTCATCTACAAAGCTTGACAAAGATGAAGGAGGTAAGTGTGTTGACTCTAAACTTTATCGTTCTATGATTGGATCATTGCTTTACCTTACCGCAAGTAGACCGGATATCTTGTTTAGTGTTTGCTTGTGTGCTAGGTTTCAAGCTAGTCCTAGAGAGTCTCACCTTATAGCCGTTAAGAGAATCTTTAGATACCTTAGAGACACTCCTTGTTTAGGCCTTTGGTATCCTAGAGACTCTACCTTCAACCTACATGCTTATTCGGATGCGGACTATGGGGGTTGCAAAATTGATAGGAAAAGTACTTCGGGAACTTGCCAATTCTTAGGTAGTATGCTCATATCTTGGTTCTCTAAGAAACAAAATAGTGTAGCCTTATCTACCACCGAAGCCGAGTACATATCCTTAGGGAGTTGTTGTGCTCAAGTCCTTTGGATGAAGCAACAACTCTTAGATTATGGAATTAAAGTTGGAACCATACCCCTAAAATGTGACAACACTAGTGCAATATGCTTAACTAAAAATCCCATCCAACACTCTAGAACCAAACATATAGAAATAAGGCATCATTTCATTAGAGATCATGTCCTTAAGGAAGATGTGGTTATAGAGTATGTAGACACCTTGAATCAATTAGCGGACATTTTTACAAAACCTTTAGACAAAGAGCGTTTTTGGTCCCTTAGGAGAGAGTTAGGTCTAGCTAGCCTATCTTGACCTTTTAGGACCTCTTTTGTGCTTAAATATGCTTGATTTTGTGAAATGCCATGTTGATGTGTTTAAACTCCTAATTTCATCCATGCTTATAGTTAGGGGGAGTATGCTTCTGTTAAAACATGCTTAGAACTATTCATTCATCATTTGCATACTTTTAGGAGGTGTTAAGTTCGAGCCTTTGGTTGTTCTTAGAACCAAATAGGTCATTCTGGGCATATGGTATCGATACGGCTATACGCGTATCGATACGTGTTCTTCATTTTGTTTCCCAGAATTCTCCTCGCTTCATATGGTATCGATACGGCTATACGCGTATCGATACGTGTTCTTCATCTTGTTTCCCAGATTTTTTTCCTCGCTTCACATGTATCGATACGCTTTTAAGTGTATCGATACAGGTCGTTTCGATACGGGCCCCACCGTTTCGATACGACTTTCCAACGGGCATTTTTGAGAAAAGACAATTCTATCCCCGTATCGATACTCCTTTTGGAGTATCGATACCCTATCGCGCAGATGGCATTAAATCTGTTTTAAATGAGATCTAATTTTACCAAAATTAAAACTCTTTAACCCTAACAAACCCTAGCCGTTTTTGGCTATAAAAAGGCCCTTCCTCCTTCATATTTTCCACACTACAACTCAATTCTAAAAGAATTCTTGCATCAAGAAAAGTTTTGTGCTCTCTCTCAAGGTTTTCTTCAATCCTTAAAGTTTCCTTCAAGGTAATCTCTTCTTTTAATTCTCTTTTGTTTTTTTTAATCTCTTTGTTTTTCAAAATTTTTTAAAATCTTTTTACCTTGATTTCTACTCAAATTGAAGAAACCTTCTTTAATTTTTTTCTTTTAGATTATGGCACCTAAAGAACATTCGAGGAAGCGACCGAGGATTACTCTTGCCGGTGAATCATCAACTCCCGGAATGGTTGCACGCCCGGATTATGTTACAATTTATAACCAATCCTTTGAAACTTCCGCGGGTCTTCCCTATTTTCGCCAATTTGAGAACTACAAAATTCGTGCGGAAAGGATCGTCTCCATTCCTTTTCTCGACTCCGAGCGCTTCAAGTTTGAATATCTTCCATTGCTTCGCACTTGGAAATTCATGGAGTTTCTTTCTATCCCCGGTATTTACTATCGTCTTTTGGTTTTAATTTTCTATTCTAATGCCAAAATTATTTCTCGAAATGGGGAAATTGTTGCCATCCGCTCTTATCTCATGGGGAAGCAAATCGTTCTCGATGTCAAAGGGATTTGTGAGGTTTTTAAGTTAGAGGATGTGGGCTTAAATGATGAGAATGCCTTGGGCCATGTTCTCAGTGGTTCCGTAACCGTCCTCAATGCTCACGATCGAATCCTACATTTGATGGTGTCTTGGTGGTTACGTCCCTCCGGTGGCAAATACTCTACCATCCGTCAAGTGGATGATTTTTGGATCCGTTGTTTCCGTCAACGAAAGCGCCCAAACCTAGCTCGGATCATGTTCGATGAGATCGCCTATCATGTTCAAAATCGCCAAACCCCTCTCATCTCATCCTTTATTTACGGTACGGCTTTAAGTTACTATTTTACCAAAAAGGATATTGATTGCTCATTTGATCTTGCATCTACTCTCACCGATCCTATTGATGAGCGATCCCTTGCTCGGGGAAAGTTCCATTACTTTAATGGAAGTTGGTTACGTCTTTCCGATCTTCCACCCGAGGCCGCAGCCGCATTGGAACAACCACAAGCTCCTCCGGATCCTCAAGTCCCACAGCCCAATTTGGATGCTCTCATGACATATCTCAATGAGCAATTTACCGGGCTACGCACGGACATGAACACTCGTCTAACCTCCATGGAAACCACCTTCGATACAAGGATGACGGGTATGGAGAATCGCCTTACATCTCTTGAAAGCGAGCACAATTCCTTGAATATTTCCGTTGCCGCTTTCCATGATGAATGGCGTAATAGCATGCGGAGCAATGAGCCTATGGTCGATGATGATGAAGATGATGAAGACGACGAAGACAATGCCTAGACATCTCTTCTTGCATATCATTCATAATCATCTAGGATTTTCTATTTTTATGCACCTATGTTTCTATTTTTAGGACTAAGTTTGTTTTAGGATTAAAAACCTATGCTTTGATTTCTTGTTTGTTTTTGTTTGGATTTTCTTATGCTATGATGAATAAAATTATGTTGCTTATTATTATTATACCTTTGATTTCATTATGCACTTTATTGTCTCCATGCAATTTTTGATCTAACAAAAAGGGGGAGAAGAAACTTGCTCACATCTTTAAAATATTTTGATTTTAACTCAAAGGTTACCAAGCTTATATTAAGGGGGAGTTACTTTGTAAAGGTTATTCAAAAGTGTCAAAATTTTAAGTTTTGGTTTTGTTATATCAAAAAGGGGGAGATTGTAAAACCTATGTTTGATTTTGATATAACTAGATCTTTAAGGATCAATTTGAAAACTTAAAATTGCTTTTACAAGTCTCTTAACAAGTTTTTGAAACACCAACACTTTAAAACTGATTTGTAAAACTCAAACTCAAAATATTTTCTAAGTGTTCCAAGCCAAACTTATAGAAAATCGTCAACGAGTATCGATACCCATTGAGGAGTATCGATACCTTTTTGCCAAAATTGGCTACTGTCGGAACACGTATCGATACGGCAAACCCTCGTATCGATACGCCCTGTGTTAAATTTCAAAGAGTTTGCAAGAGTGTATCGATACGGTAACACCAGTATCGATACTGGTTTAAAGAATTTTAAAGCATTTAAGTCGGTTTAAAAATATGACCGTTGGTGTCAGTTGGTTGGTAACCAAATTTTAAAATGCCGTTGACCGGTATCGATACGCCTAACCCCCGTATCGATACTACTTTTAACAGTGAGCTAAGTTCAGAAAAAGGTATCGATACGGCCTTGCCGTTTCGATACCCCGTACCGATACGCTTACGTGCGTATCGATACGCCCTATTAAATGCATACAACGGCTTTTTCTTTTCTGAGACAGGTATCGATACCCATTCCCGAGTACCGATACTCGTAGCTGGAGAGGTGCATTTATGGTGGTAAGAGAGAGTTCCAACGGCTCCATTTACTTCTCCAACCACTCAAACGGCTAGAAATCAATGAGAAGGTATAAAAGGGACATCCAAAAGCATCAGCAACAATTATTGAACTTCAAGCAAACATCCAAACATCAAATTCAAGCATTAGAGCAAAAATCCCAAATTTGTGTAAAATCCCAATTTGTGTTCTTCATTCATATTTTGTAAAATTGGGTTGAGTGCTTGTATTGGGGCTATCATTTGTATTGAGAGATACCTAATTAGCCTACAAATTCCTTTGTTCTCTTGTGTGAGGGTTGGGTTGATTTTTGGGTAGAAAAATCAACCGATATTGTAAAGAGTTGCCTCCTTGTCCTAGAAAAGGGGAAGATCAATTTAGTGAAATTGTTGCAAATCCTTAGTGAGACTAAGGTAGTGGATGTAGAGTTCATTTGGAACTTGAACCACTCTAAATTCCTTGTCCTTCAATTTTAATTTGCCAATTTCCACTACAATCCTTCAAATTTCCAATTCACCCCCCCTCTTGGTAAATATCGATCTTTCGATCCACTCAACAGGGTTTTACACCATTAAGTCAAAAAATAATAAGTATGCTAAAAAAATAGTAGCAATAAGTAGTTCGCTGTATACACGATTGTTCCTCCCAATAATGTTGCTTTTAATATTGTATGGATTCAAATCTTAACATTTACCTTTATATTGTAAAAAGAATAATTTTTTTTACCTTTTTGATGCCCTTATTTATACGCAACACTAACAAAATAAATTTAAACTTTTATAGTTAAAATTGATGGAGGAGAATCGCGTATTAGTTTGGTGCAACATCTCTTTCAACTCCATATATGCAAACATACATGTACATTGTTTGTGTGGTTGAAGGGTCATTTGTATTGAATAAAAATCTTATTTTTTTGTTTTTGCGTGTTCTTTTTATGTCTTAATATTAAAATTTTAAATTATATATTATAGCTTTAAATTTTAAATTATAAACTTTAAAAAATCACATTACATTTAATTTTATAACACCCCTCACCCCGGATTAGGGAGCAAGGAGCGTTATATTAACATAAACAGAAACGGAAATCGTATTAGAAGGCACAGCGGAAGGGGTTTATCAGATTCCAAATTCGTGTAATATTTTTTTTTATATACTATATTCGAATACCATATACATACAAGGCTATCTTATACACAACAATACATATGTGTAACAAACATAACACTTTCATTTATAAACATATATTAAACCAACATTAATATTAGCTATTACTATTTGGCCAACTAAATAAATCTATTAACCATTCTAAAATAAGTACCACTTGTATAATAGTCAATTCGTATGAATCATTCCTTTAATTCCAAGTTCAACAACTTCAATTAACTTAACTTAACTTAACACCATACACACCCTAACGAATTGAATGTCATACATATAAATCCAATTCGATTAAATTACCCAACCATGTTACAATTGCAATTCTATCCAATTATGATCGATTATTAACTTCCCAATTTAATTAATCGAATACATACATTCCATCCAAATCCTACATGGCCGAACATACATCATACTTATATAAAATTAAGCATCATAGTTGGTTCATACAATCCATAGCATTTAGTTTCCCTTTACAAAATAAACGGGGTATCAAAGGCTAAAACCTAATGGTTGCCTATACAAAAAGAGACTATCCACAAAAAGAATCAAGCCCTACATATATATATACGGGCGATCTATACCCCAACATTTACCCCCTTACTTACATAACAAAATATAGGGAAACATATATAAAGTTTAATTAGAACCGAAATAGTAGTTCATAAACATGACTAACAAGTCGAACTGCACTAGCATGCCAAACGCTAAGCCACCCACCATGAGTATGACAAAGATAGGGAAAATCATACTTAATCTGAGTACGGAAAAGTCTCGGGTTGAGGTTGACGATGCTAGGACCTGAAATTTTAGGGAAGGCAGGAAGGTTCGAGTGGTAAGTACGTTTTGTACTTAGTGAGGAAACCCTATTCTATCCGGTTTCCAATTAACATAGTGATCAGACAAATTTAATCTCACTTTGCACATTAATTCATTCGAATAAGCCAAGTAAATAATCAACATTATTATCAATAATCAAGCATCAGCCATTCGAACATATACACAAAAGAATCAAGCAATTTCCAATCGAATGAATTAAGTAAAATAGTCCATATCATTATCCATGTCGTGTATCAATCATTCGATCATATAAGCAAAGAATTCAAATAATTTCCATTCGAACACATGCCACCAAATATACACTTTTCATAGATTATTTGCACATACAAGCCATGAAACCTAATTTAGCCTCTAAGTACCATATCATCACAATTAAGGCTCATAGCATATCAAACATATCAAGATCATCAAATTTAGCATGTCATTCGAATACTTCTATAAGAAATTTCCTTCAATATTCAGATTTCAATTCTTTAATTATTCATTTAAATCAAATTGCAATGCCTTGGATAGTATAGTTTGATAGGTAAACAAGTCACGTATAACAGAGGTTGTGAATCAAATTCACCATGTTAAGGTACCACGTACCAATTCGTATCACATATAACATATTAAAATGTCCGCAGACATTAAACAAGTAGATACACTTACGTACCACAATATCGAGTACACTAACGTACCGATTTTCTTATTGAGCTCAGACTCTAGGCTAGCCGTACTACCTAAACAGACTGTACACACCAAGGGCTTTGCATTTAAGTCTTTAATTTCATCAATACATCATCAATCGATTTTCAGAAAATTCTAAATTAATCCTTTCGATTAATTATTCCAGATTCTAATTTCCTTAACATATCATCATACACTATCATATACAATGGTACATGCTCAATTCGCATAATTCAAATCAAATATCATATAATTCCATGTTCATATCACAAAAAAAAATCAGATTCACATTTCATAGTTCAACACTCAATTGAACATATTAAGCTTAAGCATACATGGAAATGTCATCATATAGTCTTGTCACATGATTCAATGTCATGATATACACACATAGATAATATCACAACAATCAAAAATCAGCATTGCTAAGTTCACATATAGCAACACAATTAACAATGAACAATTTCAGATTCAAGCATAACAATCACCAATTTAATTTCAATCACATAAGCATCATAATCGCATATCACAAGCACAAAAATCCGAATTCCATTTTTCCTTCTTCCCATTACTAAATCAAATAATTAATTAATCAATTTCATGCTTATCATAATTAAAAATCAGATTAAGTAGTTGGAACTCTAATTCCAACTCTAAAGTTCGTTTCACTCACAAATCGCCGAGCTAGTTTGTAATCCGTACGCCTTTCGCCCGATCCGTATTCGATCCCGGAGTAGCCTCTTCTTCTACCCTTTCACTTCTAGGATCTAGAGCACTCAATACAACAAATAACACAATTTCAGAATGCAATTTATGCAAATTTAAGGCTGAATTTCTCAATTTAATCGAAACAGTCCCTAAATTATTTAGTCCAAATCGACAAATTGCTAAATACTCTAATTCTTTTAATTACTCTTTAAAACCTTCAAATTGACCTTCGATTTTACTAAATTTCATATCTTTCAACATAAGACTCGACTTAATAATACTTATTAAGCTTCAATTTTAACAATTTTATAACTTTTTAATCTTAATTTCATATATTTTCAGTTTTGCTCGATTCTGACCTCCTAGATTGACACCCTTCGTTCTCCTTGTATACAACCCCAAATTGAATGCCGTTTGTTTCTAATTTCAGATTACATTTCCAATTTCAACATACTAAAAATTCAGATCGAACCGCTTAATAAATTATTTTCTACCGATTTTCAAAGTCCACTGTCCAACTCGAATTAAGGCTGGACAGTTTTGCATGCTAACACATTTACCTTTTCCAGATTTTACCACAGCCTCAAAAATCTTGATTTAACATTTTTCTTTGATTCTAGACATATTAGAGAGAAACATATCAAAATTTCAGACTCAAACTCTTATCCTATCATTTTATATGATTTTTCAAAGATACAAGTTATAACATTTACGAATCTGTTACTACTCTCTTTTGCATGCATGATGTTCATGTTTTAGACTCTTAGTCCTTAAAGATTTATACACATTTTTATGTTTCCAGCAACTATGCTCAAGAACAATACCTCTAAGATTTTCTAAACGCATTAAAGCCACTGATTTTCCAAGAATCTTTACAAATTCGGAAGCTATAGAGAGAGATCTACTTACCTATAATTTTTCCTTGACTTTTCTAGAGGACTAACATCAACATGCAACTCCTTCTTCCTCACCGAGCCTTCAACCTTTTCTCTAGCTTTCTATGTTGTGTTTATGTGTGTGAAAGAAACAAGGTGGAATAGTGGTTTGGTTGAGGGTGGCCGGCTAAGGAAATGAAAAGAAAGTGGGGAGGGGACACATTAAATGGGATATGACCAAGGGGTCATGTCCTCAACTAATTCCCTTTATTTTTCCTACTAATTCATGTATAAACTCTCTAATTACTCTATGATTCCATCTTATAATTAGTAGTAATCCTTGCACTTTCACTTTAGCATGCAAGCATTTAATTTTCATCTTTATTCGGATTGGTCACTAATGATTTAACCGAATTCTTATTGTACATTTAACCACGTTTCCAATTTGGTCCATAAGTACCAAATTTCCATTCGAATCTTAAGAAATCTAATCTAATAACTTACTCAATAATTAAATTAGACCTCTAATTCTTCTAGGCTAATTTTTGGGATGTTACATTTCTCCCCCCCTTAAGAAAAGAATTCGTCCCCGAATTCGTACCTGAATCGAACAATTGAGGGTATTGGTTTCGCATCGTTTCCTCAGGTTCCCATGTTGCCTCTTCCATCTTGTGATTTCTCCACAAGACTTTAACAAGTGCAACATTTTTGTTCTGAAGCCTTTTAATTTCCCTATCCAGAATCTGAACTGGTTCCTCTTCATAGGACAAATCAGGATTTAGCTCTACTTCTTCCGGTTCTAAGATGTGAGAAGGATCGGATCTATACTTTCTGAGCATTGACACATGGAAAACATTGTGGATTTTATCGAACTCACTAGGAAGTGCAAGTCGATAAGCCACTGGGCCAATTCTTTCAGTGATTTCGAAAGGTCCAATAAAGCGAGGACTGAGCTTTCCCCTCTTTCCGAACCGAAATACTTTCTTCCATGGAGAGACTTTAAGAAAGACTTTGTCTCCCACATTATGCTGAATGTCTCTTCGTTTCAGATCAACATAGGCTTTATGTCTATCAAAGGCTTGTTTTAGACGAGAATGAATGATTTGAACTTTTTCTTCTGTTTCTCTGAGCAATTGGGGTCCCAAAACTTTATTTTCACCAAGTTCGGACCAACACAGAGGTGTTCTGCATTTTCTGCCATACAATGCTTCAAAAGGAGCCATCTGAATAGACGACTGATAGCTATTGTTGTAGGCAAATTCAACCAAGGGTAGAGATTTCTCACAATTTTTCCCAAAGTCAATTATGCAAGCTCTAAGCATATCTTCGAGAATCTGAATTACTCGTTCAGACTGACCATCAGTTTGCGGATGAAAAGCTGTGCTGAGATTCAACTTAGTTCCCATAGCTCTCTGTAATGTTCTCCAAAATCTAGAAGTAAATCTTGGATCACGATCAGAGACAATGGAGATAGGAATTCCATGAAGCCGGATTATTTCCTGAATGTACAGATTGGCCAAGGTCTCCAAACTGTAATTAATACGAATAGGAATGAAATGTGCTGATTTAGTGAATCGGTCAACAATCACCCAAATAGCATCATATTTTCTGGGAGAACAAGGAAGACCAGTCACGAAGTCCATAGTAATTCGTTCCCATTTCCACTGTGGCAGTACAAGTGGTTGGAGTAGTCCGGTGGGAACTCTATGTTCAGCTTTGACTTTCTGACAATTTAGACATCTAGATACGAAATCATTGATAGCCGCTTTCATACCAGACCACCAATACAAAGATTTGAGATCTTTATACATCTTAACCGGTCCAGGATGGACCAAAAAAGAACTCTGGTGTGCTTCTTCCAGAAGATCTATTTTCAAATTTTTATCATTTGGAATACAGATTTTATCCTTGAAGTAAAGAAGACCGTTTGTGTGAATACATAATTCTTCACCAGACTTTGTATCCAGTTTGGAGATAATATCCTGAAGTTCTGGATCAGCTTTCTGGAGATTTTCAATCCTTGAGATTAAACTGGATTGAATTTGAAGTTCGGACAGAAATCCTTGCTTCTGATATACTCGAAGATGAGCATTGATAGCAGTTGGAGCTACAAGAATAAAATACCACTTTCTAATCAGAACTTTTATTATAGCAGTTTATAATTTAAAATTTTCTAAGATTCAAAGATTAGAGACTTTACCCAATGTCGGTTTACGACTCAAGGCGTCAGCAACCACATTGGCTTTTCCTGGATGATAGTCAATGACTAAATCATAGTCTTTCAACAACTCCATCCATCTGCGTTGTCTCAAATTCAGATCTTTTTGAGTTAGGAGATACTTTAGGCTCTTGTGATCAGTGAACAGGTAACATTTCTCACCGTACAAGTAGTGTCTCCAGATTTTGAGAGCAAACACAATTGCAGCAAGTTCAAGATCATGCGTTGGATAGTTCAATTCATGAGATTTCAATTGGCGTGAAGCATAAGCAATCACATTATCACCTTGCATTAGAACACATCCAAGACCCGCATGTGAAGCATCACTGTACACAGTGTAATCTTTACCCGGTTCTGGTTGGATCAAAACTGGGGCATGAGTCAAGGCTGCTTTAAGTTGGTCAAAGCTTCTCTGTTGCTTTTCAGACCATTCAAATGGTTGATCTTTACGAAGAAGTTTAGTCAAAGGTAAGGCTATAGAGGAAAACCCTTTGACAAACCTTCTGTAATAACCAGCAAGACCAAGGAAACTTCGTATTTCACTGACATTTCTGGGAGGTCGCCAATCCATGATTGACTGAATTTTCTTCGGATCAACTTTAATTCCTTCTGCAGAAATTACATGACCAAGAAAGGATACTTCCGATAACCAGAACTCGCACTTGGAGAATTTTGCGAATAACTGGCGTTCCCGGAGAGTTTGCAAGACAATGCGGAGATGATCAGAATGTTCCTCTTTGTTACGAGAATAGATCAAAATGTCATCAATGAAGACGACGACAAATTTATCAAGACAAGGCTTGAACACTCTGTTCATGAGATCCATGAATGTTGCCGGAGCATTTGTCAATCCGAAAGGCATTACCAGAAATTCATAGTGGCCATAACGAGTTTGGAAGGCTGTTTTGGACACATCCTCCTCTTTGACTCTCATTTGATAGTACCCAGATCGCAGATCGATCTTTGAGAATACCGAGGCATCCCTAAGTTGATCAAACAGATCTTCTATTCTTGGGAGCGGATATCGGTTCTTGATTGTGATCTTATTCAATTGACGGTAGTCAATGCAGAGACGCATTGCTCCATCCTTCTTCTTTACGAATAGAACAGGTGCACCCCAAGGAGAAGTGCTGGGTCGAATGAAACCCTTATCCTGAAGTTCTTGAAGTTGCTTTTGCAATTCTTTCAATTCAAGAGGTGCCATCCGGTACGGAGTGATAGACACCGGATTTGAGCCAGGCTGTACTTCAATCCCGAATTCCACTTCTCTAGTCGGAGGAAGACCAGGTAGTTCCTCGGGAAATACATCAATGAATTCAGAAACAACAGGCATTTCAGACATTCCAAATTCAATTTGATCTCGTAAGACCATGGATGCAAAAATGGAAGTGGGCTTTTTATCAATTAAGAGTATGGATTCTTTTCCTAAACCCTGAAGATACAATCTTTTATTTTGACAATCTACCCAAGCTTCATGTTTACTTAACCAATCTAAACCCAGAATTAGATCAAATTCACAGGAGGGTAATATGTAGAGATCAATAAGAAATGGCAAATTGCTAATATGCAATGAACAATTTCTACATATTAGGTTAATGTTCGAAGTTCCTCCTAAAGGGTTTGAAACTATCAGACTTGTTTTCACATTTTCAGGTTCTAATTTCAACCTTTTTACAACAGATAGGCAGGTGAATAAATGAGTAGATCCCGAATCTATTAAGGCATAAACAGGATGTGAGTTTAGCTCAACAGTACCTGCAATCACTTCAGGAGACTCTTCATCATCTCTACCACGAATGTGGTAAACTCTGGCAGGTGCTCGAGATTCCTGATGAGTGGTAGCATTAGAATGAGTACCCTTGCCTTTCTTCTGATAACTCGGCTGGGCTGACTTGGCATTCCTATTCCGATTAGAGGATGTCGGACTAGGAACCACAGTATTACGAGCTGGCATAGGTCCAAGCTTTTGAGGACAGTCTTTAATGTAGTGATCATCGCCACCACAAGCATAGCAGAGATTTGCTTGAAGTCTGCACTGACCTCGATGTGGTTTCTGACAGAACTTGCAAGGAGACATCTTTTCAGAATTTCCCGTACTATTAACAGACATAGTCGGTACTGAGGATCTGATCACTGCAGCTGGTTTAGAAGTATAATTGCTCCTCGGAGCAGAAGTGAAATTAGAAGACCCTTCTTTCTGAAATTTAGGCTTCTTGAACTGCCATTGAGACTTGTCGTCTCGTTTCTGCTTTTTGTCAGGTTTATTGCCCCCTTTTCGCTTTTCCGCAGCTTTCATTCTAGCTTCGGTTGCAATAGCCCGATTAACAAGATTCTGGAAATCATTGATTCCCAAAGCAGTGAAGATTGGACTTAGTTCATCATTCATGCCTTCAATGAACATTCGGCATTTATCAGATTCAGTTTTGATGTATTCTGCACCGTATTTGCAGTACTTGCAAAAGTCTGCAACGTACAGCTCAATGGGACGGTTGGCTTGTTTAAGGTGCAAGAACTTCTTTCTTCTTTCAGCCAAGTACTGTTCACTGATGTACTTCTTTTTGAACTCTTCGAGGAAGAATTCCCATGTCACCAGTTCATTCGGAACAGTAAGAGTAGTGGTTTCCCACCAATTCATAGCTTCGTCAGCTAACAAGGCTACAATACACTCCAATTTGTGGTCATCGGAGCACTGTAATTGTCTGGTTACCACCTTGGTGGTGTTTTCAAGCCAATACTCTGCATCTTCTGGTCTTTCTTCATCGGCACCAGTGAAAGTATAAGCTCGATGCTGAGAAAGCTTATCTATCGGAGCTCTGCTAGGTGCAGGAGGGACAGAAACAACAGGTTGTTCTTGTTTCAGATTTGTCAGAAGTTGATTAAACATCTCCTTCATGCTGAGGAGACACTCTCTTTGGGCAGACTGAACCATAGGGTTTTCAGGTGGAGGTTGTTCATTATCCTGAACATGTTCTTTGTCAGATTGCTCAATGTTCTGAACGGGTTCAGTGACTTGAGCAGGCTTTTTAGCAATTTGCTCGGAAGTTTGAGCAGGCTCTTTGTTTCTCTCCTTTCTCGGAGTTTGAGTAGGAGATTTATCACCCAATCTCACACTTTCACCTTCGCTCGAAGATTCGTGCGAGCTCCCATTCTTTGGGTCTTTTGGGTCCGTCATATTCTATCATTCAGTCAATCACAGAAAGTCAGAAGGCTCAATACAGATATCTTGTCATACAATACATGGGTGGCAAACCTAAATGATGCAAATGTATGCAGACTCGATTACAGTTTTTAGGACTTAACCTAAAAAGCTCTGATACCAATTTATATAACACCCCTCACCCCCGGATTAGGGAGCAAAGAGCGTTATATTAACATAAACAGAAACGGAAATCGTATTAGAAGGCACAGCGGAAGGGATTTATCAGATTCCAAATTCGTGTAATATTTTTTTTATATACTATATTTGAATACCATATACATACAAGGCTATCTTATACACAACAATACATATGTGTAACAAACATAACACTTTCATTCATAAACATATATTAAACCAACATTAATATTAGCTATTACTATTTGGCCAACTAAATAAATCTATTAACCATTCTAAAATAAGTACCACTTGTATAATAGTCAATTCGTATGAATCATTCCTTTAATTCCAAGTTCAACAACTTCAATTAACTTAACTTAACTTAACACCATACACACCCTAACGAATTGAATGTCATACATATAAATCCAATTCGATTAAACTACCCAACCATGTTACAATTGCAATTCTATCCAATTATGATCGATTATTAACTTCCCAATTTAATTAATCGAATACATACATTCCATCCAAATCCTACATGGCCGAACATACATCATACTTATATAAAATTAAGCATCATAGTTGGTTCATACAATCCATAGCATTTAATTTCCCTTTACAAAATAAACGGGGTATCAAAGGCTAAAACCTAATGGTTGCCTATACAAAAAGAGACTATCCACAAAAAGAATCAAGCCCTACATATATATACGGGCGATCTATACCCCAACATTTACCCCCTTACTTACATAAAAAAATATAGGGAAACATATATAAAGTTTAATTAGAACCGAAATAGTAGTTCATAAACATGACTAACAAGCCGAACTGCACTAGCATGCCAAACGCTAAGCCACCCACCATGAGTATGACAAAGATAGGGAAAATCATACTTAATCTGAGTACGGAAAAGTCTCGGGTTGAGGTTGACGATGCTAGGACCTGAAATTTTAGGGAAGGCAGGAAGGTTCGAGTGGTAAGTACGTTTTGTACTTAGTGAGGAAACCCTATTCTATCCGGTTTCCAATTAACATAGTGATCAGACAAATTTAATCTCACTTTGCACATTAATTCATTCGAATAAGCCAAGTAAATAATCAACATTATTATCAATAATCAAGCATCAGCCATTCGAACATATACACAAAAGAATCAAGCAATTTCCAATCGAATGAATTAAGTAAAATAGTCCATATCATTATCCATGTCGTGTATCAATCATTCGATCATATAAGCAAAGAATTCAAATAATTTCCATTCGAACACATGCCACCAAATATACACTTTTCATAGATTATTTGCACATACAAGCCATGAAACCTAATTTAGCCTCTAAGTACCATATCATCACAATTAAGGCTCATAGCATATCAAACATATCAAGATCATCAAATTTAGCATGTCATTCGAATACTTCTATAAGAAATTTCCTTCAATATTCAGATTTCAATTCTTTAATTATTCATTTAAATCAAATTGCAATGCCTTGGATAGTATAGTTTGATAGGTAAACAAGTCACGTATAACAGAGGTTGTGAATCAAATTCACCATGTTAAGGTACCACGTACCAATTCATATCACATATAACGTATTAAAATGTCCGCAGACATTAAACAAGTAGGTACACTTACGTACCACAATATCGAGTACACTAACGTACCGATTTTCTTATTGAGCTCAGACTCTAGGCTAGCCGTACTACCTAAACAGACTGTACACACCAAGGGCTTTGCATTTAAGTCTTTAATTTCATCAATACATCATCAATCGATTTTCAGAAAATTCTAAATTAATCCTTTCGATTAATTATTCCAGATTCCAATTTCCTTAACATATCATCATACACTATCATATACAATGGTACATGCTCAATTCGCATAATTCAAATCAAATATCATATAATTCCATGTTCATATCACAAAAAAAAAATCAGATTCACATTTCATAGTTCAACACTCAATTGAACATATTAAGCTTAAGCATACATGGAAATGTCATCATATAGTCTTGTCACATGATTCAATGTCACGATATACACACATAGATAATATCACAACAATCAAAAATCAGCATTGCTAAGTTCACATATAGCAACACAATTAACAATGAACAATTTCAGATTCAAGCATAACAATCACCAATTTAATTTCAATCACATAAGCATCATAATCGCATATCACAAGCACAAAAATCCGAATTCCATTTTTCCTTCTTCCCATTACTAAATCAAATAATTAATTAATCAATTTCATGCTTATCATAATCAAAAATCAGATTAAGTAGTTGGAACTCTAATTCCAACTCTAAAGTTCGTTTCACTCACAAATCGCCGAGCTAGTTCGTAATCCGTACGCCTTTCGCCCGATCTGTATTCGATCCCGGAGTAGCCTCTTCTTCTACCCTTTCACTTCTAAGATCTAGAGCACTCAATACAACAAATAACACAATTTCAGAATGCAATTTATGCAAATTTAAGGCTGAATTTCTCAATTTAATCGAAACAGTCCCTAAATTATTTAGTCCAAATCGACAAATTGCTAAATACTCTAATTCTTTTAATTACTCTTTAAAACCTTCAAATTGACCTTCGATTTTACTAAATTTCATATCTTTCAACATAAGACTCGACTTAATAATACTTATTAAGCTTCAATTTTAACAATTTTATAACTTTTTAATCTTAATTTCATATATTTTCAGTTTTGCTCGATTCTGACCTCCTAGATTGACACCCTTCGTTCTCCTTGTATACAACCCCAAATTGAATGCCGTTTGTTTCTAATTTCAGATTACATTTCCAATTTCAACATACTAAAAATTCAGATCGAACCGCTTAGTAAATTATTTTTTACCGATTTTCAAAGTCCACTGTCCAGCTCGAATTAAGGCTGGACAGTTTTGCATGCTAACACATTTACCTTTTCCAGATTTTACCACAGCCTCAAAAATCTTGATTTAACATTTTTCTTTGATTCTAGACATATTAGAGAGAAACATATCAAAATTTCAGACTCAAACTCTTATCCTATCATTTTATATGATTTTTCAAAGATACAAGTTATAACATTTACGAATCTGTTACTACTCTCTTTTGCATGCATGATGTTCATGTTTTAGACTCTTAGTCCTTAAAGATTTATACACATTTTTATGTTTCCAGCAACTATGCTCAAGAACAATACCTCTAAGATTTTCTAAACGCATTAAAGCCACTGATTTTCCAAGAATCTTTACAAATTCGGAAGCTATAGAGAGAGATCTACTTACCTATAATTTTTCCTTGACTTTTCTAGAGGACTAACATCAACATGCAACTCCTTCTTCCTCACCGAGCCTTCAACCTTTTCTCTAGCTTCCTATGTTGTGTTTATGTGTGTGAAAGAAACAAGGTGGAATAGTGGTTTGGTTGAGGGTGGCCGGCTAAGGAAATGAAAAGAAAGTGGGGAGGGGACACATTAAATGGGATATGACCAAGGGGTCATGTCCTCAACTAATTTCCTTTATTTTTCCTACTAATTCATGTATAAACCCTCTAATTACTCTATGATTCCATCTTATAATTAGTAGTAATCCTTGCACTTTCACTTTAGTATGCAAGCATTTAATTTTCATCTTTATTCGGATTGGTCACTAATGATTTAACCGAATTCTTATTGTACACTTAACCACGTTTCCAATTTGGTCCATAAGTACCAAATTTCCATTCGAATCTTAAGAAATCTAATCTAATAACTTACTCAATAATTAAATTAGACCTCTAATTCTTCTAGGCTAATTTTTGGATGTTACAAATTTTTTAAACCTTAAATATTAATTCTAACCTTAAACATTAATCATAAACATGCGAGCATAAATAAATATAAAAAAGGGACAAGATTTTATTTACTAAATGAAGCAAAAGGTGTGACCTGGAAGCAAGCGGAAAATAAAATGTACAATTTTAACAACAAAGGGTAAAATTCACTCAACATCCCTTACCTTTTATCATTTTCTGTTAGTCAACTGTTAAAAATTAAGAAAAATAATATTTAGTCTCTAAATTATTTTTTCTTACTTTATTTCATCTACAATCCTTAAATTAATGGCCCAGATTATCCTAAATAATTCATATTCACGTAATCACGTTCACGTATAAGACGTTGAGTCTCCAATTCTAATTCTTTTCTTTATTTAATCTTTATATTTTATAATAATCCTTTTGGTGGTTTATATATAATTTTACTAAAACTAATGTTAAGAAGTATGATAATATATTTAAAAATCAGAGTTTCATTTAATGGGCATGTTTCTTTTTCATTAAAAAAAAAAAGCAGTTTCAATTACAAGACCCAAAGAGATAAAATAAAATACAATTTCAAGGCCCATTACCACATGGAATTGGACCATCGTGTCTTCTTATCACTTCTAGAGTTTTAATCATGTTTATTTAATTTTTAATCGAGAAAAACTTTGATACGTAATTTGTGTAAACTTTAGTTTATATGTGATTGTTAATATATTTACTATCTTTTACATATATACATTGTGTGTCTAAAAAATAATATAATAATTAATGTCAAACGAAAGGGGAAGTATGAAGCTGGAGTTAAAGGGTAGAAGGGTACATTCACACATAATTATCTTTTAACTTTATCACAAATTTCAACAATTAAACTCTTTGTTATAACAACAACTATCTTTTTTTTATTTGAAAGATGAAAGATATAACTACTAAGAAGACGTACAAGGACTAGCCATGTCCTTTTCTAGGAGATCCGATAACAATGGCGGAATGTCTGTGAGAACCTATAGATCAAAACTGGAGACATCAACTTTTTTAGCAAGGAAGTCTGCTGTTATATTCCCCGATCGCTTAATCCATCTAATTTCTACTCCCCAACAGTTTTGCATGATGCGAATGATGGCTCGAATTAAGGGATTAGAGCTTGAGTTCGCCTCGCTGTCTTGAATTGCCTTGACGACCTCTAAGCAATCAAATTGTACCTCGACCAAACTAAAACCATTGTCCCAGGCTACTTGCAGACCGGTATATATCACCCATAATTCGGCATTAAAAGCCGATATAGCTCCAAAAAACATGTGAAACCTAAAATTTAATGTCTGCTTTCATCACGGATGAGGCCACCAACAGACCCATGCTGTTTCTGGAGTGAACAGCTCCATCGACGATCATGCATACCCAACCAGTGGATGGTCGAGGTCAAGCAACAACGGAATCAACCTGGTGAGATCGCATTGCCGTCCGCATCGATACCTCACTATAGTAGCGAGCCCATGTTAGACTTTTTTTTGTCGAAGCGAGGGGGAGTGCTGAATGCAACCACTAAAAATATGTTCATTCCTAGCCTTCCAGACTTGCCACAAAGTAGAAGCGAATAGGAGGTTCCAAGTTGTTTCACTGTCATTGTATGAGTCCGTAGAAAAGATGTTATGTTGCAGCCAAATACATACATCCATTGTAGAGAAAAAAGTGGCGTGGTTCAGCGGAATAAAAATTATTTAGTGATGGAGGGAGATTAAGGCATGAAAGAAAGCTTGACGTAAGGTCAAAGGATGAATGATACGGTTTATGTTGCTTCCGGTTCCACCAAAGCAAGCCCCCAACTCTCTAGAAAAGTCAAGGAAAAAAGAGATATATACTACTAATGTCAAACCCTCATTACTTCCGCCTCTGTTTTAGTAGATTGATGCTAGGATTCAATGAACGGCAAATGAAATACAAATTTTGATGACAAAATGGCACATGAAAAATCCCATATCAGATTTCGATATTTATCTATAATCTCTAAATTTTAATTTTAAACTTTAAATTTAAATTATATTTTCAAAATTCTAAGCTCGTAAACTTAAACTCTTACCTGAATCCTTAACCTTTAAAATTAGAACGCTTGTGAAAATAAAATATTTTGATTACTAGTATATAATATAATTACCGTAAATAAAAGTGGAAAAGTAATGTGAGATCTAAGTGGGGACTTTTTCCTTTAGCTTTCCCTGATATTTATTATTTAATTTAACCTCTTCAGGGTTCACATGCACCGCAGTACTCTTCCAAATGTCAAAAATCCAAACCCAAACAAAACAATTTCACAATACTTTTCTATTCATTCTGCCACCGCCTCACTCACCTGCACCAACAAAAACAACAACCAAAGCGCCATGTGAGCCGCAAATAGATCTGTAAATGAAACACCTATGTTTTATAATTATTCGGTTTAATTTTAAAAAGTATTGAATGAGCTTGAATTTGAGCAATTCTTGTTATAGATTGAGTTGAGCTTAAATACTATATAACAATTAATTCGAATAATTTATAAATTCAAATTTAACGAGTGATTTTAATAATAAAAAGTGGTATATTTCACGTCAGTAATTTGGATTTAAGTAATTTAAATTATATGTGTGCATGAATTATTTAGATTTAATATGAAAGAAATATATGTGTTGTATATGTTTATAAAAAAATGTTTAAATTAGAATTAATCATTATAGTATTATAAATATTTATAATTAAATTTGAATATAAACTTGAACAACTCGACTCAAATTTCATAAACTCGACTAGATTATAAAATATGATTGATTCAAAGTTTTTAACTCGACTCGATCGAATGTACACCCCTTATAAATATTAGATACCAGCTTGTATTAGAATAGTTATTGACCATGTTTGGTAAAGAGAGGTTTGAGCAAAAATTAGAGGTTTGACAAGTCAAATTCGCTAATATTGTTGTTTGGTGAACTGCGGATTGAAAGAGCGGATTGGAGTGAAACCGCTAATTTTGAAAAATCTCATAATAAGAGCTTTTTAAGATTGGAAGTTTAATATTAGAGTTATAAAAACTCTTTTACCCTTACTAGTTACTAAAAATCTCAAAATAACCTAAATTAAATATTTTCTCACCCTATTTATAAACTAATCATATTTATTTTTTTCTTTTTATTATCACATACTTATATGTGTATTTAAATTTATTAATTAATTAAATTATATTAAAATAATTATATAAATAATAAATTAATATATAAACCATTCGAATATTTTTAGAAAGATTATATTAAAAATAATTTTATAGATCTTATTAATATTAATTAGATACAAAATATTGATAATTAATAAACTATTCAAACAAATATTGAATATAATCATGTCTTTATATGTCATTTTGCTTGTTTAAATAATTTAACAGCTATTAGGTATCAGTTAATTTTACCAAACACTTTTATACAATCAACTATCAACTATCACTAATATAATCTGCTATCCGCTATCAGCTAATTACCAAAGATACCATTATTTCTTATTCCTTTTTCTTTACGGCTTATTTACATTTTGCAGACAGACATCATGTCCTGTACCGCACTAAAATAGTGTGCCACTGCCATATCATTCACTGCCCCTTCCTTTTAATCTCTCTTTAACATTCACTATACAAGATCCAGCAAAAGGGTTGTTTTTATACTTCCAAAATGAAGCCTCGTGTGGCGGTGGCATTGCTTTGTGCAACCGCTGCTCTTTTCGCCATTGCCGCTGCCGATTCTCCCTACAGATTCTTCGACTGGAATGTCACCTTCGGCGACATTTATCCTCTCGGAGTTCGTCAAACGGTGACACTTGGTCCATTCATCTCTTCCTCTTTTGTTTCCCAACTCATTGGTTGAGTTTAGCCTCTTTGTTTTCTCCAGGGCATTCTCATCAACGGCCAATTCCCAGGGCCTGATATTCACTCGGTCACCAATGACAACCTCATCATCAACGTCCACAACAGTTTAAACCAGCCTTTCCTCATTTCCTGGTAAGATCCAAACTCCGAACATCCCATGTTGATTTTAGTGACATGTGGCATTCTGACAGACATCTTAGATTTGTACTTAAAAAAAAGAATGTCTTGTCGTCGGTTTATTCATGTTACTTCTTGCCATTATTGTTCACATTGGCCGATCTGGTTGATTCCCGTGACCCCATTCATTTCGTTTCTTAACTGTTTTCCTAAAAAAATGAAGACATCCCACGGGAGTTGCAGCTTGATGTTTCCCGGTTTTCACCGTTTTGGATCAGTGTGTAAAGTAAATCAAGTTCCCTTGTTTTGCTGTAACTGGAAAACAACTTGTCCTAAGAGTGAGAGAAACAACATTTAAGGTTTAACAGTTGAATGAATTTGTGAAAGTTGGAATTAAACCCATCATCATTCATTCATGCCACGATCTTAGTGGTCCACTTTTTAATAAACTGTAGTGGTCCACTGGATTAGGTGTTTCTGGATAGAGATCTGAACCCAGACCAGAAGAAAGGAAGAATATTAAATATTGATCAAGTCTTAAACTATGAAGCACTGGTACGGCAGTCTAATGTCGTCTCACGTACCCAATACGTTCGAGAGACGAGTACAAGTTAGATACGTGTTGGAGATGTCTCATATTTAAGGGGTAGGATTGAAATTAATGAGTACCTCTTAGAGATTATAGAGGATGTATTGGCGACGGCTTTTGAGTTTCATGTGAGTACCGAGCTTATTTTTAAACTTTACACGCGTACTCAATGTCATTTTTAAGCTTCGCGCGTGTATCGAAGATGCACTTGATTTCTATGGGAGATGTGGGGTATTTAGAGTTTGCTGAACTCTCACGTGATCAGCCTGATTTGAAGAGCGAGTTGATCTTGGAGGATGTTGACAACGAATGATTTTCGTTGCTTAGTGTTGTTCTAAACATAGTTTATTGTTTGAGATTTGACACTTTAATATTCTGATTATTTATGTACTTTACTTTCTAATTTACTATTAATTTTAATGATTTTTATTTTATATTTACAATACTTTTGTCGTACTTTTACCATGTAAATTTTAAAATTTTTATTTTTAAACCGCCCCCGTATCCGTACCGTGCAACATAGGTATTAAACACACTTTAATATTTTGTTAATATTTTGGCTTTTTTTATTGAATTGAATTACTGAGATTGATGTCGTTATTTGTAACTTAAATGGGAATGAAATGGTAAATGTAGGAGTGGAATCCAGAATAGGAGGAATTCTTATGAAGATGGTGTTTATGGAACAACTTGTCCTATTCCACCAGGAAAGAACTTCACATACATTCTTCAGGTCAAGGATCAAATAGGAAGCTTCTTTTATTTCCCTTCTCTTGCATTCCACAAGGCTGCTGGCGGTTTCGGAGGGATCAGGATCCTTAGTCGTCCTCGGATTCCGGTTCCCTTCCCCGAACCGGCTGGGGATTACACTGTTCTTATTGGAGATTGGTACAAGTCCAATCACACGGTAAATGATAATTTTCAAAGCCTTGGTGTATTTACATTTAGTGTGATATGATTAATAAGAACAAATATGTCTGTGCAGAAATTGAAAGCTATTCTGGATCGTGGTAGGAAGTTGCCTTTCCCCGATGGAATCCTTATAAACGGCCGAGGTCCCGGCAGTGCCTCCTTTAATGTCGAACAAGGTATATTAAACTAAAATGTGATCCTTCTAAATCTAATACTGTTTAAGTTTGATTCATGTTAATCATGTTCTGCACCATATTGCAGGGAAGACCTACAGACTTCGAATATCGAATGTTGGATTGCAGAATTCTCTCAATTTCCGCATCCAAAACCATAGGTTGAAGTTGGTAGAAGTCGAGGGGACACACACTTTGCAAACTACCTACTCTTCGATAGACCTTCACCTCGGCCAATCATGTTCGGTATTATTTACAGCTGATCAGCCTGCCAAAGACTATTACATTGCGGTCTCCACTCGCTTTACTAGCCAGGTCCTCACCTCAACAGCGATTCTTCGATATAGCAATTCCGCTGGCCCTGTCTCTGGTCCTCCTCCTGGTGGACCAACCATCCAAATCGACTGGTCTTTGAACCAGGCTCGCTCTATCAGGTATTTTTTCGAGTCTCGATCAGCAGGACTAACTGTAAACGTTGTTGTGTTCTGATCTTGTTATATACATGTTTTTGTTACAGGAAAAACCTTACAGCTAGTGGACCAAGGCCTAACCCACAGGGTTCATATCACTATGGTCTCATCAACACAACAAGAACCATCATTCTTGCGAATTCTGCCGGGCAAGTTAACGGCAAGCAAAGATATGCAGTCAACAGTGTTTCATTTGTTCCAGCTGACACGCCTCTGAAACTCGCCGACTATTTCAAAATCGGAGGAGTTTATCGCGTTGGAAGCATATCGGATAAGCCTCGTGGCGGAAAGATATACCTTGATACTTCGGTAATGCAGGCCGACTACAGGGCTTTCATCGAGATAGTGTTTCAGAATAACGAGAACATTGTACAGAGTTGGCATCTCAATGGCTACAATTTCTTTGTCGTCGGGTAAGCACATTGCACAATCATTTCACCTCAATAATCCGGAAGACACATGCTTGGAATTGTGATCTGATAACATTGGTTTCTGAATTGTTGGTAACTTGGCAGTATGGATGGAGGGCAATGGACAGCAGCTAGTAGGAGGGGATACAATCTTCGCGACGCGGTTTCACGATGTACGACTCAGGTAAAATTCGACAACTTTCTCCGTTCAAGCTCATCTTAAAACTCCATTATTTCCGAAGGACATTGTGACATTGGAATTATGGTGAATGCAGGTGTATCCCAAGTCGTGGACCGCCGTTTATGTGGCGCTCGACAACGTGGGAATGTGGAACTTAAGGTCCGAGTTTTGGGCAAGACAGTATCTGGGACAACAGTTCTATTTGCGTGTGTACACAACATCAACTTCGTTAAGGGATGAATACTTGATCCCGAAGAATGCACTGCTCTGCGGTAGGGCGAGGGGCCGACGCACCCGACCCCTCTAAACGAGCCTAGAATAAAATAACCAGGTTTGGGTGGAGAAAACTCTCCGGCTTAGGATTGAATAGCAGAGTTTGTGGGTTTAAAATCTTTTGTTATTAAAGGGTGCTAATGTGAACTTGTATGATTCTAACTTTAAATTAATAGACCTCAGCTCGAGGTCACGTTTCTTCTTCTTCTTCTAGGTTTATTGTTTGTTTTAGCTTTCCTTTTTCAACCATTAATTATTGCTATCATAATTCGTGTTTTATTATATACGTTTTTCACTCGGTTCTTCAAAATGGTTCCTAGGTTCGAGAGAGAAAGGGTAAAATCAACAATTGGACTGTAGCTTGCGGGTGATGGTTGGAGTTAGGGGTGAACATTCAACTAAAAAAATTGAGTTGACGAGTCTTATTTTATAACTCAAGTAGACCTGAATTTATGAAATTCGAGTAAAATCAAATTTTTCGAATTTGTATATATTATGTTATAGTACTAATTAGTTTAATTTAAACGATTTTCTATAACAATATATATATATATATATATATTTCTTTATATTTTTTCATACCAAATATACATATATCAGTAGAGTTGAGAGACTCACTCGAACTTAAAAACTGATTCACTCATTACTAAAAGTTTCATTTTATATTTAAAATTTATGTAAATTTTTTTAGTCAAGTTTATAAAATTACAATTTGAGTGAATCCGAATCAAATTTTACTCACCCTAATTGGAGTTGCGTAATTATTAAATGGGAAAATTTTGAATATTGTAGTAATAGTTTTTTTTTGACAAATTATAATTTTAATCATAATCTTACCTAGTGGAAAGGGGAAAAAGAACCCTAAGAGAAGAAAGATGTGCTCCTAATAAGTTTTAAAAACCCATGATTTAAGAAAATATGAAAGAACAAATATAAACAATTTAGCCGGCTGACTAAATGTGCTTGTTTAAAATATTTTTTTAAAGAATTAATAAATCAAAGCTTAAAATTACAACCAACGCCTAGTGAAACCAATTCATGTATAAAATACGCATTTTGAGCAAAATATTTCTCAAACATAAAATCGATTTCCTTCTTTACTATTTCTGCCATATTTTTGAAGATTAAATGATAAATAAAAAATAATATCAATACTCAATTGATCTAACGAGATGTAATATTAAATTTTTTTATGTAAGATTAGAGTTTAAATCCGAGAGTTAAATTTTAAAGATGTAAATGAAAAAATAAGATAAGAAAAATTACCCTCAATACTCCTTTACAAAATCCGATTCGAATTAGTTGATCAACGGATCATGTATCAATGGTTAAACCACCAAAAAAACAACAATTGTTGATTTTCTCATTTACTATTTTCCATATCCTTAAAGATTAAGGGATAAATAATTGGGGATTTCCCTATAATAGACATTTTTATATTTTTTCTAGGGGTGGACAAAAAATCTCGGTTACCCAATCCTGATTCTAGACCCGATAAATCTTTACTCTGAATTGGTTTCGGTGGAACCGAGACTAGATTTAAAATTTAAGTTCAGATTGCGACCGGGACTGGATTCTAATTTCCTGGACTTGATACTCGATGGGTACCCAATGAGACTGGATCCCGTACCTGGTACTCGGTACTGGTATGTTAGGACCACTTTAATTGATGTTTTGATGGATGTAGACTTAGAGTTCTTTAATTTATTCTTTCTCTTTATGTACGAACATTATGAGTATGACTCGTTTTAAGACTTCAACCTTCAAGCCTACAATATTCTGATTTTGTTATTTAATATTATTATTGGTGGTTGAAACTTTTTTCCTTTGTTGTTTAAATTTACTTAATAGAAGATCAATTGACCAGGTACCCTGTATTGGTATCAGTTCTCACTAGTACTGGGATCAATTCTTAGAGCCTAGAACCCAGTTTAACCAAGACCGAAATTAATTTTAGTTTCTAAAAATTGGTGACTATCGAGACCAAGACCAATTCTAAGTAAACTGATCGAGTATCTAATCTTGACTCCCCTAATTTTTTTCAGTTGTAATTTATCGGAATGGATCGACTAGGACCAAAACCAATACGTGGCCTATATCTTAAAAAATGGAAAAAGATTTTACGGACCTTAGGTACTGGCCGAAGCCCACAAATGGTGTTTGCTGCAAGGGGATAATATAGCTGATAATTGACAGTATAATCGTATGGTAAATGGTTAAAGTATTATATTTTCTTTATAATCCAAAAAAAAAAAATAAAAAAATGAAAGTACAATAATTTTTTTGTGAATAATAATTTGTCATTGTATACATAAATAGAATCTTAATTTTTCCATCAACCCAAGATAAACCCAACATCTTGGCCATGAATCCATATCGGTCAGCAGTTTCATCAATCTGTACAGCACAGAAAGCCAAAGGCCAATGTCACGATATGAATTTTGCTGAAACTATGATGATTTAATTATTCTGCATTTGATGTATTAGTTTACTAACCTCAATCTGTGCTACAACTTGTTAATTAATTAAAAAGAAATCTGTTATTTGTTTGTTACAGATTGTAGTTAAAAAGAAATCTATTTTTAGGCTTAATGGTATATCCAAGCAACTAAAACCAAAAGAATTGCGGAATGGATGGGAGTATTTGGAGACGCCTAAATCGGGAACAAGGCAGTGGTGATTAGATTCAGTCCAAATCACAAACAGCCGTCGCCGATAAACAGGATTCGCAACGGGTATGGACCTTGTACGTAGGAGGAATCTCAGAGACGATTCACTGGAAGGGTTTATGGCAAATATTCGATCGTCATGGGATTGTTAGAGATGCGTTTATACCCAGAAAGAAGGCTAGAGACGGGTCACGTTTTGGATTCGGTTGAATGGCATCGAAGGCAGATGCGGATAGGGCGATAGAACGACTTCATGGAAAATGGATATATGGCGCTAGATTGCGAGTGACCTTGGCATGGAAAGGTATTAACGATTTAAAGAATGCGTTGAAAAGAAAGGAATTACAACAGCCGATAAAGGGGATGGTGTCGGATTCAACAACAGAGAAATCATTGATGCAAGGGGATTGTGAGAGCGGATTAAAACGACGGGTAATTGAGGGAGTGTTAGATGAGGATAAATGGGCGATCCTCCAATGGTGTGCTATTGGATGGAGCGTTAGGCCATGAAATTTGAAAACGTTAGCGGAACGATTGGAGGTGGAGAAGAAAGATGGATTTTCGATCATGAGACTCTCGGGGTCCATGATCCTGTTAATGTGCACGTCGGCGAAAATTCGTGAACAAGTGATGAAGATGGATTGCATCAAGGAATGTTTCTCTAAAGTGATAGAGTGGTCGCCGTCAATTACAACAGAATCACGTCGTGTATGGTTGTTCGTGGTGGGTCTGCCGATCCACCTATGGCACAAGAAAACATTCACGAATATAACAAGCTTATGGGGGTCTTTGATATGTATGGATGACGATACGGAAACCCCCACATCTTTCGATTGCGGACGTATGCTGGTAGAAACGACAATGGTGGAGCGCATTGAGGAAAACATCACCGTCAAATTGGCGGCTGCGGAATATGTGGTCCGTGTATTTGAGACTGAAGGGCAAGGTCCAATGATCGAGTGTGGCTGTTATGAGGGTAACCTGTCACAAACAAAAAATCCACATGAGGGAAGCAGTGATAGTCGTCCAAAGAATGTGCAAGTTAGAGGGGTGGAGGAAACCAAGGAAACAACAGAATATACTGATCCGATTGGGGGGAATGCTGCGACGGAAAACCAATGCAAGATGAACATGGTGAAAGAGATAGTAAATCCGAGCGTAACTGCAGGGCTTGAAACGGAACAGAATACAGTGGTACCGGTGCAACATCTGATTATGCCGATCAGCTCCGATAGCGTGGAGGGAGAGAAGGAGAGTCGCAGTAGGACTATGGGGGAGAGTCCCGCTATAGCTGGATTAGTAAATTCCAGTTCAAACTCAGAGGATAACGTGGGGACAGCAGCATGTGTTGCTAGCGTAAATTCTAAAATAATCACGCTAGAAAATTCACAAGTAGGTACAACAGTGCAGGGATTGGGTCAAACCGAGTTAGTTCGTGTGGGGAATTCTTTTTGCAAGGTTCGACGAGTGGTGGGAGGTGTGATTACTGGAATTCCGGGCAATTCACAAACCAGTCTTGGACGAGGGTCGGGGAAAAAAGGGCAAAACGGTGGACGCACATAAACAGGGACACGACTCTTGTGAGGTTGCAATCGAGCAGCAAAATATTACGAGTGAGGCAGAAGCGACAGTGAGATTAGGGGCGTTGATTGGTGTGAAATCAACTGGGCGGGAAGAAGATATAATCAAAGACATTTCACGGGTTATCACCGGGGAGTGTCGTGGTTTTTGACTCATGAAGTTGTTAACATGGAATGTAAGGGGTTTGGGCGGGAGCGCGAAAAGGCGATATGTTCGTGAGGTTATTAGGAAGAATCACTGCGACATGGTGTTCTTACAGAAGACAAAATTGGAGGAGGTTTCGTCATTGCTCGGAGCATATTTGTGGTACTCGGATAACTTCGAAATGGCGTGTTCACCATTGGTTGGGGCCTCTGGCGGCATTTTAGTCATATGGGAAGGTACTAAATTTGCTTTAGAGTCGATTCAAATTGAGCGTTATTATGTTTTAATCTTAGGAAAATGGAGTGTCGAAGAATTGGGCTGTGGTATAGTAGCGATTTATGCACCTTGTGATGTAACTAGTCAAAGCATTTTATGGGACAATTTGTTGGCTAGTATGTGCACATTTCAGGGACCATGGTGCGCGGCAGGGGACTTCAATGCCATTCTAAAAGCTTCGGATAGGATTGGGGTATCGGATAGAGAGGCTGAAATTGAAGCTTTCACGAGTTTTTTCAACAATGCAAGTTTGATGGATTTGCCGATGACAGGTAAACGGTTTACATGGTTTGGACCCGATAATAGATGCAGCCGTATAGATCGGTTCTTGATTTCAGCAAACTGGTTTGATGCATTCAGTAGTATACAGCAGGCGGCGTTGTCGAGAGGAGTATCCGATCACACGCCGTTGATATTAGCATGTGACGATTGCGATTGGGGACCAAGGCCCTTTCACTTTTTCAATTGCTGGTTAGAAGGGAAAGCTAATGTGCTGGACATGGCAAGGGAATGGTGTCGATTGACTACTGTTGGTTTGGGAAAGGATAACATCGTGGTAAAGCTGAGGCATTTGAAATCGTTCTTGAAACGGTGGAATAAAGATACGTTTGGGGATGTTAATTTGATCATTGAGAATATGCAACAGAAATTTGAGAAGGCGGATGAAGAGCTGATTGCGAAAGAGGGGGATGGGGAGGTGGAGAGTGAACGTCGCCAATGGATGCAAGCACTATGGCGAGCGATGCGTAATAAAGAAGCAATATGGCGTCAAAAATCTCGGGCAACTTGGTTGAGGTTAGGTGATCGGAATACAGCCTTCTTTCATAGAACGGCTAAATTACGAATGGTTAGGAACTCCATACCGAGATTATTGATTGACGGGAAATGGACTACATCGCCGTCGACATTACGCGCCTTTGTAGTCAAGGCGTTCACTGCCCATTTTTCTTGTGATAATCGGGTTGGAAGATGGGGATTTGATGGACAGTTTCGACGTGTGCAAGCGGATGCAAATTCAGCGTTGACAACACCTTTTACAGTTGGGGAATTTAAGCGCATTTTATGGGATTGTGACGGATCAAAGGCACCAGGTCTGGATGGTTTTACACTCGAATTTTACAAGAAGAGCTGGGAGGTGGTGAAGGATGATGTAATGAATTTTTTTGCTCAATTCCATGAGCGAGGAACATTGCCAAAGGGAGCGAACTGCACGTTTATTGTGCTATTACCTAAGGTGGCGGCACCACAAGTGCTAGGTGAGTATAGGCCAATTGGTTTGGTTAACTCGATGTATAAATTATTGGCCAAGTGCTTGGCAAACAGTGATGAATTCCTTGAGTAGCGACACTCAGTCGGCTTTCATTAAAGGCCGTCAACTAGTAGATGGTGTGTTGTTAGCGACGGAGGTAATACATTCCCTTCGCCGTAGTGGTGCTGGTGGTTTTATTCTAAAGTTGGACTTTGCAAAAGCATATGACTGTGTAAGCTGGTCTTTTTTGGATTCTGTGCTAGCACGGATGGGGTTTTGTGCAATGTGGCGACAATGGATACATGAGTGCATCAGTTCAGCTCGGTTGTCAGTTTTACTGAATGGGAGTGCGACGAAAGAGTTCAGGATGGGACGTGGTTTGAGACAAGGTTGTCCCTTGTCACCGCTGCTATTTGTGATAGTAGCGGAAGCATTACATTTGATGTTGATCAGTGCGGAAGCGGGAGGGCTGATTAGGGGAGTGGAGGTGGTTTCAAATATACGGTTGACACACCTCCAGTTTGCCGATTATACGGTATTATTTGTTGATGCTAGCATTGAGTATGGCCGTAATTTGAAGAGCATATTGCACTGTTTTCAGGTATGTTTTGGGTTACAAATTAATTTTGCAAAAAGTTCATTGTATGCGATTGGAGTAGAGGAGGAGCTGAGTGCATTAGTGGCTAGTGTGTTGGGCTGCAGATTGGGGGAACTACCGTTTGTGTATCTGGGTTTCCCGTTGGGGGCTGATCCGAGACGTATATCAGTATGGGAACCGGTTATTGCAAACTTCAGACGCAAGTTAGCAGGATGGAAGCGCAGTTCTTTGTCGTTTGCAGCTAGGGTGACACTTGTTAACTCGGTACTTTCTTCATTACCTATCTTTTACTTGGGCTTATTTGTTGTGCCTAAGGGTGTAATCGAGAAGCTGGATAAAATACGTAGAGCTTTTCTTTGGGGAGGTGTTAGCCTTGAGAGACGGATGAGCAGGGTGGGATGGGAAACTGTGTGTCGACCATGATATTTAGGGGGCTTGGGGGTGGCGGACTTAAGAGTGAAGAATATGGCGCTGTTGTCTAAATGGGTATGGCGATATGCACGTGATCGGGACTCACTTTGGCGTCGTTTAATCGCGGCCAAATATGGTGAAAATATTCAGTGGTGGAGGTTCAACACAGAAAATCTATCTGCCATGTCTGTTATATGGCGTCAAATCGTGGCAAATGCTTGTTGTCCGAGTGTTGAATCACACGTGGGGGGGGGGAATTTCACTGGAAAATCGGTAATGGGCAGCTAGTCCTGTTTTGGTTTGATTTATGGGCGACACAACAGCCTTTAAAGGAGGTTTTTCCACGCTTGTTCGCTTTGGCGTTGAACAAATTGGCTTGGGTGCAGGATTATACAGTGAATAATCATTTCGCTCATGAACAATGGGAGGGATTTTTCAGGAGGCGTTTGTGGATATTCGAACATGAGCAGTTGCGTACATTGTGTTAATTAGTGTGTGGGGTTCGCATAAGGGCAGTATGTATCGACACGCTGATTTGGATACCGGATGAACACGGGGAATTTTCGGTTCAGGCTATGTCTAAGGCGCTGTTATTAGATAGGGTGGGGGATGGAGATTTTGGAGGCTGTTTCGCATGGAAGGTTCTTGTTCCACCCAAGGTACAAGCCTTCTTATGGTTCATTTGGTTGAAGCGTTTGCCGGCTGCAGATTTTTTGCGTATTAGAGGGGTGCCTTTGTCGGAAGGACAAGGCCTATGTCCGTGGTGCGTAAGGGTGGAGGAGTCGATTGATCACTTATTTTATGACTGCCCGTGTGTCCAACAGATTTGGGATTGGTTACGCGGTTGGTGGGGCATTGCATTACCATTACCGGTGAGTTTCACAGATTTTTTCGTAATGAATTTTCATAGCTCCTTTTATGGCTGTCAATTAAAATGGTGGGTGGCTAGTGTGAGTGCAATGTTATGGTCGTTTTGGCTTGCCCGAAACGATTTCATCTTTAGGGGCAAGCGTTCGACATTGGCGGAGGTGTATTTTCTGGTCAAACTTCGATCTTTTTATTGGATAAAGGTTGATGCAGAAAGTGAAGTTATGTCTGAATCGGTTTGGTGGTCGTGCCCATCTACATGTGGGGTTAGTCCTCGGCCAAGGAAGATGCGTGCTGGTTTGGCGTGGCAGCCACCTATTGCGGGAACATTGAAATTCAATGTGGATGGATCGGCGAGGGGCAAGCCCGGACCAGCGGGCATCGGGGGTGTTTTGCGTGATGCGAACAGTCGCATTTTGGCGATTTTTCCCGGTCCAGTCGGATGTTTGGACTCCAATGTGGCAGAGGTGAGAGCTAACGAGCTAGCAGTAAGGTTGGTGGCGGAAGGAGCTTGGCGTGATAAATATGTGGTGATTGAATCTGATTCCCAAGTAGCACTGAGTTGGGTAACATGTTCGGCGAAACGTCCGTGGAGGTTGTGGGAGTCGTTTGTGACAATTGATCAAGCGTGTCAAGCCATTTCGGAGATACAGTTTCAGTACATACCGCGGGAGGCGAATGGATTTGCCGAAGTTTTAGTTAAGAAGGGTGTGGATAGGTGTTCATTATTCTTAGCTTGTATTTAGGCGTTTTTTATTTTTGACGGGCCATTACGTACTCTTTTCCTCCATTAGGATTAGAGAGGTTTTTAATGAGGCGTAAGGGCTACGTCGCGCTGTATGATACTTTATTCTTGAATAATATTCATACAGTTGACGATAAAAAAAGATTAGTTACACTAGAAAGTTAGTTAGTCAGCTCAATCGTTGGTGTATAAATATCCTTGTAATGTATTCATTTATTTTTAATGAAAGCTGAAGAAATATTCTCAATATTATACTCTCAATTATAAAATTCAACATGGTATCATGAGCCCATTTTTCTTCAGTTTTTTCGTTTCGGGCTTCTGTTTATGTATGGCCCATTTCTTCTTTTTTCCGATCTCAGTTTAGTGTATCGTGTTTTCCTCGTTTTTTGCTTCCTCTTTGTTTTCCCCCAATTTTTAAGGTTTGTTCGCTTTCTCTTTGATTTCACGATATGTCGTCTGCATCGGAAGAAACGGTGGTTGATTTTCACCATCCGCTTTTCCTGCATCCTTCTAATACGCCGGGGTCGTTGTTGGTGTCGCATCAGCTCACTGGTCTAGAGAATTACAGTGTCTGGAGTCGCTCGATGAGGATTACTCTTCTGGCGAAGAATAAGCTGGGATTCGTTGATGGAGATTACAAGAAAGATGCATATGAAGAAGCTTTACAATCACAGTGGGAGCGTTGTAATGCTATCGTCTTATCTTGGATCTTGAACACTGTAAGTAAAGAACTCTCAGCTGGTATTGTTTTCAATTCGAGTGCATCACTTGTGTGGGAAGATCTCCGTGAGCGTTTTGATAAAATTGATGGGTCTTGAATTTTTTTCTCCATCGAGAAATTGTTGCGTTGACTCAGGGAGATTCTACGGTTTCTGCGTATTATACTCGTCTCAAGCTCCTTTGGGATGAGTATAATTCGCTTGTCCCTTTCTCTTCGTGTAATTGTGAAGCATCCCAAAAAAACCTTCAGATTTTGGTTCAACAAAAACTCTTTTAGTTTTTAATGGGTTTGAACGAGACGTATTCAGCCATTCGGAGTCAGATCTTGCTTAAACAGCCTCTTTCGACGGTGAATCAAGCTTATGCAATGATTATCCAGGAGGAATCCCAGAGGAAGCATCTCACTGGTTTTTCGCCACTTTCTGATTCGACGGTTATGTACTCTCAGGCTCTTGGTGGTTCGGCACGTCGACGGTTCAATGGTGTCTGTGACCATTGTAAGCTCAAGGGCCATAAGAAGGAAAATTGCTACCGTTTGATTGGATTTCCACCTGAATACAAGTTCACTAAGAAGCGGGGCTCACAGGCTGCACCTGTTAATTCTCAAGCTCCCTCTGATCTGTTGCCTGATGTTGATCGTGATGATTCTTCAAGTGCTCCCACATTTACTCGCGATCAGTACTCTCAGATTCTAAGCTTGCTTCAAAAGCTTCCTGCGAATGATGCTGTGGTAAATTCTGCAGGTATTACTCTGAGTTTTTCATCCACTACTGATAAATCTCCTTCTTGGATTTTAGATACAGGTGCTACCGACCATATTTTGTCCGATTTCAAGGGTTTGTGTTCTCCACAATCATGTGCTTCTAATTCACGCCTTGTCCATTTACCAAATGGTAAAACTGTTCCAATAACACACACTGGTTCATTTCCTCTTACCTCAGATCTTTCTCTTCATAATGTTCTCTTTGTGCCTTAATTTAATCAGAATCTTCTTTCTGTTTCTCGCCTTACCCGTGATCTTAATTGTTCCCTTACTTTTTATCCCAACTGTTGTGTCTTACATGACCTCTCAAATGGAGTGATGAGGAAGATTGGTAAGGAGCATGGAGGCCTCTATTTTTTTTCTTCAGTTGTTGCTTCTAGTTTGTCTAAAGCTTCTAATTTTACTTCTTTACCCTGTGATGACATCTTTACTCATTGTATGACATCTGCTGTTAATAAAGATTTTTGTGTTTGGCATGCTCGTCTTGGACATGCCTCTGTCTCTACTATGCATAAAATTTCTCCTTTAACTATCGTTGCCTTTGATAAGCATGAGTCTGTATCTCCTTATCCTGTTTGTACCTTAGCTAAGCAAACCAGGTTTCCTTTTCCTCATAGTCAATCTTTTTCTGTTAAGCCTTTTGACCTTATTCACATTGATTTGTGGGGGCCCTATAGGGTGTCCACTCATAGTGGTCATAGATTTTTCCTCACTGTGGTTGATGATCATACACGTATGAGTTGGGTTTTTTTTGCTTAGACTTAAGAGTGATGCTATTTTGGCTCTTAGAAGGTTCTTTACTCTTGTCCAAACTTAGTATTCTGCTGTTATTAAAACTGTGAGGAGTGACAATGGTTCTGAGTTTTTCAATACTGAGTGTTCTACCTTTTTTCTTCTTTGGGAGTTGTTCACCAAAGCTCTTGTGTTTATACTCCCCCAGCAAAATGGGATTGCTGAGAGGAAGCATAGGCATATCCTAGAGGTTGCTAGGGCTCTTCATTTCCAATCTAAAGTCCTTTTAAAATTCTGGGGAGAGTGCATTTCTACTGCTTGTTACATCATTAATAGGTTACCTACTTCAGTTCTTCATTGGAAATTCCAATTTGAAGTTTTGTATAGTAAAATTCCTAATTTGTCTCACTTGAGGGTTTTTGGTTGCCTTGCATATGCCACTAATACTAATCATTCTGATAAATTTTCTCCTAAAGCTGTCATTTCTGTTTTTCTTGAGTATTCTAGTACTCAAAAAGGTTATCTGTTATTCAATCTTGTCACTAAGTCCCTCTTTGTTAACAGAGATGTCATCTTTCATGAGACTATGTTCCCTTTTTCTTTTCTCAAATCTCCTACTTCTTTTTTCCCTCCTCATCCTTTCATTTCAGATACTGATTTTTTTTTATCTTAGATCCTTTGCAATCTCCACATACTCCTACTGAACATGTTCATCCTGATCCTATACATCCTGAACCTATAAATCCTTCACATGTTCATCCTTCACCTGTTCATCCTGATCCTATACATCCTGAACCTAAAAATCCTTCACCTGTTCATCCTTCACATGTTCATCCTTCACCTGTTCATCCTGAACCTATACATCATTCACATGTTCATCCTGAAACTATACATCATGTACATCCTTCACCTGTTCTTACTGATCCTGTACTTCATTCTCCTTTTTTTTCACCTGTTGATCCATCCCCAGTTGTTCATCCTACTGAACCTACTGAAAATTCTACTGAACTTGTTACTTCTTCTGATTTTTTTCTTCCACCTCATTCTGAAAATTCTTCACTTCAATCTCCTGTTGTTAGACGTTTCTCTCATGTTTCTCGTTCACCCAATTGGTTACATGATTATGTGCAGACTTACCATTCTTCCTCTCCCCCTTCTTTGTCTGGTCAGTATCCTCTTTCCTCTTTTATTTCTTATTGTCATTTACCTTCTCGTACCCAATCATTTTTTGTTTCTACTTCTCATATTCCTGAGCCCCTTACTTATCATGAAGCTGCCCAAAATCTTTTGTGGGTTCGAGCCATGAATGAGGAGATTCAGGCTATTGAGTCTAACAAAACGTGATCGGTTGTGCCTTTGCCTACTGGGAAGGTGCCTATTGGATGTAAATGGGTTTATAAGGTCAAGTATCAGCCTTCGGGTGTTGTGGAGAGATACAAGGCTCGTTTGGTGGCTAAGGGCTATAATCAAAGAGAAGGGGTAGATTTTGTTGATACCTTCTCACCTGTGGAAAAGATGACTACAGTTCGACTTGTTCTTGCTCTTGCCTCTATTTTTGCTTGGCCATTATTTCAAATGGATGTCTATAATGCATTCTTACAAAGTGATCTTGTCGAGGAAGTATACATGGATTTGCCTGCTGTATTTTGTAGCCAGAGGGAGCGTATGGTATGTAGGCTGCAAAAGTCGTTATATGGGTTAAAACAGGCATCTCGTCAATGGAATGCAAAGCTACCAGAGGCCTTAGTTTCTGCTGGTTATTGTCAAAGTAAACATGATTACTCTCTATTCACAAATAAACAAGATTCGAAGATAGTTATTCTCTTGGTCTATGTGGATGATTTGCTAATCACAGGGAGTGACCAGGGGATGATAAAGGAGTTGAAGGATATTTTACATATGAACTTCAAGATGAAGGATCTGGGGGAATTAAGATATTTCCTTGGGCTTGAGATTTTGAGGTCTAGAGAAGGAATTGTACTCAATTAGCGTAAATATGCTCTAGAACTGATTGAAAGCACTGGATTAGGAGGGGCTAAACCAACATTAACACCATTAGAGTCAAATTAGAGGTTAACTTCGATTGAGTATGATACAACAACGCAACAAAGTAAAGATGAAGATTTGTTGGTAGATAAAACACAATATCATCGTCTTATTGGAAGATTACTCTACTTAACACATACAAGGCCGGACATTTCTTTTTCGATATAACACTTGAGTCAGTTTATGCATCAACCCAAGAAGACTCATCTTGATGCAGCCTTGCGAGTAGTGCGGTATGTTAAGAAAAATTCAGGTCAAGGAATATTGTTAAGTGCAACGAGTAATTGTCAGCTTCTTGCGTATTGTGATTCTGATTGGGCTGCATGCCCTATGACAAAAAGATCTGTGACAGGCTTCTGTGTGAAATTGGGGGATTCACTAATCTCATGGAAATCAAAGAAGCAAGCCACAATTGCACGATCATCAGCAGAAGCAGAGTACAGAAGCATGGTTGTTACAACATCTGAAATTGTGTGGTTAAGAAGATTGTTGAATGAGTTGGGTTTGGTTACAAATTTACCAGCCAAACTTTTTTGTGATAGCAAAGCAGCCTTGCAGATTGCGGCTAATCCTGTTTACCACGAAAGAACTAAGCATATCGAAATCGATTGCCATTTTGTTCGTGAACAAATACAAAGCAAGTTGATTGAAACAGAGTTTGTTCCCACAAATGAGCAATTAACAGATGTTATGACAAAAGGGCTTGCAAAGCAACAACATGATTATATTGTATCCAAGTTGGGGGTAAAAGATGTATTTCACCCTCCAACTTGAGGGGGAGTGTTATGATTGTAGTTACAATATAGTTAGTAGGTTATTTGTTTGTTACATATTAGTTACACTAGAAAGTTAGTTAGTCAGCTCAATCGTTGGTGTATAAATATCCTTGTAATGTATTCATTTATTTTTAATGAAAGCTGAAGAAATATTCTCAATATTATACTCTCAATTATAAAATTCAACAAAATCAAGCTAAAAGCATACCATTTTCTGCGTTGGACGTCTAGCTCCATGTCCGGCCTTGCATTCGATGCGGCCGATCATTGTGTTGGTCTGGGGATCTTCTCTAAGCTTGTGCACAAAACATATTGTAGTGTCTGAAAAAAAAAAACACACACAAAGTTTCTTAGTTTCAAAATATAAAAAGCTTGGTAATTTTATCGCGAAGCTTATCCTTTGCTTCGCATTTTTCAAGCACCGATTCAGTTAGTTTCATCTGTTTCTGAACAAGATCCTTCACTTCCTCAGCGTCAGGATCTTCAAGCCTGTAAAAAAGAAAAATAATAATCGAATAATATCTTCAACACATTCGATCTAAAACTTGAATAAAGAAAGAAGACACGAAGGAAGTTTTACTTTTACCATCGATAAGGGTCAGCAACCTTAACGCCTTGGTAATCGTCGACGAGGGAGTCATCTTATCGAGCAATCGGATAATCTAAAGGTTGTTTCAACGCAGAAAGTGAACCCATGGGTCGATAACAAAGCCTGTTGGAGCTTTGAAGAAGAAGGGTTGAGGCAATGAAGGGTAATCGGTCGTTCTGAGACTTTTGCTAGTAGTAAAATGGGACGGAGGATTCCTAGACAGCACTTTAAATGGGAAGACCAATAAGGAGCGCGAGCGAAAAAGAAAGAAAAAGTCCATAGTTTAGCTATTATACTTCTAGATTTTTAGAAAAGTACCTTGAAACTTTTAAAACTTACAATTTGCTTCTAGATTTTCTTAATTAAACTCCTAAATTCCATTTTTAGCTAACCATGGAAAAGGATTATGGGGGATTAAACTTGACACCTTAGGGAAAAAAATATTATCGCCAAGCCACTAGGATCCTAGGTTCAATCCGTATAGAAATCTTTTGTTTTTTTTTTTGTTTTTTTTTTGTCCAGTATAACCTAATTATAATATTTTATTAAAACATAAAAAGTGTCATGCTTAGCTCATATCTTATTATGCTTAAAATGCAATTTAGGAGATTAACTGAAAAAATGGAATGTGAAGATTAAATTGTAAATTTTTTAAGTTTAGTGATACCTTTATAAAAAATCTGAAAGTATGATGGTTAAACTGTGAATTCTAACATAACTAGGACCAAATTGCAAAGTACCAATTATTGAGGTCAAAAGTGCAAAATTTATTAAGTACTTTAGTGTTAATTAATTATAGTATCGTGTTTTGGTTTTTGATATGCACTGCACTTGGAAATGGGCAACGACTCCATAATCCCATGTCTTTTAGATCTGATTCTCAGCTATTCCAAGAATCACGTAAGGTTCTACAAGTGGAAATTCGTAGTACTTGTTTAAGGGAATATATAAAATTACTTTGCGATCTTTTCAACCACGTGACATCATATTATCGCAATTAAAAAAATATATATTTATGTCTGAGTATGTGTATAAAATCCGAGAGTTAAAAATAAACATCAAATCATGGTCAGTTGTAATGACGGGCCAATTTTTTTATCTTTTTATATAAATTATTTTAAAAATTAATTTATTTTTAAATTTGTCCTCACTTTCAAACATATATGTTTTGACTTCTAATCTCAAATCTGGGCTCCGTACCGGGCGAGTTGTGCATGTGAATAAAGTGCACTTTTATTTGTTAATTACAAGTACATGGTAAATCTAAGATGGGAGTTAATTATTGCAGATTCTGAATATCCGTAAAATTTTAACTACACATATCTATGTAACATATAAGGAGCTTACATCTCTAGGAAACTTAAATATACGAGTTATTCTATCCAAGATGCGCCCAACGCCTTAGCCATGAAGCTATATCGGTCGGCGGCCTCATCGATCTGCAGCAAAAAAAAATGCCACGAGGTCAAATAGTCCGGGGTGTGGTCGTGGCTAAAAGATTATAACTTGATGAGGCTAACAAAATGAACTCTTATTACCAGTTTTTGTGTTGGACGTCCACATCCGTGGCCGGCCTTACACTCGATGCGTCCGATAATCGGGTTTGTCTGCGGACTGTTCTCCAAGCTTGTACAAAGAACGTATTGCATTGTCTGGAAAAGGAGAAAGAAACTGGGTCAAGGCTGCCTATGCAAGGTGGATCAAACAAGTAGAGACGACATGAATGCATGAAAGGAACTTACTGCCAACATCTTCAATGAATGTAACGGAACGACACGATCGTCGTGATCTGCGGTCAATAGCATGGTGGATGGATATTGTGACAGTCCACCAGGATGTTTCTCCCATGGTCTCCTTACATTATGTAATGGAGAGTACCTTAAAAAGAAAGTAAACCCAACAGTTAGTTCAATTTCGAAAACCTTGTCTGAAGTTCAACTCCTCTGCCATCAGATACCATAAGATGCAAACTTTGACTTACTTGATAAGCCAGTGGAAATCTTCTTCATTTTCAGAACATCCGAAATCACAGGTCCAAGCATGGCCTATGGTGAACTTGTGAAACCTCAGCATGTCCATCACTCCGACATGAGCCAAAGCACAACCGAAAAGCTCGGGTCTCTGCCGACGGAAAATGACTTAATATTTGAACATTTTACTAAGAAAAACTATAAATGAAAAGAAGCAAACCTGATTTATGCAAGCTCCAACAAGAAGCCCACCATTGCTTCCTCCTTCGATACATAGCTTTTCAGGCTGAGTATAACCAGAAGATATTAGATACTCAGCTGCAGAAATGAAGTCGTCAAAGCAAGTTTGCTTCTTGGACAAGGCACCAGATTTGTGCCATTCCTCACCATATTCTCCACCACCACGAATATTCGCGATGCAGAAAAAGGCACCGAGGTGCCTGGCGAGAACAATTCGACTAACACTAAACGATGGTGTGAGACTCACATTGAATCCACCATATCCGTACAACAAACAAGGGTGTGATCCATCCAGTTTTGTGCCCTTCCTGCCAACAATGAACATTGGGATCTTGGTGCCATCTTTACTCGGCACAAAATCCTGAATAACTTCGAACTCAGAACGATCAAATCCCGGTACACTGATGTCACGAAATATCTTCATTTCTGGAAACTTATTTCCCAAGTCACATTGATATATAATACCAGGAGTAAGAAAGCTCGTAAAACCGAAGAAAACGATACTATCTTCCCGACGAGCTGAAATCCCATATACAGTCCCTATATCAATGGGCAAATTATGCAGCATGGAGCCTGTTTCCAAATCCCTAACTTGGAGCACATACTTGACATCACTCAAATAGCTCACAATCATCTGATTTCCATTCACAACACATGCTGACTCAAGCACATCTTTTTCATTCTCCGGTATAACATCGGTCCATTTACTCGGTTCCTTCAGATCGACTCGGGCTAGTTTATATTTCGGAGCATCCTTGTTTGTCAAGAATGTAAACAACGAATCGTCATTAGCAACATTAACATACTGTGCATCGAACTCATCTATTAACTTAACAAACGGGAGCCGGCCGTGTCTTTCCCTGAAACCTTCGAGTCCTCCGGGAAGCACAGACATGTCGCAGAGATACAGTTTATTGACAGGGCCACAACCCTCTTCAATATAAAGAATAAGATACTGCACCATAACAATCAAAAACAAATTACATACATACATACATACATACATACATACATACATACATACATACATACATACATACATACATACATACATACATACATACATACATACATACATACATACATACATACATACATACATAAGCATTGATCAACCTACCTTCCCATCATCTGTCACTTTTCCACTAAACATGTGCTTAGGATTCTGAGGATCTTTCCAGCACAAAATGTCTTCAGATTGATTTGTGCCAAGGAAATGATAGTATAACTCGTGGTTGACGTTAACACTGGTTTCTATCCCAGAATCAAGGTTCTCTCCATCTCTGCACGATGAAAATATAACTTGTAGAGTTACTTGAATATGTGTTATTTCCCAGAAAACAGGGCACAAAATTTGCAGAAATTAATGACAAGTGAGTGAGTTTTACTTACTTGGGAACTGGATATCGGCTGTAGAAAAACCCTAAGCTGTCATGTGACCAGCTGATATCAGAAAACTTTATCTGTATCAGAAACAGATGAGTTTTACTGTGAACCTGCACCATTAAAATGGAAGAAACCAAGAACTCAGTAACTCACCCATGATAAACTATCGGGCTCCTCTGTTTTGTCCTCGACTCGCATTACTTTAATCGTCACCCAATCACTTCCACTCGAACTAAGCCCGTAAGCCAAGTACTCGGCGTCCTCGCTAACGGAAAACGCCTTTAACGACACCGTTCCGTCGTCGCTAAGGGTGTTGGGGTCAAGCAAAACCTCCGGTTCTCCCTCCAAACCAGCCTGCATGTAAAGGACGTTTTGTGCTTGTAGCCCGGTGTTGTGGAAGAAAAAATACTTATTCCCTCGCTTAAACGGCACGGTGTAGCGCGGATGATCGAAGAGGGTCGTGATTTTGCTGCGCAGTTTCCCCCTCGTGTCACATTTTTCAAGCACCGATTCCGTCAGATCAACCTGTTTCTTCACGAACTCCTTTACTTCTCCGGCATCGGAATCTTCCAGCCTTCGAATGCAATCATTAACAACTTCAGCCAGCAAAACAAACAAACAAACAGTAACAAAAACAAAACGAAGATTGAGGCAATGCCGATGCTAATGTCGCTTACCATCGATAAGGATCAGCTACCTTAACACCGTGATAATCGTCGACCACCGACTCCTCCCGACGAGCTTTCGGATACTTCAAAGGGCCAAAGGGTTCGTCCAAGTAACCGAGAGAACCCATGAATGCAGAGCTTGAACCGAGAAAACTGAGTTGTTTTTTGGTTGACTTGTTTCCGGCTGCAGGCGACATTTATATAACATGTAGGGCGCTTAAAGCGGGATGTGTAATAGATGAAGACATCGTATAGCCATTTATTGCACGATGAGGTTAGCCCTGATCTGTATTTAGGGGACGACAGGCTCAAAAGTGTCGCCATTGTGGCTCTAAAATGTTGTCATATTCTTGGAATCTTCATCTCTCCCCCTGTAACTGATATTCCTTGGAAGGAAAAATTATTATTTATTTATGGAAAATATAATTAATGAACTGATTTTACCTATTACAAAATTAATTTATCTGTTTTAGTATTGTAATTTTTTTAATGAGGCACTAAAATTATCGAATACAACAAACCCTTTATTTATTTATTGTTCTTGGACTCCTGTCCTTTTAAGCTACGGTAGCAGCCACTGCCAACTTTGAATCGAATCTGTTTATTTGTCTTTTTCAGGCTAAAGTATTTGCCAAGTCCCTTTATTATTGGGATTATATCAATTTAATAGGGGATTACTTTAAATCAATCTTTATAATAGAGGGACTGAATTGATATCATCCCAATAATAGAGAGATCTTACCGGCACTTTGAGCTCTGATGTTCAGGTTGTTTATTTTTGTCGATGAGAAAACCATATCATTAGGGGTGGGAATTAGGTGAGGATTAATGCGAAAATTGTGAGGATTTGAACTCACATGATGGAGAATAATCAAAATTTTCACTCAAGGGGTGGGGACGGGAACGGGCGAAGCTTTATCACCGAAGCTCAAATGGAGATGGAGACGGAGATTGCTATATTCAAATCATAGGGTAATCGAACTGTAACAGTATAAATAACCGTGAGGATCCCAACAAAATATTTGCAAGGATCCTGGTATTTTACAAGATTTTTAAAAAATATATACTTACTTATCTATATACTCCTTATAAATATCTTAATAAAAAAATCCTAATTATATTATTATCAAACTTTCTCTCAAACCTAGTCACACTCAAGTTTATAAACATGTTTCTATCTTAGTTTTAGATAGCTAAAACTCCCGTCTAAATCTTTCTCAACACAACACTCTTTCAATCTTCATCATTTCGTAATTGTTTCCAATCGAAGTATCCAAATTTTATATTTTAAATTGAATTGGTTGTTTATTTTGGTTAGTAAAATAGTAGTTTTGTTTAATTTTTTGGGTATGGAATTCCACGAAAACTGCGGGGTCCGCACGAAGAGACTATAGGGACGAAAAAAATCCTCGAAGCATTTAATGTGGATTTCCCAAAATTATAACCGCAAATATTAGAGACATACTAGAAAATACAAAATCGTCCCCGTTCCACCCGATTTTCACCCTATCACGGTAGTTCGTTCACATAATTGTGTGTATTTTATTATTAATGTGGCATTATTTTATTGACTTGACAACATGGGTCGCCTAATTCTATTTTGTAATAAATTATATTTAAAAATAATATTTTTTTATAATTTGAAATTAGTCGCCAACAATAAAATACATGTGGAATAACGTGTAAATTATTAATCAGTGTCATAAAAACTTTAACAATCTGGCCATAATTTATGTTGAAATTATAATAGTTTAAATAAAACGGGTAGAGTTAAATTTAACTAAAAAGAATCATAATTGTGTTGATATTAACTGTAAAATCTATCATTTATATAAAGATAAATAAATTTAAAAAGTATCGAGACAGATTCATCTTTAGTGAGGAACATAATCTGACAAATTTGTGTACCAACAAAGACAATATTGAGAATTTAGAGGACATATCTAAAAATCAGAAGCTTGTAGGTTTCCCAATGATATGTGAAAATCTGACTGATTCTGTGTGCGAACTGCATAACCTGACTTCTTACAACAGTTTAGAAGAATAATTACACGTGGGTATTTATTACTCTATTGGTCCCTTAACCTTTATTCCTCCTTCACAATCTTAGTTTTATTTCATTTAAGAATATTTACACTTTTAGTCCTCTTAACATTTTACTTTATAACAATTTAGTCTATACCAAAAAAATTATATTTAACATTTTCCTCCAATATGAAATTTATAACTAACATCGTCTTTTCTATTTTTTTTTTGGTAAAAACATGTTTACTATAATCTATTACTTTGTTATGAATTATTAACAACTGTATCGTTCATTATTTACTACAATACTAATTTTTGGGTATATATTTACTATCATGGGTGATTTTGGGCATGTGCGAGATGTACGATCGCATAGTGCCCTTAAAAAATGGGCCCGAAATAAATTATTATACATATAATTATTTTTAAAAGAAAATTACCAGCAAATTTTGATTTTAAAAATTAGGTATTTTAGGAAATTAATAAGATGGGTAACATGTGAGTTAGTGTATATGGTGACAATTGAAAGATTAGTAAGATGGTTCCCTTAATATCCCATTTTCTAAAAATTTGTGTGTGTGCGCGTGTGCGTGCAATTTTATTTAAAAATATATTTTCAATTTTCGATTTATAATTTCATATTTTTCTATTGGCTGTGAAATTTTTTCAAATATGATGATATTATTTGAAAGATTCTTGTTTCATTATGATAAATTACATTTATTGGATAATATTAATCTCAAATCTTATTGTAACAATTTTGAAAATGCTCTTAGGAAAGATGTTTACCTGATGTTGATGGAAATGAGTTATTTGTTGAGCTGAAATTACGTAGAGAGCTTTTACCCAAGGAAAAAAATAAAGAGCAATGAATTTATTAAAGTTGTTAAAACATTTTAATTGTTTCTCAAATGCAACAATTGTATATAGAGTTTTATTGACTAATCCTATTATTGTTGTTTATGCAGAACAAACCTTTTCAAAATTGAAGTTTGTAAGCTCATACTTACAGACAACTATGTCACAAGAAAGACTAAATAGACTTGTTTTGATGGCAACCGAGTCTGATTTTTTGAAAGAAGTTGATATCGAAAGCATTGTAGATGATTTTGCTTCAAAATATGCAAGAATAATATAACTTTTTAAGTGAAAATGTTATATTTTTAGATGTTTGTAATTCATTTTTATGTTGCTTAAGAGAGTAATCCAACATTTTTTTATTAAGGAAATTTTATTTGAGAAAAATTATTATAAGTCAAGAACCTCATTTTATTAAATTGCACAGAACCCCCTAAATTTTTGAACCGCCCCTGTTTACTACAATATTATTAACAAGTCACTATTTTTTTATTAATTAAAGATATTACATTTTCATACTTAGATTTAAAGTCATACAAGATGAGGCAATATAAGCATCCTTAGCCACTAAACTAATTAGTGGATCTCAGTCATTATTCTCTTTTAATTATTTGTTAATATATTATTCAATAAACATGTTATTAATTTAAAATTTTTATTTTATAACTATTTAACGTGTTGATTAGATTGTGAATTAATCTATAAATTGAAATAAATTCAAAACTTAAATTTATAATTACCTACGGAAATTTGACTTTTGTAAATATCTAAATTATTTTATATTACCGGCTTATAAATTTGTATAGTTATAAATATAAAATTACCCATTGTGTGGACAATCATTTACGGTTATCTTATACTTTCTTTATTAATAAATTTCAGGATAAACTACTTCATTGACCACTATATTATTGGAGAAGTTATAATTTGATCACATTTTTTTTTGAAACATAAAGCATACTTTTATTAACAAACGACATAGTCACGCGCCTCATTAAAAAACCTCTCTAAACCTATATTGGAGGAAAAAGAGTGCAACATGACTATGCGATACCACATTACAATAAGACCGAAGGAACTGATACACGCAAGCATGTATGACCGTGTTCTAAGACAGCAGCACAAGTCGAAACAGAAACACATAGTATAAACAACGGAATTTCAATCGAGGGCACAACAAGGGATTACCAGGGCCAAACCTAGCGCACGGGCTTCAGCAAGCTAACCGTACACCCCAGACTACCGGCAGTAAGCACCTTAAAACTGAATCAACAGGGCTATCAAAGCGTGAAAAACTCGACATAATTCTGATTCCGATCGATACCTTTCTTGGCTAAACTGTCGGCCACCCTGTTTGCCTCTCTGGGGATGTATGATATATTCCATTTGAAACAGTTGCCAATCTCCACACATTTGGATAATAACGGACAGAAGATGCAGGCGCGGAACTCAGATACAGCAGCCACTCAACAACTAGTTTGCAGTCACTTTCTATCAGAAGGAGATCACTTCGGGCCCAACGGGTATTCCTAAACAGGGATAGGGCTTCGATGATGGCTAAAATATCGGCTGAAGTTGCATCCGTTCTACCAACATGTTTAGAAAAAATAATGAGGGACTTGGATTCACAATTACGCACACATCGTCCAATACCTGCTAACCCGAAATTGTCCGCGACGGCTCTGTCAGTGTTGAATTTTAATTCTCCTTTGCGCGGCGGGGACCAAACACAATGGACAGGGTTGTTTCTATGATTAATCAACTTAATGGAACCAAACAGGGAAGGCCAGTGGGTAAATTCAGAGATGGAATGGATAGCGTTTGGCCAACGCGCTTTGCACCACCACCCGAGACGCATAATGGCAAGATCGAAAATCAGTTTGGCATCCACCTTACTACCACGGAAAACAGCTTCATTTCTCATACACCATATTGACCATAATAAACACACAGCACTAAGATTCCATACTTGCGTATTGAATTCTGGTGGGGCATATGAAAACCATAAGATAATGAACTCCTTCACAGATTTTGAAACAACCAAATGCAAGCACCAGATTCGACACCAATCGCTCCACACGTTCCATGATATAGGACAATGGCATAGCAGATGGGAGATGGTTTCATGTTCGGATAGACAAAGAGGACACAAAGGCGACTGGACTTTTACAATATTGCGTTTCAACAATTCCACATTAGTGGGTATACGGCCCTGTATAGCTTTCCACACAAAAGCAAGGGAGTTTGTAGGAGCTTTCGTACTCCAAAGCTGCTTCCAATTAAAGTCCGGATTCAGAACTGCTGGAGAGGACAGATTGCAGTAAGACTTGACTGAGAAGGCCCCTGAGGAATTGGCTATCCATCTAATGTTGTCTTGAAGTAACGGTCTAGGAGAGGCAGCGGCAAGGCAGGCCATGAATGAAGACCAAGCATCAGACTCCCAGCTGAATAAATTCCTTCTAAGGTCGACCTTCCAATGCCAAACTCCATTAACAAAGGCACCAAAATCCGTAATCACGCCTCTCTTTTTTGTAGCTAAGGCAAAGATGCGGGGGTGGTTGGATTTCAAAGGACCATCACTCAGCCACACATCTGACCAAAATTGAATCCTCGTGCCGTCACCCAGCATTACTGCTATATTATTTGCGAAACAATTGTCAGGTTTAGACAAGATGTTAGAAACGTTCCTCCAGACTAGAGACTTATTGTGAGGCGCGAGGTTACTTGGGAAGATAGCATTGTGATCATGTTCGTAGATAGCGGCAATCACTTTGCGCCAGAGATAGTTTGGTTCCGACCCGTACCTCCAAAGCCATTTGCAGAGCAACGCTTGATTCTTTAATTTAAAATCCACGAAACCAAGACCACCATTTTCTTTTGGACGACATACATCAGCCTAGCTGATCCAGTGGATAGCTCGATGATCCAAAGCTCCCCATAAAAATTTAGCAATAGTCTTTGATAACAAACTGCACACAGAAGCAGGCATAGGGAATAGTGATAAATAATAGTTTGGCAGGTTAGAAAGCACCGAGCGAATAAGAGTGATTCACCCTCCGAACGATAGGACTTTTGCCTTCCAGCCAGCTAACTTAGCCATGACTTTATCCACAATAGGTTTCCAAATATTAGGATTGTTTTTTGAATAACCCAAAGGGAGGCCGAGGTATTGACATGGGAGTTTTTCATTTTTGCAGTGAAACAGAGAAGCCCAGCAAGAGACGATTTTATCTTCCACATTGATTCCAATGAGTTTGGATTTGCCACGGTTAACTCTAAGCCCAGCGGCAACCTCGAACCCCCTAAGGATTCGGATGATATTGCGAATTTGGATTTCACTACTGCCGTAGAAAATCACAAGGTCGTCAGCAAATTGAAGGTGAGAGACCCCAAGACCAGAGGAGTCCAAGTTAAACCCCGTGAAGAAGCCTTTCTCAGCAGCATTTGATAGGAGAGAGCTTAGTGCTTCCGCCACGATGTTAAACAGAAGCGACGACATAGGACAGCCTTGACGGAGTCCTCGCGAGATAGCAAACACTCTTGTTGGTGAACCGTTTACTAGCACTGATATCACAGCCGTTGATAAACACGAAAATATCCACGAGCACCAGAGATCTCCAAACCCCATCTTCTTTAACACAAACATGAGAAAATCCCAGTCGACGGAGTCGTAGGCTCTGTGGAAGTCAACTTTGAATACGATACCGGATCGCCCCCGTCTTTTAAAGAGCTCAATAGCTTCATTTGTAATAAGAAAGCAGTTCAATATTTGTTTCCCGGGGCAAAAAGCGAACTGATTTTCGCCAATGATCTTGTTGCAAACACTTTTCAGTCTAATGGCGAGCACTTTAGCCAATAGCTTATACACACACCCCACCAAACTTATCGGACGAAAGTCGGTCATAGTCTTCGGATTTTTAATTTTAGGGATCAGAACTATAAAGGAATGGTTATAGGAGGCATCCTTCACTTTACCATTATAAAATTCATCGAAGAAACAGAATATTTCATCCTTGACAGAGGACCAGAAACGCTTCAAAAAATCTATATTGAAACCGTCCGGCCCGGGGGCTCTGGAGCCTTCCAAGGACTGTAGAGCAAAGAGAATTTCATCCGGAGAGAAAGGGCGTTCCAGCTGAGCAGATTCACCAACAGAAATCCTTCTGGACAAACACTCAAGCTCAGCTACTAGAATAGTAGAGCAGCTATTATAAGATTTCTTGAAAAATGATTCCACAGCCAAGCTAATCTCGCTAGGGTCCGAGATGGTACCCTTTCCTACTTCGAGACTAGAGATAACATTGCCCCATTTTCTTGAAGATGCAACTAGATGGAAATATCTCGTATTGTTGTCGCCATCGGAGAACCATCTCAATCTAGAGAGTTGCAGCCATTTACGCTCTTCAATTCGAATCTGTTTCCACAGTGAAGATCTCACAATTCTTAGCTTCTCGCATAGCGAACTGTTATGAGGCTCTCTGGCGATAGCATCTTCTAAGGCTGTAATTAAACCACCAAACTATTTAAATAGTATCAATGATACCATCGGAGAACCATTATTTTTTTGAAGCAATTAAACCACCAAACTCACCTGATTGGAGGGGGAAATTAATTAATCAAATTAAATAAAAATAATTAAAATCCTCTAATAAGGTGGTGAAACATGTCACTACCTAATTAAATAATTAATTTATTTTATTAGATTAAAATTAGGACCAAATTGATAGATTTTTTAAGTATAGGGACCAAATGTGTAATTATACCATTTAATGGTCGGTAGTCACATTGATACCATTTAAATAGTTTGGTGGTTTAATTATTTCGAAAAAAGTAAGATGGTCAAATTGCAACTTTTCCAATAGTATGGCGATCAATGAATTAGTTTACCCTAAAATTTATTTTAATCCAAAAAATACGATAAAGTGTTTTTTTATCGAAACCGTGTAGACTTAGTTGTGTTTGGTTGTCAGTTTGGTATTACTTTAAAATTTTATGATGCGAGTTCAAAAATAATTTTTGGATTGGTTGGTTTAAAATCTTATACTTTCTTTATTAATAATTTTTTTTGCATGATGAATCTATTCGAACTTGAAACCGGGCTACTAAGATATTATCTTATAATTAAATTATAACGCTAAAAAATACTTTCAATTACTCTCATATCTCATTGAACTGGTCGCTTGACATATTTTTCTTGAATTTTTTAAAACTTTGATCTATATTAGTAAAAATATATATTTGAAAACTTGCCCTTATTCACGTCTTTTAGTTACTCTCTTGCCCCATTAAACGAGTTGATAAACAAGTTTGTTCGTGAACATAAACGAACCGACACATATGTTCGTGTGCGTTCGTTTATTTTTTATTTTTATTTTTTTAAATTTTAAGGAGGATGAAGCCATTACATTAACCCCTTAAATGAAGTAAGGAGGGCCCTGAGAGTCAAGTTGAAGAATGTCAAGGAGTGCAGGTGGAGGAACAAAAAATGTAACCATGGAACCGAGATGGGCAACATCATTCTTGGACATGAAATCGGCAACCATGTTGGCTTCGCAGTGGACATGCTTGAAGACAACTTGCCAGGAGGGGTCAAGTAGCGCAACAATTAAACGGACTAGAGCATGTGGGCTTGTACGAGAAAGGTTCGAGAGCAACCTGATAACATCAACGTTGTCAACCTGCACAATAAAGTGATCAAGACCAAGAGAACGCGCAAGCTGCAGCCCTTCAAAAACCCTCCAAAGCTCAACCTGCAGCACAATGGTCATGCCAATCTTCTTAGTGAATGAGCTTAGGAAATGGCCATCGCTATCACGTAGGACAACACCAAACGAACCAAAGCCAGAGATGGACGATACAACACCATCCGAGATGAGACAAAACCAACCCGAGAAAGGGGCTGTGTTATAGATATAGGATAAGAATCTATTGTAAACTGAATCTGTTGAGATGAGTTAGCAAGGGTGGTTAGGATTCTGTTAGACCGTTACCTCACTGACTCTCTCCTTCTCTTGTATGTAAGATACCCGGTCTCTATTGAGATATTACGAGTAGTTTTCATTAATAAAATAACAGAGAGTACTGCCTCTCTTTCCCCCTAATTCTCTGTGCTTAGTCTCTTCTAACTATCCTAATATGGTATCAGTCGCTAGTTTCCTGGTGGTGCTTCGCTGTGTTTCTTCTTCGTTATCTGGTGTGGTGTGTTTTCTTTAAGCGTGTTGAAGGCTGCGATTGTGGTTGAGTTGGTGACTCAATAATCAAGCTCTCTGATCGTGTTTCTCCTTTCTTGAGATCTGATCGCGAGAGGTAAGGTTTATGTACTCATCTTGAACTCAATTTGCACTTCAATTCTCTGATCTACTTGAAGAATTATCAGTTAAATCGTCCGGATGTATGTCTCATGTTGATTGATTTAGAGCAGACGAGTGATTTGTAGATGATTCCTAGATCAGAAATTGAGTCTGTTAGAATCTTTTCTGTGTTCTACTAGACTTCGCCGTCTTCACATGCTTATACATCTGGTTATTGTCCGTTTGGATTCTTGATTGCGTTTGGTATTTTGTCTGGATTGGTTTGCGTTTTGTGTTTTCCTGTGAGCTGGTTGGGTGATGTGTATTGCAGTGTGTATTGCGTCTGGTTGATGTGTATTTTTGTTGCACGATATCTGTTTGATACTTTGCTTCTATCATCTGGTTGATTGTGGTTCTATGTCCACCATCTGTTTGATATTTTGCCTCTATAAGGTTTGGAGTTATTTTTTCAGTCTTGCTCTATCATGACTATTGAGTCCAATTCCGCAACTGGTCCGCAATCATCTGATTCGATTCCGTCCTCTTTGACTGTGTCCTCCACTGAATATAATGTTCAACAACTGCTGAAACTTGATACTGTCAAGCTAACGGAGAGCAATTATGTACTATGGAAGCATCAAGTCTTGTTGATCATCGAAGGCTATGGCTTGATGTCGTTTATTGTCGATCATAAGGTTCCTGAGAAAGTGATAACTGATTCGACTGGTCAGTTGGTGGTTAATCCAATCTATTTGGCTTACTTGAAGCAGGACAAACTGTTAGCATCGTGGCTTCTTTCGACTATCAGTTCTGAGGTTTTGCCTCATCTCACAGGCCTTACTACTGGGTTGTCTATTTGGAATACCTTGTCCAGAAGGTATGCTGCTAAATCTGCTTCCAGGGTTTCATCGTTACGACATAATTTGCATTCTCAGAGGAAGCGTGGCATGTCTGTAAGTGACTATCTTGCCAAGATCAAGCTTATTTGTGATACTCTGAATGCATCTGGAAGCACTGTGACTGAACAAGAGCAGGTCAGTGTGATTCTTGCTGGGTTAACTGCAGAATTTGAATCCGTAATTGATGTTGCTTCTCGTGTAACGTTGACACTTGAACAACTATCTGAAATGCTTTTTGACTGTGAAGTCAGACAAAAGGATTTTTTGGCTGATAATTTTACACTTCAAGCGAATGTAGCCACTCATACTTCTCATAAGACGGCTTTATCTGATGTTCCTGAAGAAAAAGAAGAATTTTCTGATGATCATTTTCAAGCTCAGAATCAATCTCAGTCGTTTTTTAGGGGTCAACGTGGCAACTTGTCTTTTCGAGGAAGAGGTCGTGGTCGGTTTGGTTATGGCTCTAATCGTCCTCAATGCCAGCTGTGTGGCAAATTTGATCACTTAGTCCAAAAGTGCTACTACCGTTTTGATCGCAACTTTCATGGTTCTACTGATGCAAATTCTGGTAGGGGTGATTTTTCTACTGGACCAAGGCCTGATTCCTCCTCTACTGCTCAAGTTTATTCTCACAGTTTCTCTCCTGCTTCCCCATCTGTTTTTAACAGCCCGTATCATGTTTCCTATGCTTTTCCCACTGCACCTCTGAGTGTTACTCTTCCTCCTGGTTCAGTTTTTCCTTCTCCAACTCTTGGGGCGGTTTTCACACCTCATAATGCTGTGGTTTCTCAAGTACCCTCTGCTTCCATTGCATCTGCTCCAAGTCCAGTGGTGTTTCCCAATTTAAGCTCGTCTGGTTCTCGTGAGGTGGTGTGGTACCCAGATTCTGGTGCCACCCATCATATTCCAACTTGCAGACGAATGCTGTATATTCAGGTAATGATTCTCTCTTAATAGGTAATGGTACTGCTGTCAACATATCTCATATAGGGTATGATGTTCTTTCGACCGTTGACAGAAACTTGAACTTGTGTAACATGTTGTGTGTTCCAGCAATTAAAAAGAATTTATTATCCGTCTCACAATTTGCTCGAGATAATGCAGTATACTTTGAGTTTCATCCTCATATGTGCCTTGTGAAGGATGCTCGACCCAAGCTCTTCTATTGGAGGGGAGGCTCACTCCTGAAGGTTTGTACGAGCTTCGCTCTGTTTCTCGTTCTTCTTTGATTTCTGGTCCTGCGAATAAAGGCTCGAAGGTTGCGTGTGCTGCTTCCAAGACCCGGTTGCCTTTGGAGCTGTGGCATCGTCGTCTTGGTCACCCCTCCTTGCATGTTCTTCGTTCTGCTCTCGCATCTTGTAATATTGATGTTTGCACTACTGAATTACCTAATGTGTGTGTGCCATGTCTAAAAGGGAAAGCACATAAACTTCCCTTTCAATTGTCAACAACAGACTATTCTTCCTTGTTTCAGTTGGTGGTGTCCGATGTTTGGGGCCCTGCCCATATTGAGTCCGATGGTTATTCCTATTATGTGTCGTTTATAGATGTTCATAGTCGATTCACTTGGTTATATTTGGTTAAAAGGAAATCGGATGTTGCTCAATGTTTCATGAATTTTTACAAATTAATTGAAGTTCAGTTTAATTGTAAAATTCGTGCTTTACAAACAGATGGTGGTACTGAGTACAAAGTTTTGACTGATTGGTTGAATTTGAATGGTGTACAACATCGAATTACATGTCCAAGCACGTCTGAGCAAAATGGAAAGGCAGAACGTAAACATCGACACATAGTTGAAACGGGTTTAGTTTTATTGGCCCAAGAAGGGTTGGGCCTTGAGTTCTGGAGTCATGCTTTTGTGACGGCCGTATTTTTGATAAATCGGCTTCCTACTTCAGTGTTAAATAATAAGTCTCCTTTCGAAGTTTTATACAAAACGAAGCCGGATTATGAGTTTCTTCGTGCGTTTGGATGTGCTTGTTTTCCGTTGACTCGACCGTTCAATCGCCATAAATTGGATTTTCGTACTACGCAGTGTGTATTTTTGGGGTATAGTCCGCGGCATAAAGGTTATAAATGTCTAACTGATGATGGTAAAATTCTCTTGTCTAGGCATGTAATTTTTGATGAAGTCATGTTTCCTAAGGTGGGGTCTGGAAATTCTCAATCAGCTAGGGAGTTTTCCTCTACAGATGCTGCATCCTCTACTCATGGTAATAGTAACTTTCCTCTGTTTATTATTTCTCCTACGAGTGTGCCAAGCTCTTCACCAAATTCAGGCCCACAAATTATTGGCCCCGTACCAAGTTCTGCAGCTCCGACTCACAAGCCCAGTGTGCCGGTGCCGTCCTCCTCATCCACTACGGCTGGGCCCTCACCACATTCTAGTCCATGTGTGTCTCCGGGTCATGTTTCGATGGGTCCTATTAATCCAGGTCCAGATGTTTCCATACATTCAGCTCTTGAGGCTTATGTTGAGTCTGAAGATCCGGTTGTACCGATGGAACCAAGTACGAATATGGATCTTTCGTTTCGTAACTTGGGTGACCCTGATTCGTCTAGCCCACATCCTAGTTTGCAGCCCATTATTTGTCCAGATGTCTCTAACCCTATTGATCTGGGTGTTCCTCTTGTTGCCTCTTCCTCAGATGCGGCGGATAGAGAATCTCGTGGTTCTGATCGGGCTGCGTCTCCGTCCTTTTCTGGTTCACGATCTGCTCCGTCGGTTGATGGTGGTCATGATGGTTCTATTCCTGCTAATTTGGGAGCTGGTGGTTCAGATTCTTTGCTTGATACACCACTTAGGGCATCCCGTGATTCTGGGCAGGTCGCGTCTTCTTCCTCTTCTGATGATCTCCCGCTTCACATCTCTCCCGATCCAATGTCAGATGCGTCTGTGTCTCCTCAGGTGGTTAATTTGCATCTTATGGTTACCAGAGGTAAGTCTGGTATTCGCAAACCCAAAGTCTTTCAAGCTTCTGTTTCTCCGTCTGATGAAGTGGAACCACTGACTATTCATGAGGCTTTCCAAAATCCGAAGTGGCATGCAGCAGCTCAGGCAGAGTTTGATGCTCTGGTTCAGAACAACACATGGTCTGTTGTCGAACTACCTCCACATCGCCGGGCTGTAAATTGCAAATGGATTTTTAAGATTAAGCGGAATGCAGATGGCTCTGTCTCTCGGTATAAGGCGCGGCTGGTGGCGAAAGGTTATCTTCAACAGGCCGGCTGTGATTTTCACGAGACTTTCAGTCCCGTCGTCAAGCCAACCACTGTTCATGTTATTCTATCCCTTGCTGTTGCCAAACGATGGAAGCTGCGTCAAGTTGACATCAACAACGCGTTTCTCAACGGTGATCTTGTCGAAGAGGTCTACATGACGCAACCTCCTAGGTATGAGCAAGGCGATAAACACAGGTATGTTTGTAAACTCAATAAGGCAATTTATGGGTTGAAACAGGCTACGAGAGCCTGGTTTGAAAAATTACGTGATTACTTAGTTTCTGTGGGATTTTGTGTGTCGAAATCTGATTCATCTCTGTTCATTCGGAAACTGGAACATAGTGTTTTGTATCTTTTAGTTTATGTCGATGACATAATCATAACTGGGTGTGATGATGATGAGATACAGGTTGTGATTGATGATTTACACAAAACATTTTCCTTAAAAGATTTAGGGTTGCTGAATTATTTTCTAGGCATTGAGGTCAGATATGGGACTGATGAAATTGTTCTTAGTCAAAAGAAGTATATTACTGAATTGTTGTGTAAAGCTGGTCTTGAAAATGCTAAGGAGTTACCAACTCCGATGATTACGAACTTGCATCTGTCTACGGGTAATGGTAGTCCCATAGATAACCCTTCTGATTACAGAAGCATTGTGGGTGCTCTTCAGTATATAGTGATCACTAGGCTTGAGATTGCCTTTGCCGTTAATAGGGTTTGTCAGTTTATGCAAGCTCCTTTAGACACTCATCTTCAAGCTGTGAAACGTATTCTAAGATATCTTCAGGGTACTATTGATTATGGCTTGAGGTTTTCTGCTTGTTCTAGAATGAATATAACAGCTTTTGCTGATGCAAATTGGGGGTCGGATGTGGATGATCGACGTTCGACCACTGGTTTTTGTCTGTTTTTTGGGGGTAATCTTGTGTCTTGGGGTTCCAAAAAGCAGCCGGTTGTGTCTCGTTCTACGGCTGAAGTAGAATATCGTGCTGTGGTATGTGCGACTACTGAAATTCTTTGGCTTCAATCTCTTCTTGGTGAATTACATATTGATATTGTTGACACACCTGTTCTCTGGTGTGATAACTCTAGTGCTGTTGCTGTTTCTGCTAATCCTGTTATGCATTCTAAGTTTAAACATGTGGAGTTGGATCTCTACTTTGTTCGTGAGAAGGTTGCTGCTGGGAAATTACTTGTCAATGAAGTACCAGCATGTGAGCAAATAGCTGACGTAATGACTAAGCCTCTTTCTGCTCCGATATTCTCCCGTTTTCGTTCTCGTCTTGGAATTGTTCCTATGACTGATGTGCTTCTAGTTTCATGAGGTATTTTCTTGCTTTCTGTTTTCTGGTTGTTGTTGTTTGTTCTTTGTTTTTCTTTTGTTGTGTGCTGCAGGGGCTGCTCTACAGATTCTGAAGGTTTTTGGAAGATTTACAAGATATAGAAAGTAGGGTGAATGTTATAGATATAGGATAAGAATCTATTGTAAACTGAATCTGTTGAGATGAGTTAGCAAGGGTGGTTAGGATTCTGTTAGACCGTTACCTCACTGACTCTCTCCTTCTCTTGTATATAAGATACCCGGTCTCTATTGAGATATTACAGGTAGTTTTCATTAATAAAATAACAGAGAGTACTACCTCTCTTTCCCCCTAATTCTCTGTGCTTAGTCTCTTCTAACTATCCTAATAGGTTGCTATTGAACTAAATCAGCAGTTCTAAGGGAAGAAAGAACGGAGCGAATAAGTGAGCAAGCATAGATCTTCGCCGCATTTTGACGCTTCCAAGAGTTCCAAAGAATAGTTGCAAATAGAACTTGACAAGGACCATTAGTTTGGGGGCAAATCAAAGTGTTGGAGATTCCAGAAAGCAGCCAATCATGTAATAGACGAGTGAAAAATCCAAGATCATAATGCATGGCCGAAACTAGAGACCAAATGCACCGGAAGTGCGGGCAACCTCGCAGAATGTGAAGGAGATTTTCCTTAGGGGCTGCACAGATTGAACAAGAAGCATCCGCAGTGAGATGTCCATGACATCGCACCGAATTTGTTAGAAGCTTGTCTTGGCAAGAAAGCCAAAATTACCTTCCAAAGAGCATGTCGATGGCAAATGAAGCTTGTCGATGGCATTCACGGTGCGTTCGTTTATTAAACAACCATAAATTTTTTGTTCATAGTCATTTATTTAGCAAAATAAACGAAAAATAAATAAACATTATACGAATAATTTTATCGAACACTCTGTTCATTTACACACTTATATTTTGCAAACACGAAATTAATTGAATTTGAATGTAATTATTTCTAATATACATGTATGCATGTCCACATAACTATATCCCACTAAATTAAGTGTAAGTGGAATTCCCAAAATGTTTTTATTTAATTCTATTCTTATTATTCTCTTGAATTCTTTAAAAATAAAAATTGAAATAATTATGCGTGTAATTAGCTATGAACCTAACAGGTGGTCCGGTGAAAAAAAATGATAATGTTCATTTTAAAAGACTCAAGTTCAATTCGCTTTGTTTTCAAAAAAATGTATTGTCAAAATGTTAAGATTTTGTATGAACGGTTACTACAATATAATCATCTTTATACCATTCAAAAATATTTTATTTATTTTTAATTAATAAATCTAACTAAATTAGATACAATTTTTTTTTAGTATAAATGCCAGCTGAAACCTTTATTAAACAAAGCCCACACGTGTCTCACAAACAAACAGACATGGAAATAAAAGCATACGAAAAGCCAAACGGCAAAAGAGCAAAACCAAAATAAAGAAAAGCGGTGGGGAGACAGTCCGGCAGAGCACAAACCCTAAAAGAAGACGGGTTATGAGAGCAGAAATTGGAAAGGGGGTAAAATGTGGGATGCCCCTTTCAGAAACGGGAACGCGCCGGTCTTCTACGGCGATTTAAAATTCCTCTGATCCGTGTGCACAATCTTTCGTACGGTTGACGGTGCGTCTTCAATCCACGATAGATCCTCCGGTGACTGGAGACCGATTTTGGCTATTGCATGTGCCGCTGAGTTAGCCTCTCGACTAGTGTGTCGAAAGAGGCACTTCTCAAAACGCCGGCTGAGGAGTCTCGCAGCTTCCACCAACGGGCTAATCTCCGACAGATCCACGCCAGTCGAGGCCATCCGTATAATAACCGTTCGAGAATCTCCCTCGAGGATGATGACACGAAAACCCAGCTCCGCCGCAAACTCAAGACCATGCACCACTGCGAAAGCTTCCGCAGCAAACGCCGATTGAGCCCTCCTAACCTTCCGATAACATGACCCCAGCAGATAACCCCATTCGTCTCTCACCACAACTCCAGAAACCGATTTTTGTTGTGCTTTTGCAAAGGCTGTATCAACATTAACTTTCACTAATGTCGTAGGAGACGGTCTCCATTTCACTGATGGGGTGGGAGGCTGAGAACGTTTGAGATGAGTTGACTGCAGAATTTCACCGGTGTAGCTTCGGACAAATATGGTAAGATCCTCCTCTCTCTGGGAAATACCTTCTTGCCAAAGCTTATTTCTCGAAAAACCAGAGTGCCCAAAGTGTAATTACTATTTCAAGCCTTTTTTGGATATTGTTGTTTGTAAATAACCACGCTAGCCACTCCTTAAAATTTAGGCTAGAAGCATTGGTAGACCAATTAATGTTCAACATATTCCAAACACGAGTAGCATAGATGCAATCCCTGAATAAGTGGTCGCAATTCTCATTGTCATTGTTGCATCTGAAACACATAGGGTCTGTAGCAACTCTTTTGATGCAGAGGTTTAGTTTAGTAGGGATATAATTGTGTATGAACTTCCAGACTGCAATACGAATTTTAGATGGACACTCTAAATCCCAGAGTTGTTTAAACAAATCAAACGGCTGACCTGATCGATGAGCATTACGTTGGAGAAGACGGTAGCCACTGCGAACAGTATATTCCCCTGTGTGCTCTTCTGACCAAACCCACAAATCCATCCGCGGTTTAGGGGGTAGAGGGATAGCTAGAATCAATTCTGCTTCATTAGGGAGAAAAATTTCCTTAATGAAATCCTCATTTCATGTCATCAAACTTTGATTAATTAAATTAGCAACCCATTGAACGCCCAGAACACGTGGCTTTGTAACACACCTTGGGGGATTTATTGGTAGCCAAAAATCCTCCCAAATCGACACACTAGTACCCGACCCGATACGCCATCTGAGCCCCTTCTCTAAAAGGCCCCTCGCACTCCAAATGGTGCGCCAGATCAAAGATGGAGTGGAACCAAGACGGGACGTCATGAAGCTCAGCCCAGGGAAGTATTTTGCACGAAGTAAGCGGCCCACAAGAGAAGTGGGATTCTTGACTAGCCTCCAGCCCTGTTTAGCTAATAGGGCGATATTGAATTTACAGATATCACGAAAGCCAATACCTCCATCCTCCTTTAAATCACACAAACTGGCCCAATCGCACCAGTGAATTCCTCTTTTCCCCGGTGCCTTCTGCCACTAAAACTTAGCTTCCTTAGCTTCCAACTCTCTACACAGAGTTTTAGGTAACAAAAAGCAAGACATTGTGTACATAGGAATTGACTGTAGGACGGACTTGATAAAAACTTCCTTTCCCCCAACTGATAGAGGACGAATGGCCCAACTGTTAACCTTGCCATCAAATTTGTCAAGTAGAGGAGAGAAAGCCTGCCGTTTACTTCTTCCGACCATTGTAGGGAGGCCCAAATACTTTTTCGGGTTGTTTGTACTCGAAATCCCCAGAATTCTTCGAATATCATCTCTTACATCCCCCGCTACATTCGAACTGAAAAATAAGCCCGACTTATCAAAATTCACTAATTGGCCAGAGCAATTCGCATAAACGTGAAGCACTTCTTTAATAAACCTTGCTTCTGTACTCGTAGCTCCCCCAAAAATGAGGCAATCATCTGCAAATAACAGATGAGAAACTATAGGAGCCGAACGACCAATTTTCGCGCCACTGATCTGATTTTGAAATACAGCCTTCCTTAAAAGAGCCGAAAGTCCCTCACTACAAATAAGGAATAGGTAAGGGCTCAATGGGTCCCCCTGCCTAAGACCTCTCGTAGGGGCAAAACATGGGCCCACATCTCCATTTAAAACTACCGAGTATGAGACTATACTAACACATCTGCAAAGAAGTTGAATCCAACCATTCGAGAAGCCCATCTTTCCCATAACCGCTTCCAAAAAAGACCATTCAACACGGTCGTAAGCTTTACTCATGTCAAGCTTTAAAGCAAACGAACCTTTTTTACTATAACGTCTTTGCTGGAAAGAGTGTAAAATCTCGTAAGCGGCAATCAAATTGTCGGTGATTAAACGCCCCGGTACAAAGGCACTCTGTGCTTCATCAATACAGAGATGCAAAACTTCTTAAAATCGGTTCACCAACATCTTAGACACAATCTTGTAAATAACATTACACAGACTAATCGGACGGAATTCAGTCATAGAGGACGGAGAAGGTACCTTTGGGATAAGGGCAATATGAGTTAGGTTGATGCTCTCCAAAGCTTCTTTTCCTTCGATAAGGTCCAAACAGAAACGACCCACTTCCGATCCGATGATGTGCCAAAAACACTGGTAAAAGATCGCGCCCAAACCGTCCGGTCCGGCTGCCTTCAACGGGCTCATGGACTTTAAAGTAATTAAAACATCGTCCGTAGTAAAATTCCGACCCAAAGAAATATTCATCTCTGATGTAATGCACGATGGAATGCCATCTAGAACTTGGTCTGTTTGAGTAGTTGGGCCCTGTGAGAACAACTTTTGGAAATAATCCAAAGCTATAGTGGTCATTCCAGGAGGATCTGAAAAATGTTGACCGTCATCAGAAACGAGGCCCATAACTCTATTTTTTCGACGCCGATGGGACGCAAAACGGTGAAAAAAAGCTGTATTCCGGTCTCCGTTGGCCAACCAATTAGCCCTAGCCCTCTGCTCCCAGTAGAGCTCCTCCTTGTCCAATTCTAAGTTCAAAGCTATTTTTGCTTCAATTGTATCCTGCAGAACCTCCTCGGACGGGAAAAGGTCACTCAAGTGCTCGAGCCTTTTCCGTAACTCATCTTTTGTTATATTCTTTTCTTTACAGATTTTCCGGAACCAAGTAACCAAGCCGTCACTAACCCATTGCAAACGTTCCGGAATGGAACTAATAGATTGGGACCAAAGACTTTGAACTTCAGGTTCGCAGGAATCTTCCAGCAGCCAAGAAGCCTCGAACTTAAAGTGCCACTGTTAAGTGCAATTAGATACAATTAAACCTTACCAACCAAACATGTATAAATTTACAATTCCTTACAAGATAAACAATAATTACATTTTCTAACACTTATCACGTATTCCAAATACATCGTTATTTTGGATAGTTAAGTGCAATTATAAGATAATATATGTTTATTGTCTTAGCCCTTTAATAATGCACATTCATAATGCAAACAACTTGTTCAAAATTGAATTACCTAAAGATAACAATGTTCTCCTATCCACTGTAGGGGTATGCATAATTCGGTTTTAACCAAATTAATCGACCGAACCGAATTTTTTCAGTTAATCGCTCGGTTAATTTTAAGTAAAATTGATTAATGGTTAAAAAATTTAAACTTTGGTTATCGATTAATAGATTCGAAATCGGTTAATTAACCGATATTATTATATATTAAATATTATATACATTACATATATTTATTTTTTGTCATTAAACTTTTAAAAATTATAAAATGATCATTAATTTTTTTAATATATTATAAAATGGTCATTAAATTTTTATCAAATTAGCATAAAATTAAAGTTCGGTGACTAAAAAGATCATTTTTAGCATAATATAGTGACCAATTGTGTAATTTACCCAAATTTTTATAACAATTTTTTGTTAACTTGAAAATCGGCCGAATTAACAGAAATTTTTTCGGTTCGGTTAAATTTTTTTAAAAAAAATCAATTCAATTTTTTAGTGTTCGGCTCAGTCAAAACTCAGCTCGAGACCTTAACGAGCCGAGCCGACTCAAACTCGACTCAAAAAGCTCGTAAACAAACTCAATATATATATATATATATATATATATATATATAGACACACACTCCATATACATTTGTATGTTTTAGTGTTGTTAACTTGTTATCATGATTAAATACTTTAAATCCTCTTCTCTTATGAACTTCAAAAAATAAATATCATCTTTTCTCAAAGAGGTTTTCATGTGTTATTTTTTAAATTTTCAATAAAAATATTTAAAAGCAATTTGAAAAAGTAAAAATCCGAGCTCGAGCCGAGCTCAAAATGTCCAATTTAAACTCGAGCCTAAAATTTCGAGTTCGACAAGTTTCAAGCCCAAATTAAGTCTAATAATACTATTTCCGAGCTAAGCCAAGCCTGCCCAAGCTCGGGCTCGTTATCACCCGTAGCCTTAACCTCAACCTTTTTACTGTTGACCAAACATATGCTATTAGTTTATAGATAGGGAAGATATACTGGTTCATGGTCCCGTGGCTCCACCCCCCATTAACCTCAAAGTCGTTGATGACATGCACACTGGTGCACTCCTCTGTGTCGCGCCCCACCTCCAAAAGTTCATGAAAAACCTATACAATATATAGACCGCATGCAGTACTAATCTCAAATCTCAGGTCAAAATCCCATTTCATCTCCCATTCTCTTGTTTTTTTTAACTGTTACATGAATCTATAGTGCTCTCAAATTTCTGCACTCTTCTTCTTCTTCAATTTTGTATATATCTAACTTACCATTGTCAGGCCTTAAAGCTCAATAATTTATCATCAGAGTTCATAAAGGAAAGAAAAAAAAAGAGCAACAGTTTAGTTGGGTGATAGGATGTTTACCTACTGGCACCGAAAAGGTACAAGGGTTTGGGAGAGTGTAGTTTATATGATCATGTATATCATGTACTAGGGATAGTTGCCCTAAATAAAAAAGGCAATCAGTACCCTACAGATTGAATATATAGTGCGGTTTATATGATCTGATATTAAGAATTTGGTGGCAATCATGCATGAAGCCATGAACATTATCATCTCTGCAAATTTATTTCAAGAAAAAAAGGAAGTTTAATCCAAAACTTTCAATGGATTCATCATTTAGGTCTCATATGATATTCTGACAAAATCATTTAGGCAGCAGTCCCCACCTCCTCTCTTGTTTTGACGGGGTTCTACTTTGGTTTGGAAATGAAATTCCCAGATCCTTCAAAGTTCAATCTACACAAATGGTTTTATAATTCATCTTTCCAGACACAGAAAAGGCCAGATAACCAAAAAGGTAGCCCTAGATGGAACACAGAAAAAAAACACTAGGATTCTCAATTATCAGTCAAAAGCCTCCAAGGAGATCTAGAGTCTGACCAGATATGAACCATTGTATATATATATATATATATATATACACACACATATGAATCCCAGGAAAAACATCACACAGAAAGAGCAAAAGCTGTAGAAATATGGTATTTACCTGGATCTTTATGAAAGGGAGAGAGAGATTGTAGGAGAAATGCATCACAAGGGTTTTACAAAGAGAAGCCAACAGAGCCCAGTTGACAGTATGCCCACCTCCATCAAAGAAGAGATCAGAAACTAAAAAGAAAAGCTTTTTTTCCCATGACTGGGAGGTGGACAGAATGCCAATGAACTCTGTAAGAAACCCTTTGCTAAACCCTCAAGATAGCCAAGAAAAACCAGCCCTTGTAAGTTGATGGCAAGAAGAGGGGCTATTTAAGAAGGCAATGAAGGGAGAGAGAGAGAGAGAGAGAGAGAGTGATGGGTGTGTGTAATCAGATTGGATGGGTATATTTAGAAGGATAAAAGGATCATCATCATGCTTATTCTCTCCTTTTTCCCCTCGTTACTAGTGAATAAAAAAGAAAAACTAAACCCCACCTTTCTCTTCAGTCTTTTCTTGCCCTTCATCATCTCACCATCCTCGTTTCTGATGAAGAAAATTAGGGTTTTGAGGAGGTTGGATTGAAGTAATTAAGATTAGTGGTTTTTAATGGCGTATGATGTCAAAAGTTAGTGCAACTAAAACCCTCCACTTAATTATATACTTGTAGCTACCTTATTGGGGATTATATGTAACGTTTATCTCCATGGATAAACCTACGATTCGATACGATTCGAAAAAATTGATTTTTAATTTCGAATAACTCAAAATTTTTAGTAATCAGTGGATCGATTTTTAAGTTCGAGTCGAGTCCCTCAATTCTTTCTGAAAACAAATTAGTATCATAGCATTATAAATGTTTACAATTAAATTTGAATAAAAACTCGAACGACTCGTCTAATTTTTTTTAAATAAAATTGGAGTTATAAAACAGTACTCGTCAACTCAACTAATTTAAAACTTTTTGACTCGATTCGACTTGATCGAATGCTCACCTTTACCCTCGCCAACAAAAATGGTAAATGAAAAATTTAATTAGTCCTTAGCTAATGGGTTGCTCGTTAGTGCTACTTGCCATGTGAAACTTGTCATCATCATATATATGAAAAATGGAAACGTATGTTGATCAAATGATGACTTAATAGTATCAAATCATCTGTGCTAATGAATATCGACCACATATATTCACTGTTTATGCATTCTTTTCGATCAAACTCGTCAAAATCCAGGAGTTGCATGAATCATGGCAATGGTGGAAAAACAAAAAACGAAAGTGACAGTGAGTAAAGCTTTGGAAATTACTGCTTAAACAATACACCCAACCCTATCTCCCACCATCAATTGCACATTGAAATCCATGCGAATTTGCACCGTTTCCTCTACTTTTCATTTATGAGAAAATGACCCTTTACCAATGAGTGAGCAATAAGTACATTTGGTTTAATACACAAGGGAAATGAACAGTAAAATTTTAAATTCTTTGGTAGCTAACCATACCTACTAACTGATTAATATCACTCTCAAAACTACAAGGGTCTATCTTTCATCAAGTTTTTATCAACTTTTGTTTCCTATTGGGGCATGTCATTATGAATTAGCTAGTAGGAAAACATGGGTTAATATCAAGTCAACAACTCCACAACCACCGGTGTAACATCTTTTACTAAGCCTTCGTTCGGTGCAGATTTTGTAACAAGTAGAAGTTGGATTTTACAGCTTTTGAGGTAAAATCTGAGTTTTAAACGGCCGTTATGCATGTTTGGTGTGATCGTTCGGCATAGTTTCTGCGTTCAACAGTACAACAGCTGTTTGGAAAGCATTCCCGAACAAAGCCTAAATCAGACAGAAAACCAAACCCCTATGTTTCTATGTTTGTCCTCTAGTTTTCTGTCTGGTATATGTTCTTGGTCTTTGGCTGGACACAATAAATGATATCTCTAAAATCAAAATCTTCCCTTTTGTCGATTGAAACTTCACACTCATCTCTCCCACGACATATATGAGAACTCTTCAATCCTTGTATTTTATTTATTTTTTCCATGTGCATGTTTGTGTGCCTTTTTGCTCTGATCTAATAATTAGTATGGCAATGTCAAATTTTCTTTCTTTTTTTTAATTCCCAGAGGTTAATATTTTAAAGAGAGAACAAATTCCCACAAATATACTTACATTGCATGTGTGTGTAAGATTAGTAATGGCACAGTACTGCACCATTTATTGCTTTAAATCTACCTACAAGACCCACCCATGCCCAATTAATTGCTTACAGATTTACACAGTTCAAAATAATTTTAAAATTTTCAAAATCAGACAAAAGGGCATCAGTATATTGACTTTGTTCCTTCAGTGTACCATCAGCCCCTCCCCAGGAACATACCAGTTACCATACCGAGCTTCTGTCAGAGCCATGATTGAATCATTGGGACAATGGTGCATTTAAGATTGATTTAAACTCTTTTGTCCTAAAAAAACAGTAGTACACAGCAACACTGAACTAGTCTCCTTGCATGATCAAACTTTATTTACCTGTATAAGTTTCATGCCATGTTCTTAAGATTTACAAAGCTAACACTGATAAAACCTTGCAAATGCAATCTTACTGGATTTCTGTCAAACAATTTACTGCAGCAGATCCCAGCATTGTCGGTATAGCTGTAAATGAACCTGTATTGGTGACCAAACAAAATGTATATAATTGTTTATTTCTCACAAAGACAGAAATTAATGACTACATTAAATGATAGTGCAACCAAATGTCATGTCCACATCATTTCAAGCCATGCTGAGGGAGTTCATATACCCAGCAAACTCAGTAGTAATTTCTTATAATAAACCTTAAATTATTTCTTGTACTAAACCCAATATCATATCAAAAAGTTGGAAAGAAAAGGTCCATGAACTTTGAATGAGAATGTATGGAAGTTTTGACTGCTTTACACTTTCGATAAACAATAAGGACTGCAACATATAGTAGTTTAGGCTTTCTGTCTGCTACTTTTTCAGTAGGGTAAAAAAGGATTCATCGGTGAAGGGGGAAAGGGCCAAAGGGGTATCACATAGACAAACAATATCCGAATAAAAATCCTCTATCCTTTTTCGTGTCTCTATTTTTGTTCGTAATATCGAGGATGGAGGGTGCAAAGGAATTGAAAACTGAAATAACTTTGCATTTGCAGACTGCAGTCTCCTTTTTGTTAAAGAAAAGTTCATGCGCTTTGTTCCCTGCGCCTTGTGATATTTCAAGTGTCAACTTTTATTCTCGTATACTTTTTTTTTAATCTTTTTGGAAAGCTAGCTTTTATGCTATAATGGAATTGTAGGGACAATGTTTCTTTATGCTATAATGTAATTAATGTTGCAGAGTTATATGTAATGTTAACGAGGTTGAAAAATGAGAAGCGATTAGGATGTTTAGTTAATTGAGAATATTTATGTATGTGGCCATGCATCCATGATTATTGGCTCACTGTGGCAAAGCTATAAGCTCCTCTCTTTTTTTTTTCACTTTTGATGCATGCGGACCACCTCCCAATTCTCATACAATTATCATACTTCCTCATGCACCTTCATCATTGCATTTCTCTGGACATATATAACATTATTTTTGCTGCTGTTTCATAATTCCACTCTTGGGAGCTGCTTTCGATCTCTGTTTTGGCCGTTTTTGTTGATACATAACGTGGTTCAAGAAGGATGTTTAGGGTTTAGAATTAAAGTTTAGAGTTAGAGGTTTAGAAAGTTAAGGATAGAATGTAATTTTTAGTTTTTAGGGTTTAGAATTTAAAGTTAGAGTTTAAAATTTAATTTTTTAATTTTAAAGTAAAGAAAAGAGCATTGAAAAAACACACTAAAAAGAGGCAAATAATTTTTGTCCCAGTGTCATGAAATAGCAATTTAATAGAATTTTGATTGTTTTGAAGAATTCTCAAAAGATTTGAGTGGAGTTTTAGTCAGAGAAGTAGTAGATTTTTCTAACCGCGGTATATCTTGTATAAGTGGGATGGAAATCGTCTACTCCTAATTATGTTTTCATGGTTGGAGTTTAGGGTTAAGGTGTAGGGAATTAAAGGTAGGATGTATTTTTTAGGGTTTAAGATTTAGAATATGGAAATTAAAATTAAGACTTAAAATTTAATTTTTAGGTGTTTTTTAGTAAGTACATATAAGGAGGCATAGTTAGGGCGTAGAAGATTTTTAATCGTATAAGTGTTGTGGCTTCCATAATGAAGAGAGGGGGCGTTGGGAATGGATGTGGTATTATTTCTCGGAAATTTTAAATTTTCGTGTGATTTAGATGTTTTTTTTGTATTATTTTCGTATTTTGTAAAATTTCATAATTTTGTATCCAAATTTTTTTTATTTAAATAGAAAAATGTTACATTCTCAAGATAAATATCGAAATTTAAACTCATACAAAAAAAGGACAACATGAGTATTTTTTGTCACTCATCAATTAGTAGATCTCTACACTCTAAAGATTTTAATATAACTTCTTAAAGGTTTGCACCCCTAACATAAAATTCAACGTTCATCCTAGGCCTTTGTCTCTACTAGATCAGATCAATGATAGAGTTAGTGTAACACTTAGGGATGGTCACATGTTGTCGAATCGAGTTTTTAGCCTCAATTTTAACTTAAATATTAAAAATTAGATAATTATATCATGCACTTATGTGATTTAAAATTAAGGTTAATTTGTTCGAGAAAAAATTTAAGGTTAAAATTCGTCTCTAATTTAACACAAATATTTTTGTTTTTTTGTTTTTTTCAGCAAAATAAGGAGACAGTTGAACAAATATAGAGGAAAATACATTTATAACAATTATCCCAAAATTTATAGAGAAGTTATATTATTATTCTGAACTGAATCAAGGATTTTTATCCTAAATCTAATCCGATTTTATCTCAATAAATCTAATAAGATCTGAACTTAATTTTGTTTTAAAAACATCAACCATAGAAAATTGTTTCAAACACATTGAATTCAAATAATTTAATCAATCTTTTGTAACATTCCTAGTATGTGAATAGACTGGGATGTACTGTATGTAGGTAGCCAATGACGGAAAGATTATACTTGCTCTAGATACGGTGAATGTACTAAAGGCTTTGCTTGATATGAAGGGCAAGCAAGGGAAAAATAGTTAGTAGAAAGATTAAGATTAAGATTCAAAATAAGAAAATAGTAATTATTTCATATACAGACAAGGGAAATGAAATTTTTTTACACTATCTAGAGATTTAGTTTAGGGGTTTAGGGTTAGTAGTTTAGGTTTAGGAGTTTATAATTTAGGAATAGCTGTTATAATTTATGATTTAGGGTTTATAGATTAAAACCTAAATTTCTCATCTTATTACTCTAAAAATTAAACTTTAACATCTAAACCTTAAATTCTAACCTTAAATCATAAATTCTGACTACTATTTTTAAATTTTAAACACATACATGTAAACCCTTAAACTCTACACCCTAAACTAAATCTCTAAATCCTAAAATTAAAGTGGTTGTAGAAACTTTTAATTCCACCACCTGTGTACCGAATATAAATTCATAAGAAAATGGTTATAAATTTTGATCATATAATTAATTTGTTTTTCCATTTCTTTTCTTTTCTTTCCTTCATACAATGCAAGATTAAAAAGTCTTCATTGAATTTAAAGAAGATTTAGGCTTAGTTTGTGGTTACTTTTAAAAAGTACGGTGAAAAATGTAATTTTAAAACTAGCGGTTGAAAACTAATTTTAAAAAGCTGGTTAGTGTTTGTCATTGATGACAAAAAATGATTTTGAAGAGATAAAATATCTATATTAGACATGATATTGAAAGGTAAAAGTAAACTTGGGTGATGTTCAAATAGTTAATGTTATGATATATAAAATAAGTCAATTTTAATTATAATAAAAATTTTATTTGTTTATAAAATTTAATTTGAAAATATAAACTACATTTTAGATTATATACTGACATATCACTTACAAATTAAGAATAAATATAAAATAAATTATAAATAAAATAATTTTATTCTCATAATGTACAATAAATTATAATTAAATAATAAGGGTAAAAAAATAATTTTATTTTCAAACTAGTTTTCCACCCAAGAAGCTATAAAATCTAATTTTTTGGTTTGGATAAAAAAACTAATTTTAAAAGCAACCAAAAACACCAAAAAACAAGTGAACACCTAAAAAAAACCGTTTGGGTTGTTAAACACAACCATCTTAGATGATAATCTCATACTATTAGTTAAAATAGTTAAAGTAGTTGATTTGACGAGATTTGCCCCCACAATTAGAGGAAAAGCCCAAGAATTAAGCTGATAACAAGAAAAGCTTGAGCATCAGAAAGGGTTTACCTGGGTCTGGTCCATAACTAGTTTGGGCCTTTTCTTGGGTCCATAACGTTTAGTTTTCTTCGACAAGAGTTTGGAGCTTTGATCTTTAGATGTTTTGCGTTGATTCTCTCAGTTGAACGATGTTTTATCAACGAAAGCCAAAACCCAAGCTTTACAGAGTTGATGACTTCTCCCCGATACAGCTCCTTTTTTTCAGACCTCATTCAATGTACAAAACACAAAAACCTGTTGCGAGGCCGTGTCGTTCATGCTCGAATAATAAAAGCCGCTTCTTCTTCCTGCGTTTACCTTTCGAACAGCCTCGTTAACTTATACGCCAAATGCGGCGACTTGTTACGAGCCAAGCGTGTTTTCGATGACATACGAGACAAAGATGTTGTCTCCTGGAACTGCATCATCAATGGGTACTCCCAACAAGGCCCGACAGGATCCTCGTTTGTCATGGAACTCTTTCGGCGAATGCGAGCAGAGAATGTCTTGCCTAATCCCCACACCTTCGCCGGCGTTTTCACTGCCGCGTCGAATTTGTCGGATGTTCTCAGTGGGCTGCAAGCTCATACGCTTGCGATTAAACTCGACAGCTTTGGTGATGTGTTCGTCGGGAGCTCTCTTCTGAATATGTACTGTAAAGTGGGTGCTTTGGTCGAGGCTCGTAAGGTGTTCGATGAAATGCCGGAACGGAATTCGGTTTCTTGGGCCACGATGATTTCTGGGTACGCAATGCAAAGGTCTGCTGTGGAGGCTTTTGAGATTTTTAAATTGATGCGTTTAGAAGATGAGAAGGTGAATGAGTATGCGTTGTCGAGTGTCCTTAGCGCATTGGCCGATCCCGTGCTTCTTCACACCGGTAGGCAAATACATTGCCTCACGGTTAAAAACGGGCTATTAGTGTTTGTCTCTGTTGGGAACGCTCTTGTTACAATGTATGGTAAATGTGGGAGCTTGGATGATGCACTTAAGGCATTTCAGTTATCTGGTGATAAGAATTCGATTACATGGTCGGCGATAATCACTGGCTATTCACAAAGCGGGGAGTCCTCAAAGGCTCTTAAGTTGTTCTCGAATATGCATTTATCCGGGATCATACCTAGTGAGTTTACTCTTGTTGGGATTCTTAATGCTTGTAGTGATATACCCGCCGCTGAAGAAGGAAAGCAAGTGCATGGTTACTTGTTGAAATTGGGGTACGAATCGCAAGTATACATAATGACAGCTTTGGTAGATATGTATTCAAAATGTGGTAGTATTATAGATGCTCGGAAGGGGTTCGATTATTTACAGCACCCTGATATGATTTTATGGACTTCCATGATTGGAGGATATGTGCAAAACGGGGAGAACGAAAATGCAATGAATTTGTACGGTAGAATGAGGATCGAGGGGATTCTGCCGAATGAGCTCACAATGGCCAGTATTCTAAGAGCTTGTTCTTGTCTCACTGCGTTGGAACAAGGAAAGCAAATCCATGCATGTGCCATTAAGCACGGATTTGGTCTCGAAGTGCCAATTGGAAGTGCTCTTTCAACCATGTATGCGAAGTGTGGGAGTCTAGAAGATGGGAGCCTAGTCTTTAGAAGGATGCCGTGGAGAGATATAGTGTCATGGAATGCGATGATATCAGGGCTTGCCCAGAATGGCCATGGAAATGAAGCTCTCGAACTTTTTGACGAGATGCTGCTGGAAGGAACAGAGCCAGATTACGTTACGTTCGTCAACATTCTTTCAGCTTGTAGCCACATGGGGTTGGTGGAAAGAGGTTGGGCTTATTTCAACATGATGTCTGATAAGTTCGGTATCGTTCCAAGAGTAGAACACTATGCTTGCGTGGTCGATATGCTGGGCCGTGCAGGAAAGCTCGATGAAGCTAAGGAGTTTATCGAATCGGCTACTATAGACCACGGCATGTGTTTATGGCGTATTCTATTAAGCGCTTGCCGGAACTTCCGAAACTACGAATTGGGAGCATATGCCGGAGAGAAACTCATGGAGTTAGGCTCTCAAGAATCATCTGCATATGTCTTATTATCGAGTATCTATATCGCCTTGGGCAGGCCGGAAGACGTGGAGAGAGTCCGGAGGCTGATGAGACTTAGAGGAGTGAACAAGGAACCGGGATGTAGCTGGATCGAACTAAAAGACGGTGTTCACGTGTTTGTGGTCGGAGACCAGATGCATCCCGAAATAAAAGTTATACGTGAAGAGCTGCGGATCTTGAGCAAACAAATTAAAGATGAAGGTTGTGATTACCAACCTTCTTCTGATTCAGTTTCTGCAAATTCTTATAATGATGAAGAACTAATCGCCGCTTCTATGTGATACTTTTGTTTCATTCTTTGGCCAGTTCTTGTCTACATAATTTTTCCATATAAATATACTATATGATTTGGTAATTAATTATATTTTGGTCATCAAATTTAGTTAATTTATCTTCGATAATTGTTAATATCTATTAATTGAGGACTCAAAATAAATATAGATAAACAAAATTATATAATAAACGTCATCAGAAGAAGTGTCTAACTAACTATGCGAAAAGAAAAAAGTGTCATAAAAAGAATAAACATCTACGATTTTCATGTGAGCAAGAAAGAGAAATTAAACAAAGTAAAGCGACATAAATTTATTAAAAGAAAAAGAAAAAGCAGCGATGGATGATAAATGTGTAAATTAAAGATATATGAGTTTTTTCTAATAAATTAGATTATATTTAAAGTGATAGAATTACAAATGTATCACACCGTAAATATCAAAAATTTAATGTGTAAAAATAAATACAATAATATTCTAAGGGTGTGAAAGACATTAAAATACAAAACATATCATTTTCAAAGTACTTCAGTAATTTTTTTGAAAGAAATCTAGTAAATAACTATTTTGACCAGAGTCCTCTATGAAGAAAGCAAATTTTTTCGTTATTTGTTCTTTGACATATCGGCACAACTACAAATTCTTTGCTAATAAAAACGTTCGTTGATTCGTTGATACACGTCATTCGAGAACGTTAAGTTTCAAAACAGATTATAACTGTCATAAAAGCGGACGAAAGAACTGTCATAATAAATAAAAAAATAAAAAAAATAATCTTTGAATTTTATTTATATATAAAACTAGTAAAACAGTCAAAGGCGGCGAAAAAAAATATCACAAAACAGAAGAGTATTGTTTTGATTAAAATTAAAGGAAAATGGTTTGTGCTTTCAAATTTTTTGTTTGTCCTTTAAATTTTGTGTTAAATACTCCTAAATCTTTATATTTTTAAATGTTTAACATTCCAGTTCTTTAAATGTTTTATTTTGACTCGTCTCTATCCAAAACCAATATTGAATTGTTTAATTTTGTCAATTATATAATAAAGTTTGTTAAACGTATAACTGCTTGTCATACATTAAAATTAAGTTTAATCCTCAAATCTATCCACACTATTTAAACAAAATTAATGAAATTTATTAGTTTCTTCAAATTAAGATCAAAATTAATAGAATATGATGAAAAAATAGTTTATCTCAACCCGTCTTATCTCTTAGAAGAAAGCGGCCAAGTTGGTTTTAAAATATGTTGTAAAAAACAGGGCCTTCCTCTGTTATGTTCCACTCTCTCGTTTCAAGACTTGGATTTTATCCATGATGCCTGAGAAATATTGGTCTGACTCAGTCCTTCACTCAGCCAATGAACTCGCTCTATTTACACAAACTTCCACTTTGTACAATACCAAACCCCAAAAAGCCTAAAACGTATCAACAAAAAATATACAATTGTCGACTTTTCAACACCAACTTAAGCTATGCACCTCATTGAGTAGACCGAAATCGGATCCATCGACGGCGGCTCCGAGTAAACTCTAGGGTGGTCACTTTCCAGACCGTAATCCATCATCGGACGGTACTCGAGCTCGTCGTCGTGATCGTGCACGAACTCCGGTACTTTAATCTCCGGCCTCCGCACATGGTCCCATAGAAACTCAAGCCTGCTCACATACTTAAGCTTCGAATACAACCTGCAATCCAAATCCAAATCCGGGGTTGCTTTAACTTACTTGTTTGATTCGAAATTCAATAATGTTGTAATAATGGGAAGAGATCCTCACCCTCCGTTGAAAAACAGACGGCCGAAAGTGGCGAGGAAGAGCCGGGCCTGTAAACCAGGATGCAAGAAATAAACAGCCTCCAGATTGTTCTTGACGTTCATCGGAATAGCATCGTAGATCGATCTGAGAACTGAGATTCCGGGGAAATTCTCACTCCTTTGAACATTTGTATGTATATACACCACGGAGAACGGCTTTTCCCCTAATTTGGGGTAAATCTTTTCTTCCAAATACTTCTTCAGAACCTCACCGCTAACCGTCCGAGCTAAATCACCATTAAAAAATAATGATACCCAATTAGATTAACAGAACGAATAAACAATTTCCCAGAAAACTTATGTTTGTTGCTGTTTGTTTACCGGGAAAGTGCTTGCCGATGATGAGAAGAACTTTACGGCCGCGTTTGTCTCTGCCTCTGACCTTGAAGACATCGAGTTTCTCCACGAGACGTTCTTGCTCTGACTCAGAGAGAGTTGAAGAACTCATTGAGTGGGAATCGTTCTCAAGAGATTTTGAAACTGTGGGTATAAGGGGGGAGAAGAGGGATTGGTTTATATAGGGCAGGGGTGGCTTTATCCGTTAGGGGGATTACGAGTTCCGAGTCAGGATTGGGTTGAGAACGGTATATCCTAAGGAATCTTCCGTTTTGGAGGCGAGTGAGTCCGTCTCAACTCGGTGGTTATGATCTGAGTCGCTGACACGTTTGGGGTCCACATTTCATGGTGTTATCTGGACTTTCCCTAATCCTTCGATTTAACGTGGTTTAGGCCTTAATTTGTGTGATTTATCTGTCTGCATTTTTTAAATACAAAATTAAGACCGGGTAAAAAAAACTGATAAAAAATTAAAATTGATTTTTATGTAAAAAAATGTAAAATTGATTTAAATGCTGATATTTGGTTTGGGTTTCGGTTTAATGTTATTTAATTCTGTTTTTTATACCATATGTCTATTTTATGATTTATGTTCGAAATTCGTAGTTTTTTTCCAACAATATCTTTAAAATAGAGCAATGTGCTTTATCATTGCACTCAACATCTGTTGGTTAATTATTTAATTCAATTTCATTATTCTTTGTGAAAACGGCGGCATGACTACCGGAATAGTGAACTGCCGGTGGTGAAGAGAAGTATATGAAACGGCAACAAAGAAAAGGAAATCTGATTTTTTTTATTATGAATAAAACGATGGGTTTTTAATGTATTACAATAGTTGGGTTTATATAGCCCAATTTCTAACTAACACAACAATGCCAACAAACTTATAACAACCTGCTAATTACATTTAACTTTCTACTAATTGTATTTTATACTCTAACATTCACCCTGCTTTCTCTTTTTGTTTTCTTCTTTGAATTTCTTGAATCAGACCAAAAGCTGAAAGTGTGAGTACCCTTTTTTCTTCTTCTTCCTTCTTCTATTGATGAGATTATAAAACAACAATGAGTTGGTTCTTTGAACAAATGAACAATCACAGTGGCCTGGTATAGCTTGTACACAAAACGGAAAATGCTTTCTATCTTCAAACATTATGCTTTCATCCGAAATTTCTTCAGAAACAAAAAATATGTATTTCAGATTTGGTGGTTTAATGAGAATCGAAGGTGTTCTTCATCCTTTCGTTCTTCTTTACTCACCTTTCTGTCCTAACATTAGTTTTTCTTTCATTTTGAAAGTCCTTCTGAAGCTTAATCTTTCTCCAACAGAATACCATTATCACACATCATGCACAAAGTCAATCACCAATATTCAATAGCAGTGATGCAAAGCCAACAAACAAAATGAGGCAGATTTGAGTATTCACCAACTTTCACTACCCAACCAGCAACAAGATTAATAGCGAATTGGTCAAAAAACACTAGCTCAAAACCGATGAGATGCAGAGTGAAAACAAAATCCTCATACTGCCAATCACCAAATGTACTCAACACTGGCCAAATCAAATAATCAAGTTCCAGAAATTATGGAATCGAACCAGCTACCGGTCATCAAGTGCTAACAGCCAATTACTTTCAATGAGAACAACTAAATCAGGATACAAATGAAGCAGGAGAATCAAACTGAACCAATTGCATTATTCCACCATTCCATTAAAATTGATCAGAGAAATCTCTAGGACACTATCTGATGCAAATGAACCAAGCGATACTTGAACACTATCTGACCAGCAAAGAAAAATGCTCCAAAATTGAAGACCAGCAAGTGAAACCAAACAGTAGAAATCAGATTTGAAAAATGTGACAGGAATCTCACAGAAAAAGAATAGCAATCGGCCATTAGGTTGAAACAAAAGAAAACTATCACAAGCAATCGAACAACCAAACAAACCAGATCTGAGATTGAAAAAAAACAGAGAGGAAACGATAGATACCGAACCACCACTTGACCGAATCTAGAAGAGATGAACGTTGAAAGAGAAGCACCCAATCATATCACGGCATCGCAGGTGAGTGGGTAACTTGAAACAGATCTGAATCGCGACATTATATTTGATGTATAAAATTGAATCCTAATTCCTAGGCTTCGAGTGCTTCAGCGAAGTAGAGTTGGAAGTAGAAGGATGGATTCCTCAATAGCCCAGAAAACATGGGAATTAGAGAACAATATCCTTACAGTTGAAACACCAGACCCTTCATCGGATTCTATTTTCTACTACGACGAGGCGGCTCAAGCCAAGTTCCAGCAAGAGAAGCCTTGGGCCAATGATCCTCACTACTTCAAGCGTGTAAAGATTTCTGCCCTCGCTCTTCTCAAGATGGTTGTCCACGCCCGATCTGGCGACATTAGATTTGATGCATCGCCGATTGAGGAAGTAACGAAACCGAAACAAGAAGCACCGACAGATCTCAGATCTAGAAATCAACAACAACAAGAACGAAACACCGGCGAAGCTTGAAAGAAGCCTGAAAGCAACAATATCAGAAGAGGAGAAGAGAAAGACGAACAGCGTTGGAAGAATCGTGTCAGAACGAAACGGCAAATGCAACAGCGGAAGACACGACGGCACCAGAACCTTCAACGGCGAATGATACCATGTGAAAACGGCAACAGAGAAAAGGAAATCTGATTTTTTTTAGTACACTGCCATTGATGCAGATGTATATAGCAGATCAACCGTTCAAGGAAAGGAAAAAACAAAGACTGATCAAGCCGTTTTCACATGGTATCATTCGCCATCAACGGTTCTGACGCCGATTCTCGTCCGCTGTTGCTGCTCGTTTCACGATCTCTTCTCTTGTTTGAAGATCCTGATATCGTGTCTTCCGCCACCGCCTTTAGATTTTCTTTGCCGTTTCACGTTTTGCTTCCGTTGTTACAGACGCTGCTTCTCTCACTCTCTCTTTGATTCAGCGTTCACAGTAGTTCACCGGTTCAATTTTTTTTGGTCTTATTGGAGGTTTACGATTTCTAGATCTGAGTCTCTCGGGTCTTTCTTCTTCGATTGCAAGTGTGGTTCGATTGCTTCGTTCGTTTGACAGATCTATGATTTGTTTTGTCTTTGCCTCACCCTGATTTGTGCTTCTTGTTGGATATTCTGTCGGTGGATTGGTGTATAGTCACATTTGAGCTTCTTCAACTGGTGCGATCTGAACCTTTCATTTGTGCGATCTGATCTGTGCAATTTTTTTTTTGTTGACTAGATACAATGAATTCTTGTGATCGATTCAATTTGGTTTGGTCTCACATGTGGCCTGTAATTTTCTGTTTTGATCGCATATGGCTAGTTATTTTCGTTTGATGCATCTACTGTGTATATCAAGAAGCTTATGTGATCGAAATCCTAAAATTACTATGGTGATTCGATTTTTTGGCAGTGGTTACTAGCTTGAATTAGCAGTGCATTTGGAGCAACATTAGAGTAAGACCTGAGCGTTGGTTTTTGAATTGTCATTTATATAGATTAGTTGCTGCTTGGTCCTATTATTTGCTAACAATAAGGTTCCAAATTTGTATTGTTAGTTTGCTGGAAAATTGTTGATACTATAATGGTTTAGTTGGATGAAGTTGGCATACAAGATGTCGAACCAATAATTGAGGTATGATGGACTTTACTGAGTTGCAATCTGGATTGATCTTGAGTTGCTCTTTGATTTCTTGATTCCACACTTGAATCTGGTTTTTGATCCTTGAAGAATAATGAATTAAGTTGTTTTTCTTTCTGAACTGGAGATTAGTATACTAAATGACTACTGTCTTTTGACCTCGGGGTTGAATGAAGTGAGGTTGTGCTAATGGTTGATCTAAATTCATGGAGAGGTTCTGATTAGATGATTCTTAGTTGATTTGGTATAGTGGCATGCTATTAGAAGTATGTTGCAATTGTTCTTGGTATAGTAGTATGTGGTTCGTTGATTTTGCATCACTACTGTTGAATATTAATAACAGCTGTGGTCATGGAAGAAAGTAAAAAGTGTAAGAAGAAAAAAAAAAGAAAGGAAGCTGAAGATTTCTTTTTAGTACACTGCCATTGATGCAGATGTATATAGCAGATCAGCCGTTCAAGGAAAGGAAGAAACAAAGACTGATCAAGCCGTTACCAGCTTTGAAAGCTGAGATATATAATCAAAGAATGAGAAGAAAAAGAAGAGGAAGAAAGAAAGCTGAAAAAAAAAGTTTCTTTTTAGTACACTGTTAAAACAACAGATGTACAAGACAATGCTCGCTGATCAGCCGTTCAAGGAAAGGAAAAAACATAGACTGATCAAGCCGTTACCAGCTTTGGAAGCTGAGATATATAATCAAAGAATGAGCAGAAGAAAAAGTCAAAAAAAAAGTACAATACTTGCTTTTTTTTTGTTGCAGAAGGAAGAAGAAAAGAAAGTAAGGTGAATGTTGAAGATAATTAGTTACTTAGTAGTTAAGAATCTGTTATTAATTTGTTGAATTTGTTAGTGTATTGGGTAGTTGTTGGTTTGGGCTATAAATACCCAACATTTATGTAACCCAAAAGATAGTAATCCATTTCTAATAAAAATTTAATTCACATTTATTTTCTCTGTATTTTCCCAAACCCATATCGACGTTCTCTTCCTTTCTTAGTTTTACCACCGGTTATCTACTCCGGCCACCACAATGGCACCATTCTCACATATTCTTTACATATATTTGATTTAGTTTGGTTTGTTGATTATAATTTAAAAATCAAATTAATTGAAATTTATTTTTATTTTATATATAATTAAATTTAAATTTCGAATGTCATTTAGTGTTAATGAAAAATACTTTAAAATTCTAGATTATTTTTTCAAAAGAATCATTTTAAATTCAATTAACAAAATTCATTTTAGACCTGTTTAAAGGTTAGATTTTTTTGTTAAGTATGATCATATACTACCTTATAATTACCTTAAGTCTATTAAAAATTTTATATATTTTTGTTTAAAATTTGTGAGTGTGTGGACAACATTATTGGATTCGAAATATGAGTTTGGACAAAAAAATAGATCACTTAAAAAATATAAATCACATTAAATTTTAACATTCAAGATTCGAGTTTAATGATCATTAAGAGTAAATTTTCTCTCCCTAACCTCTAGGTTAAGAGTAGTAATTTTACCTAAATTCGACGAGTCTCGATTTACAGGGACGAACGCAAAACTTTATATTAGGGGGAAACCTATAAATTTGTTAAAATTTAGGTTAGGAAGGGCGAACCTATAAATCTGGTGGGGGCGGTAAATGAAAACTATGACGAAGCACGCATCGGTGGTTGTTTACGTAACGATAAGACGCAATGTCTAGCTATCTTCTCAAAATCAGTTGGAACCATGAATCCTACTTCGGCGAAAATCTTGGCAATAAAAGAAACAGTGTTGACATTCAAAAATTTTAGGTGGGTCAACAACCACAAATTACTTATCGAAGCGGATAGCAAGCTTTCGGTTGATTGGATGTCCAACCCTCAAACAACCCCTTCGACATTTAGAGACTTAATAAACTTGTGCTTGGCGGTGTGTTAAGGCCCCAATTGAAAATTATCCCACATTCCTAAGGAGTACAATACTTTCGCAAACAACCTAGCAAAAAGAGAGATCAGCAGACTAAGAAATTATAGTGAGGTAATGCACCATTAATAACATCTTGTCCATCTGTTATATATCAGTTTTGTAAAGCAACAATGTGGCTTGTGGTCGAGTCTTAATCTTATAAGATTTGGTATGTAAAATATTGTTATGTTTGTAATCTTTTTTTCCGATGTAGGTTTAAGGAGATTTTTTTTAATGAGACACATATTAATGTTCGATTTATTTATTTCGGCAATAAATTTTTCTTTTAAAAAAACATGTTTTGGTATTTGAAAATATTTTTCTAATGACATATTTATTAAAATTTTATTTAAAACTTTAATGATAGTTAGATGTCTATGGAAATAAGTAAAACTATTGCAGAACACACATGAAGAAAACCCTTATATCAATAAATCGAAAGTGTTATTAAAATTAATATTAGCACTATAAAAGTATAAATATCATTTATCGTTATTTTCAATCAAATGTCATATAAAGAAAATTATTGAGAAAAAACGGAGATCGATAGCATCAATAGGTTAGAAGTTTCTAAAAAACAGGATAATAATCCAGTATAATAGTTTTAAATTAGAGATGTTGATAAAATTTTAGGTATAGAGTTAAAATTTAAGGTTTATAGGTTAAAACTTAAATCCCTAATTATATTATCCTAAAACCTAAACATTAACCATAACCGCTAAATTCTAATAATAAACCCTAAATTCTAAACTCATGCAATAAAATCCCTAAACACTAACCCTAAACAAAAGCCTAAACCTTAAAATTAATGCGCTTGTGGAAACAAAAAAAAATCCACCGCCTGTGTATGAGATATAATTTAGTAAGAGTAATGATACTTTGAAAAGAAAATACAATTTATATTTTAATGACAATGACAATGACATTGAAAAATATGATTTTCAAGGGGAAAATATTACATGCACGAACGGTTGAAAATTTGTTTTTCACATGCACTTAGTTTTTAGATTTTAGGTTAGGGATAAAGTTTTTGTGTTTGTGGTTAAGTTTAAGGTTTGAAAAAAAAAATTGTGCTTTAAAGTTTAGGGTTTAAGATTTATATATTAGGGTTTAAGATTCTCATTTTGACACTTTAAACTTTTTTTAATTTAGAATAAGTACACTTGACCGATTTGTTAAGCTGTTCATCTTTATTCCATCATATTCATGTAGGTTATGGGTTTAAGTTCCCCCTTCCCCCTCTAAATAAGACTAGGATTAGATTAGGATTAAAAAAAACTTTTTAGTTTACCGTGACTTCTAAAATTTTGGTTTGTCAACGAGTTTGACTATTTTATTTTATTCAATTTAACCAGGGTCGGTTTATAGGGGAGCACAACGAGAGCTACCATTCAAAGCCCCTAAAATTTAATTATCTTTATTTAAAATAAAATAAATTTAACAATAAAAAAATAATTACTAACAACCAATCGGATCTCTTAAGCAAGATAAGAGGTTTGAATCATTATGTTACGAATAAAGCAAATTGGGTTGGGAGGATCTCCTTCATAATGAGCCTACAATGTCTGATCCAGATTAGCCAGTCAATGGGTTGGATACCAATAGTTAAACAAAAAACTCAATTCCTTCAAATTTTCTTAAAAAACAATGGAAATAATATATTTGCCAAAGTTTAATCATGTTTCTATAATCTATTAATAAAATATCAAATTAATTGTTTATATTAATGGGATATGCTTTTGTTTTATAAGAGTTTATTTTTGAGTTTTGCACATGGCCCCATAATATATTCGAGACGACCCTAAATTTAACTCACACGTGTCACTTGTAATTATTATTATTATTATTATTATTAGGATGAGTCTACCACGTACGCCGAACACCGTTAAACACCACTAACGCTGAACACTGTTGAACACTATTAAATTAATTAATAAAGATTAAAAATCTTAAGAGTTAGACTTATAATTAAAATTATTTCAAAAGAAAATTAAAAATTACATTTAACAAACATTTATATTTCTTTATAATATTTTTATTAATATATTTAAATCAAATATAAAATATCTCAAAGTATCCTTAATATCAAAAACCTTAAATCCAAACCTTTTATTTTTCTTCTACCGCCCCGGCTGCCACCTTTGTTTCCTTCTATTCTTTTTTTGATCGAAAAAGACTTACTCCATTAAACATAAAAGGAAACAAACAAGATACAACCAGGTGGTCCCACCACCACGGGCACCATACAGAAACCTACGACAAACGAAAAGTGTCATGCAAGGCCATGAACACCACCGCACAAACATCTGAAAATCAAAAAGAAACCAGCAGCATAGCCAGCCACACAACCTAAAAACTTAAGACATCCGCAAACAAGCTTCGAGCCACCCAAGCGAAGCAGACAAAAGGTTCGAAAAACCCAAAAACAACCATCACTGTCTGATATACAATCAAGAACAGTCACAAAGGAGATAAAACCTGGACGAATCCTGGGACAACTAAAAAATGGAATCCACTGATCCTTCTTAGAGATTACGACAACGACCGTGTCTGAGAGCTCTTCCCAGAGGTAGGCTTCCGACGAAGATCCGTCGGTCCTTATCAAGACAACACCCATTATCACCCGATTCGAAAGATGAGACTCCATCGAGTTCTCCCTCAGCCCAGGTTTATCAACAACATGGCAGGCCCGAAACATAAAATAGAAACACCTATCAAACCTAAAAGAGAAACACCTACCAAGCATTATCCAATAAAACTTAATTCGCTCATAAATTCAAATCTCGTAAAACCGGGATTTGCTCGTCTTAATATGGTAAAAACTGTACCATATCCCCCAGAAGCCAGCCCATCTAAGCTGAAAAAGGATATATCCAGCACTGGTGACAATGGGCCCCTGTGTGCAGGGACATGTCAGAAGGGGAAAAGGCAAAAATGCCCTTGCTGCAGTCCCCTTCTCCAGGGATGGAAATCGGAGCTTCTCCAAGACCTTATTGGGCCCCTTGCCGGCAAAACGGTGACCGCTGTAAAAGGGATTGGACTGAGCTGAACTCTCTTCCATTTTGCGCTTTCTCGACCACAGCACCACCCGATTTCGATAGCTTCGAGTTCCGTCGGTTCCCAGGGTTAGAGGAAGTGGAGGACCGCTGCGTTTTCCGGCAGGAACCACCCGGAGAGAGCAAAGACCCGAGGAAGAAATCCCCAAGCCTGTTGGCCGTCCGATTCTCAGGCCACCAGGGTCAAAGCAAAAGCAAGTTGGCTCCTCACTATGTCTGTACACATAAAAACGACGGAGACATCGTTTCCTATGCTCAGATGCCACAGATCCAGCCAAAGGGTATGTTTCAGCGAGTTTTACGGCCACAACCGCTATTGGGGTCCTGCCACAGTAGCCAACATTGTTCGTAAACTGCCTGCTCCCCGCCCTCGCTTCTCCACCGCCAAGAAACCTCCGAGCAAACCAACAGTCAACCTTGTCCCCTAGGTTGTCGGCGATCTGATGGCCATCTAACGGCGACGAAGTCCTCCGTGCAGAGATCACGCAAAAAAGCCGGCTCCGGTAGATCAAAATAGTCGTCTGAGACCCGGGGAGCTTTGGGTAGGAGAAACCTTTGGGCGCGTGAGGCGCGTTGAGTTTGATGGCCATTTCAGACGGCTATTTCTACTTCTTCTTGCTTTTTGTTTCCTTCTATTCAAAGAGTAATAAACGACAAACCCCATACAATAAAATTAGAAAGGGATGGGAATTAGGGTTTTATTTTTTTTTCAGTGTTTCAAAGTCAATTTCGTTTTGGATTATATACCAAATTTGAAATTCAAAATCATTATTTTGGGGGAAAATAAATGATTTTCAGGGTTTTAACTTTATATTTCAAATTCGAAATCATTCGTTTTGGATTAAACAATTGTTCTGCAATCCTTTATTAATAATCGTTTCTAAATTGTGTGGCGGCAGAAAGGAAATAAAAGGAGTTAGGTTTAGAGTTTTTGATATTAAGGATATTTTGAGATATTTGATTTTAACATATAAATTAAAAATTTTATAGAAATATAGACTTATTAAATTTAATTTTTAATTTTTTTGAAATAATTTTAATTATAAGTCTAGTTATTTAAAATTTTTAATTTTTATTAATCAATTTAATGATGTTCATCGATGTTCAGCGGTGTTCAACGCACGTTGTAGAATTTTCTTTATTATTATTAACAGTAAATAAAAGCTGAGTTTGATGATAACTCAATTGATAAATAAAAGAAATGGAAACGAGTCAGGTTATAATTGGTCCAAATAAATAAAAAGGTACATATTTTAATTTGCTTAGCTTAAGTCAAAACTATTTGAACATCCAAAGCAAATTCCTTTTCTTTCTTTCTCTCTCCTTAGAAAAAGACATGATCTCCAAAGCTTTGGTTTTTGAAGATAAGATTTGTCCACACCACCAATTATTCACTGCCATTGCAACGTTCTCGAGATTCATGTACATTAAAAAAACATTAATTTGTATTTAATATTTTTTATTTTCTTTTTTATTCTCAAAGTTTTATTTTGATTAATTAATATCGATTCGCGTTGCACATCTAATTTTACTGGATGAGTCTCTCAATAAAATTTTTTTGCATACATAAAATTTCAAACTTAATGTTTACTTAAGCAATATCAAACTCTTTACCATTTATATTTAATTAGTTGATCATTGTAAATTATATTTTAAATCAAACTTAATTTTAACATTTCTTTTTATCTTTTAAAAAAATCAATGGGCCCAACAGGAAACAGAAGCCTATCAGATTGCCGTTTAAAGCCGGCCACTGATGTTGGAAAAGTAACGTCTGGAACAAGACAAGGGAAAGGATAACCCTGTCCAGTCCCACGATTTAATAATTATCACAATACATAATTCATTATTTTAATATACAATATTTAATTAACTTTTAAAAAGTAATTTAAACCCACATTTTTCGTCAAATTTTATGGCGTGATATTCGTGTATACATATAGGAAGAAAAGGATAAGATATGGTTGCCCAATCACATCAAAATCAGAATAATAGTTAGATAAGGAAACATGTTGCCATAAATCATTGGTTATTTATTTCTTGCCTTGACCAACAAGTTATTGTTTTTTTTTTTCAACTAGGGCTATTTGGGATATTTTTAAAGTATATTAGATTAGTGATAAACAATGTGCTGTCACTAAAACCAGCAGCCACCTAAAGATTCGGGAGACTTATAATTACCATTTTGCTTCAACAATGCAAGCTGTTGAACCCAACAAGTGATCTCAGTAAAAAAGGTGGATGATGTTTATTTTAAGAGACTCGGGTTCAAATCGCTCTGTCTGTAAAGTGTGTGTGCATTATCAAAGAGTTAAGAATATCTATAAAGTATAAACATATACTACATTGTAATCACATTTAGACTATTAAAAAAAACAATGCAAACAGCTACATAAGTCTCACTTCAATGCAACAACAACAATTGCAACTAGTGGATTATATCAACTTACGAATTAGTCATGTAAAAATCAGGCTATGAGTGAAAGAATTCTTACACATAAGTCTTGCCAGTGTTTCCAATGTTACACCGAGTTGTCGTTGAGGATTACCAGTAATCTCCACAAGAACATGATCCATTACAAAAGTGATGAAACCGCTTCGGATCTCGAATTATGATGATACGCTTCTCAATCAGCGATACAACCTTTGCCATACTATGACAATCACCACATATTCTAAGGTTTTTTGTAATAATTAGAGGCAGTGCAGCATCAGTCACCAGAAGCCCAAAGGCCATGGCTAACTTCTCACTATGCTCATTGATCATATTCTCCTTTAGCTCCTCATCAACATCATGTAAAACGAACTCCGTTTTCGACAAGAAACCAGCTTTCCGTATCTTTCCAATTAATTCTTCCAGCTTCTTATATATCCTATCTGCCTCAGGGTGAGATCGATCACCCACAACGAAACAATGAATTTTATTTTCATGCTCTACAAAACTACATCCCGGTGTTCTGTTCAGACCTCTCTCTTTCATTAATGCCCGCACTTTTGAAGCGTCTCTCCACAGTCCAGCTGCAGAATAAATATTTGACAGCATGATATAGTTTCTGGCATCCGATGGATCTATAGAAAACAATCTCTCTGCAACTTCCTTACCAAGTTCTGTATTACCATAGACTCTACAAGCACCGAGTAGAGCACCCCAGACACCAGAGTTTGGCTCCATTGGCATGCACCTAATCAGATCATAAGCATCATTGAGAAGGCCCGACCGGCCAAGAAGATCAACCATGCAAGAATAATGGTCCAACTTACGCTCCACCCCGTAAACTTCAGACATAATCTTGAAGTAATGCTTCCCCTCATTGACAAGACCCGAATGACTACAAGCACTTAACAAGTGAGTGAAGGTAACATGATCAGGCAATACACCATTTTTCACCATAGCTTCAAAGAGCTTTATTGCATCTTTTCCGTAGCCATGCATAGCATAACCTGCAAGCATGGCAGTCCACGCCACTTTGTCCAGATATATAATCTCTCCGAAAACCTTACTTGAAGCAGGTAAACACCCTAACTTCGCATACAAGTTTAAAAGTGCAGTTGCAATGGTCACATTGGCAGTTAAACCAGACCTTAAAACTAAACCATGAATACTCCCAGCTAAATTTCTGACGCCCAAGTTTTCGCAAGCCTGAAGAACAGTCAACATAGTAGCTTGATCAAACTCAACCCCAGCCCTTCTCATCGTAACGAAAACTCCCAGACTTTCCTCGGCAAGCACATTTTGAACGTAAATCGCAACCATTGAATTCCAAGACACTAAATTCTGCCATGGAGTTGCTTCGAATAACGAACAAGCTTCAAGCAAATATCCAGACTTTCCATACATATTCAAAAGAGCATTCACAATTTTCACTTCATTTAGCATACCCAATTTCACTGCAAAGCCATGAATGCACTTGCCTTCACTTAAAGCTCCCTTATCACCACAAGCTGAGATTATAGATAGAAAACTGACAAAACTTGGTTGCATATCTAATTCAAATCTCATTCTACAAAAGGCAGTCATGCACCTAGCTGTAAACCCACTTCGTGATAACCCTGAAATTAAAGAATTCCAGGACACCAAATCTTTTTCAGGCATTTCATCAAACATATTCTGTGCATCTTCCGGATATCCGAATTTTGCATAATTTGTAACCAACTGATCACCGATGAATCCATGACGGTAATTCACAGATTTGATAACTCGAGCGTGAATAGCCTGACAGTAGGAGACATGAGAGCAAGAGTTTAAAGCAACAATTAAAGCGGACACAAGATGGTCTAGATTTAAATGAGAGTGAAGTTGAAGAGAAGAGTTTGAAAAAATGACACTGCAAGGACCTTTGGGTTTGAGAAAGATAGAATTTCGCTTGGCATAAAAGTTGGAGAAAGAGTAAACTGAACAAAAACCCGCCTTTATCATCTTCCATGTCTCAACTTCAGATCAAGAATAAAGTTTCAAACATGCTGCTTCGGTCCAAGAAAGCAAAATCATGCGCAATTCCTAGAAAAAAAGGTTTAATTTCGGTTTTAGTGTATATTTTATGCTGAAATTAGGCTTTAATTTGTTCCTTCTAAGTTCAATTTTTTTTAAATGGCTCCAATTAGATGATTAATTATTTGCAGTGTAAATTTATTAAATATTTTTGTTTAATATTAATTAATATTTAAATATTGTTATAAATATTTAAATATTATTTTAGTATTTAATGTATTTTTATTAATATTATATGAAAATTAATAAGATGGTAGTTGGTGTTTTTAATTTTATTTTTAATTTATAAGATGCTCATCACATTATAAAATAATTTTGTAGGTATTTTATAACTTTTAGATTTATTTTATTATTTACTTTAATTTATTTGACAATATGTCATACGTAATATAAAATTAAAAAATAAAAAAATATTAAAAATTTACCATTTAAAAATTCACAAAATTATTTTAATAGAGAGTAATGAAGATATGCAAATATAAAATATATTTTTAGTTTTATATAATAATTATATCAATAATATGATAAATATATAGTTGATGCAACTTGTAGATAGTATAACAAAAATAGTTCTATAACTTGTAGATATTTTTAAGTTTAACATGTAAAAAAATATATATAAAACCTGAATAATTGATAAATTTTAGTTTTATATAATCTTATATTACTCCAACCAAACACAATAGTCTTATATCCTTGCTTAACCAAATAAGGTAATGTAATATATCCAAGGTAATATTACATTATGCGAATCACATTCCCAAAAGTAATTTTTAGAGAAAACTACACCGGTGGTCCTCAAACTATTACTATTTTTCTATTTTGGTCCCCAAACTATGTTTTTCGGCAAAATCGTCCATTTTGTTACATAGTTCTCCTGTTTTAGTCCTCGGCGTTAAATAGCTAACGGTTTTGCTGACGTAAGATTTTTTAAGAGGAGAGAGAAATGATTAAAAAAATATTTAAAAAATGCCACGTCAGCAAAACCGTTAGCTATTTAACGTCAGAGGACCAAAACAGGAGAACTATATAACAGAAGGGACTGTTGTCGAAAAATATAGTTTAGGGACTAAAATAGGAAAACGGTAATAGTTTGAGAACCACCAGTGTAGTTTTCCCTAATTTTTAATTGTGTGAACCAATTAAAATTTATAACCTAAAAGAATATAAAAAAAAATATAAATATATTGGTTAACCGGTTAAATGTGTTTGCTTGGAACGAGTGAATTGATACCGACTGAATTTGAGATACGTTTCTTCATATTATCTTGATATATACCAAAACCGCCATTGTTACATTTCAGTGAAATTCTCAAGCAATTATCAGTTGAAGTGTTTGCTCAAACTCTAGTCTTTTCATGTTGTTGGGTTTAATTCTCTGATTCATTGGACCCCAAGCTCTGAAAACGAGCCTTAATGGGCTGTTGTTCTTGCATTCAATTCAATAAATTAATGGTTTTCAAGGCAACGTGTCTCAAAAAGACAAAAACAATGGCTTTTAAGTTCTGATCCTGAATTTGTCTCCAAGATGATCCACCAAATCGTGTAAAAGCCTGTTCTTTTCAAGCTTTCTCTCTGATCGACGACGGAATTAACTCACCGCGTCGCCCATGGAAGCTCTCAGCTCTCAAACCGCCGCTAACGTCTGCTCATCCTCCTCTTCTTTCTCAATCTTCTCTCCTAAACGAAAAGTTCCTCCGGCGAGAATCATCCGCTTTCCCGCACCTTCCAAAAGTATTCATCCATTTTAATTTAAAGATCTTATTTTATATATCTTTCCTCGGTTGCAATTATCGTTTTGACACAAATTTCCCTTTTTCTGTTTTAATTACCAGAGAAATGTGACGATTCCGATTTCCAGTCTGATTCTAACAACACAAGCATCGTTCCTCTTTTCGGCAACCAAACTTTTTCCCAGGTAAAATGAAATCCCCCCATTTTTTTAAAGTTTTAAAATACTGAATCGGGTTTTGATTTCTGGATATTTTTTGGAATTCAATTTAGGATGCAGCGATGGGGTTGGTTCTAAGCGCGGCGTCTGTAAGAGGTTGGACAACAGGATCGGGTATGGAGGGTCCATCAGTTCCCGCCCGAACCGATGACCAAGCCAGTACGGAGCAAGTCTCCACCTTTCCATGGTCTCTATTCACCAAGTCGCCGCGTCGACGGATGCGTGTGGCCTTCACTTGCAACGTTTGCGGCCAACGAACCACTCGAGCCATCAATCCCCACGCCTACACCGATGGCACCGTATTTGTTCAGGCAATCTGTCTAATTCTAAACCACGAGAATTAAATTTCAGTATCAAGTTGGAGTCTTGATTTGATTTTTCTTTAAATTTGTGTTGAATGCAGTGTTGTGGATGCAATGTTTTTCACAAGCTGGTGGATAATCTGAATCTGTTTCATGGGATGAAATGCTATGTCGACCCCAGTTTCGCGAAAGACATCGGATTCAAGCTGTTCGATGAGGAGGACGATGTGTTTTGATGGTTCATGAAGTGTACATTTCTTTGCTCATACTGGGAAACTGATGTCGATCTTGTTTGCATATAGCTTGCCCTTTTGCCACTCTTAGTGTAGTTAAATAAGTTATGAAGTTTTTTTCAGCTAAGCACGTTGTATTTTCGAAACAATGGTATAATCTTATTTAGTAGAAAGAATTACAAAGAATCAAGTGAATTTGTACAAATTTCGGTGATTGCTATGCCTAGTGCTTCACATTGAATAGACCAATGAGAATAAAATTCAAGCCATCCCGTGTTAACACAGGGACGCCTCTAATATACAGTGTATATAGGATGAACAAGACATGCCCCCGTCTCTTCTGCCCCGACTTTGTTTCCCGTCCATCGTTGTTGAACTGAACCCACATTATGATATGATCGTTGGAAAATAGTGAAACTTAGGTAGTAAGAGCACAAGGAAGCGTTGTTCGAGTTCCAAGTATCTTCCCACCGAGATCCGGGAAGGTCTCTTGTCCAGGCAAGTGGCTTACTTTTCCGTTGCTATCTACCGCAATGGGGTATTTGAGTAGGTGTCCCTGTAATGGCTTAAAAGCCTCACTTGTGTACCTTAACCAGTTCTCCTCGGCGATTTTGTTAACAGTCTTCACACAGTCCAAACTTTCAGGTTCGTTAAAGCAGCCATCGATCTTTTCCATGTGTTCGGCCCAGAGTGACATTCTATATCCATAAACCTGCAGTATCATTCGTTAATCTAATCAACATCACTTCTCCACTAGATTACCAAAGTTAAGGATGGAAGTACAAACCTGACCGCGCGGATGTCTGTTCCTCTCGCCCCATGTGTAATAAGGTTGATATGCACCCATTGCTATCTCAGTGTCCCTTGACCCAGCCAAAGATCGTTGATTAATATTGGCTGACCCTATCATCACATACTCGTCGTCTACTATCATTCCCTTCGAATGTACATAAATCATAAACCGTTTGAACTTTTGTGAAGCTGAAACCTGAAAATAATGATTTATCTTTATATTCTTAGCTCCATGTAAAACCTCGATTCAAATCAAGTTCTAAAAGTCCATTCAACTAACTTATCCCGAAAAGCTGAAAACAAAGGTGAACTTGTTCTCATTCTAGCTTGGAACCAAGCAGAGCCAGCACAATCAAGTTCTGATAGCCAATCAACTAAGGATATAAACAAATAACATGGTAGAGCTACTGTTCGATTACCGTTTCACCATAGTTAGATTGGGGTGAACTTGGCTTAGAATCTCCGGGAATGTCTTCCCTATTACCAAGGCAGTAGAAATTTAGGTAGTCTTGTGGATGAGAATTCTCAACACCCATTGATTTCAACTCTTGTGCTACGATTCTGTACATCATTTGAATTGTCTGTCCCTGAAAAATACGAAACAAAAAACTAAGCTACCTGATAAAACTATGAAATAGTAGCAAGGACTAGAACTAATGATGAATCATTGATTAGTGCCAATGAGTGATTTTACACTCTTACTCTCTGATTCTAGGCTATGTTACTTGTAGTGTAAGGCACAATCACTATTTCATTCTGGTTTTAAACGATCGAGAAAGGAAAAAGGAAACGACAATAGTCAGATTACCTGCCAAAAGAGAATTTCTTGCACGGAGGCTGAAGTAGGGGCACCCTCGGGCCACATTGGTATAACAACATATACTGCGAATCTTTCCTTTGCTTTTATCTTACTAGCAATCTTCAACGCCAATTCCATAGGAATTAAATTGTCAGCACCTAAAAATACCCCCCAAAAAGAAAAAGAAGTCTTGCCTCTCAGAAACAGAAAGCAATAACATGATGTTTACGATAATTGAAACCATGGAATGTTTCTTAAACCTGCTTCTTTGTAAGATGGCCAAGCATATGATGATCCGATGAAATATTGGTTCTCAATATATATGAAGTGTTGAGCAGATCTAATTGCCTGGATGTATGCCGTCTGAATGCTCTTGTCTATCACCAGACTTTTTGCACAAACAAGATTCTGCAGTAAAATAAAGTAGGACTTAAGCAAAACCAAAGTACAGTTGGTCGAAATTTTAATATTGTTTTAAGGTTTTTTAGTCCTAAAGAGAGCAAAGACAAATGAAATAAAAATTAGAACCTGAGATTCTGCTTCAAACACATTCTTTGGGAACCCTTTCACAGATCCTGAATCTATAGAGCGGAAAACCTGCCAATTCAACAAGCAAACAAAAGGTTAAATCAAACTGAAGTACTTTACTTCGAGAGGCATGCGGTAATTTACCTGAATATGCCAGTTCTCTGGATCTTCTTCATTGGAAACCCATAATGAAGGATCATCCTTTGGGACTGTCGCAGAAGGGCTTAGTATCCAAGAAATCCGTTCTAACTTTATTAAAGAATCATCGTGCCACCTAGAAACCCTCTTGAATCTAAGTCCAAACTCCGACCATTTTGTAGCTTTCCTCCATCGCTGCTCAAAGTTGGTAAGAATATCATAAGCAGCTGGCCCTTCAACCTTGCAATGTAAATCATGCCATGGTTGCCTCGGGGCCTTGGTTCCCGCCTAACAATTGAAATGTTTGAGTTGGTATGAGTTAACTGAAGATTATATGGCTAATTAACAGCATATGCAGACTCGGGTAAATAATATACTCACGGAAAATGTAGGGTTGTGATAATCATTCTGAAAAACAGTATCAAGATCCCGAAATAGCCGATGTTCAGGTGTATCATAGCGACCATCACAAAGGTCCAGACCTCCTATAAAAGAAGTGATCTTTCGATTGTTTCCATGTGCTTGTGAGTCCACAATCACACATTTCTGATGGTGTGTAAAGAGTGTTCCAACAACCTGGATTACACTTAAATCCTTCAGCATTACTAATACAATTTCACTATCTAGTAGTCAGCATATACAATGGAAAATGTCTTATAACTGGATAGTAATATAGTATAGTGCATGCCTGTTGCTTGAAAATGCTAAGCTTACTGCTGCCATAACGGGGCGACAACACGCATGAAACAGACGAGTTCTTGAAAAACTTTCGAGTTTCTTCATCGTGAGTTTGCATCACTCCCTCCTGAATTTAAAACACATTCAATGTTTAAAAAAACTGGAAATCTAGCATGAAATATAAATGTTAAACCAGAGAAGAAAAATCCTCTGTAATAGACTGGTCCCGGAGAGTAGCATCTCAGTTAATGTAAAACAAGTTTTCTTCTTTAGGAAAAACCTGTATTGAACTTAAGTACAAGACCTTAGAACATCAGATTCTCAGAAATACTTGTACAAAATTCGCACTAGAAAAGACCAAATACAAGAAAAGATTCTTTCTTTGCTAAGAATGTCTCAGAAAACAGAACAAGAAAAAGCATACCGTGTTAATGAAGAATTTGCTATGGGAAGTTTTGTCATCCCAAACCAACAGCAGAACTCTGACCCCTTCTTCCGATTTGTACTTAAGCAAATCCCCCAAACTCAAATTCCCACCGTTTGGCAACGGCCGTGTCGGCTCTCTTACAAGCTTCACCGGAGAAAAAATCGACCATCCGGCGATGTAAACCAAGTGATGCGCTTCTAAAATTGCATGACAGATATCTTCCCAACACGACTCGTGCTTAAACTCGGTTCCGTTCTCCAATTCAATCTTCGGCATAGACGATTCATGGGTGTGCGCGTCTCGGTACAAAGTAACGGAACCCCCGTGCCGGAGGGGGAAATAACAGTTCCTGATCTCGAATTCCGTCGGATTTGCTGCCATACCATATCTGTAAGACGGCATTTCCTCGCATTTAACGAATTTCATTTCAATATGAACCGCGCAGTCGGGTTTTGGCGGTTTTCCGTAAGAACCGATTATAGGGAACCACCCGCTAATCGTTTCACCGGATAAAACTTTAGCCGCAGGCACCGTCGCCATCCCTATGAAATCAGCGCCGAACAAGTCATTATCCTTAACGTAAAACTCGATGTAAGGCGTCGGGTGGGCAAGGGGTATTTTGAAACGCTCGTTCCAAACCGGGTCCTGGGAATTGGAAATCACGCGCGTCCGCGCCACCGTGGCACCCCCAACGCAAACCGTCACGTAAGGGTCGCTGGTGATGATCTTATGGTGGCGGTGCTTCTTCTTCTTCTTCTGTCCTCCAGTACACGGGGATCGGCACATCATGAAAAATTGCCGGAGACGCTCCGACACCAAATCCATGTTCGGCAAATACCGAGCTTCGATGATTTTCAAATCAAGGTCGCCATGCAAGAACACAACGGGATGCGAAACGTCTTCCTCCATTGAATCAGACCCAGATAAGAACATTTACTCAAAAAAGGCACGAAATCTGAGGAAATCAATATTCAATAATGCTAAATAGCAATGTAAAATGTAGGTAAGTTAGGTTACTGGTAAAAAGGTGAGTTTTTTTTTCCTTCGTCTTTAAAATGGCGTTCAATTCCCGCGTTGGCAATAACCGGAGAACAAACAAACTTTACTGCCGCGTACTGTAGATGAGGCGTTAATGTTAAGGCAGCAGAATTCCGTTTGTTTTCTCCGACTAAAGCCAACGGCGAAACCCGAAGGCTCTGTCGGGAGAACACAAAACGAGGAACTTGACGGTTTTTGTTTCTTTCTGGTTAAGTTTGATGGGTTTTTTTTCTTCTTATTTATGCTGTAAGTAGAAAGCTTAAGTTATTTTTTAAGATACACGTGACAGTTCAATTACGATTTACGCCTGGATTTCCCGTTGTTTAAGCTACACCATTTTTTCTAAATTTTTTCTAATTTACGAAAAGTTATATTATATATCATGGACTTTCTTGCCTACATTAATTACAGTCCTAAATTCTAACCCAAAAAATATTATTTAAAAAAATTATAACATGAAGAAAATGATTAAATAATTGATTCTTATCGGTTGGAATGACTAACATATTAAAAATGCCTGTGATATAATTTTTCATTAATTATTGATCTTATTTAGTGTATATTACGTGTTTTACTATTATTTGCTAATTGCTATTTTTTTAAGAAGAAATAGGGTAAGAAGTAAGAGTTATATTCAGTTTAGTATTTGATTTATTGATCGACTAATTTAAACTGAGTTTTTGTAGAGAATTAATATGAAAATATCTTTTCAACCCATTCTTTCATTCATGTTAAAAATCGAATCTAATAAAAATTATGGCCCTGTTTGGTAAATAGCGGTTTGGGCAAAAATTAGAGGTTTGAGCTATAATTAGAGGTTTGACTAGTCAAATCCGCTAATATTGATGTTTGGTAAATAGCGGATTGAAAGAGCGGATTTGGGTGAAAAAGCTAATTTTGAAAAAGCTCCTAATATGAGCTTTTTGATATTAGAGGTTTGGTATTAGAGTTGTAATGACTCTTTTACCCTTAACAATTACCAAAAATCTCCAAATAACCTAAATTAAATTATAATATTTTTTAATATAAATAATAACATATTAAATATTGGACTTATTTGTTGTTACTAATAATTTATATGGTGACATTTGTAAGTTAATTCTATTTTTTTATTATCACATATTTATACGTGCATATAAAAAATTTAATAATTATATAAATAATAAATTAATATATAAATCTTTCGAATATGTTTAGGAAATTTATATTAAAAAATAATTTTTACAAATTTAATTAATATTTATTAGATACAAAATATTAATAACTGATAAATTATTCAAACAAGTATTAAATATAATCATGTCCTTATATGTCATTTTGCTTGTTTAAATAATCAAACAACTATCAGCTATCAGTTAATTTTGCCAAACACTTTTATACAATCAGCTAATACAATCCGCTAATCAAATCAGCTAATGTAATCAGCTATCAGCTATCAGCTAATGTAATCCGCTATCAGCTACCAGCTATCCGCTAATTGCCAAACAGGGCCTATATTTTTTTAACTGGACGAGCCTACTGATGAAAAGAACAGTACAGAGAGAAAAACTCAAGAACAAAGCCTAAATCATAATCTCTTGAACCCTAAACCTTAAAATTTTAAATTCAAAATTTTAAAGACTTATTTTATAAGATTATACACGAAATTATCGATCGAGATAAAGTTATACTTAAAAAAATGTTAAATCATCTATTGTCAGTTGGGTTGTTAGGCTTTCTAACATAGCTAGAAGTCTTACTTTTAGTGAAATGCAACATTGAATTCCATTTCTAAATCTTCTCAAGTTGCTCGTGTATGACAACGGTGGACTAGAGACAATTCTTCTCTAGGGGATTTGGTGAGCAAACTCTTAATTTTTTTCCCCGACGATTTCTGACGATTCCTTCGCGGTTGATCCGCCGACGACAATCTTCGATGACGGTATTGAGGAATGAAAGCTTGCTCTGATTGGGCAATTTATTGGTGCCGCGCCTAATTTTCTTGCCCTCAAACGGATTGTGGATTCTATGTGGGGTAAAGCGACGTTGCGCAAGGTTTGTCTCGCCGGCCCTAATCTCTATGTTTTCTCTTTTGCGACTGTTGCTGCTCGAGACTGGGTCCTTGAGAATGGACCTTGGCACGTTCAACACAAGCCGTTGGTCCTTAGGAAATGGGAACCGAATTGGCCGACTCTTGATTTTGATTTGGCTCGAATGCCGATCTGGATTCAGCTGTATAACATCCCTTTGGAGTTGTTTTTTCGAGGTGGGCTCAGCTATATTTCCAGTGCTATCAGTGTTCCTCTGTACATGGATTCTGTCACTGCTTCTAAGGAACGGCTTGAGTTCGCTAAAGTCTATGTGGAGATTGAAGCAGGGAAGAAGATACCGAGAGTTATACCAGTCAAAATGAAGCATAAATCAGTTTTGTATGTTAAGGTTCGAATTCCTTGAATGCCCCCTTGCTGTCAAGGCTGCAAAAGCTTTGGGCATTCAGTAACTCGTGCACTGTTACTCACGCGAATAAGGTTGACAAAACTGCTTAATGGAGATTTAAGGAGGGTGTTGTGGTTGCTCAACCTGGAGAGCATAGTGGTGCTAATACTGAGCTAGTTACTGAGAGTAGCATTGCTACTGCTGGTGGGGCTGAAGTTCCTGATGTTGGTGGGGCTGAATTACCTGCTGTTGATGGTAGTTTTGTTGCAGGTTGCTCGTCTGATGTGGGTTCTCATGTTGCTGCGTCGGGTGATGTTGGATGCTCAGCTAGTGCTGACATGGATTTACCTGCTACTGAGTCAGGTGATGCCAAGCCTGGTAAGTCCCCTTAGTGTTTTGGTTGGGGTAGTTGAGGTTAACACAGTTGATTTTTCACCCTTATAAAGTTCTGAAAAATTGAAGAGGGGTGCTAAAGGCAAGCATATGAGATTTTTTGGATCTAAAAATAAGTATGTAATATTAGCTGCAGAGGAAGATGAGTCTAGGAAACCAAGGGTTGCATCCCTTGGTGTGGCCATGTTATTGCAGGAAATAAAAACTAAGAAAGTTGATAAAGTAAATGGTAAAGGGTCTGAGGTTAGTAGCCTCTCGGAAGGTTCTATTCCTTTAAAATGACTGTAGCATTCTGGAATGTGAGAGGGTTTAATAAGCCCCAAAAACAAAGACAAGTTCTGCAACGTATGGAGCAGTTGTAAGTTGATGTTTTGTGTCTTCTTGAAACACGAGTGAGAGAAGCAAAGTTTGGTGGCATTTTTTATTATTTTTTTGATTGCTGGAGTTGCTATAATAACTACTCTATTATAAACTTGGGGAAGATCTGAATTTTGTACAAGAAGCATTTGCAATTTTTACTTGTTTTTGCTGGTTCTCAAGTGATAACAATTAAGGGTGAGCTTAAGGGTAAAGAGATCATGTTATCAGTTGTTTATGGGAGCAATGATGGCCTCCTTCGAAGAGATCTTTGGCAGTAACTCAGGCATGTGACTGATCTTGTTGGCTCCCTCCCATAGATTGTTGGGGGAGAATTTAATGTGCTGTTAAAGGCTTTTGAGAGTTCTGATGTAAGTGGCAACCACATTACTTCTGACATGGAAGATTTTCAAGATTGCTTACATGATGTGGGTTTAGTTGATCATCCTTTCTTAAGCCCTACCTTTACCTGGTCAAATAAGTAAGAGGGGAGTTTTTTAGCCAGAAAATTTGACAGGGTGTTAGTCAATCCTCAATGGCATATTGATTGGCCTATGTCTACTGTAGAGTTCCATGCTCCTGGGGTATCCGATCACAGTCCAGCAGTGGTGAATTTCAAGGTTGAGGCTCTTGTGAACAAACCCAAACCTTTTAGATTTTTTAATTTTTAGACTCAACATTCTGAGTTCCAAACTTTGGTTGCAAAGTCTTGGTCTGAAGTTGTACCTGGAGAACTTAACCCGATGCAAGTCTTGTTCCTTAAATTAAAGAGACTGAAACCCTGTTTGAAGAATTTGAATCAGTCTCAATATGGGAACATCTCTCAGAGAGTGAGGTTGAAGAGGCAGCGAATAAAAGCACTCCAGCTCCTTAACATGAAGATGCATGTACGATTAGGAAATGTTGCTGCTGAGAAGCAGGCCACTCTTGAGCTTGTTGAATTGGAGAAAGCTGAATTATCTTACTACAAGCAGACGGCTAAGATTGATTGGCTAAAAGAGGGGAATCAAGGAACAAAATGTTGGGTTATCCAATAATAATGGGCACATATGTATAATGTATGTTGCTATTATAAAGTTTAACACGAAAATTAAGTGACCAATTATGTTATACGTGTTATAGGTATTAAATTGTCATGGAGTTAAAAGTGTAGATACCATAAGTTAAATTTATAACTCAATGAGGGGCAGAGTTGTAAATATTAATAAACTGATTTTAATTCAGTTTATATAAAGGGTAGTGGTCCCCGAGATCTAGGTTAACTTGCATATCTCTCCTTCCCCGTCAGAGAGTTGTGTGGCAAGAGGTAACCTATCATCTTGGAAGATCAAACCCTCTCTGGAAAATCTCCATCAATGGATTCAGGTACGCTTCCGCAAATCTAATCTTTATTCTTAATGATTTGGCATGTATGGATCTTGGATTTAATATTCGTATGAATATATTTTGGTTCTAACAAGTGGCATCGAGCCAGGTTTTGTCAAATCATTAAGATTATAATTTTTTTTGGGTTATTAATCTTCCAAATTTTTTTTTCGATTCGAAATCCACTGCGCATGATATTTGGAAATTTGGATTCGGTTGTTATTTACTGGAAATTGATTTTTAATAAGGGTTATATGTGTTGGTTTTTTTTCGATCGGCAATTTTTTTTTTATTTTCAATTGAATTGATTTCATGATTTTGGTTTCTTTGCGGCACTTTTTTAGAACCCTAATTTACATCTTTAATTTCAATTGAATTAAAGGGTTGTATGTTGCTTTCTTATTCGGCAATTAGGGTTTGGAATTTTGCATTTGAATGGAATTAATTCACCTGGAATTATTTGTTTTGGATTTCTTAATTGATTAACTTTTGGTGTTGTAGCAATAGTTAATTATGGAATTCATGCTCTTATATATATATATATATATATATATTTAATTCGGTTGGATCAAGATTTTAATTTTGATCATTGGGTATTAAGATAAATCTTTAGAAACGAATAAAATTCATGTTTTGGCTATGTCTAATATTTTAGTGGGTTAATTGAAACACAATGTCACCAAAGTGACCGCTTCTGCGTAGATTAACTTATTTAAAATATCAAGATGTTTGTGTTTTTGTAATTCATGCGTTTATTAATTGGCCCAAAGGAAAATTAATATTTGGCCGAATTTCAACGACACCTGTGGTAATAAACGTGTGACAATTATAAGGTATTTTTTATGTGTGCAATACATTAGTCCAAAGATTAATCTGTTGTTCGACATAATTTATTGTCAATGTTTGATTACTACAACAAGAGTACCGTTTACTGTTAATATTACTGTCCAAAGACTTGATATTAATGTTGTGTTTGGTATCTTGAGAGGAATTAGTCACTTCTTTGAATTTATTTGTTTATTATGGAATATTGATGTGAGCCTGTTTATTTTTTTTATTTTTTGTTCTATATTCAGCTAGTTCTTCTGCTGCCACAATATCTGCTAATATCAGTTTTATACCCATGCTTAATGGGACAAATTTCAAGGAATGGAAAAGGCACGTACTTATAGTACTTGGCTGTATGGACATAGACCTTGCATTAAGGCAAGAACAACCCGCACCTCTCACTGCGGATAGCACCCCTAATGCCAAAAGGGATTTTGAGAGGTGGGATCGTTCTAATCGCATGAGTCTGATGATCATGAAACACAGCATTCCGGAAGCCTTTAGGGGCACTGAATCTGAAGAGATTACTCAGGCTAAGTCTTTCCTTGACGATCTTGAGCAACGTTTTGCTAAAAACGATAAGGTTGAAATGACATCACTTTTGAATTCTTTGATGTCTATGAAGTATAAGGGTCAAGGAAATATAAGGGAGTACATTATGGAGATGTTCCATATCGCTTCAAAACTTAAGGCACTTAAAATCGAGCTTTCTGAAGACTTGCTCGTTCTTATGGTTTTGGTATCGCTTCCTGCACAGTTTAGCCAATTTAAAATTAGTTATAACTGTCAAAAGGAGAAATGGACTCTAAATGAGCTTATTTCTCATTGTGTTCAAGAGGAAGATAGGTTGAAGCGTGATAAAACTGAAAGTGCTCATTTGGCCAGTGCCTCTAAGGATAAGGGCAAGAAAAGAATGTATCAGAATGATGCTGCTACGGGTCCAGCTCAAAAGAAACAAGAGCGAGTTCCAATCAATTGTTACTTTTGTGAGAAGCCTGGACACTTGAAGAAAGATTGTACCAAGTATCACGCATGGCGTGCTAAGAAAGGTATGAATCTTATTTTGGTATGTTCTGAGGTTAATTTAGCTTCAGTACCTAGAAACACTTGGTGGTTAGATTCTGGTGCTACTACTCACATAAGTGTTTCTATGCAGGGTTGCCTGAGCTATCGAAAGCCAAGTGATGGTGAAAGAAACATCTTTGTGGGCGATGGGAAATCGGTAGAAGTTGAAGCAATTGGGCATTTTAGGTTGTTATTAGGAACTGGTTTTTATTTGGATTTGAAAGACACTTTTGTTGTTCCGTCTTTTAGGCGGAATTTAGTTTCAGTTTCTTTATTGGACAAATTTGGATATTCTTGTTCATTTGGAAACAATCAATTTACTTTGTCTTTAAATTCAAGTATTGTCGGAACTGGTTATTTAAATGCTTATGACAACCTTTGTTTGCTAGATACAGTTGCATCATATAATGAAACCTTGCACGTGGAATCACGTGGTACTAAACGCAAATTAAATAAGGAAAATTCGGCATCATTATGGCATAAGCGCTTAGGTCATATCTCAAAAGGTAGGATTGAGCGACTTATATCTAATGGTATTTTAGAGTCCCTTGACTTTTCAGACTTTAATGTTTGTGTTGACTGTATCAAGGGAAAACATACCAAAACTAAGAGATTAGGTGCCAACAAATCTACAGACGTCTTAGAATTAATTCACACTGATATTTGTGGGCCATTCCCTACGGCATCTTGGAATGGTCAACAATATTTCATAACATTCATAGATGATTACTCACGTTATGGGTACCTATATCTCATTCATGAGAAATCTCAGTCTTTGGACGTGTTCAAATCTTATAAGGCTGAAGTTGAGAATCAACTCAACAAAAGAATTAAGAAAGTTAGATCTGATCGTGGTGGTGAGTACTACGGTAGATATGATGGCTCAGGTGAACAACGTCCAGGACCATTTGCGAAATTCCTAGAGGAATGTGGTATTGTCCCACAGTACACCATGCCAGGATCACCTAGTATGAATGGTGTAGCTGAGAGACGTAATAGGACTCTTAAGGATATGGTAAGGAGTATGATTGCTCATTCTACCTTACCCGAGTCCCTCTGGGGAGAAGCATTAAAGACAGCAGCGTACATTCTGAATAGAGTGCCAACTAAAGGAGCTGAAAAGACACCTTATGAGCTTTGGATGGGTCAAAAACTTAGTCTAAAGCACTTTCACATTTGGGGATGTCCAGCTGAGGCAAGGCCTTATAAGCCACATGAAAAGAAATTGGACTCCAAAACTGTGAGCAACTACTTTATTGGATATTCTGAGCGATCTAGGGGCTATAAATTTTATGATCCCACAATTAAGAATATTTTTGAGACGGGAAATGCAACATTTTTTGAGGATGTTGAATTTGGAGGGAGAAATAAGGTTAGAGACATTACTTTTGAGGAGGAATTGAGTTCCAACTCAATTCCTACTATCATTTTTGATAATGTTCAGGTTCCCATACCTATCATTAATCAAGAAGTGAATCCGGAACCTCAACAAGATAATGTTGAACAACTTCCTCCTATTCAGGATGAGGTAATTATTCCAGAAGAACAAATTCAACAACCTCAACAACAAGTGCCATTAAGGAGATCCACGAGAGAAAGGAGAAATGCTATTCCGGATGATTATATTGTATTTCTCCAAGAAAATGAGGATGATAATGGAATGATGGAAGATGACCCAATCAACTTTCATCATGCCATGCAAAGTGTTAACTCTCAAAAGTGGATTGATGCCATGCAGGAAGAGTATAAATCCATGCAAGACAATAAAGTTTGGGAACTTGTCCCATTACCTGAAGGTGCAAAACCAATTGGTTGTAAATGGATATTTAAAACCAAGAGGGATGCAAATGGTAATGTGGAGAGGTATAAGGCACGTCTTGTAGCTAAAGGATATACTCAAAAAGAAGGCATTGACTTTACAGAGACTTTCTCTCCGGTTTCATTGAAAGACTCTTTTAGGATAATCATGGCACTTGTAGCTCATTTTGATCTTGAGTTACATCAGATGGATGTTAAGACTGCGTTTCTCAATGGAGACATTGAAGAAACAATTTATATGGTGCAACCGGAAAACTTTGAGTCGGGAGACCCAAAGCGTATAGTTTGCAAATTAACAAAATCCATCTATGGACTCAAGCAAGCTTCTCGTCAATGGTACCACAAGTTTCATCAAGTAATTGTCTCATTTGGTTTTGAGATGAATATCGTTGATGATTGTGTGTATCACAAGTTCAGTGGGAGTAAGCATATATTTTTGGTTTTATATGTCGATGACATTTTGCTTGCCACGAATGATATAGGCTTATTGCACGAAACTAAGAGATTTCTATCTAAGCATTTTGAAATGAAAGATCTTGGGGACGCTTCTTTTGTCTTAGGAATTCAGATACATCGAGATCGATCTCGAGGTATTCTTGGATTATCACAAAAGAACTATATCGATAAAGTACTTAAAAGGTTTGGCATGCAAAATAGTAAACCAATGGACACCCCTGTCGCTAAAGGAGACAAGTTTTGTCTTGCCCAATGCCCTAAAAGTAACCTTGAAATTCAAGAAATACAGAAGATTCCCTATAGATCAGCTATTGGGAGTTTAATGTATTCTCAGGTTTGTACGCGTCCGGATATTGCGTACATTGTTGGGATGTTAGGCAGATATTCAAGCAACCCTGGTATGGACCATTGGATAGCAGCTAAGAGGGTTATGAGGTATCTTCAGAGAACAAAAGATTACATGCTCACTTATAGAAAATCAGATCATTTGGAGGTCGTAGGGTATTCGGATTCTGATTTTGCTGGGTGCCAAGATAGCAGAAAGTCTACATCAGACTATATTTATCTATTAGCTGGAGGAGCTATATCCTGGAAAAGTGCTAAACAAACACTTGTAGCTTCTTCCACTATGGCAGCAGAGTTTGTACCATGTTATGAGGCATCTAATCATGGAATATGGTTGCGGAATTTTGTCACTGGGCTGCGTATTTTGGAGAACATAGAAAGACCGCTTAAATTGTTTTGTGACAATAAGTCAGTTGTACTATATTCCAACAACAATAGGAGCTCGTCTAAGTCAAAGCACATAGACATAAAGTTCCTAGTTGTAAAAGAAAGAGTGCAAAGTGGACAAATATCCATAGAACACATTGGGACAAACTCTATGATAGCGGATCCGCTCACAAAAGGTTTACCACCCAAGGTCTTTCATGAGCACACTGCTCATATGGGTGTTGTATCATTTGAGGACATTATTGTTTGAGTGGGAGTTTGTTATTTGTTTGCTTTATGTTTGATTTTGGACATTTATGTATTCAGTTATTTTTCTGATCAGAAATTAAGTATTCAGTTTATTTACTCTTTTCTTATTTTAAGGACCTCACTTAAGTTTAAAGAGGACCAGTTGGAAATAGGCATGTTCGGTTCACATTTACATGTAATTTCCATGCTACGCATCCATGATTGATCTATGTCATTTGATTGTGTTTGTATACGTGACCATTGATGGGTCCAGTCATGATTGATATGACGAAGACCGCTTTGATCCTATATAGATATAGTTGATGGACAAGATTGTTAAAGAATACCTATTGTATGATAGCAAATTTTGAGCTCATAAGGTTATACATTTGTCAGGAAACATATGTTGCCCAAGTGGGAGATTGTTGGGTTATCCAATAATAATGGGCACATATGTATAATGTATGTTGCTATTATAAAGTTTAACACGAAAATTAAGTGACCAATTATGTTATACGTGTTATAGGTATTAAATTGTCATGGAGTTAAAAGTGTAGATACCATAAGTTAAATTTATAACTCAATGAGGGGCAGAGTTGTAAATATTAATAAACTGATTTTAATTCAGTTTATATAAAGGGTAGTGGTCCCCGAGATCTAGGTTAACTTGCATATCTCTCCTTCCCCGTCAGAGAGTTGTGTGGCAAGAGGTAACCTATCATCTTGGAAGATCAAACCCTCTCTGGAAAATCTCCATCAATGGATTCAGGTACGCTTCCGCAAGTCTAATCTTTATTCTTAATGATTTGGCATGTATGGATCTTGGATTTAATATTCGTATGAATATATTTTGGTTCTAACACAAAATTCTTTCACTCTGCTGTAGCTATGAAGAAGAAGAGAAGTACTATCCATTTTTTGCTTAATGATTTCGGAGAGAGGGTTAGTACTTTTGAAGGAATGGCTGATGTGCTCATTCAGTTCTTCACAAGGGCATATTAGATTTGTGGATAAGGATGTTCATTGCTGCAATGTAGATATTTTGAGGGAACGGCGGCCTATGAGTATACCTGATGCTCATTCTTCTTTGATAAAGGAGCTCATTGTTGAGGAAATCAAGTCTGCCATTTTTAATCAAGGCAAGGATAAGGCCCCAGGCCCGGATGGATACACATCCTGGTTCTTCCGAAAAGCCTGGAGCATAGTGGGACCAAACTTTCTTGCAGCTGTGAGGTTCTTCTTTAATTCTTCTACTCTTTTACCATCTTTTAATGCTACTGATGTTACTTTGGTACCTAAGATTCCAAATGCTTGTCAAGCTAAGGACTTTAGGCCAATTTCATGTTGCTCTGTTGTTTATAAAGCTATAACAAAGATCTTAGTGGATAGATTAAATGCTTGGTTGCCAAATTTGATCTCACGTAATCAGTCTGCATTTATAAAGGGTAGGAATATTATCGATAATACATTGCTGGCATAGGAACTTGTTAAAGGGTATCGACGAAATGTCATTTCTCCTAGGTGTGCTCTAAAAGTAGATCTTCAGAAAGCTTTTGACTCTTTGAGCTGAGATTTTTTGCTCAAAACATTAGAGGCAATTGGGCTCCCTGAGAAATTTAGGGACTGGATTCGAGTGTGTTTTATAGGTAGCAGATTCTCTATTGTTTTGAATGGTAGCTTGGTGAGTTTTTTAAGGGAAGAAGGGGGGTCAGACATGGGATCCTCTTTCCCTCTACCTCTTTGTCATTGCAATGAATGTCTTATCCCACCTTCTTGATGTTGCTGCTAGTAGTGGGATTTTTCAATTTCACCCAAAGTGTAAGAAAGGCAAAATTACCTATTTGTGCTTTGCAGATGATCTTCTCATCTTTTGTAAGGGTAATGTGGAGTCAATCTTGGGTGTTCAATGTGTTTTGAAAAAATTTTATGAGCTTTCTGGACTTAAACTCAATGCTGCCAAATCATAGTTATTTGTAGCAGGAGTTTCAGTGGTGCATAAGGAAAACTTTGGGACTTTGACTGGTTTTCAGTTAGGTTGTTTGCATGTACGTTATCTTGGTATTCCTCTGGTTACAAGAAGGTTAACAGAAAAGGATCGCAGTGCTCTCATTGAAAATGTGAAAGCTAAGTTGAGGCAATGGTCTAGCAAGTTGCTTAGCTATACTGGAAGATTACAATTAATTAATGCTGTAATCTTCAGCATAGTAAATTTTTGGTGTCGGCAGGTAATTCTTCCTAAAGGGGTGATCAAGAAGATTGAACAGATATGTATGAGATTTTTTTGGAAGGGTACTGATGAAGCAGCAACAGGAGCTAGAGTGACCTGAAAATCCATTTGTAAACTCAAGAGTGAAGGAGGTCTAGGAGTCAAAGATCTCTATACTTAGAATAGGGCCTGTATGATAGGCCTTGTTAGGAGATTGTTGTCTGATGAAGGCTCTATATGGGCAGCATGAATTAGGATGTATGCTTTTAAGGAGATGGATTACTGGAGTATGGACTGCAAAATCCACTTTAGCTGGTGCTTGCGGAAGCTGATTAAACTCAGGCCACTTGTGCAAACTCTTCCTCCTTCCGCTACTAGTGTGAGGAGTGTATGGATTGAAATTAGAGGTACTGACTCTAAAGTGGCATGGCACAAGATCATATGGTATGGAATGAATATCCTAAAGCATTCTATGATATCTTAGATGGCTATTTTGAATCGGCTGCCCACGTGTGATAGGTTGCTATGTATGGGAATGAATGTGGAGTTGGCTTGCTCATTATGTGAATCTGAGAATAAGTCTAGAGATCACTTTGTTAGCCGTCATTATTCAAGTCAAGTTTGACTTGGACTTCTGTAACTATGTGGAATTCAGAGGGAATTATTGACCTGGGAGGATGAGATGGCATGGCTCTGTTCTCGATTGAAGGGGAAGTCTCTGATTGTGCATGTCCTCAAGCTTGCATGGAATTCATACATTTATCATATATGGGAGGAACATAATCGTAGGAAATTTAGACATACTTGTAGAGATTGGACTGATTTACTTGCTTGTATACAGGAGACAGTGTGTATAAAGTTGCAGCCTGCAGGGTAGAGATATACATATGGATAATGTAAATAGGCGAATCTGTGCTAATTGAGGGATTCTCTAAGGGGATGGATGCCCAATTACATACATAGGAGACTGTTGCAGTGTTTTTAAACTGCTTTCTTGGATAATACAAAACACAAATTTATCTAAAAAAAACATTGAAATTAGACAAAAACATCCTTAAATTTTTGTCTGTCCCAAATTTCTTGCACTTCTCCTGCAGGAAAGCTTCATTTCATGCCAACTAAAAACTGACTTATATTACAAAGTTCAAGGGATCATAATTCCCAGTTTTACAACCATATAAAGACATTAATGCTACATGATGAATCAAAAAACTAAGAAAAACCATATAATTCATATGCTTTTCGGACGAGGAAGCAATGTTCACTGTTTCTTGCAGATGCAACCGGGACAAGGCTCCTTTCTGCCACCACTGATCGACACCATTTCGACTTGAGAGGTCGTACTTCAACATCTCTACTGGTTACTAATACGTATACACGTATATACGTATAATGCAAAGTTCAGTAAGTAATAATTCAGACCTTGCTTGGCTTATCATCGTTTAGTGGAGGTCGCCTACTCTTCTGCTTGAGATTGGAGGAACTGCCCTTATCATTAGACTCTGGACAAAGGCTATCATCTGCATCAAAAGAATTTCTAATTAATAACTAAATCTGCAACCGCAGTCGACCCGAAAGCTTTTAAAAATGGAATGGAGGGCTGCATTATATGTCGACCTACTGCGTAGATGAAAAGGATACTGGTTATGATCAAACAATGTTCTTACCGAGGCGAACCCGACACACATGATACTGAAACCGGGGAAATAAAATGGTGCTGTATCCGACAGGAACAAAGCTGGAAGATTAATGAGTAAACTATGTCAGTCTAGAGTTGGAATGAGACTGCGGAAGAAGTTGAGTCGAGTTTTAGTTAACCTGTTAGAGGAGAAAAAACCAAAGGAGAGGCAACATTGGCAAAGGAACCTATGCCTGATATGAACCCTTGAGCCTTCCCCTGAGAAAAGAGTCGAAAAGGAAACAAGCATTAGTCTGTTTTAAACAAACAAGTATTCGTGTCCGACACATATTTAGATATGAGAAAACAGCATCCGACTGAATATCAAAACAAGATTAAAGGAAAAGGCTTCTACCTGCTCACAGGGCCCGACTTGTTTAGACACGATGCTCCTAATCTGCAAATTTCAAAGCAAAAAGTATGTTAAAAGCATGGTAGAAGATGTTTTTTTTTTAGATTTTGTAACATTAAATGAAGAACTTACACATGGCTGTGAAAAAACATATGCCAAGGAAAACATAGCTGCTGCATAAGGAACCTGTCATTTTACAAAAGAAAAAAAAAGTATTAGCCATATTAAGATATATAACTTAAGCTAGTTGAAGCAAAGAAAAAACACAGAGTTGATCATATTAACATTGAAGGGGAATAAAGTTTAGATCTTTAGTTTTAAGTTTCGAGAATTACCCAGAAAGACCATGCGATGCTGTAAACGAGCATCTGCATTCGACCCCGGAAATTATTAATAAAGAGTTTTGATAATAATCATATGATCAAACAATAAGTGTATCAGATAACAATGTAACATGTAAGCTTACATGTGCACAGTTAAAGAAAAGCCCTATGGCCAGCAATTTCTCTTCACCAAGAATAGGAACCAGTATGGGCATGAGAAGGAGCTGAAAAGATGGCTTTGAATTTCAGATCAACAGATTGCAAATAAAAACGAATCGAATGTCCGAAAAAAGATTGTCACATGCCTGGGAAACAGTCCCTGCAACTCCAGTAATGACCATTAAATCAGCAAACTGGTTTTTGTTGAAGTGAAACCTGGCCTTTAAATAGTACTGCAGACAAAAGTTCAACTTGTTCATCTTCTCAATTATGTAAAATTTTATCAAATTCACAAAAGTTGAAATTGTAACATCGGCAGTCATAGTTGATATGGTATTGGTTCTATTGGAAATGTACCAGCAATGAAGCATGGAGGCCGACATCGGCGAGATTGCCGAAAAACGAAACGATTGCTGCTTGTGAAAATGTTAAGCTGGTCTTCAACAAGGCAAGCATATCCTCGATTGAAGGCATGGTTTTAAACATCTGCACTTTCTTGTCGGACTCCTCATCCTGATTAACAGTGCCTTTGAGTTTCCCTTCCGACATAATTGGAGTGGAAAGACTGTCGTTTACGATGGAATCCGGGAGGAAAACCCTCATGTAAACTGCTGCCAGCATCGCCATTGCCGTCGCAACCTGGAAAGTGGAAGCAGTAGAGAGAAAACGAGTAGACAGAGTTCCGCAGACAAAGGCACAGGAACCGATGCCTGAAAGAATCCCGAAAGCCGAAGCTCGTCGACCTTCCGGAACATTGTCTGCCTGTAATGAACAACTCAAATCTCAGACACTGCAAAGCATTCGATGGCAAGAGGGGAACTTTGAAAAGACTAATTAACAGACAAAACAGATGGGCAGGGTGAGCAATAACCGGAGAAACTGAATTTTTCGATTTAATTCGACCTAAGAAAAACTAGACTCTGAATTATAATTTACTCGCAAAATTTTATACAACGTTTTAGTTATAAAATAAAAATATAAAAATTTCAATAACTTGAATAGGGATGTAGATGAGACGAGACAGATCTTGAGCTACTCGAGTCCGATTCGGTTAAAATTGGGTCAAAGCTCGTCTCGAGTTTGAACTCGGCTCGAGTTCTTAATGAGCCGAGCCGAGCTACTTGATACCCGACTCGAAAAGCTCACGAGCTACTCAAAAATATAATATACTAATTTTTTTATTAATTTTTAAAATTTAAAATCTAAATTCCTAAACCTAAACCCTTAAAACATAAACCCTAAACATAAGTACTAAACCCTAAAATCTAAATCCTAAATTTTAAACCTAACAACATAAACCTCTAAACCTTAAACTAACATCATAAACACTAAAATTAACAAGCTTGAGTTTACACAACTTGTGTATCAAAATTTTTTCCTAATAGGGCTTTAAATAAGACGCGACAAATCACGAGCTACTTGAACCCAACACGATCAAAGATCGGTCAACACTTGACTCGATTAGGTTCGAATCAAGCTCAAACTCGACTCGAGTTCTTAACGAACTGAGTCGAGCTCAGATTTCTCAGGCTCGTTAAAAATTACTCAAGCTCGAACTCGACTCGAAATCTTAACGAGCTGAGTCGAGCTCAGCACTACTCGAGCTCGACTCGGCTTGTTTACACCCCTAAACTTGACACTTTTAATAATTAATGGATCGATATTAAAGTTTGAGTCGAGTTTTTCAACTTTGCCTTATATGATATGGTTTTAAAAATCCGTTTAAATTGGAATCAATTAGTCTCATACCATTATATATATTTACAATTAAATTTGAAGAAAAACCTGAATAATTTAACTCAAATTTTATAAACTCGACTCGAAAAATTTTCAAATAAATTTTGAGTAAAAATTTAACTTAACTTGAAATTTTTACTCTACTCGGTGGAATGCTCACTCCTATTATCCAAGAGACGACCAATAGCTCATTTCCCTTGCATAAAAAAACATATCCAGGCCTGGGTCTAAGAACAAAACAGGCTGGGATCTGGTCCGTACTAGTTACTACAATTTCAGCCTACTGTTAACAGAGGCAGCCCCCTCTTTCAACTTTAGAAATGGCCCAATCTTTTAGGGAGAAATTATGTTGTATTAATTCGGATTCGAATAATTTTGAATAAATATTTTTAAATTTATTAAAATTAATTTTTTTATATTTATTTGTTTGTTTCTAAATAGGGTTTCAACAAAATTAAGTTTAAGATTTGATGACGAATTATTCGATTTCATTTTTCCGAAAAAGGAAAAAGAGAAAGAGGTTTACCACATAAGCAAGGGAGAGACAATGGACGCTTCCTTCACAAAACATGGCAGTGAGAATCTTGAGGATATAGTAGGCATAAAAGAAGTTCCTGCTTCTGCTGTAGGCCAATATGGCTGCAAAATTACAATGTTAATATAGAATCAAACTAGATTTATTTAAATCTCAAACTCTGTGGAATAATTCGATTTTAATTAGATAACGAAATTTAAAAAAAAAAAAAACGGACCATGACCTAGAGCCAGAGCCTACATGGAAAAAGAAGTTGCAGCATTGTGTAGGCCATTTAAGACACTTTTGACTTGTAAAACAAAAGGGGATAGCTAATGCTTTGTTGCCACTCCTCCATGTCCCCCCCGTTTTGTTTTATATAGTTTAATTTCCCAGCACGCATTGCATTTGCCTTTGTTCTTCTCAGTTACCGAAATGGGAATCATTTCCCTTTATAATTTATTTTAATTTTATCTGAAAATATAATTAATAAAATGTCCACCCAAACTATTCTTCTTTTTTCTTTAAGTGTATAAAGTGTTTATGCCGTTATCATGGTGCCTGACATTTTATTAAGTTAATATTTTTAAGGTCAGTATGTTTAAAAATTACATCAGTGAGTCATTGTTTGACTTGTGACTAAATTTTATTTTAAAATAAAAATAAAACTTAATTTTTAAAAAGAAACTAAAGCTCTATTTTTTTTTAAAAATAAGTCTAAATCCTTCACCGTCTGAAACACGTCGGCACTGCAAGAAATCTCTTCCTCTCGTCACAAAGTTCAGTTGTTGTATGTCAAACTCATTCTGCGTTCGTCGTTCAATTAGTACCTCATTCGTTGATTTATGACGACGAAATATTAGGGTAATTTGTAGTGAGGATGATCAGTTCAACAACGTTAAAGGATGTGTTTAAAGATTGACATTAGGGATTTTTGTGTTTATAAAAATAATAAAATTTTGAAGATTTTTAGCGAAAATTAAAGTTCTTATGGTTTTTTAATTCAAATAAAATTAAAAAATAGGCCGTATGTCATACATTTATTATATGACATGTTTTTAACATTAAAACCTTAAAATATAACGAAATAAAACATTATACACACATTTTGACAACAACAAAAACTTTACACTTAAAGTAATTAAAGTAAAAAGTGAATAATTTGAATTTTTTAATTAAGCCAAAAAAATTATTTTATTGTAACAATTAATAAATAAAGGGAGATGGTATTTCATGTAGATTCGCCGGTTTGGCTTAGCTCGTTGTTAATTTCGGACACTATGCACCCTTAGTTTGTTCGTTTTATTATTTTTTCTGTGGTTTTTTCGTTGTATAATATTAATATGGGTACTCTTTTTCTCCATTGAAGTTTAGGTTTTTAACGAAACTTACACTAATATCCCTAGTGTATGATTGTTCATGAATATAATAATACTTTTTACCAAAAAAAAATACTTAAAATATAGGTGTGGAAATATTACCTAATGGAATAATGGCGAGAGTGACGGGGACCGTCAGCAAAGCCTTCCTTCCATACTTATCAGACAGGTTACCAATGAGAGGCATCATCACTAGGGATCCAAGCCCAATTATCTGCATTAAACGCTTCAACCTCGTCATTTAACCACACTAAAATGTAATTGCTAAAAAAAAAAAAAACCCAAGTGCTGCCGGCTCGTAAAAGACGAGATTCAGCAGCAGGGGAGGAAGAAACAATGCGGTGTATCCGGCCGGCATTTACAAGACGATTGGAAAAAAAAATGTGAGCAGGGACAGACAAAACCGAATGACCCTCAAACCAAGGGGAAGTTTCCTTTGTTTAATCTCTAACAAATTTGTCCCTACGCTAAAACACCCCACAACTTTTACTTTACTCCTTCTCGGAAAATGGAGCCAAAAGTAAAATACATGTTCGCCTTGGCCCCTCCGGAGAATGAATTGTTTTTAACTTTTACCGCGGATGCATGCAATGAGTTTAGAAAGAAAATAAGGGAAGAGTACTGAGTTGTGACCGAGTACCGCTTGTTGGAACCCGGTGAGGAAAATCGCGAGTGAGCATTCGAATTCTCCGGGACAAAGAGCAAGCATGGTGATATCGACGATGACGGGAACCGTCATGAAAGTCGCAAAGATATGGAGAAAGAATGTGACACAGAGATGGGTGAAAGCCGGTAACTTTACCATTTTTCTCTCTGTTTTGGTCGAGCAGCTTAGAAATTTCAGAGGAAAAAGGTCGAAGACGAGAGTATGGTGGAAATGGGGACAAAAAATATATGGCTCCTCACTTGTTATAACACTTTTCTCAAAGACTCAAAGTTAACAACGTAAGCGCCCATGCCAATTTTTCACTGTTATAGTGACACCACACACGAGGGGATTGTAGGTTCAAGCGCCAAGCGGCGTTGAACCATGGGATCAACCGACTCGATGAAAATTTTGACTCACATTCTTATGTTTTTATGCTTGTTTCGTAAGGGTGTGCAAAGTTAGACTAAACTTGGATTAATCGACTGAACTGAAATCGTTAATACTTAAAGAAATAAGAAATACTAATAGTTTGGCTAAACGGAGATCGATTAAATTAACTAAAGTTAATTTGGATCAATTTAATTATTCTCTCAAATAATTTAATTTGATTAATAGATAGATATTTTAAAATATGAGTCGATGATGGCTCGATTGGATTATTTCAAAATTTGCATCGATGTCGACGTTTACAATTGCTTGAATTAGCATTGTGGCAAACACTTGAAAGTTATTAAACGAAAATGACACACTTATTCATTATTGCTTTGTGACTTGTGTGTTACTCGACTATGCAATTCCCCTTTTTCGGAGACTAAACAAATCGAAGAAAGAAACTTATTTCAAGCCTAGAGGTAAAAGAAAATCATGTACCTAACCTTTATTATCAGGATAGACGGCTGATATAAGATTTTATGTTAGGAGACGAACTTATAAAATTTTAAGGCTCGAAAATAAATTTTTAATAATATATATATTTTTAAAAAATTAAATCATAGGACAACTGTTTCCTCAGCCCCTTGGTCCATCCATCCATGTATATTATGACAAAAACCCAAACCCAGGTTTAATTAATTCATTATAGTTTATATGATTGATGAATTATGGTAAAATAAAGTTGGATGGAAGATTTGCCATTGGTCCACATCTACTATGGGGTGGACCCAAAAGGGGCTAAAAAAACTGAAATTTAAGGGGAAATTTCGTCTAATGAGTCAGACAAATGGAGTTTATAAGCTTTTGTCATTGGCATATTCATCCTCCATGGATTGGATGATGCACTTGCTGCTTCCTAAGGCTTAATATTGTAGTTTACTAAAATTTAGTATTTTTCAAGCTACTTGTTACTTTCCAATTAGCATTACTTAGCCAAGTACTTTAATTAAATGTAATTAAGGACATCATGGACTTTTAGACACTCAAAACTTAAAATGGCAATGATTAAGTTGCAAGACTGAAACTTCATCAATCGAGTTATATATCGGATCATGTTTTAACTTAATTTATTTTATTTACGATGTCAGAATTTGAAAGCTTAATTTTACTTAAGGGACCTAATATCTCATCCTACAAAATTGACTTGTAGTTGAGCGACAATTTGATATTTTCATACTTGAAAATTGTTAAAAAAATCATTTAACCAAATAATTATAGCTTGATCTTTTATCTTGATATAACATAAATATTTTTGACTCCCTCTGTATATTCTTAATCAACTGAGTTGAGTATTGTGTTAATTAGGTGATAGAATTGTAATCTATTTTGGGTCTCGGCTATAGATAGAAGAGAGATAAATCGGAAGAATTTGTCCGATTTATAGATTTCATGGCACTTTCCAGTAAAATGGAGGTCGCATTTTAACTCAAAAGGCCGAGACGAAACGATTAGTGAAATTTAGGATACAATGACCACCATCTACAGCCGTCAACAGTGACATCCCATGATGATAAACGGCAGACAACGTCCACGTCATAATGTCGTAAAAAAATTAACGAATGAATAACAAAAACGTTAAATGTCTAAACTTCTATAAGTAAAATGAACGTTTTGAAACTTTAGTTTCCAAAATAAATTTAAAAATAAAGCTTTTAATGATGATTTACGTAATTTACCCTTTATAACCAAATGCTAGAAAGAAAGTAAAACTTTGAGAAAGAAGAGGAAGGCATTAATGTTACCGCATGTTGTAACCCGGAGGTGTAAATGGCGATAGAGCATTCATCTTGTCCGGGACAAAGCGCCGCCATCGTAACATCTGTGATGGCGGGAATCACCATGAAGGTGGCGAAGCTATGGAGGAAGATGGTCATAAACAGGTGGCTCAGCCCCGACATTTTGTCCATTGCTCTCTCCTTTTTCTCTCTCAACTTGAGTCTGAAGCTAAAGCTATAAATAATGGGAGAAGCACCGAAAGGAACAAAAGAAAAGGGGGGAATCAAAACTGTAAAGCAAGATCTCTGAAGCTACAAGCAAACACTTTCAAAGCAAGAAAGCGGTCAAGGACAACGTTGGTTTAAAGACAAAGTGAAGTTGTGTCCAAAACTTTGCCGTTTTATTCATCAATGTTTCTTACATTGTCCAATGTCGTTTCTCCTACAACAGGATTGTTGTACCGATTTCGTGGAAATGACGGACGAATCAGAACAAACTCTATGTTTTATGGCTGTTGGGTCCACTGTAAATTTGATTTTGATTCAGACAATTCGTATATTCGAATAATATCATCTTTAATGTTCGAATTTATCTAAATATGATCTAAAACATTTTCAAGGATGTTAACATTTTGCTTAATTAAAAACAGGGGAATACGGACCACTGGCTTCGAAGCGTGCAGCGGTTGTTCACGCTTCAAAGCGTGCAAGCATGAGTTACGCTTATTCAGTTGGATTACCAATTACATACAAACGGACAGACAAATCAATGATTTAATTAAACCCTTCAATTAGCGTTACACATTCTATCATACCTGTTTTTTTAAGAAGAGTGTAATGATCCCGTGACATATAAGTCTCCAAAAGTTTAATTAAAATAAATAAAATTTAAATAAAAATAAATCTAGAAAGAACTCATATTATAAGATCCGAACATTATATTTTAGGATAAATATTCTATACACAGGTGGTGGAAACTGAATATTTCCACAATCGCCTTAGTTTTAGTGTCGGAGATTAGAATTTAGGGATAATTGTTTCAATTTAAGGTTTAGGGTTATAATTTAGGGTTTATAGGTTAAAACCTAAATCCTCACCATATTATCCTAAAAATTAACTTCTAATCTATAAACCCTAAATTATAACCCTAAACCTTAAATTGAAACAACTATCCCTAAATTCTAAACCTCTACACCTAAACCCTTAAACTCTATACCTTAAACTAATTCCCTTTAACCTAGAACTAAGACACTTGTGGAAGCTTTCAGTTTCCACTGCCAGTGTATAAGATATTAATTCTATATTTTAAAATCTTAAAAATCTTATCATTACTATTAAACTAAAACCTGGTTAAAGGGCATCAGTAGTCACATGAACTATAATTGCAAGTATTTGTATCTTTGCTTTCCTATAAATCCATCCTTTTTCTATTTCGAGATTGCGTGGTGACCCATAGTTGATTAGAGCATGTTCCATGTTTCCATGAAAACTTGGACTGTCCTTCATAAAAACCGTGAATAGTTTGCGACCACAACCACGATTTAAAAAGCGGACCGCAACCACGATTGGGATAAAAAAATAGTTTGCGAACGCCGCAATTAAGCCGTTTTGTCTGAAACTGCGATATAATGCCGCGGCGGCGACAGTAATTTAGAATTCTGTCTCATATATTTAATTCAATCAATTAAATCAATTCTTAAGAGAACAAAGTTAGAAGAGGAAACAAGTAGAATTAGAGCATATATTGCATCCGATAAGCAACCGAGGACAATAATAGGTATCTCAAACGTCACTAATCTATAGACCCACAACCAGCTCACTGTCTGGGATAATTAGGCATATATCCTATTCATCAGGTAATTCCAGCAGCAGCAGATACAATTCCAAGGCTAGAAAATTATTAACCAGGATTTTCCGGCATCCCAAACAGCCGAGAATCGAAGTTCGATTTCGTGATTTTTGTTGATGCTCGTCTGCCATGGTGGACTGGACTTGGTTGAAATGAAATCATGTAAGATAAAAGAGTGAGTTAGAGAAGAGCTGAACATTTGTTTTTGGGACGCTCTTTGAATTTTAAACTTTTGGACCGTCGGATTGGTGCTTATTGGTGTGTTTGATTGGTTTTTCTTGACATGCTGATGTAATTAATGACCAGTTGTTGACCTTACAAGTTACAACCTTAGTTGTTGAGTGTACATTTGGATAGTGTGTTTAATCTTTAACTACTTTCTAGTATGAAGTTTGTGTTTAAAATCTCTCTATTCGAGAATTTTTTTAAATTTTAATATAATATTTATCTAAAAGATAAATTTGTAATTTTAAGAAGAAATAGTGAACATTTGAAAAGAAAAATGTATTGAATTGTTTCTTAACGGTTAACCACTATAATGGTCAACCATTTAAAAAATTAACAGTTAACCATATCTTAACGGTTAAGTTACGGTTAATAACCGCTATAACAATTAACCAACCGTTTAAGCTAAATGGTACGATTAATCTATCATGAACACCCATTTGTAGTATGATTTGCACTCTAACCAGTGGTTACTTGGACTAATTGTTTGAGCCTCAGTGAATTTTAGATTATAGCTAGAGGCGTTCATGATTTGGATTGTACTGAATTGAATTGTGTATACAGATGAGATTATGTTTACTTAATTCCGGTTCTGTTTGAAATAAGGAACTTAAATTTTATTATAGTATGCTTGCGTTCTTAAATGGCTAACTCAAGTTTGTTTTCAACTCGGACATATAAAATTTTAAAGGTATTTATTTTATTTTTAATTTAATATTTAATGAGTTTATATTTTATAAAATTTCTTTTTACTCTTTTATACCTGAAGAACATAATATATTTTTTAATACTTACATTATAATATTATTATAAATATAACTTTTATATTATATGAACTATAAAAATAGAAAATAAATTGGGTCGGCCTGAAGTCTTAAACGTTGAAATTTGGACCATATTTTAAACGGATCTAATTTATTTAAAGACCAAACTCATTTTTCGTTATCTAAACCTTCTAAAATTGTTAGGAATCATTGAGACCCGCCCTTGAACAGTTCTAGTCATAGCCTATTTTGTAGTATATACGGTAACCTGTTTCATTACACTTTTCTTAAAAATATACATATTTTTTTTTAAAGGTAAAGGCCTCGTTAAAAAATCCCTCTAAACTTAATTAGAGAAAAAAGAGTGCCCGATATCATTAATATCGGTTTCTTACAATCAAAATAATACCACTCAGGCTAATAGTCCCTAAGACGCAATTTCAAGTTCATTACATTGCTTAAGTCTAACATATCTAAAATCACAACAACCAATATTACCCAATTCCTATCTTTTTCAGGGAATCAGCTCTCGTGTTGCAGCAGCGGGGTATCCATTTTAACAGACAATTGCTCCTCCTGATGGAGTATCTAACTTCTTCGACAACCATAATTAGATGCACCGGAGTAGTTTGCTCAGACTTGATCAACTCCACAGCCACTTTGCAATCCGATTCGACCATTAATCTCTTCGTTTTTTACCATTCCGACTCTGCGAAGAAATTCAGACCCACTTTTAAAGCTAACAGTTCAATCAGTAGGGGAGGGCCCGAGGGAGAGGGTTCCGAGAACTACCTTAGAGTAACGCCAAACTCATCTCTCAGGATTCCCCCCACACCACACTTTCCATCGATCACTCTCACCGCACCGTCTACATTTAATTTCACCCACCCAATCGGAGGAGGTTCCCAAGTAACAGGAGTGGGCACACTACAACAAAACAGTTCTTTAGCGGCGTTTTTCTAGCGCCGCTAATAACTTTTCCGGCGCTTAAGAAAGCGCCGCAAGAAACGCCGCTTAAAGCAGCGCCGCAATAGTTCGCGGCGTTTATAGGTAAAAAACGCCGCAAAAAGTCAAGATCTTTAGTAGCGTTTTCTTTTGCAAACGCCGCAAAAAGTCATGTTCTTTAGTGGCGTTTGTGTTTACAAACGCTGCGAAAACCTGACCTTTAGTGGCGTTTTATTTTACAAACGCTGCGAAAACCTGACCTTTAGTGGCGTTTTGTTTTTCAAACGCCGCTAAGCTTGATTATAGGGGAAATAAAATAATAATTAATAATTAAAATTTTCCTATTTCTATTTCGTCAAAAAATGTAAATCACAAATTCAAAATATTTGTTAAATAAAATATTTATTTCATCCCAAAAATATATTGTCACAATTAACTTACAATATTAGTTAAACAAAATATTTATTTCATTACAAAAAATACATTTTGTCACAATTTAATCACTCTACATATTTCGTTCCTATGCCTCTCTTTCCCGATCCACTAGCTCTTGGTCAACACTACTACCAACCATCATCTCGAATCCCTATACCAAAAAAGTTAGATATGAGAAGTTAATAGCAGTTTCAGAACGTTAAAACAATTCCACTATCCTGTGCAATTTGACATAAAAAAATTGGACAAAAATTGCATATAAACACACTTTCAAGCCTATTTTCTGTGAATAAGTATTATAAGCAACTTACCTTTTGAGTATGATCTGAAGTAAAATCTTCAAGCTATATCATAATGAAAGCAATAATGTTAGCTGTTTTGAAATATGCATAGATATCAAACGAGTTTATCAGACATCAACATATTTCTAATGAGAATGAACTAAAGGATTAATCAGAGACTAAAAACCTAAGCACATACTACTACAAATAGTCTACTGAAATTGTCTAACAAGACACCTACGTATAGGGTTTAATAATATAGAAGAACAAAGAATATCATGATTGCAGCAACCATTTATAAATAGGCAGAAACAAGAGATATCCTTAACAGAGATAACATAAAATAATTTAAATACTTACTTGTAGGAATTGAAGGCAACAATTAACATAATGAAAACTAATTCCTAGAGACCTTTATTAGATCAAGGGAAATGCAAATAAATAGGGAACCTCTTGTGAAAGTTATGTTTCTAACTCACCGAAAAAAAGAGAAATATAGGATCAGCACCCGAATAAGGCCCCTGCAACATGAACTCAAATAATCAAAACTTTGAAACCCCAAGGGGAAGAAGTTGCAAATAATTTATGTCCCTCCAATACAACCTAATGAATCAATGATGTTCAAAATTAATAATCTTTTACAAAACTAAATCTGCTTAACAATTCAAGTACAAAGGTAGCTAAATTGCGAAAGAAGAAAAAAGATTGACCTAACAGAATAATGAATTCAAATAAAATTATTATTATTATTATTATTATATAATTGATTAGTGTTGTTAAACTTTACCTGAGTTCGACTATGATAGTCAGCAGTTTTGCCAACATATAAAAGCCTAACATCGGGGCCAACCAAATCCAACACATCATTAGAAACCAACTTATCATACAACAAAAGATCAGCTTTTGAATAACTTTGACAGCTTTTAACGTCAAGAGATCGGGATCACCAGGCCCAGTCCCCACCAAGAAGACATTCCCCGGTCCATTCTTAGGCACTTGGCCGCCACAGCTCCTTTATCAGATCACACCCTTAGACAGAGAGTGATGATGGAGAGATTCACTATTTGTCATTTGTTGTAGTCTTATCTTCACTCTTTTCAGTCCCAACTTCTCTTGCAAGTTCATCAGTAACATTTTGTTTTGCAGAGTCCCCAGACGAAATTTTCTTCAATGTAAATGCAACAAGCAAGCCTTTGGGGTAACTGTGACAAATTATTACATGGAGTTTAATTAAAAACATACGACAACAAAAAAATCTAATGCCAGTTGAAGATTGCAATTAATTACTTGGTCTCACCATACAAGTGGTTATCGCCATTTGAACCTGTGACTGGATTATTATCCTCAAACTCCTCTTCTTCATCTTTTCTTATAGCATCAAAATCCTTCCTTCAAAGAAAAATGTAAAAACAACCAAGTCAGAAAAAATGTAACAGAAACTACAACCTTTACTTTCACCATACAACACAATTAGGAAAACAAATTGCAACAAAACAAATAGAAAAAAGAAAGTAAAGCTTACTTTGGTTTCAACTCCAATTCAGCTCCCGCAAAAATCAGACTTTTCTCCAAAACCTTTTGTGCATCTTCCTCAGCTGAGAATTCAATCAAAGCAAATAGAAAAAAGAAAGTAAACCTTTTGTGCATCTCCAAAACCTCACACTATTAACCTAATAAACAAGTAAGATTATCGATTTGTAACTAAAACTAGCAACTCGAATGGTGAAGCATCGATTGTTCTACTGTTAACCTAAGATACCTTAGCATATTGACATTAAGGCTTTTACATCTGCAATCTTGACATTAAACTCCAACGGTGATGCAGCGACTGTTCTACTGTCTAATTGCTCAATCAATTCGTTGGGTTCTAATAGAGCAGTGGCTCTGCCAACTTTCTTTCCTGGAATATTGAAACTCACTTTTAAAATTAATTAATCATACACAAGTCTCCTTTTTTTGCCTTAGCTTATGAGAAAAAGAAATTCTTATTTTGAGTTTGGAAAAACTGACCATATTCAGAAACCTTAAGGGAAGAGGAAGTTCTGAGAGTGTCGGCAACGACTTTCAAAGTAGCCTCCTTTACATCTTCTGCCTTCACATCCCTTAAACTCAAATGGGCTCTCATCTTTGAAAACGAGCAAATCAATGCCAAACTAACCACTTTTTTTTTTTGAAGTCAAGAACAATAATGATAAACAACACAGAAAAAGTAAATAAAATATGATTCGAATGGGCTCTCATCGTCTTACCTGTGGAGATGAGGAAGTGAGAGGCGATTGGAGGCCAGAGATGAGGGAGTGAGAGGCGATTGGAGGCCGGAGATGAGGGAGTGAGAGGCGATTGGAGGCCGGAGATGAGGGAGTGAGAGGCGATTGGAGGCTGGATAAAATTAGGGCTTGAGTTTGATTTGGTGATCGGGGTGAGGGCGAGTGACTGAGCATTTTATTGAAACCTATAGCGGCGTTTTTTATAAAAACGTCACTATAGATATACCTTTTGCAGCGTTTAAGATACAAACGCCACTAGACATAAACCTATTGCGGCGTTTTTACATATAAACGCCACTAAATGACAACCATTCGTGGCGTTTCTTACAAAAACGCCGCGGATTCATTCATTTGTGACGTTTTTCCTACAAACGCCGCTATATGTTCAAAATTAGCGGCATTTCCTCTAAAAACGCCGCTAAAAGTACCGCAATAGGTTAAACTTGGTGAAGTGGCACAACTCTCCTCAAGAGCATGCTATTTTCAACTAATAAGGGATCAGAAACTATATTTTCAAAGGGGATGCAGCAATCATTAAACTTTTCCTTTATTCAGGTTACAATTCTAAGACGAATTAAGAAAAAAAGTTGGCTTATGTCTACTTTCAATTTGTTGAAGATTATCTCGTTACACAACAGCCATAATGACCAAATGATAGCAAATGGTAACAATGAACAAACCTCACTCAAAGCTGGCTTTCCGATGGCTCCCTAAGCTTCCATGAAGGCCACTGGCTCATTTGGTAATATTGTATCTTTTCCAAGTTGTTCACAGAAAAAGGACCACACCCTCCAACTTACACTGCAGTTAAATAATAAATGGTTTGAATTTTCATGTTTAACTTTGCACAAAGAGCAGTAGATATCTTCAAGGGAGAATCCTCTTTTCACTAGTTCAGTCATTATCGGGACTCTATTTCTCATGACCAACCACAAAAACAACTCGACCTTAGGGGGACAAGACCAATATATATAAATTGTTTCCAGAAGTTCGTATCAGGGAAGAGACCAACACAATTTTTTTTTTCTAGGGATTTAACCGAGAAAGAACCATCACTTGAGCCCATCCACCTTACCCAATCTCGATCTAAGCCACTGTCCCTGAAATTGTTGAGACAATTCAGAAACTCTTCCCAGCTCGGAAGCTCACGATCGAACATGCTTCTACACAGGGGAATTGACCAGTTCCACCCAGATATAGTCTTGACACCAAACTCGGATATGAGGCCTATTTTGTTACAGGCTAAGGAATATACACGGGGGAATCTTGATTTCAGCGAGCTATCATCAATCCAAACATCCTCCCAGAATGAAATATTTTTACCATTGCCGACTTGTAACGATAGATTTGACGAAAGCAGCAACCCAACCTGTCATCGCCATGAAAAGATTTTAGGATGTCATTCCAAATCCAAGAGAAGTTCATGAGGAAGCTTTCGGTGGGATTAAGCTACTTCTCTCATCCGAAGCTTTGCACTCCAAAATTCAATGCCAAAGACTCTCTTTTTTGTTCCCGTATCGCACACCCCATTTACAAAGCAGAGCCATGTTCGTACACGTTAAATCTGCAACTCTGAGTCCTCCCATTTGTATTGGCTTACATATCTGATCCCACCTAACCCAATGTATTTTGTTTTTTTTTTCTACTGAACCACCCCAAAGGAAACGAGCCATAAGTGAGTTCAACCGTGCAAAGATTGAGGCAGGCATTTTGAATATGGCTAGGAAATATGACGGTAAGCTGGACAGAATCGATTTGATGAGCACAAGTCGACCTCCGTACGAGATTGCCATCCTTCGAGATGTTTTGTGAAATTTCTTATAATTGGTTCCATAGTATTGTCGAATTCCTTCTTGCCCCTAACGGTAGACTCAAATAATTTGTAGGAAATTTTTAATTCATACATCCTATTGACTCTGCCCAACCTTGAAGAACTTGGTCATCGATGTTAACTCCCATTATCTTGCTCTTCTTTAAATTTAGTTTGAGTCATGAAGCTAGCTCAAATAGTCTGAGAATTCTCTTGACGTTTCAAACTTGAGTATCCGATGCACCACAAAAGATCAAGAGATCATCGGCAAATAGTAGGTGAGACACCAGTATGTTATCCTCTCTTATGCCCATGGTAAAATCGGAGAAAAGTCCCAAATTCACTGCCTTCTTCAACATAAGGTTCAGGGCTTCTCCCATGAAATTAAATAACAATGGAGATAGAGGACACCCTTGTCGAAGCCCTTTTGAAATCGCGAAAGCTTTAGTTGGAGCTCCATTGACTAATACTGAACTTTTTGTCATTGTAATACACTGAGTAATCCATCTACACCATTTGCTACTGAATCCGCACTTGTTTAAAATTTGAGTTAGAAAGCCCCAGCTTACAATATCATAAGCTTTTTTAAAATATATCTTGAAAGCAACTCCACTTCTACCGGCCTTTGAGACAAAATCAATGGACTCATTTACGATCAAAACACAGTCCAAAATCTGCCTACCTTTAATGAAGGCGAATTGGGAATCTCTAATGATCTGACTCATAACCTCACGAAGTCTATAAGCCAATACTTTTGCTATAATTTTATATACTCCTCCCACCATGCTGATTGGCCGGAAATCCTCCAAAGTTTCTACATTTTGAGACTTAGGAATAAGTGTGATGTAGGAATGGTTTAATCCTTCCTCCTACTCCCGGTCATCTCCAAAATCCTTAAGGCAACACATAATTAAGTCTTTCAGTTGTGGCTAAAACTTTTTATAAAATCCCAGGTTAAAACCGTCAGAACCAGGGGCTCGATTCCCGTCTACCTCCGCTAAAACATTCCAAACTTCACTTACTGTAAATCTCGATCCAGCAGATTGGCTTGGTCCTCGCTAATAGTCTTGAAGTTTAGAGTAAAGTCCAGTAAATCCAGAGCAGAAACATCATTGTAAGCTAATTTGAAGAACTCATATACCTTCTCTTTTATTTTAGGGGGATCTAGGAATGTCGACTCGCCCACTTTTATCACATTTATTGCATTCATTCTGCGTCTAGCTGAAGCATGGAGATGGAAAAAGCGGGTGTTCAATCACCTTTGCTGAACCAGCGTAATCTCGACTTTTGTAGCCACGCACTTTCCTCTTTACGGTATTCAATCTAGAGTTTAGCCTTTAAAGAGCCCAGACTTCTATTAGTTTCCACATTATTCTGGTCTGATTGCAATTGCCCTTCAAGTGAAGTGATTTCTGCCTCCAGACTCTTTATAGTTTTTGAACCATCTTTACTGAAATTCCCGGACCAGCCTTTCAAGTCGATTTTTACCCTTCTTAATACCTTTCCAATGCTGCTTGAGTTGTTCAATTGCTTCGCCTGCTGGCAGGTAGATATAACAAGCTCGTTGAAGCCCTCCATCGAGTACCAAAAGTTGAAGCACCTGAAGGGTTTAGGGCCCCAGTTGATCTTAGGTTCGGACAGTGAGATGGCGTTGTGGTCTGAGATTGACTTGTCTAATACCCTTTGAATAACGTCCGGAAACCTTATTTCAAAATCAACAGTGATCAGAAAATGATCCAGACGGATGAACGTCGGAGGGTCCCGATTATTGCTCCACGTGAATCTGCCACCTTGTAGGGGAAGGTCCTTCAGCCCTGTTTCGAAGATGAAGTTTTGGAATGGCTCCATCAAAGAGAGATTTAGCGTGAGCCCAATCTTCTTCTCCGGGTGTAGAAAAAGATTAAAATCCCCTCCGATGCACCAGAGAATTGTCCATCGATTCGTCATTTCCTGTAAATTAATCAGAAAATCAACTCTCTCTGATTCAATTGGTGGCCCATATACATTGATGAAACCGCATCGCAGATTTGCCTATTTTATGTATCCAATTAAGACTATGAAATTTGGGGATAGTCTTTGCTCTGTTACTTCAAAAAACGCTGAATTTCATAGGGTCATTAACCCCCTAAAGATCCTAACGAGGGAGAGACCACATAATTAACATTAGGAGCTGACCAAATTTTTCTGATCTATTTTTGACAAACATCTTCTAATTTGGTTTCTTGTACGAAGACTAGGTTCGAATTAGTCTTGTGGATTGCACCTTTCACCGACCGCATCTTTTCCTTTCTTCTAATTCCTATAATGTTCCAACTTATAACTGAAAGCTTCATCCTCATAAAGAGAAAATAAACCGAATTACCTCAGCCTTCAATGGCTGTCTCGGAGCTCCTTTTCCAGCTCACAAACCTTTGAAATAACTATCTCCCTACCGCATTTGAAAGTGAATTCGAGGAGATTACTGATTTCCCAAACCGCTTCGGCTTCAATCATTTCTATCGAGTTTCCTTCTGCCATACACACATTAGGGGAAGGATTGATTCTATTAACTTGAGGTTCTTCCAACGAATCCCTAATCCGTTTTCGAAAGACCCTCCGATAATTGGCATGGTAGAACCCTTTTGGAAAAGACTCTCTTTGAATCGGAGGGACCATTTCACTTCTGCCATCTTTTCCAACATATGGACTAGAGATGTCCTGCACTTCGTAACTATCAGGGACAAAATCGATCGAAAATCCACTCTTTACTTTGGGCGAACCCAGGAGTGAATCGGGGGTTGTTCGAACAGAACAACCATTGTTGCTTTCTAGCTCACCACTTTTCTCCTCTGGATAAACAGGCATCAGATTTCTCGAGGGAGTTTCAGTCTCCTCCTGGTTATCTGATGCTATTGGATTATTGTACACCAGGTCCAGGTTCGAATTAGCTGAATTGATAGGCCCAGTGCTTAGGCCCACTTCCACGTTATGGTCCGAGTCAGCATCTTTTCCATCGACTGACCGGCCCGAATTAAGTGCATTCACCTTTGGAATGTGTATAGGAAAAGAAGGAAGATTGGGGGAAGAGTCAGCATTAACTCTAAACTTTTCGGAGCCCGAAGCGACACTTGCCTGGATCGGAACATCTTCCCCCACGTTCTACGGCTGATCAAAATTCACTTGATCATGACTGGATACGCCACCAAAACTTGACCTATTCTCTACTCCATCTTCCATCGAGCTGTTATTATTATTGCACATGTTTCTTCCTTTCTCAAAAACTTGGGGATCTTGTGGCCAAACGTCAGCGTAGTTTAATTCACCATCTTCAGACCAAGGTTCAGTTGTGAGTTCTGTGGAACACCCTTTCTTTATTGAGATCTTGAAGGAAGTACCCAAAGAACGGACTAATATACACTCCGAAATATCATTAGGGCTCACCGTCCTAACAATCATATTGACCATGTCTAGTCGATACTTTTTTAAGGTAGCTTCATCAGTGCTGATGTGGTAACCCCAGCGGTTCCCTAAGCATCTAAAGAACTCTTCATGCTAACATAGGAGTGGAACCCCAGTTAATACTACTTGATAGTAACCATATGGGATCCCGTTTATCAAGAGACTATCCAGTTGATCAAACTAGAACTTCAATTCATCCTTTTTGCTAGCCCAGGTTGCTTTGAGCTTCGATACTGATTCGAACTTCACAATAAACATGTTTTGGGATCCATCCCATTTTATAAATTTTACGTTAATACCACATGGATAATACCTTGCTGCACCAGGTTATCATAAAAAGAGTTCTTGATAATCCTTACCAAACATCTTTGCATCCATTATGTATATTCAGCATTGATTAGGAAATTGGTTTAAAGGTTTCCTTTGTCTTCCTGTATAATTGTCGAGTTTAAGTTTTTGAAATTGGCCCAAATCTTGCTCAATGGTAGATTGCTCAACAATGCTTCTCTATATGACACTCCCGGTCTTTTTTCATTGCCAGTTTCATACCACTTATTCTTTTGACTACCTTCCTCTCTATTTGACATATCTGGGATTGACTTAGGTTGAGGACCGGATGGAAACTTCTTCCAACTTCCATTTCTTGGATTTGATTTGGGGTATTTCTCCTTTGATACCCTAATAGTTTTGTCGTCGATTAAGGTATTGTCTAGATTTTGGATTATCTTCTCCATGACCATCTGACTTCTCACAGAAACGAAAGAAAAAGTCGAATCTTTGTATCTGATCCGCTTGTTGATTACCGGAATGAAAACTCAATCAACCTTGCCATAGTGACTAATCAGCTCCTTCAACGCTGCTCTAGAGACTCTCTTGCTCAAGTTGTCGATGAAAATGCTCCATTGACTTGCTTTCTCTGAACTCCCATCGGGACTAACCCTACACCTTCCGATAATTTCCTTCTTCCAACCCCATCTGCTTTGCCTTGGAAACTGTTTGAATGATCTTCTTGTTTTTCCTACGCCCTGGATCGGTCTGACGTCTTGTCTACCTTTTCATCCATCTCTTAGGAGATATAAATTTTTTTCTTAAATATATATATATATATATATATATATATTGGTGTGATTACATACGTTTTATGTTTATATATTTTCTTAATCATTTGATAATGTACGCACATGTGTTCGAATTCAAGTCTCTTAAAATCCGGGTCTCAAAGCATGCAATTTCCCTTGAAATTTCGAAGTTAAAAATAAACCCAAACGGTTCATTTAATAGGATCCCAAGTGGATTTCAATTAATCAGTCTTCAAAGAGTGGAAATCTTCTGCCCCTTTCGGTGCCCCTACTTATGCCATAATACTAAAAATTAAATTTAAGATTTAAGGTTTAAGGTTAGAGTTATGGTTAAGGTTTAGGAAATTTAGAGTAGGATGTATTTTTTTAGTGTATAGAATATAGGGTTTAAGATTTAAAATTTAGGATTAGGGCTTAAATTTTAATTTTATAGTATTTTTAGTGTTAAGACATAAATAAAAACACCGAAAAGATATATAATGTTTTTATCCGTCTCTAAGATATCTAAACTCTCCCGTCTTAACAAAAACCTCAGAATGATTGGTACTGTGCAAAGGACAGACAGAAATCAAGGCAAGAGATGGAAAAATCTAGGCCAATTGTCTTAGTTTCATTTTCTTCTGCACCAACTACTATTCTGAGCCACTCAAACTTGCCAAATATCTATAAGCATTGATGTATGCTATCCATATGGAACTTGCCTGCACAAAGATTTGTCACAACTTATCAGCAATAGCCTTTGATTTAATGAGTATTGTTTTGATCAGGATTAGGGGTGTAAATAAACCGGGCTTCAACGAACAAGACAATGTTCGTATTCGTTTGTTTATTTTTAAATACGTTTATGTTCGGTTCATGTTCGTTTAAATTTTTAATATTGTTTCATGTTCGTTTATTTATTTTTGAAGATATTCATGTTCATTTATTTAGTGTTTATGAACATGTTTGTTTAAGCATTTGCGAACATGTTCGTTTAAATGTTCATGAACATGTTCGTTTATTCGTTTGTGAGCATGTTCATTTATATGTTCAGAAATATTAACTAAATTAACCATAAATAAATAAAACAAAAGCAACAAAATAAAACTTACATTTCAACATGAACTTATATAACATCCTTAGCAACAACAAAAAGTAATATTTAGATACATCTACAAGCATTTTCATCCTAAAAACGAGCTTATAAACGAGTTTGTTAGTGAACATAGTGTTCGGTTCGTTTATTAAACGAACATAAAAAAAATGTTCATACTCATTTATTTAGCTCAATAAACGAACACAAACGAATAGTTCACAGACAGTGCGTCGAACGCTCTGTTCATTTACACCCCTGGTCAGGATGAAAATTTTAAAATTTGAAAATTATATAGACTACAAATAACCAAATTAAGGAACATGGATTAAGTCTAAAATCTATGCATAGTAGAAGGACTAGTGACCACAAATGTAACATCCTAAAGTGATCAAAAGTCATAACTCATAACCAATGATAATGCAGAACATCAAAAGATCCAGAATATGTGGATAAAATGAACCTAACAAAACCAAAAACGAGTGGTTACCATTTTGGTCGACAAGATTTTTAGATTATTACATTCGAATATCTAACCCCAAACCCAAACCCAAACCCCTTCTGTCCCCGAAGAACCCCAGTTGACAGCCCGAGAAGAGAGAATCCAATGGCTGCTGCAATCACAAATTTCGTAACTAAGCCACCATGCCCCAATCTTCATTTCAACCCAAAACTCACTTGTCTTAGCTCCCACGCTTCCTTTCTGCCACCTTTTGTTTCAAAGCCGAAACAATTCTCAGCAAAACCACTCGAAACAGGCAAACCCCGTCGCTTCATCGCCAAGGCAACGGCTGCACCGGGGACAAAGAAAGCTCCGAGCGATGAGAGAGTGAAGCAGGTCCATAGCATAGAAGAGTTCGACGAAGCACTTAAAACGGCTAAAAACAAGCTCGTCGTGGTCGAATTCGCCGCCAGCCACAGTTACCACAGCAGCAAAATCTACCCATTCATGGTGGATCTCAGCCGGACCTGCAACGACGTCGAGTTCATCCTCGTGATGGGCGACGAATCGGACAAGACAAGGGAGCTCTGCATAAGGGAAGAAATAAAGAAAGTCCCACACTTCAGCTTCTACAAAAGCATGGAGAAAATCCACGAAGAGGAAGGGATCGGACCGGACCAGCTGATGGGCGACGTGTTGTACTACGGCGACAGCCATTCGGCGGTGGTCCAGCTCCACTGTGGGGAAGACGTGCAGAAGCTGATCGAAGACCACAAGGCCGACCACAAGCTGATAGTTCTGGACGTGGGGCTGAAGCATTGTGGGCCGTGCGTGAAGGTGTATCCGACGGTGATTAAGCTGTCGAAACAGATGGATTCGGTGGTTTTCGCGAGGATGAACGGTGATGAGAACGAGAGTTGCATGAAGTTTCTGAAGGACATGGAGGTGGTGGAGGTTCCGACGTTTTTGTTCATCAGAGATGGGGAGATATGCGGAAGGTATGTTGGGTCTGGGAAAGGAGAACTTATTGGGGAGATTTTGAGATACCAAGGGGTTCGCGTTACTTATTAACATTGGAAATTCAAGCCTATACGGATTTCATGTTGGAATTTATGAACTTTTACTTCTCTAAATCCACATTTTTACATCTAAAGAGTTTTACTTTAATCTTAACTAATCTTACATGTGAATCTACTCGGTGGTCCGGGTAATCAAGATAATGTTGCTCATTTTATGTGATTCGAGTTTAAATATTATAATTTACACGGTTTATACCTTTATAATGCTAAAAGTAAAGAACAGATATTATCAAAAAATTCAAAGTTAAACTTCCTTCACCCCAGGTTTCAACAACATTAAGTTTCCAATAATTTGCAGTCATACGAAGACAACCTCCCATGGCTTTGAGATTCATATGAAATCCCTTATCCAAACAATCCGTTTCCATGACATGGTTTTGTTGCTCGGTTCTGGGATCGAAAGCAACAATAAAGATATCCGATATAGGCTTTCTAGAAACGCTCTGATGCAGAGCATTGTTAACAAGAATCTCATTGTTTTATATGTAAACTACACAAATCCATGTCATGGAAACGGATTGTTTGGATAAGGGATTTCATATGAATCTCATTGTTTTATATGTAAAATACACAAATCATCACTTAACTTTCAAAACGATCAATTTGTTTACTGAATTTTATTTTTTAACTTATTTTGACCATTATAAATTATTTTATTTTATTTTAGTATGATTTGGCATATTTTATTATTATTATTATTAAATATAATAATAATTTAAAATAAAAATAAATTATATTTTATTTATTACTAAATATAAAAATAAACTCAAACCTCGCTCATCTCCTCGCGTCACCACTTATTCACCGATGTTACCCATTGTTTCGAGCACCTTTTGCTAAAATCATCGCAACTGCAAACACTGCCTTTACTTGGCTGCCTCCATATTTTTAGAGTTCTTTCTTTTTTTCCCCCTATTTTGTTCTCTTTTTGAAACTGAATTTTTTCTAAGTTGTGTTTTGTTATTTTTTCTTTCATTTTTTTACAACAAAAAGAAAGGGTCTTTTGATTCATAAGCTTATGTTTGTTGTAATGTACCCTTTTTAGCATTGAACTTCATTGTTGTTGTTGGATTAAGAGGCAGATGATAATGGGGGCTAGTGGGAGCACTGCCCTCCCCCCAAACTTTTGAAATTATATTATTTTGTTTTTAATATTTTAAAAATTTTTAATTTGGCCCCTTCAAAAATTTAAATATTTTTATTATATTCCATTTTTATGAATATTTTTAATTAAGTACTCACCTTAAAATTCTAAAAAAGTTCTCTTAAAGTATTATTTTTTAAAAAAAAAATTAGTTGACTCCAAATTTTTTTAAAAAAATTAAATTAAACCCATCAAAATATTTAAAATTTTTAATTTAAACATTCAAATATTTTAAAAATTTTAAGTAGGCCCCATCAAATTCCGACCTCAAGATCCGCCCGTAGTTGGATTAGAACTTAAAACATAAGTTTAAAGGTGATTCAAAAAGCTTTAAGCTTTGGTTTGGTTAGCTTTTAGGATTGCAATTGCATTTATGTTCTTCAATAGATGGCTATGAATCCAAGGTTAACAGATTTTCAACTGAGAAACCATTAAGTCATGTCCATATTTTAAAACTATAACTTTGTAAGGGGTTCTAGATTCAATAATAGTTATATAGATCATATCTTTAATGGATTTCAGTCCCACCAATCTGACCCATCAGCACCAATTTCAACTTTGAGCCATGAAGAAGATTCATTCGAAGACTGTGATTTAGGTAAAATGGTGGGTGACACCAGCGAATGAGTGGTGACGCTGGTGAGAGTGGGAAAAGTTTGGGTTTTATTTTTACAATTAATAATAAAAAAATATGCCAAGTCATATCAAAATATTAATAAAATAATTTAGAGTGATCAAAATATGTCAGAAATAAAGTTTAGTGAGTATATTGATCGTATTAAAAGTTCAGTGACTAAAATAGGTCAGAAGGTAAAGTTCAGTGATGATTTATGTAATTTATCTTTGTTTTAAAATGTTCATGTTACAATTTTTCGTGTTATATTTTATGGTAAACTATATAAATGACCAATATACTATGAGTTTAGTCGCGATTTGACCATTATATTTTTTTGAAGCAATTAAACCACCATACTATTAAAATGGACTCAATGTGACCATCAGCTGTTAGAACCTAACGGAGGGATTGACATAACAGTTAGTAAAAAAAATTATAATTACGCATTTGGTTCTCATTACTTATATATTTTATCAATTTGATTCTTCCTCCAATTAGATGGTGACACGTGTCACCACCTATATAGAGGAGAAAAACAAAATTTATATACTTGTGCTTAGTCGGACTTGAACCTGAGCAAAGAAAGAGAAATGGGGTGTCTTAGCTACTGCACCAAGCACAAAATTATGTTATAACCACTAATTTTAATATATGTTTTATTATTTTTGCATTTCACCAAAAGTTTTCTCTTCCTGTCATTTTCTTTAATTTCAGTTCTGAATGCATATTTAAAGTCATCGTTTTCTCTTAGTTTGAGACTCCAATGTTTATACGATATTTTGTCTGAATCATCTTTACTTCTTTGCCACATCAATTTTCAAACCCTTCTTTTTATCATTTATTTTCTGCAGATTGGAGACATTTAGCATCAAGGAAGTTCGTACAGTTTTCTTCTGGACCCTAATGAAGGTTTATTTAATTCATATTCTTTTCATTGTTTTATCTGGTTGCCAGAAACACCAAAACAATGAAAATAAATATATATAGCATTATAGGTAGTGCCAAGTTCATGTTTAGCCAACCAATATCTTATGTAGTTAATTCTGTCTCTTTCAGCCCTGTTACTAGAGTATGGTTTTTTTTTTGTTGACATCGAATACCTTTTCCAGTCTTCAGTTTTGTATTCAGAACCGAAATCAAAGAATATGACAGGATGAGAAAAGCTTTTAGTGCAGTGGCTAAGCCACTTCTCTTTCCCTTGCCCGAGTTTGAGTCCCACCCAACACACGCATATTAGGTTCTAACGAGAACCAAATTAATAAAATATATAAATAATGATAATCAAATGTATAATTATACAAATTATTACTAACTACAACGTCACTCCCTCAATTAAGTTCTAACAGCCGGTGATCACATTAAATCTATTTTAATAGTATGATGGTTAAATCTCAACTAAACTCATAATGTAATAGTCATTTATGTAATTTACCCTATATTTTAATTATTGGAAAAACTTGTGTCCGACACCGCGGATTTATAAACTTAAACCAACTCAAGTCTCTTTCTTGCCAATCCAAGTCACAACAAAAGGTTTGAATGACAAAATATCAACCGCAAAATAATGTTCTTGGAAAATCTTATGGGTTTCTCAAAAATAAATAATACTTGAATCTAAAATAACCACAGGGCATGAAATTGAATGAAACTTTATCTAAAAAGGAAATTAAACATATCTCCTGCATTGCAGTAGTAAAGCTGGGTTGAGGCCGTGCAACAGCAAATGCAAGTGCTTTTACCGGCGATTGCGAAGCTTGCTGAATTCAAGCTTCACGACTGTAGAACGCATCAAGCGTCTTTGCAGGTATACGATGGAGAAGTTCACGAGGAAAGATACGAAGCAGAGTCCATGCTAGATCAAGTGACTGGAAGATGTTGCGAGTATCATAAGCACCTTGTGACACAAATTTCCTCTCAAATTTGTCCAGGAACTCCAGATAAAGCTGTACCATCAATAACAAGTACAAAATCAAAATGCAATTCTTAACACACAACTTTATGTTTGATACAGCTTTTCCATGCATGCAAAGCTGCACATGCATAGTGTCAATTTCCCATCCAAGAACACACACGCATGCAAAACCGAGAGAATGAGAAGCAAACCAGATCCTCAGAAGAAAGTGCTTCCTCTCCAACCACAGCTTTCATTGCTTGAACATCTTTTCCGATAGCGTAATTGGCATAGAGCTGAAATCAAGAATAGCAGGTTTTCAGTATGAATATTAATATTAATAATACTAATACTTAAAGCTAGAGGGACCCTTCTTTCATTTTAGAACATCTAGATCAAACCTGGTTGGACACATCAGCATGATCTTTACGAGTCATCCCCTCACCAATAGCACTCTGAAACGTACACAACAGAAGGAAAAGCTTAGCACAAACTCCTAATTTATGCAGTTTCTTGCTTCCCATGCAAGATGAAATGATAAATAGCATTAGTCATACCTTCATTAATCGAGAAAGTGAAGGGAGTACATTAATTGGTGGGTATATCTGTTCAGAAAATAAATAATAATAAGATAAAATATTATACATCTTCAAACATAGGTAGTGGCATTTCATATGGAAATCAAAACCATTTGGCAACTTAGAACTTATTTAGTATGCTCGATTTCTTATAATTCAATACTGCTTACAATTTTATTCGTACAACAATATTTCAGTAATTCAAAACTGCATATGCTACTGTAGATTCTAAAACTACAAATGAACACTATTTCACTCACCTGTCTATTGTAGAGCTGTCTATCAATGTAAATCTGCCCTTCAGTAATATAACCAGTAAGATCAGGTGTAGGATGGGTAATATCTGGTTCACAGAAAATAATCAACCAAATAATATATCAGATACCTGATAAAACTAAAAGGAATGCTGTACTGTGCCAATATGCCTCTTACCATCGTTAGGCATGGTCAAAATAGGAATTTGGGTGATGGAGCCTTTTCTTCCTTCTATACGCCCCGCTCGTTCATAAATTGTTGCCAGATCAGTATACATGTAACCAGGATACCCACGCCGTCCAGGGACTTCTTCACGAGCAGCAGATACCTAGAGGCACATACAAAGCATGGCAAATGATACAAGTCTAGCATTGGTGGTATACACTGCATTCTAATGGAGCAACAATTCTCTGGTTTATCAGATTTAAGTAATTCTAAGTCCCTGTCAAGTGGATTACATTCACTTTCTAAAGTCAATTTCTAGCTCCAAAAAAACGTACTGAAGATCTTAAGAAAATAACATTGCCTTTGAATTTTGAGTTAAAAATATAGAAATGTTCGAAAAGCGCCAACAGAACGTTGTTTGTCAATACGCAATAACTTGAGAATGAAATTGTGTGCCACATATATCCTCCCAGCTAACAGTTACAAAGCATATGTACCTCACGAAGAGCATCTGCATAAGAACTCATATCTGTCAATATAACCAGAACATGTTTCCCGCATTCATAAGCCAAATACTCTGCAGTTGTGAGGGCAATTCGAGGAGTGATAATTCGTTCAATTGTAGGGTCGTTTGCCTGTAAACACATTAAACAGACCAATGCAAGAGGGAAGAAAAGGTCATCTTCAATAGGAAAAATGAATTTAAAATTACATGAATATATAAATTCAATCAATTTACTGGTGAAGAAAAATAGGAGAATGAGATCAATTAATAGAGATTACCAGGTTCAAGAAAAGGGTCACTCTCTCCATAGATCCATTTTCCTCAAAATCCCTCTTAAAAAATTGAGCCGTCTCCATATTCACTCCCATAGCAGCAAACACGATGGCAAAATTGTCTTCTTCTTGCTGACCCTAAAAGTTAATCGACAGAATGGGATGGTCATATTTGTTATGAACATCAAGCACGCAGTCATGTCAAACTATATCAAATACCATAGTAGGCTACACTGTAGACATACATCAAGGAGATTATCAGACTTTTCCAATCGCTTCACGAGACCCGCCTGACGACAGATTTGAGCAGCTATCTCATTATGAGGAAGACCAGCAGCAGAAAAAAGAGGAATTTTCTGTCCACGAGCAATGGAGTTCATGACATCAATTGTTGATATCCCTGTCTGAATCATCTCTTCAGGGTAAGTCCTCTCACTAGGATTGATAGAACTCCCTGAGAAAGACAAGTGACAGAAATTAACAACGGTAACATAAACTTACTAATCTGTAAACTACTAGAATACCAAAATTTGCATAATACACTTACCAGAAATATCTAGATAAGCCTCAGGCAAAATAGGAGGGCCATTATCAATGGGTTTTCCGGAACCATTAAAGATGCGACCCAGCATATCCGATGACACAGGCGTTTTCAAAACCTGTAAAGCATACATTAGAAGCCGCTCAACAGTCAAAAGTCAGAAGAAAATGATTAAACTAACATCTTTACTTTTGTAAAAAGTTTAAAATCACAAGCCATGATGGAAATAAACCTACAGCACCAAAAAAAAAAGCAGACTTATTACCTCTCCTGTAAATTGCACTGTTGTGTATTTGTTATCAATTCCAGATGTCCCTTCAAAAACCTGTAAATGAAGAAAGGGAAAAGAATAAACATACCGCAATCGAAACAGACTTAAAGCAATTCCAGACCCAATTCGCGCAAAATGCTCTCATGATTCATCTCTCATGGTAAAGATATTATTAGATTTAGTAAATGATGTATACACATTTCTATCACTAATTCACTATACTGTTCTCCTCCACTTTTCCTGATCCACCAAACAGCAATCGAATCTTTGGATCTCTCATTCTATAAAATATGCTAGGACAAACACCTGCACAACTGCTTTCTCTCCATCAACTTCCAAGACTTGACCTCGTCGAGTTGTTCCATCGCCTAAACGAATATTGACAATCTCCTGAAACTTTGGACCCTGAAACAAATAAAAAAATCCGCATTATATTGTCAAACAACAAGCTATCAACACTGAAGACAAACTATAAAGATATGGAAGAGCAAACCTACCTTAACTTTTTCAAGAATGACCAATGGTCCAGCAACACCAGACACGGTTCTATACTCTGCAAACCAAAAAAACAAAACCAATTATCTTCTAGATAATCTTCACACCAACTAAATAACAATAAATTCTCACCAAAGCATCCCACTAGCCTCAGATCATATAAACGAAAAAACAAAAAGTAGATGTTTAATTAAGAAGTTAAAGAATTAAATATTCTGATTAAGCTGAATAATGTGTTATCACATCGAACCATTAAAGACATACTTCATGGATTTAAACGTATTACGCAACCAATCAACTACAAGATTAAAAACAGAGCCACTCCAACATCATAATTTATATATTTGATAATAGATCAAAAGAATTCTAGATTAGGCGATGATCAGAATACAGATTGAAGGCTTTGAATGTAAGATGAATAAGTTACCCATTCCGATCTCCAGATTTCCCTCCTCCATGTCAACGAAATTCTTTTCCGCGCCCATCTTCAAGTTCAAAGCTGATTATAAATTTACAGGCATCAACAACAACAAGAAGAAAAGAATCAGAAACGTATATGACTATTCTCTACACTGAATCGAATACTCTTTTATGCAGATCAAATGAAACCAGAAAAATCGAAATCGTTGTTTCAGATCCAAACACGCAACCGTCGTTTTGGTTGGCTACTGGCTAATGATTGAATCAAAATCAACAAATGTTTGAAAACACGCCATTCTTACCTCGATTATATTCTGGAAAGAGCTAACGAGAGAAATTCATCCAAAATGAGAAGATATATCAGATTTGAGTTGGACAGGTCCGCTGAGCAAATGATAAGAACTGTGAATGTGTGATATGAAAATAAATCGAGAATTTAAGCACTAGCTGACAAATAATTTATAAAAAAAAAACTTAAAATTAAATTAAATACTATTTTCCATTTAAATATTATTTTAATTTTTATAATAATTTTAATTGATTAAATGTATGTTTTTTTTAAAATATCAATTTTTTCAACATTTCTATAAAATTTGAAACTTCTAGTGTATGTGAAGTAGGACAGTTAAAACTCCACTAGATGCGAAAATATTCGATTAGTTTTAATTTAACTCGTAATTTAATAAATTCGATTCGATAAAATTTTAAATAAAAATTGAGATATAAATTAAAAATTCGAATAACTCAAAAAAATTTAGTGGATCAGTTTTTAAGTTATAGTAGAGCCTTTCAATTGTACTAATGTATGTGTGTATATATATCACATATGAAGAAACTCGAACACGCCTCGACTTGACTCAAAAAATCAAATAAAGTTTAAATTAATTTTTTTTACTATACTCGACTTCTTTGTTATAAAAAAATATTTAAAAAATTAACTTCTCTTCTAAGTATTTTTTTACAAATTTATTTTTGATAAGACATTCGATATATTTTGATTATTTTATAAAAAATATATCTTTAATTATTAAATGATTATGTTTTGTACATTTTTTAACATATTTTATGTTTTGTAATCATTAATCTATAATAAGTATAAATGTCAATTAGATTAATATTAAATTAATTACTAATAAAATAACGCGCTTAAAGAAAACTATAATTGTAAATTAAAAATAAAAATATTATTTTTCACGCCGTGTATGTTTAGTGTCATAAAAAAATATTTTTAACTAATAATAGTAATTAGTTTTATTGGATAGAGAGTAAATAAAATAAGATTACAAAATAAAAGTAGAAAAATCATATTAATCAAAATTTTCTCTCTAAAATCATATTAATCAAATTTTTAGCTACTTAATAATAAAATATGTTTATACAAATAAACAAGGAGTCAAGGACGGAACTATGATTAAACTATAAAGAGGTAAATTGAATAACTTTGAAATGAATATCTTAAAAAGTAATTAAACCATAAAATTTAAGAAAGTTAGGATTTCAATTTACAAATTTTAAAATTTAAACGTCTTAAATAGTAATTAAATCCAAAAAAAATAGGGATCAAAGTTTAATTTTATTAATTTTAATTGCCAATGTCTTAAAAACAATAAACCATAAAATTTTGAGAGATACAAAGCTTAATTACAACTATTTTAAAACTCGTAGGACCTAAAATACAATTAAACTATCAAATGAGGGGCAATTCACCCTCCCACTTATAAGGTGGCTCAATTCATGCCAATAAAAGATTAAAATTCTCATCAAACAATACCAAAAAATATAGATACAAACATACTCTATTGTTAGTGATGGTTGATAGACATCATAAATATTAACATAAAAATGCATATAATAATAATGAGTCGTTGACAAATTGATATTTTAATTCAACTGTTACCTATCTTTAGTGATTGCGAGTGTCTATTGACATTTAGCTTGAAATTCTAAAACATAAATAGAGTCGACAAAATAATCAAGTAAACAAACGTTAAGTGAAGAAGTGTCAACGTTAAATCTAACTCTTAAAAATAAAATAAAAAGACGTATTATAAGAGTAGCAAAACCATCAAACATTTTTATATGAAAATAAAAAAAATAATTAAACAATGTATACACAGCTCATATACGAAAAACTAAACACAGAAAAATATTTACAATTTGAAAAAAAAAGTGTCGATGACTAACACAGAATTTATTCACCTAACTTTTTTTTTTGGATAAAAATTATTTGTTTACCTAACTTGTCATAACTGATAGTGATATATATAATTTGTCAAAAAAAAATAAGGATATATATATAAATGGGTTAGGATCGAATAGAAATCTTTTACTCCTTTTCGGTGCCCTTATTTATGTCTCCCACACTAAAAATTAGGTTTAAGGTTTAAAGTTTATGGTTTAATGTTAGGGTTTGGGGAATTTAGGATAAGGTATGGTTTAAGATTTAAAATTTAGAGTTAGAGTTTGGAATTTAATTTTTTAATGTTTTTAATGTTGGGGCATATAAAGGGGCACCGAAAAAGAGCAGAAGATTTTTATCCGTTTGGATCCATTTACATTGCGTAAAACTCAATTACTTTTAGATATTTTTTGGACTATTGGATGATGGTAATAAATGACTAAAATTATTTCTTTTATCTATTTTTTTCCAAGTGATAGTCTTCACATATTTTACAATTAATGTCGCACATTCATTTACGTTCCTCTAATGGTCCAAAAAATATAAAACTTTCAAGTTTTACATAATATACGAGGATCGTAATATATATATATATAGGATTAATATATATATATATATATATATATATAATTATTGATGGATTAATGGATTTTTTTATTTTTCTTTTCAATCATGCAACGTGGCGACAAAGATGAGGTTGGCATGTGTTTGTTTTTGCTTTTTTTTTCAGTATTATTAATGTGATTTTATGATTTTTTTGTTTGCTTTTGACACTTAATAAAATTAAGTATATTTTACAAATAAAATTAATCAAACTCAAGTTATCTGAAAAGAATATGATTTCTTTTTTATTAAAACCACTCCTTAAATTCTGCTCGTTTCTAATTCAAGCTACAAACATCAATATTTTCAACTCCAAAATACTAGTAAATAGCGATTGATGATGTTATATGGTGAGAGACGACCATTTGATTACAATCATTTCTATGCCCAGAAAAAGAAATGTTTTATTATGCTCATATATTTTGAAAGCAAAAAAATGAAACTTTCTGAAAATAAAATAAAGAAAAATCCAAAATACGGAAACTTCAAAGAAGTTTCATATCAACATAGCTAGTAGAACATGAAGTTTCATATCATCATATGGGGCCATGGCCACGTGAAAGCCCTATTTATATCCCAAAATTATTGATTTGGTATCCAATTCTACAATAGTAATAATCTCCTTTAACAATTTCACCCAATTTATGGGAAGAAAATTTTTTTAAACCTTAGATAATAAGTCATGATATATATTATAAATTTATAATTCCATTATCCAATTTAATTGACCTTTGCAATTTGGAGGATTCTCTAGTAGGTATATGTGTAAACATATCCAGTAAGACTCCACAACTTAATTTGTCACATTTTAAGCATGCTTGACATGTTCACATATAGCCTCAATGCAATCATATATCATATTAATCCATATAACATGACAACAGTCAACATATCATATAACTGACCATAGTACATTTTTTAACAATGTATCCGAATTTTATTAATCATAATGAAAGATAATACAATAAAAAAATGACAAATTCGCTAAAAGTCTCTTACAATGGTGCAAAGAAAAATAGACACTTCCATCGAGATTATCATACCAAAATTTAAAAATCTTCCTGAATATCCTTGTCTATTCCAAACAAGACGCTTTAAAATGGTGAAAAAGGAGTGGTGAGTGAACCAAGCTATTAAGGAAATTTTGCTCCGACACCCATGTTTGATTACATCGGCAACCAACCATCAACCGAGTGGTGGTTCATATTTTTAAGACCACGGACATAATCAAAATCAGAGACTAGCGTCGTGAAGATCTTTGTGCGAGTACCAACCGGCCGCCAAGGTATGCTAGAATCATGCCACAAGAACAGATGAAATGAACCACAAAATAAAGAAAAAAAACGTGCCACAGGAACAGAGAAAACGCGTGATGTGAATGCAAAGTTTCTTATTAAAATATAAAAAGTAAAAAAAATATAATAAATATAATAAATTCGATAGTCGACAACTAATACTAAAATTAATAGTTAATTACCAGCTAAGAGGGGAAAGATAAAAAAAAAGGTTGCGGAGCTGCACTTAAATTTGCAAAGAAAAATAAGGTTATTAGAGAAAAGTCAATGTGTCTGACTATTGTACATTTTTATGCCAACTCATATCATCATATTACATATAGCATGCTTTCATATAATATATAGATCACCCCTCATTAATTCTACGCCTTCATATAACATAGGTTATACTTTTAGAGAAATTGAGAATTTTCTGTTTTTATTTTTATTTTTATGAAAAATATCATTAAAAACAAAATTCAAAAACTTCTAGATTTTAAGTGGAAATTCTAAAGTATAGAAAACGCATTTTCCTTTTTTTTATAAAAAAAAAACATAAGGGATTTTTTTTGAGAAAAAGAAAAAAATATTTAACCCAAAAATGAAGTAACTTTGGAGTCAACATACTATTTAATTGTAAAAGTAACAAATATGATATCCATGGCATCAGCTTATTAGCTACAATAACATATATCAATGCTCGGTTGAAGAAAGCTCAGTTGTCTTCAACTGAGCCATCATTTGCAGGGTCCACACCTTTCATGCACCTCATACTCACACCCCAGGCCCCAAGCACTTTTTCACTGCTTTATTAATTAATATCTATGTTTTATTTTTTGGTAAAGTTAATGTAAATTTTATGATCTATGTTCGTAAATTATGACTACACTTTTAAATAATATTATTTTTAAAATTTAAATTTAATTTTTTCTTTAAAAATATAATGTTTTATCATTATACTCAACACTTGATGATAATTATTTTTGTTTTATTAATAATACACATGTCATAAAATTTTTAATAGTGTATAAAAAGACAGAAATGAATACATGGATTCAATTTCCTAACTAGACTTTTCTCATCAAAATTGCGACGTATAAACGACCCTCCTTCATTCTGCCTCTCGTAAATAACCAGGTGTCGACCATCTCTTGGTTTCGCATCAATGAAAGGGTAAGCATTTTTATGGTGATTGTTTTGCCACCGGGGCTTACGATTATCAAACAAGGAATGCCTTGCACACGTGGAATTGGAAATATATATTTCGCATCATACTCCAAAATCAAACCCATGAAATCATCAAGTTGACGAGTCATAAGATTCTGACATAAGCCCTGACGACAGATCATGAACATGAATTCAGAATTCCACATGCCCCAACCAAACCAAAACTGGATCCTCCTCAGTCCTCCCTTCATGTGATTGTTAAAAACGCATGGATTATCTCCAACAACACTTCAGATCTACCTCATAATTCACGTGATTGTTATTTTTATGCCCAACAATAAAAAATTAAACTCTAAATTTTAATTTAAAATTTTAAAATTTATATTTTAAACCCTAAAAGTACAGCATATACATAATTTTCTAAACCCTAATTTTAAACTATGACACTAAACTTTAACTATAAACCTTAAATATGATATTCTGAGGTGGGAACATAAATAAGCGCAGCAAAATGATAGAAGAATTTATTGTAGAGATATTATGTCGCAAATGAATAGAATTTTTTTTGTCTTGTGGCCTTATTTATGCCTTACATTAATTTAAAAAGTTAGATTTCAAGTTTAAAATTAGAGTTTAGTATTTAGGTTAAAGGAATTAGGGGTAAGCGATTTTTTAGAGTTTTAGGTTTAAGATTTAAGATATAAAATTTAAGTTTAAAATCTATTTTTTTTAATATTAGGCCTAATGAAAGGAACAGAAAAAGACAAAAATTTTACCCGTCTCGCGTATGTCAAAGTAGGGGTGTTTAAATTTTGGTATCCGGGTATTCGAGTACCCGACGTACCGGGTACCCGGATCGTCGGGTAGCTCTAAAATCAGTCCGTGTTCTGATCTGAGTATTGCGGATACCCGGAGAATCGGGTACTTGAGTACTCGAATCTAAAATATATATTTTTTAATATAAAAATTATTATTAGTTTAATATAAAAATATAAAAATGTATTTATTAATTTAAATTAAAAATATGTATTTATAAAATATAAAAAATTAAAAAATATATTAGTTTAATATAAATATATATTAAATATAAAAAATATTAAACTTAAATATATCCGGGTACCTAGGTAAACTGAGTACCCGAAAATTACATAATTTGTGACCCAGGCTCGACCTGGGAAATGACGGGCCGAGTATCCGACTTGAGTAAAAAATTTCGAATAAATATTCGATTATTTTTGTTCGGATAATCAAATCAATTATATCAAATATTTTTGAACACCTATGACAAAATAATCTTTAAAATGGACAACAATTTCCGTTGGGAAACAACCCACAAAACAAAGACTATAATCTTCCACTAACAAAGTTTATTCGAATATTTGTTTTCAGAGTCAAAATACTTTTTAACCTATAATTATTGATGAATCATAAAAGTATACGATGTTGCTGTAAAATATAATGTCCATGGAATTAGCTCATTAGCCTACAATAACATATACCAAAGCTAAATCAGCAACAATGTTGGCATATATAAAACCCAGCTCAAAGCTCATCTGTCTTCAACCGAGCCAGTATTTTCAGGGTCCACAGCTCTCATGCACCTTGGGTGCACCTCGTAGCCACACCCCAAACACTGGTAAGCCCAACCAGACCCTTGCTCATCACAATCGCAGCATATAAACGGCCCTCCTCCATTCCCTTCCGATACCAAAGTAAGCTCATGGCGATGACCGGCATGATAATCGGTTCTCGGCAATCTCTTGGCTTCCTCCTCCATTTCTTTCTCCAGCAACTCCAGTTTCGCATCCGTGAAAGGGTATGCATTTTCCTGGTATAGATTTATAAGGTTCCTGCCTTGCTTGGTCACGGTTTTGCCGTCGGGGCCTATGATTATCAAGCACGGAATGCCTTGCACGTCGAAATATTTCGCGAGGTTTCTTATAGTCGGTTCTCCGAAAGGCAACGCTAGCCATGGCATGGTACCGTAGTATGATACGAAGGCGCTATGGTCTCGATCATACGACAAGAAAACGATCTCGAAACCGTCGTTGCCGCCTTTTTCTTCCAAGCTTTGCTTGATTTTGTGGTAGATGGATACCAGTTTGGGAGTGAAATTGGCGCATGGAACACACCATTGCGCCGAGAAATAGAGCCCAACTGTCTTACCTATCAAAGAATCAACCGGCACCTGCAAAGCAAATACATGATCATAAAATTGAAGGCACATTTAACAATTTATATTATCAAAAATCACACGTATTAAATTAATACACGTGACATAAAATCATTCGCGTAACATAGACTGACCTTTCTTGTTAAGGTTGGATCCAAAAGATAGTTTCTTCCGGGGTTGGTTAATAAATTAGTCAAGGTCTGGCTCTCATGCTTCATCCTCTCTTCCCTTTGCAATTCCTCCAGTTTTTCTTTAGTAAACGGGAAGGCATCAACACCATACTTGTAAATTAGTTCCACACCGTCGTGTAAAGTCGAACCATCGGGCTGCAAAATAATCAAGCAAGGAATGCCTTCGACATCGAATTGTCGATTCAAGGCTTTCTTCGTCTCCAAATCAGAGTATGGAATCGAAAGCCACGGCATGGTTTCCCGGTAACTGTTGAAGGCACCCAAATCTTCGTCGGATGACACGAAAACGACCTCGAAATTACACCCGTTGCTCTTCAGCTGCTCGTACACGCTGACCAACAAGTTGTTGAAGTTTCTACAGGGTGGATACCAGTTAGCCGAGAAGTAAAGTCCAATCACCTTGCCTTCAAGATCCGAAATCTCCACCTGCTATAGCCAGTAATGGTTAATATGAAAACTCATGGTTATTCGAACGCACTAAAATTTTGTGAAAGCGACGCGCCACCGGCTATGCGGTGTTGTAAGGATAATGCGCCATGTGTGTTACGGCTGTAGCTTTGTCGCGAGGCTAAAGCGATGATACAGAAATGTAAATGCCACATGTTCTCAGCACAACCGTCGTGTGGGAACCCGGAACCTAACCAGATATTTGACGAGGACAGGCATGTTTTTGGTCGCAACAAGGAATTAATATCTCAGTCAGAAATTTAAAGTACGATCACCGACAGTTTTTCCGATCGATCGAACAGTATTATCTACCTACTGAGAGGAAAAAACAGGTGTGGCTGGCTTGAACATAAGCTTAGCAGAATAATGAAAACGAATACAAACAAGTCTGACCCGCACAACTTGAAGTTTACAGCTAAAAGAAACAGTAGACATACTGAAGAAGAAGATGGTCCAGCAAAAAAGGAATGAAACAAGCTATAAACATGAAATAAAAATTTAAAAGATGAAAAGGAAACCAACCCGGTCAGCTTCAGCAGTTGAGGAAAGAAGATAATCAGAGTCTTTGGATGCCAAAAGAGAAGAAAATTTAGACGATATAATCTTCCGAGAATCGCCATCTGTCAGAGCTTCAACAAGATTCCCGGTGTTGTCGTATAAACCCATCTCCTATACCTACTTCAACACCAGCCTACTCTCTTCCCACTTCTAATGCTTATATTGCATGGAATCATATTCTTTATCATCAAGACATCAATTCAACTCCCCAAACTTACGGTTCATTCCGTTTGTAAAAAACAAAACAAAAAAAAAACCTTAACTGGTCGAGCCCGTCGAAACTTATAAGTGGTCTAAATGAAAAAATAATAATATTTATATTAAAAAATTCGGATTCAATCAATCAATCGGGCGAGGTATATGTATTTTATTAAAAGAAGGGTAAACTATCTGTTTGACCACCAAACTATTGGGAAAGTTTTAAAATGACCACCATAAAAAAAAACGCGCCATTTCAGTACCCAAACTATTAAAATGGGATTATTTTGGCCACCTGCCGTTAAGTGTCTAACGGAAGGTGACGTGGCAGTTAAAAAATTAAAGGTATAATTACACATTTGGTCCTTACTATTTACACATTTTTTCAATTTAGTTCTAATTTTAATCTAATAAAATAAATTAATTAGGTGGTGACACGTGTCAACACCTTATTGGAGGAATTTAATTATTTATATTTGATTAATAAATTATTTTCCTCCTCCAATCAGGTGGTGACACGTGTCACCACCTATTTAAAGGAGAAAAACAAAGTTTAGCACAAATGCCATCCAGGGGATTCGAACCTGGGTGGTGTAGGTGCAAAAGCAGTGGCTAAGCCACTGCACCAAGCACAATTTTGTGCTTTAAAACACCAAATTCAATATATATCTTTTTCCAATCAGTGTTCCTTCTCATTGTCTTCATCTTCATCATCTCAATATTCAACATTTTCTGGGAAACCATCCCGACATCACAGAGCATCGAAACAAATTTACTTAAAGTCGATTCCGCTGGGCAATAATCATACCTCAACATATACTCAAAAACAGTAAGACCATCAACTAAATTCTCTACCTTGATCGTCATTTTCAACATTTTTGATAAAGAAGTAAACGAAGGAACAAAATCACTCCTACACATCTCTTCAACAATAAAAACGGCATGTTCCAAATTACCAAGAACTATCCCATTAAGAAGGGTATTAAAAGTGGATGCATTCGGCGGAGGCCCAAATCTCTTCATCCCCATATACATTTCAACTAACTCTTGCCAACAGGAATTCTTAGACTTAGAGTAAAAGTACAACAAAGCATTGCAATCATACACAGTGGGTTTCCCATCAAAGTTTTTCATCAAATTTAGAGTACATAGGGCATTGCTGAAGTCACCTGAGAAAGCATAACTCTGCATCCTGCGCTGCAATTCTGGGTAGTCGGAAACTTGGGCATCGGCTTCTTTGAAGTAATCCAATGTATTAAAGAAATATATTTCTTGCCTGGTTCTATAATTAAGGCTCCTATTTGCTTAGTCCCAGAAAATGTTGAATACCAGATGGTGAAGATGAAGACAATGAGAAGGAACACTGATTGGAAAAAGATATATATTGAATTTGGTGTTTTAAAGCACAAAATTGTGCTTGGTGTAGTGGTTTAGCCACTGCTTTTGCACCTACACCACCCAAGTTCGAATCCCCTGAATGGCATTTGTGTTAAACTTTGTTTTTCTCCTCTAAATAGGTGGTGACACGTGTCACCACCTAATTAATTTATTTTATTAGTTTAAAATTAGGACTAAATTGAAAAAATGTGTAAATAGTAAGGACCAAATGTGTAATTATACCTTTAATTTTTTAACTGCCACGTCACCTTCCGTTAGCCTCTTAACGGCAGGTGGCCAAAATAATCCCATTTTAATAGTTTGGGTAGTGAAATGACGCGTTTTTTTTATGATGGTCATTTTAAAACTTTCCCAATAGTTTGGTGGTCAAACAGATAGTTTACCCTTAAAAGAATTAAAGAAAAATATCAAGAGATAAGAAAAACTGGTCGAGTCCGCCACCTGCCACGCATGTAACCTTTTTGTTCGCATCCAGCCCAGCTTTTTCCAAGCTATGTATAAGATAAGGTGGGCAAGAAGATCCCGTGTTTTGTCATAAAACCATAGGGGACACCTGTTCTCCTATCTCTCTCTCTCTCTCAAATTAAAATCCTCTACCATTTTTTATATTTCTATTTATGTTCTTACAGTAAAAATTAAATAAGTTTAGAGTTTATAGTTTTGGGTTAAATTTTAAAGAATTAAAGGTATAGTATACTTTTAGGGTGTTAGATGTAGGATTTAATTATGATTCAAAATAAAATTATGTCCCCTTTCGGTGTCCCTTTTTATGCCTAACGTTAAAAAATTAAATTATAAGCTCTAACCTTAAATTTTAAATCTTAAATCATATATCAAAAAATACATCTTACCCTTATTCCCTAAACTCTAACCCTAAACTTATTTTTTTAGTGTGAGTCATAGATAGGAGTACCGAAAAAAAGCTGATGATTTCTATTCATTATTTTTTGTTTTATTTTATAACTATTTATTTATCCATATATATTTAGAGTTAATTGTATTATAAGTTCCTAATCTATTGTCCTCATTTTAAATTAACCATAATTTTTTTAAACATTTCAACCTGATCTTCAAACTATGACTCACATTTTAAATTGGCTCGTAAACTTTTAAGCAATTCATTTTCATCCGCAAATTATAAAGCTCGTTCTAATTTAGTCATTTAACTTTTGAACAGTCTAATTTCACCCCAAATTATCGATATATGTTAATTATATCCCATATTGATATAACAATTATAAAAATTATTGATTGTCATGTAATATTGATGCATATATTATATAAAAATTAATTTGAAAATGAGATTTGAATGTTTAATGGTTTGGGACTAACTTAGAGTGAGAAATATAATTTAGAGACGAAATTGTTTAACGATCGTTTTAAAGTGGGAGCCACAGTTTAGGAAAAAATTGTAACATTTAAAAGTGCAAAGATCAATTTAGTATGAGAATTATAGTTTGAGGATATATAATACAATTAACTCGTATTTTATATTCAAAACTTTTATACCCTACAGACTACGGTCACATTAAGACTAATTATATTTAAAATAAATTAAACCAGATCTTTAAACAAATATAAAGCTCTTTTTAACGATAGATTTTCATTACTTGCCATCGAATATATTTATTATTTTTCTTTGTCCTCTTTTTAAGATAAAAGGGATGAAATTAGTGCTTTGGAGGGTGAGACGGCTGTAAGGCTCTAACGAAAACAAATGCAGCTTTGAATTCTCAAAATAATGGGGGCCCACATAAATGACACTTGTCTACGTTTGAACCGAAGACCTTAATAGCAAGTAATTTGAATCGTTTGTACTCCGCCACAGGTGCTTGTCTATGATTGGTTAAAGTTTTCTGAAAAACACCTTCTCCCTTTTTCTGACACCTTACAATTCACAAACATAATGACTCTTTTCAATATTTATGGAGGGAAAAAAAGATGCCTCAAATTTCCCCTCAATTTCAATTAATCCTTTTAATTATGTCCATTTTAAAAATGAACAATTAATTATAATTACTTATAGTGTTAATGTTTTCATAATCAATTTTATCCGAATCAGATCATTGTGAGAACGAACATCTAAATTTTATTTTTTATTCACAACATTAAAATTTAAACTATTGGCCTTGTTTAAGCGAGTTAGTGCCTAATCTCGCTCGTCCAATTAGTTGTTGCTTTGATCATATGTTTTTATTGTAATTATGTCTATAATAAATTATCAATGTCAGTATTTCTCGTTGAATTCCATTATTATAAAATTTTCAAGAAAGAAAAATTATTATATGATTATGATTTACCGCGTCATCCATGATCTCGTCCACTAAATCAATTAATTATTTTTTTTCATGTCAGCTTTTTCCAAAGATGAATCTTTATTTTTTATGCCATGTAAATAGAGAGTAAGTGATTACATAGAAGTTGATTATGAATGAATTAATAACATGAAAAAAAAATTAATTGATTGATTTTTAATAGATAGAAATTATAGATGACGTGATAAGACGGGTTCATAAAATGATTTCTCTAAGTTTTGATTGATTAATTACGTTACATTTGTTGTGAGGGACTGAGGGTAATATGCGTTGTATCAGTTTAACGTCACATTTAAAATATCAGATTAATATACGCTGAATTAATTAAAATATTTAATTACTTTTTATATAAAAAATCAAAACCATATACTATAATTAAATCCTTGATTGAATTGGTATTTCAAATTAGAGGCCGATCTAAGTGTGTGTTAGAGGGCCTTATAACCCCAAGATTTCTAAAAATTAGTATTTGGCCTCATGATTTTTTTTAATAAAAATTCTAACTAGACTTTTTTTTAAAAAAAATAAAAATTAATAGTTTAAACTTTTACACTTTAAATTTTTTAACTAAACCCCTCAATTATTTTTTTACCAAAGATTACCCATGTTTCTAATAATTGGATATTTTTGTATTTTATATTTCAAATAATCTTTACCTTGTGAAAAAAAATCTTTACATAAAGAACTTAAAATTACCCATTAAAATTTAAACTCGTGATTAATAAATAAATAAATAAATAAATATGCAATTTACTTGCACTTTGTTTATTATTATTATTAAACTGTAATTTAAAAATATGTGTTTACATAAAATAGATTTCATCATCATTGTATATGTAATGAAGGATGATTCTACAATAAACGTCATGTACTGCTATATACCACTAATTATATTTATCATTAGTTATTTTAATTACTTTTAAAGTCATAGGGACTGGAAGTGTTATTATTTCTTTTTAGAATAAAATCTAAAAAATAATTTTTATATTACTTTTTTCAAGAAAAAAATTGTGTAAAGTACATAAATGGTAACTGAACTTTTGTAAATTATTCAATATGATATCAAACTTTCATTTGCTTCAATGTTACCATTAAACTTTTAGTTTTGTTTCAAATTGGTCACTGACCCATTGACGACGGTTAAAAAGGTGACATGGCAGTTACAATATTATGTATAATAACACATTTAGTCTTCCATATTTGCACATTCAAACAATTTTTACACAATGCTTGTGGATGAAGATGGTAATCGTCTTTACACTTTTGATGATATGGCTTCTAAGATGACCAAGTTCTTCACTGGCCTGATAGGAAGCAAAGATGAAAATGTTAAGGACTGTTCTATTGAATTTATCTCTGATCTTTTGCAACAAACTCTTCCTTCTGAAGTTGTGTCTGCTCTTTCTCGACCTGTCAGGGATTCAGAGATTAAGGATGCTCTTTTTAAACAAAGTATTGAGAAGAGTTTGGGTCTGGATGGTTATACAGTTAGCTTCTTTCGTGTGGCCTGTGATATTGTTGGAGGTGATTTCCTCAGAGCTATCCAGCATTTTTTCCAGACATCTTGCATTCTTTCGGCCTTCAATGTTACAGCTATTGCATTGATTCCGAAGGTGGCAAATACTTCCAAACCTAAGGAGTTCCGACTCATCTCATGTTGCTCGGTGGTCTACAAAACAATCACCAAGATTCTTGTCTCTCGACTGATTGAATACCTACCATCTCTGATTTCCCCTAACCAGTCTGTGTTTGTTAAGGGCAGAAGTATTATAGACAATGTTCTCCTTGCCCAGGAAATCGTAAAGGGCAACTCTAGATCATCTCTTTCTCCGAGATGTGCTCTTAAGGTTGACCTTCAAAAAAACCTTCGGTTCCATTGAATGGTCTTTTTTCTTTAAGTTCCTTGAAGCCATTGGTCTACTCTTACAGTTCAGAGAGTGGATTATTGCGTGCATCACTACATCTCGTTTCTCTATTTCTCTCAATGGAACTTTGGTAGGATTCTTTAAAGGCAAGAGATGGGTCCGACAGGGCGACCCTTTATCTCTTTATTTATTTGTCATGGTTATGAATGTCATGTCTTCTCTTTTGAATAATGTTGTTAAGCAGGGTGTATTCAAATATCATCCAAAGTGCAAGCGCATTGGTCCCTCTCATCTGTGCTTCGCGGATGACCTTCTAATTTTCTATAGAGGGGACTTTGATTTGGTTTTTAAAGTTCTCAGTATCTTGGAGGTCTTTTACAGATACTCAGGCTTGAAGCTTAACGCTTCCAAATCTGAATTGTTTGTTTCAGGTATTTCACCTCCTTACCTTGCTGATATTACTGCGAACTCTGGTTTTATGATTGGTAATCTCCATGTTCGATACTTGGGCATCCCTTTGGTAACAAAGAAGCTTTTTGTCAAAGACTATGGGCCTTTGATCGATAAAATCACCGACAAGCTAAAGACCTGGTATGGGAAGCATCTCAATTATAGGGACGACTACAACTTATTCAGTCTGTTCTTTATAGCATCACAAACTATTGGTGTAGACATGTTCCTCTTCCAAAAGCGGTCCTTAAACGAATTGAATAGCTCTGTTTACGTTTCTTTTGAAAGGGTTCTGATCAAGCAACTCATAGTGCGCGTGTAGGCTGGTCACAAGTCTGCTCCCTCAAGTCTGAAGGAGGGCTGGGGCTAAAATACTTAGAATGCTGGTCTAATGCTTGCTTTCTTCACTCATTCGAAACATTATTGCCAATCATGGTTCTTTAGGGGTAGCATGAACCAACGAATATGTCTTGAAAATGTGGAGTTTTGGCATGTTGGGGCCAAACCTGACCTTAGTTGGATAATGAAGAAACTTTTGAAGCTACGTCCTATTGCAGCTTCCTATTTTGCTTCTAACCAAAACTGGTCAGTAGTTAAGCCTATATGGATCTGGAAGATGATTCGTAAAAAGAAAGAAAAAGTTTCTTGGCATAGATTGGTTTGATTTCCCCTTCACATGCCCAAACATGCTATAGTCAGCTGGATAGTTATCTTTGACCGCCTTCCCACGTACGACAAGTTACAAAAAATGGGTCTCTCTGTGGCTAATATTTGCCTTTTATGTGGCTCCGATGCTGAGTCTAGAAGCCACCTCTTCTTTGATTGTCCCTTGCCACACTCTACTTGGTTGCATCTCTTGCAACTCTGCAATATCTCTCGGCCTGTGTTGGACTGGAATGGAGACCTTGCTTGGACCACATCTCACATCAAGGGTAAATCTCTTCTTTCCACTATTCTTAGACTTTCCTGAAATGCTCTCATTTATAGTATCTGGCTGGAGCGGAATGCTCGACACTTAAGGGAGAAAACTCAAACTGCCGCTGGCATTGTTCTACACGCCCAAGATATTATACGCTTACGTTTATGTTACAAAAAAATAGATAGAACCATACATGCAAACGCCAACCTCTGTATAGCTTGAAATCTATAGTAGTTTTCTTTTACTTACTTTCTTGTAAAGAACCCTTTTGTACATGGTAGTAGGTTTCCTGCTTTCTTGGATAAATATACACAACACTTATAAAAAAAATAATAAACCTTGAAATTAGAATCATAACCCTAAAACCCTAAAACCAAAACAAAACCCTTAAACCCTCTCGTAGAGATCTTACGAACAGAGAAAACTTCCCCACAAGTTATCCTTGATCTCCTAATAGTTGAGAAAATAATAAAGAAAATTCCCATTGTGGTACGTAACTGCACCAGCTTTGCTGTTAATCGAACATTCTTCCCCTACATGCAAGTTCCACAACTTTTGGTGCATCTTGGTGTGGACTTGTTCAGAGTTGACAGAGAGATCTGGAATTCTGGCTTTCCTTTTGGTCCATTCCAATATGTTTCTTCCTAATCCCAAAGTATTCTACATGACTTTCAAGTTTGACGTGCGTATTGTTTCATAGATAATATATTTTCTGAGATCCAAAATGGGTAAAATGAAAGTGAACACTACATAAAAGTCCAAATCGAAATGGCATTGTGATTTCGTAATGATAATAGCAACATCGACTTGTACAAATCCAGTTGCTACCTCATGCGTATTTTTATAGGGTTTAGGTTTTAGAGGTTTTATAGTTGCAACATCGACTTGTACAAAATCTAGTTGTTACCGTAAGCATAACTTTAGAGGTTTATGACTTAGAATTTATGGTTTAAGAATTTAAGAATTTATGATTTTGAGTTTAGGGTTTAATGTTTAGTGGTTAGGATTTAGGGTTAAATATTTTAATTAAAATAGCACCAAATTAAAATAATGACGGTTAAATTTAATTTTTCCGAATCAGGATAAAATTATTTGAATGTGAAAATATGAAGGACTAAATCTATTATTATACAAAGTATTTTAACTGTCGCGTCACCCTTTTAATGGTTGTCAACGGACTAGTGACCAATTTAGAGCAAAACTAGAAATTTAATAGTAACATTGAAACAATTGAAAGTTTGGTTAATAAATTTAATAATTTACCAAAGTTAAGTTACCATTTTTTGTAATCTACTCTCAAAAATATTTTATTTGAAAAAGTAATATAAAAATTATTTTTTTAAATTTTATTTTAAAAAAATAATACAACTTTTAATCTTATAATTTTAAAAATAATTAAAATAATTGATAATAAATATAATTAATAATACATATAGATACATGTATTATCATGTAACAAAATCATATCAATCATTACAATTACAATTTTGACAATTTTCGGCAATAAAAAACAATTAAGCTTATATAATACGGTGGGTCGAAATTATGTCCTTTTTTTTTGACGAAAGAAATTATGTCCCTTGATGAGAGCGCGCAGAAGAATAATAATGTTGGGATTGTAGGAACGAAGCCACGTGTAATAAAAGACAAGCGTCACGTTATGGCGTAGGGGGAAGTTGTTGGGTTCGATTCAATGATTTCAATTGCTCCCATGGTGTGGATCCCACTGGAAAATGAGGTCCTAAAACATCGCGATAAATAAAGCCGCGTGTCGAATTGTGTAAAAGCAAAAGCCAGCCGTCCCGCCGTACCTGCCATTTTGATGGAGCTGCGTTCATTCATGATTCATGGGTGCAAGCCAGCGCGATTGGCGTTTCGTGTCATGTTTGCTTACGGTTATGGGACACCTGGCGCAACTGTACTCAAGTTTGGTAATACTCCATTACGTAATGAATAGCTTCGGGATCCTTCGTTGGGGTACAAATCCATAAAATTATTTTAAAATTATCTTTATAGTTAAATAATGGGCAATTTTAGGCGAATAATCCGTTTTTAATTATTATTTGGGAAATGACTTCCAAAAAAATTTATTTGGCAAAATGACCTTCAAACTTGCCAGGTCGGCAGACCTCGCGTTGTGTAGGACGCGAGGTATGATATCGCGTTCTGCACAACGCGATTTTCGTCTACTTGACCTTGTTGTTTGTGTTAACGGTTTTACTGTAGAACGCGAGGTTCACGAGAAATTGAAACGGCGGCTGAATATATCGCACAGACCTCGCGTTCTGTAGGACGCGAGTTCTGTGCTAATCTGGCCTGAAGAACAAGGGAAAACAAGTGTGGGTAGGCCTGTTCGAGCCCAATTTCGAGCGTGTAAATCGTATATTTTTAGCGATCATCGAGTTTGGGGTCGTAGTACTGGAAATTGTCTATCGTATGATACCAACATGGTTAATTTCCGTCCATTCTACAATGGTTTAAAATGGCTTCGAAAACCCTATGCTATCATCTTTTTTTTGAATGAAGTTGCATTTGAACAAATGTCGATAGGCATGTTCGAGCAGAATTTCATACGTAGAAATTTTAAATTTTTAGGTAACATCGAGTTTGAGGTTGTAGTAGTGGAAATTCTCTATCGTATGACACTGACACGGTCAATTTTCGTCCATTGTACGCTGATTTAAAGTTGCTTCGAAAACACTATCATAACATATTTTTTCTAATGATTGAAAATATAAGATGACGTACTGTATAAATCGAAGTAGACTGACTTTATTGATTCGATTGTCATGGGCGAACTCACATATACAAATTAAAAATAATTAATTAATACAAGGGGCTGAGCGATTAGGACACTTAGGAGCTGTGTGTCTAGGATTTCAACATATAGTACAATGCTTCTTTTGTCCGATTTTCTCTCGATGTTCGACCATATCCTCGGCACAGTATATTCTTGTAGAACGTGGACGTCCTTTGGCTCGTAGTAGTGATGGATCTGGGCGTATGATCGGTTCAGTGTCCACAGCATTCGGATGAACCTCATTTCCGATTGGAGGAAACTCTTTTTCGTAAACCTTAAACACCGTTTTGAGTAAGTATACCGGATCAACCATATACATGTATTCTATCTGTTGGTTAGTGCAAGCAGCAATGGCGTGTGCGCACGGGTATTTGAAAGTTTGGAAAATTCCGCACTCGCAGGTTCTTGCCCTCAGATCTACCACGTAAGCGTTGTGCTGAATGCCTTCTAACCGCCTGGAAAATTCCGCAACACGAAACAAGTGTCATTCTCGCGAGAAGAGAGTTGCTTGCATCTGTCTTGATTGGCCCAATTGAGTATGCAGTTTTGTGCGGAAATCTGGATGGACTTTGTGTCCACCTGCCATGTACTCAGTTGCTTGCCTTCCCAAGGTTGTAAAAAGGGTAGCTAAACGATAATAGGTCGCTTTGACAATGGAAGTGATAGGCAACTGCCGCACTCCCTTCAGTCATGAGTTCACTGCCTCAGCCAAGTTCGTTGTTATGTGACCATAACGTTTACCCTCGTCATACGATCGAAGCCATTTTTCCTTTGGGATTTTTTCAAGGTATTCTGCGCCATGTTTGTTTCTCGCTCTCAGTTCCTCGAGCAGGCCAGCCACCTTTTGTTTGTAGTGCGAGTTGCCTACGGGATGACAGTTGAACAGTTATGGGCGAAAAACACATGCAAAAAGGTCGTAAATGAAAGCGAGTGACAAGTAATATAGTAAATGAAAATGACATAAAGGACGTACCCATATCGAGCACCATTTGACGTTCATCACGATTCTTGTATTTCAGCAGGTAGTTTGCGGCAATGTGCCGCAAGCAAAAACGGTGGTGAATGTATGGAGGCTTCCAATAGTCACCCAAATTTTCTATCGCCCACAACAGCGCTGGAATAGTAGAGCTTCGTCAATCACTACCTTTAGAGGCGAGGATTGGGGTCGATGAGCGGGAGACCTCTCACGAGATCGCTCACGAACCACATTTCCAAGACCAAAATCAAGATCACCATAAGAAGAATGTATTCACATAGATGGTTGAACGTATTCCGTGCTAGGGACATACGTTGAGTGTCGTCCATATGAGGAATCATGGTCGTGCATACCGTAAGAAGACGACGCTCCCTCACCTCCAAAAGAAGAATGTCTCCCCATAGATGGTTGACCGTAGTTGGTGCTAGGGACATACATTGAGTGTCGGCCATATGATGCTTCATGGTCGTGCACAACGTAAGGAGCCGACGTTCCCCCTCCCCCCAAAAAACTATAAGGATTGTATGGATTGTACGATGCATTTGTTGGTGCATCGAATTCATCGTTTGGGGGTTGGTTCAGGTCAAACCTGATACTAGCTACGCACGACTGCCTTGGAGGAGCAGATGATGATGCACCAAACTCGTTGTCTCGGCACAGTAGGCTAAAATCACGTCGTAGACCTGCGGTCGGGCTAGCAACGTTGGCATTCGGATCGAAGTCGAAATTCACCCGGCCCCAGCTTGGTATTTCGACAACTGGATTAGACTCGGAGAACGATGCATACAGCTCAAGGGGCGTTCCAATTGAATACTCGAAGTGGGTTTCCATCATCATGTCCACATCAGCATTTTCCGCAATTTGGCATACATAGTACTGTAAAGGGTCTATAGATGTTGGCACCCGATACTTCACGTCGGACAAACGGTGGTTATCGAAATGAGGGACTTTTGCCTCTAGTTCCTTGACCAACTTCTTGAACGATAATCTCCTCGAAAGCTTTATCGTTACCGGATCTTCGCAGTGAAAAAGGACGCCGAGTTCGGTACCCTCGAATATCTGCCCATCGTAGTAAACTAGCGTAGTAACGCCTCGTCTGGCCATTTGAATATTTTATGAAAGACTTTTGAATTTTTGATACTTGGAAAATTCTAGGAATTTGCTTGCCAATTGAAACTTATATTTTCGTTTTATGGTTCTGCTTCATATATAGGCAAAATTATTGGCCTTTGAAATCCCGGAGAATCTAGTTGTGTAAGGCAAATAATGGTTCTGCGAGGTAACTTTGCTTGTCCATTACCTAAAACCGATAAGTAGGTAAATGATGAACAAGTCAGGAATGACGTGTGCTTGGGAGGCAGTCCCCTAACTTTCGACAAGTAAGGGATAGAGTTGATGGGAGGCAGGGTTAACCAGTACCCCGCGTTCTGTAGAACGCGATATTAGTACATCGCGTTCTATACAATGCGAGGTCCATTAATATCGCGTTATGTAGAACGCGAGGTCACTTTAATTGCTTTGTTTCAGATATTCCGTCAGAAGTTATTAACTTCTTTGGATGCCTTTATTAAATTTAGGATGAACTTACAATTTTTTTAATTAGGATGTCTTTATTAAATCTTTATTTTCACAGTGGTGTGCGCGAGCCCACATCTTGCGCATTATTGGCGGGATATTAATGCCCGACAAATCCCGCACAATGGTGAACGTGATGTGGCACATCTTACAGATTTAGATGAGTCTGGAAGAAAATATTGGGGGTCAGCTGTCTTGGCGTTTCTTGTCAGAGACCTCTGCAGAAACGTTGACGCCTCCAGAGCATCGATGGGAGGATGTTGTTTACTCCTACAGGCTTGGGTTTGGTTTCAGATGCCTACTTTGAGACCACAGCTTAGACAGCCCACCGCTATGTTATTTCCGCTTCTATGGAGGTACTACGTAATCTACTATATTTTTTTATTTTTAAATTATTTTATTTAACGATGTTTTTCATTATTTATAGGTGGACCAGCACACTGACCCACACCGGCCTGCCGAACTCCCAGAAAGCATACAAACATGCTTTTGATGCCTTGATGGAGGACCAGGTAATTCGAATATTAATTTGAATTTTTCTATACTATTTTTCCAATAATATTTCATATAACCGTTACAAACGCTTTAATTCTTTTTAGTTCTTGTGGAGGCCCTACGATTCAGAGGAGATTCGGCAGATTACTTCACCAGATATTCTGCGAGACCGAGACCTCTGGATTTCCGTCGTGCCGCTGCTGAACTACAAAATTTACGTGTGGCATTCTACGAATAGGGTACTCCGACAGTTCAGGTACTTCCAAAATGTTCCAGCCCCTCCGCAAAATATGGACTGCTTCCACAATCTTACGCGCTAGGGGAAGACGGAGGTTGACTGGGCCGAGTACCATGCTACCTGGATAGCGCTTTGGGCTCACCGATTTGACAGACGCCCACAGTTTCTCCAACAAATTATGGAAGGGGGTAATTCGGTCGCTTTCAATTATGACCAGTGGTATACGAACAATGGGATGCCGCATATCCTTACTCAGGCCGAGCGCGATGCAGGGCTTCCCCAGCAACCCCAAAACCGCCCACGCGGGAGCCGTCGAGCGAGCCAGAGCCAGAGCCAGAGGCAATCGACGCAGCGCGGTCCGAGACCAGGATATGACACTACAGGGGCATCATCTTCTGCCGCACCATTTCATGCTTATAGCGGTCCATCCAGTTTCCACCAGACGATGCCTCCACCCCAGTTCGGCTCCTCTGATGCATATCGTCCCCATACGCCCACGACTGACCTTCAGCTTATCGATTATCAACAGCTGCACTCTCAGTTAGGGATGGGCACGGAACCCGGACCCGACAGGTTCCGACCCGACCCGACCGGATCGGGTCGGGTATTTTTATGAAAAAATCGGGTTCGGGTCGGGTTTTTATGTAGGGTGAGGTCGGGTCGGGTCGGGTTCGGGTTTTAGGGTGAAAAAATCCTACCCGACCCGACCCGGGACTAATAGTGTAATTTTCCCCTAAATTTTTTAAGGATATTTGTAATAATACCCATTTTTATATATTTTTTTATAATTAAGTCCTTAAAATTGATTTTTTTATTTACAATTTAGTCCTTAAATTTATTATTTTTTTACAATTAAGTCTCTTAAAATTATTTTTTTACAATTTAGTCCTTAAAATTGATTTTTTTATATAGGTCGGGTCGGGTCGGAGTCGGGTTTAAGGTATTTATTTTCGGGTCGGGTCGGGTCGGGTTTTTTAAAAGATATGGTCGGGTCGGGTCGGGTTCGGGTTTAGGGTTAATATTTTCGGGTCGGGTTCGGGTGGGCCAAAAACCCGACCCGACCCGTGCCCATCTCTACTCTCAGTATGAGTTTCCCATTGTGGAGAGTACGCCGATCGGTAGCTTGTTTTACTCCCCGCCTCGGCCCAGCACAGATCCGCATATCGCGCACGATGGTCAGGATGATGGGGACCAGGGACCACCACACGATGGACAGAGGAGGTATCCGGATCGTGAGCGTCATCCACCCGACTGGGGAACGGGTGGACATAGGCATTTTTAGTCCTTTTTTTTACTGTTTTGTACTTATGTTTTTAATATTTATGTAAAACACATTTGGATTTTATAATGTCGTATTATAATTTTGTTTACGTATTATAATTTTGTTTACATATTATAATTAAACTTTATAATGTTTATTTAATTTCAGTTTTAAATAAATTTAATGGGATTACTAAACCGTAAATCGACATTAGTTGAAATGCAACTTCATCAAAAAAAAGATGATAGCATAGGGTTTTCGAATCCATTTTAAACTATTGTAGAATGGACGGAAATTAACAATGTTGGTATCATATGATAGATAATTTTGGAGGTAGACGAAAATCGCGTTGTACAGAACGCGATATCATACCTCGCGTCCTACACAACGCGAGGTCTGCCGACCTGACAAGTTTGGAGGTCATTTTGCCAAATAAAATTATTTGGGAGCCATTTTCCCAAATAATAATTAAAAACGGATTATTCGCCTAAAATTACCTAAATAATGAGATTAAACTTAATTTTTTTTATAAAACAGACATCAAATCATTACATGCCTTTAATAGTTTAATAATGGACTGATGAGTAGGGGTGCGAAAAAATCCAGTTTTAACAATTGATCTAATCTAAAATTTTGGATATCCTATTCATTTTTTTATTTTCTAAATAATTCAAATCAGATACGAATAGTTATTTTACATTCGGATCAGATATATGATTATTAGATATCTAAAAATTTATTATATATATACGAATTTTGTTATACTCGATATTTTTATCTGTTATATATGAAAAATTAAAAATTTCATGGATACAAATCTTGTTATATTCAATAATTTGTTGATTGGTATATTCAAAAACTTAAAATTTTCATGGATAAGACCGTCAAGTTTAAAAAATAATTAAATCAAGTTATAAATTCGGATATCCGAATATTCTATTTGAAAATTTTGGATATTCGATTTTCGAATATCTGATTTGTTCATATTGAATATAAATCACTAAATTATTTATCTTAAAATTTCGGACATCCGAAATTTCAAATATATTTGTTTAATTAAATTAACGCATTAATGATTACTAAATTTTGTAAATATTATAGATTATTAATTAAACTATTTAATTATTATTATAAAATATACTAAAGAAATTTTCAATTGTTTTTAAAAAAGCTTTGTTTTCAAAATCAAAGCCATTGTATAACCCTTTTCATTATTCATTTAAACAAATAGCATATTTTTTTAGATTATTTATTAAAACAATACTCGTTTGTAAAAGGGGTTTTCTCGTCCTGCTACTTTGAAAAATATTCAATTTAATTTAAAAAGGGAGAGTTTTAAAAATTGGTTCGGGTTTCGGGAAAACAACCTTTTAAAAGTCTTTTTCTCGGTTTGGAGTCGCCACCGGCCACTAAGGTAGGCCAGACACTGTAAAAAAACAAAACCAGAGATTCTTTTGAAAGGGTTCGGGAGTTGGTTACGTGTGGGGAAGGGTTAGCACCCCCATCACGCCCGAAAATCGGTACCAAAACAATTGTTGCTTTTAAATGATGGAAATTATTTGAAATTTAAAATGAATTTAATCAGCGGTTCTAGATTGAAAATTAGGCTTTGATCACGAGCTTTTTCAAATGGGTGGTATCAAATTAATTTATCGTTTAATTAAAAAGGATGACGGTACACCGGACCAAAGACTAAACCGACATCATATAAGATTGACTGCTGTGTTAGTTTAGGGTTCGGATCCCGTACGTCACCTTTATGCATGATGCAAGCAGATAAAATATGGTGCTATGGTCTTGTTCGTTTTAATTACAGATTCACCTTTAGACGATTCGAATTAATCCGAATATTCGCGGGACATCCAATAAGCTAGGCTAGTCGACCCGAATACGCGGATTAATAAGTACCTCCGTTTTATAATTAAATTTAATTAACATGCATTTCAAAATATCAAAAGTCACATGAATGACAATTAAAATGCATGTCATAAAAATATATTCGAAACACATAAGAAAACATACGACATATATAACATGCATAAAATTAAATGCTAAATAAGAACATGTGACCACGCATCATATAAAAATGACAACATGGCAAAACATATATATTTAATACTAAGTAAAAAGCATGTATAACAAAGCATATACTAGATACAAATTAAATTAAAAAGAACAATATGTGAGTAACCAAATAAAAAAGCGCAAGATGAGTAAAATGCAAAGGGAACAAAGGTAAACTGGCAGGGACCCGGATGGTAATAATACCATAAAAGAAAACTGATTGAAAAAGCAAAACGGGACTCGATTGAAAAGACTCGAAAAACCATAGGGACCAAATCGGGAATTAACCCACCCAAAAATCGATTTAAATGAAAACAGGGGTGAAACTGAAAAAGCTCGAAAACACGGAGGGACCTGGGAAGAGGTTTTCAAACGCGGAGGCCCCTGCACGCGTAATTAGTAAAACGCGGAGGGATTAAAGAAGGGGTTAAACCGATTTTAAAAAAATAAAACTCTATAAAAGCCGGATTAAAAGCATTTCAAACCTTTGTGTTTTTTTTGACCCAAACCCTAAATAACAGAGATACTTTCTCCCCCTTTTCTGTTTCTTTTCCGGCGCCGCAAGGGGGTTCCGGTCGCTGTGGCCGGCGCCGGAACCCTAAAAAAACTTTCTTTTTTTTTTTCTTCCGAAACTAAAACAAGAAAACCTTTTCTTTTTATCCTTTGAAAATCAAAACCCGAAGACCTTCCGTGCTACCACATTCCCGGCTCACCACGCACGATCTCCGGGGAGATCGAAGGGTTTGTCACCGGCGTGGGGGGGCGAACGGTCTTGGAGAAGCAAAGCGTCGAAGGTAAAAAAAAGCTCTCTTCTTTATTTCTATTATTTTTTTTGGTTTCAAAAACTGAAAATGAGATGAAGACGCTTGGTTACCTCTAAACTCGAGGTTGTTTCTGCCTTGTATTCCTCTGAAATTTGTTGGATTACAACTGATTTCCCTCTGAAAAACCTCTCTGAAAAACAAGCCTCTAATGCTCTCTAAAAACCTTTCCGAAAATCCTCTGAAATCCCCCTCCTTACATTGCATTCTACTCGGGTTTATATAGCCCGATTTTTTACATTTTTTCCTTTTCCTAAATGCCTAAAATTGCTGGAAATCTGCTGTGATTTGTTTGTATTCATGTGCTGAGATTTGTTTGTTTGGCCTCTGCCATCTCTGAAATTTGGTTGCATTTGTGCCTCTGACTTCTGTTTCTTTTTGTTGCATTGCGAGGCTCGTACGATGGGGGGGGGGGGGACCAGAAGGCTGGGCTTGAGACGGCCGGACGATGAGGCAAATCCCAGCCGTTGGTGGAAGCTGGAGGGGCTCGATCTGGGCGTGCGTGGATTCCACGCGGGGCGTGTGGGAAGCCAAGACGCCGCGCGTGTGATCTCCGTGTCGTCCGGGCCGTTAGATCATGTTTCGATCTAACGGAGGAGAGGAGTGCGGCGCTAGGGCTGTTGAGGGCTTCTAGGGTTTTCTCTCATCTGGTGCGATCTGGACCGTCATATCTAGATCAGATCTGACGGTGGAGAGGGGGGTGGCGGCTGCACAAAAACACAAGAGAGTTATGGTTTCTTTATTTAAGTTGGGCCCGAATTGGGCCATGTATAATGTATAATTTTTTTGGGTTTTTTAATTTGTGTAATGGACTGTGACAATAAATAAACTTTGGGTTTTTATTTATATTAAATATTGGGCTTTATTATTTAATGTTTTTTGTTTTGTTTTCAAATTAGATAAATAATAATAATAATAATAATAATAATAATAATAATAATAATAAGAATAATAAGAATAATAATAATAAAAGCAATATCAAATATGATACTTATGGTAATAATAATAAGTACATGTTAATAACATTATAAATGATAGAATAAAAAAAATAATAATAATAATAATATGGCATGTGATAATGATAAGATAATAATAGTATAGTAATATAATAAGAGTAATAGATAATTAATAATATAGTAATAATATATATATATATATATATATATATATATATTCTGTTTTTTATTCCTTTTTTCCTTTTTTTAATTCTTATTATTAATCACCATATAATTAAAGCCCATTATTTAAAAGAAGAAAAACGGGTTAAACACCCCGGACAAAATAGGTGATTACACCTGCCCCCCTTTGCTTATACTTGTAGAACAAGGATAAAACAAAGGCCATAAGCACCAATTTTGTCCGACTTCCCTGTTTGGATTCCGAGCCACCATGCACTTGAACTACTGGCGGTTCGGAAGTCAGTACGGGAAAATGCAACGGTCGCGGAGGCCTAAAGCTGTTTTTCTCATTTCAACACTCTTCAACCCCTCGAGGTCCGATCAAACAGATAATTAGCAGAAGCTCTATTCTCCAAATGCCCGAACGGATAGGCGGGTTCTATTCTCCGAAAGCCCGAACAGATAGGCGAATTCCATTCTCCGAGAACCTGAACGTATAGGCGGGTTCCCTTCTCCATGAGCATGAACGTATAGGCGGGTTTCATTCTTTAAGAGCCTGGCCGGATAGGCGGGTTCCATTCTCCAAGAGCCTGACCGGATAGGCGGGTTCCATTCTTCAAGAGCCTGATCGGATAGGCGGGTTCCATTCTCCAAGGGCCTGATCGGATAGGCGAGTTTCATTCTTCAAGAGCCTGATCGGATAGGCGAGTTCCATTCTCCAAGAGCCTGATCGGATATGCGGGTTTCATTCTTCAAGAGCCTGATCGGATAGGCGGGTTCCATTATCCAAGGGCCTGATCGGATAGGCGAGTTTCATTCTTTAGGAGCCTGACCGGATAGGCGGGTTCCATTCTCCAAGAGCCTGACCGGATAAGCGGGTTTCATTCTTCAAGAGCCTGATCGGATAGACGGGTTCCATTCTCCAAGAGCCTGATCGGATAGGCGGGTTCCACTCTCTAAGAGCCTGATCGGATAGGCGGGTTCCATTCTCCAAGGGCCTGATCGGATAGACGGGTTTCATTCTTCAAGAGCCTGATCGGATAGGCGGGTTCCATTCTCCAAAGGCCTGATCGGATAGGCGGGTTTCATTCTTCAAGAGCCTGACTGGATAGGCGGGTTCCATTCTCCAAGAGCCTGACCGGATAGACGGGTTTCATTCTTCAAGAGCCTGACCGGATAGGCGGGTTCCATTCTCCAAGAGCCTGACCGGATAGGCAGGTTTCATTCTTCAAGAGCCTGATCGGATAGGCGGGTTCCATTCTCCAAGGGCCTGATCGGATAGGCGGATTCTATTCTCCAAGAGCCTGAATAGATAGGTCGGTTTCCTTTTACGTGGAAAGCTTTAAAATACATGTCGAAAGTAGGTAAAAATGATATGATCATGTGAGTTAGCATGCCCCCTAATCCTAGGGATGTCTAACTACAAATGATGCATGAATTATGACATCAAAATGCTCGGATGCTTCTACTCTCCGAGTTGGTCAATCTCGACCTTCTTCTTGTCTCTTCTTCTTCTTCTCAATCTCTTTTGGCTTTCTTATCTTTGCCAAACCTTGGTCTCTTCTCAAAAGACAACGTAACATTTCTCGTAGTGCGTGTTCTCAAAGTATTGCCCCCTATTCAAACCGAGTGCTCAACCTTTCTCTTCGTCTTTACTCAACGCGACGAATCTTCTCTTCTCTCAACAACGGGGGAAGCACATGCCCCCAAGTCCCTGAACTTTTCTAGAGTTCATTATAGACTGGTCCATCCTGACCTTCTTCTTCTTAATCTCTTTTGGCTTTCGTACTTGCCAAATATCAATCTTTTGATCTCTTCTCGAAAGATGATTGTTGACTTTTGCTGGTCAAACTGGACATAGCACTTCTCGTAGTGCTCGTTCTCAAAACATTGCCCCCTTCTCAAACTGGGTGCTAAATTATTCTCTTCGCCTTAATTCAACATGACGACTTCATCTCTTCTCAACAATGGGGGAAACACATGCCCCCAAACCCCTGAACTTTTCTCTCAAGTTCATTAAGGTCAACTTCTCATCTTCTGAAGCAATTGAAATATTTCGACAAAAATTTGCTTCAAGTCCCTGAACTGTAGCATGTAGAATCTTACTACAATCTTCACCATAGCCACTGACAAGCTGTCATCTGTATTCATGACATTGCATTCTAAACTTTATCCCCGAAGCAATGAGAATATTTTTGTGTTCAAAAAGATTTAGGTTGCATCTTTTTTAATTTCAAAATGAGATGTGTTTTCAAAAACTATACTTTCTTTCCAAATTAGGGATATATCAAGTCAAATTAAATTCCTGAATATCAAGTGCACGAACGACACTATTATGGCTCACCACGGATTGCCTCAAGCATCATGTGTCTAGGAGACCTCGAAAGCTGAGCTGATGTCTGAAAATGTGACATACTCTCCAAGTTATTTCGGCTTTTAATCAATTAGATTTATCTTCTGTAGGCTTTGCCTTTATCAATTCTTTATAATTTTGGGGAAGTCAACTCATCTCATTCCTTTGGCTCGAAATAAATGATGGAACAAACAACAAAACCCCGAGCTACTTGGCATTGTCATGATTTGAAAATATTACCATCACTCATGTAGCTAAAGTGAATGGTGCATAGCAACCTTATTGGTCTTTTGCTACAGCGGAGTGCCCCAAAAATTCCACACTCGTATTCGAAGATACCTATTACCAGGCTTCGAACATTGGAGTGCTTTTGTTAGGCTTTCAGTATTCTCTCTCTTTCGTCTCTTTTTCCTTTTTTTTCTTCTTCTCTTTTTCTCTTTTCTTCTTTTTTCTTTTTTTTTTCTTTTTCTTCTCTTTTTTTTTCTTCTTTTAGCACGGAAGGTTTCCGGTTATTCTCCCGAAGGCACTAATTCTGTGTGTATTTAATTAGGTGACCAAATTAACTTGGAGTGTAAGCCACACGTTCATCATCTTCAAAGCTTTCGATTTCTACTAGACAAAGGCTGCTCGAAGTCAACCTTTGGGGTCAAAGTCTGCGTCCCTTATGCAATTGATACACGGGGACTCGATAGACAAATATATACACAAAATGAAAAGGCAATTGAAACATAATGCATCCTTTCATTGAAATTTTAAAAAAAGCAACCTGGGGCCCTTACAAAAAAATCTTTGCTACCTTCGGGCAAAGGTTAGCAAACTGGATTCCACACATCACTTCAAGGAAAAAAACTAGAATGCAATGAAAAGAAAGCAAACAAACTTGGATGCATTAAAACTCTTGACTAAGCTGGCCGTCCATCCCACCCCTTTAAGCTTCCTCGAGGAACTCAACCTCCTTATTGTCCATTAATTCCTGAACCAACTGCTTGAATTCGGAACAACTCTGAATCTCGTGCCCCGCAGTCTGGTGGTACTCGCAAAATGATCCATGGCCATCATATGCCCCATTCAGACCCTTCTCGATCAAGCCTGCCTTGCACAACTGTTCGTACACCCAACTCAGAGGTGACTTGATTTCCGACACTTTCATCCTATCTTTCTTCGTATCTACCTCTTCGAGGGCATTCACGCCCCGACCCTCATGTTTCGGAAGCGGATTGGTCGTCACATTGGGCTTCCCTAAGTCGAGGGCCCCGGTGTTGATCATGTTTTGTACTAGCTTCTAGAACGCTGTGCAATTTTCTATTGTGTGCCCCGGTATTCCGCCGTGATACTCACAATGTGCCTTCTCATCGTACCACGAAGGGTAGGGTGGCTGGAAGGGGGGAACATGATACGGGCGAACCAGATCAGCCTCGTATAAGTGCTTGTACACCTCTTTGTACGACATAGGTGGAGGGGTGAAGGTCATTCTCTCTCGTTCCTTCCTGGGAGCCCTATTCTCCCTTCGGTTTGAGCCTTGCGCATTCATGATTGCGGCTTGAGGCTGTGATATGGTATGGTCGAACCAATTCTGCCTCGTACAAGTCAGCGCTGGATACTGGGATTGGGGTAGAATACATCTTTTCATCTTCTCTCTTGGGGGGTCTAGTCTCCCTCTTATTCGAGCTCTATCATCTTCTGGACGTGATGTTGCCTCATCTCCTTGAGTAGCCGCTCCTTGCGAGGACTTAGGGGTATTGGTAATAAAACCAGGAGAAAACGAGGGGTCTCCCTTATCCTGACTAGGGTTTCCAACAGCACCCTTTCCTTGCAGCAACTGAGATAATTCGTTCATCATATCTTGTTGGGACTTGATGATGGTGTCCCTTAATTCTTGCTGGGCTCGCTCTAACTGACCTCTCAAATCAGCTTCCAACTTAGAAAAACTCTCCTCCATTTGCTTCCTTTGGTGGCGAGTAAAGTGTGGGTGCGGAATCTTTGCTAGTCACGAATGCTGCCATAACTCCGAACAATTAATTCCGAGACTTAATGATGTAATGCATGAAATGTGTATGCATAACAGAAACATGTGATTAAAGGCAATAAATTGAAAACACAATCGAATGCAAGGAAATGCTGATTCGACGAACATCCTCATTAAATAACTTTTCATAATGGAGATCAAATCTTGTTACAACGAGGTAAGAAAATAGATACACAAGGTACGATTTTTTTCTTTTTTTCTCGTCCCTTTCCTTCAAATTAGGGTCCCGAAAACTCCGTTGCTATGGACTCTTTCTCCCATTGTGAAAGTTTTCAACTTTAGACTGTTCTCGAATCAACACTTCGTATGAAAATGCGATAGATATGCAAAAATAAGCAAAACAAGATAAGAAGACAACGGGGTTAGTATCAACAATAATGAATACTGAATAAAACAAGAAAAAGGAAACACATCAAAGCAAATTAACAATGCAAGACCTAGTAGCATGAATTCTAATTCTACGGTTAACCGCATGGCTCTAACTGGGGCAGGCTTCTTAAATTCTCACACATGTGGTTCAGTTCTAACAAGGGTACCCGAACCTATTTTATCACCTACTAATGGTGACAAAAGCCCCAATTCTGGCCCATTACAAGCTTGCGAATTGGTTTCGGTTCGGGGGAAAGCACGACCTAATGACGTGGAGGGCTGCTCACATGTCAAAGGCGTGGATTCCGGAAGTGAATTACCGACCCGTGGAGGGAGACTCACGTGGGTATGGGCGTTTCACTCCCACTTAAGGGATGAAGCTCGGGTATAGAGCCTAATGCGTGATGCAACACATGTCGGTGATTCCTTTGAAATTAAATGAAAAATTAATTCAAGACCACCAATTATCAAAGCTCATGTAATTAAAGCTCTATTTTCAAGGAAGAACCATCTCGCTAAAGTCAAATTAAATCTCAAAAATTTCCATCATTAAAAGCAACAATTATTTTCTTTGCCTAACTCTCTTTTTGTTTTGAAAAAAAAATTTCTCCCCAGCGGAGTCGCCAAACTGTAACGGGGTTTTTCTCGTCCCGCTACTTTGAAAAATATTCAATTTAATTTAAAAAGGGGGAGTTTTAAAAATTGGTTCGGGTTTCGGGAAAACAACCTTTTAAAAGTCTTTTTCTCGTTTTGGAGTCACCACCGGCCACTAAGGTAGGCCAGACACCGTAAAAAAACAAAACCAGAGATTCTTTTGAAAGGGTTCGGGAGTTGGTTACGTGTGGGGAAGGGTTAGCACCCCCATCACGCCCGGAAATTGGTACCAAAACAATTGTTGCTTTTAAATGATGGAAATTATTTGAAATTTAAAATGAATTTAATCAGCGGTTCTAGATTGAAAATTAGGCTTTGATCACGAGCTTTTTCAAATGGGTGGTATCAAATTAATTTGTCGTTTAATTAAAAAGGATGACGGTACACCGGACCAAAGACTAAACCGACATCATATAAGACTGACTGCCGTGTTAGTTTAGGGTTCGGATCCCGTACGTCACCTTTATGCATGATGCAAGCAGATAAAACATGATGCTATGGTCTTGTTCGTTTTAATTACGGATTCACCTTTAGAAGATTCGAATTAATCCGAATATTCGTGGGACATCCAATAAGCTAGGCTAGTCGACCCGAATACGCGGATTAATAAGTACCTCCATTTTATAATTAAATTTAATTAACATGCATTTCAAAATATCAAAAGTCACATGAATGGCAATTAAAATGCATGTCATAAAAATATATTCGAAACACATAAGAAAACATACGACATATATAACATGCATAAAATTAAATGCTAAATAAGAACATGTGACCACACATCATATAAAAATGACAACATGGCAAAACATATATATTTAATACTAAGTAAAAAGCATGGATAACAAAGCATATACTAGATACAAATTAAATTAAAAAGAACAATATATGAGTAACCAAATAAAAAAGCGCAAGATGAGTAAAATGCAAAGGGAACAAAGGTAAACTGGCAGGGACCCGGATGGTAATAATACCATAAAAGAAAACTGATTGAAAAAGCAAAACGGGACTCGATTGAAAAGACTCGAAAAACCATAGGGACCAAATCGGGAATTAACCCACCCGAAAATTGATTTAAATGAAAACAGGGGTGAAACTGAAAAAGCTCGAAAACACGGAGGGACTTGGGAAGAGGTTTTCAAACGCGGAGGCCCCTGCACGCGTAATTAGTAAAACGCGGAGGGATTAAAGAAGGGGTTAAACCGATTTTAAAAAAATAAAACTCTATAAAAGCCGGATTAAAAGCATTTCAAACCTTTTTGTTTTTTTGACCCAAACCCTAAATAACAGAGATACTTTCTCCCCCTTTTTCTGTTTCTTTTCCAGCGTCGCAAGGGGGTTCCGGTCGCCGTGGCCGGCGCCGGAACCCTAATAAAACTTTCTTTTTTTTTTCTTCCGAAACTAAAACAAGAAAACCTTTTCTTTTTATCCTTTGAAAATCGAAACCCGAAGACCTTCCGTGCTACCACTTTCCCGGCTCACCACGCACGATCTCCGGGGAGATCGAAGGGTTTGTCACCGGCGGGGGGGGGGGGGGGGGGCGAATGGTCTTGGAGAAGCAAAGCATCGAAGATAAAAAAAAAGCTCTCTTCTTTATTTCTATTATTTTTTTGGTTTCGAAAACTGAAAATGAGATGAAGACGCTTGGATACTTCTAAACTCGAGGTTGTTTCTGCCTTGTATTCCTCTGAAATTTGTTGGATTACAACTGATTTCCCTCTGAAAAACCTCTCTGAAAAACAAGCCTCTAATGCTCTCTAAAAACCTTTCCGAAAATCCTCTGAAATCCCCCTCCTTACATTGCATTCTACTCGGATTTATATAGCCCGATTTTTTACATTTTTTTCCTTTTCCTAAATGCCTAAAATTGCTGGAAATCTGCTGTGATTTGTTTGTATTCATGTGCTGAGATTTGTTTGTTTGGCCTCTGCCATCTCTGAAATTTGGTTGCATTTGTGCCTTTGACTTCTGTTTCTTTTTGTTGCATTGCGAGGCTCGTACGATGGGGGGACCAGAAGGCTGGGCTTGAGACGGCCGGACGATGAGGCGAATCCCAGCCGTTGGTGGAAGCTGGAGGGGCTCGATCTGGGCGCGCGTGGGAAGCCAGGACGCCGCGCGTGTGATCTACGTGTCGTCCGGGCCGTTAGATCATGTTTCGATCTAACGGAGGAGAGGAGTGCGGCGCTAGGGCTGTTGAGGGCTTCTAGGGTTTTCTCTCATCTGGTGCGATCTGGACCGTCATATCTAGATCAGATCTGACGGTGGAGAGGGGGTGGCGGCTGCACAAAAACACAAGAGAGTTAGGGTTTCTTTATTTAAGTTGGGCCCGAATTGGGCCATGCATAATGTATAATTTTTTGGGTTTTTTAATTTGTGTAATGGACTGTGACAATAAATAAACTTTGGGTTTTTTATTTATATCAAATATTGGGCTTTATTATTTAATGTTTTTTGTTTTGTTTTCAAATTAGATAAATAATAATAATAATAAGAATAATAATAATAATAATGATAAGAATAATAATAATAAAAGTAATATCAAATATGATACTTATGGTAATAATAATAAGTACATGTTAATAACATTATAAATGATAGAATAAAAATATTAATAATAATAATAATATGGTATGTGATAATGATAAGATAATAATAGTATAGTAACATAATAAGAGTAATAGATAATTAATAATATAGTAATAATATATATATATATATATATATATATATATATATATATATTCTGTTTTTATTCCCTTTTTCCCTTTTTTTAATTCTTATTATTAATCACCATATAATTAAAGCCCATTATTTAAAAGAAGAAAAACGGGTTAAACACCCCGGACAAAATAGGTGATTACATCGTTCAACAAAAATATCCTTTGTAATCATACTTAATTCTTCTCTAAAAACAAGTCCCCAAAAAAATCTTAAATCCCAAATCCTTTATTTTCTCTCTAACTCAAAAAATCCTAACTCATAGTGTTAGCCTTCATAGGTAGCGCCGCTCGTGTCTCTTGAGCAGTAGCCGCCCCACCCCGCCTTTTTTCTCTTCATTTTTTTTATTTTTTTTATTTCTATTATTATGTTGCTCCCTTTTCTCTTCATTCTTTTATTTTTTTTCATTTCTTTTATTATGTTGCTCATTTTCTCTCTGATACTCGATTTATTTTTTACCATCCAGTGGTCATTTGGTTGCGGAGCGCCTTCCCCCGGTGGCCATGGCCCTGGTCGAATTGTCGTTCGTGAGGGGAAGTATGGGTTCACAGTCGAGTGAAAGGTTTTGGTCCTTGCCTTGTGTCTGTTGGGCGTCCTCGTTAGAGACCCTGTTCTCGGCCTCCTTGCTTGGTGGTTGGCTCCTCCGTGAGTCGGGGTTCTCGCCCTTCTCTTGTCAACGCGTACTTGGTTATTTGAGCGTTGACTCCGATATAGACTCTTGTTGCATTGCCTATTCCCCGTCTTTATCCCTCTACGCCGTCAAAGATGAACATGCAAGTCCAAGATCAATAGTCGATTTGGTGTCCTGTTCTCCCGTTCGTCGGTTCTCTCTTCCTTCTCACGCTGGGCATGGGGCTCTGCTCCCTTCTGCGGTTGTCTTTTGCTTTTGGTTGTTTAGTTTTTGTTATGTTTATGTTTTTATGTTGTTTCCTTGCATGCGTGTTTGTGTTCTTACTTTTTCCCTTTGTTTCTTTTTCTCCCCATGTTTTCTCTTTAACTTATATGTAATGTTTGTTTTGTTCAATGGAAAGAGAATTTCATTTGTTTATAAATCATTTTTATAGGTTAACTACTGTGATGGTCACTTATGTTTCCCCCAGTATAGAGTTGGTCACCGATTTTAAAAAACGACCAGTAAGGTCACTTACGTTTTCGGGGTGTAAACTTTTTGTTACTCAACCATTTGTTGTCGTTAAACGTTGACGACTTTCTGACCTAGCCGCTAAAAATAAAATGTATTCCACGTAGGCTGTCTATTTGACTTCCCAACAACGTTTTACTATAGTCATTTGTTTTCAAGGGCATTATTGTCATTTTACCATTAATTTTCTCTTTTCTTCCACAGACAAAGAATATGTCAAAGGTCAAAAACAGTCTTTCTCCAGGCCTTTTTCATTGAACTCTGCAACTCCTTTCTTTTTCTCCACTCTTCCTCTGTCTCCACAAACAAAAAACATGTCCTAACAAGGAAACCACAAGCCGCCATGGGAAACAAAGATGGAGAAGAAGGTGAAGATGAAAACTTATTAGTTTCTTTCTTCATTGAGATGTTGATAAATTCGGGTATTGAAGATGATCCAATGAGCTTGTTGGATATTGGGTCAACCCCAAAATGATCATTCATGTCCTTCCGCAAAATATAGGGCCCATTTTGATCCCTTCAATGTAAGAAATATGAGAATTTGACAACCATCATGGTTAGAGAGCTAATGGGAAAAAATTGTTAAGTTACATTGCAAAAGCTCTATGTGTCGGTGAAGGCTCGGTGCTTGCTATTGTGGCATTGAGAGGCTTGAGATTTTCTAATGTTAATAGGGTTTATAGGCCCCTTTTCTCTCTCTTAAACATAAAAAGTTTGTTTATGAACATCGAGCTTCTTATGGGGCGAAGCCAGTGGAGCTTGAGAAAAGCATTGCTTATTTGCCCAAGTTTGTTAATGTATCTACAAAGCAGTGTTTGGTTTAAATCGATATCGGGGCTGTAACACTCCAAAAATCGGTCTAGTCGGAATTGTATTCCAATGATTAGAATATTGATGTTAAAGCGTTCAAATATTGCATCTTTGTCATCCAAGGATAGATTATATTGTTAAGAGATCTTAAATGAACTTGTCTTTAGTTAAGACCCTCTTGAAATGTCTAAATTAATGTTTTTGAGCTAGGAGTTTCGATACGATCAGTCCCGTACCGAAACAGTCTAGGTAAGATGTTTCAAAATGAGTATAAGGTGTTCCGAAACGGTATAACTAAATTAACTAACTTATGGACTTTTTCTTGACCGTTTTGATACAGTTCTTTTCGTTTCGAAACGAGTTCCCTATTTCGAATATGTTTGAAGGATAAAATTTGAAGGAAGTGAAGAGGTGATGACTCACCTGCTTATTGTTTTCCCTCCCCACGTGGAAGTAGTTCAAGAGGATGACTTGTAGTCATCTTTTAGTATTTATAAGATATAAAATGGATAAATATTATTTTAAGCTTTCCCTTTGCTAAGGGAAAACTTTTTATTGGTTGCAAGGGAGGTGTGGAAATGATTGAAGTTAAATAAATAAAGGAAAAGGATATCATCTTTTGTTTGAGTTTCACCGAGACTTATTCTTCATTTCCTTTTTTGAGAGAATAAGCAAGCACCACCATTGTCATCTTCAACTTCAAGCCTTTAAGCACACACCTCTCCATTTGTGAACCTTAAGCTTAGGCTTTCCTTGTTTTAAGAACATCAATCATAGCTAATGATTGGGTAAGTGAAAGCCCTAAGTTGATCATCGATTTTCTTGATTATTAGATGATCAATTTCAAGCTTTAAGATAAGCTTTGTCTATAGCTAATGGCTATTCAAGTATCGATATTGTCATGTTGATTCTAATGACTCTTTATTGCCCTTTCTAGTTCAAGAAGTGGAAAAGACTAATCTATCATCTCCATTGAAAGTCAGGGATAAGGGTATTGCCATCCGAAAGCCTTAAAAGCTTTGGATATTCAAGGTGAGTGTAGTCGGAGTCTCGAGAGTAGCTAGGTGCCATCTCGAATCATTGTTTATTGACGTACTAACCATTGATTTTAAGGGATTTGTATGAAGAATTATTATAAGCCATGTTGGTAAGTTTTGGTAAGTATTGCATCGATTCATTGTCCATAACATTGCAATCATTGTCATGAAATCATTGAAGCATTGACATGTAGAATCATTGGCATGAGTTTATTGTTATGACTAATGATTATTGAAATATTGTCAATGAATCATAGATATTAAACTATTAATTATTGAACCTTGGATTCGAAATATTGGATAAAATTGGCATGCCATAGAATTCATGAGCTCAGTGTACGGGTGGACTACGGTCCTTGGGCTACGACCTATATTGATTTGGCAAGGCGGAAGGATGTATTGTGTATTGGTCTTATTGGCGATGTCGGCAGGATTGACCAATTATTGATTTGGAGAGGAGGTGGTGCATGTATCCATATACCATGAATCGATCCAAGGAAACTAGTAGTTATTAATATTGTTTTGCTATGAAATCATGATATTGCCATTGATGACATGATACTATGTTCTTATTATGAATAAGGAGCATGTCATGTTTATTGCATAATTAATATTGTGATTATCATTGAAGCATGTTATATGCCATACCATGTTCATCCGTTGTAATTGTGACTACCTCACTAGGAAAAGTATGCCTAATGCATTCCATTGCATCCATTTCAGGTTAGTCAAGTTTTGGGATCGAGATCGGAGGAGTTGAAGCGTTGCACAAGTCACAATCAAGCTTTAAGTAGTGTATATTAACCCTTTAAAACTCTTAGTTGGTGGCAAGGTCTATGTATAAGTTTATTTTGATTTGCCTATGTTATGGTTAAGTGTTATAAGTGTGATATGTTTAAGATGAGTCTTCTATATAGTGAGAAATGGCCTTAAATGCAAGTTTTGGCACTAAAAGGTAAAAACCGGGTAAATGGATTCATATGACTCTAAAATTTGACATGTTAGTAGAATTTATGGTTATAATGTTGTGTGTGAAGTTTTACTGCATTTAGACATTGTTTGATAAGTTAAAATGAATAAAAACCAACAAGAATCTGTCATTACAGGTCAGGCCGTATCGAAACGGGTGATGGCGTTTCGATACGGATAAGCATAATTGAACCTGAGAAAACAGGGCATACCGAAACAGGTTAAGGACGTTTCGGAACATTTTGCCACTGGAATTCCTTGTTTCGATACGGGTTCATGACGTATCGAAACGGGTCAAAGTCAAAGGAAGTCAACCCGTACCGATACAGGGCATGTCCGTATCGATACGATCAAAAGGGAATAGTCAACATGGGTTGACCATCGTCCACCCGTATCGAAACATGCTTAAGCGTTTCGGTACATGGTTAGTTAAATTGGTTAAAAGGACATAATCTGAAGGTTTGCATTGTTTACATTTTGGTCACTATTTTTTGGATGATTAAATTGAATGAGTTAAAGGGATCCAGTTTGTATAAAAATTTACAAGCTAGTTAATGTTGCACTAAATTTCATTGTGGTATTGTATGTTGCATCAAAGATCCTATAATTTAGTAGATTCACAGAATAGTCCTTAAAATCTGTAATAACTATGAATTGGTCCTAAATGGTTAATTGTAGCCTTCTTATGAATGAATTGGACTAAGATGTATATTGGTAATGTTTTGTTTGTGTAATATTGATTACGTGTTGATAATAAGATGAGATTTTATCGTACCGATCACCGTATCCCTCACCGGTAACACGCTCCAACCCGGTTCTCGACCAGGCCGAGAAGAAGGTGTTACAGGGGCTGGTATGCATATGAACTCAAATGTTTCAAGCTGATTTTTTTCCATCTTATCATGTGGATCACCAAGCCTTTGATGTTTATATTGTCCATCACAGTCCTTCACTATGCTCTCCTATCTCAAAAGGTATGGTATCAACTTTATTTATTACCCAGGCCTTGCTGAAAACCGAGCTAGACCGAGTTCAATGAATAAGACTTTTATAGATTCTGATATTATAGATGACTCAGATTCATTTGTTGAAGGTGAAAAGTTTTACTTCCATCTCTGGTTCAAAGATACAATCCAATATGTTGATTTTGTGGTTCTGAAGATGAATGCAAGTTCAGTGGAGTTACAACTTCTATCGGATTTGTTTGAAAGTGGAACCATATGCTTCATTGATGAGCTTTTTCTTCACTGCTCAGACCAGACATGTTGACCCCAAACCAAAATTGCTTTTTTTTTTTTAAATTGATTGATTGGTGAAATGAGATCAAATTTTACGGAACAAAAAACAGAAAAGATGTCATGTTGACCCTAAACTCAAAGTTTTCATCTTTTTCCTTCTCTTTTTTTCCCATTCAAACAAGGAGAGAACAAAGAAAAGTTTACAAGCATGGAGGAAAGTGAAGGGAAAACGATGGAAGAAAAGAGAAAATTAATGGTGAAATGACAATAATGCCTTTGAAAACAAATGACTTTAGTCCAACATTGTTGGGAAGTCAAATAGACAACTTATGTGGAATACATTTTATTTTTTTAGCTACCAGGTTAGAAAGTTGTCTACATTTAATGGCAACAAACGGCTGAGTGACCAAAAGTTTACACGTCGAAAACATAAGTCAAAAATCAATGACCAACTCTGTACTGAAGGAAAACATAATAGGTTACCATCTCAATAGTTAACTTTTTTATTCTCAATAATGTGGGAAATTTTCGACTAACATTCTTTTTATTTTCACCTTCGAGTTGCTCCCGGTCTTTATTGACAAGGACTTATAGGGGGGGGGGGGGGGGGGGGGGGGGGGGGGGGACAAGTCGTCTGGGGTTGTTGAAATGCTTCGCTGATGCCACGGAGAAAGTGGGTTTATAATGGGCTTACAAATAATCATCATTGATTTGATTCTGAAACTTTGGGCCGAATCACCGAACTTCATCTTTGAATTCTCGATCTGAAAATGTGATATTTTTATTCAAAAAGTCATCTGCTTATGTCTATTTGTTAAATTAAGTTTTATAAATATATGCTCATCCCCTTGTGTCCTGGTGGCAAATGTAGATGTTTATCATCTCTTGGGACTCGGGTTCGAGCACCAGTAATGCCATGCTGTGTGTGCCGTCTTTGAAAAGACTAAGAAAGTTGAACAGATGCTACTCTTGCATCGCACCAGCATATTAAAAAAAAAAGTTTTATAAATATATTTCTTACAACAAGTTTTCTATTTAAAATGTTTAAATAAAAAATATATATTATGCAGCGCATGAGGCCTTGAGGTATGCTTGGGATCTTGGTTATCGACATGTTGATTTAAAGGTTGATAATATTACTGTGGTTAAGATTATTGGCAACACCTTTTTATGCCTTCGTGATAATGCTTTGGTGGTGAGCATAAAGAATTATGTGAGTCGAGATTGGGATATCACTGTGAATCATATCTCTCGGAAGGCGAATATGGTTGCGGATAAGTTGGCGAGCTTGGTTCGGGGGCATCCAGTGGGAGAATAGACTTTCACGATACCTCCGCCTACGGTTGAGGTGCTTGTTTCTCGGGATCGTATGTGAGTACCTTTTTGTTTTTTATGTAGCGCTTTTGCGCATACCGTTTCTTCTTTTCTGATGTACATACCACCATGTGTACTCTTTTCCCCATTTAAGTTTAGGGGGATTTTTAACGAGACATGTGGGGTATTTTTTTTTCAATCAAAAAAATATATTATAAATTATGTAAATAATTAAAATCAAATGTATTATTATAGAAATTTATAAATCTGTTGTTTCTTATGTTGTATTGATTTGACCGAGTTTATCTCATAAGTTTTTTATGTAAATATTATAATGTGTACTCTTTTCTTTCGACTAGGTTTAAGAAATTTTTAACGAGACCTATAGTAGTATTTTCTTTATTATCAAAAAAATCCGTTATCAATTAATGGTCGCTGATTTGATTAAAATCAAATTAAAATTTAATTATTCAATTGACAAATTTTAATCCAATAGTCAAAATAGACTCAAATAGAAAATAGTGACCTTAAAATAGTTTACCCTATTTTTTATAATTAGATAACAAATTATACAACTCATCCTTATCATTACAGTTTAACTCATTTGTGGGGTCTTAAGCTAAAAAGAACTGATCATTTGAGGATCATCATATATTACATATTTTATTAGTTTATTTTAAAACATTTTTAAAATATACACTTTCTTATAAAAACTACATCAGCAGGGGATATAATAATAATAATAATAATAATAATAATAATAATAATAATAATAATAATAATAATAATAATAATAATAATAATAATAATAATAATAATAATAATAATAATAATAATAATAATAATAATAATAATAATAATAATAATAATAATAATAATAATAATAATAATAATAATAATAATAATAATAATAATAATAATAATAATAATAATAATAATAATAATAATAATAATAATAATAATAATAATAATAATAATAATAATAATAATAATAATAATAATAATAATAATAATAATAATAATAATAATAATAATAATAATAATAATAATAATAATAATAATAATAATAATAATAATAATAATAATAATAATAATAATAATAATAATAATAATAATAATAATAATAATAATAATAATAATAATAATAATAATAATAATAATAATAATAATAATAATAATAATAATAATAATAATAATAATAATAATAATAATAATCAAAAAATCAATTACGCCCCTCGCCGAAAAACGTACTCAATGTGGCTCCTCAGTTCTCGAAATTGATCAAAATACCTTTTTGACCGACGTTGACCGTTACGGTGCTGGCATGGCAGTTAATAGTGATGACGTGGCGATCCACGATGATGACATGGTGGTCTATTGTGCTGACGTGGCAGTACACGTGGGATGATGATGTGGCATGAGGGGGCCGAATTGATTATTTTAATTGAATTCGAGGACATAATTGATTTTTTTACCGAATTCAGGGGCATAACTGATTTTAATTGAAAGTTCGATAACTTACTTAATATTTAAGTTGAAAATAATAACTTATGAAATTATTAAAATTTTAAAAATATTATAACTGAATAAATAATTTTATTAAGTGAGGATAATTTTTAAAAAGGTAAATTGAAGACTCTCATAAAAAATCAAAATATTCTTCAAATTATTTTATAAAAATCTATAAATTTAATAAAAATAAATAAAAATACTCTAAAATTTACTGAAAATAAAAATTATATAAATTTTAAAATGTATTAGAAATTATAAAATGATAAAATTTGATATAAAAAGTTAATAAATAAAAAATGTTTATAAAGAATTAAAAAATTAAACACTTTTATCGAAAAATATTCGACTTCGTCGGTCTGAGTATTACCATTCATCAATGGAATCAACATTGTATTAGAGTAACAATAAAACTCAGATTTTCTTTCGCTTTTCTACATCAAATTGATGCTCATTAATATTTGATGTAGAAAAATAAAAGAGAATTTTGATTTTATTACTACTCTAATACAATAATGTTTCAATTGAATATATGTTCAAGGAACATTAATACACTTAGCATAACAAGAAACAATCGAAGGCTTTTCCAATGGTTTATAAATATTTTTTTAATTTTGATAATTTTAATATTTTTAATTTTTTATATTTAAAATTTTAATGTTTTTATTTTTTAATTCATTATAGTTTCATTTTTTAATATTTTATGAATATTTAAATAACATTTAAATACTTTATATTTTTATTTAACTTAAAGATTAAGTAAGTTATCGAACTTTCAATTAAAATCAGATATGCCCCTGAATTCGGTAAAAAAATCAATTATCCCATCGAATTCGGTTAAAATAATCAATTCAGCCCCCCATGCCACATCATCATCCCACGTGTACTGCCACGTCAGTACCGTGGACCACCATGTCAGCATCATGGACCGCCACATCATCACCATTAACTGCCACGTCAGCGCCGTAACGGTCAACGTCGGTCAAACGATTAATTTGATTAATTTCGCGAAATGAGGGGCCAAATTGAAAGCATATTTTCGGCGATGGGCAAAATTGATTTTTTGGGGTTTAACTTAGGGGGAAAATATCCTTTAGCCTTTAAATATTGAGTAAAATACAAAGATCATCACTCAATTATTTTCATTCCTATTTTGGTCACTTAACTTTCAAACTTTTCAATTTACTAACTGAACTTTCATTGTAACCCCCTCGTCCCGGTCTGACCGGATGACCAGTCCGAGTAGGCTACACGAGGAAAACCGAAGCGAAACCCGTTAAGGTTCCCCCTCGGTTAGCAACCCTAAAATTTTTTTCTTTCATTTTAATCTTGTCTAAAGGCATGATAATTTCTAAGTGATCACGTCAGCGGAAAACATCGAGTAAGAAACACATTCGAACCACAACCACATTTCAACAGTCCATTTTAAGCTTTCAGGGAAGGCCATATCGATACTCCAATCAAGGGACTACTGTGTGCTTCAGTCAAGATCGTACGTCTCAAGTCACTGTCCTCTGGCACAACTATCCTATTTTTGAAACACAAAACCCCATCGGTACTGAAACTGTAGTCTGAAGATCTACCTTCGGCTATATCTTGCACGTGAGGTGCCAAAGATCTATCTAAGAGCTGCTTCTCTCTAATCAACTGACCTGGGGTAGGTCTAACTTGAAGCTCGGCTACCAAGCCACCATCTCCGGACAAGCTCAATCTAGCAAACATGGCTCTCAAGTCTACGACTATCTTTCTACTCAAAGCATCGACCACTACATTGGCCTTACCCGGATGGTACTCGATGGTAAGATCATAGTCTTTCAGCAACTCTAACCACCTACGCTGTCTGAGATTCAAATCTCGCTGAGTCATGATGTACTTCAAACTCTTGTGATCTGTGTACACTGTGCACTTCTCACCGTACAAATAATGCCTCCAAATCTTCAGAGCAAACACAACTGCAGCTAACTCTATGTCATGGGTCGGATAGTTACGCTCGTGGGTCTTCAACTGTCTTGAGGCATAAGCCACCACTCTCTTGTCTTGCATGAGAACACAACCTAGGCCTACATAGGAAGCATCACTGTATACTACATAGTCTTTCCCAGACTCTGGCTGAATCAAGATCGGTGCTTGGGTCAAAGCTTATTTTAATTTCTCAAAGGCTCTCTGTCTTGCATCTGTCCACTCAAACTGAACACTCTTCTGAAGTAACTGTGTCAATGGAGCGGCTAACTTAGAGAAACTTTCTACGAATCTTCTATAGTATCCAGCTAAGCCTAGAAAGCTACGTACCTCTGTTACAGACTTCTGTTGCTTCCATTCAACAATGACCTCTATTTTTTTCGGATCAACTCTAATCCCATCAGCTGACACTACATGTCCTAGGAAGGCTACCTCTTGGATCCAAAACTCACACTTGCTCAACTTCGCATACAACTAATTATCTAACAAAGTCTTCAAAACTAGCCTCAAGTGTCGGTCATGGTCTTCCTCAGTTCGCGAATACACCAAGATATCATCTATAAAAACAACTACAAACTGATCTAGGTACTGGTGAAAGATCCTATTCATCATATCCATGAAGGCAGCCGGTGCGTTAGTCAACCCAAAAGGCATGACTAAAAACTCATAGTGACCATACCTAGTTCTAAAGGCTGTCTTCGGTACATCAACCTCTTTTACCTTTAGCTGGTAGTAACCCGATCTCAAGTCAATCTTCGAAAAGACTGATGCCCCTCTCAACTGGTCAAACAAATCATCAATTCTAGGCAAAGGATACTTATTCTTCACTGTTAGCTGATTCAACTGTCTGTAATCTATACACATTCTCATACTTCCATCTTTCTTCTTTACAAACAAAACTGGCGCACCCTAAGGTGAAGAACTAGGTCGAATGAAGCCTCTATCTGTCAACTCTTGCAACTGAGTCTTCAACTCTTTCAGTTCCTTCGGTGCCATACGATACGGAGCAATCGAAATAGGAGCTGAATTAGAATAAGTATCAATAGTAAACTCTACCTCTCTATCCGGTGGTAACCCTGGCAACTCTTCCATAAACACACTAGGAAAGTCACACACTGTCCGGATATCTTGAGGTCTAACCTCACTCATGTTAGGATTCATCACATAGGCCAAGTATGCTTCACAACCCAACTCAACTAACCTCTTAGCTTCTAGAACTGAAACTACATTGGACAAGAACTTCACGTTCTCACCCACCACTACGATCTCATAATCGTCTGTGAGTCTCAAAGAAATCCTCTTGGTTTCAAAGTCTATCCTAGCTCTATGCTCAGTGAGCCAGTCCATACCCAAAATCACATCAAAGCCATAAAATGGTAGCTCCATCATATCCACTGGAAATACATGTCCCTGAACCATCAACGGACACCTTCTATACATCTTTCTAACTACTACCGTGTCCCCAAAGGAACTAGTAACATTAACTCCTACTTCTAACATTTCACAAGGCAAATTCAACGACTGTGCATGCTCACTCAGAATATAAGAATGTGTAAACCCAGAGTCAATCAAAGAAAGCAAACCTAAAGACTGTATCGAGAAGTTACCTGCAATCACATCTGTGTCATGCTGATCCCCACGCTGAGCGTAAACTCTGGCCTGGCCTCCGCCCTCTGGCTGGACTGCAACTACATGCGCTATGTTCCTCTGACCATCATTTCTCGGCTGAAAGTTACCTCTACCGCGCCCGCGGCCTCTCTGAAAGTCATTGGCTCTAGCTGGAGCCTGAGCTGGTGCCTGCCCCACCTGATGTGGACAGTCACGCCTAATATGATCCCTAGCTCCACAACTCCAACACGATTGGAAATTCCCCCAACACTCACCGGTGTGGTTCCTCCCGCAAGTAGCACACGTGGGCAACTTCCCACCAGCCCTCTGGCCCTGTTGGCCCCTACCGTGGTTACCGCCACCACGCCTATGTTCATAGTGATGCCGGTTATCCTGATGCCTCTTGGCATCACCTCTATCAAAGTCACTAGATCTCTTACCCGAACCAGAACCACCAGATCGTTTGGTCAAGCCCAGACTATGCTCTAAGTACTTAGCCCTCGCGGCCAAGACATTGAAATCAGTGTAGTTTGAAGCTAGAGTATACCTCTTGATTTCTTCATTCAGCCCATAACGGAAACGGTTACAACGTTCTACCTCAGTAGGAACAAGCTCTGATGCATATTGGCTCAGCCTAACAAATCGAATCTCATAGTCGGTCACAGACATACTCCCCTGAAGCAAAGCCATAAATTCCATCTTCCTCTCATCGAGATATCGCGGACCCAGATACTTCTTACGGAATGCTAACTCGAAGAACTCCCAAGTAATCTCAGCCTCATCCATACACGTAGTGATGGTGACCCACCAAGTGTAGGCATCACCCTGAAGCAAAGACTCAACACACCCTAACTTGCGCTCTCCGGTACATCCCATCTGTGCGAGGATACGAACGGTCTTCTCAAACCACAACTCGGATCTCTCCGGGGTAGATCCTCTGAACTCTTCAGCCCCTAAACCACGAAGCCTTTCTAACGGCAACCCAGTGCCCTCTCCCTGATGTTGTGCCGCTGCCTGACCCTCAGCCACTGCAGCCTGAAAAGCCACAGCTATCGCCTGCACTAAAGGAGCTAAGTCTATTCCAGCCGGACCTTGGCCACCTTGGCCTCCCTGAGGTCACTCTCCTTCGGCCCCGGCCTCGCCTCCTACTCCTGGCGGAGGAAGTGGTGGTGGTGGAGGTGGTGGAGGAACTCTAACTCCAACCACAGGCTCTCCCACTTGAGCATCAACTCTAACTACTGGCTCAACTCCTGGAGCCGCTGGCCGTGGTTCCGGTCGAACCATCCTAGGCCTCTCTCGTGGTCTCATGATACAGCTAGCAAGATAATAACTACAACAACAAATAGATAAGGATTACGTTAACAAAAGCAAGGGTCCAACAGTGCTCAAGTACTTCCTTTACAAAACCTTTTTAAATTAAGTAATAGTAGCAATGGACACTCGACTCTACACCAAACGCAACAATTCATGCTTCAAATCATCATAAGAATGATCAAACAATAAGATTTCATGGCAAAGCATACACCAAGCAATACAATTACTTAACACATCAAGCTTACCTCACTTACCTGCCCGAGGTCTCGGTAACCTCAGGCTCTGATACCAACAAATGTAACCCCCTCGTCCCGGTCTGGCCGGATGACCGGTCCGAGTAGGCTACACGGGAAAAACCGAAGCGAAACCCATTAAGGTTCCCCCTCGGTTAGCAACCCTAAATTTTTTTTCTTTCATTTTAACATTGTCTAAAGGCATGATAATTTCTAAGTGATCACGTCAGCGGAAAACATCGAGTAAGAAACACATTCGAACCACAACCACATTTCAATAGTCCATTTTAAGCTTTCAGGGCAGGTCGTATCGATACTCTAATCAAGGGTATCGATACGCCTTGACCAAGTCAACCCAAACAACTAACTCAGGGATAACCGTATCGATACAGCCCTTGAGCGTATCGATACGCCCTTCTCGGTCAACATCTCGGGGTCAACGAGATAAAACCGTATCGATACGCCTCAACACCGTACCGATACCCCAACAACTCACCAATTTCTCAGAATTCCAGTGAGCCAAGACCGTATCGATACACCCCCGTGTATCGATACGCCCAGCCACAACTGAATTCCAGTGAGTAAAGACCGTATCGATACACCCTCGTGTATCGATACGCCCAACCTAAACTGAGCTCTGTAGGCAAGACCGTATCGATACGACCCTTAGGCGTACCGATACGCCCTGCTCTGCAAGGCTCCAAAACCAGCAAAAACTCACAAGACTCTAGCTCTAAAAGCATATTATGACTTCCCTAGCCACATACAATCATCCATACAACACACCACAACCAAGAATGAACATGTAAAGCCATAAAAATGAACAAATACACACATACATTAAGGCATTCACACAAGAGATGGATTTTGCATATTTAGGCATACTAAAGAGCTCAAAAAGGCCATAAGGCACAAGTTAACACATACAAGGTTTGCACATACTAGCAAAGCAACCTAAACATCCAAAAGGCATGCCATCACACACAAGCATTCAACAAGACATAGCATGTTTTACAATCCAAGCCAAAACATGAACATCAATCACATTTATGAGTCATACATCGCTCATACAAACACACACTAGCGCCATTGTTAATCTACCACTTTAATACAAAATCATACTTGAGCAACTACACTTGGAAAGCCCCTTCGCCTTGCTCCTTGCTAACACCACGCTAATGATCTGCATTGTTGAAAATGAGAGCGTAAGCTAGAAGCTTAGTGAGGATGCTCTAAAATCAAAAACAACAACAATGCAGGGTCCAAGCATGCAAATCCTTAACCTCATACACAATATACATAGGCATCAACAAGTCAACCTAGCTAGTCTTTCAAGAGTCATAATATGGCATCTCACATCATACTAAGCTCAAAAATATAAACCAACATCACAACATCATATTATAAGAACAAGTTCATTGGCCACTATTAGTTTACCCAGATGTGCGGATTTACTCTCAACAACAACATTACCTCGATGAGATTACACTCATCACCGGACCTTGCATGGGCGGGATTCCACTCATCACCACATGCCCTACGGATGAGATTCCACTCATCATCACGTAGAATATAAATAAATTTCTAGTGGAATATTACATCACCGTACTCCTCCTTGATGACTCAACACCATCAAGGCCATGCGCGTTTTGACTCAATTGTGTGCACACTAATCCTAATGATCGATCATTTACACCCGGTAAGTTAATTAGTGCCAATTTCTTTAACCACATCACACATCCACCAATTATATCACATATTCATCGTATACACATATCGGGGTATACACATACAAGTCAATCCATATTTCACAAGATCAAATAGGCAATGGCATAATAAGCATTAATAGAAATCAAGGAGTTAAACTACCAACTTAACTCCCACCTAGGAATGGCCTACCAAGCTCATTCCAGCACATCCACTACACACACTTGAACCAACTTTAAAAAAAATTTAAAGCTTTACTCACCACCCTTCCTTAGCAACCTAAGTGAGCAAGCAAGCCTCATAATTTCCCGGATTCGGTCCCGATGCTTCTCCGATGTCTCCTCTTTTTTCTAGCCAATCAAAACACAACCATTACTCACAAATTTAATGCTAAATTTTAGTCACAAACCCCACTTACAACACAAGCCAAACTTCACCCAAAATCAAACCCATTTTCCCACCAAACTTCCAATTTTCGTGCTCCCTTATTACCCAGCAGAAAACCATGATTCCAAACACTCAAATGACATCCAAAAGGTTCCAAAACACTTCCCTAATAACCCTAAACCATCAGCCCTTCAACCCAACACTAAAACTCACCAAAAACTCAATTTTAGACACCTCAAAAATGGCCCCAAAGACCCACTTCGGGTTTTCACCCAAAATCAACCATTTCAAGATATTATGTGTATTATGATGAGATTAAACTAAAATCCAACTTAACAAACCAAAATCAAATGTAAAACCCATTAAAAATTCAAACTTTCTTTAAACTTGAAATTTTAAAAAGATGGTAGTTTTCAATTCTAAGACTAGGTAAATGAAGAGGATGATGAGGAGAGTGTAAATATGTAATTACCTTTGAAAATAACCTTGAATCAATGGAGAAATTTGATGGAATAGTAAATTTGGGGTTTGGGAGGGTTTAGTTTGGTTTTCACGTTGAAGGGAGAAAAAGGGGGAAAGTTGATGCCTTTTTTTTTGTTCTTTTAACTTCAAAAAGGTTGTCTACCTTTTATTTGTTTTGGGCTAAATTGCCAAAATGGTCACTTCTTTTTATTTAAATCCCAATTAATCAAGACTAAGGTCAATTTAATTAAAATTGATTTTTCCGACTCGAACCCACTCACACGACTAACTTCTAACCCCAAAACACGGGTGTTACATTCATATTGCTCATGTTTTGGCGACTCTCGATTATTTTATTATTATTTTTAATTTTTGGCATTTATTATTATTATTTAATATAAATATAAAATTAAATCAAATTGTTCGTCGGTCACCATTCGCCGTCTTCGGACGCCACACTGACGACCGTAGATTGTGGCCGTTCAATCCCATATTTCACAGGTCATTTTGTCTCGACCCTCTGAGTCAGAATCCGACCTCTATTTTGTCAGAATATACTCCGAAGTCCACGAAAAAAAGATCAAAATTGAGGAAACCAAAAAGTTTAAAGCGAGATTTACGGGTTTCGGGACATTTTCTTGTGAAACAAACACCAGATTAGGACTTAGCGTGTCAAAACGGGTCCACCAGTGCAACTTGGGATCAAACGATCATCGATTTTGAGACCAACGATAGTGGTGATTTTTTATACTTTTAAATCTAATAATAATAAAATATTTAATATTAAATTATTTATTTTAAATTATTTTTTATATTTAATAATATTAAAAAATTTGAAAATAATAAAAAATATTCTAAAGTGACCAAAACAGAAGCAATCTGAAAGTTCAGTTAATAAATTGAAAAGTTTAAAAATTAAGTGACCAAAATAGGAATGAGAAGATAACCGAGTGATGAACGGTGAATTTTACCCTTAAATATTTAATGTCCTTTAATTTCAGAATTATATGTAATCTTTAACGTTATAACAAAAGAATGAATGTTTTCTTATACCAAACATCAAATTAGTAAATAGTTAAAAACTTTTTAGAGGGGTGAGCAAGTACATTTAGTTGGTTGTTCTAGCTATTTGTCTTTATTTTTTTATTTTTCTTAGATCATGAGTTCTAGACCCATCAAGAGCACCGCATTTTTTTTCCAGAGTTTACATTCTCTTCCTCTATAGGTAGAATTAAGATTAGAATTAAGATTTGTAAAAAGAAAACTTTTTCAGAAAAATAAAATCATTAATTTTTATAAAATAGAGAGAAAAAGAAAATTTAGATTCTTGCTTGACTTTTTCGGAAAATATATATAAAAAAGGCTTCATTTATTTTAGCATTATACTTCTAAAGAAATACAAAATAATACACTTCCTATATTTGTTTCTTTAATATCCTACTATGGTTACATGATAATACTATTCTTTTCTCTAATCTATTGAAAAATATATGTATTTACCGAATACGTTATTTAAACTCGGGTGACTTAAAAAAAAGATCGTCATTTTTTTATTATTGGGATCACTTAATAGATTTAACATATCATATAATTTTATGGTAACTATCCATTTTTTGTAAAAATAGTAGTAACTATTTTTTTGAACAGAAGCCGCTAATCTTATTAAAGAGAATTTTTTACTTCTAAAATTATAAAATAAATACATAATTTGGACATTTTCCAATTAGGATTTACAACTATCATTATAAAGTAAATACATAATTTGGACATTTTCCAATAACATTGACACAAGAAACTAGCCACTTTAGATCATACAATACTATACATAAAAAGGTTAAAAACTTAACCAAAAGACTCGAACGAGAAATATATATGAACAAATCTGACTGCATCAGTAAACGAACTACAAAAGGAGATTAAGCTATTGAAAGACCACCGAGAATCCCAAATCAGAGTTGAGCGTAGGGATGAGCATTTTACCCGACCCGGTCGGGTTCCGACCTGATTAGGTCAGATTTTTTCATAGAAAATTTGGGTCCGGGTCGAGTTTTTTTAAAGGGTAAAGTCGGGTCGGGTTCGGGTCTAGAGTGGAAAAAATCCGACCCGGAACTAATAGTGTAATTTTCCCTTAACTTTTTTTAGGGATATTCACAATAATGCTCACTCTTTATATATATTTTACAATAAGGTCATTAAAATTACTTTTTATAATTAGGTCCTTAAATTTTAAATTTTTTAATAATTAGGTCCCTAAAATTTATTTTTTTACAATTAAGTCCCTAAAATTTATTATTTTTTAATAGCTCGGGTCGGGTTTGAGTATATAGTTTTCGGGTCGGGTCGGGTTCGGGTGGGCCAAAAACTCGACTTGACCCGTGCCCATCTCTAGTCGAGCGTCGTAAGAAACTATCCACAATCGCAAACCGCGTATCCAAAATTCAATTGAGGGTCCAAAGTAGGGAAGATTAGCAGGATTACAAATACGCGCCATCTTGACCAGTCGTAGTATTGTCAAATCTAACCCTAGAAAACATAAAATAAAAAAATGACCAAACGACCGAAAAAACCGAAAAACGTACCACCAGAGTAGAGATAAACGTGCCACAAAAATAGAATTATTTTTATTAAAAACTAAAAAAATCGACAATCAACTGCTAGTATCAAAGTAGGTGCCTTCGCGGCGCCGCTAGCTAAACAAAGTTACATACGAAAGATTACGCTCAATTCTTCTACAGAAAACGAAGGTTGCGGCTCTTTAGGATTGATGATAATATTGATTAGTAACTGTATTTATTCATTATTATATATCAATCTTTTAATTTTATGGTGTAATTGAAATAAAATATATATTTATTAATTTTATTCCATTAATAACGTATATATATTGTGCATTAAAACTATGAGTGTGCATTTTTGGATATGGATTATGTCTTATCCGAAAATTTCGGATATCTTAATTTTAGGATAGTCAAAATAGCGATACATATCTGATCTGAAAAAAATTGGATATTTGAATTTTCGGATTAGATATTCGGACATCCGTATCCGAAAAATACAAAAAAAAAATCAACGCTAATGTATTCTAACAACATCCACTACAAAATCTCGGTAAAGTTTAAATTATCACATTACTTGGTATATATTATTCGAATTTTCATGTTTATATAGTTTTTTTCCTTCTATTTCAAAACAAAATCATTTGTAAAAATGAGGGAAATCTAGAGATAGTAACAAAAGTGACTTATAGAAACAGAAAATATTGAAACAAAGATTATGCAACATGGAGTACAAAGCAAGGATTAAAAATGGCAATACTTTTAATTTTAAAACAATGAAAAACAGCTTCCAAACCTTAAGCAATGTTAGTGTACACTAAATTCACTGTATGTATATAGCCATCAATTTTTAATTTAAATTTACCCAAGATTCAAATGGAGGTTGTTGGCTTGCCATATATCAAGAAAGAAGGGTTGGTCATCGAGAAGGAGGCCGAGCACAGATGCGTGAAAATCGGTGTAAAAACTTGTTGGATCAAAAGCGATCAATGTAGAAGTGAGGCGTGAGAGAGAAACGACCTATGGCAGTCACCGAAAGTGTGAGGCGTGGGGCTGTATTGAGTAATGTGAGGGACAGTGAAGAAAAAAGTTGAAATTGTGATAAGTTTTTTTTTTTCTAAATAAACCAATATACTTTCAATTGTTTCATTTTTTGAAATTGGGTTCATTAAAAAGGGGAAATTTGAATTTTAGAAGACGGTAAAAATTGGAGTCGCCACCGGCCACTAAGGTAGGCCGGACACCACAAAACCAGAGATTCGCTTTAAAACGGGTTCGGGAGCTGGTTACGTGCGGGGAAGGGTTAGCACCCCCATCACGCCCGGAAATCGGTACCAAATTACTTGTTACCTTTTCATCGATAGAAATTATTTAAAAACCAAAGTGAATTTAATGAAGTGTTCTTAAATGAAAATGTGACTTAAATAGCGCGGGCTTTTTCAAATTGTGGCTTTGGAATTAATTAAGCATTTAATTAAAAAGGATGACGGTACACCGGACCATAGACTAAACCGACATCATATAAGACTGACTACCGTGTTAGTTTAGGGTTTGGACCCCGTACTTCACCTTTATGCATGATGCAAACAAATAAGGGATGATGTCGTTGTCTTTCCATTTTTTTATATTTCCGTTTACCTAGAGACGGTGAAAATTAACCCAAGTATTCTGTCGACATCCATTAAGCTTGGACTGTTTTGACACGAATACCGGAGTTAATTGATATCTCTTTTTGGGTATATTTTAAATTCAATTAACATGCTCGATTATTAGCGGTATCATGAATGACAAGTGTAATATGCATGTCATAAAAGAACTTTGAAAATAGACATACAAAAGCTCGCCAAGGCCCTAGCTTAAAGGCTCAAATTATGGTAGTTTCGTTAGTGATCTAATTATTTATTATGCGGTTCTAATATTAAATTCTAGATTATTTAAATCTTAAATAATTAGGGGACTCGAATCAATTACGGATTATCTCATTTTATCTCATCTAAAAGTGATATTAATTTTATCTTAAAAGGTGAGAGTGACTAAACCGGCTTAACGAACCTAATATCCATCTTAATAAGACAAAGATGAATTTAAGTTAATTAAATCGATTAGAGCCCTAAACTTAATTTAAGCTCTAAACCTAAACCGACCTAATTGTTCGAACCGTGCCCCAATGAGGCGGGCACACGATCCGGAACAATTAAATCGATTAAACTAAACTAAAAACGCTAACCTAACTAGCCCAAGCCCACTTAAGCTAAAAGAAAGCCCCAAAGAACCTAACTCTATCCATCTAAAACCTAAGGCCCAAAACCCCCAAATTAAAGGTCATTAAGACAAACCTTACAACTAGGCCGAAAATTAACACCATTTGAAAACATTCATCTTATTGAGCAAATTGACGTTTTTATCACATTTTACTAACAAGCTCCTAAACATTTCTATATGTCAAAATAAAAGACACCTCTAATTAATCAAATTATGCTAAACATTTAAAAGGTTACATTTGCTCATATTTTACATGACCTTGAATTACATAATACAACTTAAGCAAATTTTACATTAAACCTACAAGCCTTAAAAAACAACAATATGGTCCCAAGTAACATAAATGTCCCATCTATATAAACATACAACTTAAAACAAGCAAAATACATTAATGTCACCAAACATGCATTTATTGTACCATAAAAATAAAAGCAAGAAAGAAACAAGATTAAATTGAAAGAAATACTAAAAACCGGTGACCAAATCAAAAAGCATAAAAAACAGAACCGAAAAAAGACCAAATTGGAATGGGAACAAAATGCTGGGGAGGGGACGGACGATTAGACCACTGGAGACTTGACGCATGACGAAATTGCAAAGAAAAACAAAAACATAAGGACCTAGGACGAGATTTGAAGACGCGGAGACCCCTAACCTGTAACGAACTCGGCACGAAGGACTAGACGCAAAATAATCCTTAAACTAAAACCTAAAACTACTATAAAACCTAACCTAAAACTAAATTGAGCCCCTTTTCACCCTCTGGAACCCTAGCCACCCTAAAGACCTCTCCTCTCGACCCTCTAAACGTCGGTTGGTGCTATTCACCGTCCGGTGACCTCGAGACAAACCAGAAAAAGCCTTACCTTTATACCTCTAAACGAAAAACGACACTGAAAAGCATAAAAGACTCCCCTTTCCGATGAAAAACCCTAGACGACAAGCACCGAAAGCAAACCTTTTTTTGTTTTCAGAAAAAACAGAACCCAAAATCATTTTTTGACTCAAAAATGAAACGACGCAAAGATGAGAGACCCCTCTCATCTCCCTCAGCCGAGTCACCTTTCAAAGCCACTGACGGGCTAGGCTTATTCTCGGCGAGGAAGTGAGGGCGGTTTCGAAAGGAGGAAGACAAAGAGGTAAAAAAAGCTTCTATTTTCTCTTTTTTTATATTTGCATGCAATATTGGGACTGAGATTACCTGAATGCTATTGCTGGTATTGTATTACTCTTCGTGTTTTCTTTGGGAGATCACGAATCCCTTTTACAATGGTTTCGATTTGGCTTTATAGCCGAATATTCAGTATTTTACATTTGATTTCCGGAATGGAAATTGTCCATTGGATCATACTCTTTTGGCCGGATTCATGTGTGGCTTTGCTCTGATTCTCTGCCATTTCAGTTTTTGCTTTTTTGTTTCGTTTGTTTTTCCATCAATTTTTCCAATTCTAACCTTGTACTTTTTGTGTGCATGGTTCGTACGGCGGGGGTGAGAGGCGGACATGGCTGTTGAGTCGTTCTCTGGTGTGGCCGTCATCGTACGAGAACGGGGACGTGGCAACATGCCACTGGCTCTCGGGAGAATTCGAAAGGGTGAAGGTGTATCGCACACACGCATGGGACGACTCGAAACGACGCGCGTGGACGCGTGGGAATAGGAGAGGTCACACGTGGAGTTTTCGTTGCATTCGAGCCAATAGATCGCATCTCGATCTAACGGTTCAGATTTGGGCGGCGCGATGACATCAAAAGGGCCCTAGGGTTTCACTGATGAAACGATCTGGACCGTTGATGCTTGTTCGATCCGATGGCTACGATTCGTGCGGCGCAGACCCAAAGAAGGCTCTCCTAGGGTTTCTTCCGTGCCTTCATTTGGGCCGTCAGATCTAATCCAGATCTGACGGCGGGAGATTGCTTGCGCAAGCCAAAAGGGCTAAGTTAGGGCTAGGGTTTTAACTTGTACTTCTCTTGGGCCTAGCGGGCCGTGTAACTTTAATTTCATTTGTAAAATGGACTGTTATTTTTATTTTAACTTGGGCTTTAATTAATTGGGCTGTTATTTTATTTAAACCATCTCTTTTTGTTTAGTATGATAATAACAACAACAATAATAATAATAATAATAACTACGACAATATTAATAATAATTAATAATAACAATAATAATATGTAAACTTTGATATATATATATATATATATATATATATATATATAAAAGAAGACAATACCAATAATAATTATAATACGTTTAATAATAGTATTAAGGGAAAACTACACCGGTGGTCCCCAAACTATTACCATTTTCCTATTTTGGTCCCCAAACTATGTTTTTCGGCAAAATCGTCCTTTCTGTTACATAGTTCTCCTGTTTTAGTCCCCGGCGTTAAATAGCTAACGGTTTTGCTGACGTGGCATTTTTTAAGAGGAGAGAGAAATGATTAAAAAATATTTAAAAAATGCCACGTCAGCAAAACCGTTAGCTATTTAACGTCGGGGGACCAAAACAAGAGAACTATGTAACAGAAGGGATAGTTTTGCCGAAAAACATAGTTTAGGGACCAAAATAGGAAAACAATAATAGTTTGGGGACCACCGGTGTAGTTTTCCCTAGTATTAATTATAACATATAGTAACACTTAGGGGTTAAATAATATACATATATATATATATATATCACTTTATAATAGTAGTGTATTTAAACAAAGCCCATTATATATACCCTATGATGAAAAAAGCCCCCTTATTTATAAAAATAAAACAAACCTTCTCCCGGACAAAATTAGTGATTACAGTTGCCCCTATTTGCTTATACTTGTGGAACAAGAATAAAGCAAAGTTCATAAGCACTAATTTTGTCCGACTTCCATGTCGAGTGATTTGCTCCTCCGAAGCGGCAATGAGCAAACTGCTCGTCTCCCTAAAACAGCCAGAATAAAAAGGGTAAGTCTTCTGGTCTTTCTGCGCGAAAAACCTTGAGCTCTTTCGCTCGTAAATCTTGGTGCGGCGAGTTCGAAATCCTTCGCCTGAAGTCCGTAAGCTTTGAGTATCTGTCTCCTTTGCTTCGAGAACTTAACATGACGAATTTGAAATATTCGCCTTGAGCTGTGAATGTCTGTCTCTTTTGCTCGGAAGTCCTAATTTCGGTGAGTTTGAAATTCTTCACCTTGAGCTGTGTGTATCTGTCTCTTTTTCTCGGAAGTCCTGATTATGGTGAGTCTGATATTTTTCACCTCGAGCTGTGAGTATCTATCTCTTTTGCTCGGAAGTACTAATTCTGGTGAGTCTGAATTTCTTCACCTGGAATTTGTTCTTCTTTCTGTCACTCGTTTCTCCCTCGGGAGCGAATGGTTTTATGTATCTGTGAAAAGAAAGTATTATGATGCTATGGGTTAGCATGATCCTAAGACAGGTATGCTTATCCTAACATGATGCATGAATGAGTATACCAAATATGGACCCAGTGCCACAACTTCTTTTGTCAATCTCTTCTGACCCTTTATCAGTTTCCCTCTTCTCTTCGATGATGATGGTTGTCTCACACTCCAGTTTAACCGTCAGATCTTCTGGGATGCCCTTCTTCGCAGATTCTAACCTCGGGTTTTCTTTTCCAAAGCGCCTTTTTAGGTTTTCACTTTGGTATTCATCTTTTATGAAGCGCCCTTTCGGGTTTTCACCTTATTTTTCCTTTTTCTTCTTTTCTTTTTTCTTTCTTTTTTCTTTCTTTTTCTTTTTCTCATTCCTTTTCTTCTTCTTCTTTTCTCTTTTTTTCTTTTCCTTTTTTTCTTTTTCTTCTTTTTGTATTGCTTTCCTTGTGATTGCTTTTATCCCGGTAACCCCTTTAGTAACGGATTTGACACTTGATCTAAGTGACGCTCATCTTCACAAAGCGCGGCTGTGACTAGCTGCCTGAAATTCTTCTCTTTTGGGCTCCGGTCACATATCCTTGTAACGATCCTTAGCATCGGGTCGGACTGGCTTTTTGGTTACCTGCACTCAAAAGATTGAACCATAGAAATACCGAGAAATCTTTTGCTTTTAATAAGTCTATTTTAAACTGTTCGCATAATTCTTTGTGGGAAGAGATGAATGAAGACGCCAAATAGTACTTATTAATATATACTTTGAAGTTCGTGAAAAGTTCATATAGCATGCAGAGAAAGAAAAATGATGCAATGTCCTAGGTATTTTCCTATGTGAATGATGCGAAAATCCATCGACCAAGGCGGATTCTGTGCTAGTAGTGTTCCGCTTCATCCTTGAAATCCGAGGGCTCCCATTCGCTGATTGTGCAATTACTGGTATTTCCTCTCGGTTACTCTTCTTCAATTCTCAACTCCCCCTTTTGATTTCAAGATGCCCTTTTCGGGTTTTCATATTGAGATTCTCTCCCCTTTTCTCATTTTCTTAATACATCAAGCGCCCTTTTCAAGTTTTCACTTTGGGTATTTATCTCTTGTGAAGCGCCCTTTCAGGTTTTCACTCCACTTTTCTTTTCCTTTTTTTTTCTTTTTCGATACCTAAAGCGCCCTTTTCGGGTTTTCACTTTAGGTACTTATTGTTGCGTGTAAAATAGTCTATCGCAATGGTAGTGCAAGTGTACACGACACAAGTAGTAAAGTGATACGAAGTATCGGATATCGTCTCCACAGGGATTGGGCTAATAGCTTCACCTTAATTCACTGCACGAAGGTAAAGGAAATATTTGAGAGTTGTCACGAAAATAATAAAGTAAACTTAAATAAAAGAGTAAAGATATCAAGGTAGAGAGAATGGGCTGGTATTGAATTGCTCAGTAGTGCAGGTATTGCAGAGGTTAGGAAATCCAGTTCTGTCGTCGCGCCCGTCAAGGCAGCACCTGTCGCGGCAGCAGTCTGTTGATCGTCGCGACAGCAAACACACCAACTCAGTACTTTCAAGTTTGGCAAGAATCCCATATCTGCCTTGGCCTATCCCTAGGTCCAAGTCTGTCGATGATCACGTCTTGATGATACCTCCCGGCGTGAATCGAAGGATGAACACCGATGTGTATGAATTCTTCTTTAGCCACTTAACCTCGCCCTATCCCTAGGCACGAGATAGTTCAACTATAAACTAGAGAACTTGCTCTTATTTCTTTCGTATACTTAACTCTCCCGATGCTAAGTAAATAGATAACCTCACAATGCTCTCCCGATGCTCTTGCAAGATATTAATAACCAAAATAAGAGAACTTGAAGTTTATTTTATTGAACTGAAAAATCCTAAAACAAAACAACCCTTGCAACTACTTTACAAATCAACCCGTGGCCCTAAGGGGGGTTTAGAACATGTCGGCGGAGGGTAAACGGCTAGGGGTTTTTGGTTGTCGGTTATGGGGTAATCGGCTATGATGATTTTCTAGGTTAAAATACATGCCCTTATATAAGCTTTGGGCTAAAGTTATCTAAGTTAACAAGGATTACAACTTTAATTAAAAGTATGATTCTAATAAAGACTTAATCTTCAAGGAATCTACTTTCCAGCCGTCCTCCTTGTTTCTTGGGATTTTCTCTCCTTGAGCTTTGGGCTTGACATATCTTTTGATCCGGGGCTTGGAAAAATATATGGTTTTCACACGACAGACGAGCAGAATTTTCTCTATCTATCGAGGTCCACTTTACTTTTCCTCCACTAACTTGCTGTCGTCCTTTGCTGTCACGGCAGCACCATGGCAGCATCGTCCTCTTTGTCTGCTTGTCCAGTTCAGCTCTTCTGCTTCTCCGCCCAGCGCCTGCCTTCACCGTCTTCTATGGCAGCTACCTGCAAAAACCACCATTCTTTAGTAGAATCTGTGCCTTTAATATATTTGTGATGTTTTGCTGTAAACTAACCTAAATGCAATGAAATGATGCTTGAATGCAACAGAAATATGGGTTAAAAAGGGTGTAAATAATAGAACTTTTACACACTCAACACACCCCCAAACTCAAGTTTTTGCTTGCCCTCAAGCAACTAAGACCTAAAAGAAAAAATGAAATATTTTTGTTTTGGCTTTCAAACGGTGAACTTTCCCTCACCGGCGTTCGTTCCCTGTGGCGGCAACAACCTGTCGGATAATTTAGGATCTGTCCGGAATCTCACTATAGTCCTCGTGTAGTGTGTTCATGCTTGTGAACAGTTATATGCCAAGACTCTCTTAGTTTCACTAGAATATTCAACTCTTAACTCAAATTTTTATGCCAAAGTTTATCTTTTGAATAAACTTTTTCATGCTCCTTTGATTTTTTTGTTTTGACTCAATTTTTCTATTTTTCAAGCTAAAGTTTGACTAGAGCCAATTTTAGGCACCTCTAGTTAACTTCTTAGAGCCAGTTTCGGGCACCTCTAGGGCTGTTGAGTCTCTTTTTCTAACTTCTTTCCTAGAGCCAGTGTTAGGCACCTCTAGGGGCTATTCAAGTGCTAAGCTTCCTATTCTAGTTTGGCTAAAAGAAATCTAAGCAAAATAACAGTCACAATGGTGGAATTTTAATTTTGAAGGAAGTATACGCTCTCAATGGCGTTCCCCGACGACCGCAGCGTTCCCGTCAGACTTGACCCTTCCGGCAGCCAAACCATTCCCGTAAGACAGGTAAATATTTCTACTGAATCTTCTCCTCCTGCTCGTGACTTTGGGAGAAACAAAGACCCCATTCCAGATGAAGGAACTTGGACGGTGGTTAACAGAAGAAAGTACCGCTTAGACAGGCGTGCTTCACCGAGGAGGGTGTATCCGAATCCGCCGGAGTGGACAATTTTTGTCTATAACTTGAGTAAAAGGGTTCCTCGATCGACTATTAAGGAATTATTTGAAGCATATGGGAAGGTTAGGAGACTTTATATCCCCCTCAGAAATCCCAGATTAAGGTTCTCTGAGTCTACATTTGCCTTCATCGCTTTTGGCTCGAAAGAGGAACAACAGAGGGCTATCGGACATTTGGATGGTTTCAAAATTGATGGGCGTATCATCAGGGTCTCGGTTGCCAGAACCAGGGCAGATCCTCCGGAGAAGAAAAAGGCTATGCCGCAACCCTCGGAGGTTCGCCCGAGTGGACCTCCTCGTTCATATCGAGATACTTTATTGAAGGAGACTGATACAGGCAATATGGCAAATATGTCGCACGCCCAGAACAACTCTGGTGGTGTTGGTTTTCAGCCCGGCGGACAGGAGCAGAGGGCCCCTCGTGGTAAGGCGTCTGAGAATGCTAATACAAATGTCCCTGGGGCTTCGGGCGATGCCATTGGGTGTTCTGACCCGGAAAAAGTTAATTTCCATTTACCGGCAAAGGACCTGGAGTGGCTTAATCGATGCTTGGTAGGTGTTTTGAAAGACGGATTTGATCTGGATTTTATTCAACGAGCGTTGGGTAATGACGATATTGATGTTAAGGTTTCTAAGTGGGGAGTCGATAATGGTTCTCATATTTTGATGTTTAGCTCGTCGGAGTACATGACAGCCATTTGGAACGGCAAGCGCGATGAACTCTCTTTTTGGTTCTCCCGGATCGGTCCTCTGATGATCCATGGCTCCCCTCATTATTTCGTAGACCTGGGGCTGCATGGTGTGCCATTACGCTGCTTGCACCCTAAGTTTTTTGAAGAATTGGGAAACCGATGGGGCATTTTTGTGGATGTTGATAGTGCCACCCAAAACAAAGAGAAGCTGGACGTGGCAAAGATTTGCATCAGGGTGGTTAGCACAGCCGTGATTCCAAAGCACATCGTTGTTTCCTCCATGGGTTTCCCGTTCCGAATAAAGATATCAATCGGTGATTGTAGTTGGGAATCGTCCGACACGGATCCGGGGTTGGATGGGGAGGGTTCCGACGAGGAGTGGAACCTTTTAGACGAAGAAGATGCTTCGGACTTGGGTGCAAATGAATCGGCTGGGCATCCTGTGTCTCCGGTGGGTGGCGACCGGAGTAGCCACGGCGAAAGCAACGGAGCGGCGCCTCGTGTGCAGGGGGAACATTTTGCGGCGTCGCCTTGTGAGCAGGAGAATATTAATGCGACACCGCCTCGTGATCAAAGGCCCTTGAATGTGGGATTACCATTGAATGTCGGTTCACGTAATAATGGGCTGTCAGAGAATGTTCCCAGGGTGGTTTCCAATTCTGATGTAGTTCACGTTGAAAATTGGGTGGACTCTCCCCCTAGGCGGCAATTATTTGAAGATTATGTGGGTCCCGCATCCTCTTATCCCAATATTCCATTGATCAATGCTCTCATCCCGGGCCTAAATAACGGGTCTGCTCGTGTGGCTAGCCCAAAATTGGGGAATCAACTTTCCTCGAATTCGATTAATTGGCCCACCTTAATTCCTAATCCGATTTTGAATTCAGTGCCAAATTCCCACTCCTGGTCTGGGGAAATTGTCCCAGACAGTTTTGAAGCGGGGGATAAATTTCTTCCCGATATGTCTCTTCCGCTTGGTCAAGACCAGTATGACTCATTCCCCGCGTTTGGCCACAAAAGCTTTTTCCGGGCCAAAACCAGGAGACTAGTTAGACGTCTGGTTAGAGACTCCATAGAGGATGTCCCTCTGTTGTCCCCCACTGATGACCACGGTGATAACTTGGAATTCGAAGACTCTGCTGCCGGTCTTGAAGCTGAGTCTGTTTGGGAAATGTGCAACTTATTAGAGATCTCTTTTAAGGGTGGTAGAGAGGTGGTTATCCGGAAGGTTTATAGCTTGGAGATGGATTCGAGGAGCAGGGTGTAATTCTGCCTGGCCAAGGTATGTTTCTCTTTCGTTTTCTTTTTCATTATTTTAATATGAATTTTAATGCCATATCTTGGAACATTAGGGGTTTTAGACGTAGGGAGAAAAAAAGAGCCCTTAGAGAGGTTATCAGTAGGATCCGACCTAATCTAGTTTTCCTCCAAGAGACTAAATTAGAAAACATGTCCATTAGGGATATCAAAGCTATTTGGAATTTAGGGGAAGTAGATTATTCTTTCTCCCCCGCTTCGGGTTCAGCTGGTGGGCTTCTTTGTGTATGGGATACCGATTTTTTCCAAATTGACGAAAAACTTAGCTTTCAAAGGTTCTCGGTCTTACTTGGGGCAATTAAGAGCACAGGCGCTCGGTGTGGCTTGGTCAACGTATACGGCCCCTCCGTCGATTCGGATAAAGCCACTTTCCTCGCTGAGTTACTGGGCTTCTTAAAATCGAAGGATGTTCCTTGGTGTTTGGGTGGTGATTTCAACCTCTTTCTGGACCAAGAGGAGAAAGTGGGGCTGACTATGAACATCCAACTCATCGATGCCTTCAGGAACTTTGTCTCTGAAGCTGAGCTTATGGATTTACCTTTGGCGGGTGGCAAATTTACCTGGTGTAATAACCGTGATCCACCGACTTTTGTGCGCCTAGATAGGTTTCTGATCTCTTCAGAATTTAGTTTGGCGTTGCCGGGTTTAATTCAGAAACTCCTCCCGAGATCCTTATCGGATCATAATGCGATACATCTAGCGTCCGATCAATCCAACTGGGGTCCGAAACCCTTCAGATGCTTTAATTATTGGCTGGAGATGAAGGGTTTTGAGGATGTGGTGACGAAAACATTAGAGGATCAGAGGGATCAATGCACCACTCCCAGAATCGGGGGTTTACTAAAAGCTACGAAACTGGCTGTGAAGGCGTGGTCTGGGGAATTTAGAAGGATAAATGACCGGAACTCGACAGCAATTGCAAAGGAAATTGGCCTTCTGGAATCTCAATTACAGCATGGCCTCTCGATCCCTGGCTCGTACGTCACTCTCCGGACCCTTAGATCTCAACTGTGGGCGGCCTATCGGAAGGAAGAGAGCGAGTGGCTTCAAAAGTCTCGCCTGCGTTGGTTCTCGGAGGGTGACCGTAACACCCGATTCTTTCATCTAACAGCCATGGAAAGAAGAAGAGTTAATCAGTTAACCCAACTAAAGAAGGACGGGGTGGAAATCAGCGATCCGCCGGCAGTAAAAAAGATGGTTAGAGATCATTTCTTTGATTCTTACAATACCATTACTGCCCTGGAGGTGGAGGACCTAAAGTTGGACTTTTGCAAGCTAAACGAAGTTCAATCCTCCGCCCTCGAAGATAGGTTCAGAGAAGATGAAGTTTGGGCGGTCTTGGTCTCTTCTGATAGCAATCGTGCCCCCGGCCCGGATGGTTTTAACCTGGGCTTCTTCAAAAAATTCTGGAGTAACCTAAAAGGCGATATAATGCAATTTTTCGATGATTTTTACTGGGGTCGACCCTGGGACGAAGGAATTAACCACTCGTTCATCACCCTAATTCCCAAGGTAAAGAACCCAAATTCTCTAGATGAGTTCATGCCTATAAGTTTGGTTGGTGGTATGTACAAACTTCTCTCTAAGGTACTGGCCAAACGTCTAAGTGCGGTTTTGGGTGACCTCATTGGTGAGCAACAATTCGCTTTCATCCAGGGCCGCCAAATCCTTGATTGTTCGCTGATTGCAAATGAGGTTATTGACTCAATGTCTAAGTCGGGTGATAAGGGTATCGCTTTCAAAATCGATTTCCAGAAAGCATACGACACTGTTAGTTGGGAGTTCTTAACCCGAGTTATGAGGGAGTGTAATTTTGGTGAAAGATGGTGCGGATGGATCTTTAAATGTATCTCATCAGCCTCTATATCAGTTCTGGTCAACGGCTCACCCACCGAAGCTTTTAAGATCTCACGTGGCCTTAGGCAGGGCTGTTCACTATCCCCTCTCCTTTTCAATCTTGTTGGGGAAGCTCTTAGCTTGTTATTTAGGAAGGCAGTGCGACAAAATCTTTTTACGGGGTGCAGGGTTGGTCGAGTCAGTTCTCGTATAGAAATATCTCACCTTCAGTTTGCGGATGACCTTCTAATATTCTGTGAGGGAGAGGAGAACCAAATCCGTAGTGTCAAACGGATCCTGCGAATATTCGAATTAGCTTCGGGTCTTAAACTCAATCTGAAGAAAAGCCGTGTCTTTGGAATTAACATATGTGAGGATACGATCAGGAACTGGGCTCTGGATATAGGGTGCTCTTTCGACAAATTTCCTACGGAATACCTGGGCTTACCCCTTGGTTCTAGCCGCAATTCCGCTGCGCTATGGGACCCGATCCTTAGTAAGGTCACGTCTAAGCTAAATAATTGGAAATCCAAATCCCTATCTATAGGTGGCCGCCTTACCTTGCTGAAATCCATCCTGTGTAGCCTTCCTACTTACTTCCTATCCTTGTTCCGCTTACCGTCCTCAGTAAGTAATAAGCTTAATAGTCTGTTTGGTCGTTTCCTTTGGGGGGTAACGAGGATAAATCATGTATTCATTGGGTCAACTGGGCCCAGATTTGCAAGCCTAAATTAGCGGGTGGTTTGGGGGTAGTGAATTTGGAGTTGCTAAATAGAGGGATGCTATGTAAGTGGATTATCCGATTCGGAAACGAATCGGATAGTCTATGGAGGCGGGTGATAAATGCAAAAGTTCCAAATCCGTCTTCCCCTCTCATACCACCGATTCCGAAGCCCAAACAAACTTCGTGGATTTGGAGAGGGATAACGAACTCCTCATTGGGAAATGACCCCTTGTGTCTCCGGATCAAGGAAAACATCTCCCTTCAGGTAGGGGACGGTAGGGCTATCCTTTTTTGGTCCGATCATTGGATTGGGGACTTTTCCCTTAAGGAAAAGTTTCCTCGTATTTTTGCTCTCTCCGTCCAGAAATCAGGCACCATCTCGGAATTTGGAGCAAAATCGGATTCGGGGTGGTGTTGGTCTATCCCCTTGAGACGCCCCTATCTTGACTGGGAAGTTCCCATTTGGAACCTATTCCGGAATTGCCTTGGCGTTCTTCGACCTTCCTCCCTGGAAAGGGACGGGGTGTGTTGGGGGAGCTCGAGTGATGGCTCCTTCTCATCTAAGTCATTCAGGGAGCTTATGGCTCCCTGTGACACCTCTAACCCCATCTGGAAAAATCAAGTCTGGATTGGCTTCGCTCCCCCTAAAGTTGAAATTCTGTTCTGGAGACTCCTTTGGGGACGCATTCCTGTGAAAGTGGAACTCATTAAGCGGGGTGTGAGGAATTTGGACAACAATTTGTGCCCTCTCTGTAAGGCCTTCCCGGAATCGTGTGCTCACCTCTTTGTTTCATGTCCAGGGGTTTGGCGCACTTGGATGCGGTTCTGTAATATGGTCGGATTGTCGTCTGTCATGCCGGGCGATATTCCTAGATTCTTCGAAGCTTGGGAAGGTTTGGGGAAGGTTGAAAAACGAACCTGGCTAAAGTTGGTCCCCTTCGCTATGGTTTGGTCCATCTGGTTATTCCGAAATGAGATTGTTTTCCAGAAAAAGGTGGTGGACTGGCTCCAATTAGATTTCCTGGTCAAATTCCGGCTCGCCTCGTGGTTCAAGGCGAAATTTCCAGAATGCACAGTGGCACTGGCCGACCTGTTGATGGACTTCTCCTTGGTGGAGTATTCCTTTGCCCGTTCCATGATCCCGACCCCCCCAGGCAGTTGGTGCCCACCCCTTCCGGTTTCTTGAAACTGAACTCGGACGCTGCCATCGGATCTAGGGGGGTTGGTGGGATCGGAGGCCTTGTCAGGAATTCCCTTGGCGAGACTCTACTCGAGTTCTCTGAATCCACTAATTGTGCGCCGCCAGCAATTCTGGAATTTGAAGCTATGAATAGGGGTATCAGCTTATTCCTTGTGTCGCAATGGTCAACCAATCATAGATTAATTGTTGAATCGGATTGCCAATTAGCGGTCGATTGGTGCATCGAGAAAGCGCCCCCCCCACTCTTCTCAGAGATCGGGTGCTGAACCTTGTGGCCTTAGCTCGGTCTAGAGGAATGTGCTTTCGTTGGATTCCGAGAGCGTGCAATATCGAGGCTGATAAGTTAGCCAAAAATGGCATTGGTTAGCAGGCTTAGAGAACTAATTGGGGTCGGTGGTATCGGTTAAGGTTCTTTTTTTATTATGGTTTATGATCACCCGTTTTTTGTCTAGTAGTTGTGTGCAGGTTTTTTTTGCAGGCCCTTGATGTCTCTTGCAGCGGATCTATCGTAGTAGAGGAGTGCTGTCCTGGTGGGGGTCTTATAGCACTTTAGAGTGACTATTTTCTCGGTAGGAGCGTTGTTATAGTTTGAGGGGTAAATTTAGTGCTTCGGGGGGAACTTTCTTTTATGGCCTCGAATTACTTTTACTTCAGTGTTTGTACTCAGCCAGATATGATGCACTCTTTTTCCTCCATATAGGTTTAGGGAGGTTTTTTAACGAGGCTCATATCTGTGCTCTATGTAAGGTTGAAACTATTTAATCAATAAAATACCTTTAAAAAAAACAGTCACAATGGTGTTTTAAGTTTTCAGAACTATAGAAAGGCTCTAAACTTCTCCTTAAACTATCCTAAAGTCGCTGCCACGACAGGTAAGTTCAATTCACAGTTTTCAGCCAAGATTTTCAATATTTTCATTTTTTTGAAGATAAAAGTAACTAAGTAAAAGACACTATAATTAACTAAGATGTACTCAGACTCCATTAATATGGAGGGTTGCCACCCCCAAACTCAAGGGTTGCATTGCCCTCAATGCAAATGACAAAATGATAAATGAAGGCAGTACATCACAAAATATAGAAATAGCAAGCAACAATAAGAGAATAAGAAACTTAAATTTTAAGCACTGTCTTCACTGCTGCTGCTGAGGCGGATTTGGCGGCGGATTCTGGGCTTTGGGGCAGGCTGGGTTGGTTGCTGCACAACCTGAATATCAGAGCTAGTGCCGCTGTCCCAGTTGCTGCTGCTGCTGCTGGCCTTGGGCAGAGTCTTCTTGTTGGCCATTCTTTTCTGCCTCTTGATAGGTGTAAATTCTTTCGCCAAGTTCCTCCGATTAGAGGGTTCGGTGTCGCTTTCTGTCCAGACGGAGGAAGAAGAGAACCCAGCTACAAAGGCAACAATGTCATCCGAAGGTACCGGTTACTTTGTTCCTCGGGCGAATGTTTCAGCTTGAGGGTTGCCGGCTGTCGTCGGTGTAGGTGATGGAATGGAGGCAGCAGATGGTGTATTTGGTGTGGCAGCAGGTGTAGGTGTGTAGGCAGGGGTGGGGACAGTGAAATAGTGGGCAGGGAAGGTGGGAAAGACAACATCAGGGAAATTTAAAGTATTGTGAATAAAATTTACCGTGGATGCGGCAAAGTCCTTGATGAATGTCATGAGGCCGAGCTGTCTGTCCTCCATCCTTTGAATAGCAGCAAGGATTTGACTGGATGGGTCTGTCGGAGCAGCTGCTATGGCAGGTTCAGGAGTTGGCTGCTCTGATGATTCTGCTGGGGCGGCGGCGGGGTTAAAGGAGTTGATAGGGGCTGCCACTGTCAGCTCCATGAGGCTGATGATATTTTTGTCTGTCCAGCCCCGTCCTTTCACTATGCGATCGGTGTCGGCTTCCGGCACGTCATAACAGCGACAGAGGGATGTGATAAGGTAGGGAAGGCAGAGGAGGGTCGTCGATTTATGGGCGTAGTCCAAAATACTCTCCCATATATAACTCCCCACATTGATGGGTCGTTTATTGAGAATGGAGTGTATTAGGGCTAACCTCTGTTGGTCGAGCTGTAATGGCAGGCGTGAATAACGAGGTGACTGTTGGGCTTTAGCGTGTCTGACGCGTCTGACACGCATTTATGCATCTGTTACGCGTCTGTCACACGTTTCCGCGTCTGTCGTGACACTCTGGTGACAACCTATCTCTTCCGTGTCTGCCGCGGCAGCTGGAACGCCAGGCTTCAATATTGGGCTGTGTTGGGCTGATGGATGGATGGTGGGCTTGGGTCACTTCTCCTATTCGTCTTGCCTCCTTTATTTCCTAAAAACAGTAAACATAAAAACATTATTCGAATGAAATAAACCTTAATACCTAAATAATAAATAATAAAAATAAAATTTATGTTAAATTAGGGATGCCTTGTGGGGCATCTCCTAAGGTAACCACTTCCTGTATTCCTGGGGCTTCAGTCCCCTGATAATGCTTGAGGCGCTGTCCATTGACTTTGAATTGGTGCCCGTCTTTTAATGATCGAATTGTGATGGCACCATGGGGAAAAACTTGTACGACTTGGAATGGACCAGACCATCTAGATTTCAGTTTCCCTGGGAAGAGTTTTAGTCTAGAATTGAACAACAATACAAGCTGCCCTGGGTAGAATTGTCGTGGCAGCAACTTCTTATCATGCCACTTCTTAGTTTTCTCCTTGTAGATTCTTGCATTGTCGTAGGCCATTGTTCGTATTTCTTCAATCTCGTTCAGATCTAACAACCTTTTCTGGCCTGCCTTGTCCAAGTCCATATTCACTGCCTTGATTGCCCAATATGCTCTGTGCTCTATCTCGACAGGCAGATGACAGGTTTTCCTATAAACCAATCGGTACGGAGACATGCCCAATGGAGTCTTAAAAGCTGTCCTATATGCCCATAACGCATCATTTAGAAGTAAAGACCAATCTTTCCTAGTTGGTTTAACCATCTTCTCAAGAATGTTCTTAACTTCCTTATTAGATATTTCAGCTTGTCCATTGGTCTGTGGGTGGTATGCTGTCGCGATCCGATGCTTGACACCATATTTCTTCAAGGCGGCAGCAATGACCCTATTGTCAAAATGTCTCCCTTCATCACTGATGATCGCCTTAGGGATGCCAAACCTAGAAAAGATGTTTTTGTGTAAAAACTTTTTGACCGTCTTGGCATCATTCTTTTGAGTGGCGATAGCTTCAACCCACTTAGAGACATAATCCACTGCTAGGAGGATGTATAGATTTCCACATGAAGATGGAAAAGGTCCCATAAAATCGATCCCCCAAATGTCGAAGATTTCGACTTCTAGAATGTTCTGCAGCGGCATCTCGTTTCTCCTTGAGATGTTACCTGTCCGTTGGCACCTGTCACAATTCTTGTAGAAGATTTGTGCATCTTTATACAATGACGACCAATAGAACCCTGACTGCAGCACCTTGGCAGCAGTTTTGTTGCCTCCTAAGTGACCTCCATACTGTGAAGCATGGCAGTGATGAAGAATGTCTTCTTGCTCTTCTTGTGGTACACACCTCCTTATGACCTGATCTGCACACATTTTGAAAAGAAGAGGTTCGTCCCAATAATAATGTTTAACATCATTTTGGAACCTCTTCCTGGCTTGATAATTAAGATCAAAAGGAAGTATTCCGCTAACTATAAAATTAACGAAATCAGCATACCAGGGGAGTTCAGAAGACTTACCTGCCGCCATGGCTGTCGTGGCAGTGACTACAGTAGCAAAGAGCTGCTCGTCTCGGAAGGTCTCCAGTATGTGTGTCTCATCTATTGGTAGACTCTGTCCCTTCTCCAACCTTGACAAGTGGTCTGCCACCTGATTTTCTGTCCCTTTCTTGTCCTTGATTTCAAGGTCGAATTCTTGCAATAGCAGGATCCACCGTATCAATCGAGGCTTTGCATCCTTTTTCACGAACAGATACTTCAGGACAGAATGGTCTGTGTGCACTATTACCTTCGTTTCGAGTATGTAAGAACGAAACTTGTCGATGGAGAACACCACAGCTAATAGCTCCTTCTCTGTGGTGGTGTAGTTTACTTGGGCATCATTCAATGTCTTGCTAGCATAATATATGACATGAAATAGCTTATCTCTGCGCTGCCCAAGTGCTGCCCCGACAACATAGTCACTAGCATCACACATAATCTCAAATGGCTGTGTCCAGTCTGGTGGCTGTACTATTGGGGCTGTTACCAGTTTTTCCTTCAGAACCTTGAATGCTTCAGTACATTCATCATTAAAGTCAAAGGGTCGGTTCTGCTCTAAAAGATGGCATAGGGGCTTGGTGATTTTTGAGAAATTCGCAATAAATCTTCGATAAAAATTAGCATGCCCTAAGAAACTTCTAATACCCTTGACTGTGGTCGGCGGCGGCAGCTTCTCGATCACTTCTATTTTGGCCCTGTCGACTTCTATCCCACGGCAGCTAATCTTATGGACAAGGACTATCCCTTCATCCACCATAAAGTGGCATTTTTCCCAATTTAAAACTAGGTTTGCTTTTTCACATCTTTCAAGTACCTTTTGTAGATTGCCGAGGCAGCTCTCAAAATCGTCTCCAAAGACTGAAAAATAATCCATAAAAATCTCAAGGAAGTCCTCCACCATATCGGAGAATATGGCCATCATGCACCTTTAGAAGGTGGCAGGTGCATTGCATAATCCAAACGGCATTCTCCTAAAAGCATATGTTCCATAGGGGCATGTGAAAGTCGTCTTTTCTTGATCCTCTGGTGCGATAGCAATTTGATTATAACCTGAATAACCATCAAGAAAATAATAGTAAGGTTTACCCGCTAATCTATCAAGCATTTGATCAATAAAGGGTAAAGGGAAGTGGTCCTTTCGGGTAGCTTTGTTAAGCTTCCGATAGTCCATACAAACCCTCCAACCGGTCACAGTCCTGATTGGGATTAACTCATTGTTTTCGTTGGTCACCACGATCATTCCTCCTTTCTTGGGAACGCATTGCACCGGGCTCACCCATTTGCTGTCGGAGATGGCGTAAATAATACCAACATCTAACCATTTGATTATCTCTTTACGCACCACCTCTTTCATCGCATGGTTTAACCGCCTTTGGGCATCTATGGTCGGCTTATGATCTTCCTCTAAAAGGATTTTGTGCATGCATAACGCCGGACTAATGCCTTGAATGTCAGCTATCGTCCATCCAATCGCCTTTTTGTGCTGCCGCAACATGCCTATGAGCTGCCGTTCCTGTTCCTGTGGCAGCTTAGAAGAGATGATTACGGGCAACGTATCATTTGAACCAAGAAAAGCATATTTTAGCTGCCCTGGCAGGGGCTTCAATTCTAAGGCAGGTGGCTCAACAGTAGATGGCTTTTGGATTACATTGTTATCCGAAGTATAATTCAAAGGTTCGAATAACTTACTTGGATGATTGCCTATCCAGTTTACCTCCTCCTGATCTTTAGTATAAGATGTATCGGATTCAGAGGAGTCGCTGTCGTCGGTGCTGTCGTCAGTGCTGTCGTGACAGGCCTGTAGGTGGCTGCCGCGGCAGTGCCCGAATTTGATGTCGTGACAGCCCGACCTGATGCAGGGTTGATCAAGGGTAACTTCAGTGATAATCTTACATTCCTCGTCTGCATCAGCATGCTTCATAGCTTGGAGAACATTCAACTTAATCTCTTGATCATTCACTCTCATGGTGAGTTCTCCTTTCTCCACATCAATCAGTGATCTTCCTGTGGCTAAGAAGGGTCGCCCAAGGATAATTGGTGCGCTTTTGTCTGCCTCACAATCTAAAACAAGAAAGTCAGCAGGAAAAATAAATTTATCCACTCTTACCAAAATATCTTCAATTTTTCCTTCCGGATGAACGTAAGAGCGGTCTGCTAGCTGCAGAGTTACTGTCGTGGGCCGCGCCTTTCCAATACCTAATTTCTGAAAAACAGACTTTGGCATTAAATTAACACTAGCACCAAGATCACAAAGTGCCTTACCCACATATTTATTTCCGATTACACATGGTATGATGAAGCTCCCCGGATCCTTCTTTTTCTGGGGTGGCTGCCGATGAAGAATACTCATGCAACCTTCTGTCGTCTTTACCGTTTCAAATTCCCCGAGTTTAGATTTCTTTGACGTGACATCCTTGAGAAATTTAGCATAACCAGGCATCTCCCTAACGGCATCTAACAGCGGAATATTAATATGAACCTGCTTAAAAATATCATAAATCTTTTTAAGTTGAGATTCTTGCTTAGCTTGCTGTATCCGTTGAGGAAAAGGTGGCGGGGGACGGTAATCAGCAATACGCCCTTCCCACTGCATACGAATCTGAGGAGGTTTGGGTTCATCGTTTTTCTCCTCTGTCGCTTCTGCTGTCGTGACAGGCTCATCGGCAGCAATCTGTTTGTTACCTGTCGGGGTAGCTTCCTTGGCAGGTCTGTCCACGGCTGGTTCCTTTACTGTTTCAGCTTCTTTTTCTGGCCCTGGTAATTTCTTCCCACTCCTAGTAGTAATGGCCTTACATTGCTCATGTGTGGGCTGCCTAGCATTTTCAGTATTACTAGGAAATCCTCCAGTCTGCCTCGGCTTAATATGTTGGGAAACCTGACCCATTTGTGTCTCCAAATATTTCAAAGTAGCTTCATGATTCGCCATCCGCATCTCTGTTTTATCCATGAAATTCTCTGTCTTCTTGACAAACTGATTCATATTCTCAATATAAGTACCTGTCTGAGACATAAAAGTGGCCAGAGTCTGTTCCAGTATACTGCTCGTGGCGGCTGGTGGCTGCTGTTGTTGCTGCTGCGGCGGCAGCTGTGGCGGCAGTTGCTGCGGCAGTTGTTGTCGCATCAACAATCTAGGTCCTCCATGATTCTGATTATGTGCTTGAGGATTCAGGGCATTATTGGGATTACTCCAAGAAAACTTGGGATCCTTCCTCCAATTGGGATTATAGTTGTTGGAATTGTAATTCGGCTTGTAGTTTCCAACATATTTTCCCTCTTCTAATTGTATCGGGCATTCATCCGAACCATGATTTCCCTCACAGATTTCACATACCTCCTTAACAGCAAATCCATGTTGTCCATCATCATTCAATAACTTTTTCATTGCTTTAGTAAGGAATGCTACATGTGATTTCATTGTGCTGTCGAGTTCATAATCCTTGACAGCTAGTACCCGTTTACCCCCTCTTCTTGCTGTCGGAAACTGCTCCTCATTCTTGGCCAGATTTTTCAATACTTGCATTGCCTCATCCGGATCTTTATCCAGTAATAGTCCGTTTGCTGCTGAATCGATTCTAATACGAGTTTGTAAGTTGGCAGCATTATAAAACTTTGTTACCTGATTCCAGACGGGGAATCCATGCATTGGGCAGTTCTGCAAAAGAGTAGTAAATCTGTCCCAGGCCTCGTGCATTGGCTCGTCATCTTCATGTTGAAAAGTAGCAATTTCATTACGTAATCGCTCAGATAAATGCGAAGGATTAAAACGAGATAAGAATTCACGAGATAAATCTGCCCAAGTTCTAATTGAACCCGGCGTAAGTTTATTCCACCAAGTTTTAGCTCTATCCCTCAAAGAATGGGGAAATAACCGAAGCCTCAGTATCTCCGGATTAACTCCTGGTAGTCTAAACGAACCACAGATTTCCTGGAACGTTTTGAGATGCTCCCTAGCATCCTCAGTAACAGCACCACTAAACTGCCCGGCATTATTGATCATACTAAACATGACAGGTTTCAGCTCGAAGTTGTCAACATCAATATCCGGCAGTGTGGTCTCCAACTCTACATGATCGTTCAACATGTAGTCACGACAGGACCGTCGGCCGGCGGCAGGGTTGCCGACAGGTGGTCTGCCCTCTTCATCTCCAACAGGAGGGTCGTTTCCTTGGTGTGCCATCTTCTCTAGCTGTTCCTCAAGGTACTCGTTCCTGGCTAGTAAGTGACGAAGTTGTTTCTTGAGATTGAAGGAACGTTCGATTTCCGGATTAATTGATACTCAGGATCTTTACCTCGGTTCGATCTGCGCATAAACAAGTAACCTTGTGAAAAGCAAGAGTTGTATGCACCAAAGAAAAACAGAAAAATAAAAACAAAATAAAAACGAAAATGAAAAGTACAGTAAAAGAAAAGGTAGAGTTATGTTGCCAATCCCCGGCAACGGCGCCAAAAACTTGTTGCGTGTAAAATAGTCTATCGCAATGGTAGTGCAAGTGTACACGACGCAAGTAGTAAAGTGATACGAAGTATCGGATATCGTCTCCACAGGGATTAGGCTAATAGCTTCACCTTAATTCACTGCACGAAGGTAAAGGAAATATTTGAGAGTTGTCACGAAAATAATAAAGTAAACTTAAATAAAAGAGTAAAGATATCAAGGTAGAGAGAATGGGCTGGTATTGAATTGCTCAGTAGTGCAGGTATTACAGAGGTTAGGAAATCCAGTTCTGTCGTCGCGCCCGTCGCGGCAGCACCTGTCGCGGCAGCAGTCTGTTGATCGTCGCGGCAGCAAACACACCAACTCAGTACTTTCAAGTTTGGCAAGAATCCCAGATCTGCCTTGGCCTATCCCTAGGTCCAAGTCTGTCAATGATCACGTCTTGATGATACCTCCCGGCGTGAATCGAAGGATGAACACCGATGTGTATGAATTCTTCTTTAGCCACTTAACCTCGCCCTATCCCTAGGCACGAGATAGTTCAACTATAAACTAGAGAACTTGCTCTTATTTCTTTCGTATACTTAACTCTCCCGATGCTAAGTAAATAGATAACCTCACAATGCTCTCCCGATGCTCTTGCAAGATATTAATAACCAAAATAAGAGAACTTGAAGTTTATTTTATTGAACTGAAAAATCCTAAAACAAAACAACCCTTGCAACTACTTTACAAATCAACCCGTGGCCCTAAGGGGGGTTTAGAACATGTCGGCGGCGGGTAAACGGCTAGGGGTTTTTGGTTGTCGGTTATGGGGTAATCGGATATGATGATTTTCTAGGTTAAAATACATGCCCTTATATAAGCTTTGGGCTCAAGTTATCTAAGTTAACAAGGATTACAATTTTAATTAAAAGTATGATTCTAATAAAGACTTAATCTTCAAGAAATCTACTTTCCAGCCGTCCTCCTTGTTTCTTGGGATTTTCTCTCCTTGAGCTTTGGGCTTGACATATCTTTTGATTCGGGGCTTGGAAAAATATATGGTTTTCACACGACAGACGAGCAGAATTTTCTCTATCTATCGAGGTCCACTTTACTTTTTCTCCACTAACTTGTTGTCATCCTTTGCTGTCACGGCAGCACCATGGCAGCATCGTCCTCTTTGTCTGCTTGTCCGGTTCAGCTCTTCTGCTTCTCCGCCCAGCGCCTGCCTTCACCGTCTTCTATGGCAGCTACCTGCAAAAACCACCATTCTTTAGTAGAATCTGTGCCTTTAATATATTTGTGATGTTTTGCTGTAAACTAACCTAAATGCAATGAAATGATGCTTGAATGCAGCAGAAATATGGGTTAAAAAGGGTGTAAATAATAGAAATTTTACACACTCAACACTTATCTCTTGTGGAGCGCCCTTTCGGGTTTTCACTCCCCTTCTCCCTTTACACATAGTACTTCTTGACCGAATCTGAATTCATTGGGTTGCCCAACTCCTTCCCATCCATCTCCATCAAGATCAGCGCCCCTCTAGAAAAGGCCTTTTTAACCACATAAGGTCCTTCCCAATTTGGCATCAATTTCCCACGAAAATCTCTTTCGGTGGACAAGACTCTTCGGAGTACTAAATCCCCTTCCTGAAACTCTCTCAGGCGAACTTTCTTATCATAAGCTCGCATCATTCTCCTCTGGCACATCTGACCATGGCAAATAGCCCTAAGTCGTTTCTCTTCGATGAGGTTCAACTGATCAAACTGAGCTTGTACCCATTCAACCTCTTCCAATTTTACTTCGTTCAAGATTTTTGGTGACGGGATCTCTACTTCCATAGGCAGTACTGCTTCCGTGCCATAAACCAGAGAGTACGGTGTTGCTCCGGTCGAAGTGCGTATGGATGTTCGGTACGCGAAGAGGGCAAATGACAATTTCTCATGCCAATCCTTGAACGTATATGTGGTCTTGTCAATAATCTTCTTGATGTTCTTATTTGCAGCCTTTACTGCCCCATTCATTTTTGGGCGATACGCAGTGGAGTTATGATGCTTTATTTTGAATTGCTCGCATACTTCATCCATCATCTTGTTATTTAGATTGAAAGCATTGTCAATAATGATTCTTTCTGGCAGCCCGTAACGACAAATGATTTCCTTCTTCAGGAACCTACACACTGTTGCCCTTGTAATACCGGCGTAGGAGGCAGCTTCTACCCACTTAGTGAAGTTGCCAATGACAACAAGAATAAAGCTTTGCCCATTGGATGCTTTGGGGTGGATCCGACCAATGACGTCCATTCCTCACATAGCAAAAGGCCAAGGCGAATTCATGGTGTATAGTGGTAACAGTGGTGAATGTATTTTATCGGCATATATCTGACACTTGTGACACTTCTTAGCATAATCATTACAGGCTCCCTCCATGGTTGACCAAAAGTACCCGTATCTCATGATTTTCCGGGCCATTGAAAAACCGTTGGCGTGTGTCCCACACAACCCATCGTGAACTTCCGCCAGAATGCCCTTGGCCTGCTGAGCATTAACACACCTCAGCAATACCTGATCTTTTCCCTTTTTGTATAGGATCTCACCATCTAAGACGTATCCGGCCGCCATTCTCCTAATGGTCCTTTTATCGTTCTCATTAGCTTCCTTGGGGTATGTTTGGTACCTGATGTACTGCAGGATGTCATGATACCACGGGTTGCCATATGTTTCCTCTTCTATGCTGTAACAGTGAGCTGGTACTTCAAACATTCACATCTTAATCGGTCTCATCTCTGCACTTGAGCTTGCTTTGAATGTAGCAGCCAAAGTTGCTAGGGTGTCCGCCATCTGATTGTCCTCTCTCGGGTGGTAAGCAAAACTAATCTTTTCAAAATTCTTGATTAGTTCTTGGACCAAGTCATAATATTTGATCAACTTTGGGTCTCTGGTCTTCCATTCATCTCTAAGCTGATATATTACCAAGGAAGAGTCCCCAAAGACATGAAGTCTTTTTATCCTTCTTTTAATGGCTGCACGCAACCCCATGATGCATGCCTCATATTCGACCATATTATTGGTGCAGAAAAAGTCCAGTCTACTGGTGAAAGGGTAATGAACCTCCTCCGGAGAAACCAGCACTGCCCCAATTACGAGCCTAGAGTATTGGATGCCCCATCAAAGTATAGCTTCCATGATTCTTCTTCGAAGGTATCCTTCTCCCCTATGGTTATACACATTAAGTCCTCATCCGGGAAGTTGAAATTCAATGATTCATAATCATCTGAAGCTCGGCTTGCCAAGAATCCTGCTATAGCGCTCCCCTTTACTGTTTTCTGACTCACATACAAGATGTCAAATTCCGACAATAGCATTTGCCAACGGGCCAGTTTTCCGGTGAGTGCTGGCATCTCCATCAGGAATTTTAAAGGATCCAACTTGGATATCAGTCACGTGGTGTGGTACATCATGTACTAGCTAAGCCTCTTGGTTGCCCATACTAGGGCACAACATAATTTCTAGATCTGCGGGTATCGAGTTTCACACTCGGTAAACTTCTTACTCAAGTAATAGACCGCTCTTTCTTTCTTTCTGATGTCATCATGTTGCCCCAGAACACATCTCATTGAATTCTCAAAGACTGTCAGGTATAGGATTAATGGCCTATCAGGTACCAGGGTACTAAGATTGGAGCATTAGTCAAATACCTCTTGATTCTATCTAGAGCCTCTTGACACTCTTCATCCCAAACCCCGTGGTTGTTCTTCCGAAGTAGCCTAAAAATAGGGTCGTATTTGTCGGTCAACTGGGGAATGAAACGGGATATGTAATTTAGCCTCCCAAAGAATCCACGAACTTCTTTTTGGGTATAGAGCAGCGGGAGATTTTGGATAGCTTTTACTTTGTCGGGATCGATATCAATTCCTCTTTGGCTAACCACGAAGCCTAGAAGCTTACTAGATGTGACGGCAAAAGTGCACTTTGCTGGATTGGGCTTCAATTGATATTTCCTCAACCTTTGGAATAGCTTCTTCAAGTTTTGAATGTGCCCCTCTTCAGTTTGGGACTTGGCTATCATGCCGTCCACCTAAACCTCAATTTCCTTGTGCATCATATCATGGAAGAGTGACACCATGGCTCTTTGATAGGTTGCCCCGACATTTTTCAGACCAAAGGGCATTACTTTATAACAAAACGTTCCCAACATTGTCACGAACGTTGTCTTGGCCATGTCATCATAATCCATCTTTATTTGGTTATACCCCGAAAAGCCATCCATGAAGGAAAACCATGAATGCCCGGCAGTGTTGTCGACTAGGGTATCAATATGGGGTAGAGGGAAGTTATCTTTAGGGCTTGCCTTATTAAGGTCTCTATAATCCACACACATACGAACCTTTCCGTCTTTCTTCAGGACATGAACTATGTTGGCTACCCACTCTGAATATTCAACCACTTTTAGAAACCCAGCCTGATACTGCTTCCTTACTTCATCCCGAACTTTCAACAAGGTGTTTGTTCTCATCCTCCTCAACTTCTGTTGGACCGGCTTATATTCTGGCCTGATTGTTAGCTTGTGCATCACAATACTTGTGTCTAGACCTGGCATATCCTGGTAGGTCCATGCGAAAATGTCCTTGAACTCTAACAACAGGTTTACTAACTCACCCCTGGTCTCAAACGAATGGGTTGTGCCGATCTTGACCTCTCTTCGGTCCTCTTCATCTCCCAAGTTAAGGATCTCAATCTCCTCTTTGTGGGGTACTATCTGCCCATCCTCACTTTCCAATAATTTGAAAAATTCTTCTGGGACTTCATATTCTTCCCCATCACCCTCTTTTTCACCAATCTCGGCTAGATACAATGGTTGCTCAAAATCCACCTCAGGATTAGATTCAGAATCATTCAAAAAGTTAATAATAGGAGTCCTGCAACATTTATGAAATGAACGTGTATTGGGAAGACGAACATATATATTATTGTAAAGTGGATGGAATAATAAATAATGAACGAACAATGAATGTAATGAATATGATGCTTGCAATTTTGGAAAGCGTCTTTTATTGAATTAAAAACGAGCAGATTAACATAGGAGCCATTTACAAAAGATCCATATTACTCGCGGGCAAAAACAAATATGGTGGTTTTTGGGTATTACTTTGATTCAGACTTAAAGACTATAGGCAGATCCAGACTAGTCCAATTGTTAAGCACTTCTCATGGAAGACAAGGGCGGATTCCTGCCAACAAGCTGGAGTTTTCCTCATTCTCGGATATCACAATAACGTCCATCTCTTCTAGTGCTTCGCTGAGCTTCTCCTCCTCACAAAGCCTGGCATTCTCCATATTAGCCTCATGTACCATCTGTTCGGGGTTGATGACTCCACCCGACACAAAGATGTTTCTCATGTCCGTATAAACAATGGGTTCCCATATCATGTCTTCACCTCTGAGTCTAGTTCTTCTTCGTTCAGCTCTCTTCTTCCATTCCAACTTTCTTTGCTGAAGTGTGGGCTTATGGCCAAGCCCGAATCGATCTTGCTTGTTAATGACATTCCTGACACGCAGATACCCTTGTAAATTCCTACTGAGTCCTCTTCATTTCTTGGCTCCACGCCCCAAAGTCTGCCACACTTGCACCTTAGCACAATTTGATAACTTCGAGCACAAGATTTTACTTGCTTCCGCCACAAATGTGGCATTCATAAATTCAAGAGCCCTGAAGGCACACTTGACTGCTTCCTCATCAGCTTGGACATAAGGAGCATCAGTAGACACAAACACTATGATGCCTTGCTCGGCAGACACACTTACTAACTTCCCCTCGATAACAAACTTCTGCTTCTGGTGTAGCGACGAAGGTACAACCCCCGCTGAATGGATCCATGGCCTTCCTAACAGGCAATTATAGGTTGGCTTGATATCCATTACCACAAAGTCAACCATATACTCGGTAGGTCCAATTAGCAATGGCACTTCGATCTTTCCCACGATGTCTCTTTGAGTTCCGTTAAAAGCTTTAACAGAGTTCTGACAAGGCTTCATATGCGAACTGTCTATGGGCAACCTTTGCAAAGTCGCCATCGGCATCACATTCAAAGCTGACCCATTGTCGACGAGCACCCCTGGCAAGACATAGCCTTTACAGTGGGTAGTTATGTTCAAAGCCTTAGTCGACCCATGCCCCCGTCTGGGATCTCATCATCGCTGAAGGTGATAAAGTTATCGGCAACAATATGACTCACTATTCGGTCTAACTTGTTTACCGAGATATCATCCGGGACGAACGTTTGATTCAACACCTTTAACAGTGCATCATGATGTTTCTCATAATTCAACAACAACTATAGTACCGTGATCCGAGCTTGTTGCTTCCGAAGCTGATCAACAATGTTGTACTCACTGTGCTTTAAGAACCTCAAGAACTCTTGTGCCCGTGCTTCTGTTACCGGCTCATTTATCTTCGGAGGGGGGTCTTCACCAAACAACTTTTCAGCTTCCGGCTCGGCCGATTTCTCCTTACCCTTCGGCTCTACCTCTTTTGAAGTATCCGGGGAATAACATCTCCCACTCCTGGTGAAGTTTCCCACCTCATTTACTACCTCGGTTCCTGATTCCAACATACCTTCTTCCTTCTTGGGCTCTTCCTTATTAGGCAACTTGTTTTCTTTTACTGGATCCGCACTTTCTAGTATCGAGACATGGGCGGCATAGTTCTATGGAACTTTCCGTTCATCATTGAAAGGGAAGGACGCCGAGGGAGATGCTCTAAGTTTCGGAGTCAGATTCGAACTTTCTCCCTCGGGTATGCCACCTTCATTTGTCTTACGTGGCAACACAAACGGCCGATTCAAGCCATACTTGACTTTAGGGCCATCGAATACACACACATCTGAGTCCTTATTTTCTTCGTCCTTCTCAAAAAACTCGATTTCCTTATTATCCATCATCTCTTGGACTACTTGCCTAAACTCCTCACAGTACTGAATGTTATGACCTTCTTGCTGATGGTACTCGTAATAGGGTCCGCAACCTTCTAATACGATTTCCATACCCCGGTCAACTAGGCGTGCCATGCACAATTGCTGAAACACCCACCTTAAGGGAGACTTGACCTCGGACACACTATCTTTAGCTTTTCTGGTGTATTCTTCCTCGATTGCGTTCACACTTCGACCCGCATGATTCGGTAACGGGTTAGTAGTAGTATTTGGCTCGTCTAACTGTAACACCCCAATCTTAATCAAATTCTGTACAAACTTCTTTAAAGCTATGCAGTTCTCAATCGAATGCCCTGGAACACCGCCACGATACTCGCAATTGGCCTTCTCATCATACCAAGCCGGAAACGGTGGCTTGAATGGAGTGACATAGTAGGGTCGAACTAAGTCCGCCTCATGCAAGTAAGAGTACAAATCGGCATATGATACCGGGATAGGGGTGAAATTCATCTTCTCATTTTCTCTCTTTGGAGCCCTAGTCTCCTTCTTGTTCAAGCCTTGTCCTCCCCCGGACGTGACTTGCGGTGCCGAAAGAGTGAAACTCTTAGGTGCTGTATAGGTGTCCACAACGTTCACCTCATTTTCCTTCCTCTTGTAATTCTTCCGATTACTTTCTCCACTATCGATCCTCCCACTTTTAATAGCCACCTCAATGGATTCTCCTGTTTTTACCATATCCGCGAAGTTCTGAGTGGTATTGTTTATCAACGATCAAATAATGCTCCTTTCAATGTATTGATGAACATCGGGGTAATCTCGTGCTCTGAAATAGGGGTTGGATTTGAGCGGCTACGTCACGCCACCTCTGGGCATACTGGCGCAGACTTTCATTTGCCCTCTGTTCCATCCCTTCTAACATAATCTGGTTGGGAGTCATGTCGGTCACGTGCTTGTAATGTTCTATGAAGGCCCTTGAAAGGTCCTTCCATGACTTGACATTTGGTCGGTTGAGCATCGAGTAGCGGAACCGGTCAAACTATCCTGAAAATAGTGGATAAGCAGCTTCTCATCCTTCACAAAAGCAGCAATTTTTCGGCAGTACATGGTGATATGTACTGATGGACATGTAGTACCATCATATTTGTCAAAGTCGGGGACCTTGAACTTAGGTGGGAGCACCAAATCCGCTACCAAACTAAAGTCACTAGCGTTTTTGCCTTTTTCATCCACCTCTTAAATTGTTCTGAGCTTTTCTTCAAAGGATCTGAATTTCTCTTCATACTTCTTCTCTATTTCAGCTCTGATTCTTTCTACTTCTTCCAACATGCTTAAGTCTGGTACCTCATTTTCTTGGTCAGCCCCTAGATCAATGGGCTGACTTGCTGAAATTCCTCCGGGGGCTAGCAGATGCCCCCATGGTAGGACTGGCGGGTACCCTCACGAGGTTGATAAAGACTTTCTTTCCTTGCTCTGGCTTTTTTGGGTTAACCTTTGTGTGAGACATAACACCTTCATGTTCTTCCATATTTGAACTGTCTACGAAAATTCCTTCCTTGCCCTTCATCTTGGTCAACAAACTGGTCATCCGAGTGATGATGGATATTTGCGATTGCGCGATCTGGTCACTGATATTTTTGTTGACCCCATTCAGACGGTTTTCAAGGTCCTTCTTACCTTGTTCTACTTTAGCTAGCCTTTCTTCCATGACTCGAGACTGAGACCGTGTGCCGTACGAATGTGGAATGGTTGAAAATTTTAAAGAACCAAAATGCAATTCTTATCTGAAAATGAGAGGTCTTTTAATTAAATTTAAATTATTTAAACATGTTGTGTAAATAAATGCATAATGCGTGAATGCAAAGAGCAACACTGGATTTGGCAAATATCATCCTTAAACGGCTTGTATTAATTGGAACATTGTTTCATTACAAATATTTGAATTAAATTGATTACATATACGGTCCTATGCTAGCAACTACTGAGAATCTCCCTAAACATCCCAATGCTCTTTCTTCTTTCTTCAAGTTCATCTCCTTCACACAAATTGGTCTAACTTGGCACCTAAATCCACGATTTCCCTTAAGATCTAAACAACTGTTTCCCCCACTTTGTTCGAGTCATCCACGCAACTGTCAAGTTCGGCAGCATCCTCGGCCAGAAATTGCACCCTCGCGGCAACCTCACGCATTCGAGCATCCCATTGTGCCAACTCCTGTTCTTGTCTCCAAATGGTAAAGGCATCAAAATGCAACTGCTCCATAGTGGGCAATGGGCGCACTTGGATTGCTCCACTAAGACCCTTGATCTAGTTCTTGAGCTTCTGGACCTCGATTTCTAATTCATCGACGTAACCTTTCAAAGCTTGGTTTTCTTACTCGCTGGACCTGAGCTTGCTAGTGGATCCTTTGTGCTTGAAGAGGGACCTCTCTAAATTCTTCACCTAATCTTTCAAAGTTTTGTTCTGATTTAGTTCTCTTTCAAGCTGTTCGAAAAACTCGATACGCAAGTTCTTCAATTCTTGTGTCAAAGCAAGCACTCGATCCTTGAACTCATGATACCCTCTCTTATAATTCTCAGCCCTCGCCCTTTCTTCCTTAAGACAGAGCTCTAACCCCTTACTTGATCCACCTTCAACGGCTCTCTTACCTTTGTTTAATCTTTGCAACTTCTGAATTTCTTCCTTTTCCAACCCGAGCTCGAGTTCTAGTTCATCGTTTTTCTTTTGCAACCCTTCAATGACTCCTTCAAACCGCACCTTCTCTAATTCGAACTCAAACCTCTCCACCTTAGCCCTTTCCTCAAGATGTTCATACCTCTTTTGCTCTTCATCAAGTTGCTTCCTCATTAGATCCGCCTCGGTGGGAAGCGAGGCCAATCTTTCTCCCATGGTCCTTCTTTTGTCCGAGTTTAGCTGGGGAACGTTATCGTCGACACGGTTAAACTTCCATACCTCATACTCCAGGGTAACCATGTAGGGAGCGCTCAAGATCCGAACTCGTCTTGCGTTATTCCACGCCAAAGAAGCGGTATACGCCTTCCCCTTGTAACCTTTTTCCCTTTGATAGTCTATGTTGAATTCCATCAAGCCATTTGTAGCTGGCATGAACTGTTTTGATCCATACTGTCTTAAAACCAAAAGAGGTGTGTAGGCCATATGCCCCTACAGACCTAATAAAGGTACCCATGAATACATCCCACACCTGTAGAGGATGTTTCTCGCTGACAACCACGGGACCCTCCAAACTATGTTATTATCACTCAAATTTCGGAGGACATCAAGCCAAACTTCTTCGGATCGCTTTGTGGGCCAATCATCTTTTTCTCAAAAATGCCTCAAAAGCAGAGAACTTACCATCATAAACTGGTCTCAAGAAGTTAACATCCGCCCGAAGGTGACTATAAAACCAAACTGTCAAAAGTTGAGGGCACCCTAGGAAGAGACCCCCTCCATATTTCCTACAAAATCTCAACGACTGGAGGGTATCTTACAAGATTACCAGAACTGGATTACCTCCTTCGGCTAAACGATCGAACAAGTCCAAAACTGCGGGGTGGATGAAACCTAAAGCTTTAGGAAAAAGTACCAACCCATAAATCAGAAGCGCGAAGAGATTACGCTGAACCTTCCCTCTGGATGCACCGAAGCTAAGGCCAGAATCCCTTCTACCTTAAGGTATTCCTTGTTGTTCCAAGTGGTTACTTGACGATCGACCCATGACATCAGAGTATCCGAAAGTTTCTGAAGCTTTACTCGGAAAGGTTTGTTCTTGCTTGTCTTAGAGTAGACATGATTCTCTTTTACCTTCTTACAATTCACAAGGTCATGATATTCTTTGATGGTTGGGGTTAAGTCAAAGTCACCAATCGTGAAGCAACTATAGGTTGAGTTCCAAAAACCCGCTAAGGCCTGAAGTAAAGATTGATCGACTGGCACGTATAATAGATATGCTATGTCACCATACTCACTCCTGAAAGCATTCCTTGCCTCGAAATTCCTATCGTTCCAAACATGTTTCAATTATGACACGTCGTTAAACTCTGTGTTCATGAAAGTCTCATTTGCCATTTCTAATCTAAACCCGGCTGAAATGATATCTCCCTCGTGTTGTTGTTCTCCTTCTGACCACACATGTACATCTGAATTCTTCTCATCATTACTTCTGACTATGTCCCCCATTGATCTTTGCCTTTAATTTAGACTATTTCCAAACCAATGTGCTCTTTATGCCATGATGAAATATGTAAAATAAGAGAAAAGGGCAAGAAAAGAAAAGGCGTTAGTTACATGATAAACATAAATTAGAAGGCAAGAAAGAAAATCCCAGCATGAATGAAAAGGAAGCAAGCAAACAAGCAATTAGCAAGAAGACCCTAGACACTCTAAAATATATGGTTATCTACATGTCTCTATTGGGGTGGGCTTCTTATATTCTCACACATGAGTTCGGTTCTAAAAAGGGTACCCGAACCTATCTCATCACCTACTAAGGCAACGAGAACCCCAATTCTGGCCCATTACAGGCTTGCGAATTGGTTTCGGTTCGAGGGAAAGCACGACCTAATGACGTAGAGGGTTGCTCACGTGTCAAAGGTGTGGGTTCCAAAAGTGAATTACCGACCCGTGGAGGGTACTCACGTGTGTATTGGCGTTTCACTCTTAATTAAGAAAGGTAGCTCGGGTATAGAGCTTAATGAGTATGGTGCAACACATGTCGATAACTCCTTAATAATCAAATGGAAAATTAATTCGAATGTCACAAATTTTCAAAGCCCGCTCAACTTAAGTCATATTTTCAAGGAAGAACAACCTTATTAACTTCACTTTGAACTTTAAATATTTTCTATCGATTAAAAGGCAACAAGTGTTTTATTGGCTTAACTCTTTTTTTTTTTGTTTCGTAAAAACAAAAATTTCGTCCATGGCGGAGTCGCCAAACTGTTATAAGGTTCTTTTCTAAAAAAACAAATATACTTTTAATTGTTTCATTTTTTAAAATTGGGTTCATTAAAAATGGGGGAAATTTGAATTTTGAAAAACGGTAAAAATTTGGAGTCGCCATCGGCCACTAAGGTAGGTCGGACACCACCAAACTAGAGATTCACTTTAAAACGGGTTCGTGAGTTGGTTATGTGTGGGGAAGGGTTAGCACCCCCATCACGCCCGGAAATCGGTACCAAATTACTTGTTGCCTTTTCATCGATAGAAATTATTTAAAAACCAAATTAAATTTAATGAAGTGTTCTTAAATGAAAATGTGACTTAAATAGCGCGTGCTTTTTCAAATTGTGGCTTTGGAATTAATTAAGCATTTAATTAAAAAGGATGACGGTACACCGGACCATAGACTAAACCAACATCATATAAGGCTGACTGTCGTGTTAGTTTAGGGTTCGGATCTCGTACGTCACCTTTATGCATGATGCAAGTAAATAAGGGATGATGTCGTGGTCTTTCCATTTTTTTATATTTCCGTTTACCTAGAGACGGTGAAAATTAACCCAAGTATTCGGTCGACATCCATTAAACTTGGACTGTTTTGACACGAATACCAGAGTTAATTGATACCTCTCTTTGGGTATATTTTAAATTCAATTAACATGATCGATTATTAGCGGTCTCATGAATGACAAGTGTAATATGCGTGTCATAAAAGAACTTTGAAAATAAACATACAAAAGCCCACCAAGGCCCTAGCTTAAAGGCTCAAATTATGGTAGTTTCGTTAGTGATCTAATTTTTTATTATGCGGTTCTAATATTAAATTCTAGATTATTTAAATCTTAAATAATTAGGGGACTCGAATCAGTTACGGATTATCTCGTTTTATCTCATCTAAAAGTGATATTAATTTTATCTTAAAAGATGAGAGTGGCTAAACCGGCTTAACGAACCTAGTATCCATCCTAATAAGACAATGATGAATATAAGTTAATTAAACCGATTAGAGTCCTAAACTTAATTTAAGCTCTAAACCTAAACCGTCCTAATTGTTCGAACCGTGCCCCTATGAGGCGGGCACACGATCCAGAACAATTAAATCGATTAAACTAAACTAAAAATGCTAACCTAACTATCCCAAGCCCACTTAAGCTAAAAGAAAGCCCCAAAGAACCTAACTCTATCCATCTAGAACCTAAGGCCCAAAACCCCCAAATTAAAGGTCATTAAGACAAACCTTACAACAAGGCCCAAAATTAACACCATTTGAAAACATTCATCTTATTGAGCAAATTGACGTTTTTATCACATTATACTAACAAGCATTTAAAAGGTCACATTTGCTCATATTTTACATGACCTTGAATTATGTTGAGTGCATAAAAGTTTTATATTTCCCCCCTCATTTACCCATATTTTTGCTGCACTCAAGCATGATTCATTGCATTTAGGATAAATTTTTGCATATACATCACAATTAGATAAAATTGCACAGTTGCTGCTGATTTTGATTACTTTTGCAGGTATCTGCTGCGGCAAACCCAAGGCAACAAAGGAGCATATGCGAATTGTAGAGCTGGAGTCGAGAAGCAAAGGTTGTCGTGACATCTACCGTGGCAGCCATGACGATAGAAGAATGCTGAGGTGGAAAAGTAAAGTGGAGCTCGACAGATAGAGGATTTCAAGCCGGTCTGCCGTGGACCACTCCCATATTTTTCTGAGCCCTGAAGCAGAATGAAGGCCAAGCCCAAAGTTCAAGGAAGAAACTCAAGGCAAGAAAAGAGGACGAATTCAAGGCATCTACTCAGAAGATTTAGTCTTTAATAGAGTTGCACTTTAATTCGAAAATGTATTCTTGCCATATTAGAAAACTCGGACCCAAGGCCTATATAAAGGCATGTAATTCGACCTAGGGAAGGATATCTCATTCCTAGCCGTCTTCCCCTAAACCCTTGTCGTTTTCCCTTCTCCACCATGTTCTAAACTCCCCCTAGGGCTAAGGGTTGATTCTGTAAAGTAGTTGCAAGGATTGTATTGTTTTAGGAATTTTCTGTCAAGTAATAAAAACTTCAAGTTTATTTACTTTGGTTTTTCATATCTCATAAGAGCATCGGGAGAGCATTGTGAGGTTATCCATTTGTTTGATATCGGGAGAGTCAAGCATACAAAAAGAGTAGATACGTGTTTTCCAGTTTATGATTAAACCATCTTGGCTTAGGGATAAGTACAAGGTTAAGTGGCTAAAGAAGAATTCAACAATATTGGTGTTCACCCTTTGATTCACGACGGGAGGTATCATCCAAGAAGTGTTTATCAACAGAACTTGGGCCTAAGGATAAGACAAGTCATAAAAGGGATTCTTGCCAAGCTTGAAGTACAGAGTTGTTGATCGCTGCCGCGACATGAACGACGACAGACAACAGAAGTTCCTCTAACAGTGCAACACCTGCACTACTGAGCAATTCAATACTGGCCTATTCTCTAAATCTGTTTCCCTTATCTTTTACTTTGATTTTTACTCAAGATTACTTCACCCATTCATTTAAACTATTTCTTTCTCTTGTGCAACAATTCAAGGATAGAGTTATTTCCAGTCATTGTGGAGACGATATCCGATACTCTAGTATCACTTTACTACTTGCGTCGTGTACACTTGCACTATTTGCGATAGGACTCTTTTACACGCAACAAGTTTTTGGCGTCGTTTCCGGGGACTGGCAACATACCTTTACCTTTTTATTACTGCACTTTTCTTTTTCTGTTTTTAGTGGTGTTATTTACCCCGTGCTTTTCATAAGGTTTTCTATTTGCTTATGCGCAGATCTAGACGAGGTAAAGAACCTGAGTACGAATTAGATCCAGAAACCGAACGCATGTACCAACTCAGGAACCAAGCCCGACTCTTGATAGAAAGAAACAACTATCTTGAGGAGATACTGGAAGCAATGGTGAACGAAAGGCAAGGCAATGGGATAAATGACCCCAACAACAATGACCCTAGGGTTATTGTTGATCCTCCAAACGATGCCCGGAACGATCGGTCGCTGCCCGTTGCCCCGGCAGCACGAAAGACCTGTCGAGACTACATGGACAATAACCATGTTAAACTAGAAACTACCCTGCCATACGTGGAAGCTGAACATTTCGAACTGAAACCTGTCATGTTCATCATGATTAACTCTGCTGGCCAGTTTAGTGGTTCTGCTACTGAGGATGCCCGAGAACATCTTAAAACGTTCCAAGAAATTTGTGGATCGTTCAGACTGCCAGGGATAAGTCCGGAAGTACTGAGGCTCCGGCTATTCCCACATTCATTGAGAGATAGAGCTAAAACTTGGTGGAACAAATTAACGCCGGGTTCAATAAGAACTTGGGCAGATCTCTCTCGTGAATTTCTTTCTCGTTTTAATCCTTCTCATTTATCTAAAAGATTGCATAACGAGATTGCTACTTTTCAATAGGAAGATGATGAACCAATGCACGAGGCGTGGGACAGATTTACAACTCTCTTACGGAACTGCCCAATGCATGGATTCCCTGTGTGGAATCAGGTCGTCAAGTTCTACAACGCTGCCAATGCACATACTCGACTGAGAATAGATTCAGCAGCGAATGGGCTATTACTGGATAAAGAACCAGAAGCGGCAATGCTCGTGTTGAAAAAGTTAGCGAAAAAGATGAGCAATTTCCTACAGGTCGAAGAGGAGGCAAACGAGGAGTATCTGTAAAGGATTATAAAGCTGATAACTCGGTTAAAACACAGATTGCATACCTCACAAAGATAGTCGAAAATCTGCAGCAGAAAGATTCTAAAGTTGTATATTCTGCAGAAGAGGTGTGTGAAACCTGTAGTGGGAACCACAGTTCAGAAGATTGTCCTTTACAGCTGGAAGAAGGGATGTATGTTGGGAACTATAACAAGCCTAGAAATTATGATTCCAACAATTACAATCCCAACTGGAGGAAGAATCCCAAATTTTCCTGGAGCAATCCGAACAATGCACTGAACCCTCCAGTACAGAACAACCAGAACCAAGGGGTATCCAAAATTCTGTCACGACAGCAGCCACCGCAACAGCCGGCAACACCACCTAGTATACTGGAACAGACCTTGGCAACATTTATGTCACAAACGGGAGCATACATGGCAAACATGGATCACTTTGTCAAGAAAATTGAAACATTCATGGACAAGACAAAGATGAGAATGACAAACCATGAGGCTACCCTAAAATCTCTGGAGACACAGATGGGCCAGGTTTCACAGTACATCAAACCGATGCAGAATGGAGGATTCCCTAGTGATACTGAGGTCACTAGAAAACCCACACATGAGCAATGCAAAACGATTACAACGAGGTGTGGGAAAAAATTACAAGGGCCGGAAATAAAAGAAGTACCAAGTGAGGAACCGACCCTATAGACACCTGCCGCGAACACTACCCCGGCAAAGGAGAAACAACATGTTGTCATCACACCTGCCACGATAGCAGAAGGGACAGAGGAGCAGACAGAAGATGCTGAAGAACTCAAGCCTCCTCAAATTCGAATTCCATGTGAAGGACGCCTTGAAGAATACCGTCCTCCACCCCCTTTTCCACATCGGTTACAAAAACAAAAACATGAGTACCAGCTTAAGAAAATTTATGACATTTTTAAGAAAGTACACATTAACATACCGCTGCTAGAAGCCATTAAGCAGATGCCTGGATATGCTAAGTTTCTCAAGGATGCAATGTCCAAAAGGTCCAGACTGGGGGAATTTAAGACAGTGAAGATGGCAGAAGGATGCATGACAATCTTGTATAAGCATCCACCCCAAAAGAAGAAGGACCCTGGGAGCTTCATTATACCTTGCATAATTAGCGATAAATTTGTGGTAAGGCACTTTGTGATCTTGGTGCTAGCATAAATCTAATGCCCAAATCTGTATTTCAGAAACTAGGTATTGGACAAGCAAGGCCCGCGACAGTCATGCTGTAGCTGGCAGACCGCTCTTACGTTCAACCGGAAGGAAAGATCGAAGATATCTTGGTAAGAGTGGAAAGTTTATTTTTCCTGATGACTTTCTTGTTTTAGATTGTGAAGCAGATGAAAACACACCGATCATCCTGGGGCGACCCTTCCTAGCCACAGGCAGAACTGTGATCGATGTCGAGAAAGGAGAACTGACGATGAGAGTGAATGATCAGCAAATCAAACTCAATGTTCTCCAAGCAATAAAACAAGCTGATGCAGAGGAAGAGTGCAAAGCAATCTCAGAGGTAGTCTTTGACCAACCCTGCATCAGGTCGAACTGCCACGATAGAAAGTTTGGTCACTACCACCACAGTCACCCTGAAGACTGTCACGGCAGCAACGACGACAGTGACTCCTCAAACACAGAATCATCCGACACTGAAGGTCTTGAGGAGGTAAATTGGATAGGCACACGTCCAGGTAAGTTCTTCGAGCCTTTGAATTATACATCGAATGAACATGTAATCCAAAAGCCTTCCATTGAACAACCACCTGTTTTAGACCTTAAACCCTTGCAGGGAACCTTAAATATGTTTTTCTTGGTTTAAATGATACGTTGTCCGTAATCATCTCTTCCAAGTTGATGCAGGAACAGGAGCAACGGCTGATCAAAATGCTACAGCAGCATAAGAAGGCCATTGGATGGACTATAACTGATATCCAAGGCATTAGTCTAGCGTTATGCATGTACAAGATCCTCTTGGAGGATGACCATAAGCCGACTATCGATGCCCAAAGACATCTGAACGAGGCTATGCGAGAGGTGGTGAGGAAAGAAATCATCAAGTGGCTTGATGCCGGAATAATATATGCCATCTCGGATAGCAAGTGGGTGAACCTGGTGTAATGTGTGCCCAAAAAGGGAGGCATAACCGTAGTAACGAACGAGGAAAACGAACTAATCCCATCAAGGACTGTGACCGGTTGGAGGGTTTGTATGGACTACCGGAAGCTTAATAAAGCTACCCGGAAGGACCACTTCCTCTTACCCTTTATCGATCAAATGCTAGATAGATTAGTGGGGAAACCTTACTATTGTTTTCTTGATGGTTACTCAGGTTATAACCAAATAGCAATCGCACCGGAGGACCAAGAGAAAACCATCTTTACATACCCGTACAGCACATATGCCTTTCGAAGAATGCCATTTGGGCTCTGCAATGCACCAGCAACCTTCCAACGGTGCATAATGGCAATATTCCCCGACATGGTGGAAGATTTCCTAGAAATTTTCATGGAAGACTTTTCCGTCTTTGGAGACAGCTTCGAGAATTGTTTAGGCAATTTACAGAAGGTCCCTGAGAGATGCGAAGAGGCGAACTTGGTTTTAAACTGGGAAAAATGCCACTTTATGGTGGATGAAGATATAATACTGGGCCACAAGGTAAGCTGTCGCGGCATATAGGTAGACAGAGCCAAAATAGAGGTTATCGAAAAGCTGCCGCCACCCACCACAGTCAAAGGGATACGAAGTTTCTTAGGGCATGCAGGGTTTTATCGAAGATTCATAGCCAATTTTTCGAAGATTACTAAGCCCCTTTGCCACCTGCTGGAACAAAATCGCCCTTTTGACTTTAACATTGAATGTACTGAAGCATTCAAAATACTGAAGGAGAAGCTGGTAACAGCCTCGATCGTGCAGCCACCAGACTGGAGCTTACCATTTGAGATAATGTGTGACGCTAGTGATTTTGCTGTCGGGGCAGCATTAGGGCAGAGGAAGGATAAACTCTTCCATATGATTTACTATGCCAACAAAACGCTGAATAATGCCCAAATAAACTACACCATGACAGAGAAGGAGCTACTAGCAGTGGTGTTTTCAATTGACAAGTTCCGTCCGTACATACTTGGAACGAAAGTGGTGGTCCATACAAACCACTCAGCACTCAAGTATCTGTTCATCCACTTTATGGTGGATGAAGATATAGTACTGGGTCACAAGGTAAGCTATCGCGGCATATAGGTAGACAGAGCCAAAATAGAGGTTATCGAAAAGTTGCCGCCACCCACCACAGTCAAAGGGATACGAATTTTCTTAGGGCGTGCAGGGTTTTATCAAAGATTCATAGCCAATTTTTTGAAGATTACTAAGCCCCATTGCCACCTGCTGGAACAGAATCGCCCTTTTGACTTTAACATTGAATGTACTGAAGCATTCAGAATACTGAAGGAGAAGCTGGTAACGACCCTGATCGTGCAGCCACCAGACTCGAGCTTACCATTTGAGATAATGTGTGACGCCAGTGATTTTGCTGTCGGGGCAGCATTAGGGCAGAGGAAGGATAAACTCTTCCATGTGATTTACGATGCCAACAAAATGCTGAATGATGCCCAAATAAACTACACCATGATAGAGAAGGAGCTACTAGCAGTGGTGTTTTCAATTGACAAGTTTCGTCCGTACATACTTGGAACGAAAGTGGTGGTCCATACAGACCACTCAGCACTCAAGTATCTGTTCACCAAAAAGGATGCTAAACCTCGACTAATACGTTGGATTCTGCTGCTGTAAGAATTTGACATTGACATCAAGGATAAAAAGGGGACAGAGAACCAAGTAGCAGACCACTTGTCAAGGATGGAGATGGGAAGAAATCAAGAGAAAGACAAGACCAACATACTGGAAACCTTCCCAGATGAGCAGCTATTTGCTGCCACCAGAACTGCCGCGATAGCCATGGTTGCAGGTAAGCTTTCTGAAACCCCTTGGTATGCTGACATTGTCAATTACACTGTAAGTGGGTTATTACCTCCTGAGCTTAATTATCACGAAAGGAATAGGTTTCAAAATGATGCAAAATATTATTATTGGGACGAACATCTTCTCTTAAGCACTGTGCAGATCAAATTATCATGAGATGCATACCACAGGAGGAACAGAAAGAAGTGTTACACCACTGTCATGCTGCCCCTTATGGATGACACTTAGGAGGAAATAAAACTGCTGCCAAGGTTCTGCAGTCCGGTTTCTATTGGCCCACACTGTTCAAGGATGCACAAGATTTTTACAAGAGTTGTGGCAAATGCCAAAGGACTGGGAATATATCAAGAAGGCATGAGATGCCACTGTAGAACATACTGGAGGTCGAAATCTTTGATGTTTGGGGAATCGACTTCATGGGGCCATTCCCAGCCTCTTGTGGGAATTTATACATCCTACTGCAAGTAGACTATGTGTCCAAGTGGGTAGAAGCGATCGCCACTCAAAAGAACGATGCAAAGATTTCTTCACAAGCACATCTTCTCAAGATTTGGCATCCCAAAGGCGATAATTAGCGATGAGGGGAGACATTTCGACAATAGGGTAATTGCTACTGCATTAAGGAAATACAGAATGAAGCATCGAATTGCAACAGCATACCACCCTCAAACCAATGGGCAAGCCGAGATATCAAACAGATAAGTAAAGAACATCCTAGAGAAGATGGTTAAACCTACTCGAAAGGATTGGTCTCTACATTTAAATGATGCACTCTGGGCCTACAGAACAACATTCAAGACACCAATGGGGATGTCACCCTATCGACTCATTTATGGGAAAACTTGCCATTTACCTATCGAGATATAACACAGAGCATATTGGGCTATCAAGGCAGCGAATATGGACTGGGACAAGGCAGGACAAAAAAGGCCATTGGACTTGAATGAGATTGAGGAAATTCGAGCTATGGCCTACGACACCGCCAAGATCTACAAGGACAAAACCAAGAAGTGGCACGACATGAAATTGCTGCCACGACAGTTCTTCCCAGGGCAACAGGTGTTGTTGTTCAACTCTAGGTTGAAGCTTTTCCCAGGGAAGCTTAAATCTAGATGGTATAGCCCTTTCCAAGTTGTCCAAGTTTCCCCCCATGATGTCATTACAATCAAATCCATGAATGATGGGCACCAATTCAAGGTCAATGGACAGAGGCTCAATCATTATCAAGGGACTGAAGCCCCAAGGATGTAGGAAGTAGTTACTTTAGGGGATGCCCCTCAAGGCATCCCTAATTTAACTTAATTTTATTGTACTTTATTTATTTATTTATTAGGAATTAAGATTTTTATTTATTTATTTTTAGGAAATAAGATTTAAATTTAGTTTATTTATTTATTTATCTTTAGGAAATAAATGAAGCAAAGCAAATAGGAGGAATGAACCAGCCCACCGCATTCACAATAGCCCAGAAAGCCCAACGGACAAGCCTGTCGTCACAGCCTGTCACCAGCTATCGCGACAGACGCGGAAAATACAGCCTCCCCGTCTCTCAGCACCCAACCAGCCCCTGCCGTTAAGGTTACTGCCCGCCGGCAGCTCCTCGTCAGCAGCAGCAGCGACGACAACTCCTCAACTTAAGTGCTTTTACTTATATACTTGCTATCTCTGTTGTTGTTTTATCTATTTTGTGATGTTATTTTCTGTTTTTCATTTTTATTGTTGTCATACATTAAGGGCAATGTAACCCTCGAGTTTGGGGGTGGGCATCCCTCCATTAATGAACTTGTTAGTTGAGTCTTTAATTGGTGTCTCATTTTAAGATTATTTTTTTGTGTCAAAAAAATGAAAATAAAAACAAAATTTTGGCTTAAGTCTTTGAACTGAACTTACCTGCCGCGACATTCTCTGTCGTGACAGTGCCTTTAGGATGTTTTAGGAATTATTTAGAGCCTTGCTATAGTTTTGAACTTTAGAACACCCTTTGTGACTCTTACGCTGTCTAGATTTTGATAGTGAACTAGAATAGGAAGGTTTACCCACTTGAGTTGCCCCTAGAGGTGCCTAACACTGGCTCTAGGAAAGGAATAAAAGAAAAGAAAAATTTTAGACTCACTTGCCCCCAAAACTACCTTACAATGACTCTAGGAAGATTTTTTGAGTCTAAGTCAGAAAAAACTAAATGAGCCTAAGAATTGCCTCCAGAAAAGATGAAGTCGAGTCTAAACCAGAAAAAACTAAAGGAGCCTAAGAATTGCCTCCAGAAAAAATGAAGTTGAGTCTAAGGCCGAAAAAACTAAAGGAGCCTAAGAATTGCCTCCAGAAAAAATGAAATTGGCATAAAATTCAAGTGAGTAGCATAACTATTCTAGTAAGTTAAAGGAGTCTAGGCACATATTTGTTCACAAAACCTGTACACACTTGCACAAGAACTATAGCATTGTTCCAGATAAATCCATAAACACCCGACAAAGTACTACTCTTGATAGTGAATGTGTGGTAGGTAATGAAAGTTCACTGAATTAAGCCAAGCCAAAAAGTTTTTATTTTTAATTAGGTTGTATTTGCTTGAGGACAAACAAGAACTTGAGTTTGGGGGTGTGTTGAGTGCATAAAAGTTCTATATTTCCCCCTCATTTACCCATATTTTTGTTACACTCAAGCATGATTCATTGCATTTAGGATAGATTTTTGCATATACGTCACAATTAGATAAAATTGCACAGTTGTTGCTGATTTTGGTTACTTTTGCAGGTATCTGTTGTGGTAGACCCAGGGCAGCAAAGGAGCAGAGGCAAATTGCAGAGCTGGAGTCGAGAAGCAAAGGCTGTCGTGACATCTACCATGATAGCCATGATGACAGAAGAATGCTGAGGTGGAAAAGTAAAGTGGAGCTCGACAGATAGAGGATTTCAAGCCGGTCTGTCGTAGATCACTCCCATATTTTTCTGAGTCCTAAAGCAGAATGAAGGTCAAGCCCAAAATTCAAGGAAGAAACTCAAGGTAAGAAAAGAGGACGAATTCAAGGCATCTACTCAGAAGATTTAGTCTTTAATAGAGTTGCACTTTAATTCGAAATTGTATTCTTGCCATATTAGAAAACTTGGACCCAAGGCCTATATAAAGACATGTAATTCAACCTAGGGAAGGATATCTCATTCCTAGCCGTCTTCCCCTAAACCCTTGTCGTTTTCCCTTCTCCACCATGTTCTAAACTCCCCCTAGGGCTAAGGGTTGATTCTGTAAAGTAGTTGCAAGGATTGTATTGTTTTAGAAATTTTCTGTCAAGTAATAAAAACTTCAAGTTTATTTACTCTGGCTTTTCATATCTCATAAGAGCATCGGGAGAGCATTGTGAGGTTATCCATTTGTTTGATATCGGGAGAGTCAAGCATATGAAAAGAGTAGATACATGTTTTCCAGTTTATGGTTAAACCATCTTGGCTTAGGGATAAGTACAAGGTTAAGTGACTAAAGAAGAATTCAACAATATTGGTGGTCACCCTTTGATTCACGCCGGGAGGTATCATCCAAGAAGTGTTTATCAACAGAACTTGGGCCTAGGGATAGGACAAGTCATAACAGGGATTCTTGCTAAGCTTGAAATACAGAGTTGTTGATCGATGTCGCGACATCAACAGACCTCTACCGCGACAGGAACGACGACAGACAACAGAAGTTCCTCTAACAGTGCAACACCTGCACTACTGAGCAATTCAATACCAGCATATTCTCTAAATCTGTTTCCCTTATCTTTTACTTTGATTTTTACTCAAGATTACTTCACCCATTCATTTAAACTATTTCTTTCTCTTGTGCAGCAAATCAAGGATAAAGTTATTTCCAGTCCATGTGGAGACGATATCCGATACTCTAGTATCACTTTACTACTTTCGTTGTGTACACTTGCACTATTTGCGATAGGACTCTTTTACACGCAAAAATTAAATAATACAACTTAAGATAATTTTACATTAAACCTACAAGCCCTAAAAAAACAACAATATGGTCCAAGGAACATATATGTCCCATCCATATAAACATACAACTTAAAACAAGCAAAATACATTAATGTCACCAAACATGCATTTATCGTACCATAAAAATAAAAGCAAGAAAGAAACAAGATTAAATTGAAAGAAATGCTAAAAACCAGTGACCAAATCAAAAAGCATAAAAAATAGAACTAAAAAAAGACCAAATTGGAACGGGAACAAAATGCTGGGGAGGGGACGGACGATTAGACCACTAGAGACTTGACGCAGGACGAAATTGCAAAGAAAAACAAAAACCTAAGGACTTAGGACGAGATTTGAAGACGCGGAGACCCCTAACCTGTAACGGACTCGACACGAAGGGACTAGATGAGAAATAACCCTTAAACTAAAACCTAAAACTACTATAAAACCTAACCTAAAACCAAACCGAGCCCCCTTTCACCCTTTGAAAGCCTAACCTCCCTAAAGACCTCTCCTCTTGACCCTCTAAACGTCGGCCGGTGTTATTCACCGTCCGGTGACCTCGAGACAAACCAGAAAAAGCCTTACCCTTATACCTCTAAACCCAAAACGACACCAAAAACCATAAAAGACTCCCTTTTCCAATGGAAAACCCTAAACGACAAACCCCGAAAGCAAACCTTTTTTGTTTTTAGAAAAAACAGAACCCAAAACCATTTTTTGACTCGAAAACGAAACGATGCAAAGATGAGAGACCCTCTCATCTTCCTCAGCCGAGTCACCTTTCAAAGCCACTGACGGGCTAGGCTTATTCTCGACGAGGAAGTGAGGGCAGTTTCAAAAGGAGGAAGACAAAGAGGTAAAAAAAAGCTTTTTTTTTCTCTTTTTTTTTATATTTGCATGCAATATTGAGACTGAGATTACCTGAATGCTATTGTTGGTATTGTATTGCTCTTCGTGTTTTCTTTGGGATATCACAAATCCCTTTTACAATGGTTTCGATTTGGCTTTATAGCCGAATATTCAGTATTTTACATTTGATTTCCGGAATGGAAATTGTCCATTGGATCGTACTCTTTTGGCCAGATTCATGTGCGGCTCTGCTCTGATTCTCTGCCATTTCGATTTTTGCTTTTTTGTTTCGTTTGTTTTTCCTTCAATTTTACCGATTCTAACATTCTGCTTTTTGTGTGCATGGTTCGTACGGCGGGGGCGAGAGGCGGACGTGGTTGCTGAGTCGTTCTCTGGTGTGATCGTCATCGTACGAGAACGGGGACGTGACAACAGGCCACTGGCTCTCGGGAGAATTCAAAAGGGTGGAGGTGCATCGCACGCGCGCATGGGACGACTCGAAACGACGTACGTGGACGCGTGGGAATAGGAGAGGTCGCACGTGGAGTTTTCGTTGCATCCTAGCCGTTAGATCGCATCTCGATCTAACGGTTCAGATTTGGGCGGCTCGATGACATCAAAAGGGCCTTAGGGTTTTCACTAATGAAACGATGTGGATTGTTGATGCTTGTTCGATCCGATGGCTAAGATCCGTGCGGCACAGACCCAAACAAGGCTCTCCTAGGGTTTCTTCCGTGCCTTCATCTGGGTCGTCAGATCTAATCTAGATCTGACGGCGAGAGATTGCATGCGCAAGCTAAAAGGGCTAAGTTAGGGCTAGAGTTTTAACTTGTACTTCTCTTGGGCCTAGCGGGCCGTGTAACTTTAATTTCATTTGTAAAATAGACTGTTATTTTTATTTAAACTTGGGCTTTAATTATTTGGATTGTTATTTTATTTAAACCGACTCTTTTTGTTTAGTATGATAATAACAATAACAACAACAACAATAATAATAATAATAAATACGACGATATTAATAATAATTAATAATAACAATAATAATATGTAAACTTTGATATATATATATATATATATATAAGAAGACAATACCAATAATAATTATAATACGATTAATAATAGTATTAATTATAGCATATAGTAACACTTAGGAGTTAAATAATATACATATACATATATCACTTTATAATAGTAGTGTATTTAAACAAAGGCCATTATATATATCCTATGATGAAAAAAGCCCCCTTATTTATAAAAATAAAACGAACCTCTTCCTGAACAAAATTAGTGATTATAGAAATTTTATAACAGAAGCAAACTTAGGTTTATTTCCTTCGTGGATTTGGAAATTGAGAATTAGAAATTTCAAAATGTGAGAGGTAGTGAAAAATCGGACAGACTAACTAAAGGGCCAAAGCTTAAAGGCCCAATTCCCCCCAGATTTTCGGATAATTCGTAATTTAAATTTAAGTGATTTATATCCGATCCGAAAAATAAGAAATTGGATTAGATATTTGATCCAAAAATAAAAACTGAATTGAATATTCAAAAATTTAGATCGAATCAACGGATCGTATCGATCAGATCAAATATTTTTACACACCCCTAATTATAACTATTTGAACCCAAATAATCTTAAAGGTAATAATATTATTTTTCATGCTCTTATCAACAAGGATTGAGTGTAACCACAAAATATATCGTTCTTCCAAAATTCACATTATTAAAAAGAAAAACTACATATTCGAAAAATGAATTATTGAATGGACATGTACTTCACCATTTTTTTTAAATCACGGTTTAAAGGGAAGAGAATAGAATCGGGTGAACCGGATAGAAGAAGGATTCTGTTAGGGCAGTTTTAGAAGATACTAGTATAAAGCAACAGCAAACATCTGGAGAGAGCGGCTTTAGGGCGCAAAACAAAAGAAAATCAAGCCGTAGAAGTGGGCTCTCTCTTGGTTCACCTTCACTACTCCCCTTACCAATACAATCTTTTCAGGTAATTTTCCAGATCCAATCCCCCCAAATCCCATGCTTCATTTTCTTCTGTTTCTTCAACAATCCAATCCCAAATTTCCATATTTGTTTTTGCTCTGCTTCTGAACCATTGATTTCATCTTCTTCCTTTCTGTTTTTGGCTGTTGAAAGATGGATCGTTATCAGCGAGTGGAGAAGCCGAAAGCAGAGGCACCCATTGACGAGAATGAGATTCGGATTACCAGTCAAGGCAGGATGCGTAGTTATATCACTTATGCCATGACTCTGCTCCAGGTTTATTTTCCTTCTTTTTCGTGTTTAATTTCTGCATATTTATACCTTTATTAGATTTGGGTTTTTGTTTATTTTGAGGAATGTGTTATTTCTCAAGTGTTTGTATGGCTTTTGATAGGAAAAGGGATCGAATCAGATAGTTTTTAAAGCAATGGGAAGAGCCATTAACAAGACTGTGACTATTGTGGAGTTAATTAAGGTTCTATTTTCTCTATGTGGATTGTTTAATTATTCATTGGTTGTTGTTTTTTTGAGGTGGCTGACAGTGTGCTTCATTTACTTTTAATGCAGAGAAGAATTGTTGGTCTACATCAGATTACATCAATTGGATCCATGGATATAACAGATATGTGGGAGCCTCTGGAGGAAGGACTCCTTCCGTAAGAACCATAGGATTTCTAAATTGTTCTCTTAATCTCCTTAATATGCATCTTCATAGAATTTTAGTAACTTTTTGTTTGTTTACCGCAGATTGGAGACGACCCGGCATGTATCGATGATCACTATAACCCTTTCGAAAAATGAACTGAATACATCGTCTGTTGGGTAAGTTGATGTAATTGTTTGTGGTGCTTGTTTGATTACATTTTTATGGATATTGGGAACTAGAGAATATAAGCATATGGAAGGTTTTTATGCTTGTAAGGATGTTGGCTTGATGTTTTATTTGACATGAATCATGAATAACTTCCTCATCCAGGTACCAACCTCCGTTACCAGCTGATCAGGTGAAGACATCCACAGAAATCGATCATGAAGGAGGTAGGGAATAGGGATGCATTTCATTATCTGCACGGCCATTTTTTCTGGTGATGTCGAATGCCTATATTTGGTTTTTATACATTTCTTTTTGTTTGGCAGAGGGCTCTCCTAATGGCCGGGGTAGGGGCCGTGGCGGTAGAGGAAGGCCGAGTGGAGGTAATGCCAATTTTGAATTGAGATGCACCCTGTTAGATGTTCTTTTTTATTATGCTAGAGGCATGGTTTGACATGACTCTGAATTTTATTGAATGTAATGTGAGAATTTTTTAAGCAAATATTTAGGTGTGTTCTTCAGGGAATGGTTTTGTCTTTGCTGAGTATGAGGATGGAGGCTGGGACCGCAGCCGTGGCTACTCTAGGGGTAGAGGTCGAGGAAGAGCACGTGGTTTCCGAGGCCGTGCACGTGGAGGATACAATGGACCTCAGTTCGACAGGCAGCAAGATGATGGCTACAATTATGAAGCCCCTCCCCAAGGTGGTCGTGGTTAGTTCTCTCTTCTATTTTTCAGTTTTAATAAAATCTTAATGTGTTTAATAGTTTTCCACAAGAACTGTGGTATGCTTGTTTACAATCACCAATAATATCGTCCTTTGAAGTTTGAACTATTTTGAACTTGAAGAATCAAAGTGCACTTGGAATACAAATAAAAGATGTAATAAGTAAACGTTTAGCTATTAAACATTATGCCAATTGCTTTAAGAAGAAAGACAGTGAATAGGTAAAGAATATATAGTTTTCTGATGGTCTTTGGGTTGCTCTTTGAAGGTCGTGGCCGTGCACGTGGAGGATACAATGGACCTCAGTTTGACGGGCAGCAAGATGATGGCTACAATTACGAAGCCCCTCCCCAAGGTGGTCGTGGTGAGTTCTCTCTTAACATGTTTTAATAGTTTTCCACAAGAACTGTGGTATGCTTGTTTACAATCACCAATAATATCGTCCTTTGAAATTTGAACTATTTTGGACTTGAAGAATCAAAGTGCACATGGAATACAAATAAAAGATGTAATAAATAAACGTTTAGCTATTAAACATTATGCCAATTGCTTTAAGAAGAAAGACAGTGAATAGGTAAAGAATATATAGCTTTCTGATGGTCTTTGGGTTGCTCTTTGAAGGTCGTGGCCGTGCACGTGGAGGATACAATGGACCTCAGTTTGACGGGCAGCAAGATGATGGCTACAATTACGAAGCCCCTCCCCAAGGTGGTCGTGGTGAGTTCTCTCTTAACGTGTTCAATAGTTTTCCACAAGAACCGTGGTATGCTTGTTTACAATCACCAATAATATCGTCCTTTGGAGTTTGAACTATTTTGAACTTGAAGAATCAAAGTACACATGGAATACAAATAAAAGATGTAATAAATAAACGTTTAGCTATTAAACATTATGCCAATTGCTTTAAGAAGAAAGACAGTGAATATATAGTTTTCTGATGGTCTTTGGGTTGCTCTTTGAAGGCCGTGGCCGTGCACGTGGAGGATACAATGGACCTCAGTTTGACGGGCAGCAAGATGATGGCTACAATTACGAAGCCCCTCCCCAAGGTGGCCGTGGTGAGTTCTCTCTTAACGTGTTTAATAGTTTTCCACAAGAACCGTGGTATGCTAGTTTACAATCACCAATAATATCGTCCTTTGAAATTTGAACTATTTTGAACTTGAAGAATCAAAGTGCACTTGGAATACAAATAAAAGATGTAATAAATAAACGTTTAGCTATTAAACATTATGCCAATTGCTTTGAGAAGAAAGACAGTGAATAGTTAAGAATATGTAGCTTTCTGATGGTCTTTGGGTTGCTCTTTGAAGGTCGCGGCCGTGGCAGGGGATATCGTGGAAGGGGCCGTGGTTTTAGATCTAATGGGCCAATCCATGCAGCTGCATGAGGTGGTGTGTGGCAGTCCTTGAACAATATGTTTATGATTTCTTTATTTCTTTGATAGCAATAGGTTTGCACATTTTTTTCTTCGTTGTTAATTTCTAGCAGTTTAACTCTAGGACGTGTTTGAGTTCATGAGTAGACATAGAATAGTTGCATTTCAGGTTTCTACTAGTTCAGCAGCCGCCTCACACTATAGGAGGCAGGTCTGGTAGCCTTAGCTTATATGTTTTGAACAATTGTAAACAGAAAATTTCCCCTTTTATTATTTGTCTTTAGAGTTCTGCCACTTCTCTTGCCTCCACAAGAACTGATTGATTTTCCGGTATTGATGTTTTAGTCTACACTTAGCTTGCGTGTAAACAAATGACTTCCATTATTTGTTCAAAACCCCATAATACACCAAAAGTTGCATTTCAGGTTTCTACTATGTTTTAATCCCCTTATCTTTCGGATTCGAACTCTTAATCTTTTGTCATGCGTTGATAAAAAATTTGTCGGAGAATGAATCTTGATCACGAACCATATGTTCTGGTTGACTATCTGGAATTGAACCCAGATTGTTAAATCTGATACCAATTGTCGTAATATATATATTTTCCTGGTTATTTCTTGAATTCACTCTGCCTTTCAGGTGCTTCTTTCTTGATTTAACTGTTTGGTGCAATCAATGGCTATATGCTTAAATTTCATGAAGAACGACTTTCATCGCCATGGAAGTCAAACATGCCAAAGTCAAATAAAATGTTAATATTGAGAAATTATTTTGAAGGCAAATCTCCGTTCTTGTTGTAAACAACACATTGGATCACGTTACTTGCTTTGAGTTCATTTGTTTGAACAATGGCAGCCAAAAGTAGCAGTCGCTTTCGCCTTTCTCATGCTTCCATTTTCATCCCCTCTAAGAGCAACGAGCTAGAAGGTACTATTGCATGCCCTCAGTCCCAATCCATTGTTGAAAGTGCAGTCGAGTGACAAAACCACTCCAGCTGCGCTACTTCGAATGCACTTTCGTGATTAATTTATAATTTTACGATATTTAAGGGATTACAAGGTAAAATTTTGATTTTAGGGATCAAGGCCCCTCTAGTTCTGCCCTGATTATACATATAGTAACCTAACAAGAGGTCTCATATACAGGGGCGGAACATTGAGAAGAAAAGGGAGTTAATCCCTCCCAACTTCTTTTTCATTAAGAATATGACCCCAAACTCAAAGTTTACATCTTTTTCTTCCTTTTTTTTCTTTCCATTCAAACAAACAGAGAACAAAGAAAAAAGTACAAGTACGATGGAGGAAAGTGAAGGAAAAACGATGAAAGAAAAGAGAAAATTAATGGTGAAATGACAATAATGCCTTTGAAAATAAATGACTTTAGTCCAACATTGTTGGGAAGTCAAATAGACAGCCTACGTGAAATACATTTTATTTTTTTAGCTGCCAGGTCAGAAAGCCGTTTACATTTAATAACAACAAACGGCTGAGTGATCAAAAGTTTACACATTGAAAACGTAAATGACATTATTGGTTATTTTTAAAAATCAGTGATCAACTCTGTACTGAAGGAAAACATAGGTGACTATTCCAATAGTTAACCTTTTTTATTCTCAACAATGAGGGAAATTTTCGACCAACATATTTTTTATTTTCACCTTCGAGCTGCTCCCAGTCTTTATTGACAAGGATTTATAAACCAGTGTTCAATCATAATGGATTGAATAAAAATCCAATTAGAGGGGAAAAAAACAAGTCGTGTGGGGTTGTTGAAATGCTACGCTGATGCCACAGAGAAAGTGGGTTTATAATGGGCTTACAAATAATCATCATTGATTTGATTCTGAAACTTTGGGCCGAATCACCGAACTTCATCTTTGAATTCTCGATCCGAAAATGTGATATTTTTATTCAAAAAGTCATCTGCTTATGTCTATTCTTTAAATTAAGTTTTATAAATATATTTCTTACAACAAGTTTTCGATTTAAAATGTTTAAATAAAAAATATATATTATAAACTATGTAAATAATTAAAATCAAATGTATTATTATAGAAATTTATGAATCGATTGTTTCTTATGTTGTATTGATTTGACCGAGTTTATCTCGTAAGTTTTTATGTAAATATTATAATGGGTACTCTTTTCTTTCGACTAGGTTTAGGGAGTTTTTAACGATACCTATAATAATATATTTTTTATTATAAAAAACCGTTATCAATTAATAGTCGCTGATCTGATTAAAATCAAATTAAAATTTAATTATTTAATTGACAAATTTTTAATCCAATAATCAAAATAGACTCAAATAAAAAAATAGTAACCTTAAAATAGTTTACCCTATTTTTTATAATTAGATAACAAATTATACAGCTCATCCTTATCATTATAGTTTAACTCATTTGTGGGGGTCTTAAGCTAAAAAGAACTTATCATTTGAGGATCATCAGATATAACATATTTTATTAGTTTATTTTAAAACATTTTTAAAATATACACTTTCTTATAAAAGCTACATCAGCAGGGGTAACAACAACAACAACGATTAGAACTTTATCTAAGGAGTTTGATTTATTTATTATTAAGAATATTATCTCTATTAATTAAAGTTTAATGTATTATGTACTTATTATGCCTATAAATAGATGATTCATTGAAGACATTGTACACACAATTCTATATTTGAGAATAATACAAATCTTCCTCTTTCTCTCACCTATTTGCTCTTTTATTCTTGTTCGTTGTTCTTCGTTATTTTATTCACAACACGTTATCAGCACGAATTTGCTCAATTATCAAGATACTTGGAAGATTTGATAATCAAGCGTCATATACGAGATGGATGTATAATCTCGTGTCGTCATCATCAGAAACCCGGAATAAACTCTTGTGCTATTCAAACACTATGCAAGTTCACTCGCATCATCTAAAAACAATATTAGACAATTTTTGAAAATTTTAATTATTATGGTTGTTGTATAAGACGCAACGGAGAGAATTATAACATGTTTGATACATCAGTGTTTGACGCAAAAAGTGTTAGGCAATTACTTATTAGACAATCTCTTTATTAAAACAAAGGGGGAGAAATTACGACACAAATTCTATAATTTTTTTCTATTTTAGTTTAATCTTTGCATACTTTTATAAATTCAATTTCGATATTTTACTTTTGAGAATTGATATTTTTTAACCGCGTTTGAGTTTTACATGACATGTTTCAATGGCTTAAAAAAATATGGCTTGAATCAAGATAAAATTAAAAGAGGTACATTTCTTCAATATGTTTATATTGAGATCAATTTTTATTTACGATATTCTATTGGTGAAAGCTAATATTTTTAACCTTGTTTTGAGTTTTACATGTATTTAAATGACTTGGAAAGAGGCGTGATATAAATGGATTATAAGAAGCTCTCTCGTTCATTTGCTATGTCTCCATCGTTCTCGAAAAGAAAATCATTATCGGTAAAATCTATTTTCCCCTTAAACTATGATTTTAAAGTGCGATAAATCATGGTGATTTTGCTTAAAAGAAATAACTTTTATGTGTCAAAAAACTCGACTATTTCTCCCAAGTTCAAGTTATGAAAATTCGTCTTGATCCAAAAAGTTTTATGGGAGGCATTCCCTGAAGTGAATGCAAAGCATGATGTTTATTCCATGCGATTATCAATGATGGAGCATTTCCTGAAGTGAATGCAAGCCTGATGTTTATTCCATGCGATTATTGGAACTGTTTCATTCCCTGAAGTGAATGCAAACATGGTAAATCATTATTCAATTAGAGACATAATTTTGATATAATACAAGTATATTGGCTGGACATCCTGTTCTGCGAGGCTACTGGTCTCAAAGGAGGTTTTTAAAGGACCTTATGGACTGGTTTAACAATGCCGCGTACGAGGATTAAATCTTTGTTCTCTATGATAAGGATATGTTAATAAAAACATACTGCACTTTTCACGACAAATAATATTGTCCTGAGACACAATATCATGAAAAGGTTTCAAAGGCCCACTGGCTCTATTCCATTCCCTGAAGTGAACGTGAGATTATATTATAGAAAGAATAAAAGCCACATTAGAAGTTGTGGTCATGGTCGAGGCATGGGCATAGACATTATGGTCATTTTAAGAAACTTTTACCCACTGGTAGTGAGGTTATAAGGATGACAAGAGCGATAAAGATCATTCTAAGAAAGTATAATTTTTTTTATTACCAATATGATGTTATAAACCATTGGTTTCGTACTTATTGTACGTTGGAAAAATAAAAAATGATTGAATGATAAAGGAAAAAAAATAACAAAGATGGTATTGGTCCAACTTATTTAGACATTGTTAGTCCAACTCATTTGGACGTTGTTGATTTCCTTATAACCCTCGAATGGAATAAATCATCTTCTAATTATTCTCATAACTTTGAAGAGAATTAATTATCTTTTTATTTATTTTGCTTCATGTTTATTTACTTTATACTTTAATTATTTACATTTTATATTTATATTTATATTTATGTTAATATTTATATATTATCATATTTATTTATTTTGTTTAACATGATTACTTATCAAATACAATTTATGATGATGATTTATGCTTAATATATTTTTCCATTTAAATGCAAGGGAAAAATATGAGTACTATATCTCAAAGTGTTAAAAGTATTGATGCTCCAAAAGAGCAATATGTTCTTGAGAGAAAGCACATTATGAAAAGTGCATAACTGCGAATATTGCAATAATTATCACTAATGGTAATAATATTGTCACCACTAGAAGTGGAAATTTTAAGAGAGCAATATGAGTTCGCAAAATATTCTTTTGGAATTATAGATAACATATGTTATCAATTGACATTTGAAATAAGCCATTGTGAATATAAGTTCTGATAGTCAAAAAGTCAGTTGAAAGCTCTAGAAAAGCTATATATTGCTACCAAAAGATAATTTCCATTGAAAGCTCCGAAAGAGTTAAATATATTCCTATTCAAAGGAACAATTTTGATGATCGTATTAGACGAGTACAAGTGAGATGAATCACATGTTATGGTAAACCAGAAGTTTACGAAATTCAGAAATGTATATACACACTTGTATATAGTTGATACGACCGGTTAGACCATCCTGATCAATAATGATACGAAAGCTGTTGAGATTTATATGCACATTTATTAAAAGAACCTAAAGTTCTTGTGGTGCTTGTTCTGAAAGGAATTGATTAAATTCCACTTATTGAAAGAACGTGAAATTCTTGTGTTGCTTATTCTTAAAGGAAATGATTAAGATCTCACTTACCAAAAAGAACTTGAAGTTCTTGTAATAAAGTTGAGACTACATGTCTTACATATCTGAATGAAATATGGGCCCATATATCCACAAATGTGGAAAGTTTTATACGATTTTAGTAGATGTATATACATTGTTTTATCGACTTACGACCAGAAGTTTGTGAGATTGATTCTAAAAAGATTCATATTATGCAATTAGACTATTCGTCTTGAAAAGCTAGTGGGTTTATGTTTTAGGCTATATCAATTGATGCAAAGTCTATTGATTATGAAAAATACGGTTTAGCAAAATTTCAATTGGATACCTCCTCTTTAATAGCTAAACTATGAGAACAAAATAGTTATTATTTATATAGTATTTTCATATAGCAACACTTATACGCATCAAGCCAACGAGTTATAATAAACTTCTCGTTATGATTAGTTTTTGGTAAGAAGTCATACATTTCTCATTTTATAATTTTTAAATGTGCAATATGAATTGCTCTTCCACAACGCACAAAATGGGTAAATAAAAAGGGTTGAGAATATATATTGAGTACGGGCCTCCTTTTATGTTTAAACTCTTAAACATTAATTGGAGAATCATTTATAACATGATTTTTCTCAACATCGGGGGAGATAATAATCAACTAGATAAAGAAAAATGAATTATCGTTATCTAGATCCTCGTATATGAACCAGAAGTTCATAAGATAATTCATGTTATTACATGTCAACTGCCAGACATATTTACTGACCCAATGAGAGTAACTAAGTCTCATATACCAGCTGAAATGCTCTAAGTTTAATGTTAGAGCGAATGGATGTAAATCATGCTTGAAGCATGATAGTTGAAATGGTTCCAATAATCAAAATTATCGTAATTGGAAAGTAATATGAGATGGTCATATGTTGGAGGCGGGTGCTCCTGAAGAGACCCAAGACATAACTAATAATAAAACTCTCGAAGAGTTTCAGGTACCTGAAATAAATATTAAAATCCTGAAGAGATCTCGATGAGTTATGTCACTACAAGAATGGAACCAAAAAATTGAAAAGTTGTCGACAATGATTTTACAAATAGTTTTAAATAGAATACTTCTATAGAAGTAAAGAAAGAAAACGAGGATCTTGTATAAAAATCTATCAAGAAGTATAGATATTGAATTGGCCAATATAGAAAGACGCTTTGAACTTCTAAAAGAGAAGTATTTGGACCAACAGTCCAAACACCTAAAGGTGTAATGCAAGTGAGGCACACATAATTAGTCGTAAATACGACAAATTATGATTTATGGGGAGTTTTAATTACTTCATGGTGGATGCAATTACTTTGGCAGTATGAAATATATTACATGCATCTAATTATTTATGGATCCCTATTTATCCTTAAAGGATTTAAAATGCTAAAAGCATTTAGAAATTTTTTAGAAAATTTATTTAGACATGTCTCATTGAATATTTTGGCGCATTTGTTATAATCGCCTTAGTGAGTACTAATTGAGGAAATACTATAAGAATGATAAGATTTCCTTATGTATTTTATAGAAGAATTTGAATCAAGATTCATTATTGTTGAGTGCATAAAAGTTTTATATTTTACCCCCCATTTACCCATATTTTTGTTGCACTGAAGCATGATTCATTGTATTTAGGATAGATTTTTGCATACACATCACAATTAGATAAAATTGCACAGTTGCTGGTAAATTTGGTCACTTTTGCAGGTATCTGCTGGGGCAGCATCCAGGGCAGCAAAGGAGCAGAGGCGAGTTGCGAAGTTGGAATTGAAGGACAGAGAACATCACATGTCGTGACATCTACCGTGGGAGCTATGACGGCAGTGGAACACTGAGGTGGAAAAGCAAAGTGGAGCTCGATAGATAGAGGATTTCGAGCCGATCTGTCGTGGATCACTCCCATATTTTTCTGAGCCCTGAAGTAGAAGGAAGGTCGAGTCCAAAGTTCAAGGAAGAGAGTCAAAGCAAGAAAAGAGGACGAATTAAAGACATCTACTTAGAAGATTTAGTCTTTAATAGAGTTGTACTTTAATTTAAACTTGTATTCTTGCCATATTAGAAAACTTGGACCCAAGGCCTATATAAAGGCATGTAATTCGACCTAGAGGGGGATATCTAGCTCATAGTCGTCTTCCCACAAAACCCTAGTCGTTTTCCCTTCTCCATCATGTTTTAAACCCCCCTAGAGTTGAGGGTTGATCTTGTAAAGTAGTTGTAAGGATTATATTGTTCTTAGGATTTTTCTTTTCAAGTAATAAAACTTCAAGTTTATTTACTCTGGTTTTCAACATCTCATAAGAGCATCGGGAGAGCATTGTGAGGTTATCCATTTTCTTAATAACGGGAGAGTTAAGCATTCGAAAGGAGTAAATACGTGTTTTCCAGTTCATGGTTAAACCATCTTGGCTTAGGGATAAGTACAAGGTTAAGTGGGTAAAAAAGAGTTCACAAACATTGGTGTTCACCCTTTGATTCACGTCGGGAGGTATCATCCAAGACGTGTTCATCAAGAGAACTTGGGCCTAGAGATAGGACAAGTCATAACAGGGATTCTTGCCAAACTTGAAGTACGGAGTTGTTGATCGCTGCCGCGACATCAACATACCTCTACCGCGACAGGCACGATGACAGAACAACAAAAGTTCCTCTGAACAGTGCAACACCTGCACTACTGAGCAAATCAATACCGGCCTATTCTCTCAATCTGATTACCTCATCTTTCACTTTAGTTTTTACTCAAGATTTCTCCAAACAATCATTTAAACTATTTCTTTTTCTTGTGCAACAATCTAAGGATAGAGTTATTTCCAGTCCCTGTGGAGATGATATCCGATACTCTAGTATCACTTTACTACTTATGTCGTGTACACTTGCACTATTTGCGATAGTCCTATTTACACGCAACAAGTTTTTGGCGCCGTTGCCGGGGACTGACAACATACCTTTAACTTTTATTACTGCACCCTTTTTACTTTTTATTTCTTTTTAGTTGTGTTATTTACCCTGTGCTTTTCACAAGGTTCTCTTATTGCTTATACGCAGATCGAGACGTGGTAAGGAACTTGAGTACGAATTAGACCCAAAAATCGAACGCACATATCAACTCAGGAACCAAGCCCGCCTCTTGATAGAAATAAACAACTATCTTGAGGAAAGGCTGGAAGCAATGGTGAATGAAAGACAAGGCAATGGGGGAGATAACCTTAACAACAACAATAACCCCAAGGTTGTTGTCGATCCTCCTAATGATGCCCGGAACAATCTGCCGCTGCCTGCTGCCCCAGCAGCACGACAAACTTGTCGGGAGTACATGGATAACGACCATGTTGAACTGGAAACAACGCTGATAGATGTGGAAGCTAAACATTTCGAACAGAAACCTGTAATGTTCAACATAATAAATTCTGCTGGTCAATTTGGTGGTTCTGCTACTAAGGACGCACGTGAACATCTGAAGACTTTCCAAGAAATCTGTGGATCATTCAGACATCCAGGAATAAGTTCGGAAGTACTGAGGCTCCGGCTATTTCCTCATTCATTGAGGGATAAAGCAAAAACCTGGTGGAATAAGTTAACGTCGGGTTCAATAAGAACTTGGGCGGATCTTTGTCGTAAATTTCTTTCTCGTTTTAATCCTTCTCTTTTATCTGAAAAACTGCGTAACGAGATTGCTACTTTTCAACAGGAAGATGACGAGCCAATGCACGAGGCATGAGACCGATTTACAACTCTCTTACGAAACTGCCCGATGCATGGATTCCCCGTATGGAATCAAGTTGTCAAATTCTATAATGCTGCCAATGCACACACTCGTATGCGTATTGATTCAGCAGCAAACAACTTGTTATTGGACAAGGAACCAGAAGATGCAATGCTGGTATTGAAAAAGTTAGCTAAAAACGATGAGTAGTTTCCTACAGCTCGAAGAAGAGGTAGACGAGGAGTATTTGTAAAGGAATACGAAGCTGACAGCTCGATCAAAACTCAGATTGCATACCTCACTAAGATAGTTGAAAACCTGCAGCGAAAGGATTCTAAAGCTGTATTTTTTGCCGAAGAGGTATGAAACCTGTAGCGGAAACTATAGTACAGAAAAGTGTCCCTTACAGCTGGAAGAAGGGATGTATGCTGGAAACTATAACATGAATAAAACCTATGACTCGGCCAACAACTACAATCCAAACTGGAGGAAGGACCCCAAATTTTCCTGAAGTAACCCCAACAACGCACTGAACCCTCAAGTCCAAAATAACCAGAACCAAGGAGTTCATAGGATTCTGTCACGACAGCAACCACAACAGCAGCCACAACAGTAACCGACAACAACAGCGAGCATACTGGAACAAACCCTGGCAACCTTTATGTCTCAAACAGGAGCATATATGGCAAACATGAATCACTTTGTCAAGAAAACTGAATCTTTCATGGATAAGACATAGATGAGAATGACAAACCATGAGGCTACCCTAAAATCCTTAGAGACACAGATGGGCCAGGTTTCACAGTTCAGAAACCCAAGGTAGATTGGAGTGGGAAACAACTACAAGGGGTGGAAATAAAAGAAGCACCAAGTAAGGAACCTACCCTACAGACACCTGTCGTGAACACTGCCCCGGCAGAGGAGAAACAGTCTACTATCGTCACATCTGCCATGACAGTAGAAGAAATAGAGGAGCAGACAAAAGAAGCTGAAGATCTTGAGCCTCCTCAAATCTGACTTCCATGTGAAATACGCCTTGAAGATTACCGTCCTCACCCCCTTTCCCAAAGCGATTAAAGAAACAGAAACAGGAGTACATGCTTAAGAAAATCTATGATGTTTTTAAGCAAGTACACATCAACATTTCGCTGTTAGATGCCATTAAACATATGCCTGGTTATGCAAAGTTTCTTAAGGATGCAATGTCCAGAAGGTCCAGACTTGGGGAATTTGAAACATTGATGATGGCAGAAGGATGCATGGCAATCCTGCATAAGCGTCCACCCCCAAAGAAGAAGGATCCTGGGAGCTTCATTATACCATGCATAATTGGCGATAAGTTTGTGGGTAAGGCACTTTGTGATCTTGGTGCTAGTATTAACCTAATGCCTAAATCTGTATTTCAGAAGCTAGGCATTGGACAAGCAAGGCCCACGACAGTCATGCTGCAACTGGTAGACCGCTCTTACGTACAACCGGAAGGAAAGATTGAAGATATCTTGGTAAGAGTGGATAAGTTTATTTTTCCTGTTGACTTTCTTGTTTTAGACTGTGAAGTAGATGAAAATGCACCGATCATCCTGGGACGACCCTTCCTAGCCACAGGTAGAACAGTGATCGACGTAGAGAAAGGAGAACTGACTATGAATGTCAATGACAAGAAAATAAAGCTCAATGTTCTCCAAGCAATAAAACAAGATGATGTAGAGGAAGAATGCAAGGCAATTTCAGAAGTAGTCCTAGACCAACCCTGCATCAGATCGAACTGTCACGACAGAAGTCACTGCTACTGTATCCACCTTGAAGACTGTCACGACAGTGTTGACGACAACGACCCCTCAGACAATGAAGCATCCGATACTGAAAGTCCTGAGGAGGTAAATTGGATAGACACATGTCAGGGTAAGTTCTTCGAGCCTTTGAATTATACCTCGAATGAACATGTAATCCCAAAGCCTTCCATTGAACAGCCACCTGTTTTAGACCTTAAACCTCTGCCAGGGCAACTTAAATATGTTTTTCTTGGTCTTAATGATACGTTGCCCGTAATCATCTCTTCCAAGTTGATGCAGGAGCAAGAACATCAGCTGATCAGAATCCTACAACAGCATAAGAAAGCTATTGGATGGACCATTGCCGACATCCAAGGCATCAGTCCGGCGATTTGCATGCATAAGATCCTTTTGGAGGATGACCATAAGCCGACGATTGATGCCCAAATGCGACTGAACGAAGCTATACGAGAGGTAGTGCGAAAAGAAATCATCAAGTGGCTTGATGCTGGAATAATATACGGCATCTCGGATAGCAAGTGGGTGAGCCCGGTGCAATGTGTACCCAAAAAAGTAGGCATAATCGTGGTAACAAACAAGGACAACGAACTAATCCCAACCAGGACTGTGACCGGTTGGAGGGTTTGTATAGACTACCGGAAGCTTAATAAAGCTACCCGGAAAGACCATTTCCCCTTACCTTTTATTGATCAAATGTTAGATAGAATAGCAGGGAAGCCTTACTATTGTTTTCTTGATGGTTACTCAGGTTACAACCAAATCGCAATCGCACCGGAGGACCAAGAGAAAACAACCTTCACATGCCCGTACGGAACGTACGCCTTTCGAAGAATGCCATTTGGACTGTGCAATGCATCAGCAACCTTTCAACGGGTGCATGATGGCAATATTCTCCGACATGGTGGAGGATTTCCTAGAGATCTTCATGGATGACTTTTCCGTCTTTGGAGACAGTTTTGACAGTTGCCTAGGCAATTTACAGAAGGTGCTTGAAAGATGTGAAGAGGCAAACCTTGTTTTAAACTGGGAAAATGTCACTTTATGGTGGACGAGGGCATAGTTATGGGACATAAGGTCAGCTACCGTGGCATAGAGGTTGACAGAGCCAAAATTGAAGTTATTGAAAAATTGCTACCACCCAACACAGTCAAGGGAATAAGAAGTTTCTTAGGGCAAGCAGGGTTTTATCGAAGATTCATTGCCAATTTTCAAAAATTACTAAACCTTTGTGTCTTTTGTTGGAACAGAATCGTCCCTTTGACTTTAACACTGAATATACTGAAGCATTCAGGATACTGAAGGAGAAGCTGGTAACAATCCCAATAGTGCAGCCACCAGACTGGAGCTTGCCATTCAAGATAATGTGTGACGCCAGTGACTATGCTGTCGGGGTAACACTAGGGCAGAGAAAGGAGAAACCTTCCATGTGATCTATTATGCCAGCAAAACTCTAAATGATGCCCAGATAAACTACACCACAACAGGGAAGGAGTTACTAGCAGTGGTGTTTTCAATTGACAAGTTTCGACCATATATACTTAGAACAAAAGTGGTGGTCCATACAGATCACTCAACACTTAAATATCTGTTCACCAAGAAGGATGCTAAGCCAAGATTGATACGTTGGATTCTGCTGCTGCAAGAATTCGATATTGACATCAAGGACAAAAAAAGGAACAGAAAACCAAGTAGCGGATCATTTGTCAAGACTTGAGATGGGAAGGGACAAAAAGAAAGACAAGATTCACATACTGGAAACCTTCCCGCATGAACAATTGTTCACTGCCAAGAGCACTGCCGCGACAACCATGGCGGCAAGTAAGCTTCCTGAAATCCCTTGGTACGCTGATATAGTAAATTACCTTGTTAGTGGTTTATTACCTCCCGAACTTAACTACCAAGTAAGGAAGAGGTTCAAAAATGATGCAAAACATTATTATCGGGACAAACCTCTTCTATTTAAGCACTCTGCAGATCAGATCATCAGGAGATGCATACCAGAGGAAGAACAAGAAGAAGTGCTCCACCACTACCATGCTGCCCCTTACGGAGAACACTTTGGAGGAAGTAAAACTACTGCCAAAGTTCTGCAATGTGGTTTCTATTGGCCTACACTATTCAAGGTTGCACAAGCTTTTTACAAGAGCTGTGATAAATGCCAAAGAACTGGAAACATATCTAGAAGGCATGAGATGACACTGCAGAACATACTTGAAGTCGAAATCTTCGATATTTGGGGAATTGGCTTCATGGGACCATTCCCAGCCTCCTGTGGGAATCTATACATTCTGCTGGTAGTAGATTACATGTCCAAGTGGGTAGAAGCTATCGCCACTCAAAAGAATGATGCCAAGACTCTGCAAAGAGTCCTCCATAAAAATATCTTCACAAGATTTGGCATCCCAAGGGCGATCATTAGTGATGAGGGTAGACACTTTGACAATAGGGTAGTTGCTAGTGCGGTGAAGAAATATGGAGTTAAACACAGGATCGCGACAGCATATCACCCTCAAACCAATGGACAGGCAGAAATCTCAAATAGATAAGTGAAGAACATCCTCGAAAAGATGGTCAAACCAACTAGGAAGGATTGGTCTCTTCACCTAAATAATGCATTATGGGCCTATAGAACTACATTCAAGACTCCACTGGGAATGTCACCCTACTGCCTCATCTATGGAAAGACTTGCCATCTAACTGTCGAGATAGAACATAAGGCATATTGGGCTATCAAGACAGTTAACATGGACTGTGACAAGGCAGGGCAGAAAAGGCTACTGGTCTTGAATGAAATTGAAGAAATTCGAGCCATGGCCTACGAAAATGCAAAGATCTACAAGGACAAAACAAATAAGTGGCACGACAGAAAATTGTTGCCACGACAGTTTAGCCCAGGGCAGAAAGTGCTATTGTTCAACTCTAGGTTGAAGCTTTTCCCAGAAAAGCTTAAGTCTAGGTGGTCTGGCCCTTTTCAAGTAGTTCAAGTCTTCCCCATGGTGATATTACAATTAGATCAATCAAGGACGGGCACCAGTTCAAAGTCAATGGACAAAGGCTGAAGCACTATCAGGGGACTGAAGCCCCAAGAGTGCAGGAAGTAGTTACTTTAGGAGATGCCCCTCAAGGCATCCCTAATTTAACTTAGTTTTATTTTATTTTATTTTATTTATTGTTTTAGAAAATAAGTATTTAATATTTTGTTATTTTAGTTTTCAGGTGAATAAAGGAAGCAAGGCAAAGAGAAGGAATGAACCAGCCCACCACACTCACAAAAGCCTAAGAAGCCCAACGAAACATTGTGGTCGTGACAGCCGGTCAACGGCTGTCACGATAGACGCGGAAAATATATGATGTCAAACAGCTGTCGCGACAGACACGAAAACGTGTGACAGACGCGTCAGAAACTGCGTAACAGCTGTACTCCGTTTTTCACGCCGGCCGTTACAGTTTCAACGGGCAGAACCCCGTTCTATATAAACCTCTACCTCCATTTCATTTTCACCTCATTCTCTTTTCTCTAATTGCTTTCAAGAATTTTAGCTTTTCATAAATTTTCTTTTATTTCCACAGAATCCTCACAATGACTACAAGATCAACTCGAAGGAGTGCTGCCTTCACCTCTGCCGTGACAGTCTCTACACTCAGCCACAACAAAATCCCCAGGCGGTTTGACACAGCAGACTCGGAAAATAGATACTACGACTCTTTTCAGAAAAGGGAGATGTGGGAGGAACGAGGGTTCACCTACACTACAAAAACGAGGGATCTAAGGCTCGAACCATTCATCTCCAAGAAAATCATAGCGCTAAGGTGGCATATGTTTGATGTCTAACCGGAAGAGATGAACGTCACCTTGGTCCGGGAATTTTATGCTGCCATCCCCTCCAAGGATGCCACAACAGTGACTGTCAGGGGTAAAGAAATCTCCCTTGAACCAGCCTACATCAACACACTGTACGGTATTTATGTGGGCAGAAAGGAAGATGCGCATAGGAGGTTCGTCAACAGTCTGTCGCCGGCAGACTACGATGGTATCATGGCAGACTTGACGGAAGAAGGCACCCAATGGAACGGCGATCCCAAGCACAAATGGATAGTGCGAAGGACCCAACTCACACCGGCAGCAAAACTCTGGAACCATTTTGTGAAGAAACGCCTTATGCCAACATCGCATGTAACGCCCCGGTTTTGGGCTTAGAAGTCTTGGGCGTTGACCGGTCGGTCAAAGTGCTGTTCGAATCGTAAGAGGTTAAATTAGGAAAACCTAGTTCGGGTTGCATTAAAAATATGGAAAAATGTTCTAAAATCATCTTTTAATATAATTAAGTGAACTGTGAAATCAATTTTGGAAAATGAGTTTTGGAAGTGTGACATTTTGGCTAGTGACCAAAATGTAATTTTCGCAAGTTTGGTGGCTGTTTTATAAAGGGTTGAAACTTTGAATCTTTAAGGAGCTATTAATCCAAAAGTGGTTTCTCCAGATTTTTCTAAGATATTTTGAGTTATAATTCTGATTTTAAAGATATCAAAAAGGAGGGAAAAGCTTATTTGGCTAATTTTCATAACTAACTTCTCATTTTCTTTCTCTCATTTTCTCTCAACCCAAACACTACATTTCCAGAGATTTGTTTCTGATTTTCTCACCTAAATTCATCCTTTCAACTCTTATTTGATTCCTAATCATTGTATCTTCAAAACCTCTTCAATTGTTGCAAGTTTCATCAAGGTTTTTCATTCCAAAAAGTGGAGAAACACAAGTTTGGAGGTAAGAACGTCCTTCTCCTCTAAACTATCAGTTCTTTACTGAAATTCCTAAGTTTTCAATCCTAAATTGATGTTTAATTAAAGGCTTTTAAGTTGATTTATGGATCTTGGCTTATTATGCAAGATCTTGATGATTTTTGATGATTTTCGTTAGATCTGAGTAATCTGTGATTTAAGAGGTGTTTTTGATGTTAAATGATCTCTAAAATGATGTGGAATTGAGTTTTGATTGATGCAATCCCGGATAGGTTGGGTTTCCTAAGTTTAGCTTGTGTTTCAAGATAGTTTTTAAGGTGATCTTGGTGATCTGATGTTGCTGGAGGTATAAGGATGTTAATAGATTGTTTTTAGATGTTATATGATGTTTATGGAAGTGAGGTTTTGCTGGTTTATGGCTGGGCTTTGTTTAGAAGTGGTTTGGATGCATTTTCGGTTGTGTTTGGTGGCCGAAAATGGAGGTTGGATGAGAGCAGCGAGTTTATGTGCTTTCATTGAAGCAATTAATGCATGATGATGCATTAATCCTCTGCTTTGATGTGTTGAAACAGGGGAGGCATCTTTGGATCCAAGATTGGTTGATCCGGAAGCTTGTTTTGGTGCTTTGGCTTGAAGCAAAGTGGAAATCGGTGAGTGAAGTTGGGTTTTCGGATTTTAAAACCAAGGTTTGAAGGTTTTGGGAGCTTAGTCTAAGTCTAAACAACTTTGCTAAGCTCAAGTGTAAGTTTTCGGATTTTCTCTCTAAGTGGTGGCCATGATTTTGTTGTGATGCAAAATGGTGAAATGCATGTTTTAATTACTGTTTTGAAAGCATGTTTTAGCATGGTATTTGCTGATGTTTTAAGCCATATGTTGAAGGTAACTCTAGGTAGGAGTTCCTTGATTTTATACATTGAAATAATGTGGTTTGATGCTTTGAAATGCATGTTGAATATGGCTTGGTTCAATGCTTTAAAACAGTGGATTATATGATGTAAAAGATGTATATTGGCAAGTGATGTTTTGAAAATGCTAAGGTCACTAAGGTGGTTAAAAGTCCTTGAGTGAGCCTTGTTACCTAAGAACATCAAGGTGGTTAAAAGTCCTTGGATGATTCTTGTTGCGAACACTAAGGTGGTTAAAAGTCCTTAGGTGATCCTATCCATGGTGGTTAAAAGTCCATGGCCAAGGTGGTTAAAAGTCCTTGGGACCAAGGTGGTTAAAAGTCCTTGGGGTGATTCAAGCTATGGACACAAAGGTGGTTAAAAGTCCTTGTGTGGTCCTCAACCATGGTGGTTAAAAGTCCATGGCCAAGGTGTTTAAAAGTCCTTGGGGCCAAGGTGTTTAAAAGTCCTTGGGAAAGTTGTTGAACTTGTTTTAATAAATGAAATGTATCACTTGAGCCAATATGACATGTTAAGTATATTGTGAAGCATGAGATGCTTGTTTAATGTTTATGTTGAAGCATGAGATTGCTTGTTTAAATTATGCTTTTGAGCATGTGCAAAGGTTGATTTTAATCATGTTTATAAATGGTTTAAATTGCATTATTGAATGGTTTTTAAGAGCAATCCTCACTAAGCTTTTGCTTACGCTCTCCTTGTTTTTCTAATTCAATAATGCAGAGCATTAAAGGACCTTGAGGGGCAGCAAGGAAGGCAAGCATACAAGTTCAAGTAAAGCTCAATGTATGAAGGTTTTATAAGTACTCTTTAGCTTTTGGGGTGATTTGGCAATGGGGGACCTATGTGTATGTTTTTGGGAGATGTTTGGAACTCCCTAAGTATGTTGAATGTTGATGAGATTGCTGGTTTTGTAGTTGGTTTTATTATGCTTGGTTATGAAGGTTTATGCATAAATGGTTAGCTTATGTAGGAAGCATGCCATTAAAATTGGGGCTTTTCATATGTGATGATTATATGTTGAATTGATGATGCAATTATGGTCCCTGCATGTTGATTGACTACGTGGTATGATTTGGTGTTGTTAATTTGAAGTTTGAAGCATGTATGATGTTGTTTTTGAGTCGAATTCAGGTAGGGGTATCGATACTCGGGCTTGCGTATCGATACGCATGAGCCAAATATGCACAATTCTGCCCAGGGGTATCGGTACGGTTGTGAGGGTATCAATACCGTCTAGGCTAAATATGAATGCCGTATCGAAACACGGGATTTCGTATCGATACCATCTCTGGAGTTTGGTTACTGCCTTTCCCGCGTATCGATACGACTCCAGGCGTATCGATACGTGTCTGTTATTTCGGTTAAAAGTATCTTTACATGTTTGGAATGTTTGCATTTTAGTCCTGAATCTTGTTTTTGCAATTGTGTGAGCTTGGGATGTCCGTTTAAGCTGAAATTTGGCTGAGAGGCATGAAACCTGATTAATTTCAAGATGGTAACTTTAATTTGGACTAAGTCCTCATATTTATCAGAATTTACATTTTGGTCCCTAAAGTTGTAATTTGTTCAATTGGGTCCCTGTTTGATCTCTGATGTTTGTGATCTTTTAGTACGTTGCTGCGTGATCACATCTAGGGTTAATGTGCATCTAGACAAGAGTAAAAGGAAAAAAAAGGGTCGTTAATCAAGGTTGACTTTCGGGTTGACTTTGGTTTTCCCCGTGTGACTTTCTTAATTCGGGTCAACCGTCTAGGCCGGGTTAAGGGGGTTACATTTGGTGGTATCAGAGCTGAGTTTGCGAGTAATTGGGAATGAATGTATGCATGATTGAAGTATGTTTAGCTTGTATGCTTGTTGTTTGAAAGCATGTTCAGTGGTTTGTGATGTTGATGCAATTGAGTTGTATGTTGTGTTGTTGCATGCTGAGGGTACCCATTGCCAAACAAAAGCTAATGAAATGAAGTTGATTTTGAATGAAATTGAGCTTGAATACTTGGAATTGCTTACCTTGCTGGGCCTGACTATGTTTTATTTGTATTGTTATGCATGGTAAAAGTATGGCACCACGTAGAGAGTTAAGGAGTAGCGTGAGAGCTACGACCCCGGATGGGAATGAGAATGATGAGAATGCGGGTAGTGCTGTGTTACCTCCTCCTCCTCCGCCTGGTGGTGGTGGTGCTGAGGGAGGGAGAGCTGGAGCTGAAGCAGCTGGTGCTAGAGCTGCAGGACCTGAGGTTGGTCAGGGGCAAGCTATGCCGATATGACGATACTGGTACAAGCTATTGCGGGTGCTTTTCGAGCAGCAGTAGCTGGAGCTCAGGGAGCTGGGCATCAGGGAGATGCTGGTGTTAGACTACCCTTAGAGCGTCTGCGCAGTCTTGGTGGGACTGAGTTTAGGGGTATGTCCGCTGAGAGTTCTGAGGCTTGGTTAGAGAGTACCAAGCGAATCTTGGGACAGATGAGCTGCACGGATGTGCAAAAGCTGGGTTGTGTCGTATCCTTGCTGCAGAATGATGCTTATACATGGTGGACGACCACAATCTCTGGAATGGCTGAAGCTGACATCACTTGGACATTCTTTTAGAATGCGTTCAAGAGGAGATATCTGGGAGTGAGATATCTGGATGAGAAAAAGCGTGAATTCATGACCCTTACCCAAGGGAGCATGAGTGTGGATGAGTATGAAGTGCAGTTTGTCAGACTCAGTCAGTATGCACCGGAGCTGATTCCTGATGAGCGGGAGAGGTGCGAGAGGTTTCGTTATGGTCTCATAACGGAGGTAAAGATGTACGTGCTGGCCACTGAGTATGATGATTTTGATGTGTTGGTGGGCCGAGCCAAAGACATTGAGATGAATCTGAGTTTGTCTGCGAAGGGTGCTGGAGCGAGTTCTGGGAAGAGAGCTGCTGAGTATAGTTCCGGAGGTGGACGGAACAAGAGGGGACGTGATCAGAGGTATCAGTCCTCAACCAAGAGAGGTGGTGGTGCACCTGCTAGAGGTGGTTTTGTGAGAGCTGATCCTAGTGCTTGTTGGATTTGTGGTTCGCGAGGTCACATGAAGCGTGACTGTCCTCGTGCTGTGAGGGAGGTGCAAGCTTCTGTTGCGGCAGCTGGTAATGGATGTTGGAATTGTGGGTCCGCAGACCATTTGAGGCGAGATTGTCCGAGGTTGGCTGGTGGCCAAGAGCGTGCTCCTGCTGTTGCTGCACCGCAGAGAGGTCGTGGGCGCGGCCGTGGTAACTTCCAGAGGCGAGAGGAAGGTGGTCGTGGTGTAGCTCATGTTGTGGCTATTCAGCCTGAGGGTGGAGGCCAGGCGAGAGTGTATGCTCAGCGCGAGGGAAGGAATGATGCAGATGTGATTGCAGGTACCTTTACTTTGCAATCCTTGTCATTGCTTTCTTTGATTGATTCTGGATCTACGCATTCATACATTCTACGTGAGCATGCTGAATTGCTTGGTTTGCCTGTTGAGTCTTTGGATGTTGGTGTTCGTGTCACTAATTCTTTTGGTGAAACTGTTGTGACTCGAAAGCTTTATAGAAGGTGTCCCTTGGTTGTTCAAGAACATGTTTTTCATGTTGATCTTATGGAGTTGCCCTTTTATGGTTTTGATGTGATCCTTGGTATGGATTGGCTTGCTGAGCATCGTGCTGTTGTGGATTGTGAGAATAAGCGGGTTTCGCTTAAGCTGGCGGATGATTATGAAGTGGTTGTAGTTGGTGAGAATGTGAAGTTTCTTGCCAATGTTGTTTCTACCTTGGAGGCGAGCAGGATGCTGAGGCAGGGCTGTGAAGCTTACCTAGCTTTTGTGATGAATCCTAGCTCTAAGGAGTTGAGAGTGCAGGATATCAAGGTGGTGAAAGAGTTTCCTGGTGTTTTTCCTGAGGAGTTGCCTGGTTTACCTCCTAATCGCGAGGTGGAGTTTGGAATTGAGTTGTATGAGAATACAACTCCTGTGTCCATTACTCCCTATAGAATGGCACCTAAGGAGCTGAAGGAGCTGAAGACACAGTTGCAAGAGCTGCTGGATCGTGGTTTCATCCGGCCGAGTGTGTCGCCTTGGGGAGCACCGGTCTTGTTTGTGAAGAAGAAAGATGGCACGATGAGGATGTGCATTGATTACCGTCAGCTGAACAAGTTGACTATCAAGAATCGGTATCCCTTGCCGAGGATTGATGATCTCTTTGATCAATTTCGGGGAGCTGCTGTGTTCTCTAAGATTGACTTGAGGTCAGGGTATTATCAGTTGAAGGTGAAGGATGTGGATGTGCCTAAGACAGCTTTCAGGACAAGGTATGGGCATTACGAGTTCCTTGTGATGTCGTTTGGTTTGACAAATGCTCCTGCTGCTTTCATGGACATGATGAATCGTGTGTTTCATGAATACCTGGACAAGTTCGTTGTGGTGTTCATTGATGATATCCTTGTGTACTCGCGTACTGAGGAGGAGCACGAAGAGCATTTGAGGATTGTTTTGCAAGCTTTGTTGGAGAATCAGCTTTATGCTAAGCTGAGCAAGTGTGAGTTCTGGCTTAGGGAGGTGGTGTTTCTTGGGCATGTGGTCTCAGCTGAGGGGATTCGTGTTGATCCTCAAAAGATTGAGGCTGTGATGAACTGGAAAGTTCCTAAGTCTGTTCATGAGGTCCGTAGTTTCCTTGGTTTGGCAGGATACTATCGAAGGTTTGTGGATGGTTTTTCCAAGATTGCTGCTCCTTTGACGAAGTTGTTGCAGAAAGATGTTAAGTATGAGTGGACAGAAGCGAGACAGCAGGCTTTTGAGAAGCTGAAGGCGGCTTTGACGCAAGCTCCTATCTTGATTCAGCCTGAATCAGGGAAAGAGTTTGTGGTCTACAGTGATGCATCCTATGTTGGTTTGGGGTGTGTGCTGATGCAAGAGGGTAAGGTTGTGGCTTATGCGTCGCGGCAGTTGAAGGTGCATGAGCGCAACTATCCTACGCATGACATTGAGTTGGCTGCAGTGGTTTTTGCTCTGAAGATCTGGAGACATTATCTGTATGGTGAGAAGTGTACTGTGTACACGGATCACAAGAGTTTGAGGTATTTGATGTCGCAGAAGGAGTTGAATCTTAGGCAGCGGCGTTGGTTGGAGTTGCTCAAGGATTATGATCTGACGATAGAGTATCATCCTGGAAAGGCTAATGTTGTTGCGGATGCCTTGAGTAGGAAGGTAGCTGTTGAGCTGAGAGCTATGTTTGCTAGTTTGAGTATATCGCGGGATGGTGGTCTTGTTGCTGAGTTGCAGGTGAAACCATCGTTGGTTCAGTTGATCAAGGAAAAACAATTGCTGGATGATTCCTTGGTGTCTCATGTTCAGGATATCGCGGAGGGTAGGCCTTCGGATTTCTGCTTTAATGAGGATGGGGTGTTGTGTTTTGGGAGTCGAATAGTAGTGCCTGCTGATGTTGAGTTGAGGCGTGCTATTCTGGCTGAAGGTCATAGTAGTCCTTTTGCTATGCACCCTGGTAGTACTAAGATGTACCGTGATCTTCGTGATGAGTACTATTGGGTGGGTTTGAAGAAAGATGTTGCAGAGTTTGTAAGCAAGTGTTTGGTGTGTCAGCGAGTTAAGGCTGAACATCAGGTTCCTTCTAGTTTGTTACAACCGTTGAAAATCCCTGAATGGAAGTGGGAGAGGGTTACCATGGATTTTGTATATGGTTTACCTTTGTCTCCATCAAAGAAGAATTATGTTTGGGTGATTGTGGATCGCCTGACGAAGTGTGCGCATTTCTTGCCTGTGCATACTACGTTCTCCTTGGATAAGATGGCAGAGCTGTACATTGCTGAGATTGTGAGGCTGCATGGTGTGCCTAAGTCGATTGTGTCGGATAGGGATCCGAGGTTCACATCGCGTTTCTGGCAGTGTTTACATCAAGCTTTGGGTACGAGGTTGAATTTCAGCACATCTTATCATCCTCAGACGGATGGACAGTCTGAGCGAGTTATTCAGATTTTGGAAGATATGTTGAGATGCTGTGTGATTGAGTTCCAAGGTTCTTGGGAGAAGCATCTGCCTTTGGTTGAGTTCGCTTATAACAATAGTTATCAGGCGAGTATACAGATGGCACCTTATGCGGCTCTGTATGGGAGGAAGTGTAGGACTCCTCTTTGTTGGGCTGAAACTGGTCAAAAGTTGGTTTCGATGCCGGCTTTGTTGAAAGGGACCACCGAGAAGGTGAAGCTCATTTGTGAGCGGTTGAAGGCTGCTTCTGACCGGCAGAAATCTTACGCGGATTTGAAGCGTAAGGAGATAGAGTATGCGGTGGGTGACCGTGTGTTCTTGAAGGTTTCGCCTTGGAAGAAGGTGATGAGGTTTGGTCGGAAGGGTAAGTTGAGCCCTCGGTACATTGGACCATATGAGGTTGTTGAGCGAGTGGGTCCTGTTGCGTATCGGTTGAGGTTACCTCAGGAGCTGGAGAAGATTCATGATGTGTTCCATGTTTCTATGCTCCGGAAGTATAGATCTGATCCTTCGCATGTGATGCTAGTGGAGGAAGTGGTTTTGAATCCGGATTTGACCTATGATGAGGAACCTGTGAAGGTTCTGGATTCGGATAGCAAAGTTCTTCGTGGCAAGACCATTGAGTTGGTGAAGGTGCTGTGGAAGCATCGAGGTGTTGAGGAAGCCACGTGGGAGCGGAAGGAAGACATGCTGAAGCAGTTTCCTTATCTCTTTCCTTCAGGTAAATTTCGAGGACGAAATTTCTTAAGGGGGGGAGAGTTGTAACGCCCCGGTTTTGGGCTTAGAAGTCTTGGGCGTTGACCGGTCGGTCAAAGTGCTGTTCGAATCGTAAGAGGTTAAATTAGGAAAACCTAGTTCGGGTTGCATTAAAAATATGGAAAAATGTTCTAAAATCATCTTTTAATATAATTAAGTGAACTGTGAAATCAATTTTGGAAAATGAGTTTTGGAAGTGTGACATTTTGGCTAGTGACCAAAATGTAATTTTCGCAAGTTTGGTGGTTGTTTTATAAAGGGTTGAAACTTTGAATCTTTAAGGAGCTATTAATCCAAAAGTGGTTTCTCCAGATTTTTCTAAGATATTTTGAGTTATAATTCTGATTTTAAAGATATCAAAAAGGAGGGAAAAGCTTATTTGGCTAATTTTCATAACTAACTTCTCATTTTCTTTCTCTCATTTTCTCTCAACCCAAACACTACATTTCCAGAGATTTGTTTCTGATTTTCTCACCTAAATTCCTCCTTTCAACTCTTATTTGATTCCTAATCATTGTATCTTCAAAACCTCTTCAATTGTTGCAAGTTTCATCAAGGTTTTTCATTCCAAAAAGTGGAGAAACACAAGTTTGGAGGTAAGAACGTCCTTCTCCTCTAAACTATCAGTTCTTTACTGAAATTCCTAAGTTTTCAATCCTAAATTGATATTTAATTAAAGGCTTTTAAGTTGATTTATGGATCTTGGCTTATTATGCAAGATCTTGATGATTTTTGATGATTTTCGTTAGATCTGAGTAATCTGTGATTTAAGAGGTGTTTTTGATGTTAAATGATCTCTAAAATGATGTGGAATTGAGTTTTGATTGATGCAATCCCGGATAGGTTGGGTTTCCTAAGTTTAGCTTGTGTTTCAAGATAGTTTTTGAGGTGATCTTGGTGATCTGATGTTGCTGGAGGTATAAGGATGTTAATAGATTGTTTTTAGATGTTATATGATGTTTATGGAAGTGAGGTTTTGCTGGTTTATGGCTGGGCTTTGTTTAGAAGTGGTTTGGATGCATTTTCGGTTGTGTTTGGTGGCCGAAAATGGAGGTTGGATGAGAGCAGCGAGTTTATGTGCTTTCATTGAAGCAATTAATGCATGATGATGCATTAATCCTCTGCTTTGATGTGTTGAAACAGGGGAGGCATCTTTGGATCCAAGATTGGTTGATCTGAAAGCTTGTTTTGGTGCTTTGGCTTGAAGCAAAGTGGAAATCGGTGAGTGAAGTTGGGTTTTCGGATTTTAAAACCAAGGTTTGAAGGTTTTGGGAGCTTAGTCTAAGTCTAAACAACTTTGCTAAGCTCAAGTGTAAGTTTTCGGATTTTCTCTCTAAGTGGTGCCCATGATTTTGTTGTGATGCAAAATGGTGAAATGCATGTTTTAATTACTGTTTTGAAAGCATGTTTTAGCATGGTATTTGCTAATGTTTTAAGCCATATGTTGAAGGTAACTCTAGGTAGGAGTTCCTTGATTTTATACATTGAAATAATGTGGTTTGATGCTTTGAAATGCATGTTGAATATGGCTTGGTTCAATGCTTTAAAACAGTGGATTATATGATGTAAAAGATGTATATTGGCAAGTGATGTTTTGAAAATGCTAAGGTCACTAAGGTGGTTAAAAGTCCTTGAGTGAGCCTTGTTACCTAAGAACATCAAGGTGGTTAAAAGTCCTTGGATGATTCTTGTTGCGGACACTAAGGTGGTTAAAAGTCCTTAGGTGATCCTATCCATGGTGGTTAAAAGTCCATGGCCAAGGTGGTTAAAAGTCCTTGGGACCAAGGTGGTTAAAAGTCCTTGGGGTGATTCAAGCTATGGACACAAAGGTGGTTAAAAGTCCTTGTGTGGTCCTCAACCATGGTGGTTAAAAGTCCATGGCCAAGGTGTTTAAAAGTCCTTGGGGCCAAGGTGTTTAAAAGTCCTTGGGAAAGTTGTTGAACTTGTTTTAATAAATGAAATGTATCACTTGAGCCAATATGACATGTTAAGTATATTGTGAAGCATGAGATGCTTGTTTAATGTTTATGTTGAAGCATGAGATTGCTTGTTTAAATTATGCTTTTGAGCATGTGCAAAGGTTGATTTTAATCATGTTTATAAATGGTTTAAATTGCATTATTGAATGGTTTTTAAGAGCAATCCTCACTAAGCTTTTGCTTACGCTCTCCTTATTTTTCTAATTCAATAATGCAGAGCATTAAAGGACCTTGAGGGGCAGCAAGGAAGGCAAGCATACAAGTTCAAGTAAAGCTCAATGTATGAAGGTTTTATAAGTACTCTTTAGCTTTTGGGGTGATTTGGCAATGGGGGACCTATGTGTATGTTTTTGGGAGATGTTTGGAACTCCCTAAGTATGTTGAATGTTGATGAGATTGCTGGTTTTGTAGTTGGTTTTATTATGCTTGGTTATGAAGGTTTATGCATAAATGGTTAGCTTATGTAGGAAGCATGCCATTAAAATTGGGGCTTTTCATATGTGATGATTATATGTTGAATTGATGATGCAATTATGGTCCCTGCATGTTGATTGACTACGTGGTATGATTTGGTGTTGTTAATTTGAAGTTTGAAGCATGTATGATGTTGTTTTTGAGTCGAATTCAGGTAGGGGTATCGATACTCGGGCTTGCGTATCGATACGCATGAGCCAAATATGCACAATTCTACCCAGGGGTATCGGTACGGTTGTGAGGGTATCGATACCGTCTAGGCTAAATATGAATGCCGTATCGAAACACGGGATTTCGTATCGATACCATCTCTGGAGTTTGGTTACTGCCTTTCCCGCGTATCGATACGACTCCAGGCGTATCGATACGTGTCTGTTATTTCGGTTAAAACTATCTTTACATGTTTGGAATGTTTGCATTTTAGTCCTGAATCTTGTTTTTGCAATTGTGTGAGCTTGGGATGTCCGTTTAAGCTGAAATTTGGCTGAGAGGCATGAAACCTGATTAATTTCAAGATGGTAACTTTAATTTGGACTAAGTCCTCATATTTATCAGAATTTACATTTTGGTCCCTAAAGTTGTAATTTGTTCAATTGGGTCCCTGTTTGATCTCTGATGTTTGTGATCTTTTAGTACGTTGCTGCGTGATCACATCTAGGGTTAATGTGCATCTAGACAAGAGTAAAAGGAAAAAAAAGGGTCGTTAATCAAGGTTGACTTTCGGGTTGACTTTGGTTTTCCCCGTGTGACTTTCTTAATTCGGGTCAACCGTCTAGGCCGGGTTAAGGGGGTTACATCGCACAACACAACGGTGGACCGGCAGAGACTTGCCCTCGTGCATTCAAACATCAACGAGTGGCAGATCAACGTTGGTAAATATATCTGTGACGACATCTTCGAGTGTACACTCAGACCAATGGGCCCCCTTTTCTTCCCCTACTTGATCACCACACTCTGTCGAGCCAACAATGTGTCGGAGATCGATGAAGATGTAAAGATCCAAGGAAAGAGATGAACCCAGCAGAACATTTACAGTCTAATAGAGTTGAAGTCTGCCACCCCTGGCATATATAGACCCCACTATCGCGACAAAACCAACAGTAGAACCTGATTCCACTGAACCTGTCACGGCAGAACCTGAGCAGACCACATCCACACAACCGGTAGACACCTCCAGCCAAATCATTCAGATGTTGAAAAAAATGGAGGAACGATAGCTGGGCTTCATGGGATTTATGAGGGACTTCACCACTGCAACGGTAAACTTCATTAAATTTGATTTAAATTATCCCAACATGCAGTTTCCCTCTTTCCCAGAAAATCTTTTTGCGGCCCCTACACCCGTTGCTAGCCCTAAAACACCCACACCAACTGCTTCCTCCACTACACCATCTACCACGACCGGAGATGGCAATAGGTGATCTGCCACTGCCCGAGGAGCAAAACGGAAGGAACCACTACCGGAGATCGATCCAAAGTACTTTGAAGGTTTTTTCTCATCCTCAGTCTGGCAGGATGACTCTGACTCAGATCCATCTATCGTCCGAGAATTAGCCAAAGACTTCCCTCCAATGAAGAAGAAGAAGATAAATGAAACTGTTGAGGGACCCTGTCATGACAGATCGGACGGCAGCAGCAGCAGCAGTGATGATGACCTCGAGGTCCTGGATAAGCCCCCTAGAATCTCACCTACCCGAGTCCAGCCACCTCGAGAGGCCAAAAAGAAGATAGCATCACCATCTCCCAGCCCCAAGCCAGCCTCTGCCATCAAGGTAACTGCCCGCTGGCAGCTCCGAATCAGCAGCAGCAGCGACGACAGCTCATCAACTTAAGTTCTTTTCTTTTATGCTTGTTGTTTCTGCTGTTTATTTTATCTATTTGTGATGTTTTATTTTTCTTGATTTTCATTTTCATTTTGTTGTCATGCATTGAGGGCAATGCAACCCTTGAGTTTGAGGGGTAGGCAATCCTCCTTAAAATTAATTGAACTTAAATTAATTTGTCTCATTTTAGTTATTTTTGTCAAAAAATAAAAAATAAATATAAAAATTTTGCTTAAGTCTTTGAACTGCACTTACCTGCCGCGACATTCTCTGTCGTGACAGTGCCTTTAGGATGTTTTAGGAAATATTTAGAGTCTTGCTATAGTTCTGAACTTTAAAAACACCCTTGTGACTTATATGTTGTCTAGGCTACTGTTAGTGAACTAGAGTAGAAAAGCTTAACCACTTGAGTTCCCCCTAGAGGTGCCTAACACTGGCTCTAGGAAAAGAATAAAAGAAAAGAAAAATTCAGACTCAGTTGCCCCTAGAAGTGCCTAACAACGGCTCTAGGAAGATAGCTAGAGGTGCCCAAAACAGGCTCTAGTAAAAACAAAATAAGAAAAATTTTGAGTCTAAGTCAGAAAAAACTAAAGGAGCATAAGAATTGCCTCCAAGAAAAATGAAATTTGGCATAAAAATCAAGTGAATAGCATAACTATTCTGGTAGCTAAATGAGACTAGGCACATATTTGTTCACAAAACCTATACACACTTGCACAAGAATTATAGCATTGTTCCAGATAAATCCATAAACACCCGACAAGGTACTACTCTTGATAGTGAAGGTGTTGTAGGTAATGATAGTTCACTGAATTAAGCCAAGCCAAAAAGTTTCATTTCTTAGTTAGGTTGCATTTGCTTGAGGACAAGCAATAACTTGGGGGGTGTTGAGTGCATAAAAGTTCTATATTTTACCCCTCATTTACCCATATTTTTGGTATATATTTGGGATATATTTTTGCATGCACATCACAATTAGATAAAATTGCACAGTTGCTGCTGAATTTGGTCACTTTTGCAGGTATCTGTTGGGGAAGCATCCAGGGCAGCAAAGGAGCAGAGGCGAGTTGCGGAGCTGGAATTGAAGGACAGAGAACATCACCTGTCGTGACATCTGTCGTGGCAGCTATGACAACAGTGGAACACTGAGGTGGAAAAGCAAAGTGGAGCTCGATAGATAGAGAATTTTGAGCCGGTCTGTCATGGATCACTCTCATATTTTTCTGAGCCCTGAAGCAGAAGGAAGGTCGAGTCCAAAGTTCAAGGAAGAGAGTCAAAGCAAGAAAATAGGACGAATTAAAGACATCTACTCAGAAAATTTAGTCTTTAATAGAGTTGTACTTTAATTTAAACTTGTATTCTTGTCATATTAGAAAACTTGGACCCAAGGCATATATAAAGGCATGTAATTCGACCTAGAGGGGGATATCTAGCTCCTAGCCGTCTTCCCACAAAACCCTAGTCGTTTTCCCTTCTCCATCATGTTCTAAACTCCCCTTAGGGCTGAGGGTTGATATTGTAAAGTAGTTGTAAGGATTGTATTGTTCTTAGGATTTTTCTATTCAAGTAATAAAACTTCAAGTTTATTTACTCTGGTTTTCAACATCTCATAAGAACATCAGGAGAGCATTGTGATGTAACCCCCTTAGCCCGGCCTAGACGGTTGACCCGAACTACGAAGATTACACGGGGAAAACCAAAGTCAACCCGAAAGTCAACCTTGATTAACGACCCTTTTTTCATTTTTAACCTTGTCTAGATGCATATTAACCCTAGGCGTACTCTTAAGATAATCGTACTCAAAAATCACAACAATCGGAAAACAATAAGGGACTCGATTGCACAACATACGAATTTAGGGACCAAAATGTAAATTCTGAAAATTAAGAGGACTTTACCAGTTTTTAAGTTACCATTATGAAATTAGTCAAGTTTCATGCTTCGCTGCCAAATTTCATCACAAACGGACATCCCAAACTCAAAGAATTGCATAAACAAAGTTCAGGACCAAAACGTAAAGATTTCAGAACATATAACCATCAGATTCAGTGCCCAACGGTCAAGTGTTCCGAAACGGGGGATAACCGTTCCGAAACACGGGACTGTTTCGAAACCTGTTCCGAAACAGGGCTTGGCAGTAGCAAAAACGTTTCGGAACGGCTCTACCCGTTCCGAAACGCCGAGGCCATTTCAGGCCCCCTGTTCCGAAACAGTAGCACCCGTTCCGATACGGGCTGCCCAGAAATGCAGAATTTTTCTGGTTTATCATACTTTCGACCCATCAAACCCACTCATATGACCTCCTAATCATGCCAACAAGTCATCATACAGTAAAGGAACATATTTGCATCATCCAATCTCAATCATGGCATCAATTAGGAAAAACCACAAATCTATAGGCATGCATCCTATGATTGAAAATCAAGCAACCAACAAAACTTCAAAGCAAATACCAAATGGCCATTTACATGTTCCAAACATCATAGGCATTAAACAAAACTTAGAGAGTCCAAAACATCTCCCAAAACACAATCTAGGTTCCCATTGCCAAATACCAAAAGCTAATAGTGTTGTGAAAATAGTCACCATACATGAGCTTAGACTTTCACTTGGATTCTTGACCTCCTTGCTGCCCTTTAAGCACTTCAATTCTCTGCATTATTGGTTCAAGGAAGAGAGCGTAAGCACATATGCTTAGTGAGAAATGCTCTAATGAAACAACACAATAATGCACTTTGTAAAACACCTTTCAAAGGCCTTTAAATTCATAAACATCATTTCTCATGCAACAATGCATACAAAACAAGCATCTCATGCTTCATTACATCAACATGTCATATTGGCTTTCAAGTGATAATCCATAACCATTTTTTAACTCAAAACACAATTGGATACGCGGATTACAAGCGTTGTCCCATACGCTTCATACACACTACCAAACACTCAAGGTGGAGTTTACCGGTACAATCACAACCCCTCAACACTCGTGATGGAGTCTACGGTACAATTACAACCCCTCCACATCACTCATTGGTAGTTGTATAACATCACTAACGAGAACACGGGACACACAACACAAGATCCTCACATGGCATTTTAACCACCATTATGATCTTAAACATCTCGTTAGTATACTTGGATGGAGTTTACGGTACCATTACAACCCCTCAACATCCAAGGCGACTTTATTCACGGTGCACCCAATCCTATAGCCGGCTAACTATATCCGATTCAAGTACTTTTAAACCAACACATCACTTGCCAATATACATCATTTACCATCATCAATTCACTGTTTTAAAGCATTAGACAAAGCCATTAACCATCATGCATCACTATGCATCAAAACCACATTTATCAATATCAAACCAAGGATCTCTTACCTTGAGCATCCTTCAACACATGGCTTTCAAAACCAGCATTAAACATGCTAAAATATGCTTTAAAAACAGAAATTAAACATGCAAAATAAACATATTGCATCCAACCATCTCATGGTTCATCAAAGAGAGAGTTTCTCCGAAAACTTACTCTTGAGCTTAGCTAAGTTGTTTAGACTTAAACTAAGCTCCCATAACCTCCAAACATTGGTTTCAAAGCTGAAAACCAAATTTCACTCACCGATTCCGTTTCGCAAGCTTGCCGAAACGCTGTTCAAGCCTCTGGATCAACACCACAAGGATCCGAAGTTGTCCCCCCTGTTTAAAACACATCAAAGCAGAGGGTTAATGCATCATCATGCATTAAAATCTCCAGCCAAAACACCTAAACTCGCTGCTCTCATCAAAACTCACATTTCGGCTACCAAACCCAACCGAAATCACATCCAAACACCTCTACAACATTATCCAGCCAAGATCCATCACTTCCAATCATTCTTAGACATCAATTAACATCCAAAAAGGACCTAATCACGTCTTTATACCTCCAGCTATAGCAGAACATCAAAATCACCCAAAAAATCACCATTTTCACAAGTAAAAACTTAGGAAAATCAACCTATTCGGGATTGCATTGATTAAACCTCAATTACACATCATTTAGACATCCAAAATACATCAAAAAGACATCTCAAAACAGAGCCCAATCATCCATTACGAATTTCTTCAAAATTAAATCCAAATCTTGCATTTTAAGCCAAAATCAAGATCACAACATTAAAACCTTTAATAAAACTCAATTTAAGGATTGAGAACTTGGGAATTTCAGTAAAGAACTGAGTATTTAGAGGAGAAGGACGTTCATACCTCTAAATGTGGATTTCTCCTTGTTTAGAGCCAAAATCCTTGAAAATTCATTAAGCAAATGGTGAGGATTTGATATAGAAATGATTAGGAATCATTTGGGGATTGAAACTCTTCATTAGGTGTGAAAATCAAAAGGAAAGTTGCTGTGGAAATGTGTTTGGCTGAGGGAATTTTGAGAGAAAATGAAATGCAAAAATTTTTGGTAAAAGTTAGTTATGAAACTAAAATATCACTTTTCCCTCTTTTTATTATTAATTAAACATTAAATGAGTCTTAAAAATCAAGAAAAATCTGGAGAAATCCTCCCTTGGGTAAATTAGCTCCTTAAAGATTCAAAGTTTCAATCCTTTTAAAACATTCACCAACTTTTCAAAATTTACATTTTAGTCACTAACTCAAAATGTCATACTTCCAAGCCTCATTTTGTAAAATTGATTTCACCACTCTCTTATATATATTAAAAGAGGATTTTTAGATATTTTTCCATATTTTTAATGCATCCTGAACTAGGCTTTCCGTAAAACCACCTTTTATATTCGAACCGAAAATTAGACCGGTCTGGTTCAGACCCTAAACTTCCAAGCCCAAAATTAGGGTGTTACAACTCTCCCCCCTTAAGAAATTTCATCCTCGAAATTTACCTAGAGGAAAGAGGTATGGAAACTGCTTCACCATGTCATCCTTCCGTTCCCACGTGGCTTCCTCAGCACCACGATGCTTCCACAACACCTTTACCAACTCAATGGTCTTGCCTCGAAGTATTTTACTATCTGAATCCAAAATTTCCACCGGTTCCTCATCATAAGTCAAATCCGGATTCAACTCCACTTCCTCCACAGGCATAACATGCGAAGGATCCGATCTATACCTCCGAAGCATAGAGACATGAAACACATCATGAATCTTTTCCAACTCTCGCGGTAGCCTCAACTTGTATGCAAAAGGACCCACACGCTCAATCACCTCGTATGGTCCAATGTACCTAGGACTCAAATTCCCATTTCAGCCAAACCTCATCACTTTTTTCCAAGGCGACACCTTCAAGAACACACGGTCACCCACCGCAAACTCAATCTCCTTACGCTTCAAATCCGCGTAAGACTTTTGCCGATTAGAAGCTGCCTTCAATCGCTCACAAATGAGCTTCACCTTCTCGGTGGTTCCTTTCAACAAAGCTGGCATCGAAACCAACTTCTGACCTGTTTCAGCCCAACAAAGAGGAGTCCTACACTTCCTCCCATACAAAGCTTCATAAGGTGCCATTTGAATACTCGCCTGATAGCTATTATTATAGGCAAACTCCACCAAAGGCAAATGTTTCTCCCAAGAGCCCTGAAACTCAATCACACAGCATCTCAACATATCCTCCAGCACCTGGATAACACGCTCAGACTGTCCATCCGACTGCGGATGATAAGATGTACTGAAATTCAACTGTGTACCCAAAGCCTGATGTAAGCACTGCCAGATATGCGATGTAAACCTCGGATCTCTATCCGACACAATTGACTTTGGCACACCATGCAGCCGCACAATCTCAGCAATGTACAGCTCCGCTAGCTTATCCAAAGTGTACGTAGTATGCACAGGTATGAAATGCGCACACTTCGTCAGGCGATCCATAATCACCCACACAGAATTCTTTTTCGATGGTGACAAAGGCAAACCAGACACGAAGTCCATGGTAATCCTTTCCCACTTCCATTCAGGAATCCTCAACGGTTGCAACAACCCAGAAGGAAACTGATGCTCAGCCTTAACTCGCTGACAAACCATGCACTTGCTCACATACTCAGTAACATCCTTCTTTAGACCCACCAATAGTACTCATCACGAAGAACATGGTACATTTTAGTACTACCAGGGTGCATAGCAAAAGGACTACTATGAGCTTCAGTCAGAATAACATGCCTCAACTCAGCATCATTAGGCACCACTATCCGACTCCCAAAGCATAAAACTCCATCATCATTAAAGCAAAAATCTGATGGCCTATCCTCAGCAATATCCTGAACATGTGGCACCAAGGAATCATCCAACAAATGCTTATCCTTTATCAACTGAACCAAGGATGGTTTCACTTGCAACTCAGCCACAAGACCACCATCACGCGAAATGCTCAAACTGGCAAACATAGCCCTCAACTCCACCGCCACCTTCCTACTCAAGGCATCCGCTACAACATTAGCTTTACCCGGATGGTACTCGATCGTCAAATCGTAATCCTTACGCAACTCTACCCAACTTCGTTGCCTAAGATTCAACTCTTTCTGAGACATCAGGTACTTCAAACTCTTGTGGTCCGTGTACACAGTACACTTCTCACCATACAGGTAATGTCTCCAAATTTTCAAAGCAAAAACCACTGCAACTAACTCAAGGTCATGCGTAGGATAATTGCGCTCATGCACCTTCAACTAGCGCGATGCATAAGCCACCACCTTACCCTCTTGCATCAACACACATCCCAAACCAACGTAAGACGCATCACTATACACCACAAACTCTTTCCTCGATTCAGGTTGAACCAGGATAGGAGCTTGCGTCAAAGCTGCCTTAAGCTTCTCAAAAGCCTGCTGTCTCGCTTCCGTCCACTCATACTTAACATCCTTCTGCAACAACTTCGTCAAAGGTGCAGCAATCTTTGAAAACTCATCCACAAACCTCCGATAGTATCCCGCCAAACCAAGGAAACTACGGACTTCATGAACAGACTTAGGAGGCTTCCAATTCATCACCGCCTCAATCTTCTGAGGATCAACACGAATCCCCTCAGCAGAAACCACATGACCAAGGAACACAACTTCCCTGAGCCAGAACTCAAACTTGCTCAGCTTAGCATAAAGCTGATTCTCCAACAAAGCCTGCAACACAATTCTCAAATGCCCCTCATGCTCCTCCTCAGTACGAGAGTACACGAGAATATCATCAATGAACACCACAACAAATTTATCCAAGTATTCATGGAACATGTTGCCTGTAAAAAAGTCTATCGCAATTATAGTGCAAGTATACACGACGCAAGTAGTAAAGTGATACAAAGTATCGGATATCGTCTCCACAGGGATTGGGCTAATAGCTTCACCTAAATTCACTGCACGAAAGTAAAGGAAATAATTAATAGTTGTCACGAGAATAATAAAGTAAAAACGTAAATAAAAGATTGAGATATCAAGAGAGAGAGAATGGGCTGGTATTGAGTTGCTCGGTAGTGCAGGTATTGAATTGCTTAGGATCTCCAGTTCTGTCGTCGCACCCGTCGCCGACAGCACCTGTCGCGGCGTCTGTCCGTTAGCTGTCGCGGCAGCGAACACTAACTCCGTACTTCAAGCTTGGCAAGAATCCCAGATCTGCCTTGCCCTATCCCTAGGCACAAGTCTGTCGATGATCACGTCTTTGATGATACCTCCCGGCGTGAATCGAAGGATGAACACCGATGTGTATGAATTCTTCCTTAGCCACTTAACCTCGCCTTATCCCTAAGCACGAGATGGTTCAACTATAAACTAGAGAACGCGCTTTTACCTCTTTCGTATACTTAACTCTCCCGATGCTAAGTAAATGGATAACCTCACAATGCTCTCCCGATGCTCTTGCAAGATATTAAAACCAAGATAAAAAGAACTTGAAGTTTATTTTATTGAACTTGAAAAATCCTAAAACAAAGCAACCCTTGCAACTACTTTACAAAACAACCCGTAGCCCTAGGGGGAGTTTAGAACATATCGGTGACAGGTAAACGGCAGGGTTTTGATTTCGGTTATGGGGTAGTCGGCTATGCCCTAGGTTTAATCTATGCCCTTTATATAAGCTTTGGGCTCAAGTTATCTAAGGTAACAAGGATTACAACTTTAATTAAAAGTAAGATTCTAATAAAGACTAAATCTCTAAGGATTCCTACTTTTCAGCCGCCTCCTTGTTTCATGAGAATTCTTCTCCTTGAGCTTTGGCTTGACATATCTTTTGATCCGGGGCTTGGAAAAATATTCGGTTTCCACACGACAAACGAGTAGATTTTTCTCTATCTATCGAGGTCCACTTCACTTTTCCTCTTCATAAATCTGCTGTCATCATGCTGTCACGACAGGTCCATGACAGGTTCGTCTTCTTCAGCTGCTTGTCCAGTTCAGCTCTCCTGCTTATCTGCCCTGCGCCTGACTTCGACATCTACTGTGACAGATACCTGCAAAAATAGCCATCTTTCAGTAGAATCTGTGCCTTTTATATAATTGTGATGTTTTATTAAAAACTAACCTAAATGCAATGCAATGATGCTTGAATGCAGCAGAAATATGGGTTTAAAAAGGTGTAAATGAAAGAACTTTTACACACTCAACACACCCCCAAACTCAAGTTTTTGCTTGCCCTCAAGCAATGAAGACTTAAAAGAAAACTGAAAATTTTTGTGTTGGCCTTCAAACAATGAACTGTCCCTCACCTGTCGCTCATTCTCTATGGCGGCAGCAACCTGTCGGAAGGGTTAGGATCTGTCCGGAATCTCCCTATAGCTCTCGTGCAGTGTGTGCATGCTTGTGAACAGTTATAAGCTAAGACTCTCTTAGTTTCACTAGAATATTCAACTCCTTAACTTGAATTTTATGCCAAAGTTTACTTTCTTTTAGAAGGCACATTTTCATGCTTTTTCTTCTATTTTCAAGCTAAGATTTTCTAGAGCCAGTTTTGGGCACCTCTAGTTAGCTTCCTAGAGCCGGTTTCGGGCACCTCTAGGTTTTTGATTTTCTTTTGCTAAACTTCTTTCCTAGAGCCAGTGTTAGGCACCTCTAAGGGCTATCCAAGTTCTAAGCTTCCTATTCTAGTTTGGCTAAAAGAAATCTAAGCAATATAACAGTCACAAAAGTGTTTAAGTTTTTAGAACTATAGAAAGGCTCTAAACTTTTCCTTAACCTGTCCTACAGATGCTGCCACGACAGAGCCGTCATGACAGGTAAGTTAACTTCACAGTTTTAAGCCAACAGTTCAACTTTTCTGATTTTTCTGATTTTTTTTTTAAAAAGAAAATAACTAACTAATAAGACACAACAATTAAACAAAAGGTGTGCTAAAGACTCCATTAAATATGGAGGGTTGCCACCCCCAAACCCGAGGGTTGCATTACCCTCAATGCAAAATGACACTAAAACAAATAAAGAAAAACATGAAAAATAAAAGTACATCACAATATATAAGGGCAGGCAGCAATAAGAGGAGTAAAAGAAATAAAAACTTAAATTTTATGCGCTGTCCTCGCTGCTGCTGCTGACGCGGATCTGATGGTAGTGTCTGCGTTGGGGAGGTGGCTGGGCAGGTTCCGGAGCAGGTTGGTCAACAGGTTCAAGGGCAGGTGGCTCCACTAGTCGGACATCAGAACTGCTGCTGCTGTCCCAGCTGTTACTCGTGATGGCTTTGGAAAGCATCCTCTTGTTGGCCACATGTTTAATTCTCTTCACTCGTGTGAAGGCGCTGTCCAAGTTCCTCCGGACAAGAGGGCTGTCGTCAGTGGCAGCGCGCTTGGTGCCTCGAGGGGAAGTGTCCGCCGGTGGGCTGCCGGCTGCTGTCGGAGAGGGTGTGGAGGAGGCAGATTCTCCGTGGGGAGAGACAGGTGGTGTGGGAGTGGGGGAGGGGATATTAAAGTAATGGGCGGGGAAGGTGGGGAAAATGACATCCGAAAAATTCAAAGTATTGGTAATGAAGTTTACCGTTGCATTGGAGAAGTCGCGGATGAATGTCATTAAACCCATCTGGCGCTCCTCGATCCTCAAGATGGCAGCTAAGATGTGGGCGTTCTGATCTGTCGGAGCGGTGTTGGTTGCAGCTTCTGGGGCAGGTTCGGTGGCAGGTTCATCATCAGACTCAGCAGGTGGGGCGTTTGGATCGAAGGCGTTGAGGGGCGATACGACGATGATCTCCATGAGGCTGGAGATGTTGCTATCGATCCAGCCGCTGCCCTTCTTGATTTTGTCTGAAGGGTCCTCCGGTACGGCAGCGCAGCGACAGAGGGCTGTGATGGTGAAGGGCAGGCATAGTCGTGAATCTGATCTGAAAGCACAATCGAGAATGCTGTCTCGCATGTACCTGCCCACGTTGATCGGCCTGTCATGCATGATAGAGTGGATGAGGGCCAGCCGCTGCCTGTTGACTGCCGTGTGGTGGGACGAGGGCAGGATACGCTTTTTGATAAAAGCATTCCATAGTTTTGCCTCGGGGAGCAGCTCTGCCCGGTTGACGGAGTTGGGGTTCTTCTTGCTGGTGCTCCAAGTTGTGCCCTCCTCTGTCAATTCCCTCATGACAGCATCATGTCCGGCAGCGTCGAGGGAGTCCCAAAACTGTTGATGAGCATCGTCATTGGGGCCAAATAAGAGGCCGAATACATGGTTGATGCTGCTGGCGGTGAAAGGAACTGTCACTCCTCGGACGACAACAGATGTCGCCGACTTACTTTCGATCGCAACATAAAATTCCCTGACCAGAGTGTCGTTAAGCTCTGCCGGCTACTCGGCAAAGTCCTCCCAAAGTTGTGCTGCTATGGCCTTCATAATGAACGGCCGGAGTCCAAAAAGAGGAGCATCTCTGTTATAGATGAAGCTCCGTTCCTCCCATAGTTCCTTGTTAGCGAACGGAGATGTTGCTGCTGAAGTAGAAGCGGCAGCAGCATTCTGACGGGTTTGTCGTGAAGACATTTTGGTTGCAAGGGCTGAAAAAAAAAAAAAAAAGTAGATAAAACTAGAAGGGATTAACAAGAGAGAAAATCAGAAGTGATGAAAAATGAAGAGGGGAAGGGGTTTATATAGCGGTCGAGTAGCTGCCCATTTAATGCCGCAACGGCAGGCGGGAAAAACGGGGCGGCAGATTGGATATTGCGTGTCTGACGCGTCTGACACGCATTAATGCGTCTGCTGTGTGTCTGCCGCACGCTTCTTCGTCTGCTGTGCGTCTGTTGACAACCTGTCAAATCCGTCTGCGCCGGCAGCCGAAACGACAGGTTACCATAAATGGGCTTTATTGGGCTGGTGGATGAGCGATGGGCTTGGGCCACTTCTTCTTTCTCACTTGACTCCTTTATTTCCTAAAAACTGAAATTAAAAACAAAACATTATTAAAAAAAATCTAATTCCTAATAAATAATAATAATAAAATAAAATAAAAATAAAAACTAGGTTAAATTAGGGATGCCTTGTGGGGCATCACCTAAGGTAACCACTTCCTGTATTCCTGGGGCTTCAGTCCCCTGATAATGCTTGAGGCGTTGTCCATTGACTTTGAATTGGTGCCCGTCCTTTAATGATTGAATTGTAATGGCACCATGGGGGAAAACTTGAATCACTTGGAACGGACCAGACCATCTAGATTTAAGCTTCCATGGGAAGAGTTTCAGCCTAGAATTAAACAACAACACAAGTTGCCCTGGGCAGAACTGACGTGGCAGCAACTTCTTGTCATGCCACTTCTTTGTTTTCTCCTTGTATATTCTTGCGTTGTCGTAGGCCATCGTCCGTATTTCATCGATCTCATTCAAATCTAACAGCCTTTTCTGGCCTGCCTTGTCCAAGTCCATGTTTACTGCCTTGATTGCCCAATATGCCTTGTGCTCTATCTCGACAGGCAGGTGACAGGTTTTCCCATAAATCAAACGGTATGGAGACATGCCTAATGGAGTTTTGAAAGCTGTCCTGTATGCCCATAATGCATCATTCAGAAGTAAAGACCAATCTTTCCTAGTTGGTTTAACCATCTTTTCAAGAATGTTCTTCACTTCCCTGTTGGATATCTCAGCCTGTCCATTGGTCTGTGGGTGGTATGCTGTCGCGATCCTGTGCTTGACACCATATTTTCTCAAGGCGGCAGCAATTACCCTGTTGTCAAAGTGTCTCCCTTCATCACTGATAATCGCCCTCGGGATGCCAAATCTAGAAAAGATGTTTTTGTGCAAAAACTTTTGGACCGTTTTGGCATCATTCTTTTGAGTTGCGATTGCTTCTACCCACTTGGAGACATAATCTACTGCTAGGAGGATGTAAAGATTTCCACACGAAGATGGAAAAGGTCCCATAAAATCAATCCCCCAAACGTCGAGGATTTCGACTTCTAAAATATTCTGCAGTGGCATCTCGTTTCTCTTCGAGATATTACCTGTCCGCTGGCACCTGTCACAGTTTTTATAAAATTCCTGTGCGTCCTTATACAGTGTCGGCCAGTAGAACCCTGACTGCAGCACCTTGGCAGCAGTTTTATTGCCTCCTAAGTGTCCTCCATATTGTGAAGCATGACAGTGATGGAGAATGTCTTCTTGTTCTTCTTGTGGTACACATCTCCTTATAACCTGATCTGCGCACATTTTGAAAAGAAGAGGTTCGTCCCAATAATAATGTTTAACATCATTTTGAAACCTCTTCTTGGCTTGATAAGTAAGATCAGAAGGTAATATTCCGCTAACTATAAAATTAACGAAATCAGCATACCAGGGAAGGTTAGAAGACTTACCTGCCGCCATGGCTGTCGCGACAGCTATTGCGGCAGCAAAGAGCTGCTCATCTGGGAAGGTCTCTAGTATGTGTGTCTCATCTACAAGTAAACTCTGTCCCATCTCCAACCTCGACAAGTGATCTGCCACCTGATTTTCTGTCCCCTTTTTGTCTTTGATTTCAAGGTCGAATTCTTGTAATAGCAAGATCCATCGTATCAACCTAGGCTTTGCATCCTTCTTCGCGAACAAGTACTTAAGGGCAGAATGATCGGTGTGCACTATTACTTTCGTTCCAAGTATATAAGAACGAAACTTGTCGATGGAGAACACCACAGCTAACAGCTCCTTTTCTGTGGTGGTATAATTCACTTGGGCATCATTCAATGTTTTGCTGGCATAATATATGACATGAAACAGCCTGTCCTTGCGCTGCCCAAGTGCTGCCCCGACATCATAGTCACTAGCATCACACATAATTTCAAACGGTTGCGTCCAGTCTGGTGGCTGTACTATGGGGGCTGTCACTAGCTTTTCCTTCAGAACCTTGAATGCTTCAGTGCATTCTTCATTAAAGTCAAAGGGTCGGTTCTGCTCTAAGAGATGACATAAGGGCTTCGTGATTTTTGAGAAATTGGCGATGAATCTCCTATAAAAACCAGCATGCCCTAAAAAACTCCTAATTCCCTTGACTGTGGTTGGCGGCGGCAGCTTCTCAATTACCTCTATTTTTGCCCTGTCGACTTCTATCCCACGGCAGCTAATCTTATGGCCTAAAACTATCCCTTCATCTACCATAAAATGGCATTTTTCCCAATTAAGAACAAGATTAGCTTTTTCACATCTTTCAAGTACCTTTTGAAGGTTGCCGAGGCAGCTTTCAAAATCGTCTCCAAAGACAGAAAAATCATCCATGAAGATCTCAAGGAAGTCCTCAACCATGTCGGAGAATATAGCCATCATGCACCTTTGGAAGGTGGCAGGTGCGTTACAGAGTCCAAACGGCATCCTCCTAAATGCGTATGTTCCGTAGGGACAGGTGAAAGTCGTTTTCTCTTGATCCTCTGGTGCAATAGCGATTTGGTTATAACCTGAGTAACCATCAAGAAAACAATAGTAAGGTTTACCCGCTAATCTATCAAGCATTTGATCAATAAAGGGTAAAGGAAAGTGGTCTTTTCGGGTAGCTTTGTTAAGCTTCCGATAGTCCATACAAACCCTCCAACCGGTCACAGTCCTGGTTGGGATTAACTCATTGTTTTCGTTGGTTATCACGGTCATGCCTCCTTTCTTGGGAACACATTGCACCGGGCTTACCCATTTGCTATCGGAGATGGCGTAAATAATACCAGCATCTAACCATTTAATTATTTCTTTACGCACTACCTCCTTCATTGCAAGGTTTAACCGCCTTTGGGCATCAATAGTCGGCTTATGATCTTCCTCTAGGAGGATTTTGTGCATACAAATTGCCGGACTAATGCCCTGAATGTCTGCTATCGTCCATCCTATCGCCCTTTTATGCTGCCTCAACATGTCGATCAGCTGTCGTTCCTGTTCCTGCGGCAGCTTAGCAAAGATGATTACGGGCAGTGTTTTATCACAACCAAGATAAGCATATTTGAGCTGCCCTGGCAGGGGCTTAAGTTCTAAGACAGGTGGTTCAACAGTAGAGGGCTTTTGGATTAAATGGTTATCCGAAGTGTAATTCAAGGGTTCGAATAACTTACCTGGGCGATGGTCTAACCAGTCTACCTCCTCATGACCTTCAGTATCAGATGTATCGGATTCAGAGGAGTCGCTGTCGACGGTGCTGTCGTCGTTGCCGTCGTGACAGGCTTGTAGATGGATGTCGCAGCAGTGACCAAATTTTATATCTCGGCAGCCCGTCCTGATGCAGGGTTGATCAAAGGTCACCTCAATGATGGCCTTGCATTCCTCATCCATATCAGCATGTTTCATTGCTTGGAGAACATTCAACTTAATTTCTTGATCGTTTACGCGCATGGTGAGTTCTCCTTTCTCCACATCAATCAATGATCTTCCCGTGGCTAAGAAAGGTCGCCCTAGGATGACTGGTGCGTTCTCATCTGCCTCACAATCTAAAATAAGAAAGTCAGCAGGAAAAATAAGTTTATCCACTCTTACCAAAATATCTTCAATTTTTCCCTCGGGGTGAACGTAAGAGCGGTCGGCTAGCTGTAGGGTAACTGTCATGGGCCGCGCCTTGCCAATACCTAATTTCTGAAAAACAGATTTGGGCATTAGATTAACACTAGCACCAAGATCACATAATGCCTTACCCACAAATTTATCGCCGATTACGCAAGGTATGAGGAAGCTCCCCGGATCCTTCTTTTTCTGGGGTGGTTGCCGATGAAGAATACTCATGCAACCTTCTTGCATCCTTACCGTTTCAAATTCCCCAAGTTTAGATTTTTTAGACATGACATCCTTGAGAAATTTAGCATAACCGGGCATCTCCCTAACAGCATCTAACAACGGAATATTAATATGAACCTGTTTAAAAATATCATAAATCTTTTTAAGTTGAGATTCATGCTTAGCTTGCTGTATCCGTTGCGGAAAAGGTGGTGGAGGACGGTAATCAGCAATGCGTCCTTCCCACTGCATGCGAATCTGAGGACGGTATTCATCTTTCTTCTCCTCTGTTGCTTCTGCTGTCGTGACAGGCTCATCGGCAGCAGTCTGTTTATCACCTGTCGGGGCAGCTTCCTCGGCAGGTTTATCCAAGGCATGTCCCTTTTCTGTTTCAGCTTCTTTTTCCGGCCCTGGTAACTTTTTCCCACTCCTAGTAGTGATTGCCTTACATTGCTCGTGTGGGGGCGGTCTAGCATTTTCAGTATTGCTAGGGAAACCTCCATTCTGCCTCGGTTTAATATGCTGCGACACCTGACCCATTTGTGTCTCTAGAGATTTCAAGGTGGCCTCATGATTTGTCATTCTCATCTTAGTTTCATCCATAAAGTCTTCCGTTTTCTTGACAAACTTATTGATGTTCTCCATATACGTACCAGTCTGAGACATAAAGGTGGCCAGAGTCTGCTCCAATATACTACTCGTGGTAGGTGGTGGCTGCTGTTGTTGCTGAGGCGGCAGGTTTTGCGGCTGCGGCTGCTGTCGCGTCAACAATCTAGGACCCCCCTGATTCTGATTATATGCTTGCGGATTTAGGGCATTGTTAGGGTTACTCCAGGAAAATTTGGGGTCTTTCCTCCAATTAGGGTTGTAATTGTTGGAATTGTAGTTTGGCTTGTAATTTCCAACATATTTTCCTTCTTCTATATTTATAGGGCACTCATCCCTACTATGATTTCCCTCACATGTAGCACAAACTTCCTCGACTGCAAACCCTCGTACTTCCTCTTCACTCAATAAATGTTTCATGGCTTTAGTGAGGAATGCTACCTGTGATTTCATAGTGCTGTCGGCCTCATAATCCTTGACAGCAAGTACTCGTTTACCTCCTCTTCTAGCGGTTGGAAACTGCTCCTCATTCTTAGCCAGATGTTTCAAAACTTGCAGGGCTTCGTCCGGATCTTTATCCAATAATAGTCCATTCGCTGCAGAAGCAATTCGAATGCGAGTTTGTAAGTTAGCAGCATTATAGAACTTAGTTACCTGATTCCAAACGGGGAATCCATGCATTGGGCAGTTTCGGAGAAGAGTTGTGAATCTGTCCCAGGCCTCGTGCATTGGCTCGTCATCTTCCTGTTGAAAAGTAGCAATTTCATTACGTAATCGCTCAGCTAAATGTGAAGGATTAAAACGAGACAAAAATTCACGAGTTAAATCTGCCCAAGTCATAATAGAACCCGGTGTAAGTTTATTCCACCAAGTTTTAGCTCTATCCCTCAATGAATGGGGGAATAACCGAAGCCTCAGTATCTTCGGACTAACTCCTGGTAGTCTAAACGAACCACAGATCTCCTGGAACGTTTTGAGATGCTCCCTAGCATCTTCTGTCGCAGAACCACCAAACTGCCCGGCATTGTTGATCATACTAAACATGACAGGTTTAAGCTCGAAGTTGTCAACATCAATATCCGGCAGCGTGGTCTCCAGCTCTACATGATCGTTCAGCATGTAGTCACGACATGACCGTCGTCCACCTGCCGCGGGCGGGTCACCGACAGGCGGGATTTCTTCACCGACAGGCTGATTACGGGCCATCTGCTCTAGCTGTTCTTCAAGGTATTCGTTTCGGTCTAAAAGGTGGCGAATCTGTTTTTTGAGATTAAAGGAACGTTCAATCTCCGGATCTAATTTATACTCAGGATCTCCACCTCTTTTCGATCTGCGCATAAACAGGAAAACCTTGTGAAAAGCAAGAGTTTAAAATACAAAAGAAAAATTAAAGAAAAGTAAAAATAAAAACAAAAACAAAAACGAAAATAAAAACAAAAAGTGCAAGGAAAGAAAGGTGTAGTTATGTTGCCAATCCCCGGCAACGGCGCCAAAAACTTGTTGCGTGTAAAAAAGTCTATCGCAATTATAGTGCAAGTATACACGACGCAAGTAGTAAAGTGATACAAAGTATCGGATATCGTCTCCACAGGGATTGGGCTAATAGCTTCACCTAAATTCACTGCACGAAAGTAAAGGAAATAATTAAGAGTTGTCACGAGAATAATAAAGTAAAAACGTAAATAAAAGATTGAGATATCAAGAGAGAGAGAATGGGCTGGTATTGAGTTGCTCGGTAGTGCAGGTATTGAATTGCTTAGGATCTCCAGTTCTGTCGTCGCACCCGTCGCCGACAGCACCTGTCGCGGCGTCTGTCCGTTAGCTGTCGCGGCAGCGAACACTAACTCCGTACTTCAAGCTTGGCAAGAATCCCAGATCTGCCTTGCCCTATCCCTAGGCACAAGTCTGTCGATGATCACGTCTTTGATGATACCTCCCGGCGTGAATCGAAGGATGAACACCGATGTGTATGAATTCTTCCTTAGCCACTTAACCTCGCCTTATCCCTAAGCACGAGATGGTTCAACTATAAACTAGAGAACGCGCTTTTACCTCTTTCGTATACTTAACTCTCCCGATGCTAAGTAAATGGATAACCTCACAATGCTCTCCCGATGCTCTTGCAAGATATTAAAACCAAGATAAAAGAACTTGAAGTTTATTTTATTGAACTTGAAAAATCCTAAAACAAAGCAACCCTTGCAACTACTTTACAAAACAACCCGTAGCCCTAGGGGGAGTTTAGAACATATCGGTGACAGGTAAACGGCAGGGTTTTGATTTCGGTTATGGGGTAGTCGGCTATGCCCTAGGTTTAATCTATGCCCTTTATATAAGCTTTTGGCTCAAGTTATCTAAGGTAACAAGGATTACAACTTTAATTAAAAGTAAGATTCTAATAAAGACTAAATCTCTAAGGATTCCTACTTTTCAGCCGCCTCCTTGTTTCATGGGAATTCTTCTCCTTGAGCTTTGGCTTGACATATCTTTTGATCCGGGGCTTGGAAAAATATTCGGTTTCCACACGACAGACGAGTAGATTTTTCTCTATCTATCGAGGTCCACTTCACTTTTCCTCTTCATAAATTTGTTGTCATCATGCTGTCACGACAGGTCCATGACAGGTTCGTCTTCTTCAGCTGCTTGTCCAGTTCAGCTCTCCTACTTATCTGCCCTGCGCCTGCCTTCGACATCTACTGTGACAGATACCTGCAAAAATAGCCATCTTTCAGTAGAATCTGTGCCTTTTATATAATTGTGATGTTTTATTAAAAACTAACCTAAATGCAATGCAATGATGCTTGAATGCAGCAGAAATATGGGTTTAAAAAGGTGTAAATGATAGAACTTTTACACACTCAACAGAACACACTATTCATCATGTCCATGAAAGCTGCATGAGCATTCGTCAAACCAAACGACATCACAAGAAACTCATAATGCCCATACCTCGTTCTAAAGGTTGTCTTTGGCACATCCACATCCTTCACCTTCAACTGGTAATACCCTGGCCTTAAGTCAATTTTAGAGAACACAGCCGCTCCCCGAAACTGATAAAAAAGATCATCAATCCTCGGCAATGGATATCGATTCTTGATAGTCAACTTGTTAAGCTGACGATAATCGATGCACATTCTCGTAGTGCCATCCTTCTTCTTCACAAACAAGACCGGTGCACCCCAAGGTGACACACTCGGCCGAATGAAACCACGGTCAAGCAACTCCTGAAGTTGCGTCTTCAGCTCTTTCAGCTCTTTAGGTGCCATTCGATAAGGAGTAATGGACACTGGAGTTGTGTTTTTATACAGCTCAATTCCAAACTCCACTTCACGATTAGGAGGCAATCCAGGCAACTCCTCCGGAAACACACCAGGAAACTCTCGCACAGTCCTGATATCTTGCACTCGCAACTCCTTAGAGCTAGGATTCATCACAAAGGCTAGGTAGGCTTCACAACCTTGCCTCAGCATTCGGCTCGCTTCCAACGAAGACACCACATTGGCAAGAAACTTCACATTCTCACCAACCACCACTACCTCGTAATCATCCGCAAGCTTCAACGAAACTTGCTTATTCTCAAAATCCACTACAGCTCGATGCTCAACAAGTCAATCCATACCAAGGATTACATCAAAACCATAGAAAGGCAATTCCATAAGATCAACATGAAAAACATGGTCTTGCACGACCAAGGGACATCTTCTATAAAGCTTTCGTGTCACAACAGTCTCACCAAAAGAACTAGTTACACGCATACCAACATCCAAAGACTCAACATGCAAACCAAGCAATTGAGCATGTTCACGCAATATGTATGAGTGTGTAGATCCAGAATCAATCAAGGAAAGTAATGACAAGGATTGCAAAGTGAAAGTACCTGCGATCACATCCGTGTCATTCCTCCCTTCCCTCTGAGCATATAATCGGGCTTGGCCACCACCCTCAGGATGAACAGCCACCACATGAGCCACATTCCTTCCACCATCCTCTCTGCGCTGGAAGTTACCACGGCCGCGCCCACGACCTCTCTGTGGTGCAACAACTCCAGGAGCACGTCCCTGACCACCACCGGCCAACAGAGGACACTCCCTCCTCATATGATCCGCCGAACCACAGTTCCAGCACGAATTACCGGTCACCACAATAGGAGCTTGTACCTCCCTCGCTGCTCGAGGACAATCACGCCTCAGATGGCCACGCGATCCACATGCCCAGCATGTGTTCTGATCAGCTCTCACCCTTTCTCCCTGAACAGGCGCACCTTGCCCTCCACCACCACGCCTAGCTGAAGACTGATACCTCCGATCACGTCCTCTTTTGTTCCGTCCACCACCGGAACTATACTCAGCAGCTCGCTTGCCCGCACTAGAACCAGCACCTCTAGAAGATAAACTCAAATTCAGCTCAATATCCTTCGCTCTACTAACCAGCACATCAAAGTCAGTGTACTCACCAGCCAGCATATAGGTCTTTACTTCCGTCGCCAAACCATAACAGAAACGTTCACACCTCTCCCGCTCATCAGGGATAAGCTTAGGTGCGTACTGACTAAGTCGGACAAACTGAACCTCGTACTCAGCCACTGACATGCTCCCTTGAGTAAGAGACGTGAAGTCCCTTTTCTTTTCATCCAGGTATCGCACACCCAGATACTTCCTTTTGAACGCGTTCAAAAAGAACGTCCAAGTCACATCAGTATCCTCCATTCCGGAGATAGTGGTTGTCCACCAGGTATACGCATCGTCATGCAACAGCGATACTACACAGCCCAGCTTCTGCACCTCATTGCAGTTCATTTGTCCCAAAATTCTCTTGGTACTTTCCAACCAAGACTCGGAACCCTCAGCAGACAAACCCCTGAACTCAGTCCCTCCCAGACTGCGCAAACGTTCCAAAGGTAGCCTAGCATTAGCATCTCCCTGATGCCCAGCTCCATGAGCTCCAGCTACCGCCGCCTGAAAGGCTCCAGCAATAGCCTGAATCAGCACTGTCATGTCATGAGCAGCTTGCCCCTGCCCAGCTTCAGGTCCAGCGACCCCAGCACCAGCACCAGCTCCATCACCCTCAGCACCACCACCACCGGGCAGAGGAGGTAAATCCACTACATTCTCCACATTCTCATTTTGAGCCATAGCTCGCGTATTAATCCTCGTCTCTCTACGAGGTCCCATTCACTAAACAATGCAATCACAAATGCAATAAACATAGTCAGGCTCAACAAGGTAAGCAATCCAAGTACTCAAGCTCATTTCCAATTAAAAACAAATCATTTCATTAGCTTTGATATGGCAATGGGTCCCTCTAACATGCTTCACCACAGCATACATCACAATTGCAACATACTTACAATTCACACATCAAACTTTCACTCAACAAGCATACAAAGCAATCATACACATATCACCCACATAACCATTCCCAATTACTCGAGAACTCAGCTCTGATACCACCAAATGTAACCCCCTTAGCCCGGCCTAGACGGTTGACTCGAACTACGAAGATTACACGGGGAAAACCAAAGTCAACCCGAAAGTCAACCTTGATTAACGACCCTTTTTTCCTTTTTAACCTTGTCTAGATGCATATTAACCCTAGGCGTACTCTTAAGATAATCATACTCAAAAATCACAACAATCGGAAAACAATAAGGGACTCGATTGCACAACATACGAATTTAGGGACCAAAATGTAAATTCTGAAAATTAAGAGGACTTTACCAATTTTTAAGTTACCATTATGAAATTAGTCAAGTTTCATGCTTCACTGCCAAATTTCATCACAAACGGACATCACAAACTCAAAGAATTGCATAAACAAAGTTCATGACCAAAACGTAAAGATTTTAGAACATATAACCATCAGATTCAGTGCCCAACGGTCAAGTGTTCCGAAACGGGGGATAACCGTTTCGAAACGCGGGACCGTTTTGAAACCTGTTCCGAAACAGGGCTTGGCAGTAGCAAAAACGTTTCGGAACGGCTCTACCCGTTCCGAAACGCCGAGGCCATTTCAGGCCCCCTATTCCGAAACAGTAGCACCCGTTCCGATACGGGCTGCCCAGAAATGCAGAATTTTTCTGGTTTATCATACTTTCGACCCATCAAACCCACTCATATGACCTCCTAATCATGCCAACAAGTCATCATACAGTAAAGGAACATATTTGCATCATCCAATCTCAATCATGGCATCAATTAGGAAAAACCACAAATCTATAGGCATGCATCCTATGATTGAAAATCAAGCAACCAACAAAACTTCAAAGCAAATACCAAATGGCCATTTACATGTTCCAAACATCATAGGCATTAAACAAAACTTAGAGAGTCCAAAACATCTCCCAAAACACAATCTAGGTTCCCATTGCCAAATACCAAAAGCTAATAGTGTTGTGAAAATAGTCACCATACATGAGCTTAGACTTTCACTTGGATTCTTGACCTCCTTGCTGCCCTTTAAGCACTTCAATTCTCTGCATTATTGGTTCAAGGAAGAGAGCGTAAGCACATATGCTTAGTGAGAAATGCTCTAATGAAACAACACAATAATGCACTTTGTAAAACACCTTTCAAAGGCCTTTAAATTCATAAACATCATTTCTCATGCAACGATGCATACAAAACAAGCATCTCATGCTTCATTACATCAACATGTCATATTGGCTTTCAAGTGATAATCCATAACCATTTTTCAACTCAAAACACAATCGGATACGCGGATTACAAGCGTTGTCCCATACGCTTCATACACACTACCAAACACTCAAGGTGGAGTTTACCGGTACAATCACAACCCCTCAACACCCGTGATGGAGTCTACGGTACAATTACAACCCCTCCACATCACTCATTGGTAGTTGTATAACATCACTAACGAGAACACGGGACACACAACACAAGATCCTCACATGGCATTTTAACCACCATTATGATCTTAAACATCTCGTTAGTATACTTGGATGGAGTTTACGGTACCATTACAACCCCTCAACATCCAAGGCGACTTTATTCACGGTACACCCAATCCTATAGCCGGCTAACTATATTTGATTCAAGTACTTTTAAACCAACACATCACTTGCCAATATACATCATTTACCATCATCAGTTCACTGTTTTAAAGCATTAGACAAAGCCATTAACCATCATGCATCACTATGCATCAAAACCACATTTATCAATATCAAACCAAGGATCTCTTACCTTGAGCATCCTTCAATACATGGCTTTCAAAACCAGCATTAAACATGCTAAAATATGCTTTAAAAACAGAAATTAAACATGCAAAATAAACATATTGCATCCAACCATCTCATGGTTCATCAAAGAGAGAGTTTCTCCGAAAACTTACTCTTGAGCTTAGCTAAGTTGTTTAGACTTAAACTAAGCTCCCATAACCTCCAAACTTTGGTTTCAAAGCTGAAAACCAAACTTCACTCACCGATTCCGTTTCGCAAGCTTGCCAAAACGCCGTTCAAGCCTCCGGATCAACACCACAAGGATCCGAAGTTGTCTCCCATGTTTAAAACACATCAAAGCAGAGGATTAATGCATCATCATGCATTAAAATCTTCAGCCAAAACACCTAAACTCGCTGCTCTCATCAAAACTCACATTTCGGCTACCAAACCCAACCGAAATCACATCCAAACACCTCTACAACATTACTCAGCCAAGATCCATCACTTCCAAACATTCTTAGACATCAATTAACATCCAAAAAGGACCTAATCACGTCCTTATACCTCCAGCTATAGCAGAACATCAAAATCACCCCAAAAACCACCATTTTCACAAGTAAAAACTTAGGAAAATCAACCTATTCGGAATTGCATTGATTAAACCTCAATTACACATCATTTAGACATCCAAAATACATCAAAAAGACATCTCAAAACAGAGCCCAATCATCCATTACGAATTTCTTCAAAATTAAATCCAAATCTTGCATTTTAAGCCAAAATCAAGATCACAACATTAAAACCTTTAATAAAACTCAATTTAAGGATTGAGAACTTGGGAATTTCAGTAAAGAACTGTATATTTAGAGGAGAAGGACATTCATACCTCTAATTGTGGATTTCTTCTTGTTTAGAGCCAAAATCCTTGAAAATTCATTAAGCAAATGGTGAGGATTTGATGTAGAAATGATTAGGAATCATTTGGGGATTGAAAACTCTTCATTAGGTGTGAAAATCAAAAGGAAAGTTGATGTGGAAATGTGTTTGGCTGAGGGAATTTTGAGAGAAAATGAAATGGGAAATTTTTTTGTAAAAGTTAGTTATGAAACTAAAATATCACTTTTCCCTCTTTTCTTTTTATTAATTAAACATTAAATGAGTCTTAAAAATCAAGAAAAATCTGGAGAAATCCTCCCTTGGGTAAATTAGCTCCTTAAAGATTCAAAGTTTCAATCCTTTTAAAACAGTCACCAACTTTTCAAAATTTACATTTTAGTCACTAACTCAAAATGCCATACTTCCAAGCCTCATTTTGTAAAATTGATTTCACCACTCTCTTATATATATTAAAAGAGAATTTTTTAGATATTTTTCCATATTTTTAATGCATCTTGAACTAGGCTTTCCCTAAAACCACCTTTTATATTCGAACCGAAAATTAGACCGGTCCGGTTCAGACCCTAAACTTCCAAGCCCAAAATTGGGGTGTTACATGTAAGGTTATCAATTTGCTTAATATCGGGAGAGTTAAGCATTCAAAAGGAGTAAATACGTGTTTTCCAGTTCATGGTTAAACCATCTTGGCTTAGGGATAAGTACAAGGTTAAGTGGGTAAAGAAGAGTTCACAAACATTGGTGTTCACCCTTTGATTCACACCGGGAGGTATCATCCAAGACGTGTTCATCCACAGAACTTGGGCCTAGGGATAAGACAAGTCATAACAGGGATTCTAGCCAAACTTGAAGTACGGAGTTGTTGATCGTTGCCGCGACATCAACAGACCTCTGCCACGACAGGGTTGCCGCGAGAGGCACGACGACAGAACAACAGAAGTTCCTCTGAAAAGTGCAACACATGTACTACTGAGCGAATCAATACTGGCCTATTCTCTCAATCTGATTACCTCATCTTTCACTTTAGTTTTTACTCAAGATTTCTCCAAACAATCAGTTAAACTATTTCTTTTTCTTGTGCAGCAATCTAAGGATAGAGTTATTTTCAGTCCCTGTGGAGACGATATCCGATACTCTAGTATCACTTTACTACTTGCGTCGTGTACACTTGCACTATTTGCGATAGTCCCATTTACACGCAACAATTATATTATTATAACTCCTGAAGAGCTTTCAAAGCATTTGGTTATTTAAGGAAAGGATTTGAGAAAAAGAATCTTGAGATGTGGTTTTGTCTCGACCTAAAGATCAAGCACTTAAATATACGTTTTTTTTCTATGAATGGACATAAGTTGAAAGAATCTTAAAGAAGATTCAATATGGATTGTTGGATGTGAGTAAAGATAATTATATCTTTTCTTAGTTTTGAAGCACCATATATTAGTTGATCAAGCAATATCCATGGATATACAAAGATCATTACATTTAGATCTTCAAACGTTGATGCCTCCTAAAATATCGTAGAAATAATTGTTATGCACGAGGCAAGCCAAAAAATGTGTTTGGCTAAGACCATTGACCCAACATATCGAAAAGATATGTGGATTTACTTTTACAATATATGATAAAAGCTACCTTGTATGAAGATAATGCAAGATGTATATCTCAGTTTGAAAGTGGATACATCATGGAACATATTACTCCAAAGTTTCATCCCTCACGATATTTAGAAAAATAATATTCAAGATTGAATTATGAAGATTCAAAGATCTTCTGTGATGTTTTCATGAGGGGGAGTAAATACGCATTGCACTCTTTTTCCCTTAACCGAGGTTTTGTCCCAATGAGTTTTCCTGGTAAGGTTTTTAACGAGGCAACATGTTACGCGTATTAAAGATGTGTGTACTCTTTTTCCTTAACTAATGAATTTTTTCCACTGAGTTTTTATCTTAGTAAGGTTTTAACGAGGCACATTATCGTCATAGACATCCAAGGGGGAGTGTTATGAATATTTATCTATGTGGATGTCTATCGTGATTAGAACTTTATCTAAGGAGTTTGATTTATTTATTATTAGGAATATTATCTCTATTAATTAGAGTTTAATGTATTATGTACTTCTTATGCCTATAAATAGATGATTTATTGAAGGCATTGTACACACAATTCTATACTTGAGAATAATACAAATCCTCCTCTTTCTCTCATCTCTTTGCTTCGTTGTTCTTCGTTATTTTATTCACAACATAACTTCGATTATTTCATAACTAAAGCAAAGTTAATAAATGCCTCTCTAAGTTCAGCTTAATTGATATTGTAGTATGTATCATACATACAAAACATAAATTAAATATGTTTAAATATGGCTAAAGGGGTATTTTTACTACTGAATTCGATCCAAAAAATCAATTTCGTCTCTCGCCGAAAAACGCACTTAATGTGGCCCCTAGGTTCGCAAAATCGATCAAAATACCCCTTTGACCGATGTTGACCATTATGATGCTGATGTGGCAGTTAACATTGATGATGTGGAGGTCCACGATGCTGACATGGTGGTCCACTGTGTTGACGTGGCAGTACACGTGGGATGATGATGTGGCATGAGGGGCCGAATTGATTATTTTAATCGAATTCGAGGACATAATTGATTTTTACCGAATTCAGGGGCATAAACTATTTTGATTGAAAGTTCGATAACTTATTTAATATTTAAGTTGAAAAATTATAATGTATGAAATTATTAAAATTTTAAAAATATTATAACTGAATAAATAATTTTATTAAGTGAAGATAATTTTTAAAAAGGTAAAGTGAAGACTCTCACAAAAAATTTAAATATTCTTCAATTTGTTTTGTAAAAATCTATAAATTTAATAAAAATAAATAAAAATATTCTAAAATTTACTGAAAATAAAAATTATATAAAAATTTAAAATGTATTAGAAATTATAAAATGATAAAATTTGATATAAAAAGTTAATAAATAAAAAATGTTTATAAAAAAACTAAAAAAATTAAACACTTTTATCAAAAAATATTCGACTTCGTTGGTCTGAGTATTACCATTCATAAAAAAGTTTCATTAGAATCAACATTGTATTAGAGTAACAATAAAACTCAGATTTTCTTTCACTTTTCTACATCAAATTGATGCTTATTAATATTTGATGTAGAAAAATGAAAGAGAATTTTGATTTTATTACTACTCTAATACAAGAATGATTCAATTGAAAATATGTTCAAGGAACATTAATACACTTAGCATAACAAGAAACAATCGAAGGTTTTTTCAATGGTTTATGTTGAGTTTTAAGGTGCTCGATTCCTTCAACCGATCTTGCTCACCAAGTGGTGGAGATGTGGAATTTTTGGGTGGATATGGTGTGGAAGCTAAAATATAAAAGACACAATGATTTTAGAGTGGTTCAACCTTCTAACCAAGGTCTACATCCACTACCTTAGCTTCCCACTAAGGATTTCCAATCAATCCACAATTGATTCATCCCATTTTCTAAGCTTAGGAGGAAACTCTTATATACCGATCAAGCTTTCTACCCAAAGCCTTAATCAAACCCTCTTTACAAAAGAGAAAAGATAAGCAAACTTAAATCCCTCTAATAGGTGATTGTTTGTACAAATAAGCTCTCACGCAAAACCTAAAACACTTGAGCAAATTTGACAATTTTGGCTCACTAGTGTTTGTCTATACAAAGAAATGACAATTTAGCTCTAAGACAATTTCTTGATCATTTGTTGATTGACAATTGAAGCATTAACAATGTCTTGATGCTTGGAGTTCCCTTTTATACTCCTTAATGAGTTTGTAGCTGTTACTAGCCGTTGGGGTTGATTTGGAGCCGTTAAGGACTTTATTTCCCACCATAAATGCAGTTTTGTTGCTACCCGTATCGAAACGCTCGAACCCGTTTCGATACGCTCTTCAAGTAGAAAGAGTCGTTGTAGTCTGATGAGCATCTGTATCGAACCGCCATGGGTCGTATCGAAACGCTAGGCACCGTATCAAAACGCTCTGCATTAAAATGTTAGTTGGAAATAGTCGTTGGGGTTTATGACCGTTGTGGTCGATGCCATGTAGGCGTATCGAAATGACATAGCTCGTATCGAAACACTGGACATAAACCTCATCCAAAAAAGACTCGTTTCAATACCCGTATCAAAACGTCTAAGGGTGTTTCGATACACCTGGATGGTTTTGTTAAGTTTGGCTTTGAAAACATGTAAAAACCTTTAAAAACATCCCCTAAACATAGTTTCAAGTTATTTGGACTTTGGAAATAGTTTTGAATTCTTTTTAAATCAGTCCAAAACATTTTTCAATTATTATATCAAAACATTAGTTCTACAGTTTATAAATATATTTTTTTAATTTTGATAATTTTAATATTTGTATTTTTTATATTTAAAATTTTAATGTTTTTATTTTTTAATTCATTATAGTGTTTTATTTTTTAATATTTTATGAATATTTAAATAACATTTAAATATTAGTATTTTTTATTTATTTAGCTTAAAGATTAAGTAAGTTATCGAACTTTCAATTAAAATCAGATATCCCATGAATTCGGTAAAAAAATCAATTATTCCCTCGAATTCGACTAAAATAATCAATTCAGCCCCATGCCACATCATCACCCCATGTGTACTGCCACGTTAGCACTGTGGACCACCATGTCAGCATCGTGGACCACCACTGTAACACCCCTCACCCGGTTACGAGCGAGCGATGTTACTATTCGGGTGATGGACAGATTCATACATGTCAACACATCAACATACAATTATATGAGATTCAATTCATACTTAACAAGCATCAAAGCAAACAATCATATAATCATTTATCCAATAACAAGATCATAAATGCAAATAGGTGAGCCAATTTAAAACTTTTCTAATATTCTATTACCATTCGAACTATACAAATCATCCAACAACAATTCTAGATGAAACCTTCCTAATTCAAATAAAGATAACATACTTATACATATTCAACCATTCAAATCCATCAAGGGCATGAACCATATAAATGATACTCAAATTCATATCAAGCTTAGTTAACTTCAAACATAGTTCATTCATATCATCATATCCATATTTACATAAACATTCATCAAGTCATTACGTAATATAACATGTCTTAGTTTTATACAAACCAAACTTAACAATTACATGTTCCATAATGCATGACAAACTAACTTAGACTATGCCACCAACTAGGAGACTAAGCAAGATTATATCATACTTGTTCTTGGCTTGCGAAGCTCTCGGAACAAAACGGATGGCTTTCGGATATCAACGAACCTGTTATTTTGGAAGAAGGAAACAAAGAGAGTGATAAGTACACATAATGTACTTAGTGAGGCAGCCCTAAACTTTACTAGTTTCAATCTTTTAAAGTCTTATTCAATCTTTAAAGTTACTTAGCTAGGCTTAGCACGTATTGGAATACCTAACTAGCCTATCAAAACCAAGTTAACAAAGCTATTTTCATGTACTAACCAATAGGGCAGCAAGTATTTACATGTACAATGACTTATTGGGCAGCAACCATTTCATTTAAAACATACCAATTTGGGCAGCAAGCTACATGTACATTTCATACCAAATTGGACAGCAAGCAACATATACAATTCAAGCCAAATTTGGGCAGCAAGTACATGTACAATTCAAGCTAAATTGGACAACAAACAACATGTAATCTCATTATCATCTTGGCAGCAACATTTCATAGTTTCACATCACAACATAGTTCATTTTAAATCTCAACCAAGTACACATATTCATTCCATATCATAAGGGCCAATACCCAACTTGTTCATTTAAACATATATCATTGTTCTAATCATGTTTTGCCTTGGATGATTAATGAAATAGGTAATCAAGTCTTCATGTATCATGTAACTTTAGATACTCAAAGTATCAATTTCTCATTTCAACTTATAACAGAGGATGCATAGGCATCAATGGTGACTTACCACCATTCAATTATCAAGGTGACTAACCACCTTATCAGGTTTATAGGTGACTAACCACCATCTTGTAACAAAGATCAGAGGAGCTCAATGACTCTAAGGCATGCCCTTCTACCTATAGACACTAATCAAACCAAGGACTTTACTTATCTTTCTTTATTAACAATAGCATTTTACTTGTTTATCAAACACATATCACAAAGTCATGTACACATTCAATCGTGTTTACATTGTGCACATTCAAGCCATGCTCAATCAAATTTCCAGCAAGCATTTAGCATCATTTCAATCATATAACCATCTTCAAACAGTAGCTAAATCATCCATTAATTCAATTCAAGTGGCTCAAACAACTCATGTCACAAAGCAACCCATATAGACATCAACTAGCATATCTAGATAGCATCACATACCTAGTTCATAGTTCATTCCTTTAGTCCTTCTTCCTTAGAATTTTAAATTTACCAATCCATTATTAAGTTCATTACATGCTTCATTTTAAATCATCCAAGAAACATAAACACATTGGTTGAGACACTAATCTCAACCCTAAACTAGCTACACTCACAAATACTTCCAAGCTTAGTTGTTATCCTTGATGATGATTCCTTTCCCCCTTCTCTTTGCTTGATCACTCCTTGAATCCTCTTGAAATTCTTCACCAATGTGATCTTAAAACATAAAATATCATATACAATATCCATTAGTAATTAATTCAAACATATAAATTCATTTACTTAAGCATAATCACCTAGACAAGTGAATCTGCCCCCTAAACTGGCAGTTTGAGTAACCTCTACTAAACTGGCCATATCTTTTTACTCACAACTCCAAATAAGGAGTTCTTTACCATTTTAGAAAGCTTATAAACACACCTTTACAACCAAGTATGGCACATAATTTTATCATTTCCCAGTTAATACAGTTTTACATTTGAAAATATGACAATTTCAGGGCCTAATCTGTCCAAGCTTAACCTAGTGACTTTAGTGCATTTAAATCCTATATTTCACAATTCATTTGATTCTAATCTATTAACCACATTAACCTACATGTATTAACATAACAATGAAGTTCTAACATCTTTAAAAACAGAGCATTGAAGTCCTCAATTTATCAATTTCCACAAAACAGTCCCCTTTAATCCTTTAATAATCCTACATGTGATCTAAATGCATTTAATCTACCAATTGAGACTTAATTCAAGCTTGGCCATTTAATTTTTATTCATTCCATGACTCCCCTGTTTCAAGCATAAATTTTCATAATTTATTAACATCATTTTGAACCCTAAACATTTCGAATTTCACAATTTAGTCCAGCAGATTCCAAATTCATTCAGTTTCAGTCCAGTCAACTTCTAACAACAATTCAGAGACCTATACTTAATATTTTCGTGCAATTCTTACCTCTATCTCATGTAAAATTTTGTCCTCTACAACTTTGTATAAGAACACTTTTTCCAGAAATGACTCTAACATGCTCAGTTTTCCATATTTCTACAGGGTATCATACAAGTACAAATCTGGGCAGATTCATACCTAAATTCATGTTCATGCTTTAATTTCCAGAAATTCATCCTAAATTCAAGAACCCAGAATTTTAACAACACCATAACTTAATTCTAAGCCTATTTCCAAAAAGAAATCATAATCAACACATCAAAATAACCCTAAATTTCAAGAACAATATCAATTGATTATCAAGCACTTACTTGAACTAAGAACTCAACATGCATGCAATTCTTCTTATTTTTCCAGCAGGTTAGATCCTTCAAAACTCAACTCTCTCTCTCGTTTCTATTTTCAATTTTGTGGTTGAGAATGATGAAGTAATGGGATAACATGTGTTATCCAAGGCTGCCGGCTGTCCTAATTACAAGGACACATGGTTTAAGTTATCACCATGCATCTCCACTACCTATTTTAATTATAATATTTCTTTAATTTGGTTTATAAGATGGCAGCCACTAATTCTCTATTATAATTGTATATAAAATTTTATACCATTAATTATATTAATGTTAATTACTCATTATCTTAGGATTATACATATATATATATATATATATATATATATATATATTCATTACATTTAACATTCCCACCTAATACACATATGTATACATTAATTCATTAAAATTTTCCTTTAACTTATAATTTAGGTTACCATATTAATTTACATGTCACTTATACTTATAATTATACATCTTAGTACTTTAATCTTGTAATTCACATTAGATTTAGCAAAAATGTTTACACCTTTCATTTTAAATATTCGTGATTTTCTACTAGGGTGGTTTTAGGGTGTTACAACTCCTCCCCCCTTAAAGAAAATTCGTCCTCGAATTTTACCTGAATCGAACAGATGAGGATATTGCTTCTTCATCGTGTCCTCAGGTTCCCACGTCGCTTCTTCGACGTTGTGATTCCTCCAAAGAACTTTGACGAGAGGAACACTTTTATTTCGAAGTCTCTTGACTTCTCGATCAAGGATTTGAACAGGCTCTTCTTCGTATGAAAGATCAGGATTGAGTTCAACTTCTTCAGGCTCAAGAACGTGAGATTGATCAGATCGATATCTTCTGAGCATTGAGACGTGGAAGACATTGTGTATTTTATCGAACTCGGGAGGAAGAGCGAGTCGATAAGCTACAGGACCAATTCTTTCAACTACTTCAAATGGTCCGATAAACCGAGGACTTAGCTTGCCTCTTTTGCCGAATCAGAATACTTTCTTCCACGGGGAGACTTTAAGAAACACTTTATCTCCGACTTGATGTTGAATGTCTCTACGTTTCAGATCGGCGTAAGACTTTTGGCGATCGAAAGCTTGCTTCAATCGAGAATGAATGATTTGAACTTGTTCTTCGGTTTCCCGAAGCAATTGTGGTCCCAAAACTTTATTATCACCGAGTTCAGACCAACATAAAGGTGTTCGACATCTTCTGCCATACAACGCTTCGAAAGGAGCCATTTGAATCGAAGATTGGAAGCTATTGTTGTAGGCGAATTCTACCAAAGGTAGCGATTTCTCCCAGTTCTTTCCAAAGTCAATGATACAAGCTCTGAGCATGTCTTCGAGAATTTGAATTACTCGCTCAGATTGACCATCACTTTGCGGATGGAAAGCTGTGCTAAGATTCAATTTGGTTCCGAGAGCTTTATGTAGAGTCTTCCAAAATCGAGCTGTGAATCGGGGATCTCGATCGGAGACTATTGAGGTTGGAACTCCATGTAAACGAATTACTTCTCGGATGTATAATTCAGCCAAGGCTTCAAGACTGAGATTCATTCTCACCGGAATGAAGTGTGCTGACTTGGTGAAACGATCAACGATCACCCAAATAGCGTCGCACTTTCTTGGCGAACAAGGAAGACTGGTTACGAAATCCATTGTGATCCGTTCCCATTTCCATTGCGGAAATTTGAGAGGTTGGAGCAAACCAGTAGGGACTTGGTGCTCGGCTTTAACCCGTTGGCAGTTCAAACATTTTGCTACAGAGTCGTTGATAGCCGTTTTCATTCCTGGCCACCAATACAAGGGCTTGAGATCCTTGTACATCTTAACTGATCCAGGGTGGATCGAAAAAGAACTTTGGTGCGCTTCTTGTAGGATTTCATCCTGTAATTCTTTGTTATTAGGGACACATATACGATCTTTGAAGTATAGAAGACCGTTCGACTTAATAGAGAAGTCAGGATTAGACTCAAGCTTAGAATTGATTTTCTGAAGTTCCGGATCAATTTGTTGAAGTTCTTTGATCCTGGTGATCAGAGTAGATTGAACTTGAAGTTCATTCAGATAATTCTGAGCCTTGCATAGCCGGAAATGAGCATTGATAGCCAAGGTAGCTACGAATAACAAAATTAGAGATGTTACTTACAATTCAAGGTATGATTCGAAACTTTACTTAATGATTAAGGAGGCTTTCGAATTGTTACTTAATAAGTAAGAAGAGTTCGAATTTCTTCCTTAACTATTAAAAAAGAATTCGAACAAGTGCTTAAATCAAAAGAATGGATTGTTCTCGGTTTTGAATAACATACCAAGATTCGGTTTTCGACTCAGAGCGTCGGCAACGACGTTGGCTTTTCCGGGATGATAATCTATGATCAAATCGTAGTCTTTGAGTAACTCTAACCATCTTCTTTGCCTAAGGTTCAAATCCTTTTGAGTGAGCAAATACTTCAGGCTTTTGTGATCAGTGAACAACTTGCATCTTTCACCGTACAGATAGTGCCGCCAAATTTTGAGTGCAAACACAATGGCCGCAAGCTCGAGATCGTGAGTAGGATAATTCAATTCGTGCGGCTTCAATTGTCGAGAGGCGTATGCAATCACGTTGCCTTCTTGCATCAGAACACAACCTAGGCCCGAGTGTGATGCATCGCTGTACACAACGAATTCTTTACCCGATTCGGGTTGAATAAGGACTGGAGCATGTGTTAGAGCTTGTTTGAGTTGGTCAAAGCTTCGTTGCTGCTTTTCCGACCACTCAAAGGTTACATCCTTTCGGAGGAGTTTAGTTAACGGTGCGGCAATCACCGAGAATCCCTTCACAAATCTTCGGTAATAACCGGCTAAGCCAAGAAAATTTCGGATCTCACTCACATTTCTCGGAGGTCTCCAATCAAGAATAGCTTGTACTTTCTTTGAGTCTACTTTGATTCCATCGGCAGAAATGATGTGTCCGAGGAATGAAACTTCGGATAACCAAAATTCACACTTAGTAAACTTGGCGTATAATTGGCGATCTCGGAGCGTTTGAAGTACAATCCGAAGATGATCAGCATGTTCTTCCTTGTTCCGGGAGTAAACAAGGATGTCGTCGATAAATACGACAACTACGAACTTGTCAAGATAAGGCTTGAATACTCGATTCATCAGGTCCATTAACGCAGCAGGGGCATTCGTTAAACCGAATGGCATTACTAGGAACTCGTAATGTCCATATCGAGTTCGGAAAGCTGTTTTGGGCACATCTTCTTCTTTTACCCTCATTTGATAGTAACCGGACCGAAGATCAATCTTAGAGAACACGGCTGCGTGTTTGAGTTGATCGAACAAATCTTTGATTCTCGGTAGCGGATACTTGTTCTTGATGGTTACTTTATTAAGTTGCCGGTAATCGATACAAAGTCGCATCGTACCGTCCTTCTTTTTCACGAATAGTACAGGAGCACCCCAGGGAGAGATGCTAGGTCGGATGAATCCTTTATCCTCGAGTTCTTGAATTTGCTTCTTTAGTTCTTTGAGTTCAACAGGTGCCATCCGATAAGGTGTAATGGACACAGGATTAGTTCCAGGTTGAACTTCGATCTTGAATTCAACTTCCCGAGTTGGAGGAAGGCCAGGGAGTTCCTCGGGAAAAACATCGGAAAATTCAGATACAACAGGCATTTCAAGTAAACCGAAATCAAGCTCGTCTTGCAGTGCCATAGCGGCGAAAATAGAGATCGGTTTCTTGTCTATCAATAGAATGGATTCTTTTCCTAAACCCCGTAAATATAACCTACGGTTTTGACAGTCTACCCAGGCTTCATGTTTTCCCAACCAATCTAGTCCTAAAACTAGATCAAATTCACATTTGGGTAATACATATAGATTACAAGGAAAGGGTACATTTCGGATTGTTATCCGACAGTCTTTACAAATCAAATTTATAGGCATACTACCTCCTATAGGATTCGAAACAATTAGCCCAGATTGTACAGTTTCAGGTTTCAATTTAAGTTCATCTAACAAGTATGAGCATATAAATGAATGGGTTGATCCCGAATCTATCAATGCGTAAACAGGTTTAAGGTTAAGTTCAACCGTACCCGCAATAACATCGGGAGACTCTTCTTCTTCCTTGCCACGAATGTGATAGACACGAGCTGGGGCTCGGGACTCCTGATAAGTGGTGGCTTTTGATTGGGCAGCCTTGCCTTTCCCGGGATTGTTTGACTGAACTTGTCTCGGATGTTTGCCTCGGCTAGACGGCACAGAACTTTGGTAAGCTGGTCGAACAAAAGATTGATCATTTCTTTTTGGACAGTCTCGGATGTAATGATCGTCAGCGCCACAAGCATAACAGAGGTTCGCCTGGGCTCGACATTGGCCAAAGTGATTCTTCTGACAGAATTTGCAAACAGGAGGTCTGTCGACATTTCCAGTACTGTTGACGGAAACAACCGGAGTAGCCATCTTGTTGGAGTGTTGGGGTTGGAAATTATTCCGAGTAGATGGTATATAGGTGGAGGATGATTCCTTCTGATGTTTCGGCTTCTTAGACCACCGAGACTTGTCGTCACTCTTCCGCTTCTTATCAGTTCGGAATCCACTCTTTCGTTTCTCGGCATTCCGCATCTTAGATTCAGTGGCGATGGCCCGATTCACAAGGATTTGAAAATCCGAAATGTCAAGTGCTGTGAACATCGGACTCAATTCATCACTTAGCCCGTCGATGAACATTCGGCATTTATCTTTCTCGGTCTTGATGTACTCCGAGCCATACTTGCAGTATTTGCAGAAATCGGCAACATATTGTTCAATCGGCCGATTGGCCTGTTTCAAATGTATGAACTTCTTCCTCCGATCAGCAAGGTATTGTTCGTTAATATATTTCTTTTTGAATTCATCAACGAAGAATTTCCATGTAACTGACTCGGCAGGGGCAGTCAGAGTTGTGGTTTCCCACCAACTTAGAGCTTCGTCGGCTAGAAGTGCAATCGCACATTCAAGTTTATGTTCATCCGAACATTGAAGTTGACGAGTTAAGATTTGAGTGGTTCTTTCGAGCCAGTTCTCAGCTTCTTCCGGCTTTTCCTCATTTTCACCGGTGAATGTAGTTGCTCGATGTTACGTGAGCTTGTCGATAGGGGCTCGACTCGGGGTAGCAACCACCGGAGTCGGTTGTTCTCGTCGGATGTTCATTACCAATTGATCGAACATCTCCTTCATACTTAGGAGACATTCCCGCTGAGCAATCTGAACAGTCGGAATTATCGGAGTTGTTTGATTAGGTTCAGGGAGTGGAGTCGGTTCTCGCGATTCCGATCTTCTCGGAGGGTTCGCTTGCTCGGGAGGATTAGATTGTCCCGGAGCGTTGGTTTTCATCCTAACGCTACCATCCTCGTTAGATGATTCCCGAGGACTTCCATTATCACGAGCCAAACGTGATTCGGACATTCTAATAAGATTTCAGAAAAGATCGAAGTTAGAGAGCGCAATCGCAAGCAGTTCGATATAAAACTCCTAGGTGGCATAGTTTAACCTATATGATGCAATAGACCCGATTTAGTCCGAGAATCGACTAAACCGAAGCTCTGATACCAATTTATGTAACACCCCTCACCCGGTTACGAGCGAGCGATGTTACTATTCGGGTGATGGACAGATTCATACATGTCAACACATCAACATACAATTATATGAGATTCAATTCATACTTAACAAGCATCAAAGCAAACAATCATATAATCATTTATCCAATAACAAGATCATAAATGCAAATAGGTGAGCCAATTTAAAACTTTTCTAATATTCTATTACCATTCGAACTATACAAATCATCCAACAACAATTCTAGATGAAACCTTCCTAATTCAAATAAAGATAACATACTTATACATATTCAACCATTCAAATCCATCAAGGGCATGAACCATATAAATGATACTCAAATTCATATCAAGCTTAGTTAACTTCAAACATAGTTCATTCATATCATCATATCCATATTTACATAAACATTCATCAAGTCATTACGTAATATAGCATGTCTTAGTTTTATACAAACCAAACTTAACAATTACATGTTCCATAATGCATGACAAACTAACTTAGACTATGCCACCAACTAGGAGACTAAGCAAGATTATATCATACTTGTTCTTGGCTTGCGAAGCTCTCGGAACAAAACGGATGGCTTTCGGATATCAACGAACCTGTTATTTTGGAAGAAGGAAACAAAGAGAGTGATAAGTACACATAATGTACTTAGTGAGGCAGCCCTAAACTTTACTAGTTTCAATCTTTTAAAGTCTTATTCAATCTTTAAAGTTACTTAGCTAGGCTTAGCACGTATTGGAATACCTAACTAGCCTATCAAAACCAAGTTAACAAAGCTATTTTCATGTACTAACCAATAGGGCAGCAAGTATTTACATGTACAATGACTTATTGGGCAGCAACCATTTCATTTAAAACATACCAATTTGGGCAGCAAGCTACATGTACATTTCATACCAAATTGGACAGCAAGCAACATATACAATTCAAGCCAAATTTGAGCAGCAAGCACATGTACAATTCAAGCTAAATTGGACAACAAACAACATGTAATCTCATTATCATCTTGGCAGCAACATTTCATAGTTTCACATCACAAAATAGTTCATTTTAAATCTCAACCAAGTACACATATTCATTCCATATCATAAGGGCTAATACACAACTTGTTCATTTAAACATATATCATTGTTCTAATCATGTTTTGCCTTGGATGATTAATGAAATAGGTAATCAAGTCTTCATGTATCATGTAACTTTAGATACTCAAAGTATCAATTTCTCATTTCAACTTATAACAGAGGATGCATAGGCATCAATGGTGACTTACCACCATTCAATTATCAAGGTGACTAACCACCTTATCAGGTTTATAGGTGACTAACCACCATCCTGTAACAAAGATCAGAGGAGCTTAATGACTCTAAGGCATGCCCTTCTACCTATAGACACTAATCAAACCAAGGACTTTACTTATCTTTCTTTATTAACAATAGCATTTTACTTGTTTATCAAACACATATCACAAAGTCATGTACACATTCAATCGTGTTTACATTGTGCACATTCAAGCCATGCTCAATCAAATTTCCAGCAAGCATTTAGCATCATTTCAATCATATAACCATCTTCAAACAGTAGCTAAATCATCCATTAATTCAATTCAAGTGGCTCAAACAACTCATGTCACAAAGCAACCCATATAGACATCAACTAGCATATCTAGATAGCATCATATACCTAGTTCATAGTTCATTCCTTTAGTCCTTCTTCCTTAGAATTTTAAATTTACCAATCCATTATTAAGTTCATTACATGCTTCATTTTAAATCATCCAAGAAACATAAACACATTGGTTGAGACACTAATCTCAACCCTAAACTAGCTACACTCACAAATACTTCCAAGCTTAGTTGTTATCCTTGATGATGATTCCTTTCCCCCTTCTCTTTGCTTGATCACTCCTTGAATCCTCTTGAAATTCTTCACCAATGTGATCTTAAAACATAAAATATCATATACAATATCCATTAGTAATTAATTCAAACATATAAATTCATTTACTTAAGCATAATCACCTAGACAAGTGAATCTGCCCCCTAAACTGGCAGTTTGAGTAACCTCTACTAAACTGGCCATATCTTTTTACTCACAACTCCAAATAAGGAGTTCTTTACCATTTTAGAAAGCTTATAAACACACCTTTACAACCAAGTATGGCACATAATTTTATCATTTCCCAGTTAATACAATTTTACATTTGAAAATATGACAATTTTAGGGCCTAATCTGTCCAAGCTTAACCTAGTGACTTTAGTGCATTTAAATCCTATATTTCACAATTCATTTGATTCTAATCTATTAACCACATTAACCTACATGTATTAACATAACAATGAAGTTCTAACATCTTTAAAAACAGAGCATTGAAGTCCTCAATTTATCAATTTCCACAAAACAGTCCCCTTTAATCCTTTAATAATCCTACATGTGATCTAAATGCATTTAATCTACCAATTGAGACTTAATTCAAGCTTGGCCATTTAATTTTTATTCATTCCATGACTCCCCTGTTTCAAGCATAAATTTTCATAATTTATTAACATCATTTTGAACCCTAAACATTTCGAATTTCACAATTTAGTCCAGCAGATTCCAAATTCATTCAGTTTCAGTCCAGTCAACTCCTAACAACAATTCAGAGACCTATACTTAACATTTTCGTGCAATTATTACCTCTATCTCATGTAAAATTTTGTCCTCTACAACTTTGTATAAGAACACTTTTTCCAGAAATGACTCTAACATGCTCAGTTTTCCATATTTCTACAGGGTATCATACAAGTACAAATCTGGGCAGATTCATACCTAAATTCATGTTCATGCTTTAATTTCCAGAAATTCATCCTAAATTCAAGAACCCAGAATTTTAACAACACCATAACTTAATTCTAAGCCTATTTCCAAAAAGAAATCATAATCAACACATCAAAATAACCCTAAATTTCAAGAACAATATCAATTGATTATCAAGCACTTACTTGAACTAAGAACTCAACATGCATGCAATTCTTCTTATTTTTCCAGCAGGTTAGATCCTTCAAAACTCAACTCTCTCTCTCGTTTCTATTTTCAATTTTGTGGTTGAGAAAGATGAAGTAATGGGATAACATGTGTTATCCAAGGCTGCCGGCTGTCCTAATTACAAGGACACATGGTTTAAGTTATCACCATGCATCTCCACTACCTATTTTAATTATAATATTTCTTTAATTTGGTTTATAAGATGGCAGCCACTAATTCTCCATTATAATCATATATAAAATTTTATACCATTAATTATATTAATGTTAATTACTCATTATCTTAGGATTATACATATATATATATATATATTCATTACATTTAACATTCCCACCTAATACACATATGTATACATTAATTCATTAAAATTTTCCTTTAACTTATAATTTAGGTTACCATATTAATTTACATGTCACTTATACTTATAATTATACATCTTAGTACTTTAATCTTGTAATTCACATTAGATTTAGCAAAAATGTTTACACCTTTCATTTTAAATATTCGTGATTTTCTACTAGGGTGGTTTTAGGGTGTTACAACCACATCATCACTGTTAACTGTCACGTCAGCATCGTAATGGTCAACGTCGGTCAAATGATTAATTTGATTAATTTCGCGAATTGAGAGGCCACATTGAGCGCGTTTTTTTTTGGCAAAGGGCGAAATTGATTTTTTGGGTCTAACTTAGGGGCAAAAATACCCAACCTTTAAATATTGAGTAAAATACATGAAGAAATTTTTCAAAAAAATATTGAGTAAAATACAGAGATCATCACCCAATTATTTTTTATTCTTATTTTGATCACTTAACTTTCAACTTTTCAATTTACTAATTGAACTTTCAGATTGCTTATGTTTTGGTGACTCTTGATTATTTTATTATTATTTTCAATTTTGGCATTTATTATTATTATTATTTAATATAAAAATAAGATAAATATAAAATTAAATCCAATTGTTCGTCGACCACCATTCGCCGTCTTCAGACGCCACGCTGACGGCCGCAATTTATGGTCGTTCAGTCCCAAATTTCATGGGTCATTTTGTCTCGGCCCTCTGAGTCCGAATCCGACCTCTATTTTGTCGGAATATACTCCGAAGTCCACAGAAAAGAGATCAAAATTGTGGAAACTGAAAAGTTTTAAGCGAGATTTACGGGTTTCAGGACATTTTCTAGTGAAACAAACACCAGATTAGGACTTAGCGTGTCAAAACGGGTCCACCAGTGCAATTTGGGATCAAACGATCATCGATTTTAAGACCAATGATAGTGGTGATTTTTTATACTTTTAAATCTAATAATAATAATAAAATATGATTTTATTATTTATTTTAAATTAATTTTATATTTAATAATATTAAAAAATTTGAAAATAAAAAAAAAACATTCCAAAGTGACCAAAACAGGAGCAATCTAAAAGTTCAGTTAATAAATTAAAAAGTTTAAATGTTGAGTGACCAAAGTAAGAATGAGAAGATAGCCGAGTGATGAACGGTGAATTTTACCCTTAAATATTTAACGTCCTTTAATTTTAGAATTATGTGTAATCTTTAACATTATAACAAAAGAATGAATGTTTTCTTATACCAAATGTCACGCCCCTGGACTTTGTAACCGAGACGTGCGGCCCTAGGTGCTCGTGAGATGGTGCTGCGCCTAGGTTAGCCTAACGGATCTAAGCTAGAATGCTTAGATCTGTGCGGAAACGGGATGTTTGATGGAAAGGAATGGGAACACGAGATGATTTGGGTGAAGGCCCTCGGTTTTATTACTTGAATGGAAATAAAGGTTGAAGCCTAACAAAGCTTAAAGCAAACTGAAATCCTAAGACAAAAAGCAAATAATGAGGTGGGGGTAAGCCTTCTTAAATAGCCCCTCTAGGTCCTAATCCTACTCTAACTAGGATAGCTAATATCCTACTTCCTCAAGGAGAAGTTATCCTCGTCCTAAAAGGATTCGAAGTCCCTAAACCCCAAAAAGGGCTTGGTGTGCGCGGAGGCCAGGCCCAAGGGTGCGTGTGGACCGTGCTTGGACTCGTGAGGTGCGGTCGGCTGGCCCTGTCCAGTCCCTCCGCGCGCATTGCTGTCGGCCTCGTGGGGTGCGGCATGATCGGCTGGCTCGGGCCCGTGGTGTGCGGCGTGATCGGCCTGCCCGGTTCTTGTGTGTGGGCTGATGTTTGGCCCCTCGGTCTACTTGGTTCTTGGGCAGGTGTTGCTCCCGGCCCCCTGGTGTGTGGTGGGATCGGGCTGTAGGGTGCGGTCCGTGACATTCTCCCTCACTGGTTCTGGCGACGCCCTCGTCGCTCGGCTAAGGTGGTATCGATTTATTTGGTCCTTGAATTGCCATAGATCCAAGGCTGGTTCCCAACTTCCTTCACTGTCGGGAAGTCCTTTCCAAAGGACAAAGTACTCGTGTCTCGGTGGGTGGCCCACTCCTCAAATGGATCTTTCCGCTTGGATGTCCCGAGCTTCATTCCCGTAGGAGACTTTTACTCCAACGAGTGCTCGATGTGATTGGGCTCGGTCTGGATCCGACTCGTCTTGATGGAAGGGTTTGAGTAAACTTACGTGAAACACCAGATGAGCTCGGATGGTCGTTGGTAGCTCTAGTCGATAGGCCATAGTGCCTACTCGTTTTACAACTTTGAATGGTCCTTCGTACCTTCGCACAAGTCCCTTGTGCACTGTTGGATTGCACAGAATCCCGGTTAACTTGGCAAGGACTAAGTCCCCTACTTGAAAGGTTACGTCCCGACGCGTTGTCTCTGCCCACTTCTTGGTTCGTTTTCCCGCCTTGTGTAAACAAGCTCGAGCTAGTTCATGATGTTCATGTCACTCCGTGGTGAACTTGTGTGCTGCTGGATTTGGCCCGTCATATTTGGTTGCAACCGTGTGGGGTGTGAGCGGTTGTTGTCCCGTCACGATTTCGAATGGACTTTGGTTGGTAGCTTCACTCCGTTGTAGATTATAGGGGAATTGGGCCACGTCCAGCAGTTTTGGCCAGTTACGCTGATTGATGTTCACGTAGTGTCTTAGATAAATCTTCAACAAGGCATTCACCCATTCGGTTTGTCCGTCGGTTTGGGGTGGACACTTGTTGAAAAGTTCAAACTTGATCCCATGAGTTTGAACAGCTCCGACCAGAATCTTCCCGTGAACCGCGTGTCTCGGTCACTAATGATTGTCTTTGGCAATCCCCAATACTTTACCACGTATTTGAAGAAGAGGCGGGTTGCTTCTTCGGTTGGGCATACTTTCGATGCTGGGATAAATGTGCCATACTTGGAAAACCTGTCCACAACCACCATGATGCTAGACAGCCCGTCGGTGTTGGGCAAGCCGACTATAAAGTCCATGGATATGCTTTCCCATGGTCGATCGGGAATGGGCAACGGTTGTAGTAATCTTGCGGGTCTTTTCATTTCGATCTTGTCTTGTTGGCATACAAGGCAAGTCTTCACATATGTTCCCACATCCTCGCTCATGTGTGGCTAATAGTATTGTTCGCTAATCATGGCCAAGGTTCGGTCCATCCCTGGGTGTCCAGCCCACTTTGAATCGTGGCATTCCTTTATGATTTCCTTGCGTAACTCACCGAATTGAGGAATGTAAAGGCGGTGACCTCGAGCATAAAGTAAGTCCTCCTCGAGCCAGAACCTTCGGGTTTTGCCTTCTTTGGCGTAGTTGATGAGCATCTTGGTTGTTGGGTCGTGGGGCAGTCCTTTCTTGATGCGATCTAGTAATTGTCCATTTGGTGAGCTTACAAACTTTATGGCATACCTTCGACTTAAGGCATCAGCCACTAAGTTGATTTTTCCCGGTTTGTATTCCATGGTAAAATCAAACTCAGCGAGAAACTCTTGCTAGCGAGCTTGCTTTGAGGACAACTTTTTATGGGTCAGGAAGTAGCTGTTAGCGACGTTGTCTGTATAAAAAACGAACCGAGACCCAAGTATGTAGTGTCTCCAAGTGCGCAAACAGTGTACTACTGCGGTCATCTCCTTCTCATGAACTGAGTATCTCTTCTCGGTGTCGTTTAGTTTTCAGCTTTCATATGCGACTGGATGTCCTTCTTGCATAAGGACCCCTCTGATGGCTACGTCTGATGCATCGGTATGAACCTCGAAGGGTTTGGTGTGATCTGGAAATGCCAGCACTGGTTCACTTTCCATGGCTTGTTTTAAGTTCTCAAAGGCTTGCTTGCAGTTTTGGTTCCAATCACATGCCTTGTCCTTTTTCAGCAAATCAGTCAAAGGTGTGGCGATTTTAGAATAGTTTTTGACGAACTTTCGATAATAATTGGCTAGCTCCAAAAAGGACCTTAACTCCGTTACTTTGGTTGGCGGTTCCCAGTCCACGATGGCTTGAATTTTGGCTACATCCATTCGGATTTTGCCTCCTCCTACAATGTGGTCGAGGAATGGGACTTCTTCTTGGGCAAACGAGCACTTTTCTTCCTTGACATATAGCTCGTTTTTTCGTAAGACTTCGAACACCTTCCGCAAGTGTTCAACATGCTCCTCGATGGTATTGCTATAGATCACAATATCATCAAGGTAAACTACAACAAATCGGTCGAGGAAGGGTTGTAGTACCTTATTCATAAGTGTGCAGAATGTGGCGGGAGCGTTTGTGAGGCCGAAAGGCATCACTAGGAATTCATATGAACTGTAGCGTGTCACACAACCTGTCTTTGGTTTGTCTCCTTCGGCGATCCTTAATTGGTAATATCCGGACCGCAAGTCTAACTTGGTGAACCATCTTGCACCACCAAGTTGATCGAACAAGTCGGCTATTAAGGGAATTGGGTACTTGTTCTTGACGGTGAGCTTGTTCAAAGCTTGATAGTCGATGCACATTCGTAGTGTCCCATCTTGTTTCCTTTGAAATAGTACTGGTGCACTGTAAGGTGCTTTAGATGGTCGGATATATCTTGTATCGAGGAGTTCCTTCAGTTGTCTACGTAACTCCTCAAGCTCGGGTAGAGCCATTCGATAAAGGGCCCGGACTGGTGGCTTTGCATTTGGAACAAGCTCGATTTTGTGGTCTACTTCCCACTTTGGTGGGAGAGTTTTGGGCAGCTCCGGGGGATTCACATTCCTAAACTCAGCTAGCACTGGTCTTACTTCGTCGAGGACCCTCTGGGCTAGGGGTGGCTCCTTGTGTACCAACGATGCCAAGTATGCGGGTTCTTCTTTGTGTATCCCCTTATTGAATTGTATGGTTGACACCATCTAGGCATTAACTCTCGTTTGTCGGTTCATCAGGACCATGCAGGGGTGTGTTGGGTCTAGTATGCACAAGCAGTTTGCAAAAGGAATAGGGAAGGCCTTAACCCGATCAAGGAAACTAATGCCCATCACTAAGTCAAAGTCGTCAAGGGGAATTACCTTGATTGTTTCTTTACCAGCCCATTCACCTATGGCAAGCTTGATTCCTTTTGCTACTCCGGCAATTGGAGTCTCCTTAGAATTTACGGTTTTAATGAATCCTCATGCCTTCTCAACGGTGAGGCCAAGCCTTTCAGCGGTTTGTTCTAACATAAACAAGTCTGAGGCGCCGATGTCTACTTATGCACTCAACTTTCGGCCTGCCACGATGATGTCCACGAACATCAGCCCCTTTTTCTTGGAGCCCTTCTTAATTTCCATGGAACTGATGATGGAATTTAGTTTGGGGGCCTCCTTCTCATCCTCGACTTCTTCGAAGTCTTCTTCCTGAATGGCTGCCGCTTTTTCGAGTTGGGGACAGTCCCTTTTCATGTGATTACCCTTGCAGTTGTAGCAACTGAAGTTGGTGTTCTTTTCCCAGGGCTTAAGGAATTTGAAGTCTCCATTTGTTGCCTTCTTATTTCCGTCCTTGGTGTGCACATCTTTACCCTTCCCGCCATTGCCTTTGTGCTTCGGTTTTTGTTTTGGAGTGTCTAACTTCTGGTATTCAAATTCTGCAAGGGAGTCGGCCATGTCTAATGCCTTGGCAAGATCTTGGACCCCTGCTCGGTGTAATTCCATCTTTCATCAACGTTGTAATCCATTTTTGAAGACAAAGAGGGCGTCGGCTTCACTCATACCCTGGATTTGAAGCCTAAGTTCAGTGAACTTGTTGACATATTCCCGAATCCTGCCGTCATGCTTTAGTTGGTAAAGCTTCTCGCGAGCTTCCTCTTGAGCGTTCTTTGGATAAAAGTGCTCCTTGAATTCAAACTGGAACTCCTTCTATGTTTTGATGGGAATCGTCCCATCCCTCGATTGAGAACATCTATGCCGCCACCATAGGAGTGCAGCATCAACCAAGTAGACAAAAGCGGTGTTTACCTTTGTGTTCTCATCATCGATGCATGTGAGTCGAAAATATTTCTCCAACCCCCATACGAAGTTGTCCACTTCTTGGGCGTCCCTTGCCCCCTTTGAACTCCTTCGGTTTTCGCACATCGATCTTGGGTTTGACTTCCATTGTCTTGCCCACCATGCCGGACAATACGTCATTCTTGTAGAGGGTCAGCTCGGCATTGAGCTTTTCAATTTCCCCCAACAATTCCCCCCTCATTGCCTCCATTGCAACTTGAAGGGAGACGTCTTGTTGGTTTAGTTTCTCGTACGAGGAATCGAGAAGACTCTGAACCCCTTCTTTGAGTTCCACTTTGAGGGGAACGAACTTGTTCTCCAGCTCTTCTAGGCGATCATTAACAGTGTCGAGTGACTCTACCGTCCCCTTTGCGTTGGTTTCGAGTTGTTCTATTTTATCCTCGAGCGATGTTAATCGATCCTTTGAAGCTGCTCGTTTCTTACTGGTGGCTTTGTCCGCAGCTTTGTCGATAGCCTTCTCGATGGCCTTGTCGGTAGTCTTGTCGGTGGCTTGGGTCTCCATGCCCTTTGATGTTGAACTGATCTCGTCTTTCTTGGCCATATCGAGCAACTTCCTTGCTCTGATACCACTTGTCACGCCCCTGGACTTTGTAACCGAGACGTGCGGCCCTAGATGCTCGTGAGATGGTGTTGCGCCTAGGTTAGCCTGACAGATCTAAGCTAGAATGGTTAGATCTGTGCGGAAACAAGATGTTTGATGGCAAGGAGGGGGAACACGAGATGGTTTGGGCAAAGGCCCTCGGTTTTATTACTTGAATGGAAATAAAGGCTAAAGCCTAACAAAGCTTAAAGCAAACTGAAATCCTAAGACAAAAAGCAAATAATGAGGTGGGGGTAAGCCTCCTTAAATAGCCCCTCTAGGTCCTAATCCTACTCTAACTAGGATAGCTAATATCCTACTTCCTCAAGGAGAAGTTATCCTTGTCCTAAAAGGATTCGAAGTCCCTATACCCCAAGGAGGGCTTGGTGTGCGCGGAGGCCAAGCCCAAGGGTGCGTGCGGACCGTGCTTGGACTCGTGGGGTGCGGCCGGCTGGCCCTGTCCAGTCCCTCCGCGCGCGTTGTTGTCGGCCCCGTGGGGTGCGGCATGATCGGCTGGCTCGGGCCCGTGGTGTGCGGCGTGATCGGCCTACCCGGTTCTTGTGCGTGGGCTACTGTCTGGCCCCTCGTTCTGCTCAGTTTTTGGGCAGGTGTTGCTCCTGGCCCCCTGGTGTGCGGTGGGATCGGGCCGTAGGGTGCGGTCCGTGACACAAACATCAAATTAGTAAATAGCTAAAAACTTTCTAGAGGGATTAGCAAGTACATTTTGTCGATTGTTCTAGCTGTTTGTCTTTATTCTCTTATTTTTTTTAGATCATGAGTTCTAGACCCATCAAGAGCACCACATTCTTTTCCCTAGGGTTCACATTCTCTTCCTCTATAAGTAGGATTAGGGTTAGAATTAAGATTTGTAAAAAGAAAAAAAAAACTTTTTTAAAGGAATAAAATCATTAATTTGTATAAAATATTGAGGAAAAGAAAATTTAGATTTGGTTGACTTTTTCAGGAAATATAAAAAAACTTAACTTATTGTAAAATTATACTTCTAAAGAAATACAAAATAATATCACATCCTATAATTTTTTTCTTTAACATCCTACTATGGTTATACGATAATATTGTTCTTTTCTCTAAGCTATTGAAAAAGTATATGCATTTACAGAATACATTATTTAAATTCGGGTGACTTAAAAAAAAGATCGTCATTTTCTTATTATTGGGACAACTCAATGGGTTTAACATATCATATAATTTTATGGTAACTATTCATTTTTTATAAAAACAGTAGTAACTGTTTTTTTTTAACAAAAACCGCTAATCTTATTAAAGAGAAAAAAATCTAAAATTACAATTAGGATTTACAACTATCATTGTAAAATAAATACATAATTTGGACATTTCTCAATAACATTGACACAAGAAACTAGCCACTTTAGATCATACAATACCGTACATAAAAAAGGTTAAAAACCCAACCAAAAGACTCGAACGAGAAATATATACAAACAAATTTGACTGCATCAGTAAACGAACTACAAAAGGAGATTAAGCTATTGAAAGACCACCAAGAATCCCAAATCAGAGTCGAGCGTCGTAAGAAACTATCCACGATCACAAACCGCGTATCTAATTCAATTTGAGGGTCCAAAGTAGGGAAGATAAGCAAGATTACAAATAAGCGTCATCTTGACCAATCGTGACATTGTCAAATCAAACCCCAAAAAACATAAAATAAAGAGAATGACCAAACGACCGAGAAAAAAGACGAAAAACGTGCCATAGAGGTAGAGATAAACGTGCCACAAAAGTAGAATTATTTTTTATTAAAAACTAAAAAATAAAAAAAATCGACAATCAACTACTAGTATCAAAGTAGGTGTCGTCGCGACACCGCTAGCTAAACAAAGTTACATACGAAAGATTATGCTCAGTTCTTCTACAGAAAACGAAGGTTGCGGCTCTCTAAGGTTAATGATAATATTGATTAGTAACTGTCTTTATTCATTATTATAGATCAATCTTTTAATTTTATGGTATAATTGAAAGAAAATATATGTTTATTAATTTTATTCCATTAATAACGTATGCACATTGTGCATTAAAACTATGTGTTGTGATTTTAGGGGCTCAATTCGTTCAACTAATGTGGTTCACCAAGTGGTGGAGAGGTGGATTTTTGGGTGGAAGGGTTGTGGAAGCTAAAATGAAAATTGACACAATGAATTATAGTGGTTCAACCTTCTAACCAAGGTCTACATCCACTACCTTAGCTTCCCACTAAGGATTTCTCAATCAATCCACTATTGATTCGTCCCCTTTTCTAGGTTTAGGAGGAAACCCTCATAACCAATCAAGCTTTCTACCCAAAGCCTTGATTGAAACCCTCTTTACAAAGAGATAAATAAAGCAAACTTAAAACCCTCTAATAGGTGTTTGTTTGCACAATTAAGCACTCACCCAAAACCTAAAACACTTGAGCAAATTTGACAATTTTGGCTCACTAGTGTTTGTCTATACAATAATTGACAATTTAGGCACTAAGACAATATTTGATCATTTGTCGTTTGACAATATGAGCATTGGTCTTCTCTTGATGCATGGAGGTCCCTTTTATACTCCCAAATGAGTTTGTAGTCGTTACTAGCCGTTGGGATCATATTGGAGCCGTTGAGGACTTTAATTCCCACCATAAATGCAGTTCTGCAGCTCCCCGTTTCGAAACGCTTGAACCCGTTTCGAAACGCTCTTTAAGTAGAAAGAGTCGTTGCAGTCTGTCAGGGCATCCGTATCGAAACACCCCCTTACCGTTTCGAAACCCGTATCGAAACGCTATAGGCCCGTATCGAAACGCCTGCATTTAAAAGTTAGTTGGGAAAATAACCGTTGGGGTTTATGACCGTTGTGGTCAATGCCACGTAGGCGTATCGAAACGGCATAGCCCGTTTCGAAACGCTGGGCAAAAATCTTGTCTATGGAAAGTCCGTTTCGATACAAGTATCGAAACGATTTTGCTACTATAATCCCCTGTTTCGAAACGCCATGAGGTGTTTCGAAACACCTGAACAGTTTTGTGAAGTTTGGCTTTGAAAAACATGAAAAACCCTTTTAAAAACTTCCCTAAACATAATTTCAAGTTGTTTGGACTTTGGAAATGTTTTAAATACTTTTTAAATCAGTCCAAAACATTTTTCAATTATTATATCAAAACATTAGTTCTACACTATGAGTGTGCATTTTCGGATACAGATTATGTCTGATCCAAAAATTTAAGATATCTTAATTTTAGGGTAGTCAAAATAACGATAATTATTTGATCTGAAAATAGGATATTCGAATTTTCAGATCAGATACCCGAACATCCATATATGAAAAATACAAAAAATCCAACGCTAATGTATTTTAACAACATCCACTACAAAATCTCTGTAAAGTTCAAATTATCTCATTGATTGGTATATATTATTCGAATTTTTATGCTTATATAGTTTTTTCCTTCTATTTCAAAACAAAGTCATTCGTAAAAACGAGGAAAATCTAGAGACAGTAACAAAAGTGACTTATAAAAACTTAGAAAGTATTGAAACAAAGATTATGCAACATGGAGTGCAAAGCAAGGATTAAAAATGACAATACTATTAATTTTAAAACAATAAAAAACAGCTTATAAACCTTAAGCAATGTTAGTGTACATTAAATTCATTGTATGTATATAGCCATTAATTTTTAATTTAAATTCCAAGATTCAAATGAAGGTTGTTGGCTTGTCATATATCGAGAGAGAAGGGCTGGTCACCGAAAAGAAGGCCGAGACAGATGCGTGAGAATCGGTGTGAAATCTTGTTGAATCAGCAGTGATCAACGTAGAAGTGAGGCGTGAGAGAGAGACACCTATGGCAGTCACCGAAAGTGTGAGGCGTCAGGCGTGGGGTTGTATTGAGCAGTGCGAGGGCAATGAAGAAAGAAAAGTTAAAATTTCATAACATAAGCAAGCTGGGGTTTGAAAATTAGAAATTTCAGAATGTGAAAGGCAGTGAGGAATCGGACAGACTAACCAAAAGGCCAAAGCCTAAAGGCCCGTTTTTTTTGGGATTTTTGGATAATCCGAAATTCAAAATTAATTGATCCGTATCCGATCCGAAAAATAAAAAATTAGATTGGATATTTGATCCGAAAATAATAATTGAATCAAATATTCAAAAATTCGTATTGAATCAACGGATCGTATCGATCAGATCGAATATTTTTATACACCCCTAATTAAAACTATTTGAACCCAAATAATCTTAAAGGTAATAATATTATTTTTCATGCTCTTGTCAACACAAAATACATCGCTCTTCCAAAACTCACATTATTAAAAAGAAAAACTACGCATCCGAAAAATGAATTATTGATACATCACCAAATAAAAAAAGGTAAACTACTACAGGGGTCACTTACGTTTAACGTGTGTACAGAGTTAGTCACCACTTTTGAAAAGTGCATATTAGTAGTCCTTCACGTTTTCGATGTGTAAATAGTTGGTCACTCCGACGTTATACTCCGTTACTCCCCTAACAGATTGCTGATGTGGCTGACTTAATTAAATTGCAATATTCACGTGGATAATAACGTTGGAAAGTTGCTGATGTGGCCGACCATTTCCATGTCTTCAAGTCAAGCTCCAATGCACACAACATCACTTGCATGTCACCGCCACCGACCGTCGCCCTCTCCCTCCTCTTCCTCCTCCTCATCTCTTTCTCCACCACCATGTCACCGCCACCGACCGCCGCCCTCTCCCTCCTCTTCCTCCTCCTCATCTCTTTCTCCACCACCACCTCCAATGCACACAACATCACTCGCATCATCAGCCTTTTCCTCTTCCGGATCCTCAGGTATCATTGCATCACTCGCATCTCTTGATGTCTTTAAAATCAAGAGAATCAATACATTCCAACCCAGGTCTATAAGGATTTAATAGTTTCAAAAGCTTCGTTGCTTTCTCTTTGGTTTCATCGCTGCACCCAACTTGTATGAGCAGCAAAAGCTTCTGAAATGCACCAACTTGCAGAGCTTCCATCAAAACTCTCTCTTCGTATTTGCTCAGCTTCCAAATGGCCGAAACCGAGTACTCGGTTGCCAATTCTGAAATCCACAGTATTTTCTTCACCAGAACCGGCATCGATAGGGCGTTGTCGGTAGCAAATTCCCTCCCTTGTTTGGTCTCCAACAGTTTGTCTATCACGCCTAAAACCCTCTCACAGTAGCTTTTTTCGGATTCAATTATGGATTCTAATAGTAATGAAACAAGACCTATTTCGACGAATTCAGCCTTGGTTTTCTCGTTTGATGATGAAATCGTGTGGAAAATCACCATGAGAGAAGCTTTTGTGATGGAAGGAGAAATTGGGGTTTTAATGAACTTGAATAGGATTCTATTGACTCCATCAATGGCTGCCAAGTGTTCGCCGTATTGCTGGTCGCAACAAAGAAGCTCTCTCAGGACGTTAATGGAGTTTTGCTTCACGGAAATGTCTTTTGATTTCAAAAACCAAACCATGCAACGCAAAGAAGCTTGTGATCCAAGGTATATTTGAGCTTCCTGAGCCAATGGAAACATCCAGTACATTACACACAACATCTCCTCCAACAAATGGGCATGGGCGTTCTTCTCAAACGAGTCGCCGGCGAATGCATCGAACGCCGCGGCGATGACTCCGGCGGCGTCGTTTGCCACAACGCATCGCCTGTTACGCTCGCTCTCGAGACCCCATTTCTTGATTTTGTGAACGGAATCCAAGCAGCCACATCGGTCCAACCGTCTCCTCAAATCGGTAATCGAAAACAGAATCTCAGAGACCTCGGCGGAGCTGACGGGAATTCTGGGCGTCGGGATCCTTTCAATGCCGTGGCTCCGATTCTCCACGCACCAATCTTGGATCATCTTCCTCAACGAATGATTGGGTTTTCAAGCTCCATGTTATGAACCTTTTTGTTTCCATTTCTGGGTTTTCTTTTTCTCCAACTGAAAACCATTGCCAAAGATTACTATTTCAGATCAGCAATAGAAAATTTGACTTGAAGACATGGAAATGGTCGGCCACATCAACAACTTTCCAACGTTATTATCCACGTGGATATTGCAATTTAATTAAGTCAGCCACATCAGCAATCTGTTAGGGGAGTAACGGAGTATAACGGCGGAGTGACCAACTATTTACACATCGAAAACGTGAAGGACTACTAATATGCACTTTTCAAAAGTGGTGACTAACTCTGTACACACGTTAAACGTAAGTGACCCCTGCAGTAGTTTACCCATAAAAAAAAGGTTAACTACTGGAATAGTCACTTATATTTTTCCTCAGTACAGAGTTGGTCATCGATTTTGAAAATCAACCAGTAAGATCACTTACGTTTTCGGGGCGTAAACTTTTGGTCACCTAGCCGTTTGTTCCCGTTAAAAATTGGTGAATTGCTGACCTGGCAACGAAAAATAAGAGTAAATTACTGCAATGACCATTAAAGTTTATCTCATGTACATTTTACTCCCCAATTTTAAAAAATAAACATTATAGTCACTAATAAAAATGTTTCTTTATAATTTCACACTTAAATTTTTAAAAATTCATTTTCAACCCTAAAACTTTACAATCAATTAGTACAATAATATTATAAATGCTTAGATGAAAAACATGTGCCCAAAGTATACCCTTTTTAAACTTAGGTGCTCAAATTGATCCTATTTAATAACTAAACTTTCAAATTGCTCCTATTTTTTCACTCTGAATTATTATTATTATTATTATTATTATTATTATTATTATTATTATTATTATTATTATTATTATTATTATTATTATTATTATTATTAATATTATTATTATTATTATTATTACTATTATTATTATTATGTCATTTTTATTATGTCATTTTTATTAATTTTAAATTAAAAATAATTTTAAAATAAAATTATTATTATTATTATTAAATTTAAAATATTTAAAAAATATATTAGTTTTTAAAATAATTTAGGTGCCTAAAGTTTTTTTTTTTTGTAAAAATTGGTGCCCAAAGTTTCTATAGGTACAATTTTAGGTGCCAGTTGTTATATAGGTGTTGAAAAAATTGTCAACCAATCGGTGCTTGACACGTGACATTAATTTTATTTTTTAAAACTTTTTAATGAAAAATACTCAGAATTTTTAAATTATTATAAAATCTCAAAATTTTACAAGCTTCACAAAACAATTCTTAAATCTCTAAAAATTCTCAAACTTTCGTCGTCGACTGCCGCTAGTTGTCGTCGTTGACCGCACCCACTTGGTCGTCGGGCCAAGGCGACAATTTTCCCTAACACGGCGTCGCCGGAAACGCCCAACGGTGTGCAACCGAACGTCAAACGCGAACGTTGATTTTGTGTTTGACGTTTGGCTGCACGCCGTTGGGCGTTTCTGACAACGTTGTGTTGGAAAAAATGATTGCCTTGATCCGACGACCAAGTGGGTGCGGTCAGCGACGACAACTGGCAGCGGAAGCGGCGACAATCGATGGTGGAATTTTTAGGGATATAGAGACTGTTTTGTGAAGCTTGTCAAATTTTGAGATTTTATAATAATTTGAAAGTTATAAGTATTTTCCATTGAAAATTAATAAAATTAATGCCACGTGTCAAGTATCGATTGGTTGACAATTTTTCTAACATTCATTTAACAGCCGGACACCTAAAAGTGTAACTATGGTAAATTTGGGCACCTATTTTTACAAAAAAAATACTTTAAACACCTAAATTATTTTAAGAAGTAATATTTTAAAAAATATTTTATATTTAATAATAATAAAAATGATTTTACTTTATTTTAAAATTATTTTTAATTTAAAAATAATAAAAAATGACATGTCATTTTACAATAATATTAAAAATAATCTAGAGTGAAAAAATTGGAGCAATTTGAAAGTTTAGTTATTAAATATGAGCAATTTGAGCACCTAAATTTAAAAATGGTATACTTTGGGCACTTGTTTTTCATTTAAGCCTTTATAACATTATATACTAATTGATTGTAAAGTTTTAGGGTTGAAAATTTAATTTCAAAAAATTCAAGGGTGAAATTATAAAGAAACATTTTCTTTAGTGACTATAATGTTTATTTTTTAAAATTGGGGAGCAAAAATGTACATGAGATAAACTTTAATGGCCATTGCAGTAATTTATCTTTTTTTCGTTGCCAGGTCAACAATCCGTCAGTGTTTAACGGCAACAAACGGCTGAGTGACCAAAAGTTTACACCCCGAAAACGTAAGTGACCTTACTAGTCGTTTTTCAAAATTGGTGACCAAATTTATACTAGGGAAAAATATAAGTGACTATTTCAATAGTTAACCCTAAAAAAATCACGGTTTGAAGGGAAGAGAATAGAATCGGGTGAACCGGATGGAAGAAGGATTCTGTTAGGGCAGTTTTAGAAGATACTATAAAGCAACAGCAAACGTCTGGAGAGAGCGGCTTTAGGGCGCAAAACAAAAGAAAATCAAGGCGTAGAAGTGGGCTCTCTCTTGGTTCACCTTCACTACTCCCCTTACCAATACAATCTTTTCAGGTAATTTTCCAGATCCAATCCCCCCAAATCCCATGCTTCATTTTCTTCTGTTTCTTCAACAATCCAATCCCAAATTTCCATATTTGTTTTTGCTCTGCTTCTGAACCATTGATTTCATCTTCTTCCTTTCTGTTTTTGGCTGTTGAAAGATGGATCGTTATCAGCGAGTGGAGAAGCCGAAAGCAGAGGCACCCATTGACGAGAATGAGATTCGGATTACCAGTCAAGGCAGGATGCGTAGTTATATCACTTATGCCATGACTCTGCTCCAGGTTTATTTTCCTTCTTTTTCGTGTTTAATTTCTGCATATTTATACCTTTATTAGATTTGGGTTTTTGTTTATTTTGAGGAATGTGTTATTTCTCAAGTGTTTGTATGGCTTTTGATAGGAAAAGGGATCGAATCAGATAGTTTTTAAAGCAATGGGAAGAGCCATTAACAAGACTGTGACTATTGTGGAGTTAATTAAGGTTCTATTTTCTCTATGTGGATTGTTTAATTATTCATTGGTTGTTGTTTTTTTGAGGTGGCTGACAGTGTGCTTCATTTACTTTTAATGCAGAGAAGAATTGTTGGTCTACATCAGATTACATCAATTGGATCCATGGATATAACAGATATGTGGGAGCCTCTGGAGGAAGGACTCCTTCCGTAAGAACCATAGGATTTCTAAATTGTTCTCTTAATCTCCTTAATATGCATCTTCATAGAATTTTAGTAACTTTTTGTTTGTTTACTGCAGATTGGAGACGACCCGGCACGTATCGATGATCACTATAACCCTTTCGAAAAATGAACTGAATACATCGTCTGTTGGGTAAGTTGATGTAATTGTTTGTGGTGCTTGTTTGATTACATTTTTATGGATATTGGAAACTAGAGAATATAAGCATATGGAAGGTTTTTATGCTTGTAAGGATGTTGGCTTGATGTTTTATTTGACATGAATCATGAATAACTTCCTCATCCAGGTACCAACCTCCGTTACCAGCTGATCAGGTGAAGACATCCACAGAAATCGATCATGAAGGAGGTAGGGAATAGGTATGCATTTCATTATCTGCACGGCCTATATTTGGTTTTTATACATTTCTTTTTGTTTGGCAGAGGGCTCTCCTAATGGCCGGGGTAGGGGCCGTGGCGGTAGAGGAAGGCCGAGTGGAGGTGATGCCAATTTTGAATTGAGATGCACCCTGTTAGATGTTCTTTTTTATTATGCTAGAGGCATGGTTTGACATGACTCTGAATTTTATTGAATGTAATGTGAGAATTTTTTAAGCAAATATTTAGGTGTGTTCTTCAGGGAATGGTTTTGTCTCTGCTGAGTATGAGGATGGAGGCTGGGACCGCAGCCGTGGCTACTCTAGGGGTAGAGGTCGAGGAAGAGCACGTGGTTTCCGAGGCCGTGCACGTGGAGGATACATTGGACCTCAGTTCGACAGGCAGCAAGATGATGGCTACAATTATGAAGCCCCTCCCCAAGGTGGTCGTGGTGAGTTCTCTCTTCTATTTTTCAGTTTTAATAAAATCTTAATGTGTTTAATAGTTTTCCACAAGAACCGTGGTATGCTTGTTTACAATCACCAATAATATCGTCCTTTGAAGTTTGAACTTGAAGAATCAAAGTGCACTTGGAATACAAATAAAAGATGTAATAAATAAACGTTTAGCTATTAAACGTTATGCCAATTGCTTTAAGAAGAAAGACAGTGAATAGGTAATGAATGTATAGTTTTCTGATGGTCTTTGGGTTGCTCTTTGAAGGTCGTGGCCGTGCACGTGGAGGATACAATGGACCTCAATTTGACAGGCAGCAAGATGATGGCTACGATTATGAAGCCCCTCCCCAAGGTGGTCGTGGTGAGTTCTCTCTTAACGTGTTTAATAGTTTTCCACAAGAACCGTGGTATGCTTGTTTACAATCACCAATAATATCGTCCTTTGAATTTTGAACTTGAAGAATCAAAGTGCACTTGGAATACAAATAAAAGATGTAATAAATAAATGTTTAGCTATTAAACATTATGCCAATTGCTTTAAGAAGAAAGACAGTGAATAGGTAATGAATGTATAGTTTTCTGATGGTCTTTGGGTTGCTCTTTGAAGGTCGTGGCCGTGCACGTGGAGGATACAATGGACCTCAGTTTGACAGGCAGCAAGATGATGGCTACGATTATGAAGCCCCTCCCCAAGGTGGTCGTGGTGAGTTCTCTCTTAACGTGTTTAATAGTTTTCCACAAGAACCGTGGTATGCTTGTTTACAATCACCAATAATATCGTCCTTTGAATTTTGAACTTGAAGAATCAAAGTGCACTTGGAATACAAATAAAAGATGTAATAAATAAACGTTTAGCTATTAAACATTATGCCAATTGCTTTAAGAAGAAAGACAGTGAATAGGTAAAGAATATATAGTTTTCTGATGGTCTTTGGGTTGCTCTTTGAAGGTCGTGGCCGTGCACGTGGAGGATACAATGGACCTCAGTTTGACAGGCAGCAAGATGATGGCTACAATTATGAAGCCCCTCCCCAAGGTGGTCGTGGTGAGTTCTCTCTTAACGTGTTTAATAGTTTTCCACAAGAACCGTGGTATGCTTGTTTACAATCACCAATAATATCGTCCTTTGAAGTTTGAACTTGAAGAATCAAAGTGCACTTGGAATACAAATAAAAGATGTAATAAATAAACGTTTAGCTATTAAACATTATGCCAATTGCTTTAAGAAGAAAGACAGTGAATAGGTAAAGAATATGTAGCTTTCTGATGGTCTTTGGGTTGCTCTTTGAAGGTCGTGGCCGTGGCAGGGGATATCGTGGAAGGGGCCGTGGTTTTAGATCTAATGGGCCAATCCATGCAGCTGCATGAGGTGGTGTGTGGCAGTCCTTGAACGATATGTTTATGATTTCTTTATTTCTTTGATAGCAATAGGTTTGCACATTTTTTTCTTTGTTGTTAATTTCTAGCAGTTTAACTCTAGGACGTGTTTGAGTTCATGAGTAGACATAGAATAGTTGCATTTCAGGTTTCTACTAGTGCAGCAGCCGCCTCGCACTATAGGAGGCAGGTCTTTTTTTTTGGTAGCCTTAGCTTGTATGTTTTGAACAATTGTAAACAGAAATTTTCCCCTTTTATTATTTGTCTTTAGAGTTCTGCCACTTCGCTTGCCTCCACAAGAACTGGTTGATTTTCCGGTATCGATATTTTAGTTGGTCGTTAGTAAATGTAATGTAATGGACCATTGAATCAAACTTACTTAACTTGTAAGTCACTTAAAGAATATAAACTTGACCGTTTTGTTATTTTTAGGCTGATGAAAATGACACTTTAGCAGTAGTTTGACACTTTAGTCTACACTTGCGTGTAAACAAAGGACTTCCATTATTTGTTCAAAACCCCATAATACACCAAAAGTTACCATTCTTCAAGCTCTGTAGGGTCAACACTCTCCTATGTTTTAATCCCCTTTATTTTTCGGCATCCTGTCTGGATTTGAACTCTTAATCTTTGTCGTGTGTTGATCAAAAAATTGTCGGAGAAGGAATCTTGATCACGAACCATTTGTTCTGGTTGACTATCTGGAATTGAGCCCAGATTGTTAAATCCGATACCAATTGTCGTAATATTTTTTTCTGGTTATTTCTTGAATTCACTCTGCCATTGAGGTGCTTCTTTCTTGATTTAACTGTTTGGTGCAATCAATTAACCAATTGTCGTGCTTCTTTCTTAAATTTCATGAAGAACGACTTTCATCGCCATGGAAGTCAAACATGCAAAACTGAAATAAAATGTTAATATTGAGAAATTATTTTGAAGACAAATGTCCGTTCTTGTTGTAAACAACAAGATATTAACAAATTAACCAATTGAAGAAGATGAGTGTTACTACGAGATCTGAAAGCCAACGACGCTCTCTTCTATAGATTTTTCACCATCTCTTCCCTGCAAAAGTTTATCAAAAAAAGAGAGCAAATTTTGTTCAAATCTCATTTGCCTTTTCAGTTGGAACTCAAATTTTCAATCCAATATTAAGGAATTAGTCTTTGTTTTCCTGTGATTTTCACAGGACTCTTGGCTACTTCTCTAAAATTTACACCGACTGGCAATACGGATAAATAAACCTGAAGTCTTTCCTATGTGGTTTTCACCTGCGACAACACTTCGTTTGATGTCAGTGGCCTCACAAGAATTTTCCTTGCGCACTTCTTTCATTTCTTCATTTTCAGAGCGAACACCAGTGCATTTGGGATGAAGATGATGAGGTTGTTTTGGGTATTTTAGTAAATATAATTAAATTAATAAAAAAAATTAAATATATTTATTTTATTTTAAAATTTAAAAATAAATAAAAAATGACATGGCGTGTTTTAATTGATGAAAGACATTTTTTTAAACAGTAGGGGACAATATGAATAATGATTAAAACGTTAGGGGACAAAAATAGTTAAAATAAACTTTAGAATTTAAATTGAAAAAACAAATAAAGTTTAGAAAGAAAAAATGTATTAAGCCAAAACAAATCAATAATGAGCAACAACTACCCAAAAACGAAAAACGAACATATAGAAGTATAGATAAGAGCAGAGAAAACAACTAAAGAAGCCAACAAGGGTGGGGGAAGAAACAACATGCAGCAAATGGCATGAACGGCAGCGAGATGGTGCCGAACCAACGTCAGTACCTACTAAAAACTTAGGGAAAATTACACTACTGACCATCAAACAAACTGAGAATACTTATTTGGACCACTGAACTATAGAAATCGTCAATCAAACCATCGAACTTATAAAATCAACCTATTTTGACCATGGCCGTTAAAAATTTAACGGTAGAGTGGCGGAACTGTCACGTGGCAATTGACGAAAAAATTAAAAATTACACATTTGGTCCCTGTTATTTACACATTCTTTCAATTTAATACTAATTTTAAATTAATAAAATAATAAATTATTTAATTAAGTGGTAACAGTGTCAACACCTTATTGGAGGACTTTAATTATTTATATTTGATTTTATTAATTTATTTTTTCCCTCCAACCAGGTGGTGACATTTAGAGGAGAAAAATAAAATTCTCTTCACTTGTACTAAACAAGATTTGAACCTAGGTCAATCAAGTGTAAAGCCAATGGGTGTCACCGCCAATTTAGAAGAGAAAAATAAAATTCTCTCCGCCTGCACTAAGAAAGATTTAAACCTAGGTCTGTCAAGTGTAAAGCCAATAGCTTTACCACTGCACCAAGCACAACTTTGTGCTATAATTCTCCAGATATAGTATATGCCTCTTATTAGTTTCTACATTTATAAGTCAAAAGCTCAAACCTTAAACACTAATTTAACATATATAAACCCTAAACTCTAACCCTAAATATTTCAAATTAATTTCATACTAAACATTTCAAATTAAACCACAAACCCTAAACATTGGAAATTAATTCCACGCTAAATATTTTAAATTAAACCCTAAAAATTTCAAATTAATTTCACGCTAAATATTTCAAATTAAACTCTAAACCCTAAATATTTCAAATTAAACCTAAAACCCAAACCCAAACCCTAAACCCTAAAAATTTCAAATTAATTTCACGTTAAATATTTTAAATTAAACCCTAAACCCTAAATATTTCAAATTAATTTCACGCTAAATATTTCAAATTAAACCATAAACCCCAAACCCAAACCTCAAACCCTGAAATTTCAAATTAATTCCACGCTAAATATTTTAAATTAAACCTTAAACCCTATTTAGGGTTTAGGGTTTAGGGTTTAATTTGAAATATTTAGTGTGAAATTAATTTGAAATATTTATGGTTTAATTTAAAATATTTAATGTGAAATTAATTTGAAATATTTAGAGTTTAGAGTTTAATTTAAAATATTTAGCGTGATATTAATTTGAAATTTTTAGGGTTTAGGGTTTAATTTAAAATATATAGCGTGAAATTAATTTGAAAATTTTAGTGTTTAAGGTTTGAGTTTGGGGTTTGGGGTTTAATTTTAAATATTTAGCGTGAAATTAATTTGAACTATTTAGGGTTTGATTTAAAATATTTAGCGTGGAATTAATTTGAAATGTTTAGGGTTTGGGTTTTAATTTGAAATATTTAGCGTGAAATTAATTTGAAATATTTAGGGTTAGAGTTTAGGGTTTATGATTTATATATGTTAAATTAGTGTTTAAGGTTTGAACTTTTGGCTTATAAATGTAGAAACTAATAAGAGGCATATATTATATATGGAGAATTATAGCACAAAGTTGTATTTGGTGTAGTGGCAAAGCTATCAGCTTTACACTTGAAAGACTTAGGTTCAAATCTTGTTTAGTGGCGGTGACACGTGTCACCTCCTGATTGGAGGAGAAAAATAAATTAATAAAATTAAACATAAATAATTAAAGTTTTCCAATAAGGTGTTGACACGTGTCACCACTTAATTAAATAATTTATTATTTTATTAATTTAAAATTAAGATTAAATTAAAAGAATGTATAAATAATAGGGACCAAATATATAATTTTTAAATTTTTTTGTCAATTGCCACGTGGCTGTTCTGTTACTCCACTGTTAGGTTTTTAACGACGGTAGTCAAAATAGGTTGATTTTATAAGTTCAATCGTCTGATTGACGATTTTTATAGTTTGGTGGTCCGAATAAGTATTCTCAATTTATTTGACGGTAAGTGGTGTAGTTTTCCAAAAATTTATTGAGTAGATAAATTTGGCGATGAATATCCAAAGTATCAAAGTAAACTTCAAAGACCGGCCTGACAATAACGGCGAAAGAAAGATCACATGAGTTATAAAAAGTTGATCTCTTTTTATCGGAGGTACCAACAAATACAAGGTTTTATAATAAAAAGCCTTCTAAGTAGACAAAGGCGTCAAATGTATTATTTTAAGATAAAATTTAGAACTTTATAATTTAACACTTTCATAGAATTATATATATATGTATATGTCATTTTTATAAAAAAAAGTTGTAACTATTTGTGAGTTTTTTTGGGATTTATTCTTATGAATTTAGGTTATTTTAGATTATTTCTAATGAGATCATTTTGGATTATTTGTTAATGACATTTCAAATTAGATCACTAGTTGAGTTTCAAATTGAAATCAATTATAATTCAACTTGTTTTAAGTGTAAATTATTTTGATTTACTTAGCGTCCAAATATACAAATAACTGATTCTAGTAATCCAATAAAGTTAGATCAAATTTGAATTTAAATTGTTGGGTTTTTCAAAATCGAGTTAGAATTGACATGTTTTAGGCCGCCACTTACAAAACTCGGTAGGGAATTTAAAAAATGAACCCACTAATTTGGATTTGGGGCTATTTAGGGCCCAAACAAGAACTCCAATCTCTGTAATCTGGAATAATAGAGAAGATATCAGTTAAGGGGCAAACAATTCAAAATTGAGAGAAAAAAAAAGTAAAAAAACCCTCGTCCTCTCCCCCACGTTTAATTCAATCAATGTCGGATATCATGGTCGACCAAACACATAAACCGGAAGAAACAGCCGTTCCGAACAACTTACAGCAACACCACAAACAAGACGAAGAACATCATCAACAGCAGCAATCAGTACGAGAAAATGCAGAATATGAAGATGAAGAGTTACATAAGTTTCTAGTCCCCGACATAACCCTACTTCCTCTTACTCCCCCATCTGCTGTTGAATCCAACTTCGCCTCTTACTTTGCTCCAGGTTTTCCCCATTTTTTTTCTTTCCAATTCATATTGAATTGACTGATTGTTTTATGGGTTTTGCTAATGAAACCTTAGGGCTCAGGCACTTTAAAGTTAGATTTATGTATAGTATTGGTTTTGTGTCAAATCCATTGGTTAAGTATTTATTTTTTATGATTTTCTATGCATTTTGGTTGAAGATGTTACTGTATGATTATTTTTTAGTGGTATGAGCGAGTTATCTAATCAAATTAAATTTTACAGATTTTATGAACCCTGGTAATGACCAGTATATTTATCGCCATCCCAATGGGTAAGAATTTCAAGCTTTCTTTGGGATTTTTATAGAAAGAAATTGAAATGAACTTAAATGATCTAAATTTGTAGATTGTGTGTTATTGGCTTGGCTTCGACACACTCGGCATTTAAGGATAAAGTTGGTGTCTCTGCCGTTGATTTCAATGTTGGCAAATCCGATCGCAGTGGTATGAAAGTCACCGGAAAGAGAAAGAAGGTAAATCCTTTGTATCTCTGCAATTGATTAGAAAGCCATTTGATTATTGTTTTATGATCTAAATTCCACTTTGGGGGTTTTAAGTGGTTTACCATGTGATATTATTTGTTAGTAATTCTTTTAAATTGTGAAAACAAATAGGAAATTCATAATCAATTGTTATTATGATATTAAAGAGTTTAATTTCTTTCATGGAATTTGAGCATTTAGCTTTGATGGAGTCTTATTGAAGTTTAATATGATGCTCTTGTAGAATGCTCAACACTTCGAGTCCAATACAGCTTTATGTAAAGTTTGCACCAATGATGCTTCGTATATTATAAGGTGGGTATGATTATTTTCGCGCAGCATCTCTCCCTCCCCTCATTTCCTCTTTTTACGCATCGAAATGAATAGCAGTTTCGTGCAGGTGTTGTGTTAAAGGCTCTCTTTTGGAGGTGAATGAAAGATTAATCAAACAGCCAGAGCTGCTTAATTCGTCGGTGAGTATAACTTAGCTACTCTTTTTTATTGGTTTCTCAATTCATATGTGTTCACAACATTGGAATTTTGTGGTGGAAATTCAATGCTTGTGAGTTGCGGTGGTGACATGTCTTTGTCATCTCAAATACTCCTTTTAAGATAAAAGAACACATGGTTTTTGCTACCGGGTACCACAATTATAATTGCTTAAAACTTCTTGGATATAATCTTATATGGCTGTCTTATTGTGCATTTGTGCTGAGTTAATATTGAATTCTTTTAGTTCGACAGTTTGTCTAAGTGAAGCTAAGTTTCTGCAGTTGTTAACAAACCCGGAATTTTTGTTGTTGTCTGCAGGCAGATAGAGAAGGATACATAGCAATTATAATGCCAAAGCCAGCAGACTGGCATAAGGTTAAGGCTTCCTTGTTGAGCCTTGAAGAATTCAAGAAATTGAGAGCGCTTTGCTGAATTTAAACTTTAGAAAACCGAGAGAAGCCGTCTCTATACTTCCATCACTGGTTTTTTTTTGGATTTTTGCCAGGTTAAGTTCGTCACTGCGACAAACTATACTTCTCCGGCCCTAGATTCCGGTTGTTGAATTATGTAGCACTGCCTCGGTTTGTATTTCCTAAAGCTAAATAATTCAACAATAAAGCTTTCTTTTGTTGTCCCATCCCATGAAATGATAGAAGCAAAAGAGTAAGCCATTTTTCATCTTCTTGATGCAAATGATTAATGATGTTTACATTTACAAAGACAAAATGCAAACTTCTCTGTGCAAAACTAAGTTTCAGATTTTAATTTAATTGGAGCCTGCATACACAAACACACACAAAGAATGAAACAATTCTTGATCCAACAGGGAAATAAAAGAGCTAGCAATGGCTAAACTCTATAGCAGTCAATTTCTTTTACCTTCATAACTGTAAAGCCGAACGGATTATGCCATGATCAATGCTTTCACTACTCTATAAGCATTACAGAGAATTCTACATGAATGGCACAGCTAGACTATGGCTGTGAATCGACTATTTCTTCTATAACGTTCCTTCTCGATCGGTTGATTGTGTGAAAACACAGCTTTGTATGTTCTTCAAGCTCTTTCAGTTGTTCCAAGAAGCTCGAATCGTGCATACGGAATTCTCTTACAACCTCCTTCAGTACCTCAATCTTCCCATTTCTAATGCACATGTTAGCAATGGCTTTACGGTGCTCGATCTCGTCGTGCAGTCTCCATACCAGTCTACTTATGGTATCGAAATCGTTGATCAAAATGTAAATCCCTTTAGCTGAGATATCAAGTTGCTCACCTAGTCTTTCGAGCAAGCTCGTGTTAAGCCCTTGCTGATGAGACGATGACCGGGTTTTCTTCTTCTTCCTAATGCAAATGAACCAGGCTGCAAGCCCTGGTGCTGCTATAATTCCGATCATACTGTGGAATGCAAGTATCAGCAATGCAACCACAAGAGCTGTATGAGAAATTACTAAACAAATACCCCCAATCTTTTTGGAGATTCTTTTCGATTTCGCTTTCCGTCTTATCTTTTCGCGTTTCGACGTTAGTTTTCGGAACAAATCCAGGTTGTTCTCGTGAATCTTCCGAAACTGCAACGGTGTAACGATCGACAACGGGTTTTTAAGCAATGCAAATCCAGTTAGCTCCTTGAGTATAACGCTGCATTGTTCATCTGAGAACTCCTGAACCCTCTTGCTTAGCTTGATCACCTTCCGAATCCTCTGATAATAAACTCGCGTCTGGTGGATGCTTTTAAGGAGTACTTCACATAAATTACAAGCTTCCGAACCGGCTTCGAAATAATCTAGAAGAAGGTGATGAACATTCAAGCTCTCGATCTTGTCCAACGTTTCTTGCCTCGGTTTAAGCAAGAATTCAGACAAGTTCATATGAACATTAGCAACCGAAGACGTTGAAGCTAATTTATCAAAACCATGAACTTGACTCCACATTTCGACATAAGACTTTGTTCTAAAAGCTTCCTTGTATTCTTCATTAACATTTGTCTTGTCACTCAAGCTACTTCCATTCTTCGTCTCCGATCTTCCTGAAACAAACAAACAAACAAAAACCCAGAAATTTAATCAACTTTCCGATCCATAAAACTGAAAAACAAGCAAAACCCAGAATTCCATTCACGTTATAAATCAACTGACCTAATTTTAGCTTCGTAAAACGGATCATCTTCATCAAGCCTTTTTCTTTTCTGCTTTTTTTTTTCTCCGAACTTTCTCACGTAAAAACAGTTTGAATGAAACAGATTAGGATTTTGATTGCTTGAGCGAGTATTTATATACAGAATTCGATGACTTGAAGGGTTTGAAGAGGTTAAATAATAAGAACAAATGGCAGTTTAATCAGAGGGTGGAAAGCTTTATAGCTTTGATCACACGGTAACGTCGCTCGTCACGGTTGTTTATCTACGTGTAATGGTTTGAGACTTGCTCTTATCATGAAATAGTGCGCCAAAGCTCGGAGGTTACGAGTTTTGAAGTTTGCTCGTACGCTATTAATTTGTCTAATTTTTCTTTTTTTATTTATCTGTTTAAAATCAAATATTAATTGGGTTTTTTAGATAAATAAATAAACTGTTTTTCCTTTTCTGGTAAATCATGCTTTAAAGTTTAAAGTCTAGCCCTATAAGTTAGATAAACGTGTTCCCTAAACTTACATTTGAAGATGCTGACCATTATGTCATTTATGTTTCAACTTGAAGCTTTCTTTTAATATAGATTTTAACAAATTGTAATTTTTAAATTAATTACTATTTCAATTACGAAAAGGCAATAAATAAATAAATATTATATAATGAGAGGATATCTTAGGGGTGTTTAATCAGCCGGTTCGATTAACCTACCAAACCGAACTACTCAAAATTCATTAGCTGAAATATTTTTTCTTTTAACCGTTAATCAAATCAAAATTTCTAACCAAACCGAAAAAATTTCAGTTAAATCGGCCGGTTTTTGAATTAACCGAATTTTGTTATAAAATTTAGGTAAATTATAATAAATGGTCTCTAAATAATGTAAAAATAATTTTTTAGCCACTAAACTTTCAAAAGTTATAAAACAATAATTCAACTTATCAAACTATTACAAAATGGTCATTGGACGTTATAAATTAGTGATAAATATTAAAAAGTTTAATAATCATTTGTAATAATTCAATAAATTTAATGATCATTTTATAATTTTTAAAAGTTCAAGTACCAAAAATAAGTATATGTAATATGGAGTATATAATAATTTTGGTTAATTCGATTAATTAACCGATTCCGAACCGAATTAACTGATAACTGAAATTTAAAAAATATTAACGGTTAACTGACCGAACCTAAAACTAACCGACTGATTAACAAAAAAAAACTTTATTTCGGTAAGTTAATTCGGTTAAAACCTAACCTAACTTTAAATGCCCCTAGCCCTATATATCTTTTACGGAATAAGTGTATGAACGTGTGGCTTATTGTTCGTGTAATTTTCTTTATTTTTAATTTTTATAAAAATTGTAGAGTGTAATCAAAGTGTCTTATATATAACCAACAAGAGTTGGGTGTATTGGTAAAGCACATTGAACTCTCAAAGAAAGGACGTGAGTTCGAACCTTGAAAACGACATTGTTAGGAGGGGCAGCCACGCACCCCGAACATAGACCATAAGACGAACATGCATATTACCAAAAAAAAATTATCTTAAATATGTGTCATTTAATCAGACCTATCGATTACAATAGTTGTCAAAACATGTTACATAAAATAATTACAAACAATTACACACAAATATAATTACTTAATGATTTTTCGAACACACCTTTAATGCATATATATATATATATATATATATATATATATATATATATATATATATATATATATATATATATATATGACATTTTCATGTGTGTTAATTATATACATTACAAGTTTTGTTAATGGATAATTTAACTTCTAAGGTTGTTTTAAGTATTATTATGTATTAATATATTTTCATTCAACATTAAAAATATGTTAGGAGTGACGGATAAAGTAATATCAACTCAATTTGAAATGACATTAGGATATGTGGATTTAGAGTGAGGGATTAGAATTGAATTATAAAATTTTAGGGTAATTTAATTATTTGTTAAATTATAATTTTATAATATCTAAAGAAACTGATTTTTACTGTTTTAGGAAACCAAGAGATTAAGAAGATAAATCTTGGATTTAGATAAGATTTTATTTCTTGTTATTTTTTGAGAAGTTATTTTTTTAATATGCTGGTGTGATTACAAGGTAGTATGTGTTCAATTTTTTTAATTTTTTAATAGCACACACCATGTATACACGATGCTCAAACTCGAATCACCTAGATAAAATATACTATCATTTTTTATTACTGAGATCATTAGTTATTTTGAGTTGGTGAAGCTACATGAAACACTTCATATATAATAAAACAATACGCGCAGAGACTGAACAAACTTTGCCCAATCTCAACTAAATCATTGCTTTGTAATTAGCATTAGAAATCATTGCGTCCACTTCTGATCATCTTAATTGGATATGGACAAAATTAAGATCTTTTTAATATTTTTACTATATCTAAATCTGAGATTAGGAGTTGGCCACGTCATCTAATTCTGTTTTATTTCGGTCCCACCTTAATTGTTTTTGCTTACTTTGCAGAAATCTAGGTTGAACAGTTAAAGCTTAATCATTGTCAACCCACTTAAGCAATGAATTCATAATAGGTTCCTAAACACCACAAAATAATTTTATGCCATATGTATTATTAATAAAATATAAAAATAAATTATTAATATATGTAACATAAAATTATTGATGAGACATATAAAAAAACAAAAAACAGACTGACGAACTTGGTCCCTGATTCTAATATATTTTCATTATAATATTTTGTCTAATGACTTTTTTTGAAATTCTTAATTTAAATTCTTATCAAATTAAGCCATATCTTCTCCAAATTGTAAGACACAATACATATAAGGTTTCTATTAAATTTGAAGTTAGACAACTTGATTCTTTCTATAGTCTAATACTAATTTCGTCTTTGATTTTAGTCGACAACATCGTGCCACATGTTTGTCTATACATATCATGAATGATGTTATTTATCACGTGTTATGTTTTAATTGGTTAATATTGTCAACTCTTTATTTAAAGCAATTAGTTGTTTGGAGGAAATTGAAAACAATAACAGATTTAACACCACTTTCGACACAAAATAAAATACCAAAATGAGAATCAAGATATAATTGAGTGGCCAATTTGTTAATAAAACCCAAAAGCTAAACCAAAACAAGTTGTCGCTTGAATGGGGTTGGACTAATTTGGAAGGAAATTGAAATACAAACAAGAAAGAAACAAAAACAATGATTGGGATACGAATGGTATATGGGGAAACAAATGGTTGCAACAGAACCGAGAGAAATAAGTAATAAGATGGTCCTACTTCGCATTACTTGCGCTGCTTAGTTAAAGCAAAACAAGCCCCCCAAAAAATATACTTCAATAATAGGGAGAGCAGGGGTGTTCAAAAATATCCAACCTGATTGATCCGATTTGAATTTTTGATATTGGCTTTAATTTTATTTTTAGATCGGATATTCGGTCTGATTTTTAATTTTTTGGATTGGGTAGGATCACAAAATTTCATGTTTCGGATTATCTGAAAATTTCATGAATATTAATCTTATTATATTTAACAATTTGATGTTCATAACATCCGAAAATTTGAAAATTTTTATTAATGTGAATCTTGTTATATTTAGCAATTTGTTGTTTGTTATATTTTAAATTCCGAAAATTTCTTAAATACGACCGTTAAATTCAAAAAAATTAAATTAAATTATATATTCGAATAATCAAATATTTGTATACCCAATTCAAATATTTGAATATCTAATTTTCTTTGAATCGAATACGAGCCACTATTTTTTCAATCTTAAATTTTGAATATCTAATTTTTTGGAACGAATTTGATACCGAAAATGAACACCCTTAAGGGAGAGAGTTCTGTCATCAAAGACAACTATTATGTTAATGTATTGGTAGATATTAATGGCTGTCCAACAGCCAACTGTCAACCAGGGGCGACGCTACGTGTGGTGTGAGAGTGGCCTTGGCTCTTGGGTCAAATCAGTTTTAGATCTCCCTTAGGTTTAAGACTAAGAAAGTTTACGGTCCCTCAAGTTATTAGGTTTAAATATTGAATAGGCTTGCTGTAAAAAAAAATCTCTAATATTTAATCGGATAGTTATTTTGGGTTCTTTTAACGTTTTAATATTTTGGGTTAAAATGTTCTTTTATGAATAAAAATTGTTAATTATCTAATGATAAACAACTTAAAATGACTTACAGAATGATCTGTAAATAGAAAAAATAATTTTATATTTTATATAGTTCTATAAAATTATTTTTTAACTGATGTGTTATTCTGTCAAGTCAGCACATCTATCTTTATTACACTTCTATGTCAGAGTGCACTGCCATGTTCACAAGCAGGTCAAATTTTGGGTTAATGTTATAGTTTATGATTTAGAGTTTAAGGGTTTAGATTTAGTGATTTAGAATTAGGATTTATGATTATTATTTAGGATTTAAGGTTGCAAACTACATCCATAACCCCAACTCTAAACCTTAAACTCTAACTATAGACCTAAACTTCAAACCTTAAACTAAAACTATAACCCCTTAGTTTAACCGCTATAGCGGTAACCTTTAACGTTTTATAAAAAAAAAATCATGTTCACTACTTCTTTTGAGAATAATAAAATTATCTCTCTGATAAATATTATATTAAAATTTTCTAAAAAAATACTTAAATATAGAGATTTTAAACACAAACTCCTTACTTAGTTAAAAAGGTACATATAGGTTAACCTATATGTTAAGCATTAATCATCAATTTTAGCGATTCGATTAATCAAAACTGTTTAATTTTAACAATTAGAACAGTTACCTATAAAATATTATAGTTATACCAATTAACAATTACGGTTTATTTTGCACAACACTATTTGTGCCTACTTCAAAACCTCCTGTGTGTATCTGCATTGTTATTACATCAAATTGATTATTATTTCAGGTATAATTTCTATTGACAGTTAGTTTGCCAGAGAGCTTATTTTTGAAGAAAAAAATTATCTAAGTATTCATGGTATGTTAATCATATCGTTTAGGTTAAATAGTTAATTAATTGTTATAGTGATTTTTTTTTGATAAATTTATTTTGTATTATCCAAAAGAGAGCGGGAAATTACTACAAATCACCAACTACAAGCATCAAAACAAAATTCAATGAGGGTATCCTCCCACCAACGATCATTTTACTGTAACTTAATTGTGAAAAAACAGTTAATTGTTAAATATTATGATGGTTAACGGTTTTTTAACTGTTCGGTTATAAATATATAACCTATTACAATTTTTTTTATGTTCATTACTTTTGAGAATAATAAAACTAACTTTTGAATTAATATTATATTAAAATTTTAAAAAAAAATTAATAGCGAGATTTTAAACACAAACTCCCTACTTAGTTAAAAAAGTACATATAAGTTAACTTATAATGTTTTTTCACTGCATTTTTAACGGTTCGATTAATTAAAATTATTTAATATTAACGGTTAAAGTAATTAACCGTAAAATGTTACAGTTATATCAATTAATGATTAGGGTTTATTTTGTACGCCCCTATTTAATAGTGAGATGAATTTGCATTTAATGATCTTTTCCTTTTGTGCCGTGAGGATAATTTGGATAAACATGAATTTCTAAAGTCTAATATGGATTGCCATTTCTTTAATAGCAGGGTTTCCCAGAGTAAGCCATTTGTGTTCGTTAAAGTAGTTTCATATTTATAGTCTTGGCATGCTCTTTTTCATACTTACTGCTTGCAGGCTAAAAGGTTATAGCAACATGTTGCACCTCCGTTTTTATGTCCTTTACGGGGCATTCTGGTGCGATTGTTATCGAGAGTTTAAGCTCACTGATATAGCTTATTGGGACTATTAATTGGCTCTATTACCTGACTGACGATAGTTGAATCTACTTGTACAACCCATTATTACTTATCAAACATATGACTGACATCAGCCACCAATCAGGACATATAAATACCCACCAAGATCAAATTGATGGTGACTTTTGAGAAAAAAACCTAAAAATAATTGTCCATCATCTTCTTGCTTATGTAGATTGTTGTTTGCTAATTGGATGATGTAGCATACTTTTTGCTTATGTAGATTGTTGTTTGTTAATTGGATGTCACGTATTATTCAGTGGCTGATTTAGAAATTAAAGAATAAGGGACTAATATATATATATCAAAATGGGTATACAAAATTGTTATTTTCTACTTTTACACATTAAATTAATTTTTTTGAATTTTTTTTTCTCTTATTTAAATTTATTTAAAAATAACAGGGATGCAGTTGCTCCTCTAGAGAGCCAACTGCATCTGCCTCTAGTGTTATCCACTTTGTTTTTTTTTTCTTTTTATTTCATCATCTTTTCAATAATTTTAACTAGACCTATTATATTAAGGAGAGTACGAAGGAAAATCAAATATCAATAAACGTGATCAATAAAAATGATGAAATTCCAAACTTTGTGTAATTTTAACGGTTTAAATAACCTTAGAAATTCAAAAACAAATAATCAATTCCAAAAGCACGTACATAATAAAAATGAATTGTGCAGTGAATGAACGATCCTGTACATACCCACTTCTAAGTACCTCGTTCGCTTGAGCTTCATTTTAAAGCATTTTAGGGGAAAAAAATTCTAAGAATTGACCAATTTTTAAAGCAACCGAGAATTGATTGGATAAGTATTAATACGTTAAAATGAAAGAAAAAAAAATGAAAAGAAGGAAAAGATAAATGTGGACGAGCTTTCGTTGGAAGGATTTAACGGTAGAAAGCTCTTTTCGAGACGAGGAGTAACATTTTTTTTCTTTCAAACTTCATTTAATGATGGACGACGAAGATCAGAAAATAAAAAATTGAAGCGTTTAATATTAGATTTGTAAAATTGTATATGCTTTTGGTTAAACAGACATCGAATTTACGTTTAAAAAGACGAAATGTGTTTGATGAAATTTTTCTGAAACGTCGTCGAAAGCAACCAAAATTCGAACAAATTAAAAAATAAATAAAGGGAATAAAAGATGAAAATGAAAAAAAAATAACGACGTTAGTTTGATGTAAATATTATTTTTTATTAAAAAAACATGTCGTTTTGGTGTCATTAGGGGTGTGTAAAATCGAGTTCGGTTAACCGTTAACAAATTATTTCGAGTAACCGCTAAATTCGGATTGCTCAATTCTTAACCCTAAACCATAATTATTAAACCGGTTAACTAATTGACCGGATAATCGAAATAATAGGGTAATGGATTTTTTTTACTTTTCTTATTAAAAATATAAAATTTAACATAGTCAAAGAAAATATATCTTTAAAAAAATTGACGCAAAATGTCATTATTTTTTCAATACTAGAACAAATTTAATAAAACATAATTGTAGTATATGTAAAAACATAAAAAATCTAATAAAATCAATTAAAAACTATAAAATCCTTTGAAAACTTAAACAATTTAAAAAAATCAATGTAAGACTCAAAAGGTAATAAAAATATTTTGGGAATAAATTACCTTTAATTATAGACTTTCCAAATCAATATTCTGCGGCAGAATATTTTGCAAATCAATATTTTGCGTTGACTTTCTACTCGTAGGGCAATGAAAATATGTAAATATTTAGAGGAAAATAAATTAAAAATAACCCTAAAATTGTGCTAATATAATTGTATAAATATATATATATTGTATATTGTATAATCGATCGGTTCAATTACCTTTTTTTTAAAACTATAAACTGTATCCGAGTCGAAACATTTTTTTAAATCCTACTAAAACTCATTTTTTCGGTTCTGTTAACCGTATTTTCAGATCGATTTTTCGGGTTTTGGTTTCGGTTTGTTAGATTTTTTACACAGCCCTATGTGTCATTAGTAGGAGAAATTATATTGTGGGTCATTCCCGCCACGTCATCTATGAGACCAATTAATAAAAATCACACATCTCATTATTTTTTTCATTTCATATTTTTACCAAGTGAATTTTTACTCATATTTACTGTAAATCAATTTTAAAAACAGTTTTTACCAAATGAAGATTCACTTGGTAAAAATATGACATAGAAAAAATTAATGAGATTAATAATTTTTATATTAATGAGATTATTGATTTTTATTAGTTGGTCTCGTGAATAACGTGGTGGGGATGACTCATGATGTATTTTTTCCATTACTAGATGTCAAAGACTTAAGTTCAATTATATATATATATATATATATATATATATATATATATATATATATATATATATATATATATATATATATATATAAAAGTTAGGATCAACTTACACAGTGTAAAACTCTTTAAGTTTTATACGTTTTTTGGATCGTTGGATGAGAGAAATGAATGGCTGAGATTAACTTCTTATTTTTTTTTTTCAAGTGATAATCTTTACATATTCTACTGTTAATCTCATCCATCCATTTCACTCATTCTAAAACTTAAAGAGCTTTACACTGTGTAAATGGATCTTATCCCTATATATATATATATATCAAACTATCGACATTTGATGACAACCTTAACCTTCACTATATCACTCATCAAAAAACTTATATAAAATCCAACCATCACTATTTTCTTCTCTCCCAATTTAACAGATTAAACCATAGTCGAAGCATTATCTCAAATTTATTTTACTCACTAAAGTCAAAGATTATAATTTTGTCCCTATTCAGTAGTTGAAATCAGCATCTCCCGTCCTATAACCAATCTCCCCTCATCTTCCTCTGTTTCTCCCCCCCCCCCCCCCCCCTGTGTTTCATCATGTGAGCATCTCAGTAGACGGAAAAAAAAACAATAAACAGCAGCTGGAATCATTGTCTTGTCTTCACCATCCTTATGTTCTGTCCCTGCAAACTTTTTATCACTGTCTCTTTCCGAAAACCCCTTAAAAAGATCCATGGAAGAAGTCTGGGAAGATATTAGCCTACCTCCTCTAAATGATCACTCACCGGCCACCGCCACCGCCATCTCCAACAACCACCCCACTTTTCCTAGCACCATCCTTCAAGACTTTTTGGCTACACCCATCAGCAACAAAGAACTGCCTCCGGCAACATCACCGGACACAACCAATGGGAAACCCCTTGCTGAAAAAACCACCCTTTTTGGGTCTCCGCCACCGGCGTCCGCCATTTTGTTGAGCTTGAATTCCGGATCCGATAAGGGTCAAGAGAATAATGAAAACCCCGAGGATCAACGGCATAAGCGCAAGATGAAAAACAGAGAATCAGCCGTTCGGTCAAGAGCTAGAAAACAGGTGAAGGAATGAAAATTCCAACAGAAAATTAGTGATTGTAATAATACTACTGGTTATTTCTTATGACAATTTTGCTTTGAATATGGATTGCCTCAGGCTTACACAAACGAGTTGGAGCTTAAAGTTGCTCATTTACTGGAAGAAAATGCAAAGCTCAGAAGGCAACAAGAGAAGGTACTGTATATAAATATATATCAGTTTTGCATAATTTTTGGTTGATTCATAGGATTAAAATTTCTGGGTTCTTGTTGTTTTTGCAGTTTTTGGCAGCCCCCAATCAACCACCAAAAAGGAAAACTCTAAGTAGAACATTAACAGCGCCATTTTGAGAAGTGAGAAGGCAACAGCAGGCGGCCATAATTTTTCCCTTAGTGGAAAGATCGTTTGAAGGGCTAAAGTTGGCCACGAAATCCAACACATTTTGATTTGTTAATATTTACGTGGTTGTGAAACACATAAAAAAGGAAGGGATATTATAAAGGTCAATTTGTATATTTAGTCCATATTCTTTAATTTGATCATTTTAAATTAATGTAATGTTTAGTTAGTTCAGGATAGGAATTTAAAATTCGAAAGATATAGAGTTAAAATTGATCCAATTAAATTATAAGAGACTAATAAATCCATAATTTATGTATAGTACAAGGACTATTTACATAATTTGACCTATTATAAATAAGTTGTTTGAAATGAATCCTTGTCCTTTTCAGGCTGTGTGTAGTTTTTTAATGTTTGGCTTCTTTTGTCAACAACGAGGGAATGATGAAATTGCTTAAAGTGGAATTAGGGGAAGCACATTCACTATTCTTTTCATTTTACCTAATGATGAAATTGCATAAATGTATCATTTTACCTAATGATGAAACATTATTCATATCCGATCCGAAATTTTCGGATATCCGATCTAAATTATCCGAAAAATAAAAAACGGATCGGATATCCAAAATTTCAGATCGGATCGACGGATAATCGAACGGAATCAATCGGATCGAATTTTTTTGAACACCCTTAGTTGATATATATATATATATATATTAATTTGGCGTTACATTACAGATAGGATATAATTAGCTACCGACATTTTATCTTTCCAACACTTTCTTAGAGTTGAGAAACAATTACGAAAATTTTGGAATTTTAATTATTTCATAGTATCTGTTTGAATTTATTCAATTTGATTGTTATTTAAATGTATTAGGTTTAAAAAAATTATTTGTAAATATAATGATACATTTATCTTTATTATTATTTAATTTAAAATTAATTTTTAATTCTTTATAATATAAAAATGAATACTTTAGGTTTAAGTTAGTAAAAATAGATATAAATTATATATGTATAATTATTTTAAAAAATGAAAATGAAAACAGTTATCACCTTGAAATTTACCAACTTTTATCTCCCCTCCCACCCATTTTTTTTTACCATTGTTTCAACTTTCAATATCCTTCCACCGTTTCATTGCTATCTACTGATATGATTTTAGGCTGAGAATTAGTGACCGGATTGCATATGTTAAAATTTGATATTATTTTTTTATTAAATAGTGAGGTATTATATTCTCATATCGATATTTAAATTCATATAAAATGAAATAAAATAAGCATTTTTAGCTAATATGTCAATTAATAAATCTTAAAATTTGACATTATTGTATGTGCATTTCCTAAATATTAGGGTATAAATCAATAAAAACATGACTGATTAATGAATTTTGAGTCAATTTAAATAAATCAAATGCCCATTTAATAAATATTTTTATGCTATTTTATTTTTTTCTATAATAGTTATTTTTGTAATGCCTATGGCGAAATCAGTCTTGTTCTCATTTTCGACCAATGATAATTTTTTCTTTAATTTTATTTTATGTCCACCTTTGTGACACTTTTTTATATATCTGCGGTAGTTTGAAATTCTTATAACGATCATCGCATTGTACGTTCCTGATTAAGAAGGGTCGACATTTTAATATAGTTACATCATTTATATGACAATTTATAAGTGTATTCATAACTATTAACGAAGTAATATGTACGATTGATTTCATCCATCACCACCTCTATTAGGGTTGTTCATTGCCAGATATTGGATCCGATTCGATCTGATTTTTTCGGATATTCGGTTTTTCGGATCCGCAATATAGTGATCCGTAATCGATCTGGAAAAAAACCATTCGGATACCGGATAATCGGATCGAATATTCGGATATCCGATTATCCGAAAATATAATTTGATTCAACTATTTTTTCGAATTTAAAGGTCGTATTTATGAAAATTTCAGAATTTCGAATATAACAAACAACAAATTGCTAAATATAACGAGATTCACATTTATGAAAAAATCAATTTTTTAAATTTTCGAATATAACAAGCATCATATTGTTAAATATAACAAGATTAATATTAAAAAATTATTTTTTTTTTCAGATTTTCAGGTTTTCGGATAATCCGAAACTTGAAAAATTGCCATCCGTATCCGATCCGGAAAATTTATAATCGGATCGGATATCCGATCCGAAAATAAAAATCGAATTAGATTGGTCGTATCGAATATTTTTTAACACCCCTAACCTCTACAAGGGAGTCTAAAGAACGACAGTCTAATTTAAAACTAAAAGACAGATAATTTTTGAAACTTGTCCAAATAACCTAAAGGATGAGTCTACCACGTGCGGCGAACATTGATGAACACCACTAACGATGAACACCGATGAACACCATTAATTTTTTTTTAATTTTAAAAATCTAAAGGACTAAAATTATAATTAAAATTATCTCTTAAAAAATAAAAAATTGAATTTAATAATTACTTTATAATATTTTTAATAGGTTAGAATCAAATATACCCAATTCTCCTAAACCCTAACAAAATCAATCTATTAAAAAATAGAAATCAGATTATAATTTTTAATAGGTTAGAATCAAATATACCCAATTCTCATATTATTGATTCTAATCTATTAAAAAATTATAAATTAATTTCTATTTTTTAAGAGATTGATTTTGTTAGGATTTAAGAGAATTGGGTATATTTGATTCTAACATATAAAAAAATATTATAAAATAACTATTAAATTTGATTTTTATTTTTTAAGAGATATTTTTAATTATAATTTTAGTTCTTTAGATTTTTAAATTTAAAAAAAAATAATGGTGTTCATCGTTAGTGGTGTTCATCGTTAGTGGTGTTCATCAATGTTCATCGCCCGTTATAGAATTTTCCTAACCTAAAATGTCAAATTTTTTAATAACATTGAAAAAAATCACCAACCTAAAATGTTATAAAAAAAAACTAAATTTCAAAACTTGTCAAAAATTACGAAAAACTAACCTAATCGTTTTTTAACCGCCCCTAAGACTTTCACACCAGATTCACCCCACTCCTATATCACTACTTAAATATTGATTCTGATGACAGTACTTAAATATTGATTCTGATGACAGTAAGAACTCTATGAAAGACCTTCTGATCTTAATGATAGTTTCAAAGCTTCTCTTTATGTTTAGGATAGGTTTTGTTGTACTTTTCGTATTTTTAAGAAAAATCCATCTTTTATTTAAAAGAAATAATTTTATTGTATGACATAATTACATACAGCATTTCCTAAATCCTAATCCTTTTTCTATGTCATATAAATTTTAACACAAATTATTTGTAATTTTAATTTTGCCTCAATCATTCAGGCTCACAACCAACAATTTGCAAACGCATAAAAATAAGTAATAGAACAAGGTATAGTAATTATTTAATTATGATCTGTCATTTTTTACACAGAGACATGACCTGAGATCTACACTGAACTTTCGTATACGACTTGAAGAGGAGACTAAGGATATCAACTAGGTTTTCTTAGAACAAAGAACTCAATTGCACAAATCAAAACCAACCCATTATAGTTTATAATTATCATTATTTTAAAAATAATCAAAACCCCAATAAGCATAATTAAATCATGAAGAAATTCATTAGGAAGATTAAGAGCCTCCCCTGATGACAAAATATCCCAAGATCAATGGGCACTAACAAGGAAAGGATGCTGGCAGACTCCACATTCAATGGTTTCTGAACCTGAGCTTGGAACTTGGACCTGTAACAATTCTCAAATCAGCCAAACCAAATAACATTTGACGATATACTCGCAATCGAGATAATGATGCTGCACATGGATTACATACCTGCAAATGAACAGTGCATGTAGGGCAGGCTACTTCCTTCATCCGTCGACCAGGTCCAGATCCATCATATTTGGAGCCTAACAAAACAAAAACAGTTTAAGGTTAACATAATTGTAGATTTCTCCTCCTACAACTGATCCAACCATGACTATTTTCACCTTCCCAAACCGGTTATGAGAGTTTGATCGAATGTGTTTTATAATATTCAAGCAACACTTTCATTTTATTATACTAATATAATGGTGTGCACATTTATGTATATGCAAGTAGCTTCTTTCACAGTAATGATACAATACTCGAGATACAAGTAATCACCTGATGATGCTCTGTGATTTTTTTCCATCTCCTCGTGAAGCTTCCTAGCAAGATCCTCGTGACTCTGTAATCCACTAGGTTGACTTGCGGCTTCCTTAGCATTACTCAGCCTCTGAGTCACTTCAGCCTACAATGGAACAATAAGAACTGAGGATAACAATATTGATCAAGACCATTAGGAATTTTAAACACAATCTTTCTCAGGAAAAATGAAAAGAAAGGAACAAAAGTATGACAATATAAACATTCTGTCTTCTGTTCAGCAAACAACTATGCATTGTTCTTTCCTGCATCGACCTTTACTTGAACTGAATATTCAAATCAGTTGCCTCAAGTCCTCGACCACTTAACAGAGTTCTTATTAACCACTTCAAAGAAAAGCTTTATAGGGGAAGAGGAAAATATTTCATGGTTAAACCACGAGAAAGCATATACTAACAGTCATCCTTCATGACTCTTTCATAGGTCAGTCATCCTGAACTATCACACACATCAACACCTGATTGCTCTGAAAGAAAATGGTGAGAAACAGGCTGGTATCATACCATGCATCGATCACAAACCCTAACCGGTTGAGCATCTTCATCAGCAGTTAAAGCGATTCTACCACGGGTACACTTGTCACAGAAAATATCCCCACAGTTCCTACAGTGGTGCTGAAAAGAAAAAGAACAAAAAGCATAAACTTAAATAAGAAATAAAGACATGCATGCAAACCCCTTTCCTAAACACAGGGAAAAGTGTACCTTCCGCCAGAAAGGCCCAAACTCAGTTGCACATGATGTGCACTTTGAAACAGCTTCATCTGGGACCTAACCAGTAAAAAAGATTTTGGAGATGAGCCCATTATGAAGAATTTAAATATGCTTCTATTTTACCAGATACTTGTGGGGGAAAGAAAAAATAGAATCTTCTTGCAACTCTAATTTTTACCCAATGATCTTTCTCCTCAATCCCAGGCTTTATCCTGTTCATCCAATCAGCAAACCCTCTCTTCTTTTCTGCAAGTTGTTCCGTAGTTTGTAGAGATTCAGGAGGTCGACTACTCCCACCCATTTCCTTGATCTGCAATAAAAAGGTGAAAGAATAAAGTCATCATGCGAAGGGGTGGAAATGTCGAGTATACTAACCAGAGGACAAGAAATGAAAGAGTTCAAAGAGGATTGAGATGATTCAACAACATAGTCTCAGAAGAAGAATATATTGAGCCTTGATCACAAGAAATGCACATGTGCCTACAGCCTAGAGGAACTGATAACAGCAGCATGAAAATCTTCCATATGTTTCACAAGGATAAAAGGTTCATTATAATAAAAAATTGAAGCGCTGCAAATTCACTATAATACCTTGTTAGTCTTATCTTCTAACAGGCACTTAAAATTCCTAATGGCAGTTTTAAGAGAAGCGTCGTAATTCTAGCAGGTTATATTTCTCTTAAGCTACCACAGACCATGCACACTAGTACTTCACCATATTCCTCCTCCTGACTCGTCAACACAGATAAGTTCGATTTCGTGCACGTGCGTGTCGTTTGCAAATAAAAAGAATTACTATCAAAATCTGCATTCACTATTTTTGAACTTTGTTTTAGTCTGTAATTCATCCAAAGCATTGACTCCAGATACCATACTAAGAACAAAAACAACTCACAATATATATGCAACTCAAGAGCAACAACTTCTCGTCAACTGAAGAAATGAAAGAAAATTATATGAATTTAGAATATACCAACCACTCCCACTAACCCCAACAGAAAAATTAAACAATCATGATAATATGAAGTCATATGAATTAAAGAGTTCGGATTTCACAAGAAATTAAGACAATTACAACTCTACAACACCAACCTGTACAGTTGCAGCTGTTACAATATCCAGAAGAGTGTTTGTAGTGTAACTATTTGATTGCAATCTGATCCGTCTTTCTTCAAAGTCAACGGGGCTCTTGAACCAGAATGCAAAGGTAGAAGAGTCCACGACCTGCATTAGAAAAAAATTATATAGTCTATGTAGTGCACATAATTAACAGACAAAATCACAGAAAAACATTTAGACAAAAAGAAAGGAAAAGAAGGCAACTCACTTCACATCTTCTGACGTTTTCAAGAGGATATATTCTCAACGTTCGTCCTGTATTGGGATAAAGCATTCGAATACCATCTAAACCAATCTGACACCAAACAATTAAGCTAAATTATAAGTTCAAAGTACTGGATGAAATATCAGCGACTAGCAAGCAGGATTATACATTAGTAATATCAATGTGAACTACAATGTTAAATCATACAGAACTATCAAGCATGTTAACCAAAAATTTGAAGAACCTTCAAGGCGATTTAACCATTCAGTTCAAATTCACGCATAATTCAATAATATAGCCAACATACTTGAAAACTGAAATCATATGCCATGGACTTCATCTCTCCAACCAAAAGTAAACAAATTCTTACGATTTTTATTAAAAAATACCTGGCAAAGTACATCCTTGGGGCCGTGTGTTCCGTCTTCGGACAACAACTTAACCCGAAACTTCTGGACTCCACTCTTTACATCTTGCTGGGTCTCAGCCTTCGGAACGGCCTTCACAATCTTAGCAGAAGCTGATTCTGGCCCGCTCGATGAGTCCTTCCCAGAAGGGAAATTAATAGGCCTCCCATAATCATCGAATTGAACATAAGTCGACGAATTTGGAGCCGTGCCGCGTGCCCCATAAGGCTCCACCTTTCCTCCTTCATAAGCATAAACCCCGTCACCGTATCCAGCGCCGTCATCGTATCGTGCATAGCTATCCGATTGTTTACCGTAGAAATCGTATGCTAAGTCAGGTCTGCTGCTGTTATAACCTCCTCCGAACTTCTCATCCAAATAACTACCACCGCCATGATCGAACTTAACCGAATTATCATAGGAATCTTCATATGCAGGAGGGACAGAGGGTGCTGAAGATCCTACTTGGCCATATGCGGCGGAATAGTAAGGCGGATTAAGCGTATCAATAGGCTTCGGCGGAGGCTGGCCATAGGCAGAAGCCGTCTGATGCTGATCATGCGGCTGGTGATAAGATGTCTGATAAGGAACCTGTGAATCGTAAGGCGGGAACGAAGGAGTCGCGGACGATAGCAGAGGCGCGACAGGTTGTTGATTGAAAGACGATTGCGAATCTAGGGTGGGCGGCGGTGGAGCGTAAGAGGGAGCCGTGGGAGGAACGGCGTCGGAATTTTGAGAATAGGCAGGATAATTCGGCGGGTAAACGGAGTAATCGGGGGAAAACGGCGGTGCCGATGCGTAAGGCGGTTGGTAAAAGTCGGTGGGCGTAGGGTTCGGGTATTGATAATTTGAGCTAAAATCTCCTTGTTGCATGGCTGATCTGTTTGCCGATAGAGAATTTGCCAAAATCAAAATTTAATTATTTATTTTCCTTTTGATTCGTGTTTTGTACTGGGTGCAAAGTCGAGTCGACGGTTGATTCAAGAGGAAGGAAAGTGGGAAAATTATGAGAAATTCAATGTTTTGATAAATAGGTGAGATGGACGCGTGGCGCGATTTTATATGCTTGCAGCGCGAAATTTCAAAGGACGGTTGGGCAGCCGTTGGATTATAAGATTCGAGGCATATTGAGTATATCTCGCGGTTGATAATGATGGAGAATAGTGTTCGGGGCTGAATAACCAACACTCTACGCAACGCTTTGCCTTGTAAATTAATCATCAAATCAAATGAAAGCTTCGTTAGTGACTCCAATATTAAGAAAATGATTTTATCCAATAAATTAGCGGCGAAAATTTTTAATTTTTATAATCGTTTTAATTTTAAGGTTTATGGACTCAGTTTAGGTTAAGAATTTAAAATTTAAAAGTATTATTTATAATTTAAGGGTTATGACTAGGATTTAAAGTTTAGAGTTAAGGTTTAAGTTATATGGTAATATGTTGAGGATTTAGATTTTAACCTATAAAATCTAAATTTTAGCCCTAGGCCTAAATTATATTCACAATCACTAAATTCCAAACTACTTGACCTAAACTTTTAACCCTACCCCTAAACTGAGTTTATAAACCCTCAAATTAATACGCTTGTAAAAAGTAAAAGTTTGCCGCCAATATATCAAATAATTACTTTTAAAAAATTATCATTAAAAAGTTGTTTTAATTTTTTTTAACTAAGGCTGAAAGTATAAAATCTTAGATGGTCTCTAGACTTGATGGGCCTGAGAGGTACCCAATCTCCGAGGGCAGACAGCTCGTATAAAGATCGCAACAAGTCGAATATTTATAATTGTAAAATTATTTAAATTTGAAATTTTGTTGAACTCATCGGATGATTTTTGTGGTAAAAAACTGTGCTATTCTTAATCTCCAGTTATTCAAATTTGCTACAAAATCAAGTTTAAATTTTTAACTATTATATTAAATATCTAAAACCGTAGTTTTTGATTTTGAATCTATTAAAAGTCGAATTTGAATTCGTATTTGGATATTCGAATATATATATAAGGTGTACATGTCCACAGTAAATAATAGTTTTAACACGTGAATCAATCAATTATACAAATCTATAATATATGAATTAAAAGATAATAATCTGAATACTTGAAAAACACTATCTACATTATCGTCCCTGAGCTCGCTCGGTCATGATATCGTCAAATCCTCCAAGTCACAGATTTAGGGCTTAAATGAATTAAGCTTGAACGAATAAGATTATGTTTAGGTTTGTTTATTTATTTTTAAAAGTATTTATATTCGGTTCGTGTTTGTTTAAAATTTTAATACGTGTTTATGTCAGTTTGTTTATTTTTGAAGGTGTGTATGTTTGTTTGTTTAGCAATTGCAAACATGTTCATGTAACATTCACATACATGTTTGTTTAAGGAAAATACTTTGATGCACAAGCTTGTGTAAACTTTAGTTTACACAAGCCCTTTAATTTTAGGGTTTAGGGTTTAGGATTTTATGTTAGGGTTTAGGATGTAGGGTATATAATTTAAGGTTTATGGTTATAATTTAGAGTTTAGGGTTTAGGGCTTAGGGTTTAGGTTTTAGGTTGCTAGGGTTTGTGATTTAGATTTTAAATTTTATAAAAGGATTGTGTAAAAAAAATTTACACAGCTTGTGCATCAAAATAAAACCCTTTGTTTAATATATTCGCCAAAATGATGAAATTATACCATTAGTTCTTAAGCTACTTAGGCTTCACAGCTTTAACTTCAAAGTTCATCATGTGTTCAATTTAGTCCATGTCTTACCAATAGTTAAAGTGCAAAAAGAAAAACAAAGGGAAACCGATTGAACGAGTTGATAAACGAACTAATAAACGAGCTTGTCCGTGAACATACATGAACCAAACATACATTATTCATGTTCGTTCGTTTATTAAACAAACATAAAAAATATATTTATACTAATTTATTTAACTTAATAAATGAACGTTATACAGACGATTCACAAACATTTACACCTCTAAGCATGATGAACCTTTGTTTAACAAAAAAAGATTAAGTGGCATCATATAGGTGCCTTCGGGCCAAACATGTGCCTAACATTTTCAATGTTACTTAAATAGGTGCTCGTCGTGATTGTTCGTTAAAAAATTCTGTTAGCCAATAAAAATATGACATGTGGCAACATTAAACATTATTTTTTAAAAAATAAGTCAAAACTTTTAAATTATCCTAAAATTTTTAAATAATCCCAATATAGTCTCCAAATTTCTAAACCCTCCAAATCCGGCCACTATCACCGATGTTAGTCGCGTTTTCGGTGACAAACTAAAGCACCATCATTTCGTCGAACAACCCACACATCGTTCATTGTTCGTTATGCCGCAGTTCGTTGCGAATTTTTCGAATGAACAATTCAACGATTTCGGCGTTTCGCATGACGTCAGTCGATTTTCGGCAACGAAATGGTGGGGTAAATGGTCGTGATGGTCCAACGACGGATGTGGTGGGCGGCGGTGTGACAATCGGCGACGAAATCAAGTCAAATCGAGATTTGAGTTTCGAAGTGTTAGGAATTTCAAATTTTGAGGCTATTTGTTGAAATAAAGAAAATATTTTGTTTTTATTAATTTTATTTATTTTTAGATATAATTTCAAAATTTTAAGAAGCTAACACGTGTCACTTAGTGGTAAAAATTAACAGACATTGACAACCGATATCTATTTGAGTAACATTAAAAATATTATGCATCTATTTGAGCAAAAAAATACTTTAAATATTTATCTGGAAAAAAATAATACCCACGTGACATCAGGAAAAGTTAATCAAAGCCGTTCACGCATATCTCCACTCGTACAAAAGCTGGTCCAGTGCTGGAAAATAGTCAAATACAGCAAAGCTAAGGCAAAGGCAACAGAAGTCAGAAGGGACTTGTTTAACGATTAGAACTTGGAAGGAAACCTGGTTTGTCAACTTTCGTGGTCTGGCTTTGTTTGGCAACTCAGAAAAACAAAAACTCCCAACTCGGTTTCCCGTGGCCCATACATATCCCCACATGCAGATTTTGGTTCAAATTTCCCCATTCAAGGAAACAAACAATAAAATAAAGAGATTTAACCCAGAAAGGGATGAATTTCATCGACTCGTCTGCACAACTCCAGATTCATGGACTTTGCCTAGGCTTTCATTTCTACTCTTTTTACGGCTCGTGTCATTTCAATGGATAATACAATTAATGGTGAGGGTGGGAAAGTTTCCACTGTTCTGATAGGCATAGCCAGTCGAACAAGAACAGTACACTGCTAAAGTCTAAACCTAAACAGAGCTGTCATTCATTTCTCGTGAACCGGAATCAATCTCATTAAAAGAAAACCAAGCTTTTACAACTACTTTTCTTTTCGGGAGCAATCCAAATCGGGAAAAGAGTAATTAACCCAGAAAAGGTAAAAGTAACCAAACCAATACAGTATAAACTAGAAACGAAAACACGTGGTGACTGTTCTTTAGTTTCTTTTTGTTTTGTTAAACCCCAAAAACCTTAATGCTTCCCTCCTTTACAGATTTACAGACAGGACAAGAAACGAGCAATGGTTCACAAGATTGGCACGAGCAAAGGTGTCTGCAAGGTAAAAAGACAACGCATGAGCTCCCGGAGTTGCAGTGTTTACAGACCATTTTAGTGTCTCTTTCTTGTTGTTCTTTGTTGCACGAGCCACAAATAATGGATCCTTCGTCTTCAGCTGAACTCCTTTCCACGACCAGTCGTTTGCTTAAATCCATAGCCATTGATTCATTGGCTTCTGCAAGTCTTCGCCATGACTGGCTTTCCATTTCCACTCTTCTCAAGCATGATTCAAGCTCCATTCGTTTCTTTGTTGCTCGTGCCAAGTCTTCTTCTTTTCGCCGCATCAGAAACGCGGCCTTTGTTTCGATATTCTGTAGCAAGATTCCCAGTTTTTGCTGCCTTTGCTCTCGTAATTCATGTCTTAATCTCTCCTTCTGAGTTTTAAGACACGAGAAAATAGGGTTTTCAGTAAAACTATATTGACAATTGACATAAATGATATGATGGATTTCTTACCTGTAACTGAAGAAAGTAATCAAGCTCCTGCCTTTGAATCTCCAGTTGAACATCTAAAGGTTGAGAAACTGCCATGGAAGTCAAGCTCTGTGCGTTTTGTTGAAAAGGAAACTCTGGGAGACTGAAACCAGGTTCAAAAGAAGGAAGAACAGGCAAAGGCAAATCCATAATTTCATAACACGACTGTGCTTGAACAGCCATAATAACTATCGACTGTGCTTAAGCAGACAATGGTGAAAGAAACCCATGGATGGTTATAAATAGGGCGGGGAAAACCGACAAAAATCTTACGAGGGAGAGATACAAAGACGACGTACGTATTCAGGTTTTGTGACAGAAAGCTGAAGAACTATAGGCTGTATAGTATATGAGATTTTGGACGAAGAGAAAAAAGGTGGGGATATGAAAGAGAAATTCACTGGACTGGGACGTGAAAGAGTCGGACGTTATAGAGACGAAGGAATCAGAAGTTTGGTGAGTTTTGTCAGTTTTTGGTCATTGGAAAAGGCTGAATAATAGTTTCCATTAATACTCAAAATGGGTTTTAATTATAAATAAAAGTTTGATGATCAAGATGAAAACACATTAAAAATAGGTTTAACCGTTAAATAAGTGTTTAAATTATATTTTTTTTTTAAGTTAGGTGTTAAACTATTTTTCGGATCAAATTGTGACATAAAATTTCATTCTGTGACCCATTTAAGGTTCGCCGTTAATTTTTTCTGTTAAAGGACATGTGTCACCTCCAGAAAAATTCAAAATTATATTAAAAATAAATAAAATAAAATAAAAATGTATCATGAAGGTTTCAAACATTTCCAAAATAGTCCTTAAATCTCTAAATCCCTCAAATTCGACCACTCCCACCGCCGGCGACCGCGTTACCGGCGATAGAATGAAGCGCCCTCCCCTCGTCAAACAACCCACACGTCGTTGGTCCCCCCTCTTGCCGCCGTTCGTCGCGAACCGTTCGAAAGAACTATTCAACAATTTCGTCGATACGCACGGTGTCGGTTGATTTTCGATGACGGGGTGGTGGGGAAATGGTCGTGATGGTCTAGCGACCAATTTGGTAGGCGGCGGCGAAATCGGCCTAAATTGAGATTTAGATTTTTGGGGTTTAGGGATTTTGGATTTTGGGGTTGTTTTATAAAATCTGAAAAATTTAAAGATTTTTGGAAATTAATTTTTTATTTATTTTTAACATAATTCTTAGATTTTTCTGGAGGGGACGTGTGTCATTTAGCGAAAAAAATTAACGGCGAAATTTAAATGGATCACGAAATGAAATTTTAGATTTAAACTTAGTCCGAAAAATTAGTTTAAGCACCTAACCAAAAAAAACATAATTTTAGCACTATTTGACGGTTAAGCCTTAAAAATACAGTGAATATTAAAATTAATTTGCCCTGAAAAAAATAGTGACCGTCAATCATAATTTACACTACAAAGAATTGTAATTTTTTCCTGTTTTTTTTTTTTTTACTATAATTTTTCCTGTTTTAGTGGGAAACATTTATAAGGAATATATGCCTTGTGAATAAGGTTTTTTAATCCAAATCTCTTAACATGAATAACATGTATCCTCTTTTCAACTAAAACTTAAATTTACCATCATTTAAAATTATTTCAATCACCGTCCAATTAACCAAATTAATCTTGTTTCAGTCTATTAATTCGGTTAGAAATCTAAATATGTACCATATTTACGTGCAAATTCCAATTTGTATGTTGAGCGCGGGGCTAAGGTATGGAACCCTTACAGTGCGGCTAATAAACGGCCAACAAAATTTTTAATATTATTTTAGTAAGAATTTAGGTTGAGTTGCTAATAATTTAGGTATAATCAAAATTTTTACCAACTTGTTATAATTTAAGTAAACACGATATTCTTACTTACTAAATAAAAAATTATATTATAATTTAAATTTTTATCATTTGAGTAAATTTTAGGTTAAATCCTTAAGTAAAAAAAATTATGTTCGAGGCTACTTTAATTTAGCCTCACAACATAACCTCCCATGTGTTGAGGGTATGGAGGTTGTATTTTTGTTTTTCAAGGTGGTTTAGATAACAAAAATCATTTTTCTATTTTTAGTGTTTATTTTTTATGTTTAACACTAAAAAGTTAAATTATATGTTCTAATTTTAATTTTAAATCTTAAATCTTAAAGCTTGAAATTACACACTAACTCAAATTTCATAAATCCTAAACTTAAATTTTTAATATTAGAGCACCGAAAAGTGACATAGAAATATTCAACCTAGATTATGGTCATGTTTGGTAAAAAGAGGTTTGAGTCAAAATTAAAGGTTTGACCGGTCAAATCTGCTAATTTGAATGTTTGATAAAGAACGAATTGAGGTGAAACTTCTAATTTTGAAAAAGATGCTGATAGGAGCCTTTTGAGATTAGAGATTTTGACATAAGAGTTATAAAAACCCTTTTACCCTTAACAATTATAAAAAAATCTAAATAATCTAATTTTAACCACTTCTATTTTAATTATTCAACCTCACGTATTTACATTGTGACATTTGTAAACTAATATTTTTTTCTTTTTATTCTCACACATTTTTATTTCTATTTCTATTTAATAATTAATTAAATTGTATTAAAAATAATTATATAAATAATAAATCAATATATAGATCCTTCAAATATACTTAGTAATGTTATATTTAAAATTATTTTTTATAATCTAAATAATATTAATAGATACACAATATTGATAACTAATAAACTATTCAAATAAATATCAAATATAATTATATCTTTATATGTCATTTTGCTTGTTTAAATAATCAAACAGCTATCAGTTAATTTTACCAAATACTTTTATACAATCAACTAATACAACATGTTAGTCAAATCAGTTAATGCAATCAACTATCCACTATTAACTAATATAATCAATTATAAGTTATCCTCTAATTGTCAAAGCAAATGTAATTTTTCATGTTTTTTTTCTATTTGTCATGTGGCCAGTTTAAGCCTCGGATTAATGGGCTTCTATGGTTGAAACTAGTTGTCTGGGCCAGAAACGTCACCTCATCTGTCGTCAACCCAGCTGCCAGTTAGCTAGGGCCTAGGGGCACCAAGATCCAGGAGCTAAAAATTTCTTTTTTTTGTATAATATGAAAATAACACTTAAATTTTAAGTTTCGTTTGTTTTTAGCTCTTAAATTATTGTTTGGTCAAAGTAAGTCTCTAAACTATTATTTTTAGTCACTTTAAGTCCGATAGTTATTTAAGTCAAAAAAATTATTTCCATCAATAAGATGTTGACGCATCACAAAAAATTTTGACCAATAGATAGTTTAGGGACTAAAAATGACATAATTTAAGTACTTATTTTGACTAATAAATAGCTTAGCGACTTAAAGTGACCAAAAATAATAGTTCATGGACGTATTTTGACTAAAAAATAATTTGAAGGCCGAAAACAAACAAAAAATATATAATTAAGAGTTGATTTTTCATTTAAGCTTGAGAATGAAAGAATAATTTCGTTTTAATGTTTAAAAATTAACCATAACGATATAATATTGAAAGAAATGTACAATTTATATTATAAAAAAATAAAAAAAATAATGGTTCATGTACACTGTATAATATATGTCAACTTAAACAAAAAATGTTTAAACATAAATTTTAAGTAATATAAGTCGAAAGTAAACATATTTGGCTGGTTGATTAAACTGTTCATCTATGTTTCCTCATATCCCTCTAGATCAATAGTTTTAGACCCATTAAGATTATATTTACATTTTGTAAAAAAATTAATAGAAGTCAAAATGATTCAACTTTTTCATAACAAAATTGAACACGAGTTTTAGACCCATTAAAATTATACTCCTCGAAAAGTACAAACACCTCATGTTCAATCCTTATGTTCATTTTATGTCCGATCTGATCAATTCTGATCCTATGACTTGGAATGAGGACCTAATTCGAGGCATCTTTAGCCCACTGGATGCTAAGGATATACTGTGCATCCCTCTTTCTTCCTCATCAGCAATAGATTCGGTTGTTTGGTGTGGGGAACATACAGGGGTTTATACGGTTCGCAGTGATTATAGATTATTAATTCTTGATTCTTCGACTACTCCTAATTCTAGTATGCCATTCAGATAGATTTGGCAGTCTGATTATCCTACAAAAATGAACATTCAATGCTGGAAGTTCATTCAGAACTATGTGCCTACAAAACGTAATTTATGTGTAAGAAGGGTGGCTAATGATCCAACGTGCTCCCGCAATATGCATGAACATGAGGATGTTGCCCATGTAATTCACAATTGCAATTTTGCGGATCGGGTATAGTTTTTACTGGGCATTCAGAGTGATGTTATTAGTGAAACTACAGATCTTGCACAATGGTTAACAAAGTTATTGCAGCAATATGGTAAAAATAAATTCCAACTAGTTATCATTTGCATTTGAACACTTTGGATAACAAGAAACATGTTTATCTTCGAAGGGGAAAACAAAAGTCCTGAAAGCGTTGTTACCTTTGTCCATAGTTATTGGTTGGATCTTCAAATTGTTTCTTCCAGATTAGCATCCTCGAATTCAAGTTGCAATGCTCGTTGGGTGCCCTCTACTCCACCAGAGGTTAAGGTAAATTGTGATACAAGTTTCTGTGTAAGCAACAATACATCTGATGTTGGAATTATTATAAGAGATTAAGAGGGCTTTGTGCTAGGGGTTATGAGTTCAAGGGTTTACCATGCCGCATCCTCTTTTGCCGCTGAAGCTCAGTCGAATGTTCATGGTCTTCTCTTTGCCTCAGATTTGGACTTTTTCAGAGCTGTGGTCGAAAGTGACAGTCGTACTATCGTTTCCAAGCTCACCTCATCAACAATCGACAGATCAGAAATCAACACAATAATAGGGGAAGCGAAATTCATTTCAGCCATACTTGCTTCTTGTGCTCACCGCTTCTCACCGCGCGCAGCTAATACAGTGGCCCATGCTTTAACTCACCTACGTCGTGGATTACCAGGGGACCGTTTTTGGGTGGAGGAGGCTCCGCCGCAAATCATCGATTTTGTGGAAGATGACAAACGATGGCTGGGTTCACCTTAATCGTGGTTGTATTCGTCTTTTTTCTTAAGGATCTGTTTCGGTGGCTTATTTTTAGCTCCTTGAGCCTTCGTCGTTCCTCGAATGTAAGATTTTGAAGGGTTTCTTCGGAGATTTTCCGGCGAAAGGGTTGGCTGGTCTAATCTTTTTCTTTCCTTTGCTGGGTTTTTTCTCAATTTAATTATTGTGGCTCGTCTCTTCATTTCCTTTTACCTTTCAAACAATGTTTTTACACGTGTTCACCCATTTTGGGTTTTTATTTAATAAAGATTAGCCGGCCTATTATTCAAAAAAAATCTAAAATTAAGATATTAGTAATCAATATATTACAATTAATTCGATATATATTTTTGGCCATATTTAGTAAATAGCGGTTTGAGTCAAAATTAGAGGTTTGACTAGTTAAAATCCTCTATTTTGTATGTTTGGTGAATAACGAATTAGAAAATCTAATTTTAAAAAAGCTGCTAATTGGAGCTTTTGAAATTAGAGGTTTTGACATAAAAGTTATAAAAATCATTTAACCTTAATAAATATAAAAAATCTCCAAATAACCCAAATTTTAATCTTTTCTATTTTAATTATTCACCATCACGTATTTACATTGTGACATGCGTAAACTAGTAGTTTTTTTCTTTTTATTCTCACACATTTATATTTGTGTTTGTTGAGTTTTAAGGTGCTCGATTCCTTCAACCGATCTTGCTTACCAAGTGGTGGAGAAGTGGAATTTTGGGTGGATGTGGTGTGGAAGCTAAAAGATAAATGACACAATGATTTTAGAGTGGTTCAACCTTCTAACCAAGGTCTACATCTACTACCTTAGCTTCCCACTAAGGATTTCCAATCAATCCACTATTGATTCGTCCCCTTTTCTAGGCTTAGGAGGAAACCCTTATACACCGATCAAGCTTTCTACCCAAAGCCTTGATCAAACCCTCTTTACAAAGAGAAAAGATAAGCAAACTTAAATCCCTCTAATAGGCGATTGTTTGCACAAATAAGCTCTCACCTAAAACCTAAAATACTTGAGCAAATTTGACAATTTTGGCTCACTAGTGTTTGTCTATACAAAAAATGACAATTTAAGTACAAAGAATATTCTTGATCATTTGTTGATTGACAATTGAAGCATTAACCATTACTTGATGCTTGGAGGTCTCTTTTATACTCCTCTTTGAGTTTGTAGCCGTTACTAGCCGTTGGTGATGAATTGAAGCCGTTGAGGACTTTATTTCCCTTCATTAATGCTGTTCTGCAGCCTTCAGTATCGATGCGCTTAGACCCGTATCGGTACGGTTGTTAAAATGAGGTATTTGGGCTCTTTTAAACGTCATATCGTATCGATACGCCTAGGCTGGCAACTCATCAAATGTATATGAATTTGAAATAGATGAGTTAGAAGTTACCTCCCCCTCATTGAGGGCCATCAAGCATAGGTGGGCTACTTCATCATCGGTGGAGTCTTCATCGCTCCATGCGGCCACATATGCTTGCTTTGAAGATGATCCCCTCTTGTTGGACTTGTGAGATTCCTTCATCTTCTTCCTCGATTCATGCTTGAAATTTTCCATTTTGTTCTTCATGAACCGGGCAAATTTGTTGAAGAGATAGGCCATCTCTTCATCTTCACTTTCCTCCTCACTAGAATCTACATGATGACAAGTGGAGGATTTGAGAGCAATGACATTTGTTTTGATGCCAAGCCCTTTGATATTTTTCTCTCTCATAGCTCTAATTTCTTCCCTCTTCTTCTCATCTTCTTTGTTCTTCTTCATGATTTGATGAGTAAGGAGTGACCCCATGAGTTCATCAAGCTTCAAGGTCTTTAAATTATTGGCTTCGATGATGGCGGTCCTCTTTGAGTCCCATGACTCGGGAAGTGAGTAGATGAGCTTTCGGACAAGTTTCTCCTCCAGAATGGCTTCTCCATAGCCCTTGAGACCATTGGTGATTGTGGAGAACCTATCAAACATCTTCTCAATGTTCTCTTCCGGATCAATCTTGAAGTTCTCATAGTCTAAGGTGAGGAGCCCAATCTTGGTCTCTTTAACTTCATCGGTTCCCTCGTATGTGACTTCAAGCTTGTCTCATACCTCATTGGCACTCTCACAAGAAGACATCTTCTCATAGATGGTTGGGCCAAATGTACAAAAGAGAATGTGCAAGGCTTTGCAATTTAGCACTATCTTCTTGTGATCGTCGGCACTCCACTTCGCTTTGCTTCTTTGAGGCACGAACGAACCATCTTCAACTATGTACCATATTTTGTAGTCTCTTGACTTTATAAAAACTTCATCTTGGTCTTCCAATGGGCATAGTGAGTTCCGTCGAAGAAAGGCGGTTTGTCGATGGATTGCATGATATAGACAGGTAGCACGATTTTCATTCTTATTACCACGATTTTCACCCAACGTACAAGCGACATACCACGATTTTCATTCTTATTACCCCAAACCAAACAAATCTCTGAATAATCTTTTCCATATCGTCACATACACATTTCGGAACCTAAACAAATTGTATGATATAGACAGGTAGCACTTGGAGAACAGACTTCGCAAGGATTATACAACCTACTAAAGAACCCAACCAGATAAGCGAGTCGCCATTCTCTAAAAAATGTAAGAAAATGTTGCCTTCATAACCCGCTTATGGAACAGCGGAACACCGAGGTACTTCCTCAAATCATTAACCATAACAAAATCGAAGGAAGAAGCCAAGTCAGTGTGTTCATCTAACCTACAATTATTTGAAAAATAAATATGAGTCTTGGCAACATTAACATTGTGGCCTGAAGCCTCACAAAAAATGTAACATAACCTCCTTAATAACATGTAGCTGTGATCGATTAGCCTCAGCAAACAAAACTAAGTCATCGGCAAAAAAGAGGTGGGAAAGACCGGGACCATTCCTAGAAAGCCTAATATGTTTCCAATTCCCCACGTTGACACGTTACCTGATAGACTTAGAGAGCCTCTCCATACACAAGAAAAACATATAGGAAGATATGGGATCACCTTGGCGAATACCTCACGTAGGTTTAAACGAAGTCGTAAGCTCTCCATTTCATAAAACATGTGTCGAAATTGACCGCACACAGACCATAATAAGTTAAATAAATTTTGTTGGGAGACCAGTTGCAAAAAGAGTTTCCTCAATATAGTCCCATTCGAGCCTATTGTAGGCTTTCTCCAAGTCCACTTTAATGGCCATCCAACCTCGACGCCCAGTTTTCCGAGCCATAGAGTGAATAACTTCCTGGGGGAGAATGATATTATCAGCAATCTAACGACCCGGTACGAAACTCGCCTTAGTATTATCGATCCATTTTGACAAGAACGGCTTAAGGCGGTAAACTAACAACTTGGTTATGATTTTGTAGACAATTGTTAATAAGCTAACAGGGTGGAACTAACTAATCAGCTCAGAGTTATCAACTTTAAGAATAAGAACCAAGAGAGTTTGATTCACCCAATCCTCTAAGTTACCAGTATCAAAGAAACGTTTAATAAACTGAAACATCGAATCCCCCACCAAATCTAAAATTTTCTGATAAAAAGCTACAGAAAATCTGTCAACCCCTGGGCTTTTAGAGGTTCCATACCAAAAACCAACGTACGAACTTCCTCATAGGTAACATCAACAAGAAAAGGCCTTAATTTCACATCATTGTACCTATGAAATTCAAAAGCCAAATCAACCAAAGAGGAGCTGTGCGGCTCACTAGTGAAGAGATTTTAGAAGAATGACACATCATGCTCCTTCAAGGCAGAAGGATCATCGCACCAATTACTGTCACCCAGCTTAAGTCTCCAGATGGCATTACACCTCCTCTTCGCCATGGTAACTACGTGAAAATACTTAGTATTTCGGTCACCTTTTTCAATCCATATGGCTCTAGCCTTTTGGTGCCATAAGCTCTCCTCCTGAGTAAGAACCTCAACAAGATCTTTTTTTCAAATATACCTCTAACTCCTTCATAAATAGGTTATTCGAAACATCAAGAGCCTTTTCCACCCCACAAATACGAGTAAGAAGCGAAACCTTACGACGCCCAATGTGCCCCAAAACATCGATATTCCAAGCCCGACTAGTGTATTGGAAATCCGCAATGTTTTGCTTAAAGGATTTCTCCCCCGACCAAGAGATCTGAATAAGATTCCGGAAGTTCAGGTGATCATTCCAAGCCACGATGTACCGATAAGAACGCTCAAATCAGGGAGCTTTACGACAGCTAGTATTAAGCAATAGAGCACGATGATCAGAACCCAGCTGAGGTAAATGAGCAATGTCGGACATAGAAAACTTATCATACCAGGACGAATTACATATGAAACGATCCAAACGTATTGAGAGAGTAACCCTTTTCCAAGTAAATTGTAGACCCGAAAAACCCATATCGATTAAACCAGAATCAAATAAAAACTCACAGAAATGCGGATAAAGCCCAATACGCCTATTAGAACCACCATGTCTTTCCATAATACTCTCAATCACATTAAGATCACCACATAGAACCCAAGACCATCCCACCCCGAGATCAAAGGCGATAAGTTGATCCCATAATTCACGCTGATGACTCGCATTAGGACTCGCATAAATAAAGGTAATAAAGAAACTACATCTACCATCTGACGGTGAGCAAAGCCCATGAACAAATTGGTCACAAACCGCAAGGATATCAAACTTAACAGATTCTTTCCACAAGACCCAAATACCACCGGAAAATCCAGTCGCTTCAACCCTATAGGAGAAATCAAACCCGGACCTCCGAATGAACGCATCAGCAAGAGCACCACTAATATGTGGCTCCAATAAAGTAACCAAATCAGGATGATGCTTCTGAACCAATAATCTGAAAAATCTATTATGATCGGGGTCAAGCGCCCATTATAAATACAAGAGAAGATAAAAGACACCTAAACCTGCATATCATCCGACCCATGCAGAACAAAGGTCGTGTTCTCCCTCCACTACACATTAGGATTGCGGTCAACCAAAGAAGATGCGCACCCCTTCGACAAGCTAGCATCACTGGTTAGTGCTTGGTCCAATTCAGAAACAAGATTCGAGACACAATCAGCAAGACCCGAACTGCGGAGGCCTTTATCATGAGGTTTCTTGGACTTCAGAATCGACTTTTGAACCCCTTTAACTCCATGCACATTCTTGGCTATACCCTTAACACTCAAACTTTTGAAGGACTGTGGGAGAATTCTACCATTCCGCTCCCGCATAGTTGTCCTAGCACTATCATTCTTAACTTGAACCACAACATGCTTTCACTATTCAACGAAGAATCTACATGTACAACCCTGTATTTCGACGCCACCATGACCGGACCATCAGAGCTGGAACCCTGCACAACTTTCCCCGTGTCCTTAGGAAATTCAAAAGACGCATTCAAAGAGGTCACCCCTGACCTATCTCTTTGGCGATTGAACTATCAACCCCCAAAGCCCGATGTTTCCCAGACTCACTGGATTCGGCTTGATGATCACGGGTAGGTGAAGGAAATTCCACTTCAGCATCACCTTTGTCCTTGTTATGACTAGTTTCATTAAATGTCTGATCTATAGCCTCGAGGTCCACAACCCCTCCCCCGACATCCTGAAGAGAAACAAAATGAGAGCATGTGTGTTGGCTTCTTCTAGGAAGATCCTTCTCCACCGAACCCTCTTTACGGACAACACCCTTTTTTTCATGTTGACAACTTGCATCCAGGGACCGAAACATTCCTTGGGATTTCTACTTGCTGGGCTTACAGAGGCAATGCCGTCATAATTTTGTGTCGTCTTACCACACATGTCCATGACATGACCAAACTTACCACAAGAATAGCAAATAAAAGGAAACCCCTTATACTCAAGATCAACCCGCAATCTATCAATAACAATGCCCGACTTCAAAGGTTTATCCACATCCATAATAATAGCGAGACATGCGAATCGTCCTCTTCGCCTTCTGTTGTATTGTAATCAATACGAACAACCTGACCAATTGCCCATTCAATATGCCTAAAAAGACTCCTGCGAGACATAATCTGAGAAGGGTACACAACTACAGTAGAGAAACTCCTGCTCCATGGCTGAACTGTTAGATAACTACCATAGATCACCAAGGGACCGCTTGATAAGACCTTAGCAAAATCTTCTTCATGTGCGAAACGAACAAGGTAGTACTCATTATCAAGACCAATGAGACTAATCTCACCACTAGGATTTTACAACGAGGTAATCCGATTCAAGAGTTCCCGATAGCCAATTGATTTACCCAAGAGATGAACGATCAACGAGTTTGCAAGTTTTGCATCGATCGCATCATGAACCCTATCCAAAAACCTAATTTTTGAAACAACACTATCTCCGTCGAGGATAACATCCTTTTTCCCAACTTCAACATCCAAATCACTTATATGCCTTTTCGGAACAGGCACAGCGGAGTCCCCAACCAACAAGTCCCGAAAGGAGGGCTTGGCAACAGTGGCAACATGTACACCATCCAATGGCAGAGACACGTTCTTAGGCAAAGACTCATGGTCCACAGCTGGAATTACTCCTTCCTGGCAACTTGCAGCGACCCCAGTCTCACACACATCACCCATAACCGTGTCACCAACAGAAGCAGAGACTGGAGACAAAATCACAACGTGATCAACATTGTCACCCAAGGTACGACATTTTTTCCCCAAGCGAAGCTTGTCTTCCGATAACGGTGAACCAACACGCTCCAATACCGGCAAGTCGAGAACAACAATATCATCCGAGGGTCGGCCACCAGAAGACCCATGCAGTAATTTGACGGCTGACAACAAAGATGGAGTTTTAGGGTTGTTACTAGAGTTTCCCATATAAACTTTTATATATTGTTATCTTTGTTACACGTTTTTGTTTTAAACTTATATATTTATAACACTATTTTACAATCTTATTAATTTTAGGGTAAACTACACATATGATCATTGAACTATGGGTTTGGTGTCAAAATGACCATTATATTATTTTTTTCGGCAAATGCACCACACAACTATTTAAATGGTTCCATTTTAGCCACACGCCGTTAAAAAATGAAAAAGTTGATGGAACTGTTAAAAAATTAATATAATTACACATTTAGTCCTCTATATTTATACAATATATCAATTTAGTCCTAATTTTAATCTAATAAAATAAATTAATTATTCAATAAGATGGTGACACATGTCACCACCTTATTGGAAGTCTTTAATTATTTTATTTAATTAATTTTCCACCTCCAATCAGGTGGTGACACGTGTCACACCCAATTGGAGGTGGAAAAATGTTAACATAGAGATTGCTTCCAAGGGGAATCGAACCTAGGACCTTGAAATGCAAGGGGCGGGTGCTTGGCCTAATTTGTGCTATGAAATACAATCTTTGATATATATTTAAATAGTATTAGTGCCTAGAAAAATTGAAGAAAAACAAAATTCAGGCTTCTACTTGAGAGGGGATTTGAACTTGCATGTGATAAGAAGAAAAGCAGTGGCTTAGCCACTGCACCAAGCACATCTTTGTGCTTTAATTTTTCAAATTAAATATATGTGCCTTACATTTTTTACATTTATTTTTTAATTTAACATGTATAATCATCGAATTAATTTTACATATAAAACCCTATACCCTAAACCCCGAACCATAGATATTTTAAATTAATTTCTCATATATAAACCTTAAACCCTAACCCTAAACCCTAAATATTTCAAATTAATTTCTCATATATAAACCTTAAACCCTAACCCTGGACCCTAAATATTTCAAATTAATTTGAAATATTTACTGTGAAATTAATTTGAAATGTTTAGGGTTTAGGTTTGCTATTTAGGGTTTAGGGTTTAAGGTTTATATATGTTAAATTAATTTGAAATGTCTAGTGTGAAATTAATTTGAAATATTTAAGGTTTAGGGTTATAAATTAGTGAACTTAATATTTAGGGTTTGGGCTTTAAGCTTATAGATGTAAAAACCAAGAAGAGATATATAAAAGGTCTGGTGATTTGTAGCGCAAAGATGTGCTTGGTGCAGTTGCTAAGCCACTACTTTTCTTCCTATCACACGCAGGTTTGAATCTCCTCTTAAGCAAAAGCTTGAATTTTGTATTTCTCCTTTAAACAGGTGGTGACACGTGTCACCATCTTATTAAATAATTAATTTATTTTATTAGATTAAAATTAGGACTGAATTGATATATTGTATAAATATATAGGACCAAATGTGTAATTATACCAATTTTTTTAACAGTTCCGTCAATTTTTTTTTCATTTTTAACGACGCGTGGCTAAAATGGAACCATTTAAATAGTTGTGTGGTGCATTTGTTGAAAAAAATAATATAGTGGTCATTTTGACACCAAACCCATAGTTTAGTGGTCATATGTGTAGTTTACCTTTAATTTTATTTTATTAGTAATTTTATACTTAAATATTTACAAAATGTTATTTTTTAATATAATTTATAAAACTAAACATGACATATGATTCAAGATGAATTATATTACGTTTGTCAAATGTTTAAGATTTCCAAATACACACATAATATTAGTTAGAATGTTCAATGGTTATTTATTACACTAATTTACAATTTAAAATAATTGTACATTTTTGTAATATGGTAACGCCTAGAATTGAGAAATTATATCATAAGTCCGGCTCACCACGTAATCTAGGGTTCCAACCAATAAAAATCATGAATTTTATTAAAATTTTCCATGTTATATGTGCTTCTTAATTTAATTTACAGTAAATATGAATAAAAATTCACTTGGTAAAAAGATGACATGAAAAAATCAATGAAATGGATGATTTTATTGGTTGGGAACATAAATGACATGGTAAGTCGCCTATGATATAATTTCTCCCTACAACTATATAGGTTTTGTCAAGTTTCAGCAACAATCTCGGCATTGGTCATTTGATGCCGCGTTCAGATTGCTAACACTCGGGGGGTTCCAAGCCGTATTTTTAATTAAACACGTAATAGAACCCACATCACATGTTGTGATAATTCAATTTACAGAGGATTTCAATCTTTATTTGATGTGATTGTTGCCAGGCTGACCTGTTGAACAACATAAGCCTCTAAGATTGAGTTGGAGTTCATCACAAATCACCGACGAACAATGCCATACCACGTTTTAACCGCGATCGAAATATGTTTTATTCTTTCATGTAACTACGTTGTCCTAGAGGCAAAAGGCTGGAAAAATGCAATTGAGACGGATAATGGGGGTGGCTGCTGCAGATTCGTCGGTACAAATTACAATCGTTTCGGTGAGTTTTTGCGAGAAAATGTGAGAATCTAACGATGAAAAGACCATCTATTATACTCATTGTCGCAAATCGAGAAAGCCGCGGTACGGATACGCCGCCGCCGCAGGTATAGCTGTGCTAGTGGCTGATCTTGAAATTTAAGAATATGTTTAAATATTTTTCTCAAATGAGTATGCAGATTTTCTTTGTAATTCCCTCGACCCGGTCTAGTCGCAAGACCGAATCGAGAGAGTCACACGGGGATAATTGGAGAAAAATTCGAGAATTTTCCTCCGATTAACAACCCTAGATTAAGATTTATCTTGTCTAAATGCAATTTAACGATCCTATGGTGTTAAGGGTCACAGCGGAAGAAATAACGTCTCAATCGGACATCGATCGGATGTCTAATTGGACTCAAACAGTCACGAAGGACCATTTTGCAGAAGCACACCAAGCTAGGGGCAAAAAGGTAAATTAACCTTACCAAATAGTTTATTAATCAAGTTACAAACACCCGAGACAAAACCAACTCAAACGATACATATGAACTCATTTAGGAAGCATACAAGCATTAAGGACTAAAGCGTAACATTTGGAAACCTTCAAAGATTCCCTTTTAACCACTTTAACTACATGCGTTTCGGAACATGGGTTGCCCGTTTCAAAACGTCGGCTCTCAGCAAAAAGCAAAATTAGGCTGTTCGGAAACGCTCCTCTTGGTTTTGAAACGGAAGTCTCCAGAGGCAAAACAGCACCACCCCAGTTCCGATATGGGTGCCCCAAAAGTCTGCCGTTCCGAAACCATATCAGATGTTCCGAAAAGTTTGGGCATAGATTGGCCTGAAAAATGTATTTTGGCATCCCAAACACTCCCAAACTTACCCCGAAAGACCACAAACCACGTGGCAACATATCAAGCAAACATTCTAAAAATAGGCTTCAAGCAAGCATACCCACAAATATGCATTTCAACCTCAAAAGCTCATAAGAACACTTTAACTCAAAAACACCAACAAGCCAAAACACGTGTCAATTAACCAAAAGCCTTAACAATCCTCAACATAGCATGGTATCAACATTTAAAACATGTAGCAAATGGTCTAATACATAAGAGTTTACAACAACCTCCCTAACCACAAAAGCAAGTATTCCCATTGCTAAATCATTATTACAATTTAAAAATCATACTTGTGCTTAGCTACGATCACCGAAACTTTTCCCTCGCCTTCCTTTATTTCCCGAAACACTAACGATCTGCATTGCTGGATAAGAACGTGTAAACATAAAACTTAGTGAGTGGTGCTCAACCACAACAACAACAATGCGGTTTTTAGATAAAACCATTTATGCTTTAAAAGCAAAACCACAAATATGAACTCCATCAACACGATTATCAACAAGCTATCATATTCTTGGCATCTTACTTCAAGCAATGCAACAACATATAACATGGAATGATTCTCAAATACCAACATGATAACATTCAACCTTCCAACACATGAGTAGAATAACAATTATGGTTACATTACTCGAATACGCGGATTGGACTCGATGGCATCTTACATCACCGAATCTAATAAGAAAAACAAGACTCACGATGGCATCTTACATCACCAGGGTCTAACGATAAAGCTTTCGGTGGCATCTTACTTCACCGCACTCTTCCTTAATGACATCTTACATCACTAGAGCCACACGCGAATTTAACAAGTGCACTCTAATCCTATGATCGACCAATTATACCCGGTAAGACTCACATATTTGCCAATACTCAACTATCACATAAACCAACATAGTAATCCACATTCATAAATTGATTTCACACAATCGTCTCATATCAACAAAGCATAACAAGCTTAAAAAGAAATTTTCAGAAAAATAAAACGTAAATATTTAAACACTTACTCTCGAGCTTAGGTTGGCCTTTTAAGCTCAATCTAAACTCTCAAAAACATTTTCACTCACCGATAGTACCCAAACGACAGCTGAAACACCGATTCAAGCCTCTAAACTATCTGGTCTCGCGTCCAAAGGACCCAAACTCGTTTCCCCTGTTTCTATCCAATTCGAAAATGATGCATTAAGCCCAAAATAAACCCTCAAACTTGCAGCAACACAGAAACTCATCATTCATCATCAAAACTGAATCAATTCACACCCGGAACACTTGAAAACACTATCAAAACGTCCCAAACCAAATAGCAGCCAAAACCTGACAAATTTACCATCAAAACTACTTCTTTAAACATTCAAAACACTTACCCAAGGTCTAAAAATCATCAGCCTAAGATTCCACACAAGAACAACCTAAAAACCCACACTTTCAACTCGAAAAATCCTCATTTTTACTAGTTTCGGATTTTCTACCTTTAGCCACTATTTTAACATTTTTAGGACACCCTTAAACTTGACATCAAACTATCAAACAAAAATCCTATTATTTTCTTCTTTTTCAAACTCAAGGCATTTTGAAATAATTTCAAACAATGTGTTTTAAAGAAAATTAAACTAATAACAAGCTTAAGGAAAGAAAAATCAAAACAATGGAGAATTTACTTGAAAACTTGTATGAGTGATGAGCTTACTCCAATGGAATAGTTGAAAATGATGGTTTTTGCAAATTAACGTGAAAAGGAAGAAGCTGAAAATGATGATTTTTTTTTAGATAAAACCTCCCTTTAAATTTTTTTTAAAGTTTCCTTTTTGCCCTTATTCATTAAAACTCCCTTTTTATATTAAATAAAAATATTTTCTCTCAATTAACTTAACACGAACCGGTTTAATCAAATTCGGTTATCTCTGAGCCCTAACCTCGAGGCATTATATTCTTTCTTCTCTGCATATTAAATTAATATTTTTAAGAAAAAATTTAACACTATAAAAAAAATCCCCCAAAATAAATGTACAATTGTCTTATGGTAACCATGTAGGTCCGACATTGAGCTATGATACAAAGGATCACAAGTTTCTATAACATTCAGGATTTTCCTTGTTCTTGATTAAAATAGGAATGGATATTTTACCCGATCCGATCAGGTTTTGACCTGAGCTAATCCGGTGGGGTTGAAATTTTTTGAAAAAATGTATAAGAATGGATTTTTAATAAGGGTAAGATCTGTGTTCGAATTTAAAGTAAAAATATCTCATCTGACCTATGACTAATGTTAAAATTTATCCCTATATTTTTAAGGATATTTGTAATAATGACATCTCTTTATATTCTTTCGAGAAGTTCAAAAATTCAAATTGCGCTTAAAAACGAATTATTAAAAAAACGGAATACAAGCTGTAGACGCAACTTGACGAGGAAGTTACCAAAAGACCCCGAGAACTTTTAATAAATCGGCAACAATGGGAGGGTATTATCGGCAAAATAATTTGAAACTTCTGAGAGCCGATGTTGTAAAGTCGGTCTAGCCCTAAATTTCTCACGCTATATAAACCCAATCTCGCCTCATAATTAGAGAGATCTGAGTGGAAAGAAAAAAAAAACCCTAGTTTCTAGCCGCCTCGTTAACGCGTTTTCTTCTGAAGGGAAAGATCTTTAGAGCTTCTGGATTTATAAGTTTTCTTGGTACTAATCAGTCTTGGCTTTACTGATTCATAGTTTTCTTGAGGAAGTTCTTGGGATTTCAAAAAGAAAAAGTCGATAATGTCGCGCTGTTTTCCTTACCCGCCTCCTCGGTTTTTAAAGCAGGGATCAGTCGAATTGATTAAGGTTTGTTGAGCAAAAGTATTTGTGGTTTTCACTTTTGGTGCTCAACTGCTTGCGCTTTTTATAGTTGATTATGATTTGTGTTTGTATATTTGTAAAATCGCGAAGCTTGATGATGGTGTATGTAAAACCTAAGTTATGTACATAGAACTATTGTAGTTGTTCATATAGATTCATTAAGATACTCTGGGTTTTGGGTTTTTTTTTGAGTAATAATGATCTGTACAAGAATCTATTATAGTTTGAATACATTAATGAAACACCTCTTTGGGTTTAGGCCTCTTTTGCTTTTTAAAAAATCGGAGATGTAATTTGATTTGATTTTTATATGACTGGAAATCTGGGTAGTTGTCATTGCCTGAACTATCTTCGTTCCTTGCCCATCTAAATTTTATATTGTGTTGTGTAATAAAGCCCGAGAGAGAAAGGGTTCTTCCAAAAACGGAACAGAAATTACATAAGAGGGAGAAGAAGGAGAAAAGGAAGGATAAGAAGGATAACTATAAAACTCTTTCTCCTACAAAGATACTTAAGAAGCTTGATGTTGGCCCTAATGGATGTAAAGTTGAAGACCAGTTGGAAAAAAGTGACCTTACTGAAGAGCATGAGCCACCAGTTTGCTACATATCTGATGGCAGCCAAAATAGCCACAAGAGGAAAAGGGAAACGGTTTCCTATACAGAATGCAGAGTTGATGGTGAGTTGTGTTTATCAGTGTTATTATATACGCCACATATAGCTACTGGACTTTGTTTCTTTGAGTAATGTGTATGAAATTATGTGTAATATCTGATTTGTGTTTATTATCTTTGAACAGGGAACAAAATAAAGATAAAATTTTCCTTGAAAAAGCCTCGCCAGTCTGATACATCTATTGGGGAAGAACCATCTAGCTCTAATCAGGAGTTGAGTTGTTTGGTTCCTCCTCTGCCCGAACGAAAGCGGTTGCATGATGATGGTAGGAAGGGGATAGGTTCTTCTTCAGTTCCTAGTTGTTCTGTTCCTTCTGTTCCTTCTGTTCCCGAGCAGAAATTGATTCATGACGATGGCAGGAATGGACAAGGTCCCTCTTCTGTTCCAAGTTGTTCTGTAGCTCCTTTGCCTTTACCGAATCTACGGCATGATGATGGAAGGAAGGAGCAAGGTATCTCTTTTAGAACATCTTCCAAAGACAAAAAGATTCTTAAAACTGCATTGCAGTATAAAACCTTGATAGAGGATTGGTTGCCTCCTGTTCTCCAACCTGAGCTGAATGATGATGATTGTGGTGACGACTGGCTTCTTCCTAAAAATCCGCTTGTTAAACCGGCGGCCAAGAGTTCCGACAGCAATGATGTTCCATGTTTTAGTTCAACTTCATGGCCTCGGGCACAGTATCTTCCAGGGGCTGAAGTTTATGCATTGCCTTACACAGTTCCATTTTGATTCTCCTTAGTGGAGGGACAATTTATTTTTGCTCTCTTGCAAAAATGCAACCTTATTCTTTTTACCAGTCTTCGAAATTGTATTCTTAGGGACTCATGTCCTTGTTGGGATTGAGTTTTAATCCCCGAGTTGTACAACCTTGTTTCGTCGGCCAAGTCTAACATGTACAGTCTGAGGATTTATTAATAGAAACAAGAGGATTTTTCTGCATTTCCTTTCTGACATTTAAAATTGTGTATGTTCATTCTCTATTTTCATTTACATCACCGTTTTTCGATAAGCCTTGGCTCATCGAATAGCTGGACTGCAAACTTGTCATGTTCAGCTTTGTTCTCTTTTAAGGTACTCCTTGAGCTTTAAACGACATTTTTTACCAGATTTGCATTCTGTTGTTGAATCATCATCACTTAATGGAACTGAAAGATAGGTTTGTAGCTTGCGAAGGCCATTGTTTTCCTGGTTATTTGGAACTTTCATGTATGCGGCGTGGAAATTGTAGCCCTCTGTTGGTTCCTTTTCTCCTCGTAATACTTGTAGTATCTGAATGGTAAACAGGGATGAAATCGGTTAACTGTTTTTAAACAGGCCAAACAGAGCGAACTGAATCAAGAGTACTTGTGTTAGACACAGATGGCATGAGTGTTTACCTGACTCGCTTTCGGACGGCTTATATCTGATTGATTGAGGCAGAGGGTGGCTGCAATAAGCATTCTATGCATTTGAGAGATATCGAAATCTCCGTCTAATGCTGGATCCACAAATCCTTGGAGATTCCTTCTTTCTAATAAAACCCTGGCCTGTTTTAGATCATGATTTTGTTATTTAACCATTTGTGGACCTGCAGTTTATCTTCAACTAGTGATAAATGAGTAAAATGTAGGAACTCTTACCCACTGAATCAAGCTCTCTTGTTTGTACACAGCTTTTGAGCTAATCGGTCTCCTTCCTGATAGCAATTCTAGAAGCACAACACCGAAGGAGTATACATCGATCTTGTCACTAACCCTTCCTTCCATGAAATACTCAGGAGCTATATATCCGAAAGTTCCTACTACACTGCTATCGATCATGTTGGTTGAATCCATTGGTCCCCAGATGGCAAGCCCAAAATCAGATAACTGCAAGGATGAAGTGAATAAAAGCATTATGCTTTGCATTATTTAGAAGCCATCTGGTTAGAACAATAATCTGATTTAACTGAACTTTCTAGACCATATTCAAGGTCAATAAGCTTGCTACTTCATTCAATTCCAATATTGTCATTGGCAAAAGAAGAAATAGGGGGAAAAAGGGTACCTGTGGCTGAAAATCATCAGAGAGAAGAATGTTGGATGATTTTACATCTCTGTGTATAACAGGCGGAGAGCATTCATTATGCAGGTAATTTAGAGCCTCTGCAATTGCTATGGCCATTTTATACCTGACCTCCCATGGCAACACATATTTCCTGTTTTGACCTGTTTCGGACATGAAAGTACAATGAAAAACTTGTCATATTTTTTATCTTATGAGAGAACGCAAAGAAACCTTGAGAGTTATGTTATTACCATGGAGAATTTCGTCTAAACTCCCTCTTGGAAAGAAGTCATAGACAGAGATGAGATGGTCATTTTCAACACAAACTCCAATTAGGGGTGTTATATGCTTATTTTTCAATGAAGAAACAATATCAACTTCTAAGGAGAAGTCACTCCAAGCTTCTTTGTATGATTTTATAATTTTAACAGCCACTGGCTTGCCACTGGGAAGACACCCTTTGTATACATTGCTGCATCCTCCCTCTCCGATCAAGTTTTCTGTAAGAGAATACAAACCGAGAAAAGACTTCGAAAATAAGAACAAAAGTATGTGTCTCTAAGGTCTAAGCCTTTAAAAGTATATGTATATGCTTCATTCCAAAAGAAGCTTGGGTTGAAAGATAACCTGGAGAGAAACCAGAAGTTGCTTGCTTAAGCTCCCTGAGTGTGAACTGCTTGCAACGTAGCGCCAAGTCATTCGGCATCTTTCTTAGTGCCGGCAAGGAATTTTCTATTTGCACACATTTTTCGTCTTCCTTTGATTCAATAACAGTGTTCATGTCCCTCTCAACCATTGGCAATGGCATCTTTGTAGATTCAAATTCTGATAAACAAGAATCTGAACTAGTGGAAGCTGCAATGCGGAGAAGAGGCCAACCAGGCTTTGGATTTGGTTCTGCATCTTTTGTGCTCGAAGAAACTGAATCTTCTGCACCATATCCAGTCCCGTGATTGTCGATAGAAGAATCATTAGTATATGTTTCCACGTTGAAGCTAGTTTGGTTCGAATGCAAAGCAATCTGGTCGACAACTGAGCTAACTCGATCAGGCAGGCTCATTACCCATTCCACAACAGACGTATCCCTATCTTCATGTTTCTTAAACTCTTGGTTTGCAGGAGATTTTCTTCGAAGTAAAGGCCAGCCAAGACATGGTTCTGGCAGTTCTCTTCGGATTATAGATATCGAATTCAAGAGAACTGCCTTGTCATCATGATTATCATCACTTGCTACATCGGAGGCTCGAAACGGAGGAGATTCAGCTTCTTCAGACCCTGATTCCTGATCTGCATGTCTCAATATAGCACTGCTCTTATTGAGATACAACTCAGGTAACAAATTGAACCTGAAACCTACACAAACCAATAGAAATAAGAAAAAGTACTCTTAAGAATCAAAATGAATTCGACACATCCCTTCTGTTCAAACCTTGTAAATGGTGAAATGGAAGCATTTCCAAGATGGTCTTTCCCTTTTCAACACCCAGAGGAGCTGTAATTAGCAGCAATCGATTTACACCATAGCCGGTATTCGATATCCACCTCCTAAAACACACACACAAACAAATTTATTTTGTGCTTTAACATCAAAGGAAAGAACTCCAGGATTAACTTTCATCAATAATAAGTCAACTTACCAGAGAGTCTCCTCTGGATTTCTTCCTACTATGAATACAGCCATGGCTGCGCAACGCTTAGCCATCTTCTTTATAGCCTTTCGCCTTGAACATGTTTGTGAAATTGCATGACTAAGATTATTCTGAAATTCAATCAATAAAACAAATAATTGATTAATTTCTTTGAAGAAAACAGTGTTACAAGGACAAATTAATGATAAAGAAAATACCCTTTTCATTCTATCGAATTCCCTGCGAGTTTTCCTGCATTCTTTCGGCATCCAGGCACCAAGCGAATGATGAAGGTCTAAAAAGCTATTATCAATTAGAAGAAAAAGTGGAAGAAGATGACTAAATTTATACAGTTTTTTTGGATAAATCAAAGAAATTGAAACAATACAATACCTGTATCTGGAAATACATAGATTGAGACCAAATCAGTTGGAGAAAGCGAAGGTTTTACAAGCCCGCCAATCTGCCTGCTTGCTGTAATTTCCCTTTTAATCGCCATGGTTGTCCAAATTCACTGTTCTTCAAATGTTCTTATTTATTGACTGATTCCTCCTTTCAATTCAAAGAGTCGAGCAAATACTAAGGTTTATATAATCTCAAAGAAATTTCTCAGATATTACCTTATTTCATCGAGAAGAGAAAGTAACAGTAAACATGTGAGCTGAAAATTCATTCATAAAAAAAAAAAAAAGTAGAGAATTTGGAAATGTGGGTAAATAAGCTGATAAAGAAACAATGTGAAACTAAGATCGACACGACACGTATCTATCATAATTTGAACATTGACCTATTATTTTTATCGTATAATTCGCTCCGGATACGTATTCGGACATAGTTACAACTTACAAAGATATAATCTTTTAATATTTTTTAATTAAAAATATTTATATTAGATATATTGTCACGACTTAAACGATCTATAGGATGCTTTTGATTTGCCTAATTCACATAGCTTTACTTATAAACTGTGTTGATGAGATGATCGTGGTGAGTTTTTGGACGATTCATTTAAATTGATATGCACAATAATATTGTTTATCGGTCGATAGACCACTGGTGTGGTGGTCACTAGACTTGGTACGTTCCGCTGTAGAGGCCCTTTAGTTGGTGTCCTTTGGGCGTAGGTTCTCCGTTAATTTTTACCGTTAAAGAACACGTGTCATTTTTTAAAAAATTTAAAAATATATTATAAATAAATAAAATTACTTTATTTTCATAAATTATTTAAGTTTTTTAAATTTCATAAAACAACCTCCAAATTCTAAAATCCCTAACTTCCCAAAACTCAAGTCCCGATTTAGGTCGATTCTGCCACCGATTGCCACACAGTCACCCACCACATCGGTCGCCGGACCATCACGTCCATTTCTCCCACAACTCCATCACCGGAAATTGGCCGACGCTGTGTGTATCGCCGAAATTGTTGAATGGTTCTTTCGAACGATTCGCGACAAACGATGGCAGGAGGGACGACGAACGACGTGTGGGTTGTTCAACGAGGGAAGGCGCTTCATTTCGTCACTAGAAACGCGGCCAACGCTGGTGGGAGTGGTCGGATTTGGGGGGTTTAGAGATTTAAGGACTATTTTGAGACTATTTGAAAATTTCAGGATATATATATTTTTATATTTTATATATTTTTAATATAATTTTGGAATTTTCAAGAGGTGACACGTGTTCTTTAAGGGTGAGAATTAACGGAGAATCTTAAATATGTCACCAAATGAAACGTTAGACACTTATTTAACCCGAAAAATAGTTTGAACACTTAACTGAAAAAAAAGTATAATTTAAGGACCTATTTAGTATTTACCTATTAAGCCAAAAATATTGTCGATGCAATACGATCCAAGAAAATAAAGAAATATTTTATCAATGAATAGAGTGGTTCATATTTTTCTACTCAAATTCAAATATATCAGGTTTGACCGGTAAGGTTTGTTTTTTCTATTTAAGTTTATACTAAATAAAGTGCAGCTAACTTCACCAACCAAGTTTAAGTTTTAACGGTAAGCAATTGCCGCCAACACGATGTGATTAATCAGGATGCGACTTAAATCAAACGTGGAATCATATATATTTCTTAATTGCTTCTAGGAAGTCAACAGGCCATCCAATTTGACCCAACTTAGATATTACCTCAGGCTTTAGCAGCCTGGAAAAATTAATTTTTTTTATATTTAAGGCGAAAAAATTTGAGTTGTTTTAACTCGACTCGAAATTATATAAATTCGGCTCGAAAAAAATTTAAATAAAGTTTGAGTTGTAAAATGAGAATTCGAATAACTCGAAATTTTTAGTAATTAGTAGATTGACTTTTAAATTCAAGTCAAGTTTCTCAATTTTTCCTTTTATATATATATATATATATATATATATATATATATATATATATATATATTAAGAAATATATGCCAATATGAAAAAATATGATAAAATATATATGCATATCTTATATGATTAGAGAAAGTTGTTTAAATTAGAATCAAACTATATTATAACATGATAAATAATTACAATTAAATTTGTATAGGAACTCGAAAACTCGACTCGAAAAATTTCAAATAAAGTTTGAGTTATAAAATATGACACGTCAACTCGAATAACTCGAATTTTTTTGACTCAACTCGACTCGATCGAACGCTCACCCCTACTACTAGCTATATAATTTGATATATAATTTTTGCTTTAAAGTAATTATATATAATTTATGTTTATTTATATCATGATCAATGTGATACTGTTATATATAAATCGTTTACAAAAAAAATATTTATTTATTTTCTAAATATATAAAATTAAATTAAAATCAAATTCTAATTGTAAAACTATATTATAAGTAATTTTGATGTTTATTTTAAAAGTCGCTAAAATTTATGATCTAATGATTCTTTAGGTTTTTGTTAGTTTAAATTTAAGTTAAATTATATATCCTTTAATTTTTGAGATGAAATATATAATCAGTTTTTAGTATTTTAAATCCAAACAATTAATCTCTTTCAATATTTGAACTTAGTTTTGTCCCAACATTATAATTTAATTATTAAAAATTATAATTGAATTACTTAATTTTTATGAAGTTATTAATTTAGTTGTAATCGTTAAAAAAGTTATTGATTTCAATCATCATCGTTAAATCTTTTAATGACATGTTACCTCCAATAATATAATGACTATTAATGTGCTTTAGCCAAAACAAAACAAAACAAAACAAATAAAACAAGTTCATTTTTTTACAAGACCAAATGTGGATTATTGTTTAACCGGTTAATATTTGGGTTAACTACACTAATAGTCACTAAATTATTGTTTCTTTTTTGTTTTCATCACTATATTTTTTTTTAATAAAATTGTCACTAACATTATATTTTCTTTTTTCTGTTTTGGTCACTAACAGTTAAAAAACTAACGATGATGCTTGCATGGATGTATTATTATTATTATTATTATTATTATTATTATTATTATTATTATTATTATTATTATTATTATTATTATTATTATTTAATTTTCTCTCTCCTCCACATTATTTTTCTTTTAATTTATTCGACTAATAAAATGGTGACAAAAAATATAACATAGCTCAAATGGCCTTGGTGGGATTTGACAAAGAAATAAGTGTCTTAGATTCAGGCTCTAGAGATTTAGTTTAGGTTTATATGTAGGTGTATAGAATCTAGGGGTATGGTTATAATTTGAGGTCTAAATTAGAATTTAGGGTTTATAGGTCAAAATCTAAATCCCTAACATATTGGCCTAACATCTAAACCATAAATTCTAACCTAAGCCCCACATTATAACCGCAACTCTAGATTCTAAACACCTACTCATAAAACCCCTAAACGTTAAATCTTAAACCTTAAAATTAAGGTGCTTATGGAAACAAAAAAAATTCCACCGTCGGTGACTCGATTAACTATGAATTTGCCCATTCGGCTTTTCAAATTTTATATTTTGCACCCAATCCCCAAACTCCGACTCTATCCCTAAAAGGTCGTACCAATAAACATATTCTTTTTCTTTGATATGGGTATATATTTATTTCGATATGTTTCATTTTATTGTTTTCAGTTTTATCATTATATATAAAAAATAGTTTGTGTATGTATTATATAATGCAAATATACATCAAATACATACATATAAATATATCTATAAGAAAATATAAAACTAAAATTTATTAGTTATGTCCTATGGTTTAATTAAATGTTTATATTTTACTTTTTAAATGCAATTATGTAAAATAATAAAAATAGGTCCGATATTTTTTGAAATAATAGTATATAATATTAAAATTCGATACGGGCTGAAATAGGTCGTAACACGTTGAAATATCTGAAATACATCAAAATTTTCATCGAAACAGAATTTAAATTAGTTGATACTGATTTAAGATTAATACGGGTAATATTACTGTGACATGACCATACAAGAAAAATATCAAGTAAGGTCATTTCTCTACAAATTTAACGTTTATTGTTTAAACTAATTTGATCCATTTAAAAAACTAATTTAAAATATTCCTATACCATAACGCTTAGGGGTTTTATCTTTTTCCTTAGTGCCGCCGTTCTCTCTTTCTTTGGTTCGAAAATAAGCCAGCGGCGGCAATAGTTTTTGGCTATCTATCGACCGTCGGTCACCCTCTTTCATTTATTTATTTTGTTTTTTTAATTTTTAGTCTTTTTAATTTAATAAATTTGTCTTTGTGACACGTTTTTTTCTACCGTTTGGTATGTTTTTCTGCTTTTTAACATGTTTTTCTGTTTCTTGGCACGTTTTTCTATTATTTATTTTTTATGAGGGTTGATTTGACGATGCCACGACTGATCAAGATGACGATTATTTGTAATCATGTTGATCTTCCCTGCTATGGACCTTCGGTTTGAATTTGGATATGCGGTTTGCGCTTGTGATGAGTTTCTCAGGTGCTCGGCTTTGATTTGTATTTTCTTGGTGGTCTATCAATAGCTTCATCCCTTTTGTGGTTCATTTTGCCGATGCAGTCAGGTTTCGTATCTATTTTCGATCAAGTATTTGGATGAGTTTATAACTTTTTCATGTATGGTTTATATCTGATATAAAGTGGCTAGTTTTAGGAGGAAGTCTAAATTATATATTTAGTTTACAATTATAGTTTATAAACCCTTATTATAATTTTGGGTATTTTCTTATTAATAAAACTAGTGGCTGTTATGAATATTTATCTATGTGGATGTCTATCATGATTAGAACTTTATCAAAGGAGTTTGATTTATTTATTATTAGGAATATTATCTCTATGAATTAGAGTTTAATGTATTATGTACTTCTTATGCCTATAAATAGATGATTCATTGAAGGCATTGTATACAATTCTATATTTGAGAATAATACAAATCTCCCTCTTTCTCTCATCTCTTTGTTCTTCTTGTTCTTATTCTTGTTCTTCTTTATTTTATTTACAACACGTTATCAGCACGAGACTCTAATCAACTGAGGTCTTCATCGTTATAATTCAAAAGAAGTTACCGGGAAGAATTCGATTATAGAATAAACCAAAGATAAGTTTTTTTTTTCTCTCCTTATTTTTTTAGTTACCGATTGTCTTTCTCTTTATATTTTAACTTTGTTTTAATTTTTTTTTTGAAAATTTTGGAAGTATGTTTGATTTTATTCGAACATTGGAAAGAGATAAATTTGTGGCTTCTCACAAACCAAAAGACGAATCGACAGAGACGAAGAGGGAACGATGGAATCGACTAAGGTTTGTTAAGCGAAAGTATTTGTGGGTTTTCATCTTTGGTACTCAACTGCTTATGCTTTTCATACTTAATTATTATTATTTGTGTTTGTATATTTGTAAATTCATGAAGTTTGATGATGGTGCTTGTAAAGCATGTTCGATTTACTGACTATACTTTATAATTATGAATAACAAAGTTATGTACGTAGAACTATGGTAGTTTTTCATATAAATTAATTAAAGTACGTACTCTAGGTTTAAGGTTTTTTTTAGTAACAAAGATCTGTACATTAATGAAACACTTTTGTTGGTTTAGTTTTTTTTTAAAGAGAGAATTATGACATAGATCCTCTGATTTCTAATATATTCAATTCAATCCATACATATAGATCTTATTATTATGGTTTCATATATGTTTATTTTTTGACACAATGATTGAACTTTGTATTAAGATCAATATGTGTTTATAATATTTTATTTGATGATATTGATATTTTAACCATGAATTGAGTTTTACATGTATTTAAATGACTTGGAAAGAGACACGACATTATGAGAAGATGTTTTGGTCATTTGCTACGTCTCCATTTTCCTCGAGAGGAAAACTAATATCGGTAAATTCTTATTTTATTTTTTTATTCTTTAAATTATGATTTTAATGTGCGATAAATCATGGTGAATTTCAATCTATAAAAAGATTGTTATAAAGTCTATAGTTGCTCGAAAGCAATTTTTCTTCTTTGTCGAAAAACTCGACCATAGACTTCTCCCAATTTCAAGTTACGAAAATTCTTCTTGATCCAAAAAGTTTTATGGGAGGCATTCCTTGAAGTGAATGCAAAGCATGATGTTTATTCCATGCGATTATCAATGATGGGGCATTCCCTGAAGTGAATGCAAGCATGATGTTTATTCCATGCAATTATCAATGATGGGGCATTCCCTGAAGTGAATGCAAGCATGATGTTTATTCCATGCAATTATTGATCTGTTTCATTCCCTGAAGTGAATGCAAACATGGTAAATCATTATTCAATTAGAGACATAATTTCGATATAATCCAAGTATAATTGGCTGGACATCCCGTTCTGCGAGGCTACTGGTCTCAAAGGAGGTTTTTAAAGGACCTTGTGGACAGGTTTAACAATGCCGCGTACGAGGATTAAATCTTTGTTCTCTATGATAAGGATATGTGAAAAAGGTTTTAAAGGCCCACTGGCTCTACTCCATTCCTTGAAGTGAATGTGAGATTATATTATGGAATGAATAAAAAATCACATTAAAAGTAGTGATCGTGGTCGAGACTATGAATATACACATGAAAAATATAGTCGTATGAAGAATACTTCTACCCGCTGGTAGCAAAGTTATAAGGATGAAAAGAGTGATAAAGATCATTCTAAGGAAGTGAAATCCTTTTACCAATGTGATGTTATAAACTATTGATTTCGTACTTGTCAAACGTCAAAGTATTATGGACTTTATCCATAATCATGAATGATAAATGAAATAAAATATAAACAAAATTTGTTTATGGCATTATTGATCCAACTCAATTGGATATTGTTAATTTTCTCATAACCCTTGAAGGGAATAACTTACCATTTATTTTATTTCCCTTATAACCTCTAATAGGAATAATTGATTTATTTTATTTTATTTTTATGTTAATTCGTTTTATTTATTATTTATTTATGTTAGTTTGCTTTATGTTTATTTATTTCATATATTATTTATTTACGTTTTATGTTAATTTATTATTTGAAGAATATGATTACTTCCGGAATAAAATATACAATGAATTGTGGCTATTTATGCCTAGAATTGTAGCTATTTATGCCTAGAATTGTGGCTATTTATGCCTAGCAGATAATGCAAGTACTCATATTGTACTTAAGCATAAGAAATCATTTTCCCATTTAAATGCAAGGGAAAATATGAGTAGTAATTCTCAAAGTACTAAAATATCAATACTTCGGAAGAGCACTTGAAAGTTTATCTCTGATAGATAATCGACTTGATATGATGTGCTATATTTTATATTTTTCATTCCTCGAAGTGAATGATACAAAGTACATATTTTCATTACCTGAAGTAAATGAAACAAATCACATTTTGAAAGGTGCACAATTATGCATTTCTCAATTAAAATGCAAGGGAATAATGTGAGTACTATATCCGGAAGTACTAATATCACAAAAGGCTCTAGTTGAGCAAATATGTTATTGTCAAATGAAACTTTATTCCATATTCACAGTGCGTTATACTCGTCAAAGTCATAAAGAGAGCAATATGAGTTCGCAAACTATCCCTTTGGGAATTATAGATAACATATGTTATCAATTGGCATTTGAAATAAGCCAATATTGATATAAGTTTTGGTAGCCAAAAAGTCAGTTGAAAGCTCTAGAAGAGCTATATATTACTACCAAAAGATAATTTCAATTGAAAGCTCCGAAAGAGCTAAATATATTCCTATTTAAAGGAACAATTTTAATGGTCGTACTAGATATGTACGAGTGAGATTGAATTACATGTTATGATAAATAAGGAGTTTACAAATTCAGAGATATATGCACACATATATATATAGTTGGCATGATCGGTTAGACCATCCTGATCAATGGTGCAGAAATTATTGAGATTTACATGCACATATATTAAAAGAACCTGTAGTTCTTGTGGTGCTTATTCTCAAAGGAATGAATTAAATTCCACTTATTAAAGAACATTAAGTTCTTGTGTTGCTTAAAGGAATTGATTAAATTCCACTTACTAAAAGAACCTAAAGTTCTTGTGTTGTTTGTTCTCAAAGGATATATATGATTCCACTTACCAAAAGAATTAGAACTTAAAGTTCTTGTATTGAAGTTGAGACTGTATGTCTTGCATATCTGAACGAAATATGGGCCCATATATCCACAAATGTAGAAAGTTTTATATGATTTTAGTAGATGCATCTACATTGTTTTATCAACTTACAACCAGAAGTTTGTGAGATTGATTCTAAAAATATTCAGATTATGCAGTTAGACTATTCGTCTTGAAAAGCTAGTGGATTTATATTTTAGGCTATATCAGTTGTTACAAAGCCTATTGATTATGAAAAATATAGTTTAGCAAAATTTCAATTGGATGCCTCCTATTTAATAGCTAAACTATGAGAACAAAAGAGTTATTATTTATATGGTGTTTTCATATAGCAACAATTATACGCATCAAGCCAACGAGTTATAATAAACTCCCCGTTATGATTGGTTTTTGGTCAGAAACCATACATTTCCCATTTTGTGATTTTTGAATGTGAGATATGAATTGCTCCACCACAACGCACAAAATAGGTAAATAAAAGGGTTGAGAATATATATTGAGTACGAGTCTCCTTTTATGTTTAAATTCTTAAACATTAATTGGAGAATCATTTATGACATGATTTTTCTCAACATCAGGGGATATAATAATCAGCTGGATAGAGGAAAATGAATTATCATTTTCTAGATCCTCGTATATGAACTAGAAGTTCATAAGATAATTCATGTTATTACATGTCAACTGTCAGACATATTTACTGACCCAATGAGAGTAATTAAGTCTCATATACCAGCTGAAATGCTCTAAGTTTAAAGTACATGTTAGGGCGAGATAATGTAAATCATGCCTGAAGCATGATAGTTGAAATGGTTCCAATGATCAAAATTCTCGTAAATAGAAAGTAATATGAGATGGTCATATATTGGAGGCGGGTGCTCCTGAAGAGACCCAAGACATAACAAATAATAAAACTCTTGAAGAGTTTCAGGTACCTGGAATAAAGATTGAAAACTTGAAGAGATCTCGATGAGTTATGTCATTACGAGAATGGAACCAGAATATTGGAAAGTTGTCGACAACGATTTTACATAAAATACTTCTATAGAAGTAAAGAAAGAAATCGAGGATCTTTTATAAAATCTATCCAGAAGTATAGATATTGAATTGGCCAATGTTGAAAGACGCTTTGAACTTCTAAAATAGAAGTATTTGGACCACCAGTCCAAACACCTAAAAGTGTAATGCAAGTGAGGCACAAATAAGTAGTCGTAAATACGACTTAAACTGTGATTTATGAAAAGTTTTAATTACTTCATGGTGGATGCAATTACTTTGGCAATTTTGAAAATTTTACATGCGTCTAATTATTTGTGGATCCATATTTATCCTTAAAGGATCTAAAATGCTATAAGCATTTGGAAATTTCTGAGGAAATTTATTTAAACATGTCTCATGAATATTTTTGGCGCATTTGGTATAATCGCCTTAGTGAATACTAATTGAGAAAATACTATAAGAATGATCAGATTTCCTTATGTATTTTATAAAGGAGTTTGGATCAAGATCCATTATGATAATTTTAGAACTCCTAAAGAGCTTCAAATTGAAAACTCATGAAGTACTTTCAATACAAGTACTTGAATCTTGACATCAAGTTTATCTCGACCTGAAGATCGAGCATTTTTATATATTTCTTTTGTCTATGAATAAACATAAGCTGAAAGAATCTTAAAGAAGATTCAATATGAATAGAGCATATCTATTGAGTATCCCAATAGTTGTAAGATTGTTGGATGTGAATAAAGATAATTATATCTTTTCTTGGTCTTGAAGCACTATATATTAGTTGGTTAAGAAATATCTATGAATATACAAAGATCATTACATTTAGATCTTCAAACATTCGTTGATGCCTCCTCAAATGTCGTAGAAATAATTGTTATGCACGAGGCAAGCCAAAAAAAAATGTGTTTGGCTAAGATTATTGACCCAACATATCCAAAAGATATGTGGATTTACTTTTACAAGATATGATAAAAGCTATCTTGTGTGAAGATAAAGCAAGATGTATATCTCAGTTTGAAAGTTGATACATCATGGAACATATTACTCCAAAGTTTCATCCCTCGCGATCTTTAGAAAAATGATATTCAAGATTAAATTATGAAGATTCAAAGATCTTCTGTGATGTTTTCATGAGGGGGAGTAAATACGCGTTGCACTCTTTTTCCCTTAACCGAGGTTTTGTCCCAATGGGTTTTCCTGGTAAGGTTTTTAATGAGGCAACAAGTTATGCGTATCAAAGATGTGTGTACTCTTTTTCCTTCACTAAAGAATTTTTTTTTTCTCCCACTGGGTTTTTATCTTAGTAAGGTTTTAACGAGGCACATTATCTTCATAGACATCCAAGGGGGAGTGTTATGAATATTTATCTATGTGGATGTCTATCATGATTAGAACTTTATCAAAGGAGTTTGATTTATTTATTATTAGGAATATTATCTCTATGAATTAGAGTTTAATGTATTATGTACTTCTTATGCCTATAAATAGATGATTCATTGAAGGCATTGTATACAATTCTATATTTGAGAATAATACAAATCTCCCTCTTTCTCTCATCTCTTTGTTCTTCTTGTTCTTATTCTTGTTCTTCTTTATTTTATTTACAACAGTGGCTTATTTTTAAAAAAAAATAATTTAAAATAATATCTATACTTGAGAGACTACCCTAAATCGATCTATTTAATAATATGTGAATTAAATTTCTAGTCCTGTGATAGAGGGACAAAGAAGGTACCTTCACCAATAAAATATAGGGACTAAATCCCACAAAAACGAATAGTACAGATACGATTGGTTGAATTTAACTGTTATAACATCACAGTTAGGGATTAGAGGCGGAAAAAAACTCGATTATCCAATTTTAGTTTTGAACCCGGTCAAACTCGATAAATCTTTATCCGAAATTAATTTCAATGGGACCAATTCACTTACACTTCATAAACGTGAGTTTGGTAATGAGTGGTAGGTAAGAAAACAATTTAATTTACCATATTTATTTTACACAGAACTAATGTTATACTGGACGTGATTCATGAAGTCACGCTAGAGTAAACGCAAATTTACCCTACCTAAACTAGAAGAGATATTTATTTAAATAATTTTTTAAAAAATTATTTATTTTTGGGCTATATTTGAATGATTCAGCCACATCTCATCCAGGGTCGACTATAAGGGAAGCACCCTGAGCGACAGCTCAGAGCCCTAATTAGCCTAGGGCCCCTAACATTTATTTATCCATAATTTTATTTTTTTAATTTTTTAATTAATCAAATAAATAATCTAATGGTAAAAAATTAATTATTTTTCTTAAATAAATATATCTAACAATGAAAACAATGCATATGAAATATTGAATGAATTGTTTAAAGTAATAAGATGAATAAAAATCATCTACCCTTTTTGGTTCTCTTTTTATGCTCTAACACTAAAAAAAATAAAATTTAAACCATAACCTAAATTCTAAATCCTAAACTCTACACAATATCTTAAACCCTAACCTTAAGCCATAACCCTAAACTCTAAACTTAATTTTTTACTGCTAAGGCATAAATAGAGACACCTAAAAGGGACAATAAATTTATATTCATAATGAGATATGCTTTTATTATATAAAAATTTATTTTTAGTTTTCGCTGAGGGCCTCGAAAATCTCCGAGAAAGCCCTATCCTATCCAATGATATATGTCCGACTGGATATAAATTACATATTCGAGAAATAATTATTGTTTAGAAAACCTTTAAAGAGTGAGAGACAGAGAAGGATGGTGAACGGAACAGAGGGCGAAGAGAAATGGCTGGCGGAAGGAATTACCGGTATTCAACACCACGCTTTTTTATGCACCGAGCTTTGGTATCTCCAGAACGCCTACCCTCTTCACTTGTTTTTTCAGCACTTAGGGTATGTTTCTCCTTTTCCATATTGTTATGTATCAATTTTCCATCTACTACGGTGAAGTATTTAATGCTTATTAGTCAAAATCTACAAGATTATACATGCAGGCACTAGGGTTTTGAGGTGTAATCATTATTTTCTTATTAGATCATTTCCCCTCATTCCCCTACCCACTATTATGTAAATTAGTGGCTCTAAGAGTTGAAGCCTTGAAAAGAAAAAGGCCAAACAGTTCATCCACTAGCCATTCCACCTAAAATTTAACCCTAATTAATCAGAGCAAATAAGGTCATAATTAAGACAGCCAAATCTTAATCTCTATATCAGAAAACGCAGGAATGAAATTCTACGATCCATGCCATTAACAATACATATCATTGAAGAAAATGGTTTCAAATTTAAACATATCATGCAGGAAAACAATTAATTTGTAATAACAGCTTCCTTAAGCACGAGTGAGGTACGTAAATCACAAAAAACGGGAACGGAAAAAAACCACCTGATTCTTTTTCCTAAAGGAAGCCCAACAATGTCAGTTTAAACTTGAGAGACTATACATGATGGCTTTGCTACTTCTTTGAATGTCAAGCTGACAGCGATCGAGATACAAGCAGCAAGAAGCTGGCAAGTCCAATCTATATTTGTCAGACTCAAATCTTCGCTCGATCATAATATCGAGCAACCACCACGTGCCTTTTTCTTCTTGTTTTTCTTCGGAGGCTGAAGCACAACCTTAATGGCTGCATCAAACACTGCCTTCACGTTCTGCATTAAAGTTGTACCCCAAGATTCCATCAGAAAAGGACTTCAAAACAAAAAATTCAGTTCAAAAAATACAGAGAATATGTATAGAGCACTTAACCTGCTGTGTTTTTGAACTACACTCGATGTAGGCAGGAGACCCTATCTGTTTACTTAATTCCTCTCCCTTCAAAAAGAAGCAATGCATGGCCAATTGTTTAAAAAATAAGTGAAATACATTCTCATTGGAGAAAAAAAAAAGAAATAATAATAAGTATGGTACCTGAGCTGTGGAAATGGGCACTGCGTTAGGATGGTCTATAAAGAATTGCTGATCATCTCGGAGATCTGTAGCAGCAAAGAGTATAAAACATAAGAGCATTTCATGAAGCAGAAAGAATTTCAGAAACATCAGTATAAAAAGGTACTCTGTTAATCGGAGAAATTTTTCAGTTGCTTAAGGAATCAAACCAATCGCAATTCACAAACATGGCCACGACAAGCACATGTAAGGATGTCAATACTTCGGGTGTAAGAATCATACCGAGCTTAGTTCCAACAAGAATTATTGGAACACCAGGTGCATAGTGCTTTAGTTCAGGAATCCACTGAAAAGGAAAGTAAGAAAACACATGATCAGTATAAACATGGCATTACAGGCATCTCATACTGCACGGAATTATTGTCTCGGAGAATGAAATCCAATCGTTAAACCTTCTTGGCAACGTTTTCGTAACTGGCCTTGCTGATGAGAGAAAAAGCAAGAATAAAGACATCTGCCCCACGATAGCTCAGTGGTCTTAATCTATTGTAATCTTCCTGACCTGTTAAAAGACAATAATTTTATCAGAAAAAAAGCAAGATTGCACTCAAACTCACTAACAGAACATATATATCTATATGAATGTATATGGTATGTATTTGGAAGCCATTCCAAATTACCTGCAGTATCCCATAAACCTAAGTTGACAGTGCTGCCATCCACAACAACATTTGCACTGAAATTGTCGAAAACAGTTGGGACATAGTCCTGATACCATAAGAGTTGCAAGAAAATCAGTATCCAAGGTAACATAAACCTAACAGTACACTATTCCCCAATCTTAGTTTTATTGTAATGGAATAAAGTTCAAATGAACTGTTGAAGAGATCTTGTTATACTTGATCTGCCTACATTGTACGACATGAATGATGAAACCCTAATCTTGACATCATTTCTAAAAGACAATTCCAAAGCAATTTCAAAGTTGTAGATAATATAGTATAACAAAGCACACTCGAACGCTACCAAATTTAGAACATTCTTCTTTTATTTATATTAAAGTAAAATTACAGAAATAATATTTGGCTCTCTGTTTAGATTCTTTAGCTATCTGAGAAACAAATAGAAAAGATAAGACTTAATCATGCGATCATGCAACAAGATCCGAAAAAATCAGGAAGGCAGTAGAAAGGGTCACCGTAGGAAAAGTATTGCTGGTGTAAGAAATCAGCAAGCAGGTTTTGCCGACGGCGCCATCACCAACTGTGACGCACTTTATGAATCTGGATGCGCTCATTTTCCGCCGCCGCCGAACGAATCGAAATGAAAAAAAAAAGAACTAGTCGCCTACTAATTCTTTTTTTTCTTTGTTTTCTTAGTATTTTTTGCTCAAATCTTGAATTCTTTTCCCCAAGAATCACAGCTTATATTTCTTAAGATTAGCTTCAAGCTGCTGTAGATGAACAGAGTGAGATCCAAGTGCAGAGGTTAATCTCTAATCTCAACGAAGCAAACCCTAAGGAGAAGGTTGATTGGAGTGGAAAATAGAGTGAAAATGGATAGAAAGAAGGGATAAAAGAAATGAGAAGAGAGGGAGAGGGGAAAACAGGGCGAAGAAAAGAGAAATCACAAATGCATTTTAAACGAAAGCTGACCTAGGCCAGCCTCTCGCCAGCTAAGCTTCTTTAACAGCTCCCTTATCTTCATTTATCCCTTATATTTTTTATTTTCCCGAAATGTAATAAAAATTAGGGAAAATTATATATTTCGCACCCCAACTATGCACATGTTATTATTTTAGTATCTCAATTATTATTTTTGACAAAATAGTATCTAACGTTATGTTTTTGTTCTGCTTTGGTACCCGGCCATTACAAACTAATGAAGATAATAACGTGGTTTGATATACTTACAATTTTAGTCCAAAATATTTTATATATTATTAATTTAGTTCAAAATTCATCAATTTAAAATATCATCTTAAGTTTGGTGTAAAACATAATCTTAATTTGGGATAAACAAAATTTGCCAATGTGGGGTCTGTACTTTAAAAATGTTCAATCAGCCCCCTATATTTTTCTTCCGTCATACAAAGTGTCTCTTGCTCCTAACGTCGTTAGAGGTGAGGGGTATTTTGTATGACGGAAAGAAAGTACAGGGGGTTGATTGAACGTTTACAGAGTACATACACCACATTAAAATATTTTGTATAGTACATGAGCATTTGTATCTTTATCTCAAACAAACAATTAAGAAGTTTATGGGCTTCATAGCAATAAATCTATTTTTATTTTTATCTATATAAAGTTAAATATTTTTTATTCATCTCTTTCCGGCGAGATTTGCGACTCTTCTCTACCTCTAATGCTCCCACGGAAGCCGAAAATAATATTAATAATTTTTTCTTCTCTTTCTTTCTTCTCCACCACGAAACTTAAAGTCGTCATCCATTATCGTCGTGTCTAACGACCTTAGACTTATAACATGAAATTTAGCATTGGTGGCATCGGTATCAATTCTATTGAGATGGAACCTTGGTACCCACATAATTTGTTCAATATGCAACGTAAAACATAAACTAGTTTTTCAATGTTTTTTCAATTTGAATTCGGACTAAGAAAAATAAGTAAGAGCCGCAACAACCAAACACTAGACTAATAAGATCCTTGTGTCAGTGGTTCGAATCTACTTCTAAACCTAAAAAAAGAAGATCGCCTTTCATTAATAAGAAAAACACAAGAAAATCAAATTAAATATATCATTATTTTAAACCTAGAAAAAAGAAGAAGAAATTGAAAGAAATACGAGTTAAAATTTTTTATTTTTACCCATCTCAGTTCATTGAGTTTGAGGTTGTTCCACTCAATAGAAAAGTGTGAAGTGAAAAAAACTCGTGGCGAAGAACATACTCAACTGTGGATCGATCCAACGGTAATGCACAGAGATTCGTTGATTTTTTTTAATTTTAAATTTGATTTCAAGAGATTTTCGGATGTTTTAGAGAAAGCTAATACGATATAACAATATAGGAAAAAAATATTTCAGATTGGTGGTGGTTATTGACCAAATGATGAGAAGAATCCTTGACGGCGAAGACAACAATGGTAGAAAAGAATAGTTGTAGAATTGCATGTTTTTTTTTTAAATGGATAAAAAATATCATCTAATTTAATCTAGAAATGAAAAGGAGAAATTGTTCTTGTTCCTTCTACTTTATGTTATTTTGTTTTTTTACATGTAAAAAAAGGTAAAATTATTTTCAAACCTCTTAATTTTAAGTTATTTTTTTTGAAAAAAAAAATAACATGTGGCAGCATAAAAGGGTGCTACATGTCCATGCCAAGTCATCAACTAACGGCATTAGGAGCAAGGGGCACTTTGTATGACAAAAAAAAAGTACATGGGTTGATTGAATAATTTCAAAGTACTTACCTCATATTGGCAAATTTTATATAGTATAAGGGGCAAATGTGTCATTATCCCTTTTAATTTTGATAGAATTTTGTCTCTCTATTCCCACCCCTCGTATTCTCATTGGTATCTCGATAGTCGAGTTTTGGGTCCTCCAATAGACCCTGCATTAGCCCTATTTGATCCGTAAATCCTATAGTTTTGATTGTCCCTAGCGTGTTTTTTAAACTCCAAAACCTAAAAAAATGTTCGATTAAAAGAAGAAGAAAAAAAATGAAGAATTTAGAATTTTGATCCAAAAATTAAAATAATGTTCAAATTGATAGGATTTTAGACTTAAACGATGGATTATATAAGTTTTGCACTAAAAAGTTATTAACCTAAGCCGCATCACTATTTCTGTTAATTTTAAACGACGGAGGTACAAAAAACGTAATGTTAGGTACCATTTTACCAAAAATAATAGTTGGAAGTACCAAAACAGTAACACATACTATGATACTAAATATGTACTTTTCCCTAAAAATTATACTATATTCTATAAAAAGGTTAAAATTATATTAACTATTTTTATATAACTACATGTATTCGACTCATGAGCTGATTAATTTGAATCGAGTCCTATAAATATCATTATAAGAGTGATTCTCTAAACCCATTTTTTTCATTTACAACATTATGATTAGTGACGGTCCTACGCGATACGGACCATAAATTACTTTTTACTTTTGTTTTACACAAATTTTTAAATAGATTAATTATGAATTTGTCCTCACTTTTCAACATTTATGTTTTACCTCCCAACTTTCAAACTTACAACCTTGTTTGATGAATATAACATTTTATTTTGTTAGTCCAACCGACAGTTAATGTCAATATAATTATCCTCAAAATCAATCAACGTAATATACAAATAAAATTACAATCATTATCAATATATTTTTATAACTTCAATCAGGATTGATCATTAAAATACATAAAATAAATATATTAATAATCGTAATATATACAAACCTAAATGAAGATAAATATGTACATTATTTTTATCATAAAATATGAACATGAATCACACATAAAACTTAAAATATTATAAAAACTTAAATTTAGAATTTACGTCTCAAAATTTCCATTCTATGTGCACATTTCCATTGAAAAAGATATTTATTTTTGACAGACAAAATTAGATTCCTAAGAATTTTATAATATTTTTATATTGAAAAAATAAAAGTATTAAAAGATTTTTTGAAGAAAAAAGTATTTAAATTTGAATAAAGCATGGCGCACAAAAAGGCAAATGCAACTATGCAAGGCAGAAGACAAAAAAATAAAATAAAATAATCAAAAGTTAGATTCCAAAATTTGAATAAAGCATTGGCTAAAAAGATCCATTTCCTCATTGCTTGATTTCAATTTTAAAAATTTAGCAGTCCGCCCAGTTAGTATAGTATTCTTCTTTCATACAAGATTTATGACCATTAAATCTTTTAAAAAATATATTGTGTAATATTTAAACTCATGTATTTTAAAAATATTATATTTTAATAATGTTAAAGTGATTATAAGTTAATATATTTTTATATTTTTTTCTTAAACATTTAAAAATCATACATACCTTACAAACAAAGCTCCTCAGACTTGAGTCTCATAAGATGAACATTCTCTTTTTTCGTAGGGATCACTTGCTGAGTTCTTAAAAATACTAACTAAACCAAAGTTAATCGGCAGAATTTAAATACAGTCCTTAGCAATAATATAATTCTAGTTTTTTTTAGAGTAATATGATTCTAGTTTTGAGTGATTGAATTGATCAAATATATTTAGCTTATTGGTTAAGCTGTTCATTTTCGTTCCCTTATATCTCTTTAGGTAATAGGTTTCAGACCTATTAGGTTTCGAGCGAAATATAAATGGGAGGCTGACCTCCCAACTACTATTCTGCGACCAAGTTGTTCGCTGCTTTGGAGGGGGATCAATAACATTTGGGATGATGTTCGCCGTGGAATTTGTTGGCAGGTTAGAGATGGTTGGCGTACTGACTTTTGGTGGGATATTTGGTTAGATGAGGGTGAGCCTTTAGCTGTTCATTGTCTCCTACCTGAGCCACCAATACCGACACCTGTTGTTGCAATGTTCACTATTGATGGAGGCTGGGACTGGAACCACCTTGAATCTCTTCTACCTTCTGCCTTGCTTCATCGAATTGATTGCATTATGCCTCCTTATGCTTCTCTAGGCCGTGACCGACCGAGGTGGCGTTAAGAGGAAACTCGTCACTTTTTGACGTCTTCGGCGTATAAGGCTTTGAGTGATTCGCCAACTCAGGGTGTTAATCGGATTTGGAAAATTATTTGGAGCGCTAATGTTCCTCAATGGATCCGTGTATTTCTTTGGCTCCTTGGACATGACAGGTTGATAACCAATGTTGAGCGTTGTCGCAGCCATATTACAACTCTTTCTTTATGCCCGGCTTGTGGGCAAGGGGATGAATCCAGGAATCATGTAATGCACGAATGCTCTCGTGCCCGATAGGTATGGTCGCGATTGATACGTGTAGAACACCTTCATGACTTCATGAATGCACCTTTTGATGTGTGGTTGGGCGAGAATTTGGTTATGACTGGTCATGCATGCTCTAGGGGTGCCGAGTGGGGAAGTTTGTTTTCCGTCGCTTGTTGGTCCCTTTGGAAACGTCGCTGCCACTGGATCTTCACTGGGGAATGCAGTAGCGTCGAGGAGGTGCTGCATTTTTGTCGTAGTTACACAACAGAAATCATGGTAGCTGGTGATCGCGGGATTGGCATGCATAAGACTCATGTGCGAGCTCAGCCTTGGTCAGCGCCGAGTGTGGGCTGGGTAAAAGCCAACGTTGATGGAGCTGTAGAGGGACGCGGAAGCAGGGCTGCCACTGGCGGTGTTATTTGCGGCAACGAGAGTGAGTGGCTTTTTGGTTTTGCTCGTAGTATTGGGGTTTGCTCGGTTCTTTTGGCGGAGTTATGTGCAATGCATGATATGTTATTGCATGCTTGGCGTTTAGGATTCTGTAAGGTGGTTCTCGAGATAGATAATAGTATGATGGTCATGATTTTACAAGGTTTGTCGTTAGCTCTTCATCAAGATAGTCTTGTTGCAAGGATATATCAGATTTTAGCTAGATGATAAGATGTTCAGATTCAATATATTTCGCGTGAATCGAATCGTGTGGCCGACGGCCTTGCAGCTATGGCTCGAGGCAAACCTAGGAGAATAGTTGTTTGAGACACCTCAGCCAGAGCTCTCTACCGTGTTCTCTTCCGAAAGGATCCATGTATCTTCGACTGTTTAATGGCCTGACTTTTTTGACTCTTTATATTTTGTAATCGCTACCACGGGTACTCTTTTTTTTTTTCATTTAAGATTAGACAAAATTTTTAATGTAACTTGTAGTAATGATAAACTTTTTCCATAAAAATAATTGTTAATTTTTACGTCTATCTCTTAAAGCTGCGTATAACAAAATTATAGTACACGGGAGAAGCTCAAATATTTCCGTGAACGAAACATTCCCATGGAATTATCTAGAAATCTTAATTCATGCGAATCAACCTAGAAATCAGGACCCAACAATAAGGTGCCACGTTTGTGAAAGCAAAACCATTTGATCGTCCACTTCGACCAAGTAAGAGAAGGAGAAGATGTATTCTCCTGTGGGACCGACCAAATCTCCACTCGTCGAACAAACTAAGCATCGCCAATAAAGCTTTGCCACGTTTCAATATATAACAGTCAGATCATCCACGCTGGCACCAAAAACCAATCGAAACAATCCAATTCTAAGCAAAGACCCAAACTCTGACTAGAAATGTTTCGAAATGCCAAAACCTCAACTATTTAAGAACACTCCAAAGCCATTTCACAATTTCAGTATACAGAAAACTTGTGTAACTGATAGTTACAATCAAGCGAAGCTTAAAAACCAAACAATGGGGAAGTGGGCGATCCCTTCCGCTTTGATTCTTATTTGCCTTCTCAGTCTCCTCTCTGATCAAGGTAAGCTTACGTCGTTTTTTCTTTTCATTATTTTATTGATTTTTTCCTGTAGCGTTCGAATGCTGAACTCGGGGATCTACGGTTGTTTCAGATAGAAAAGTTCAAGCAAATGCCAAGGAAGGAGCCGTAGATTCTCCAAAAGTCGAGGACAATATCGACGCTGTGCCTCACGGTTCACAAACCGACTCTAATGTAGTTAAAAGGTTGGCATTATATTGTTTATGAATATAATCGTCGATGATTTTTAATTTCATTTTTTTTGTATTTTGAATTGGATTTTTTTCCTCTTTTTTTCGTAGGGAATCGGAATCGATCTCTCCGAGATCGCTTCGCAATAATGCAGAGAAATTTGAATTCCAAGCAGAGGTGTCTCGGCTTATGGATATTATTGTCAATTCTCTTTATAGCAACAAGGAGATTTTCCTCCGAGAGTTGATCTCCAATGCTTCTGATGTGAGTTTTCCGTCATTCTTTGGCCGTTTTTAGTTATTGTTTTTTGAACTCCAAGTTTTAATGGAAACTTGTTTTGGAATTCAGGCGTTAGACAAGATTAGGTTCCTTTCACTAACGGACAAAGACGTTTTGGGCGAAGGTGACACTACCAAGCTGGAGATCCAGGTTAGTTCAGCGTTAAAACTTTATTTTACAGAAATATAAAATTAGAAAATTCCGGTGACCGAATACTAGAAAAGATGTGTTATAAATGTAGATATTTTGTTTCAGTATTGATGCATGTATACCTGTCGTTAGGGCTGGGTGTTTGATTTATTCGAGTTTGTAAATTGTAAGTACTACTTTACGATTGGAACTTTATTATAATTTTTTCCGAATCGAGTCGAGTTTATGAAATTCGAGTTTTTGAGTCAAATTTATGAAATTTTTTCAAGTCCAATCGAGTTGAGTTTTGGAGTTTCTGTACAAATTATATATATATAGCAGTGATTGATTCTAATTTTAACGGTTCTTTATAGGCATATACGATATACATATATATTTCTTTATTTTCACATGTGATATACATATACCATGCAAAATTGATAGACTCGATTTGAATATAGAAACTGATAAATTAATTACTAAAATTTTTGAGTTATTCGAATTTCCATTTCATAACTCAAATTTTATTTTAAATATTTTTCGAGTCTGAGTTTATGACATTACGAGTTGAGTCAAAACGAGTCGATTTTTTCCGTCTCGAGTCGAGTCGAATAATTCGGTTTTTTCGAGTCAAATCGAGTTTTGCCCACCCTACCAATCTTTTTTGAGTAATATAAATAATGTGAATAAAATTGCAGATCAAGTTGGATAAAGAGAAGAAAATTCTTTCGCTTCGTGACAGAGGTATAGGAATGACAAAAGAAGATTTAGTCAAGAACTTGGGAACAATTGCAAAATCTGGAACTTCTGGTAAGTAATTCTTGGATTCATTTTCAATTGATTTTGTTAAACTAAGATTATTTAGTAAAATTGAAAGTATTGTTTTTATTTTCCCTGTGCAGCATTTGTTGAGAAAATGCAGAGCAGTGGAGACTTTAATCTGATTGGGCAGTTTGGAGTTGGGTTTTATTCCGTATATCTTGTGGCTGACTACGTCGAAGTCATTAGTAAACACAATGATGATAAACAGTGAGACTGCTAAACCTTATTGTAGTTGTTATACAAATGTTAGATTCATTATTAAATAATCATTTAATGAATATTTTTTTCCAGGTATGTGTGGGAATCAAAGGCTGACGGGGCATTTGCAATTTCCGAGGATACATGGAATGAACCACTGGGCCGTGGAACTGAGATTAGATTGCATCTTAGGAATGAAGCTCAGGAGTACTTGGAGGAAAGCAAATTGAAGGTTAGTGTAGCTTAAGTCTTGTTTGATTTCATAATTTCATTACTTTAACTGTAGTAATACTGATTGTATTAGGGTTTTATTTGATCTATCATGTCACCATCCTTTGTATTGTTATCTTCATGAATTTGTGATTTTACGTTTTTATTTTTGTTTTGGCATTTGAGAAATTGTTATCAATGCATGCTGTGGTTGTCATTTGCAGGAATTGGTGAAGAAATATTCCGAATTCATCAATTTCCCCATCTATATCTGGGCAAGTAAAGAGGTTGATGTTGAGGTACCTGCAGATGAAGACGATTCTGGTGATGAAAAGGAAACCGGTATGTGTCTATGAAAGACGCATGTTAATGTTCATTTAAAACTTTCTGATGCCATTTTAGCCTTATACTGTAAGAGTTGCGTGTTCTGATCAAAGTATTTGGTCTCATTCTCTTTTATTGCTACAAACAGCCGATAGCACTCCTTCTGAGGAAGGAGAAGATGAAGATGCTGATAAAGCCGAGGATGAAGACACTGAAAAGAAACCAAAGACAAAGACAGTGAAGGAAACTACTTATGAATGGGAGCTTCTGAATGATGTTAAGGCTATCTGGTTGCGCAGTCCAAAAGATGTGACAGAAGAGGAATACATAAAATTCTATCACTCTCTAGCAAAGGTAATTTGACATAAATTTCCTAGCTCCAGACATCTGAAAACACTTTCGAGAAGTTACTAACCTTGATTGTTGTTTATTTGTGTTGCTATGCAGGACTTTAATGATGAAAAGCCCATGTCCTGGAGCCACTTCACTGCTGAAGGTGATGTTGAGTTCAAGGCTGTCTTGTATGTGCCTCCTAAAGCTCCTTATAATCTGTACGACAGTTACTATAAAGCTAAATCCAACTTGAAGTTGTATGTTAGACGAGTTCTTATCTCTGACGAGTTTGATGAGCCTTTTCCGAAGTTTCTTAGCTTTTTGAAGGTAATCACGGATAATGCCAAGTTACTTTAGATGACTTCAACAGGCACTTTGTTTTCTTGTATCTGATTGTGTTTATTATTGGATAACCTATTGAGCAGGGTATTGTTGATTCTGATACTCTTCCACTCAATGTGTCACGAGAGATGCTACAAGCTCACAGTAGTTTGAAAACAATCAAGAAGAAACTCATCAGGAAAGCCCTTGATATGATACGCAAAATTGCTGAGGAGGATCCCGATGAGTCCAGTGGCAAAGACGAGAAAGGTAGACTGAGGCGTTTCAAACCGAAAACTCTTGAAGTTATTTATCGGTTAGTGGTTGAAGCTGAATATTGATGTGAATGCAGAAGCTGAAAAATCTAAAGATGATGATGAGAAGAAGGGTCAATATACCAAGTTCTGGAATGAATTCGGAAAGTCCATTAAACTTGGTATCATTGAGGATGCATCCAACAGAAATCGCTTGGCTAAACTCCTTCGGTTCGAGAGGTATTAGTTTTTGAGGCTATCTTTAATTCCTTTGGAAGAGTTCTCCTTTTCTGCCATTAATATCATTGATAATGTATGAATCACAACGCAGCACTAAGTCGGATGGAAAATTGACTTCACTGGATAAGTACATATCAAGAATGAAATCGGATCAGAAAGAAATCTTCTACATTACAGGAACGAGCAAGGAACAGTTGGAAGAGTCTCCATTCTTGGAGAGGCTTAAGAAAAAAAAATTATGAGGTACTGCAAAAACATTTAGCTATTAACCCCAGACATTTACTTTGCTTCAAAACCATCTTTTTAATTATCTTACCTTCTACTTATTCTATTCCTTACGATGTATGTTTTTGTTGCTTTATTTTGTTTCTAATGGTCCTTTTCCAGGTTATTTTCTTCACGGATCCTGTTGACGAATACCTGATGCAATACCTGATGGATTATGAAGGAAAACAGTTCCAAAATGTGTCCAAGGAAGGCCTAAAAATTGGGAAGGACAAGAAGAACAAAGAACTCAATGAATCATTTAAGGAACTAACCAAATGGTGGAAGGGTGCAATTACCGCTGACAAAGTTGATGAGGTGAAAATAAGCAACCGTTTGGACAACACTCCTTGTGTGGTCGTCGCATCAAAGTTCGGTTGGAGCGCTAACATGGAGCGAATCATGCAAGCTCAAACCCTATCAGATGCTAACAAGCAATCATACATGAAAGGCAAGAGGATCCTTGAAATCAACCCAAGACACCCAATCATCAAGGAGCTTCGTGAGAGAGTTGTTAAGGACTCTAAGGTACGAACATTTAAACTGAAAATATCCATTTCGGGCGACACCGTGTCCGATAGGCATTAATGATTCTCCTTGGTCATGTTTCATGCATTGTAATGGTTCAGTTAACTGACTTGTCGAAATTATTTACTGGATCTTCAGGATGAGGGTGTGAAGCAAACGGCTCGGCTTATTTACCAGACAGCTCTGATGGAGAGTGGCTTCCCTTTACCCGACTCCAAGGATTTTGCCTCACGCATCTACAGCTCAGTTCAATCTAGCCTAAATATCAGTCCTGATGCGACAGTTGAGGAGGAGGAGGATGTAGAAGAAACCGAGATAGAGTCCGAGACTAAAACAGGTTTGAGCTCTTCTAAGCGCGAATCTGAACCTGATAAGGATGATGCAGATACCGACTCTTCTGATGTCAAGGATGAGTTGTAGATTGTCCAAAAAACTACATTATCATGCCATTTCAAGAAAGCATTTAGTGGTAGAGTTAATGTATAGTCGCCAGGAATTTTGTCTTTAGTTCGAGCTCGAGTTGTTCCAACTCTAATTTGATTAGAGTAGGTATCATTTATTTTTAAATTAAGTATATTAGAATAAAATTTTGAATAAATTCAAATCCAACATTTAAGTATTCAAATTCGACTTGATTTGTTAAATAATTGGAACATCAACAAGCCTTTGAATTAAAATCTGCCTATTTAATGTATAATTCTGAATTTTTTATTTATCCAAATAAACAATCCCCTGCTTAACCAACTATGATCGAGAGAGGCAGATTTGAATCCTTAGAGATTAGATTACTTTTTTTGTTTTAACATATACCTCAATTCCTGAAGTCTGGTTCGGAACATAAAGATTGAAACACCACATGAATCACCTGAACAAGAGTAAAAACGAAGCAGCTCGAAAGGAACAGCAAACATCACCCCTACATAAGGAAGCAAATATATCTTCTCAGCCAATGCCTCTTAGCTAGGTGATCTGCCTCAATATTGCACACTCTAGAAATGTGTCGAACAGACAGCCACCCCTGATAATAAGTTGGAAATATAGCGATCAGACTTGAAAAGCATGCCGGTGACTTGGTAGGATCATGAATCCATTCAACTACCAATTTACTATCACTTTCCAAAATCAGTTTAGATTTGTTATGCCACGCCGATGCAATAAAGGAACGTGATACATGCCTTACCAAACCAACAATTTCCCCATTGTTAAATTTTGCGCAGATATTCGAACGTGATACATGCTGAAATTCACCGTTTATTACTGAAATTTGCATATAGATATAATTGTCAATGGGTGAGAAATTTGCAGTAGTTTCAAGACAATGCCAACAACATTTAACTCCAATTTTTCTATGGAGGTAAACATAAGAACAAAGCCTGACTATCAGAAACAAGAGAACGATGTGCTTGCAACGGTCGTGTCATGTCAAGGCACAAGTATAACCAACATGAGCATTGTGAATAACATTTTACAGAGTTACACTATTTGTCTCCCAAAGAAACACATCAGAGCCCGATGTGCTTGCAACGATCGTGTCATGAGGAACAAGGCCCCAAACCCAGTCACCATGCCTCAAAACCTGTGTGCACTTGAGCGATGAACGATCCCAGACACGAACTGTTGCGTCCTCCACAGGACCATACCCCACATTCGTACAAGCGAGTCATTTCCAACCGTAAAAATTAGTTTGGCAGAAGCCAATCGAAAAATGGTTTGAACAACGCCAGTATGACCATGTAAAACATCAATGCTATACCTTCCTAAAAATTTATTGCTCCTAAACTCCCTCTCCACAAACATTTTCTTCCATGATTTCACATCAAAAACCCCTGAACCTAAAAGTTCCAATGCAGCCGGAAGCCCCACATCTCGCAATAAAACTTCTTCCAAACGCGATACTCGGATGCTATATTATGGAGAGTTTTCGACACACAAGGTACTATTCCAAGCTCTTTGGGGTCAAGACAATTCAAAATTTCAGAAACTAAGGCTGGTGGGAGATCAGTGATTGACTGCAGGGAATTCGGAAAAACATCATTAGGAGGCAACTGTTTTGAACCATAAAAGCTTGAAATTCCCTTCTTAGGATTACAATTCAACAGTACTCAATTTAGTCACCTAATTTAATTTAACCAATAATATTTTTTTGTAGATATCTTTTGATATTTGCCACAACACATTTGCCACAACACATTTGCCAAAATGGAGGGACAATGGCATACATCAAATGCACCTCAGGTGCATTAAAAGGCCAAAGATCATCGGCTATGAAAATGTAAAATTTTCATATTTCCACCAGGCTTATAGCTAGTACCCGCATGCCGAAATGAGCAAAGAATAGGACCTAGCAATAGCTGTTGATGACCTGAGCAAAACAATATTTGTTTCTCTTAAAACTTGTTGTTCTCAATCTCCATATTCAAACAGTGGAAGTTTTCACACCAAAAGTTTGGGCATATCCCAAATTTCGTAGGGCTAAAATGAATTTTGATGAGAGCATTCCGCAGCTAAAACATCCGCTACATCAGTAAAATATGCAACATTCTCATGATTACAATTTACAAATCCACAATAATAATAACAACAATAACAAGCTTGAAATTTCAAGGCTATGCAGAACTAAACTTATAATCAACACTATAGTGTCAGTATCGGTCAGCGCGTATAAAATTTTATATAAAACTTAAACCCTTCCCCAGTTTCCACCAATTGATGAATCAAACGCAAGCCTACATTGAATTATGTAACAACTAGCTCTAACTAAACCCTCCCACCTTTTAATGCATAAAAATGTGTAGCAGAAAAAACCTGGGATGAGGAACAAACTATGGACAACCCAACTGTGATGTAGAGCCTACAAAATAATAACTGTTGTATTCTCATCTCATCTCTTACAGGCTACAACAATATAGTTTTCCTCCTTTATCAAGGCAAGTGAGAAAGGTTTGACTAAAAATAATAAAAAAAAGCATGTAAAAATAGTTCATATCATCACAAGCAAAATAGGAACCCCAAAATTCCTCAGTCTCAGCATGCACCTTAAGTTATTAATTAGATGCATGTCACTATACCTTGCAATAGAGGATAGACCAGAGAAACTTGTAGAAATCAGAGTAATTCTCTGTATTTTCTTATTATTTCAATAGGACATATTACATCTTTATATATACAAACTATGTCTCTAATTTAGGAAACTCTAAGATAGGAAAGATACTAATCCTAGGAGATATGATCCCTTAAAATAAGGGATTGTAATAAAAAAATATTTACAGAATCCCTTAACTGAAACAGTCCATATATTTCTATAATTCCTACACTCCCCCTCAAGCTGGAGAATATACATTGTATAATCCCAACTTGAATAGGAATTTATTGAAAACAGGCTTTGGCAAAGCCTTAGTAAGAATGTCTGCAATCTGTCCGTCTGAAGGAATGTATGAAAGAGTGGCTGTCTTTTTGTTGACTTGGTCAGCAATAAAATGCCTATCAATCTCAACATGCTTTGTTCGGTCATGTTGAACTGGGTTCTTAGCAATCTGAATGGCAGATTGATTATCACACAAAACTTTAAAGTGATCCTCCTGATTAGTGCCAAGTTCTTTTAGTAATTTAAGTAGCCAAATTCCTTCGCATATTCCAAATGCTAGTGCTCTAAATTCAGCTTCAGCACTACTTCTTGAAACGACAGATTGTTTCTTACTTCTCCAAGTTGTAAGGTTACCCCAAACAAAAGTGCAGTAGCCACTAGTGGATCTTCTTTCAGTGAGATCTTCGGCCCAACTAGAGTCTGTAAAAATCTTAACAGTTCTGTCTTGTGTCTTCTTAAACATTAAGCCGTGTCCTGGAGTTTTCTTCAAGTACTTGAGAATTCTATTTGCTGCTGCTAAATGCTCTTCAGTAGAATTAGTCATGTGTTGACTTATCACATTTACGGGAAAGGCTATATCTGGCCTCGTCAAGGATAAGTAAATTAGTTTCCCAATTAATCTTTGAAATTTCTCTCTGTCTACTAAGGACCCATCTTCTTTGTTGAATCTCAAGTTTGCCTCCATTGGTGTATCAGCCGGCTTACAACCAAGAAAACCAGTTTCTTTAAGTAAATCAAGTACATATTTTCTTTGGTTGATAACAAGGCCTTCTTTTGATCTTGCCACCTCCATTCCTAGGAAATACCTTAGCTTTCCCAAGTCATTGGTTTCGAATTCCCTGTTTAACAACTTCTTCAAATTGCTAATCTTTTCCTCATCATCTCCAGTAAGAATTATGTCATCCACGTACACAATTAGGATAGCTTTCTTATTTGTAGAAGTTACCTTGATGAAAAGAGTATGATCGGCAAGGGACTGCTTGTAGCCGTTTTTAAGAATGACTTTAGTGAACCTCTCGAACCAAGCTCTGGGTGATTGTTTTAACTCGTATAGAGACTTGTTGAGCCTACAAACCTTGTTGCTACCTTCAACAGACTTTAAGCCAGGTGGCAATTTCATATAGACTTCTTCCTCTAGCTGAAATGCGTTTTTTACATCAAGTTGGTGTAATTGCCAATCGCAATTTACAGCCAAACTTAGGAGTACTCGAACAGTGTTAAGCTTTGCCACAGGTGCAAAAGTTTCTGTGAAATCTATCCCATATGTTTGCGTAAAGCCTCTGGCCACTAGTCTAGCTTTGTATCGTTGGATGCTGCCATTGGAGTTATACTTTATAGTAAAGATCCATTTACAGCCAACAGCCTTTTTTCCTTGAGGAAGGTCTGTAACGGTCCAAGTAGCATTTTTCTCTAGTGCACAAATTTCCTCTTCAACAGCCCTTCTCCATTTTGGATCCTTTAGAGCTTCAGCTATGCTTGTGGGAACCTGTTCTTTATTCAAGGTTGCTGTAAATGCTTGAAAAGAAGGCATCAATGAATTATAACCAGCAAATTTTTCAATAGGATGCTTGGTGCACTGTCTAACCCCTTTTCTAATAGCAATAGGGAAGTCATCTAGAGTAGTGGACTTACTGATTTCTTCTTCCATTTCGGCAGCTGGACCCAAATCCAATTCTTGGAAAGAATCAGATTGCAAAACAGCCTCAGGGATATGTTTTCTTTTTCTTGTGTAGACACGAAGCTGTTTGGGTGGTGTTGTTTTTGGAAGACTTTCAATGGGAGTAGGAGTATTTTCAGGAAGGGTGTCTAAAGTATGTGTGGGTGAGTTAGTGATAGGTATTACAGGAGAATCAATGGGAGTAGTCACGGGTGACAAATCTGCAGGTAAAAGCGAAAATGGTGGCAATTTTGAAGGTTGAGAATGAAGATTAGAAGGGGATACCTGATGTGGCTGAAAATCACTCCATGTCTCCCCTGAATTTCAGCCTGAGTGAAATAGGGATCCTGCTCATAAAAAGTTATATCCATAGTGGTAAAAAATCGTTTAGAAGGAGGGTGATAGCATTTATAACCCTTCTTAAGTGAAGAATACCCAACCAATACACATTTTAAAGACGTAGGATCTAACTTGGACTTATTAGGAGCAATATTTTGTGTAAAAACAGTGCAGCCAAACATTTTAAGTGGGAGATGGAGGAGATAGGCTTAAAATGGGGAAAGTGCTGCAAAAATATAGATTGAGATGTTTGAAATTGTAAAACCTTACTAGGCATTCGGTTGATTAAACACGTGGCAGTTAATAAGGCTTCCCCCACAAATATTTGGGAGCATTAGTGGTAAACAGAAGAGAACGAGTAACTTCAAGGAGGTGCCTATTTTTTCTTTCGGCAATGTCGTTTTGCTGTGGGGTTCCAACACAAGAACTAAGCTGAACTATGCCCTTTTCCCTGAAAAAATCACCCAAAGACCTAGCAAAAAATTCACAACCATTATCAGATTTAAAGAGCTGGATTTTAGACCCAAATTGAGTGAGAACCATGTTATAAAATTGCCCAAAAACACCAGCAGTTTCAGATTTATCTTTCAGCAAATAAGTCCAAGCTATCCTACTGTGATCATCAATAAAAGTGATAAACCACCTACATTTATCAGCATTCTTCACCCGAGAAGGGCCCCAAATATCACTGTGGATCAAAGCAAAAGGGTGAGAAGGCTTGTATGTAGAAGGAAAATAAGACGATTTAGTATGTTTGGCAAGAGAGCATACTTTGCAAGAAAAAGAAGTTGGCTTTTTATTAATGAATAGATCAGGAAACAATTTTGTAAGGTATTAGAAACTAGGATGGCCTAAACGAAAGTGCCATAACATAACAATATCAACTTTTCCTAAAGCGGTGAAAGCTTTGGAGATCTCGGTTTTAGGAGAGGAAGGGAGGATGTAGAGGCCATTCTGCAAGCTGGCCTTACCAATCATCTTCTTCGAGTTCAGTGCCTGCAAAGTACAATCAAGATCATTAAAAATTGCGGAGCAGTGCAAGTCTTTGGAAAGTTTACTAACAGAAATGAGATTGCAAGCCAGATTTGGTACAAAGAGAACATTTTTAAGTGTAATCTGTTCATTGAGAACAACAGTGCCATGTCCTTCTATTTTGCACAAGGAAGCATCAATCGTTTTGACAGCTTGACCAAAGGTTTGTTCTTGATCAAATGAGATTGCACCAGAATCGAGGATCCAATTAGGAGTCAACTGGAAGGAGAAAAATGCTGTAGAAGAAGGGTTACGTTCTGGTTCTTTCATGACCAGATTACCCTCACAAGGCCCCTGAAACTTTCCAAACAGTTTTTGAAGATCAACAATATGTTCTTTGGTAAAGCTAGTGACAGATGTGGCAGCAACGAGGCCTGATTTCTTATCTCGAGAGATCTTGGACTTCCAGTCTTGAGGCTTGCCATGAAGCTTCCAACACTTCTCCTTGGAGTGGCCGGGCTTTTTGCAATGATCACACCAAGGTCTCCCCCGTTTGGAAGAGGGAGATGATTGATGGGTGAGTAAGGCAGATCCTTCATGAGGGGAATATAGTTCATCAGGTAGCATCACACACCATCGGCTTTCTTCCTTCTTGACAATAGAGAAAGCCTCTCGAAGGGAGGGAAGAGGAGAATTAGCCAGGACCCTGCCGCGAACGTCGTCCAGGTCCTTGTTTAAGCCTTGGAGAAACTGAAAAAGCCTTCGCTGTGTGACAATTTGTTGATAAAGGACAACATCTCTTGGATTTGCCAATCATGTTGTGCATACAAATCTAATTGCTGCCAAAGAGCGGTAAGGGTATTGTAGTAGAGAGTGACGGGCATGGTTCCCTGCTTAAGGGTGGCTGCCTGATCTTCAACATGATACAATTCGGCAATATTATCAGTGCTAGAGTAGGTGTCGCGGGCTGCACTCCAGATTTCAGCGGCTGTGGTGTAAAGAAGAAAGTTTCTGCTTATACTCGGGGTCATGAAATTAAGGAGCCAAGTCATAACCTGACCATTGTCACGCATCCACTTAGCAAAACCAGTGGCAGTCGCAACAAGCTTCTTGATTTCACCAGTAACGTAGCCCAATCTTTCTCTGCCCAAGAGAAAAATCTTAAACGATTGGGATCATTCAAGAAAATTGTTGCCATTCAATCGATAGCAGATGATAGTCAGACCAGACGAATCTGATTGAGCATCAGAACCAGAAAAATTTTCTAGATTTGAAGTGATCTCCGGAGTAGGAGAAGAAGTCTCGGACATGGTCTAGGTTGGAAAAAAACCGTAACCTAATCTGATACCATGTAGAAATCAGAGTAATTCTTTGTATTTTCTTATTATTTCAATAGGACATATTACATCTTTATATATACAAACTATGTCTCTAATTTAGGAAACTCTAAGATAGGAAAGATACTAATTCTAAGAGATATGATCCCTTAAAATAAGGGATTGTAATAAAAAAATATTTACAGAATCCCTTAACTGAAACAGTCCATATATTTCTATAACTCCTACAAAACTAGTTATATAATGAATATACACACCTAATTTTTAAACAAGGTGCCCTGTTAACCACAACTCTAAATGTGTCACTCATTCAAGTTGAAGAGTTCAACCAGATGTGTTTAATTTGTAATTATTAATGTGTCACTCATTCAGTTGGACAATAGTAAGCTAATTTTAAAGTTTGCTTTTCTTAATACGATGACTTCTTTGAAATAAATTGAAATTAAATGCAATGCACAGTAAACATCATATGTAAATCATGGAAGCATAAAACTTAAGCAAAAGAAGTTTAAGAAAGCAAGAAGCAAGGAAGGTCAACAACGTAGTACCTCCGAATGAAGCTTCTTCAAAATAAAAAGTTGGGGGAAATAACATTATGGAATTGCAGCTAATGCCAAAAGTAGCGAAATGATTTGCACAAGTCAAGCAATAATAGACCATTGTGAATACTTGAAGCAACATATGGCGAAGTAACAGTTTGCAACAGTACCTAGATGGGATATGACCAAATATGAAGTAGTCTTTGGCCCCATAACAACTTCTATCACCAAGATCATCCGTGGGACTTAAAAACATATAGATCATCAAATGATAAATGTTTGCTTCAGAACCATTGCACTACTTAATTATAATGAGAAATGAAAGATAACTAAAATGAAAGTTAAGAAAAATCATCTGTGACACAAACGGGTACCTAATAGCAAGATGCAAAGTAGATTTCAGTTTCATCACTTAGAGAAAGCAACTAAAGAAAATAAAATAAGAAAGAAAAAAACAAGAACCCATCTAATATCCAGGGAATTGCAGAAAAACGTGCATTGAAATAGCTTAATATGATTTATAGGTTTATTTGGGTCACACCCAGCAAAATTGATTAAACCAGCTTGGATTGTTTCCAAATAAATACGGTTCACGAAATTTGATTAAACCATAAGAGCATGCATCACTAACCAAAATAAACACAGGAATGGTGAAGCAATGGAAGTAGTTGAAAAAGAATACTCTTTTTTCAATATTAGGTGAAAACTACTGCTTTAAGCTAGTAGGTGAAAACTAGCCTAGTCTCCCTTTGTTACAACTAGGATAGATGCACATAAGTGAGAAATAGGAGTATAGTGTTAACCAATGCCTTAAAAATAAGTGAAATAAACTTAACTTATTATAAGGGAAAGAAAAAAAAAGCTATATGTGAAAGATGATGTTAATCAAACGGTGCAATACCATACATATAAAAGTCATTCTCCTTCAATTGCAGTGCAGGGATGACTGCAAATATTATGTGTTCAATATACAATTACATAAGAAATAGAAAGCAACTGACAAATCAAAATCAATTTTTAGCTTTTTGATAAACACTTAGTGATGAGAAAAATTGCTAAGAGATCTAAAAGCAGTGATACAAACATGCATCAACAATTACCTTATATGCATTTGTGAAATGGTTTAACATCATGATATAACTCACTCATATGCATCAACAATCACCTGATATGCATTTGTGAGATGGTTTGTTCTAAAATATGTAGGATGTGATTCCACAACATCCATCACGTGAAAAATTACACCTACTAGCGAATTGCTGTCCAATGTTTCTCTTTGCAGTGCTTCTTGAATCTGTCAGACAAAACCTATTTCCTAAGAAAAGTTAAAGATACAAAGACAAAGTTCTAACAGAAAATGAAAGAAAAGATAAACAGCTGAGAAATGATAATCACAGAAATCTTAGAATGATGATTCATGATAAAATACCTCAGCTTTTGCAAATATAGGGCACCATCCCTCCCGAACAAGACATTTCTTAGTAACATCATAATTCAACATATTTAAAGTATCATGTATAGCTTTCTGTCTTCGCACCTGGTTTAATGAAAAAAAAACAAATCACAATGATTGATAACATCATAGCATTACACATGACTTATTGGATCATCATACTATATTCTAGATATTTTGTATATTGTGATGTCCATTGCGCTCCAGCAAAGTCAACAAATATACAAGATGAGATAAAATCACTAGCTGCATCTTCCCATGCTAATATATTATGCTGGATGGTATCCAATTGAAGTTGGAGTATTATTTTGATGGTGAATACCAACATCTGATGTAGTTTCCAATTCAAAAAAAATATGAAAAGATTTATCACCAAAACCAGAACCTTAAAACACAAGAATGCATATTTTCATTGCAACACCAACTAATAACGAATGCAAGACGTATTAATTGACAAGTGAGGGAGATAAAACAGAGTCAAATTGGATCAAAGTTTGTATTTACTCCTGTATACTGCACGATAAAAAATTTGAAAATAAAAAAAATCTATAACTGTTAGGTCATCTCCTTTAAGAATTAAAAGCATGCCACTTTAGGCATGGCTGTGAAGAATAAATGTGCGTTAACAGATTTGTATTTAATTCAAAACATAATTCTAGTTATATAATCAACACAAATCATATAAAATGGGATTATGCATTTGTGCTTTGAATTTTCAAGTAGAAAAATAAAATGGCTGCACTTACTTCTCTAGTAATTTGCCTTGGTATTTTAGGGTCTTGAGGAATAGGATAACAACTTGCTCCAAATGCTTCTCAAATTTTCAAAATCATTACCCTTGCCCATTCCCCTAAGAAAAGCACTACAAATATTGTTTTCTCAACCTGCAAAGATTAACATAAAGAAATGTCAAGATAATAGAATCAAGATTCAACATGAGAATTGATGGTGATAGGTAGGGAAAAAAACCAATTTCAGCAGACACAGGATCCATGAATTCTTCACCAGCTGGACAAAAATACCATTTCAGTAGATACGTAATCCATTTGAAGACTAATCTATACATACAATCACTTGTACAATGAAAGAATATATAGGAAATGAGCAGAATCGGTAATTTCAATTGACCTTGCCAATTTATTAGTTAGTACTTAATATTTTGATAAAAAAATATATCTAAAACAACTAAGAACTAGGCCACAATCCATAGCACAAACTTAAAGGATTAAGTAGATACTTGATTAACAAATGATCATTGGAAAAGACTTTTCTTACCGTTTAGCTGCCACGGTATAGACAAAAATTTGTAATTATTAGCCTTTTCAATTGATGGTTATGAAAGCAATGTCCTTAACTTATTTAGCAATTAGCAGATACCCCACCCTTGATGAATAGAATGGGGAAATGTGTCTTGGGACCGAAAAAATAAACATTAGGTAGAATAGGTATTCTGAAAAAGTACAAAACCAAAAAGCCACTCGAGACTTTAGAGATATTAAAAATCATTAGAAATTAGGACAAATTTTGATGAATAGAAGGGGAAAATGTGTCTTAGCTCCGAAAAAATAAGCATAAGCAGAATAAGTATTCTGAAAAGTACAAAATCAAAAGCCACTCGAGACTTAGAGAGATTTAAAATCATTAAAAATTCAAACATATTTTGATGAATAGAAGGAGGAAAGGTGTCTTAGCATCGAAAACAATAACTATCAGATGCATAAGTATTCTAAAAACTACAAAATCAAAAACCACTTGAGACTTTAGAGAGATTCAAAATCATTAAAAATCCGGGCAAATTTTGATGAAAAGAAGGGGGAAATGTGTCTTAGCACCGAAAAAATAACCATCAGCAGAATAAGTATTCTGCAAAGCACAAAACCAAGAGCCACTCAAGACTTTAGAGAGATTCAAAATCATTAGAAATTTGGACAAATTTTGTTGAACAAAAGGGGGAAAGCTATCTTAGCACCAAAAAATAACCATCAACAAAATAAGTATTCTGAAAAGTACAAAACCAAAAGCCACTTAAGACTTTAGAGAGTTTCAAAATCATTAGAAAACCAGACAAATTTACAGATGAATAAGTATTCTGAAAAGTACAAAATCAAAAGCCACTCGAGACTTTAGAGAGATTCAAAATTATTAAAAATTCGGACAAATTTTGATGAATAGAAGAGGGAAAGGTGTCTTAGCACAGAAAAAATAGCCATCAGCCGAATAAGTATTCTGAAAACTTCAAAACCAAGAGCCACTCAAGACTTTAGAGAGATTCAAAATCATTAGAAATTTGGACAAATTTTGTTGAATAGAAGGGGGAAAGCTGTCTTAGCACCGAAAAATAACCATCAATAGAATAAGTATTCTAAAAAGTACAAAACCAAAAGCCACTTAAGACTTTAGAGAGTTCAAAATCATTAGAAAATCAGACAAATTTTAATGAATAGAAGGGGGAAAGTTGTCTTAGCACCGAAAAATAACCATCAGATGAATAAGTATTCTAAAAAGTACAAAATCAAAAGCCACTCGAGACTTTAGAGAGATTCAAAATTATTAAAAATTCGGACAAATTTTGAAGAATAGAAGGGGGAAAGGTGTCTTAGCACCGAAAAAATAGTCATCAGCCAAATAAGTATTCTGAAAACTACAAAATCAAAAGCCACTCGAGATTTTAAAGAGATTCAAAATTATTAAAAATTCGGACAAATTTTGATGAATAGAAGAGGGAAAGGTGTCTTAGCATCGAAAAAATAACCATCAGCGGAATAAATATTCTGAAAAGTAAGCGGAATAAATATTCTGAAAAGTACAAAACCAAGAGCCACTCAAGACTTTAGAGAGATTCAAAATCATTTGAAATTTGGACAAATTTTGTTAAATAGAAGAGGGAAAGCTGTCTTAGCACTGAAAAAATAACCATCAACAGAATAAGTATTCTGAAAAGTACAAAACCAAAAGCCACTTAAGACTTTAGAGAGATATTCAAAATCATTAGAAAATCAGACAAATTTTAATGAATAGAAGGGGGAAAGTTGTCTTAGCACCGAAAAATAACCACCAGATGAATAAGTATATTGAAAAGTACAAAATCAAAAGCCACTCGAGACTTTAGAAAGATTCAAAATTATTAAAAATTCGGACAAATTTTGATGAATAGAAGGGGGAAAGGTGTCATAGCACCGAAAAAATAGCCATCAGCCGAATAAGTATTCTGAAAACTACAAAACCAAAAGCCACTCGAGACATTAAAGAGATTCAAAATCATTAGAAATTCGGACAAATTTTGATGAATAGAAGAGGAAAAAGGTGTCTTAGCACCGAAAAAATAACCATCAGCAGAATAAGTATTCTGAAAAGTACAAAATCAAGAGCCATTCGAGACTTTAGAGAGATTCAAAATCATTAGAAATTCGAACAAATTTTGTTGAATAGAAGGGGGAAAGCTGTCTTAGCACCGAAAAAATAACCATCAACAGAATAAGTATTCTGAAAAGTACAAAACCAAAAGCCACTTAAGACTTTAGAGAGATTCAAAATCATTAGAAAATCAAACAAATTTTGATGAATAGAAGGGGGAAAGTTGTCTTAGCACCGAAAAATAACCATCAGATGAATAAGTATTCTGAAAAGTACAAAATCAAAAGCTACTCGAGACTTTAGAGAGATTCAAAATTATTAAAAATTCGGACAAATTTTGATGAATAGAAGGGGGAAAGGTGTCTTAGCACCGAAAAAATAGCCATCAGCCGAATAAGTATTCTGAAAACTACAAAACCAAAAGCCACTCGAGACTTTAAAGAGATTCAAAATCATTAGAAATTCGGACAAATTTTGATGAATAGAAGAGGGAAAAGGTGTCTTAGCACCGAAAAAATAATCATCAGCAGAATAAGTATTATGAGAAGTACAAAACTAAAAGTCACTCGAGACTTTAGAGAGATTCAAAATCATTAGAAATTCAAACAAATTTTCATTTCAAAAAATCTAAGGATGTCATATTAACTAGTTTCGTGAAATACTACCTCTTTTTTTAAGACATGATAGATCATGTAAGATCAAATGTGATACCATTCAAATTCCAAAAAAAAAATATGTTATTGCCAAATTGTGGTCTCAATAGAGTAGAAGCTTTTATGGGAAAACTAGTTCCCAATCTTTAGCCCCTTTATACCGAATCTCAAACCCTTATCAGCTATCACCTTTAGAATCCAAGAGTTATCAAAGACTGAAACAAGTTCAACTGCAACAAAGACTTGCCCTATCATGTTTGAAGCATGTGAGTATGCTCAAACAAGAAGAGTGATTCGGTTAGCACAAAGTGACCCAAAATGCATCAAGACATCTGCCATACTCATTGTATTACATGAGGGAAACCATAACATATTCCACATCCCATGCCATATTCATATAAATCAGCATAAAAGAACTCTTTTAAAAAATAATGTATATTGATGAATATCGTTGTATTCATGGTCCCAACCTCTTAAAAACTACACATCATAAACTATAGAAAAAATCAAGTATATTTAACCACTAATAGTCATTACAACCCAGAAAATCAGGAAAAATGAAATCATTTAAAAGAAATTTACCCCACATGCATAATTAAATGAAAATGAGTTCAATAAAAAATGTGATAGAAAGTCACTTTAATGTTTAAACCCAAATCAAACTTGTATTATGACAAAAATAAAGTTAGTTCAGTACACCCACTAAAAAGCATCTAACCACAAACCCTAAATATTTTGGTAAAGGCTTGTACCATACATCGATCAAAAGCAAATATATTCTCTATTTTAAAAAAGAACAAGCACGTTGAAAACATTCACTTCCCTTTAAAGGAGAACTTAAAGCTGGGTCAAAACTATTAGAGTACTATGAACGAAATCAAAAAGTATAACTTTCTTTAGTAAGCTGAAAGCCAAACTCAAAATATAGACTTCAAAATCTTTTCAACCAAACCATAAACCACATTTATTTCTAGTATAACATCTTTGCCCTTAGTTTCAAGGGCCAGGTGCCCTAAATAAATCAAGCAATTCCATCGAATCTCAAATCAAAAGGGCACTGATATACAAAATTAGTTAAGCCAAGATCTTATATCTCCACACAGTCACCAAAACATCACCTAATCAACATTGATATAGTCACCGACTCCAACAATTTTTCCAAATGCAACTAAAAGAAAATTCGAATATCAAGGCTATCTTCAATTGAACGTGAAATTCAGTTCCTAACGAATGCTGAACAAGCAAACAATTAAAATCTTGAATTACCCTTTACAATGATTATATTCAAGAAATATTTAAAACAGAAGCAAAGTGATTCAAGTATAGGAAGACATACATCACGAAACTTGAGGACACCGAGTTCACCAAGATAAGAAATGGCACGGTAAGCGGACGCCAAGGAAATAATGAGTTGAACAAGGGTCATTTTCTCTTACCATATCAGATCCATCGACGACCAGTTATCTACAAAATTCTGCATTCTTTTCATTTTCCCTCTCTTTCTCAAGAATCAAACAGAAAAAAAAGAATTTCGGATGAGTTTTTAGATCTTGAGACATTTCATTTGGGATTATGATAGAAAGACTGCGTTTGATTTTATTTTCTGCGTCCCAATAAATTTGAAATTCGCGTTGAGTTAAAAGATTTGCTTTCTTTTTTATGAGTTCTTTTAATTACTAAGAAAGAACCGTTTGTGCCCTTTTCTTTAACGAGATTTGAACCTAAAAAGGTTAAATTCATTCGATGATGGTGGGAAAATTCAAAATAGAAGAACTAAAATCCAACAAGTTGGTTTGATCCTAAATGATCATCTACAATGATTATATTCAAGAAATATTTAAAACAAAAGCAAAGTGAGTTGATCCAATTATAGAAAGACATACATCATGGAACTCGAGGAAATAGAGTTCACCGATATAAGAGATGGCTCGGTGAGCGGACTCGAAGGGAATGATGAGTTGAACAAGGGCCATTTTCTCCGATTGCATCAGATCCATCAACGGCAAGTTATCTACAAACTTCGGCATACGGGGTTACAACCGAAAGATTGTCTTTTATTTTAGTTTTCGCGTCCCAATAAATTTGAAATTCGCACGTAGAATTAACAGGGTCGCTTTCCTTTTTTTACGCGTTTTCTTTAGGGAGAACTCGCGTAGAATTAAGAGAGCCGCTTTCCTTCTTTTTTTTACACATTTTCTTTAGGGAGAACTATACGGTGGTCACCAAACTATGCCAATTTTTTGTTTTGGTCACTAAACTGAATTTTTGTTCATGGTAAATGGTAATGCTGACATGAAATTTTTTTACTATTATTTTTATTTTCCGCGTTATTTTCTCTTTCCTCATTATCATCTCACATGTCATTTTTTAAATTACTTTATTTGACCAATACAATGGTTAACACGTAGTACCATTTTATTGGCCAATTAAAACCAAAAGAATTAAAAATAACTTTGGATGCTATGATGTCACAGACCAAACTTTTGGGACTGAGTCATTGGCGCAAGCATCGAGCAGCGAAGTTGTGCGCGGAGCATCGGGCTCGCCAAGACCATCAGACTTGGTCTGGCACTTGGAGAATGCTAGAATGCCCGCAAGCCCACCAGACTTAGTAAATTCCATGGAGGATTTAATGGGGTAACTTGGATGGTAAAATGCGATAAGCCATTGTGATTATCACTTATATTATTTGTAATTATCGTAGAAATAATGTTTGTGATAATTAGAGATTTAAACTAATAGATAGGGTAGATCTCGACCGTCAATGTAATTTAAATTGTACTGTTGGATCTAGGGGAGTTCAACTATAAATAGAGCCTTCCCAGCTCAGTTGTAATCATTTCATCATTCATTCTCTGAGTATTACAAAGAAGCGTTTACTCTAACTCTCTATGAGCGTTCTTCATTGTTCTTAAGTGTTCTTCGTTCGTTCTTGTTGCCATCACTTTCAGAGTTTATTTGATTAGCTTCCGCGTAGAACGATCTTTCGTTCGAGGGCTTTAGAAGTGTTTGATCTTCTAAAGTGAGAATCCAGTTTAACTTAGGCGTTTGTCAGGAGAGCTTCGTCTAAGGTCGCGTGGTTTTGTTAGCAGGAGTCTAGCCCGTGACAAGTGGATTTAGGCTTACTTAGTTGCGCAAGGTTCCGCGAGTCGACTAAGGTCGCATGTCACAGGTAGCGAAAGTCTACGAGCGTGACAATTGGTATTAGAACGAGTCGAGGGGACTTGCGTTCAGACCAGCTTGCAGTTGCAGTCAAGCGTGGTGGCGATTTGCGCTCGAGTTAGTCGAAGTGATCAGGGATCAGACTAGTTTGTGGCAAAGAAGGGAACGAGATGGCACCGAAGAATAAGTTGGCAACGATGGGCCAGGTAGAAGAAGCTATCGAGGAATCTAAGGGGGAAATCAGAGACGAGATTGAGAACCTCCTTACTGAGTTGTACGACAAGATTAATGGCTGTGACAACTCCCTTGAGACCGAGATAGTCTCAGTAAAGGACAGATAGTGGAGAGACTTTTCGTCGTTGGAGGATAGGGTCGATAGACTTGTGGAATCCGAAAGGGAGGCCAAGAAGTTCCTAAGTGATGTGAAGTCACATTCTAAAGAATAGAGATCTATTGAGCGCGGGTTCAAGGACACGACGCGACATATCCTCGATGAGTTGACGATAGTTCAAAAGAGTTGTGTTCGTAGAGTCGAGATGAAGGCTTTGTGAAAGGAGATGAATGAGCTCAAGAGTGAGCTTCTCAGTTGCAAGACCGCATTGAGTGAATGAGGTGTGCCCAAGACCTTATTAGAGGAGCATAGACCGGGGGCGAAGCTTGCATTAGAGCAAGGTGATGCAAAGAGGCTTGTAGAGGCAGTTAGCACTGCCAAACCTCCGACCGAGCCTGCAGGAAACAAGAAAGCTCGTGTTGAATCAACCAAGCCCGGTTCGAAAGACAAAGAGAATTGTGAGTCTAAGCCTGTGCCAAAGAAGAAGGGGGAGAAAGAAGTTGAAGTGCTACTTTTGTGATGGTTCCCATTTGATAAGGGGATGTCCCGAGAAGAACCGCCTTGCAGCCATGGTGAGGACAGCAGACGAGTCAAAGGGGAAGTAGTGAGACTTGGGGCGATCAGGTATGCCAGTTCCGCCAAGCCGAGTGAGAGTCCTGGTTCGACTACGAGTGCCAAAGTAGTCAAGCCAAAACCGAGACCTGGTGCGACAGCGAATGAGGAAACTGTCAAGCCGAGAGAGAAGAAGCAATTGGAGTGATACCGATGTAAGTGGCCTCACAAGGTACGAGATTGCCCATTTAGTTCTGCCAAGGTGTATCTTGACCGAGGGCAGAAGAAGTTAGACATGTCCGAAAAGGCTACGAATGAGTCCGCCGAGCATGTTCATGGGAAGAACATGGCTTCAAAGACCATCGTGAGAAGAAGGTCGAAGGGTAAAACTTCCGAGGGTGTTCTTGGGGAAAAGAGCATTACTTCAGAGGTACTGACTAGAAAAGGGCCGAAGGAAGAATAAGCCGAGGGTGTTCGTGTGAAGAACACTTCTTCGGAGGCCAAAGTTAGAAATGGGCCAAGTAAGGCCAAGCCGTTGAGGGACATTGGGACTGTTGAGACACAACCTATGGGCAAGGTTGGAAATGAGAGAAGGACTTCAAGTAAGAAGCGTCGACGCAAGAGGAAGCACCGGTCTTCAAAGAAGAAGGGTCGATGCAAGAAGAAGCAAACACCAAACTCTTGGTTAAGAGGGCGGATGCAATCAGGGGTAACGGACTTCGTGGCAGAAGGGCCGATGCATGCAAAGAACTCCAAGGAGAGAGGTTCGATGCAAAGGGGGCCAGACTTCGAGGAGAAAGAAGGGCTAACCCATTTTAGAGTAAATGCAACGACCGAGAGGAAGGTACATCGCAAACACATTCTTAGTGTTTTTTATTTTGATTTTACCGTCTTTTGATGAGCGTAGGTCGAGTAAGACCTAGCCGTCGGTGTGAGAGAACCAAAGATTGGAATGAACCTTTCAGAGTTCTAGGAGCTCGACAGGTGTTCAACGTTGTGACTTCCAAGTCTTTGCCGCTGGATCAAGAGGATCTCAGTCGAGGTAAATCAAAGTTTGTGGGAAAGAGTTCCTACGATGGTGATGTACCCATTGGCGTCTTAGGACGCGATTGTCCAAACCAGTTTGAACCGAGGAAAGCAGTTCGTATAGGATAATTGCACGAAGCTGAGGCATCGACGAGTAATCAAGTTGACCCAGCCCAGGATCGTTCGAGTGCAGCGACGAGGGCGTCGCTAAGTTCAGTGGGGGAGAATGTCACAGACCAAACTTTTGGGACTGAGTCATTGGCGCAAACATCAAGCAGCGAGGTTGTGCGCGGAGCATCGGGCTCGCCAAGACCATCAGACTTGGCCTGGCACTTGGAGAATGCTAGAAAGCCCGCAAGCCCACCAGACTTAGTAAATTCCATGGAGGATTTACCGGGGTAACTTGGATGGTAAAATCCGATAAGCCATTGTGATTATCACTTATATTATTTGTAATTATCATAGAGATAATGTTTGTGATAATTAGAGATTTAAACTAAGAGATAGGGTAGATCTCGACCGTCGATGTAATTTAAATTGTACCGTTGGATCTAGGGGAGTTCAACTATAAATAGAACCTCCTCAGCTCAGTTGTAATCACTTCATCATTCATTCTCTGAGTAATACAAAGAAGCGTTTACTCTAACTCTCTTTGAGCGTTCTTCATTGTTCTTAAGTGTTCTTCGTTCGTTCTTATTGCCATCACTTTCAGAGTTCATTTGATTAGCTTCCGTGTAGAACGATCTTTCGTTCGAGGGCTTTAGAAGTGTTTGATCTGCTAAAGCGATAATCCAGTTTAACTTAGGCGTGGTTTTGTTAGCAGGAGTCTAACCCGTGATAAGTGGATTTAGGCTTACTTAGTCGCACAAAGTTCCACGAGTCGACTAAGGCCGCACGTCCCAGGTAGCGAAAGTCTACGAGCGTGACACTATGGAGGGATAGTAATTTTCACTAAATTTTTTTTCAACATATATTATTTTTTGGGGACCAAAATATATTGTTTTTACAACCTTGAAAGTTCCTACAAGATAATTAGTACCGCGTCATCTTTCTATCATTGCATTTAAATATGATCTTGATTTCCAAGAAAAAAAAGTTTATTATCTAAACCCCTCTGTATATTTTCAAGAAAATAACTTGATTTTCAAGAAAACAAATTTACTGCTACTTCATCTCACGTGGCAGCTTGAAAGTGTAAGAGTCCGAATTGAATAAACAAAACTAAATGAATAGATGAAAAGATAAAAGAGTTAAATAAGAAAAGAAGCTGAATAGTCAAGAGAAGAACGAGTATAAAATTTTTCATTAATTTCTCAAATAAGGAAGAAAAGAGGAAAACACGTTATTTAACCCCACAGACTTAAACGCAGCGTTTTAACAAAACTTAAACACTAACCCTAACAACATTAAGATGTTTAAACTCTCCCCCTACATTAAAACGACGTAGTTTTATTTAACTACAATTTAGACTCGTTACAGAAAGTTCATCTGCAAGCTCTCTTTCATTCATTTGTTCTTCAATTTTCTCCATTCTTCAATCTGAAAATGAAACTCCATGCATTAATAACATTTTTTTTGCTGAAAATCCTACTAGAATTCTCAAATGGAAACACGAATCAAGAAAAAAAAACTGCAACAACCAGTTCTTGTTTGTCTTTTTTTTTCCTCCGTTGTTATGTTCTTCGTATTACTCTGTTTTAATCAACTCTTCTTCTTCAAGGACACCAAAGGTCAATTTTCTTTCCGGAAAAATCAACCGGCTCTACAACTTACTTTCCTGGAAAGTTGAAGAACAATAGAAAAGATTCGTGCTTGGGTCGATATATTTATGTCCATGATCTTCCTAAGAGATTGTCAGTTGATTACAAGGTCTACTGATAAAAATCAAATCTGATATTAAAGTATTCGAATTCGACTTGGTCTGTTAAATAGTTGGAACATCAACCGACCTTTGTGGTGTCTCTAAATCAGGCTTCGAATTAAAATCTGCACCAACAGTATGACACTAACATTGCTGGATGTTTTTTTTTGTTTGCCTATTTAATGTATAATTCTATTTTTTTATCCAAACAAACAATTCCCTGCTTAATCAACTATGATCGAATTTTTGGAAGAAAATAAGGCACACCGAAACAGTTGAACTTTTGACAAAACAAGATTCCAACATTTCAGTATACTAGAATTTTATGACAGCCAAATCTACTCATAAATTGGCTTTGTCTGGGATCCGTCCAAAGAATAAACAAAAGGAGCACTACCAAAATATTTCTTAAAAGAGGCCGATTTTATTCGTTAGAGATTAGATTACTTTTTTGTTTTAACATATTAAATATATATAAATTAGAGATTAGATTAGCTAAGTATACCATTATTTGATTTATTTTAAAGAAAATTCTACAACGTGCGACGAACATCGATGAACACCACTAATGATAAACACCGATGAACACCATTAAATTAATTAATAAAAATTTAAAATTTAGAGGACTCATCATACAATTAATAATTATTTTAAAAAAATTCAATTAAATTATTTTTTATATATATTAAAATTTTATTTTTTTAATAAGGGTAAACTATATATTTAGTACCTCGCCTATTTCCGTATTTCTATTGAACCCTCATTATTTAAATATTATTTCAATTTGACTCTATTCTTTATAAAAAAATAATTTAACTCTTAACCCTCAACCTAAAACCTTAAATTATTAAACCTTAAACCCTTAAACTCTTAAACCTATAACCTAAATCATATACCATTAAAAATAATTTCATCATCATCGATTCAATTAAATTCAATTCTGAGTACACCGCCATTGATCAACTTCTTGATATCTTTCTGGTCGATCCACTGAAACATGCGGTTGCTGCATTCTGAATTAGACTCGATGTTTATCGTTTCCGGCAGATCCCTGGTGCTGCGGACTACGCCTAGTATTTGTGTTAGTAGGATTTTGTTACGTATGAACTGATAATTTTTTTTGCATTTGCCAATGTTGATCTAATTATAAAATAAATTGTTTCTTTGCAAAAAAAAAAATTATTTGAGAATTTAAAATTTCTACTCTCTCAATCCATTTGCTTGCAAAAGTGACTTAGATCGGGAGCATTCACAACGACAGCCGCTCTGCAAAATTGCGGATTGTACAAAGGGTTTGTGTTCATCTAAGATTTTGAATCTACGAGTTGTATCAAATCTTGAAAAATAAGGTGAGAATTTTATAAAACTGGAGTGTCTTGAATTTGCGATAAAGAAAATGGTGCGTACCCAATTGACTGTTTTTTCTTTGCAATTTTTTTGAGATAATATTAGTTAAGTAAATCGACATTTACATTTTTTTATTAAATAAAGAGATGATTACGTTTACAATACAAACTGTCAAGATTAAAATCAGATAATACAACGTGAGCATCTTTAATTATTAAATCAATTAATGAATCTTGACTGCGTCTACAGTTTGAATAGAGGTGTATGACCCTCTTTTTTATTTTTTACTTTCCAACTTGGAAAAGATTAAGGATTGAAAGAATTAATCACCAGATTCTTAGTTTGAAATCAAATAGAAATAATAGGAATAGTTATTTACTGTCAAATTATTTCTGGAAAAATAGATGAAAGTTAAATTATTTTTAAAGGTATATGGTTTAGGGTATATGTTTAAGAGTTTAAGGGTTTAAGGTTTAATAATTTAGGGTTTTAGGTTGAGAGTTAAGGGTTAAATTATTTTTTATAAAGAATAGGGTCAAATTGAAATAATATTTAAATAATGAGGGTTCAATAGAAATACGGAAATAGGTGAGGTACTAAATATATAGTTTACCCTTATTAAAAAAATAAAATTTTAATATATATAAAAATAATTTAATTGAATTTTTTTAAATAATTATTAATTGTATGATAGGTCCTTGAAATTTTATATCTTTATTAATTAATTTAATGGTATTCATCGGTGTTCATCATTAATAATGTTTATCGGTGTTCGTCGCACGTGGTAGACTCATTCTTTATTTTAATCATAAACCTTTGTCTTATAATCAAAAGACATTCTGATTCGTTCAATATTGTATCATTCAGCAGATAAAGAGAACCATATTTCTTCTTCCGAAAACGTCCAAAATTTTGACTAATTTAATATTCTAACAGTTCCATAATTGAATTTAATATATTTACTATTTTGATCTCGAATATTGTCAGTCTTCAGTGTACTTTTAACTAATTTTGGTAATGCCTGTCCAAGGGAGAATTTCTCCCTGCCTTTGGGTAAAATGGGGGGTTTGGCTTTTGACTACTCCACTCGAGTTTTTTTTTTAAACAAATAGGAATTTCATAAATAAAACAAGAGATTACAAGAACACTAACGGTATGAAAAGCCGAGAGGAAACGAGACTAAAAGACTCGAACAAAAAAGGTCAAAACAACAAATAATCTAGATCGAAAATTCGCACAATGAGGAAAGACACAGCAAGACCGCAGCCCCGGCTGATAGGGGAGCACCCTGATCGACTGTTTAGGGCCCCTAAAAAATAATATTCTTATTTTTAAAATTTATTTTTAATTTATTAAATTAATCAATCTAACGATAAAAAAATAGTTGCCAACAATCAATTGGTCTAGTAAGATGAATCATTAGATCTCTTAAGCAAGGTCAGAGATTCGAATCCTGACGTTGTGAATGGAGCAAATTAAATTAGAAGAGTCGCCCTCATAATAATATCTACAGTACTCGTTTTAAATTGGTAAAATATTAAATTAATTGTTCAAAGTATTAGAATATGCTTTTATTCTATAAAAAATTATTTTTAAATTTTTATACAGAGCTTTGAAAATATCTGAAACGACTATGCGAGACCACCAGATCATGAAGGCAATGATTCTTTTGAAACAAAGGGAAAGGGTAATGCACATTCTTTAGAAATTATAAAGAATCCTAAAGGAAGAGTCACTTTGTTCATTCACTTATTAATGCATAAACTAAGAATTCATTATTGCTCCTAAAATATACACTAGTTTTTTTTAAAGGGTTTTACTATACACAACTGTATAGAAGAATTAATTATATTCCTAAAAAAATAAATATAATTAATTTATAGCGTTTAATAAAGTTAAATCCTAACATCTTAAACCTTAACCCTAACAATAAACCCTAAACTCTAACACTAACCCTAAACCCTAAATCATAACCTTAAGCCATAAAATAGTAAACCCTAACACTAAACCCTAAACCTAAACCTAAAACCCATAAAAATACAACAACACTAAAACCCTAAACTATAACCCATAAACACTAAACTCTAATTCTAAACAGTATCAATAACCATAAACCCTAGATCTAAAAACTCTAACCATAAACCCTAAAAACCATAAAAATATAACAACACTAAAACCTTAAACAATAAACCATAAACCCTAAAATTATAAATCATAAACCTTAAATATCTAAACCCTTTTACATGATTATTAATTACATTAAACACTGTGAATCAATGATTGTTTAAATTTTAAATACATTCTAATAAATTCCATTGAAAAGTAAAATAACAATTAAGGATAAGAATCTAATAATTCTTATATACAGCCCTGAGCGCTGTGTATAGCAAAAACCCTTTTTTAAAAACATTTTGAAACTACCTTAAAAAATTCAAGTGATAAAAAGCAATGCTTATATTTATTGGCAACTTTATTAATAATATTCGATATGAATTAATCAATTGGTTAAATATAGACAATACTTATATTTACCGACAACTTTACAAGCAGTCCAAGATAAAGGCAATGGATTCCTCTTTCTTTGTTATCGTCAGAACGTGTACGATAAAAGAGCAGATTTAATTATTAATGCCAAGTTGCTAAGAACTTTGATTTTCTACCAAACATGTTTTCTGAATATCAATAAAAAAGATTAATAACAGTCTTGTATTTCTATACACATGGCCTGGAAAATTGGGTTTTTACAATCTGGATCTCGAACCCTAAATTAATCTTCCATTTTAGCTGTTAATCTAAGAGAGGAATACAAAGGAAATTGCTGAAGCCAACAATGTGATGTGCAAAGCAGCTTCAGAAATTGTCTTGGAAGACTCCCCTGTGAGTAAACCTGGTAACCATGAACCATTGTAGTCTGTTGGAACCTGTCCTGTCCCTGTAATAGATCCATATGTCGCTGCTGTTGAGCCCGTCGCCGTCGCCGCCGCCGCGACCGTATTGCTTGCAGATTTTTGACTGTGTAGGAATAAATTGAAAGCTTTTCAGCAATGATCATAAAAGGAGATTCTATTCTGATAGGACAAAGTCGTTTCATTTCAACACCTTTTTTTTCATGGATTCTCATATCTCAATCAGAAAAGACATCAGAATAAATTTATAAATTATAAAATATATAATTTATACCTTGTTGATGAAGGGCAGAATGTAATCGTATAATCAGCTCCCGTACATGTAAACGTACTCGTGGCATCATCATACGCGTAGCTATACGCCTTGGGGCAAGCCACTTCGAACATCTCCGAATAGACCGATGGTTTACATGTGTCGGGTGTGGCGTACGCGCCGCTGCAGCAATACTCCGGCGTCCCGAATGCCTCGCATGCACTCTTACATGCCACACCGGAGCCAACGCTTAACTCGGTCGGGCACTGCCGGTTCAAGTCATTGATGCAACCCGTTGACAAGCACATGCCCGACCCACTGCTAGGCTCCACGATCATCGGTATATTGTAACCGTCAACTAAGCTAACGTCGTAGAAATCCTGGTTGCCGGACCCTATGGTGAACTCGGCTAAGGTAGCCGGTGGAGTTGCGCCATTACCTTTGCATTCAACTTGGGTCGAGCCGCAGTCACCAGTTTGGCAAGTGAATTGACCAGTGGTTTGGTCTGATGTGCATCCGGTTCTCCCCCAAAATCGACCAGACCAACCCGGCGGTGCCTGTAGCGATCGCGATCCACCAGACGGTAGCTCGAAACCGGTGCTATCTAGCTCGGTTTGGCCTAGTATACCAGGCCAAACCGTGTAATCACATTTATTTACAATTGTAAATGTAGCCCCTGAAATCCCTGTATATATAAATGCAGGCTATGTTAATAATGTTGATGCTACGTTTTATAAACATTAATATTCGAGTTCACAGAATCGAGACATCAACATCGAACGTTAGAAGAATTCTGGAAAACCTTACCTTGGAAGGTGGAGATCAGAGTTAACAAACAAATGGAAAAAATCAGAGTATCCATCTGGAATTTGTTTATGATGATGATGGAAAGGAAGGAGGAAAATAGAAGGTTGTTTCAACGGTGTTGATCTACACTATCCATACTCTCTTTATATATATATATAGGGTGGACGTTGGAATAAAAAAGAAACCTACTGGTGTATAAAGCCAAAAGAAAGACAACGTAATTTTACTATGGTAGTCAAAAAGTTGCAGAGAAATCGTATAAACCAAAAGCCAGTAATCTAGTCTAGCTCGTAGACATGTCCATGTTGAAAGTACCAAACTCATTTGGTGCATATATATCTACTTATATTTTATAAGTGGATAATGTATAATTTTAGTAATATAAAAATAAGAGCAAGTATATTTGGTTGATTGGTTAAGTTGTTCATTTTTGTTCTCTCGTATTCTTTTAACTCGTGGATTCTAGACACATTAAAAGCATCACTCCTTCTTCTAGAGTCTTCATCTTCCCTTTTGGATATGATTAATGATTAAGATTTATCAAAATTCATAATATAAAAACTAATATTTTTAAATTTTTAACGATATTTTATTATTATTATTATTATTTATCAATGATATTCTAGTATTATAATAACTATATACAAATGTTGGCTCAATGACAATATAGATCTTTATACGATTAAATATTATTCAAATTATATTTTGGTATCAGTTCTTAGTTATAAATACTTAATATATTCAATTTACATAATATATATATTTGAAATTAGATACTTTGATACAACCTAGGGAGAGGGAACGATGTCAACTGGCCGTTTTAATCACTTACTCTAATTGAAATTAGATACTTTGATACTTAATATGTAATTGTTTCTTAAACTGTTTGTAAAATTAAAAAAAAATATTATTAATGTACAGAATAATTATCCTTTAATATTATACAGTACCATTTTAATCGCCTTTAATGGTTATCGTCTTCTTTAATCTTTTATCATCTGGTTGAGGTGGATTTAACTGTAATACATATATATTACCCTTTGTTTCCCCCACATGATCTATCTCGCTTTTATAAACATGCTTAAAATCCTGTGGGCTACCATTGGGAAAAGAAATCATCTTTTTCTTCACCTTTGTTATCTTCGCTACTCTTTACCTCTTTTTTATGTTTTTTACTTCAATAATATTTTTAAAATTATTCATTAAATTAACCCCATAAAAATTATTCATAAAAAATACACATTTTTACTGAAATTCAGAAAAGATTGGACTGGTCAACTGAGCTTTTGTCTACGTGACACATTTATTCGATGATTGTATGTTTAAAGGATAAATGATATTAAACACTTGAAAAATCAATTGGGTCCAGAAGTTTTTATGCGATTAATATTTTAATTATTCAAGTATTAATATTTGCATGTACAATAATATTAATAAATTTAACCGTTAAATCGTTAAAATATCATTCACATAATAATATATGGAGGCACGTTAAACTCAATTTTACACTTAATATAAGTCTTTAACTGTTAGAATATTTGTTGTTTTCAAAAAAAAAATTGATTTGTTAAATACATATTTAGTAGTAAAACATTTTATAGATTATATTTTTTTTTAAATAGAGAAGTACAAATTCTCATATCGAGATTCGAACTCATATAAGATAGGACAATATGAATATCTTTAGCCACTAGGCTAATTATTGGATTTTTTATAGATTATTTCTTAAATCCATGAATTTATTATATACCTATTTAGTAATGAATTCAAATTTGTTATTATTTTTTTAATAGAAGCCATTAGTCTATTTAGGAAGATAAAATATCTAAAACTGCATTGAAGGTTTACAACTATCGTCGTAAATTAAATATATAATTTGAACATTTTCCTATAACATTAACACAAGAAACTAGTCACTTTATATCATACATGAAAAAAATTAAAAACCAAACCAAATCACACGAACAAAAAATAGATATAAACAAATTTGTTAATATAAATTTGGATTTGATAAATTTATATATATTTCTTATATTTTCAACTAAATATTATATTGAATTTTAACTATGTACCCATAATATATGCTTTTCATTCTTATATCATTTACAAAAATGAATAAAATCCAAAACCAAGTTTACAAATTCATATTTCAAAACATAACATCAAATTCCTAAAAGTTTTGAGAACTTGGAACTAAAACTGAATTTATATATTTTTATTTTAAATTGATACTTTTTAACATAAAATCAAGAACTTGGACTAAGCTAGGTGTTCGTGTCTTAGTTTGTAAAATGATAAAATTATGGTTTTAGTACCTTTATATTTTAAAAGTTTAAGCTTAGATAATGTTAAAATTGTATTTTGCTAAATATTCTAAATATTATTAAAATGTTAATATATGTTTCATAAATATTCTTAACCCTTTGAAAATGGGCATACACCTTGTAAACAGAGCAGTTTGAACTCGTGTCTTCTAGGATAAACATCATTCGCTTTCCCACTAGGATATTTGTTGGGTTCCGACTTCAGGTTTAGATATGGCACAACCACATAATATTGTATTATTAAAAGGAATAAAAATTCAAATTTAAGGATAAGTTTAATTTTGTTACTAAATTCCAAAACAAATAGAAACCGATTTAAAAAGAAATTGACAAATTTAAGGAGTAAGTATTAGTTAATTTCCTAATTTTTATTATTAATCTGGAAGACTGTAGATACATTGTTATCGAAACCGCAGCGTTTCATGGATCGAGAAAATGACTCCCTATCGCTATGATCTGTCACGACGGTGGTCGGTGGGAATAATTTCTTTGTCTTTCAATTCATGCCACCGCCGTTCACTCCTTACTAGATTTGTGCCATCAATTAAGCAAATTGCAACTATTAATTTAATCACTTCATCATTAAATGATATAAAAATCACGAAAATATTATGTTAAATTCATATTTTTAAGGGGCTGAACCTTTAAACAATTCGTCTTGCAACTGGAAAGCATATTTGGTCGGTTGGTTAAGTTATTCATTTTTATTTTTTCATAATTTTTGGTCATAAGTTCTAAACTTATTAAGAATTATTATTTTTATTCTTTAAAAAGTTTCATTTTCATCCCTCTAAATATGATTAAATTTTAGATTTATCAAAAAAAATCGGCGTTGCAATTAGCAAACTCTTACTATAAACTCACGGGGGAGTACGTACTTACCTCAAGGCAAAACACGTGAATAAGATTGGTCTCTAATATCTATATTTCTTTTTTCACTGCTATTCCTTCTCAAATGTTAAAATGAATGCAAACAAACTTCAAACAAGAAAGTGAATCAAATAAATTTATTTCGTGATTTTAATTATTATATGATTCAATTTCTATGAGTATGTAATAGGTTAAGTTTACTGTTCTGATATTCCGAATTTCTTTATATTATGGTTCAGAGTCGTTATAGCGGTTATATCTATATATTATTATTCAGAGACAATTGAGAGATTTAAGGAGTTATGTAGAATTTATCAAACTGAAATCTTCAATATTTTATAAGAAAAATAACACATGCTTATTGACTTGTTGTGTATATGATAAATTGACTTCTGAATAAAAAATGATTTTACGGGTCTCAAAATCTATGAAAGACAACATAATTTTGCATTCACCATGGCTTTATTACTGATCCAAAAATAATCTTTTGTTTTTCACTTGGAAGTATTTAATTTAACTCATTTTGAACTCAAATACAAAATTAAAAAAAAAATATCTAAATGTGCAATAACAGTCGAAGCTTTCTTTTGAATCTGCTATTAGCCATAGTAACTCAGTGATCCTCAATAGTATTTCTTTATCTCTATCGAACTAAAGGTTTTAGAGATGATAAAGGAGTGACGAGCGAACCAAAGCAAACTTACAGGCTGCTTCGCAAAAATAGATCTGAATATATCGACAAACAACCACAAAAGAGAATCTAACAACTAAAAGACCACCGAAAAGCACAAATTAGATATGAGTGATGTGAGAATCTCTACACGACTGTAGATCTACCACAAAGTTAGGCGAACAACGTGCCACAAAAACAGAGTTAAAAGGTACAATAAAGGCAGAATGCACAAAAAATGCGAAAAAGAAATAAATCAAACAAAATAGATTAAAACTAGAATAAAAACAGCAACCAAGGTGGAATATGAAAAAACAATGATAAAAATGAATATCTACAATCGATAACCAGCACTAAGACTAATGCCGCCGTCGATAATATCAAAAGAAAAATAGGAGTTTGTGAAAACTAAGGTTAATTTCTAAATTCTTTTTGAGTTGAGTATAAAATTTTATTTTTGTGAAAACAAATATATGTTCGAAAAGTATCCACACCAATGTAATGAAGAAAAAGGGACCTTTGATGTAACTTTCAAATTCAACCATCAAATGAAGCCTATCTTAACGATTATGGTGCTAAAATAAGATTAAACAAGAATGCAGCCTCGGGAATTGAAAATAAACAAATTCTACATGAAGTGTCGGCTAAAATATGTAAACTTTGAGAAATTTTCTTTCACTTTAAAACAGCACAAAAAGCTTTGGAATATGCATGGCCATGTCTCATAGCACATGCCAATCTTTTACTAAAGTGAAAAATGTCTACGTTGCGCATGTGGAAAGTTCATACTTTCTTTTTCATGTGAAAGAAATCCCAAACTTTCGTGCCAATGTAGCAACCATTCTCCAAAACCGTAAAATTAGATTATTTTTATCCGACGGAATCAGAATTAAATATCGGAAGGAGTCAAATTATAAAATATAAAAATATAGTAGCTTATTAAGTAGTTAAATTTAAAGTTCGGAAAAAAGTTTAATATTTAAAACTATAAGGACCTAAATTGTTATTAGAGCAAACAATTTGAAAACATAAACACACCTTTCTTTAATGGATTTATATCCAATACACCGGCGATGAAAATTTTTAATTTCCACAAGTGCCTTAGTTTTAGGGTTTAGAGACTTAGTTTAGGGTGTAGGGTTTAGGGGTTTAAGTGTAGGGGTTTAGAATTTAAGGGCAATGGTTAGAATTTAAGGTCTAGAGTTTAGGGGTTTGGGTGTAAGGATTTAGAATTTAGGGGCAATCGTTAGAATTTAGGGTTTAGGGTTAGAATTTAGGGTTCAAAGGTTAAGGTTTAAGTTTTAGTGTAATATGTTAAGGGTTTGAGTTTTAACGTATAAACCCTAAATTTTTATTCACAATCCTTAAATTCTAAACTATTAAACATAAACACATAAACCCTACACCCTAAATTGAGTCCATAAACCCTAAAATTAAGGCACTTGTGGAAACTAAAAGTTTCTACCGCTAATGTATCAAATAATTATTTTTTTAATTCTGCCATTGCTTGATTGAATACTTAACAAGGTTTTGTCTCTTTGACAAGGGTCAAGTTGCTATTACATCAAAATTTATCAAGTATTTGAGATTCACGATAGTAACTAGGCCCATTTGAACTCCAAAAACTTTACATCTCCGGTTGTGAGTTTGAATGTGTTTAAACGTAATTATTTTAGATTTTAAAATCTGAGATATTAAGAGTATTTTAAAGGCTTAATATTATAGTTAAATAAGTGTTCAAACTATATATGTTGCTCACTTTTGAAGCTTAAACTATTTTTCGCTCAAAATAGGTATCTAAAGTTTTATTTCGACCAATTTAGGTATCTGACCGTTAACTATCATTATTTTTTTCTAAAAAAATAATTTTTATTTCTTTTATTTTTTAACTTAATTTTAAAAACCTTAAATTTCCCAAAACTCACAAAATAACACCAAATTTAAAATCCCTAACTTCCCCAGTCGATTCCGCTGTCGTTGGTCACGCCGCCGCCCGCCATATCCCCTCCGGACCACCAAGATCATTTTCGTTGACCACCCATAACCGGTAACTGACGGTAGGTGTTTCAATCGGCTTCAAAACGTCGAAGGAAGCCGAACTCGCGAAAGGAAGCTGATTGGCATACCTACCATCGGCTACAGGCGATGAGTGATTAGCGAAAATAGTCGTGGTGGTCCGGCGACGGTAGTGATAGACTCCGGCGAGGCAGTTAACGACGACAATGAAAACAATTTGAGGGTTTTGGGTTAGGGAAAAACAGTTCAGACACCAAAAATGAACAAGTATAGCTTGAACACTTATTTGGCTATTAATCTTAATTTAAACGATTTCATATTGCAATTAAAGATCTGTGGACAAAAAGTCTTTTACATACAATGCACGCAGACAAGTTTCAAAAGTTAGCAGCTCGACGGGGAAGAACCTTTGCGTATAAAATTATAGCCTACCAAAACGAGCGGTTCACCACGAATGACACACTTTCTTTGCATATATAATTGGAAATATGGTTTATTATAACTCCATCATTATCCTCTAATTAGAATTTATAAACGTAATTAGTGACATGTAAAAGTGGGATGTCTACGTTGCATGTTCAAAGCTTTCTGCAGTTAAACATGCGTCCATTACCAGCGGAAAGTGGAGCAATTCCAGCCGGCGCTACCTGCCTTTTGTACACGATATTATCCAGAGGGAACATGCACAGTAGCCAACTTTATCATCACCTAACGCACTTATCATGCAAATTCGGATATCTGAGTCCACTTTATTTTACTATTCATTGTGATTATGTGAATTTCTAGTAAGTACTGGCACAATATTTTATGTCAATGTGAACTTTTAAAAATTTATATTAAAAATTTATGAGGCGTATATTTCAAGTAAGTACTAGCACAAATTTAGGTGTCTAAATTTTTTTTGGCTCATTTTAGGTGTTCAAATTATTATTTTTTGTTTATTTTAAGATCAAATTAAACTGAGGTACATACTTTGAGAAAGGAACAATAGTGTGGGCACCTACTTTGACCAAAAAATGATAGTTTGGGCACCTAAAATGTGCAAAAAAAAAGTTTATGCACCTGAAAGGAAAAAACGAGATAGTTTGGGCACCTAAAAGGAGCAAAAATAGTTTAGGCGCCTAAAAGAAGAAAAAAAAACATAATAGTTTGAGCACTTATTTTGACATTAAGCCTTTTCTAAAAGATGTAATCATACTACAGAAATCATTTTTTGGAATCTGTTTTAAGTGTATTAAACGGATGCTAAATCTCTAACACTAAGGCCGCAAATTCTAAACTCTAAATTTTAACCTTAAATCTTATAACCTAAACCTTAAACCCCTAAAATTGACAAATGTGTGCGGTTTACACAAACTAGTGTATCAAAAATTTTCTTATAATTTAATTAGTCCATGTTCAAATTTGTATAATAATACTCGGATTTGTTATAAATGGGAAATAGATTCAAATATTAGAATAGGTTTGTAAATTTGGATTCACATATGCATGTATCCAACCTCTGTTCATTCATTGATTCCCCTAGAATAATTAAACTTCTAATTCAATTTGTCTCTCATAAAAATTTATAATTCAATTTCGATCCCTTGAAATTGTTCCCAACTCCACCTCTGATGCAAATGAGTATGAACTTGTCTGCAAAGAAATCACTGTGAATATCGTATCAGCAAGAGGAGAAGTTCGTTCAAGTTTCAACATCTAAAAACGTCATCTGGCATGTTATCCATCGTGTAAAGTTCCATTTGGATAATTCTTAATGTTTATTTTCTCCCATTTCTTCCTTTTTCTTCCCCTCTTTGTCTCACCTTTAGTAAAGATTTGCGTCAGACCGACATAAGCCTGTATTTTTCAAGACTCGGATAGAGTCTTGTTTAGCTTTCTTTTCTTTTCTTTTTTCTGTTTCTTCTCCTTTAGTTTGATCATCTGTTTATGAGAGAGTCGATATTTTTCGTATCATATTCATGATAAGTGCTCAATAAAGTATATCGGCATGCATAAGAACGGATGCAAAATTTTATATTAGGTGTACAAGAATTAGTAGTGGATTAGGTTGACCGGGCCACCCCAATGCCGCCGTGCATGATGATTATCATGTCATGTTCTGTAGAGAGGGAACCTAGAGACAACTTTTTATAGGCAAAATCATCAAGGGATCTCCCCCATTGTATCTAAGTTATTGAACCGTATGAAAATTTAGAAATATTATAGATTCGAACTCATCGAGTTGTCTTAGTAAAAAAGATGATGATGCTTATCTTAAGAGATTTTTAGGTTCCGGTAACTTTGTTGCAAAGTGTATATCTTATCAAAAGGTTAAAAAATATATAAATATATAATATTTTATAATAATTTAAGACTATTAAAAAATATATAATAGATTCATGGGTTCTAGACAGGTTGTCACGGTTGACTTTTGAGTTTAATAAAGCTTTTCTTTTTTCATAGAATTAGAGATGGTCCTAATTCAAATATATAATTTCAGTAAATTTCATAAATCTATTATAAAATTCGAATATGTTAATCTTTATTTATTGGGTTTAGTGGATGTTATACCTAATAATTGAAGGCCCAGAATCACGTAATACTCGAGTCCAGTTTTTATTATAGTTTGCATATTTATTTTTTAAAAATAAAATCTTAATCTTAAAACCTTAAGTATTAACTATAAATACAAGATTATAAATCTTACGACTAAATTCATAAATTTTATATCTTAAGCTAAATTTTTAATCCCTGCAACAACAAAAATATGTAGTTCAAAAAAAACTATACATCATATATATATATTTAATATTTTTCTATTAATATCTTGGCTTTGTTTGACAATTAGTAGATAGTTGACTGTATTAGTCGATTTAATTAGCGAATTGTATTACTTGATTTTATAAAATTGTTTGGTAAAATTAACTAATAGTTGACAGTTGTTTGATTTTTTAAACAAGCAAAATGACATATAAGGACACGATTATATTCAATACTTGTTTGAATAATTTATTAGTTATCAATATTTTGTATATATTAAATTGGATTATGAGAACTAATTTTTAATATAATATTACTAAACATATTTGAAAGATCTATATATTAATTTATTATTTATATATTTATTTTTAATATACTTTAATTTAAATTTAATTAACCATGAGATGCGGTGTGATTGTTGCTCACCTCATCTTTTAACCATGAGGTCAGGAGTTCGATTCCTACCAATCGAAATGGATCGCGTTTCATGACCAGTCGATGAAAGGATTAGTCACTGCTATCGGCGTTTCATGACCTGACAATCTTCTAATATCAACTCAAACCATTATTTATCAAACATGGCCCTTATACTTTTCCCTCAATCAAGAATTCAATAATCGATACCTGGCTACGTAAAACTCAGCGAGGCCCAAAATCAGGTAATACAAATCCAACTTTGATGTCCAAAGTCCCAACTCCCAAGTCAGCATTGCAGAGCTATAAATGAAGATTTAATTTCATTTTAAAAAATAAAGTAAAATTATTGCAAGATCGGTTTTGATTAGGTCAGAGAAGAAAATCGAAAAAGTAAAAATCAGTTCAAATTGTAGTGTTCTATTTTGTTTAGGTCCAATTTTATTAAGCTATATTTGTTAAAGTTTCAGTATTTTTTTAGTATTTTAATTCAATTATAAAGTAGTATATTAGTCCTTTGATTAAAAAAATATACTATATTAGTCCGCCTTTAAATTTGGATAAATCACACGCATACAAACTATGTTATTCAAATCTGAATCACATACAAAAAATAATGTCATCTTTTATCATTTGAACCACTCATTAGGTTTGTTTAATATTTATTTAAATATATTTGGTTTAATAAAAAATAAAATTATTTAAATGAGGTTGAATTATATGTTTATCTAATTTATAATTTGACTAAACCATCAAATAAGTATCTAAAGTATTTTTTTTTGACAAGAACCTAAAGTATTTGGTTTAATGAAACGGGTATAGTTTAAACACGCATTTAATAGTTAAGCCTTATAGTTTTTATAATTTAAAAAACAAATATTTTGTATTTGAATAAGTAAAAAATCTTTGATTTAGGAAACGTGCTATTTTATTTTAAAAAATAACTTCGATGAATCCGGCTAATAAATATAAAGTGATGATAGTTTGACAAAATCCACCTGTCTCATTCTATTAGCATCTCAAATTACATATGTGTATGTATCAATAATGCAGCAATTATTGTAAAGTTATCAACATGTTGCTGCCATTGACAATTTGGACCGTTTTTGTCCTCCATTCAACCAAAAATGTGACTAGCTAGGCTGCCTGCCCTTTGCCAACATGCAATGGATTAATGGTAACAACCGTATTGGTTGCCGATAAGACGATGCTTGTTTGGTTATTCTGTGGATTTTTCTTATTCTAAACTCTCGAGTTAAATTTGGATAAACATTTACAGTCAGTATTTTTTGTTGGCGATTGAGTTGTGGTATTAATTGTTTTGTCAACGTACTTTCATTGTTATATACATATTTATGTTTGTGTTGATGTTGATGTTTTTATCTTTCATCGTTGAATAGTGTTGTTTGTATCTATTTTTATTTGAGTCTTACGGTTGATTTTTAACATTTTTTTAATATAATTTTTTTTTACGATATTAAATGATTAGCTTTTTGTTTCAAAGAAAACAAACCATCTAAAATCTATTCGAATCACTATCACTTGTTGTACATCAACAACTTTCAAAGTAATAATAACCTAAACATCAAAATTAAAGCAGAAAAATTCTTAACCATGGACCAATCTAATAACCCTAAAATGGAAGAAAATATTTATTGGAAATACTTTAGCTCATAGTCTAGTAACATCACAAGTGTGATCAATTGATTAGCCTCTTGTAAATAATAATAATAATAATAATTCATATTATCTTCAAATCTATCGTCATCACACAAAAAATGTTGCATGCAGCATGCTGTCGATAAAAAGCTAGGTTTATAATATTCAATAATGAAATTGATAAAAATTGTTTGTTGGAACATCCTATCAAGTCGACTATGAAATCCAACAAACAGCTGGCCCAATCACAACAAACACTATTAAACACTCTTGTTGTCCTTTTTAAGGGTAAAGTACAACAATGGCCACCGAACTTTTAGGATGCATTTATTTTGGTCACCAAATTTTTAATACTTTAATTGGATTCACCCAACATTTAGTCCGTTTTTATTTTGGTCCATCCCATCAACTTCTGTGCCATGTAGAAGAAAATAGAAGAAGGAAGTTAAAGTGCCACGTAGTGTTTTAACAGAACTTAACGTAATAGACTAAAATGAAAGCAGACTAAAAGTTAAGTAACCCTAATAAAAATTTCAAAAGTTTAGTGGCCAAAATAAACGCACCCTAAAAGTTCAATGACCGTTACTTTTTTAAATGAAAAATAATATTACCGTGTCAAAATCCTCGTAAACTTAGTTGGAAGCTTGTTGCCATTGTTTTTGTTGGGTATATATTATCAGCGGAGTTAAAAAACCACAAATAGAGTTAGATAATTGTTTTTAAATTTCATTCACGATGCATAGAATATAAATTTTATTAAAAATTTAAATTTATTTTCTAGGAAGTTTGCCCAATGTATTTTATATATTACCGAAAAGTGAAAACCTACAATGAAATGAATCCCAGTCCCAATCCCATCCCCTCCTATATTTATAAACCTAAAAAAAATAAAAGGTAGAAAATATTTCTTAAAACTAAAAGCCTCTAATTTCATCCGTTAAGTTCTTTTCTTCAACTCAATCGACGTATGAGCCACATCAACGTGGGCCACGGCCCATGCATGATACGGACATCCACATCCGCAACGGGACAACCTCAGATGAGGCCTACTTTTAGCCAACAGCATAAAGTTAATCAAAAACTTAGAATATCCAACGCACCGCCATTCTGATTCCGACGATCCCAACAATCGCGTGTGACCGGAACACGTGGGCGAGTATAGACGGCGATGCACCGCTTTCCTCGAACGCACCTTCGTACACCATTGTGCTGTTGAACACTAGAGGTGAAGTCGTCGCCGCAGTTGTTTCCGTATCCTGCCCTTGTGATGATTTCTGGCTGCAAATTTACGTACCAAAACTAACCGTTAAAAGCCCCGACAAATAATAAAAATAATAATATCTCTAACGTAACGTAACAGCAAAATATGTCGACAAAAGAAGCTAACATGAACATCTTGATAACATAATAGCTCGAATTCTGATACCGAATTAAAGACTTTTGACAACAACTAGATGATAAGCTGGTACGGCACGAAAACGTGTGAAAAAGTGCAAAGAGCCGACCGACATAATATGATGGCGAGTTATTCAGTTTTTCCCAGAGCCACGTGAAACGTTTACGCCAACGTTTATAACGACGGAACGTTGTTTTCGTGACGATTATTTCCTTTTTAGGACATTAACGTTAGGAGCTGCAAAAAGGTAAGAAAAATTACCTAGTGTTGGGTGAAGGACAGAAAGTAATCGTGTAATCAGCTTTAGCGCATGTGAAGGTGCTGGTTTTATCATCATAGGCGTAGCTGTAGGCGCGTGGGCAAGCTCTCTTAAACACCTCCGAGTACGAAGACGGCTTGCAAGTATCGGGTGTTCCATACGCGCCGCTGCAACAGTACTGGGGCTGGCGGAAGGCCTCGCAAGCGCTCTTGCATGCGACGCCGCCAGCTCCGCCGTCTGTGTTCATCACCTTGAGCTCCGAAGGACACGAGTCATTGAGATCCCCTACGCAGCCGGTGTAGGTACAGTTTTGCCCCGTGCCGCCGTTAGGAACCACCAACATAGGGACGTTGTAACCGTCGACCAAACTGACATCGAAGAAATCAAGACCGCCGGCGCCGTCCAAAGTGAATTCGGCCAAAGTGGCAGGCGGAGCAGCGCCGTTCCCCGAACATTCCAGCTTCCCGGAGCCACAATCGCCGGTCAGACATGAAAATTTACCGGCGGAATCTTGGGAACAATGGGTTCTTCCCCAGAAACGACCACCCCATGATGTCGGCGCGTTAATGGTTTTGGTTTCGCCTCTCTGGAGAGTGAAACCCGTCGTGGGAAGCGTCGGAACGCCGGCGTTCGAGAGAATTCCAGGCCATACCACATAATCGCATTTGTTTACTATGGTAAAGGTTGTTCCTTTCACTCCTGGGTAATCAAAAAGAAAAATGAAACCAAAATCTAATAGTTAAAGATAAAAAGTGATTGAACATTTTCAATATTTTCCAAAATGAAAATACCTGGTAAAAAGGAATGTGACAGAACAAGAACACAAGCAGCAGCAACAAGTGTAATTTGAGCCATTAAAGTCAATGTTTATGTTTTGTAAGAAGAATCCTATTGTAGAAATGAGAAAGAAGAAGAAGAAGAGGAAGTTGGGGTATGGGCAAAATCCAACACTCTTCTCCTTCTTGTTCAGAAATGGGTGTGAGATTCTTCAATGGCGATACAGCATGGGCATTTTATAAGGGAATTTGAGCTTTTCGGAAACTAACGTCAATGTGGGCCAAACTAGAAGTCGGCAAGTCGCTATAGTGTCTACTCGACCGGATTCTGAGAAAAGTTGCGGTGTTTGGCTGAGATTTTTATTTCCTTCCGCTTGATTTTTTTTAACCTACTATGCTACTTATATTTCCATTTGACTTTTGGATTAACACTTAAAAAATTGTACAACTTATATTTATTTTAAGGTAGGATACACAATTCGTCACTGAATTTTGGTAAAAAAAAATAAAACAAAATGGTAAATAATCGTTAAATCTTGTTAAGTGTCTGTTATAAAATTTAGAATAATAACACATTTAGTCCTTCATATTTATATATATTCAATCAATTTAGTTCTAATTTGAAACAATTCACTAAATTTAGCCCTAGTTGTTACACATTCTTTCAATTTTTCTTTAAGGACCAAATTGAAAGAATGCATAAATAACAAGGGCTAAGTTTAAAGAATTGTTTCGAATTAAGACTAAATTGATTGAATGTACAAATATGAAGGACTAAATGTGTTATTATATCAAATTTTATAACAGACACCTAACGGTATTTAATGTCTAGTTACCATTTTGTTATAAAATATAAAGTTTAATTGCCATTTTGTGATTTTTAAAAATTTTGGTTACTATTTTATTTTTTTAACCAAAGTTCAGTGATCGTCTATGTACTTTACCTTTTATTTTAATTTGACGCCTTACATTTTTTTGTTATTTTAGTGTTTAATATTCTATTTCGTAACTTTAATCATACTTTTTTGTGATAGACATTAAAAAAAATTCGGTAACCAATAAAAACACATGTGGTATATTTTTAATATTTTTTTTAATTTTAATTTTATAAAAAAACTCAAAATTTTTAATTTCTCTAAAACCCCAAACCTTAAATTCCTCCCATCCCACCATCGATTCAATCACCTTCGGCCACCATTGCTTTCGTCGGCCCCCCACAACTGAAAACTCCATTATCCCGTCGTGGAAAATTAGCGAATGAATCGTTGATTGTTTCGTCGGCGAACATCCAACAATGAAGAAAAAAGACCGATTGAGCTTCTAACCGACAGCTAAAGGGTAGAAAATATTGAACGATGAGGTACACGACGCTTGAGTGGTGAACAGTGAACCGCCAACGTTGGAGATGCCAAATAGTAAGGGAGATGTGATTTGATGGTTTGATGAAAAGAAATTAAAACTTGAAGTTTTTAAAAAAATTTACATTTTAAAGAAATTCAGAAAAAAAAGTCATATGTCGTGTTTTTATTGGATAACGAAAATTTTTAACTGCAAGCTTAAACTTTTTATTACTAGAATTATTCATCAGATTCGAGATGCATTTTATTTTTTATTTACTGTTTCAGTCCATACTTAACCTATAATGAAATAATGCTGTGCTCATTTAATTATTTGTGTAATGATAAATTTAATTTTAAATATTTATATATTTTAATAATTTTATCTATAATTATAAATTATATTTTTATAATTTTCCAATTCGGTCCCACTTATAAGAAAAATATCTGTCGACATAATTTTTTTCTCTTTTTTCCTTTCAAATTCTTTATTTAATGCTAGAAATTTCTTAAACATGCTATAATGGAAGGAGCGAAGCAACATAATAAATGGTAATATGATATTGGCATTTTAGATCAAAACACAAACTCATTAAGATTACAAACTGGTGCAATCAAGGATAGACCTAGCGGGGTGGTGGAAGGGATGGTCACCCTCTTAAAAATTTAAAATTTTCATATGATTTTAAAAAAACAAAAAAATTCTATATATTTCCTTTAAAAATACTAATAAAAAAATACATCACATGTCACGCATTCATTAAAAAATAAACTGGCGTAACACCGAAACCTGAAAATAATAAGGGAATGCAACATTTGACCAAGAAAATTTTTAACAGCTAAAACAACTATTTTTTTTAAATAAACCAAAAAGGGTTTTATCATGTTTTGACCGTGCTTTATAGATTGGGCAGCAGAACATGCCACTTTGCCAAGACTTTAATCGTATGTAATACAGCATGCATAAGAAAAGGGATTTAATTATGGTATAAGATAAAGACATTACAGTTAGAACCAAATAATAATATTATTACAGAACAAATTAATCAAAACTCTCTTCAGTTGGTAACTGCTTGGCAAGGGTACGAAGAAAACGGGTAAGGGACTTTTCGGCACTCTTTACCGCTGCTTCTGTTTTTGCCTTGTCTTCTTCAGTCGAATTCCGGCTTTGTTCTTGACTCGTTTGCACTCTTCGAACAAGTTTACGCAATTCCTGTCAAAGCAACACTACTCGATGAAATAATCCATACGGCAATATATCAAGCAACTTTGCCTGACAAACAGAGGAGCAGCTTGGGTGATGAACTGCACTCGGCTGTTGCCAGGCTCAAAATAAAGGCTCTTATGTAAATTATCCCAAGGAATAGTATAGCTCAGAATTCGATATAAATATCAGACTTGGTTCAGATTAGGCAACAAGTGTAGCATGGCTCGGAATCACCTATATGTATCAGATTTGTGCTCCGAACCAGCAATAAGGGAAGTGGTAGGATAGCTTCCTATCTGTAATCGGCAGCAAGGGAAGCGGTAGGATAGCTTGGAATTTTGCCAATATGTATGAAATTTGGTTATATTGAGGCTGCAGTATAATTATGGCTTGCAGGTCTAAGGAGCATTGCAAATGATTCGAACAAATCCTTCCAATGGTTGGGATTTAAGTTGAGACGCTTTAAGTTGTGTATGTAGAGGAATCTGTACCGGTAGCAGTTTAATAGCTTCTTAGTTAAATAAAATCTGTTACTTATCCAAAAGAAAAGAGAAAAGAGACATAACTTATGAATGAACATAAAAGCAAACCAAAAAATGAGCACCGATTCGACTTTCGAGCAATGCAACAGCCAACAACTCAACAGAGAAATATAAGGGGTTCATGCGGGGCAGTTATTCAAGCATTTAAAGGCAAAGAATTTAGACGAATTTCCTAGCCTAACTATCCTCAAGCCTTCAACGGTACATACTGATCAAACCAGTCCTGTCTAAGAGAACTTTGGCAACAAATGAGCAACCTTTAACTTGGTTTGCTTACCTGACGATCAAAATCGACGCTGCTAACCGAAAACACTTCATTTGTAATTTCAATGTCCTTGCTGATCAACCCATCAAACCATCTATTTGCAATGTTAACGAACTCCTGTGACTGCAGCACGTTAAAAAATGATAAGACAACACAATATGCGAGTGTAATCAGCTTAAGCTTACTATAAGTCTTAAAATCAAACTTAAATTACAGTATATTCGAATGGATCATCGTCGTCGTCTTCATAATCTTCTTCTTCTTTAGTGATTTGTGCCTCTGAACCAGCTAAAGCCTGCAATGTTTTCTGGTCACCTACTTTTGTAGCTTGAATCAAAGCTTCCATCAATTCGGGTTCTGCTTCTCGAAGCAGTTTCCCTAACACAAAACACAAGTATAAAGCACCGACTTACAATGCGTATAAGCTAAAGGAATGTAAATCAATTGAAGTCGAATAAACTTTTATTACCAATATAACTGAACTGCCTTCGCTTTCCCTCTCTAACATCAGGGCCTAGTCTCTGCAACCAAAATACAAACACCTTGTGTTCAATAACATATTTTGCAACGAAACACAAAAGGCGTTTCAACTTTCAAATTACAAAAAAAAAGCAATTTCTTAAGTACCTTAACTAACATTAAAGCATCGAAAACATCTTGTTCGAGAGAAGCCACTCTAAAAATTTTAAAGAACAAAGATGTTAGCTTTCAGTATATACAATTTCAAAAGCTCAAATAAATATATGTTTTTTTTTTTTTGGATTGAACTGTACCTGAGGATACGTTTGATTTGCGGGTTGGAGAAGGAAGCAAGGTCCATACCCCAACGGACGGCGCGACGAGCGTCGCGCTTCTTCTGGTTGCGGCTCTTCTTTACATCGGATTCCGAGTCGTCGCTGGTTTCGCTTTCTTGGACATTAGATGGAGGTGGGGCATTGGCTAATCTGATTCCGCGTGGGCGGTGACGAGCGTTCCCCCGGGAGGAAGTTGAAGTGGCGAAATAGAAACAATGGGAAGGGGGTTTAGTTGATACTATTAGTATCCGAGAGGAGCAGTGGTACTGCCACTGCTGCTGCAGCTGCAATGGCGGCCATTGCCTTAGAGACCTTATAAGCCGTGCCATGTTCTGTTCGACCAACGCACGAGCTCACCTCCGGTGACAGTTGACAGGCGGCCCGGTAGAAGACAATTGTATGGTAAAAGCATTAAAGTTCCGACGCGCCTCCTATTATCATTTCATACAGATAATTCCCTGTTGGCCCAAACTTGAGAATGGGTATTATTTTACTGGACGGTGTTCATAGTTGGGCTTGGGCATGAATCTAAAGGTAAATTTTGGTGTTAGATTTGGATTAAACAGCGAAGTTGAAAATAGTCCATCTCGTGTGACTTATGACGAAGATGTTACGAGGTTGAATGATAGAGAATATTACGATTTTTTCTCACATCAGAAAAAAAGAAATTAAAAAACAAAAATAATAGTGTTGCACATTTTATCATACTTTTTTGGGAAGAAATTAATGTCTCATGACTATAGGCATACCTGTGTAAATAAACGGTCTGAATTGCTTGATTTCGAGAATTTAACAAAATTAGGCTTAGAAATCAATTGCAATCTAGAAAAATGGGTAATTAACCAAATTAGGCTTAGAATGTAATAAAATACTTATATTTAGTATTTACAAGCAAAATTAGCAATTCCCAAAACCCAAAAGCCCCAAAAGAATGAAAAATAGCCGAAACCCATCTCTCTGAATTTCACAGTTCATACAAAGTATCACCAACATTGATCAGTTTCCCATGTTCGCTTCGTATAACCAGAAAATCGAGGAGACGTTGAACCGGTCATCGGTTCGGCAGAAAGAGAAAAAGACCGCCTTGGTCTGAACAACAACGTTCGGTCATAATCGGCCCGCTTCTCAGGATCCGACAGCGTAGAGTAAGCTTCGTGTACTTTGATGAACTCGTTGGCGGCAGCGTCGTTTCGACCATTAGCCGAGACATCAGGGTGTAGAACCCGCGCCAGTCTCCGGTAAGCAGCCTTGATTTCGTCAGACGTGGCGCCCATCGGAATCCCCAATACATCGTACAGCGATGACGGACAAGCAATGTGTGAAACCGGCCTCTCGGCCGTCGATGAACAGGCGGCGGAGATGCGAAGTTGCCGGAAATGGACACGTGTCGGCATGGAGCTCTGTTCCTTGATGGAAACTCTGGAGCCCATAAAATGAGCAGAGGAAGAGGTGAAGGAGGCCATTATCGTTGAAAATGATTGTTTTTTGTTCGGTTCGAGATTTTAAAGTTGGGGGAACATAGGGAGAAGGTTATGGGTGGGTATTTATAGAGTTGAGTGAAGCCGAGTTAGAACGATTGGGTTAACAAAATTACTAACAGCCAACAGGTAATGAGGTAATAGCTTATCCGTTATATCAAATGCTGACTCAGAGAATCGTCGGCGTTTCAGAGTCTTTAAATCCACGGGCTACGACCATGGGTTGTCAAGCTGGCGCCTGGCAGTAACTCACCGGTTCTAACATTTAATAATTTATTAATGAATATCGCAATTACATATGATAAAATAAAACTATAACATAAACATAATAAATGTTTTAAAACATATAAAAAAATAACAAAAAAAAAATTACCGGAACAATTTTAGTATTGGTTGTCGACTACCGAATCTATTAGTTTTTTTATTTTAATAAAAATCTCTTTGTCTTTTTTTACACGCTTTTTCCTCTGTCCTTGTGACATGTTTTTGTTTTGTGGTTTGATTCATCTGTCTTTGTGGCATGTTTCAGCATACCCTAGCGATCGGTTGTTGTTCGCACAGAGATTCAATCGGCACTAGTTTCTGATTTGTGTTTTTGTCAGAGGTCACTTGGAAAGTTATATCCACACTCGGTTGATGGTTGTTTGTCGATGAAATCAGTCTTGGGTAGTGGTAGTTTTTGCTTGACAGCTTAGATCGCGCACCACTCCTCCTTCCTTCTTTATGTGTCTCGTTTGGACACAGACAATAAGATTTAGGAGGCTACTAAATTTTGTTGGTATGCTTATCTCCATAGAAGTTTTCATTTTTCTTTGTTTTTTGGGTTGTAAGGATTTTTTTGGTTGTTTAATCCAAATATTCTTATTCTTGGATGCATTGTAATTGTGATTTTTTATGAATTTAATAAAAAATTAGTATTTTTTATCAAAAAAAACATAAATCTAAAAAAGAATGATAAATGTTACATCTGTCAGATCAGATATTTCCTTTTTGTACCGAAAAAAAATTCTACAGTCCATTGCAGGATGGGTCTATGTGGAATTGTCAAAACAAGAACTAAAAAAAAATTTCAAAACCGACAACAACCTTTCACACATATCTCAAAAACAACGATTCGCTATAGATTACATTACCAAACAACTCAAAAGGGAATCAAACTCTACGTGGCCATCGACAAACACGAATCAGAGACAAACGATGTGAGAGTCACCGTACGAACACCAAAAATCTGCAAAAACTAACATTAGAAGCGTGCCATAAGGTAGAGACATGTCATAAAGGTTAAGAAAATGTGCCATAAAGGCAGAGGAAAGCGCACCAAAATGTGCGAAGAAAAAAAAACAAGACAAATAAACAAAAAATAAATGAAATATGAATCATCGGTGGTCGACAACTAATATAAAAAATGATGTCGCCACCAATTAAACATAGTACGTCGATTAATAACATGATTTAACTTAACAAATTTAGTAAATATTGTGTCTACCGCTACAATTTGAGCCATGCTTAATTTTTTTTTGAATATGGCTACTGAATTTTTATTATAACCATAGAAAATATCACAATTACAATGCATCCAAAAAGGAAAATAATATGACTAATCTACCCAAATTTCTTACAACCCAAAAACAAAGAAAAATGAATTTTTTTCTATGAAAATAAGTATACCATCAAAATCTAGAAGCTTTTTGAATCTCCTTGTCTCTATCTAATCGGGACTCATAACTGATGAAAATGAGTGGTGAGTGATTCAAACTCTCAAACAGAATGTTCCGCTACCCAGGCTTATTACATCGGCAAACAATCATCAGCCGAGTGTGGATCTAACTTTGCGTGACCATCGACAAATCATAATTTGGAACTAGCACCGATTAAAAACTTTATGCGAGCAACGATCGACCGCTAGGATATGTTGAATCATGCCACAAGGCCAGATGAAACAAACCCACGAAAACAAATAAAACAAGTCACAAGGATAGAAGAAAACGCATGTCACAAGGACAGGAAAACTGCAAGCCATAAAGGCAGAGATTCTTATTAAAAGAAAAAAATAAGAAAATAATAAATATCGGCAGTAAACAACTAATAACTAAATGATTACGGATCACCGGCTAACGCATAAAGATTAAAAAAACTTGTAGACGGCGTAAAATTATTAGTGAGAAAAAAGCTAAGGGTTTTTTTTAGAGCAAGCGGCAATTGTATATCCTACTTACTAGTATAATTAGCCATGTGTAATTTAAAAAGAAAACATATTCTTATTTAGAGAGGAGGGGAAAGACTACTCTAGTGAAAAGAAGATGGATGCTCCTAGCAGGTCTAGGACCCATGATCTAAAAAAATATAAGAGAATAAAAAAGAACGGTTTGACGAACTAACCAAATGCGCTTCTCAAAAATACATAAATTAAAACCAATCGAATTAAAAAAACAATTATTAAACCTACAATTTTATATTCATTACAATAATTAATAAAAAAAGTTTAGTCGGTAGTGTTGAAAAAAAGGTCACGCATATATACTACTATTTAGAAAGAATTTTTAATTAGATATATAGACCGAATTTTAATAATAACTGTGTAAATTAATTACACAAATAATTAAGTTGGCTAACAGCTTTTTCCATTTGCCATTTAGTGGGCATTGGTTATTGATATTCAATTTTCTTACGTAAGCATATATGATTAAAAAAATTGAATCTTTAAAAAGTGAATGTTTGATTAAAGAATTCATTAACAGAAAAGTCTGAATGCTTTGGAATTTGATCTGTCTGAAAGAGAGAACTTTGTGGATGTTTACTACAACAAGAACACCAACGTCGTAAGTTTATAAGTTATAACGAATAGAAATTTTGTCATTTTCATACTTTATTTATATCTCGATATTAAAAATTAAATTTATGATTAAAGTTTATATTAATATCTATGATCAAAGTTTAGGATAAAGGATATAAAAAGTATTTTTTTACGGTTTAAGAATTAAAATTTAGTATTAAAATTTAAAATTTAATAATTTTTAGCGTTGAAACATAAAAATAAATATTAAAAATAATAAAATTTATGTTCGTTTAAAAAAATATTTTCTAGACAAATATATTATATAAATTTAGTGTTTATTTTCCTTCACCCCGTCCTCTACATTAATCAGTTAGGACTTCTTTATGCGTTGTATAAGTTTTGTTTTTAGAACTGATTGAATAATGAATATAGTTCGGTTAGTATTATCGTTGTACGAGAAAATATAAGATTAAATACACTTAAATATTCAATGTCTTTCGTTTTATAGATAAAAATAGTTTGAATAGTATATTTTATAGATAAAAATATACATTGTAAATTGAATATTCAAAAAAAATGATTTTAGAACAAGCGTTTCTTATTGTCTTAATAAAATAGTAACATGTAAATTTTTTTTGCTTTGCTTCAATTTTCGATTTATATTTTACAAAAGCTCAAACTATATTTTAAAATATGGTAAATAAATAACAATTTTAAAAATATCTAGCCAATTGGCACCAGTTGGCCAACCTTACATGAAATCAAATGGGTGGAGAAGTTGACATGTGGCTACCGAGGCATTTGGCATAGATTGGAGAGGTAAAATCATGTGAAAAATATAAAGTGTTTATTTCTTTATTTTATGAAAACGAAAAAAAAGTTTTATTATTATTTTAATTGATTAAAATTTGATTATTGTATATTACAAAAAATAAAAATTATATGAGGCTTTGTATTGATTGGGGTTTAACTTAATCTTTAGTCCGGCTCTACATTTCTTGTAATAGCTTATTATCACGGGGCTAGACTTTGGCTCGCTAACCCGTGCGGCCTTAGTCGACGATCTTAGGTCGGGGACCAAGTAAGCCTTTGAAATGCTAAGCGATTGTGCTTAGACGGTGTTGTGCGGAAGCTTTGGAAAAGTATTTGGGTGATGGCTAACAAGGCAATGGAAAAGAGGCAAGGGATTGAATAAGCAACGAGCCTCGTTAAAAACTCCCCCTAAGCCTAGACGGGGAGAAAAGGGTACTCGAGCCCTCTTGTATTAATAAAGAACGAAAATGAGAAAGATGGGAAATGTGAAGTGGATGTGGAGTGATTACAATGGTTGGGCAAGGCTCTTATTTATAACCTTGGCCCCCTAGATCTAATGGCTAGGAATGACTCGATCCAACGGCTATGGATGAGTCTTACAAAGAGAATCTCTAATGAAGGAAAGTTAATCAACTATACATGGCAACTAGATCACAATATTACATGGTTGCCTAAGATAAGTGCCCAATGACATCATTGTCTTGGTGGCATTGGCTTGTTTCCTCGAATGTGGCTTCAAGGATGGATACTTTCCTCGAATGTGCTCCATGGAAGATACCTTTCCATAAGCGTTGGTGTGAAGATGACACCTTGGCTTTGGTCTTGGATGCTTGGGCGGATTGGGCTTGGTGTGGCCCGGATATTGGCTCCAAAACCTCCTCTTTAGCAAGCAAGGTGCTGAATCGGGCCCTAGGGGTGTGGGCAATGCGGATGGACAGCCCCTAGGCCTCTTGGCATACACATTGGGTGCAGACTCGGCCTCGTAGGCGTGCACGTCGGGTGCGGGCTTGAACTTCATGGATTGGGCACCATGAAGGGTGGAAGGCAAGGCCCCCTCATGTGTGGACTCGACCTCCTTGGTGAGCACGTCGGGTGCGGGCTCGGGCTTCATGACTTGGGCGGCATGAAGGATAGATGGTAAGGACCCCTCGTGTGCGGACTTGGTCTTCATTGTGCGCACATCGGGTGCGGGCTCGGGCTTCATGCCTTGGCCAGCATAGTGGGTGCGTAGCAAAGGCCCCTCGGGTGCGTGTGTTGGGGCCCCTCGGGTGCAAGGCTTGCGGGCAGCACATGGGGTGCTAGACAAGGCCCCATGGTGCGGAGAAATAGGCCCAGGACGGATCTCTTGGGCGCGGACACCACCAAGTGCGTTGTGCATGACCCCTTGGTGCGTGTAAACGGCAACACTTTGTGTCCCTCGGTCGGGTTGTGCGGGTGGTGCGTGAAGTTTAGCACCTATGGGTGCGGGAGACTCGATCTTCAAAAGAGAGCCGGTAACATTCTCCCACACTGAATCTATCGACGTCCTCGTCGATTGGTAGGGATGAGGCTCGGTCGCCTTGATCTCGAACGGCCCCGGCTGATCTTCTTGTTCCCACTCGGATAAGGGAAAACTCGTGGAAATGGCAAGGCTTTCATGCCTTGGCCCTCGATCAATCTCGAACGGTTGCCACTCCTTGGCAAACTCTCGATCATCTTCGAATAAGGGATTATCCCTCCAAAACACAAGGTCTTTGTGCCTTGACGATTGGCTCGTCTCGATGGTTGGTCTCACCTTGCTTTGTGCTTGGCTCGATCGCATCGGCGGCCTGAAAATAGAACCAGAGTAAGTTAGTCTTGAATCATCAAAATAACTTAACTTACTTACCTTGGACATAAAGTCCTTGTCGAGTGGCTTCACTTCGTCTTGTCGATACTCAAGACAAGTGATGATGGTGGGGTCTTGTAAGACTAGATCCCCTTCTTCGGTGTTTTCTTGCACTTCCTCGAATTGAAATCCATCTTGGTAGGTCGTCGTGCCTACTTGCTCCATGAAAAGGCTTTGTCCTTCGCACTCTCTCGTTGGCGATCTATCAACAAAACCAAATTGAGTTAGTCCCAATTTAGATGGAAAAATGGGCTTACTTACCTTGGACTCAAAGTCCATGTCGCTCGGCTCCTTGTCGCATGACTCGACTAGGGAAGCAACTCGCTCCACGACTTGATTTGGATCTTCACTCAAACATGTAGAATCCCTACAAAAATCCAAACAATCGTGAGTTAGAATGGATTCTTTAAACAACAAAGAATCACTTACCTCGGACTCATGGTCCGTGTCGTCTCGATCCACTTTTCCTTGTCGATACCCAAGGAAAGTGTTGGCATGGTTTGGCCCCTCTTCAATGGGCTTGGGCACATCGGTGCTTTGACTTGGTTCCATGGATTCATGCCAATCATCCATGGAATTGGACCATTCCTCAAACTCGTCTTGCAATTCTTCAAGGAAGATAGCAAGCTCCTCTCCATCGGCTTGATCTACTTCACCAAACTCGGATGGTTTTTGAATTACTTCATCAAACTCGGATGGCTTGGATGGGTACTCCACCTCATGAACCATCTCGCTCTTTGGCAACTCCAAAGACTTCTCTTCGTCTTTGATCTTTTCAAAGACTTGTCCCGTTGTGTTGGGATTTTCCATGGACTCGTCCATGGCTTCATCATCGTCGGTTATCATGGTTAAACCTGCACAATCCTTATCTTCGGATTTTGGCAAATCAAGTGCATCAATTTGTTTCAAGCAAGATAAACCAAAAACAATCTCATATTCACCAAGATGACGACAAGACATTACCATGATAGTTACTGCATCCCGAAAGTTGTTGATTTGAACAAACACATCTTTCGCGATTCCCATAATTGGCGCATAACGAAAATTGACTTTGTCGAATTCTTGACTTACCTTCTCAATTTGAAGGTTTAATGTCTACGCGATTCGTTCAGACACGATCAACGATTGTGCACTTGGATCTACTAGTGCACTTAGTGTTGCATTGGGAAACACCACGTCTACGAACGTAGGCTCCACCTCCTCGAAGTCTTTCTCGGCTTCGCTTGAATCACAAGATGAATCATCATCTTCGTCGCTGGAGTACTCCACGCAATAGGTGGACTCGTTGCACATTTGCAACCTTTCCTTAACCAAAGTTGCGCTATCGAACTTTGACGCCCCAACAATCACCGAACTTGGTGATTCACCGAACAAGGAAGCAAGCTCTTCGGCCTCGGTCTCATCGGGCAAGACATGCTCCTTGGTCGCCTCTACCATACTAAATGGTAGCACATTGCACCTTTCGTCAAGCTTCAAAGCCTCGATCTCGTCGGACTCGTCCCGTAACTCGGACTGCTTGAACTCGTGCGGGCATTGGAAAGACAAGTGTGAATTTTCACACATCCAGCATCTCGAAGGTTTGCTCTTAGGGCAATCATCAACATGTTTGATCCTACAAAGGGAACAATACCATGAATTAGTAAAAACACTATTCAAATGTGTTTTACTTACCTCGCTTTCAAACGAGAACTTGGGTGACTCCACGTCCATCTTTGTCGCAACGTCCCTTCTTCTTCCTCGCGCCATCTCGTCTCGAACGGAGCGTAACTAGCTCTGATACCACTTGTCATGGGGCTAGACTTTGGCTCGCTAACCCGTGCGGCCTTAGTCGACGATCTTAGGTCGGGGACTAAGTAAGCCTTTGAAATGCTAAGCGATTGTGCTTAGACGGTGTTGTGCGGAAGCTTTGGAAAAGTATTTGGGTGATGGCTAACAAGGCAATGGAAAAGAGGCAAGGGATTGAATAAGCAACGAGCCTCGTTAAAAACTCCCCCTAAGCCTAGACGGGGAGAAAAGAGTACTCGAGCCCTCTTGTATTAATAAAGAACGAAAATGAGAAAGATGGGAAATGTGAAGTGGATGTGGAGTGATTACAATGGTTGGGCAAGGCTCTTATTTATAGCCTTGGCCCCCTAAATCTAATGGCTAAGAATGACTCGATCCAACGGCTATGGATGAGTCTTACAAAGAGAATCTCTAATGAAGGAAAGCTAATCAACTATACATGGCAACTAGATCACAATATTACATGGTTGCCTAAGATAAGTGCCCAATGACATCATTGTCTTGGTAGCATTGGCTTGTTTCCTCGAATGTGGCTTCAATGATGGATACTTTCCTCGAATGGGCTCCATGGAAGATACCTTTCCATAAGCGTTGGTGTGAAGATGACACCTTGGCTTTGGTCTTGGATGCTTGGGCGGATTGGGCTTGGTGTGGCCCGGATATTGGCTCCAAAACCTCCTCTTTAGCAAGCAAGGTGCTGAATCGGGCCCTAGGGGTGTGGGCAATGCGGATGGACAGCCCCTAGGCCTCTTGGCATGCACATTGGGTGCAGACTCGGCCTCGTAGGCGTGCACGTCGGGTGCGGGCTTGAACTTCATGGATTGGGCACCATGAAGGGTGGAAGGCAAGGCCCCCTCATGTGTGGACTCGGCCTCCTTGGTGAGCACGTCGGGTGCGGGCTCGGGCTTCATGACTTGGGCGGCATGAAGGATAGATGGTAAGGCCCCCTCGTGTGCGGACTTGGTCTTCATTGTGCGCACATCAGGTGCGGGCTCGGGCTCCATGCCTTGGCCAGCATAGTGGGTGTGTAGCAAAGGCCCCTCGGGTGCGTGTGTTGGGCCCCCTCGGGTGCAAGGCTTGCGGGCAGCACATGGGGTGCTAGACAAGGCCCCATGGTGCGGAGAAATAGGCCCAGGACGGATCTCTTGGGCGCGGACACCACCAAGGGCGTTGTGCATGGCCCCTTGGTGCGTGTAAACGGCAACACTTTGTGTCCCTCGGTCGGGTTGTGCGGGTGGTGCGCGAAGTTTAGCACCTATGGGTGCGGGAGACTCGATCTTCAAAAGAGAGTCGGTAACGCTTATTGCTCCCTTGGGTAATAAACCATTAATTATAAAAAAGGTTATATTGTTAGTAAATATATAAATTTTAATTGTTAATTTTAATTTATTGTATACAAATCTGAATTGTTAAATTTCAAAATAACAAGTTGGTGACAATATTTAAAGCATTATTTAATTGGATTAATTTAATTTTTATAAAAGTAGGAAATGAAACTAACAATATACCAAATATATTACATATGTAATTTATTAAAACGAGTATTTATCCAAAAAAACACTTGTTAGTTTGTTGTGTATATAGGAGATTAACTTTCGAATAAAAACGAATCTAATTCAGAATTCATGAAATACAATATCATTTTACTTTTATGTGTGTTTTATCACTAGTCCAAAATTGATCTTTGTTGTGTAAGATTACCTTTGAGAACATGATTCTCGGATTGTAACATTATTTGACTTATTACTGGGAATGTTATATTAGCTTGTTTGGTTTATTGTGTAGGAATGTAAGATTATTGTGTTTGGTTGGAGGTATATAAGGTTATCTGGAAGTAAAATTTACTAAATTGTCCATATGTTATATTTTCCTTTTAACATGTTAAACTTTCAATATTAACTTAAAAAATACATGCACAAAAATTAATAGAACTATTTTTGTTACAATATCTCAAATTTACAAAAATTATATATTTATTATATTATTAATATAATTATTATACTAACTACACTTTAAAAGAACTCAACAAGTGGCCCTAGTGGAAATATGAATGAGGTTCATCCTAGAAGACTTGAATTCAATCACTTTGTATATACTACATTGTAATCACCTTTAGACTGTTTAAAAAAACTATTTTATATTTACTTACTCTCGTTATCCTCTATTAAAATATTTTTGTGAATATTTAAATGCTAAACATTTAATATGTTCAAATCTTTAATTTTTTATTACTTGTGACATTTCAAGCAAATTAAAGTAAATAATAAAAAATCTAAAAGTTATATAATACTAATAATAATTTATATCATAAGTTTAACCTACTAAAATATTTTATAAGATCATAAAAATAAGAATAAAATTAAAAACATCAACTCTTAACTTATTAGTTTTCAAGCAATATACTATCCCAACATATAACTTATAAACATCATAAATATAATATTAATAAAATACATTAAATATTTAAATAATATTTAAATATTTGTAACACCATTTAAATATTTAATTAATATTAAATAAAAATGTTTAATTAAGTTACGCCACACATACTTAATTATCTAATTAAAAATGAACAAATGATCTATATGAACAGAATTCATTAATTTAGGGGCAATATGATATAAAGGGAAAGGAGTTGACAAATAGCTAAGAAATTAAAGGGAATCACATTTTCACCATTTAATGAAAAAATTGTTACGGTTGAGAATGCAAAACTATCCTTTGAAGAGAATGCTCTCCAACCAAAAGTAAATATATAATTTCAAAAAAAAAAATTATCCTATATACGAACCAAATACCCTCTTATAAATATTTAACTTTGCTTATTTTGAGTCATCTTATTAAGAGCTTGTTCTATTGTACATGTCTAAAACACCTTTTATTAGCCGGACTTTTTGAAGCTTTTTTTATTTTATTCGCTCGAAAGAAATCAACATATCTGGAAACAAAACTTGAATCAACCATCATAACGTATTAAATTGAAAATTAAAATATTCTCGAATAAAATCTACACGTAAAACAACATTAAATAAAATTTGAATCAAATGTCCCAAACATGTATAAAAAATCATGTGTTTTTTTTGTGTTTTTTTATGTTTTATACTAAAAAATTAAGTTTAAGTTTAGGATTAAAGTTTATAGCTATGGTTTGAGAAATTAGGAATATAGTGTATTTTTTAAAATTTAAAGTTTAGGGCTTAATTTCTTTTTTAGTGTTGGGACATAAAAATGGGCACCGGAAATGATAAAAAGATTTTTGTTCCTCAAACATCCAATAACTCAAGAACAAAAATCATTTGCTCCTTCTTGGTGTCCCTTTCCATGTCTTAAACTAAAATAATAATTTTTAAACTCTGATCTAAATTTTAAATCTTAAACCTTAAATCCTAAGAAATACACTCTACCCTTAATTTCTTAAATTTCAATATTAAACCTTAACTCTAAACTTATTTTTTAAATATAAAATCATAAATAGTGCACAAAAGTACATATAATTTCTATTCGTAACTCAATATTGACTTAAAATCTTGTACTATAACTCAATTCTATATTGACCCGAATTAATGTTCATGTCTAGATTACTAATAATGAAATATTAGTACAGTAATAATTTTACTTCTACATATAAATCTTTTATTTAAACTAAAATTCCATATTAACCCCAATCGAAAAAGTAATTCAGTTTTTGGACAGCGATATTAAGCAAGTTATGCGGCTGTGTTTATAGATTGTCACATCTCGCCCACAAATATTTGCGGTCGTGGAGAAAACCAGCAAATTGGAAACAATGGGTGAATTTACTTGACTTAATAGTTAAAAAGTACATGAATTATATTTTTTTAGATAACTGTTTAAAATATAATTTGGTTCATGTAGGTGTTTGATATTTTTACAGTCATTGTTTTAAGTATTTTATCATTAATGCTCGTTTAAAAATTTTATTAGCAAATAAAAATATGACACGTGACATGTTATATATATAAAAGAATTTTAAAAATATCCTAAAATTTTTAAGAATTTTCATAATAGTCCTTAAATCCCTAAGTCTCAAATCTCGATTTTAACCATTGTCGTTGTCTATCGTCGACAGGATGCCCAACATTTTCGTGGTCAGTCCCCTACGATTATTTTCTTCGTCTTTTCGTCGTCGAAAGTCGATGACCGACGTACTTAACGTCAAAAAAAATCCAAACAACGAAAGAAGGGGAAAAGAAATGATAGATGGCAAACAACGATCGATCAGACGACGAACGACATGCGGGTCTTGCAGCGAGAGAAAAAAGCTTTATTTCGTCACCGACAACGTGATGAACGGTGACTACAATGACCAGATTTTGTGATCTAGGGATTTAGGGGTTATATTGTGAATTTTGAAAATTTTAAGGTTTTTTTTTTAAATTGAAGTGAATAAAAAGGAAAAGAAATCAAAACCACATGTTATATTTTGATTGGCTGATTTTTTTTAAACGATTGATAAAAGCAAAACACCTAAAATAAAAATAGTAAAGACATTAATACTTACCTGAACCGACAAATACAATTTAGGCATTTTTTTTACTATTAAGCTGATTTACTTCAAACAACCCACACGACATGTTTTAAGTTTGAGGATTAGGTTGGGTCATTGAATTTGGGTGGATAAAGGGAAAGAGATCGTTCCTGTAACTGTAAGCCTTATCTATTTCTGGTATTATAAGCAGGCCTGAGGGGCTGAGGGCTACACGACAGTGTAGCGTACCATTTCCTTCCTTTTCTGTTATCTTTATTGATTTGACACTATTTTCGGTTTCGTCCTTTTTTCCTTTTTCCTGTTTATTTTTTTATAGCACCTTACAGTACTTTTATATCCATATCGTCAAGTCTTTTACGCTCTCTCTCTCTTCGGATTAAATAATCAAAATTCAAAATTTGACGACATCATATTTATATAAATATAAAAGAGTAACTTTCACGGAATTATTATATGAAAAACTTTTTTAATAGTAATTTATGAAAATGACTATCAACTAGTGTTATTTAGAAAATAACCTATAAATCGTTCAGTAAGGTAAACTCATGTTTTGGAAAACGCACACACGACTTCGCGTTGTACACGTAGCGAGGTCTGTTAGACGTGGGTCGCCTTTTATATTTTTTAATTTAAAATGACTAGATAAGGCCTTGCGTTTTCCAACACGCGAGGTCCACGAGATTTTGAGAAGACATATTTATATATTGCAATAATTACTATAAGGACCTTGCGCTTTACATATAGCGAGGTCTGCCAAATCTAGACTGAAACACAAGGGTGTATAGGCATGTTCGAGGCATTTTATCATGCCATTAGCCTAATAATTTTTATAATTTTTAAGCTTAGAGACGTAGTATTGAAACTTATCTTCCATTTGAGATCGATATTGACACGTACGAGACATTGCACATTGTATAAAAAGCACGTTGAAATGGTTCGAACACTAATTTTTGTCCAAGAATAAGAAGTTGAAATGACTTGGTAGGCATGTTGAAGGTGTTTTCCCGGATTATTATTAGAATAATCTTCGTAATATTTTAAGTTGGAGGTTTAGTATTGGAACTTATCTTTCATTTGAAACTGATATTGACGCATAACAGACTTTTTAAACGATATAAAAATGGCCCTGAAAATGATTCCAAAGCTTGGTTTTGGGCATAAATAAAAAGGTAAAATGACTTGAGAATCATGTTTGATGGGTTTATCTAGGAAGTTAATCGTCGCATATACGTAATCCTTAAGAATCGTATAATATTTTTTATTAAAAAAGTGACATCGCTCGCTGTAGAAAGCAAGTTCATTTTAAGTGTTTTAATTAATTTCGCAATTATTTTGATGATTATGGAAAAATTAAGAAAAGTTAACAAAATTGTCCATATTTTCTTTTAATAGGACCTCGCGCTCTACATATAGCGAGGTCCGTTAAGCCTATAAATAGAGGATAACAGTCTCAGAATATTCTCGTAACTCATTTTCGCTCATCTTCTTCTTAGTCTATTATTTAATATTATTTGTAAGTAGTTCGATTGATATAATATGTTGAGACGAGAAACTATTACAGTTTTGGTATAATACGATAGGCAAATAGTCGAAGATGCATCTCTCGGTGTCGTATTTCAGTCCTCAAGTACTATATTGCTTCTACTACCATACAACTTATCGTATAAGAAATTGATAAATGAAGTGAAGAAGCATGTTCCACATGGTCATGAAAAAAATTAGAATCGTTGAAGTTTCGACTGCCAACGTCGTTAGAACCATTAACGTATTCATTATACCACGTTGTGGACAACATTGATGTGGAATTGATGGTGAAATCTCACCTACAATTTTTTTAGGCGGGGCCATTGAACTGTATGTAATGTTTTCTAATGATGATGATGTACTTATGTAATTTGATGTTGGTGTATTTATGTTAATTAACAATCTTGTAGTACGTTTTGTTAATATGATTTTCGTTAATATAATTTTTTTGTATTTAATCGATTACATTTTTAAACCGTTAACAATCACAAAATATGTAACTAACAAAATATATTATTTAATAATATTACACTGGAACAACTAGCATGTATATGGCACGTTGTATCTTATTCAGCCTCTTCCTTCATGATACATGAATCCTCAAGTTATACATGTGGTCCTTTTTAGACACATTGTGCAATATAATTGTCTGAACTCTTTTTCTTCACAGTCGGAAGAACTGGTCAGCGTGTGTTGTAGTTTGTAATTGCATCATCCGTGATTTTTCGTAGTAGTGAATATCATTCTGACTTCTAGTTTACTGTTAGTATCAACATCAACATCGAGCGACTATCTCCCAATAAATGAGAAATCATCTACGTTTGCAACAATTATAGTGCTAGAACAAATAAAATGAACTAAGAGAAATTTTGAGCGAATTACAATGAAAGGAAAGTGAGTTTTTTAGGAAGCAGAGGGGTCTATTTATAGGGTGTAAATGAATCGTTATTCTTTCATGTATTTTAAAAACTGGTTGTTCATTTATTTTTTCAAAGTATAGTATTTATACTAGACATGCATTGAAACACGTAAAATATAACATAAATAAATACGTAAAATATTACATAAATAAACACGTAAATTTGTTATAATTAAATTGTACAATTGTATCCTTAAACAAGCAGACAAAATAAATTACATATGAATTGATTTTAGACGAGAGGTGCAATAGTTTGTCCGAGCTGAGAGATGTGTCATTGATGTAGACGAATTGCGCCATAGCTTGTCCTAGTTGTTGGTGCCCTAAAACTTCTTGAATTTCGTGAGTATGCGATAATCATCACCATCCATGACACAAATGTCATCAACAATGTTACAGACTTATAGGCGGTGGACTTCTTGCTTGTAGCCTTCACGATGAAGGCGTACGAAGAAGCTACCAATAGCCTCAAACAAAAGTTCAAGACTGATCCCAGCGTACGAAGAAACTACATGTAGTCTTATTTGGTGATTCGAATAAAATTTTGATGTCTTACTATAATTAAAAAATCAACATTTTTTAATAACTAATTACAAATACAAAATATATAAAAAGTAATAAAATTTAAATATCATATTATAATTCCTGATTCTTGTAAAAAATTTATTTCTTACTATAATTACAAAATAAATAATATTTTAATTGAGATAATTATTTATTAATAAAATATATTAAATATTAATAAAATTTAAATACCATATTTTTATTAAATAGTAAGTTTCAAGGGTTTTTAAATTTATTTTTATCCTTATTTGGTGATTCTATTAGATTTTGTTTTCTTACTATTTTAGTTTTTTATTCAAATAAGATTTTAATTAAGTCAAAAAATTAAGTTAGATGCCTACTTTAATTAAGTCAAATAATAAGATTTAAACACCATATTTTTTTTTAATATAAAGCGGTCATCTATCATTTTTTAATTATAAAAAGAAAAAACGTGCGAAAAACGAAAAGGCAATACAAAACAAAACAATCCAGCCAAAAATCTCGATGTCAGACAACAGGGAGAAAGAGGGGAAAATGTGAAAATACCCCAAACCCACCGACAACTCAGAAACCCTATGGCGGTTCAAGACACCTCCGATCCTCATCTACACAACGCTCCACAGCCGGCGGAGCCTCTTCGATCCAGAAACGGTCCACCAACGAGGTCATCCCGATTTGAGCAAGTGCATGTGCCGCCCTATTCGCACTCCGACCAACTTGACGACACCAACAACGGGAGAATCGACCCATCAACGACTTAACCGTGGAGACAATCGGTCCAATTTCGGAAAGATCAGGGGATGAGGATTCAATTCGCTTGATAACCGACCGAGAATCACTCTCCACGACAACGGATGAAAAACCAAGGTCAGCCGCGAAATTCAGACCATGCACCACCGTGAATGCCTTCGCAACAAAGGCAGATTGAACCCTAACTGTCCGACGGTGACATGCACCCAACAGGTAACTCCCTTCGTCCCTCACCACTACCCCCGAAACCGAAATTTTCTGATTTCGTGAAAATGCAGTATCAACACTAACCTTGACTATTGTTGCAAGGAGAGGTTGCCAACGCTCCGCATTCGTCAAGGATGGCCCGAAGCTCAACCGTGATAGGCTCTGTAATTTTAGGAGGAAGCTGCGGACAAAGGTAATCAGTTCTTCCTTTCTTTGATACACCCCCTCCTGCCAAAGTTTATTACGAGAATACCATAATGACCATAGAACTAGTGTGATCTCCAATCTTCGTTGTAAACCATTATTGTTAAAAAGCCAAGCCAACCACTCTCTAAAGCATAGAGAGAAAATATAAATAGGCTAGTTAATTTGTAGAGAAGACCATATACTTGCTGCATAGAAACAATCACGAAACACATGCTCACAATTCTCTATTCCACCATTGCACCTAAAGCACATTAAGTCAGATGCCACTCGCTTGATACAAAGATTGTGTTTAGTTGGAATATAATTATGAGCAAACTTCTAGATAGCAATGCGAATTTTAGAGGGACGATGTATTTGCCATAGTTTTTTGTAGAAGCCATCTTGTTGACCAACATTCAACACGTCCTGTTGAAGAAGACGATACCCACTACGAACTGAGTACTCACCAGTATGCTCCCCCGACCAAACCTGGACATCCGGATGAGGGTGCGGGAAGGTCGGGATAGCCAAGATCCTCTCAACATCCTCTGAATTGAAATACGATTAGATAAGGCCCTCATTCCATTGTGTAGAATTAGGAGTCATTAGATCAGAGACCCAATTAAGTCCCTCTACTCTAGGAGTTTGGATCTTGCTAGGCGGATGACCCGGTAACCAGACTTCATCCTAAATGGAGATACCCCACCCAGAACCGATCTGCCAACTCAGGCCCATTTCCAACAGGCCCTTGGAGCTCCAGATGCTGCGCTAGATTAAGGACGGTTTAAAGCACAGACGAGCCTTTAGGAATGTCGAACTTGGGAAATATTTAGCCCGTAATAGACGAGCAACCAAGGACGTGGAATTAGACATCAACCGCCATCTATGTTTAGCTAACAAAGCTATATTGAGTCAAATAATAAGATTTAAATACTATATTTTAATTAAGTTAAATACCTATTTTAATTAAGTCAAATAATAAGATTTAAATACTATATTTTAATTAAGTTAGATACCTATTTTAATTAAGTCAAATAATAAGATTTGAATATCGACCTTGTTTGGTAAATAGAGGTTTGGGCAAAAATTAGAGGTTTGAGGCATAATTAGAGGTTTGACCAGTCAAATCTGCTAATATTATTGTTTGGTAAACAACAGATTGATGTGAAACCGCTAATTTTAAAAAGCTCATAATATGAGCTTTTTGAGATTAAAGGTTTAATATTAGAATTGTAAAGACTCCTTTGCCCTTACCAGTTACTAAAATATCAAAATAACCTAAATTAAATATTTTCTCACCCTATTTATAAGCTAATTCTATTTACTTTTTTATTATCACATATTTATATATATATTTAAATTAATTAATTAATTAAATTAATCATATAAATAATAGATTAATATATAAATCATTTGAATATGTTTAGAAAAGTTATATTAAAAATAATTTTATAGATCTAATTAATAATAATTAGATACAAAATATTGATAACTAATAAATCATTCAAACAAGTATTGAATATAATTATGTCCTTGTAGAACTAATGTTTTGATATAATAATTGAAAAATGTTTTGGACTGATTTAAAAAGTATTTAAAACATTTCCAAAGTCCAAACAACTTGAAATAATATTTAAGGAATTTTTCATAAAGGTTTTTCATGTTTTCAAAGGCCAATTTTCACAAAACTGACCAAGTGTTTCGAAACACCTTAGGGCGTTTCGAAACAGGTGCCTCCAGTGGCCAAAACGTTTCGATACTCGTATCGAAACGAGGCCAGCGTTTCGAAACAGGCTAGGCCGTTTCGATACGCCCACGTGGCACTGACCACAACGGTCATAAACCCCAACGGCTCTTTCCCAACTAACTTTTAAATGCAGGTCGTTTCGATACGGGCTAAGGGCGTTCCGATACGCGTTGCGAAACGGCAAGGGTGTGTTCCGAAACGGGTACCCTGACAGACTGCAACGGCTCTTTCTATATTGAGGGTGTTTCGAAACGGCTTCGAGCGTTTCGAAACGGGGAGCTGCAAAACTGTATTTATGGAGGGAATTAAAGGCTCCAACGACTCTATTTCAACCCCAACGGTCCTAAACGGCTATAAACTCATTTGGGAGTATAAAAGGGACCTCCAAGCATCAAGAGAAGACTAATGCTCATATTGTCAAACATCAAATGATCAAGAAATTGTCTTAGTGCTTAATTTGTCATTTCTTGTATAGACAAACACTAGTGAGCCAAATTTGTCAAATTTGCTCAAGTGTTTTAGGTTTTGGGTGAGTGCTTCATTGTGCAAACAAACACCTATTAGAGGGTTTAAGTTTGCTTTCATTATCTCTTTGTAAAAGAGGGTTTGATCAAGGCTTGGGTAGAAGCTTGATCGGTTGTAAGGGTTTCCTCCTAATCCTAGAAAAGGGGACGAATCAATTAGTGGAATTGGTTGAGAAATCCTTAGTGGGAAGCTAAGGTAGTGGATGTAGACCTTGGTTAGAAGGTTGAACCACTATAAATCATTGTGTCAATCTTTATTTTAGCTTTCTTAACCCTTCCACCCAAATATCCACCTCTCCACCACTTGGTGAGCAAAATTGGTTGATCGAATCGAGCTCCACACAACTCAACAATTGGTATCAGAGCTTGGCTCAATCGAAGGGGATTCACATCCTATTGAGAAGATCCGGCAAGCTCGATCACTTTTTCATCAACCGGCTCAATGGCACAATCAATAGACAAATCGCCTTTCTTCGACGGAGCTCACTATGCCCATTGGAAGACAAAGATGAAGTTTTTCATCAAATCAAGAGATTACAAGCTATGGGATGTAGTTGAAGATGGTACGTTCGTGCCTCAAAGAAGTAAAGCGGAGTGGAGTGCCGACGATCGCAAGAAGATGGAGCTAAATTGCAAAGCCTTGCACATTCTATTTTGTGCATTTGGTCCATCCATCTATGAGAAGATGTCTTCTTGTGAGAGTGCCAAGGAGGTATGGGACAAGCTTGAAGTCACATACGAGGGGACAAATGAAGTCAAGGAGACCAAGATTGGGCTCTTAACCTTGGAGTATGAGAACTTCAAAATGGATCCGGAAGAGAACATCGAGAAGATGTTTGATAGGTTCTCCACCATCACCAACGGTCTTAAAGGTTTTGGAGAAGCCATCCCGGAAGAAAAGCTTGTTCGAAAGCTCATCTACTCACTTCCCGAGTCTTGGGACTCAAAGAGGACCGCCATCATCGAAGCCAAAAATTTGAAGACCTTGAAGCTTGATGAACTCATGGGGTCACTCCTTACTCATCAAATCATGAAGAAGAACAAAGAGGATGAGAAGAAGAGGGAAGAAATAAGAGCTATGGGAGAGAAGAAAATCAAAGGGCTTGGCATCAATGCTAGTGTCATGGCTCTCAAATCCTCCACTTGTCATCATGTCTACTCAAGTGAAGAGGAGGATGAAGATGAAGAGATAGTTCATCTCTTCAAGAAGTGTGCCCCTTTCATGAAGAAAGCTTTGAGAGAGCTTGAACGAGAACCTAAAAGAAAGGAGAGGGCAAGCACTTCAAGCTATAAGAAGAAGGCACAATTGGCTACTTGGAGTGATGAGGACTCCACCGACGATGAACAAGCCAACCTTTGCCTTATGGCCATCGAAGAAGATTCAAGGGTAACTTCTAATTCATCTACTTCATGTTCTTACACTTTTGATGAATTACAAGATGCCTATGATGATTTGGTTTTAGATTTTAAAAGCCACATTTTGAAAAACAATAAATTGATTTCAAAGTTAAAAATTCAAAATGATTTGCTTTCTAAAACCAAACTTGAACTTGAAGCAAAACTTGAAGAGTTTGAGTTAAAATGTCTTGATTTACAAAAATTGCTTCAAAAAGTTCAAGAAGAAAAAGATTTGATTTCCAAAGAGCTTGAAAAGAAAAACAATTTTGGAAAATCAAACTTTTATGTTAGACAATCTAGTGCCCCTAGATTTGTGAAAGGAAAATGTTTTAGAAGTGTTTGGGTCCCAAAAGGACTAACCACTTCAACTAAAAAGGATGAAATTGAAAAATGGATTCCTAAGGGGACTAAATTTTGTGCGACTAACGTTTACGGATCCAAAGCAATTTGGATACCAAAAGTTACTTGATTGTCTATTGTAGGTGTGATGGAGATGTTCAACAAGTCAAACATTGAGGGGGAGCTCCATACACACAAGGAAGAACACTTGAAGAAGGAAGGCTTCACATCCTCCCTTGGGTTCAAGTGTTGGTAAAATTTCTAGTTGTTTTTGATTTTATTTGTCTTATTTTTAAGTTTATTCAACTAGATGATCATATATGTTAGACTAACATTTCAATGATGCTTTGAGTAAGGGAGAGCCATTTTTAAAACCAAAATTCATATTTTTGTCAAATTTTACCTCTATTGTTATTTTTGAAATTAATGTTTTAAATCTTTTTGATATAACAAAAAAGGGGAGAAATGGTTTGAAAAATTGAATTTTCAAATGAATAAGGGGGAGCCTTATGTGAATTAAAATTTTAATCTCTTATTCACTTTTTAAAGTTAAAGGGGGAGAATTCCAAACAATTTTTCAAGTGGTTTTATTATATCAAAAAGGGGGAGATTGTAGAACTAATGTTTTGATATAATAATTGAAAAATGTTTTGGACTGATTTAAAAAGTATTTAAAACATTTCCAAAGTCCAAACAACTTGAAATAATATTTAAGGAATTTTTCATAAAGGTTTTTCATGTTTTCAAAGGCCAATTTTCACAAAACTGACCAAGTGTTTCGAAACACCTTAGGGCGTTTCGAAACAGGTGCCTCCAGTGGCCAAAACGTTTCGATACTCGTATCGAAACGGGGACAGCGTTTCGAAACAGGCTAGGCCGTTTCGATACGCCCACGTGGCACTGACCACAATGGTCATAAACCCCAACGGATCTTTCCCAACTAACTTTTAAATGCAGGTCGTTTCGATACGGGCTAAGGGCGTTCCGATACGCGTTGCGAAACGGCAAGGGTGTGTTCCGAAACGGGTACCCTGACAGACTACAACGACTCTTTCTATATTGAGGGTGTTTCGAAACGGCTTCGAGCGTTTCGAAACGGGGAGCTGCAGAACTGCATTTATGGAGGGAATTAAAGGCTCCAACGACTCTATTTCAACCCCAACGGTCCTAAACGGCTATAAACTCATTTGGGAGTATAAAAGGGACCTCCAAGCATCAAGAGAAGACTAATGCTCATATTGTCAAACATCAAATGATCAAGAAATTGTCTTAGTGCTTAATTTGTCATTTCTTGTATAGACAAACACTAGTGAGCCAAATTTGTCAAATTTGCTCAAGTGTTTTAGGTTTTGGGTGAGTGCTTCATTGTGCAAACAAACACCTATTAGAGGGTTTAAGTTTGCTTTCATTATCTCTTTGTAAAAGAGGGTTTGATCAAGGCTTGGGTAGAAGCTTGATCGGTTGTAAGGGTTTCCTCCTAATCCTAGAAAAGGGGACGAATCAATTAGTGGAATTGGTTGAGAAATCCTTAGTGGGAAGCTAAGGTAGTGGATGTAGACCTTGGTTAGAAGGTTGAACCACTATAAATCATTGTGTCAATCTTCATTTTAGCTTCCTTAACCCTTCCACCCAAATATCCACCTCTCCACCACTTGGTGAGCAAAATTGGTTGATCGAATCGAGCTCCACACAACTCAACAGTCCTTATACATCATTTTGCTTATTTAAATAATCTAACAGCTATCAGCTATCAGTTAATTTTACCAAACACTTTTATACAATCAGCTAATACAATCCGATAGTCAAATCAGCTAATGCAATCAGCTACCAGCTAATGTAATCCGTTATCCATTATCAGCTATCCGTTAATTGCCAAACATGACCATCATATTTTAATCAAGTTAGATACCTATTTTAAGTCAAATAATTATAACCTTTTAAATACATTTATTAGGGTTTAGGGGTTCAAACGGTTAATGGAACCTCACTATGTGTAAAGCGCGAGGTTCCTACAGTAATTACCGTGTTACATAAATGTGCCTCTTCAAAATTTCGTGGACCTCGCGTATTGGAAAACGTGATGTCTTATCCAATAATTTAAAATTACAGAATATAAAAAGTCAGCCCACGTCGGACAAACCTCGCTACGTGTACAATTCGAGGTCGTGTGCGCATTTCTCAGAACACGAAATCGCTTTACATGAAAGATTTGAAGTATTTTTTGGGTCATTTTTGTAAATAACTATTAAAAAGGGTTTTCATATAATAATGCCAACTTTCACCGTATATCACTTTGTTATATGTTTAATAACATGTCACGTCATTTATCTTTTAAAAGTAATAATTGAGTAATTCAATTATAATTTTAAAGACAAATATGTTACTTAATTATATGTTTTGGAACAAACATATCACCTTTTCATTAAAATTGTAACAAGAACATGTAACTCTGTCATTAATTTTAAAACAAAGGCTTGATATAATAACAATTTGTCCTCGAGACCTAACACATTATATTAATTTTGTTATAATTTGAAACAATTCAATAAATTTAATCGTTTATATTTAAACTTTTCATTAATAAAGTGATTGTATCTACTAGTTTGTCAACTGTCTAGTAGTGAAGTAATTGTCAACTGTCTAGTAGTGAAGTAATTGTGTCTATCGAGTTATCACATTTATTGATTATTGAACTGATGGACAATAACATGGATTGTGGTAAGTGGTCTAAAGGTGTTTTAGGATGGTGTACCATCAATTTTTAAATATAAAGAGTTAAATTTATTGAATTATTTTGAATTACGATCAAATTAATATAATACATAAATTTTAAAGACTAAAATTATTATTATACCATGTTCTTATTTCGATTTTTAATGACAAAGTGACTTGTTTATAAAATTTTAATGAATGAATTGTAACTTTTTATACGATTCATTACTTTTATACCCGATATAAAATCAACATCGTCTCCGATTAGTTACAAAAAAGAACCTTTGGCCATTAATGTTCTAGAAGAATGACACGGAATTGGATAATGTCAAAGTCGTTTGAATATTTGACCATGGCCATGTGAGGAGCATGTGACACTGACACACCGTTTAACGTCGGCGACATGTGTTTAGATGTGAGTGAGTGAAGGGACGGTTGGTCCCCCGCCAAGCCAAATTAACGGTTAATTAAACAACGTTTCATGCTTTGTAATTTGCATTGAGAAAAATGAAGAAATGGCGTGTGGGTGCGGGAAGATAGACAAATACACTCAACTCAGACAATAAGGTGTTGAACACAATGAGCATTCACGTGAGTTTGCCTGGATTTTATTTAAAAAAATAATGTATCCGGCTGTAATGTTTTAAAAAAAATATATGAATATCTTCGAGCCACATTACAACCAGTTATATTGTTTTTAAAAAAGTATCGATATTTTTTAAAAAATACCGATACTTTTAAAAAAATATAAATACTTTCGAAAGTATCAACAAAATAAGTAATTTACTTATTTTGTTATCGTCGGATTTCTAAAGCATATACACAAATTATAAAATAAGTAACAAAAGTTGGTAAAGCGCTACTTAATATGTTGATAATATTATCAACAAAATAAATAATTTACCTATTTTGCGTTTTTAACCGGTCACCTCTTTAATCAGTCATACTGTATATTAGTCGTATATTAACCGCCTCACAGCAGAACTGACCAATAACCGTTCGCATGCTCTATTCACATGAAGTCGCAGATAGTTATTTTTGTGCCTAAAAGTTTACACTTTGGGCTGTTCGTACAGTAACAGTTCGCAAGTACTAACATAATTCTTTGTTTTTGTATTTTGATATTGGGCCAAATATATGACTGGGCTCAACAATTCTAAATAGAAACGGTACACTACAATGAGTCGAGTTCTAAATTAGTTTGTTCTTTTCTTTTCTTTTGCTTTGGATCATTTAGGTATAGCTCAGAATATTTTTGGTTGAAGTATATTAGTTGACATTGAACTATGAAAAATTATAGATAAAAAACATAAAAAGTAAATTGTTTTAGTTATAAAACAGTCATTAAATCTATCAAAATATTATAAGATGGTTATTAAGTTTTATTAAGTTATTATAAAATGGTTGTTAAATTTAATCAAATTCTTTTACTATTCAGTGATCATTTTGTAACAGTTCGATAAGTTTAATAGTGATTTTGTAATTTTTAAAAGGTTAATAATCAAAATGATCATTTCCCTTTGGCCCTATTTGATAAATAGCAGTTTGAGCTAAAATTAGATGTTTGAGTTAATATTAGAGGTTTGACCGGCCAAATCCATTAATTTGAATGTTTGGTGAATAGCGGATTAAAATAGCGAATTGAGGTGAAACCTCTAATTTTGAAAAAGCTGATAATAAGAGCTTCTTAAAATTAGCGGTTTGACATAGTAGTTATAAAGACATTTTACCCTTAACAATCATCAAATATTTCAAAATAACTTAAATTTAACTTTTTTTATTTTAATTTTCACCTAACGTATTTATATTTTGACATTTGTAAAGTAATTTTTTTTATTCTCACACACATATATATTTATTTAAATTAAACTATTAATTAAATTGTATTAAAATGATTACATAAATAATAAATTAATATATAGATCTTTAAATATACTTAGTATTGTTATATTAAAAAATATTTTTTATAATCTAATTAATATTAATAGATACAAAATATTTTTTTGAACGGTAATAGATACAAAATATTGATACTAATAAACTATTCAAACAAACATCGATTATAAACATGTCCTTATATGTCATTTTGCTTGTTTAAATAATCAAACAACTATCAACTATCAATTAGTTTTACCAAACAATTTTATACAATCCGCTAGTCAAATCAGCTAATGCAATCATCTATTAGCTATCAGCTAATGTGATTCGCTATCAACTATCCGTTAATTGTCAAACGAGAATAATTTTTTTTCATAACTCGGAAAAATACAAGCTATATAAATAGAAATTTAATATTCTAATTCTTTCCTGGAGTTGATTATAAATGAAATGGTTTTTTATTTTTATTTTTTGAATGGAAATGGATTTTTTATTTGAATTTTAACTTAAACATAAATAGTTAAGTTTAAAGTTTTTAGTATGAGAATAAAATTTACATTTTACTAAATAAATGATATAAACCATATAACATAAAACAATTTACTCTTATCATGCGATAACAATCAAACCCACATATAAATTTTAATAAAAGGTATAATATGGTGTATGAATTTTGTTTTTGTACAATTTTATACATAAGTTTTGATTCAATTTTCACAAATCATTAATATTGTAATCAATATAGCATGAATTTATGTTTACGTATTACATACAAACATAATTATATTTATCCAATATGAAAATAAATTAATATATTTATCTTTTAGAATGTATGTAATTGAATTAAAATCAAAGTTTCATTTGAAAAATTGCACCAAAAATATATTTTTTGAGCAGACCAAAATAAAATTTTAATTTATGTAATTGTACCAAATTTTAATCCCACACCGCTTACGGAGAAAAGATAGGAAGTTGATATCTCCTATAAAGTAGATGCGCGACAACCAGGAAAATTATGATCCTTCAGGCAGTAAACGGGATATGATGAGTGGTCAGTACTCACAATCTATGTGGGATGAGTGTCCGCTCCAACGCCTGGTTACGACACTTGGGCACTCCCTTTTTTACCACCTGATCCCAGTCTTGAAGGAAAACCAAATTAAAACAGTTTCAAGTTTAATTTATATTACAAATAACTATTTAGAGTATTTTACTTATTTAATTAAATATTTAAAGTATTTTTATTTAAATTATTAATTAAAATGCATTTTTTTGTCATGTATCTAAAATAATTTCTTTTCTCCTAAGGCAGCTTGGAAATTAGGGTTTAATATGGGGAAGTTGAAACGTTTAAAACAAATAAATTAATAGTAAATAAACTAATAATGATTACAAAATTTCATGGAAATCTATACATTTTAATGAATAAATCATATAAAGAAAAAGAATAAAATAATGTTAAACAGAAAAACATGCCTGAAAATGAATATAGTTTAGTTTTTTATTAAAAAAATCTAAGAATACTAAATAAATCTTAAAGACAAAATGGTTAAGGTGAAATTCTTTGAATGTCACCCTTTATGTTTGCTTGATATAAACCATCCAAGACATCCAATATATTTGTGTGTGAAACCTTCGAAGTATTTCTTTCCCTAAAACTCCTCTCAGGAGAGTTCCCTTTACTCCTACTTGACGCCAAAACTCTGATGCCTTTGCTTTTGGCTAAAGGAAGCTCTTGACTTATGCTGATCCTCGGGTTCGATCTCCTCGCGGTTGCCTTGTTTAATAAGTTAACTTCTTCTTCCGAGACTTCGGTCCTTTGAGCTGTTGTACTTCCGTTTAGGGACAGAATTCGATGCATCTTGGAGTGAAAAACCAGACCCTTACTCGTGGGAGACCGGAGTGGGCGAGCCTTGACGCCGTGATCTCTTTGTTTGATTAATCTGATCAAATGATGAAGCCATGCCACCATTTTGAGGATGCGTTCGTCAGTCGGGCTGCATTTCTTCCGAATTCATCCCTAGAAATGCCAATGCACAAATTGTCATCAATAAGAAATTATGGAGCAAGAACAAACACATCATCCCTTTGAATAACATTGATATTATGCACAAAGAAAACGTGACTACCAAGTAACCAACCTCGTGTCAGCCGCCGCAATGCTTAGCAACTGGTTCATGTTTGTAGAAACTAGCTTTTGTACTGCTTCAGAAATTAAGACATCATTTTTGAGGAACTGAATGTTTTCTTCTGAAAGTGACAGCAAAAAGTTTGCTCCTTTTGCTATTGTATTAGCCACTTCAAATGACAATATAGATATTTTATTCCCCCTTGAAGCTATGCCAGTGACTAAGCCATTTCCTGAGTTCAAGTTCGACATGCTACTTCCGACTGAATCGAGAACGTTGACTGCCCTTTCAAGGCCAACAGTGCCGGCTCTTCCGAGAAATGAACTCTGTGAAACCAAGAAATATACCAGAGGTTCTATTTTTGACCACCGTACTTTTAATTTTGCTAATAATATTATTTAATTATTTAAATGATATCAATTAAGTTACTTGTTTCTAAAACTTATCACCTTAAAAAATAAAGTTTAATATGACCTTTTTTTTAATTTGTGGGGCCAAATTATATTTTTTTAAAAATTTGAAGGATTAAATGAAATTTTTTTAAATTTTGGGGTGATAATCTACTGCTTTCTATGACGTGACGTTAACGAAAAATTATATAATTATATTTTTGATCATGGTTATTTATATATTCTATTAATTAATTTATAATTTATTTTAATTTAACTAAATTAACCTTCTAATTAGATAAAAATGTGTCATGTCATCTTGTGTCATCCTACTATTGATTTTACTGTTATTTTATTTTAATAAAATTTTGATAAAAACAGTGTGTAACTTTCTTAGCTTCATCATGTCTTTACCAATGGTCGGGTAATACCGGGTCCGGGTGGCCGATTATAGTACCGGGTAGGCGGGTACCCGTTGTCATCCTACTCTTCAATTTACAACTGTACCTAACCATTAACGAAATCACTGGCGACTCACTCTTTTTCCGTTCTTGGTCGACCAGTCGATCGCCGGCGAGAAATTCAAAATCCGTCGCCGCAAAATCATCGGCTTTAAGCTCCATCAAGGCAAGAATCATCATAAGTGGTCTCTTTGAGCTGGTGAAAGTATCTAGGCATGTCACTACTTCGATTAAGAACTAGGGTTCCATCGAGTAATTTCATCTAACCCCATTCCCCCACATTTCCTTCAAATTTCCCCATTTAAATCAACAGCGCTACTTCGATTAAGAACTAGGGTTCCATTTTAACAGTAACAGGAATTTCAATTTCTCTTTGTAATTTTGATTTGCAGGTTGAGCAAGTGTTATCTGGTGGCAAAACCTACGCCGGGGGTCTTGATCGATTTACATTGCTTATTCCATATTGTTTACACTATGTTAAATGTCTGTAAGATTTTTAATTGCGAACTGCAAGATTTGTTAGTGAAATTGCTTTCTATTTAGATGATCTTATGTAGATAATTTGTTTACATTGATCCAGGGGATATTATATATAATGTGGAGTTCCCATTGATTCCGCCGGATATTATATTTGGACCCGAAGATGAGGATTTTCACCCATTACACATGACTGGCAGTGTAGGAGAGGAGGAGTTGAAGCTTCGAAACATTTTGTCTGATTGGAACCATAAAGACCCGACAAAGCTGCTAGCTTTAATTCTGGAATTGAGGTTTGGCTTGATGTTTACAGACGCTTGCTATTGTAATGGAAAGCAAATTTTTTTATGGTTTATGGGGCAAAAAAGGCGTAGAAGTTCATGTTATTTTCTTGTTAAATAGGGACAAATATATGGCCTACCAGAAGAAACGTGTTGGAGAAGTGGATGATGCTAGGTTGAAGTTTGAGATTAGCACTTTTTGTTCACGAGAGGTAATCTCTTGGCATTTAAGTTTGGTTTCTGATGGAGAAAGATTTGAAGATCCTGCTGTGACATGTATATATAATGTATATTCCATCGAGGTTAAGAGTAAATGAATGAGGAGATGATGTGCAGATTCAGAGGCATTTTCTTTACAATACCCCTTTTCTCAATATTGTTGATCTTGTCACAGGAAGTCTGTCATTGAATTTTGACCATTAACATCACATATTAACCGTAATATACTTGTCTTTATTCTTCCCTTCCTTTGCAATTCTTGTGCATGTCAATTGCCATATGTATGAACTGAAAGATAAAAATATGGCCATCACATAATTGCGTATTGAACTTTCTAGCATTTTTAGACTCCGCTAGTCATTGACATCAACATGCAAACTTTTTGATGTAATTATTTGAATCTGAATATATCACCCCCGGTCTTTTCTTCTATCTAGCATTAACTTAGTTTACAGTTTGACACTCTTGAAACTCTTCAAATTTATTAGACGCTTGCATTTGTAAACTGAATTAATTGATTAGAGCCTTAACTCTTTCCTCTTTTTCCCACTCCTTTACCGTGCAGGGAATTGAAATACAAACTACTCCAGGTGCTGGAAAGGTATTCCTTTGATGGTATGGTCTTTATAAGTAGATTTTGTGTGCTTAAAAAATAATTGGTTTTTAATTAAATCCATGGTCTTATGCCTTTGAATCTTAGCGTAGCCAGAAGAGGTCACATTTGCTGTGCCTCTCATGGATATGAGCATAAACAAAATGGTGCATGGGTGCCCCTGGAGATATCCGCAAAAGATATACTTACAGGTTTACCTTTCCTTCTTTTCCCTCTCATTTATGTGTAATTTAATTCTTAAAAGTAACTTGTATGTAGTTGAATTGTTCTTCGACTTCTTTCTTCCCTTCTGTCTATTTCTTCCCCATATCTAATAATGTTTGTAATCTTACAGGTAATATATCCCGTTGGAAAAAAGTATGCATCTAATCCCTCACCGCCTCGTCTGAAATTGATGTCAACTACTGAGCTGAGAGCTCTGTTTTCTATCGAGGATGTCAAGCTTCCTTCATGGTTGGATGTATTGTGAGTTGTGCATTATTCTACCTTCATGTGTTGCATATTTTAAAAGGTAAAAACAATTTGTGCTGACAATTTCTGTTGGTTTTTGCCTTCTCATTTGAAGGTTCATGGCTGAATATCTTCCTCGTCTAGAAGAATATATTCAGAAACAGGTCAGCTTCTTTTCTTCATCTAGACTCTACGTTGAGTGGCTAGGAGCAGGACTGATCTGTTATCTTCTTTGTTCTCCATGTCGTGGAAGCTGTTTCATTAATTGATATAAGAAGACGCTTTATAGAGTCATTAGCCCCATTGTTTGGAAGACCTCTGGAAGCTGATCCGGTGTGCACTAATCGTGCCATTTATCTTGATATATTAAGTCTTAAATCCTTTAACATCGGTTGTTAGATTGTCATTGCTTTCTTGACAGGTCTTTTGCCAAAAGGCCACATTTCTTGCTTCTCCTGGATCCTTTGTTTTCCTGGTACCATTAGATAATAACTGATTATATCATTTTCTGTTTTGGTGTTTTTGATTTTTAGGCTTAATTGAGGATTACTTCAGCTAAGCTTGAATGACTTCTAAATCATTTAGGAAATTAGGATGTTATAATCACATTACGTTTGCATTTATTTTAGTGCAATTAGTTTTTGTACCTTACTTTTCGTACATGTATTTTTTTTTACTGAACTTGGCCTCCAAAATTTAACTTTTGATAGTACTATTGTTGTAGGTACATTTTGTTATTTCAACTCAGTTTCCTAAGCAGCAGCCAGCTCTGGTGCTCCAAAGTTTTCAGGTAATACCATTTAAAGACAGGTTGATCAAAGGTTTTTGAATTCATCTTGTTGAGGGGTCCGAAATAGCAATATAAATGTGTTAATTATACTTGTGATGATATATGTGAATAAGTTTAATGGACCAACTGTCTTTGGTTCCTTACAGTATCAGTTCCTCTACTCGGAGAACGCCGTCGTGTTTATGATTTGCTTGGCTGATTAAATGGTTCTTTTGCAAATTTGATAATTAAATGTGTTATCATTGTGAAATGTTGCAGCATATATCACCGCAAGGAATGCCGATAAAGTCACCCCTTCTATCGGAATATCCATGGAATCCAAGATGGGAAGCATCATTCATGGCTGAGCGGATCTTGTGAGTTTCTTTTACCGTCTTTGTAGATTCTCAATCAGTTTTTCCATGTGCTTTGCTAATGTGAATCGATTTCTCCAGCGACTTCTTGGCAAACGCGGCTTTGAACTTCAAACGGTGGTTGGCAGACAATACTCGGACATGAAGATGCTGAAGTTTCATACGGATTATGGATTATGTTCTATTCATCCAAATTGTGTAAAAATGCTTAAGGGAATCTTATTTTGTAGTTTTATTTAATACAATTTCGGAAATGGTGTTTAATTTTGTAGAAAGGAAACGCAAAGCTTTTTGTCCTTTTAATGCATACTTCTGCCCGAAGAAAGTTTTGTCTAACTCGACTTATGAATTGATATGAACTGAAGTCATATTTAAATTCAAAGTATATTTGAAAAACTACATTGTAACCATTAATGTTATTAATTTACTTCATGATCGTCACTTATCGTTAACTCTCATTGTGTAAAAAATGATTATTATCTAATTTAACCCTTAAATTAGAACTAAAATATCAGTTTAGTTTGTTTTTTTTACAATTTTAACCATATTTTAATTTTTTAAATGTTATAAATTTTCAAAACGAAATTTTTTGTTTTAATTACAATGATAGTTAAAAAAATTGTAAAAGTACCAAATTGATATTTTAGTTATATTTCAGTGGTCAAATTAGATAATAAACATTTTTTGTGTCACCTTATCATTTCATTACACACTCTTTCCCTAGCTAGAGTTAGGGGTTAAATGGTCATGATATATTAAAATAGATGACGTGAATGGCCACAACAAAACCCTTTAAAACATTAGTGGTAAATATATAATTATTGATACATGAGTGACCATTTGTATGATTTACGCTAAACTATTTTATAGATATATTCAACCCTTGTTTAGAAAGTTTTAACTTGTAACCGCAACTCAAAAAAAAAAAAAATTGTAACCCCCCCGTAATTATATACCCACGGTGAGTAGAAATAATGGTGCGCAAAAAAAAAAAAACAATAAGCATAATAGAAAGTGCGAAATATAAGCTTATATAAAAGGTTAAATTAAATGTACTATCTGATTTATTTCTGGACTTTTTTTCGGTTTTTAAGATTCGACTAACTAATTTGAACCGACTCGCGTCGCACACCTGATTTTATTGAGTGAGTCTTTCAGGGAAAATTTTTCGTATACACAACGTCTCGAACTCGAGATCTACTTAAGCGATATCAAAATGCTTATCACTTGGACCAACCTCGTTACTTATTTTATTAAATATATATTTTTCAAAATAAATTGACCTATTTTTATGTGATACATGATATATACATATTGACATTTTTTCACATTTAGACAATTTTTGTTACACAATTTAAAAGATGAAAATTAAAAAGTATAAAATTTTATCCAAATGTACAAAAATATCAACCTATATAGCTTATACTATCATATATCATAAAAAGACAAAAAAAATACCCTCGAGATTTAAAGTATACATTTTTTAAAATAGAAAAATTGTAAATAATCAAATTATAGTAAAGAGACTAAATTCTAAAATATGTACATAGTTTAAGGACCTTATATACGATTTAACCTTAATAAAAACACCAAATTTGGAAAACTGCGCCTTACGTCCCTAAGGAACGCAACGCACCCTTCGTTTGCATGGGCGGGAGCGAGCGGTTAGTTGATGTCCGTACTAATCCTCTCTCTCAAAATAATAATAATAATAATAATAAAAATAAAAATGAAACGCCCCACTCATCGACAGATGTACAATCCTTCAAAAATATCATATCCTCTCCTTATATTACCACCATTTCCTTCTTCCCATTTTCCTCGCCAATTCCTCTCCCAACCCTAATAAAACCTCTCTAATTCTCCTTTTTCTTTTCCGAAAACAATCGACGATGAGAGAAATCCTTCACGTTCAAGGAGGCCAATGCGGGAACCAAATCGGATCCAAGTTTTGGGAAGTGATCTGCGACGAGCACGGCATTGATTCTTCTGGTAGGTTCAATGCGGACGGCGAATCATCCGAAAACCAACTGGAGCGGATCAATGTGTATTACAACGAGGCTTCCGGTGGAAGGTACGTCCCTCGTGCGGTTCTCATGGATCTGGAACCGGGTACAATGGATAGTATCAGATCTGGTCCTTACGGCCAGATCTTTAGGCCTGATAATTTCGTGTTTGGGCAATCTGGTGCCGGAAACAACTGGGCCAAAGGTCATTACACTGAAGGTGCTGAGTTGATTGATTCTGTTCTTGATGTTGTTCGTAAAGAGGCTGAGAATTGTGATTGCTTGCAAGGTATACGCATTATTTCCCTTCTTTTACATTCTCATAGTAATTGAAATTATTTCTCGTGTTTATTGTCCAAGAAATTTAGTTTCGGTAAATCTGCGTTGATTTTCTTAGAATCGTTTCTAGGAGTGTTATCTTAATGGCGGTTTACTCTCTCGTTTTCGCCTCGAAGTTTGAAACTCTTATTTCTGTTTGGATTGCAATAGCACTTTCATGACAACGATATAGAACTGCTCTTTCTGTTGATCGTTTGATTTCCTTACTTTCAGCAACGAGCATATTAAGGTGAAACCATCTCATTTTTACCCATCTTACAATCTGTAAACAATAGCTAGATCTTCAAATTTGTAATTGATTATTCACTGCACAAATTACATGGAATGGCTGCTGTTTTGTTCAACGATCCACCTTTTTCTTTAGTTGGCTAATGGTTTAGACTGCGCTGTTATTAGTAACCTTCTTTTTGTAGGGTGTGGAGGCTAAAGTGGCCACGGGTCTTTATCTACCTTTTGTGAGATATATAAATATATATGTTTAAATAAGCAGATTTATTTTTCTCTCTTTTTTCTTCTTTTCATTGTATGATTTGATTGCCCAACAGCAAGTCATTTTGTTCTTTATTCTATCGACAATACTGATGGAGCCTTGATAACCCTTTTTTTAATGAATTTGGTGGAGCGTTTGGGACCCACACCATCTCATCGAGTCATCGTCATATGGCTGCATCTTTGTACTATTATCATTATTATGGCTTGGCCAATATTTTAACATCTGAATCTTGAAGCAAGAAATGATCTCTAAATGAGCATGGGGAATCATGGCTAACATGCATATATGCATACACCATGTGACTTTGTATCAATCTAAAAACAATAACAATCAAATGGTAAATTGTAACATTGGCATGAGTATCAGATCTTGTTTTATGCAAAATATTAAAATTAGTAAGTACGAAAATGAAAGAGAGTCATATTTCTGGATCCAGATCTATCTGAAAAAGACAAACACTATACTATTATCATCTTATAATGGTATGACTGCTGTGAAAGATTTGATTTGTTGCTATTATAATTATTGTAACTCTGTGGTATTAAGTACATGTTGGAGCATGTTAATCTTATCTATTGCGTGAATTCTGTTGCTTTTAGAGAAGGGTTAGTTTAAAAACTCACTTATGCTTAATTATTTGCATTTAGTGATGGGGAAATCTTTTGGGTTAAATAATATGGTCATTTTCCTTTGAATTTTATGATGAAGCTCACTTGTTTATGTTATTTCTGGACCAGGCTTCCAGGTATGCCATTCACTTGGAGGAGGCACTGGCTCTGGCATGGGAACTCTCTTGATTTCGAAAATCAGAGAAGAATATCCAGACAGGATGATGATGACATTCTCTGTTTTCCCTTCACCCAAAGTCTCGGACACAGTTGTGGAGCCGTATAATGCGACCCTTTCTGTGCACCAGTTGGTTGAGAATGCTGATGAATGCATGGCTCTTGACAATGAGGCACTTTATGATATTTGCTTCCGGACATTGAAGCTCACTAATCCAAGCTGTGAGTGATGAAATATTAATCTTGATTGCAATAAACGTGAAACTAACACTGCCTTTTTAATTCTTGCAGTTGGAGATCTGAATCACTTGATTTCCTCAACTATGAGTGGTGTAACATGCTGCCTGAGGTTCCCCGGACAGCTGAACTCCGACCTGCGAAAGTTGGCTGTGAACCTGATCCCATTCCCACGTCTCCACTTCTTTATGGTTGGGTTTGCACCCCTCACATCCCGTGGTTCCCAGCACTACATTTCTCTCACGGTCCCAGAGTTGACTCAGCAGATGTGGGATGCCAAAAACATGATGTGTGCTGCAGACCCTCGCCACGGTCGCTACTTGACGGCTTCAGCTATGTTCCGAGGCAAGATGAGCACCAAAGAAGTTGATGAACAGATGATGAATGTTCAGAACAAGAATTCATCATACTTCGTGGAGTGGATACCGAATAATGTGAAGTCCAGTGTTTGTGATATTCCACCAAGGAGCCTGAAGATGTCGTCAACTTTCGTTGGGAACTCGACATCAGTCCAGGAGATGTTTAGGAGGGTAAGCGAACAATTCACCGCAATGTTCCGTCGCAAGGCCTTTTTGCATTGGTACACTGGTGAAGGGATGGATGAGATGGAGTTCACTGAAGCAGAGAGCAACATGAATGACTTGGTTGCAGAGTATCAGCAATACCAGGATGCAACCGTGGAGGACGATGAGGAGGGCGAGTACGAGGACGATGGCGCGGAGGAGAACTATGAGACTTGAAAGAAAATGTGACGAACCCGATTGAAGGTTTGAGAATTACAACCTTCCCTGCCCATATACATTACTACTACAAAGTACAAATAATAGTGTGTGTAGTGAACAGTGCTTGTATGAATTTCTGCTCTATTACTGTATTGTCTTTCCTAAGATTAAGTTATGTTTTCTTTTTGCCTTTTTCTTAATCTTTCAAATAAAGAACATTATCCTCTCTTTAGAACATGACTCCCTTGGAGTTGGAAATATATAGAGGTGTCAATCAGTTCATTCGGTTTCGGTTTGTTTTGGGTCATTTCGGGTTTGTTTGGAATTGGTTTAAATTCGGTTTGGGTCTATTTTGTTTAGTGTGGGTCTATTTTGTTTAGTTCGGGTTTATGTTAAGTCGGGTCCGGTTTAGGTAACAAATTGGGTTAAAATCGGATCGTTTGTTTTTGGTTCGGGATAATATTTGACCGGGTACTTTCGGTTCGGGTCAAAATCGGGTCGTTCGGGTCGGTTTCGGGTTGAGTCAAACTTTGAATTTTCAGGTCGATTTGGTTTGAGTTGGGTTATGATTCACAGAGATTTCATTGATGTAGAAGATTGTATGTCATTGTGTCAATTTGGTTTGAGTTGAATATTTCTATTATCTAATTTTTATATTTGAGTTGGCTTATGAGATTAATTATGATTTTTTAAGGTTTATAATTATGGTTTAATATTAACAGTTTAGTTTAGTGCTATTAATTTATGAGATTAATTTTGATTTCTTAAAGTTTATAGTTTAGTTTAGGGGTTATGGTTTATGGCATTAGTTTTGATTTCTTGGTTTATAGTTTAATTTGGGATTATTAGTTTATTTGATTAATTATGATTGTTTATGAAATTAGTTATGATTTAACTTTCTAATTTATGCATTTGAATTTAATTAAATATTTAAATCACGAACATAATTAAAAAATCAAAATTAAATGTGAAATTTTAATAAAATTGATTTAAATTGAGACTCAATTGAATTAAACTAAAATTTATAAGTAAATTCGAGACTTAAATAAAAAAATATGTAAAATATGTAGGGCTAAACGATTGATTGCTCTTAACCTAAAACTAAAAGATAACATATTATTTTAATTAAAAAAATAGAATTTGTAAAAAGAAAAAGAAAAGGGAAAAGCATGTTGGTGGGAAACCGCCCATTTTTTTAGGTTAAAGATTAATTTATTTTAAGTCCTGTTACGTTTAAAATGTTATATTTTAGCTCTAATATTCACTTTTAAGTTTTATTTTAATTTAATTTAACTACAAATGTATAGTATCCCCACAACTTGGACTTCGAATATAGCAATCACTTCCCCACAGTGACATTTAATGCCTGAAATTTTACATTTAGTTGAAATTGACACTTGTTTATTTCTACTTTTTATAATTTAGTCTAATAATTTTAATATATTGGTATTTTTGTTCATTTAAGTTCTTAATATTTAATTTTTAGCCGAATTTGACCTCTATTTATTTCTATGGTGAAATTGGTCATTGGGCTCTCAAATTTCTCCACTTTGAAAATTTTAGATTGGTCCCTAATTTCGAGTTTAGGCTATATTTTATGGTAAATTGTGAAAATGGGCCTTAATTTCGGTTTATGGTTTTAGGTTTAGCCTTAGTGCTAACCGTTTAAGGATTATGTTGTAGTTTAGGGTTATTGGTTTATGAGATTAATTTCTTTAGCTTAAGATTTATGGTTTATGATTTTTAAGGCTTAGTTTTAATGGTTTAAGGTTTATGGTGTAGTTTAGAATGAAGTTAAGATCAAATATTGGGAGGGAAAAGAGTCTATTAAACTTCTAAATTTAAAAATTAGTAGGGACAAAAACTTTATTTAATTAATATTTAAACTTAGAATGACATAAAATGTAATTATACTACACTTTTGAGAAAAGCAATTGTTTTTCCCATAATATAATATAAAAAGATAATAAAAACGTACACCATTATACTATTTATTATGTTGTTAAAAATAGATAATATTAAAAATAAATTATTCATTTATTTTACCTTAATTTCCTGGTTAAAATCGGGTGAAAAACGGTTCGAGTTCATTTTGATTCAACAAAAAATTCGATTCAATTCAGTTTATTTTAAATTTTGGGTCAAAATCGGGTCTCAGGTCAAGTTTGTCAAGACTAGAAATATATAATGATATATAAATTATGAGTTAGGATTACTTCACGTTATATAAAATTAATTTAGTTTACATCTTATTAGATTGTTGGATTATAGTAAATTGATGGTTAGATTATTCCCTTCTTCTCATTGTTATCTATTTACTATCATCTAACAGTAAAAAATTATAATCAATATATTATCTTTTCAGTTCTTTTGGAAGCGATTATTAGTGTATTTTTCGAACAAATTATTTGTGTCTTTTGATTTATCGAAATATAAATAGGAGTATTTTATATAATAACAATTATTATTTTTAATAACGTATATTTCAATTATACATGTAGAAGTATAATTAGATAGAAATATAAAATTAAAATTATTAATTAGATTAAATGTAATCCAATGATTATATATAATTATAAAAACAAAATATAAAAAAGAGAAAATGTCAAATTTAGTTTTAAAATATATAAATTTGACGTTAAACATAGTTTAGGTTCAAAACTCTTAAATCTAATTTTAGTTTACCCATTTTAAAATATCTTGCATTAATAACGGTTTAATGCTGCACTTATGCTTTCTCGTTTCTCAGGTTTGAATCTTTTTTTTTTTAATTTTTTATCAGTAATATATATATATATATATATATATATATATATAGTATTATCGACTACTAATTAAATATTTTTTTAGGAAAAGATGAATATAACATGATCCATGTCAAAAAGGACCCTAAAAAGTAAAAACTCTATCTAAAGCCCAGTGATCCATGTCAAATACGGGTGATTAATAATATTTGTTTTTAGGATAAATTACATAAATGACCACTCAATTATAGGGTTGGTTTAGATTTGACCACTATACTTCTAATTGAAGCAATAAAACCACTTAACTATATAAGTGAACTCAATATGATCACTTGCCGTTAAAACTTAACTGAAAAAATGATGTTGCAGTCACTAAAAATTTGTATATACACATTTGGTCATCGTTACTTATACATTCTATCAATTTGATCAAAATTTTAATTTAATAACATAAATTACACATTCAATTAGTTGTTGACATGTGTAATCACCTTAGTGGAGGAATTTAATTATTTATATTTGATTTAATAAATTTATTTTTCACCTCCAATCAGGTGGTAACATGTGTCACCACCTGTTTAGAGGAGAAAAACAAAATAATAAAAAAACTTGCATTGGGTAGGACTCAAACCCAGGTAAGGCAACTTATAAGGGGAATGACTAAGCCACTATAGCAAGCATATGTTTGTACTATAAATCACTAATTTTAATATATGTTTTATTGTTTTCAACATTTATTTTTTTAATTTCACATATATAATCATCGAATTAATTTTTTAATTAAATTAAAAAATCTTAATTAAATTATTATATATGTTAAATTATATATAATAAATTAAAAAATTTAAATTATAATAAAAATTCATTTAGCGAATCCAAATCACGAACATAATTCAAATAAATTTATCTTGTGATTTATGTTATATTAAAAATTCAATTAGCGAATCTAAACACACAAACATATTTAAAATTAATTTATCTTGTGATTTGTGTTATATTGATATTTATTTTAAAAATAAATGTAGAAAAAATATATAATAAATTAAAATTATTAATTCGATGATTATATATGTAAAATTAAAAAATATATAATAATTTTTATTACAATTTAAAATTTTAATTTATTATGTATAATTTATTATATATAATAATTTAATTAAAATTTTTTAATTAAATTATAAAAATTAATTCGATAATTATGTATGTTGAATTAAAAAAATAAATGTAGAAAACAATAAAATATATATTAAAGTCAGAGCATCATTAATTGTTTACTTTTCCTTTTAGATTTCGAATTTTAGTCTAAAAACATTCTTTAGATCACGAGTTCTACACCCAACATAGAATCTCTTGTTAAAAAAAATCATAATACATACTAATATGATTTTATTACTAAATAAATATTTAAACTTATTCTTACTTTAATGTTTAATTTTTTTAACCAAAATAGGTAATTAATGTTTTATTTCACTCATTTTATGGTCGGTTTGTTAATTATCTTAAAATTTCACCATCCAACTAATGTATGATAACTTATTCCTTAATTTCATTTACTAGTTTTATAAAAAAAAAATCGAAGATACTCCAAATTTCTCATTTTTTTTCATAAAATCCCTTCTAAATGTTTAACTCTCCTCGTCGATGCATTTCCTACAAGTGTTTTTTGCACACCGTTAATTTCATCCTTCATTGATGAACTGAGAAACTCGGTTCTCTCATAGATTAAAAGGGGTGTGTGTAATTAAACCAAGCTGAACTCGGTCCAAGTTGTAAGGAGCTCGAACTCGACTCGGACTCGAGGACTGAGGCTCAATAGAAGCAAGAATGAACAAAGCAGACAACAATAACCTCCATATCTGTTCCTCCTCCACCTCTTTCCATTTTTGGAAACACGTCTTCTTTTATCGGTACATCGACTACATATGATTATGAACTGCGAGTCTGCGAGAAAGAGAGAAATCATTAAGTAGTTAAAATCGGAATTCCGTGATTCCTTGTGCAATTACAGAGGGAAAAGGAGCATAGAACCGGAACTCACCACCTTGGAGCACGTCAGCACGATCATAATGCCATGAACACTAATTCATCAATAATTAGCCTAATATAAATGATAATTGGTAAGAGATACAGAAAATACTTACTTTCAGGATATGGAATTAGTATACACAGAAGCAAAACAATACGAGAGACAACGGAATAAAATGTACATGAATGAGTTAACTTACAAGTTACAAGCCAAGAAGATACAAGAGGTCAACTTGTGTTGGGAGAGGAGGCTTTCACTCTGGGAACTTTAAATGTAGAACTGAACAATTTTGGAGTTCTCGAAATGGGTATTTCTCCATCCTTTTTTCTCTTCAAACTTCTGCTTCCCTAAACAACAATAAGGGAAGTTATGTTTTGGTTGGTTAATGGATCTTTCACATGAAAAAGCAGCAAGTAATTCACTTTGGTATTAAGAAATCAACTTAGGGGATAGATGAAATCAAGCACGGGAACTTTCTCGATGTTGATTATGTGAATAACAATACTTTGCAGCCAACAATAATGGTAGCAGTCCCTTCATGGCCACAAAGCACATATTACATAATCAATTGAAAAATGGACAAAATGCTTTCCATTGTGCAAAGGAGAAAAGGCTACTTCGAGTTCGACTTCTGCCTCCTAGAGTGTACTACCGGAAAGGGAGAGCAGTAACTCGTCATACCAGAAAGATGGGAAAAACAAAGTGCATCAAACAACTCTTAAACCATCTGCCAATTATTATCAAGAACTAAAAGAATTCATGTCAAAATCAAATAAGTCAATGTTTAAGCTAAATTGACTACAAAGTACCTTTCCACTGTCCTTTTGAAGATCCGGAACGTGAGCATATTGTTCTTTCTTCACAATCAAGTCGAATCCATCCCTGCCACCATTCTCACCTCTCAGAACAGATGTTCTTCCGCCTTCTGAACAACGTCTTATCACAGGCGTACAAGAAAAATTTCTGGACTTCCTTAACAACTCTACCTCCCTTGATAATTTAGAAACTTCTTCATTTAATCTATTTGCATCAGCCTCTTTTTGAGACACTTCGGATTTTAATCTCTCATTTATTTCATTCTTTTCAGCAATGGATGAGCTCAGGTCCTCCATATTGGAAATAAGTACCTCGATTTTCCTATTAGCCTTTTCAAGTTCAGAATGCTTGCTGTTTAATTTATCAGTATACTGACTTTCAAGAATGTTTAACTGATTCCATGCAAACTTATTCTCTGCCATAAGAGCGGCAATCTGAGAACTCTTTTGTGAAGCGAGATTTTCGTATTCAAGCTTTAGCTTTCGTAAATCGCCTTCTAATGCCGTCGAAGTAATAAACTTTGAGCCACAATCCTTACATCTTGGCATTCCTTTTTCGGTTTCTTCGGGGACATCCTATATATAATAAAATGATTAATACCTTAGAAATTTTAAAATGTGTGAACTATGAAAAGAGAAAAATCATCAAAAACATACTTTCGAGTTTTTACTGAGGATGTCGAAACAGACTCTGAAATCACACAATTCATCATTTGTTTCTTCTGTAATAAAAACAATTAAACAAATATAAACATCACTAATTCTAAATTATAAAAAAAAACCACTAAATTTCTGGTCAATAAATTCAACTCCACATAAAAGAATTCACTTTTGAAATGTTATTTTTTAATTTAAAAAGGGGGAAGAAGGAGAAAAGCAAATATAATGGGGGAAAACACATACCTAATTTCAATTTACAAAAACCAACTTCTCTGTGCTTCAATCCTACAATCAAATCGGCTTTTGCAGCCTCGAGCACACACGCCATCTCTTTTGATTCCAAATCAGCCTTCATCTAAAGAACAAAAATACATCTATAAATAAATAAAATTTTCAAAACCCTAAATTCAAAAACTTATACCTGAGAGATGTGGCTTTCGTAGAGGCGAACATCGGAGGCCCACCGTTCGTACTGCAACTTTATCCGATCTTCAAGAACCTTCCTTTGTTGAGCAAGAGTTTCAAGATGTTGCTGCTGAGATTTAAGCATCTTAACCAAACCTTCAAAGATTTTATCCCACTTTTCGCGCTCTGACGAGACTGTTACCCGCGTTTTCGTTCCCATTGTTGATTCTTTAATCGCAGAATTTTCAGGGTTCTTTATTTTTCAGTGTTTTGAGTAAGAAGCTCTGTAGACTGTAATTCGAAAAATAAGAAAATGTTTTCAACGGTCGATTTTCGGCGTATTTAAAGTGAAATGGAAAGGATGATACTAACTTGGGCCGATGACGTACAAATGCCGTTTTACTTTTGCTGTTTATAATGTTTTGGACTGGGCTTCTGTAAGACGCCACGTCGACATTATTTAAATGTTGGCCCAAATGGTTTTTCAATCCAAATTCAGTTGAAGTTTTTATCAATTAAAGTTATGAATATTTCATCTTAAAATAAAATAATTAAATGGTTGTTTTTATTTTAATTTAGAATTAAAGGATGTATTTAAGGGGGGTGTTCATGTGTGCACTATTTTTTTTAATTCATCATATGTACACTATTTAAATTCTCATCATTTTTTTGAAAAAATAATTAATATATGCTTGGGAAAAAATAAGTATTTCATTTTTTATCTTTTAATGATGTATTTAAAATAATTGGTTCGTAAATTAACTTTCATAATTATATTAGCATTATTAATTTTATAATTTTCAAAAGTTAAATAAATAGATATATTTAATTATATAATTATATTGTTGGAAGGAAAAACCACGAATTCCGAACATAGATCATAAAATGAACATGCGCTTTAAAAATAAGAAAATACAACATGTAATCACGAATTATCTGTCCCTTTTCGATGCCCCAACTTATGCCACAACACTAAAAATCACTACAAGATTAAATTCCAAGCTCTAACTCTAAATTCTAAATCCTAAACCCTACACTATACACCCTAAAAATACATCATATCCTAAATTCCCTAAACCCTAACCATAAACCCTAACCTAAAATCTTAAACCTAATTTTGAACGTGAGACATAAGTAGGGGCACCGAAAAGTTACTCTGCATCTACGATTCCATGAACAATGGCTTCTAAAAAGATGAAAATCGTCTACCTTTTTATTATACCCCCTTCTATGCCCTCACTTTAAAATAATGAGTTTATGGTTTAAAGTTTAGGATTTAAGATTGGGGGTTGTGGTTAGACTTTAAGGAATTAGGAGCATAGTGTATTTTTTAAGGTGTAGGGTTTAGGATGTGAAAATTAAGGATAAAATTTAGAATTTAATTTTTAAGCAATTTTTAGGGTGGGGTATAGAAAGACATGATTAAGTGGCAGAGAATTTTTACCCCTTCTAAAACAGCTAGGTACTGCCAACACCACTCGTTCGTTTATAACAAAGACAAATCTTCCATTTTAATCTCGATTTTTCCACATGCAAAACTTGCAGCTTCATCCAACTTTCATTTACATTTAAAAAAAAGAGTTTTGATAAGAAACAAAGATTCTGGAGGGAATATCCCAAGTCTCCATCTGATCTTCCAAGAGATTTGCTTCTTCCAACTTGCCGGTCACCTCCCTCAAAGATACACCAATTCAGCCAGTCAACTAGAGTTCATAACCGGCAACTGCAGGTTCTTTCTATTGCATGCCTAGAATTAGAAACCAAAGCTTGTTCTTTTCATTTCGTTGATGCATACGAAGTGGTCTTGGTTGGCTTTGTCTTTCTTGTACTTCCGAGGCTTAAACCTTAAGCCTTCGCTTCTATGTTCTTCAATTTAAAGATCCTTTGCATCGGGCTGTTTTTCCTTTTGTTTTCATTTACATTGATCCAAATTCTGTAACCTTTTTTTTGTGATCAAGAATGTGTCCACTAGGCAAAGATGTCACGCAAAACGGAAATGTCAAGACATTGGAGTCGGCCGGAACCATATTTGAGGCCGAAGATCCCGATATCCTCAGGATTTCGGAAAGACCGAGAGCGATAAATGTAGAGCGGAACCGATCATCGGAGGAACGGATAGACCACTTTGAAGGACTATCTCCACACGGTAGAAGGTCGGGCTTCAACACGCCTAGATCTCATACATGCTTCGAGTCCTCCCACTCGATGGTCGCCGAGGCATGGGAGAATCTGAGACGCTCCACCGTTTACTATCGAAGCCAACCTGTCGGAACTATTGCCGCAATGGACCATTCCGTTGAAGAACTCAATTATGATCAGGTTTTTTATTACCTACCATTTACTAATACCAACATTGTTTCGTGAACTTTGAGGTCAATAACTCTGTTTTGCATTGCAGGTTTTTGTTAGAGATTTTGTTCCAAGTGCTTTGGCCTTTATGATGAACGGGGAAGAAGAGATAGTGAAGAATTTTCTATTGAAAACTCTTCATTTACAGTCATGGGAAAAACGGATAGACCAGTTCAAGCTAGGGGAAGGAGTGATGCCAGCAAGTTTCAAAGTGATCCACAATCCCGAATCCAACTGTGAAATTCTGATTCCGGACTTCGGCGAGAGTGCAATAGGCAGAGTAGCGCCTGTTGATTCCGGATTCTGGTGGATTATTTTGCTCCGAGCTTATACGAAACATACCGGAGACTCTTCGTTGGCCGAAATGCCCGATTGCCAAAGGGGTATGCGACTTATACTCAGCTTATGCCTCTCGGAAGCCTTCGACACATTCCCGACTCTTCTCTGTGCCGATGGATGCTGCATGATCGACCGCAGAATGGTTCGTTTCGCACCCCTCGGTCCATCCCTGCTCATTTACCTCTCATTGTTCGAAATTCGAATATATTGGCTTAATTATTCATGCTAATGCAGGGTGTATATGGTTATCCGATTGAAATCCAAGCACTGTTCTTCATGGCTCTAAGATGTGCATTGCTTTTACTAAAACAAGACCAAGAGGGCAAAGAATTCATGGAACTTATAGTGAAACGCCTCCATGCCTTAAGCTACCACGTGAGGAAATACTTTTGGCTGGATTTGAAGCGACTGAACGACATATACCGCTATAAAACGGAGGAATACTCTCACGCGGCGGTCAACAAGTTCAACGTCATGCCTGATTCGCTGCCGGATTGGGTGTTCGATTTTATGCCGACACGAGGTGGCTATTTCATCGGCAATGTCAGCCCTGCGAGGAAGGATTTCCGTTGGTTTTGTTTAGGCAATTGTGTGGCGATTTTGTCGTCGTTGGCGACGCCGGAGCAGGCTTCGGCGATTATGGATCTTATCGAATCACGCTGGGAAGAATTGGCCGGAGAAATGCCGTTGAAGATATGTTATCCGGCTTTTGAAAGCCATGAATGGCGAATTGTGACGGGTTGTGACCCCAAGAATACTAGATGGAGTTATCACAACGGAGGATCCTGGCCGGGTAATTAAGTTTCTTGTTACAATTTATGGTATATTCTAAAGGGTTAATTGCATTAAAAATCCCTAAACAATCACCCAAGTATAAATTAGTCATTAAATCCTTAGAGTATTACTACAATATCAATTAGGGCCGTTCATTGTTCTAGACATTAGTTCAGGTGTTAAACGTCAATCCATATCTAATGTTGAAGCACTTTTAAATTATATGGATCAAATTGTGAATATGTGTATGTATAATATAAACAAGAGTAAATTATACAAATGGTCACTAAACTATCTCAAAAATATAAAATGGTCACCAAACTTTTTAATTACATGAGTATTAAACTTTAAATTTTGTTACGAAATGGTCACTAAGTAGTTAACTGTCGTTAAGTTGGTGGCATGGTAGTTACGAAAAATTGTATAACAATACATTTTATCCTCAATATTTACATATTCAATTAATTTAGACATCAATAATGAGGGTTAAATTATGATTAATTTAATTGAATGTGTAAATATGAAGGATTAAATGTGCTGTTATTCAAATTTTCATAACGGTCACATCATTCACTTTACCACTGTTAACGACTCAGTGGTCATTAATGTCTATGATGTAACTTTTGAAAATTTAGTAACCATTTTGTATTTTTTAAAATAATTTAGTGACTATTTTTGTACTTTACCCTATAAACAACTTAGATCTCATATGTTTAAAGCAAACAATTTTATTACACTTTTTGATCATTGCTTCTTTTCTCTCTTTTTTTCACTTTTAAATTCATAAGATTCAAGTAGTTCATTTACACACATTTTAAATGTGCCCCGTGTCAGATTGAGCATTCATTTAATACTTAATCTCATGTTGAGCTTGATGAAAAGATCTAATTGATAAGATACTTTAAGGATTTAACCAGAATGTTTTGAAGTTTAGGATCAATTTATAATTTATAGAATAATCTGAGTATCACATGTGGAATTAACCCTATTTTGAATTGCATTGTGATTTGCTCAAAAGCTTTGTATTTTGCAGTGCTTCTATGGCTACTCACAGCTGCATGTATCAAAACTGGGCGGCCACAGATAGCGAGACGTGCCATAGAACTCGCCGAGAACCGGTTGTCAAAAGACCACTGGCCCGAGTACTACGACGGAAAGGTCGGGCGATATATCGGGAAACAAGCTCGTAAGTATCAGACATGGTCCATTTCTGGATATCTGGTGGCCAAAATGATGCTTGAAGACCCATCTCATCTGAGCATGATTTCATTGGAGGAAGATAAACAGATGAAGCCCCTCATGAAAAGATCCACTTCCTGGACTTGTTGATTCCTTTTACAATCTTCTCATATATATTTGAGACAAACGATACAATTTTATACATGATTAAAGTTAGAATGTTTTAAGAAATTCAAGTTGTCATGTTGGAGTCTCAATAAGTACTAAATGGAGGGTAGATTTTAACACGGCGTCGTATTTGTTTTGATTGAGATAGTTAAATGTTACAATTTATGAATTATTATTCCATACACGCAGTGGAAATGTTTTGTTTCTTTAAGTGCCTTAATTTTATAGTTTAGGATTTTAGTTTGGGGTCTAGAGTTTAAGTGTTTTAGTGTGGAGTTTAGAATTTAGGGTTTGGGTTTAGTTAGGGTAATATGATTAGAGGTTTATGTTTTAATCTATAAACCCCAAAAAAACCCTTAAATTCAAAACTATTACACTTAAAACCCTAAATGGGATTTCTAAACCCTAAAACTAAGGTACTCGTATAAACAAATTTTCCACAAGCGCTTGTGTATGGATCAATTACCCACAATTTATATCCAATTTAATTATCCATTAAAATATACATTCTAAATCATTTGGGGAAATTAATATTTAAATTTTTAGATTAGTCAAACAGATCGATTTGCTCGAATCAAATATTTTGCACAATCTTAATTACAATACATTTTCTATTGTACTCATTAATTCTTTTTATGTAATTAAGGTTTGACTCTAATCTCTAACGTTAAGAATTTTATCAGCGTCGTCTCTAGGTATGGGTAGGAGCGGCACCCACCCATGGCCTTATTTTTATTTATAATATTTGATATTAAGATTTAATTTTTTAATATTTATTATTAGGGGTGTAGTTTTAAAATTTATTTATTTAATACTTATTATTAGGACTAAAATTTTCCAACATTTGTTATTAGGGGACTTACTTTTAAAATTTAATTTTTCTCAATATTTGTTATAAGGGGTCCAATTTTTTCAATAATTATTATTAAGGGCCTATTTTTCTCAATATCTATTATTAGTGACATACTCTTAATTTTTTTTCAATACTTGTTATTAGACCCGATTTTTTCTTATATTTATAATTATGAGTTCAATTCCCAATATTTGTTATTATGGATGTTCTATTAAAATTTAATTTTTAATATTTTTTTTATTAAGGGACCAATAGGGACATGATTTTTCCCGATATTTGTTCTGAGAAACATACTTTTAAAATTTAATTTTTTTCTAATATTTGTTATTAGAAACCTAATTTTTTTTCTAATACTTGTTATTAGGGACCTACTTTTAAAATTCATTTTTAATATTTATTACTAGGGGCTAAATTTTTTTCTAATAATTGTTATTAGGGGTCTCTTTTTAAAAATCATTAGGGGCCTAATTTTTTGGTTCGCCCTTGGGTCACTAAAATCTCAGAAACGGCTCTGCATGTGACAATTAATTTATAAAATTAATTTGAATTATACTTTTTTCTCCTAGAGTCCTCTTCCTCTCCCTCTAAATAAGATTATGATTTGAATTACAATTTGTAAAAAAAATATTAATCCAACTTCAAATATTATTAGAGGTTTCCTTTTAAAATTTATTAGGGGCCTAATTTTTTTGGTTCACCTTTGAATTACTAAAATTTCAGAAACGATCTGCACGTGACAATTAATTTATAAAATTAATTTGAATTATATATATATTATTTCTCCTAGAGTCCTCTTTCTCCCTCTCTAAATAAAATTATGATTTGAATTACAATTTATAAAAAATATATATTAATCTAACTTCAAATATTATTACGAATAATATATGGTCCGCCATCTCCATCGATCCTTACAAAACAGCAGAGTTATAAAGAATTCATAACATAAAGTTTTCATGAAATGAAACTTTTTATTTATATTTGAATTATTTTTCAAGATATTTAGAAAACAATCTACAAGTCACGCACCATGCATGACTATTAGACCATTGATGGGGTGTGGGCCCTGTCCCATGCCGAGGAGTAAAAAATCGTATTCAAATCGGTAATCAATCACAAACCCCAACCCACCAAAACCTCTACTTTCCCAGCTCCCTCCCGTCTTCTTCCCATTAAATCGCCGAGTCCCACTATTTTTCTGGTCCCACATCTCGTGACTGACTGTCGGATTTCCTCTCCTTTGGAGGGGGAGGAATCAGGTGGGGAACGAAACAACGTGTACCAGGCAACCAATTCCGACGTGGCGGACACGTAGGACAATACTAGCTGTTTGGGGAGAGGTAAAATATCGTACGGCCAAGAAAAAAAAGGCGCGGATTAAATAGAATGACGTGAGAGAGAGAAATGGGAGGATTTGGAGCGTTTTAAAAGCCAGTGGAGAAGACGAGCTTCTTCGGGTTTTCCGAGAAGAAAAAAACAAATCGGAGCCAAACAAAGAGAAGTTAATGCGACACTTTTACAGCTAAAAGGTTGCTACGATAACGCTTTGTTTCCTATTCTTCTTCTTCTTCTTCTTCGTTTTTGAATGCTTGGTTTAATCTTTAATGGAGGTTTTCGTTTTGATCGAGAATAATAAAGGGAAAGTGAAAAGTTTTACGACTTGATTTCTTTTTTCCAATTGTTTAGTTGAGAAAGTAGATTCGTTACATTAACAAGTTTTAGATTTTTCAAAAGGATTTGCTTTTCTTGTGATTTTCTTAACCTTTTTCTTGTCTTACTCTCTCAGTGCTTTTTTTACTTCACGAAGAACCTGATTCTCTCAACTCTCATCTTTGTTTCCCTTTTTTCTTTTCTTCTCCTTTTTAAATTTTCCTCTGTTTTCTCAGCTTAGAGGAAATGGTTTCCTAGGAAACAAACAAAACCTAAACGCTACTTTTTTTCCGTTTTCTTTCGGCTCATAATTATATCCACCATAATTAAAAAAGCGTTCATTCCTTTATTTATTTATTTTTCTTTCCTCTTACATCTTATTTCTGAATTATACTCAGAAATGCATTAAAGAAAAGTAAGGCTTCACTGACCCTCATCTTTTTCTGTATTTCAAGAGGCTCTGAAATTAAAGAAAAAAACAGAGCCGCCATGGATATAGCTCGAATATCTTAGTACTGTTATAATGAAAACGCCATCTGCGGAAATGGACAAGAGCCGAGACGCGAGGCGTGGATCGAGAAAGCCACAGCAACATTCTTCAGCCAATCTCATCTCTGGTACATTTACTTTCTTTCACTCTTAAAAGTTAAAATATCTTCCCTTTGTTGTTAGTAAATTATATTTCTTTATTTGTTTTGAAGGTTTTAATGGCGGCGTGGTGGACTTTGAGAAAGCCAAGAAAGAGAAAATAAGAAGACTGAGTAGCGTTAATGGCACCCAACACTCTAAAACCGAAACGGGTAGTTTTTGTTGCTGTGATTTGTCTTCTGATAACAGAGAAAATCAATGTCCTTCGCATTCGCAACGCTCTTCTCTCAGAACTAAGTCTACCACCAAGAGATTTAAGATTCCCAGAAAGGTAACCAGCCAATCCATATCTCTCTGTTTTTTCCGGGGTTTTAAATCGCGACCGCGGCGTTATATCGCAGTTTCGGGCGAAAACGGCTGAATTGCGGCTATCACGGACCGTTTTTTACCCCAATCGCGATTTCGGACGGCGGCGCAACCGCTATATCCGGACGATATCGCGGTCGGTCGCGGTAGGCTTTTTAAATCCCTGGTTTTTTTCTACTAACTACAATGAAAAAATTTCCTAAATTTGATTTTTTTTCATTATTTTTTCCCTGCAGATTTCTGATGAATGTATTGGCGTTGATCATGCCTCTGTTCCACGGAAGCTACGGTCAAGTGAGTAACTTGTGATTTGTCCTTGCATGTCCTGTCGTTTGCATTTAATGGGGGGAATTTCTTGGAAGATTCTCAAATTTTGTTTTTGAGTTCATTATCAATTTTTAAATTGATCTGTTTTTTAAAATATTCTAATTCAGTTTTCAATTTATTAAAATCCCGGATCCCAAGTTCTAAACTTTAAATCCTTAAACTTCTCAAAGGAGATACTCAAAGCTGGAGTTTTGTTTTGTCAATGAATATAAAACTTTGATCCTCTTTTGATGCAAGAGAATAAGAAAAGGAAGTTTGATGGGATTAATGTTTTGGTATATTTGGAATTTCATTTTCAGCCATGAAGAAACGCAGTCCGGAAGCTATATCCCCTCATTCACCAGATTCGAAGAAACCGAAACTGAATTTGGTATGTCAATGTTCCTTGATTTCCAGTGTGTCAAGTTCAATTATCATTCTTTTAGTACCGGACACAAATACCTTAAGAGAAATGAAGAATCATAAAATTACTTTATGTTTTTGTAGAAACAAGGAGGATCAGATGGGTCTAGGAAGGCAACTGTTTCGAGTACAATCACGAAAGATGAAGAAGAGGTTGTGGAGACCCTTTATGCTTTGGCGGGAATGTTCCCCGATGATGACTCGATGGAAGTAAGATCCTCGTCTCAGCCAGAGACCGTGGAGGGTCCTGTCACATTTCTTGAAGGTGTTCATCTATTTCTAACAATTTGGAAGAGTTCAGTTTGCTCTTTACCTGTTGTCTAAATTGTTTGATTCTACAGTTCAAAAAGAAGATACGAGCTCGGTTCAAGCTGCTGAGTTTGTTCCTTTGTCCACTGTCAATGCGTCGTCCAACAAAGCTTGTAAACTTGATTCTTTGAATGAGCCTTCTACTCGAGAACAACCGGACTTGCCAGAGAACAAGAACCTGCATTTCGAACCTGATAGTACTATTTCTGAAATGCGGATTAATACCAACATCCCTTCCATTAAGAATGAAACAGATGCTGAGAACACATCTTGTATTCATGGCGATTTTCGTGTTCTTTCTGAACCAAGCTTAGAAGCAGGGTCCGTATTTATCCTTTACTTCCACTCCCTTTCTTTTCTGGTATGTTCCTCTTTTTCACTTTTAATGCTTATGCAGATTGAAACAGCCCAAGCTACAAATGACCAATCTTTTTGAGAGAACACCAGAAATGGCATTTGGGGTAAGTTTGACACAATTCAAAATTCAAATACTGTTTACATTATCAAACTAAAACTCATATAATTGCTTTGGGACTTTGTAGGTCACAGATATTGAAAGCCAAATAACACAGCGAAATATGACCAGAGAGCCCAGTAAAAATGGTAAATACCAGCTTAGGAGTTTCCATATTTCCATTTAGCTTGTTTGTTTTGCTTTTTTGGATACTAATATCCTCAAAACCAACACGATTCCGGTTCTGTAGGTCTTGCATTGTGGCCAGGCTTGTCTTCTACAGTGCTTCGTGCACCTCAGAGCCTGAGTTCTTCGCAGTATATCTCTTTTATCCTCATAAACATCTGTTTTCATGACCATCTTTATGGGACCCCTCATAATGTGTACCGTGTATCAGATCGGTTGCTAATGCAATTCCAACATGGTTGGATGCCGCAAATTATGGCCCCCAGACATGTTCTTCAACAGAAAAGGTATTGATGCTCCTTATCTGTACATCCATGCATGTCACTTGAGCATTTCAAGCATCTAATCAAGTTTATGGTGAACTATGAGATGAATAGGTTTGGAAAATCACCCGGGACAGGAACTCGATGAAGAGGTCCACCACTCATATTTACATCAGTCGTCTCATTCATAATTTACAGATTCACGACAACAAGGACGGCATTCTTCAACAGCCTCTTTGGTTGAAACCCCGTGAAGGATTAAATCAAACAGTTCTTTTAAGAAATGCTATAAATGGAAATGTAGCTGGTTGCAATTCTGGCAGTACTGCTACTGACAGAAATTCTTATGAAGCTAGAAGTGGTATTATTCCACAGCTGAAAATGCTCCAACAGGAGCCACAGACTGCTTCAGCATCCGGGATGAACACTTCAAAAGGGCAGGTAACATCAGCTGTGGGGAGTTGTTGTGGTTGTTTCTTTCTCACTGTCCTGAACAATCAATCTTTTATTCGCAGAGTTTTGATTTCTTGTCTTTGTCGGCTGGGGGATTTGGTATAGATGCTAACAATAACTCTAGCGAGGTTCGTAATGCACAACATCAAGTTCCTCACCTTCATTTGCATCCACAACATCAGTCGTCCACGCCTTTCTCAATATCCCCAGTTGATTATTCCTCCTCTGCTTGCATAGACCACCTTTCGACAGCTACAGCAACACAGCAGGTTTCATTTTTCTTACCTTGCAAAAATATGTTAGAAGATTGATTTGAGAACTGCAGCATCCCCCTTAGCCAGATGTAATCATAGTTTTGTAGGATCAATATTCCAAATAATCGCCACTAATAACCGAAAACAATGTGTGTTGCACTGTTGCTGCAACTTAAGGTACCGATGCAAGCTAATGTGACCATTGATATGGTACTTTACTGCAGGTCCAGTTACAGCTACCTCGATATCTCAGCAACCCTTTCCGTGGCCCTCCTTACACAAGCCAATCAGGTCACCTACATCAATGCCTAGCAGCTCAATACCGGCCTCATGGAACTTCCCCGGTCATGACCCAATTATCAAGCCGGCAAAATGGAAAGGCCGAGTCATCTACATCGATGCCTTATGCTCAAACATCCATTTCTCCCCATCCAACACTAGATGCTTTTGGTCCTAAGTACTATTCAGTTTCACAATATCAGCAGCCAAAACTTGCCTGCACTTCATCATTGACCCCTACCGGAGTGAGAAGGACAGACCACCATTTCTCATCTGTTTATGAGGAAAGCAATGGTGGATTTTCGGCTGAGAGGCCATTGCCGTTGCAGTTACACCGAAATTGTCGACTCAATGCCTCTGAAGTTTGAAGTAGAAGGTTCCTTCCTCTTATGATGCACAGATGGGCATTGTTTGCTGAGAGATTGTACCATCCTTGACATGATTAAAACATGTTGAGGTTTATTTAATTGGCCATTCCGGATTGAGACATGAAATATAATGAACTTGCTGGTATTTCTCTGTGATTTTGTCATGTTCAGCAAGAAAATTACTGTAGATTTCCACTTTAAAGTTGAGTTCATCAGCTGGTTAATAAGAAGCCGAATTAGCCAATTGAAATGTTTGGGTTCAGGAAATTCATCAAACTCTTTAGCCTTGGCCCATTGGAAGCCTAAACAAGCCTGGTTTATTTATTTATTCTTGGTAAATTAGTCACTGTCAATTTTCAAAGTGAATGATTATGAACAACTAATCGCGACTTTAATATTTTCCGTCAATTTTACATCATTTTGGTTTACTTATTAATAAAGTTATCCCTCAATGTTTACATATAATGTCAATTCAATTTTGATTCTAAAAAATAATAAATAATTTACACATTCTAAAAATGTTAAAGGACTAAATGATTAATACAAGTATTTGCTTTCCCTTAATTATCCTTTAATTCTGCCTTAAAATTCAATCAAAGCCAAAAACTTACAGGTAGTTGAACAACAAACTTCTTCACTGTGCATTCGTTCTTAATAATATTTCAACTAACGATCATTTTCATTCTTAATATTGTAGTATTCTTGCGAACCAAGAGATTGCTATAATTTGTAGAAGTATTAGACACAAATATGATTTTATTCGAATATGAAATCATTTTATCTACAAATCATTCAAGTACTACTATGGTCATGTTTTGCAATTAGCGGATATCTGATAGCTAATAGCGAATTACATTAGCTGATAGCGGATTACATTAGCCAATAGCTGATTGTTGATTGCATTAGCTGGTTTGACTAGCAAATTATATTAGTTGATTATATAAAAGTGTTTGGTAAAATTAATTGATAGTCGATAGTTATTTGATTATTTAAACAAACAAAATAACATACAAGGACATGTTCAATATTTATTTGAATAGTTTATTAGTTATCAATATTTTGTATCTATTAATATTAATTAAATTATGAAAAAATATTTTTAATATAACATTACTAAGCATATTTGAAGGATCTATATATTAATTTATTATTTATATAATTTTTTAATATAATTTAATTAATTATTAAATTTAAATACAAATATAAATGTGTGAGAATAAAAAAAATAAAAAACACAAAGGCCATGTTTGGTAAAGAGAGGTATGAGCAAAAATTAGAGGTTTGAGACATAATTAGAGGTTTGACCAGTCAAATCTGCTAATATTATTGTTTGGTGAACAGCGGATTGAAAGAGCGGATTGGGGTGAAACCGCTAATTTTGAAAAAGCTCGTAATAGGAGCTTTTTGAGATTAGAGGTTTGATATTGGAGTTGTAAAGACTCTTTTACCCTTACTAGTTACCAAAAATCTCAAAATAACTTAATTAAATATTTTTCTAACCATATTTAAAAATTATAAGCTAATCCTATTTATTTTTTTCTTTTTCATATCACATATTTATATGTATTTAAATTTATTAATTAATTAAATTATATTAAAATAATTATATAAATAATAAATTAATATATAAATCATTCGAATATGTTTAGAAAAGTTATATTAAAAATAATTTTATAGATCTAATTAATATTAATTAGATATAAAATATTGATCACTAATAAACTATTCAAACAAGTATTGAATATATTCATGTCCTTATATGTCATTTTACTTGTTTAAATAATCTAACAACTATCAGCTATTAGTTAATTTTACCAAACACTTTTATACAATCAGCTAATACAATCCGCTAGTCAAATCAGCTAATGCAATTAGCTATCAGCTAATGTAATCCGCTATTAGCTATCCGTTAATTGCCAAACAGGGCCAAAGTATTAGTTTACAAATTCCACAATGTAAATACGTGATGTTGAAGACTTAAAATAGAAATAGTTAAATTTAGGTTGTTTAGAGATTTTTGATCATTGTTAAGGGTAGAAGGGTCTTTACAATTGTTATGTCAAAACCTCTAATTTCAAAAACTCATATTAGTAGCTTTTTTAAAATTAGAGATTTCACCCCCAATTCGTTATTTCAATCAGCTCTTTACCAAATTTTCAAATTAACAGATTTAACCGATCAAACCTCTAATTTAGCTCAAACTTTTAAGTTTAGCTCAAACCTCTCTTTACCAAATAGGACATATATATATATATATATAGGGTTAGGATCAACTTACATTGTGTAAAACTCAATTATTTTTACACAGTTTTTGGACCGTTGGATGATGGTAATTAATGGCTCAGATTATTTCCTTATCCTTTTTCCCAAGTGATAATTTTCACATTTTCTACTGTTAATCGATCCGTTTCACTAATCCAATGGCCATAAATTAGTGTAAAACTCAATGAGTTTTACATAATGTAACTTGATCTTATCATATATATATATATATATTTGAATTAAATATTATCATCGGTTAAAATCTGAATTCAAAATCTTAAACCAAATTTAAATTCAGAAAAACTAGAATTTGAATCTGCTTATAATTTAGATTTCTGTAACCCCTCGTCCCGGTCTGACCGGATGACCGGTCCGAGTGGGCCACACGGGGAAAACCGAAGCGAAACCCGTTAAGGTTCCCCCTCGGTTAACGACCCTAAAATTTTCTTTTTATTTATCTTGTCTAAAGGAGTATTAAATCCTAAGTGATCATACAGCGGAACAACATACACGAGAAAATCAAACGAACCCGAACCAACATTTAACAGCCCATTTTCAGACTTAAACTACAGGCGGTATCGATACACTTAAGGGGTGTATCGATACCCCTTAACTAGGTCAACAGGTCTGGGTCAACCCGTGGAGACCGTTTCGATACACCCAAGGAGTGTATCGATACCCTCCCCAACGGTTGACTTCTCACGGTCAACGCTAAGATGACCGTATCGAAACGTCAGGGACCCTATCGATACCAAAGTGGACAGTAACTTCAGTGACCAAAAAGGTATCGATACGCCCCCTCGCGTTTCGAAACGCATGGCCTGAAACAAGAAGGCCGTATCGATACCCCTGCACAGCAAAACTCCCAAACTCAGCTAAAACGAACAAGACTCGGACCTAGATGCAATTTATGACTTCCCTAGACCCAAACAAGCATTCATACAACATTTACAGATCAATATTTAGCCATACAAACACCCAACATGTACATACATCAAGGAAATCATGCAATTGATCAAAGATAACATTTAAGCATTCAAGGTCTCATACTTCAACATTCAAGCATAAAGGCAACCTCAAAAGCACATAGCCAACATTCATGATAAGCAATTTAGGCATGGATCACAATTCAAACATGGCATCACAAGCCATACAAAAGCAAGATAACATGGAGTCTAAGCAAGCTCCTAAACAACCAACAATCATCTATCAAAATAACACATGTCCCATTGCTTAAACTATTATATACTCAACATTTAAAAGTTCATACTTGATGTACTCAATACAACAACCACACTTGGAGGCCCTCCTCTTGCTCAAGCAACCCACGAACTAAGGATCTGCAATGTTGAACAAAGAGAGCGTAAGCAATGATGCTTAGTGAGGGTAAGCTCTAAAACCAAACCTCAACATTGCAGGGTCCGAGCACGATCTAGCCAAGGCAAACACATATATACCAAGGATCCACAAAAACCACAAAATAGGGATGCATGAGCAATATTCAAATAAATGTCATGATTATGAGCTCTAATCCACAACACAAGTAATCTCATTTACACATCCACATAAAGATCATATATCTCAACACATTGATACACTTATCAATCAACATTGGCACCTAGCTATGACCCGAATACACGGATAGACACGTTGGAACTCACATCCAACAACCACATTACCTCACGGTGGGATTACACTCATCACCGGTCTCGCGGAGGGGATTCCACTCATCGTCGACTATATATATAAATACAATTTCCGGGCGAACCCGTACTCCTCCTTGGTGACTCAACGCCACCAAGGCCGCGCGCGACTTTTGACTCATGTGTACACACTAACATCCTAATGATCGATCATTTGTACTCAAGCATACTAGTGCCAACATTTACTCATTCCACATTACTCATTTCAATCAATTCCGTGCTTAGCACGTACTCACCATGAACACAATCATGAACCATTACTATGCATGCTTTAAGCATTACAACTCATGCCTCATCTCACATGTATAATACAATATACATAAGCATTCATATCACATTTCATACGAGGCATACACATTCACACATATGAGTTCATCCAAAGGCTCTAGATCAAGTTTAGGATTAGGCTACCACCCTAATCCTAACTCTAGGTGGGTCTACCAAGCCCGACCTAGTCCACATACTCGAACCAACCATTTTAAAACCATATAAAACAATTAACCACTCACCTAAGCTCACAAGCTCAAAGACCAAGCAAGCGACCACCTTCAATTTCCCGGATTTACTTCCGATGCTTCACCGATGCCCAACCTCGATTCTAATCGATCCCAAACACAAACAAAACATCCACAATCAATAACTCATCGTCGGAACTAACCCGGAATACAATTCAACCACAAATTACCAAGTTGCAAGCATGAACAAATCCCATTTTTCACCAACTCAGACAACCCCAAAACCATGTCCAAAAACCATGTTTCCAACTTCCATTACACCAAAAAATGATCCCAAATCAACCCCTATCCATAGTACTATCAATAGCCTATCAAAACCCACCTAAAGCAACCCCCAAAACTCACCCAAAACCCTCCAAAAACCTCATGTTTACCCAAATCCGAAAATTGCTCAAAATCATTCAAAATTCACATATGTTATACCATTTGACCTCTATACATCATAACTAAACATATTAAATCAAAACATTTAACTTAACAACCTAAAGATCTCATTTTTAATCAAAATCTTCCAAAATTCCATTTTCTAAAACCTCCATGAAAATGAAAATAAAAGGTACTTTTAAAGAGAGGGAGTTGAGGGGAAGTCGAAAACGTCATTACCTTTCAAAACGGGGTTGAGATGGATGAGAAATGAGATGGAATAGTAGAGAGGGTGAGGAGGTTCTATTTCACGTTGGAGATGAGATGAGGAAGAGAGTGAATAGTGATATTTGTGAAAAAAGGGGGATTTAAATTGAAGGATGGGTAAATTACAAAAAGGCCATTAATGAATGGCTATTCCCTTGTTCTTTAAATAACTCTCCAACTTGCAATTAAATCAATTTGGTCTCATTTCAAATATTTATTTTAAACCCCGAAATTTTAAAGGATCGTTTTAATTATAAACCCGAGCCCAAATAATATTAAAATATTATTTTCACCTAACCCCTAAACCCGAGTGTTACAATTTCCATGATAAATGGTTTGAATCCCTTATAAAGAAATATATTCTCAATTTTGTAATTTAGGCTCCGTTTAGCCTTGCTTTTTAAATTAATTTTTGAGAGCTAAATTATAATCGTAACCTTCATTTATTATTGTGTTTATTTATAATTTATACATTTATTATTTTTACGAAAATATAATTAATTATTATTTTTTAATTTAAAAATAATATATATATGTCAAGTTTTAAAATAAAATTTTTAAAATTTATTATATTTTCATAGAACACGTACAATTGTTAAAAATATTTTTATATTTTTATAATAATTTAAGCTGATATAATATAACATTAAAGAATTTGAATATCATAGTATATATATATATATAACTTACAATATCATATCCAAAATTATCATTTATCTTCTTAAAAATATTTTTTGACACTAATACTAAACACTTAAATTTTAAACTCAAAAATTCAAAAACACTTTAAAAAACTGCATTTTAAATTAATTTTTCACTGTATTTTTAAAAGTAATGTTAAATTGACCCTTAAAATCTGATTCATGTCTGCATATAGAATGTAGAATAAAAAAACGAACATGTTTATCTGTATTCACTCTAAACCTACATCATATGATAATTTTGAAAACTAAGTTGTCATCCTATATTTCAACGGATTGCACCGAACCACCTTTAAATGATTTTTTTTATTAAATAGATAGGAGTTATATCACGAATCAATACAACGATTCAAACTCACACAAAATGAGATAATATAAATATTTTTGACAACTAAATTTGGCGAATTAATGAATTTCAACTTTCATTGACAACATTTTTTTTTGGGTTGGCCTCCGGATATTTCAAGGCCTTGCTCCGACTATTTCGAATTGACTTGTGTCGTACACCTAATTTTGATGTGCAGGTCTTTTCGTGATAGTTTTTTGTATATACAAGACTACGAACTCAAGACTTCTTCAAACAATACAAACTGGTTGACAACTTTGATTACGACTAACCATGCCCAATCATTAAACTGTCAACGCTCGCTATTCACTGCTCTCTTTTCTTTCTTTCTTTTTTAATCAGAAAAGAAATTGATTGCCGTTTAACAAACATGTAATTATTTTAAACTAAATTCACTAAATATCTTTAGATTCGAAATAAATTCGATTTTGACCCTAGAGAATTAAAATATAATTTAGACGTGCAAAATTTTCAGTAATTAAATTAATTAAGTATTTATGGTTTGGGAAACAGTGTAATTGTTATAAAGTCCAAACACTTGAAACAAGAAGAAATCAATGAATGTGCATGTGTCTGCAATTATAAATTGTCCCTCGGGTCAGGCTTCTCGTTTTCTTAATCCCTTTTCATTACATGCCAATTGTCATGCTCTAAACTCCACTTTTGCAATTACTTCGAGATAATCTCACGTGCCTCTTAATTACGCTGCTGTAAAACGTACTTCAAACATTTCGGATTCGAAATCCATTTCAAAATGAATATAATACAGTTCAAGTTATAATTAATATACACTAGCCCATACAAAAAGCACAGTGTGTAGGTAAGTGAATTAAGATAGTGAAATGTGACAATTCAATGGCTACATTTAAATGTATAGTTTGTACTTTGTAGTAACCATCAGAATATTTAATACGGCGCAACAGATGTCAGCTGCCACTAACAAAAATTAAAAAAATCAATTTAAAACTATTAAGATTTGTCAAAATGATAAATAGCTCGATATCGTTTAAGCAAGTCTCGAGTTTGAGATATTGTATAGGTAAAAAAATTTCGTTGATAGACCTACCCACGAAAATCAAACTTGTCATGCATGTCTATCCGAACGACACAAAGGAAAACTTTCATAACCATGAGAAAAAAAATCAATTCCGAAAAAAAATACAGGGTTTGATCTCATGTGGCACAACGTAAGATTAAAATTTATGTACATGGTTAAGGAAGGAGCATCGTTTGATTAGACTAATTCTATGAAAATGATATTTGACTTTGTTTCAGATCAGTCAAGATTCCAGCGCTTTGTAAATGACTACGAAACAAGGTAGGATAGCCCTCGCATTAAACACAACCAACTCCTCCAGATTGGAGTAAACCCCGGCGTACGCCGCTACAGAATCGTACGGGCCGCTATTATCCTCCTCCAACGACGGTGTGTCGTCCGTCATTTGCTTCACCCTCCCCGCGATCACACGGCAAACCAGCATGGCCCTACGTCCGTCCGTACATTTGATTGAGTCGTGGGCCCTACCGCTACTAGCCGTAGTGCGGACCCCTTTGGATTCTGCGGCTGGCGGGGTCCCTCCTCCACCGCCACCAGTTTTGTTTTGGAACCCTTGTCTGATTACGGTGCAGACGCCGCAACCGGGGATGGAGCCGCACAAGCTGGACGAACCACGCGCGCCGAGGGAGCACGAAAGGGTCGTGCAGTGGAACCGGAGGAGTTCGTTGCCGTCAGCCGCGCAGCGGGGGTTCTTTCTGGTGCTGTTAAGAGCGCGCGTTTTCACCGCGTCACGACAGTCCTCGAACCGTTGGATGGTGCGCTGGGTGTTGTGAACTTTCAGTATCCGTTCGATCTTACAGATCGGATTGTCCTTCTTTAGCCAACTGGATTTGAAAATGATTTCCACTATGTTCCGGCCCGAATCTTCTGGACCCAACTCCGAAACTACACCAACAAAAACGAAAGACTCAGATCAAAATTAAATGAAAATAATAATAAAAAATTATCAAAGAAAATAATAATTTAAGTTTTGCATTAATGGACAATATTAATTTGACTTGTCGGTGGGACACGGTCCTCACAAAAGCGTCCAAGTTTAGCGTTACAATATGCACCAATAAAAGTACGCCAAGTCATATGTTTAACTTTTTTTTTACCTTCCCTGTTATTAGGGCTTCGCCCTAATTAATTCGGACCGATTCCGTCGTACACCTAGCTAAGGCAGGTGAGCCTCACAACGAAAAATTTTGCATACACAACGCCTCTGAATCGAAACATGTTTAAGTAATACCAAGCTGTCAGTCATTCTTATTATTTTTTAGGACAAATTCTAATCCTAATCCTACCTAAAGGGGAGGGGAAGGAAAAACTCTAGGCGAAGGAAGGGGGTGCTCATACCGGATCTAGAACTCATGACTTAAGGGGATGTGAGAGAACAAAGATAAACAGTTTGGCCAACCGGCAAAATATGCTTGCTCTACTCCTTATTATTAATCAACACGACAATTGTGATATTTAATTTAGGGTTGATTGTTATTAACTCAGTGAAAAATGACTGATTAATTAAAAAAAAATGAATAATTTTTACATAGAAAGTGGGGAAACTATAAATTGCTCCTATTAGAACTAGAACTCAAAACTAGATGAAGGGATTAAATGTCAAGGGAGTTTTTAACCATCATTTAGAAATTAAAAGGCCAAAAAGATTACGCATGAAATATTCCTAATTGGTAGAGTAATTTTTTATATAGAAAATAAACTAAATATAGTAATTTTCAGGAAAACAATAATAGTACTGTAAATTTAAAGTACCTGCATGGCGAACAGCTTGATGAAGTTCCAAGCTTTCGATTTTTGGGAATACCTCACCGCACTGTGAGCAGGAACAGATGGTTGTTCTCGACGATGGATACCTGAAAAATTTTCACATTTTCACAATTTAATTCTGGAAAACAAGAAAAAATCAATTTATATTTATATTTAGATGGTAATATAATATACCTGCTTGGGTCAACGATCGTATGACATTCGTAACACCCAGAAAGTTTCCTGAATTGTATGGTTCTCGAAGAAGACGACGTCGTCATGTACCTCGAGCTGCTGTTATTGGATCTCGTCGACCCGGGCAACGACCGAGACGACGAGCCATTCGCAGCTTTGCGTCTCACCAGCGCGGTTTCTCGGCCCACCGTGCTACTCTCGGGTGAGTTATCGGCTCGGTGAACGACCCTCGTGTTGCCGTGAACGACATCACGGAAGCTGCATATAGAGTTACAAGAGGAACTAAGCTTCGAGTACCCTTGTTGATGAGGCGGCGCCGCCTGGTTCTTCGCCGGGTCGTGAACTTTCGAGCCTTCCATCTGTTTGCAAGTGAGCAAGTTCTTGATTTGGTCCCAAGAAGACGTGGTGGGTTGCTTTTGCTTCTTCACTTGTTTTCTCCGCCGCTTCGTCGGTTGCTTCGTTTGCTCCGCCGCCGGCTCCGGCAAGGAAGTGAACGGAGCCATAATAATAGAACAGACGAGGAGGTTCAGCTCTCTTTCTCGTATAATATGTTTTCTGGGTGTGGATCTAACTCCAAGAGCCGGTAATAACTAATAAGGAGGGTGGGAGTGGGGCCCGCTGTTTATTTATTACATTAATATTTTCTCTCACTTTTATTTGTTTGATTTTGTTATTTGAACACTTTCCTCATCTTCCTACAAGCGCTTAGGTTATGGACCACTTGATATAAATCACGACGCCACGGTTCATCAATCGTCCATTGATTTCGGATTCGGTCAATGCAGAAGTAATTCAATCCAACGGTTCCCCACTGTTTTAGTGAATGGCCGGCTCTTTTTTATGTTTTTCGGACGGACTATGATGAGTAATTGTCGCAGCACCATTTGTTTAATTGATGTAATAATTTCACGTTTGAGTTAATTTTTTTTACCAAAAATATAAGCATTTAGATTTAATTTCGTACAGATGTTCCACTAAAAAAGTTTTAAAAAAAATATGGCAAAGGTTATTGAATGTGAATCCAGTCGGCATCTATAGTAGATTATTAAAAAGAAGTTGAATGTTTAATGTTCTGTTTATACAAATGTAGTTAGTTAGGGGGTTTTCATGAAAATAAAGTTAGATATTATATTTTTTTAAGGACCCAAGAGCGAACTGTGTGATTTTAGACCTTTCTTGTCGTTTAGAATTGAGCATGAGTCAAAAAGCAGCTTTGAAATGCAAAAATTACTTTCAATACCAATTTTAACTAGGTAAATAAAGAAAATTTTCAACACGAAAATAAAAAATATTTTTTATAAATGCCACTGGTTTATTAAAAAATGTATAAAATTACAATGTTGATTTACAACTATAGACATAAAATTAAGGGTGTGCGAAATAAATCGTAACCGGCGTAAATTAACTTAACCATTAAAAGTTAAATGGTTTCAGTTAATCAAACCGCTAAAAAAAATAGTTAACCTATAGGTTCACCTATATATATTTTTTTAACTAAGTATGAAGTTTGTGTTTAAAATCTCTCTATTTAAGTTTTTTTTTTTTTGAAAATTTTAATACAATATTTATCGATGAGACAGATTTATTATTGTAAAAAGAAATAATGAACATTTGAAAATAAAATTGTAATAGGTTATAGGTTAACCTATAACCGAATCATTTTTAACGGCTAACCACTATAATGATTAACCATTTAAAAAAGTAATAGTTAACTGTTTTTAACAGTTAAGTTACAGTTAATAACCGCTATAACAATTAATCAACCGTTTAAGCTAAACAGTACGGTTAACCTACCATGAACATCCATAAGATAATTTTTTTCCAGTTTTGTCCTTTGTCCTCCTATATAATTTTTTTACAAGTTGATTTATTTTTAAATTTACCCCTTCTCACTTACAAACATTTATATTTTGTCGCTCAACTCTAAATTATAACTTCGTACCTAATTAGGGGCAGCTCCCCAATTTTTTCTTCCATCCACGTAGATAAAGAAAGGGAGGAGAAAAGGAATGTGGAGAATTAGATTATTACTTCGGCGTAGCATAATGACGTAGAAAATAGAGGGTCCAGATTCCAGAAATTGACAAAAAGAAAAAGAGCACGAGCCAAAGAATACATCATATAAGACACGCAGAACCAAAAAAAGGGAAGACTTGCCTTCCATTAGCGCCAATTTGCGTATTCCAATGTCCGTATTGCTCAATGCTCATCGCTATCCAATGTGAGAGTGGGTGCACTCAAATTTCCACAAAACCTGCTCCCAATACTCTCCACTACCACGTTAAATGAGACGAGACAAATCGCGAGTTACTCGAGCTCGACTCGGTCAAAACTCGATTAAATTTCAATTTAATTGGACTCAACTCAAGTTCGAACTCGGCTCGAGTTCTTGACAAGCCGAGCCAAGCTACTTGTTACTCGACTCGAAAAGCATAAACATAAACATAAGTATTAAACTATAAACTCTAAAATCTAAATCCTAAATTCTAAACCCAACAGCCTAAACCTCTAACCCCTAAACTAACACCCTAAACCCTAAAATTAACAAGTTTGAGTTTACACAATTTGTGTATCAAAGTTTTTTCTTCATATGACTTTTAAATGAGACGTGACAGATGAAGAGTTACTCGAGTCCAATGTAGTCAAAGGTCGATCAACACTTGACTCAATTGGGCTCGAACTCGACTCAAGTTCAAAACGAGCCGAGTCGAGCTCAGATTTCTCAGGCTCGTTAGAAATTACTCAAACTCGAACTCGACTCGAAATCTTAACGAGCTCGAGTAGTGCTAAGCTCGGCTTGTTAGCACTACTCAAGCTCGACTCGGCTCGTTTACACCCCTACTCTCTACTAGGGTGTAATATGCTTGTACGGATAGTGATAAACCTTAAGCTCGAACTCGATTCAAAACTTGAGACTCGATAATTAGTTTAAAATCGATTAAATTAAGTTCAAATTTGGTAAAATATATAATTAAACTACCCGAGTTCAAATCTGATTAAATTTGTTCATTAGGTTTTGTACTAAAACTCGAATCTGAACTTGATTAACTTCGTATGTATTCAATAATATACATTGTAAGAGTACAAACACAATTTAGTAATATAAAATTATATACTAAAATTGAAAAGTTTGATCAATAAATCAAATAACTTAAACTCAAGCTCAGATCAATAATTATCAAATTAAATTTGAGTTTTTTTTTCTTCAAGTCGAACACGAATAACTTACTAAAAACCGTATCTGCTGAATAATAATTTAATATCTATAATCTAACTCAGATACCGATTTGGACAACCATTGGCTCGAAAAACAGGAAGCCTTGTTCCCTTGTCTTGAACCACTATGGGAACCAAATCGCTTCTTATCCGGTCCATTATAGAACAAAAAATTTAAAAACAACAGGAAAAAGAAAACATAACGAATCCCACACAGGAAATACTTAATAAAAGAATGATTCCTTGCAATTACTACTGAAATTTTTTATTGCATTATTATATGTCTGGAGAAAAACCTAATCATTAAAACAATATAGCTGACAAGCCTCATGTCTGTTATAATCAATAATCGGTCTAATTACGTGTTTTAGTCCCTTGACTATACTAAAATTTGAGATTTAATCTTTATACTTTTAATTTAACATGTCTGATCTCTCTATTGACTATTTGTATAATATTATTAGTAGACCAAAATTAATTACATCATTAGTCCCTACGATTAATATGATGATGTGAATTCTATTTTGTTTAAAATTGATGTGGGAGGTTTTTGTTCAAACACTATTTGTAAAAGATGAATCTAAAAGGTAATTTAAGTGATTGACACTTATTCAACTAATTTCATCACAAGGGCGGATCCTTTAAGGGACTAGTGAGGCCATACCCCATTTTTAAATTTTTAATTTGTTCCCTCAAAATTTTTAAGAATTCATATTAAGTTTTAAAATTTTAAATATTTTTAATTAAATTCTCTCTCAAAATTTTTATTTTTTTTAAATCTCTCAAAATTACTAAAAAAATTAGTTAATTCCTCTCTTTTTTTTGAAAATTTTTCGTTTAAATTTTTATTTTAAGTTGACCCCTCAAATTTTTAGGTTAAGTTCCACCACTGTTCATCACTGAAATAATTGTGATTTATTGGAAGTTTTCTGAACGTATCGAATTTTGTATCAATCGAACGCTATGACTAGAAGATACAAAAACCAGCCATGTGCGAGGTTGGGGCTCGCTTGGCTCATATGAGTTGGCCGACCATGTTCATATCTTATCACCACATAATAACTAGAACTAAAAGGTTCCGATGTTTTGGCGGTTGTCGTGATGTTTTATGAACCGTTTTATATATAGTAGAAGCTCACCTAACACCTGATCTTCCATGTGTTTTCTGGCTCTTTCACAACCGTTTTAGGAAAAAAAATGGAATATTTCAATTAGGAAAACTGATCAAACTTGATCCACGTTTGAGAAAATGTCAAAATCAACCAAAATCAAATTTAATTTAATCTCCTCAGTTCTACTCGGATGTAATCACTTAAATGTCAAATTTGTATCATATAGATCTAAATGGTTAAATTGTAGTTTCAGTTCCTTTACTAAGTTCGAAATGAAATTTAATTTCTATACTGAAATTTGGACAAAATTTGATATTTCTACTTCTATAATGTCGTCCAAATAAAAGCTTATGAGGATTTTTCTTAAAAATATCCTACACTAAAAAAAATTCAATGCTAGCATGATTGGTTGAATGAGGTGCTTTTAAGAAAAAGCTACGTTATTATTTTGGGAAAAATATATAATACACAGATCGTGAATATGTTTTGTTTCCACAAATGCCTTAATTTCAGCGGTTAGAAATTATAGTATTTGGGGTTAAGATTTAGAGTTTAGAGGTTAGTGTTTAGGACAATATATTAGGGATTTAAATTTTTACCTATAACCCCTAAATTTTAACTCTAAACTCTAAATTCAAACTACACTCCCTAAATTCCAAGCACATAAATCTAAACCTATAAATTATAAACCCTAAACTAAATCCTTAAACCCTAAAATCAAGGCAATTGTAAAAACAAAATATTTTCACCACTAGTGCACGATATAATTAGCCATTTTATAATCAATTATTTAATAATGTTAATTATTTGGATTAAGTCGAATTATGACCCTATTTGATAAATAGCTGTTTGAGCCAAAATTAGAGGTTTGAGCTAATATTAGAGGTTTGTCTGGTCAAATTCGCTAATTTAATATTTGGTAAATAATAGATTAGGGTGAAACCTCTAATTTTGAAATATCTGCTAATATGAACTTTTTGAAATTAAAGGTTTTGACGTAAGAGTTATAAAGACTCTTATTTTCTTAACAATTATAAAAAATCTCCAAATAACCTAACTTTAAATTTTTATATTTTAATTATTCACCCTCGCGTATTTACATTTTGACATTCGTAAATTAATATTTTTTTCTTTATATTCTCACACATTTATATTTAAATTTAAATTATATAATTAATTAAATTTTATTAAAAATAATTATATAAATAATAAATTAATATATAAATCTTTCAAATATGTTTAGTAATGTTATGTTAAAAGAATTATTTTTCGTAATCTAATTAATATACAAAATATTGTTAACTAATAAACTATTCAAACAAGTATCGAATATTGTCATGTCATTATATGTCATTTTATTTATTTAAATAATCAAACAACTATCCCCTATCAATTAATTTTACCAAACACTTTTATACGACCAGCTAATACAATCTGCTATTCAAATCAGCTAATCTAATCCGCTATTAGCTATCAGCTAATGTAATTCGCTATCATCTATCAATTATCCGCTGTTTGCCCGTAAAATTAAAGTATAATGAGAGAATCCAAAATTTGAGCATAATAAAAGAGCCTAAACCGAATTTGACCAATCTGAAATTAATGCGATATATATTAGGCCCAAGCCAATAAACTAGACGGGTCTTGTTTCACGGTCCGTTATTTTGTTAAGTTGGGCTCGTATGCTGTTGTTTAACGGCTAAAACTTTGAAGTAATATTTATCTGTGCTATTCTTTTTAGGAAAGTTATTTAATATATTCTTTTTTAAGATTAGAGTTTAGGTTCAAAGATTTAAGTTTTAATTTTTAAGAAATAAATATGCAGATTTATATATTAAAAAAATATTTTTTAATCCGTCAGTAGTAAACCCCTTATTTAATAAACGTACACAAAATATTTGAAATAAACCTCAATTAGAACATATTCAAAATTTAAAAAAAAATAATGATTTTATTCAAAGTTATAAATTTTAAAAATTATCAAAATTATGCACAAACCAACTTACCTCAATGATTAAGAGAATATATTAAATTTTATAAATATTTTTAAAGTATTAAAAATTTTAAACATTTTTATTGAAAAATCTTGGATTATTTCTCATCAACTTTACTAATATTCCTCAAACATATTTAAGTGGAATCAATAGTCTATTAAGTAACAACAAAATTTAAATTTTCTTTGTGATTTTCTGCATCGAGTTGGTGATCATCAGGGCAGAGTTAGAAATATATTTAAGGGGTGTCTTTTTTTCAACGATATTTAAATATGATTAATTATTTATAAAGGAGTGTCATTTTATTCATAAAAGAGATGTCATTTGTCCATATTTTTAATTTTTTATATACAAATTATATAAAAAAAATAAGTTTCCCAACAATTTTGGGTGTCATGAGCACCCCTTGGTGATCATTAATATAATTTTAGATCTCGTTAATTTTATTTTATTACGAATAAATTTAAATTAGTTTCATATTATTGTATCGATTATGAAACATGCACTGATATTTTTTTATTATAAAAAAACATGCACTGACTTTCATGCGAGCTTCCACATTAACGTTTTTATAATTTTAATGTTCAAATTAGTTTTTTCATAAAATATAGTTTTACTAAATGTAAAATGTCCAAGGTTGAAAGTTTAAAAGTTAAAAAAAAAACGAAAAGAAAATCACTAAAAATAATATAAACATATATTAGGGATTAAAATTGTTATTATACCTACATCTTATATATACTTTTTTCAATTTAATTGTAATCCCTCTAAAATATCGGCGCTCCTATGTTTTTCCAAACGCTCCCTCTCTTTTTTCCCTTTCTCTTCAGAACGATAAAATAGAGGCTGACGTTAATGGCGAAATCGAGCGGAGATCCGAGCTGCGCATCACAATTTCAGTTCCGGCTGCCCCATTCGCATTCACAGCCTTTCATCACTGAAAGCAATGAAAATCAAAAGCAGCCGTTGTCGCATGGCGAACAAATGTTCCCTGCTTATTTAGGGAGGCCGCCTCTTCTCTTCTCTTCGTTTGATCACACCAATACTCGCCTCGATCACTTCCATTCCGCCTCCGCCACTCCCGCCGTGAGTCTCGTCTCAATTATTTTTGTTTTTCATCAGCAAATGTATATGTTAAACTTTCATGCTTAACTTATGTGTTTTCAGCTTAATTTGTATTTTGAATTGGATTATTATAGACTTTGTATAATACATTGTTGAGGAAACTGGATTTTTTTTAATGCGTTTGCTTCTATGCTTCATAGGAAGTAGCGGAAACAGAGGAATGAGAAAAAATGTGATTATAGGGGGAAGAATATAGTATATAATGTTTTTATATGAAAAAGAAAGTGTTACTGTTCTACTTTTCGTGTATGAACTATAATTAATGTGAAGATTTTAAAATTAAGCCTATGCTTGGAACGATGGACGGAGAAATGTGAGCATATATAGAAAATTTGTTAATCAAATGTTTATTTCTTGATCATTTTTCTATTTGTAGCTTAACTATTAGTAAAAAAAATTCAGTATTGTTGCATTTGTGGTTGAAATTTCTACTATCATTTGATAGGCACTTACGAAACATTGTAATGTTTTCGGACAGTTGAAGCACATGGCAGAAAGAGAGAATGGGGAGACTCAGACAAGCGGAAGAGCAGATGTCTCTGAACATGACAAAGTCCTTACCTATCCTTTACTTGAATCCCAGCATCACGAAGGTGTTAAACTTAATAGCAAAGCAAAGAGGAAGAAGAATGCCATTTCCGGAGCTCAGAAGTCAAATTCCGGTATTGTTATTTGATAACCGTGACTGGTACTTAAAGCAGACTTTTGTTTATAAGTTAATTTAATGGGGATGCCTGAGTTTTCCTTGCAGAGTCTCCCAGTGCACTGAATGGTGCTGGTGCTAACTGTCGATATGACAGTTCGTTAGGTTGGTTTATTTGTTTTTATTTCTTCCTTTAAACGTCTTTGCATATAATAATGATAGCACTTATGATTGTTGATTGATGGTTCATCTTTGCTGGCAGGCTTGTTGACAAAGAAGTTCGTGAACTTGATCATGGAGGCCAAGGATGGCACCCTTGATTTGAATCGTACTGCTGAAGTCTTAGAGGTATAAAAGTTTGTCTTCTGTAAGATTTTCAGATGCTTAAATTATACAACTGTGGAAAGATTCAACTTCCAATTTAATAACAGTGATCAATTAATTGAATCATGTCTGTTATCGAAGCAAATTTTACCGAATTAACTGACAGTCCATATACTGCCAATTGTAGTGTGATAAACTTGAGTTACTGTTGTCTGATTGCTGACAAATTCTTTGTACCGTCTTTCTGTCTTGTGTGTTCTCTTGCTTTAACAGGTCCAAAAGAGAAGGATATATGATATCACAAATGTTCTCGAAGGAATTGGATTGATAGAGAAAACCTCGAAGAACCATATTAGATGGAAGTAATAATGCATCATCTTTCTTGTGTGTGTGTGTGTTTTTTTTTTTGCAAAAGTTATAAATTGATAATAACCTGTAGGTATTGTTAACAGGAGATCTGATGATATGGGATCAAAGCAGCTGGATGATCAAGTTAATAGTTTGAAGGTGCATGCTTTCTTTCAGATCTCCTGATTGTTGTTAGATTCTTTTATATTGCTGCATGTCTATGGTGCCCATCTGTTTAACATATATACCTGCATAATTTTATCACCACGGTTGCTAACATGGAGCTACATAAGTGCGGTTCTATCCGGCCTTTCTAACTGTCTACTGTTAATTGGTTTCATTACAGGCTGAGATTCAAAGCTTATATGCCGAAGAACGTAGGCTTGATGATTACATAAGGTTTTGAAAATTATGGTTGCGATAGTTCTCTTTTTCAACTTTCCAAACCAACCATAATGTTTTTTATATTCAGGGCTTTAAACAGTTGTTATGTTCTTTCTACAGAGAAAAGCAACAGAGTCTTAGTTCTTTGAACGAAGATGCAAACTATCAAAAGTATACTCCCCTCTACTTGACATTGTGATTTAATTTTCAGATATAATTTATTTTATTTCCTGATTATAGCCGTTTTTTGGGACTGAAAGGTATCTTTTCTTAACGGAGGAAGATATAATGAGCCTCCCGTGCTTCCAGGTCAGTTATTCGTACAATCACATTGCTTTGGAACTGAATCAAATGTGATAGAAATATTCTACGGTTACGATCGTCATATTTGTTATTCCTGCAGAATCAAACAGTTTTTGCAATTAAAGCTCCTCAATATTCTTATATAGAAGTTCCTGATCCCGATGCGGTGAGTTGTCCGGTGAAATGAGTTTTAAACTTCTATACCGCATTAGAATCTGATTTGTTAGCTGCATTTGTTTGTAATCAGGATAAATGTTTTTCACAAAGGCAATATAAAATGATTATCAGAAGTCATAACGGACCGATCGATCTGTACCTCCTGAGGTATGTTTATCATGTAACTTCACATGCTTGCGAATATCGGCGAATACTTGAATCCATTGCCCCACTTGGCTTCTTCTTCCGTATGCTTTCGCCTTTTACTGTTTACCATTGTTCCATAACTGTATGCTCCCGATGGTTGTAGCAAATATGGTCAAGTTGAGGATGTCACTGTCAAGCAGGCTGGATCGATGGATACATCTTGTAGTCATGGTATGTGTGGAGTGCAACACCCAGAGCCGTCTTCCGAAAACAATAATTCTTCCAAAACAGTCGATTTGCTTTGCCCCAAGAAAAGTGGGATTCCAAAGATAATTCCTATAGTCAGTAATGTAAGTCCATTCGAAGTCCTCATGGTGCTTTCTAAATGTGAATGTTGTATGCAGAACCAAAGCATATTCAACTGACTTCTTTCTCTATCCATGTTTAGGAGATCGATGATGATTACTGGTTCCGATCGGATCCCGAAGTCAGCATCACCCAGTTGTGGGGGGATGCATGAGATCGATGACGACGATCTCACTAACATTGATGCCACCATTAGCATAACATTAATTGCTGGTATTGTTTACCGCATTTACCGGTGTAAATTTAATAGATAAAAGTTTCTCCTTTTAACAAACATTCCCCCCCTTAGAAGTCGAGGTTTAGAAGAGATTGTGAAGGAAAATTTGCAAGTGTTGACTTTGAATCTTAACCTTGCTAAAAGTCGAACTTTTTAGGGTGTCTTGGAGGGGAAAATAGGATGGAACAACGACAGTGGGACAATGAAAAAAAAATGAGTGTGTTTGGAAGAAAGTAAAAGTATGAAAGAAAATAAGAAAGATGATTGGAAAATATTATACTTAACCGTGCTTTTTACATGATTATATCATCAAAGGGGCACTTTTATTGTCCAAATATATTCCTATACTTACTTAAAAAAGAGTAAATGAAAATTTATGAATGTTTAGCAATAAATTGATAGCATATAGTGGATTATATTAGCTGATAGTTTGATTAATGGATTGTATTAGCTGATAGCTTGATTAACGGATTGTATTAGTTGATTGTATAAAAGGGTTTTATAAAATTAACAGATAGTTGTTTGATTATTTGAACAAGTAAAATAACATATAAGAACACGATTATATTCGATACTTGTTTGAATAATTTATTGACTTTTTTTGTTCCTTATTGACTTTTTTGATTAATTTTTTTCAATTTTGACTTATAATTATTTAAAATGTATCATTGATAAAAATATGAAAACTATATTTTAAAAACCTCTAATCGAGTAGTTTTCAAATATATATTTTATAAAATTTAATTATTTAAAACATTCAATATAATAATAGTCAAAGTTTAAAATTTTTGACTTTCAAAAAAAATTTATGGGACGAAGGGAGTAGTCATTATTATTATTTTGTATTAATTATATTATAAAAATTAATTTTCCTAATATCGTTACTAAATATATATATATATATATGACGGATGTATATATTATTTTTATTTGTGATATTATCTTTTTAATATAATTTTAATAATTATTAAATTTATATGGATTATATTAATTTATTATTTATAAAATTATATTTTGAATATAATTTTATAAATTTTCAAACTTATATGTATATATTAATTTATTATTTGTAAAATTATTTTTTTTAATTTTATTAGTTATTCAAATTTATGTTATTTAAAAAAATTGTAATTATCAAGAACAAAAAATGTCTTTACAATTATTTTATACAAATTTCTGACTCAAAAAAGCTCCTTAAGTGAGTTTTTCAAAATGAAAGGTTTCACCTCAATCCGCTATTACAATTATCTGTTTACCAAATATTTAAGTTAACGGATTTGACTAGTCAAACCTTTAATTTTGACTCAAAAAGTTGTTTACCAGACATGACCGTAATCTTCTATTATAACAAGACTTAATAGGCAAATAGGTACTCAAACTATGCCTTTTTTCCAGTTAGGTACCTAAACTAATTTTTAGCCAAATAGGTGCTTAACGTTTTATTTTGTGACCCATTTAAATTTTTTTTTTTGTTAATTATCACCGTTAAAGAACACTTGTCATCTCTTGAAAATTTTAAAATTAAATAAAATTAATAAAACAAAATAAAAATAAAAATATATCCTGAAATTTTTAAATAGTCTCCAAAATCTTAAACCTCTAAATCCGATCACTTTCGCCGGCGTTGGCCGCGTTGCCAGCGACGAAATGAACAATCATCCCCTCGTCGAAATACTCACACGCAGCTCGTTGTTTGTCCTGCCGTCATTCCTCACGAATCGTTCGAAAGAACCATTCGACAATTTTAACGTTTTGCACGGTATCGATCAATTTTCGGTGACAAAAGTGGTGGGAAAAATGGTCGTGATGGTTCGACGACCGATGTGGTGGGCATCGACGTCGAAATTGGCCCAAATCGGGATTTAAGTTTTGGGGAGTTAGAGATTTGAAATTTCGGGCTGTTTTGTGAAATCTGGAAAACTAAGAGATTTTCTGAAAATTAAGTAATTTTATTTATTTTTAATATAATTTTAGAATTTTCAAGAGATGAGACATGTCTTTTAACGGTGAAAATTAACGAAAAACCTTAAATGAATTAAGGAACAAAACGTAAGGCACATATTAAGTCCCAAAAATAATTTAAGCACTTAATTCAAAAGAAAGCATAGTTTAAGCACCTATTTAACGACTCGACCTGAATTCGAGCATCAGCACGGAACAAGTGAACAACTACTAAGATGCAGGGCTTGTTTCGAGTTAGGTTCAGGCCACGCATCGATTAAGTTAATGCAGCCGTTGTCCGTTGAGAAACGTGGAATCCAAGGCTTTGGGAAAATCCTTCCCTCACATGCCTTCCCTTTTCCCAACATATTATCTTATCTTTTGCCCAACGTCCAACCCTTGGGGCCTTATGCTTTTCGGCTATTGAATTGTTCCTTTTTTACACTTTGGGTCCCCACATTTTTGGTTTGCTTCTAATTTACTCAAAACATGCCAGACTTTTAGATATATCCCTGCCCTTTTCTTGATACACGTCCAAAGCATTAGTTCGTATCATTATTCGTCTTTTAAAAGCTATACTCAATTATATTCTAAATCCCTTACTTGATTCAGTAATAAAGATTGGATTGCCTATATATTATGACATAAAAGTAGCTTGTTTAGTAGAACAATTATGACATTTTTTATTATTAATTTTATTTGTTTTTGAAGCAGTTTAAACTTTTAAATAAAAGAATATGTTACAAATGTTGAAAATTTTCCGTTTATGACAGTCACAGAATCGAAACTCCTCGAGGCTGGTGGAGGTCGTGACCTCACACAAAAAATTTTCGTTTAACTCTTTTGACAAGGCACACACCTTACAAAAAAGCGATTTGAATATTATCTTCTTTTTTGTCACTTGTTAGGTTCTAATCATTGTTTAAAAAAAAACTTTGTTGAAAATTATAAGAGATCATTAAAAAACCAAAATCTAGATTTTTTATAGCTTTTTGCAGTATAGTAAAAAGGTGGGGAGAGATTAACCTTATGAATATAATTAACGCATTGACTTGAAAATTTTTAATTTATTATTTTTCTAATAGTTTCATGGGGATTGAGATATAATATCTGTTTTTTTAATTATTTGACAAAGTATATACATTTGTAGATAAAATAATTTAAATTTAGATTTCTTAGGATAAATATCATCTACTTATCTATTTGTTGGGTTCAATTTCTGATCATTATTAATTGTCATCGTTGTTGGTTATTACATATACATTTCTAAAATTGCCATAAAATAACATAAAAAATAAATGATTTTTTAAATCAAATTAAATTTCTGGTCAGGTCCGATGGATAAAATTTGAAAAGTAACGACCGCGACACGAAATGGGCAATTAGGTATTACGCTCTCTTTATTTCATTTTTTTATATAAAAGTCTTTTCTCTCTCTATCCGCTTCCGCCGACTTCTTAACGGTTAGCCGTCGGCTTCTTGCGGCGGTGATTATACAGTTCGCCGGTGATCTACTCAAAACCACTTTTCTGATGTACTTGAAATCCTCTGCTCTATCGACTATAGCTTCCAGTGCTTTGGATTAACTCCCATTTCCAGATTTTAGTAGAGTTTTGCTTTTGTTTGGCTTCGTTTCCTATTGAAAAATCTCTTAAAAGGTACCGATCTCACTGCCATTTCCCTCTATATGTGGTGATTGATTCTGTAACCACCGAGATCAAGATTTCATCTGGCACTACATTGTTGATAACTATATTGGGGGATTTTCTGCTTAAAATCATTTTTACTATCATTTTCTGGTTTCCTGCATACGGATTCATCTTTTTGGTTGTTTAGTTTATTTACTGAGCTCAATAATGCTGCAATTCTCTCCTAAGATTTCTCCGTATGCAATGCTTCTCCGGGCTGTACGCTGGATAAATTTTTAACACTTGATTGTTCCGTGCTGTACCTAGATTTAGTGGAGTTGATCAGTTGAATCATTGTGGTTTTTGAACTTTGTAACATTACCTTAGTCTACGCATCTGTTTGGTTGCTCAGAAAACTGAGGGTAGTGGACATTACATTATGTTGTTTTCATTTCTAGTAGCTGAAAATTCTTGCTCAACTAAGTTTTAAGAGTATTTCCTTAAGCAGTTTAGAGGATCTCGACCATTAGCTCGTAGGATTAAAGTTTTAGATCCTTTTAGTATATTTTTTACCCCCTTTTTTTAAGTTTCAACTTTGTTTAGGCCTTGTTTGACAAGGAATTATTGCATATTTGGATTGTGAGAACTGGAATAATCCCTCCCATCTTGGAATTCACGAGGGAAGAACTAAAGAGAAAGAGGTTGAATTTAGGTAGCAAATCTCAGTTATCATTTTGTTTGTTTTGTGTTATGCAAGGTTATGGTGGAGATTTGTGCAATACTTGCTTAATGGACTACATTCCATAGATTGTTCATGTTTTCTGAGATTTATAATGCTTATTTTGTTACTGAATTTTAACTTCAGGAAGTGTTTTCTTTCATCAGGAAGTAAACAAAATGATTGGATCCCTTCTTACCAGAGGACTCGTGTACGTCTTATCTTACAACTGATTATCTTTCTCATTTTAGTTTTAATTTATTCTTTTACTTGAATTGAATCTTTTTTTCACTTTTAATTATTTTTGAAGGATGGTTTTTGGCTATGCTTATCCAGCATATGAATGTTATAAAACAGTTGAATTGAACAAACCTGAGATCGATCAACTGCGGTTTTGGTGTCAGTACTGGTTAGTCTTACCGTGCTATTGTTTTTTTGTGAAGATTGTGCAAATGTTATTCATGTTGTAACTTTTCGTATCCTCTCTTCCTAATCTTTTTTCTGGTTTCAGGATATTGGTGGCTGTTTTAACAGTTTGTGAGCGAATTGGTGATACTTTCATTTCATGGTAAGGTATACTAAAACGATAAGGATGTGTTCATGTATGTTTTTTTGTTTTCTCACCGTGTTCCTGCCTTGCTTTTTGAAGGGTTCCGATGTACAGTGAAGCTAAGTTGGCATTCTATATATATCTGTGGTACCCTAAAACTAGGGTAGGTGTGCTATCTTTAAAGAAATACTAATAACATTTACCCCACCATCTAAGTGTGGATGCTTGTTTTTAATTGTCCCTCTGTTTTCATTTATGTCAGGGAACCACCTATGTGTATGACTCTTTCTTTAGACCATATGTTGCTAAACACGAAAATGAAATCGACCGTAACTTGTTGGAACTAAGGACTAGAGCTGGAGATATGGCAGTTCTTTACTGGCAAAGAGCTGCAAGCTATGGCCAGACTAGAATTTTTGACATCCTGCAGTATGTTGCTTCACAGTCAACCCCAAGACCTCACCATGCTGAGGTATTTATCGAATTAAAACCAACGTATTTAGTTATTTGGAACCAGAAATTGTTTGTTCTGTGAATATGGCCTCCCGTTATCATGCATCATGCATTAAACTGTACGTACAGACGTAATTTATGTATATTAGTTGAATGTCTAGTAGTTGAAAAGTGATTAGTCTTTACCGAACTCTATTTTCGTATTGATTCATTTATCTTGAAGTTTATTTCTCTTTCCAACATAACTTCAGAATTCTCAGGCACAGGGTGCTAGGGCTTGCCAACCCTCTGGTGTGCCAAACCGTCAAACATCTAGTAAAGCACAATCAGCACAATCCGGGGCTAAACAACCGGCATCACCGGCATCTAGCACATCTTCAAGCCAACACCAAAAAGAAGTAGCTGAAGATGTGGGACCTTCAAAAGTTCCTTCACAGTTGTCTAAACTACCTACCCGTTCAGTATCCTTAAATAGCAAGAAATCAGATACTGCATCCGAAACGACCAGCCAGCCCGCGGAAACTGAAGCAGATGCAATGCAAACAGAATCACTGCCACCTTCTCCGGAGAATGAAGGCACGGACCCTCAACCAAAAGAGACTCTCATGGAAGAAAGCATTCGACTCACGCGCGGTAGATTAAGGAAAACCCGATCTGCAGCCCAATGAAACAATGGTATTAGCTCCTGTTCTTTCAGGTCACGAAATTAGTGTTTAAATCAGTAGGCATATAGTAATGGTTTTGAATAATGGTTATTAACATTGATGTAAATTTGTTGTGGTTTATTGAAACGATTTCAGTGGTTGAATTGTTGCTTTATTTGTTGAAACAACTTAATGTCATGGGCCCTTGGGGTCCATTTTGCAGCTGCCACCTTCGTCTGCTTTATTATACGTAGACGGAAGATTAATTATAAGAATTGAAGTTACATTAAAGCCCACGAAGACGGGCCTTTTAGTTGGACACATATTCAATGTCATTAAAAGTAATTCGGGGTTAGATTTGGTAAATTACATTGTTAAAAGAAAAATGATTTGGTAAATTACATGTTAATTTATTCGTATCATATTTATACTATTTCATGTGTATTTTTCTATATTGTTTTCATCTAGTGTATTATTTTGCTCGCAATTGTTCATATTACTGTTATTGTTCATATTATTTTTAGGCTTAAACCAAAAAGATCTGACCCTAAACCTTTCAAATCTGACCTGACCTTAAACCCAAAAATTCAAAAAAAAAATCTGACCCTATATGATCGGGTCATTATAAGTCTGATAGTTATTTAAGTTAAAAGAAAATTATTGACTAATAAGATGTTGACACGTCACAAAGATTTTTTTTTGACAAATGGACCGTTTAGGGAATAAAAGGAAAAAATGACATGATTTAGGTTATTTTGACTAAAAATAGTTTAGGGACTTAAAGTGGCCAAAAATGATAGTTTAGAGGCTTATTTTGCCCAAACCATAGTTTAGGGGCTTAAAACAGAAAAAAAAGTATAGTTTGAGGGCTTCTTTTTGGTTAAGCCTTATTTTTAAGTCGTGAGAAAATTACGTGAAGACAACGACAACAGGGCCCGGAAAGAATCTTTGCCCCAAACGATCCTTTTTTAGGCCCAGATGATGACAAAACACTAACTCTTAGGTTTAAATTCTGCTATCAGCCCCTATAGTATGTCGAAGTTACAAATCTAAGCCTTGCACTTTTAAAATTTTTACTCAAAATGGCACTTAATTAACCATGTATTATGAATATATTGTCTTTATTTTTTACCCTAATTTTATCAATTTTAGTCTCCTGATTTAATATTTATCAATTAAGTTAAGATTGAAAATTTGAGATTCAAAAAGTACATTTAGTTAAATACAATTAAATTGGAATATATCAATTTATAAATGATATTTATCTGATTTTATATAATATAATCATTGATATTAAATTTATTAATTGACTAATCTAAATTGAATATTACATAAATTTATTACAATAAAAATTATTTTAATTCAATTTATTTTATTCACAACACTAACATTTAAAATTAAATAAAATATAATACGGAATGATCATCTGACATCGGTGCTCACTATATCAACGGCTGAAATTAATCTTCCAAATCTCGAGCCTTAATTCAACATTGGACTCATGAGTTTTTAGTTCCTTTTAGCGGGAATATAACACCTAAACAGAAAAGCATAACATTTAATTTTAGGTCAATTCTGATTCCGGTCCTTTTATTATACCAAAAGTTTAAACTTTAGTCACTGTCCTTTAAGTTTATTTAATTTGATTCTCTGCTTGTTATTCTAGTGAAATTTGGCTATCTACTCTCTCTCTTTTTTTTCATTTTTATTGGTTACTCCAAATTACTTGTTTTTATTTTAAATACTCTTAAACATTCAACTCACCTGTAATTTTTTTTAATTTAATTATTTGAATAGAATGTTTTTAAAATTTCCCTTAAACATGTTAATGATAAATACACTTTCTAATATTTTTTTTGTCAAATAGTTAAAGGTGTTAATAATTTAGACTAACTAATAATATTACATAAACAAGAAAACTAAATCATGTCAAATTTAAATATCTAAACTGATCAACTAGTCAATGGCACAATGACAAATGATTTGTCTTATTATCATTTTTTATTTAATTATCGGTATCTAATTCATTGGTCTACTAGTTTAGATCAAATTTTTCATTCACAATAACTTAATTCGTATTATTTACCTTGTTTAAGGGACCCAATTTTCTCCATTATCAACTTTTTAATTGACATATAATCTCGAATATAACATTGAACAACTTTTACACATAAAAAAGATTACATAGACTAAATCATGAATTTTACTATGATGGAGGGATCGAACCAGAATTTGACCTATTATTATAATATCATATTCCGCTTGAAACTCCAGTGTCGGTGTTCATGTCAGCAATTAAACAAGTTTATGACCAGATCCAGCTACCCTTTTTCGTTAATCAACTTCCTCTTTAACTAATCAACCCTGTTTCTAAACTACATTGCCCTCCCACTAATTTCAGACCCATTTCTGCTCTGCGGATTTTTAGATCTCAAGTTGAAGAATTTGAGTGTTTTGGTGGGATTCTGAAGTGACAAAACAATGGGGGAGAAATCAAAGTCCAGAGGATTCTTGGGGTGGTTTCTGGTGATAGTAATATTGGCTCTGGTTGTGGGAGCTATTGTTTATACAATAAAGAAGAAAGTGGACAGCAAAAAGGATAATAAGCCTGCTCCCGTTCCAGGTCCACCGGGCTCTATCGACAAGAAGTATTCTGATGCTCTCAAAATCGCAATGCAATTCTTTGATGTTCAAAAATGTACCCTTTCTTCACCCTTTTTCAATCTTATGTATATGTGTGTAAAAGCTTGTTGCTTTTTATTGAAATTTGCTTCCTTTAAGGATACCCTTTAACTTATGGACTTAGATTTGATGTTTTGTACTTAGAACAAGTAGTTTGTTTCATGGAATTATTAGCAATCTGTTGGTATTTGTGTGTAAAAGTTTGGTTCCTTTTTTGGGGTGGAATTTTTTTGTCTTGAGTTGGGATTTGTGTGTTGCTGCAGCTGGTAGGTTAGAGGATAATAAGATATCTTGGAGAGGAAATTCGGCTCTAACCGATGGAAGCGAAGCGAAGTTGGATCTTTCCAAGGGGATGTATGATGCTGGGGATCATATGAAATTTGGTTTTCCAATGGCATTTACTGCTACTGTGTTGTCATGGGCTATTCTCGAGTATGGAGATCAGATGGAGGCAGTGAATCAGCTGGAACCGGCTCGAGAATCTCTCAAGTGGATAACCGATTTCCTTGTTAATGCTCATCCTTCAGAGAATGTGCTTTATATTCAGGTTGTCTTTGTCTTTAACTGTCATCTACTCTTTTGGATCGGTGTAGGCCATATGTAGTACATGAGTGTTCGGTTGATTGCAATGAAATTGTTCTTGTTTGCTTCATTGTGCCTCGTAGATTTATGATTCGAATTTTGTTGGATTTTATCATGTTTCTTCTGTTGTTGTGATCGGTTGTCATGAAATCGTGAGATGAATTATGTGTCATAATGAGCTTGCTATATCGTTCATGGTCTCATTTTACAAAGCGAGAAGCCTTGTGATGATTCTGCATTTCTATTGCAAACCATAGTTGATAATGGATCTGATTGAACAATGTTGTGACAAAAAGCCTCTGAAATATTTCTTACATCCTACTTTTTTTATGTCCGAACCTAAGGCAGGTCGGTGACCCTGAAGCAGACCACAAGTGTTGGGAAAGGCCTGAGGACATGAAAGAGAAGAGGCCTCTCACACAGGTGAATGAATCTGTTCCAGGGACTGAGGTTGCAGCCGAAACTGCTGCAGCTATGGCTTCAGCGTCTCTGGTGTTTAAGACGGCTGACTCAACATATGCAAGCACACTTCTTAGACATGCAAAGCAACTTTTTAGTTTCGCCGACAATAATAGAGGTTCTTACAGTGAGAACATCCCGGAAGTTGCTACGTACTACAATTCAACGGGATATGGAGATGAGCTCTTATGGGCAGCAAGCTGGCTCTATCATGCAACGGGCGATCAATCATATCTTGGATATGTGACCGGTGAGAATGGGAAACTGTTTGCTCAATGGGGAAGTCCAACCTGGTTTAGCTGGGATAATAAACTTGCAGGAACCCAGGTAAGGTTCTTTTTTAGAGGAATTTGAAGTAAGATACTAGCCTCTCTTGTTTTCTCGCTAAATTCGTTCTATAGACATAGACATATCTCAAGAATCGTAGTGATATAAGAAAGACATTTAGGGAGTTTTGGGAAACTCGAGTCCATTTTCGGCACAACTTGTTTGTTGATGTTAATGTGGTACCAAACCATGTTGGCTACATGGTCAGTAGAAATTCACGAATCTTTCCGTTTATGTGTCTCCTTTGTTGTGTTATGACTTGATGACAAGGCTGTTTCAGTTTTAGTTCTCTTTTCTTAACCATCCTAAGCTAAATTCAACTAATTTAGGATATCTGGCCTTGTTTGCCAGATCGAGCATATTGTGCTTGTTTGATGCCTCGTTTTAATTTTCTCCGAACCATAAATTTCACATGGTATTATTCTGTTTTTCTTTAAACATAGTGCCTGATTATGATACATCTATGCAGGTTTTGCTTTCCAGGTTAAGCTTGTTCGGTGCCAAAGGTGCCTCTGGGAATTCCGGCCTTGAAAACTATAGGAAGTCTGCCGAGGGTGTTATGTGCGGTCTTCTACCAAAGTCTCCCTCCGCCACATCCAGCAGAACTGACGGTAATGTCTTCTTTAAAGCTAAGTCACTTGGATTCATATTTTTGCTATGTAGATATTGAATCCGACTAAAAGAAAAGGCTCGGAAGTTTATTTTCGAACCAACGGTTTTAGACTTAATAAATCAACTTAGTAATTGATGCATACCCTTCAACTCACAAATCTGTATTCTTTAAGCTGCTAGTTGAGACATTTAAGCATGTGATTTAGAGATTAGATAACACGTATATCTAGTTTAACGAACTCGTATCCTTGCTTTCGACACCTTTGTTACCTTACACTCTCAAGTCATAGATAAACTGAATTAGCTCGGATTCTTCGGATATCTTTTGTTTACCAATATGCTCTTTACTATGCAGGTGGTCTTATATGGGTCAGTGAATGGAATTCTCTGCAGCATCCGGTTGCTTCTGCATTTTTAGCTGCTCTTTACAGCGATTATATGCTTACGTCACAGACGGCAAAGCTAACATGCGGCGACAGTTCATTCAAACCATCGGATCTTCGGAAGTTTGCCAAATCGCAGGTACACTCTTTATGTTGATACGCAACCGAATATTAGAAATATTGATCATAAAGTGTTAATTCTATAATAATAACAATCTTTGCTTCCAGGCTGATTATGTATTGGGCAGTAACCCCTTGAAGATGAGCTTTCTTGTGGGTTACGGCAATAAATACCCACAATATGTGCATCATAGAGGAGCTTCGATTCCGGTCGATGCAACCACCGGTTGCAGCGACGGCTTCCAGTGGCTAACTTCACCCACACCCAATCCTAATGTTGCTGTTGGAGCTCTTGTGGGAGGGCCTTTCCTAAATGAAACATTCGTCGATTCCCGGAACAACTCAATGCAGGCCGAGCCAACCACGTATAACAGTGCACTCATCGTCGGCCTCCTCTCGAGTTTGGTCACCACATCTTCTGCAGTTAAATCCTTCACTTAAAATGTAAAGTAGCCGTAGACTGTAATCATTATTACATATTTGTTTCCTCCAAATTTGTAGCATTTAAGTAGTTTGTTTCACACGGCTGAACTCAGATTGTCAATTAGATTATGATGTTGGTGTTATACAAAAACTGAATCAAAATTCTAGTATTGTATTACACATTGGATCAAACTTCGCATAATCAACTGAGATTTTGTCAAACTATATGAGGACCCTCGGATATTTTTTTCTTCTTTTAGGATTATCCTAACTTTCAACTGTGTAAAAAATCTGACAAACTGAAATTGAATTCAAAATCCGAAAACTTGATTACCCAAAAAATCAACTTTGGTATGGGTTTTTTTTTTTACTTAATAGTTAAAAAAGCCCCCAATTTATACTTTTTTTTGCACTTTGGTGCCTAACTTTTTTTTGTCACTTTGGTGTGTTAACATTTTATTTTCGTAATTTAGTTTGGGTTTTTCTATCAACGGCCGTTAAAAAATTTCTATTATCCAATAAAAACATGTCACATGGCATATTTTTATCTATTTATTTAATTTCCGAATTTCTTTAAAAATATAAATTTCTTAAAAAACTCAAAATTCTAATTACTTTCAATCAAATCCTCAAATCACATATCTTCGCCGTCCGATATCCTACACTCGCTGGCATTCACCGTTCACCGCCTCAAGCGTCGGGTACCTCACCGTTTAACATTCCCACCCTCTAGCCGTCGATTAGAAGCTCATTCGGTCACTTTTTATTCATTTTTAGATGTTCGTCGACGAAATAATCACCGGTTCATTCGCCTGTTTTTTACGATAGATGATGGAGGTTTCGGTAGTTAGGGGCTGATGAAGGCAAGGGTGACCGGTGATGGTTGAATCGGTGGTGGAATGGGAGAATTTAGGGATCTAGAGTTTTGAATTGGGGGTTTCAGAGAAATTAAAGATTTTAGGTTTTTTTTATAAAATTATAAATTTTCTGATTTTTAGAAAAATAAAACTTAAAGAAATTACCAAAATATGCCACATGTTGCGTTTTTAATGGATAACGAAAAATTTTAGTGGCCAATGACAAAAAAGCTCAAAATGAGTTACAAAATGAAACTTTAGGCCCCAAAGTGGCCCAAAAAACGTTAGGCACCAAAATAGACAAACGGGTATAAATTGAGTTTCTTTTGACTATTAAGCCGTTTTTTAATAATTATTTTAGTTTGTTTAGTTTCACAGTTTTAGACAAAATTGGATAATTGATCTTACCGCTTATCTACATTATTTATAAATTTTATGCATTGAATATCACTTTAACACATTTATTTAGATGTCTCTTAATTTCTCTTGTAACAGTTTGGTCCCGAGTTCGATTACTAAAAAGTATGAAGTTTCAAATTTTGATTTTTTAAGTTGTTGCACTATTACCGCAACTGAAATATTATTAAATATATATATTTAATATATGCAAAATAAATAATCATTACATGTATTTGTTGTCACTAAATTTTTACTTATTTATTATTATTTTATTTTATTATTTGTTTATATATATATAGTATTAGTCTTATTATTAAAACCAAAAAAATAATAAAAGAGTCTATTTGATAAAAAAAAAAAAAGGGGGTCAATTTTAATTAAATAAAAAGTCTGTGATACAATAATAACCTATTTAGCCCAAATAATAAAACCCTAGCTGACCTTTTTTTTGCGCAACCCGTTTATAGCTGTTGAATCTAATCAAAATTCAACGGCTCAGATTAAGCCTAAAAAAGATCCGGTCAGCGCCTTACTAGCGCGTGTACTACACGCGCCCACCCAGCGTCCGCTTGATGCTGCTTTCCTACGTCTACAGCCACGTGCCTGGGGGTTGGGCACTGCAGGAGACCATCGAGCAGCTCCCATGACTGCTCCAACAACGGCAGCCACGACGCTGTAGAGACTAAACTAGAAAGCATTGAAAGAAAGGAAGAAGATATTGTCACGACTCAAAATTCTCGGTCTGAGATTGTGGCGAGAGTATCCGACGAGGAGGTTTCATTTGGGACATCGGGCTTGCTATGACTACTAGACTTGATCCAACACTTAGAGAATGCTAGAGAGCACGTTCACATTTATTCGGTAAACATGGCAGGAGACAACATATATAAGGGGATTGTGGAGAAATCTTTTCATATTCGGTGTGGAGACCTATCCGAGAAAAAATTCCTACTAATGGATGTAATTATATAGAATTTTGATTCTCTTTTCATAAATAGGTGATTTTGTAAGGATTTGGGCTAATCCTGGCCATCCATGTAATTTGATCTAGACCATTAATTGGGAGGGTACTCAACTATAAACAGAGAGCCCCTCCCTCATTTGTATTCGTCCATCATTTGAGTAACACACTTGGTATTTACTCTAAACAATTTGTGGTGTTTTTCACGTTCTTGAGCGTTCTTTCTATTATTTCTGTTGCCTTTCTCTTTTGATCGCTTCCTCTTAGAACGATATTGTGTTTGTGAGGCTTGAAAGTTTGATCTTCCGAATAAGATTTTCAGGCTTACTTAGCCATTCATCTAAAAATATCGACTAAAGCCGCACATTGGGCTAATCAAAACTCTAGCCACATGACAATATGCATTAAAGAGAACGACAGAAAACTCAATTTATTTCAATTTTTTCTAATATTTTTCATATCTACATCACATATCATATTTAACCTAATCATAAAAAAGCCTATTCATTAACCCAAAACCTAGCCCCAAACACACTATTTTATTTATTCTTAAAATAACAGGGGTCGGGCCATCCCGAGACCGTCGGACAGGCACCGATGACTGTTCTTCTTATTGTGACCCGCGTGGCGCAACCCCTTTCTCGGCTGAAAACAACACAAAAAAGAAAAGATTATGTTACATGACTCGAATATGAAAAATAAAAAAATTAGACCCAAATCAGAGCACAATCGAAATTGAGAAAAAAGAAAAGCAAATTGAAATAAATTTAAAAGGGGAAGAGATTCAGTTCAAACAAATATGAGAACCAAATCAATAGAAATCAGGGAATGACTCTTGTATTTTAGGCATGAAAAAGGCATGTATATTTTTTGACTTTTTTCGAATCGTTGTATTCGGATTTCAATTGAATAGGTCGCCAGATTCTGAAAATTTATTCTAAAACGTGGGATTCGGATTTAAAAAAAGGATTTGAGGAATTTTCAAAGTAGTTTTAGTGATTTTTAGGGAAATTAAGAGTTTGGGTTTTTGAAAAAAAATATAAAAAATGATTTTTTTTAATTTTTGTCATCAGCTGACTGCGGCCGGCGCCGATAGAAAGTAGTTGGCGCGATAGACGATCACCAGTTCTTCAAAAAAATGAAGAATTCAGATGAACGATTGAAAAAAAATGATAGGTGTTTGATCCAAAATTTTAAGAATGAAAATAATGTAAAGTGTTTTTGAAATTGAGTTTTATACTCATGTGTTTTAAAATAAAGTGAGCAAATTACCTCCATTAAATCCCTTCGCCCTTTTTTTCTTTGCTCCGCGAGATACCATGCTTTCAATTGTTTCAAAATGATCACCGTTTCTCATAAGTTTAGCTCCTAATTTCATTTTATTTTTAATTTAGTCACTCTTTTATAGCTTCCTTTAATTCGATTCTTTTTTATCCTTTTTTACAAAAAGGTTGTTTCTTTTTTCAATTTGCATTTTCTTTTAAACCCGCATCGTACATTAAAATGTTGACCCAATTTAAGGAATGATAATTTTCCAAAAGTTGTAAATCTTATCTTTATCGTACATTAACTTTTGCCACTTACCAGTTAACACTCGCCAACGCACATCATCATCTATTACCGACAGGCATCAAAGGCTAACTGTCGCCCAAAATTGTTGGGGAAAAAGAGGTCGGTCCACTCCCTCTCTCCACCATTGCTTTCTTGTTTTTTTTTTTTCAACACACGTTGCACATTGTCTTTGGTGACATTGTCGTACGGTCGAGACCATATATCGTTTACCCCTTTTTTATATTTAATCTGCACTCAAAATCAACCCCCAAAAGTGGTCTTGTTTTTGACTCCCCGGGGGACTTAATCCACACCCCCACTGTCCCTTTGCACCCCCAATTTTGCTCTTTGAAAACTATGCATCATCAACAATTATTAGCCTAACGTCTTTGCTTTTGCACGCCTCTCCGAGCTATCCCCTAGACCCCTCGTACCTAAAACCAAAACTGACAACACAAATGTTTAAATTCGAACTTAAATTATCTGAATTCTAATATAGTATGTTAGACTACTCTCTATCAACAAAAAAACGACTTACAAACATCTAAAAGTCTAACATTTTCACTTAAAAAGTGATGTTCTTCTTACATATTTTGAAGTAAAATCATCTACAACACTTACGATATCAACTTCTTTCAAAAGATCAGTCTCGAGTGCCATCAAAGCAAGTCCATTTAATTTTTCTTGTGACATAATTGTCCGTAAGTATGACTTCACAAACTTCAATATTAAAAAAGCTTCCTTCTACAAAAGCAACAGTAATAAGAATAGTCAATAAAACTCTATATGCCATCAAAGAGCATTTTTTAAATTATTACATTGAGATTTGAGATTAACGTCATCCAATAAATGTAATTTATCATAATGAAACAAGAAGCCAAAAATATTCTCATATAATTAATATTGTTCAAACCTCTTACCTAAATAAATGATTGTTTGATCAACAAAATACAATAATTATTGAATCTAAATGACTTAGGGATAGTGACCGGGTGGACAAAGACCCGCCTCGAAAATTTAAAGTTTCAACCCGACTCGGTATAACAAAAGCCTCCGATCCAACTCTAAAATTTTAATAAAAAATTTGATTAAACTTGACCTGCACCGAAATAAATTTATAAATATATATATATATATATATTTATAAATAAACCGGTTCGGGTGGGTTGGAAAATTTCCGCCCTAAATTCAAACCCGAATCTGACCCGACTCAAACATTTTAAAAACCCGACCTAAAAATTAAAAAAAAATTGAGCATATCAGATCTGCTCGAATCGAAACCTGCCAAATTTATTTTTTTTTGTCATCCCTATTTTATTAATTTCTTAAAATATCTAATGTGGTTGAAATAAGATTTACTGGTGATTTTTAACAATAATAATAATAATTTATTTTTGAGCACTCTTTCTGGATAGCAGATGCCCAAAACCACTCCTGCCACCGCCATGGAAGGTAATTGCTGTATTATATTCAAAGCTTAAACTTATAAACCAAGGTAATGAATGAAAGTTGAGCTCTTTGCTGGTTCTTCCCTGTTTCATTGCTCTGTAACCTTATCAGCCTCTTTTTGCTGAAACTTGAAAGCATTTATAACAACAAAAACCCACAATTTCAAGAAACGAAAAACAACAACAATAATAATTTTAAAATTATAATACATAATTAGCAATCACCGACTTAAAGAAAGCTAATATAATCCCTGACACTGTTGTCAGAACTCTACTTAAATTAAACCATAACAACAAACAAACAAAAAAAATGAATTCACAGGTTGAAATCTGGAACTTGTCTTTGGATCTTTGCATCTACAAGGTTGTTGTTTTGTAAGAATCTACGGTCATAAAACTGTGGTTGAATCTTGAATCTAATGAAAGCTGGTTGGGGATCAACGAGCGATGTCTGATTTTGCAGTGAAACCCAGTTGTTGTTCCATTTCCCAGCGCAACTTGGAGGCCACCCCGGAATGGTTAGGTTCATATTCCTGTGGTCCCCAAAATGGAAAATGGACGGTTCAGATCATTTGAACTATTGATCAACAGTGATGGGGGGAATGTACCTCGAGCTTGCACATGAGATCTTGGGCAGTTTGGGCAGAGACAATTATGTTCCGGGCAGCTGGTGCTATGAAACCCTCATCAACAGCTTTGTCTATGAATGACAAGAGTGCGTTGTAATAGCCATCCACGTTCAACAATCCCACCTGTTTTGTTTTGTTTTTTGTTTAAAACCCCAAAACATTAAACACTCAATCAGGGTTTCCAATCATGCACGTTTATTTCGTGTGTGAAATTGTAGTATTAAATTACGGTTTTGAAGGTAGCCGCAACATCGTAACGGTGTTAAAATTATAGTTAAGAAAAATAACGATGTAATCGCAATTTAATACTATGATTGAATTCGGGAATAGTTCTTACAGGTTTGTCATGGATTCCTAGCTGAGCCCAGGTGATGACTTCCAGGAGTTCTTCCAGGGTTCCATATCCGCCCGGCAAGGCAATAAACGCATCAGCTTGGCGAGCCATTTCGGCTTTACGTTGGTGCATGCCGGACACGGCTCTTACTTCTCCTACCGTCTCCCCTGTAATCTGTAATAAAAAAAAACACCAAATTTAATAACAAAACAAAACATACTGGTTTTTTACTTTTTTACAATCAAATGGAAACCCCAAACCCAAGTTTTAAATACCTCTCTTGGCATGAGTGTCTTGGGAATTACCCTGTAAGAAAAGAAAAGGGGTAAGAAAAGAATTGAAACTGTAAAAAAACAACAATAAAAAATGATTTACCCCAACACGTGGCGGCCGCCATCAAAGACAGCTTGAGAGACAAGGCCCATCAAGCCAATGCTTCCTCCTCCGTAAACCAAGTCAATGTTCCTTTCAACCTGCACGTTTCAGTTTATCCATTGTTAGACTTTACGCGTCTGGTTTAAATTATATTCTCCCCTGCAATTACTCCGTCCCCACACTAATTTTATAACAACAAGTGTAAAACCCCAAATCCTAATGTTTAGGAGGATATTCATGACTATTTCATTAAATAATTTATTTATATCTGAAAGCAAAATAATTTTACTTTCAGATATGAAGAAGCCTAAAAAGGCAAGAACCCGAAATTTATTAGGCCAAACTTTATAACAAAAAAGTTCACAAATACCAGTTGTTGGCCAAGCTGAATAGCAGCCAGCTGGTAGCTAGGATTCTTGCCGGGACTGCTACCACAAAACACACATACACGTTTGAATCTTGAACTCATCTGACGTTGCTGCTGCTGCTGGAGGTGGTGGTGGTGGCGGTGGTTGTGGTGGTGGTGGTGATTTTCCATAACGGGAAAGGCCCAAAAATTAAGGAAGAGGAGGGAGGGAGAGGAATGATGGAAAAGAATGGTGTCGTTGTTGTCCTTTTTATATGAAATCAAAAGATGAAAAGGAATGCCCCACAATCCAACACATCACGTACGTCTCTCTCAGTGTAGTAGGATTAGTTTTGAGAATAAATCATTTTATTCTCTTTGCAATTTGGTCCCTGCCTTTTTCCTTGTTTTGTGGATTCAACCACGCCTTGATTCACGAAACATTCTCTCGGATTTATTACACTCTATTCTAAGATGATCCACTTCACCTACCGTTACACGGAAGAGTTAAATCCCAAAATCCTTTTTGTTCTTCCCCACTTTATAGAATCTATCATTTTACACGACTTCATGCGTTTACATTCAATGTTCTTTAAGGCCAAATCAACTCTTACAAAGATTTAGACATGTCCGAGTGTGAATTGTTTGTTTGAAATATTAGTTCTGAAATTGGGTTTGTGCAAAAAGTAGTGAAACTCACTACTCCAAATCCTCCAATCAAGGGTAACAATAACAATATCAATTAAACTAAAACTCTATCAACAAAAAATATGTTAAGTTAATAAGTTGTCTGCGTTTAAAAAAAATTAAGGGTGGATGAGGCGCTAGGTCCCTTAAGAAGGGACAATGGTTCAAATTATTCTGATGTTGTGAATGGAGAACACTGGATTGGGAGGGTCATCCGCATATTGAGTCTATGCAGAACCCGATTCGAATTAGTCAACCAATGAGTCGAACATTGATGTTTAAACTAAAAAAATAAGTGTTAATAGTTAATGAAACCTTCGAAGAGTACATAAAGGCTAAGGTCTTGGGTCTTGGTAGGGATGGGCATGGGTCGGGTTGGATTTTTGGCCCACCTGAACCTGATCCGAAAATAAATAGCCCAAATCCGCACTCGACCCGAACATTTTCTTTAAAAAATTCAACTCGACCCGACTTAAAATATATATATATATATATTAAACACCACCCGACCCGAACTATAGAAAAAAAATAATTTTAGGGGCTTGATTGTAAAAAAATAATTTTAGTAGACTTAATTATAAAAAAAACTATAATTTGAAGGACTAAATTGTAAAAAAGTCAATTTTAAGGACTTAATTATCAAAAAAATAAAGAGAGCTTAAAAAATTTAGGAGGAAATTATACAATTAGTCCCAAGCTGATCAAATATTTTCACCCTAAATCTGACCCGACCTGACCCGAATTCGATTTTTTCATTAAAAAAATTCGATCTGATCAGTCCGAGTCGGATCGAAACTCGACCGGATCGAGTAAAATGCCCATCCTGTCTTAAAATATCCAAATTCAACTTATATCTTATATAAATCATGTGTGAATTATCTTCATATTCAAAATAATATGTGTAAGTTTAAACAATTTTAGATTAAACATTTATAAATATGGACCAAAAATATACCTTTCAGAGAGGGTCAAACTTCAAATTGTATATATATGATGTCGTTGTCATACATATACTTGAATTGAATCAAAAATATTTTTAAAAAATCATATTTGCTTGAAATTAGAAAAAAGATTAAATATTTTATCAAGAATTAATTTTTAGTTGAATTAAATTTCAGATTATAAAAGAAATCATCATCATCAAAAATGGAGAGAGAGGGGTAGAGAGAGAGTGAGAGGGAGGGTTAGTCGTAGGTATGCTGAGCGTAGGTCTCCAGTCAGCGGTGGGAGGTCGGGAATGAATCGTAGGTTCATTTCCCGCAGTGCTTTCCGTTCTGTCGGTCCCCGCAGAGTTGGTTTCGCCGTTTTTGTCAATTACGTGAGTAAAAGGATCCATGTTAATGCCTTACGTGAGGCTTTCTCCGTCTATGGCAAGATCATCAGTGTCTTCGTTGCGTACCATAATCGGAGACGGCTCAAGTTTGCCTCAACTTTTGCTTTTGTTCGCTTTGAAAAAAGGTCTGAGGCGTTGGAAGCCGTCAAGCGTGGGAACAACCGTCGGCTCGATGGTTTTTTTATCAAGGTTTTCATGGAAGGTAAAGGCGGCAACGTCTCGTCTGATTCTTCTGGCCCCAAAGCCATCTCCTCTACCGGTAAATCCCGTTTTGAGAGGAATGTAGGTTCGGTCAGCAATCGTCGGTTTTCTAACATAGGTAGGGATAACAGATCCTATAAGGAAGTTCTATTAGGAAAACCCATGCATGGGTCTGGCTCGAAGCAAAGTCCCGCGGGTAATATGGTTTCCGATCCGAAACAAAGTCTTGACCCCCTTGCTCAGATTAACCTGTGTGCGAAGTGCAGCAGCGGGGATGCTCTATTTTTGAACCTGGAACTTGCAGCGGTGGACGACTGGTTGAAACACTGCTTTGTTGGCCAAATAAAAGGTATGTTCGATGCTGCCTGCGTCCAACAAGCGCTGCGGGCCGATGGCTTCAAAGTTGATGTGTGTTCTTGGTCGGGTTTTTACGTGGTGATTAGATTCGAAGAAGAGGAGCAAATCCCGATCTTCTGGGACTTAAGAGAATCTCTTCAAAGATATGGTTCACTGATATCGATTACCCTCAGTCCTTCAAGGCTAATAAGAAATTAAAAGTGTGGTTGTGCATGGAGGGTATCCCTCTGTCAATCTGGTACGATTCTGTTTTTTCCTTTATTGGCGGCCGAATTGGGAAGGTTCTGAAAGTTGATCATGAAACCTCCAATAAGTCAAGGTTGGACGTAGCAAAGGTCCTCGTGGCGGTCGGTTGCTTATCTGAAGTTCCATCATCTATCCTAGTGTCGGCTTTCGGCGAGGTTTTTTCAGTTCGCCTGTCCACGGCTGAATTTGAGGATGATCGGTGTTGGTTGGACGGTGAGCATATGAACAGTCAGGAGTTTGAGGATGGGTGGGTGCAGGAGAATGTTTCTTTTCAGGGTAATGATGACATGGCGGCGCCTTTGTTTCCCGAGATACCTGGAACCAGGGAGAATTTTAATTACTCTTCGAATGAGGGGGGGTCTCCCCTGCTAAGGAGCTGTCGGGCGCTAGTGGGTCTCATGGGAATCCTAAGGTTGGGCCTCCTGTGGGTCTCGATTTCCCTGAGCCCAATACCCTTTATGACGTCCCGGTCCGGCATGATTCGGGCCTTATAGAGTGCTCCGAAAATAGCTCTATCAGTGAGCCCACTGTTGACTCTAAGTCGGGCCTATACAACATTAAACCAAAGCTTCTAAAACATTTGAATAACGGGACCTTGTCTTTGGTTCTCAGACCAAATCTGGAGAAATTCCAACCCCAGGCACCGTTTGTCTCTTCCAACGGATCTTTGCCTGGTGGAGCAATCTTTTGCAAAAGGGGTCGGAAAGAGTCTTCGCAAGGTCAGCCCTCTACCGTTGCTCCCCCCTCAAGTCGTCAGAAGATGGCTCTCCGGCGGAAGGTATGTTTTCCGCGCAGTTTCCCGGAGGCGCTTCGGCCGAAGCTTTTGCCACAATTGAGGTATGCGAATCAATTTGGGTTATCATTTGATGCTACTAAAGTCTCAGTAGTTAACCGGTTGTTGGAAATCGACAGTGGTGATGCCATTTAGTCCAAGTTTTTTCTGTTTCAGTTTATGGGTTTTGCGAATTTTGTGCCTCTGGTCTTATTTTAATGATGAAGAAGAACCTTTTTATTTCTTGGAATATTCGAGGGTTAGGGAGTTTTGACAAAAAAGGCAGCTGTTAAGAGATTGATTCAGAAGTTGAAACCGACGGTTTTATTTATCCAGGAATCCAAACTTTAAGATGTTAATGATAGACCATTTAGTAGAATCTGTGGTAATTCTTCGAATTTGAAGATGGTATTTTTTGGTTCGGTTGGGCTGCTGGTGGCTTAATATCTTTGTGGGATCCTAATTTTTTTGATTGCGAATCTAGTTGGATTGGTCCATCCTTTATTGTATTACTGGGAAAATTGGTTGGCTCCAATGTTATGTGTGTTTTAGTTAACATCTATGCCCCCTGCTTGGTTGATGAGAGGAAAGAAGTTTTCGCTGAAATGATTGCTAAGCTGGAAAATCTCAAATCATCCCTGATAATTGGTGGGGATTTTAACACTGTGAGAGATCGGTCAGAAAGGTTAGGGGTAAGTTTCAATAAGAGAGCCTCTGGAGATTTCGTCGATTTTATTGAGGCTTTGGGCTTAAACGACTTGCCTCCTCACGACAGTCAGTTCACTTGGTCGAATTATAGAGACGCTCCTTCGTTCAGCAGGCTGGATAGGTTTCTGGTGTCCGACAACATCCTCGATTTGTGGCCTGATCTCATCTAGCAGGTTCTACCGAAGTCCATTTCGGACCATAATCCAGTTTGTTTGTCGTGCATTGGGGATGGTTGGGGCCCTCGCCCTTTTAAGTGGTTTGAGTCTTCTCTTGACTCGTTGGATTATATCGACCTGATAGTTCAAACCTGTAGTGGTTCTTCTTCCATGGGCATAATGTCGTTGCTGACAGAATGCAAAAAAGCAACTAAAGCTTGGTCCGCTTCTAGGAATGGGGCTGATGGGGGTTCAATTGAGATGCTAGAGAATAAGTGTTCTGAGTTGGAGGATGCTATTTCCAGAGGTGACTGTCATTTGATTGGTGAACTCAAGGTTTCAAAGTCTCTGCTGTGGAAGGCTTACCGTAAAAATGAGAGAGATTGGCTGCAAAAATCGCGTCTTAAGTGGTTTGAACTGGGCGACAGAAACACCAGCTTTTTTCACTCTTTCGCCTCTGTTAGGAGAAGCAAGAATCACATTGACAAAATCTCCCATAATAACGTTGAGTTCACTGCTCCATCGGGTATCAAAGGCCTTATTTCTGATCATTTCAAAGTAAGCTACAATGAATCCAATACTATTCCTATCAAGGAGTTCGGTTGTGAGCTTAAAAGAATCAGCTCTTTCGAATCTGGAATCCTAGAAAAGCCTTTTTCTAGTCAGGAAATTTGGGAAGCTTTATCTTCGATGGATGGCTCGCGGGCCCCTGGCCCCGACGGCTTTAATATGAACTTTTTTAAGAAGTTCTGGCCGTCTTTGAAAGGGGATGTTCTCAGCTTTTTCGAGCAGTTCTACAATGGTAGAGTCACCGATTTCTCGTTCAACCGGTCTTTTATTCAGCTTATACCTAAGGTGAAGTCCCCATCGTCGATTAATGATTACATGCCAATCAGCCTAGTGGGTTCCGTTTACAAATTGCTGGCAAAGACGCTTGCAGCAAGGCTTAAATCTGTTTTACCAAGCGTTATAGGTGAGAGCCAGTTTTCCTTTTGCGCGGGGCGTCAAATTCTTGACTGCTCGTTAATAGCGAATGAAGTCATTGATTTCGCTAGAAGACGGGGTTCTCAAAGTGTGGTTTTCAAAGCTGATTTTCGGAAAGCGTATGATACAGTGGACTGGAAATTTCTGATTTTTGTCATGAAATTGATGGGGTTCGGAGAATTGTTTTGTGAGTGGATCTACTTATGCATCTCTTCGGCTTCAATCTCTATTCTTGTTAATGGATCACCTTCTGCGCCGTTCTCGATTAGTAGGGGGCTGAGACAAGGTTGCCCATTGTCTCCTATGTTGTTTAATCTGGTGGCTGAAGCATTGAGCGCCTTTCTTTCAAAAGCTGTGACTATGGGTTTTTTCGGAGGTGTGAAGATCGGTCAAGAACCAATTGAGGTCTCTCACCTTCAATTTGCCGACAATCTAATTCTCTTCTGCGAGGCCAGTGAAACTCAAGTAAGAAATGTGGTAAGATTGTTAATAGGGTTTGAAGTTGCGTCGGGGCTAAGGCTTAATTTGAAGAAATCGGTTCTATATGGTATCAATGTCGATGGCTCAACTTTGGATCGTTGGGCAGCTCTTATTAGATGCAGCAGGGGCAGCCTGCCTTGCTCTTATCTTGGTCTTCCTCTTGGTGCAGTCAAGAACTCTGCTCTTCTTTGGGAGCCTATTGTTACCAAAGTTAGATCGAAAGTGTCTATGATGTCTTCGAAATTGCTATCCTTTGCTGGCAGAATCACTTTAGTTAAAGCTGCCTTGGCGAATTTACCCATGTACTTTATTTCGTTGTTCCCTATGTCGAAGGCCATAAGTACGGAGCTAACCAGATTGGTCGTCAATTTCTTATGGAACCAGCGGGAGAAAAAGAAAATTCACTGGATTAGTTGGGAGGTTCTGTGCTTGCCTAAGCATCTCGGCGGTTTGGGATTATTCAACTTCAATACCAAAAACAGGGCTCTCCTTTATAAATGGGTATGGCGTTTTGGCTCTGAGGTTAATTGTTATTGGCATCGGGTTATCGCAGCCAAATATGAAAGAGGGTCTAATTCTTTGCTTCCGACCAACATTAGTTCAACGAACAAGTCCTGGATTTGGAGAGGGATTACGGCTCCTCTCTCTGATTCTAGTAACATCTTTCTCAACAACATTATGTCGGTTATAGGGAATGGGAAAACAGTGTCCTTTTGGCTTGATAATTGGACGGGTCTCGGACCTCTGAAGGTGGCTTTTCCGCGCATTTTTTCCCTGGCAGTCAAGAAAGTTGGGTTGGTTGCTGAATTTGGGTATTTCGAACTTGGTGTATGGCGTTGGTCTATCCAGCTCCGTAGAGGCCTTTTTAGTTGGGAAGAGGATTTATGGGCTGCTTTTATTCAATGTATTAACTGCTCGACTCCTGGCAGGTTTCAGTGTGACAGTATAAGATGGACTGCTTCGTCCAACGGAATTTATAGTACTAAATCTTTTTGCAATATGTCTATTAACGCTAGGAAGGATAAGGATTTTATTTGGGAAAGTGTTTGGGTTAATCTCGCTCCCCCCAAGGTTGCTGTCTTCATTTGGAGTGCAACTCATGGTCGTATTCCGACTAAAGACAACCTGATGAAGAGAGGTGTTACGGGTTTGAGTGACCTTTCTTGCCCTTTTTGCAGGATTGTCGAAGAATCTCTCGAGCATTTTTTTTTGCAGGTGTCCTTTCACGTGGCTAGTATGGCAAAGGTGGTTCCTATTATGGAGTATTAATTTTGTATGCCCAGGTAACTTCAAAGACTTACTGATTCAGTGGTGCGATTTGCAGAGTTTTTTTAAGAGCAAAGAAATCTGGTTAATGGCTTTTCAATCTATAGTGTGGTCGATATGGCTTTATCGCAATGAGATTATTTTCAAGGGCTCCGCTGCATCGTTGAATATTCTTGCTGATATTTGTTTAGTACGCCTGAGTCACTGGTGTAAGGCGAGGTGGCCTTTGTACTCTCCTCCTTCTTCGGATTTAATTCAGAATCCTTCACTCTTTCGCATGGTTGTTGTAAAGCAAATCAGTCCAGGGATATCCAGGTGGCAGGCGCCAGATTTAGGGGTGTGCAAATTTCAGATCGACGGTGCGGTGATTGGCGGTTTTGGAAAAGCTGGTATAGGCGGTGTTTGTCTTAATCATGAGAACGTGATTTTAATCTAGTTTTCAAAAGCTGCAGGTTTTGTTGATGCTACTACAGCTGAACTTCTTGCTGTGCAGGAAGCATGTTTTCTTTTCAAGTCATCTCCTTGGTTTGATAAATTTAAGCTTCTTATCGAATCTGATTGGTCTATGATTGTGGACTTGATTAATAAGCCCTTTTCAGCCCCGCTGATTTTCAGACAAGTGGTTGATGAATGTTTCGAACTTATTTCCCGCTTCGAATGGAAAATACAAATGATCCCCCGTGAGCAGAATGGCTCTGCTGATCGCTTAGCTAAAGCCGAGATCTCTAGGGTGAAGCCGCTGTTATGGTTCCAGCAAGGAGCAGCCTTGCAGGTTTAGCGTTTTGTATTTCTGGGCAGTTCTGGTCACAGACGCGGTAGGGGGTTCTCCCATGCTTCGAAAAGGTGATCAAAGGAGTGGTGCTGTGCGTTTTCTTTCTAGCTTTGATTTGATCCAAGCTTGTTTTTTTGGCTTTTGTTTTATGTGAGCTATGTATGAGTTCGCTGCTCGTTTCCTTGCTGACTTTTGGGTTATTTTATGTTTCTTGGTGTATCGCACTACTTCAGTACACTCTTTTTCCTCCACTTTAGGTTTAGGGAGGTTTTTTAATGAGGTCCGAAGTAGTGTCGTTTCTTAATAAAAGCTCTTATTTTCAAAAAAAAAAAAAATCATCAAACAAATTACTGAGAAAAGGTTATATGATGAGCTTTTAAAGTTATTTAAATGATTGGATAAGATTAATGGAAGATATTAGTCTAAATTGAAATTATTCTCTTTTACATGAAAATATTGACACGACAACACTTTTTATTGAGGAAGACGAAAGACAAAAATGAGATAAAAAAATCAATAAAATATTTAGCCGAGGATCATGGCTTAAAACCACATGTTAATCAAACATTATCTTAGAATAAACAGTTTTAATTTTTAGCATTTGGTCTCGCTCGTTGGTGTGGGGTTTGAAACCAATTTGGAACTTAACCCTTGCAAGAAAAAAGTTATTTATACATAGAATCGTAGACCCAATCTATTTTTTTTTAAATAGATGGATGCGATTAACGATATAAAATGATGAGATTTTTTTTATAAAAATGATTTATACTCAATTTAAAAATTGTATTCTCAATCATTAAACTCAGATAATTCAGTGGCCATAAATCAAAATAAAATTAAATAGTTTTACATTGATTTAATGGATCCTAACTCTTTCTCACAAAAAATATTAGATGGACTCAACTCACCACGTCATCTATGGTTCATCCAATAATATTCACTCATTTCAGTTAGGGTGGGAATTGTCGGGTACCCGGTTTATCTGGGTACCTCAATCTTCGGCCTGTGTCCCAGCCCATCTCATCCGGGTACCCGAAACACCCGGATAATCAGGTACCGAGTACCCGCCTATTTTTTTTATTTTTTTATTCTAAAATTTTTAAAAAAATCGCATATTAAACACAAAAATATTTTTTTTAATTAAACTTAAAAATATATAATACAAACATAAAAAGAATTTAAGGATTTAAATTTAGTTTTTGAGTAAAAATATTAAGAAACTTAAAATAAAAATATAATTAAAAATATAAAAAATATATATTAAATGTTATCGGGCCGGGTACCCGGTAACTTAAAAATCTCGGCCCGTGTCACGGGAAAATTCTCGGGTCGGGTACCCAGCCCGGTCGGGTAATTTTTTTAGAGAATTACCCGGTATTTTTAAGTGTGGGTCGTTGGGTCGGGTCAACCGAGTCAGGTATTTTTACTCACCCCTAATTTCAGTGTAACTTCCAAGTAAACTACTCACCCCTTAGTTATATGTAGAAAATAAGTAAAGTTTCACCTCTAAAATGACATGAAAAATGTTATTAGATGAACCATAAACGACGTTGTGAGCCAGACTCATCTAATAATTTTCCTTTCTCACACATATATATATTAGTGTTTGAATTTGGTTTTAAGCTTTAATTCAGTAACTAATCATTTTTTGGATTCAAATTGGAAATTGAATTTGGAATTTTTTTATTCAATTTGGCATTTATATCTTTGTCCAATTAACTATTCCTTTGTAATAAAAATATTTATATTTTTATAAAATTTCAAAATCACTTGAATTTATGTAAGTCTACTTAACCTAAACCGATCTAAATTCGAAATACTAATATAATTTAAACCAGAAAACTAAATTTAGATGTCCATTTGAACTAAGAATCCAAATCCATGTATCTAATTGGAGCACAAAAAAGTTTATGTACTAAATTAAACCACAAAAAATCAAATTCAAACATCAATATATATATTTGCTCATATATGCAATGAGATGTGACAATGAAAGAATCAATAATTCTTGATAGATATATAAGATTATTTTTCATGTAACTTTGTCCTTTTATAGTAAATGTCCCACAAGCTCTAGATTATATATACCACATATATATTAATCGATCTGCCCACGTTAATGTGATCTAATGATTTTTCAGACAAAAATTTTATGTGTTCGACAGTGAAAACAGGCTGCCAGCTGCAACTATGTGAGATGGGGTTATCTGAGAATTTCGTACAATAAGCCATTGGAATGAAAAAAAAATTGCATTTTTTTATTATATACATATTTGTTTTATGGTTTATGTTCGATATGTGAAGCTGTTTTTTCTAATAATATTGTCTCTAAAATTTAAACTTACGTCTTTTCTTTGAAAGTAAAAACGAAAAATTGCAATTTGATAATCAAGATGGGGAAATCTTGGAGATTGAAAAAAAAATACTTCCATTACAGTTTTGTTTGATATTTTGAAGGTTATTTAAGAACAAGTCGAAGGGTGGACACGTGATGCCATGAATTCTAGTCTGCCCCACTTGGGGATCAAACTGCCCGAAAGCTATATTAAGGAAGGTTTTATATGTACATGCACATGTATTAACTCGAACAAAAATCTTGCCTCTTTTTGGTATTTTTTTGTAATACTACAAAATTAAAATTTAATCTCTAATATTAAATCTTAAACCCTAAAAATAAATCTTATCTCTAATTCTTTAAACCTTAATCCTAAACACTAAACATGATTTTTTAGTGTTTCACACAAATATCGACACTAAAAAGGTAAAGAATTTCTATTCTATATATTTATAGTTGTTTAGTCGGTATCGTTGTTATTACAATAATTAAAAAAATTATAAATTAAATCCAAATTCAATTAATTAATATGGTCATTTATTCAGAATACACTCATCCCTATTTTAAGAGGTGACTTCCATTCTGTATTAAAATTGTTCGAAAATTTTGAAATTCACTAATCAATTGAGTAATCAAAATGCTCATATTACTTCACTTTATACGAGTTTAAATATTAATATTTATTATAAAAATTATAAATATCTCTCGACTTAATAAAAAATTATTAGAAGTGACTAAGATCCTTTTTTTTACGACAAAGGGGTATTGGGGAGGTATAGATATGTGTGAAACAGCTGGATTGGTGGTTGCAACTTATGCTGTTGTCTCTGATTGGACACATCTGGGCCTCTTCCTCACTTCTGCTGGATTTTCATCTCTATGTTATCCCCTTTTTTAACATATTCAATTTGATTAGACAAATATTCCAATATAAATATATAACTTTTAAATATGTAAAAAATATTTACATTAAAAACATATTCATATGTAGATTACAATTCAAAACAATACATCAAAATAATTATACTTTTTAATCTCACCATTCAATTTACTTATTTGTAACATCAATATTCGAATCTTAAATACATTGTTTAAAGGATATAAGATCTTATCATGTTGGTCCAACTAGTAGTTGATTCACCGATATCTTTTTAAATGTTACTATTAGTATATTGAGAATAATATATAATTATTTAAATATTTAATTTATTATAATAGTACTACTATAAATATTATATTAACTAATTTATGTAATGGCTAGTTTTTTTTTTTTTCTCACATACCCTTACTGGCATTGAGATAACTTCTTTGTTTAAATACAATTAAGATTTGGATGTTTTTCTATATTATTTGATTCAATGTTTATTACAACTATTTAGGGATGAAGTACAACTATTAATTTGATGGATTTTAATAGATCCATTTATTATAATTATATTAATCATTTAATAGACAACTATATTAATTAATTAAGTTAACCAAAATCAATAACGGGGCCAGAATTTGAGGTTAGAGGACAAATTATAAATATTTGAAAGTGGAGGAAATTTATAAATAAATTAATTTTTAAAGAAATTTAAATAATGAAATAAAGGTGAAAAAATATCCTCGAGGTGGGGGACGATTCCCCACCCATGTAATTATGTAAATCCGTCACTGACCAAAATGAACTAAATTTGGGTTTTTAAATTATTATTTATAAAATAAAAATAAACAAATTAAGAATAGCATCATACCTTAAATAACTAGAAAACCAGTGACATAAATATAAAACAAAGTCGGCAGCTGTACTTGAAGGCAAAGGGATCACAGGGATCCTGTGAGGAAGATTCTCACACAAAATGGGAGGACTCATAACTGCACTTTGAAACTACATAAAATATTATAATAATTAACTTAATTAATTAATCTGTTGTTGCTTTTAAAACTTTAACTTTATAAAATATTTTATTAAGTAAAAGAATATTACATGGCCTTGATATAAATATAAGAATTTAAACTTATATACGATAGGATAACATAAACATCCTTAATTGTTTAGTCTATTAATGGATATTTATATTTATAACAGTATTAATTGTTGTTGTTAAAGTGATTATCATATCATATAAAATAAAATTATAAATCTTAAAATAATAGAAGGATTAAAATTATAATCTTATGCATTGAAAAAAAAAGAAAAATTATTATGCTATTGAACCTAACGAGTGGTTCTAGTAAAAAAATGATGATGTTCATCTTAAAAGACTCTTATTCGAGCACTTTGTGTGTGTAAGGTGTTTGTGCGTTGTCAATGGGTTAAAAAGTATGAACAAATACTATCATATAATCACTGGTGAGTTTGGGGTGCAACATGTTTAGGGTGCGGCTAAAAAACAACAAGTTTCAAAACTTGTGAAAGACTCACTCAAAAACTTAAAAAGTTATCAGAATGTTAGACTTTCTGATAACATTTTAGGTTGATTTTTTCAAGATTTTTAACGAGTTTCAAAACTAAAAATAAATACAATTTGAAATTTTATCCAATAACTTAAAATGTTATAAAGAAAACAAGTTTCTAAACATGTCAAGAATCACGAAAAAACCAACATAAAATATTATCAAAAAGTCTAACATTTTAGGTTCTTGTGTGAATCTTTCATAAATTTCAAAATTTATCATTTTTTTTGTCGCACCCTTATTTATTGTACGTTAGACTCCCCTATAATCACACTAGTATATTAAAAAGAAATCACTGTGACATTATATTGATGTAATCTTTTTTTCTTGATCATCAAGCATTTATATGGTTAAACTCTTTTGTCGGCTCCATTGAATAACTAACCTGAAACGTTGAATTCCGTGACTAGGTTTAATGTCAAATGCTTTTGATTTAGGACTGCATGAAAACGATAACAATTAAACCCGACCATGCACCGAAATTCCCTTTACTTTTTCCCCCTGTTAAAATCGGAACACCACTATAACGTGTTTCATTACATTACTAAACTTGTCGTAAAGATTTTTAAAAACCGAACTCTGATTTTATTTAAATGATCTATTATTTTATTAGATTAATTTATAGTTAATAAAATTATTATTATTTAAATTGATAATTAGTATCCTTTACACTGGAGGTGGAAATTAAAAGTTTTTGCGAGTTCTTTAGTTTTAGGGTTTATGGGTTTACTTTAGGGTGTAGAGTTTAAGGGCTTAGGCATAGAGATTTAGAATTTAGTGGTAGTGGTTAGAATTTAGGGTTTAGGGTCTAAAGGTTAGAATTTAGTTTTTAATCTATAAACCCTAAATTATAACTCTAAATTGTAAATTTCAACTACTATTCCTAAATTCAAAACTCATACACCTAAACTCTTGAACCATATACCCTAAATTAAATCCCTAAACCCTAAAACTAAGGCACTTGTGAAAACTTTTAATTTCTACCGCCAGTGTATCAAACAATTATCATTAATAATTATTATCGAATAACAATGTATACTTTGTGGATTTTATAGATAATGATATGGATGAAACATTGGTACTAACATGTTTCACCTTTAGAAAACCATTATTTCTTGTGTCCCAACCAAATTAAAAAGAGATGAAGAGAAAGTAAAAGTGAATGGTTTATGCAAAAGACAAAAGCAAATCCAATAGATTTTCAACACCTTTTATTTTAGCCCTTTTTAATTAACAAATATGAAAAGTGGTTTGAACAAAAAGAAAAGGGCTAATATGAAAATGGATTTGAATATTCATTTTTAGTCCACCAAGTAAAGCTATAATTATAGCCACGTGGCCTAGGGTCAACATTTCCAAATTCAATTTTTTTTTTCCTTTTAAGTTGATTATTGCTATTTGACTGTTCCTACTACCAACCAAACCCATCCATGTGCAAAGAAATTTCCCCCATTTATTTTCTTTTCTTTTCTCCCAAACATTATTTTATGAGGTTGAATTCGATAGTTCTTATCCAATCAACAGCTTTCCCACAAGACTTATCAACTTTGGTTGGTGGCTGGTGGCTGCCTCGTGTTTCATTATGGTCATTGGGCTTACCAAAATTAATATTATATTTTTATTTAAATTTCAAGAGAAGATATGGTTATTGAATAATTTTTTTTATCAAACTATAAATCAATCTAGTTTGAACGAAATTTATGTTTTTATTCGATTATATTTAAAATTTATCTGTACTTGGTTCATCTTTATTTTTGTAAAATTATGCGAGTTTATGTTTTCGCTCATGAATAATATACAAACAAGTTGTATATGAGCATATTTATTTCTTTTTAGATAAAAAGAATCAAACTTAAATACTAAATAGTAACAATTATATTAAAAATAAACAAACAAAAATGCATGTAAGTATCTCTTTTAGGAAAACATTAGTTTCAAATAAACAAACTAATAGACGGGTGTTCAAATTTGTGTGTTTAATAAATAAACATGTTTTTTTTTAGTCATAGTCGTTTATTTAATTTAATAAACTAACATAAATGAAAATATTTGAATAATTCATGTGTAATTCGTCAAACATTTTACGTGTACAAATCCTACATTTAATGTATTTTCAATTTAAATTTTTATATTGTTACTAAATTATATTCAGATACATCATCAATAAATTAATAAAATATTATAAATGTGTATAATTAATAACTATTGTTAACATATGATGTCATGTAATTGGCTAATAGTGGACTTATGTCAATACATCTTATATAGATCATTTTGATATTCATCTTTCTCATGGATTTATATTAAATAAGCTATTATGAAGAAAAAAATTTCACAAGTGTCTTACTTTTAGGGTTTAGAAATTAGTTTATGGTTTAAAGTTTGGTGGTTTAGAGTTTAGGGTTTAAAGGGTATAATTTAGGGTTTACATGTTAGCATTTAGGTTTTAGGGTAATAAACCTAAATCCCTAGAACCTAAACGCTAACATGTAAACCCTAAATTCTAGCCTTAAACTCTAAATTCTAAACTATCAAACTTCAAACCTTAAATTAATCTCTAAACCCTAAAATTAAAACACTTATAATAATTTTTTATTTCCGCCGTTAGTATTTTTTTAATTTATCTTGCACCATGATTTGAGCTGCGAATAAAGTGACAAGACTTGACATTAAGTTGACATTATTTCGAATTTAATAACCGAACAACCCTTTCTCTTACTAAAAAAAATCCCGCTCACCACCAAAATTAAAATAAAAATTGAGGTCATCCTCATAAAATAAATGGTGCATGTTTTGGGTAAAGATTTTTTTTAATGAATCAAAGAATAAACATTAAACAATAATTATGTTAGTGATTAAGACATGATTATTAGTTTAATAGTAATGTGTAGAAAAAACAATACATCTCCTCCCTTTAAATTGATGCTTGATCTTTTGGAAGGTACAATAAGAAATAACCTAACAAGAATGTATACGTCCATCTATCATTCAATGTGATAATGAAATTGTACCCGAATATTTGATTCAATAATAATAGTAAGTATCTTTTTAGTTTTTTTCTATAATTATATGTCACCAAATCAAATCAAACATTGTTGATATTGTTTGAAGTTGACATCCCCCAAAATTATAAAGAATAAATCAAATATTCTCAATAATTAAAGGATTAGTGCATGTGTGATTGAATCTTTTTTGTGTGGATAAAACAACTTTTTTAAGCATGAATTTAACATTTTTTTGCCTACTTGGCTTAATCCTTTGAAAAACTATAAAATTATATTTTAATCCTTTAAAATTTTATAATATTTTTACCCCTAAAAATTTTCGCTTTTTTAATTATCCTTATATTTTTGACTGCATTAGTCTTTTTGTTGATATGACACTTTGAGGGGTAGTTCTGCGGTACGGCCGCCTAATATAAGGCTAATATACGGCGTTACCGGAAACATCATAAAATATACCGGAAACATGGATACTTTCGAAAAAGTATGGATACTTTCGAAATCAACATATCCAAAAGTATCGATACTTTCGAAATCAACATATCTGATATACCTTATCATTTTCCGGTATATTTTATGATGTTTCCGGTATACCTTTATGATGTTTCCGATAACACCGTATATTAGCCTTATATTAGGCGGCCGCATGCTAGAAAACTCCCACTTTGAGAGCGTATTATGTAATAAAAAAAAGGTGGATACACCATGGTGCTTGGTGGGCCACTTGACCCACTATTACAAAATAGGATAAACTAATTTGGTAATCACTAAATTTTTAGGGTTCTTTTATTTTGGTCATTGAAATCGAAAGTTCTTCAGTATAGTCACTAAACTTTTATTTTAAATTTATTATGATCAGTATTGTATTTCTTTTAACCCCGTTAAGAAATGTTGATGTGGCGCGTCAAAGTCTTCTTTTCAAAAGGGATTTTAATTTATCAAAGTTATAACTTTTTCCAATGCCGTAATTTTGATTAACGAAATGGTTGTCGATCAATCCCAATGGATGGAAAGATTCGTTTTGCCAAAAGTTTAATATAGTTTAGTTTCAAGTTGTTCTGATGGTTAACACTGGTGAATCAAAACTAAAAATCTCAATTTTAGTATTTTAAAACCTAAAACAATTTTAATTTCGTAATCCTTTTGAAAAATCCTAGAACTCTAAATCGAATTTGAATATAAAATTTATCGGTGTAATATAGTCCTTATTTCTCAAACATATTTACACATATTGGTTCTTCAATGTCGATATGTCTTTAGCCATAAATCATGTTTGTTTGTACAACAATCGTCACTATAAAACTTATGCTTACTTGCACAAAAGTTGTTACTATCAGTACTTAATTTCATTAGAGTAAGTTTTTTCTACTCTCTAAAACACAATTACATCGGTGTAATATAGTCCTAATTTCTCAAACATATTTATACATATTGGTTCTTCAATATCGATATTTCTCTGACTATAAATCATGTTGTTTGTACACCAAGTTTAAATTATTAGACTGATCGATAAACCACCAAGTTTAAATTTCTAGATCCGCCCCTGAGTTTAATGACCAATTTAAAATGTTTTCAAATTTAGGCATTAAAAGTTGCTTTATGCCGTTTTTTCTCTCACGAAAGGGACTCTTTCGAGGAATCCCAACTTGCTATCGTTATCTCTTTCAAATGATGGAAAACTCGAACCAAACAATTACATCTGTTTTGTCTGTAATCAGGCAGCAAATACGAAGTGTAAATTAAATGTGTTTGGATGTATGTTAATTAGACTTTTATGCCATGAACAATTTGCTGTTAAGGTTGGCTTCTCTTTTCCACAATAATTAGTGATAATTAACGCGTCAAATCTTAATTCTAATTGCAATTTTCTCTCATTAATTTGAAATCAAATTTGATTTTAAATCTTTTTAGGGTTTTTTACGTTCATTAGTGTGAACGAAGGAGGCGATAATTCGAGGACAGAGAAGGATTATAAATGTTGAAAATAAAGGTAAAATTCAGAAGTAGTTACTAAACTATGAAACAATTATCATTTTAGTCATTGACTTTTCAAAAGTCACAAAATGGTTATTGAATTTATTAAATTATTACAATATGCTCATTAAGTTTATCAAATTATTACAAAAAAAGACCATTAAATTTTATTGGACTGTTAAAAAGTCTTAAATTTTAATCAATGATCATTTTGTATCAGTTTGATCAATTTAATTATGGTTTTATAAGTTTTGAAAGGTATGTGAACAAAACGTTTTTTTCATAATTTAATGACTATTAATGAACTTCATCCTAAAAATAATTCTACAAATTAATTTCTGCCGATAATCTTCTACTTACCGGCTAATACGATTTTACTAATGAATTGATTAGCATTCTCGTTATTAGAGTCGGTAATTACCTATGGATGGTGGCCCACTCGACCCACCCAATCCAACTAAATGGACGAAACTCGATAAAATATGGGTTTGATCCGTTTGAAGTGGATGGCGGATGGAGCGGGTGATGGATTCGGGTGAAAATTTTTTAACCCACTATCCGATCTGTCACCCGCCCCATCCATCGGTATAATATTAATTTTAAAAAATAGGGTAAACTACCTGAAATACCACTCAACTTTAATGTGTGACTCTAATATGTCACTGAACTAAAATTCGATACTATAATACCATTGAACTTCACTGTGTGATTCAAAGTTAGCACTCCACCGTTACTCCTATTACGGAATTCTGACGTGGACTCTAACTCCCGTTACAGGGATGACGTGGGCGATAAAAAAAATAATATCTTTTTCCAGATATGATCCACCTCATTATATTTTATGTTTTATTTTTATTGTAAAACGACGCAGTTTTGTTAAAGACTCTTTATCTCCTCAAAATTAGGTTAATGAAATTTCAAACTTCAGAAATCACTCTGAAATTAGACGAGAAAAAAAATCAGTGGGTTTTCAGTAGGTTTTCTATGGATTGTTATTGATTGTTCAAGTGGGTTTCTCTGGGTTTTCTCTGAGAGAAGATTGTAGTGATCGATTGTTAGAAAGAAATCAAATAGAAAAACATGTGTTAAGAGTTGAAGGAAGTCGAACCGTAAGATATGGTATGTATTCAAAATTTATAATCTCATATATATTTAATGTTTCTATGAGTTTTATGTATTTTGTTTGTATTCAAATTTTGGGTTTAATGTTTTGTCCTTTTAGTGTGTAGTTTTTGTTTGCATTCAATATTTGTTTCTATTCAATTTTTAGGGTTATGATTTTCAATTGTTATTGCTATTTTATTAAATAGAGGTGGGTGTGATTCACTTTGGAATCACTTGGATGATAGTTGCTGAGTTAATGTGTTAAACAAATTGTGCATTTTGTTCTGTTGTGACATTGGTTGTTAAGTCAATGTGTTATTCACGTGGGTATTATTGTGCAATTTTTAGGGTTCTGTTGTTTGGGGACCACTATTATATTTGGGGATCACTCGAATTGTTTGACCGGTGCAATTTTTTAAGTTGAAATTCAATAATTCTTTACTTTTTGACAGATGCTTCATCAGAATACTTTACACTTGCTGTGCATTATGGTGGATTCATAGTAAATTCTCCAAAGCTAAAGTACACTGGTAAGAAGATAAGCTTCTTTGATATGTGCCATGTGGATAACATGTCTATGCTAGAAATATATGATATTGTTGCAGAGTTAGGGTATAATGACATGTGTAGTCTGTATTGGAAACAACCTACTTTGAAAGTAAGTGTTAAACCATTAAGAACTGATTCTGATGTCATTAGCATGTTACAGACTATGCCTACACTAAAACAATTGCATGTATACTTAGAAGAAACAGTTGGATGAAATTGATAACTTAGGTGCTGTTAGTAATAAAAACATAGAAATTGAAGAAGATAATGTTGTAGAAGAGAATGAAGATGATGTTGTAGAAGAGATTAGAGATGATGATGTAGAAGAGGATGATGATTATGTAGAGGATAATGTTGTAGAAGAGAATAAAGATGATGTTGTAGAAGAGACTGGAGATGATGATGTAGAAGAGGATGATGATTATGTAGAGGATGAAATTGAAACTGACAGTGATAGTGGATATGAAAATAATGATGTTACCATAAATGATGAAGCTCGGGAAGAAGAGGTGGATCTGATGAATTTGGAGTTTGGTAATGAGACACATTTGAATGGATATGTTAGTGATGGATCAGATTCATTGCATAGTGTTAGTGCAAATGAATCTGATGAAGATGATCGAAAGAAACACCCCAAATGTCCTGTATTTAATGCTAAGGTGGATATAGAAAATCCGAGATTTAAGAAGGGGATGAAATTTAGTGATAAAGAGATTCTAAAAAAAGCTATAAGGGAGTATGGGATTAAGAGCAGACATGATATCAAATTCAAAAGGGTTGACAAAGGTAGAATACATATAATTTGCAAGGAAAATTGTTCTTGGTATATTTGGGCATCAAAGGTTGACCCTAAAGATCCTATGAACAGCACATGGCAGATTAAGTCTTATATTGAAGAGCATAATTGTCTCAAACATTTTAGAAATAAAAATGTTACTTACAAGTGGTTGGCTAAAAAATATTTAGAACAATGGAAGGCTGATCCTACCTTTTCAATTAGATCTCTACGCCAAGATGTACAAGAAAGACATTCTTATCAGGTATCTTTGAGTAAATGCTTGAGAGCTAAAAACTTAGCACTAGAAATAGTTCTTGGAAATTACAAAGCTCAATATTCAAAGATATATGATTATCTTGGTGAAATTAGAACTTCTAATCCTGAAAGCACCACAATCCTTCAACTAGAGAATAGATTGTTCCAAAGAATGTATATATGTTTACAAGCTTGCAAAGAAGGTTTCAAAGCAGACTGTAGACCTATAATAAGCCTTGATGGGTGCCACATTAAGAACTACTATGAAGGGCACTTATTGGCAGCAGTTGGTGTAGATGGTAATGATAGCCTTTATCCAATTTGTTGGGCTGTTGTTAAGTCTGAAAATGAATCATCTTGGATGTAATTTTTGTCTCTTTTGATCACTGATTTAGAGATGACAAATTCTTACCATTTCACATTCATGTCAGACAAGCAGAAGGCAATCCTTTTGTTACCATTTCTCTTTTGTCTCTTTTGTTTTTTTTTGAACATATCTAATGCTAACAACTACAATTATTCAGGGGCTGATTGAAGCACTATTGAAACTTTTTCCTCATTCTGAACATAGAAAGTGTGTGAGACACTTATATTCTAATTTCAAGAATGTTGTTGGTTTTAAAGGGAAGAACTTGAAGGATGCACTGTGGAAAGCAGCTAAGTGTACATATAAGAAAGAATTCGATGATGTAATGGCTGAACTTGAAAATTTGTCATCAAGTGCCTTTGATTGGTTGAAAGACAAGGACCCTGCTCAATGGTCTAAGTCTCATTTTAAAACACTTTATAAATCTGACATGGTACTCAATAATTATTTTGAGTGTTTCAATAAGGTAAATATTCAATAACAATATGTACTTTATAAATATCAACTTTAACTGTAACTAACATTTTTTTTGTTTTCTGGTACTAGTTCTGTTGAGTGGATCAAAAGATCGATATTTACCAAGAGGGGGTGAATTGGAAATTTAAAGGATTGTAGTGGAAATTGGCAAATTAAAAATGATGAACAAGGGATTTAGAGTGGTTCAAGTTCCAAATGAACTCTACATCCATTACCTTAGTCTTACTAAGGATTTGCAACAATTTCACTAAATTGATCTTCCCCTTTCCTAGGACAAGGAGGCAACCCTTTACAATTTCGGTTGATTTTTCTACCCAAAAATCAACCCAACCCTCACACAAGAGAACAAAGAAATTTATAGACTAATAAGGTATCTCTCAATACAAATGATAGCCCCAATACAAGCACTCAACCCAATTTTACAAAATATGAATGAAGTACACAAATTGAGATTTTTACACAAGGTGGGATTTTTGCTCAATTGCTTGAATTTGATGTTTGGATGTTTGCTTTAGGATCAATAGTTTTTTGCTGATGCTTTTGGATGTCTCTTTTATACCTTCTCATTGATTTCTAGCCGTTTGGGTGGTTGGGAACATAAATGGAGCCGTTGGAACCTTCTCTTGCCACCATAAATGCAGTCTGCACCAACCCGTTTCGGAACACGGGGAACCAGTTTCGGAACGGACTAAAATAGAAAGAGCCGTTGGGGTGCATTTAAGAGCCCGTTTCGAAACGCCTTAGGGCCGTTTCGGAACGATTTTGCCACTGTCAAGGGTCGTTTCGGAACGATCTTAGCCCGTTTCGAAACGCCTTAACTACTATCTGAAAATCAGTTAAAATACATAACGGTCATATTTTCAAAATAATATAGAAACCTGTTTCGAAACGTTGTGGATCCGTTTCGAAACGAAAATGCTACTGTCAAGGGTCGTTTCGGAACGGGCTTGATTCGTTTCGAAACACCCTCTTAATATTTAAAAATTCAGCATATATTTGACCGTTGTAGTCCTTTTTAAATCAAGTATGAAGAACAGTTTCGAAACGAGTGAATCTGTTTCGAAACGAGTGAAAGTGTTTCGATACACGTTTCGGAACGATGGTCGACAGTGATGAAAACGTTTCAAAACGCCTGAGGGCCGTTTCGGAATGGGTGCTTAAAATTCACTGTTTTGGCTTGAAACACTTAGAAAAATATTTGAAGGACTTGTTTTTAACTTTGGGCATAATATTAAAATTATATGGGGATCTTTTGAGGACTTAAAATTCGTTTTGACTTTTTCAATTTAGTCCTTAAGTTTTTAGTTATATCAAAATTAAAATACTTGTTTCACAAGCTCATTCTGGACGCTCGAGATAAACCTATCATAACAATGATGGAGATGATTAGGACTGACTTAATGCATAAAATGACCCAGAAAAAGGAAGCTGCAGATAAGTATACTGGAAGTTTATGCCCAAAAATTTAGAAAAAACTTGATTTGGAAATTGATCACTCTGCTAGGTAATACCACTCAACTGTGTAGCTGTTTTTAATTGAAAGTTTTTTGTTGTAATTGTTTAGTTTGAATACAAATAAAACTTGTATAGGTGTTGGCCAACACATGCTGGAGATCATATGTACCAAGTGTCTTGTGGACCATCCAACCAACATGTTGATTTGAAAAAAAAATTCCTGCACTTGTAGAAAGTGGGATCTCACAGGTATGTGTTTATTAGACTTTAAATTCAATCGTTTTACTATATTTCACTTATTTATTTGTTCATAAATTTTAGGAATCTCATGCTCACATGCTGTGTCATGTATGGTACGAGAAAATCAAAGACTTGAAACTTTTGTTCATAGCTGCTACAAAAAAGAAACTCAACAACTAAATTATAGTCATTTGATCAAACCTATTAGAGGTCCAAATCAGTGGGTGATTGACACTACATGTGAGCCAGTACTGCTACCAAAGCTTAGAAGGCCTCCTAGTAGGCCAAAGACAACAAGAAAGAGAGAAGCAGATGAAACCACCTCAAATACTAGTGGTAGATTTACTAAGAGAGGTGTGAAAATGTATTGTACCAAGTGTCGTAGACCAGGTCACAATCAAAGAACTTGCAAGGGTGAAGTTGGTGCCAACATACCTATCCCTAAAACAAGACTAGTTGCTAGGAATTAAATGAGACCTCCTTCTGGTAGAGTGTCGAAATTACAGGTAATGTTAATCTTACAAATCAATTAATTTGATTACTTATTAATCTGCATCTAACCTATTTTTTTTTCATTTTTCAGATTAGGAGGCCAACCCAAACTAGGCCTTCAACTTCAACCAACCAACCAGTAAACAGTCCATATGCTTTTATCCCTACTCCAGGCCTTCAATCCGAAAACTTGAGGCAGCAAATATGTCCTACAACAGTTTCCATGACAGTTAGATGGATGCCTTCTGGTAGTCAAAGTTTCAGCCAATCAAGTACTTTAACTCAAACTGGAACACAAGTTGGAACACAAGAATCTCATGCTCAAAATTGACAAAGACTGTAGGTTGGGAGTGGAAGCTAATGTGTTTATCACTTTTTGTTGGCAAGTTCATATGCTTTTGTCAAAAGCTTATGTGTTTATCACTTTTTGTTGACAAGTTATTTTGGTCACTTTTTGTTGGCAAAATCATATGCTTATATTTGGCCTCTTTCTGTTTATATATTCATATGCTTGTATCTGCATAGTTTTGTAATGGATACAAATTTCCAATGAAAATATATTTTGTGAACATGTTTATGTTTCAGTGTTGGTAGTGTACTTTTTGTGAACATGTTTATGCTTGTATTTGGTCTCTTTCTGTAATGGATACAGATTTTTTTGTTGGTCTCTTTTTGTGAACATGTTTCAGTGTATTTGGTCACTAGTTGCTACATGTACCAATTTATGATTTTCATATATTCAATCAACACAACTATCTTAAGCAACACTTAACATTTTTATTTTCTTAAGTCCAAAACATAACTAGTAAACATAATAGTACAACATCCTTAACACAGTAAAACAAAACATTTTTATTTCTTTCTCAACAAGACATAACCAGTAAACATGCTTAATACAGTAGAACAACACCAAACATAACTAAAAAACACCCTAAATTTAAAAGTAATCATTTTCATTTCCTTCATCCTTTCCAACAAAACATAATTAATAAACATCTCCACTCCCCTTAGTGCATTAAGTACCACAGTAGTACAATACTGACAATCAAAACAAAAATCCAAACAAATCTCTCATTCCTTCTTTGGATGTTATTCGTCTTGATTTTGTTTAGCAGTCCCACGAGAACAACTCTTGCACGTGGGCTCATTGGAGGATCAAACTAACAAAAAAATTTATAATGTTTATGAAGAAAACTCCCGTAATTTTTGCAGCCAAAGAATCTCCTTCCAGGGTTGGCATTAGACCACGATGTAGTCAGCTTTGCCGGATATCCGCATCGACACACCGAAATTGAAATGGGTTCTTCTACTTCAACCCTGCGTTCACTTGATCTTTGCCATTCTACCTCCATAGATTTGGATCAGCTTCAAAATCTATGCTGGGAAATAGAAAATAGAAAATTCGGGTTTTGTTTTCAGCCAAAAGAGATTTTATAGTAAAAATAAAACATAAAATATAATGAGGTGGATCATATCTGAAAAAAGATATTATTTTTTTATCACCCACGTCATCTCTGTAACGGGAGTTAGAGTCCACGTCAGAATTCCGTAATGGGAGTAATAGTGGAGTGCTAACTTTGAATCACACAGTGAAGTTCAATGGTATTATAGTATCGAATTTTAGTTCAGTGGCATATTAGAGTCACACATTAAAGTTGAGTGGTATTTCAGGTAGTTTACCCTAAAAAATATTTTGAACCTCAGACTTTTTAAGCTTTTGTTTATTATTGGGAAATGAGAATTTTGTTTAATTAAGTTTTGTTGTATGTAAGATAATTTGGAAATTTAGAACTTTAATAATAGTTGACTTTAATTTATTAAATATTAAATTTTTTTAGTAAAATTTTACATATATTTTTAACTATAATTTTCTAATAATAGAACTCATTTATGATCCGATCCACCCGCCTCATCCGCAGTTGATGGGTGGGGCGGATTTGAGTCAATGATCAAGCAGGTGGTGGGTGGGTTGGGTGACGATTTGGGATGCAGATGTTGGGGTGGGTGAAGCTCCAACCCACCCAAATTCAACCCGTTGCCAGCCCTACTCGTTATGACATGTAGGCTGCATAATGCAAATCATGAAGTCATTATCAAGCCCAAAAAAGGCTTAATAGTAAAAAAAATGTCTAATCTATACTTTTTTTTTTAATTTGGTAACTAACGTTTTTTCGGGTCACTTTGGTGTCTAACATTTCATTTCATAACTCAAATCAAGTTTTTCCGTCAACGGCCGTTAAATTTTTTTGTTATCCAATAAAAACACGACATGTGGAATGTTTTTATTTATTTATTTAATTTTTTATTTTTTTTTAAATAAACTTCTTAAAAAAACCTAAAGTTTTAATTTCTTTCAAGCAAACCTTCAAATCACATCTCTCTCACTGTCCGATATCCCCACACGTCAGCGATTCACCGTTTACCACCCAAACGTCGTGTACTCACCGTTCAACATCCCCCACCAACTAGTCATTGATTTGAAGCCCAATCGGTCTCTTTTTCTTCATTGTTGGATGTTCGTCGACGAAGCTATCGACGGTTCATACGCCGATTTTCGACGACGAGATGATAGGGGTTTTAGTCGTAGAGGGTGGCAAAGGCAAGGGTGGTCGGTGGTGGGAGGGGAAAATTTAGGGATTTAAGGGTTGTGTTTGGGGGTTTTAGAGAAATTAAAGATTTTGAATTTTTTTTTATAAAATTAAAGATTTTCTGATTTTTAAAAAATAAAAATAAAAGAAAATACCAAAAAATATGCCACATGTCGTGTTCTTATTCCACAATGGAAATTTTTTAACGTCTATCACAGAAAAAAATGATTTGAGTTACAGAATGAAACGTTAGGCACCAAAGTGGCCCGAAAAAACGTAGGCACCAATCTGAAAAAAGGTTATAGGTTGGGCACATTTTTGACTGTTAAGTCAAAAAAATAAGAAAAGACCAGCGAGAATTTGTCCAAGTAATAAGTATCTTGATATCGTTTAAGCATGTCTCGAATTCAATGTTTTGTATATGTATAAATTCTCACTGAAAGACTCACCCATCGCGGCCAAATGAAAACAAAACTTAAAATCAAGCTAGATGAAAGTGAATGGAATTTTTATAATATGTTTCCAAAATTGCAAATAAAGAAATATTGTTGAATGAATTAATAGCGGTGAGTTGTAGCATTGTGACAATCCAATAATCGAAATGAGAGGGTCTAGTTTGGTCAAGGAGTTGTGTTATCTGACAGTTGTTTGAAAAGTGTCCAACTTAACTACCTCATCCACACGTGTAGATGCAATAAATTCACAACCACATTTCCGAACAAAAATAAATAATTTATCCTGTCTTCTTCTTCTTTTCAATTTATTTATTAAAAATGCTTTACAAATATCAAGGACTAATTATAAAGACTTATTTATATAAAAATAATAAATAATTAAATAATATTAAGTAGATGAATGTCCTTTACTTTTCATCTCCTTTTTACATCATTTTCCTCATATGGTATAATCGTGATGATTTTGTACATATATAATCTACACTTTAGAGAAGACGTTGTTGGTAGAAAGAGCAACGAACGAATCTTGAATATACAAAACATATATTGTACATGTCAATAATAATACATGATAATACAAGTACAGGTTGGGCACCAATGGTAGAGTGTATTTTATATTTAAACATTAAAAAAACACTAATATCTAACTAAGGTGGGACATGCTTCATTGCTTGACCAAATCTCACATTTGTAAGTTATTAAATTTTTAAGTGCATTATATCAAATAAACATTATATAATATGTAGTTTTTATAATAATTATATCAATTTTTTTATATAATTAACGTAAAGAAGCACACTACCTATTGATATTTTTTTATAATTTACATAAAGAAGCATGTCAAATCTTTAGTTTTTTGCTTTTAAAAATAATATCCTTTTTGAAAGAAAAGATTACCTCATATTGATTAGATATTAGTTTTTCAAGTGTTTAATTATAATATTTTAAACATATATTCATGGAGAGAATGAAGAGAAAACACATTATTTGGTGTGGTATGTGTTTATATGTATCGTACGTTTTTTTAACAAAATTCATATATTTTTCATTTTTAACTGGTGATGACTTATTTTGACTAGCTCGTCGTATTCAGGAACAGTCGACATTATTTGCTAGACGGTGCTCATAATTTTTTTTATTTCATTCAGTTTAAGACTTTACTTCGAAATTATCAAAATCATCTTTACATACCAACAACTTTGCCTTCACTACAAAAATCGTTACATAGCTTTAAATAATTTCGAAACAATACAATTTCTCTAAATGAAAAAAAAATCACCCTTTCCCCTAATTTAGCCGATTGAAGGGCATGTTCAACGAAGTTTACAAGTTTAGGTATGAAAAAAATAATAAAGTGATAAGTTTATGTGAAAGACTCAACTGCCGACCAGTCCAAGCTGTGAGTGGAGTGCACACGTGCGGTTTACTAGATTTCTTTCTTTCTATTTATTTATTTATCATTATATTATTATCTGCCTTTTTTCTTTCTATACGAGAGGCTGTTTTCCATTTCTTACCTTCTTTTTGGGTTTAAAGTGCCTTTTTTCAGGGCCCAATAGCAAAGCAACATCTATTCTTCTCCCCTCTTTTTGGCAATGAATATTATAAGATTTGTTTTTCTCGAATATAAAATTCTAATAAAGTAAATAAAAAAATTGAATTAGTTTAATTTATGAATATTATTTTATTATTAAAAATTAATTTGATTTTTTTGAATTAAATCAAATAGATTGATTCAAGTAAAATTAAAGAATTTTAGAAAGATTATCTGACAAAATTTAAAATCAGAACACATAAATTTAAGAGTATATATGATGTCTTTCAAAGCAAAATAAGAAGAGGCTTTCACGTGTAAAAAATATTATAGTTTTTCATAAAGTTTTTATTTTTATTTTTTTAAATAAAAATTATTTGACGGTAATTTTTTTTAATCTTTTGATAAGACATACACATTGCAAACAAAGTCGCTTGAATTCAAATTTCACAGGATAAACATCTCGTTGAGTTTAATTTAAAGAGTATTTGCTATTTTTTAAGAGGGCTTAATTTTTCCATTTTCGAAATTGACAAGAACCATGTGGTATTTACGTTAATTTATTAATTAGTTTTTTTAGATACTCAAGTCGTAAAAATTCAATTTAATTTAAACACAAAAAATAATAATTTACTCGGGTTAATTTAAAGAATCAAATAATTCAGTTCAATTAACTCAAAATTTAAATTTTTGTTGTCCTTTCGGTTTTCAAGGCTTTTCCCTAACTAATCTGGACCAACTCGCATTACACACCTAACTTTAGTGAGTGAGTCTCTCAACGAGGATTTTCTGCATACACAACGCCTCACACTCGTGACCTATTTAAGCGATATTAACATACTTACCATTTGAACCAACTCCTTGATTTACATTTAATTCAAATTTTTTAACCGAATAGAATTTTATACATTCCTACTGATATTTACACTAAAGGCCAAAAAGGAAAAAAAGTTATTATAGGAAATTATTTGGGTAGGATTGTCCCTAGAAGATTAATAGGCTTGAACGGAACCCAACATGAGTTTTATGCTATAAAAGATATTATGAGTACAGCTCAACTTCAATAAACCAAACCTGACCCAACCTAAATTAATAGGCCCATTCACAGTTAAAAGTAGATCGGAATGACATATGCTATATAAATATTTTTCTTAATTGTAATTACTTTCAACTTATTCCTTTATAAAATATATTTTCTTAACTTTAAGTATTATATTCTGATGTTGTTTCTTCAATATTTTTCATGAATTCGAGGTTGTTACTTAAAACAATACTATCTTAATGATTTGATGATTTTGCGTAATTTATTAAAATGAGGCTCTTCATTTTAAATAAAATAGATATTTATTAACTTGTTGCGTATGTGGCAGACTGACTTTTTATTAAAATATAAGTACAATGGCGGGTCCAAATATAATATAAGGTGGGCTCGTGCCCACCTTGAACTTTTCAAAATTCACACATTTGCCTTCAATTGTCTTAATTTTTTTTTGTAATATCTATGACTTGTGCCCACTCTGAAATTTTGAGATTTTATGTGTGTGCACCCTATAAAATATTTCTTGATCTGTCGCTGCATGAGTCTAATAGGACTCGAAATCCATGAAGTACAACATTATTTTATTTTTGTATATGCTTTATCAGTAGTCCATAACTAATCGGTTGTTTTTTTTACAAATACTTAAATTAATTTTTAAAACATTATACAGTCGTTCTTATTACACATGCTCAGAACCACTCCGGATCCGATTTTGTTAGCATCGACATGGCTCAAATAATTGAAGAAAAAGCAAAGAATCTAAAAAGAAAAGAGTAGCGATACCAATTTACCAAATGCCAAGTTGTGGAGAATTAATGGGCTACAAGTTGCTTTCAACCTTTTACATATTCCTCACTTGGCCCATTTTCATTTCAATTTGTTCGCTCGGAATCAAAAAAAAAAAAATTCATTACAGCCTTTGGTTTGGTCCCCTCCCCAACGCCACCAACTTCCGTCCACAAACACCAACACAGGCAAACGTGTGGATCTCTTTCCCGGTCCTACGCCAACCTCTCTCCGCCACCAACAGGACACAATGTTCACTAATTTTAAACCCTCATCTTTATTACACTCCCCAGTTTTCCCGGACATCGCTTTGCTTCTCTAACACCAACAACTTCTCCTGTTCTTCCAACAAAACCTCTCCATTCCGACCATGTCTCTCACAATCAAAGTTCAGTTCTTTTCCCCAACTCACCTTAATTTCCGCAACAAACCCAGTTGTTTTTTCCCGGCTTACAATTCCAGAATCCGACCCAAACCGATTTACCATTCCAATCCTTTAACAACGACATCGACTTCTCACAAGCCGAGGAGAATGCAGGGTCCGGTGATAAAGAGCTCGTTGATCGAGCCGGACGGTGGGGTCGTCGTCGATCTGGTTGTCCCGGAGAGCGAAAGGGGAGCCAAGACGGTCGAGGCCGAATCATTGCCGAAGGTGAGGCTGACCAAGATCGACGTGGAGTGGGTGCATGTGATTTGTGAAGGATGGGCTAGCCCTTTGAAAGGGTTCATGAGGGAAGATGAGTATTTGCAGAGCCTGCATTTCAATTCTTTGAGAATGAAAGATGGGTCTTTTGTCAATATGTCACTTCCCATTGTTTTGGCCATTGATGACGAGACCAAGGAGAACATTGGGTCGTCTTCAAATGTTGGATTGGTCGGGCCTGATGGAGACTTGATCGCCATTCTCTCAAGGTATGAAGCTTTTTGTTGTATAATTGTCATTTGTAATGGCTTAAATTAGTGGTACTTTTGGTGAAATTTGTGTTGTAGCATTGAAATCTACAAGCATAACAAAGAAGAAAGGATAGGTAGAACATGGGGGACGACGGCGCCGGGATTGCCGTACGTTGAGGAAGTCATTGCTTCAGCTGGAAACTGGCTCATTGGAGGTGACCTGGAAGTTTTGAAACCTATCAAATACAATGATGGGCTTGATCACTACAGACTTTCACCCAAGCAACTCAGGAAAGAATTCGATAGGCGTAATGCCGATGCGGTTTTCGCTTTTCAGTTAAGGAATCCTGTGCATAATGGACATGCTCTGTTGATGAATGATACTCGGAGACGGCTTTTAGAAATGGGTTTCAAGAATCCGATCCTACTGCTTCATCCTTTGGGAGGTTTCACCAAGGCCGACGATGTGCCCTTGGATGTTCGGATGGAACAACACAGCAAGGTTTTTCACATTGTCTCCTCTATATAACAACACTATTTAATGCAGTTGTGTTCTATGATGTTTTTCTTGTTTGAATTTTGATGGGGTAGGATTCAAACAAGTGACTTATTTTGTTCTTGAAACTTAAATTGGACTCGTTTATGTTCAGGTCCTAGAAGATGGAGTCCTTGACCCTGAAACGACTATCGTATCCATATTCCCATCGCCTATGCATTATGCAGGTCCAACAGAGGTACAGTGGCATGCCAAGGCGAGGATCAATGCTGGGGCTAATTTCTATATCGTTGGTCGTGATCCTGCTGGTATGGGTCACCCAACAGAGAAGAGGGATTTGTATGATCCTGATCATGGGAAAAAAGTGCTAAGCATGGCTCCTGGCTTGGAAAAGCTTAACATTTTGCCTTTCCGGGTAGGTAATGTATATGCTGGTTTAACCTTAATTGGAGATACTATATGCATTAATAGTATAAAACTCTACGAAGATGTCCTTGATTGGTATGTCTAATTGTTATATTTGTTTGGCTGTACTTTTGCTAGATCTTTAGTGTATGAGCTACTCCCCTCCATGGGAGTAGTCTCACATGGTGGTTCTAATTTTGTAGAGTATAATTACAACCTTGTCCTTTCTAGAACCTTCCAGCCCAATCAATCTTAATAAATTCCAATAAGCAGCCACTTAGTGTTACTGTTATTAAATATTGCATTCTGCTAAAGTAGTGCCTTGTATTTCCTTTGCACTCATTTCTTTGAATTATGATCTGTAGGTGGCAGCTTATGACACAGTGGCAAAGAAGATGGCATTTTTCGACCCTTCACGTGCCAAAGATTTCCTATTTATCTCTGGAACCAAGGTAAGTGTTGGATTTCTGGATTTCAGTGATGTTTTTATTAGATATTCACCCAAATTCTAATTGGCGGTATTTAATTATGGCTTGGTTTTATTGGCTAGAGATTACTTGATAGTTAAGTTTGTTGATGAGTAGATATAATTTATAGTTATGTCTTGGCAATCAAGTGACGTTTTTATTAGATATTGACCCAAATTCTAATTGGCGGTATTTAATTTATTGGCTAGAGATTACTTGACAGTTAAGTTTATTGATGAGTAGATATAATCAATAGTTAAGTCTTGGTTATCAAGTGATAGCCCTTATATTTGGAAGGTTTTGTAGTTTTGTCTGTACATACAAATTGCAAGAATTTTATTAGTGGAGAGTGGAGACTGTGGAGTGATCTTTATCCTTTTTGATTCATGGACTTGGGCCAAATGGGTTGAACTGCGTTCGAATATGTCTCTTTTTTAGTATGGTTAATTTTCTTTTGATCTCATGTTGATCGCATTCGAGCTCAGAAATTTCCAATAGTTTCAGGCTTCGTTTTATGACGATCAAAACTCTTGTCCACAAGTAGATATTAAGCCTAAATCTGATTCTTCTTGTTCTTAGTGTTTCAATTAGTCTTGCTTCTCACTCGGTGCTCAAAGCTACCTCCACGTTTTACTTTTCGAGGTTATGCAGTGGAATGTCAACTAGGGAAACAGGGTTGATACAAACACTTGAGTGATTTAACTTTGCTTAATTAAATTTTATTAGGAATCATAAAGTGCAGAAATATATGACTGTGAGGGTCTATGGTATAGTTCATGGCATGTAAGGCTACAAGGAAAGCTTCCCCATAATATTGTTCTTGGATCTGAAATATTGTTGGACTTACTTTCGCTGGCGTTATCGACTTATCGGGTTGTATATTATTCTGAAGTCTCTGATTCTAAACTATATGTTGCTGCAGATGCGAACTTATGCAAGAACCGGTGAGAACCCTCCTGATGGTTTTATGTGCCCTGGAGGATGGAAAGTCCTCGTAAAACATTACGAGAGTTTGCAAGCGGAGGAGGCAACAAAGCAAGCGGCTGTCGTATCTTCTTAGATACATAATTTGACAGTTACATTTTGCAGCAAGTTTGTTTTAGAAAATTAGGGAAGAGTCTCCTACGGTTTGAAGTCGAATTCCAGCAGTTCCATTAATGAATTCAACCTCCCCTAGTCTACCTTTTTTCGCCTTTGCTCAACTCTCGGTTATCGGTTTTCAGTTTTTTATCGGATTAGTTATTGTATTCGGATAACATATATATTGAATTGTTAACGATTCATTCTTTTAGTGGAATCTGAATGTGTTGAAGTGCCTTTTGTCACTTTCTGGTTCAATCTAAAAGCTTATCTTCCCCTCAAATCCTCAACCTTTATCTTCTTCATGTCATAAAGTATCCATCTTTTATCTTGTCAGCGACCTTAAGGCTTCAAGTCATCCGTGTCGATGAGATTCAATGCCGGGACCAACCTACTCATCTCGGGCTCGCCCATCTCAACAATAACTCCAACCGACGGCCTTCATCCGAGGTACTCGTGCATGATAAAACTATGACAACATGTCAGTAGCCAACAAGATGCCATGTGGTTATAAATTTTAACTGTCTTCCCATGGACCATGGTGCAAAAATCTAACAAAAAACTCCTCGAAACTTCAAGGCTCGTGGTTAGGAAGTCCCCATAACAAACCAGCTGGCTTGGACCACTTCCTATATAAATATTGTACCCTAAAATAGGCTGCAAAAGCTCCAAAAAGATGTGTAATAATACAGAGTCGTGTAGCAGACCATCAACCGGAGCATGCCATTTTATCATTTATTGTTTCCTTTCTCCTTACACACCCCATGTGCTGCACCTCTCCGTTTTAATTCGAAGGTACCGTCCGTAAAGTCCTTGCCGTTCCATGTTCACAGGCCGCGGCTAAGCTGTTACGATGGGGCCAACCATTTTCTGATGTACTCTCCATTTCTTTCTATATATTCGGCTTCGAGATTAGATTTTCGGAAAGTTTGTGTTTCCTTTTCCCTCAGTTAACTTAAATGTGTGGCTCTGATTGAGTTACTGCTGCATTTGAAACTCCAGGCAATGGCCACATCCTCTTGATTTCCTTAATTATAATATATCATAGGTAAGCTATTTGTCTCTGGTTTAGTAAATATTCCCTTCCTTAATTATATATGTGTGTGTGAAGTTATCCCATCTTTGATTACTCGGGATTTAAATTACGGCTGCGATTGCATTTTTCGATGTATCATGAGGTTGATTTCGACGAAAATCGGAAAATGTTGGCTATAACAGTGTGGTTATTTCTTGAGGAGAAGTTTGGTAGAACTTAGAAGGAAAGGTAACATGGGCGTCATGTGGGACGACCCTTTTAATGTGAAGTCTTTTTCTTTCACGCTAGAATTTATCTATCTTCGGCTCTTTGTCTTAGCTCTCAAAATCTGCCTTTCGGTTAGGGATGGGCATGGCCGGGTTGGGTTTTTGGTCAACCTATAAATAACTATGCTAAAATCGATCTGATAACATCTTTTAAAATTTAGACCTGACCCAAAAATTATATAATTTAACTCGAACTCGATCTGACCTGGCTTGACTTAATTTTTTATTAAAAAAATCACACTCCGATTAGGCCGGATCAATAAACTCTTGTCAATAAAGGGGAATGTACTTTTATTGATGAAAATAACCTAAAAATACCTGTTTATAAAGGGAAATGTACTGCCTTCATATTATTGTAATATTGATAGTGTCAATCGAATTAAAATTCAATCCATATATATAATTGAAATGATGGATTTCATAAAGGGGTGAACTTTTAGTTTGTATCTGAAATATAGAATGGTAAAAGGGAGGGGAAGATGTGCAAAAAGGATAGAAAAAGACACCCTAAGAAAGCATAAAAAGTAAAACAACGATTTTGGGTAGAAACTAAGACAGGCTCTGCCTCTGCTCTTTTGTGGACCTTAGAACATGCAAATATATATATATTAAAAAAAATAAAAAGTCCATCCCTTGTGTTCTGGTGGTACAGGTAGATGTTCATTATTTTTTGAGACTTGAGTTCGAGCACTAGTAATACATGTTGTGTGTGACATCTTTGAAAAGACTAAAAACGTTTAACAGATGTTAAAAAAATGAAAAAGGAAAAAAGAACATAAGTGGGTGTCATTTAATTTGGAAATATATTTGTTTGATGATGAGCATGCTCACATTTGGTAGTTGGATTTATTACCTTAGCTTCTAAGGACCACCATACCCAAACCCATAAATATTCACATACCATGACATCCTCAAATCAATCATGTGAATCACTATATTTGTTAGATCCAATTGAACTCAATAGGTATTTTTTAAATAAAAAAATTGTTTAAAGTTTAATATGATCTATAAATCCTAAAGCTCAATTACTTTTAAATACTAGCTTTTTAGGGGAAATATTATATAAATATAAAAAATAGATTTTAGGTCATTTTTGGAAATATACAAAAAAATGTTATACAAAGAAATATAAAATGTGAATCGTTTGTTTTATTTTTAAGCTTAATGTATTTGATTTTTAAGTGAAGAACGTGATGTTGTTTCGTTTGTATCACATTTTGTAAAGATAAAATCTTTTGATTTATTTTGATTATTTTTTTAGTTTATTCAATTCAGTTCTTACTCTAGTTTAGTTACTATGTATCCTCAAAGTCGTAGTAATTGTCCACAATTTTTAAATTCAAACCAATATATGGCGACTTTGCATAACAATATTATATTTAGTCCATTTTCCTAAATAATTCTTAAATATAATCTCAAATTTTAAAACTATTACACAAGATGTTATGGGCATAATGCCAAAAAATACACTAACATTTGACTGGATAGTCACTTTGGACCACATTCTTCTTAAGCATTTTAACCTCTAATATTTTATTATAAGCTAAAATGACTCCTTCGCGGATGAAAATTGTTAATTAACTAACTGTAAATAACTTGAACTGATGTGATAAACTTACGTGGAAGTGCAAAAGAAACATTGAGCTTTAAATTACTACAAACAAATTAATAAAAATTAGATAACCATCCAATTAAATATTATGAAGATTTTTTTAACATTGTGACAATTTTATAACAAAAAAAAAAGTTTGGAGAATTTTGGGTTAAGTTATCCTTTGTAAATCAATTTACATAGCTAGTAGTTTACGGAATTCTATTTAATAAATGGCAGAAAGAAAAATGTGGGTCGAATTGTCACTTTTTAATGTCTGCATAGAGAAACAAAACAGTAACTTCACTTTATAGGGCAGTTGATGGTTGCATGTGGCTGCTAGAAACATGTGAAAAATACATTTCCCCTAACATAATGTATTGCTCCAAAATTATTAATATGTCATTTGCTCATTTTATAAGCAGTTTTAATATAAGGTTAGGGTCACGGTGTCGGATTTAAAATTTAAAAATATAGTTTAATTAATTTTTTTTAGAAAAACAACATTATATTAAATTTATTTTTTCAAAAAATTTCAAAAAATGGGATGCAAATGCATCTCACCAGGCCTGGGTGCATGTCAGTGGTGGATGCACCCAGCCCTAGTGGGGTGCATCCGCATCCCTATTTTTTATTCTTTAAAAAAAAGATTAATTTAGTATTATTTTTTTGAAAAAAATACTTTTATTTTGTATGTAGAGAAAAAATTTATTTTTGCATACCTGTTTGAGGGGAAAAAATTGAACCCTCAATCTTAAATTTTTAGATTCGCCACGGGTGCATGTGCACCCACTCCATAGTCACTTACACAATGTAAAATTCATTTAATTTTACACATTTTAGATTGTTGAATGAGAGTAAATAAGTGACTGAGTTTATTTATTTATCTTTTTTCTTTCTTTCAAAATATTACCATTTCTTATTGTTATACCTAGTCATCCATTTATCATTAGTCAACAGTCGCAGAGCAACATATGTCATTCTAAACTTTTCAAAGTTCATATATTTTGTTTTAATTTTTTTAATTTTTATAAATTAGTCCTTAAATTTTATAATTTGTGCCCATCCTGAACTTTTGAGTTTTTTTATGATTTGTAGCCACCTTCAATTTTTTTACTTGTGCCTACCCTAAAAAAATATTCTAGATCCGCCACTATTAGCCAACGATCTAAAAAACTAAAACATAAGAATTGTATATATTGTAAGAGAATCCTACCTCATAATATATCATTATAAATATTAAATAATTATTTGAAATTGATAATATTCCAATACAATTTTATGCTAGCTCATTTTTTGAGGAGAGTACAACTAAAAACTATAAATCTAAATTATTAAAAATAGAATAAAATATTACAAAATATTATCAAATTTAATGAAGGTATTCAAAAACTGTATGTTTGGTTCTAAGGAATGGATGTGGTTTTCATTTCTTTGAAAATTAGAAAATTTTGAAGAAAACGTATTTTGCTATAAAATTAAAAAATAATTTTTAAAAAATAAGTGAAATTTTAAAAATATAAAGAAAGACGTTTTTACTATTTTCGTTAAAAATGTTTTAGATTAGTGGAAACAATGAGCACAATGTTATGAATATTTATCTATGTGGATGTTTATCATGATTAGAACTTTATCTAAGGAGTTTGATTTATTTATTATTAGGAATATTATCTCTATTAATTAGAGTTTAATATATTATGTACTTCTTATGCCTATAAATAGATGAACGCATTATACACAATTTTAGTTTTTAAGTATAATACGAATCTCCTTCTTTCCATCATATCTTTGTTCTTCTTGTTCTTCGTTATTATTCTTGTTTATTTTATTTACAACACGTTATCAGTACGATCTCGCTCAATTATCGTGATTCTTATCAAGCGATGTCCATTCCAAAGATTACACCAATCATAAGGAATTTTGCTTTTAAGGTGGTGGTTATATACCACGACACAAGCGCTTAATAATTACCGAGAGTAAATTGTTCATGTTGACGGTTATAAAAGAGATGGTTTTGATGAGTTTAAACTTCGGAGTTAGAAGGAAGGAGGAAAAAAAAGGTAAACTTCAAGCAGTGTAAGATTATATTTAAATCATATATTTTTTTCTTACTTTTATTCGTAAGATTATATTATTAATTTCTCAAGATTAATATTAATTTGTTTTATTCTATTGATAAGAGTTGATATTTTAACCGTCCTTTGAGTTTTACATGTCTTTAAATGAGTTGGAAAGAGGCATGACGTAAAAAAGATTACGAGAAGATTATTTGGTTCATTTGCTACGTCCCTATTGTCTTCAAGACGAAAATAAATATTGGTAAACTTTATTTTTATTTTTATGCTTTAAAATATAATTTTAAAGTGCGATAAATCATGATAATTTTGAATCTACAAGAATATTGTTATAAAGTCTATATTTGCTCAAAAGCAATCATTCTTCATTGTCAAAAAATCGACTATAAACTTCTCACAAGTTTAAGTTACGAAAAAATAGTCTTTGTAACCCCCTCGTCCCGGTCTGGACGACTGACCAGTCCGAGTAGGCTACACGGAGAAAACCAAAGTGAAACTCGTTAAGGCTCCCCTTCGGTTAGCAACCTTAGAAAATTTCTTTTAAACATTATCTTGTCTAAATGCTTTAATACACCCTTGGTGAGACACGACAGCGGAAAGACAACGAAACGATACAAGCATACAAAGAAAGCAATTTAAACAGCCAATTTTAACCTTTACAACATGCCGTATCGATACGCTAGAAGTGCGTATCGATACGCCTTGACTTGGTCAACTACCCAAAGTCAACATAGGGAGATCGTATCGGTACACTGGTCGACCGTACCGATACGCCTTCAATGGTCAACTTCTCACGGTCAAACAATAAAAATCGTACCGATACACCCAAGACCCATACCGATACGCTAAAATCTCGTCAATTTCTCATATTTCCCGAGAGCTTTTGGCGTATCGATACACTCCCGTGTATTGGTACGCATAGCCTAAAAACAAGGTTTAGGCATGGGACCGTATCGATACAGCCCTTGGGCGTATCGATACGCCCTGCCCTGCAACCATATTTTTAGCTGCCAAAACACAAGGAACCTAACTCTAGATGCGATTTACGACTCGTCTAGCAACACACAAATCCTCATACATCATTTAGCAACTAAAGCTAAGCATACGAAACGGTTTAGACATACAACAAGGCATCAATCACCAAAATAAGCATGCATAGAGTTAACTTGCATTCAAGCATACATAAAGGAGTCTATTTAGCCAAAGATACCAACTTCCACAAAGCATTGCATAACAAGAGTCACATGCCATCAAGGTAACACAAGCACTCATGCCACAAGGTCTACAAGCTCACAACATAGAAGCATAAACATATTCAACATAATATCGTCATCCAAACATGCTAGAACATCAACAAGCCAAAATAAAGGAGTTTGAACACCAACTCCATACAAGTCTAATGCCCTCATTGTCTAGGCATTATTACAAAAACTTAAACCATACTTGAGCTACCCGAGAACTCCAAAAAACTCCTCTCTTGCCCACTTACCTTCCAAAACTCTAACGATCTGCATGTTGAAAAAAGGAGAGCGTAAGCTTGAAAGCTTAGTGAGCGAAGCTCTAAAAACTCATCAACAATGCAGTTTTCAAAACACATTTCCAAAATTGAAAAGTAAAACATTTGATATACGAAGAGGAGACACAATCAACACAAATATATGGTTTGCAAAAGCACAACCAAAACACGGTAGGACTACACATCACCGTTTTGACTAGTAGTTTTTCGATGAGACTACACATCAACGTACTCTTCTACTAGTCACTATCGGTGGGACTACACATCACCGTAGTTACAACAACCATCACATGAGGCTCGACACCAACAACGACTACACAACAACATCAAACAGAAGTAAAGGAAATCCACAAATCACACAATATTACAACAATTATTCATGCACCAACACTTAACAATCAAGGTAAAATTAGTAAACTTACACTTGGGTTTAGGTTATCCCTCTAGGCTCCACCCATACTCCCAAGAACTCTTTTTGAAATCAAATCAAGTCCAAAACATTTCCACTCACCGATGCAACCCAAACAAAAGCCGAAACACCGATCTCAAGTCTCCAAATTCTCCGTAATCGTGCCCGAAGCCTCTCCAATGGGTTTCCTTGATTCTAACCAATCAAAAACAATACATTACTCAACCGATTCACCACAAAATATTATCACAATTGTTGAGTGTGTAAAAGTTCTATTATTTACACCCCTTTTAACCCATATTTCTGCTGCATTCAAGCATCATTTCATTGCATTTAGGTTAGTTTACAGCAAAACATCACAAATATATTAAAGGCACAGATTCTACTAAAAATGGCTATTTTTGGCAGGTTGCCGCTGTCATAGACGGAGAAGGCGGGCGCAGGGCAGATAAGCAGAAGAGCTGAACTGGACAAGCAGACGAAGAGGACGATGCTGCCATGGAGCTGCTGTGACAGCAAAGGACGACAACAAGTTAGTGAAGAAAAAGCAAAGTGGACCTCGATAGATAGAGAAAATTCTGCTCGTCTGTCGTGTGAAAACCATATATTTTTCCAAGCCCCGGATCAAAAGATATGTCAAGCCAAAGCTCAAGGAGAGAAAATCCCAAGAAACAAGGAGGACGGCTGAAAAGTAGGATCCTTGAAGATTAAGTCTTTATTAGAATCATACTTTTAATTAAAGTTGTAATCCTTGTTAACTCAGAATAACTTGAGCCCAAAGCTTATATAAGGGCATGTATTTTAACCTAGGATATATCTCATAACCCATAACCGATTTCCCCATAACCGACAACCAAAAACCCTCCACCGTTTACCCGCCGTCGATATGTTCTAAAACCCCCTTAGGGCTACGGGTTGCTTTGTAAAGTAGTTGCAAGGGTTGTTTTGTTTTAGAAATTTTCAGTTCAATAAAATAAACTTCAAGTTCTCTTATTTTGGTTATTAATATCTTGCAAGAGCATCGGGAGAGCATTGTGAGGTTATCTATTTACTTAGCATCGGGAGAGTTAAGTATACGAAAGAAATAAGAGCAAGTTCTCTAGTTTATAGTTGAACTATCTCGTGCCTAGGGATAGGGCGAGGTTAAGTGGCTAAAGAAGAATTCATACACATCGGTGTTCATCCTTCGATTCACGCCGGGAGGTATCATCAAGACGTGATCATCGACAGGCTTGGACCTAGGGATAGGCCAAGGCAGATCTGAGATTCTTGCCAAACTTGAAAGTACTGAGTTGGTGTGTTTGCTGCCGCGACAATCAACGGACTGCTGCCGCGACAGGTGCTGTCGGCGACGGGCGCGACGACAGAACTGGATTTCCTAAACTTTGCAATACCTGCACTACTGAGCACTTCAATACCAGCCCATTCTCTCTATCTTGATATTTCTATTTTTTTTATTTACGTTACTTTATTATTCTCGTGACAACTTTCTCAAATATTTTCTTTACTTTTGTGCAGTGAATTAAGGTGAAGCTATTAGCCCAATCCCTGTGGAGACGATATCCGATACTTTGTATCACTTTACTACTTGCGTCGTGTACACTTGCACTACCATTGCGATAGACTATTTTACACGCAACAACAATCCCAAACCACAAGCCAAAATCTTACAATTTCAACCCAAAGCCAATACCATAAACCCCATTTTTGTACTCCCGCCAAACCCAGTAGAAAACTACTAATTCCAACACCCAAAACACCGTTAAACACCTTCAAAACACCTCTCTAACATTGCTATAACATCAGCCCCACTCTCCAACATAAAACCACACTAAAAACCCAAGTTTTGACACTTTTAAAATACTCATGAGAACTCATTTCAGGATTCTTGCTAAAACTCCTCTATTTTGAGATATGATACATCTAAGGACTAGATTAAAACAGAAATAAACTTATTAAATCAAGAGCTAAACAAAAAACCCTTAAAGCTTCTTCCTTTTTCCTTGAAAACTTTGACAATGTGATTTAAGTAAAATTAGAACCATGGAAACGCTTGGAATAAAGTGGAGAAGTCAAATATGTAATTGCCTTGAAGAGAGCTCTTGAAAAGATGAAGAAGTTTAATGGAATAGTGTTTAGGGGTTAAGGGGGTTTTGGACGTGAAAAGCTAGAGGAAGAAGATGAGGAGAACAAATTCGAAAGACCCCTTTTTCACTCATCTTTTCTCCTTATTTAAAAAATTACAAATTTTCCATTAATGAAAATCAAACATTTTTAAATTAACTCAAGCTTAATTAAATCTTAAAACGAGCCCACGACTAAAACCCGATTTATCTGTGTAACATCTGACCCCTAAACCCAGGGCGTTATAGTCTTGATCCAAAAAAATTGTGGGAGGCATTCCTTGAAGTGAATGCAAGCATGATGTTTATTCCATGCGATTATCAATGATGAGACATTACCTAAAGTGAATGCAAGCATGATGTTTATTCCATTCAATTATTGGATCCGTTTCATTTCCTGAAGAGAATGCAAACATGGTAAATCACTATTTAATTGGTAACATAACTTCGATATAATCCAAGTATATTGGTTGGACATCTCGTTCTGCGAGGCTATTGGTCTCAAAGAAGGTTTTTAAAGAATCTTGTGGACTGATTTAACAATGTCACGTACGAGGATTAAATCTTTGTTCTCTGTGATAAGGATATATGAAAAGGTTTCAAATGACCACTGGCTCTACTCCATTTCCTAAAGCGAATGTGAGAATATATTATGAAAAGAATAAAAGCCACATTAGAAGTTGTGGTCGTGATTGAAACCATGAATATAGACATGGAAAATATGGTCATTTTAAGGATACGTGTACCCACCGGTAGTGAGGTTATAAGGATGTCAAGAGTGATAAAGATCATTCTAATGAAGTGAAATCCTTTTTATTACCAATGCGATATTATAAACATTGGTCTCGTACTTGTCGTACGTTGAAAAATCAACAATCATTGAATGATAAAAGGAAGAAAATAGAAGCAAATTTTGTTTGCAAAAAATGACGAAGTCGAAGATAATATTGGTCCAACTTTATTTGGACATTATTGGTCCAACTCATTTGGACGTTGTTGATTTTCTTATAACCCTCGAAGGGAATAAATCATCTTCTAATTATTCTCATAACTTTGAAGAAATTATTTATTTTTTATGTTTATTTACTTTACACACGTTAATTATTTATGTTTTATATTTATATACTATGATATTTATTTATTTTGTTTAACATGATTACTTGTCAAATACAATCTTTGGTGACGATTGATGCTCATCATAAGCATAAGATATAGTTTCCCATTTAAATGCAAAGGAATAATAGCAATAAATTCTTGAGAGAAAGCACATTATGAAAAGTTTAGAATTGCGAATATTGCAATAACTACCGTTAATGATAACAATATCGTCACCATTAAAAGTGAAAATTTTAAAAGAGTAATATGAGTTCACAAAATATCCCTTTGAGAATTATAGATAATATATGTTATCAATTAGCATTTGAAATAAGCCAATGTAGATATAAATTCTGGTAGCCAAAAAGTCAATTGAAAGCTCTAAAAAAGTTATATGTTGCTATCAAAAGATAATTTCTATTGAAAGCTCTAAAAGAGCTAAATATATTCCTATTCAAAGGAACAATTTTGATGATCGTACTAGACATGTACGAGTGAGGTTGAATCACATGTTATGGTAAACCAGAAGTTTACGAAATTCAGAAATGTATATACACACTTGTATATAGTTGGTATGATCGGTTAGACCATCCTGATCAATAATGATGCGAAAGATAATTTTTATTGAAAGCTTCGAAAGAGCTAAATATATTCCTATTCAAAGGAATAATTTTGATGATCGTACTAGACATGTACAAGTGAAATTGAACCACATGTTACGGTAAACCAGAAGTTTATGAAATTAAAAAATGTATATACACATTGTATATAGTTGGTATGATCGGTCAGATCATCCTGATCAATAATGATGCGAAAGCTAATGAGATTTATATGCACATTTATTAAAAGAACCTAAAGTTCTCGTGATGTTTGTTCTCAAAGGAATTGATTAAATTCCACTTATTGAAAGAATACGAAGTTTTTGTGTTGCTTGTTCTCAAAGAAAATGATTAAGATCTCATCTACCAAAAGAACTTGAAGTTTTTGTACTAAAGCTGAGACTACATGTCTTGCATATCTGAATGAATAATGAGCCCATATATCCACAAATGTAGAAAGTTTTATATAATTTTAGTAGATGCATCTACATTGTTTTATAAACTTACAACTAGAAGTTTGTGAGATCGATTATAAAAAGATTCAGATTATGCAGTTAGACTATTCGTCTTGCAAAAGCTAATGGGTTTATATTTTAGGATATATCAGTTGATACGAAGCCTATTGATTATAAAAAATATAGTTTAGCAAAATTTCAATTGGATGCCTCCTCTTTAATAGCTAAACGATGAGAACAAAAGATTTATTATTTATATGGTGTTTCCTTATAGCAGCACTTATATGCATCAAGCCAACATGTTATAATAAACTCCTCGTTATGATTGGTTTTTGGTCAGAAGCTACACATTTCCCATTTTATATATTTTTGAATGTGCAATATGAATTGCTCCACCACAACGCATAAAAATGGGTAAATAAAAAGGGTTGAGAATGTATATTGAGTACGAGTCTCCTTTTATGTTTAAACTCTTAAACATTAATTGGAGAATCATTTATGAGATAATTTTTCTCAACATCAGGGGAGAGAATAATCAGATGGATAAAGAAGGAAAGTGAATTATCATTATTTAGATCCTCGAATATGAACTAAAAGTTCATAAGATAGTTCAAGTTATTGTTTGTCAACTGCTAGACATATTTACTGACCTAATGAAAGTAATCAAGTCTCATATATCAGCTAAAAATGTTCTAAGTTTAAATTACGTGTTAGAGCGAATCGATGTAAATCACGCCTGAAGCATGATAGTTGAAATTGGTTACAATGATCAAAACTCGTAAATAGAAAGTAATATGAGATGATCATATGTTGGAGGCGGGTGCTCCTAAAGAGACCCAAGACATAACTAATTATAAAAATCTTGAAGAGTTTCAGGTACCTGAAATAAAGATTGAAATCTTGAAGAGATCTCGATGAGTTATGTCACTACGAGAATGGAACCAGAAAATAAAAAAAAAAGTTGTCGACAACGATTTTTCAAACAATTTTACATAGAATACTTCTATAGAAGTAAAGAAAGAAAACGAGGATCTTGTATAAGAATCTATAGATGTTGAAATGATTGGTCAATATAAAAAGACGTTTTAAACTTCCAAAAGTGAAGTATTTGGACTAGCAGTCTAAACACCTAAAGGTGTAATGCAAGTGAGACACAAATAAGTAGTCGTAAATATAACTTGACTTATGATTTATGAAGAGTTTTAATTACTTCATGGTGGATGCAATTAATTTGGCAGTTATGAAATATATTACATTCGTCTAATTATTTATGGATCCCTATTTATCCTTAAAGGATTTAAAATGCTAGAAGCCTTTAGAAATTTTTGAGGAAATTTATTTAGACATGTCTCATTGAATATTTTGACGCATTTTTATAATCGCCTTAGTTAGTACTAATTGAAGAAATATTGCAAGAATAATCAGATTTCCTTATGTATTTTATAAAGGAGTTTTGGATCAAGATTCATTATGATAATTTGAATTTCATTAAAACTCCTAAAGAGCTTCAAATTGAAAACTCGTGAAGAGCTTTCAAAGCATTTGATGAAAGTATTTAAGAAAAAGAATCTTGAGATGTGGTTTTGTCTCGACCTATAGATCGAGCACTTAAATATGTATTTTTGTCTATGAATGGACATAAGTTGAAATAATCTTAAAGAAGATTCAATATGGATAAAGCATATCTATTGTAAGATTATTGGATGTGAATAAAGATAATTATATATTTTCTTGGTCTTGAAGTACCATATATTAGTTGGTCAAGAAATATTCATGTATATACAAAGATCAACCTTTAGATCTTCAAACATTCGTTGATGCCTCCTCAAATGTCGTAGAAATAATTGTTATGCATGAGGCAAGCCAAAAAATGTGTTTGGCTAAGACCATTGACCCAACATATCCAAAAGATATGTGGATTTACTTTCACAAGATATGATACAAAACTATCTTGTGTGAAGATAATGCAAGATGTATATCTCAATTTGAAAGGTGGATACATCATGGAACATATTACTCCAAATTTTCATCTCTCGCGATCTTTAGAAAAATAATATTCAAGATTGAATTATGAAGATTCAAAGATCTTCTGTAATATTTTCATGATGGGGGTAAATACGCGTTGCACTCTTTTTCTCTTAACCGAGGTTTTGTCCTAATGAGTTTTCTTGGTAAGGTTTTTAATGATGCAACATGTTATGCGTATCAAAGATGTGTGTACTCTTTTTCCTTCACTAAAGATTTTTTTCCCACTAGATTTTTATCTTAGTAAGGTTTTAACGAGGCACATTATCTTCATAGACATCCAAGGAGGAGTGTTATGAATATTTATTTATGTGGATGTCTATTATGATTAGAACTTTATCTAAGGGGTTTGATTTATTTATTATTAGTAATATTATCTCTATTAATTAGAGTTTAATTTATTATATACTTCTTATGCCTATAAATAGATGAAGATATTGTACACAATTCTAGTTTTTGAGAACAATACGAATCTCACCCTTTCTCTCGTCTCTTTATTCTTCTTGTTCTTCGTTATTCTTCTTGTTCTTCTTTATTTTATTTACAACACACAAGTGTTTTTTTTAGTTTTAGTTTTATTTAACCTCGAGACGTTTTTAAAACTTTAATTTATTAAATCATATTTTATTTATTATTATTAAAATATTTTTCTAATAATTATATTTTAATTATTTAAGAATTATTTGTTCATTTCTATTTTGAGAAGTTAGATATCAAACACATTTTTTACTATTTTCATTTTTGAAAACTAATTTTCATCACTATTAAACAAACATGTTTCATAGTTTTTAGAAAACTAAAATAAATAAAAAATATTTTTTGAAACCAAACGAACTTTAAGTTTCAGCAACAATGCCGGAACTCGTTGACACCAGCGCATCGAATTGTAGATGTGAACCTAATTCTTATGACCAAATTTCTTTCCTTTTTCTCTATTGATTAATGGGGTTGGAATTCGTACGTGGAAATATGGTATCGTTTTATGGATATGCATCTTTTATCTTTATGTTCTGTCGACAATCATGCAATTTAGTGTTAATGGTCGGAATTCAGAAGCATCTAACAGAATTAATTGGAAAATAATGAAAGAGAAATTATGGAGCAACAAAAAATTAAAATTAAAAAGAATTATGAACCAACGGGTTGATCTAAGCGATAAGCAGCTTGATATCGTTTAAGTAGGTCTTGAGTTTGAGGTTTTGTGCATGCAAAAGATTTATGCCAAAAGACTTATTCACCAAAACTAAATGTACGACGTATGTTAGTCCGGAATAATCAGAAAAAAACTCTGAAAAACAGGAGAGCAATCGAGAAAGAAAGAGGGTAATAATTGTAAATCAAATTAAAAGGAACAGTGTCATGTGCAACTGGAAATTGCAGTTGAAGTGAGCATGGGATCATGTTTCCACGTCTCCCTTGATGATAAAAAGCATCATAGCAGTCCCCATATTATATCTCATATTACACTTTGATCCATTTATTAAAAAAAAAGCTGTTAAATTGGTCTTTGTACATTTTAAGAAGAGTACATGATTAATTCGTCAAAAAAAATAAAAAAATATTAAAATTTGATTTTTTTCAAGAAGATTTTTTAACCTCCTAGCCTATAAAATATATATTCTCAATGCATTTCAAAAATAAAATTTTACATTATATATCCAACTTTAAACCCGTGTTCAATTCTTCAACTTCAATTCAAATTTCGATAAAAAAAATGGATCTGACTCTGATTTTTTTTATGTATATTTCATGATTAAGGGATAAATTGACAAAACTATATATGTTGAGGACTAAAAATGTTATTTTACATTATAATTGACTTGTCAACATTTAACAACAAAATGGATGATTTTTTTAATGGAAAGACCATTTTTCTCTTTTTGAAATATATAGGGACCAAATTGCCCATTTTTTCAGTATGGGAGCCAATGCAATCCGAGATATAATACAGGGATTGCTATGATACTTTTACCCTCCCTTGATATGCCTAATTTTCAAGTATGTGTGGTCCAATACTGGTACATATCACTTCTAGTACAGAGGAAAGCAAAATATGAAGTTAGAGGGAAAATCATATTTTAATATCAAATTTTAGAATTTTATTTTAAAAAAGTAATTGTAGAAATCAATTTATCTTAAACTTTTCGATTGAATTTAATTCAATTGATATTGTTAACGGTACAACATATAAAAGGACGTATGATTATACATTCAATATGTTTCGATTTAAGAGTGGAAAGGAATATAATAATTTAAATGTCATATCAAACATTTATCCCGAATTTTAAAGTTAGAAACCAACATTGTTTTCAAAATTAAAATGATGAAATGGTTTGAATCGACTAGGGCTTAAAAAAAATACGATCAACGGGTCGGTCCAAGTGGTAAGCAGCTTGGTTTCGCTTAAGTAAGTCTCGAGTTCGAGGCATTGTGTATATAAAAAATCCCCGCCGTGAGACTCACCCACTAAAGTCAGAAGTGCGATGTGGGTCGATCGGAATCAGTCAAAACAAAGCCCTGAAAAATCGAAAGGGCAAAATAAAAGGTACGAAAGGTAGCACGTACATGCATGTGAATAACTGATATTTCATCTGCCAATCGACTCTGGGAATCACAAGCTCAAACATAAAGATGGTCACAACTGGTGCTATTCACCATACATGCCCATTACAATTATTATTACGGAATAATATTTGATGTACCGATAATGTATAATTTTATATATATATTCATCGCAATTTAATTTTGATAGTAAGATATTCTCGATGCTCGATAGTCACATTTAATTCTGAATTTAAAATCAAATCGATTGCACTTTAAACCGAATACAAAGTTCTTGAAATGTTGGTACCTTAGAAGTGAATTAGTTTGGTTGAAAGGCTTAAAAAGTTTGATTGAAGAAGGCAAGAGATGGAGCAACATCCTTCAGGGATGTCTTGTGAGCTTCATTTTCAGTCCCTCTATAAGATAATACCCCAAAATCTATCTACTTTGTCCCCACAACACCACATGATTTTGTCTCTCCTTCTCTTTGAGAAAAAAAAAACATGTAGCTTAATTAACTCTCACATCGAAAGGATCGAGACACGTATTGAGTCGATCATATTTTTTTATTGATGATATAATTCAACATCTTAATTTTTAATATAATTTTTTTAAAATTTGCACATCCCATATAAAATCTTGGATAAATTTACGAAGGGATAGACTAGGAGTGCTTAAGGGGCAACCGCATCCTTAAAAATTTCAAATTTTTATATATTTTAGAAGTTTTCTTTCTATTTTATAATTAAGATTAATATACGATACATTGGCGGTGGAAACTGAAAGTTTCCACAAGCGCCTTAGTTTTAGAATATAGAGAGTTAGTTTAGGGTATATGGTTTAGGGGTTTAGGTGTAGGGGTTTAGAATTTAGGGATAGTTGTTTTAATTTAAGGTTTAGGGTTATAATTTAGGGTTTATAAGTTAGGGTTTAGTTTTTAGGGTAATATGGTGAGGATTTAAGTTTTAATCTATAGACCCTAAATTATAACCCTAAACCTTAAATTAAAACAACTATCCATAAATTCTACCCCTACCCCTATAGCCCTAAATCCTAAATCCTAAACCCTAAACCCTAAACTAACTCCATATACACTAAAACTAAGGCGTTTGTGGAAACTTTTAGTTTTCACCGCATGTGTATAGAATATTTATCCTTATAATTATAGTGATAATATAATTTTGCACCAATTTTTTTCTTCAAATTCTCGTGTAAAGATCCGTACTTCTAACATAAAATCGTGCATCCGTTTCTCGATATCTGTCTCTCGCCATATATACCCCATTTTAGCCTCTTTCAAAACCCACCACCAGCTCTCTCTTCCTCTCGAAACCCTCTCATTTTTCCTCGGCTACAACACTACAATGGCGATCAGCAGGAAACCGAACAAACTGGCGCAAACGGCGGTGATAAAGCAAATCCTGAAACGATGTTCGAGCTTAGGAAAGAAACAACAAGGAGGAGGCTGCGGTGAAGAACAGCAACGACTCCCTTCGGACGTGCCGAGAGGCCACTTCGTAGTATACGTGGGCGAAAACAGAAGCAGGTACATTGTCCCCATATGGTTCTTGACCCGACCCGAGTTCCAGAGCTTGCTCCAGCAAGCAGAGGAAGAGTTCGGGTTCGATCACGACATGGGACTCACCATCCCTTGTGAAGAAGTTGTTTTCCAGTCTTTAACTTCCATGCTCACTTAAACTAATTAAAGGCTGGTTTTCCTGGGAAAATATTGAATCCAGATGAAGCTGCTTCATTTGCTTCTCTGTTTAAACTGATCTGACAGAAAAAAGAAAGCAAAAAGCCCATGGAGATTGTTTGATTTTTATGTGGGTTTTTAGATTTGTAAATCTGAGAGAGAAAAAAAAGATTGAAAATGTTTTCCTCACTGAGGTCTTCTGGGTTGTATATCAACTGCCAATGTACCCTTTGAGAGCTTGGATATAATTAGTACATGATTATTTTTGCATAATCAAAATTTTTAGTTCGAGTCTTTGAGTATGCAGAAGCGTTGACAGTTCGATAATCCCTTTATTGTGCTCAAATTTAAGGTAACACAATTCTATTATCTACTTTTATAATGTTATTAGCTAACTCAAATTGTTAAAATTGCGATGCATTTCGGTTAGAATTTTGACGTATCATTTATTGTGATGTTGTGAATCTGCTGTATATTTGAAGGGAACTTGAGCTAACTAATGACTCAACAAGTGGTTCCAGTAAAAAAGAGAACCATGTTTATCTTAAGAGACTCGGATTTAAATTAAAAATTACAAATACTACCTTGTAATCACCTTTAGACTATTAAAAAATAAAGTGATCGTGTTAAATAAATAACGAGGATTAAATTATGTCAAAATTAAAGTATAGAGGCTAAAATAGTAAACTTAAACATAGTAGAGGGACTAAATCATAATTTGACCATTAATATAATGTTTTTATTTTCTGGTTTATTAAACAGTGAAAGCGTTGACTACTATTATAAACAGCTAACATTATTGTAAATGTAAGCAAAAAAGCTTTGTTTCCATTGGTCATTTCCATATTGAACGGTACATGCATATATATCAAAATCAATCGGCACAATTGTATAATTATTTCAATAACTACTTTAATTAAAACTAACTAAAAAATCTACACATATTTTATATGAGATGAAACTTGAATCTAAACGTTATGCGCATCTCTATCAAATTTCACATAAAATTTGAGTTATTAGACTCAAATAACTATAAATTTTTAATAATTAACGGTTTAATTTTTATGTTCGAGTCAAAAATCTTTTAACTCTGCTCAATATGTTATCTTATACGAAGAATTATATATATATATATATATATCGTATATGATTAAAAAATTGTTTAAATTGGAATCAAGTATTATAATAACATTATAAAGATTTATAATTGAATTTGAACAAAAATTCGAACAACTCAATTCAACTCGATCGAATACTCACTCTTATTTACCGCGATAATAAATCTACAAAATAATATACTGATAAAAATAATATATATGAGCTAATTTATTTATATAGTACATTCATATATTCATTTCATTTCAAAGATAAAGGAGTTGTCCAAATTTAAATTCGACTATGCACCAATGAAGATTTAATTAATATAACTAACCGTCAGTTGGTCTAGTGAGATAGGGTATTAAATTCTTTAAGTAAAGTTATATGTTTGAGTCCTGACATTGTGAATGAAACAATACCTACTACTTAATCAAATTAGTCAGTTAATAAATTTGATGTCGGTGGTTATAAAAATTATTTATATTCAATACAAATGCGGTGGAAAAAAAAAATTTTTATAAGTGCTTACTTTTATGGTTTATAGTTAGAATTTAGGGTTTAGAGTTTAAGGTTATTTAGTTAGAGATTTAAATTTTAATATATAAAGCCTAAATTCTAACTACACCCCAAAAAAATTTTAAACTATTAAACATAAACATTAATATTGAAACCCTAAATTCTAACTCTAAACTTTTATTAGATTTTTTATATACACGACATTAGTAAAATAATTGTCTAATTGTTCAAAAGTGTGCAGCTGTCATCCATTTATTTCAAGGACATAATGGAAGTGATTAGTCGAAAAATAACTCAAAAATGCTTTTTAAAACCCAAACTGCTAAACAGCAAAGATCAACAAAGTACTGTGATCAAGGAAATAATTAGTACTATAAACATCAAAATTAAAAACTCCATGTGCTTATATCAAATCAAGTGGTTACAATGTCACATTTTATATATGCTTTTAAATATATTTCTAATTTATACTACATGCATGATTGAAGCCATTATTTACCCATAAATCCTATTAACAACTACATTGTTTTTAATTAATCTAGAGCTAATCTCTCCTTTAATAATCATGGAGTAGTGCGCCCTTGAATCTTGGATTATGGTAAAACATTATCGTTAAGACAAACAATCATGAAACTAATATAGATCATAAAATAAACATAAAAATAAAAAGATTTATATTCTATACATTGGCGGTGGAAACTGTAAGTTTTCACAAGCGCCTTAGTTTTAGGGTATAGGGTTGAGGTTTAGATGTAGGGGTTTAGAATTTAAGGATAGTTGTTTCAATTTAAGGTTTATGTTTACAATTTAGGGTTTATAGGTTAGGGTTTAGTTTTTAAGATAATATAGCGAGGGTTTATAGGTTAGGGTTTAGTTTTTAGGATAATATAGCGAGGATTTAGGTTTTAACATATAAACCTTAAATTATAACCCTAAACCTTAAATTGAAACAACTATCCCTAAATTCTAACCCCTACACCTAAGTCCCTAAACACTATACTCTAAACTAACTTTTTATACCTTAAAACTAATGCGCTTGAGAAAACTTTCAATTTCTACCACCTATGTATAGAATATTTATCCAAAATAAAATTCAAAATTTTAATTACATACGTTAAATTTTAGAGGATAATAAACCTCCATCACAGCATGACATATAATATTCTTAATTTTCTTCATTTATTTATTTGGGGAAAAAGTAAATATCAAAGTTTGGTGATAAAGAATTAAATGAAGTTTGAATGTTTGATATTTGTTCCTCTCTGTCACATTGTTTGATGTTGGCTGCTCCCAGCATCTCCACCCAGTGTTGTAGTTTCACTTTCTTCACTTTTTTATAGTATTATTTTTCATTTTGTCTTTCCAAAAAATATTTTCTAATTTCAAGTCAGAATTATTTCATTAGGACAAGGATAGGCACTCATGCTGGGAGGTGGGCTGTTCTGTAGGGTTTGCATGTTTTAGGGTAAATTTGTTAGTTTTAGTATTTATATATTCTATTTAGAGTTTAGGGTTTAGAGTTTAAGTTGTAAGATTTATAATATAGAGTTAAGTGCATCACACGTCTCTAAACTATCATGCTCATTCTAAATTGGTCCTAAACTTTTAAATGTTTCAATTTCATCCTTAAACTGTAGCTCTCATTCTAAATTAGTCCTCAAACTTTTTTCATTTTCATCCTCAAACTATGATCTTCATTTTAAATTAATCCCCAAACTTTCTGAATATTCCAATTTCATCCTCCAATTACCATTTATACATCATATTATTACATAATATACACCAATGTTTCATGAAAATTAACAATTTTATAATGGGTTTATTAACATAAGATATGATTAGCATATATTGATAATTTAGGGATGAAATTAGAACGTTCAAAAAGTATGAGGACTAATTTAGAATGAGAGTCCTAATTTGATGATGAAACTGGAATGCTCAAAAGTTTGAGGGACCAAATTAGAATGAAGCTCGTATTTTTTAGGATGAAATTAAAATATTTACTAAAAGTTTATGGACCAATTTAGAATGAGTGGCATAGTTTGGGATGCTTGTTGCAATAAACTCTAAAATATAGGGTTCAAACTTTAAGACTTTAGTTTATATTTTTGGGGTTATGAATTTAAATATTATAATTTATACTTAAAATAATCACACTATTTAACTTGAGTATCAAAATATTACTTATATTAAAATTTAGGTTTAGGGGTTGGGGTTTATGGTTAGTTAGAGCGTGGTGTATTTTTAGGGTGTAGAGTTTAAAATTTAGAGTTATAGCTTAGAATTTAATTTTTAGTATTTTTTAGTGTTGAGGCATCAAAAAGTCGCCAAAATGTGCTGATATATATTAATGTTTGTTAGTTATTTTTCATACCTCTAGGTATGTTTTACTTGTTTGTGTATTTTATGGTGGGATAATTGTTTTTAAAGTATTTTATAAATTTAAAGAAGTTTGATTCCTTAATATTTTGTATTAGAAACATTGAGGCATTTATGTATTCATATTATATTATATCATGTTACTTTTTTCCGTATTGTATTTGTATAATCTTGTCTTGTTTATTATTAATTTATTATTTATATGGAACAAAAATCTTTTGTTTTTTTGTCTTTTTTATTCTAAATCTTGACTATAAACTCTAAACTTAATATTATTTTTAGCGTAAGAGATAATTAAAAATACCGAAAAGGCAAAGAATTTCTATTGTATGTATGAAAATCCAAAATGTTTAAACTAATTCATAAGTTAAAAGTGTAAATGGACGGTTTAATAAGCTCTTAGTCCCTGTATTCTTTGAACTTTTGAAATTTAGTCCATTTGCTTTTAATTCCAAAATCTAGTGTCCTTACTTTTCTAAGTTGATAATTATAGTCTAATTGATAACATGTTAAGATTTTCGTTAAATTTTAATATATGACATCATAATATTTCAAAACTATGTCACATTCACTTAGGCAAATTACAAGGGGGGACAGACCAAAAGATAGCATATACAGTCATTAGTTACAAAATTCCAAGCTTTGGTCCTTCGAATTATTTCTAAGTGACTTCCTCAATGGTCCAGTTTTTATGTCCATGAACTGCTGTCTTAAACACTATTCTTTCCTTTGGAGGAAAAGAATCGGCTAAAGCCTCTCGCATGTTTCTCCGGCGTTGTTGTGGCAGAAGCCGGAGATTGAGTGCTTGACACGGTAGACCCGTGTTTCGAACTCACTGGTGATCTCAAAAGGTTTGCTTCGGTATCAGAAGGGCTGCACGGTGTGTTAAAGGACTCTATAGGGGATTCTGCGCCGGTTCGGATTCCGTTGCCTGATGCAGCAGTGTCTATCTCTGTCCGGTCGTCTTGCAAGTTCACGCCGCTGGTAGTGGTTTCATATTCCCAGAGACCTTCACCCTTCTGACTCCTCTCATTGTAGGGTGATCCCATCTTATCGGTATGAGGACGGAGAGCTTTAAGTTGCTTGCCAAGAAGGAATATGGTTTCTTGACATTCCGCTAGCTTCTCGGCCGCAGCAGCTAATTCTTTGTCCTGTGGTCAACACAAACAATCTTAAAGTCGGATTCCGAACTGATCATATCACGACCACATCCGACACTAATGCGCCTAGTTGGTATTTATTAATATTAATAATAGGGTTCATGGTTTTAAGACAAGATGAAATATAATCACACCTGCTTGTTCTTGGGGTCATTTTCGTCTGCCGAACAAACGGAACATTTCTCATTCCTATAAGTGATGGAAAACAATGATGTTATATGTAAATATGCGGACATAAAGAATCAAATGACAAAGAGTTGGTAGTAACTTTAAATTGTATGAGAAGAGTGCAATGCTTACCTTTGCAATTGCTCTTCTAGGTCCTTACATCGGGCCGAAGCATCATGGTGACTTCTCTTTTCATCTTGAAGCTCGTTTTCCAGAGTTTCGATTTTTCCCCTGAGATGGTTCACCTCGGTCTCTAACTCCTCTGCGCGTGTTTCAAGTGATCTGTATGACTCTGCCATGCACTTGAGTTGTGTCTCGGTCAAGCTGTTCGATTTTTGAGCTGAAGCCAATTGAGATTTCGCTTCTGCTAGAAGCTGCTCGGTTTCATGCAATTCAGACTTAGTCATCTCCAGATTTTCAGTACATCGAGAAAGATTCATTGCCAAGTTTTCTTTCTCCAACTTCAGTTCCTTGAACTCTTCCAAAGAGACGTTGCACGTTTGTTTTGATTCGTATTCTGAGACCATGTTTCCGTCATCAGGACCCTCGGGATTTGAAATGTGAGCACAGCCATTTTGGTATCTTCCTTCTGATGAATCATTTTGATTTACCTTATTCTCTGGTAAAACAACCTTATCTATGCAATCAGAACTATTGATCTCGGCATCACTGCTGTTGTAGCCGAGCACATTGAATTTTAGTTCACTGGCTATGGCTAAAACAGTAGAAAAATCGAAAATGAAATCATCCAAACTCATATTGTTGCATAAGACCTTATTGTAGGTGACAGAGAACTCATCGATTTTGTGGCTTAATCTGTTGCCATCAGAAGAGATGTCGTTAACCGCCCTTGCTTCTTTTCCGAGGGAAAGTACAAAGTCATGAATCTGAGAAACCGCAGCAGCTAATTCTCGACTTATAGTTTGCACAGCTTCTGAAGTCACCTTATCACCTTGGGGCATAGCAATGTCCTCTACAGTTAAGCTGCCATTTCCATCATGATCATGTCCATTGCATGTGCCATTCGATTCATGCACCTCCTTGGAGACACCATTGACCGAGTGCTGGCTCAGTGTGTCATGTGCATCCTGGACAGCGCATTTGACGTCCCCAAGAATTTTCCGCACATCAGCATCCTTGGACATTAATTCAAGCACCATAGAGAGCTTTGTTCGAAGCTTCATAACAAGCAATTTGTCTGCATCAGATTCATTATAGACTTCTGAAATCTCTCCCGATGCATCACAATTAACAGCTTCCGATGTCGTATTGTTGGTACAATCTGAAATTTTGATTGCACCATTTGCAGTTGAATCATTTGAAGAACAAGCCAACTTCTCCATCTCAAGAAAATCGTCCATAAGATCAAGGTGCTTTGCATTTTCAGCTCTATTCGACTTTTCAATGCTCTTTTCCTTCTTGAATGGAGAGAGCTCGGAGAACGCACCTGTTGCCCATGAGTCGGCACAACTTTTTTGATCATCATTTCCATCTTCAGACAAAGAAGTCACACTTGGTGAATTGCTTGCATTTCGACTCGAGTAAACTTCAGGAATCTGAATAGCTTTCGAGGGGATGATTTGTTGGTTGCTGACGGCGAGTTGCGCTTCTAAAGTTTGAAGCTTGCTAGATGTCTGAGCACACAGATTCCTAGAATCCAGTAGTTCACTGTTACGCTTTGCCAAAGCTTCTTTCAGCATCTTTGTTTCTTCTTCCATTGCTAATAATCGTTCCGTGAGAAACTCATTATCTTTCTGGAATTTCTGTGCATTGTCAAGGGAGAAGTCGGTCACAGCAGGCATGTGTGGACTGGAAGGCCGGACCGGAGACCTCTTTATTCGAGTATCTCCATAGTCCCTTCCTAAACTCTCAACCTCTAGCTTCATTTGGGCAAGTGCAGCAGGCCCGGGCAACTTTTTCCGCACGAGACCACGCAGTCTCTGGCACTCTGCTTCTAGCTTAGCTACCTTTTTGACACCCTCCATATGCTGCTTGTTAGCTGCTTCTGCAGTTCTCATGCTCATATTCCTTTCTTCATTACGAATCTCTAGCTCTTTGGAAGCAACATGAAGCTCATACTTCAGTGAATTTATTTCCCTTTCGCACGATTCTATGTTACCCTTCAAAAGCTCAATCTCGGCCTCAGCTCGTGACTTTTCTTCAGTAATCTTGACCAGCACGTTAGAACGTTCTTGCAAAGACTTAGAGATTGCAGCATTGTCAGCTTCGGACATAAGGAGCTCTTGTTCTAAATTAGCTATCTTCGCTTCAAGCTCAAGCTTAATCTTTTCACATTGCTTGTTTTTGCTAGCAGCCAAATCTTGCAACTTCTGTTCATGTTCTTCCTTCAGATTTCGGATTTGTCGCATGCACTCCTTAAGAGCGCCATCCAAATGCGCTGCCCTATCTTCAGCAGTGAGCTTCAAAAGGGTAACAGATTCGAGATGATTTTTCAACGCCAAGGCCTCCGCTTCAGCTTTTTCCCAACCTACAGTAAAATCAACAGCAAAGATTGACAAAAAAATCAGGCCGAACTTAACCGGAAAACCGAACATTTGAGCAAAGACTAACCCGAGACTGCTTCTTCTGCAACTTTAGTGTGCTGTTTCACCAGGTCTTCCTTGGTAGTAATCTCTGCATTAGCAGCAGAAAGCTTTTCATTCATGTCCTTAATCTCATCTTTCAATGTCTGAACTTGTTCCTCGTACGTTTTCACTTGGTTCTCCAAACCAGTGAGGTTCGAATATGATTCCATCGAAATTTGAACATACTTAGGTTTTTTGTAGGCATCCTATTCAACAAAAAATCACAGAATCAGTATCTGATAAAACAGCTCAACAATATAGATGATAAGCAGACCCGAATCTCTGCTCCAGCTGAGATAATGTACTACGAGTTAAAATCGAGAATGAAAAGGAAGCCTAAGCAAGTATATTTTCTGTGCATTTTATTCAAGTATAAAAGATGTACCTGATCGGTTTGAGCTGCAGCTGAAGCCAACGTAGCAGCGGCAGCATCTGCTTCAGCGGCGGCCGCAGCAGCAACTTTATCAGCTTTATCGGATGATTTTTTCTTCCAAGGCCACCGGCGGTCCATTACTTGAAACACTTGTGTAGCCTATGTCAAGAAGACCATATAATTTGTCAGGAAAAATTAAACATCATACCCTCCATCGGACCCGAAAACAAATTGTATGACTACGAATACACATTGCAGCCACCCGATTCTACTCGGATACTTTATTTTCTGATAGAAAAGGAAACAATTTCAAACCAAATTCAATTTCCTTAAAAAAACACATTCAAAGACTATAAACAGAAACATGTTTGATGACACTGACAGCTAAATTGCCTCACATATTCGGTCTGGGAAACACACAGCAAAACTGAGAAATTCACTGAGAAAATACCAGCAAACAAACAAAGAAACAAAACTGGGAATAATCAGATTAGGTAGCATTTCTTTAACATTGCATGATGGAATAATGTGTATGTTAGAATTTCACCAAACTATTAATTCTTTTTAATTAATTGTCACCAAGAATCCTAAGAACAAAGTTCATTTTTTTACTAGAATATAGTTTGACCAAATCAAATCATTACACAGCTTTCAGAAAATCAAAGTTTCTCTTCTCTTTCATCCCACATTTTCTCAGCTACCAAACAGAAAGTGAAAGTGAAAGTGAAGAGAGGGGGAAAAAAGCTGCAAGCTTGAAAATCTACAAAGCAGATTGTACTACTAGAATGAAGAAGAACAAAAAGGAGTTTGGTTTGGTAGATTCGGGACTGAAAAAAAAACGTGTTGGAAAAAGACAAGCCGTCAAATTAGAAACTGAAATAGAAACATACATGAAATCGAATCAGATGAGATTGAAATCTCAAGCAAAACCGAGTTCATCAATGGCTTCCAGGTGAAATCTAAAAGATCTAACCAAAATCCGAACATATGAAACCTCACCGACAAAAAAAAAATTAACAAAAATCTCAAAAGGAAACGCTTTACCGTGCGTGAAACCGAACATCTCTCTTGTAATTAAAAGAAACCAAACCGAATGCAGACATAAAAACAACTTTTTTTTTCCCAGTTTTACTCACTATACAGTATACACAGTTCAACCGTGCTCGGACCACCAACCGTTTATAGTTAAACAAAAACTACAGCAATCAAGGAAATGATTATGTTTTAGAACTGGCATTATTTCATAAACCGGACTTACCTTTGAGAAATGTAGCTTTGTAGAGTGAGTTCAGTATGAAGAAAAGAGTGTTGTTTGAGATTTAAAGATTGAATCTTTTTTCCTTTTGGTGGTTTCTTGTTAATCGGGTTTCGAGAAACTGAAAGAAGTGGTGGCGATGGCGGCGGAGAAGAGCAGGGAAAGTGGTGGTGGTGGTGAAGTTGGGCTAAGCAAAGATTGCAGACGTTGCAAAACCAATCACCTTTAAAAAGTAATAGTTTTTCTGCAAATATGACAGATGAAAAAAAATAAAGACAGCCGTTGGTTATATACATATATATATATATATAAGTATGTATGTACATATATGGTAAGAAAGGTAAATTCCTTCAAGTAAAACTAGATTCTTTACCTCAATTATGTACATATAAGTGAATAAAACTCGAATCGATTTCGGCTTTAATTTTTTTTTGAAGGTAATATAAACTTTTAACAGTGTACACACTTTATAGACAAAATAATTTGAACTCGAATTTTTTTAAGATAGACATTATTTATTTTTCTACTGAGATCACTTGTTAAATTTACTTCGAATATAATTTTTATACCTTGTTGATGTTGTATCTTGTGGTAGAAGCAAAGGCTGAGCTGTAAGAGATATTAGGGAAAGTATTGGTGTTTAGTGAGAGTTACGACTTTGGACCACCGTCGCCACTGATTACAGCTAATAATGAGGATTTTTTTTTTAACCAAAGTCGCCTGCATCTGTTGGAATGCATCTCCACCGTTGAAATTTACATGGGCATTCGGGACATCTAATTTAATGTTGCTGATCTTCGACCCCACTTACATTTAATGCCGCTGTCTAATCTGTTTTGCTTTGGATGCAACATTAATTTTGGGTTAACCTTGTCTTAACAATTTAGACACATTTTATTGTAAGAATCTTAATTTAATATTAGATATATATATAATTTATCTAAAAAAGTATATGGGTTGACTTGGAATCTATCGTTGGCCCATCAAAATATGGTGTGTAATCTCTTGACCCCGCCTAGGCGATAGACTGAACCGAACGGGTCATACAGAGAATATTGAAGTAAATTGAAAAGTTTATTTTAATAAATAATTCTGTTTTTTTATATCTTTTTTAGATGCTCATTATAACCATATGTGATAGACTTCGCAGCGGAACCATTTGTAACTTATTCTAACAACGTTTAGGGATTTAAATGCAACCAATCATATTTTAGGGACTAATTTGTAAATTTAATAAATTATAAGGGTTTCTTCTAATTTTAGAATATTATGCTTTAATTAATTCTATTGCATGTCACTCTGTCAAAAATCAGTTCCAAACAATCATCAAAACTCTTTTAACTTACATTTATAACATACATGGGCTAAAACGTGAAGAATCAGAACAACCAGAGATACTTTTAACTAACATAACAGCTGACTGTATCGATACTTTTAAGCTAGTATCGATACACCTTCAATAATCAAGACTCCAAATTCAAGGACAATGAGCTCGTATCGATACCCTCTAGGATCGTACTGATACCTAGTTTCCAATAACTAAGTACAAATATGTATAAATGTCGAATTGACTAAATATATATTCCTAATAATAAGGACGAAAATATGTATAGGTTAGGAAGGGCAACTGCAGTGAGCAAAAGTTCAATTGCATTGAATAAACCAAACCGATTTTAACCAAAAAAAATTAAGCTTATTAGGCTACTTATTTGGTTTAGGGATTAATTTTGGTTCGGTGTTGATTTTGGAATCCCAAACCAAATATGCATTTTCAAGTAATAAAGTGTATGTATATGTTGAATGATTTGATTTAAATATGAAAATAAATATTCAAATAGGAAAGAAAACAACTCAATTATTTGATTAATTGCAGAAATGTCTAATTTTATAATGATTGTTTTTTACAATATTTATGTATATGGTTTATTCAGTTATTTCAACTTAGTCAAGAAGTAATATAGTTCAAATCGCTGTAGCTATAAAATGGGTGTACATTGGTAACATGTATAAACAAATATTAAATTGTAATACACTTTAAAGTTATTTAAAAATAATAATAAAATTGAATGTATTAATTTGATTTTTATAATTTAATTAATTTATTCAAAGGCTAAAGGGTTATTTTTGCCTTTGTAGTAGATCTAATTTATCGATTTCGTCCCTATGATATTTTTACATCAATTTAGACCCTGAAGTAATCCAATTGCATCATCGTTTGCCCCTTGACTGACGGAAGTCAACGTTGACCGTTACGATGGTGACGTAGTAGTTTAGGATGACGTGGTAGAGGGCAAAATTGATTTTTCAAACGAATTCGAGGGTAAAATTAATTTTTGGTTGAGTATTAGGGCAAAATTAATTTTTAGGTAAAATTATGAATTTATGAAAATATTAAAAATACTAAAATGATGTAAAAATAATAAAATATTTAAAAATATTTTATTAATATATGGTTAAAAATAATAAAAATATAAAAATAAGTAAAAAATATAAAAATAAAATATCAGAAACTATTAAATTATAAATTATTTAAAAATAAAACTTTAAAAAATTTACCTTCTGATCTTAATTTTTAAATTTTAACCCTTAAAAATTTCAAACTCTAAATTGCAAACCTTAAATCTTAAACCTTAATTGAAAATTTTATCAATATAAAGTAAGTATGAATCAAAAAAGTATGTGTATAAATTTAATCAAGTAAATCGTGTAAGTTTTAGTGTTTTAGGTTTGTGATTTAAAAATTAGACTTACAGTTAGAGGTGGCAATCGGGTCATTCGGTTCGGGTTCGGTTCGGGTCGTTTCGGTTCGGGTCATTTCGGGTGTATCTAGAATCGGTTTAGATTCGGTTCGGGTCGGTTCGGTTCGGGTTCGGGTCTAATTCGGGTCTGTGATGATTCGGATTCGGTTCGGGTATTGGATCGGGTCAAAATCGGATCGGTTGTTTTCGGGTCGGGTCAATATCGGACCGGTCGCTTTCGGTTCGGGTCAAAATCGGGTCGTTCGGGTCGCTTTCGGTTCGGGTTAAAATCGAGTCAATTTCGGGTCAATTTCGGGTCGGGTCAACATTTAAATTTTCGGGTCAATTTGATTTGAGTTGGGTTAAAGGTTTGAGGTTTAGTATTTATGGTTTAATTTAGAGTTATTGATGTATGAGATTAATTCTAATTCAACTTGTCAATCTATGCATTTGAATTTGATTAAATATTTAAATCAAAGTTTCATGTATCCATATAATTTTTTTTTTGTATAATTATATTGAATCAAAGTTTATAATAATAATAATAATAATAATAATAATAATAATAATAATAATAATAATAATAATAATAATAATAATAATAATAATAATAATAATGTCTGAAATGAATTAATTTATTAAACTTAGGATCTAATTGAATTAACTAAAATCTAAAAGCATAAATCACGGACATAATTAAAATAATTTTAAAACTAACTGTGAAATTTCAATTAAATTAATCTAAATTGAAACTCAATTAAATCAAGAAAAATAGAAAGACAATTGGTAAAAATAGAGAGGGAAAAAACAAAATTTTGGAGGGAAATAAGCCACCAATTTTTTAAGCTAGATTGAAAAAAAAGAAAAAGACAATTGGAAAAAATAGAGAGAGAAAAGACAAAATTTTGGAGTGAAATAAGCCACCAATTTTTTAAGCTAGAGATTAATTACATTTTAGGTCATGTTGCATTTAAAATGTTAGATTTTAGTCAACTTTAAGTTCTAGTTTAATTTAATTTAGTCACAAGTATTCTCATGGTTTAGACTTCGGATATACAAATCCCCTCCCCGTAGTGATATTTAGTCTCTAAAAATTTACTTTTAGTTGAAATTGACTAATCTTTGTAATTTAGTCTATTAAATTAATATATTGATATTTTCGTTCATTTTAATTTCAAAGATTTAATTTTTAGCCAAAATTGACCCCTATTTATTTATATAGTATAATTACAAATTTGATCATTGGACTCTCAAATTTCTCCACTTCCAAATTGTCAATTTAGTCTACAATTTCAATTTTATGCTATATTTTATGATGAAATTATAAAATTGGTCACCAAGATCTCAAATTTCTATACTTCATTTTATTATTTATTATATTGTTAACAATAGATATTCGGGTTAAAATCGGGTCAAAATCGGGTTAAAATCGGGTCGATATTCGGTTCAGCTTTCGGTTAAGCTTTCGGTTCGGGTAGCATTCGGTTCGAGTCCATTCGGTTCGGGTCTATTCGGTTCGGGACTATTTCGGTTCGGGTCCATTTCGGTTCAACAAAAATTTTCGGTTCGGTTCGGTTCGATTCGATTCGGTTCGAGTTTCGGGTCAACTTCGAATCATCATGTTCGGGTCAAAATCGGGTTTCGGTTCGGGTAATTCGGTTCGGGTTTCGGGTCTCGGGTCTAGTTTGCCAGGTCTACTTACAGTGTAGAGTTTAATTTTTTAGTATTGAGAGATATGAGCACCAAAAAAGGTAAAATATTTTTGTTCGGTTGAGAGAATCACATTAACAGTACTTTATGATTCTTTCTTACTTACATTTTTTGAATACAAATAAAATTAAAATCGTCCAATTTTTTTAATGAAGGTTTGTATATTTTTAATACTTTATAAATATTTTAAATTTTAATTGTTGAATAATTTATAATTTATTAGATTATGATATTTTAATTTTATAATTTTTTACTTATATTTAGATATTTTAATTATTTTATTTTTAGTAATATTTTAATAAAAAAATATTTTTTATATTTAATGTTATTTTAATATTTTTTTGTATTTTACTCATATTTTTGTCTAAAAATTAATTTTGCCCTCGTACTCAACCAAAAAAATCAAATTTTCACTCGAACTCGCTTGAAAAATCAATTTTAGCTTATGTCGCGTTATCATAAACTGTCACGTCATCGCTGTAACGGTCAATGTTAGTTTCCATCAGTCAAATGGCAAACGATGATGCAATTGGACTACTTCAAGGGCTAAATTGATGCGAAAATACCAAAGGAGAAAAATCGATAAATTGGGACTACTACAGGGGAAAAAGTGACCTTTTAGCCTTTATTCAAATATATATAAAAGTCGAATTGACTAAATACATACTCCTAATAACAAGGACGAAACTATGTATAAGTTCGGAAGGGCAACAACTCCTCTCAAAATATTTTAGTATAATAATATTTGAGGTCTTTTTAAGTGTAAATATTAGTCAAATAAGGACTTTATCCTTTTTAATTTTTAATTTTAAAGACTTAATAGAATATTGTCCCTCTTAATATTTGATCCTAATTCCGTTCATGCTTAATAAGACTAGTTTTTGTCACTAAAAAGCAAGCTCATTTAACCTGCCAAAATAAGGTTAGAAATTATTTGTCCCTTTTTAATGTTTTTATTTATGTCTCACATTTAAAATTAAGTTTAAGATTTAGAGTTTAAAATTAGAGTTCAGAGAATCTAAGGTAAAATGTATAACTTTGAAATCATACGAGTCGTCGTTGATACACCGCACTTTCTCAGCGCTGTCCAACTCCAAAGATTTAAACGGTTTATTCATGAGAAATTACTTTACGACTTTCAATTAGTTTAAAGTTCCTATTATCGTGTTTTTAGAGATATAAATAATTTTAATTGTTATATATATATATAATATTAAAAATATAACAAGAAATGATTAATTATTAAACTCATTCTAATAGACACTTTGTAAAGAAAACAAATCAAACTGGTTTTAAGTTGAGTTATTTCAGATTTTAAAATCTTAATGTCATTTCGAATTGTATGATTTTAGTTCTGAGACAAAACATTTAGACATAATTATAATTATATTTAAATACACTTAAATTTAATATTTTTTTAACAATACTTACAATTTAGAGGAAGAAAAGAGGAAAATGCTCCTACTTGTACTAAACTCAAGATATAAAGAGCGAAAGGAAATCTCAACGGAAAAATTAATCACTTATTCCAACATTATTTTGATCAAATAAAGATTTCATTCATTCAAACCAAATGAAAATACAACAAACAAAGGCACCATAGGATGTCACGCCCCGCCAAAGTGGATCAGGACCGACCGAGAAGTGTCCCCTTGGTGCACTCGGGCCAACCAAGGCAAAATGAAGAGCCTTGGACGTTTTAAGGCCAAGCATGAACCAAAGAAGGATCTAGAATGGCCTAGAGAGGCCCACAACCCTCTTAAGACGTCCCTACATGAATCTAGAAGGTTCCAGAAGGTCTTACACAAGTCTAGAACGATCCGGGAGGCTCTCAAAAGGTCTAGAGATGCCTAGAACGCCCTGGAAGATTCTAGAACACTCTAGAAGGTTCTCAAAGGTTCTAGAACATTCTAGAAGAACTCGGAACATCCTAGAAGCATCTAGAACATTCTAGAAGGATCTAGAATGGTGAAAAAGACCCTGGAATGTTTGGGACTACTCCGGACATCTCCAGAACATTCTAGAAACCTATAGATATGTATAGAACTATAGGAGTAATCTAGAATATTATGGATGTATGTAGATAAGTATGAACTTATCTAGAAATATCTAGGCATCTTAGATATTTTAGGAGACAAGATCCTAACCGTTGAATCAAATAAATCCTAGCCGTCCATTAAGGAGGAAAGAGCCTATAAATAAAGCCACCTCCCTCATTTGTAAATCACCTAAGAAGTTATTCACTCAAACACTTGTAAAGCTTCTGTTGTGCAATACAAGGTCCTTTCCTTGTAAACACTCTTCATCCTTGTGTTTGCCATAGCGTTGCGACATTAAGGCTGACTAGCATCGTGCCGAGAGTGCTAGTGCCGCACGGATTTGAGCTTGAAGAATTAAGTCCGTGACAATAGGCCAAGATGAACAAGCTTATAACGAGCCAAGCAAGAAAATTAGATTATGGCCAAACATGGTGGTTGAAAGTCTTAAACAAAAAGCTGAAACATGCATATGAGGCATCCTAAGCAGATGAATAGAGTCGTGCGTCGAGACCAACTTAGGGTTCATCCTACGGAGAGCGTTGGGATTCAGGGCAGCCGATTGGTAATCTAAGGGGGCGGGCCTACGTTGACGATGAGAAATAAGTACCATCAACATTCAACAAAAAAAAATCATCTCTTCAAAGGAGCCACCAATAAGGATAGAGTCCATCGATGAGTTGAAGGAGGGGGAACGAAGCCATGAAAACTTAGCAAACCTGAACAACAAACAAATCGGAGCTAAAAACGATAGCAACCAAAAAGAAGAATATTCGTCGAAATCACCTCCTCGTCGCCATGAAAGTTTCCTTCCCTTGTATGTACATTGGCCTTTGAAGAGTCGATGCTGAAGGTCAAAAATACTCATTGAACAATCTGGATGTTCTAAAAAACGCCAGATCAAACTGGAAGCAAAGACGAAAAAAATCTTAAAAGGGAAGGAGAAAGATGAAGAAGAAGCAAAGGGGATGGCTGCCGCTTAACAAGCCCCATCGGCGCCATCCAAGCACAAAAGAGATGGACAAGGTCATCTTGGAGATTTTCAGGGCTTTAAGCGAATACTAAAAATGGACCATTATACGAAAGCCTATCTCATTACGAATATAAATTTTCTGTCGCTATTTCTACCCCAACAACAAAAGTTAGGTTTAAAATTTAGGGTTATGGTTTAAAGTTGTGATTTAAGATTAGAGTTTAAGGTGTTTGAGTGTAGAGTTTAGGATTTAGTATTTAAAAGTAAGGGTTATGGCATAAAATTTATTTTTTTGTGTTGGGCATAGAAATGGACACCGAAAAAAGCGAAGAACTTTTATTAATTTCATTACTTTAAACAATTAATTTAATATTTCAATCACATTATTTTAATTGTTCAGTTAATTAATTAATTTATTTAGGAAAGAGAACTAGTCTTTTTATCATTAAATTAATTTATTTATTTGATACACTAAAAAGTAAGAATAAAAAAATATAAATATTTAAATTTTAAAGATTCTAAGAATAAAAAATATAAATATTTAAATTTTAAAGATTGGGAAAACTACACCAGTGACCACCGAAGATATTGGGGATACCTATTTGAACCACCGAACTAAAAAAAACGTCAATCACACCACCAAACTTATTAAATCAACCTATTTTGACCACCGCCGTTAAAAACCTAACGGTGGAGTGACGGAACTGCCACGTGGCAGTTGATGGGTATTTTTTTAAAATTACACATTTGGTCCCTGTTATTTACACATTTTTTCAATTTAGTCCTAATTTTCAATTAATAAATAATAAATTATTTAATTAAGTGGTGACACGTGTCAAGATCTTATTGGAGGATTTTAATTATTTATATTTAATTTTATTAATTTATTTTCCCCCTCCAATCAGGTGGTGACACGTGTCATCACCAATTTAGAGGAGAATAAAAACAGTTCACCAATATGCATGCCAGGGGACTCGAACCTAGGTCTCCCAGGTGTAAGTGCAACTCCTCTACCACTGCACCAAGCACATCTTTATGCTATAATTCTCCACATATAATATATATCTATTATTAGTTTCTACATTTATAAGCCAAAAGCTCAAACCCTAAACACTAATTTCACATGTATAAATCCTAAACCCTACACTCTAACCCTAAATATTTCAAATTAAACCTCAAACACTAAAATTTTCAAATTAATTTCACGCTAAATATCCTAAACCCTAAACCCCAAACCCTAAAATTTTCAAATTAATTCCGGGCTAAATATTTCAAATTAACCCTTAAACCCTAAACTATTAAACCATAAACCCTAAACCATGAACCCTCAAACCCTAAAATTTTCAAATTAATTTCACGCTAAATATTTTAAATTAAACCATACACTCAAACCCCTAAAAATTTCAAATTAATTCCATGTTAAATATTTCAAATTAAGCCTTAAACCCTAAACCCTAAATATTTCAAATTAAACCACAAACCCTAACCTTGAACCATAAATTTCAAATTAATTAAACCCTAAATATTTTTAATATAAACTACATCTTTCATAACAAATTGGCGAGACTGTTTTTCATAAAAAAATATTTAGGGTTTAATTAATTTGAAATTTATGGCTTAAGGTTAGGGTTTGAGGTTTAATTTGAAATATTTAGGGTTTAAGGCTTAATTTGAAATATTTAACATGGAATTAATTTGAAAATTTTAGGGTTTGAGTTTAGGGTTTAATTAATAAATATTTAGCATGAAATTAATTTGAAAATTTTAGGGTTTGAGGTTTAATTTGAAATATTTAGGGTTAGGGTTTAGGATTTATATGTGTGAAATTAGTGTTTAGGGTTTGAGCTTTTGGGTTATAAATGTAGAAACCAATAAGAGTTATATATTAAGTTGGGTGTTTTAATGTACAATGTTGGGCTTGGTGCAGTGGCTTAACAACTGCCTTTCCATCTAAACCACCCAGGTTCGAATCCCTTGGGTGTCATATATGCTCAATTTTGTTTTCCTTCTCTAAATTAATAAAATTAATAAAATTAAATCCTCCAATAAGATCTTGACACGTGTTGCCACTTAATTAAATAATTTATTATTTTATTAATTGAAAATTAGGACTAAATTGAAAAAATGTGTAAATAATAGGGACCAAATGTGTAATTTTAAAAAATACCCATCAACCGCCCCGTGGCAGTTCCGTCACTCCACCGTTAGGTTTTTAACGGCGGTGGTCAAAATAGGTTGATTTAATAAGTTTGGTGGTGTGATTGACGTTTTTTTTTAGTTCGGTGGTTCAAATAGGTATCTCCAATATCTTCAGTGTACACCAGTTTTCCCTTAAAGATTTTAATGTGATTAGAGCTTTGAACTGAGCGGTGACTCAGAATGCTTTCCTTGTAGCCGGCCCTGGATAGGGAAAACTTTTAGAATTGAGAGCCATTATGGTCAAGTGGCTTTGGCCATACTACTTGTTCAAACTTTTGTTTACTGAATTCACGATTTTTTTTTTATGTCACAGTAACAATAATACCAATCAAACTAATGTTTAGTATATTTGATATAACAAAATTCTTTAAATGCAAAGAAACGGTTAAAAAATATGATGAGAGTGAGAGAAAAAACAGTTAAAAGAGGAGCAGAAGTGAAAAAGAGAAGTGGCCCCCACATCCCACCTATATATAAAGGGGGTGGGACCAACGAGGGAAATAGGGAAGAGGTTTGGACACACGTGTCAATGGAAAGGATCCACGTTTCATGTAAGCCGGGTGAACTCAGACACGGACAGCGTCGGCAGAGAGAAAATGAAGTTGAAAGCCTTTCTCAATCTTCCGCATCACGACAAATTATAATGGGATTCCCACTCACCATGCAAAATAATTAAACAAACATTTATCTTTTTACTTTTTAAAAAAATAAAGGAATTTCTTCAGAATTCCATTCAAGTCCTTGGTAGACTTCGGATTTGGGAGAATCTAATAAGTATAGGTAGGACACCCCCAAAACTTTTTTTTAAATGACTAAATTGATAATTTCATTATACTATGAGGACAAAACAGATATTAAGCTTTTTCCCCTTAATTGATATATTAGAAATATAAAATTTATTCAAAATTTTTATGTACACGATGAGCTCAATTTACAATGAATGTGTCAAATATAAAACTATAAACTAAAGTAGTTTTAATTAATTAATAATCCATGGCAAAAGGAATGTTACGGAATATATTCACTCTCGCCATAAGATTTATTAATAAAATATAAATTTACGACATTTTCATTAATATTTAATCTAATTATCAACTTTTTAAGATTCTTTTGAAACATTATTAAGGTCTTTTAACGCTTTGTAATTCTGAGATAATAAAGCCACCCAACATCAACTATGTGTTTCAATTATTAATTAAAGCAATAAAGATCCCAAAACAGGGTAAATTATGAATTTCATTCACTCAACTTTCTTTTTGTTTCTGTTTTGGCCATAAAGATTTAATTTTTTTAACTTTATTCACTAAAATTTTAATTTTCTTTTATTTTGATCACTCGCCCATTAAATACTTAACGACGTTATGATTTGATATATATATATATTAAAAATTATGAAATGGCCTCAAAACCTTCTTCATTTTTTGTGAAAAAAATATAGTCTAATGCTTCTTTTGATTTCTCGTTGATGGAGAATCTTCTTCCAAACACTAAAAATGTAGAGGTGGAGAAGGAAGAAGCAAGATGTATATCTTGATTCCACACTGATAAGATGGTGGTTTTTGTATATTAGAGTGATTTTCGGGTTTTGTGAGTCTTGGGTTGAGTTTCATCATTTTTAAAGTGGTTTTTGAGAAATTTAAGCTGATAGAAGGATTGAAGATGACGAGGTAAGTTTATTGGTATCTCGAGTCGTCGGAGAAGACACTGAAGAATGGTGAATTCAACCGACAATGTGGAAAAAGGAAAATGATGTTGATGACATGTGACTGTCATATCAGCAAAAAAATCTACATCAACACACATGGTTGCCATGTTACCGTTTTATTTTTTATTTAACATCTGAGTGGCCAATATAAGAACAAATCGAAAGTTTAATAATTAAATTAAAAAATTTTAAACTTTAATGAAGGAAATATAATACAAAAAAAATTGAGTGATCAAATTTATAAATTTGGCTTTAAAAATATTCTTGAGAAAAGAAAATTCATTGTTTTTAGATAATCTGATGATTAACTTAAAATGTTTCTATTCCATGAAAAGAATGGCACAACCATATAACTGTCATGTCTGCCAAACATTTGAACACTATCAATCTTGTCATGTCTCCATTTAGATTGATTAGTATGTTGTATCACTTGTATGTGTATTTGAACACTATCAAACAATTATTAATGTGTATTCGAATTAATTTGAATTTCTTTCCATTTCAAGTATTCGGCTTGTTTCGAATTAATAACGATTTAAATTTGAATTAATTTTTGGTAGTCCTCCGGCTATCTAGGGTAAATAATTAATCCGAATATATCTGCGTTGTCGCTGCATACTTAGTTTTGTGGGTGAATCTTTCAACGAAAATTTTCTGTATACATAAGGTCTCAAACTCGCTACCTGCTTAAACAAATACTAAAATATTTATCACTTGGACGAACCTCGTTGGTTCGAATAGTTGTCTTCTTATAAGCCAAAGGAAAAGCTTAATTGTGATTAATCAGACCCACCGTAGTTAGGCCTTAAGTCGTTTTCTTTTGGCTTAATGGTGTAAGAAGCCCTTGAACTTTTGAAAAATAATCAATTAAGCTTTTAAACTTTTTTTGCACCCAATTAAGCCCTTAAACAAAGAAATTTAATCAATTAAGCCATTGAACCAAGAAATTGAATCAATTAAGCCCTTTGACCAATTTTGACAATTAAATCTTGACCTTTTTTTTCTTCAGATATTACCGGCACATAATACACTATAGTTCCATCATGTTGCATTTACAAAAGAAATTCAAAAAATATTTTTTATAAATTTTATAAGTTTTTTAGAATTTTTAGAACATTTAAAGAATTTTTTAAATAAAATAAAAAATTATGAAAACTGTCAAGTGGAAACATTGTGACATAGTGCACTGCAACAATGGATCGAACAAAATTATTAAGATTTAATGGTCAAAGTTGGTCAAATGGCTTAATTGATTCAATTTATTAGTTTAAAGGCTTAATTGATTAAATTTTATGGTTCAAGAGCTTAATTGGGTGTAAAAAAAATTTAGGAGTTTAATTGATTTTTTTTCAAAAGTTCAAGTGCTTCTTACACCCTTAAGCCTTTTCTTTTTTATGGAATTAATCAACTTAGTTGTCGATGGTATATAATAAATGCTAAGGAATTGAACATTAAATTGCCTATTAAATTAAGCGAAGGAAAAGATTAACATCTACATCTAGCTGTCTTTGTAAACCAACTAATTAAATCACCCAAATTGTAAAATAAAATAAAAGATCAAAGAAAATGATTGATTCATACTCATCAAAATCAACCATCACATATTAAATAGTAAAATTCTACAACGGGCGACGAACATTGATAAATACCACTAACGATGAACACCGATGAACACCATTAATATTTTTAAAAATTTTAAAAATCTAAAAGACTAAAATTATAATTAAAATTATCTCTTAAAAAATAAAAATTAAATTTAATAGTTATTTTATACTATTTTTTAATAGGTTATAATCAAATATACCCAATTCTCTTAAACCCTAACAAAATGAATATCAAATTAGAGAGAAATTGAGATTTAATTGAGAAAAATTATGAGAGTTGGGTGTATTTGATTAAGCTTTTGCACACACTTCCTCCATTTGCACCTGCCACAAACTTGTCGTCATAAAAGATTTTCTCAAGCTTGTCTCCCAAATGACCACCTTCGATCAAACTGTAATTGTAGGAATGAAAGAAGTAACCTTCAGCAAAGTTGATCTTGACGATGGTTCCAGGGCCACCATTACCCTCGAGCTCAACGCTCTTGATTGCGTGAGGAGAGTTGGGTATACTTGTTAGGGTTTAGGTTTAGGGTTCAGGCTATATTTGATTTTAATTTGATTTTAATCTATTAAAAAATGACAACTTCAAAGGTCAATATGTGGATTGGTTTTGTGGGGGCGAAGAGTTCGACCTAAATCTCACTGGTTGCCGACTCTTATGTCTTGTGCAATCGTTTTGCTGTTCGGTTATCGAACCTTTTTGGTGGGTTCAAATCAGGATAAGAACCTTGAACATAGATGATGAAACCTGAAACCTGACAACATATAAACAATATATAGGATTACTGTATAATGGCTCATCCATGGCTTTAATCCACTGAAGAGATCAAGTTTTATCAATCCATGCTTTTACCTTCAAACACTGTATCATTCCTCGCAAGCCATCGAATTTTAATCAGCGATGAGAAAATTAGGAAGGGTAACATTCGCATCGACTGACTTTAATAAGATGATAGTGTTAATTCTAGTAGATTCGAGTTTACTTAATTTTGATATATATAAAAAATAATTTAATTGAATTTTTTAAGAGAATTTAACAATTCATTGAATTAAATTGAATCGATGATGGTGAAATTATTTTTATTGGTATATGATTTAGGGTATATGTTTAAGAGTTTAAGGGTTTAAGGTTTAATAGTTTAGGGTTTTAGGTTGATGGTTAAGGGTTAAATTATTTTTTTATAAAGAATAAGGTCAAATTAAAATAATATTTAAATAATGAGGGTTCAATAGAAATACGAAAGTAGGTGAGGTACTAAATATATAGTTTACCCTTATTAAAAAATAAAATTTTAATATATAAAAATAATTTAATTGAATTTTTTAAAAAAAAATTATTAATTGTATGATGGGTCCTTGAAATTTTAAATCTTTATTAATTAATTTAATGGTGTTCATCGGTGTTCATCGTTAATGACGTTCATCAATGTTCGTCGCCCGTTGTAGAATTTTCCTATTTAATGTCCTATGTTACTCGCATTTCGTTTTTATCTCTATAAATAAAGTTATTCGAATACATGTCATTTCAGGATTATAATCCACGTTATGTTAGCTCGAATGACTGCATGTATCTCTTAATAAACAAAAATAAACAAATAAGTAACAATGGTAGATCGAACAAGTGCGCGGTTAGAGAATTTATCTGAACAAAAACCCTCTGCCCTTAAGTATGTCTCCTTTTATGTCCCACACTAAAAAATATTAAAAATTTAAATTTTAAACTTTAATCTTAAATTCTACATCCTAAACTTTAAACCCTAAAAATATACCATATTCATAATTTTCTAAACCCTAACTTTAAACTTTAAACTCACTATTTTAATGTGGGCATCAAAAGAAACATAATTAGAAGCAGACAATTTCCATTTGAATTTATCTGAGAAGAACAATTAAAGATAATTTTACATTATCTATTTAACTCGCCATTTTGTCACCAAGTCTTGGTATCCTATACATAATTTGAGTCATTGTTGTTAATATTATCCTCTAATTGGGGTTGGGTAACCCAAAGAGTCTTTGTCGTTCTTTTAGGATTCGTCCTTGATAACAGTGAGATTCGATCAAAACTAATTGTATTAATTTTTAAAAAATAAGTGCGTCAATTTTATTTACAAGGGAAAAAATAAAATAAAAAAATTACAATTTGATTTAGACCAATTTTTAAAATGAAAACTAACTATTTTAAATCATAAACAGAATCAAAGAAAAAGGTAAAAGCTTAATTTAAAGACTTGAAATAAAATATATACAAAACATCATCAAAACTCGATGATGAACATAAAAAAACATCAACAACAACATTAAAAATGCATATTGCAGAATTGGGGTACGTTGACAACACTTTTATTACCACAACTCAATCGCGAACAAGAGCGGTGACTAACTTACATCTAGATTCAGTTCGAGGGTCTAAAACAGGGAGATCAACAGAATAACCAAAAGATCATCATTTTGATCAGTCGTGGTGACGTCTAATCAACTCATGAAGCAAAAAAAAAACGAACCAATTAGCAGAAAAGTGTGCCAAGAGGCAGAAAATATGTACTAAAAGGTAGAGAAAAATGTGTCATAAAGATAAATTTATTGGAAAAAGACTGAAATTAAAAAATCGAAACAAAAAAATAAAAGAGGGTGACCGGTGGTCAATTTTTTTAATCTTTTCAAAGACGACACACACAACATGCATTACTAGTGCTTGAACTCGGGTCTCAAAGGATGATGAACATCTACCTTTATCACCAGGACACAAGGGGAAGAGCAATTCTTTTATCATATTTTATGTTGGGCAATAAGATGTTGAGTCGAGCCCACCAACAATCAATTGTTCTAGTAAGACGAAATTCTTTTATTTTTTAAAAAAGGTTAGGAGTTTGAATTTTAACGTCATGAATGAAACAAATTAAACTGAAACATCGCTTTATAACGAACTTATACAATATTTAATTCGAATTGATTAATTAATTGGACACATATGATTATAAAAAAATGTTGAGCATATAACAACAATTTACATGAAAACAATATTGAAATGGGTAAAGTTATCATAGAGATTAACAACTTGAGTTTTATTACCATAAACTAAAAAATTGGTAGGTAACCAAACCCTACCCTTGTCCCTAAAATCTAGACAAATGCAACACCGCCACAGACAATAGATTGGATGCATCAATTCGAAGAGTTGGTGGCTAATTGTCCAATAATATGACTTGTTATTTTTTTGGGGGTGATGTCTGCAATCTCATTGTCATCCTTTTGTTGTTCTACTACATTTTAAAAATCAAGTGTTTTCTTGGTACGATTTGATCCCTGCTAAAACGGCCATAAAACTTAAAATTACGGGATAAGTCTGCATAGTAGTGCACGTCACTATATTAGTGTCATATAAATAAATATGTTGACTTTACATAACGACACATTAGTTAAAAATATTTTATAAAATTGTATAAAATATAAAATATTTTTTCCTCTGACGCTTCATTTTTGTCAAGTCATTTCAAGTTGTTTATCGTTAGTTGACTAACAATTTTCATCGGTGGAAGGAGACATTTTGACCCAAAATAAAATGCTGAAGGGTTAAATTGGTTCAAAAAAATAGAGCTAAAATAATATTCAGACAAATGTTAGAGGCATTTTTTTGGCTTTATTTAAAACATGCTTAGTTGAAGGTTTTGTTCATGTGTATCAAAATCATTTTAATCTATGATATCTGATTCATTGGTTGACTAATTTAGACAGGATTTTTATAGAAACTTATTATGTGGAAGACCCTCCCAACACAGTTTTCTTCATTCATAACACCAAAATTTAAACTTTTAACTTTACTTAAGGAATCTAGCGTCTCATCTCGCTAGACCTATTAATTGTTGGTAAAGTATTATTACTTTTTTTAGTTGCCCATCTGGTTTCCAGGGCTTCGCCCTGACTAATCCGGACTGACCTGCGTCACACACCTGGCTTTCGTGGGTGAGTATCTCAGCGAAATTTTTTTGGATACACAACATCTCGAACCCGAAACTTTGCTTAAGCGATACCAAACTGCTTAACACTTGGACCAACTCAGTTGGTAAAATTATATAAAATATAAAATATTTTTTCTTCTGGCGCGTCATTTCAAGTTGTTTATCGTCAGCTGACTAACAATTTTCATCTGTGGAGGGGGGCATTTTGACCCAAAATGAAATGTCGGAGGTTAAATTGGTTCAAAAAAGAAATAAAATTAAAATGATATTCAGTCAAGCGTTAGGGACATTTTATGGCTTTACGTAAAACATGCTTAGTTGAAAGTTTTGCTCATGTGTATCAAAATCATTTTAATCTATGATATGTGATTCATTAGTTGACTAATTTAGATCGAAATTTTACAGAAACCTATTATGTGGAAGACCCTCCCAACACAATTTTCTTCATTCACAACACCAAAATTCAAACTTTTAACTTTGCTTAAAGAATCTAGTGTCTCATCTCGCTAGACCTTGGTGGTAAAGTACTATTTCTTTTTTTTTTGTTGCCCATCCAATTTTCAGGGCTTCGTCATGACTAATCCGGACTGACCTGCGTCGCACACATTGCTTTGGTGGGTGAGTATTCCATCGGAAATTTTATGCATACACAACATTTCAAACTCGAAACTTTACTTACGATACCAAGCTGCTTACCACTTGAACTAATCCTATTTGTAAATTATTATTACTTTGATAGTGAAGATTGCATATAAATAAAATATATTTTTTGAAAAAATTAATAATAATTAAAAGAGAAAGGGAGAAGTCATTTAATACAATGATGGAAAAAGCTCTTGCAAGCAAAGTGAGACTGAGATCTCCATGTTTCGCTAGTTCACTTAATGGTGAGAAAATAAGGACAGTGGTATTATTAGGCTCACCAGGGCACTAAGGGATATGGTATGAATACATACAAATAAATTTAAATAATAAAATAAGTTTTCATTTCTTAAATAATAATTCGGGATTTTCAGATCCGACTAGATTTATCAAACTCATTACATTTTATTGGTAAAATGGAAATATTCGACATTTTAGTCAAAAGCACCAAGTTTTTCCGCATACAATTAATAGGTAGCCTACATAAACTTTGTTTTCTTAATACACTTAAGCACGTTCGAAGCAATTTCTTGTGTGTTGTTGCAATAATCAGGGACGAGTCAGGAATTTATTTAAAGAGTGTTATTTTTTAAATGGTATTTAAAATGTGTCATTTTATTTATAAAGGGGCGTCAATTATATATTTTTTAATTTTTTATATACAAGCTCATCCCCTTGTGTCTTGGTGGCAAAGGTTGATGTTTATCATCCCTTGAGACCCGGGTTCGAGCACTAGTAATGCATGCTGTGTGTGCCGTTTTTGAAAAGACTAAGAAAGTTGAACAGATGCTACCCTTGCATCGCACCAGCATATTCAAAAAAAAAATTATATACAAATTATATAAAAAAATACGGTTTCCAAAAAATTTCGAGGTGTCTGTTGCTTATGTGGCACCGCCCATGGCAATAATAATGACACTAATTAAACTACGACCCATAGAATTACATATATTTATTTTTTAGGGACAACGTCAGGAAGAAACTTTAAGATGACAAACATAACTAGTAATAAAACATGAGTTAGTCTAACTGATAAGTAATCCATTTAAATTTTAATTATCATACGTTAGAGGTCTAGTTTGTTTAATTTTGAAAGTAATATAGATTTAAGATTGAAAACATGACAGATTAGAGCTCAATTTGCCTAATTTCAAAAGCAAGAGAACCTAAAAATAATTTGACCCAAAATTTTGAGAGTCAAGGTTTAACTCGCCTAGTTTCGAAATTACGAGGACCTAGAAAATGGTCATGTCAACAAATCATCCACATGGACTACCAAGTTGTTTATATCATCATTTATGAACTGTGACGCCATCAAACTTAATGGTCATCATTAATTAAAGGGCATATTTGATTAAATCTTACAATTGGAGGACTCAATTGTGTGCAGATGCCAGATGGTCGCAATGGGTTTAATTTATGGGTAAACTATTGAGGTGGTCACTTATGTTTTCCCCTAGTACAGAGTTGGTCATTGATTTTGAAAAACGACCAGTAAGGTCACTTACGTTTTCGAGACGTAAACTTTTGGTCACCCAACCATTTGATGTCGTTAAATTTTGACGAATTTCTGATCTGGCAGTTAAAAAATCCATAAATTTTCAAAATTCACAAAATAACCTCCATATTCGAAATCTCCAACTCACCAAAACTTAAATCGCGATTTAAGTCGATTCCGTCGCCGATTGTAATGCCGCTGCCCACCACATCCGTCGTCGGACCACCATGATCGTTTACCCTACCACGCCGCTGCCAAAAATTGACCGGAGTCGTGCAAAATGTCGAACGAATGTTTAAATATTTGAAAATTTCATTAGATCGATTTGCAACAAGCGACGATTGAACGACGTCGATTGGTGCATGGGTGTTTGGGAGAAGGGAGGACACTCCATTTCGTTGTCGGAATCGTGGCCAATGACGGTAAGAGTGACCAGATTGAGGGATTTAGGTATTTAAGGATTTGAGAATTTATAAATTTGGGGGTTTTCTGAAATTTCTAGAATTTTTGGGTTATTGCAGTAGTTTACCCTTATTTTTTTAATTGCTAGATCAGAAAACCGTTAAAGTTTAACGGCAATAAACGGTTGGTGACCAAAAGTTTACGCCCAAAAAATGTAAGTGACCTTACTGGTCATTTTTTAAAATCGGTGACCAACTCTGTACTAAAGGGAAACATAAGTGACCACCGTAGTAGTTTACCCTTAATTTATTTAGTGTTTATAGATTTACGATTTAAGATTGACATAAATAATGTTGTTTAGTCTAAAATTTCACAGTTTTTATATCAAATTATTTACATTTAAAAATTTAAAGTAAGATTAATTGAAAGAAAAACACTAACGAAACCGACTGAAAGAACGACTGCTCACTCGTATAATTAACCAAAAACGATACATTTTTAATATCAATAAGCGTTTAATATCTAATGTTGCCATATACATTTTTTTCTATAATTCTCAAAATAAACAATAATTTTAGTATAAAAATCGATTTAATTCAATTATACACATTATCTGACTCAGATATGATCATTGAAAAATAATAATAAATTATCCCAATATTTTAATGGCTGTGGGAATTTTCTAACACATTGCTTTGTTGGTACGAAAGAATTGGAAACCAAATGATACCACTTGGGATTGGGGACCCCCCAAAGTCATTCAACATATTATCATACCTTAAGGCTTTACCCCATCACTCTTTATTGGAGTGCTTCAAACTAATATGATTTCCCCAAATATTATTGCCTTTGCGTAATTATTTGAGAAATCTACACTTCTTTTAATGAAATGAAATTACTTACATTCTGTTTTCACACAACAAATCGATGTCCATTTGAGTTAAATAAATTATAATTTATTTCAAATTAGAAAAAGGGTTACATATATCGATATTCAAACAATACGAATGTGAGAATGGCGGCATTATTGCCGGAATATTGAACGGTGGTGAAAGAAGAGAAGAGGTGAGAATGATACGGCAGATAGGGATTAGGAAAATACAGAGAAAGGGAATTCTATATTTTTGTATTAGAATTGAATCTCATTGATCTCTTCAGCCCAATACATGAGAATGAGTTATATAGCCCAATATCTGAAAAATCTAACTAATACAACAATAGTAACAGATTTGCAACAACCTACTAACTAATTACATATATTCTAACATTCACCCTACTTTATCTCTTCTTTCTTCTTCTTTTTTCCTTGAAAAAAAATTCCTTTAGCATCCACATAGTAAGCATCTAACCAGTGAATTGAGAACACTTGAAGCTGAACCAATGGTAGAAACTAGTAGAGCTAGTATTGGATAAGATAAATGCTTTCTTCCTCCATTCACAATTCTTTTTCTTTATTCTTCATTCTTTCTTCCAGAATTTCTCCAACGGATTTTTTTCTTTACTTAAGTGGTTCACCGAGAATCGAAAGTGTTCTTCATTTCGACTTTCGTTCTACTTTACTCACCTTGCTTTCCTTCTACAATTCTTCATTCTTTCAGAAAACTATTCTTTTATCACCTTCTCTGTTTTGCATCCCACTTATTCAAACTTTCTTTTTGTTGAGAGCAAGCGGTTAAGCTACAAACTCCCGAGTGCAATCTGAAGCCTTTTTTGAGCAAGAAAACACCCTATTTTGTCTAGTTAATGGAGAGCAAGGCTGTTAAACACTTAAACTCTCCCTAGAGATTTTTTTTCATGGACACTTGACTGTTTAAGTCTCAAGTTCCATGTGTGCCTTGTGAGAAGAAACAACAAACAAAGAAGCAATGGGAAACCAGATTGTTTTTGAATATAATCTCAGCATTTCCTAGCTTTCAGCAGTAATTCAACATTCAAGCAGCTCAGAACCAGTAACCAACACACTAGCTTTCAAATCTCAGAGGCTTCATATTCATGAATTCCATAAAAATGCAACCAACAGACTACTCATCGATAAACGCATTAAGTAATTCATTCTCAGCAGTAGATGAACCAAGTGCAAAGTCACAAATCAAATCACTAGCAGTAATCAAACTAAATCAGGTCGACAGAAGTCACGAAACCAGAACGCAAACTAACTCTGTTGAAGAAAGCATTTCTAATCACCTTATTCAACTTTTGACTAAAGTAGCACTGATCACAAGCAAAGGAAAGATTGCTTCAACGAACCAGAACTAAACAACACCTCAAATATTCACAAATTGAACCACTGAATACTACTCTATCAACATGAGCAAAACTGATGTATATTAGGTTTGATCTCAATCAACAACCTTAAACATATGCATCATCAAGCATGGCAGGTTGCAGCAAGAAATTATCAATCAGGCAAATCGATAAAAAAAACCCAGTCAAACCAGATTATAAGCAGATTGGTAGAAGAGTCGAGCATTCAAATAGAAAGATCTCACCAGCCACACTGAGTGATGACAAATATAGTCAGTTTCAAGATGCAGAACAGTTTGGGAATCTCAGCAATGGAAGTTCAATGACGGAGATTTACCATCCTAAAGCTCCTCGAAGTACTACTAGTTCCTCCTTTCAAAAGCAATCGCCGAAGACAGATTGTCGAACGAAAATTACTAGACTTCAGTTACCGAATACACCTGAGCCAAAAGTACTTGCTAGAAATGACATTCAGAATGTCACGCAAAGTGTAATTTCTACCGAGCCCCGAACTGCAAATGGTAAAGAATCTCAAATAAGGAAATCTCTGTGTACAACCATCGGGAAGCTGATCAGTGGATCTGAAAAGAGGAACCGGTGTCCAAACATCAGACAGGTCCCGCAGATCGAAAGCAAGAACCGACGCACCAGGATCTGAACTAGATCGGCTGCGAAATTACAACGGCCTCCAACAGAAGAAGCAGCGGCAGGATCGCCGGAAACAAAACAAGAAGATGAACCGTAACGGGAAATCAACGTCAGATTTGAACGGCAATAACAGCGGAAGGCAAAACGGCGTCAAGATCTTTGGCTCTCGATACCATGTGAGAATGGTGGCATTATTGCCAGAATATTGAACGGTGGTGAAAGAAGAGAAGAGGTGAGAATGATACGGCAGATAGGGATTAGGAAAATACAGAGAAAGGGAATTCTATATTTTTGTATTAGAATTGAATCTCATTGATCTCTTCAGCCCAATACATGAGAATGGGTTATATAGCCCAATATCTGAAAAATCTAACTAATACAACAATAGTAACAGATTTGCAACAACCTACTAACTAATTACATATATTCTAACATTTTTTTTGGTATCAGAGCAAAATGTTCCTACAAAACTTTTCTTTCTTCTTCATTCATACTTGTCTTTATTCATTTTCTTTCTTTACCATATATTCTAATTACATATATTCTAATTACATATATTGAATGCAATGATGCATTAAATAATTTTGTTTAAGTATCAGTTTCCTTTCAGTTCTAGTTCTTGTTTAGCATTCTTTCGGATTTTCTGCTGCTTGTGAGACAATTGCTCATGTTTTGAGTCTTACTTGCGTCAAATGTTGGCTGAGTCTTGTGTTATGCCGAATTATGTGGTTGTTGATTTCCTAAGCTGATTCATGCTCAAGTTTGGGTTAATGTTGGAAACTAAGTTGTGTTGGTTGTAGTCAATGGTTTGTTATTGCTGGTGCTATGTTCCACTAGTTGTTAAAAGCTGGTGAATGTTGAGATTATATTCAAGAACATTCTGGTTTTCATTTCGTCATTGGTTGATGTTTCTTCTCACAAGGTACACATGAAACTTGAGGCTTAACAGCCAAGTGTCCATGGAAGAAAATTTTTGGGGAAAGTTAAGTGTTTAACAGCCTTACTTTCTTTAACCAGACATAAGAGGGTGCCTTCTTGCCCAAGAGAGACTTCAGATTGCACTCGGAAGCTCGACGCTTAACAGCCTTGCTTCCATCAAAAAGACAATCCAAATAAGTGAAAAAGAAGAACAATGAAGAAAGAAGAATTTGTGTTGAAGAAGGAGAAAAGAAAGAAAATGAATGAAGACAAGTATGAATGAAGAAGAAAGAAAAGTTTTGTAGGAACATTTTGTTCGGGATACCGGCAACTCACAAACAAACAAATTCAGCTTGCTGTGTTTTGCATCTATTGCTCGAGAAGTCGACTTTAAAAAAAATCAATCATCAAGAAGTTGAGAAAGCGGGAAGAATGTTAAGCAAATAATAGTTGTTAGCATTTGATTTTGTAACTGAATTAGTTGCTACACTTAGTTATGGGTTGTTAGATATTTTGGCTATAAAAGCCTCTTTCTTGTAATTGGGTAATAACCCTTTTTTGACTCAATATTATCGTAATCCATTTTACAATACCAGTAGATGAACCAAGTGCAAAGTCACAAATCAAATCACTAGCAGTAATCAAACTAAATCAGGTCGACAGAAGTCACGAAACCAGAATGCAAACTAACTCTGTTGAAGAAAGCATTTCTAATCACCTTATTAAACTTTTGACTAAAGTAGTACTGATCACAAGCAAAGGAAAGATTGCTTCAACGAACCAGAACTAAGCAACACCTCAAATATTCACAAATTGAACCACTGAATACTACTCTATCAACATGAGCAAAACTGATGTATATTAGGTTTGATCTCAATCAACAACCTTAAACATATACATCATCAAGCATGGCAGGTTGCAGCAAGAAATTATCAATCAGGCAAATCGATAGAAAAAAACCCAGTCAAACCAGATTATAAGCAGATTGGTAGAAAAGTCGAGCATTCAAATAGAAAGATCTCACCAGCCACACTGAGTGATGACAAATATAGTCAGTTTCAAGATGTAGAACAGTTTGGGAATCTCAGCAATGGAAGTTCAATGACGGAGATTTACCATCCTAAAGCTCCTCGAAGTCCTACTAGTTCCTCCTTTCAAAAGCAAGCGCCGAAGACAGATTGTCGAACGAAAATTACTAGACTTCAGTTACCGAATACACCTGAGCCAAAAGTACTTGCTAGAAATGACATTCAGAATGTCACGCAAAGTGTAATTTCTACCGAGCCCCGAACTGCAAATGGTAAAGAATCTCAAATAAGGAAATCTCTGTGTACAACCATCGGGAAGCTGATCAGTGGATCTAAAAAGAGGAACCGGTGTCCAAACATCAGACAGGTCCCGCAGATCGAAAGCAAGAACCGACGCACCAGGATCTGAACTAGATCGGCTGCGAAATTACAACGGCCTCCAACAGAAGAAGCAGCGGCAGGATCGCCGGAAACAAAACAAGAAGATGAACCGTAACGGGAAATCAACGTCAGATTTGAACGGCAATAACAGCGGAAGGCAAAACGGAGTCAAGATCTTTGGCTCTCGATACCATGTGAGAATGGCGGCATTATTGCCGGAATATTGAACGGTGGTGAAAGAAGAGAAGAGGTGAGAATGATACGGCAGATAGGGATTAGGAAAATACAGAGAAAAGGAATTCTATATTTTTGTATTAGAATTGAATCTCATTGATCTCTTCAGCCCAATACATGAGAATGAGTTATATAGCCCAATATCTGAAAAATCTAACTAATACAACAATAGTAACAGATTTGCAACAACCTACTAACTAATTACATATATTCTAACATTTTTTTTGGTATCAGAGCAAAATGTTCCTACAAAACTTTTCTTTCTTCTTCATTCATACTTGTCTTCATTCATTTTCTTTCTTTACCATATATTCTAATTACATATATTGAATGCAATGATGCATTAAATAATTTAGTTTAAGTATCAGTTTCCTTTCAGTTCTAGTTCTTGTTTAGCATTCTTTCGGATTTTCTGCTGCTTGTGAGACAATTGCTCATGTTTTGAGTCTTACTTGCGTCAAATGTTGGCTGAGTCTTGTGTTATGCCGAATTATGTGGTTGTTGATTTCCTAAGCTGATTCATGCTCAAGTTTGGGTTAATGTTGGAAATTAAGTTGTGTTGGTTGTAGTCAATGGTTTGTTATTGCTGGTGCTATGTTCCACTAGTTGTTAAAAGCTGGTGAATGTTGAGATTATATTCAAGAACATTCTGGTTTTCATTTCGTCATTGGTTGATGTTTCTTCTCACAAGGTACACATGGAACTTGAGGCTTAACAGCCAAGTGTCCATGGAAGAAAATTTCTGGGGAAAGTTAAGTGTTTAACAGCCTTACTTTCTTTAACCAGACATAAGATGGTGCCTTCTTGCCCAAGAGAGGCTTCAGATTGCACTCGGAAGCTCGACGCTTAACAGCATTGCTTCCATCAAAAAGACAATCCAAATAAGTGAAAAAGAAGAACAATGAAGAAAGAAGAATTTGTGTTGAAGAAGGAGAAAAGAAAGAAAATGAATGAAGACAAGTATGAATGAAGAAGAAAGAAAAGTTTTGTAGGAACATTTTGTTCGGGATACCGGCAACTCACAAACAAACAATTTCAGCTTACTGTGTTTTGCATCTATTGCTCGAGAAGTCGACATTTAAAAAAAAAATCAATCATCAAGAAGTTGAGAAAGCGGGAAGAATGTTAAGCAAATAATAGTTGTTAGCATTTGATTTTGTAACTGAATTAGTTGCTACACTTAGTTATGGGTTGTTAGATATTTTGGCTATAAAAGCCTCTTTCTTGTAATTGGGTAATAACCCCTTTTTGACTCAATATTATCGTAATCCATTTTACAATACTATTCCTTAAAATTCTCTTTTCTCTGTAACATTGTGAAACCCCTAACTGTCTGTTCACTTTCCTCTCCACACTCCACCGCCGGTCATATATTCCGGTCACCACGATGTCTCCATTCTCACAACGAAACTCGTAGAAATCGATTAAATTAAGTTTCTAGCGTATTGCTTAAAAACAAATTATGAACGTTAATAATTCATAATCATGGTTTGAAAAAAGTGTTGCATGAAGTAATCCTTGTGCTTTGGATTTCCAAGACGTCAAAGAAAAAGACAAACAAGGATTGGAATGGATGCAAATGTTGAAGCAAAAGTACAAAGTTTGGAGATTTGGTTTGTCGTTGGAGATTTTATAATAAAATTCAATTTAAGTATACATCACCTTTCATTTATAAAAAAACTACTTTTGATTATTTTTGGTTGCCCTTTTAGTTTTATGGGCTTTGCCCTGCTTAATCTGAACCGACTTGCGTTGTACACCTGTTTTTAGTGAGTGAGTCTTTCAGTAAAAATTTTCTGTATAAACGTCTCAAACTTAAGACCTGCTTAAGCAATACTAAGCTGTTTATCACTTGAACCAACACGTCGGTGGCTTGTAACATCTTTTGTCCCTTTTTAACTCTTTAATTTGTTGTACTGTATGGGGAGATTGATTCAAGTTTAAAGTGGGTTTGGGTCGATTAAAAGGGCCAGGCCTACATAATCGTTTAGCCGACTTTAGGGTCACTGTTTCACCACAATAGGATCAGGATCAGGCAAGGACCAAATGTAAACAGGCTATAGCCTGGTTTTGGGTCTAGTTACAGGGACTTTGTCCTTGGGTTCTTTATTTTTTTTTTCTCAGAAAAATGATAGTGCTCTCCACTCCTTCTGGTACATCGGTAATTAACAGAACGTTTGACGAATTGATTATGAAATTTTTTATGTTCATTTACTAAACGAACACAAATAAAAATGTGTTTGATTGGTTTGTATTCATAAACAAGCTCATTTGAGAGCTCGTTTATTGACTTATTTATAAGCATGTTTACCCGGTTCTCTTTTCTTTTATTTTTTATATTTTAAATATTTGCAAATGTAGAGACTAAATTGATCACATAGTGAATTTTGGAGTTCGAATTATGAAGCTTGAGTAGCTTAATGGCTAATGGTATAATTTCACCATATCCGTGAACGTTAAACAAACATGTTGACGAATATATAAATGAACCGAACACGAACACCTTAAAAAATAAACGAACGAACATTAACATAATCTTAAAAGTTTAAACTAATATGAATCGAACACGAACACCTTGAAAAATAAACGAATGAATACGAGCACGAACTTATTTGTTTAAACCTGGTTTATTTTCGCCCAAGCTCCAATTCTTTTTTTATTAATATAGGGGTCTTTAACAAGCAATGTTGATTAAGACGTGCACTTTCCTTCTTCCATGCGCAGCCTGGGCAAAAACACACGAGTCAAAATCATCACATGTGATTGTGTTTTCAAAATGATTCGGCAACTTTTGTGTTTTTAACAAAGATTGTGGGCGGTGCCGGTGGGTCGATTTTAAGCAACATCTTATGTGACGCTGCTCTCAGCACCGGCAAACTTCTGCAGACCATCGATAAAACTGACCAACCGGGATGATCACCAAATGGTGAATTCACATCAATGTGTTGGGCTCATTTTCAGCCATTATTAACTATGCTTACCTGAGTCGTTTCAGATATTTTTACCCACCTTTAATACAACTAAAACAATCAAGTACAATCATTAACTTACAAAATTATCACTTAAAAACTATTAAAGTTGTAAATATAGAAAATAGAGGCTTTGAGCGGGTGTTTATGTTGTTCCACCATTTGAATGAAAATTCTATCAGAATTTTGAGTTTTATTAAGATATTTTAGTTCTACCATTTGAATGGTGATCTTCAAGAATATTAATTTATCTATAGACTATAACAACAACAATAATAATAATAATATTTTTTTGTTATTATAAATATGGTAAACTACACCAGTGACCACTTAATTATAAGATTGATGTCAATTTAATCATTATACTTTTAATTTTGACAAATATACAACTTAATTATAAGCCACCGACGGTTAAAAAAAAGAAAAGTTGACGAGATTGTTAAAATAATTGGTATAATTATACATTTGGTCTCTTTTATTTATACAATCTATTAATTTGGTCTTAATTTTAATCTTATAAATAATTCAACAAATAATTGTAGATAAAAAGTCAAAGATTTATATAAAGTTTAATGATATCAAATGAATTGATCACATAGTAATTTTTTTTATTAAATAGAGATGTATTACATTCTTATATCAAAATTCAAACTCATACGAAATGAGTCAAGATGAACATCTTTAACTATTAAGTTAATTAATGAATCTCAATTAATCACGCAGCATTAAAATTTAATAATACTGTTTTCACAATTTAAAAAAACTTGAAAAATAAAGATTCAAATTAAACGTCCAATAATGAATATAATTGCCAGAATAATACCTGTACATTTCCCCCCTTCTCCAATCAAATAAATCACAGAATTTACAGAAGTTATTTTTATTAAAAGCCACTTGTTATTTTCTTCTTCACGAGTTAAATAGTCTCAAAAGTCTAGACCTCTTTTGCTTTGCCTCCATTCCGATTCGAACCCGGGACGACTCGGTGGATAACTCACCCACCTTTCTCTGCCATCTCCAGGCATTCTCCGAGCTATCATATAATTGACTCAGTTCATTATGCCCCGGCCCCCAAACCAATTGCAAACAAATAAAAAAGAGAGTAAAAACCCAACTATGAATTAGTAACCACCTCCTCAACTCGGTCAACCCACTCATTTCAACAATGCGTGCTGAATTGTTTACTCCAGCTAACTCAGAACTGAGTTAAAAAAACCCGGGGATAATCAGAGCTCTTTCCTTTCTGTTTTTTTTTTTCTTTTCTGAATTACCAGATTGCTTTTTCAGCGAACCCATGAAGTAAAGGTCGAGATTCGGTCCACAAATGGCAGTACCCTTTGAAGTCGTCGATGTTTACGAACTTACCGGAGTGACCCGAATCCGAACGGGAAATAAACCGGATCACTTCTTCGAAAACGGACTCGTCGCACGGGATCGACAATGGGCCTGTGTTAGTGAAGCCGTACTCTTCCTCGGCTTCAATAAGGAGCTTCTTGAAGACAGGATGGTTCAGGTACGTCAAGCGCACCACGAATCTCCGGCAACTCGTCCCCACATAGACAGCCACGTGTCCCGCCGGCACATCGGAGGGGATGCGACCGGCCGACATGCGGGCCTTGTTCCTCCACCGCCGCAGCATTTGGCGAAGCCTCACAATGTGGCGGATTTTGCAGCATTTTCCCAACCCCGCCGACATTTTCCGGGGAAATAAAGAAATCGGAGAGAGAAAATTGGAGTCTTCGATTTGATTGGGTTCCGATTTGATTTGAGTAAGCAAATAGAGCTTTTCGAAGGAGGAAGAGAGTTTAGGAGGGAGGAAGGTTTTATAAAAAGAAGGGTGGGAAAGTACCCCTAAAGTTTGAGATAATTACAATTTACAATGCTTATCTGTTGCGCTGTAGTGTTGATGATAAATCAATTTAAAAAATCCTCAAAATGTCTTTTTGGCAATTAGCACACCAAATGGCCCTCTTCCATGGATAAATAATAAATAAATCTACAAAAAAAGTCATTTTTAATTTAAATATTAATTAAATAAATTTTTTGTCTATCCAATTTTTATATTTATATATATAATTGATTTGTATTTACTCTTAACGTTTAATCCTAGTTCTATCAACAGATCGAGACCTTGAGTGATTAAATACATAAATTTATATTATTTTGTTTTAAGTTCGAATAAGTTTCTATTACTAGTAGACTTAACATCAAATAAAATTATTTATTTATGTATCTCTTAATTAGATATAATGAAATTTTAGTTTAATTAGTTGAAGAGCAAGCACATTTGACCCGTTAGTCAAGCTGTTTATCTTTGTTTCCTCATATTTTTTTAGATTATGAGCTTTAGACTTGCTAAGAATACTCTTTTTTTTCTCCTAAAATTCTCCTTTCCCTCCACTCTAGTAGAATTAGAATTTGCCAAAGAAAAAAATTTAATTCGTTGAAAGTTGTAAATTCTTTGGTTGACGTTTATAATCTAAATTAGAAAATACTAAACGAAAATCATAAGAATATTGCAAATGGTAAGCCAAATTTGACCCTCCAAATAATTAAACCGGTAATCAATGATTAGCTTCCATAACTTCTTTTTCCTTTTGGTGAAGAAAGCTTCCATAATTTCTTAATAATTCATTGGTTGAATTGATTATATCTTCCCAATATAGTGGTCAAATGAAGTAACATTTGGACCCCAAAAATGAGGTAACATTGCAATTCAAAGAAGTTCGACAACTCTGTTTTTTTGGGCATAATACTAAAAATATTCTTAACATTTGACTGAATAGTTATTTTGACCTTTATTCTTTTTTGAACCAATTTAACCACAATATTTTATTTTGGGTCAAAATAGCCCTTCTGAGGATGAAAATAGTTAGTCAACTGACGATAAACAGCTTGAAATGACATGACTTGACAAACTTTTATGGCAGTACATGCTGCGAATTGCGATAACAATGTCATATAGACAAATATGTTGATTTTACATAATGACACGTAAGTCAAAAAAACATTTTTATAAAATTGTATGAAATATAAAATATTTTTTCTTCTAACGCGTCATTCTATCAAGTCACTTCAAGTTGTTTGTTTGTCGTCAGTTGACTAATAGTTTTCATCCACAGAGGGGCCATTTTGACCCAAAATGAAATGTTGGGGTTAAATTGGTTAAAAAAATAAGGGCCAAAATGACTATTCAGTCAAACGTTAGGGACAATTTTTGGTATTATGCCAAAAAAAGTTGTCGAACTTCTTTTAATTGCACTATTACCTTAGTTTTGGGATCCAAATGTTACTTCATTTAAGGATAAAATTGAAATGTTTAAAAGTTTGGAGATCAAGTCATAGTTTGGAGATGAAATTGAAAAATTAGAACGTCTAAAAGTTTAGGGACAAATGTAGAGTAAGGGTCAATTTTAGGATGAAATTGAAATGTTTAAAAGTTTGGGTATCGATTTAAAATGAGGATCATAATTTGAAACCATGTGGTGCAATTAACTCTTAAAAAATGAAAAATATTTCGTAATTGATATTTGACTAAGGGTAAACTACATCGGATAGAAATCTTATGCCTCTTTTCGGTGCCTCTATTTATGCACACATACTTAAAAATTAAGTTTAGGTTAATGTTTAAGATTTATGGTTTAGGGAATTGTGGGTTTTATGTATTTTTAGGGATTATAGTTTAGAATTTAATATTTATGGTTATAGATTATAATTTAAATCTTTAGTGTTGAGACATAAAAATCACCGAAAAGAGCATAAGATTTGTGTCCTTAAACATTAGGTGTGTTTAGGGGTGGAAAAAAATACCCGACCCGAACCTAAAATATCGGGTAATTCCCGAAAAAAATTACCCGATCGGGCCGGGTAGCCGTCCCGACAAATTTACCGGGACACAGGCCGAAAGTTTCCCTTACCAGGTACCCGGCCCGACCCGATAAAAATTAATATATATTTAAAATTATATTTTAAATTTATGTTTCTTAATATTTTTACTCTAAAATTAAGTTTAAATCCCTACATTTTTTTCCTATGTTTGTATTATATTCTTTTAAGTTTTAAGTTTAATTTTTTTATATATATTTTTGTGTTTAACGTGTAATTTTTTTTAATTTTAGAATAAAAAAATAAAAAAATAGAAACCGGGTACCCGGTACCCAATTACTCGGGTACTCGAATCCCGGATACCCGAATATAATGGGTCGGGACACGGGCCGCCTAATAAGGTACCCGGATGAACCGGGTACCCGAAAACCGGGTACCTGACTATTCCCACCCCTAGGTGTGGTATCACTCATACCATTGAACTTTCAATTGCTTTAGTTATAGCACTAAACTTTGGTTTTCACTTCAATTATACTACTGAGCAATTAACATCTAAAATAACGTGAAATTTAGTGTTATAATTGAAGTAATTGAAAATTCAATAGAATAAATGATACAACACCTAAAGTTCAATGACAATCGATGTTGTTTATTCTTTGATTAATGACACCAACTTATTAAATAAGTCTTGAAATAAACTAGATTATAACTTTAGACGTTAAAAAATGGATGAGCACACATAAATCCAATTAATCGCTTATGATTTTTCATTTAACACACCATAAACTTAATTTTTTTTATAAATCATCGGAATATAGATCAATTAATTTGAATTAAATATTATAAAAAAATTATTATAAATAAGTCGAGAAAACCCACCACATGCAAAAGTAGAGAAGGGAAAGAAAGTAGATGTGTTTACAAGTGGTGTGGAATCAATTGGAATATGCTTTTGCTTCCTAAATCATATAAAAACGATTTTGCAAGCTCTATACCTGACTTTTCCCCCATGTGCGGGGATGCCCCATCTCATTCTTTATTTCCAAAAAAAAAAAACGGTTTTTGTTTTTGTTCTATTATGAACATTTTATGTTCTCGGAACCTAATTAGTAGTATTAGACTTTTAGAAAAGAATATATCTTTCATTCTAAAAAATTCGAGTTTAAAAAATTTTGTCTACAAGCAGAGGTGTATTTACATGGTTACACAGTGGGTCACATGACCTACTATTAAAAATGAAAAAAAAAAATCATTTATTCTTTTGGGTAGTTTTCATATTGGTTCTTCTTTTTTTGTTTGTAATTTGTTTTAATGTAATTTCACATAATTACATATTATTTTGACCCTTTCAAGTTTTATTTTCTTTTAGTTTGATCCCCAAATGCATGTGTATTTTATTTTTATTATTATTTTATTGCATTGTATATTTATTTTTATTATATTTTTATAAAACACCACTATTATTTTTCGCAAATTAATATATTTTTTATAATTATAATTATTTTGTAATATATATTTACCCCTCTATTTATTATATTTATTATCATTATTTTTATTATTATCACTTTCATTATTTTTATTATCATATATATTATTTTTTCTATTACTACTAATGTTTTATTATTATTATTATTATTATTATTATCACTAATTAAGTTTATTTATAGTCATTATTATGTCCTAATAATTTGTAATTTAAATTTTTATGATTTTTAAATATAATTTTTATTAACTCATTTAATTTACTCTTGATTAACATGTGATTGTACATATTGTTGGTCGGTGAACCACCAAATTCAAATTCTTGGATCTGCCCTTGTCTACCAGGTTTGTGTGCCTTATTAAAGAGTTAAGAAAATGTATGAACAAATATTACCTTTTAATCGCCCTAAGACTATTCAAAATATATATTTTTATGTACAAGACGTTATAAGTTCGAATTTGTAACCCCCTCGTCCCGGTCTGGCCGGATGACCGGTCCGAATGGGCTACACGGGGAAAACCGAAGTGAAACCCGTTAAGGCTCCCCTTGGTTAGCAACCCTATTTTTTTCTTTCATTTTAATCTTGTCTAGAGGAGTATTAAAGTCCTAAGTGATCAAACAGCGGAACAACATCCACGAGACAATCAAACGAACCCAAAACAACATTTAACAGCCCAATTTTAAACTTAACTGCAGGCGGTATCGATACACCTAAGGGGTGTATCGATAAGCCTTGACTAGGTCAAATGGTCAGAGTCAACCCGTGGAGACCGTATCGATACACCAAAAGAGTGTATCGATACTCTCCCCAACGGTCAACTTCTCACGATCAACGCTAAGAAGACCGTATCGGTACGCCAGAGGCTTGTATCGATACCAAGTTGGACAATAACTTCAGTGACAAAAAAGGTGTCAATACGCCCACTCGTGTATCGAAACGCGTGGCCTGGAACAAGAAGGCCGTATCGATACGGGTCAAACCGTATCGATACCTCTGCTATGCAATTCCTCAATTCTGAACTTGGTAACCTCACATACGATTCTAGATGCACTTTTGGACACTTCTAAGCACATACAATCATACATACAACAAACCACAATCGGGATTTATCTTACAAGGCATTAAATCTAACAAGGATCATACATATCAAGACTTCATGCAATTTCACAAAGAAGCATACTTAGCAAGCATAAGGCATCATGCACAAGGTAATCAAGCATAAAGCATTCATAGGCCAACAACATACATGTTTAGGCATGTACAAATAAACGACATGAGAATCATAGGCCACAATCTAAGAAGCAAAAGCATAACACAACATGAGTTTAACATGCTCAAACATAATCTCTTAAGGAGTTTGACCCCAACTCCTAGAACTCTATACCCCATTGTCTAGGCATTATTACAAAAGCAAACCATACTTAAACTTGCTTGAGAACTTCAAAAGCTCCTCTCTGGCCCGCTCGCCTCCCGAACTCTAACAATCTACACGTTGGAAACAGAAAGAGCATAAGCCAACTAGCTTAGTGAGAGAGGCTCTACAATTCACAACATGTAGTTTTCCAAAACACGATTTATATGCAAGAAAGAAATGGAATGCACAAAGGTCTATCTCAACCACAACACATGGTTTGCACAAGCACAACCAACATACACATACGGTGGGACTACACATCACTGTTTCGACTAGTGGATTTCCAATGGGACTACACGTCAAAGTACTACCCTACTAGTCACTACCGGTGGGACTACACATCACCGTAGTTTAGACCACCATCACGTGAGGCACGAACTCAACACGACTACAACATTAACTACTTAAAAAATGCATTCAATAATCACAACGTATACACATTTAACATATCACAACAACATGAGAGTAGAGAGGCTTACACACGGGTTTAGGTGACCCCTCAAGGTCCCATCCAAACCCCAAAAGGATCCATATCGAGCACAATGCATAAATCAACAATTCTACTCACCGTTGCTACCCAAGAGAAGATCGAAGACCAAGCTCAAGACTCCGAAATCCCCGGATTTGTCCCCGAAGCTCCACCGACCAAATTTCTCATTTCTAAACATTCCAACACCAAGAAAACAATCCCAAATCAGTCCATGTTCTACAATAATCAGCCCGCATTACATACCAAGCACAAGACATCAATTTTTCCATTGAAAACAAGCTCAAAATTCCTAATCCCGAGCAGCCCTTAAGCACCCCTTAAAACCAATGTTTCCAACCCTTAAATTACTCCCTAAAGCCTTCAAAACAGCCCTTATATATAGTCTAACCATCAGCCCTCAAGATTCCACCTAAAACACCCCCAAAACTCAACTTAAAACCTCCCCAAAACCCCATTCCGGGAAAACACCCAAAACCTTGAAAAAAATCAGTTTTGTTGGACCTTTTAGGTTGTAGATTACTCATAGAACTTCAACAAATCAAAAACTTGAATCAAAGATTTCAAAGACAACATTTTTAATTCAAAACCCTCCAAACTCCAAATCTCAAAACATGTGTAGAAATGAAAACAAAAGTTATCAATAGAGAATACTGGGGGTAAGTTAAAAATGTGGTTACCTTTGCGAAACCCTTCAAAACGAGCAAGCTCTTGGATGGAATAATATCCAAGGGGGAGATGGGTTCATTTCACGTTGGAGAGAAAATGGATAGGGAAGAAGATGACTTCAAAGCATTATTTTAGGTTTATTTGAAATTAAAAGGCTAAAGACCCAAACGCACTTAATGAATTAAGGGAACTACAATGGATGACACCTATGGAAAATTTGGGCTTGTTTTGAAAATGGTCCAACTGAATTTTATTTGTCTTAAAAACCCGAGGCCCAAACCATTATTTTATTATTTAAAAATTTGGAATCGAAACCCGAAGCATTATTAAATTATTATTTTCACCCGACCCCCGAACCCGGGTGTTACAACTTTCCCTCACTTAAGGAATTTCATCCCCGAAATTACCCGACAAAAGCAAATACGAAAACTGCTCAAGCATGTCAGCTTTCCTCTCCCACGTGGCTTCCTCCACACCTCTATGTCTCCATAAGACTTTGACTAACTCTATAGTCTTGCCACGCAACACCTTGCTATCAGAAGCAAGTATCTCAACCGGTTCATCATTGTAAGACAAATCCGGATTTAACTCTATTTCTTCCACCGGCATAACATGGGATGGATCCGATCTATACCTCCTAAGCATCGACACATGAAATACATCATGGATATTCTCTAGCTCGGCTGGGAGCCTCAATCTATATGCAACCGGACAAATTCTCTCAACTATCTCATAAGGCCCTATGTACCTTGGGCTCAACTTGCCCTTCCTCCCAAACCTCATCACCTTCTTTCAAGATGAGACCTTCAAGAACACTTTATCCCCCACGGAGTATTCTACCTCCTTCCTCTTTAAGTCAGCATAGGACTTTTGCCGATCTGAAGCTGCTTTCAAGCGATCACATATCAACTTCACCTTCTCGGTGGTTCCCTTAAGCAATTCGGGCATCGGCACAAGTTTCTGTCCGGCATCGGCCCAACAAATCGGGGTCCTACACTTCTTACCATACAAGGCCTCATAGGGAGCCATCTGAATGCTCGACTAATGGTAGGTGTTTCTCACATGACCTTGAAAGTCAATGATACAACACCTCAACATATCCTCCAATATCTAAATTACCCTCTCAGACTGCCCATCTGACCGCGGATGATACGAAGTGCTGAAGTTCAACCAAGTGTCAAGGCTCGATGCAAACACTCTTAGAATCTAGAGGTAAATCTCGGATCTCGATCTGACACAATCGACTTCGGTACTCCATGTAGTCTTACAATCTCACGAATATACAATTCGGCCAACTTGTCTAATGTATAGGTAGTGTGAACCGGTATGAAGTGAGCACACTTGGTGAATTTATCTACAATCACCCACACTGAATTTTTCTTCGAGGGAGTCAATGGAAGTCCTGACACAAAGTCCATAGTGATACGCTCCCACTTCCACTCTGGAATTTTCAACGGTTGCAACAACCCTGAGGGAAACTGGTGCTCAGCCTTAACTCTCTAACAAACCATGCATCTACTCACGAACTCGGCTACATCATTTTTCAAACCAACCCATAATACTCTTCCTTCACGCCTCAACTCGGCATCCTCCGGAACCACTATCCTATCTTTGAAACATAGGATCCCATTCTCTCCAAAACAATACTCGGTAGGCCTATCTTCGACTATGTCTTGCACGTGAGGTGCTAGAGACTCGTCTCGCAACTGCTTCTCACGGATCAACTGAACCAATAATGGCTTAACCTGAAGCTCGGCCACTAACCCACCATCCTTAGATACACTCAATCTTGCAGACATTGCTCGTAACTCAACGACCACCTTCCTACTCAAGGCATCGGCCACCACATTTGCCTTGACCAGATGATACTCTATGGTAAGGTCATAATCTTTAAGGAGCTCTAACCACCTTTGTTGCCTAAGATTCAACTCCCTCTGGGACATCAAATGTTTCAAACTTTTGTGGTCGGTGTACACAGTGCACTTCTCACCATAAAGATGGTGTCTCCAAATTTTCAACGCGAACACCACTGCAGCCAACTCTATGTCATGCGTGGGGTAATTCTTCTCATGGACCTTCAACTGTCGTGAAACATATGCCACTACCTTACCTTCTTTCATAAGCACACAACCTAGCCCCACGTAAGATGCATCACTGTAAATCACAAACTCTCTCCTCGGCTCGGGCTGAATTAAAATAGGAGCTTCGGTCAAAGCTTTCTTCAATTTCTCAAACGCTTCTTGTCTCGAATCCGACCATTCATACGGAACACTCTTTTGTAGTAACTTGGTCAACGGAGCCGCTATTCTCGAGAATCCCTCAATAAACCTTCTATAGTACCCTGCCAAACCTAGGAAGCTGCGGATTTCTGTCACTGATTTCGGTCGCTTCCAATTCACAATGGCTTCAATCTTCTTGGGATCTACACTAATCCCACTAGCTGAGATCACGTGACCTAGGAAGACCACCTCCCTAATCCAAAACTCACACTTACTTAGCTTGACATACAACTGATTCTCAAGTAGGGTATGAAGCACCAACCTTAAGTGCTCATCGTGCTCCTCTTCGGTCCTAGAGTACACTAGGATGTCATCAATAAACACTACCACAAACCTGTCCAAGAACTTATGAAACACTCGGTTCATCATATCCATAAAGGCTGTTGGAGCGTTGGTCAACCCAAAAGGCATCACCAAAAACTCATAATGCCCATAACGTGTACGGAAAGTTGTCTTCGGTATGTCCACATCCTTTACCTTTAACTGATAATACCCAGACCTCAAGTCAATCTTTGAAAACACGGAAGCACCCCTCAACTGGTCTAGCAAGTCATCTATCCTTGGCAATGGATATTTGTTTTTCACTGTCACCTTATTCAATTGTCTATAGTCTATACACATTCTCATGCTACCATCCTTCTTTTTCACAAACAAAACCGGAGCACCCCACGGGGAAACACTAAGCCTAATAAAGCCTCTGTCAGTCAACTCCTGAAGCTGTGTCTTCAACTCTTTCAACTCTTTCGGTGTCATTCTATACGGAGCAATCGACACCGGTGCGGAATCAGAATAGGTCTCAATAGCAAACTCAACTGATCTATCTGGAGGCAAGCCTGGTAGTTCTTCCGGAAAAACACTCGAAAAGTCACACAGTCCTGATGTCCTGAGGCCTCACCTCACTCATATCTGGGTTCATTACGTAAGCCAAGTAAGCCTGGCACCCTGAGCTCATCAACCTCTGAGCTTCCAAAGCCGAAACCACATTGGACAAAAACTTGACATTCGCCCCAACTACCACAACCTCAAAGTCATCGGTAAGCCTCAAAGAGACCCTCATAGTCTCGAAGTCAACCCTAGCTCTATGCTCTACAAGCCAATCCATGCCCAAAATCACATCAAAGCCATAAAAGGGTAGCTCCATCATGTTGACCGGAAATACGTGGCCCTAAATCATCAAGGGACACATCCTATACACTTTCCTAACTACCACTGTATCACCAAAAGAGCTAGTGACCTTTACACCTACTTCTAGCCAATCACAAGGTAATCCCAATGACTTTACATGTTCACCCAGAATATAAGAATGTGTTGACCCAGAATCTATTAGAGAAAGCAAACTCAAAGACTGTAATGTGAAATTACTTGCAATGACATCAGTGTCATTCCAGCCTCTCGCTGAGCGTACACCCTAGCCGGTCTTCCTCCCTCGGGCTGGACTACTACCACATGAGCCAAGTTCCTCTGATCCTCATTCATCGGCTGGAAGTTCCCACGGCCGCGCCCACGACCTCTCTGATGCTCAAAACCCCTCGCTGGAGCCGGTCCTCCCCTAACTAAGTGTGGACAATCACGCCTCAAATGGTCTCGGGAGCTACAGTTCCAACACGCCTCAAACATACCTATGCACTCACCTGGGTGGCGTCTCCTGCACCTAGTGCACTCCGGAATGTGCCCAACGGCCCCTTGGCCCTGACGGCCCTGACCATGGTTACCACCTCTAGGCCTCGTATCCGGCTGGTACCTCCTATCCCTATGCCTCTTGGCATGATCTCTATCCCAGTTCGCATGTCTCTTCCCGGAGTCAGACCCACCAGCACGTGCTCTAGAGCTCAGGTTCTGCTCTATATCATTGGCTCTAGAAACCAAGACATCGAACTCAGTGTAATCGGAGGCCAACATGTAGGTCTTCACATCAATAGTCAATCCATATCTGAAATGCTCGCATCGCTCCTTCTCATTCAGAATCAACTCTGGCGCGTATTGACTCAACCTCATAAACTGGATCTCATACTCAGACGCGGTCCTATTACCTTGAACCAAGGCCATGAACTCCCTTTTCTTTTCATCCAAGTACCGAACCCCGAGGTACTTCCTCTTGAAGGCATTCCTGAAAAACTCCTATGTGATATCCGCCTCGGTCATACCGGAAATAACAGTGATCCACCAAGTATAAGTGTCTCCCTGAAACAATGAGACGATACATCCCAACTTACGGGCATCCGAACACTCCATCTGACCCAAGATGCGAGTAGTGCTCTCAAGTCACCCTTCCGAACCCTCCGGAGACAACCCACGAAACTCAACTACCCCCAAATTACGAAGCCTCTCTAGGGGTAATCTTGTCCCCGCACCCTGAGGTGGTGCTGCAGCTTGCATACCGGCCAAAGCTGTCTGAAAAGCTCCAGCTATAGTCTGAATCAAATGGGCCACATCTGGACCTGCCTGACCTTGGCCCGCTTGAGCCTCATTACCTCCCACATTAGCCCCAGCCTCAGCCTGAGGCCCATTACCAACACTTCTGAAGTTCCCTCAATTACCATCGGGAGCATTAAGAGCAGGAGGCACGTTCTCGTGTGCCTGGTCACCCGCCCTAAGCCGTCCCCTCGGTCTCACCATAGGAATTAAAGTAATCTAAAACAACAAACACACAACAACAGAGAAACGTTAGGTTATCAAGTGGCAAAGGACACTGGTTCTCAAGCTCTTTAAACCAAAACAATTTTTCCCTTTTATTTGACAACAACGCCTAACAACGGGGACTCGAACCAACACTCAAACAGTAATAAGGTCACTATAGCATACATTCATACACCATGCTAGAGAAAAAATTTAGACATTCATGGCAAAACACTCATAATACCTTAACTAACCTCGCTTACCTGCCCGAGGTCTCGGAAACCTCAGGCTCTTATACCAATAAATGTAACCCCCTCGTCCCGGTCTGGCCGGATGACCGGTCCGAATGGGCTACACGGGGAAAACCAAAGTGAAACCAGTTAAGGCTCCCATTCGGTTAGCAACCCTATTTTTTTCTTTCATTTTAATCTTGTCTAGAAGAGTATTAAAGTCCTAAGTGATCAAACAGCGGAACAACATCCACGAGACAATCAAACGAACCCAAAACAACATTTAACAATCCAATTTTAAACTTAACTGCAAGCGGTATCGATACACCTAAGGGTGTATCGATATGCCTTGACTAGGTCAAATGGTCAGAGTCAGCCCGTGGAGACCGTATCGATACATCCAAAGAGTGTATCGATACTCTCCCCAACGGTCAACATCTCACGGTCAACGTTAAGAAGACCGTATCGGTACACCAGAGGCCTGTATCGATACCAAGTTGGACAGTAACTTCAGTGACCAAAAAGGTATCGATACGCCCCCTCGCGTATCGAAACACGTGGCCTGAAACAAGAAGGTCGTATCGATACGGGTCTAACCGTATCGATACCTGCTATGCAATTCCTCAATTCTGAACTTGGTAACCTCACATACGATTCTAGATGCACTTTTGGACACTCATAAGCACATACAATCATACATACAACAAACCATAATAGGGATTTAGCTTACAAGACATTGAATCTACCAAGGATCATACATATCAAGACTTCATGCAATTTCACAAAGAAGCATACTTAGCAAGCATAAGGCATCATACACAAGGTAATCAAGCATAAAGCATCCATAGGCCAACAACATACACGTTTAGGCATGTACAAATAAACGATATGAGAATCATAGGCCACAATCCAAGAAGCAAAAGCATAACACAACATGAGTTTAACATGCTCAAACATAATCTCCTAAGGAGTTTGACCCCAACTCCTAGAACTCTATACCTCATTGTCTAGGCATTATTACAAAAGCAAACCATACTTAAACTTGCTTGAGAACTTCAAAAGCTCCTCCCTCGCCCGCTCGCCTCCCGAACTCTAACGATCTGCACGTTAGAAACAGAAAGAGCATAAGCCAACTAGCTTAGTGAGAGAGGCTCTACAATTCACAACATGCAGTTTTCCAAAACACGATTTATATGCAAGAAAGCAATGGAATGCACAAAGGTCTATCTCAACCACAACACATGGTTTGCACAAGCACAACCAACATACACATACGGTGGGACTACACATCACCGTTTCGACTAGTGGATTTCCAATGGGACTACATGTCAAAGTACTACCCTACTAGTCACTACCGGTGGGACTACACATCACCGTAGTTTAGACCACCATCACGTGAGGCACGAACTCAACACGACTACAACATTAACAACTTAAAATGCATTCAATAATCACAACGTATACACATTCAACATATCACAATAACATGAGAGTAAAGAGGCTTACACACAGGTTTATGTGACCCCTCAAGGTCCCACCCAAACCCCAAAAGGATCCATATCGAGCACAATGCATAAATCAACAATTCTACTCACCGTTGCTACCCAAGAGAAGATCGAAGACAAAGCTCAAGACTCCGAAATCCCCGGATTTGTCCCCGAAGCTTCACCAACCAAATTTCTTGTTTCTAAACATTCCAACACCAAGCAAACAATCCCAAATCAGTCCATGTTCTACAATAATCAACCCGGATTACATACCAAGCACAAGACATCAATTTTTCCATTGAAAACAAGCTCAAAATTCCTAATCCCGAGCAGCCCTTAAGCACCCCTTAAAACCAATGTTTCCAACCCTTAAATTACTCCCTAAAGCCTTCAAAACAACCCTTATATATAGTCTAACCATCAGCTGTAACACCCCAAAATTTTGGGTTATAATAAAATAGAGGAAAAAAAAAGAGAAAAAAAAAGAAAAAGGTGAAGATGTGGGGTGTTGAACCCACAACCCCTGAATGGTGAGCATAAGCTTTAGCCATTTGAGCTAATGCCTTTTTGAGTATGGCTTACCCCAGCTTAATTTTGAGCTTGTTTTATGTACACCGAAAATGAAAAATAATAATCTGATATATCCCCAACCACCCTCATTAATGCCTCACCTTGAACCTGGAAATATCCAGAAGATCCCAAAAGTCACTCCCAAAACCTTTTCACCGTCCACCGCTGCATCCCCTCCACCGCCGCGCCGTGCCTCGCACTGCCACCGTCGAACGGACCGCCTCGACGTCCCGAGCCAAACGCCCTTAGCCACTCGCGCAGCTGCCGTCCCGATCGCCAGCCATCGTGCTTCAATGGTTCGTCAAACCTAGGGTTAAAGACCCTCTCGGTTTTTCATCGATTCCGGCCACCTCTGTCACCGTTGGGGCGCGTCGACGGTTCAAGTGTGTTCAGCGTGTCGTGGGGAGAAAAACCCGACCGACCGATCGTTCTTCCAACGTCGGTAAGTTGCTCATCGGAGCTACGTCGCTTCCGACCGTTTCCCTTCCGTTTTGGTTAATCTCGGTAGGAATTCCATTTTTTTGTGTTGTTGATGCATGGGTTGGAATTTTGAGCTAACGAGCTCCTGTTTTCCGGCAGAATCGGTGCCAAAGGCGTCTCTGATGATCGTTTCCGGCAACCGTCCGGCGAAGCCAATCCGAAAGGTAAGTGAACCGGCCTGAACCCATTGTTGAACCGGTCTGATCAGAACCGGTCTGGCCCAATGAATCGGGTCAGGCCTATTAGGTTTAGGAAGTGGGTCGGCCCGTGTAAGGCCCAACTGCCTTTAGCCCAAACCCGTGTAGCTGACCCGACCCGTTGACCGACTCGACCCGACCCGTTGACCGAGTCAAACCAGTGACGTCAGCATGACGTCAGCGTTGACTTTGACCGCTGACGTCAGCGTTGACCGTTGACTTTGACCAAAAAGTCAACTTTTTCCAAAAAGTCCTATTTTATGTTTTTCGACGTCCTGAGTCCGATTTTGAAGCCCGTTTTGTGAAATTCTAACCCGAAAGCCTCTGAATTGGACCTTGAACTCGAGTCCACTTATGTATTTTAATAATCAATTATGAGTAAGGTGTTTAAAGACTGAAAGTGGAATATTTTTGATGAAGGTATTCAAAGTTCCTTGTATTCGGGATGTTGAGGACGTCGCATTCGGGTTCGAGAGTGATCGAACGGAGTATAATGGTCGACCGATATAGCAAGTATTAAAGGTAATACACTACTGCCTCTAGTATGCTTTATGAACATGTTGGTATTCGGTAAATGCATGCAAAAATATGATGAGGAGTGATGATAGCTCTGCTCAAGTTAAACCGGATATGAAATTAAGTATGATAACTTAGATAAGACCGAAATGTTCGAACGAGGAAGCTAATAAATTTGAAGTATTTGTAGTTCATTAAATAATTAATGAGGCAACTAATCTCCAATTTCGAGCATTAGTGTGAAATGTTTAAATGAGAAAGATACTTGGACATGAAATTACGAAAATGCCCTTGAGATATGAGAATGACTAAAATACCCTTTGAATTGGGAGAGGTCTAGAAATCTACAGTGGATATGGTAAACCAACTCGATTCATCGGGAAACCTCGATCTACTGGTAAGATATGGTAACAAGATTTAAACGTTCAAGATTGTAATGGTGTTGGACTTCCTTGAATTTAGAATGAATTCTTGAATATATTTATATTTACGGGAAATTATTCGTACCTCTAAATTGATCAAGCGACTCAAATACTGAATTGATCATAATGACTAAAAGTATTGGAAATCCTGTTATGGTTGAATTAATCAGAATGACCGTATTGACTAAAAAGGGCTGAAGTATCCTCAGACACCGAGGTTTACAAATAAATTGGAAGGATGAATAAAACCTTGAGTTTTGAAATGAATGAAGTGGTTGGAAGTACCGAAATTCGTGAATGACCAAAATACCCCCTTTGACTGAAATAAGTAAATTGCCCTTGATAAATTCTGGAAATGCCAATAAAGTTGGAAATGACTGAAATGCCCTTAAGGGTAGAAGCATGACTTACGTATGTCAATCACTCCTGATAATAATGTAAGGACGGAAGTTTCTCCGCACATAATATAAGTTTGACTACTCCGTGGAAAATCTTGCGGTGAAATATGAAAGCAACCGTTCAGATATACGATACAGTTGGGTGCATCAGAAGCGTTGGATTGTACTACAAGGTGGGAATATGTAGTTTGAATGGTTTTGGAGGCTCGATAAATTTCTGGGAATCTTAAATAGTGCAAATCGTCATTTCATCATTATTGGGCTAAATTACAAATCACCCCTGATAGTTAAATGACCAAAATGCCCTCGTTGGCCCAAGTAATCAAAATAGCCCCGAATGTATCTGATATCATTAAAGATCTCGACATAAAAATCCCTAAATGTCTGGTTGGAAACTTGATGAGCAAATAGAATTTTTGAGCCACTGTTTACGCCATGGTTGTATAAATTACCAAAATGTCGTGTATGATAAAATGACCATAATGCCCCTGGTAGGCTTAAATGGCTAAATCACTCATGATATGCATAAACTCTCAAGATCTTGATGTATCATCTCCTGACTATCTGGTTTGAATCGTTAGTACAAACCCCTCTTTTAATAGGGGTCTTGTTTCAAAGATCTGATCAATTGTCAAAAGTTAATATGTTCTCTTCCGTAAATGTCAAGTATCTCCAAGGAAATAAACTATTCCACCTAGTGTGTTCCATGTGTGCTACACGACTGTTTTTGCATACTGATTTACATGTTATAATACCGATTATGTGCACATGATAGAATACTTGAACTCACATGAACGTGACATGTTTTATAATTTAACATGACCGTAATGTATTTTTGATATATGCATATGCACCTGATATGATCAACATGCTATATGGATAATATATTACTAAAAATACAGCTATTGATTAACCGAACCGTTACATAAATTGTTACTTGGGTACTTGGGATAGAATATGAAGTGACCGTAGGTTCAGCCCTGATCCAGCTGGTAATTCCTTTACCGTTACAGGTTCCTATGCTTCGGCTAGGGTAATACCTACCATACCGTACCGTACCGTTCCTAAGGTAATCCCTTAGGATGGCACCTATGCCCAATGGGCACTGGTTAACGCCTTTGACGCAGTTTTGGGGAACTGCCTCTTGGAGTATGGTTGGAGGGTAAATAAAAGATTAAACCGAATCGTATTATTACTTGAACTTATGTTTTTGAACTAGAAGTGCATATTATATTGTTGTTGCACATGTTTTACTTACACTGTTGGAACACACTAGGAACCGAACTCTCTAATTCCACCTCCGTACATTAATAGCCTATAATTCCTGTCTAATTCTCAATGATTAAATAAAGAACAAATACCGTTATTATCAAGTATAACGTTACCCTGAAATATTAAAAAAAAAGAGATGAAGATCGTTACTGCGTGGAACATCATGAAAATGTTATGCCTACCATATATCTGCATGAGCTTATAGCATCTTTTGGTAGTTTTGTATTACTGAGCTTTTCCAAGCTCACGTTGTTTTTACCATCGCAGGTTAAAGGAATATATATCATAGTATAACGTTTGACATCAGTGTTTGGAGTTCTCTCGGCGTTGCTTATGGAGTACGGTACCGACATAGTTAGTGGGCATGCATATCATTATTGTTTCATGATAGTGTCTGTAAAATGTTTTCTATAATCATGTTATATGTTTATATGATTTTATGAAAGAGTATTTTCAACAAAAGTTACCGTTATAATTTAATATGTGTTTTTTTTAGAAAATGTTTTATGTGTATTTTTACCGTGGGTCGCTCTTGTGACCTTAATGTGACTTCCTAGGATCCGCGAAACGCATAGGCGGGTCTAGGGGGTTACATCAGCCCTCAAGATTCCACCTAAAACACCCCCAAAACTCAACTTAAAACCTCCCCAAAACCCCATTCTGGGAAAACACCCAAAACCTTGAAAAAAATCAGTTTTGTTGGACCTTTTAGGTTGTAGATTACTCATAGAACTTCAACAAATCAAAAACTTGAATCAAAGATTTCAAAGACAACATTTTTAATTCAAAACCCTCCAAACTCCAAATCTCAAAACATGTGTAGAAATGAAAACAAAAGGTATCAACTTGTAGAGAATAATGAGGGTAAGTCAAAAACGTGGTTACCTTTGCGAAACCCTTCAAAACGAGCAAGCTCTTGGATGGAATAGTATCCAAGGGGGAGATGGGTTCATTTCACGTTGGAGAGAAAATGGATAGGGAAGAAGATGACTTCAAAGCATTATTTTAGGTTTATTTGAAATTAAAAGGCTAAAGACCCAAATGCCCTTAATGAATTAAGGGAACTACAATGGATGACACCCATGACCAACTAAATTTTATTTGTCTTAAAAACCCGAGGCCCAAACCATTATTTTATTATTTAAAAATTTGGAACCGAAACCCGAACCATTATTAAATTATTATTTTCACCCGACCCCCGAACTCGGATGTTACAGAATCCATCAATATAAAAAGCTCTTCGACAACTATAGTTCCATCTATTTAAGCATCAAAAGGTATTTTAATCCCTTTTCGGAGCTTAAGGATAAAACAATAAGAGTATATTTTTAATGAACATTCTTAACCGCTATGACATATAAAAATACTTTAATACAGACAGTTAATATACATTACAATTTAATACATTTAATAATTTAAGGTTTTTATATATATAACTACACATGATGAAACAAATGACACATACACAACAATCTAAATATGTAGAAACAGATCCGTAGCCACTAATTAATCCGAATCAAACTGAAGAGGTTTTAAAATAAAATAGAATGAATTATGTTCATGTGTAATACAATCTAAGCATCTGATGAAGGTGATTGGGTCCACGTGCATGTTATGGGAAGATAGGGTGCATCCCCCCAAACGTCATGATATGTGCACGTTAAAGGTAAAGAAAACAACCCCATTTGCTGCCATTTCTGGATCATATCATTTAATTTGTTCCTTTTGCAATCTTCTTCCTATGTCATCCTCCACCTAGATTATATATGTATATATTGATGCACTAGCTGTGTAAAAAAATTTACACAATATTTTTATAAAAATTAAAATTTAAATCTCAAATCCTAGTACTCTAAACCTTAAACTCTAAAATTTAAGCATAAATATTGAGTTCTACACCATACTTACTAAAACCTTAAACCTTAAACCCTAAACCCTGACCTAAAACCCTAAACTTTAAAATTAAAAGACTTGTAAAGTATACATAAGCTTGTGTATCAAAAATATTTTTTATATATAATCATTGATTCTTTTATTACGTTATTTATGGTCTAAATTCACTCAAAATCATTTTTGATGTAATGTAACCCATGCACTTCATTTTTAAATGAAGAAAAAAGTGAATAGTTTGGGGGAGAGTTTGAAGAGATATGGATGTTGAGTTTTTTATTTTAAAAATAGAGATGTTTTTAGATTATTTCGTGAAATATGAATGTTTTGTAGAAGTCATCATGAAATGTAGGCAACTTTCAGAAGTCGTCGGGAAATGCTGGCGACTTTAAACAAAGAAACGAACTAAAAATACAATTTATTCATCAAAAATTTTCGGCAACTTTAAATCATCTCTACTTCACGAAATAGAAACAAACTCACCATATATTGTGAATTCTCTATTCCAGCATCATTACATGGGTAAAATACCTGAATATTTATCCTTATAATTGATGTATGTAAAAAAAATATAAAATAAATTATTTTTATTGGCCAGAATTATTATGACATGGTGTGACATATTGATATAACATTTTTTTCTGAGAAACGACTAATATAACGTTTATCCACGCCAAGTGTCAAATGGATGACATATTTTAATGTCAACGAACAATAATTTTATTATTCCAAAACATCTTTAGTGATAACAAAAAAAAACATTATTAGCCATGTTATCGTACTAAAATAACTAATAATAGTATAAATATAAAAAAACAATAGAAATGAAACTTATTTAAAATCATGAAATATATATTATTATAGTAGAATTTAAATGTGTTTGTCAAGTAGGACCCTCTCTTGTTACAAATGGGCCAATACGATTATTTTTTTATGCGGCAAGAGGGGTGAGACTTGAGAGAAGGAAAACCGTTGAGGAGTTGGAGTCTACTTTATAAAAGGAAAAAAAATATAATTATAATCTAATAATTTAATATGTTTTAGTTTCTTATCGAGTATAGTTAATATTCATCTTGTGTTTGAGATTATTAATTGTTCGAGTGGTTAAAGATGTTCATGTTATTTTATTTTGTGTAGGTTTAAATCTTGATATTTACGTTGGGAATATAAGGGTCCGTTTGATTTTAGAAAATATTTTTTATTTTCATTTTTTATTTTTATTTTTAGAAAATAATTTTCATTTTCAGTTTTCTAAAAATTAGAAAACATGTTTGGTTAATAGGTTGGAAACTTGTTTCGGAAAATGAAAATAGTGAAATGTGTTTAGTATCTAGTTTTTCAAAATAGAAATAAAAATAATAATTATTAAATAATTAAAATAAAATATAGTTAGAAATATATTGTTGTTATAATAATAAATAAAATACAAGTAAATAAACTAAAATTTAAAAAAAATGACATTAGAAGGATTTGAACCCATGTTAAAATTAAAAAACTCTTGTTTTCATATTTTCCACTTTTCTAGAATATTTTCAATGAAAGCATTTTTTATGTTTTTAATTTTCTAATTATTTTTGTTTTCATTTTACAATTTTAGAACCAAATTCATTTTCTTCACCGTTTTTATTTTCCAATAAAATGAAAATAGAAACAGACTCCTTTTTACGATTCACATTCGTATTTTATAATTATTCATTCTAATACTATTTTTTCAAAATTTGAATATATTTTTCCTTTAAAATGTAATATGTTTTATCAACTATCATAATGTGTGTGTGTATATAAGTTTTTGATAAAAATATACAAGTGTTTATAACTGTATACTAATATATATATAATAAAGAAAAAGAATAGATGATGTCTAGGTTCTTAGTTGCTTAGTTGTACTGAAACGTGTCACGGAGCTCACGGTGCGGAACACCTCACGCCCGCGGCTTATTTATTTAGGGTTTGGATCCCACAACCCTTAATTATATTTATTCTCACTTATGTCAAAAACTGTATTTTTAAGATTTATCCGGTAGCTTCAATCAAACTCGAAATAAATAAAAAAATTGGAGCTTGAGAAAATTCGAATCGAAATATTTTCAAACTTATTCAAGAGCTTGATTCAAATTTGAACTCGAACATGAATTTTAAGTGCATGAAAGCTTTATATTGTATTAAAAACGTATAATTGTTTTTTCACTTTAATCAACTAACAACAAAACATTATAATACAAATGTATGAGCCATTAAAAATTCCGAAAAAAATGAAAGCCCGCTCTAAAATTTTAATATGTTATTTCCTCGAGTTGCTCGCAACTTTTTTGAGTTGAGTATAAAATAGCTCGTCTCGTTAAGAATTCGAGTCAAATTTAAACTAAGTCGAGTTTTCATCATTAATTGTACTAATATATGTCAATCTAGGAATATGGAATCTCATCCACATATAATAAGTATACTTATTTTATCTCATTTTTTAATTAGGGGGTAATTAGCTGGATTAAGGCCCACAAATTTTGGGGTTTCGATAAATTAATTAAAGCTGGCATGGTATTGGTGCTCGCTTGCTTGGTAGTTGTTAGCTAGAGAGCTTCTACTTCAGGAATTTAATGACAACCATAATATTTAAATTATAAGGACTTTGAATTTGTTTATACTTAATTATATGTTTTTGATAATATTGACTAATTAAATTTTAATTTGATTGGCGTTATTACAGTTGTAATATATAAGATGACGTAAATTCAAATGTGTTTAAGTACGTAATAACATCTGAAATTAATATTTTTAAAGTTATTAAGGGTCCTGCCCTAAACTTTCCGTTTAAATATTTTTAAAGTCCCGCACAAACCAAGTTGCCTCAGAGGTTAAGGGAACGGTTGTTATTCCTAGAGGTCACGAGTTCGAGCACCGGCAGTTGCAGCAAGGTGATTGAACATGCATTGTCAAATAATTAAAAAGTATATATTTAGAACATATAGTACTTGTAATCACCTTAGCTTTCACACACACATATATATAAAGTCCTTATCGAATTAGTCTAATTAATATTTTTGTTTAGATATTTTAGGTCCCTATTAAATTTGGAATTTAATAATTTAAACCTCAAATGTTTCATCCTAATTACATCCCCTCTCTCTATAAATATGCATTATTCTTATTAAATTATGAATAAATAAAATGTTCATTAATAATGCAAACGTGGGGATGTCTTGCTTACTTCCACATTCGACCAAATACAATCTTATTGGCCTAGGTTACAACTTCGAATAATTCCACATCTCAGTGTCGGATTAATCAATGTGTTAAAAGTTGTAGTATTTCTATATAATGCTTTTTTGAACAAATTTCTATATAATATTTGTATTTGAAGTTTGTTGAAATTGGTTCATTTATCGACTCAAATGATCAAAAAGTTAATTTCTTTAAAACGTGATAAAAGTAAATTAGTTATATTCTTGGTAAAATATTGAACTTTTAGAATGTACTTGATAGAATTAAATAGTGAAAATAATGAAAATTATATGGAGAGAAATGATAGAATAATGCAGTTGTTTTTTTATAGAGTAAACTATACCGGATACTATTAAACTTTAAGTTTAGTATTGATTATATAACATAACTAAAAATATGATACTATTTTAGCACTGAATTTTAGTTTAGACTTTAATTATAACATTGAACCATTAAAAATGATGACATAGATGGATCTTAACGGTCCGCATGCAATGACGTGGATGGATTTTACTGACTCATTAGTATAATTGAATCCTAAACTAAAATTCAATGTTAAAATAGTATTGATTTTTAGTTTAATGGTATAATTAATACTAAAATTGAAGCCTAGTGGTATATGGTGTACTTTACCCTTTTATATATAATATGTTATTAGAATTACCCATTTTATTATAAATATTGTAACTGTTTGAGTAATTATTCAAAAAAAAATGAAAATTATACATTTTTATGAGTATTGAAAGTTTTTGAGTAATTATTCAAATATTATAAAATGACTCGTTTTCCCTACGAACATGTAATATTTTGAGATGTTAAAAAATATTTAAGTTTAGATATTTGACAAATTTCTGTAACATTATGAGCAATTACTCAAAAAGTTAAAAATTTTGTAACAAAGATATGTATTTATAATAATTCTTTAAGTAATTACTCAAAAAAATATATATCCATAAGAAAAATAGCAGTTTTTTCAACATTGTGATTAATTACTCAAAAAGTCACTGAAAATTTGAAGTTGGAAATTTGTGAAATTTTTGTAACATTATCATTAGTTAGTAAAAAGTTGCAATATGCGTAACAAAATGTGTATTTGTAACTTTTTTAATTACTCAAATCGTAGGAAAGATGAGCAATTTTGTAACTTTTGAGTAATTACTCAAAATGTTATAAAAATTTTATGTTTTGGTATTTTAGAAATTTCTGTACGATATGAGTAATTATTCAAAAAGCTAAAATATTTATAACAATGTGTAATTCTTGTAATTTTTTACATAGTTACTCGACATATTACATGTGCATAATGGAAAAAAATACCCCGAATATTTAGTCAGATAGTCATTTTAGCCCTAATATTTTTTTTAATCAATTTAACCTCCTTAACGTTTTATTTTGAGTCAAAATAACCCCTCTACGGATGAAAATTATTAGTCAACTGATGATAAATAGCTTAAAATGATGTGACAAGCCTACATGGCAGTGCACGCCACAATAGCAATGTCGTATAGAAAAAAATGTTGACTTTACATAATGACGCATTAGTCAAAAAATATTTTTTTCTTCTGACGCGTCATTCTGTCAAATCATTTCAAGTTATTTGTCCTCATCTGACTAACAATTTTCATCTGCAGAGGGGCTATTTTGACCCAAAATGAAATGTTAGGCGTTAAATTGGTTCAAAAAAAGAATACGGGCCAAAAAGACTATTCAGTCAAACGTTAGGGGCATTTTTTTGGCTTTAAGCCTATTATATGTTAGTATGTAAAGAGTAATTTTGTAACACATTTAATGCCCTTGTTACAAATGCTCTCACTAAGAGGTAAACAATTGGCCATAAAATGTACTCTATTCTCATTGTTAGGAAAGTATTCATAAAGCTTCTTGATTTGCAAGAAAGTATAAGTGGTGATCACATTAATAATTATGTGTTTTTAGAGCTCCCTAACAAGAAACCAACATTAATTATCATTTTGGATGGATGAATGAAGATTGTGAAATGTGATTCACCTCCACTTGCTTTTATAGAACAATAATTTTTAAACTATTTCAACTTGCATTTCCAAGCTTTTTACTATGAAACAATTGAATTTTAGATAATTATGGTGATGTCTGGTAAACAGTTTTTTGAGCTAAAATTAGCGGTTTAAAGTATTTTTAGAGATTTGACCACTCAAATTCACTAATTTAGATGTTTGGTAAATAAATGATTATAATAGCGGATTGAGGTGAAATCTCTCATTTTGAAAAAGCTTCTTTCAGGCGTTTTTTGAGTTAGAGGTTTGGATAGGAGACTTGTAAAAACTATTTTGTCTTTGATAATTATAAAAGATTTTTTTAAATAACATAAATTTGATTAACTAATAAAATTTAAAAAATAATTTCATAAATAAGAAATTAATATATAAATTAATAAATCCATATAAATTTAATAATTAATAAAATTGTATTCAAAATATAATTTCACAAATAAAAAATTAACATGTGCATTCTCATATATGCTCAGTAATGATATTAAAAAAATAATTTTCATAATTTAATTAATATTAATAGATACAAAATATTAATAACTAATAAATTATTCAAACAAATATCAAATATAAGCATGTCTTTATATGTCATTTTGCTTGTTCAAATAATCAAACAACTATCAGCTATCAATTAATTTTATCAAACACTTTTATACAACCAGCTAATGTAATCCGCTAGTCAAATTAGCTAATGCAATCAACTATCTGCTATCAGCTAATGTAATCTGATATCTGTTATCAATTATCCGCTAATTGCTAAAGATGACCTATATATCTTTTTTGAAAAAGTTTCAAATATTGGACATATATTGGGACTTGATAAATAACATAATTGTTGAACAAATCATGAAGATTTATTAATTAAAATTGGGAGCACTAAAGCACTAATTGATTTCATAGTTTGGTGGCAATTGATAAACAAGTTATAATAGAAGCAACTGTGTAGCTTCCTTGCTAAGATGTGTGGGAACCAAAAGACTAATTTATAATAGGATAAAATATACTAATAGTCACTAAACTATGAAAATCATCATTTTGGTCACTGGTTTCTCAAAAGTTATAAAATAACCATATCAGGACTGTTACAAGATGATCACTAAATATTATAAAATAATGTAACAATTCGATTAATTTAAGGGTAATGTTCACAAGCAGTCCCTTTCGTTTGGTGTTTGTTCTAGTTTGGTCACCAGATTTCAAAACAGCTTATTGTGATCCCTTACGTTAATAATCTGTTTTATTTTAGTCACTCTTCCGTCATTCTCCGTTAGAGGAGTAAAGGCCGGCTGACATGGCAATTTTAAAATTAAAAAATTCTACGTGTATAATACACGTGTATTATATTTATACACATGGAGGAAATCCAAGTTCCACTACAATTCAAGGGTCTCCTCTTAAAAAGAAACCCAGAGGTAGGCAGGTTCCTTCGCGGTATTTGTCTCCTCTCCGTCGCCATCAGCGGCGAGATTCCCTTCACCTCTTATTTCTCGTTCTACTAATACGGCGGCGGCGGCGGTGGGGAACAAAACGACAGCGGCGTTTCCTTCTCCGCTCCCAAAACGGTCTCAATCCGTGGACCGGAGGCGGCCTGGAGGTCAAGTGTCGAAAGGGGGGAGCTAATTTGTTCAATCTGTTTACTGTTTGTTTGAAGATGGTTCATGCCCCTCAACGTTCTTCTAACGTTCCTCGTTGGCTCAGCTCTTGGTTGGATTCTCATCAAAATCACTAAAACTCCTAAGCAACTTCAAGGCGCCGTCATCGGATGTTGTTCGACAGGTTCGCCCGAAACGAACAATACTTGCATGTTTCCTTTACTTAAGTGTTTTCCCAGAAGATTACGAGATAGAAGCAGATAGGTTGATTGAATTATGGTTTGCAGAAGGCATTGTTTCATCAGAGGAGGATGTTGCAGAGCGTATGTTGGTTGAACTTCTGGAGAGGACGAGGTGCTGATGCTGAAGCTGTGTATGAGAAACTTTTGGGAGGCTGTTATGTAAAGGTGAACTGCGAACATGCTAATAATTGTCAGCAAGATTTTGAGTTGTAATATCTGCAGTATACTTGTATTTCTTTCTTATTAACTTCTCCATTTGCAGTTGTTTTCATTGGATCTCTGCCTTTTGCTCTCCAACAGCTATCTGGTGTAAATGTTGTTTTCTATTTCTCTTAGGCTGTCTTTACAAGTGCTGGTGTACCCTAGCAGCATATATATGATATCAAAATATTTTCTGACTGTTAGACTTGAACATAACAATTTGTATGTTCGATACAATTTTAACATTTTATTTGATTTTTGCTTCATGCATTGGTGTTTCAGGCCATAGCAATGAGTATTGGTGTTCATCGTTAGTGGTATCCATCAATGTTCGTCGCCCGCCGTAGAATTTTCCTAATTGTTATTCCATGTTTTTACTATTAGTTTTTTTGGGTCTAGTTCTGCATTATGTTGTTAGGACTTCATTTCTTCTTTAAGTATTAAGTTGGAAGAAGAAGCCCAATCTTAAAGATGGAAACTTGCCGCATGCATGATCTGATGAGAGAGCTCTGTTTGTCGATAGCAAAGAAAGAAAATATTCTCTGCATCATCGACGACCCCTCGTTTCCTCCACCCAATAATCGGACAGTTCGCAGAATTGTTTCACATCAACCCATTCTCTTTCGACGCTTCAAAAGTTACCCTCTCAGGTCAATATTGTTCTTTCATAACTCATTTTATGTTGAGTCCCTGGCTGAAGCATTTCTAAAACCAAAGATGTTCAAATACCTTGAAGAACACAAAGGTAATGTAGATTGCAATGCAGCGTTGTTGTATGTTTTTCTGCTGTGGAAATTGCAGGGATGCTATAAAAGGTGGGTGGGTTGGGCAAACTTTTGCCCTAGCTAAGTGCAATGAGTCTGGAGGGAAGAAGTCTCGGGTTCGTCGTTCAAAGGAGGAAAGGAAGTCAAGGGATGCTATAATAAACGTGTATTATACACGTGAAATTTTTTAATTTTAAAATTGCCATGTCAGCCGGCCGTTACTCCTCTAACGGCGAATGACAGAAGAGTGACTAAAATAAAACAGATTATTAACGTAAGGGACCACAATAAGCTGTTTTGAAATTTGGTGACCAAACTAGAACAAACACCAAACAAAAGGGACTGTTTGTGAACATTACCCTTAATTTAATGATTGTTTGTAACATTTTGATAAAATTTAAAGACCGTTTTGATAAAATAATGTAATAGTTTGATAGTTTCAATGACCATTTTATAACTTTTAAAAAGTCAGTGATCAAATCAATCATTTTTTCATAGTTTAATGGCTACTAGTATACTTTACCCTTTATAAGAAAATCGAGTAGAGTTCTAACACTCTATTTTCAACCTTTTAAAAATGGATAAATATAAAACTAAGCTCAATTGATCTTCCGTTTAATAAAAATGAAATGGAGTAATATCTCAAAATATTAATTGACCAATAATAATAATAATAATAATAATAATAATAATAATAATAATAATAATAATAATAATAATAATAATAATAATAATAATAATTCATTCTTAAAAATAATAACATCTTTGTCAATGTTTGAAGTTTGATCCATGACTCCTGTCACCATCAAAACAGCAATTCCTCGTTTGCAAAATACCCTTTTTAAAAAAAATATATATAAACTCTAAAACTTTATTATATGGCAACCTGAAATGAAGATTCCTATAGATTAATTATAAAATTTAGCTTTATAATACTCTTATAAACACAAACTTTCTCAAGAGTCATTTTCAGTAAGATTCATATATTCTCGGTTAAGAACGGACTCGAAATTTTATGTAAAGAGATTTAAACTATTAGGAAACTATATTAAAAACATATGGTGTAAAACTACAAAATTTAGGGGTAAAAAAATAGATAGTTAATAAAAATTTTAAAAAATATCTGAATTATAAAAAATTAAAATTTTTAAAGGCTACGGTTCCCTTGCAGCACTCCTCGGTCCATCTCTATTTCAAGTGATATTTGGTAGCTGGTTAAGCATTTTCCACTCTGTAGCTGTCTTTTTCTTCTGATCTCCTTCAAATGAAAACGAAAAAAAAAAGTAAAATATTTTAATGGAAATCAACTAACAAGTAATTAATTCTCCACTAAAACTCTAATGATGGATTTTTGTGTGAACTTTTGACGTGATTAAGGGACAAAATTGTGTTGATATTTGAAGGACAATTTGTGGTGGGTCGACTGTTATGTTAGGCGTCAAAATATTACTTGAAAACCACTAATAATTTTCCATAATTTATATCTTAATAATTTCATCAAATGATTGGAAATGATTGGAAATATGCCTCCAATTAGGTCAAAAGATTGCAATAAGATATAGCATTGGATTTAGCTTATGCTTCTCAGAAATTTTCCAAGCAAACAATGTTTGAGATTGCTATAATAATGAAAGAAACTATCAACCGTAATAATTCTTATTTAATTTTACTTAACTCGTTTAAGATTGACATTATGCGTTTTAAGTTAAATTTTGTACACAAATCTTCATAATGTTATATGTTTGATTTTTGTAATAGTGATTAAGATTATTGTGTTATTCTAACAAAGAGAGGAAACCCTAAACCAAAAAGAATTAAATTAGTTGTTGACATAAGATAGTATGATTATAGTCGGAGTAAAAATCATGTCTCTTTCTAGTGTTCATACGTATGTTTCAAAATTTAAAAAATTAAACCTTACATTCTAAATACTAAATCCTAAAAATTAAACTGTATATCTTAAACTCTAAATATTCAATTCGAATTTTTAGTGTTGAAATATACATAAAAACAACAAAAAGAGACAAAAAAAAATTTATTTTTGCAGCCCCCGGCATCTATAGAAGATTTTCCCAATCAATTCACAATACGAAGGGGATAGAGACATCGAGAGATGTCAGGTTTGAATAAGACAATGGGGAAGTAAACCAAACAAAGATTCCCCAAGTTATGACAAATGTTTTTGATGTGCCATGAATTATATTTTATGTATTTAACAGCTGCCGGAGATATTGTATTTAGCATTGCATTTGAGGTTGACGGTTCCAATACACTTTTTTGTATAGGTTTGATTAATCTGAATTAAATATTGTATTAACTCTTTGTAATAATTAAATTTTATAATTTTTCTTAAAGAACTTAATACCTCATTCTGTTATATCGAATGATAGTGGATGTTTTCAAATACTTTTTGATAAAAAAAAAATATCATTAAAATTTTACTCCTAATGGTATTGAACTCACAACCTGATAAATGAAAAAGTGTTAACTGAAAGCTTTTCACTACATACTTTAAAAACGTTCTACTTTAAACCGTATTTTTTTGAAAATAATTTCCAACTACAATAAATAATAGGGTAAAGGCATAATTAAGCTACAATTAGCTTGTTTAGGACAAAGCATGAAGCATGTTAGAAGCCCGGATTATACGGGAGAAGGTTGTCTTAATGTTGTGGTTAAGATAATGGGCATATCACATGGGATTTTGATGGGAAAGTGAGAACCCTATGCCATGTCGAAAACCCAGTCTTCTCCCACTCCTGCCTCCTCTTTTCATCCCATAGAAACGGGTTGTATATATTTAGGTCGACTGATATAGAGTTTTATATTGAACAAAATCTCAAATTTAAGTATTGTGGATGAAAATATTATATAGATTGTTTAAGTCCCTCTCAAAATTTTTAGTATAATAGTTGTTTAAGTTATTTTCAATTTAAATGTTAATTAAATAAAACATTTCTCCTACTCAATTTTTAAATTTAAAGGTTTAAAGATTTAATGAATTTTTACCCCTCCCAACCTTTGATCCTAGCTCCGTCTCTAGATTGTTTCAGGTAGGGGTGATAACGAGCCAAGCTGAGTCCGAGCCTGGCCAGGCTCGAGCTCGGCTCGAAAACAATACTATTGGGCTCGGCTCGGACTTGTCAGGCTCGACTCGACTCGAAATGAAAAAATTTGCTATATTATTTTTTATAAAAGATTAGTTAAAAATCTATTTCATAACCAACACTAAAACGAAATTCAATATCCGGAAAGAGAAAAAAAGTGCCAAAAATTAGATTAATCCAAATAATCAATAAATATTCTTATAATATAAACAAATAATTAAAAAAAAATAAAAAATCAAACAACAACCAACTAATGAAAGAAAATACAAACACATAATTTATTTTAGTGCATATGTAGATTCCGAGCCTGTTCACAAGTTTTTTGAGCCGAGACAGGGTAGGCTCGGCTCGGCTTGTTAAAGTTTCGAGCCGAGCCCAAGCCTGAGTCGAGCTCACTCGAGCCAAATTTTGACCGAACCGAGCCCGAGTAGCTCGCGAGCCGATCAGGCTCATTATCACCCCTAGTTTCAGGTCCAACTTAACTCAATTCAAACCGAAATGGTATAATAGTATTTTAAGATTTTTTAATTTGAATATTTATTAAATAAGACATTTGTTCCTCTTAATTTTTAAATTTAAAATTTTAATAAATTTTTTCTTCTTTCAAGAACCTTTTATCCTAGCTGCGTCCCAGTATTCTTCCAGGTCAACTTAACTCAATCCAAACTGAAATGGAACAAAAATGGAACCTACTTTGGTGTTCATACCCTGAGAATCTCGAAATCCACCGTAGATGATAATGATTGGCTAACTAACCCAGCACATGCACATATGTCCTCCACTTCCTTTCCTTTCAAATCTGTGGGAGCGTGATGCCTTCCTACGCTGACATGTGTCCCAAAGTTTGGCTGTATCTTTTGGCTAAAGTAATGACTAATGAAATCCAAGACTTGAGAATCAAGGTTTATTTTTTTAGAATATCTTCCCATTTGGTTTATTAACGAAATTATTGCTGTAAATGTGAGGCTTACTGTTGAGTTAGAACGGAAGAGATTGATTCCGATAAGAATTTAGAGTTTAGATTGGCAATGACATTGATTTAGATTGAACGACTCGCTCTATTGTCATCCCTAGTCCTACATATTACGTGACTTTGGTACTGGACTTCACAAAATGGGTACTAACGGATCGGTGAATCGAATAATAGACCTCGGGTGACATTCCAACTTTCCTCCTTTCACGACCTATAGGGAAGAGAATCCAATACAAAAGTATGTAATTTTCTCTCTTAAAATCAGCAATCAAGATTAAACTTTTGAGATCATCAAATACTAGAAAAACGCTTTCTTAAATGGAGAAATGACATGAATATATGGGCAAGAACAAGCTCACGGTTGTATAGAGCATAAGATCTTGTGCCTCAGCCGCCACCGGAGAGGAGGGCTCACTATGGCAACGGAGTTATATACTTCCTTCTATATGGACCTTCTACTTCAACGCACTCCGTTACCTGCACCAGCAACAAATTATGAACTCGAGGTCGAAATCAAGTTTCAGAAATAGATGTATTGGAAAAACTCACTAGCAGTGCAATTCCAAATTGCAAGCATTTGAATTTAGAGAACAAAGAAGGTACAATAACAGATTATGCTCATTCAATGCTGGTACTCAAAAGAGCTTTTTAGAACATTCGATTTTCTGTCGGGAAAGCATCATGCAGATGATCCCTGTCATCTACCAAACACTCATGTGTGCAGATATATGGTTCAATGTATTACATGAGAACAGGAGATCTTCTTCAACAAATAGTATGCCAGCAATCTTCATTAAACTTATGTGATTCTACGTTTCTTCGACTTGTTAACGAGATTGTTGTAGCCCGAGGGAGTTTCACCCTCATCGACAGTTTTATCCTCCCGCCATTCTCTGTCTCTACTCTTCGTAGCACTCCTGTAAAATTAGACAGCAGCATTTACATTAAAACCTTAGCAAGTTTACATAAGGTTTACCATTTCAGGATGTAAAGTTTCTTAAAAGACCTATCAAATTCTGAATTCTCCTCCGAATTTCTATCTAACCAAGAAATGCTTCCAGTGTGAACTGGCATCAATGACCCGATGATGTGAAGCATTTCGTCGTCAAAACTGCAAACAAGGACCAATGTCAAAATTGTGATCATCCCGTCTTTGACCACCGTACTTTCCCTTTCGCCAATGCAAAAAAAAGTAGAATGAAACATAAACTCAGAATATCAAAGATGTAAATTTGAAAGAAATATCGAAACCTGACTTCCTGAACTACATTAGTGAGCAAAAAAAACATGCAAAACCAATGCATAAGACCATAAAATTCATTGGTTTGTAATGTATAGTATACATATGATTGTTACATTTGAACTAACACTGAATGATCGACAAAAAAAACATAGACGATAACCAAAACAGTAAAAGGATCGTTTTCTTTTAAACCGAAACGTTCACCTCTTGACTGAAAAACGGATCATGGTTCCAACCTTTATGACATGGCGCTTGTGAGATCTGCTGGCAAATATTCCCTCTTCGCCTTTCTTTAACAACGATAAACAAGCAACTAACAGGGGTTAATCAAACACTCTAGCCAAAGACATGTACACAACACGAAATTTGAACTTCAGAACAAGGTAGCAAGCAAACTATTACTCACAGTTCTATATTTAAACTCGGCCGGGACGCTTTCGGCTGTTATTATAGCAGATGAAAAACCAAGAACAATGACATGAATTGATTCCTGAGAAAGTTTCACTACTTTTCCCTCTGTACATGGTATAAAGAAAATTAGCATAGACAATATCCTAATTCCTAAGTGTGCACATTCATAGAAAATAAATAACCTAAAATATCATGGAAAAGCTTTACCTAAGAGCATATCCGGCTTCGGTGAAAAAACTAGGAGATTTGCTTTCAGATTGAAACCGAAATAAGGTTGAACGCCGGGAAGAATTTTTGGCAGATTATCAACAACATTAACATCGTAAGCCAATAAAACGCCATCAAATGCTTCGTTAAACCTGCAAATTACAGCAAATTAAATTATAATCATTATATCAACAGAAACAACAGCTTTTGATTAAAAAAGTAAAGAACGAACTTGAAGAGTAAAGAGCTAAGCTCGCGAAGGATCGCCTGGGAAATCTTCCTACTCTTCGATGGGTGTAAATAAACGACCAATTCAGCATCCACTACGTTTAATCCCTCCATTTTTAACTGCAACAGATTCCCAAAACTGGAACCTGAACAGTATAGCAAAAATATTGTCTGATTTCTCCTTAGGGTTTAAGGGTTTTAGTGACTTACTAGCCTGGGTTTGGGCTTAAAAGATGAAATTGGAGAAAACGAAGATAAAAATAATGAATTGTTACAGTTTTATGGCCCGATTACTCTTGGACAACCTAGATTTTGAAGCCTTTAAAGATTGGTATAAAAATAAACGGACATAAACGAACTTCCCGCTAAACAGTTCACAAACGGTTCGTTAAATGTTTGGTTCGTTTACAGCTCTAACCATAACTAATATTGTCTATATATATACTTTCAATTATTTGTATAAGATGTAAACCAACTTTAATATTTGATTTAATTTCATAAATTACTGAAATTACTACTGACGTAATATCATTTTACATGTGAATTTCTATCAAGTATATAATGCATAAAGTTTTTTTATTCCAATTTCGAAAATTATTAAAATTGTTATTGGCGTAAGATCATTTTATATTTACTCATTGTATATACAAATATTACATTTATCCAATATATATATATATATAAGTATATATTACTAACGAAGCTGGTTCAAGTGATAAGCAGTTTGATATCGTTTAAACAGGTCTTAAGATCAAGGCGTTGTGTATGCAGGAAATCCTCATTGAGAGACTTACCTACCAAAATCAGATGTACGACGCGGGTTAGTCTGGATTAGTCAGGGTCAGGCCCTGTAAATAAGAGAGAAACCAAAAAAAAGTAAATTTATATATTTACTTTTAAAATTAAATCAAAAATCAAACTTTCATTTGTATAATTGTACAAAATCAACCAACCAAATTTACATCCGAAATACATATATTTAATAGGGAGAACTTACTTGTCCATAAATCAACCTAACTAGCAATTATGTATGTCAACATTATGGTGTATGTGTTGGAACTTTTATAACAATTAAATTATGAATCATGAAGTCGTATCTAGTTGATCATCTATGTTATTACTAATTTCAAATTGCAATTTAATTAAGTCAATTTTTGAAATAATTTCGTTCTCAATTCAATATCATATAAGTTTATATTGTAAAAAATAAGTGTTCATGGATTAGATCAAGTTCATATAATAATGAACAATATTAATATCATACATAATTGTTAAATTTTATTCAACTCAATGTATAAACATCAGATTTTAATCAAATCTTAAATGGTTAACAAGAATCCATTTATATCGGTCCATACTATAAATTTGTTATATATATAAAGCTAATGTTTTCTACATATTTTTATCTTCTACTACGTCCATTATATATATATATATATATATATCTCAGTACAATTGCTTTAGTTTTAGTGTTTAGGGACTCTATTTAGGGTTTAGGGATTTAAGTGTAGTAGTCTTGAATTTAGGGACTATTGATAGTATTTTGAGTTAGGGTTAAAGTTTAGGGTTTATAGATTAAAACATAAATCCCTAACCATATTACCCTAAAACTAAACTCTAACTCTGAACTCCAAATTCTAACCCTAAACCCTAAATTCTAAATACTTATACTAAAACCCCTAAACTCTAAACCTAATATTAAAACTCTAAATCTCAAAATTAAGACGCTTGTAGAAACAAAATGTTTTCACCGCCTGTGCATGGGATAATAATTTTAATTAATTTTTTAAAGTTAAATAATTAACTTTAGTTTTGAATGTTGAAACTCCAAGTTTAATCGATATTTTAAACGGGTCTGTTTTTGTACAAACAACTTTTTGAGCAATTTTTATAAATAAACTTTTTGGGCTATTTTTATTTATACTCTATTAAATATATAAACATTTATACTTCACGAGGCAAGACAACTTTTGGACAAGTCTACTTGTAATCACACACATACAATATGTAAAGTCTAAACTAGATTTATCTTAAATATCTAAATTGAACGTTAGTTCGAACTAATCACTCACATAATGATATATATCTGAAGTCTTTCACAACTCTTTCTTTATTAGCATTCTTCCGTTCCAACCTTTCTGAATACAAATTCGTGAAGCTTTCAAAAGATCTACGACGTAACTTTATCAAAAAGTCATAATACTATAACATAAAAAATATCAAATTTATTTAAACCTCTCAACTGACTCTACTACATAATAGTCAAGACCATATTGTCAAGCCATCATAGCCTAACTACCCTAAACTCGAGACCCGTCAGAAAAAAAACTTATATAATTACAAGAGAAGACACTAGACGAGTAACGAACTCGAATTCTCTCCTTCTCCCTCAACCAAACTTCATCTCCTCTAAACAATTATTGCATATCTACATAGTCTGCGAACCAAAAGTAAAATGAAAAGGGCATGCCTTTTGCAAAAAGGGAAAAGAAAAAGCCCAAGATGTAGCCATGAGTGTCGGCCCGTCCTTCACAAACATCGATGAGCAGGACCAGGCAGGCAAACTGCCAAAGGGAAATCTAATAGTAATAATAAAAGAATAAGAAGAAGAAGAAGAAGAAGAAGGAGGAGGGTGGAGACAAAACGAGGGTTCTAATATCTGAACCCCATGTCCCCTTACACCCCTACACCTATGTTCCCTTTATACCACGCCTTCCCTTCACGCCTGGGGGTCCCTCCCCTTCCATCATCTCTCATTTTCACTCCTCCATGCATAAACAATTCCATGCTGTTTCTCTTTTTGCTTCTGCAATCATCTTTTTTGATTAGTGCTGCTGGGAATAATAATCTCATTCCTCAATTCTCAATCATTTGCTTGCTATCTAAACTCCTTTTTGTTTTGGTATACGCCTCAACCAAAAACAACTAATCCCTTTACTTGGATACGTAATCAGAAAAAAAAGGGGGTTTAATCATTTGCATTTTGCACTATCCCACATCCAAAATGAATGCATAAATATCTAATTATATAATTAGCTTGAGAAGTTATTCCTTCACGTTTTCGATTGCCAACGGAACCCCAATTTTTTGGCTATCTTTGCACTTTGTGTAATTGCTTAGGACTCTTTGAAATTGAACCATTTTGGTTGGCAAAAAGGGTCCCATCGAATTATACACTTTATGATAAAAGCAAAAACAAACTTTACATTAAATTGAGTAATTATTTTATGCACTTTTAATATATTATATTTTCTTATTTAAATGTTGACATATTAAGTTTGATCGCTATTGAATATATAATATATTTTAGGATGAGTCTACCATGTGAGCATTGTTGAACATTACTAACGATGAACATCGTTGATCGAGCACCATAAAATTAATTAATAAAGATTAAAAATTTTAAGGACTAAATATATAATTATAAAATATTTAAAACAAAATATTAATAAATTATTTTCATATATATAATTTTTGTTTATATTCTTTTTAAAATAATTGGATCAAATACCAACCACTAAACCCTAAACACAAAACACTAAAACCTAAAACCAGAATCATAAGCCTAAAATCCTAAACCATAAACTCAAAATCATAAACTCTAAACCACAGACAATAAGCCCTAAGTCATAAACCACGAACCCTAAACCATAAATCCATTAATCAGATTTAGGGTTTATGGTTTTTATTTTTTAAATTGACGAGGCTGATATTTGATTTAATTATTTTTTAAAAAAATTTAAAAATATTATACATATGGAAAATAATTTAATTAATACTTTATTTTAAATAAGTTACCTTTAGATTTTTTAAATAACTTATAATTATACGTCGAGTCCATTAGATTTTTAATCTTTATAAATTAATTTAATGATGATCAGTGGTGCTCATCGTTAGTGGTACTCAACGGTGCTCGTCAAGCGTTGTAGAATTTTCTTATATTTTAATTTAGTTACTTAAGGGTTTAATAATACTTATATAATTATATTAAATTGTTTTTTGTATTTTTCAAATTAAATTAGTTTTACTTGAGTCATAATATCAAATCAACTTTTAATTTTTATAAATAGTATGAACATAACTATTTTGTATAAGATTGTAAACGTTCATATATTAAAAACATGGGTTGTTCTATATGATAGACAGTTAGGTCTCGCTTAAGTAAGTCTCGAGTTCGATGTTTTGTGTATGTAAAAAATTCTTGTTGAAAGACTCATCACCATAACTAAATATATAACATGAGTTAATTTAAATTAGTCAAGATAAAAATCCGAAAATTAAAAAGAAAAAAAAACAAAAAAAATGTTCATATATTAATATTATGTTTATGACATTTTCTACCAATACCAAAGAAGTTAGGTAATATCCTGACTTTTATAAACAGAAGCTTACAGCTTGATGTGGTTTAAAGTTAGTGGGTGGGTCCAAAAAGTATTGATCAATATCGGATTTGGTTGATCTTAATGTCAAAAAGGGTGGTCGAGATTTGGGTTGCTGCTATAATTCACCCAAGGGTCAACTTAACACATCTAATGTCGTATACCACGGTTTATGTCAAAATATGCGATTCTTTGTAAAATTGCCACATGGGTTTCATAAAAAAAATTAACTTATTGTATGTATAATTAGGGGTGCTTACTTAAATTTGCACCTCGCAAACAATTTAAGCTTGATTCGGTTAAAATTCAGCTAACGCTCGACTTGAGTAGACAGTTTTAAATTTTTATAAAATAGTTCTAAATTTCTAAATTCCTAAATTACCGGCGTTGTTGCCGTTTACTGACTCACCGAAGACCACCACTACCGCCGCCGGACCACAACAATCGTTTCCCCAACCACTCATCGCCGATAAACAACGGTAGGTGTGTCGACAACTTTTTTTTTGTGATTTTGGCTTTTTTTACGTTAGGAAGCCGATCGACACACCTATCGCCGGTTACCCGTGATGGGTTGTTGGGAGAAATGGTCGTGGTGGTCCGACAACGGATATGGGGGCGGCGGCGGAATCAACTGGGAAAATTAGGGATTTCGAATTTGGGAGCTATTTTGTGAGTTTTAGAAAATTTAGGGGTTTTTTTAAAATCAAGTTAAAAATAAATTAAATTAAAAAAGAAATAAAATAAAAATATTTTTAATTAAAAAACTGTAGTTAACGGTTAAACACTTAAATGATTAAAATTAAAACTTTAAGCACTTATTTATAATTTAAAATAATTTAAGCACCAAAAATAATCTACAAGTATAATTCTAGCAACTATTTGGGTATTAAACCTTAAAAAAATAACAGTTTTGAAAGTATAAATAATAAATCCGAAAGAGAAGTTGATTGGTGAGTGGCATGATTGACATGGAACAAAGAAAAGAGCTAAGAATGCGGCGAGTTTAAGTTCCAAAGCCCATTGAACACAGCGCTTAAGACTTAAGTCTTCAAGTGTACGCGTGATTCCAGCGTCACATCTGCACCGTCCGATCATATTCCTCATCCGCATTGATTTCCTACCCTTCCATGTGATCACATGATCATCACGTGTCTCATGGGAAGGTTCAATGACATATATTCCGCAATATATATGGTTATTTTTTGATTGAAATAATAGAATATTACCACAAGCTTCGTTAAAAAAATTCTCTAAATATAGCTAGAGGAAAAAGAGTGTCTCTGATAATATTTATAGAAACGTACGAGATAAAACTCGACAAAATAAGAAAAATTTCACTAATCAAGACAATTTAACTGAACAACGCAGGTGGATCAACAAATTCATGCATCCTAAAAGGAAGTTTCCAAGCTAGTCGTGCTAAACTATCCGCAACCTCATTGCTCTCGCATGAGACCGACACTAATCCAACCTCCCACTTCCTATCAAGAAGCTCCCAAATATGGTGAATAAGGGACAAACTATTACTTAGCAGGATCTATCATTCAAAGCTATAATGGCATTGGCACAATCCGACTCAACCGACAAGCAACTAATACTAAGTTTCTAGGCAAGGCATAGGCTCTCGTAAACGCCCCATAACTCAGCTTCAATTATCGAGCACATACCAAGGCTTTTTGCAAAGCCAGCGATCCAAACCCCATCGTGATTTCACAAAACGCTACCACAGGTGGCTCCGCCCGTCTCAAATTTAAAAGATCTATTTGTATTACACTTCACCCAACCTACACGAGGGGGAGACCAACATCGAGAATAAGAGGGACCATGACGAAGCGTGCTAGTGCAGATCCCCGGTGAGGCATTCCTTCATCTGGTCGACACAACTTCCAGTGTTAATTTGTTGCATTGGCTCAGCAACGACTCATTGTCAGGGCCGTCTCGGAGATTTTCGGGGCCCTGAGTGAAAATTAAGAAATTGACTTCTATATATCAAAAGCATATCTTATTAGTTTGAACAATCAAAGTAATATTTTTTAAGTCTTAACTACAAAATAAGTGTCTAAACTATACACGTTTTTTTGCTTTAGGTGCCTAAAGTTTATTTCATTATCATTTTGAGGTATCGATAATTATTTTTTTATATAAAAATGAAACTTTAGACACCTAAAACAAAAAACGGCATAATTTGGGCACTATTTTTTTTAAAAATAGACATCTAAAACAAAAGGCGGCATAATTTGAGCACTTGTTTTTAATTTTTTAACGGCCGTTATTTATAAATGGCCACAGAGTAAACTTCAGACACTTATTTTGACCCAAAAAAACATTTTAGTGTCTAAAAATAAAAAAGAGTATAGTTTGTACACATATTTTGTAGTTAAGCCTTTCTTTAATAAATCATGAAAATATGATTAAATTTTTATCAAACACATTATTTTCATTGTTAGATTAATTTATTTATTTATCTAGGAAAGAAAATTAATTTTTACCATTAAATTAATTATTTAATTAATTAAAAAATATAAAAAAATTAAAAATTAGGGGCCCTAGGCTGGTTGGGGGCCTGAGCGGTCGCTCAGGGTGCTCCCCCTCACAGCCGGCTCTGCTCATTGTGCACACGTTTCGGATCAAAGATCGTGGCGTTCCATTGCAACCATAGGTGCCAAAGCACGTATCCAAACATAGTGCTCTAGTGGTTTGCATTCCTTGGAAATTTGCATGGACTCGTAAGGTTCAACGTGATCCACTCCAGCCTACTTAAATCACAAAATCCAACCATCGGGTTAGGCTTTATAATAGCAGCCCAAGTCATCATTGCCATCTGATAGTCTCGTAAGATGTGTAGGGTGGATTCCAATACCGCACAGCAACATGAACAGTTAGCATCATTCGTTAAATGTCGACGAACTCTCTCCCAATTTGTAAGAATGTGGTCCCAATAAACAAGCCATAAAAAATATTTAACACGAAAAGAACCTATATAACATGATATTAATGCCCATCTTGTATCTTCAATTTTCGTCGGAGTTAGCACTAGGTTCTTGTAAGCCGAGCGAACCAAGAAGGATTGTAAGGGATCCCATCTTCATCCCAGAACGACATTTACCGTCGAGCTTTGGGGGGTTTAATGGCCATGATAATAAGAAGCACATTAGTCGGCAACAAATCACGAAACACAGTCCAACACCACTCACCTTCAGATGTTACCATATCTGCGACAAAAGCTGGTATATCTGACACAAGCAGTGGGTTGCTTGCAAACTCAATTAGAGCGCCAACATTCTCTGCCCACGAGTCAAGCCAAAACCTTACAATTGAACCATTCCTTAGACACCATGCAACACCCCACCTCACGTCACCCCAAAATTTTGCTAATCCATTCAACAAGTACGAACTGCCTTGACTAGCGATTGGAATAGGTACCCCATGTGTCGCATTATATTTACTTCGTAAAATTTAAGCTCAAAGTTGATCCGGTCTATTTAGCAAACTAAAGGGTACTTTCATAAGGAATGTCATATTTTGGGCATACGTCTGACAAATCCCAAGGCCACCCGCTCTAGGAAAATTACAAACATCCTCCCATTTAACCAGTGGTATGCCTCTTTTATCACTTGATCCGCCTTACGAGAATCGCCGAATAATGCTTTCAATGTCCGCACAAATCCCTTTAGAAAGCAACAATGTTTTCATAGTATAAGACAGAATATTTGAGAGAACGAATTTAGCCAGAGTAATACGGCCAGCTAAGGAGAGATGCTTAGCCCTCCACCCAGTTAACTTTCCGCGAACTCTTTCCACTAAGGAACCATGTGTAGCTCTTGTGACCCGACCATGAAGAATATGGACTCCAAGATAAACACCCAAATCACTAGTCTCCTCAAATCCAGTGTGCAGCAAATATTCACACGTAAACTACTTTGGACATTATCGGAGAAAAAATAGTTTTAGAGGGACTGACCTTGTGCCAGAGCTATCACAGAAAGTAGTAAGCACCTTTTGAATAACCATCATTTGATCAAAGGTAGCTTCAACAAAAATTACCAAATCATCCATAAAGAAAAGGTGAGACAAACCAGGACCATGGCGAGATAACCGAATCAGTCGCCACACACCTACTTCAAGTTCACCCTAGATTGCGTAGGCAAGACGTTCCATACATAATACGAATAGATACGTGGATAGTGGGTCACATTGTCGAATTCCACGAGTGGGATGAAATGCGAATGAAGTAGTCCTATTCCATAAAACTTGCATTGTAACCGACGATACACAATTCATTATAAGATTGATCAGCTCTCTAGCGATGCCAATATCCTGTAAAGTATTAAGAATAAAACTCCACTCAAGTCTATCATAGGCCTTCTCCAAATATATTTTCAAAGCCATTCAGCCCATCCGACCCCTTTTTTACGCATCGAATGAACTACCTCCTGAGCAATAATAACATTATCGGTAATAAGTCTACCTGGGACAAAGCTAGTTTGGTTACCATATATCCAAGATGGTAAGAACGACTTCAATCTATCCACAATAACCTTTGTTACCATCTTGTACAAGACATTACAGAGACTGATAGGCCAGAATTGAGATAAAGAATATTGAGTCTCAACTTTAGGAATCAGAACGAGCAAGGTACTATTAGAGATGCATCGACAATACCAGATGAAAAGATTTGTCGCACCTTTAAGAAAACAGATTCACCCACAATATGTCAATTCTTCTGATAGAATGCAACATGTAAGCCATCAATCCCGGGAGCCTTAAGGGGGCTCATGGAGAAAACAATAGATGAGAGCTCCTAAAATATAATTGGTCGTGTCATCCAAGCCCTCTCATGAAGCATAAGAGGGCGAAAACGGCTAGCAATAGGGTAATCAGGTAAATCGTCTCCCAAGGAAGTGAACAACTCACGAAAAAAACAACGGCTAGTCCACGCAACTCATCTTGTTTCGTGCTCCAAGTTCCATTGGGAAGTTGTAGTGTGGATATGCAATTTCTTCGGCGTCTACTCATCGTGAAAGCATGGAAGAATTTTATATTCCTATCGCCCTGAGAGACCCACTGTGTACATGCTCGCTAAAACCATAAAGACTCATCTTGTTCCCAAATCTAATCGTGAAACTAGTTTCTCACGGAGCTTGTGAAGTGACTACAAATTACAAGATTTCAGTTTCTGATCTATCCCCTTAATGTGAGCCATAAGATTTCTTTTCTTCGTTTCAATATGGCCAAAAACATTTTTGTTCCATTCCCTAACTTTAGAGGTGAACTCAGAAATATTGTCATCAATAGTGTGTGCTAGATCCCAACAAGACTCCAAGACGACGTTAAACTCTGGGTGATCCTGCCAGCTAATCAAATAATGGAAAGGTCGTTGCTGGGTTGGGCGGAGATGAGGCCCCGGTCTCATCAAAATTTGGTGATGGTTGGACCCCAGCTGATTTAGGTGGACCATTGAAGATACCGAAATCAACGAGCACCATGCTTCATTCATTAGATTCATATCTAGTCTTTTATAAAGATTACCTCTGCCCCACGTAAACTTCAGACCTCAAGAACCCCGTATCCATTAAGCCCATATTGAAGACAAACTCAGAGAACAAGTTATTCACCCTCGAGCCTATGGCGACATTATCATTTCGGTCAGCAGAACTTAGAGTAAAGTTAAAATCTCCACCTAATATCCAAGGAACATCATTCCCAGGATTAAGAGACTCCAACATAGCCCAGAGATGTTTACAGATAGACACCTTCAGGCTTGCATACACAATTGTGAAATAGAATCACTTTGAAGAGTTTAGAACATCGACATGACAATGAATAAATTGATTCGTAATTCTCTCAATTTGAATCGAGACCAAATCTCTCCATATAAGCCAAACACCTCCACTAAAGCCATGGGCCTCGACGCGGTATGAATTTGGGACACCAAACTTAGTCACCACCTTATCAGTACGTACCATACTAATTCGGGGTCAAACAAAGTTGTTACCTTAGGATCATGTAAATTGACAAAATTTCAAAAATGTCTATGAAAAAGAGGGCTCGCCACACCCTACGCATTCGAACACATTATATTAATCATTAAAAATAGATAATAAAAAAACTTACGCCAATTGCATTGCACTCTCATGTTCAGAAGAGTCAAGCAACACCTTTTCAACTAACAACAGTACAGACGACTGTTGTGGCAAACCCAGTTGCTGCCCTACGTCTGTTACATCTAGCGGGTGGTTCTTTAGAGTCACAACTGGCTTTTGTTGAATCTTATTAATATTAGCCGCATGATTATTATTAGACTTAGGCAATGCAATGTTGACCCATTTAGCAATCGATGGTTTGGACGAGATTTAAAAATTTTATTTCTTGTGTAGACTCAAACTCTTGAGAGATTGATCCTTTTTACGCTTAGCTTTTCCATCCTCAATTGTTCTCATGATCCTTCCAGATTGTTTCTGCGCATTTTAGCCTTTCTCCACTATAAAAGTTGTCGTGTTATTATCCTTTTGTATTTCCAAATGAACAGAAATCTCTTGTATTGCCCTCTCATCAATCTCTGAAGTAGATCGTGTCAATACAAGTTTTGCATGTATATCCTTGCTCGAACAAGCTCTAGGTGTAGGAAAAGAGTCGGACGTAAGGCTATCGACTGGGAAGTCGGTGGTGATCCCATTTGCACAACTGATTTTCCCACCTCTCCCCTTTTCCCAGCACTCGAACCCTTAGTAACCATCCCAACAACCTTGGGTGGGTTAGTCCCAATCTCTTCCTTTCCTAGTACTGCATCCAAATCCTATAGAACCTGAAATCAAGAAGTATTAACCACCCTTGAACCCTCCACCCAATTTTTCTAAACAACAGCTTCCTTACGTAGCTTGCGACCCCGTTGAGGAGCCAACATCCAGGGCCCAAACATTTCTGACTCGTCAATCGGGGTATCAACAGACTTAGCTTGGTCTTTTTTATCTGCTTGGGGTTCAGATACACCACATCATTCCTTGGAATGGCCATAAATTCCACATTTGTAGCATATCAAATTCAGCCCTTCATATTCTATCTTTTGGTTAAAGCCATTAATCTTAAGGTACGGTATTAAGGGTTTATTAAGATCAACAATTATCACAAGCCGAGCAAACTTGCCTCTCTCCCCAGCCTTCGTATTATAATCTATCTTAATGACTTGTCCAAGTAGCTCTCCAATCCACCAAAAATTGCTTTCCTATAGTAACGAAATGGTAAGCTCGGGAGACGAACCCATGCAATAATATGCGAAGGGTGTTTTTTTGAAGTAGAAAATGCCCTACTCCAAGGCTGCACTGTTAGGTAGTTGCCGAAGATAGTCCATGGTCCAGTCGTTAACACCTTCATGTAATCTTCTTTATGTGCAAATTTCACCAAAAAATAATCGTTATCAAGATCAATTAGTTGGAAATTGCCCACTGGAGCCTATAAAGACAAAATCCTTGCATGTAGCGCTCTATAGCCAATTGTTTTACCAAGAAGACGCACAAAAACATTAGTTTTTATTCTTGCGTCAATGAGATCATGAACCCTATTCGAGAAACGAATAGATGGAACCGAACCATTACGATCAATCTTCACATCCTCATTGTTCACCACGATCTCATTATCGGCTACACTCATTGCTCTACCTAAAGGAAGATTATTACTACCTTTCACCGCCCCCACATAGGAGGGATTCGATATAGGGGGAGCTCTTGCCATATCAGTCTTCCCAGAAGTGGCAAACACCTCATGTTCATCAGTTTTCATTAATGCATGAATATTTTCTAGGGTCTGGTTCCTTGCACCAGTATGTAGAGAGTTCTTTTCCAATACCGTGCTGGTTAAGACAACGTAATTTTTACACTTCTTAAGATCACGTGAGTCAAGTGCCAAACCAGGGGATTTTAGTCGTTCAAGGGCAGACGAAACCTCAAACCGAGGCGGTGAACAAGAACTCACACCCATTGTGCCATCTCTTGTTTCCTCCACAATTATCATTGCTTCTTCTCCATTAGGGTTGACAGACGAAATATACTTCTTCTCCCGCGATACCTCAGGGTCAGTATGCGACGATGGTGGAAGTTGGTGCTTCTGAGAAACATCCTCCGGTGGGCAGGCGGTTGGGTTCTCGTAGTGCATTTTAAGCGCCTGAACACTAGGGTTAGGGTTTTCAGCCATCTATGTTTAAACTGAATGTAATTTTAATCGAATCTATTTGATCTTTTAAAAATAGAGAAAAATGCAATATATATGATTATTGATACTCCGTATATAGGAATATACTCCCTCTGCCCCATTAAATTTGTCCCTTATTAACTTTTTCTTGATTAATTTTTTATATTTTGGCTTATTTTTATTTAAAATTTATTATTGATAAAAATATAAAAAATGTATTTTAAAAAATTTCAGTGGTGCATTTTATAAAATTTAATTATTTAAAATGATTATAGTCAAAGTTTAAAATTTGACTTTTTAAAAGTCAATAAAGAACAACTTTAGTGGGATGGAGAGAGTAGAAGATAATATCATTTTTTCATTTTTAAGTAACATTCTTTAGAAAATAACATATCTTATATCAATCTTGTCTAAAAAGTTCTTTATTTTGTCAGTTTAACCCTTTCATATAAAACATAAAAAATTTAATGTATTTGCATTTCTGTTTATTTAGTTTGTCTAAGATAACTTGTCCACAATAATAATTGTTTTGTACTATACATAAAGAAAGAGACATAACAATATAATATGACATGAAAAAGGTATACATATATATATATCAATTGTATTAATAATATGTATGCTTATTTTCTAAAATAATATATCAATATTTACCAGTTTAATATTGTGTAGAACTAAGTGTTTTGATATAATATTTGAAAATGGTTTAGACTAAATTGAAAAGAATTTAAAATATGTTTTTAGTTAAAAATAACTTGAAAATATGTTTAAGGGTTTTACAAGGCTTTGGAATGATTTAAAGTACATTTAAAGTAGTCAAAATAAAGCTTTTCAAGTGACCGTACCGATACGGTCTGGTACCGTACTGATACGCCTTAGGGTTTCAATTACAAGATTTTCTCAGTAGCCAAAACCTGTACCGATACGCTTAGCCGTATCGATACGGTGTGTTTTGAAACAGCCCAACAGCTAGTCGCGTACTGATACGCCTAACAACCCTAACGGTCATATTTCCCAACGATCTTTTAAACTGCAAGACTGTACCGATACGCTAGGTAAGCGTATCGATACGCATCAGCTGAAGTTCACAACGGCTACTTCCTTATCGGGATCATATCGATACGGTTTAAAGGGTATCGATACACCAAGCTGCAGAACTGCATTTATGGTGGGAAATAAATGCTCCGACGGCTCCAATTTAGCCCCAACTGCTAGTAACAGCTACAAACTCAAGGAGGAGTATAAAAGGGACCTCCAAGCATCTAGTAATGGTTAATGCTTCAATTGTGATACAACATATGATCAAAATGTGTCTTAGTGCTTAAGTGTCAATTCTTTGTATAGACAAACACTAGTGAGCCAAATTTGTTAGATTTGCTCAAGTGTTTTAGGATTGGGTGGGAGCTTAATTGTGCAAACAAATACCTATTAGAAGGATTTGAGTTTCCTTATCTTTATCTCTTTGTAAAGAGGGTTTGATCAAGGCTTTGGGTAGAAAGCTTGATCGGTTTGTAAGGGTTTCCTCCTAAGCCTAGAAAAGGGGACGAATCAATAGTGGGTTGATTGGAAATCCTTAGTGGGAAGCTAAGGTAGTGGATGTAGACATTGGTTAGAAGGTTGAATCACTATAAATCATCTTGTCTTTATCAATTTTAGCTTTCACACCTCTATCACCCAAAATTCCACTTCTCCACCTCTTGACGAACAAGAACGGTTGAAGGAATCTAACACCTTAAAACCCAACATATTGAAATTCAAATTTCTTTACATAGATATATAACAGAAACAATTTAAAAGAATCTACTACTTTTAGGTTAATCTTACAGCATGTCAATTAAGTACCATAATTTCATATTTTAATCAAATGAATCAAGCAAGACAATATAGCGTTTATAATAATATACCAAATAATTTTAGGGTAAACTACTGTGCAGGTCCCTTATGTTTAACGAGTGTACAGAGTTAGTCACCACTTTTGAAAAGTGCATATTAGTAGTCCTTCACGTTTTCGATGTGTAAATAGTTAGTCACTCAGCCGTTAGACTCCGCTAGAGACCTAACGGATTGCTGATGTGGCTTAGTTAATTTAATTCAATATACACGTGTTTTTCCACGTGGATTATTACGTGGAACCTTCCCCTAACATTATAAAATCCCCAATTTTGATAACCCTAAACATTCTCTGTAAAATTAGTAGAAGAAGAAGAAGAAGAAGAAGAAGAAGAAGAAGAAGAAGAAGAAGAAGAAGAAGAAGAAGAAGAAGAAGAAGAAGAAGAAGAAGAAGAAGAAGAAGAAGATGGAAGTGGAATGTCAAGTACCTAATTGTCGTTGTGGAATACCGGCTAATCTCGTCACAGCTTGGACGGAAGATAACCCAGGTAAGAGATTTTTTGGGTGTAAAAATTATGGCAGTGGGAGGAGCTGTGGGTTTTTTCTTTGGTACGATGCCCCTGTCAACCCTCGTGCAAAAATGATAATTTGTGGGCTATTAAAGAAAGTGAACAAAATGGAGAGGGGGAGGTTCCATGAACGGCTATGGTGGTGTTGTGCACTGATGTTGTGTTTTATAATTGTATGGTTTATGAAGTAAATCTTGGATGGGGTCATGCCATCTTTGATTGGGGTAATGTAATGCTTGGATGGTGGTTTTGTGAATTTGTTTGTGAAATGGATGTCTGCTTTTGGAGAACTGTAATGGAGAACAAAATGGTTGTTGATGTTATTTAATGAATGGTTGTTGATGTTATTTAATGAATGTTGAAGTTATGTAATGGTGAAGTGTTGTTAGTGTTGATGGAGGCTGGTTATGTTGTCTTCTTATTTATGGTTCTTTAATGAAAATGAAGCATTTATCATTACATTATTGTTTTGTTCAATTTAATTGATATTGAAAAAAACCACAGTAAACATATAAGGTAAATAAGAAGGCAATGCCTTGTTTTCCATTACTAAAGAGACAATGAGTAAACATTACATGTTTGTAAGCTGATAAAGATATAAAATCAGCTTCAAAAAGAATGACCTATATGAACCAATCAGGAAGTAAGTAGTTTTTCCTAGACTTCACAAAAAGAAAGCCTTCCTAACCATTCAGCTACAAAAGAAAAGCCTATGATATGGACATCACAAAATGAATAAGGTCATTCACAAAAGAGATCATTCACAAAAGAGATCATTCACAAAAGAGGTCATTCACAAAAGGAGTGATATTCAGTTTTGCAGCTTCATTCCATAGGTGTAGCTTGTGATTCTTGAGTTGGAGGGTTGGAAACTGTTGATTGCTGACTTGAAGGCAAATTAGGCACCCATCTAACAGTTGTTGGTGGAGCCAAAGGTCTTCTTGTGGGTAATTTCGGCCTTCGAGGTTGTTGATTGTTGTGTGATGGTTGTGGATGTCTTCTGGACTGTTGGTGGTGGGATGATGAGGGTTGACTCCCAGGTTGTTGCTGGTTGGATGGATTGGGTCTTCGTATAGGCTGGTTTGCACCAACCTCACCTCTGCATGTCCTCCTATTGTGACCAGTCTTACCACACTTGGTACAGTTGCCTTTTTGACCCTTCTTGCTCAGTTTCGGATTGGTAACTTCATCAGCTTCCTTTTTCCTTTTTTTACTTGGCCTTCCTGGTGGCCTCCTTATTGTTGGTGGCAATATTGGTTCCATGTCAGGTACCGGAGCCCACTGTTCAGGACCTGCATAAAGAAAGTAAACAAATCAGATGGGGAAATAAGAAAAGAAATGAATGAGCTAGTGGAAGAAATAACCTTTCACAGGTGACACCATGTAGGAGTAAATGGCAAGTTGTGTGTTTTTCATGTAACACTCATTTACATAGCTTTCAATGCATCCATTGGTTTCTTGAATGGCTGACACAGCATGGATACAAGGGATGCCAGTGAGGTCCCACTTCCTACAGGAACATGTATGCTGCAGAAGATCCACAACATGTTGGTGCCCAAGACCAGTATGCACTTGATACTTTTGTCCACCAGCACGTATGGCCCAACACCTAAACAATTACATACTCAATTTCAGAAAACAGTTACATACTCAATTTCATAAAACATTTACATAATCATTTTCATAAAACAGTTACATTAAACAGTGACCAAGTCCAAAAAAACAGTTACATTCAACAGTTATATGAAACATTTACATTCAACCCTAAATGAAATATCAAATAATGACCAAATCTTTACACATCGAAAACTTAGATGACTAAATCTTTACACATCGAAAACATAGAGGACTAAATCTTTACATATAGAAATCGAAAGTGACTAAGTATATACATGACTTTCTCATAAAAACAGTTGCATTACACATTTACATTAAACAGTACTCTAAATAGTTGCACTAAATCAGTTGAATTAAACAGTGAATACAAAAGTAAGTATGAAGGTAATAATGAAACATGTGTGCTTGTTGGATAATGGTGTCCAATTTTTTCTGAATTTTTGAACAAAGTGGCCCTGGCCACTTTTCTGCCTCCTCCCTTTTGCTAGCAATTGTTTTCATGATTTTGGTTCTAATGACCTCCATCATTGTCAAGATTGGCTTATCTCGAGCCTCCAAAATTGCCTACATAAGGCAAATTACAAGATGATATTAGGAAATTAATAAATAAAGTAAACCCTTATTGAAATTAATAAAAAAAGTTTACCTTGTTGAAAGATTCACACAAATTATTGAGGAGCATATCACACTTGGTCCTGGTATCAAAATGTGACCTGGACCATTGTGCAGGATTCAACTTCTGCATCCAAGCATGAGCATGGGGAGAAAGTGACTTCAAATGCTCCATTGCATCTTCAAACTCTCGGTTGTAAGTTGCTCGAGCAGCCTTCCAAACAACATCTTTAAGAGCTTTCCCTTTGTGAAGCTCTTTGAAATTGTTATATATATGACGCACACAATTTCTTACATTTGCATTAGGGAAAATGTTATCCACAGCATCCACAAGTCCCTAATGTCCAAGCAAGTCAGGTTAGAGTAAGTAAGTAACTTCCTAAGGTTATTGTAAGTTAAAAGTCAAAGTCAGTTTAGGGTAGTGTACCTTCTGTTTATCATTCATAAAACAGACATTGCAGGAGTCATTAATGTCCAAGTCAGTTTTCAGTATGTCCAAAAACCAAGCTCAAGAAGAATAATTTTCACTCTCAACTGCTGCATATGCTAAAGGGTAAATCTGGTCATTTCCATCTATGGTTACTGCAGCCAACAAGTACCCCTGAAAATAACATTTTAAGTAGCACCCATCCACACATATAATCTTCCTACATCCTGCCCCGAAACCATTTTTTGAAGCTTTCAAACACACATACATCCTTTGGAATAACCTACTATCTAGATGGCAAATTGTAGTAGTTTCAGGGTTTGTAGTCCTTAACGCAAGTAAGTATTCATAAATCCTACCATACTGCCCTTTAAAATTCCCTTCAATCAACTCAATTGCCAAATTCCTTGCCCTAGTACAAGTTACACGTGACACCCAAGTAACAAATTCCTGATAGACATCATTTCGAAGAGATTTTACACTGTAATTAATATCTACAATGAATTTGCCTATGTAATATTTTGCAATCCAAGGTGCCCTAATGTTCCTATTTTTGGTGACCTTGTTACATTTATGGGATTCCACTAATGTCTTTATCTGCCAAGTGGTATCTGACTTGTCTTTGGGATTCTTTGGTGCAGCCCACAACTTGAAAGGACAACTACCCTGACACACAACTTGAATTCTCCTGGTATCATTTTTTTATGCCTAACTTGCACCCTATTGACCCTCTCATAGTGCTTAATTGCTTCTTTCAAAATGTCCCTATCAGAGAAGATTAAACCCTTAACAAATGTAGGGTTTACCATATTAGTTTCAGCATTAAACTCACTTCACCTAGGGTCATCTGAATCAGATTCTTTATCACTATGAAGTTCATCAGATTTGTTACTGTCAGAATGAAATTCAATATTAACCCCAACTCCATCAGGTCCAAAACCATCCATTTGTCTTTGAACTCTAATTTCTATATTTTTCTACTGCCCTCCATCATCAAACCCATATTCAGTATCACTGACTTCAAATTCTTCATCATCTACGTCAACTTCATCATCTACATCATCCTCAACTTCTACTTCATCATCTACATCACCCTCTACTTCATCAGCTACTTCATCTACATCACCCTCTACTTCATCAGCCACTTCATCTACATCACCTACATCACCTACATCATCCTCAACTTCTACTTCATCATCTACATCATCCTCTACTTCATCACCTACATCATCCTCAACTTCTACATCATCCTCTACTTCATCAGCTACTTCATCATCGAATTCTACATCATCATCATTCACAAGAGTATTTGACATTTCCTTAAGATATACATTGATGTATCTATTCTTAGGTAAGCTATTCACTAATGTCAAGCAATCAGAGTCAGTTTTCAAAGGAAAAACAGATGCCATAGATAAATCACACTCTGGAACTCTCCAGGATAAGCTGTATGCACCATTAACTGTAACCTTTCAACCATGCCACATACTTCAAACATTGAGAAACTATCACAATCAACATAGTCAAAATATACAACAACGCCAGAGTTGAAGTGCATTACACAAGTGAACATTTTTGAATCAAGAGCTGTAAAGTAGAAAAAAAAACATCATTAGCTTTGGTTCATATTATTCATTACTGTTTTAATGTTTTTTAACATTACTATTTTAATGTTTTTTAAAGTTACATTACAGTTTTTAAGGTAACATTACTATTTTAATGTTTTTTAAAGTCACATTACTGTTTTTAACATTAGATTTTGGTTGTATTAATGTTTTTTAAACTTACATTACTGTTAAGTCAACATTACTATTTTAATGTTTTCTAACATTACTATTTTAATGTTTTTTAAAGTTACATTACAGTTTTTGAAGGTAACATTACTATTTTAGTGTTTTTTTAAAGTCACATTACTGTTTTAACATTAGATTTGGTTGCATTAATGTTTTTTAAACTTACATTACTGTTAAGTCAACATTACTATTTTAATGTTTTGGGAAATTGCTATTTTAATGTTTTTTAAGGTAACATGACTGTTTTTTAAGTGAACATTACTATTTTACTGTTTTTTAAAGTTACATTACTGTTTTTTAAGTCAACATTACTATTTTAATGTTTTTTAACATTATTATGTTATAAGGTTTATGAAACTCTATTATTGATCCTATTTCTGACCTACACCTTAAAGTATGTACTTTAATGTCTGTACTCTAAAGTTTTTTATTTATATTCTAAAAGTTTTTTTGTTTTTTATTCTACCTATTTAATGTATTAAATTATTGGTCTAAAGTTTACGTTACTGTTTTTTATTCTAAAAGTTACATTACTGTTTTTTAAGTCAACATTACTTTAATGTCTTATTTCTGCTTTCTATTCTAAAGTTTTTTGTCTGTATTCATATTTTTTGGGGTTTTTTATTGTGCCTATTTGTGGGTTGTACTCATTTCAACAGACAAAATCTAATGGTTGGACCACATTACTACTATTTTAATGCATATGACAAACAAGCATAAACATACAAAAAGAACATTCCAAATTTCATAACAGACATAAACATACAAAAAGAACATGCAACCAAACGCATACCATATCAATAAACAAGAAATTTATACTATCAGGCAAACAGACAATTCCTAACTCTAAACTCAAGACAACAATACATACCATACTGCACTGCCAAATCTCCCTCCCGGCGAAGCTTCCCTCCAATCATCTTTACTGTTACACCTACGAAAACAAGAAAACAAATATCAGAAACCTTCCAATCTTAAAACGAAAACAACAACTAATAATCAACAAATATAAACCCTAAAATAGAAATACACAATTAACAACAAATATAAACCCTAGAAAGTTTAAAATCTTTCGATTCTTGTCAGGAAAAAACATTAAAAAAAGAAGTAAATCTTAAAACCTTTATTTCGTTTATCAATAACCAATAAAAAATTAATAAAAACAAAAACTTACCCTTCGATTCGTCTTAGAAATGATTCTGAACAATCTCAGCAACGTGCGTGCTTGATTTCCCCCAAATCGATTTGATTTTTACCCTTTCCTAATGCGATTTCCCCTAAAAAAACAACCCTTTCCTAATGCGATTTCCCCTAAAAAACAACCATTTCCTAATGCGATTTCCCCTAAAAAAACAACCCTAGATCATTAACCAGAGAGAACCCAGAGAGAAATTGAACCCTAGAACATTCCCCCAAACCGATTTCATTTTTTCCCCAGAGAGAACCCTAGAACATTAACCAAACGTCGTATTTCGGTGACCAAGTGTATTAGGGTTAATAGTCGGTAACCCAAACGTCGTATTTCGAAAATCAAACCGACGTTCCACGTAATAATCCATGTGGAAAAACGCGTGTATATTGAATTAAATTTACTAAGCCACATCAGCAATTCGTTAGTCTCTAACGGAGTCTAACGGCGGAGGGACTAACTATTTACACATCGAAAACGTGAAGGACTACTAATATGCACTTTTCAAAAGTGGTGACTAACTCTGTACACTCGTTAAACATAAGGGACCTGCACAGTAGTTTGTAATGTTTAATATAATTAATAATCATGTAAAACGATTTTTATTATTAATGTTAATTTTACTTTTCGATAGAATCTATTGGAGTGTAATTAATTACATTCTTAAAAGTTAAACTTCACTAATTTGTAATGTTTAATATAATTAATAGTCATGTAAAACGATTTATGGTTTTAAGGTTAGTAGGGTTTAAGGGTTTATGATGTTAGTACTTATGTTTTAGGGTTTAGACTTTTATTGTTAAGGTTTTATGATTTATGGTCTAGTGGTTAGAGTTTAGATGTAGTTGTTATATTTTAGGGTTTAAGATTTAAGGTTTAGAGCTTCAAATTTTATGGTTTAATTACATCAACCACTCTAAATTAATAATCTTTAAATTTTAAGAATGCAATTAATTTTATTCTAATAAATTTCATTAAATAATAAAATAAAAATTAATAATATGAATCTAGTAGTTCGTATATACAACCCTTAAGGATGTGTATAACAAATTCCTTGTTCAATAATTTTTTTCTTATATATAATCTTTTATATTAACTAAACAACCCTCTAATATTAACAAAACTTAAAATATTTGTTAAGAATTTATAAAAGTTAGTAAACAATTATTGTTTCAGATCAACTAGACCTGTATAAAAAAGTAGGTAATAAAATTACGTATGGTTAGCACATAATTAAGTGTATCTAAGATATTGCTAAACAAGATCAAGATCTAGGGTTCTCTTTTTCATTATTATATGAAATTAGTGAAGGAAAAACAAAATCAATATATACTTCCAAAAAGGGACAAGTATTTCCTTTACATATTTGACATTTCATTGTTTTTTTTTTCGGCTTAGCACACATGCAAGACGGACCATAACTAGTTTAAACTGTTTTTTTCTACAAGGTATATGTGCATGGTCAAAGAGTTAAAAATATACATGAACATATATTACATTGTAATTATCTCTAGACTATTTAAAAAAAAATTGTTCTCATGGCCAGTCCTTTCGGCAGAGATGGACGCATAACTTTAAGTTAGGGGGCAAACCTATAAAATTTTAGGAAGGACACACTTATATTAATTTTAAGGGGGCAAAAATAATTTTTCAATAAGAAATACATACAAAATTTCTATTTTTTAAATTATATAAAAATTTCAAAATTTTAAAAGGGACAATGACCTCCTCTAACCACTTCTAGGTTCATCCTTGCTTTCGGGGACAAACTTCGAATAATATAACCTATGGTTTTATTACTATTTAATGCTACGCTTCAAAATTATGTCATCCTTTATTTATCATAAAGTTTTGTGATATGTTCATACATTTATGCCATTGTTCTTTATTTATATTTAATGTTGTCAGATTTATGACGAGGGCTATGGTAATACGCGTATTCAACCCATGCTACACTGCAAAATTATGTCCTCCTTTATTTATCATAAAGTTTCGGTACATGGTTTTTTAAAAGATTTTTTTATTTGATTGCAATTCACAATTTTAAGTAAAATTAGTTAATTATTTCGATTGATTATTTACAATAATTGTAATTTTTTACGTATTAAAATATTTTTACATCCTCTCTATATAATAGTAAACAGTTGAATCAAAAATAATAATATATGTAACGCCCGTATTTTGGGCCTAGGAGTTAACCGGGTTTTAACTAGAGTCAATAAAATTCAATTAAAAATCATTTCAACCTAATTTGGATCTAATAGAACTTTGGAATAAAGGGGAAGGACCCATGTTGTAATTTTACCCTAGATTTTTCAAAAAGCTAGACAACCTTTTTATTAAAAGCAGAAAATTTTCTGCTCTCTCTCCACTCCCCCTTTTCTTCCCAACGTCAAACCCTCTTCTAAACCTCTCCAAACTTGGTTCATTATTCCATTCATTTTCTTCCTCAATCCAAGACGTTTTTCAAAGGTAATTATGTTTTCTAACTCTCTTCTTCAACCTCTATCTAACCATAGTCTTGGATTTCAAAAACATTGGGTTTTGAAAATTAGGGTTCATATGAAATTTGGGGTTTTTGATGGGGCTTTTTAATTTGTCTTGTTAAATCATGTTGGGGTTTTAGTTAATCATGTTAAAAGATGTAACATATGTCAATTTGGTCGAATTTGGGTAAAAATTCGTAGCATGCTCTTGAGGTAGATTTTAGAGTATGAAAACTTAGGTTTTTGGGAGGTTTAATATTGTAAATGAGGGGCTGATGGTCTACCTAGGTAAGGAGGGTGTTTTGGGATGCTTTAGAAGCCATTTGGGTCTTTGGAAGTGGGTTTTTCAGCAAGGGTTTTGGGAAGCACGAAAATTGAGTTTTGGGAGATTTTGTGGTTTGAGGAATTTGTGAAATTTGGTTTATGTTTGTGAAGTGAATTGATAGTTGAGCTTTAGCATTGATTTGTGGTGTAATAAGTGTGTTTTGCTTGGCTAGAAGCAAGGGAAAACGTTGAAGGAGCTTTGGGACCGAATCCGGGTGCGTAGGAGGATTGTTCGATTTGCTAAGGAAGGGCGGTGAGTGGTTTCAAACTTGTTTTAAAGTGTGGTTCAAGTGTAATTAGTGTGTGAGAGAAATGTGCTTGGTAGGCCATTTCCATTTAATTCATGTTGTTGATTTTAGCTATTGATTTTCCTTTGAATGCTTGTGATGGCCTATCTATGCTCTTGAGAAATGTGGATAAGTTATGCATGTATGTCATGATATGTATATGTATGTGATGAGCATGAGTGTGGTTGATGATATGCGATGTGATAATGATAATTGGCACTAAAATAATTACCGGTTGTAAATGATCGATCATTAGGATAGTGTGCACACAAATTGAGTCAAAACGTACGTGGCCTTGATGGCGTTAAGTCATCAAGGAGGAGTACGGTGATGTAACATTCCACCGGAAGCTATTTCATATATTTCTACGGGATGATGAGTGGAATCCCATCCGTAGGGCATGTGGCGATGAGTGGAATCCCGCACATGCAAGGTCCGGTGATGAGTGGAATCCCACCGAGGTAAAGTGTTGTCAATGTTTTAATCCGCACAATCGGGGTAATTAAAGTGGCCAATTAACTTGTTCATGTATTGTGATATATGATGGTGATATGTGATTGAGGCATATGGTGTTGTTGCATGATGATCTATATTGATGTTTAATCTTGCTAGGATTGAGAGACCATATTTGCCACTTGAAAGACTAGCTAGGTCTACTTGATTATATGCAATGCTTGATATGTGTGAGATTAGGATTACATGCTTGAACCCTGCATTGTTGTTGTTTTTCGTTTTAGAGCACCCTCACTAAGCTTATAGCTTACGCTCTTAATGTTCAACAATGCAGATCATTAGCGTGGTGTTAGTTCGAGGCAAGGCAAGAAGGGCTTCCAAGTTTGTAGCTCAAGTATGGTTATCGATTTTGTAATAGCTAGCAATGTGGCAAGGGTCTTTGTATGAGCGTGTGTGACTCATTTGTTTGATGATTATTTTTGGATTAATCATGGGTTGTAAGCATGTTATACTATGATGAATGTTTGAAGTTTGATGGCATGTTTGAGAATGTTTAGGTTGCATAGTGTATGAGTGCAAACCTTTCAAGATGTCTTGTTCCTTTTAAGGTCCTTTGTGTTTTGAGTATGCCAATATTGCATGAATTGCTCTTTAAGTAGAATGCTATGTATGAATGCTTTAATCCATGTTTAATTGACTCTCTTGGCTTAAATATGTATGCTTTTATGGTCGGCTTGCCTTAGGGATTGATGATAGTGTGTTGGTTGAAGTGTTAGAGGGATTTAGGGGCCTCCTTGTGCTCTAAATCAGCTCAAACCTGCATATTCGTAGCTGGGGTATCGATACCGTTGATCTGGTATCGATACTGCCCCTTTGGTTTCAGGCCTCGTGTATCGATACTCGAGGGGAGTATCGATACCTTTTTGGCCACTGGAGCCACTGTCGATTTCGGTATCGATACTGGCCTCTAGGGTATCGATACCGTTGTCTTAGCTTTGACCGTGGGAAGTCAACTTTAGGGGAGGGTATCGATACCCTCATTGGGGGTATCGATATTGTCTCCTCAGGTTGACCAAACCCTGTTGACTTAGTCGAGGGGTATCGATACCCCCTTAAGGGTATCGATACCGCCTGCAGTTTAACTTTAAAAATGGGCGTTTAAGTGTTAGTTTGGGTTCGATTGATTGCTTCGTAAATATCGTTCTGCTGTATGATCACTTAGGATGCAATTCTCATCTAGACAAGATTAAAATGAAAAAAAAAATAAGGTTGCTAACCGAGGGAGAGTTCCTTAGGGAGTTTTCACTCGATTTTCCCCGTGTAGCTCACTCGGACCGGTCATCCGGCCAGACCGGGACGAGGGGGTTACAATATAAATATTTAAAATCGCCTTCTGGAACTGACGACTTCACGAGTTACCATAAAATTCACCGTAAATTTACAATTATTCTCCTATATTCTCTATTTCCCTAAAATTAGTTTTCAAGTGCAATAAACCCCTAAATTTCTGTATTTATCATGTACATAGCTTGACTTGCGGAGAAAAGGCCCATCTTTTAATTTCATTTCATTTAGATCTTTGATATTCTAATTTCTCAATTCTAAAAAGCAACTCAATCCAATACTTTCTCTCATTACTATAGCACCACACCATCTTAACATAAGCTAGACAATTTAAGAGTTCTAAGGACTTGTTGAGTTTAAAAAATATAGAGATTTAATTAAATAGAGTAGTACAATTTTATAGTTTATTATTGGCTTAAATACACATTTGATATTTAAACTAAACAATTCCTTTCAGGTTGGTATCCAGAGAATTGATGCTCCTAAATTGGTACATGAAATTTAACTACATTTATTGTTTTGATTATTTTATTAGCGATGTTAACTTGATGATGTGACAACATAATATTGTACGATGTGTTTGGTACTTTAAAATTTGATTATTTTATTAACGATGTTAACTTGATTATTTTATTAGCGATGTTAACATGATGTTATCATGTGTGTTTTTAAAAAAAACTTTAAAATTTGTATAAAAAAATTAAAGTGCCAGAACAATCGATGAAATTAAAGTTTTGGTATCATCTTTAAATAAAATTTTCTTTAGGTACTAACAGTGGTAGATTTTGGTAGGATAGTTTGGGAGAGGGTTGATAAAAAAATAATGTTTTGGGTTTAATCAAAATCTCAAAATTTTGAGAAACTTAATGAGAAAAAAATTAAAAAATCAAGGGTTTGATTAAAATTTTAAAAAATGGAGGCTTAACGATTTTTTAAACAAAACTGAGGAGCTTAATTAAAAATATTTAAAAAATTTAAGATTTCATGAGTTTTTAAAATAATTTTGAGGTGATTAATTAGAATTTCTAAAATATTGAGGGGTGTAAACAAATTTTCCTGAATATTGGGGGTCCCTTTGGCTCTTCTTACCATCTGCCCTCAGTACAAACTTGATAGAATAAATCTAGTTCAAGTAGAAAAAATAGATATTAATTTGTAAAGATGCAACTAATTCAAATACAATATATATATATATATATATATATATATATATATATATATATATATATATAAAAACTTTTATTACTTTAGCCGAAAAGAAAAAGAGAGAAACTAGACCATGGGCTAGTGACGCTGGATTGTGTTAATGTCAACTCTCAACGGCAAACCATGCAAGTAAACGAAAGTTTTATTTAAATCTTATTTATTGGATGTACAAAAGCAATATATGTATATTTATTGAGAGCGAGTAAACTAAATTCCGACATTGAAGCACCATCGCCAAGTTGATTTAGTAAGATGTGACGTTGGATTTTTAAATAAAATTTAGTGCACGAACTAATTTATTTTAGTGGTTAAAAGAACGGTTGTTGTTCTTAGAGGTTACGAGTTCGAACACTAACAACTGCAGCAAGGTGATTGAGCATGCATTATCAAATGATTGAAAATATATTCAGAATATATATTATTTATAATTACCTTAGCTTTCAAAAAAAATCTGGCATTTTAATTATGATATTATGAATGAAGAAAAATTAGATTGGAAAGATCGCTCTCATATTAAACCTCTACAAAATTATATATGCTTTAATCATTCAATTAGGGGTGAGCAAAACTCGTCTTGACTCAACTCGACTCAAAAAAAAAAAATAAAGTTTGAGTTGTAAAACAGAAATTTGAATAACTCAGAATTTTTAATAATTAGTTGATTGATTTTTAAGTTCGAGTCGAGTCCCACAATTTTTCATGATATATATATATAAATTATGAAGAAATATAAATGCATATATTATATTATTAGAGAAAGTTGTTCAAATTTGAATCAAACATACTATAACATGATAAATAATTACAATTAAATTTGTATAGGAGCTCGAAAACTCGACTCGAATTTCATAAACTTGACTCTAATCGAGAAAATTTCAAATAAAGTTTGAGTTATAAAATATGACGCGTCAACTCGAATAAATCGAATTTTTTTACTCGACTCGATCGAACACTTACCTCTACATTCAATGAATCGGATACCAATAATTAAACTAAAAAATAATTGCGTTGAAATGATACGAAGAGGAAACAAAAGTGATATCAAGACATAGATTGGAGGCACATAAATGTGTTAGATTCGTAGATATAAATAAGGAAGCAAGGGAATTATTTGGCAGCCACATTTATATTTCATCTTAAATGTTGTTGTATGAGTTTGGACAAAACTTTATTTACTACATAAATCCAACGAGTGTCCTAACAATACTATTTAAAGTTATTTAATATACCTCTTAAAAAAGTTATTTATTATGTTATTTTATAATAATATTATGAAAATGTATATCAAAACTGATGATAACTAATAGTGTAGGTAGGATATTTGTGTAAGATGGTAATTAAGTTAGCGGTAATGAGAGACGGACGCATGATTTTATGTTAGGGGACGAACTTATAAAATTTTAGGGATAAAAATAAATTTTTAATATAAAAATTTTAAATTTTTTTAAACCATATACATATTTTAAATTTTCAGAGAATCGACTGTTCCTTCCAGTCTCTCGGTCTATCCCGGCGGTAATGGATGTTGTCAAGTCTATCACCGTTTTAGAGTGGTATGTTTTTTTTCTACTGTCTAATTTGTTTTACTATGAATATTATGTATTTTTGAAAATCATTATTACTTTATGAATGTCGACACATACATTATCGTCCTACTATATTTCGCCTATATTTAAATTTTTATAATTACTTCTAATATTTAATATATATTTTATAAGATTTAATTATTTAAAATATTTAATATAATTATAGTTAAAGTTTAAAAATAATAATTTTTAAAAAGTCAATAAGAGACAATCTTCACGGAACATAGAAAGTATAATTTAATTATTTTTTAGAATTATATTCAAAATTATCAAGTTATCCCCTCGTAGTTTAATCCTGTTTTTGTCACTGATCGTACAACTTGGATTTTTTTCATCCCTTTATTTGCAAATATCTAATTTGTTTTTGCGGTTTTATATATCGTAGATTTTATTAATATTTTGATTGATATCTTAATTACTATTTTCGTACTTTGATATTCAATAAATTTAATTATTTTTGTAAAGAACGGATTAGAACTTGAGTAATGATATTTACTTTTGCGGGTAACATATTCGAATAATTCGGATGCCAAATCTACTACCATTTAACTTTTAAGTTTGTTATTTAATGATATTTTTGTACTTTGATATTTAATAAATTTAATTATTGTGAACAATAATACTTGAATTTAATATAATGGTAAATAATTTCGACTTTTAAGATAAAATTGAGAATTCAAATTCAGTTTTTTTTTATATAAAAATTGTACGCGGCTAATTATTTTTAATAAGTTTTTAATATAATCTTACATAAAAAGGAAAATATTCGTAAAAAGAAGAAGAAGAAAGAATAAAAACAGGTATATATATATATAATACTTAAACCAAAAATAGGTTCTCAAAGTATACTTTTTTCGTACTTTAAGTGCCTAAAGTATTTTTTTTGGAAAAATAGGTACCCGAAATTTCAAAAGTTATAATTTTAGGTGCCTAACCGTTAATAGAGGTTAAAAAAAAGCTTAACCAATCGATGCTCGACACATAACATTAATTTATTTTAATTTATTTTTATAAAAAAAACACCCAAAAATTTTAATTTTTTTTTATAAATTCCCGAAAGCTTACAGTTTTTACAAAACATTCCTTAAATCCCTAAAATCTCTCAAACCCCAATTGTCACCGCTTCCACCGCCGATTGCCGCCCAAAAGCCTACTACTTTGGTCGTCGAGTCTATTCAGTCGTTTCTCCCGTAACGTCGTTGTCGAAAAATGACGAACGACGTGGGAGTCGAACGAATTTCGCGTTTGATGTTCGACGTTCGGCTGCCACGTCGTTCATCGTTTTCGGCGACAGAGTTATGGGGAAAACGACCAGCTAGGTCCGGCAACCAAAGTGGTAGATTTAGGGGCGGCGATCGACGACAATTGGAGGGTTTGAGTTTGTAAGATTTTTAGAGATTTAAAGAATGTTTTTCTAAAAATCACAAACTCCTGGGAATTTATGAAATTTAAAAAAATGTTTTAATTTTTTAACTTTGAAAAAATAACATGTCATGTGTCAATCATTAGTTGGTTAAAAAAAATTTAAGGGTAAACTACCCTAGTGACCACTCAACTATTGGTTGCGACCTATTTTGACTACGTAACTAAAAAAAATTTAAAATTTGACCACCCAACTATTTAAATGGACCTATTTTGAACACCGACCTTAAAAGCTAACGGAAAGATGACATGGCCGTTAAAGTTAAATGTGTATAATTACACATTTTGGTCCTTGTTAGTTACATATTATATCAATTTAGTCTTAATTTATTTTACCATCTGATTGGAGATTGATTGATTAATTTTATTTATTTAAATTAAAATTAGGACTAAATTGATATAATAGGTAACTAACAAGGACCAAATATGTAATTATACACATTTAACTTTAACGACCACGTCACCTTTCCGTTAGCTTCTAACGGCCGATGGTCAAAATAGGTCTATTTAAATAGTTGAGTGGTTAAATTTTAAATCTTTTTAATTAAACGGTCAAAACAGATCGCGACCAATAGTTAAGTTGGTCACTAAAATAATTTACCTTTTCTTTTCGCATGTATTAACAACTAAACACCTAAAATTATAAGTTTCAAAAACTTTTTTTTATCAAAGTTTCAAACTTAGAGCATCCATTTTTACAAAATACAATGGCAAGTTGCAAAAACTATTAGAGTAATAGTATATGTGACGTGAAAAGAAGAAACGGCGCCGTGACAGAGGCGGCAGAAAAATAAGGCAACACGTGTCAGCTCCAAAATGCCATACTTTGGTTTTGTCGTGAACCGCACGCGTGACGACGATCGGTCAAATTATCATATCGCAAAATAGGAAAAAAAACTATATACTTTGTTTATTATAAATTTGTAGTAATAAAAAAGGGTAAACTACATAAATGACCACCATACTATTAGAAAAGTCGCGATTTGACCACCTTACTTTTTTTGCAGCAATTAAACCATCAAACTATTTAAATGGTATCAATGTGACCACCAGCCGTTAAAAATAACAGAAAAGTTAACGGGATTGTTAAATAAAATTGGTATAATTACACATTTGGTCCTTATTATTTACACATTTCTTTCAATTTAGTCATAATTTATATTAATAAAATAAATAAATTAAATAATTAGATATTGACACGTGTCAACACCTTATTGGAGGACTTTAATTATTTATATTTGATTTAATAAATTTATTTCCCTCCTCCAATCAGGTGGTGACACGTGTCACCACCTGTTTAAAGGAGAAAAAATGCCTTCAAGCATATGCGTGATGGGTGAATCGAACCCAGGAACCCATGTTTGGCTAGCAGCAGGATAACCACTACACCAAACCCAATCTTATGCTTAAATCTACTCAATTAAATATATATTTCTTATGTTTTTACATTTATTCTTTTAATTCAACATATATAATCATCAAACTCATTTCACATATATATTCCTAAACCCCAAACCCTAAACAATAATTTCACATATATAATTATCAAATTAATTTCATATAAATAATCCTAAATATTTAAATTAAACTACAAATCCTAAATGCTAAATCTCAAACCCTAAATACTAACTATAAGTGTTTATGGTTTTAGTATTTGGGTTTGAGGTTTAGAGTTTAACATTTAGCAATTAAGGTTTAGGGTTATTATGTGAAATAATTTCAATGATCGTGAAATTAGAGTTTATAGTTTATGGTTTGGGGTTTGAAGTTTATAGTTTAGTATTTAGTTTTTTGGGCTTATGGTTTATCATTTAGTTTTGGGGTTTAGAGTTTATAATTTAGCATTTTAGTTTTGGGGTTTAGGGTTTATGGTTTAGTATTTTAGTTTTGGGGGTTAGGGTTTAACATTTAGTATTATATATGTGAAATGAGTTTGATGATTATATATGTTGAATTAAAAGAATAAATGTAAAAACATAAGAAATATATATCCAATTGAGTAGATTTAAGCATAAAATTGGGTTTGGTGCAGTGGTTATCCTGCTGCTAGCCAAACATAGGTTCCTGGGTTTGATTCACCCATCACGCATATGCTTGAAGGCGTTTTTTCTCCTTTAAACAGGTGGTGACACGTGTCACCACCTGATTGGAGGAGGGAAATAAATTTATTAAATCAAATATAAATAATTAAAGTCTTCCAATAAGGTGTTGACACGTGTCAATATCTAATTATTTAATTTATTTATTTTATTAATATAAATTATGACTAAATTGAAAGAAATGTGTAAATAATAAGGACCAAATATGTAATTATACCAATTTTATTTAACAGTCCCGTCAACTTTTCTGTTATTTTTAACGGCTGGTGGTCACATTGATACCATTTAAATAGTTCGATGGTCTAATTGCTGCAAAAAAAAGTAAGGTGGTCAAGTCGCGACTTTTCTAATAGTATGGTGGTCATTTATGTAGTTTACCCAATAAAAAAATAGAGCACTCGAAACAACCAATCCTCGTTGTCCACGTGCTCTAATACGCCACGTAGGTCTTGTTCATCATCCTACGCACTATTCTCAGTTCTCCCCCTCTTTTTTTTTAAGACAACTTTTTTATTTATTTTTATTTTACGCTCTTACACTGTACTGCTTTCGTGTTCTGTTAGTTTTCCTCTGTTTTTCGACATTTATTATATTATATTATATATATATATATATATATATATATATTAAAATGCATTGGTTTGAAGTTTAAAGCTGCAACGGAATCACACCTATATAGAAAGTGTGTGCGCAGGATAAGAGCATGCACACTCTTCCTAGTTTCAAGCAACTTACACATTCCTTTCATTTTATTTGTTTTGGTATTATAAAAACCGAGTGGCAAGAATCGAAAAATCTACAAGTTTTTTTTTTTTTTTTTTTTTTTTTTTTTTTTTAGCTTTGGGTTTTGTTTTTATTTCTTTTGATGGTGGAGTAGATAGAGAGGGGAAAGAATCAAAGTGAATGATGAGAGGATAGTGGGGTTTTCATTGAAAGGTCTTTATCTTTTTTGAGAGAGAGAGAAGCTAATATACTCAAATGCTATGGTCGGCGTGCTTTGATTCCTGCTAACTCAAGGGGAAGAGAAGGGAAGGTGTTTGCTTTTTTGTCATATCAAAAAGCCCCACACACAAAAAAGAGATATTTTCTTTGTTCTTCCCTTTTCTTTGCAGGTTTTTGTTCCTTGGTTTTGGACTTTGATTCTGCTGCTGCTGCTCTTGTTGTTTGTTTGTGTTGTTGTAGTCTGTAGAGGGGCTAAAAGGTTTATCCTTTCTGGAGTCTGGACCAATGGGGATTTGAATTTCTTTCTTCTCTTATGGAAGTTCAGGGTCTTTTGTTTTTCTTTAGTGAAGATGTAAAGCTGGGGTCTTTGGTTTAAGTTCTTATGGTTGGTGGTTTGTAAAGGAAGAAGTCTTTTAGGAAAGATGGGTTCTGTTGTTGAAGAGAAGATGAAACCAGGAGCTTTGGTTAATGGAGGGACACACTCGACTCTGCTCGAGGAAATGAAGCTATTGAAAGAAATGCAAGACCAATCTGGTTTGTTTTCTTTTATGTTTTTGTCAAATTCAAACATGATCTGTTTTAGTTTTAATCCAATATGAAAGAGCCATTGACGTTCTTGTCTTCAACATAGAAGCTTACAAATGAAAGATGTTAAAGTTATTTATTACTTGGTTTTAATGGCGACGCATTAAAGTCTTCCCAAAGTGTTAATAAGGCAATCTCTGTCGAAAGCATGTGTGTGATGGATTTGTTTTCCTGACCGATCTCAGGGGCCCGTAAGGCTATAAATTCCGAGCTATGGCATGCCTGTGCTGGTCCACTTGTTTCTTTGCCTCAGGTGGGAAGTCTTGTGTTTTACTTCCCTCAAGGACATAGCGAACAGGTTTGCATTTATGTTCCACATTTGATTATCAGTTGTCTTCTTTCTGTTCCATTGTTTTGATGGTGTTTTTTTTTTGGTTTTGAGCAGGTAGCTGTGTCCACGAAAAGAATGGCGACCTCTCAAATTCCCAACTATCCAAACCTTCCATCTCAATTAATGTGCCAAGTTCATAATGTCACATTACATGTATGTAACTTTTAGGCACAATGGGACTTCAATACCAGTTAGGCTTAATAAACACTGATGTTTCTTTCTTTGTTTTCTGTAATCTTCGACAGGCCGACAAAGATACCGATGAAATATATGCTCAAATGAGTCTTCAACCGGTGAACTCTGTAAGCTTCTCAAACTCTTGTGAATTTACCATGTATTTGGACTTGATGAAAAGAAAGAACCCTTTTTGACATTATGACCCAGTCCCACTGTTCTCATTTATAAAGATTTGAGTTTGATTAGGAAAAAGATGTGTTCCATATACCGGACTTCGGATTGAAGCTGAGCAAGCATCCAAATGAATTTTTCTGCAAAACCTTGACTGCCAGTGATACAAGTACACATGGTGGTTTTTCAGTGCCACGTAGAGCGGCCGAGAAGCTCTTTCCTCAATTGGTGAGGTTCTCGTAGGTTGATCTAAGCGCCGCCGGCATGTGTGATCATGCAGGGACATTATGTGAATTTGCATGACCCTTTTTATGTGCTTTTCAGGATTATACCATGCAACCCCCAACTCAGGAGCTTGTTGTGAGAGATTTGCATGATAATACCTGGACATTTCGCCATATATACCGCGGTGAGTTTTATTTTGATTATTTATCATCTGTTTGAGCAAGTAATCTTATTCAATAGCTAGAATTGGGCAATATGTGTATATCTGTAAAAGATATAGTTTTGGCAGTGAATCTTGAGTATAATATATGATGTTTTTTTTATGCAGGGCAGCCAAAGAGACACCTTCTTACAACCGGATGGAGTTTGTTTGTCGGATCAAAAAGGCTTAGGGCCGGTGATTCCGTTCTCTTTATCAGGTATGCTGTAGTCACATACTAGCATGTGTCTGGTCCAAGATATTTTAACTGCTATATTCATGATTATGTCTTATTGTTGCAGGGATGAGAAATCACAGTTGATGGTGGGTGTAAGGCGTGCAAATCGTCAACAAACAACATTGCCATCATCGGTGCTATCTGCTGATAGTATGCACATCGGTGTTCTTGCTGCCGCTGCTCATGCTGCTGCCAATAGAAGTCCATTCACAATTTTCTACAATCCGAGGTATGTTTGATAGCATTCATACCCAACCGTGTTTTTTGTCCCTTCTTTGCTCTTCTCTTCTTGCTCTTTATCTATTTGTTGGTGTTTTTGCAGAGCCTGCCCTTCGGAATTTGTTATCCCTTTGCCTAAATACCGTAAATCGGTATACGGGTCTCAAGTCTCAGTTGGTATGAGGTTTGGTATGATGTTCGAAACAGAAGAGTCCGGGAAACGCAGGTAAGTTAGTTAATAGTTTTTCAGCCTCTCACCATATTGTTTCCAACCTTAGTGTTAAAGAAATTATGTCCATAATGATCGTATGATGTAAGTACTTGAGAAAACAACAATATATCTACATATTTCTTCTAATGTTTCTCAAATTTCTGCAGATATATGGGTACTATTGTTGGTATCAGTGACTTAGATCCTCTGAGATGGCCTGGCTCGAAGTGGCGAAACCTTCAGGTTTGCTTTCATCGAACTCAACAGTGTTTAAGCAGTAGAGCTTTACTTGCTGGTTGGTTTAAACATGGAAGGTCTTGCATTCATTCTCGAAACAGGTTGAATGGGACGAACCCGGATGTAACGATAAACAGAATAGGGTGAGCGCATGGGAAGTCGAAACTCCGGAAAGCCTCTTTATTTTTCCTTCATTAACTTCAGGTCTCAAGCGACCATTATATCCTGGATTTTCAGGTTAGCTTCTGTTTGTGTAATATTGAGTGGTGGACAACATTTTTAGATGCTGATATGTGTTTGTTTCCTTTTTATGCTCACAGGAGCGGAATCCGAATGGGGAAGCTTGATGAAAAGGCCCCTCCTCCAGTTTCCTGAAAATGGAAATGGGAATATTCCCTATTCGATCTCGAATTTATGTTCCGAACAAGTGATGAAGATGATGTTGAAGCCCCAGCTTGTTAACCATCCTGGAATTTTCACATCTACTTTACAACAATTCACTGATGTTAAGCCATCTCCATTAGAAGAAATGAAGAACTTGCAGTCTAGAAACAACCAAAAACCCCAGCTTATCCAATCGGAAAATATGTCTATGGAGGACCAAAATCTTCCCAACTTGGTCCCTGACCAATCCAATCCAATCAACTCAAATATGTCCAAAATCAATGCTAATGTGAATCCACATCCTGCAAACAAGTTTGAAAGCCTAACACAAGCTGGGACTGGGATCAATGATGAAAAGATAAAGTCAGAATCAAAGCATTCAGCCGAGCAGTTGACTTCGTCATCCGAATGCAATGAGGAAAAGTTGGTGGTGAATGCTGCAAGTCCGACTATGTCGAATCAACATTCTTTCCCAAACCAGAACCATGTTCCACTCCAAGTGCAAAATAATCCATGGCAGATGCAATCACCATTGGATTCATCAGTCCTCCAAGCTCATCAAATGCTAGTATCCCAGGCTGATCTTAGTACTTTAAACAGCTTTCTTCCTTTTTCAGACACCGATGAGTGGACGTCAAACCTTTCTTCTTGCCAACCTTTCGCTGGGGCATATAAATCACCTGGTCTGATACCAATGGTTGGGTTACAGGACTCTTCAGCTGTCTTTCCTGTTGAAACCGATGCCTCGTTAACTATAGTAGGTCAGGATATGTGGGATCAAAAGCTGAATAATTGCAGGCTTTCATCCCAAGCAGACCAGTTGACTTCGTTCACTCAGCACGATCCCTGCAGTCTTAATTCCAGTGGGGTGAGGGATTTGTCTGATGACAGCAATAATCAAAGTGGGATATATAGTTGTCTTAATGTTGATGTTAGTAATGGTGGCAGTACTGTGATCGATCCTTTCGTGTCCACTGCCATTCTAGATGAGTTTTGCTCATTGAAGGATGCTGGATTTCAAAACCCTTCAGATTGTTTGGTTGGGAACTTCAGTTCTTGTCAGGATGTTCAATCTCAGATTACCTCAACTAGCCTTGCGGATTCTCAAGCTTTTTCACGACAAGACTTGCCCGACAGCTCCGGTGGCACGTCTCGTAGCAACATTGATTTCGACGAGAGTGGCCTTCTGCAAAACAGTTCCTGGAAGCAAACGGCTCCACGTGTTAGAACATACACAAAGGTATGATAATCTAGATTCTGGATATGTAAATTATCGAGTCATTGAAGTAATGTGCAGACTGCATAGTTTCATCCGTTTATAACTCTTCTTGGTCCGTTTCTGACAGGTTCAGAAGGCAGGATCTGTAGGAAGGTCGATCGATGTCACGAGTTTTAAGAACTATGATGAACTAATCTCTGCAATTGAATGCATGTTTGGACTCAAAGGTCTGCTGGATGATCCCAAAGGTTCAGGCTGGAAATTGGTATATGTGGATTACGAGAACGATGTTCTTCTCGTCGGGGATGACCCTTGGGAGTAAGTTTATCTGCAACCTTTTTATCTTTCTCAGTCCGAGCATTAGCATCCATCTTCTAATGGCTATGGTTTGGTATCTGTGTAGGGAGTTTGTCGGGTGTGTTCGCTGCATCCGAATTCTATCACCTACAGAAGTACAACAGATGAGTGAAGAGGGGATGAAGCTGCTCAACAGTGCTGCAACAGTGCAAGGCATCAATGGCTCTGATTCAGAGGGTTGTAATGCAACAATGAAGGTTCCACCTAGCTGAGTAATCGCTGCGATATGGAATCGACTCGGATCACCGAATCCAGGTGTATTCAACTAGTATGTCTGTAGTAGAAAATGTAATGTACGAATTCTAAATTTACATATTTCAGCAGGAAAATGAACTTTCAGCAAATAGTTGTACTAATCAAAACATAATCTATGCTGATGAGTAATGAGATTATATATATATATTTCTAAGATCAATTACATCCTTAAGATTACAATAACAAGAACAACATTGTTGTTGTACTATATATGCTTCACAGACATCAACTGAAATCATGAAATTCAAGCAAAATGCCACATTGAGGTACAATTATATATAAACGAAGAACTTGAAGCAACTTACAAGAATTACACTATGAAAATTCCATTTCCTAATCCTTCACTATTTTGCAGCATTTATTCCACCTTAGAAATTTGATGAATTTGCACAAATTTTGTGTGGATAAAGATAGAAACTTGAAACAATAGTTTCTTAACATCCATCAGTTTCCTGGAAAATCTTTGATAATCAGATTCTCACCGGCTTTTGTAAAACAGCAGATAGAAAAATTTCCGGTTTTCCGGATCCGGCTGCATCAGTTTTCTCTCCTACAACCCATTTCAGCTTCCTGTACCCGAATCTTTCAATCAAACGAGTTAAAGCTCTCTTCTTTTCATCACCAGAACAGTAAAAATTATCTAATCAGAACAAGCCGCCGGCCCTTAAGACGCGGTCTATATCGAACATCAAGAACTCCAATTTCTCCGGTTTATCTCCGACATCTAATCCACTCGTGGCATGAACCAAATCGAACACATTATCATAGAAAGGGAACCTATGGTCCAAGCTCAAAAACAAAGGGAAAAGTCCCCTTGTGGCAATGAATTCGCTATACGGTGCATCGACATTCAAGGTGTTGGTGATGACAGTGACATTCCTCTCGGCCATTCTAGCAGCAAAAGTCCCAGACCCGCCACCGATATCGAATCCGATTCGAATCCCACCATTCCCCATAACCAAAACATCATCCATGAGAAACTCAATCTTGCTTCTAGCCTTAACAAATTTCTGAGTCTCGTATCCATTAACCAAATCAAAGCAACCAACACAATCTCTACTCAATATCTTACTATTCAAATTCAAACAGTTGAAATTCTTGCAACCTAAGCCAGACCAAGTGACAGCCTTGTCATTAACAGGCTTCCAAAGAGAAACAGGTAAAGAAGTGAGACCTGGTTTGGGAACAGTCTTGGCAAAGCATCTCCTTCTGGGCAAAGGCTCACACCCTTTCAAGATTAGCTTCTGAGCAAGGCTCCAGTCATCGGGACAAGGACCGGAAACCTTGTAACTCATGTACTGGGACAACAAATCAGCGGATTTCTCGCAAGAATGTCCGACGGAAGCCACCATCTCGGTGATCCCGGTCCGGGAATCCTTCCCCAGAGGGAGCTTGTGGTGTTGCAAGAACAGCTTGAGCTCGGTAGCAAGATTGGGTCTTGAGAGGTCGAGAGTGTCGTAACCAAGGAGCTGTTTTTCCATCTGGGCGAGCTTCCTCTGAGAAGAATCGATCTCTTTTAAGATCAATGAAACATGTTCGGAGATCAAGGAGATGTTTTTGTTACGGTGGTGGAATGGGTTGTTCAAACGGTGGTTTGGGGAGGAATTGAAGGCGTATAAAGCGAAGAGATTGGTTGTGATGACGGAGAAAAGCATGAGAATGTTAATGGCTGAAGAACAAAGCGTTGCTCTCTTGAATCTTGCTGTTCCATCTCCAATTTTCAGTGAAACCGAGCCCATACCTTTTGGCTTGGCTTCTCAGCTAGAGAGTGAAGCCTGAAGAAGATGGAGAATATTAAAAAAAGAGGTCTTTTTAAATCTTTTTCGACCAGATTTGTGAACTAAATATAATTTTTTATGGGTAATTATTTAATGTATAAGCGTTTGTGCGCTTTATTTTTAGAATTTAAGTATTTTATTTAGACTTTAAAATTTTAAGTGCAGTAGTTTTGAATTTAGAGACTGTTAATAGAATTTTGGGTTTAGGGTTTATTGGTTAAAAAGTTAAAACTTAAATTTCTAACTACATTATCTTAAAATCTAAACTCTAACCTTAAATCCTAAACTCTAAATTCTAACAATGAATCTTAAATTCTAAACTCTTACACTAAAATCTTTAAATTCTAGATCTTAAACTAAAACTATAAATCTTAAAACTAATAGGCTCGTAGAAACAAAATATTTTCACCATAAAAAATATGAATAATTCATAGGACACTGTTGAACTCTGAGGAAGGTGAGTGTGTCGGTTGGCTTGGACTTACTGTAAAGACCAGATACATTTAAAGTAAGCAAGATCAACGGCTCCAAATTCGTTTAGGACATTTGTCATATGCTGATTGGATATTTGGATTTGAGTCTGATGATATAGTTGTGATAATTTTGATTAACCATCACAATTTGTAAAATTTATCAAATTAAATGTTATTTTTAGATTTTAATGACATCCCTCTATTTTTGTTCAAAATGAATATGTACTTATACGATAATTGTATTATTTCATTTCATAATTAGTATCATTTCAAAATCTAAACACATATGCACGAATCAATTTACTTTAATTGTTAAAAGAACAATTGTTGTTCTTAAAAGTTATAGGTTCGAGCATTTGTCAAATAATTGAGAGTATATTCAGAACAAATATTACTTATATTATTTTATTGTTCATACGAGAAGTTGAAAATAATATAAAAAGTTACATTTTCATTGTTATTACAACATTTTTTTTTGCTTGAACTTGATTTTACGTACCTAGTTGGTTCTTGAACTTAAACTTAGATACCTAATTAATTCCTAAACTTTTTCACTCACTAGACCCCTAAACTTGATTTTAAATACCTAGTTGGTACTTGAAATTTGAATCAAACGTGTAAATTAAACTAAAAAATTAACTCTATTAAAAATTCACCTCTAGACAATCAATAGATACTGTGTGTTTTTTTAATGGACTGCTGAACTTAATTTTATGTACCTATTTGATTCTTTAAACTTTTTTAAACTATTTTAGAGCTTGGTTTATTTTTCAATCTACTTATACTTGAACTTAAAATTTGTCACATAGGTTGATCTACAAATTTCATTTCATTAAAATTTTATTGATTCATCACCTTAAATCAATCAATTAACGCGTCTTTAAAAATAAATCATTTTCAAAATTAATTTTATTGTGAAAAACGAAATTTTGTTTATTCAATCAGAATTTCGTATAATTCTAAAGCTCTAATCTTCCAAACATTTTATTAAATGATGATTCATGTTTAATATAAATAAATTTGAAATTTCATTAAAATTTCTACCGTGTATACTACATCAATAGGATAGAGAAGTGCAATTTACAAAGGTCATGAGTCGATTTTAATAACACGCGGCATTCATCATTGGTTAGAGATAATACATTAGTAAAAATTTAAGAGTAGTTTTTTTATACATAAATTGTATAAACTAAACTTTACACGAATTTATTTATTCAAAACTTAAAACTTTAAAATCTACACTTAATCCTAAAATCATATATCATTAAATTATATCTCATGAACTAAACTGCTAAATCCTAAAATAATCACATTTGTTCAATTCACATCAATTCCATTTTTTCTAAAAATTATATAGAGTAAAGCTTTCGAATTAATGTACGAAGTACTTTCTAAGTTTAAGTATTAATTAAGTAGGACAAAAATTCCCTGCCCTATTCAATGCATCTATTTATATCGTAACACTAAAAAATTAAATTCTAAACTCTAACCCTAAGTTCTAAACTATAAACTCTAAACCTTAAAATACATTCTACCTTAATTTTCTAAATCCCAACCCTAAACCTTAACATAAATCATTAACCTATCTTTTTAGTATAGGGCATGATAAAGCACTGAAAAATGACATATAATTTATATTCAATTAAATATCTAAAACTATGTTTCCATGCTAAATGAGTTAAAAAAATGTAAGCGTCAATTAAGTACTTAGAGTTAAGTTTAGATATCAAACAAGTATTTAAAATCAAATCTAAAAATTAAAAGAATAGAAAATTTACGAGTGTGGCCAACTAAGCACCTAAAATTAAATTTAGAAGTAAAATATACATTAACCCTTCTCGTAGCAAGTACACGTGGCAGGATCAAGGTGTGAAGGCAGACCAAAATAATCGGGGCATGTGTCATTTATTTATTCTAATAAGATATGTGTCATCATCATCATAGGATAATTTTAATAAAACACGTATCATTACCAAAATAATCAAGATATTATTTTTAACCATTAATACGGCGGATTAGTTTAGATCAAATTTTATAAAAAGTTAATATAAAAAATTGTTTTCAATGATTTAAAAAAGGTTTGAGTTACCTACAATATTTTGGGAAAAAAAAAACCCGCAACAATATCTATGTAAATTATCCAAAAAGATATATAATTACACAAAATTAATATTATTTTATTTCCTAAGGAAAGGAAAGGAAACGGTGCGTTTCTTATCACGGTAGGATCGAACGAACAGGGATTGGCTTTTCAGAGTGACGAAAAGCCACTCCAAAGTATCCTGAAATTTCCAGAAATCAAAGAACGAAAATAATCTCAATCCCGAAAACTGAATCACGGTTTTTTTTGGCAATAATGGGAGCATCATCTTCGACGGAACAGCCGGTATCGGCGGAGCAAAGAGAGTTGGAAAGCCTCGCCGCTTCCACCGGAGCTCTTCCATTGCTTCAAAAATCCTTCTCAAAACTCTCCGATCCTCAAACAAACGCAATATCCGTCCAAACCCTTCAGGTATTGTTAATTTACAAAACCAATCATTCTTAATTTCATTCAATCACTTCATTTTTACGATACCCTTTTTTTACAGCAATGTTTTCATACAAGTTACGAGGACCCAGTTTCCGAATCACAACAAAAGCCAGAGTCTTTTCCCAGGTTGTTGGATCACTTAGGATCATCAATAGTAGACTTATTTTTCATGTCTGAAAAAGGTGGCTTAAACTGGATAGGGTTTCTAAGAGGTTATGTGAAATGCTGTGGGAGAATGTCTACATCAATGTCTCTTAACATTTTGTTGAGGGTATTTGCTATGGCAGTGAAAAAATCGGGTCTTTCTTCGAATTTGGAGTTCGAATCGGACGATGCTGATTGCAAGATCAATGGGTCTTTTCTGCCCTCTGATCTGCTTCTGCTTCTTTGGATGTGTTGGGCTATGTTGTGGAATGTCAGGACTTTGAAATCTTCCGAAAGGAAAGGGAAACTGTTGTTGCCTGATATTGGTCATTTGGTGTTGTCTGCTGTTGTTTCATGTGGTGAAGTCAATAGCAGTTTCGATGTGTGGGATTGTGATATACTTAGCTTGGATGTTCAGCTTCCTGTCGGAAAGTTCCTTAGTTGGGCGTTATCGACGGCCCCGACACTTTCGGACTGTTTAACACAATTCGTTACCGGAAGACTTCAAATCTCAGTTATTGCAGAGGTGCTGTATTGTTGGCTTTAGATTTGTCTATCACTGAGTTCCCTTATTTTGTCCCGGTGTCTGCTTGCATATGTACTTGACATCCTGTCTATATTTTCTTTTGCAACTTTGATGCAATATTATCATGCGAAAATCAGGTGATCTGGTTGTATGATTCACTAGTTAGATACCTATTTCTTGATGAATTGCAGGATGAAGCAGGATCTTCAGAATCGATTTCAGGGGATATTTCTTCAAAGGCATCTCAAGCATTACTTTTAACACGCGGAAGTGCATGGGCGGTTTCCCTGGGATCTAGAAGCACTGTTAGTGAAGAAATTTTGAAGTTATGCTTCTCGGCTGATATTGATGGAACATATGAAAATCTTCTGTACCGGTTTGTCGTTTCCCCTTTAATGTCATGATGCGTGAAGTCTTTACCAATGCTCTTAGTAAATCCTTTCGAGATACGGTGCATCTTTTCTGTGTGTTTTGTTTGACCTATGTTTTTATCCTTTTATATATTTGGCTGGTTGTTTTCGACTTTGTAGGTCATCTGCTCATGGAAAAGGCTTGAACAGATTCTGGTCAAATGTTGAAGGTTATCATGGTCCATTACTTATTCTGATTTCTGCTAATTCGGAAGATGCCGATCAGGATAATAGCCAAACCAGGAAATGGATTGTAGGAGCACTTACACAGCAGGGTTTTGAGAATAAGGATACATTCTATGGCAGCTCTGGGAACCTATATGCTATAAGTCCAATCTTCCGTGCATTTTCACCTTCAGGTACGTGATTAAACAAGAGGAAATATTTCATTGGACGATTTTGTCCGTCTTTTATTCCCCTTTTTTTTGTGGAGTATGGGAAAGAGGGGTTTGTTGAAGGGTCCTATAAAGGATTTTAGGATCAACCTCTTAGCTGGCCAATCGAATCAATTTTCTATCAGGCATTGTTTTGGTTGATGACTCGGTGAATATAATTACTTGTATAGGGAAAGAGAAGAACTTTGTATACAGCCATTTGCATCCTACAGGAAGAGTTTATGAAGCACATCCAAAGCCTGTGGGAATTGCATTTGGAGGAACTACTACAAATGAGAGGATATTTATGGATGAAGATTTTGCCAAGCTGATTGTCCGTCATCATGCAATGGACAAAACTTACCAACACGGTTCCCTTATCCCGAATCAGGTACATTGAACTGTAATATATAGTCTCATAATAAATGCCTAATCCTGTAAAGCTGTTAGTTCATACCATCAAGGTCTTTCGTCTTCCTAATCCTCAGGATAATTGTTTCTGTTACGAACTGCTATATTTTTTTCAACATGGAAAGAAACTGATTTGGGTTCCTTCGACTGCCTTGAGTGCCTGAAAGGCAGATGCTGAACTATGAGATGGTTTGTTGCAGGGATTCCTGCCAGTGGAAGCTTCGATATCAGAAGTCGAAGTTTGGGGACTTGGTGGTAAGCATGCAAAGGAAGTCCAGAATTCTTACAAGAAGAGAGAAGAACTCTTCACTGAGCAAAGACGAAAGGTAACCGAAACCCTTTTAAGATTTAAGTCGATTGCAAACCCTTCCATATGGAAAATTAGCAGCTAGGCTTAAGCATGAATTTGTCCTTCTGCAGGTTGACTTGAAAACGTTTGCCAGTTGGGAAGATTCACCTGAGAAGATGATGATGGATATGATGGGTGATCCCAACCAAGTACGGCGAGAAGAACGCTGAGCAACTGAACTCAAAAGGAAACCAGCATCTTACATTATAGTATTCTTGTTTTAATAATATAGTGCAGGTCATTATTCATGTAGATTATCTGTAACTATTTCACAGATGAGTTTTATTGAGAAAAACACTTTCTTTGTTCTATTGTACATTGGCTGTATAAATTTTAAGAACTTAAGCTTTAACTGCTTTGGGACCTGCTTCTACCGTTGCACATTCCAAAATGAGGAAACAAGAAAAACAAGAATTCAGTACCAAGAAAGCGTGCCCCAATTGATTGTGAGTTGATGCAAGACCAAAAAATGAAAAAAAAAGTGAAATATACAAGTATAATGTTAAAAAATACTCATAAAGTTTAACTAAATAGTTATTTTAGCTATTATTTCTTTTGAAGCAATTTAGGTCTTAATGTTTTATTTTGGATTTAGATAGCCCTTATGGGAATGAAAACATAATTAACTGACGGTAAACAATTTAAAATGATTTGATCATGTGTATTATTCTTTCACTCCTGTTGTCCAACCTTGCTTCACAATTTAATGTTGGTTAGAAAGGTAGCTTTTAATAAGGTCTCACATAAAAAGAAAATATCATTCATTGAGTTTTTTTGTAGAGATAGTTGTCTGTATTTTTTTATTTTATAAACTAGGAATGTTTTAGGATTGTAAAGTAGAGACTTTTTTTACAGTAAAGTTGGAAGTCGTAATGCAGGTGACTTTGAAGAAGATGTTGAGAAGTGATGACGATCTTAAGCAAAATAATGATAATTGTGAAGTGCAAGTGTGGAAAAAATATACTAAACTTGTCGGGACCTGACGAATTCTAAATAATCTTATTAGTGGTGTAAACGAGAAGAGTCGAGCTCAAGTATGATAAGCTCGATTCAAACTCGAAATGCTCAAAGTTAAGCTCGACTCGGCTCAAAAACTCGCAAACTTAAAATTATCAAGTTCGATTGAAACTCGAGCTCGACTTGAAAGCTCGTGAGCTCAAAGTTATCAAGCTCGAAGAGAACTTGAAAACAAAAATTGAAGTTCGCGCAGGAACTAAACCCTAATTTTTAACATTTATTCCCAAAACCTATCATCCATTGTTAACTTATATAACCATAAATCCCAAACAATACTATAAACCTTAAATTAACCCCTAAACTCTGAAATTAAATCATAATTAACCAATATAATATAATATATTATATTTTTAGTAGTTTGTGAGCTTTTCGAGTCAGGTATCGAGTAGCTCGTCTCATCTCATTAATAATTCGAGTCGATGTCGAGTTTGAATTCAAGCTCGAATAGAGTTCAATTGAATTGAATTTTGATTAAATCGAATTCGAATAACTCGAGATCTGTCTCGTCTCATCTACGCCCCATAATTTGTACTACGCAAAATATAAACAAAGCCATCCGAAATTAGAAAATCTTTATTCCAATATCAGAGTAAAATACCCATCATTCATGTGATTGGGCTCTTTAAATTTAAAATAAAAAAGTTCGTAATGTCCAACCCAACCCAGAAATACGTGCTCTTTAATTTTTGGTATTGGGCTCTCGTTTTACCCATGTAGTTTCTCTTCTCTATTTTTCTTATAAATTTCGGGGGGACAATCAGCCTAAGAAGGGTTTCAGGGTCAGCAATCTTTTTTACTTTTCTGTAAGTGGGATTATGTTGATTTCAAGTTTCCCCAGTTTGTTTGATATGATTAGTTATCTTCGGGGTTTTAAGGTTTTCTTGAACAGAGTATGCCAAATTATTTCGTAATCCGGGCTACCAATTTTTGATTTTTGAGATCTTATTTTTGAGTGAATTTTCCAAGAAAGATATATTTGGTTTGAGCTTTTCTTGCGTTGCTTTGAGAATCAATGACTAGTTATTTTTGGGGTTTTAAGGTTTTCTTGAACAGAGTATGTTATTTTTTCCCGTAATCTGGACTACCAAGTACCAACTGTTGATTTTTGAGAAGTTATTTTTGGGTGAATTTGCCAAGAAAGATATATTTGGTTTGGGCTTTTCTTGCTTTGTTTTGAGAATCAATGATTAGTTATCTTCGGGGATTTAAGGTTTTCTTGAACAAAATATGCCAAATTTTTCATTTTGTAATTTGGACTACAATTGTTGAATTCGAGAACTTATTTTTGGGTGAATTTGCCAGAAACATATATTTGGTTTGAACTTATCTTGATACGAACTGTAATTATGAGAATGCTGCATATTTTACTAATAAGCAGATGTTTTCGGCTTTTCGCTGCGGAATGTTGCCATCAAAATCCAGTTTTGCTATATGAAACTTGGATTGAGGACAACAAGTTTTAAGAGATACAAACATTGCTATATGAAACTTGTTTATTTTGGCATGCTGGTAGCCTGGTACTAGCTATAAGTTGGAAATATGAAAATTTTGCAATTTCATCAGCTGATACTTAAAGTACAGTCCGAATCCCATCTCATTTGGAGCGAGAAATCCAAGATTTTTGGCATTCCAATGCTCCTGAGGTGCCTATGATTTATGTCCACTCTCAGAAAATGTCAAATAACATTTGGGGTTAAAGAACTGGTGAAGATTTTCAAATGTGAAGTATGTGAATGGTTGGAATATTTTATTTTTCCCCAAAACATAATGGAGCAGTCTCCTTTTTAATGGGATTATTTGGTGCTACCAAAGGCAATATGCTTTTTAATCAGGCACCAGCTGGTGAAGAAATCATGGACCCTGTATCTGCCTGAAATGGTTTATTTCCCACTCATCACCTTCAATTATGATGTTGAATCCTAATTCTTTTATCTTTAGTTTCGGAAATTGTAACTGTTGTAGTCTAACTTTTGCCTGTCTACATCCAAATATGATGGTGTTGCTTTCCGATAATTAGAGTGTTGCGGTATTGAAAGCAGAATTACTAATTTCTTTTTTGTTAACCTTTGCAGGTTGAGAAAACGATATTTGTAGTTTTTTTTCTTCTCAGGGGAACAGGCAAGGAAAATGATTTTGAAAATTTGTGAAGCATTTGGAGCAAGTTGTGAAACATTGATAAACAAAGGCAAATTATTAGAGAAGTAAGAGCAACCATTTTATTTATCTACTTGAAAATTCGAAGCACAAATGCATAATGCCATTTTATATGATTTGTGTTGATTAGACAACTCGAATTATGTTTTCACATTCTTCTTTATAGTGACAAAGTCTAGTAGTCATAATACCTTGCAATAGAAGAAAGACCAAAGAAACCAGTTATATGTAGATTATACACTATGAAACAATTATTGGCTTTAGATGTTACAACTCCAATTGTACCACTCATCCAAGTAAGTCGAAGAGTTCGACCAGATGTGTTTAATTTTTAATATTAATGTTTGACCAGGTGCTTGCTGGAAAGGATCATTGCAATTCAGATGCTTGGCACTAAAAATTATGAGTTGGACTAGCAAAAACATTATTATCAAGTGGAATGGAAATGTTCCACATATATAAGAATGTTCATACTCATTTTGAAAAAAGAAAAAAATTATAACTGTTAGATCATCTCCTTTAAGAATTAAAAAGTGTGCCACTTTAGGCATAGTTGTGAAGAATAAATGGACATTAATAGATTTGTATTTAAGTAGCCAGCGACCCATATTCTTGTTTGATCTCTAATGCTCTTCTATGAGAATTATGGTGTTATTCCACTGACTTTGAAGAGCTAAGCATTTAAGTACCTGGGAAGCTTGTTTAGAAGTTTTTATTATGATATTTATCTGAAATTTTCATTGCTTGGTTACCCTTTGGAATATGAAAGTCTTGCTAGTTATTTCATCTTTTTCCTTCAGTATGTTATAACAGAAACATGATGTGTAGTTCAATTTTAGTGAGTTTTTGTACACCGAATGATACATTCAATTGAGTTTGTTTTAGGTGCTGTCTCAAACACTGCATCGTGTCTTTAACTTTGGCTTTAAGGCATAGCTATGGTTTTCTCAAGTTGAAAGTTTTTCACTCTTAAATATGTGTTTAGTCGTTATCTGCTTTTCTCATACATTACAGCTTGGCACAGTCTGAATTGTCGTTATCTGCTTTTGGATTTAACTTTCCAGTGATCGACCTTAGCGATACCTTTCTCGGCTTGCTCCTCTCGGGTCTCTTGGTATTGTTGTGTTTGCTTGCCCTGTGTTTGTCAGTTTTGGTTGTTTGTGTTCTCTTTCTTGTGGGTGCTCTATTATTGGTTCTGCTCGTTCTCTATACATTCGGGATATCTTTACTTGCTTGGAACGTCCGAGGCCTGGGAAACAAGAAAACCGTAAGAGCCCTCCGAAATTCAATAATGAAGCATAAGTCGGTCATTATCTTCATGAGTGAAACCAAACGAAAAATCAAATACCTCGAGAAGATTAAAATGAAGATGAAGTTCGAGTCCTCATTCTATGTGGAACCTCAAGAAATAGAGGGTGGACTAGCTTTATGGTGGAATAAAGAAGCAGAAGTTACCATCCTGAATTATAGCAAGAACTTTATCGATACAATTGTATCAATTCAGGAAGGCGAGAACTGGTTTGAAACTTTCATTCATGGTCTCTCGTACAAAGAAGAGAAACATGCCTTTTGGGAAGAATTAAATCAGCTCAGGGTTTCTCCAAATGTAAAATGGCTAATAGTGGGCGATACTAATATAGTTACGTGCTAAGGAGATAAGGAAGGGGTACCCCTTTCAATACGGAGGAGGCTAAATGCTACGTCGAATTTGTTAACTTCGTTGGGCTTCTTGAAATGACAATCAAAGGAGGTTGTTTTACCTGGTATAACCAAAGAAGTGAAGGAGAAGCTATTCTTGAGAAACTTGATTGGGTTTTATTTACTAATGAATGGGGCACTTCTTTTCCGAAAGCCTTGGGGGTGATGGACATTGCCCTAGCTTATGATCACAACCCGATTATTTTTTCTCCTCTGGGATTCTCATGAACTTACAAAAAGGACTTTAAATTCGAGACAAAATGGCTTCTAAATGAAGAGTGCCCCCAAACTATTCGGAAAGGTTAGGACCCTGTCACCAATGAAAGCACCTCACTTCGTTTTGGGAGGGAAATTAGAAGAACAATGGTAGCCCTGATAAAGTGGAGCAAACAAAAATTCAAACAGAAAAATGAAAAAAAATAAATCCTGATAGCTCGCATCAAGGAATATCGAGGGAGAAAACTCACAGAATTGGAATTGAAGAAGTACAAACAAATAAAAAAAACCTAAATCTTAAGTGGGAAAGTAAAGAGAGATACTGGCACCAAAACTTCAGAATAAACTGGTTGAAATGGGGCGACGAGAACACAAAAATTTTTCATGCTACTACCCTCAAACATAGAAGAATCAACTCCATTCTCAAAATCAAAAAGAATGACGACACCTGGCTTGAAGAAACGAAAGACATTGTCGATTACTTAAAAATTCACTTCCAGCACCTCTTTCCCCAAAGACCAAGCCATTGACTTTATTTGCCTAGAAAATTACATTCCATGTCTGGTGACTGATAGGATGAACCTTGAACTCGGTAAAGAAGTCTCAAAAGAGAAAATTAAAAAAGTGATCTTCAATTTGGGAGCGACAAAAGCGTCGGGACCTGATGGATTTCTTGAGTGTTTCTATCATACGTTCTGGGTACCATAAAAGGAGATCTGATTGGAATGATCTCAGCTTTCTTCAAAGATGGCTTTCTAGACTACGATCTGAATAAAACTAACCTAGTCCTGATCCTGAAAAAAACAAAACCCCTGTGAAGTCTCCTATTTTAGACCAATCAGTCTGTGTAATTTCTCCCTAAAAGTCATTACCAAAATTTTGGCCTCCCGTCTCAAAGGCTTCCTCCCAAGCCTCACTTCCCACCACCAATCGACTTTCGTCCAAGGCAGATCAATTCATGATAACATAATTCTTGCCAATGAAGCCTACCACGCGATTAAGCGAGCAAAAAAAAGGAATCATGTCCCTCAAGATTGACCTTGAAAAGCCTATGATAAAGTGGATTGGGATCTTCTCAGATTTATAATGAATAGGATGGGCTTCTATAAGTGGTGGATTGATAGAGTTATGAGGTGTGTTTCTTCAACTTCCTTTTCCTTGGTTCTTAATGGGGAAAATATGGCGATTTCAGTCCAGGGAGGGGCCTCAGACAAGGCGACCCCCTCTCACCTTTTATGTTTACTTTAATTTTAAATATTTTTTATGGATAACAGAGAAGGAGGTTGAATCCGCTATATTCGAAGGACTCAAAATAAGAAGAGGATGCCCCACTCTTAGCCATCTGATGTTTTCCGCAGCAAATAAAGGAAATTGTCATGTCGCATTGCGTATTCTTCACCTCTTTCAAAAATCAATAGGACAGACGGTGAATTTTCAGAAATCTTCAATCTTTCTCTATCTAAATGTTAGCAATTCACTCAAAGCCCATCTGTCCAATATTTTGGGCTTTTTTCCAATGGAGGAAGACACCAGATATGTAATGCAATGATTCCTCCTTCTAGTTACTTTATGCGATGATATTAGTTCGTAAGTGGCCAGATTCTGGTGGAATAATAGTGATGCTAAGGAGAAAAGTATTCATTGGATAAATTGGAAAAACCTTTATCGACCCAAGGGCCAAGGCGGTTTGGGCTTCAGGAACCTCAGATCCTTTAACAAAGCTCTGATTGCTAAGACCGCATGGAATATTATAAAGAAAATGAGACTATTGAGCACCTTCTCTTTTTCTGCCTCTTTGCACAAGTAGTTTGGAGAGCTTTTGGATCCAGCTACACACCATCTCTGTCAGGTTTTTCAGGTTTCTCGAAATGGTGGTTCAAAATGAATGAATCATGAAGAAAGGGGTTTTCGCCTGAAAGTAGTGCCTTTATCGCTTCCCCTGCCGTGGATGATTTGAAAATCACGCAATGCTTTCGTTTTCGAAAATGGGAAGGATCTCTCGTGGGAAGTTTGGCTACGTGCGGACTATGCTTTCCAAGAATTTGCTTAGGAAAACCTTATTCCTCCAAAAAAAAGGCGCCCCACAACGTGACAATACTTTTCACTGGCATCCTTCTCCTCCAGGATCTTTTAAAATCAATTGTGATGCCGTTTTTGATCAACACATAGGAAAGGCTACAAGGGCAGCTATTGTGTGTGATAGCTTCAGAAGGGTTGTGCAAGAAATCTCAGCACCTTTCCTTGCTCCATCTGCGGCAAGGCTTATCTTTGGCCTCGTCCAACAATCTTGCACATATCATTATTGAATATGATTGTCAATCCATTGTGAACAGCCTTCGATCGGGATCCACCTCAGACTGTATTTCTTTCGCTATCGAAGAGGATATCAGGAATGAAGCCAATTCCTTTGCTTCATGCACCTTTTCTTATGTTCCTAGGGCTTGTAACCAAGCAACCGACCGTCTTACTTCCTTTGCTAGAAACTTGTTTGTTCAAACTGTTTGGGGACCTCATCTCCCCCCAATTATGTATCTGTGATTTTTAGAATTAAATCTTTCTTTGGATAAAAAAAATATATTTGTAATTTTTTTTCTCAGGGGAACTGGCAAGGACAATGATTTTGAAAATTTATAAAGCATTTGGAGCAAATTGTTATCCTGTTCCTGAAGACCTTAATAAACAAAGACAAATTATTACAATCCAAAAAATTCTTACAACCCAGAAATAAAGAAAAATAAAATTTTTTATGGAGATATGCATACCAACAAAATTTAATAACCTCCTGAATCTTCTTGTCTCTGTCCAAATAAGACGCATAAAGAAAGGAGTGGTGCGCGATCCAATTTGTCAAGCAAAAAGTACTGCTATCTAGGACTGATTTTATCGGCAAACAACCATTAACCGAGTGGAGATATAACTTTCCAAGTGACCACCGATAAAAACATAAATCGAAAATTAGCGCCGATTGAATCTCTGTGCGAACAACAATCAATCGCTAAGGTATGCTGAAACATGCCACAAAGACATGTCACAAGAACAGATAAAAAGACGTGTCGCAAGGACAAAAAAAAAGATTTCTATTTAAATAAAAAAACAAAAAATTAATAGATCCGGTGGTCGACAACCAATACTAAAATTAATTGTCAACCACCGATCAAAGGGACTGATTAAAGTAAAGAGCGGTTAGGTTTAAAGAAATTTTGGCAGTAAAGAGCGGTTAGGGTTGAAGGAATTTTAGCAGCGGTGAGCTGCTAGGGTTGAAAGAATTTTAAAATTTAAATAGAATTATGTTTTGAATTAAATACTAATCTGTTAACTTTACTTCGCTTCTTTTTAAGCCATTGGTTAATGCTAGATTCCTATTTCAGAGTTATGTGCATCTATCCTAGTTGTAACTTTAATGTTGTAACAAAACATTGGTTTTAATCTAATGTTGGAGCTTCAGAATTGTAATTGTACATCAGACTTAACAATTTCTTGAATATTGAAAAAAGAGTATTCTTTTTCAACTACTTCCATTGCTTCACTATACCTATGTTTGTTTTGGTCAGTGATGCTCCTGGTTTAACCAAATTTCGTGATCCGTACACATTTCGAGTTGATCTAAGCTAGTTTAATCAATTTTGCAGAGTATGGCCTAGATGAACTTATGGATCATATTAAGCTATTTTAATGCACGTTTTTCCGCAATTCCCTGGATATGAATCGGTTGTACGAATGTGAGATATGGAGGATAGGTTATCTATTGCATCAACAGAACACTGAGCTTCTACTTTGAGAACATGAGGGGACTATAACTTCTCCTGCTTTGGACCTTACTAGAATATATATTGGTTCTTGGGACGCGACAGTTCGTGTTTGGGATCCTTCATTCAAGTGCTCATATTTTCGTTTTATAGAAGTTTATTTATTTTTAATTTTTGCTGACCGCCTCGAAAATGTCTGAGATAATATGTTGTTATTGGTCTCTACTTAAAAAGTTCTTTGAATGACATTTTAAAAGAAAAAATATTTTATATTTTAAATAATTTTATAAAAATGGATTGATTTGTCATTCTTTAAGTTAAATATATTTATCTATATGACATTGGTATCATATTGTTGATCTTGAGAAGAAGGGGAAGAAGATAGAGGTCGTCGGAACTATCACCCACTAAAGAAAGTGACCGAAACAACGATATTGTGGGATAAAAGTAAATTTAAGAGAGTTTAAGAGGTATATTAATATTTTATTTAAAATTTAGGGGCTAAATTAGAAATTAACCTTTTTAACTAACGTGTCATGTCATCAACTTAACAGGCGTTAACAGCACAATGATGAAAATAAAACATATTGAAAACGTAAGTGGCAAGAATAATCTTTTTCAAAATAGATCAAAACAGAACACACCCCAACAAAAGAAACCTTTGATGATACCTTTAATTTTTTTTAATCATTAAACTTTTAATTTGCTTTCATTTTAAGGCGTAACATCATAAATAGAAAGGTGACATGGCAGCCACATATGACATAGATTGATTTTTTTCTAATATAGCAACCACATGGCAGCCACAATATTTCTTATTTTTTATCTTCTTCGAACTGAATGCAAAGGAAGTCCAGGATTCATACAAGAAGAGAAAAGTCTTCACTGAGCAAAGACGGGTAACCAAAACCCTTCAAGATTACAAACCTTTTCATGTGCAAAATTAGCAGTTAGGCTTCATTGCTGAACAACCAAGTAAAGTTTCTTTGTTCGGTTGTACATTGGCTGTATAAATTTTATGAACTTAAGTTTTAACTGCATTGGGGCCTGTTGCTACCAAAAAGAAAAGGAAACAGCAACAAAAATTCAGAACCAAGAAAGCATACCCCCCATTGATTCATCAAGGCACCCTTGCCCAAAGTTTAAAATCTTTATGCTTGGCGCAACACCAAAAATGAAAAAGGTGAAACATATAGTTAAGCTTGTGCAAAAACAAGGCATCCTAATATGCTTTTAACTGCTTATGTCTCCATCCGTTTTCATTCTCTTTGCATTATGGGTGTACGCAACGTTCTTACCCCTGTTCTGGGACGACGTATCATGCTGGAATGCACAACTGGCTCCATTCCTGCATCCCTTGGAACTGTTAAAGTACATACACGGCTTCATTATCCTCGGTTTTGAATCTCTCGACTTGGGGTTATTTATTAGTTCTTGGTTGGGTCTTAGCTGTTGATTATATCGGCTATTGAACTTCTGAGCTGGTCCTTGCTCTTGTTTTTCTCCTCCATGCTGCTGAATCAAGTTCTTGTAGTAGTTTACATCCTTCTCCTGAGAAACTCCCATTGCGGATGAAGGCACAACTGGACGGACAGCAGGAACTGAACCCTGTTTATTTGAGAGTCCAACTCCAACCCCATTAGACTCGGCATAAAACACCCCGCCAGAGGCAGCTGCTAGGGATGCTGCACCATTTTCTGTTCTACTGATGTGGGCAGGGGATGGATCGGATAAATTTGCTGATGGAGGTGGGTCAAAAGATGGTACCAAGGGGGGTGTTGATATTGGTAAGTTTTGTCCAACACTTGAAGCTGCTCCATAATCCGTAACTAATTGCTCAATCAATTTGGGGTTGCTGAGAATTTTGACAAGCAAGTTGGGATCGATCATGTTTCCAGGATCATTGCTTTGGTTAATAGCTGTAAAGGCAGCAGATGCTACAACAGGTTCACCATTATGGAACATTCCAGGTGCTGGTTTCTCATTGGTCGAAGCACTTGGCATATTGCAATGCAGATGAGATGAAGTACCAGGAGGCAACAACTGGGGATGTGAACTAATGGAGGCACCGAACGGGGCTAATACGTCACATAGTGTTTCAGTTGCTGCATCCTCATCTTCAATGGGAGTGACGGGTACTTGTGGAGTCTCTTGATCATCATAGTGACAGTTTTCTATGTCTGCTGAGACAGAAGGACTGCATAATAGAAAGTGGACAGTGATGCTCATGGTAAATTAAAGCTATAAGAGAATCGGTTCTTAGAAAACCCATCCCCCTCAAAAAAGGAAAAGAAAAGTATCAAACTTCGTAGGAATTGCAGATGGGCGTGGATAAACAGCTTCAAGCACTCTTGGTTCTCTTTGGTTTTGAACCACTGCCTCTTTACTTTCCTCTCCGGCAACAACTTGCCAGTTCAGGTCCAATACAAACTGTGGAAATGCAAAATCAGCGTTGACGGAAATGCCGAGAGCAATAATTATAAAAAAAAAAGAAATAGCCAAAAAAGAAGTCTTTAGAACTGTTACTCTGAGAGGACGTCTCCATTTCATGACAGGGATATCCGACAAGTTAATCTGCAAATGGTTTTTAGAATGTGGTCCTTCAAAGCCAGGAGGCAGAAAGTCATCCACAGCTTCCCCATTTATATGGGGTACAGAAGAGGTTTTTGCTTGGAGGTGATCTTGAGCGCCCAACCCAACTTGTATCGGTGATTCGTCCGATAGAAAGAGCCTTATCTGTTAAGAGAAACATTTATATTTTCTGTTTACCATCTCTAGAAACAGGGTTGAAGAATGCTAAATCATCATTTTTATTGGAGCAACAGCCTCTAGCAACTGAAATGAAGAGAGCTTGTACAATGAGACAGAAGAAAGCATTTGCTTTGCTCCTTCACGTTCTAATAGATGAGTTAAGGTACAATCAGATTTGTCATGAATCAGATACTACGCATCCAAGCATCTAACTGATTCTAGAATTAGATACACGTCCCAAACCAACATAAAACCGGGTCCTTTTTCTGTGTGTGATCTCAGCCTATCTATTGAGGAAAAACTTTATTCGCCCCCACTACTCGTTAGAGAGAAAATTTGAACCCCCTTTCTTACTTGCTCGACTAAATTGACTTACAGGATTGCCTCTTTTAAGTTACAGAGACCTTAAGCAAAAGGACATTTCTGAAATCTCATATCAAACAAGAGTAAAATTCATTTCAAATTTCAGACTTTGAATTGAAGATCATAGGATGAGACCAAAAAAAAAACCGTCTTTATTATCCTGCGGTGGCTACATAGATACATTCCCTTTCAATTGTCATTAGTCTCATACATCTATGAAGTAAAAATTTGGGGACTTCTCCAAAGGAAATTGTATGTGCTTTTGAATTAATCAAGAATTGGTACAAAATGGAAACACTTTGTAGAGACAATTAACTATCCTACACGGAATAGGGAAGACGGCAAGTTACAAGCTTTTCTAATAACTAAAGGCAACAATCTAAAATCCATGGTTCAGAACTAAAGCAATATAACTAGCACTCAATAACTTAACATACGTCCTAAACAACTCCATGAATTGTTCTATATATATATTGCAGTATATGAAAGGATGCAAAACCTAAAAGTACAACCGAAAAGGCATAAAGCATAGAATTCCATCATTTCCTACCCGAAATCTAAAATGCTTCATACAACAATACCCGCACCAGAATGATAAAACGCATTGGCAATCAAGCTTTGCAAGAATACTAAAAAACGAGCTAAATTAGCTACCGGAGAGGTTCAGCTACAATTCAAACACAGTAATTTAAGTTAAAGAATTTCCAGCCTCGTTTTCATTTCTCTATCTCAGCTCAAAATTCAGGGATTTCGAAAGTAAAAAGTGCAATTTTTACCTGGCAAAGGTTAACATCCGGTGCCCAAACAACCCTTTTCGATTTTGGCAGTCCTCGCATGTTTACAGATCGGGAAAACACAATAAAAATGATTAATTAAAGAGAAAATCTCTCAGAAAAGTCCTGCTTTTGACATGGGTATGGACGAAAGAATTGGGGAATTTGGGAATTGGAATGATGAATTAGGGGTTGAGAGCAAAAGGGGAGACTGCGAAGCAGAGAAAAGGCTTAATTCTTGAGCTCGAAATGATGACGCAAAGAAGGAACGACGACGTTTCGATGAAGAATGGACTTTTTGGACTTAATGGGAGCAGGCCAGCTGTTGGGCCAACAAACCAATGGGCTGCGTTAAGTGAAGAAATTAGGGTTTCAAAAACCCTAATTTACATTATAAACAAAGAACTGATCGAATTAGAAGAACTCATATATAATATGCAATTTAGTAATCCTTTGAAACAGAGAGATCCAAGGTAATTTTAGGTTCTTTGTGTAATAAACGTTCCAACAATACCGATACCGATACCGATAATAACAGTAGAAGAAATAGATAAAAAGATAAAACAGAAAGAGATATTAAAAAGAAACATTAAACATAGGAAGAAAAATAACCGCAACCAAATCTTTTACAAATATCATGTTATTTTTGTTCTAGTCTCCTGGTTTATTTATACTAGCAATACTGACATATAACTAATAAAAAAATCTAATTCCAAGTATTTTATAGCATTTCTTTGATTCTCGGTTCATAACACTCTGCCTAGCCGTTTTCTTATAATTTCAAAAATATATATTTTCTCCCTATTTTAAAAAAATAAACTACAACGGATGTTGATTAATTATGAGTAAGGTTACATTTAGATCACCCAATTATTATAAGTTACATTTAGGTCACTCAATTATGAGTAAGGTTATATTTGAGTCATTTAATTATTAAAGATTATACTTGAGTCACTTAATTATGGTAAAGTTACAATTGGGTCACCCTTTATATTTAAAAAATACATATTAATTTGTGTATTAAATTAATTAATGATTTTAAATGAAGTACTCTAGTGTTAACGATGGTATACAAGTGATTTGAAAAAAAATGACTAAATTGATTTTTTTTAATACGAAGAGTGACTCAAAAGTAACTTTACCCATGATTGAGTGACACAAGTATAGCCTTACTCATAATTGAGTGACCAAATGTATTCATAATGTTGCAGTTTACTTTTTAAAATATATTTCCTCACATATAATGAGCGGTGGCACGCGCACTATTTTGACGCGCGGAAGTAGAAGGGTATTTGGGATTGTGAAGTTGTATTGTACGCGCCTTATGTGCAGGTGCGGCAGAAGCCTTCAAGGTTTGGTATCTTAATTTGAAGAAATTATATGTTAGGCCCAACTTTCAAGTTATCTATGTACCAACTAATAAAAAATATTTATTTATTATGTTATTTTTTTATAAGTAATTTTTTATTTATATTTACAGTAAATCAAATTAAAAAATAATTTTTATCAATTGAAGATTCACTTAATAAAAACAATAACATGAAGAAAAAAAATTTATTGGTTAAGACTATAAATAATGTAAAAGTCGGGCTTATGATATTATTTCACCATTTGCGTATTTGCCGGATGAACATACTTTCTAAATATGCAATTTGATATTTAAAATATACAATTTGCCGAGCTGAGCAACAAAGGGCAGTAAAATGGGAATTAATTTATAGAATTAATCAATGGAACTGAAAATAGAAAATAAAAAACAATCCTGGAAATGGTGTCCAATGAAACGGCCGAGTTATTACAGGAAAGAGTGATCAAAAGACCTTTCTAAAAGCTCTCGACTGTCTTAAAACTCAGAACAGACAACCTAAAACATGTGGCAAACCTGAATAAACATCACACCAAACACCGTTCAACATAAAAATACACAAACCATACATCCCATACCCGGGCTCAAAGTTTCAGGAAAATAATGATAAATTTTCAATGGTTTTGGTACTGCTAATATACAAGAATTTTTTTTACTTCATTCTATAAATAATATTATATCAACTGATGTGGCGAAATTCTTTGGCATGAAACTTGATGGTAAGAACAACAATCAGCTCCGCTTCTCGATCTGAGGGGTCGCCTGCCATGGTACCATGGCCTACGGTTGCTCCGAATAAGCCTTCACCTTTGCCATCTTCTCTCTGAAACAGATAGCGTTCAAGTATGTTGTTAAGGCAGTATATGTCAAGCTTCGGTTTAAGATAACATTATAATAATACAGTTTGTAACATACCAGGAATAGGATTGGTGCCATTTCCTTTCGCAGCCTGCGGGGCTTGAGACAACGATCGCTGGATTCTTGGAGAACCCTGCCTCCCGTTAGCGGCGGGTAAGGAATGTCTCTTCTTGATAGAAATGTCTCTATCTTGCACATCCGGGCTTGATCTCGGCGAGTTATTCGCACTAAGCTTAGCTCTTGCAGATTCCGTGGCTTGCATGAAACGAGGAACGGAATTGCTACTGTTACTATCCCTTGGCTCCTCATCGATGTTTTCAGGTCTAGTTGAACTAAAAGAATTGCGTCTCTTCCCATTTTTCTGATCTTTGGGCAACTGTTCTATGCTACTTGCAGCTGGAGTTGATGGAGAACCCTTGGCTGCAGACAAGGACTTGCGCTTTTGACTGCTCTTGTCGGTTTTTTTCTTTTTAGCATTCACTGATACCTCGCTAGAAGGTGTTCCTTGGGATTCCGGAACAGTCATATGGCTCCGAGGCGAGGCTTCAGGGGATGACCTGTATGCTGGATTTTTCATAGAATCCTGTTCTCTCTGCAGAGATGCTGTGCTTTTGAGTGGATCCTGCTCGACTCGAGGGGAATCTACAATTAAATTTGCTGATACCTCTTTTGAACCATCAAGCTTCTCAGGCTGACCAGCAACAGACAGAGAAGAATCAGGCACTGGTATCACAGCTGCATCAGTAACATTCAAATCTTTAGGACTGTTAGAACTGCAGTTTTCTTGCTCCGAAACCCTGGCTCCATTTTCATATTCTAAGGTTCCAACTTCAGATATATCAGGTGAATCGAGAGTGGAAGTAATAGAAAGTTCAGTGCCACATTCAGAGCCACCATGTTGAACCCTCCAATTATTGAGGACTGGATTTTCTGCAAAGCTCGGCTCCTTTGATCTGCTTATCATATCTGTTCCAGATGACACGGTATCCACATTCGATTCCACTCTAACATCCTGGTGGGATGAATCAATTGATCTACTTGCATTGCCTGTTGAACTCAACTCCTCAAATTTGGTTTGTGCAGCAATAAATGCAGGATTACCTGCCTTTCTTGATCCAAATACAGATTTCTTTGCCTCTTTTTCCAGTTGCTCAGGAGCAAATCTCTTCATAGAATGTCTGGGTTGTTCACTCTCGATCTCAGGCTTGTTAGAAAGACAACTGACTTCTATTGGAGAATGCACATCAATTTGCATTGTTTTCCCTTGTAAGTTCACCTCGTGAGAGGGCTCTTTCAGGTCAGATGTACTCACATTGTCCATCTGGTGTTGCTTCAAATCATCTGTCACAGAGGAGGAAGCTGGCTGGCATGCCTTAAACTTAAAGTTGGCTGCGTCGTAGGTGATCAGATTTTCATCGCTCTCTGATGAAACCAATGTCTCCCCCACAACAGGTTCAAGTGACACAGAAATATCTTCAGATGGAACTGCAGCAGTAAGCGGAGAGTCACAATCATCGATTTTCGTTTGTTCAGGTTGTTCAACGGTTAACTCTGCTTTCGACGCCTTTTCAGGTGAAGACACAGACATCCACCTCTCCAACCAGCTCCAAGCAGAATTAGGTTTAGATGCATCACACTTGATGTGGATGGGTTTGGTCTTGGGAGTCGAATCCATTAGCTGCAATCAACGCAAACTCTGAGTATAGATGGGGTGGACATAATTCGAGAGACAGATGCCAACAAATAGTTAAAAACAAGTAGATAATGAATATCAATTTTACATACCTGACGAGCAAACCTATTGCTAAGCAGCTTCTCCACGGAATTGTAAGTTGAGTTTTTTGTTGCTGAGCTACTCTGCTTCAGAAAATTAAAGAAAGAATAATGGGTAAAACTATTGTGCCAAAACTTGGGAAACATATAGTCCCAAATCTTTCTCCATCTAAACCACCATAACCCTCTCTCAAACAGAAACTGAACAGTAAGAACACGCAAGTTGCGGATAGAATTCTCTCTCCACCCGTGCTTAAAATTAGATCTGTGCCAGGTGAGATGAAGTGAATAATTTTAAAGGTCTTGATGGATCACTTTGAACTTTCATGCTTCAAAATAAAACATGCTCATAGAATGTAATCTAAATATGTAAGTCTATCTAGGCTGCTGCACTACACTACACGCTTTAACTTAACTAGGAACACGCTGTATAAAGTAAACGAATCATGCCTAAATCCAAGTTACACCAAAGACACAAAACATAGGTCAATAAGTGAACGTTATATGTTCAAAGTGCAAAGCCACAAGGTAAATTCTAATAACAAAGAAAGGTTGCTTAAGTGGAAGCTATCATGCCAGCCATCAATAATGAGCCAGAACATACAAGGAAAACTGCCTTGTAACTCCTAATTATCGACTTTAGTTGTAAGAATTACCAATTTTTGATTGCCTTCTTGGTTCTTGCCATCCAGCTTCTTTTCGGCATAAGACCCTTCTTGAGATAGACGAGCACGAACGAGAAGTTGCATTTTGACAATGGCTTGAACACAGCGTAAGGTCCCAACAGCATGCCTTCGGACCAAGTGCCCGCGTACAGCAGCCTGCAACTTTACTAAATTCTTAAGCTTTCCTAGCTCTTTTTGTGCCTGCAAACGAGTAAATAAGATAAGAAAGTAAGAAACTTTACCAACTCATAAGTTTTAGATTCTCATTGAGAAAGAAATTATACCAAGAACCCTCTGATTGCTGTCTGGACGATAACAACAAGAGATTCATCCAGGGTGGAATCATCTTCAGCCTCAAATGTGGTGGCAGCGACAGGTTCAGTTACTTTTGGTTCCTCTGGAGTCAACGGCTGAGATTTTTCTTCAGAGCATTTATCCTGTGTCAGCAGCTGAGATTTTTCTTCAGCAACTTCTATCGGCATCAACAGCTGAGGTTTTTCTTCAGTGTACTCTTTTGGTGCCGCTAACTCAGATTTTTCTTCAATGTACTCTTTAGGTGTGATCAGCTGAGGTTTCTCTTCGGCAAACCGAACAGTGGCGGTTTTCTCAGTTTTCTCAGGAGCAACCGAGACATCTGGATGCTGAAACTCAAAACCAGCAGATTCTTGACTTTCCTTAAGTCCTCCAGAAGTAGCTTCTTGTATTACAGTGTTGCTAAGCACCCGATGCCGTTCAGATCTCTTCCGAAAACTCCATCCCTTTTTGTCACTTGAACTTTTACTCTGAAATGAAATTTAAACAGCCAAATTCCGCTCAGAGGCAGATTGAAAAAAGAAAGAGAGATAACAAAGAGCAATTGCTCAGCTCTAAATGAATTAAAATGCTCTTAGCTCTTAGCTCTTAACTCCAAACTCTAGTCCGATCGTATTGCTTTTTTGATCGAACATAAATGAATTAAAATGCACTTAACTCTAAATTATAGCCAAAACGGATTGCTTTTTGATTGAAATCTAACAATGGAATCTCAAAAAGGGCATATCAAATATCAATACTATTGAACTGTCAATCTCTCATCTATCCAAGAGACAAAAGATAAAGAAAACAGTAAATAAATCTCGTATCATGACACATTATAATCTTAACTTTTCCTTTTAAAAAGAAGAACAAAACCAGCTAAAAGAAGAAGAAAAATTAAAAACCTTCCGAGATTTGAAACTTGTATACCAAAAAACAATCTGCATTTCATACATTCTGGAAACAATCAGATTCAGAAAGACAGCTTCGACATTGCTGATAAAATTTCAAAGCAAGGATTCCTCAGATCTTAACTTTGCGGAGCTCGGCAAGTTTCAAAACTCCGATTCATCGGTCAACTCCACAAATTAAACAAATTATCACAAACACACATACGGAACTGACTGTTCTGAAGCTAAAAGATCAAGAATGCACTTCGAAACAGAACATGAAATCCTAATTCAACAAAAAGAGGGAAAAGGAAAGGGAAATGCAGGCGGCGATATACCTCGGGAACATCAACGGCGTCGTCTTTTTCAGCAGAATCGCCGCCGCAAGTGATGAGTTTGAAACATGAAGTGGATTTTCCCATTTTTTCCCCTTTGATTTTCTCTTTTGCTGCTTCTGCTATCCTTTACTGTTTTAGAAAGTATTTCCAAACTCTTAGCGAGTGTGTGAGGGACACGACAGTCTAATATTTTGATGTGTGGATTAGTATTGGAAATTGCAGTAAAGTTTAAAAAAACAAACACGGACCTCAAACACCGTCCTTAAAATCTATTTACTTTTTGTGTTGGAATCCGCCACTCATTAACGGTTCTGTTCCATATGTTCGTTTGAGAGAAGCGAATAAAAAAAGCCGTCAGATCTCCCTACTTTCCTTTATCTCACTATGGGTTAATTACACTAAGCATCCTCAAATAATAATTCATGTTTTAAATTGATCCCGAGCTTTAAAATGTTTTAATTGAGAGACCTCAAATATGAGTTTCCTCATTAATAAAGTATATTTAAAAGATGTGTGCACATCATTACGTGGATAACTTAGATCCGACATGTTTACAAAAAAATGAAATTACGAATATAAATTTCGCCGAAACTGACTTCTTTTAACATGTTAGATTCAAACTACTCATGTAACAAGTACATAGATGTTTACATTTAATTGACGTATTTTAAATATGCTCCATGCCATGTATGGATTAACATTTAACGTCTAAATTAAAGTGCAAGCTTATCGAAATGACTTGGTTTGTACAATACTAATACTTTGAGGATACAAATGGAAAGTTGTGAAGTTTAGATATTAATTTATGATTTAAGGTACAATTTGAATGCATTTGATGCAATTAACCCTCTAGTGTTAAGACAAATGGAAATAGTTTTTCTCATAATTATTTATTTTTACATTATTAATATAAATTATCAAGTCAAAAAATATTAACTTTTATTTAAAAATAATTAGAATATTCTACTAACAAGTGTCAAGTGCATTGGTAAGACACATTGTACTTCCAATAAAAAAACATGAATTCAAACTTTACAGATAACATTGTTTGAAGGACAGCTTCGCAACCTAAACATAAACAATAAAACGAACATACATATAATAAAAAAAACATCTATATTTTAGGTTAAAAATTAAGTTCCATTAAAAATGTAATTTAATTGACCCACATAAACTAAAGAAGTTGTCTAAGATTATGGGAAAAGATCCAATATCAGCAAGTGCATATATACTATTGTGGAGCCATGTGATCTTACATCAAATAAGTTGTTGTCTCACAATCATGACAAATACCCCAATAATAGCTATCCCATCTTCCTATAATAATTCACTAAAAACTCTCAAAATATATATTTTTAATTAAATTATTATAAAAAATAGTTCTCTTAATTCAATATATTTTATTCACAACGTTGAAATTTAATTTTAATCTTATTTAAGAAACTTAACGCATCATCTTATCGTACTAATTTAGCGTTAACTCAGAAGGAGATCAACACAGCACTCACTCGCTCATGGCATCTATTTTTTACATTTACATCTTCAATAATTTTTCAAGTGATAATCTTGTAAATTCGTGATTACCTTATTGTTTTAGTTGTATTTAAGATGTTTTTTTAACAAAACAATAAAAAAAATACGGCTGACAAAGTTGGATCATGTTTCTATAGTTTTTTAATAAAATATCAAATTAATTGTTCAAAATAATAACATATATTTTTGTTATATATGTGTATTTTTGAGTTTTCGTTCAAGGCCTAAAAATATTCGAAACGATTCTCTACCAACTAATAATAATTTTATTAAAATATTTTTAATATTATCTCAACTCTCAAGATTTTTCATGATTACACCAATTTAAATTACAATGTATGTATTATTTTTTGTACGGATTTTATTTATTTATTTATTGTTTGAGAACATTAATTTTACATTAAATTATTACAAAAGTAAATAATTTCACATTTGTCTTTAACTTGATATCTAAATCTCTTGCGGTGTAATATTAGTATCGTGATGATGTTTATGTTTATCTAACCAATAACCAAACCGTTGACAACTTTATTGTCGTTGAATGCCAGGTGGCAAAAGCATGTTGCGCGATGTGAAGGAGCACATGATCCAGTCTGACTGGGGCTGGCCGCACCTGATCAAGGCATATGCCATGTTTGGCTGCTGCAGGTGTTACTTACAACCAACATTGGCATATGGAGTGGGACACCACCGAAGAGTTTAATTAATAATTAATGATAACAATAATGATCTTCTTTAGTTAGTTAGTTTAGCCTTTTAGGCACCTAAGCTCAACTTAATCAACTCTTGTTAATTAGTCTAATAATTATTCTTCGCTTTTTATGCTTTAACTTCACCACATACACAAACAAACAAAACCCTAATTATATTAGGTTGAATGCTAAAAAAATCTCCGTATAAGATTATAAGATTAATTAAACTCTTATGAATTTGCATTCAATTGAATTTTTATAATCGGAAATTTAATAAATCAAGTTCTTCATTAACATCGACTGTTTTTTACCATTAACTCATTAATATATAGTTAAATTTCATGTGTCACCTTTATTATATGATTCGTTAATCACATCAACAAAAAGTATCAATAAAAATGTTGAAGAGATTTACTTGCTTAAATTTCCAAGGGTGGGATGCAAAATTTTCACGAGTGTTTAATTAATTTTAATATTTTTACCGAGGACTTTTTTTTTACCATTAACTCATTAATATATAGTGATAAAAAGTATTTAACTATCAATTTCCAAGTTTTTTACGTGTATAATGAGTTATTTTGATTGAATTTGAAAATATATTTTTTAATATACTGATGTAATTATATTATAATATATAATTTTTAATTTTTTTAATTATTTGATAATGTTTACACACCTTGCAAGCACAAATACTCGAATTTGAGTCTCTTATAATTAAGATGAACACTCTCCTTTATTTTCTTAATAACTATTTTGATAGATATTATCTTAATTAACCTACCTAAACATTAATCAGATTAAATTATATAGATGTTTGTTTAAAAATTATATCATGAACTCTTCTTGTCACGTTATTCATGATTTTAACCATGATATAATTTCTCATGTTTACTCTGTGTGGATTAACTGGTAAGGTATCTTTTTATTTTCCTTTTTATCATCTTTATTTAAACCAAGCTGTAAAAGTGCATATTCTCATATATATTAAACTTGGAGAATTTATCTTTGATCCTTTGTTTTCTTATGGAATATTTCTTTACATCACATCATGATTTATACCAACATAAATCAAATCATAAATCATTGGTTTCAGCTCCTAATGCCCTAATATGCAAAACTATCTTAAATTTGTATCTATGTATTACATCATTTTAATTTAGTCCAAGAATTTACATATCTTTGCTTAAAAACATTTTAATTTAATATAATTTGTATTCCTCCTATTATTATATTATATTTTAATCTAAATCATTAACACTGTTATTTTTTTGTTATTTAACTAATGGAAATTAAGAAAAGTCTAAAACATGAGGATGAGTTAATTTTCTTTAAAGATAAACTAATAGGAAAAATCATTTTTATAACCATAATTTCAAATTTTAAATGGTACATAGAAAAAACAAGTTTCGTTTTTTTTTTAAATTACACTAGGTAGCTGACATTTTTTTCCGATTGAAGCTTAATTCAATTGACATTGTTGTTGTTATAATATATATGAGATGTAGATTTGAATATATATATATATATATATATTATGAATAAATTTGAACATATTTAAACACATATTATATCATCCAATTTATGGGTAGAGAGAGATTTGTATAATTTAGATATTGTATTAAAAAACTAATATAATTTTTTATACAATATCACTTCTTTGGATTAAGGCACAATATTGATAATAGTAAGAGTATCAATTATGCTGAAATAAAAATCCCTTAAATGGTGCAAGAATGAAAACTGCAAATAAGCTAAGCAAAACTCGACTTGACTCGAAAAATTCGATTCTTTTAACTTGAATTGTAGTTTTGTAAATTCGACTAAAAAAGAATCAAACAAAATTTGATTTATAAAATGAAACTTCAAATAACTCAACTTTTTCTAATAATTAGTATACCAAATTTCAAGTTCGAGTCGTGTCCCTCGACTCTGATTGATATATGTATATCACATATGAAAAAAAAAACTATGAAGAAATATGTGTGTGTGTGTGGATGAAGAATTATTATATGTATGTCGTTTATGGTTATAAAAAAGTCGTTTAAATTGAAACTTTCTTAGTACCATAACATGTCAAATGTTTACGATTAAATTTGAACAGAAACTTGAACAATTCGACTCGAATTTTATAAACTTAGCTCGAATAAAAAAATAAATAAAATTTAAACTCGAATTTTTTGACTCGACTCGATTGAATACTTACCCCTAACTACAAAGTAACCTCAATTTTAATTTTAGTACTCAACTTTTGTTTTGAAAGTGATTTCAGGGCGGTTGATGTACTATTACATCTTCAAAGAATGTATTTTTTTCAAAGGTGTGAAGGTCACCAATCCTTCTCATTGGGTTCTAGCATTAGAGATATAAATAAATTACACCAACCCCTATAACAATCATATATTTTTTTAGTAGTAAAGAATCATTTTCATCATTTCTTTTTCCCTTTTGATCCAAGTTTTTGGTAGTATGAGTGATGGGTCCTCGAGGAGGACTCGTTCAGAAATTAAAATCTTATGCTTCATTTAAATAGTCTAATTAAATTTTTTTTCCGAACATTTTAATGTGATTACATGATAATATTTATTTATTTTTTACTTTTAAATTTTTAAAAACACACACCGTACAAACAGCTACTCGACCCTAATTTTAAAAAAAAATAACATTTTTTTACTGAGAATATGAAACTACTCAATGAATTCTGAACGGTCCAATTAATTAGTGTCGAATAATAACACATATAAATACGAGCAATGAGGTCTTCCACATAGTTCACAAATACTGAAATTTTCAGTCATTAAGCCAACATTGGCTTACTTGGCCAATTAAGCCTTAACGGCTAAGGCTTGCTTTTCACGTTGTATAAATTATGTACGAGTGCTCTTTAAATTTTGTTTTGATTTAAATTTTTAGATATATTCTGATTTAATTTATATATATATATATTATTAATCTGTTTTACTCTGTGGGAATTATTTTCATCAAAGTAATAAGTTTTAGAATAAATAAATAATGAGATAAAATTATGGCAAATTAGACTAATGCCTTTTCTTTTTACCATCAATGGGCAAGGGCTAAGTCAAGGTGGGAAATTATTTCACCGATCTATTTATATTCTTATTTTATATAATGTTTAAATTATCTAAATTTTTTATTTTTAAATTAAAGAATATAACAGTAATTTTAATCGATATCAATTAAATATTATTACTATTATTATTGATTAATGTATAATAATATTTATTTTTTAGAAAAATGTACAACGCCTTATTAACTGGACACCATTTTATTTTCTCGGGGTCCGCTTTTGAGGTAACGTGGTGGAGCCCTTCTCACATGGGATGGGAAGAATGCAATGCAATCACCATTATTTTATTTATGAATAAATGTTTGTTCTACTTACCCTGTTTTGATCTATAAAATTATTATTATTTTTATCATCTAGTATAATTTGATTAATAAAAAATTATATAAAAAATTATTATTATGTGTCTCATTAAAATCTCTCTAAACTTAAGATGGAAGAAAAAAAGTACAACATAATAATAAAAGGGACCAAACACCAAAACAGAATAAAAAACCAATATTAAAGCACATTGATAAAAAAATTCAGTCACACAAACCGTCATCCAACAAACAAACACACTACATGAGTCACAAGCAACCCTAAATTCATTCCGCTAAAAGTAAAGACTCCACAAAACACAACACTAACACCAACAACACTAATTATTTTCATTATAGTAAACACAAACTAAAAAACAGCAACTCCACGACGTCACAAGGCCTCAAACTTAAAACCAACACATATTTTATGAATTATATTTTTATATATTTATGATTAACCATAGTCGTATATAATTTTATAATAGTACAATGAAATGTAAATAATAAAAATACCGAGGTGATAGGGTATGGAACAAAATGGATTGCTTTTGAATAAAACCAACGCCCCATAGACATATTTTTGTATAACATTACTATGTCAAATTTTCAATCCATATAATGCGATACATATTTTTACATGAATAAATATTAAAACTACACACGAACTTAAATATGTAAACAGAAAATTTTGGTTTTGATTCAATTTTACACATTTTAATATATATATATATATATATATATATATATATATATATATATTCATTTATTTTCATATTGAATAAATATAACTATTTGGGCATATAATGCTAAGTCGACAACAATTGCACAAAAAAATTGTTAATGCATATTTTACCCTCTAAACTTGGCCTCTTAGGTACTAGTTGGTAGTTAAACTTGGCCTTAATTACCTAATTGAATCGAAATTTTTTAGACTCATTTAGCCCCTAAACTTAGCTTTAAGTATTTAATTCATACTTAAACTTAGAAATTGTCACATACACTAATAAAAAAACTTGTTCAATAAAATTGTCAATGTGTAATATTTAACTAATCAATTGATTTTTACGTTTTCAACCAATTAATTGATATCACGTATTTTTAAAAGTGCACAAATGCATTAAATTGATAAAATTTTAACGAAATTATGTTTTTAAATTAATGTATGTGACGGTTTTCAAGTTCAAGTACCAACCACATTAGAGAAAGTCCAAGTGCCAAATAAAGTATAAAAATAAGTGTCAACTAGGTATTTAAGGTCACGATTAGGGGTCAATTTTCAAAGACACGCGACATTTGTTGATTGGCTAGATATAATACATTAATAAAATTTTAACAGTGTTAAAATTTTAAATTAATGAATGTGATTGTTTCTTTCAAGGGCGGACTAAATATTTAAGGTTAAGTTCAGAGGTCAAAGAAGTAAAATAAAATTAAGAGCTAATTAAGTACCTAAAACTAAGTTTAAGAACCAAATAGGTTAAAAAAATTCAAAGGCCAACTATATACCTAAAACCAAATTTAGTAGACAAAATATACATTAATAATTTTGATACTTACCAACAAAGGTTGAGTGCATTGATAAGGCACGTTACACTCGAGCTTTAGAGACAACATTGTTAGGAAGAACAATCATGCATCCTAAACATAGACCATAAGACGGACATACATATTACAAAAAAAATAATATAATTTTAATACTTGTCTCTATTTTATGTGTCATTCACTCTTTTGCATCGATGAGGGACAACCCTTACCTAGAATCAAGTAGGGGTGTGGCCTCCATTCTCGTTGGATATTCTTCAATTATTAGTGGGTTGCCAACTAACCATAGTTGAAATCACATATAAAATTATTAGATCGGTTACTAAACCAGTATAGTTTACACACCTAATAATATTTTAATCACAACTTATTATACTTAATGTGTATTATCAATCTAACTAAAAACTAAAGAAAGATTCACAATGACTCATGACAAGGATTATCACAAAATTCTTTTAATCTGGTCTTCAACTACATATCACAGTATGATTTAATCTTATTTCAAAGAGATTATCAACGAGTCTCGCGTTCAACTCGCCGTCTATATAAGACCTTTTTGTCACTAAGGCTTAGTTTAGGGTTGAGGTTGGAAACGAGTTTTGGGAACCAAATGCTCATTCTGAAAAAACTGGAAAATTCAGTTTCCATAAACGCCCATTTAAAAACGAGTTACAGGTAAAATTCAACTGCAACCGTCCGTTGAAAATCAAATCGAACGTTGTTTGGGGTTGCTGTTGGGGGCAAACGGATGTTTGCCACCGAAACTGCACCCAAAATCATACCCTAAACCTTGTATCATCACAACTTTAAATCCATGCTACTATGATTATATATATAGATCCTTTCAACACTTTACTAAAGTGAACTTATCAAGTAGTTTAGTAAAAAAAGGATGTTGTTATCCTTAAGTGACCCGAGTTCGAACAAACTTATTTGTACGATGTATTATTAAAAAGTAGCCATGGCTTGAAATGGATAACAAAATTCAGTAGTAAACTATAGTCCCTGAGACAGATTAATAATTAGGGCTGTGACACTCAGCTTAGGTCCACAATGTGAAGTAATAATCCCATGAATTGTGTCTCTAAATGGGGTCTCCAACCATTTAACCTTATTCCCCCAACACACAAAGTGAGTAATGCAATTGAAAGCCATTGATGCTTCCTCCTCACAGCTTTGCTTTGCTGCCTTTTCAATTGCTTGACTTTAGAGCCAAAAATTGGATTGGTCCCTCCTCTTTTAACCCACAAATCTGAGCCACAACATTTATTACAAGATATCTTTAAAAAGGGCTGGTTCATGCGACAACGTTTTTGTTCTGCTCCCCCTTTGCATCAATTGTCCCTCTTCGACTTGTTCCATTTGTCTGCTTCGGGTATGAAGATCCCATAACAAAAAAGATAGACCAAGGTGTGATGCCTTAGCTCAATGATAAGGTTTAATGTCTATGAATTTTGAGTTCGAATATTAGCATTGTGAATACAGAAACCTACATTAAAAAGATCGCCTCTATAATAAGCTTTTATAGTATCCGATCTTGATCAGTGGCCTAATAGATCAGATATTGATGATTATACCAAAAAAGTGTGTATCTTTAGGGTCTAAGTTCGAGTCTTACCTTGCGTAAATCATGTATGGATTTCTAGTTCTAGTTAGCTATTGCATAAAGTTTTTGAGACTCGGGTACAACCGAAATCATGTATGGGTATAGAACCATTACTTAATAAAATACAAGGAAAGAAAGATGAGTAACTTGACTAACTGGCCAAATGCGCTTGCTTAAAGATTTAGAAATTTTAAATATACAATTTCGAATTATATCATATGTGAATTTATATTTTTGCCTCTTCTTCTCCCTATGAATCAAACTTTTCTTTGCCACAATGATTCAGTTCCTATGTAGAAATAGAAGGGGGCATAACCCCTTCTCCATCGAAAGAGATGATATTATCGCATATACAACGCATAACGTAAGGAATTAACCAAATTTGCCCGATGCCGAGAATCATAGCAAAAGTATCAACTCGTCATCCTGCTTACCAGAGAAGAAAATTTGGTGGATTAAGCTAATAAACTGAAACTTCATTAAAGCACAACAAGACGTTTCAGGTACAATACTTTTACAATTAAGTTGACAACCCCATCATTTCCCCAAAGATTGGACGAGTCCATATGATTTACCCTTTATACTCTCTTCAAATACTAGCCTGCTACTGGAGGATCGAGCGAGGCCGTATTGCGAATGAGAGATATCAGAGGGGCTGTTTCGAAGTAAACCCGAAATTAAGTTGGCATTACCCACCTACTATTCCTCAGTCTCACTACGGTTATTTCTGGATCATTTATTTTTCCTACATTGCTAGAATGCTAAGGATGGAAACATGAGCGACGAACAACCATTTGCTAGTTCTCCATAACTTCCGATTCGCATTTGGTATTTTAAACAACTTACTTGATGGTGATGTAGCGGTTTGTCCCGTGCTTGGCCCAATGGTGCTTAAGATCAACAGGATTGGACAGATCATAACCTTCAGCTGCGAGCCGAGTAAGCAGCTTGTTGAAAGCACTTCCACTCATCTTTCTACCACCGATCCGGGCATGTCTTTTGTTTGGAACTGCTGGCAAAGGGTACATCGACAAGGCGGTTGTGCAACATGAAGATTGCCATCCACCGTTTCCCCATTTGTAGCACTGTCTTAGGGCTCCGGTGCAGGAACAAACAGGCGGTACCATGGTTGTCTCATCGAATACAACTTGATTCAACCCTAGATCTTTACCTTTCCAATCGGGTTTTGTTGCAACTAACTGTTTGTTGAGATCGTCACCGGCACCACCCTCATCTTGTGCACCCTTCCACTCGTGCGACTTGCCAGGCATAATCTTGTTCGAATCCCCATTCTCTTGCTTTACCTTTTTAGGAGGCTTTGAAGCCTTCTTGTTAGGTGAAATTACCTTGGCCTCTTTTGCTCGTTTACCCTGTCTTGACTTCGCAGCTTTGGAGGTACCTGGCGTCACTGGAAGGGCGTCAGTTGAATGCATTTCTCTCGAGTTATAAGGAACTTCAGTAATGTGGGGCAGATGGTGAATGTTCTGATGTGGAAGTTGCATGTGCTTCACCCCACGTGACATATGGAACCCTGGCGGGGAAGATGACATATTACCAGATGTCAAGGAGTTCTCTCGATACTGCAGATTCGCTATGGCATTGTCACGCTCCACTATAGCATTATTTCGTTCAGCAATTGCCGCATCTCGCTGCAGGAATGCCATATCTCTCTCGGCAATAGCTGCTTTTTTCTCGGAAAGAGCTAAATTCCTTTCTTGAATGGCTGCATCTCGTTCAGCCATAAGGGCCATTATCTGCTTCATTGATGGCTGATGCATCAGCCACTGCAACAACAATCGTCATAAAAATTATCATCATTGACAGAAGTTTCCAAAAAATGCTGAAATTGAACACATTAATCGCAGAGGGGAAGTTAATTTATTTATATCATTTTACATCAGTCCAAGTATCTATAATTTGAAAAAATAAACAGACTTCAGATACCTGGCCCTGAGCTGCTCTATACTGATCCGTTTTAAGCCTTCCATTTTCACGATGCCCACCATCATCCATCGGAGACTCCAGGAAATTGTTGAGATCGACAAATAAAATCTCAAAACTCCGTAGGGTGGTATTCGGTCAAGTAAGCATCACATCACTTCGGGACAGAAAATCCTGTATAGCAGAAAAGGTAAAATGGGAACTATTCAGATTATGTTATTAATACCAGAGGATTACTCCATTACTATCAGGAAAAAGGCTTATCTTATCCCACGAAAAACGTTAACACCTTCCTATCGGAAATGCTGTATGTAGTAACAAAACCACATCCTTCAGCAGTCAATTTTACCCGAATAAGAACTTATGCATAAAAAGTTTAATAACCGACTATTCTTTACTTAGTAGAACAAACTTTATCAGTTTTCTATAATATAAAACCCCGAATACCCGTCAACAAATCAACATTACCGATCAATCGGAAGGGTTCAAAAGTAGAACCATGTCCCATATCTAGAGGTCACTTTTCTATAATGTCAATTCATACAAAGAACTCCAGGCGTTAATTAACGATTAAGAGTCGAATATCGATTTCAAATTCAATGCAAGTAAGCTCAAAACCTCAAACATCAGTTTTAACAGTTAGAATTTCGACAATATTTTAAGCATACTACTTTACTACATTGAAATTGTTTAAAAGTGAGACAATGAAAGCTAAACTTTCGGGCAAGACTTGAATAAATGTACAATATACTATATGAAGAGCTAAAAGACCTGATTCTTCCACAAGCCATATATATATAATCTCCAGTCCTAAACTAAAACACAAAAAAAAACCCAGAATCAAACTCTTAGTTGAAGAGCTAATATATCGAAAGTCTTTTAAGTTCACTCCCATAGCTATTTTAAAGAGCTCAATTCACAGAAAAACCTTAAAACCCTAGAAATGAAAGATACGAACTTGCAAAAGCACTTTTCCCTGGCTCCATCAAAGCACCAAACAGCAAAAATAAACCAAAACCAGCTGAGAAAAAGCAGTAAACAACTAAAACTAAGCATAATTAAGATGGGTTTTAAGCCAAATCGATGATTAAAAGAGAAAAAAACTGGGCGTAGAAGAGAAGAAGAAGCTCACCAGTGGAAGATTTTTCAAAGGAAATATATGGTAATCAAAGACATGAAAATCTGTGGAAAGAAAGAGTTGAAGGAAAGACAGGAAATTTTCCTTACGTTTTGTGTCCTAAAGACCGTGATTTTCCACTGTTGTCTCTTCAGGTTCCACGGGTGGTCTAAAAACCTAAGCTCTGAATCAGAATTACAGTGCCGATCGGCTAAGGCTAATCCATTTTGTTATACATTACAATATATATATATATATATATATATATAGGGAAAATATTTACAATATGTATAAATATATTTTTATTCCAATAAAAGATATGGTTGCCTAAAATTTAAATTCGAAAATTAATTTTAGTAAGAATTTAAGAAAGATAATTTTTTTTAAGTTAAAGTGAATATAAGTAATATATGTTATGCTGGTGTTTAAACTCGTAATTTTTAAGAAAAATAATTATTACCTTAACTACTGAAACGAGTTAATTTGTGCAAATAACTTATATTTTTACTGTAGCACAGACTAAATAGACAAATAAATTTTTTGAAAAAAGGGGTGAAATTGATTTCCATACATTGTGTTTCAATTGCATTTAAATATCCATAGCTCGCATTAAAATCAGTATTTGAGAAATATTTAATAGGATAAATTACGCGCGAATGATTAGTTATTGAACTCGATTGAATGAGTATCCTTAAAAAATAAAAAATATATATAGAAAAAATCATCAAATGAGAAAAAAAAATAGTATTTTACAAACTGGACTTCAATAGTTAATTCGAATCATCACAAATCCTTTTTATCAAAAATACTAACAGACTGCAATGGAAACAAAAGCAACCGAATCTGTGATTACCACAAATCTTTTAACTTTGTTCATATGTCTGTAACTGAATTATATACTCTACAAATACAAAAGAATAGGGTGAAACCGTGAATCCGACTGATTCGGATTAGTGCTGAAACTGAAAAACATCGCTATAGTTGTCGAAAAACATGTAGCCGAGACGAGAAAGGTAATTCGTGGCACCAACAATTTGGTGGTTAATGACCGGAAGAGAGCTTCTTTAAAACAATTTTCTTGAATGCTTTTTCCGTTCCAAAAGAACACGGAAGTTATATCGGTTGAAATGCAGCACCATTAATGTAGAAACTCTAATCAGTCTTTTCCCTCTTCTCTGAGCTAGATTTGCTGAGGATTAGTACACCGATTACAATGAACATAGCACCTGCAAACCACTGAAAAAACTCAAGTAATCAGCATATGCATTTTACGGAGTTAATTACTCGTAACCAACGAGTGTTAGTTTGGTTTCCATGCATATGGAATCAACACTTAGTTTTCGTATCCGAAAAAAGTCACCGAAGCAAAGGTCCATAAAGTATATATCTAGTAACTTCAATCCAACTCCTCTCTTGGCTTCTTAGATACCATAATACAAGGGACTGCTACACAATACAAATAAAATCTTAACAGACAAGTCATAAGAAAACTAATGTACTCGAAAATCTTCTATTCTTCTAGAATGATTTACGACATCCATCACGGAACTTCCATACCAACAAAAATAGCAGACAAGTCATAAGAAAACTAATCGAAGTTAAGGTGTTCGAAACAATGTACTCGGAAATCTTATATTCTTCTAGAATGATTTACAACATCCATCACGAAACTTCCATACCAACAAAAATAACAGACAAGCAAAAAAGCCTAATTGAAATTCTTTCCCATTTCCAAGCTTCAGTTTTTGCCAAGTGAATCCAATTATTACACAAATGGTGACAAGTTTATGTTGCAAGCTAATCAATCCCTCCGACACTTAAATGGCATAAACATTAAACTAATCCTTAAAAGTCTGAAACATCAGTCCAAGGGTTCTAAACCTTGTTTTTGTTAAGATATTCAAATACTATGAATTCATAATTTGGTTTATTGGGTTACCTTAATCGACAAGAGTTCATCGAACAAGAAGAAGCCGGCAAGGCCAGAAGTGAGGAAATTGGTAGCGAAATTCGTAACTGTTGCTTGAAGAGATGAAAGAGCTTTCAAGCTGTTAACATAACATCCCCACATCATGACGTTGAAAATTGCGACCAGACCGTATCTAATTATCTGGGGAATTTTTTTTAAAGAAAAATTCGAGTAAAGATCAATTATCATTTCAAAATTACAATTAAACAATGGGTAATTTACAAAGAGATGTAAGATTTAGGATATGTAAACGAAACAACGAGAACACGAATAGCAAGCGAAATTAAGATCGGAGTATAAGAAAGTTGGGTGATTAAAAAGTTACCGGAGGGAACAAGAGTTTAGCTGATACGGCAGCGCATGCGGCGTTGAAACCGGCTGAGATTGCCCAGGCGTAGCCTTTCCCACTGCTACCTTCCATCTTCTTCTTCACGCCAAATGCAGAGTGGAGTGTTTTCTCTACGGACTTTTTGCTCTCTTGAGATCTCCAATGGCCCAAAATTTATCTATGTAGTCGATTGACCCAAAATTTATGGGTTAATATATATTATTTACTCTTTAACAATACACATACATTACCTTCTATTATTGCATTCGTAATTAATTTATGTGTAAAGTTTACAAATGGTCAATTAATTTTATATAATTATTTAATTTAGTAATTAAATTTTCAATTGCTTCAATTAGAATTGAACGTTTGATTGAGTCGAGTTTAAAAAATTCGAGTTATTCGAGTTTGCAAATCTTATTTTATGATTCAAACTTTATTTGAAATTTTTTGAATCAAATCGAGTTTATAAAATCCGAGTAGATTCGAGTCAAGTTTTCAAATTTCTGTACACACACGCATATATATTTCTATATACGTATGTGTAGCGATGCACATATATATGTCTATATGAATATACATAGGGTTGTGTGGTGCACATATTTATTCTAATTTTAATGGTTTTCTATATGCATAAACGATATATTTTTTCTTCATATTTTCACATGTGATATACATATACCATGTAGAATTGATAGACTTGACTCGAATATGTAAATTGATAAACTAATTACTAAAAATTTCAAGTTATTCGAATTTATATTTTATAACTCATACTTTATTTGAAATTTTTTCGAGTTGAGCCTATAACATTATGAGTCGAGTCAAAACAAGTCGATTTTTTTCGCCTCGAGTCGAGTCGAATAATTCGGTTTTTTCGAGTCGAGTGGAGTTTTTCCCACCCCCTAGCTTCAATGTTATCATTAAACTATTAGTTTTGCTTCAATTTGGTCACTGGATTGTTAACAAACGTTAAAAAGGTGACATGTCTGTTAATAAATTTCGTATAATAACATATTTAGTAATTTGTATTTATACATTCAATTAATTTAGTCTTAATTCAAAAAAAATTAAACAATTAAGTTTTATTACTTACTCATTCTATTAATTTTATCATATTTTAATTATTAAAATAATTTAATATTCATGGACATTGGTGAGTACTTTGCTTCATCCCAAACAAGCCTGCAACCAGATTACCGAAAATCAACTTGAATCAAAACTCATAATAAAAAAAAATCAAGAAAGCCTCTTAATTTCATATATTTTGTTCCAGAGGAAATGAACTGATCTAGAAAAAATAGAATTTGGTGAATAATAAGCAGGAAGACAACAGATTATTAATGGGTTATTGAAGTAAAAACGAGGAAAATTACTTTCAAGTGATCATCTTTGAGAGCAAATAAAGAATCGAGAGGCTAAAACTCATTCAATTTTTAGTCACGATTTTAGAGGATAAAACTCAATTATAAATCTGCACGTCCTTGTGGCAAAGATAGATGTTTGTCATTCCCTTAGACCCGAATTTGAACACCAGTAATACATGTTGTTGTGTGTGTCATCTTTAAAAAAACTAAAAAAATTTAACAAATGTTACCCTTACATCACAACTCAATTATAAACCTAAAAATTAAGACCTTGAGTTGTCTTCAGCCACGACCACTTCCGTATCCACCACCGTCATAACCTCCACTGTTTTCGTATCCACTTCCTTTGTGTTGTCTTCCTCCACCATATTTTCCTTGCCGACCACCGTATCCACTGCCCCCACCGTTTCCTCTTCTGAAACCACCACCGCCACCTTTGCTTTTGCGTGATTGAGCTTGTTGATGGAGATTTCCAACACATAGACTGGGTATATTGAACAACAATTGAAAAGAGAAAGAGGGGTTAGAAATCAAATCTGATTGGAGATAAATACTCGATAGATAGGAGAAATTTTTAACGATTGGATCATGTCAAGGGAATTATCTCCAATGGCAGCTTAGTGCATCCGGAGAGTGAGATGGGGGGGGGGGAGTTTCTGAAATCGAAATAGTTGTTTGGAAAGTATGAATGTAAATAATGAGGGTTAAATTTATTAATTTATTTTGAATTAAGATTATTTAATTGAATGTATAAAAGGACTAAATGTAATATTATACGAATTTTATTAACGGACACATCATCGTTTTAATGTTCATTAACAGTTCAGTGACCAAATTAGAGCAAAACTAATAGTTTAATGGTAATATTGAAACAATTGAAAATTTAGTTACCAAATTGAATAATTTAACAAAGTTAAGTGACCATTTGTGAACTTTACCCTTTATATATATATGGTAAACTACGTTATGTACCACCAACTTTTTCAATTAGTCTAATTTTACCACTAAATTTATTTTCTGACTCGTTTATGCTACCGCGTCATTAGCTCCTTAACGAGACGATGACATGGTGCACGACGTGATGACTTAAATATCGGATCAAAACGACGTCGTTTTAGTGACGCTATTTTGATGCTAAATGGCGTCAGACAATGTCATTTTGCTGGAGAGAAATGTGGAAAAAATGCACTCAATAAGATTTGAGTCTAGAACCTCTAAAATACAAAGCACACTCCTCCTAACCACTAAATCAACTTAACATCTTTATTTTCTTTCTAACACAAATAATATATATTCTAAACTGTAGTTGAGATTAATTCAATTTATTTTATTATATAAATAACATTACTCTATATAAATAATATAAATATATAAAAAATAATATTAATATATATAATAATATATTAATATATATATATAACTAATAAATAAAGTATTTATATTAAAACATTAAAATTATAAAGCCTAATCCACTAAAATCCACCACATCATTAAATTGTAACCAATAAACCCTAAATCATAAACCTTAAAACTATTAATCCATTAGTAGCGATGATGGGTGGATTTGGGGTTTTGGTTTTAGTGAATTTTGGAAAATTTAGATTTTTTTTTGAAAATTAGTTTTTTTTAGTTTTTATATAATATATTATTTATTTATATATTTTAATATTATTTGTTTATAAATAAAAATTTAGGTTTTAAGGTTTATAATTTAGGGTTTAAAGTTTTGGTGGATTTTGTGACTTTTTGTAAATTTTGGAAATTGTGAGGGTTTAGAAAATTAATCTTTTATTTTTATAATAATATATTTTTATTATATATTTAATATTATCTATAATATAATTATTTATTTATATATAAATATATGTATACTAATATTTTATTTATTATTTATATATTAATATATGTATACTAATATTAATTATATGATAAACTGCAGTTTGACATATATATTATTTGTGCTGGAAACAAACAAATTTGTTAAGTTGACTTAGTTGTTAAGAGTTTGTTTTTGATTTTGAAGGTTTTAGGTTCAAATCCCATTGGGTGCTATATTTTCCCACAATTTTCTCTAACAAAATGAATCGTATTGTTGAGGAGTTAACGGCGCGGTGACATAAACGAGTCAAAAAATAAAATTTAGTGGTAAAATTGGACCAATTAAAAAATTAATGGCAAAAATGAATCAATGCCAATAGTTTGGTGATATCTAACATAGTTTACCCATATAAATAAAAGAGTGATTTTAGACATATTTAAATTTAGGGTAAACTACTCAAGTGACCACCAAACTTTGGGAGCGTACCTATTTTGACCATTGAACTATCGAACTCGTCAATTAGACCACTAAACTATCAAACTCGTCAATCAGACCACCCAACTTTTTAAATTGACCTATTTTGATCACCGCCATTAATAAACTAACGGAGGGGTGGCGTGGTCGTTAACAAAAATTTATAAAATTATATTTTTAGTCTATGTTATTTATCTATTATATCAATTTGGTCATAATTTTAATTTAATTTAATTAAACAAATGACGACATGTATCCCATCTATTTTTTAAATTTTAATTTATTTAATTTATAAATTTAACCAACTTGTTAAAACTAAGTGAAATGTGCCTAGGGTGATTTGATCCCTCACCCAAACACATGGAAGGCAACTGCTTTAGCCACTAAATCAACTATACTTTGCTAATATAAAATACTAACATAATTTATTAAATGATTAATTTGTTAGTGTAAATTAAAGAGTATAAAAGGAATTAATAGGATTCGAACCCATGATTAATTATACAAAATTAAAATACAAAACCACTAAATCAACCTTACAGCTTAGGAAAATGTGACTACATATAATATACAAATTGAGTAATTATATTATAGGAAAATGTAACAATTAATGAAATAATTTTTTTAAAATCTAATGAAATAATAAATATGATTAATTATATTGATATTTTATTATAGGAAATTAAAATATTAATGAAAATAATAATTTCTAAATTATTAAAAATATTTGAAAATATATTAATAAATAGTATTTTAATAATATATTTTCAATAAAATAATAAATATGTTTAATTAACATATTTATTATTATTATTTGAATAGATATTTATTTATTTTTTTGAGTAAATATTTATTATTTTTAATAATTAGTCCCAAGTTTGAATCCCATTAATTTCTTATTATACACTTTAGTTTATGCGGACAAAGTAAAATTAGTTTGTTGGCTAGAGTAGTTGCCTTTTATACGTTTGGGGGTGGGATCAAATCCCCCCGAGCACATTTCACTCTAGTTTTAATTCCTCCCATTATTTACAACTAACTAAATGGTGATAAATTTATAAATTAAATAAATTAAAATTTAAAAGAATAGATGAGACACGTGTCGTCATTTGGTTGGTTGGTTAATTTTAATTAAATTAAAATTATGACCAAATTGATATAATAAATAAATAATATGGACTAAATGTGTAATTATATAAATTTCTTTTAACGGTCACGTCACACCTCCGTTAGTTTTTTAATGGTGGTGGTTTAAATAGGTCAATTTAAAAAATTGGTGGTCTGATTGACGAGTTCGATAGTTCGATTGTCAAAATAGGTACGCCTCGAAAGTTCGGTGGTCACTGGAGTTGTTTACCCTTATATTTGTAATAAAAATTTGAAAGTGAATAAAACTTTAAGCGTTTTAATACAATTTATATAATATGATCTAATTTTTTTTATAGTAAATAAAAAAATATAGTGCCAAAAAAATGCTCCTAATGTTTGATTGAAGTGTCATTTTGACCTTATTTTTTAAATAATTTAACTCTTAATATTTTATTTTGAGTTAAAATGACCCCTCCGTGAATGAAAACTGTTAGTCAACTAACGCTAAACAACTTGAAATACATTGACGGAATGACACGTCATAAGAAAAAATATTTTATAGTTTATACAATTTTATGAAATTATTTTTTAACTAATGTGTCATTATGTAAAGTTAACATATTTGCTTATATGACACTGCTATCTCAACATGCACTGTCATGTAGGTTTGTCACGCCATTTGAAGTCATTTAACATTAGTTGACTAACAGTTTTCCTCCGCAAATGGGTCATTTTAACCCAAAATAAAATATTGATGATTAAAATACTTCAAAAAAATAATAGCCAAAATAACTATTCAATCAAATATTATAAAATTTTTAATATTATACCTTAAAACTGCAAAAATATGATTATGGGTCTAAGTACACTTAAATACATAATTTATAAAAAGAAATATTAAATTTAACTTTCCAATATTAATATTCAAAAATATTTACATTCTTTTATTAAAGTGGCGTTTATATTTTTCATTAAATTTGACCGTATAAAATAACATTTTTTTTATAAAAGCCCCTATTTTATTAAATCCATAGAATAATCACAATTACAATGCATCCAAGAAGAAGAATATTTGGATTAAACAACCTAAAAAAATTCTTACAACCTAAAAACAAAGAAAAATAAAAATTTCTATGGAGATAAGCATACCAACAAAATTTACCAGCCTCCTGAATCTCCTTGTCTCTGTCCAAACGAGACGCATAAAGAAGGAAGGAGTGGTGCGCGATCCAAGCTGTCAAGCAAAAAGTACCGCTACCAGGACTGATTTCATCGGCAAACAACCATCAACCGAGTGGGGATATAACTTTTCAAGTGACCACCGACAAAAATATAAATCAGAAACTAGCACCGATTGAATCTCTGAGCGAACAACAATCGATCGCTAGGGTATGCTGAAACATGCCACAAAGGCAGATGAATCAAACCACAAAACAAAAATAAAAACATGTCACAAGGACAAAGGAAAAAACGTGTCACAGAGACAGAGAAAGAAATTCTTATTAAAATAAAAAACAAGAAAACTAATAGATTCGGTGGTCGACAACCAATATTAAAATTAATTGTCGACCACCGATTAAAGGGATTGATCAATGTAGAAAACGAATAGAATCGAAGGAATTTTGGTATGAAGAGCGGCTAGGAATTTTGGTACGAAGAGTATAAAAAATATATTTTCTAAAAATATATAGATTTTATGATAAAGCAGCAAATAACAAAACTTTTAAGTACCAAAAATTAAGAGCCTAAACATATCAGATGACTGTTTGCGATAAATTACCATCTATAAGAAATAAACAAGGGTAAATTATAAAATTCACTACTAAACTTTCTTCTGAATCCTATTGTAGTCATTAAATTTTAGAACTTTTAATTTGAACATTAAATTTTTAAATTGCTCATAATTTAGTCACTTATACGTTAAATCAAACAAATGAGGTGTTGTGGCAACAACGTGTGCTAAAGTGACTATTTATTTTTTTTTGCTTATATGGCAGTCACATGTCATCCATATGTCAAATTATTTTTCTTTTTTGTTTTTTTTTCTCTTTCTCCAAAGATAAAACTATTACAATTTTATTTTTGTGTAATATCATCATTAGAACCATCATTCTTGAAGTTTTTTTTAACCACTCAAGACACTAACAAATTAATAAAACTTTAAATCATTTTAATCTATAATTTCTGCAGTACAATATGAAATCATGATATAAATAACTCCTCTTTATTGATGGAAACGTTACAATGACATTTGTCTGTTTGTAGAGGACAATAAGTACAACATTAATCAAATTAAACACGTTAATAAAAATGAATTACACTACTATATTACTTTGGATGTCTGAATGAATTACCTTGGTTTTATTGCAACTTCACCCAAATCCCTTGGCTAGGTACGTCTCCATGAACCACGAACAAAAGATAATAGCCGGCCGGCGCAAGGTTACCGGAACCCGGCGTCGTCACTTCAATGCTATACCTTGATTTCCCCAACGCCGTCATCTCCTCGTTGTCGAGTACAAGCAACCTTTGATTCATGGAGAACGAATGTGTGTTGAAAGCCGGTGCCACCATGGTCACCGACACCAAGTTTTTAGCTAATGTCCCTGTAATAACCACTTGAACTGTCAATTTCTTACAGTATCCGATCGTCGACATCGACTTCGGAGCAACAATGGTGGGTCGGAAATTGTTGAATTTGGCGTCCAAATACCCCGGAGAAAATGCTTCCAAGCTTAGTTCAGTAGGGAAAAGTACACCCGTAAAGTTGTAAAACGCGTGAGGATTACTTCCGCCCACCAAAACTCTGCCATCCCGAAGCAATGCCGCCGTCGAGTGGTACATCCGAGGAATCTTCGTCGGGTTTTGCGTCTCGAACCGTGACCCGATTATGTTATCAGGCTTGTATAGAACCGGATTCAATACCGGATTCCTCCCCAGTTCCCATCCCGCTGCACCGGAACCGGCTCCGTTGATGAGCAGAACATTGCCGTTCGGAAGCAATATCATGTCACCCATGACTCTAGCCATAGGCATAGTTTCGAGGACCCATTTTGGTTTCCGGTCGTTTATTGAGATTCTGGCGCAAGTGTCCAACGCTGTAACGAAATCACCTCGTAATGCTTGGATATATGATCCTTTTGGAGCGCCGCCGCAGACCAAAACTTCAGCCTGAATAGCCGGCGCTGTCAGGTTTTTCAACGGCAGCAAAACAGCCGAGCCTGTGCTCGGATAGCTTCTAGGCTGGCCACCTGGTATCTTCGGATAAGTTTTCACCACTTTGTTGTTCACATAATCGAGCAAAATAGCACGGTTGTTTGCGAAAATGAATAAGTTCCCGTCGACGTTGAGGAAAACATAAGGGTAGAGATTGTTCTCCACTCCTCGTTCATTGGTTTTCGACAAGAAAGACAACTTGAACGTGTCGGCGGCATTGTTTTTAGGAACAAACTCGTAATTAAACTGTCCCCGACCACCGACAACGATTTGTCTTCCATCTGGCAAGATATGGTTGGAGGCATACCACCTTATCGCCGCCAATCCATTCGGTGTTTCTTGCCAGTCGCAACTCCCGCACGGGGTGAAGACCCTGACACGACGTTCGCCGTCGTTGAAACCGCCGGTTTGGACCAAATTACCGTTAGCCATGACGGCGCCCGAAGAACACCAGACGTTGGTTTGGACGGTGAGAGCTCTGAACTTATTGGTCAACACATCGTACTCCACAGAATGAGCGGTGCAATCCACATTGAGAGCAGTGTCGGTCGCGTCGTTGCGGCATTTCCCATTGGGCAACCGCAAAGTCGATGGCCCGAAATCAGTTCTATCGTACATAACGACACGGTCGTTTCTGAGCAGCTGCATGTGCATGGCGGAGATGCCAATGCTTTTCTGCAGAAGCTGCCAGCGGCCGCCGGCAGCGGAGGTGAGCACAAGGTGACATGGCTGTGACGCAAACAGGAGTAGGAATGAGAGAAGAAAAGTATAAGGGTCTGACATTTTCGGCATATGTTTTTGATGGGAGTTGTAAGATGATATTAAGGCTTGTCAGCTTAGGTGTTCTTTATAGAGAAAGACCGGAGAGGAGAGGAGCAGTGGTGGCTTTGTGAATCCCACACGCATGTTGTGTCGCGTGGGATGCATGTTCTTGTTAATGAAAACGATGGTTTAATTTCTTCAGGTTTTAAAAATTAGGATAATTTTTATATAAAGTGGTATATGATTAGAGGTATTCAAAATTATCCGATTTGGTTGATCCGGCCTAGCCACCCGACAATCTGATACAAATTAGCCGGGTAATTATATATATATATATATATATATATATATATATATATATATATATATATTTCGAGTCAAGTACTCGGTTCGATAATTTTCTCAAGTCTACAAGTCGGGCTTGGACTACAAATATAGTTTTAATCGGGTACCCGATTACCGGATTATTTTCATACTCTTCTGTAAGATTTCATTGAATGTTTGAATCATGAATGCTGTCGTATGTGTACTGTTTTTTTTTTTCTTCAAAATTTTTTGGTCCTCTGATTTTCTTTTATTATTTTCATTTAAGAGACGTGATATGTAATTAATTTCTTGTCAGGTAAGAACTTAACCGATAGGAGGCCGCTAACGGTGATTGACTTTTTTTTTTTTCATTTGAAATGTTTCTTCAGAGAAAGCATGCAAACTGAGGTAAAAAGCTTAGGGTTATTTACTGCTGGGCTTTCAATCGTAGTTATTGTGAACAATGACACTGCTGGGTTTTCAATTTTTAGACGTAATTTCAATCGATTTATGTTATTTACTGCATGTAAATCGAATCTTAAATTTTTTGTTGAGATTATATAATACGAACTTTTATTACGTATGTGTTTTAATTATAAAATTAAATAATTTAAAAAAAAAAGTGGGTATTCGTTATCCGATTTCTCGAGTTTTACGAGTATTCGAGTTGCAAGTACCTAAAGCAGGCCGGAACATGCGCAGACGTATGTAATACTCTTTGGATAATTTAATTTCAAAGTTAATGTTACTTAGTGTGCCTGTTGGATTTAGACGAGTTTGACCTAAACAAATTTATTTTTAAAAAATTATTTTTTTTATGATTTTAAAACGTATATGTTCATACATATTGTAACTTTTTTTGACAACGCGCATATATTTTGTAGACAAAGCAATTTGAATCTTATTTATTATGATAAATATTATCGGTTTTTCCACTAAAATACTCCCTGTTAGGTTTATATTATTTTGGGTTTTAATTTATTAGTTGAATTTGTTGAATTGGTTTTGATAGTTTCGTATCATTTTTAAATGACAACTTTTATGAATTCGAGTCATTAACATTTTTTATTATATCAAATTAAAAATAATAGAATTACTCAAGTTGAAACTTTAATTTCGGAATGAGTGGAATAAATCTTTTTACTTATTGTCTAAATGAATCTGATAAAAATATATTTATTTTGCGCTCTGCTTTTTCTTCATTTCATCTATTTAGTGATTGGTCAATAGGATATATAATACTTAGAAATTAACTTTTTAGAGTGATAAAAAAAAGAAATATACATTTTTTTCGAACAAAAAGAAATATGCATTTAGCTTAAAGGGAATGTTAATTGAGTTAAATGGCCAAAAGGAGGTCATTTTTTTATTTTATTTTGTGGGTTGTTTATTTTAACTATAAATGAATATTTTTAAAAGTACAAATATGTTTTGACACCATCATATGATTGGATTCTTTTCATATAAAGTATTTATTAAACTTTTAATCAATCTTAAAAATATAATTTAGTTAACATTTCCTTCATCCGATCTCAAATTAAATAACTAAATTTATTATTTTGTCGAATTTTGTTAACTAATACGTCAAACTGCCATTAGATTTTTAAAGGCAACGAATTAAGTTGTTATTTTTTGTAAGTCATATAACTATTTTGTAATTTTGCATAATCGACAATTCAACAAAAAACGTAATATTATTAAATGACTATTTCGATATTTTATCTAATTAAATATTAATAATATATATCAATATAGGACATTGATTATGGAATTTTTCTTTATAAACTCACATGAAGAGAACAAAAGTGAAATAAAGCAAATTTAAATAGATTTCCATATTTTTAAGAAATAAAGTATAAATCAATGAAAACTCACATTTCTTTTTTAAATAATCCAAAAATCCTTTCATATCCTTGGCATAACCCATGCATATGTAAAGTATTTTTAAAAAAAAAGCTAACGAGATTTTGACTGAAATAGTAATTTTAACGTCAATTAAGTAATCATGTTCGAGACTAATCCTATGTAAATTATATGTGAATTTTATATGTTTTTTCGGACTTATCTTATCATGTGAATCATGTTGAAAATAATTTTGGTCTAAGATCTATATCTGTTGTGACTTACCATGATTAATTGTTTGTAGGGTAAACTACAACGTAGGTCACTCAATTATAAGCAATTTTATATTTGGGTCACCCAATTATTAAAAGTTACACTTATATCACTCAATTATTAAATGTTACACTTAGGTCACTCAATTATTAAATGTTATATTTGAGTCACTCAATTATGAGTAAAGTTACACTTGGGTCATTTTTATATTTAAATATATATATATCAATTTAGTCATTTTTTCTTCCAAATCACTTGTATACCCTCGTTAACATTAGAGTACCTCATTTGAAATCATTAATTAATCTAATACACAAATTGATATATATAACTTTTAATAATTGTCAATCAATGTAACTATATTTGTTCGGAAAAAGTAACGTATGTAATAAACAAGGACTTGAAAAGAATAAAAAGTTTTAGTAATTTTCATTTTAGGGCTTGAGTTTCCCCCTAACTTGTCTATGAAGAAATTGATGGGTTTTTTTTTTTTTTTTTTTTTTGGGGGGGGGGGGGGGGGGGGATGTAGGAAATATATTCTTTCTTAGTTGTACGTAACTAAAAAAAGAATGATTCTTGATATCCTTTCAGACCAAAACCAAAAGTTGTACACTTAGGAACTTTGCAGGTTTTTTTCTTTTCTTTTCTGCTTTTACTTTCTTTTTATTTGCCTCGTAACGACCAACTGTAAAGACAAGTTTTCCAGGATTTGCTTTTTAGCCCTAATTTCTTATATATATATATATATAGCTTCAAAGACAAGTCCCAAAACTGAAAATAAAACATTTAAATATAAAAATTCGAACAAATAAAATTAAATGAACCAATTCAACTAAACTCGACTTAGGAATCTTGAGGAAAGATTGAGAATTGGGGCACAGACAGCAACAGACCTTGTCATGGTAATTGAATGGGTAAATTACACAAGAGGTCACATAGTTATAGGTTTAGTAACAAACAAATCATTCTTCTTCTAAAAGTAACAATTGAGTCACTCAACTATAGATTTAGGAACAAACAATTCAATTTTCTTCTAAAAGTAACAATTCAGCCACTCAATTATAAGTTTAGGAACAAACAAGTCCATCAATTAAAAATTTGTGACAAACAAGTTACTCTGTCATTAAAATTGAAACAATAACTTGGTATAATAGCAATTTTAGTCCCCAAGACTTATGCATTTTATTAATTTGGTCTACTAATAAGCGATATTAAGGTCATAATGCGTCTATTTCATTAGTATGTCAATTGTCCAACAGTGAAGTGGTTGTGTTTGTCGAGCTATCACATCTATTGATTATGGGACTGATGGTACAACAAACAAATAATGACAGGAAAATTAGTTATAAGAAATTAATTAATTCAATTTATAGTACTGCTGGTAATAAGAATTGATTGTCATAGTTTTAGCTGGTTCATCTTTGTTGGTTTAAACGGAGAGTTACATTTCACATATCAACAAGATGAGAGAAGAAGATGATTGAAAAAAAATGAGTAGCGAAATTGGGTTTAAACTTCTCTCTCTAGATTACCCATCGTGAATATTTAAATTTCATAACTAGTGAATATTGTCAGGTCTAAGTTTGATAGTCAATAATGAGTTGTCATAACTAAAGGATAATGACGAGTGATAGATTAACGGATGTACAACAATTGTCCTCTTTAATTGAGGAAATGGTATAAAATGTCGTGAACTGAGACTTCTGATTGGAATCTGATTTTTAAAATAATTGGCGTTAACCATAATTGGAGATTTTCGTTGCCATTTGACCAATTTCTAGATACGTGCATTGCGATGCCATTGCCTTTGTGGGATATTAAGTGGGCATAAGATTAGCTTAGTGATTTAATTAATTGAAATGTCTATTATCATGATTTAAATTTTTATTTTTGAGAAACCATATAAGTTTTTTCTGGCTTTTGCCCAGTTTTCTCTCTGGCTTTTGCACAGTTTTCTTGACTCTTCCTTTGTTTCTCTGGCTTTTGCCCATCGCTTTTCTTGGTTCTTTTGTTTGTGCGACTATAGCTACGGTGGATGATGTGCTGGCTGAACTCACTCTTGACGAGGAGGAGGAAGAATAGGAACTCACGATTGCTCCTGAACAAATTGATGTCCCGATTTCATTTGAGTTCTGCTTCGTGGGTTCGTTCCTTACTTCAAGTCAGATCCATTTTCAATCCATGAAGGCGACTTTGGCTAATGTTTGGCATCCGATAGGGGCATAGCTATCACGGATCTGGGGGAGGGGCGATAACTTTTTCGTCTCTTTAATTCGATAGATGCAGACCGGATAGAGATCGAGGGGTCGTGGTATTTCAATCTTCATCTTTTAGTTCTACACAGATTGAAGGATGGGGAGGACTCGGCTACAGTTCAATTGAAAACTGTTGACTTTTGGGTTTTAGTCAATGATGTACCCAGTGGTTTCATCTTGGAATCGATTGCGAAACAACTTAGGGATTTTATTGGTATTTTCTTAGATTATGATTCATCGGCTATCATGTTGGGTCTCAAGGGTTGTATGCGTATTCGTGTCCGTATTCCAATACAAAAGTCTCTCAAGCGCCGTAAGAAATTGCTTCTGCCTACAGGGGGTACAATTTTTGTTTCTTTCCAATATGAGAAGCTAAGATTATTTTGCTTTCATTGTGGCAAGTTGGGCCACGGTGAAGGGTTTTGCCCTCTTCGTGTTCTTCAAATACATCAGGAGGACTTATTCCCTTGGGATGCGTCGTTAAGGGCCCCGACGAGAGGGAGGAGTGTGCCGACGAGCTCATGGTTGTGTGAGGAGGATGAGGGTATATCCCGTCTTTCAAGGCGATTCTACCTTATCTCAAAAAGGTAAGTCGATTTTTCTAGGCAGTCTACCTTCTAGAACATCGTTGGCCAAAGGTTTTGGTTTGGGCTCGTTGACACCTACTTTGGGCTCACCTCTTTTTGATACTGATATGGTCAATGCGGATGAGGATACTCCTGTTCATCATTCTGATGGCCTCAAACGTCCGCGAAAGGTGTCTGTTACCCCCAATACTGTTAATGTGGTGGCTTCCCATTCAAATAATGCTAATATATCGGCCGGTCTGGACAATCAGGCCCGCCGGGAATAACGAAACTCGTAAGCTGGAATGTTCGAGGATTGGGGAAGTCTCGAACAGTTGGACATCTCCGGGATTGTTTGCGAGACGTTAACCCGTCTGTAGTTTTTTTGATCGATACAAAGCTACAATCTTCTATTATGTTAAAAGTTCGCAAAAAGTGTGGGTTTCCGAATGGAATTGATGTTGGTTCTCGTGGGAGAATTGGTGGGTTGTGCTTAGCTTGGCGTAATGGCTGTCAGATTACTCTACGTTCCTTTTCTGATCGTCATATTGACTTCATGATTTCTGACGATGGGGAGGGGCATTCGTGGCATTGTACGAGTTTTTATGGTGCACCAGAGGAACAAAATCGTCGTGAGTCGTGAAATCTTCCCAGACAATTAAATGATAGTCCTGATATTCCCTGGTTAGTTATTGGAGATTTTAATGAGTTATAATTTTTATTTAAGAAATCTAGTGGTCGCATCCGTAGCCAACGATAAATGACTGATTTTCGTGATGCATTGGAGGTGTTCGCTTACTGATATTGGCTATCAAGGCCGATGGTACACTTGGGAGAAAGGGAAATTTGCAGCTACTAATATCCGTGAAAGACTCGATAAGGGTGTTACAAACGTAGCTTGGTGGTCTCTATTTCCTGATTTCACTCTGTCGCATTTATCACACTCAATATCGGATCACTGTCCTTTTTTGTTGGACTCCTCTCTGGGTTCGGCTCCTCGTGCTCATTGGCATTTCAAGTTTAAGGCAGCATGGCTCTTGGAAGATTCCTGTGAGGGTGAGGTCAAAAAACTCTGGGATGCCTCTTCGAGATTAGTTCCAGATCGTCTCCGTTTTGTTGGTAAAGGCTTGGATACTTGGTTCCGTAAACTTAGAGCTAGCAGGAAAGTCTCTAAGAAAGATTTAGCTAATCGGCTTGAGGTTCTTGCTGGTTTGGATCCGTCGGACGAGACTCTGGAAGAAATTATGGAAGTCAAGTTAACTCTTAATATAGAAGCAGACAAATCAGAGTTGTATTGGGAACAACGGGCACGGGCCAATTGGCTCCGAAACGGTGATAAAAATACTTCTTTTTTTCATCGGCATGCATCACAACGGGAGCGGCTAAATCGAATATCGACTCTAGTAAACGACCAAGGTGTTCAATGTTCGTCTCCGAATTCTTTAGAGAGTACGGCTCGTGAGTACTTCCAATCTTTGTTCGCCTCGGGTGGTGTGGCTGATTGTGCGCATATTTTGAAGGGTATTATTTCAAAGATTTCTGATGAGTTTAATTTATTTCTAATGCGTCCCTATACTATTGAGGAAGTGTTTCAAGCGGTAAAAGCTATGGGCCCGTTGAAAGCCGCGGGTGAAGATGGTCTTGGAGCAATATTCTATCAGCCATTTGGCATATTTTTGGTGAAGAAGTTGCTCGGTACTGCATTAGTTTTTTATCTGGAGAGGTTGAAATGGAAGCAATCAATCAGACCTATATCGCTCTAATTTCTAAAATTCCTAATCTGATACAAATGAGCCATTTATTGCTAATCGGTTACAGAGCTTGCTTCCGAAATGTATTGATAAGGCACAAAGTGCCTTTGTCCCGGGTCGTCTAATCTTGGATAATGTTATGGTAGCATATGAGGTTCTCTATTGTTTTCAGAGGAAAAGATTTGTCCGTTCGGGGCATTTTGCACTAAAGCTTGACACGTCCAAGGCTTATGATCGTGTGGAGTGGGAGTTCGTCATCCAAGTCTTACATAAAATGGGCTTCGATCCGGCTTGGATTGCTCGTATTTTTATGTGTATGTCTTCGGTCTCCTATTCTGTGATTCTCAATAGAGAGGTGGGTGAATGTATCTTGCCATCTAGAGGCCTTCGGCAAGGTGATCCCCTTAGTCCTTTCTTATTTCTTATTTGTAGTGAAGATCTCTCATCATTGCTTCGACAAGGAAATTTGGTTGGTAATTTAAAAGGTTTCAGATTTAACAGATATGCCCCTACGATTACCCATTTACTATTTGCTGATGATAGTATTATTTTTGGGGAAGCGTCCGCTAACGGAGCATTACATCTTAAGCTTCTTCTTCAGGAATATAGTGCTTGTTCGGGCCAAGCTATCAACTTTGACAAGTTCGGGCTCTTCTTTTCCAGTAACGTGTCTGATGCGGACATGGATGATATCTAACATGTTCTTTCCATTGGTCATTCATCTCGATTGAGAAGTATTTAGGGCTTCCATCTTTGGTGGGTAGGAATAAACGACAGGCTTTCATGAACTTGTATGATAGAGTCCAGTCATGTGTCTCTAATTGGTGTGTCTTTCCTCTTTCGCAAGGTGGGAATGAGGTATTCATCAAGTCAGTAATGCAGGCCATTCCGATTTACGCTATGGGTGTTTTCCTTCTCTCTAAAACGCTCTGTCGCAATCTTGAAAACGCTATGGTTAAGTTTTGGTGGCAACGTTCCCATAATAAACGTGGGCTGCATTGGTGCAATTGGGACTCTTTATGCAAACCAAAGGAGGATGTGGGATTGGGTTTTAGAAACATGTCAAAGTTCAACATCGCACTACTAGCCAAACAAGCTTGGCGTCTTCTTTCTACTCCTACATCGCTGGTAGGGCGCATTTTTAAAGCCAAATATTACCCGAATACATTCTTCATGCAGTCTAGATTGGGGTCTCAACCTTTCCTCATTCGGAGAAGTATCTGGAGTGCCTGTGGTTTGATCAAACGGGGTATACGCTGGAAAGTAGGGAATGACCGTTCCATAACAATTTAGAATGATTGTTGGCTGCCAAGTCCCTCCCCTAGACACTTAGACTCCCCCCAGTTTTTGGTATGCACTGGGTTTCTAATTTGCTAAACCATGGTGAAAATTCATAGAATGAGGAGCTCATTTATAGTTCGTTTCTTCCTAGGGAGGTGTTGCAAATTCTCTCTATTCCTCTCTCAAGTTTCCCTCAAAGTGATTGTATTGTCTAGAGTGGTAAGAAAACAAGGCTTTATATAGTTCGTAGTGGGTATAAAATCTTGTTAGAATTGTCTGATACACCTTCTGCAGATGTCTCGCTTTATAAGAAGCTTTGGTCCATTCAATGCCCACAAAAGATACGTTTACAGATTTGGGGCTTTACATGTAATTTTGCCCCCTAATCATTGTCTCTATAATCGTCGTTTTGCTTCGAGCCCTACTTGCCCGACTTGCAATCTAGAGCCCGAGACTATAGAACATGTGTTGAGGGACTGTCTAGATGCTATCCTCGTATGGAATGGGTTAGGTCTCACATGGCCAACACCGGTGTTATCCCTATCCTTTAAAGAATAGTTATCATGAGTCTTTATTTCTATTCCTACATTGCGTCATACTGAGATCCTCGTAACCCTATGGTCTCTATGGTATGCACGTAATTGTTGCGACTCAAAAAATTTCAAAAATACATAAGTACCTTGGGTGTCGCTCGGACGAACCGGGTTTTAATTTGGTTTTCGAAAAATTAGTCGAATTTGTATAAAAAAGGAGGAGTCGCCACCGGCCATTTAAAATGGTAGACCGGACACCGAAATAAAACCAGAGATTTTTCTTTTGAAAATGGGTTCGGGAGTCGGTTACACGCGGGGAAGGATGAGCACCCCCGTCCTGCCCGAAAATCGGTACCAAAAACATTACCGCTTAATTAATATTAAATTTTGCGAATTAAAGTGACGAATCATATCAAAATTTGGTTATACGAGTGAGTAAATTTTAAAAGTCTTAATATTCGAGAAGGAACGTCCGAACCACCACCACTACGACTGGTACTGGCCTCGTTCGTTCCCGAATAAAAAGACTCTCGCATTGCATTTTAAAATTCGGATGCGACTTAACATTTAAAAGCGAAACAAATAAATTGCATGATTAAATAAAAAGGCACGATACAATATGAACATTACAAGTGATATATATATATATAAGAAACGTAATAAAATTATGTAATGTAAAAAAAAACATTTCACATGTAAAACAAGGTATGACAAAGATATGTAATCATATATTACACCATATATTATATATATTATTAGCACACAAATATCATACTAATTGAAATTAAAGAAACACAATTATAAAGTAAAATAAAGATGCATGAAATGACAGAGGGCTTAAACGGTAAATAAACCGTTAACAAAAGCAATTAAAACAACAATTAGTGACCAATTTGAAATGAGGCTGAAATTTGAAAGTGCCAAAACGGCTATTAACCCCATTCGAATCCATTAAAATCGAATTAGGGATGAGATTGCAAGACTCATGAATATTTCAAGGACCAAGGGTGCGATTTGAAAATGCGGAAACCCTCATAGGGTAATTAAGGCAACGCGGGGGGATTTAATACAACATTAAACCTTTTTCAAAAAGTTAAACATTATAAATTGGCTTTTTTAAAACACTTTCAGACTCTTTGGCCATTTCCGGTAAAAATCAGAGAGCTTTTCTCTCCCCGTCTTCTTCTACCTTTCCCGATGAGCACGCCGGCCGGTTGCTGCAAGTCGGAAACGGCGGCGAAACAACCGAAACCCTCTCCCAAAAAGTAGGCCAGAAACAACGATGGTGACACGAAAACCCTTTCAAATAAAATCAAAACTGAAAAGCCCCTCACCCCTTTTTTAAAACTCGAAATGGAACCCTAAAAGATTTCCCGGTTGAGATCCCGACGGCTCACCCCGACGAGCTTCCCGACGGAAGCCAAGAGTTTATTGCCGGCAAGATCTGAAGCAAAAGAAAAGAGGGAATCGGTTCCCGAAAAGGTAAACTTGAAAAAAACTTTTTTTGGGGGGATTGATTTTTGTTTGCATGCAATTGAAATCGAAAATAAGAAAAAAGATACCTTAGAAGGTTTTTGTGTTATTTCTCTAAAAATTTTCCGATCCATACAATGGGTTTGAGTTTCGGATTTATATCCGAAAACATTACATGCAATATCTCTCTCTTTTTCTCCCTGTTCTGCTCCTTGTTCTGATTTCTGGTTGCCATTTTGGTGTATAATTTGTTTTCGTTTGCATTTTTGGAATCTGACTTGTTTGTTTTCCACTGTTGCATGACGAACCCTCCCAAAACGGTGTTAGCGTGCACCGGGTCAGGGGCGGCAGAGGGTGCAGACGGATGGTCACGAGATCGGCTACGCGCGCGTGGTGGGAGCCGGATCGTCTCAGGCGCACGCGTGGAACACGAACGGACGTCGAGTGTATTGCACGCGCAAATCTGGTCCGTTAGATCAGATCTTGATCTAACGGTGGAGGGCATGTGCGGTGCGGATCAAGGTCACCCTCATTAGGGTTTCGTTCTGACGCGATCTGGGCCGTTGATCTCGCCCAGATCGAACGGCAATGGGCGTGCGGCGCGAGGGATTCGAAGAGCCTCCCTAGGGTTTTCCTGGATGGTGCGATCTGGACCGTTAATCCCAAGCCAGATCCAACGGTTGTGGGCTGAGGCGGCGGCTGCACAAAGAAACACCAAGAAATTAAGGTTTTTTCATTAGGGTTGTTGTAAAGGCTTACCGGGCTCGAGCCTAATGTATTTTATTTTAGGTTATGGACTGTATTAATTAAATAAATATATTGAGCTTTTATTTATTTATTATTTATTATTATTTATCTTCTTTATCTTGTTATGATAATAATAATATGAATACAATAATAATAATAATTATAATAACTAAAGATATAAGTAATAATCATAATAATAATGAATAATGATAATAATAAATAAAACAAAAGCATAATAATAATAATAATTAACAATAGTAAAATAACATGATAATAAATATAGTAATGTATACAATAATGATAATAATAACAATGAAAAACGATGATGATAATTAATATAAGATAATAGTAATATTATACTAATACTAATAATAATACACACACTAATATATACCATAGTAGCAATAATAATAATACTATAATCTTTACTTTTCTTTTTTTCTTTTTTCTTTTCTTGCTTTGTTTTTTCTTTTCCTTTCTTTTTCTTATTATTTTCTCAAGAAAAATTATTTAACAGCCCGGTAAGTCTTAGATAGACACGAATTAAAGGAGTTCGAGGTCCGGACAAAATTAGTGATTACAACTGCCCCTCTTTGCTTATACTTGTGGAACAAGGATAAAACAAAGACCATAAGCACTAATTTTGTCCTACTTCCCTTTCGGACGGTTCGCCTTCCCAAAGCAGCCACGTGAATCCAAGCAACTCCTCTTCCCAACGCCTTCTGATCATGAGTTCTCCCTCCGGATGCCCCGAACAGGTAGACAGAGATTTTTTTTTTTGCAGATTTCCATTCTCCAAGTGCCCGAACGGATAGGCAGGTTTCAAATACATTTGTCTTCCCTTTTTGTAAGAACAAGCTAGTCATCCAAACAACTTTGCCTTCCCTTCGCGGTCTAAAAGCAAACTGGTCATAACTAAATCTGTCCAACTTCTCTGTTGGACGATTTACTCTCCCGGAGCTGCAACACGCTAGACCGAGTATTTGCTCTCTGAAGCTTTGAGAATATGAGTTCTCTCTCCATAGAACTCATTTCCTTGGCATATTCCTCGAGTGGCAGTTCTTCTTATATGGAACTTTCGTCCTCGTATTTCTGATATCAAAATCTCCAAGTCCTCTCTCTGTAGGACCCTCCGCTTTCGAGATCTTGAAGCCTTAGGATTCTGAGTTCTTTCTCCACAAAACTCCTCTTCCTTAGCGTACCCTCCGAGTAGTAGTTCCTTCTCTATTGAACTCCTATCTGAAATCAAGTATTTACAAGTCCCCTCTCCGTAGGACCCTCCACTTTCGAGATCCTGAAGTCGTACGAGTTCTTCCTTTATAGAGCTTGTTTGGACCCTTTCTCTGTAGGATCCTTTATCTTGAAATCTGTTGGTAAGCTTGAAAGCTTTCATTTGAAATCCTTGAGTGGCGAATATGAAGATTTCGCCTGACATTCTGGAGCGGCGGCTTGAAAGGCTTCGCCTGAAATCCTTTTAGTTCTCGCTTTATCGTTTTCTCTTCGTCCCGATAGGTATTCAAGTTGTCTTTCAAAAATTTGTGTAAATGGATAAAATTAAGAAATTTTGATCTTTTTAAGAAAAATATCCTTTAGGAAGGATATAGTTTTGAGGAAAACATAGTTTTTAAAAGGGATAAAGTTGAGAAATTTTGACTTTTAAGAAAAATATCCTTTGAGAAGGATAAAATTGAGAAATTGGGTTTTGAGGAAAACATCCTTTTGAAAGGATAAAAATTGAGAAATCGATTTTTAGGAAAACGACCTTTTGGAAGGATAAAAAAATTGAGAAATTTGAGTTTTGAGAAAAACGACCTTTTGGAAGGATAAAAATTGAGAAATTTTGGTTTTAAGAAAAACATCCTTTTGGAAGGATAAAAATTGAGAAATTTGAGTTTTGAGAAAAACGAGCTTTTGGAAGGATAAAATTGAGAAATCGAGTTTTGAGGAAAACGACCTTTTGGAAGGATAAAAATTGAGAATTTTGAGTTTTGAGAAAAACGACCTTTTGGAAGGATAAAATCGAATTTTAAGAAAACCATCTAGAAGATTAAAACCGAGGGTTGGAAGGATTTTAGAAATCCGAATTACGCAAGTCGAAGGACTCTTGACTCTTGTGAGATCTGCTTCTCCTCTCGTGAAGCTGAAGATATGTTCTTTTACCGATCTTCAAATGCCTGTTTAAAGAAAACCAAAATGCTATGATGATATGATTTAGCATGCTCCTAGCATGGGTGATATCTAGCTATCGATGATGCATGAGCATATTTCAGGATGCAAAGATGCATGTGTTCATGAGAATGCAAAGGTGCATGGATTTAGTTTGTCTTCATTTCTTAGAGTTAGTGGTTGTTATCTTGGGACTACAACCATCCATCAATCTTGTGTCTTAAGAAATCTGGCCCCTGATTTTCTGCCGCTCGTTCTTCGTTTTAAAATTCGAGTCGAGTGACCTCGGTCGCATTCTAAATCCTTTCTGGCCTTGTGCCATCTTTCATATACTTCGGCTTGAACCTTTTTACGTGAAAAATCTTAGTTTCCCCACTAACAATGGTGCCCCATCATGGCAATTTAGCCTCAGTGACTCTTCGTCGTTCCACCTCGCGTCGTGCCCCTCAACCTTTGGGCCTTTGTTTCTCTAAATTTGTGGTTGAAAGCGCCTCTTCTGAATTCCGCTCCTTTGCCCCAAAGTGCCTTTTGGGTTCTCGACTCGGCTTCTCTTCTTCTTCTTTTCCATCTTCTTCATTTTCTTAGGCGTACTTCTGTCTTCATCGCCTTTCGTCGAGTTGATTTCAGATCATATTTATTGTCTCATCTTGGTGCGCGACGCACACGGTCCTTCTCGAGACATTCCTTCCGGCAAGATGCCTAGGCTCCGAGGGTAACTTCTATTCCCCGATTCTCAATGTCAAATTTTCTACCCTCGTGTTCTATTTCAACCCTTCTTAGCGAAGGTCGACTTCATAGCTCGATATTTAACCGAACACAGTCTTGATATTTCAACTGGAGGTATTAGTAATGTTTGAACCTCCAAGGGTGCCCCTCTGGGTACTGATGGCTTTACCTAGAGCCACGGTCAGTCCGCTTGTTCATTCCCATGTAGAAGACTTATGCAAGTGATTGAGTAAAAATAACTTTATTATGAAAATATACATTTGAAGAATCATGTCAAGTGAAAATCAAGTTTGGGGTCTTTGAAAAAAGGTTGACCCGAGCGAAATTTTCCGAATGTTGCAGGGATTCACATATGAAATCTTTTCTGTGCTATTAGGCTTCCAAGAGGGGCGACTCCCATACTTAGTTTCTACCCAATTTAAAGGTGGCTCTCTTTACCTCACTAACTCACCATGCCCCATCCTTCCCTCTTTTCTGATCTCAATCAGGCATTAGAAGTGTGGCAATCCTTGAAGAAAGGTTAACCTAGATAGGCGGGATGTGATCTGAAGAAAAATTCATCCTTCCGCGCATGGTCCAAATGGTCTTTTATGGCTTGTAATGTAGGCTAAGGCTCACGGCTACGAAAGAAAGGGTAAATAGGCCCAAACAAGCGTTTAATGGTTGTGAAACCAAGGATCAATTCTTCCAATCTGAAAGTCTCAATTATGCTCCGATGAAATGCTATTTCCTCTCTTACTTCTTTGGATCGCTCTAGACTGCCCCTTCTTGTTGGGGTTTTCACCCTAGAGTTCATTTCCTTCCATCAAATGTAGTTTTGGATCATTTTGCACCTTCTCATTGTATTAGTGCAGGCTTTTGATCAAAGGTGAACAATCTTTCGAGGCTCATCTAAGCAGAGATTCATTTGGATAGGGAATCCTCTTGTCCCTTTTCTTTATCCTCTTCTATCCTTTTACAAAACCGCACTATTCACTTTAGTGCTTTTGCTTTTGATTTCTTCAACTTTTATGTCGGTAACTTTTGACTTGATTTAGGTAGCTCTTTGAGAACCGACTTTTCTTTCGCTGTTTCCTTTTGATGTTTTTGGTTGCTCAAACTTCTATCTTTTCTTTTCTCCCGGTGTAGGGGTGATCCTTGGTTTGGGTTCATTTTGAAGAAAAAGTTCAAAAGGCTCAAACAGGGACAAAAATGGGTACATTTTTTATTTTCTTTCTAGGTGAACGGAATTGAAGGAATGCCAAATGTTCTCCCATACACGAATATCAAAATGGGTCTTCAGGTGGTAGAAGTTTTAGGGTTATCACTTCATTTAAGAACCTTAGACAACAATGCCCGAGAGGAAAATTCACTCAATGGGAGTGGCCCATTATTCCTGAACACTCGTTGTCATCCCTCCCTTGGCCTAAGTAGAACATATAATGCTTTCATTTGTATCATTCCCACAACATTCGGTTTTTTCTTTTCAAAGTATTAAGGTCATTTTTGTAAAAATATATACATGTACGTATGTTTTTAATAGAAAAGCATAAAGCTTGTAACCATAAAGAATAAATGAAATGTTTAAAAGAAATTAAGGAATATAAAATGCTCGCAAAAGTCTCATTCATTGAAAATAAAACAAACGAACATCACAAAAGCCCTTACAAGAGATGCTAGCTATCATGGGCCCACAATACAAAGTTAAACATGCACATTAAAGAGGAAAAGACGTGACAACAAAAGGTAAGATGTAACAGAAATTCCCCACCACCACGACACCGGACCTGGCTTTTTTTTGCGCTCGACCTTCCTACTTAAACTTAGGTTTTCCATTCTCGAAAGAAAGCACTCTATTCTCAACAAACCTATAGATCATGCGCTTTAGAAACGCACACTCTTCCGTTGTGTGGCTGAAATCTCCGAAATGGTATTCACACGGAACCCTGGCACCAAACACATTAGTATTAAAATAGGCGTACCGCTTCGGGGGTGGTGGCCTCAGGAGTTTGTTCTGAATCAACAGAGGCAACAGCTCTGAATTGGTCATCGGGAAACACGCCTTCGTCTTCTTGTCAACCTCTCCTACAACGTGCTCTTTAGCTTTCCTTTTTTCCCTTTTCCTTAGATAAGGCTCACTTTCTTCAATTTTATCGGGGTCGACCGCTTTTGTGGGTTCTTTCGGAAATTCTTTTGACCCTGTAGGTAGGTCCGACCCTTCCTTAGTATGATCAGGACAGCCACTGACGTTTGTAGATTTCGCCGATGCCTGCGACTTTGCCTTATCCCCCTCTTTCACCACAGCAACTTGACCTCCTCCTAGCTTCACCTTATTATCCACAGTTGGAAACCTGATTATCAAACCCGGACTTTTTGTCTCAAATTCCAACACCTCAAGGTTTAGGAGACCTTGGATTTTGCGCTTAAAATTCATGTATTTCTCGATCGAGTGCCCCCGAACTCCGACGTGGTAATCACAATGCTCTTCCTCACGGAACCAACTGGGATATGGAGGTGACAGGGTTTTAACAAAGCAAGGTGCCACCACTCGAGCATGCAGCAGCTTTGAATACAACTCTTGGTAAGTGAAAGGGCTGGGGGTGAACCGATCATTCCCCTTCATCTTCTCTGAACCTCGAGGACTCCCAACCATAGCTTGGGGTTGCGAATTTGTAACACTCTTTGGGTCTTCTTGGTAGTCTTGTCGCCCTTGAGCTGATTCTTTCTTCGTTGGAGAAGACAAGATTTTCATAAGAGAATCTTCGATCTTATCTAACGCCAACTCAACGGGGAATTCTGAAGCAGTGCGGTTCACCTCATACTGGCCGATGATGGCCTGGTCTTCTTTAGACAAAGCTTCTTCCATCAGAATATCATGGTCCACATTCTCACTATTCTCGGTCTGGGGGTTTCCCTTCACGCCGCTTCTTTCAGTCACCACGGCTATCATAGCCCTCAATTCATTGATTTGCCCCATCATTTCATCTTGGAATGTTTTCACATATGCGATCGTCTCCTTCTGATTCCACACCAACTGTTCGTGGAGCTGTTCAAGCCCATCCACCCTTGCTACTAGGTCATTCATACCTTTGAAGCTATACTGGCTGGAAACTGTTCTTTTGTCCATTTTCTCTCTTTTCTCTGACATGAGTGTTTTCCCCCAATTAGTAATGGTGCGATGAAATGCCTTAAGCAAATTTTAATGTCCAATGATGGATGTATTATAGACTCAAATTAACAAATGCATGATCATGAGATGGGTGCATGGCTGACAATTTTAATGCTGCTTTGAAATGATAAATGAAACAAATGCTACAAATGTATGCAAGTCAAAGGTGTTGGTCATATAGGTGATTCCCCTCATGTAAACTTTCATTTGAATGTAAAAGAGGCTCCTCGTTACAAGATAGTCATAGCAAAAGTCCTACGGATACTTTTCTTGCCCCTAATCATGTTCAAGAAAATGAAAACTTCGGCTAAAAAGCTGAGGCCGGATTTGCTTTCTTCTCTAGCAATTCAAGACCCTCTAAAACTGCTGGTATCAAGTCCAAGAAAACAAGCTCTTTCCTCGAAGCTGAATCCATCTCTTGACCTAATCCATGCCCTTTCTGGTTGCCACACTCTTTCCGGTTGCCACGCTCTTTCTGGTTGCCTCTTTGCACTTGGTCGGGTAGTTTCGTGACTTTAGATGTTCGGAGTAGATCCGGTCTTGCCTAACTTCCTCGGGGTGGAGTAAGGTTGTGCCTTTTTCAATGGTGGGCACTAGATCTGACACTGCGTGTTCGCTCAGTAAACTCGTCCCCTTATCCTTTCTAATTCACCTTTGACCGATGTTGGACTTGCTAATTGACAACATCTTTTCTATCAACCTCCCGTCCATAATGATAGCCCTTGATCGGGTAAAACCACCTTAACTCAACACCTTTATGTCATGAAACGCATGCGAGAATAAATGCACAAAGATCATAAGAATAATCGTTAGTGTCGGATAAACATGATAAAAGGCAAGCATGAAAGCAAACAACCCTATATATCCCGTCTAATGAACCTAGGCTGTCTGCATGGCTCTAAAAGGGGTGGGCTTTCTAGTTCTCTAAATGCAGTTTTGGTTCTAGGAGGTACTCGAACTGTCCTCGTTGTCCCCTTCTAAGGGTAGCAAGGCCCCCGGTCATTACCCATTATAGGCTCCTCTCAATCGAGTTCAATTCGAGGGGACCATTTCGCTATATCTGCACGGAGAAACGATATTCTCACGAAGATATAGGGTACTCGAGCCCCGAAGGTACTTGCTAGGCCCATACGGAGGAACAATATCCCCACGAAAGCACTAGCGTTTTCCCCCCACTTAAACGAACGGGTTTAAATGCCAATTTTAAATGCGTTTAAAATAAACTCGCACTTATAAACAAATATCAATCGACTCGGTCACTTTAATTCACAACTTCTAATATTAATTGAGCGGTAAAGTTTTTTTTGGCTTGACCCTCTTTTTTTGTTTTTGAAAACAAAATTTTGTCCCCAGCGGAGTCGCCATCTGTTGCGACTAAAAAAATTTCAAAAATACATAAGTACCTCGGGTGTCGCTCGGACGAACCGGGTTTTAATTTGGTTTTCGAAAAATTAGTCGAATTTGTATAAAAAAGGAGGAGTCGCCACCGGCCATTTAAAATGGTAGACCGAACACCGAAATAAAACCAGAGATTTTTCTTTTGAAAAATGGGTTCGGGAGTCGGTTATACGCGGGGAAGGATGAGCACCCCCGTCGTGCCCAAAAATCGGTACCAAAAACATTACCGCTTAATTAATATTAAATTTTGCGAATTAAAGTGACGAATCATATCAAAATTTGGTTATACGAGCGAGTAAATTTTAAAGGTCTTAATATTCGAGAAGGAACGTCCGAACCACCACCACTACGACTGGTACTGGCCTCGTTAGTTCCCGAATAAAAAGACTCTCGCATTGCATTTTAAAATTCGGATGCGACTTAACATTTAAAAGCGAAACAATAAATTGCATGATTAAATAAAAAGGCACGATACAATATGAACATTACAAGTGATATATATATAAGAAACGTAATAAAATTATGTAATGTAAAAAAAACATATCACATGTAAAACAAGGTATGACAAAGATATGTAATCTAATATTATACCATATACTATATATATTATTAGCACACAAATATCATACTAATTGAAATTAAAGAAACACAATTATAAAGTAAAATAAAGATGCATGAAATGACAGAGGGCTTAAACGGTAAATAAACCGTTAACAAAAGCAATTAAAACAACAATTAGTGACCAATTTGAAATGAGGCTGAAATTTGAAAGTGCCAAAACGGCTATTAACCCCATTCGAATCCATTAAAACCGAATTAGGGATGAGATTGCAAGACTCGTGAATATTTCAAGGACCAAGGGTGCGATTTGAAAATGCGGAAACCCTCATAAGGTAATTAAGGCAACGCGGGGAGATTTAATACATCATTAAACCTTTTTCAAAAAGTTAAACATTATAAATTGGCTTTTTTAAAACACTTTCAGACTCTTTGGCCATTTCCAGTAAAAATCAGAGAGCTTTTCTCTCCCCGTCTTCTTCTACCTTTCCCGATGAGCACGCTGGCCGGTTGCCGTAAGCCGGCAACGGCGGCGAAACAACCGAAACACTCTCTCAAAAAGTAGGCCAGAAACAACGATGTGACACGAAAACCCTTTCAAATAAAATCAAAACCGAAAAGCCCCTCACCCCTTTTTTAAAACTCGAAATGGAACCCTAAAAGATTTCCCGGTTGAGATCCTGACGACTCACCCCGACGAGCTTCCCGACGGAAGCCAAGAGTTTATTGCCGGCAAGATCCGAAGCAAAAGAAAAGAGGGAATCGGTTCCCGAAAAGGTAAACTCGAAAAAAACTTTTTTTTTGGGGATTGATTTTTGTTTGCATGCAATTGAAATCGAAAATAAGAAAAAAATACCCTAGAAGGTTTTGTGTTATTTCTCTGAAAATTTTCCGATCCATACAATGGGTTTGAGTTTCGGATTTATATCCGAAAACATTACATGCAATATCTCTCTCTTTTTCTCTTTGTTCTGCTCCCTGTTCTGATTTCTGGTTGCCATTTTGGTGTATAATTTGTTTTCGTTTGCATTTTTGGAATCTGACTTCTTTGTTTTCCACTGTTGCATGACGAACCCTCTCAAAACGGTGTTAGCGTGCACCGGGTCAGGGGCAGCAGAGGGTGTAGACGGATGGTCACGGGATCGGCTACGCGCGCGTGGTGGGAGCCGGATCGTCTCAGGCGCGCGCGTGGAACACGAACGGACGTCGGGTGTATTGCACGCGCAAATCTGGTCCGTTAGATCAGATCTTGATCTAACGGTGGAGGGCATGTGCGGCGCGAATCAAGGTCACCCTCATTAGGGTTTCGTTCCGACGCGATCTGGGCCGTTGATCTCGCCCAGATCGAACGGCAATAGGCGTGCGGCGCGAGGGATTCGAAGAGCCTCCCTAGGGTTTTCCTGGAGGGTGCGATCTGGACCGTTAATCCCAAGCCAGATCCAACGGCTGTGGGCTGAGGCGGCAGCTGCACAAAGAAACACCAAGCAATTAGGGTTTTTTCATTAGGGTTGTTGTAAAGGCTTACCGGGCTCGGGCCTAATGTATTTTATTTTAGGTTATGGACTGTATTAATTAAATAAATATATTAGGCTTTTATTTATTTATGATTTATTATTATTTATCTTCTTTATCTTGGTATGATTATAATAATATGAATACAATAATAATAATAATTATAATAACTAAATATATAAGTAATAATCATTATAATAATGAATAATGATAATAATAAATAAAATAAAAGCATACTAATAATAATAATAATTAACAATAGTAAAATAACATGATAATAAATATAGTAATGTATACAATAATGGTAATAATAACAATGAAAAACGATGATGATAATTAATATAAGATAATAGTAATATTATACTAATACTAATACTAATAATAATACACACACTAATATATACCATAGTAGCAATAATAATAATACTATAATCTTTACTTTTCCTTTTTTCTTTTTCTTATTATTTTCTCAAGAAAAATTATTTAATAGCCCGATAAGTCTTAGATAGACACGAATTAAAGGAGTTCGAGGTCCGGACAAAATTAGTGATTACAGTAATAAGATAGTTAACGAGGGTGTATCACAGTCACATGGCCATACAGTGGCTTTTATAAGGTCGTACTGTTTGGAATTGGAGAGACTCTTACCACAGCATAATCTTACCCTGAGACCTCTCATACCTTGCTGGTATCCGCCAGCTACAGACTTTATCAATGCCATTTTCGATGCCCACTTTTCCTCTTTTGAAAGCAAGTCATGGCACGGTGTTGTTATCCGAAATTCGAACGGTGAAGTAATGGGTGCGGGGAGGAGGGTTACTTACCATGTCTCGTCAGCTTTTCAGGCAGAGGCAGTTGCAGCCCTTCACGTCGTCATTCTTCTAGTGGACCTGGGCTTCCGGTTGGTCGTCATCGAAGGGGATTCCTTGTCGGTTATTAAGAAGCCGCAATCTCCGGATCAAGATTGTTCGGTAATTAGCGCACTAATTCATGAAACAAAGGAAATGGCAAAATATTTCAGGGAGTTTTCCTTTTGCCATACCCCCCGGTTGTCGAATCAGGTGGCACATCTAATTGCAGGTGACTTTAGATTCAACTTCGACGACCACTTTTGGGTTGAAGAAATTCTCAATTGTGCAACACAAGCGGTGGAGTCCGACCGTGCTCCGCCCTCTTGATGGATTAGTTTCGTCTCTTTCCAGGAGTTCTTCTGCATGTCTACGATTGTTGCTCTTGGGTCTGCATCTCCTCTCGTCCTTTAGTCGCTTCGTCTTCTCCAGTGTTGTCGGTGTAAAGGTTTTGCTTTTGAGTCTTCATTTTGTCTAGTTGGTTCTTTGTCTTTGCCTTGTTTTGTCGGTTTTGTGGGAGACTCTTTACTTTCCCGTTCTTTTCTTTCTAATAAATAAATGAAGGCTTTTAATTCATTTTTTTTACTTTTGAGGTTGTTAGAAAGGTTAATTTAAATATTTTTTGGTGGTTTTAATATAATATCATGTCCAATTTAGTCGCTTAGTACTAGATTTACTGTGTAAGGTTTCAAGTTCGAGTCCTTTTATATTTTTTTGAAATGATGTGAATTTTTTTTATAAAAAAGTATGTTAATTTAATAATTATAAAAACAATGTTATTTTTTTCGTTAAATTTTTAATGACATGCACTAAAATAATAAGGAAACATTATATTAATTATAATTTTGCCAAATTAATTAGTTGAATAACTGAAAGACAAATGTGAAAAATAATAGAGATACTAAATAGGTAGTTTATCTTAATATTTTTGGAAACGGAGGATTGGAATAGTTTAGGAGCACTTATGTAAACAAGAAAAAGGAGTACAAAATTGAAAAGAAAAGGTATAATTATTAATTGAGAGAGTAATTTGTCAATAAAACCTTAACAAAACTAATGTAGGTTTCCATCCATCGTATTAAATAGGCCAAGCCCAAGCCCAAGCCCAAGCATGGTTCAGAAGTTGTCTATGGAATAGAACCATGCTTCAATGTCTTACAATTTCTTACAATTTGTATTTGGCATGAGCTAACTTATAATAGTAGAGATCTGTTAATTGGTTGTGTGATTAAAAATATTTATATTTTCATATTTTATATAATTGTATTGATTTAAATTTTAATATTTTTTTGGGAAAATGTAAATATTTCTCTACTAAATTAAGAAAAAATTATAATAATAAATTTCGTTGAGAGTCGAGTGATTTCTAAATAAACAAAATCTGATTTTGTTAAAAAAAAATAATTGCCATATCCTTCCAGTCGTCTTGCTATTTTGTTAATTTTAAACCGAAATTGGGTTATCAATGCCAGTGGCGGGTCTACTTACGAGCTGGGTGGTTCTAAACTTTTGAAAGTTCACACATTTAACTTTATTTTTTTAATTTTTATGAATTAGTTCTTAATTTTTTAATTTGTGCCCACCCTGAAATTTTAAAATTTGTATGACTTGTGCCCACTTTAAATTTTTTTTAACTTGTGCTCACCCTGAAAATAATTTTTAGATCCGTCACTGATCAATGCCCAGTTCAACCAAAAATTAATTTTAAAACAAGCGACTTTGTTAGTAGAATCTTGAATTATAGAATGAAGGAAAGTCGCGTGGACAAAAATCATAAAATGAATTGAACCCAACGAGTAATCCTAATGTAAAAAAAGATAATATTTATTTTTTTAAAAAAATTAAATTTAAATAATTGTGTTTGTAAAATGTGTATGCGTTATTAAATAGTTAAAAATAAATAAACTCGTAACCCTGACCTCTACGGCCAGCTGAATTATGATATGAATGAGCCCCACAAATAAAGAAATAATTAAGCTGTTTTCATGTGATAGTTTTAAATATTGATTCAAATTTCATGTTGGTCGCGTCTTTATTTATATATATATATATATATATATATATATATATATATTCACATGTTGTAAAAATGACTCGATATATTCACATGTTGTAAAAATGACTCGTGAAGAAGGGGTTGGATGACAAATTTTCATTGGATCCCTCACAAAAGCAATATGATTGCCGATACTTCCTATTTTACTTACTACTATTTTCTTTTTTGAACAATGATAAACTGCCATTCAAACACAACACAACATCACAAGAACGATTACTATCGAACCGGAAAAATAAGGGGAAGAGAACAAAAAGATAAAGGAAGAAAAACAAAAATAAACAAACAAAAAACCGAAACATTACAAAAGCAAGCAACAACACAAAGTCAGAAGGAGATCATAAACAACAAAGGGGAGCACAACAATGGAACCACATCCATTGACCGAAGTCGAGGGAGCAAAAAGTCAACTTGTCCAAAGACTCTAATTACATGTCATTTCGGAGAACACCGAAAGATATCAACGATTCAAAGCAATGCAGAGAAGAAGTTCCTACAAGTCATAGCGTCCAGATCTAAACTCTTCAACGCCTGAAACAAAAGCCAAGTCGAAAAACAAAGACAACGGATCACCGTTGACATAACCGGGGAGGGAGAGACAACGGAGGGCCACTGAGATACCCCACTAGATGTTAGCAAAACTCGACTCGATTCGAAAAAATCAAATAACTCACTTGAGGCAAAAATACTCGAATCGTCTTAACTCGACGTTCCTAAATCACACAGACTGCATAACCAATACATCCCCTTGCCAACTAACCAAGGATAGCAGCACTTTTTAGACAATAATCTCCAACAGATCATGAGTTCTCCCTATACCCTCATGTGCTTGTTGGTGAGCTGCACAGTTCATTTCTCTAAACGCAAAACAGATTTTTCGATCGTTGTTCAAGCAATAAGAATTACGATTCATAACAAATTGAGCAAAACAAGCAGGTGAAATACTAAGATTTTCAATCCAATTCGCAGCAAGTAAACTATCCAATTCAATGGACAATTTATTCCTTTTAAACCAATGAAATATAATAATAATTTTTAAATTTTTTGAAAGGGTCAAATTAAAAAGATTAAAACTTTCAAAGAGCTAAAAACTAATTTGCCAGATTTTGAGGGGGCCAAGGCCACCTATTGGACGAGACAACTGTCATTTTTTCTTTCTTTCTATTCTATTGTCATTCCTACTATAAATGAAATAAGAAAAATAATTTTGTAAAAAAAAAAAACTTGTTGTATCCTTCCGGTCGAGTTATTATTTTATTTTAGATCTTTGCTTTTGTTAATTTTCAACTGAATTGTGTTATCAATTCCCAACTCAGCCGGAAAATATTTTTTAATAAAAAAAAACAGCTTTGTAATAGAATCTTGTGTTGACTCGTATTACATATCTTTTTCCTTTTGATTTTATGTGATATGTGTGACTTAGAGGTCGGCTTACTCGCATAATTACAATTTTACACTTTTTTATTATGTAATTGTAAACATAAAAACAATGAATTATTAATGGAAAATACAATAAATTTTAAGGTTAGAGGTTTATAGTTTTAAGTTAGGGTTTAGGGGTTAGTTTGTAGGGTGTAGAATTTAAGGTTTATGTTTAGAATTTAAAATTTAGGGTTTAAGGTTTAGCAGTGGCGGAGCCAGAATTTTCATATAGTGGGATCAGAACAGAAGTGTATGGGAAATTTTTATACTACTACAATAAATATTGTTGACCACATACCCCAATAAATTAAGTGTGGTTAATTTTAGTATATTCTACGGAAAATTTTGATACAATACTAATATTTCCATATAGTAAGTACTTTTAAGTGGGGTCAATTGTACCATAATCTTTTTAAATAGCTCCACTCATGAGATTTTGGTGCTAGGGTGCTAATTTTAAGTTTTATATTTTAGATAAATGTTGTGTAATTTTTTTACACAATTTATGTATTAAAATATAACTCATTATCAAATATAAATAAATATTTTAAACATACTATATAAATCACCTTAATTATATAGTTGGATACATATTCTTTTGTGAAGTATTTAGAAATATTATTTCGTGAGCATAATATCTAACTAATGTGAGATTTGCTTATTTGAAAATCTTATATTTATTGCATCCGTGTTAACATATACCTTTATGTATTTTTAAATAAAAAATATATAAATAGATACTGCTAGTAATTACGGAAATTAGCTAAATATTGTTGTAAAAAAACATATTTTCAATCTATTGTATACCCTAAAATATTTTTCAATCTATTGCATTTTGAACAATGCATTTTGAGGTTGGAATTCTTGTATTCTTCTTGCTACAATGTACTATTTTTTCTATTGTCACATGGCGTCATCACTCTTTGAAGACGGTAAGAAAATAATTCTTCAATTTTTTAACAAAAAAATTCAAACAATGTTTAAAGGCGGAAGGAAAGCAATTTAACTTTTATATTTACGGTAGAAAATGCAATAAATTTGAAAATAATATGAGGAGGCCATTTGTAATCACCTTTAATCTATTTAAAAATAAAAAAATTAAATATTATTCAAACGAATATTTTTTTTGGTTGCCTTTCGGTTTTTAGGGCTTTACTCTGACTAATTTAGACCGATCTGCGTTGCACACCTAATTTTAGTGGGTGAGTCTCTCAACAAAATTTTTTACATACACAACCGCTCGAACATGAGACCTGCTTAAACGATACTGAACTATTTATCACTTGGACCAACCCACTAATTTATTCAAACGAATAATCAATATACTTTTATGAATAAATTTGCAATAATAGAAAAAGTTGATTTAGAAGTTTAACTATATCGTTATAACGTTTTAAAACAATGTCATACTCATAAACGAAATTCACCTTTTTGCAAAGAAAGGAAGGGGGATAATTGCAGACAATTGTCGGCAATTTTTTTTTTTACAATCTACGGTAATTACTAATGAAATAATTGTTCCATGCACAAGCGTTTGTAAAAATTTTACGCAAGTACTTTAGTTTTAATGGTTGAAATTTTGTTTAAAGTTTAGGGTTTAAAGATTTAAGAATAATAGTTTTGAATTTAAAGATGTTGATAGAATTTTAGATTTATGGTCAAATTTAGAGTTTATATAAGTTAAAACTTAAATCCTTAATCATATTACCCTAAAACTCTAACTCATCCCTAAACCCTAAATTCTAACTATAAACCTCAAATTCTAATCATAAATTCTAAACTCTAAACTCTTATACTAAAAACTCTAAACTTTAAAACTAAAATACTAATCTTAAAATTGAGTCGCCTAGCCATTACTAATTAGTGCAGTTTTTCGCCTTAAAATAAGCCCCTTTTGTTTTGCAGAGCCAACTGCCAACCACCCATTTCTTCTCTCTTTAAACAAATATTTAAATTTCATCCTAAAAACAACATTAAACAATCCACTAAACAAGATCAAAACTATTCCTCAAACAGCTGAAAATAAAATTAAAAAACTTTGCTTTTTGTGGGGTTTCCTTTGTTGTTGCCCCCACAACCTCATCATCTTCATCTGAACCAGAAAAAAGAAAAAAGAAATCATCTTCATCATCAGTTCTTCCCTTTACCTAGTTTCCTCACTTCCCAGATCTAACGAAAGTTTGAAACTTTAAAATTAAACCAAACTGAAACAGATCCTCTTATGAACAATTATTACTATTATTCATTCCCCCATCTTTTCTAATTTATATAAAGAAAAAACCCCACCTTTCCCCCTTTTTCTTTGGTCCCTCATTTCGAATTTTTAGCTTTGGGTGGTTGGCTTTGGCTGGCACTTTGCATTTTCAGAGAAAAGAGAGGAAAAAAAAATTAAGGGTTGGAGGAAATGGCGACGCGAGGGAGTAGATCGGAGAAGGTGAAGAGGATTTTTCAGCAATTCGACAACAACCGTGATGGGGGTCTTAACAGGGACGAAATGGCAGCGTTGGTCGTGGCCGTTAATCCCAGGGTCAAATTCAGCGACGAGCAAATCAACGCTATCCTCGACGAAGTCTTCAGGACCTACGGGGAGTTCATCGACGGTGAAAGGGGGTTAACTTACGATGGGTTGTTGAGAACTTACGACGACGGAGCCGGTGACGTCGACCGTGACTTCGACGCGCTGGGTCTCGATCTCAATCCCGACGAGACCAAAGGCGCCTCGATCGTTTCTGAGGCGTCTTCGTCGTCGATTGCGGACGAGAGAGTAACGGAGTCGCAGAGGAAGCAACGGACGGCGGCATGGGCGGTGTCGCCGCACCACGACATAGTTTTCGACGACACGTGGAAGCTCGTGGACGAGTTGGATATTCTGTTGAAGAGATTGAAATCAAAGCAAGCGAAAGATGGGAAATTTAAAAACGACAACTTTGATGCGTATTCGGATGCCGGGTGGTCAAGGGAATTAGGACCCTCTGCAGAGCTTTCAGAGAAAAGGGTATATTGGGAGGAATCAGGGCCTGATTTCGCCATTTTTGTCAAAGAATTGGGAGCTTTAAGAAGCAGAGCCGATGGAGCAAGGTCAAGAGAAGAAGCATTTGATGGACAAATGGCCATTGGAAGGGTATTATATGAGCACCAATTGTTTAAAGAAGCTTTGGTTAGTTTCAAAAGGTCTTGTGAATTGCAGCCAACTGATGTGAGGCCTCATTTTAGAGCTGGGAATTGTTTGCATGTGTTGGGGAAGTGTAAAGAAGCTAAAGATGAGTTTTTGTTGGCATTGGAATCAGCTGAGGCTGGTGGGAATCAATGGGGTTATTTGCTTCCCCAAATTTATGTCAATCTTGGGATTGCTCTTGAAGGAGAAGGTATGGTTTTAAGTGCTTGTGAGTACTATAGAGAGGCTGCTATTCTTTGTCCTACACATTTTAGAGCTTTGAAACTTTTGGGTAGTGCTCTTTTTGGGGTTGGGGAATATAGGGCAGCTGCTAAGGCTTTAGAAGAGGCTATTTTCATGAAACCGGATTATGCCGATGCACATTGTGATTTGGCTTCGGCTTTGCATGCTCTCGGTGAGGATGAGAGGGCGATTGAGGTTTTCCAGAAAGCTATTGATTTGAATCCAGGTCATGTTGATGCTTTGTACAATCTTGGTGGCCTTTATATGGACTTGGGTAGGTTTCAGAGAGCTTCTGAGATGTACACTAGGGTTTTAGCGGTGTGGCCGAATCATTGGCGGGCGCAGCTCAACAAGGCTGTTTCTTTGTTGGGGGCTGGAGAAACGGAAGAAGCTAAGAAAGCTTTGAAGGAGGCTTTGAAAATGACGAATAGGGTTGAGTTGCATGATGCCATTTACCATATGAAACAGTTGCAGAAGAAGAAGAAGGTAAAGAGTAATGGTGGTGCCAATGGAGAAGGGGCTTTTGTTGTAGTGGAGCCGTCGAAATTCAAGACTGTGGGTGAGAAGACTACGTTGAGGCAGGATTTAGGAAATGCTATTCAGATTAGGGCTTTCCAGAGAATTACTAGATTGAGCCGGTGCGATGTAGATCTTTTGAAGAAGGAAATGAGTGAAACTGATGTACCAGTCTCCTACTCTGGTGGTGGAGCTCCTCAGAAATCAATTCGCAAGCCTAATTTGGAAGAAATTTTACGCAGATTACTTCATTTTCTAAAACCTGAAACCTTCCAAGGTGCTGTCAAAGCTATAAATGAGAGAATCCTCTCTGTCTTGGATGAAACAGGATCAGGCAGGGTGGACTTGGGCATGTTCTATGCTGTTCTTGCCCCCATCTGTAATGGACCTCCAGATAAACGAAAAAGGATTGCCTTTGATGCGCTCTTATGGCGGCCAGTAAACGAAGGTGGTTCCCAGATTAGAAAGGTGGATGCTGTACAGTACATCAAACTTTTGAGGGCTATTTATGTTCCTTCTCATGGAATTAGTGAAATGCTGGAAGTTCACGGAGAAACAGATTCCTCGATGGTATCTTTCAGTGAATTTCTTGCCATGTTCGACGATCCCGATTGGGGATTTGGTATCATGTCCACTCTGTTGAAGTTAGAAACAGGAGATAGGAACCGTCATGGACGCCAGGTTTGCTCAGTTTGCCGTTACCCAGTCATCGGTTCTCGGTTTAAGGAAGTGAAGTCTCATTTCAGTCTATGTAATCAATGCTACAGTGAGGGCAAAGTTCCCCCTAGTTTTAAACAGGATGAATATAAATTCAAAGAGTACGGAAGCGAAGCCGAAGCCATGAAAGATAAGTGCATCTGCTTTACTTTGCAATCCCACAAAGCTCCATAACTAGTTGGTTTAAACTCTTTTCTGCTAATCATGTACCATTCCATTGTGTTATTTTAGTCACCCAGTGTGCATTGTGCAATATATATAGTTCATCAAACTTGTTCAATGAGAGCATCGTGCTCGTGTACAATAAACCGTTTTCAAGTGATGACTGATATATCCTGGTTTCTTAACAGTTGGTGTAGAGATCATTCGAGATGGTGTATATATTCACTGTATCATCATCTTTTGCTTTTGTTTCTGGAAATGTTGAATTTGTTTGGAGATATGTTCACTGTTGAATGAAAAAACAAATGGTTATTCTTTCTAATTACAGTTATTGCCTACTTGATGAGTCTTGGCAAGTGATTGCAGGCCTAGCAATTAAAAACAATGCTTTACCTTTAAGAAAGAGAGAAATCATATACTTTAATAACTTCAATCATACATAAGAACTTGCACATGTCGAAATTCGAGTTCCGGAACTGCTAGATGTCCTTTTTAGAAGCTGATTGCATAGATCAACTGTGACAAACCTTAGATTCTCATTGTTGGTATTATAAGTTGCTGGTGAGTACTAAAACGAAGAATAACAATAATTGCATAGTGCTCCCAAGTATTCTGTAAGATTTTCTGGGCCATAATCTCTGTTGGTACTTACATCAGTTGTCTTTTTTTTTTGTCCTTCCGGTTCTTCAACACTTTATGCTGACTAATTTAGATCGACTCGCGTCACATATCTAACTTTGGTGGTTGAGTCTTCCGGCAGAAATTTTCTGTATACACAAGGTCGGATTGAGACATGCTTAAGCGATACCAAGCTGCTTACCACTTGAACCAACCCGCGTGGCTACTTACTCTGTAACAAAGAATAGTGGGGACTCTCCAGGTTGTGAAAGTTGGGACCATGTGCCACAGCTGGTTGGTTGACACCATTATTAGCTGGTACTTGCTGGATTACTGGTTACTTAGTTGGCCTAACTATATTTACAGGTTATTTGGACTCGGGCATAGCTATACTTTGATTTTTTCTAATATTTCCGGTATATTTAAAGGATCATATCTTCATATCTAATTGTCGGACACAAGTTCCTTTGTGTATTTTATTGGATAATGAGGTGAAGTACTGAGGTTTCTATGATTGAATGCAAAGGTCAAACCAGCTACTTACATATTTCTTGGAAAGTAATTGAGATTTTGTTTGGTTCAGGTTTTTTCTTGGCATCGAAATGCATAATTCCAAAACACATGTACAAATCCTACATGTGGATTTTATTCATATTTATTTTGATGAGTTGTTTATTCGGTTTTTTTCTTCTTCTTTCCAATGAATCTTTGTATTTTATTTTCAAAACACATGTACAAATATTCTGATACAGCACAAAATTTCAAACCAGAAACTCCTACTGTGCTTGAAATAGCTAAGAAGAGACAAACTAATACCTCAAATTAGCCACTCAGGTTTCTGTAAATATTGCAGTGTAAAAGAGATTAACTGAGACTCTTACTGAATTTCAACTGATTACAACTTTTTTCCTTCTCAAACTTGTTTTAATTACAAGGGTTTGTAGGGATTTCATTGGGAGAAGCCAATGTCCCCCATTGTCGATCCATCGCTAACATCAACTGCTACTCTAACACGACGTTTTCAACACGGGGCTCCCGAGTTCGTCAACTTACCATTCAAATACTGCTCCACACAAGTTTGGTTTGTCTCAAAGATGAATGGCATTCCCCTTATCTGCAAAATCGACATTTACAGCAGGTCAAGATGGTACATGTAATATATCCAAGCATGTTATAGCTTTAAACTTTCTCTTAATGTTCATATCCGAACCCGGATATGAGGAGGACAAACGTGTACTGCTTGTAAGTATGCATGTCCCGATGTCTAATACCCATTTACCATATATTCATGAAAAAGAAATCAAAACAGCACCTCAATCAAACAACTGGAACTAAGGCCCAGGCTCTGTCCTGGAAGTACTTCCTTGCTATTTATCGATACCGAACACTTGCCAAGATTTTTGAGATGAAATGATCCATCTTCTTCCATGTTGATAATTGCCTAACATACATTAGAGGAACCGTAGAATTAGTATAACGGGTTATTAGACGATACTTTTAAGGGTTATAACTTGTTCTGGCAATACTGCTTCGATATATATCATGGCATATCGTACCTGCCGCCTTGACACTTTATTAGCGCACCCTTCACGTCCCAAGTCGATGTCAACAACAAAATCTTCTGTTGTTCTACCAAGTAGAATCTACACGATCATAATTATAAAGTACAGAATCAAATTTAATTTACTTGCCTAGGAAGAAAAAAAACTAAAACTGCCACTAGCTTCAGAGAGTAAGCTCCGAAAATGAAACCACGGAATTTTGGTGTTGTGCAAGTGTAAAATTTTAGTAAGTTCATGATTCCCATTAAGCCTATACAAAACCAATGCAGATGGTTCATTGGGAAATCTAGATTCATATCCATGAATAGATTATTCACATCCACCATTTGCCTTCAACATATACCGATAAGCAATTCACAAAGCAAAGCTTTCTTATTGGAATTAGTTTTACTTCAGCAAGATATCATTCGAATCATAAAGGCAACAGCGAGAACGGTAAAAGGTACGCGTATGGCAGAAAAGCTTAATAAATACTTCTTAATCATAGAATACCTCAGGTTTCTTGATATAATGTTTGGAATGACGGCCATATAATATGGCGAAAGCACCATGGGATGCAATTGCCCTTTGCATGTAAGAATGAGAAGCCTGCTCCAGCCTTATAATTGCTCTTTTCATATCCTCGTGCTGATATCTTGCAACTGCACAAAATGTAAAAATTAAATCAGTAACTGCAGATGTTTCCAAACTACAAGCAGATGAACATCGATACAAGTTAGCAATTTATAATTCATTCGATCGACATACTACCTTCCCAATCACACAAATCTTGGTCATCTGGATCCAAGTCCATATCAAGGATCTGTTCATAAAGCATAAAACAAAATGAATAAATGCAGCCAATAATGATGACTATAATGAGAGTGACAGCCAGTCGTAGTTTAAGACATACCATTGCCTCGATGTCTGAGAAATAAGGAACATCGTCATCACTTTCAATCACTAACTCTTCTAGATCTAAAGGTGGATGATGATCAACAACTGGTTCTGGAGAAATATCCATAGACCCCACCTCTGCACTTGATGCTTGGTGATCTTTACCCATTTCATGAGCATCCACTTCTTGTTTAAGGGCAAAAGAATTTACCAGTGAATAACTATTGTGGTTATCAGAACAAAGACCTGGTTTCTCTCGTAAAGAATCAGTAAAACAATGACTCGAATGCTTTCCTGATATAATATTTTCACTCTTTTCCTTCGGCAGTGTCGGGTGGAGAGGGCCTTCACTAATATTTTTGGAATGAACTTGAGCTGAATCATTGGCCAGAAAACCATTGGTATTAGGAGCTACACACGAGGAATCCTCACATTTAACTCTGCAGTCGCCAACTGGGTGGACTTGTCCCATTTCTGGTATCATCTGTGATTCTTTCATTTGAGAAGATCCATGAGATTGTCCTGGATCCCTTTGATCTCTCTGAAGCAGGAGGGGACCTCCATCACTAGTTTTCTGACTCCCAGAAAAATCTTTTGCACATGCAGATAATGGATTGCCAGCTTCTTTGAAAATGTGTCGTGTTGAGGATATGCCTGATGGGCGCAGCTGTTTGGAGAAGACAGCACCTTCATTGCATGGGATTTCTGGGTCTTCAGTATTTAAGGTGCAACAAATGACACCATTAATCAGCTCAGGGAACTGACTATTTGATGTTAACACAGAAGAAAGCATTGGTACCTCTGAATCAAAGGGCACAGGCCCATCTACCACGCAAGATCCTGCAACGCCATCCAATTCTCCAAGATGTGAACAAGATACATTTGCAAGATTATCTTGTGTTTCTGACGTCATAGCTTCAGTTACATCCGGCATTTGATCTTGATCACAGTTATTAGGTGAACTTGCCAAAAACGAGCTCAGACCATCAAAGTAAGACTTATCAATCACATCTTTAGCGTCAACATCCATGAAGAAAGGTTCATCATTCATAAGGGTGTTGGTTATTTCCACCAAATAACCTTCTGTATCAGCCATTTGATTTTGCACTTCCTCACTAGGTATGTCAGGTTCCAAATTGGAATCTGTAGTAACATCATGTCCCGATGCACAATCACTCTTAGCAACGATGTCAGTAGGAAGTGCATATATATCTCCTCCCTGAAGATCTTTTTCCCCATGACCATCAGCGGGAATAGCAGATGCAGACAAGCCTTCATCAGTTCCCCAGATTGACAACCCACAATCAATTGGTGAGTTGAAGACCTGGTTGCCTTCAAACTCAGAGCAGATATTCTCTGGATCATTGTTAATTTGATCAAATGTAGATGAAGGTTTTACCATTAAATCATTAGCGTCAAACAAGCCATTCACAGGCAATTCCTTGGATTCATGCAATTCCTCAATGCCAGATTCACTCTCTAGAAAAAACTGATTCTCTCCAAGCATATGGGGAATGTCCTTGTGTATATTAACTTGATCTACAGGAAAACCACCATCATCGTGATTACAATTAGTAATCTGAAAGTCATCTGTTGTGCATGCACCCCTCGCTGCAGCTCCATCATCAGCTAATATTTGTGGAAAAGAACAATCCATAATATTCATATTTGTTTCCTGAACTCCAAAATGATCTGAAATTGGATTGCCAAGCACGCAGTTTCCGGGTAGAGGCTCCTCTTCAATCCCAACATAGTTTCCATCATTAGGCGCGACAAGGAAACTCAGATCCATTGAGTTAAACGGCTCATTTCGAATTCTTTTGCGCAATGCATAGTAACAGCTACGCACACTCTCAGACTTTCTCTTTCCAAACAAATTTTTGCCATCGTTTGAATTTCCAATTCTGCCAAATTTTGAAGGCAGGGAAGGAGCAGAACGTTCAAACTCAATTATGCGAAAAGACGCCTCCTCGGAAACAACCGGATCATAAAGGAGAGAATGCCATCGATCTTGCAGTTCTCTGATGGTGAATTTTCTTGAGAACTGCACAGCACCCTTAGCAAGAGATTCCAAAGAAGCTCCGGCCTGAAAATAGATACAAAAAAAAGTATAACAAAACAAGGATTTTATAAAACGAAACACAATTCAAAAGGATCATTAACAACAAAACAGAAACTGAATTAAACCAATGGGATAACTTCATGCTAACTGCACAACTTGGATCCATTTTCCTGTCGATACACCATCTATGCAAAGCAAATTAAGGCACTACCTAGCTATATCTATGAAAACAAGCAGTATTTCCAAATTAACACTTTGGCACAGCACAAACTATTAAAAGGTTTCGGCTTTTTGCAATAATATTAATCCGAAACAACAACAGGGTAATCTTATGAATATCTGCAACCCTTTACTTTATTAACTTAAAACTCTTTTAGTGACAACCGCCTTATATTGCAACACGATAATCCCAGAATTTCAAAACAAGAAAGAAAGAACAGCATTATTCAGCTATTAGAAAAGAAAAAAAAAAGAAACTTGAATTTGGGCGCAAGTATATAGTTACTTCCAAGTTAACAACAAGTACAAAAAGAAGAAAACTTGAAATTGAGGTCACAAGGAAAACCAACTCCAGAAACAAGAATGGAAAATACCCAGTTTTTTCCCTTCAAAATCAAACAAGGAAGAAAGAACCGTGTACCTCAATGGCGTTCTTCAACAAAAGGTCATCTTCAGGTATCCAAGTGGAAATGATTGGAGCCAAAGCCCCCATCTTTTCTTAGGAGTAGAACCAGCCGACAGCCGCCTTTCAAACCCCCCGCCGCCCTTTTCTTTACTACTTTCTCTTCCCGCGATTTCTCTCCCGGACCGTCGCTTTGGGTCTCTCCGGGTTTGAAACATTAAAACGAAAAGCAAAGAACGAGAAAAGGTGGGGATGGGGGTGGCGGTTTTAAGAGGAAACCTAAAACTGAAACACCACAGTGTATGAAATCCGAAGGCAGAATTATTTATTTGGTCCCTCATATCTTTTAGAAGATTTCATTTTAGTCCTTTAACTTCTTTTGACCCTCGCTATCTTGTAAATTCTTTACCTTTCTATTGACTGTTGGTTGCGGCGCGTCGTAGTTAGTATCACCTGTACCTATCATTATCAATCATGAATTGTATTATAGTTATAGATGGAATAACTAGAATTTTAAAAATATTTTAAAAAATTGATTGAGTATAATTCAGTTGGTAAATTCTTAACATAAAATATAAGAGGATATGTGTTCGAGAATATTTAAATGTATACCCTTGAATTATGAGTTGAGAAAGGTTTAAATAATATATTAAAGTCTGATCTGTGTTAAATGTAGAACTTTGGAGAGCATATATTAGTATGTTATATGTTTGAGATTAAGGGATTACTCTGCTTGTGGTGGAAATTGATTGTATGGATGCTATACGGTTATTGCAAGGACGTGCAGTTTTGTTGTGAGACAGTTAATATATAACTAATATACGATAGGCGTGTTTATTTTAGATATCCGATTCGATCTGATCCGAAAATTCGGATCACCTAAATAGCGATCCGTATCCGATTCGAAAAAATCGGATATCCGAATTTTCGGATCGGATACTCGGATATCCGAATATCCGAAATTTATGAATTTATTTGATTATTATTTTAATTTAATGGTTCCATCCATGAAAATTTTAGGTTTTCGAATATAAAAATTAATAAATTATTGAATATAACAATATTTGTATCAAGAAATTTCAATTTTTCATATATAACAAGTAAAAATATCGAATATGATAAGATTTATACCTATAAAAAATTGAATTTTCGGATATCGGATAATCGGATATCCGATCCGAATGTAAAACCACTATCCGTATCCGATCCGAAATTTTCGGATATCCGATCCGAATTATCCGAAAAATAAAAAACGGATCGGATATCCAAAATTTCGGATCGGATCAACGGATAATCGGATCGGATCAATCGGATCGGATTTTTTTGAACACCCCTAATATACGGTGTAATTAGTTAAATAGATGACCGGTTAAACATAACAAAATAGATAAAATTACCTATTTTGTTGATAAGAGTAACATATTCAGTAAATTACTTATTTTAAGTTGACGGGGACTTGGAAAGAATATATACTTTTTGAGTAAATTACTTATTTTGTTGATACTTTCGAAAGTATTTATACTTTTCTAAAAGTATCGATATTTTTTTAAAAAAGTAATGTAACCGGTTGCAATGTGACTCGAAAGTATCGATACTTTTAAAAAAGTATCAACAAAAAGTATCGATACTTTTAAAAAAGTATAGATACTTTCGAAAGTATCAACAAAATAAGTAATTTATTCAAAAAGTAAAGATACTTTACAAGGCCCCGCCAGCTTAAAATAAGTAATTTACTGGATATGTTGGTACTCTTATCAACAAAATAAGTAATTTTACCTATTTTGTTATCGTCGGATTTCCAAGGCCTCATCAGCTTAAACTTTAATAACAAATTAGGCGCTACCGAATATGTTGATACTCTTATCAACAAAATAAGTAATTTTACTGATTTTGTTATCGTCGAATTTTCAAGGCCTCATCAGCTTAAACTTTAATAACAAATTAGACGCTACCGAATTTGTTGATACTCTTATCAACAAAATAAGTAATTTTACCAATTTTGTTATCGTGAGATTTCCAAGGCCCCATCAGCTTAAACTTTAATAACATAATAGGCGCTATCTAATATGTTGATACTCTTATCAACAAAATAAGTAATTTTACCTATTTTGTTATGTTTGTGTCGATACCTACCGATAACTTAAGTTTGCTGATTACCATTTTTTTTAATATTTTTTATATTTTCTACCGGATACATTATATTATATCAACATATTCGGTAGCGCTTTACCTATTTTGTTATTTATCTTATAATGTTTTCGGTAACGTCGTTTCTTAGCCGTATATTAGTCCGCATTTCCTTAAAATTTCTCCGTAGGGACATACAGCTCGTCAAGGGCGCCGACCATTCTTCTTCATATTTGTTAGTTGGCGAATCGAAATTGAACTGTTCATTTTCAGCATATTCCTCGTGCCATGAATCATGTGGCCTATTTGTTGGCAAAACTCGCGAGTTATGGGTTTGAAACCCATTAAGAGCACTTCCCTTCGTTCCTTTAGAGTTTTTTCTCTCCCTTAAAATTAAATTTAAAATTTATAAAAAAAATATTTTAAAAAATTAATGCTAAAGTAACCCATAATTTTTTCAATAGTAACCTATAATCTTATTCAGAACGAAGATGTTATGCTAAATTAGTAGCCCAATACTATAAGTTTGTTTATAACAAAGTATACCATAAAGGTTAAATATGCAGTCAATCGTCGATTGAGTTTACTTTGATAGACATGTTACTATATAACATTTAAAAAAATATTAGATCGAATACGTTTAAGCTTTTAATATTTTTTTTTTGTTGAGTGAAAAATATTTAAATAGTATAAACATTATATCAAATTGTATGTTAAAAAATATGCAATCAATCCCTATACTGGAATGAAGTTTGGCATTTAGTCCTTATACTAAAAAAAACTTTAAAATTAAAGTTTCTCTTGCTTTTTTTTTCAATTTAAAACCTTAGTCCATTCGTTAAATATTTTTCGTCTAGGTTTATCATCAATACACCCATACCATCATACCAATTTTAAAAGCAAAACATTAACAACTCGATAAACATAAAAGTAAATAGGGACGGACGCATAACGTTATGTTAGGGAGTGAACTTATAGAATTCTAGGGGGCAAACTTATAAAATTTTAGGGGGGAGATTGGAGAAAATAAATTTTCAATAGAAAATACATAGAAAGTTTCTAAAAAAATTCTAAATCATATAGGAATTTCAAAATTTTAGGGGGCGGCCGCCCTTCTATCCCCGCTCTAGGTCCATGCCGGAAAGTAAGCAAAATTTAACAAAATGATAATTTAAAAATATAGCTTGAAAAATAACAAATATATATAGAAATTTGCATAAAATTAAAACTAATTTTTTTAAGAATGAAAAATAACAAAACAACACCCAAGATTTTTTTTAAAAGTAAAGACAAAATATTTCTTTAAAAAAAAAATAAAAACTACCTTAGTGATTATAAGTTGTTTTCATCTCGATTTCACTTATTTTAGTTATCTTTATTATATATTTTTTATATTCATGTAAATTTTATGTTCAATTTTTTGCCCGAACATAGTTCTGATTTTTTTCGAAACATTCTTATAATTTCTTGAATAATATATATTTCAACTTTTATGATTTTTATTTTCAATTCATGAACATAGTGTTATATTTTTTATTTTTGTAATTTTAGATTTTTTTGAATTCTAAATAATAGTTTTAATTTTATTAGTTTTACTTTTTTTTATAGTTTCTTAATAATTTTCTTCAAAAATTTAACCTTTAAAATAGACATCAAAACTAATAGTTTTAGTTTTGGTAGGTTAATTGAAAAAAAAATCAATTATTTAGTTATATTCTAAATAAACACAGGTGGATTACTAGATGGATAAGTTTATCAATTAATCTGAATATAGCGATAGAAATTAAATTACAGTCAGATCAAGTCCTCCTCAAGTTCCTCTCTTAGTTTATCTAAAGAACAAAATATTCCAAATAATATATGTTATTTGTCCTCATGGAGCCCATAGTTGTATGTAAGCATAAAGTTTGGTGATCTTTTTACACTCATGGTTAAAGGCCCACGACCTATCAACTGTGTTAGTTATTGGATTTATATGAAAGCTGATGGTATATAGGGGTTTTTACTTTTTTTCTTTTTTTAATCTTTAATTTTAATTATTTTATTTCGTCTGCATGAGTTAACGGACGCATCCCTAAAACGTCGATGAAAAAAAAAGGTATGACTCTGAAAAAAGGACAATAATTCAAGAGATCCATCGATAATTCTTGACTTGCATGTGCCCACGGAATCTCATGCCAAAAAAGAGAGGGAAGGGATTAATGGAGAATAATGAATGCTCAAACGGGCGAAGATCAAGTTTAAATTGAGCAAATTAATTAAATATTTTGATTTTTTGTTTCTTATTTTTTCTTTGTTCTTATTTTTTGTTTATTTCTTCTTTATTTTGTCTTCTGTTGTAACCGAAGGAAATGATGGTGAATTAGACCATAATGCAAATGTTACGGGGCTAAAGTTTCGAACTAGCAAATCACACGGCTTTAGTCGATATTCCTACGACAAACGACTAAGTCAGCCTAAAATTACTCTTTAGAAAATCAAATTTTTTCAAGACACTCGAACGAAGAATCGTTTTAAACGAAAACGAACAAATAAGAGAGCAACCAAGAACAAAAGAATAAACGCAAAGAACAAAAGAGAGCTTTCTTAAAATAAATGTCTTGTATTACTCAATGAATGGATAATTACAAATGAGGTGGGGAGGCCTCTATTTATAGTTAAACCAGGGCTGACCCTGGGCAGGGGCAGAAAGGGCGCCCGCCCAAGACCCATTGCTCAAGAAAATTAAATATTGTATATTTTTAATTATATTTAAAGATTTAGTTTGTTTTAATATTTATTATTAGAGTCTATTTTTAATATTTGTTAGTAGGGGTTAAAGTTTTTCCAACATTTATTATTAAAGATCTACTCTTAATATTTATTTTTTTCTAATACTTGTTATTAGGGGCCTATTTTTTATATTTGTTATTAGAGGCTGAGTATTTTTCAATATTTATTAGTAGGAGTTTACTCTTAATATTCAATTTTTTTTTCTAATACTTGTTATTAAGGGCCTATTTTTTAATACTTATTATTAAGGACTGAGTTTTTTTCCGATATTTATTATTAGAGATATACTCCTAATATTCAATTTTTTTCTAGTACTTGTTACTAGGGCTCGAGTTTTTTCCCAATATTTGTTATTATGGGCATAGTTTTAAGATAAAATTTTGATATACATGTTGGTAAAACTAATTTTACACAAGCTTGTATATTTATATTATAAAACTCAAATCTTAAATTCTAATCCTAACCCTAAAAAACTAAACCATAAACCATAAACATTATACCCTAAATTCTCAACACTAATATTAAATTCTAAATCCTATGACATAAACCCCTACACTTTAAACCCTAAACTAAAACCCTAACCCATAAAACTAAAATGCACATGTAAACTAAAGTTTACACGCCATGTGTATCAAAGTTTTTTAATAGCTTTAAAATTTAATTTTTTCAATACTTGTTATTAGGGGGCAATTTTTTCAATACTTGTTACGATGGATCAACTCTTAAAATTCAATTTCTTTCATTACTTGCTATTAGGGACAAAGATTTAAATAGCAGCATGCAACCACAACAACGATCGTTATATGACGGTAGTGGCATAATCTAAAACCGCGATATATGGAACCATTATGCCCAAAATAGCATATGTTATTAAAAAAAATTATAACAGCGATACTCGCAATAAACAAAATAACATCTATTATATCCACAATCATGATAAGCACAACACAACCGAATTTACGAATGTAACTATAATTACAATTTAAATCATCAATTTAAGGCCCATTTTTTAAGTTCGCCCCGGGCCTCCAAAAACTCAGGAACAGCCCTGAGTTAAACCCTCTTACAATGAACGGGCGAGATTGTTTTACAGCAACGGATTAAATCGAAAGTTACCTACCAAATCTAAGTTATCTAAGAAATTATTTCCTTACGTTCGCTTTCACATATTCTGATCATTTAGAATATTCCCTGGTAAGATGTCATCTATTAATTCATCAAGTTCAATGTGTTGAGGCTTTTTATCTGTCTCCAACGGTCGAGTCAAGTCAAGCGGTCTTCTAGACATGGCTAAAATTTTGCAAAGAACCTCTTAAAAACTCTGTTGCGCATGTATCTCGGTTGCTAACTCACGGACCGTGACATAAAGCTATCAGATGATAATGCTTGGATTGATACTTTTATTTTTTTAAGGCTTAAGGGTGTAAGAAGCCCTTGAACTTTTGAAAAAAAATCAATTAAGCCCTTAAACTTTTTTACACCCAATTAAGCCCTTGAACCACAAAATTTAATCAATTAAGCCCTTAAACCAATAAATTGAATCAATTAAGCCATTTGACCAACTTTGACCAGTAAATCTTAATAGTTTTGTTCCATCCATTGTTGCAGTGCACTATGTCACAATGTTTCCACTTGACAGTTTTCAGAATTTTTTATTTTATTTAAAAAATTCTTTAAAAGTTCTAAAAATTCTAAAAAACTTATAAAATTTATAAAAAATACTTTTTGATTTCTTTTGTAAATGTAACATGATGGAACTATAGTGTATTATGTGCCAGTAATATCTGAAGAAAAAAAAGGTCAAGATTTAATGGTCAAAATTGGTCAAAGGGCTTAATTGATTCAATTTCTTTGTTCAAGGGCTTAATTGGGTGCAAAAAAAGTTTAAGGGCTTCTTACACCCTTAAGCCTTTTTTTAATCTTTTGATTATTGTCGATTCTTTTTTTTTTTGAATATGCTGGTGCGATGCAAGGGTAGCATCTGTTCAACTTTCTTAGTCTTTTCTAAGACGGCACACACATCATGGCATATCTGGTGCTCGAACCCGGGTCCCAAGGGATGATAAACATCTACCTTTGCCACCAGGACACAAGGGGATGAGCGATTATTGTCGATTCTTGATTCAATAGACAATGTGTTGAATTGATACTTTGTGAATGTGGGATATTAATGGATGCCTTTTTCTTCTCCTTCTCTTTTTCCAACGTTTTATTTTGTTATTTTTCTTGTCTTCTGACTTCTTTTGTTTGTCACAAAACAATATATTCGCCATTATTTGACCGGTGAACAACTAATTAAACCTGTGTCATTTTCCCTTTTCCTGCATAGTGATTAGAGCTAAATTATGATTTTTAAAGTCAATAATTGGAGTTGTTGATATTTATGGTTTTGAAAGTTTAAAGTGTAACAGGTAATACCTCAACTTTGTCGACTGGAATAATACGTTTGTAGTGATCTCCAAACAGCTTTGAACAGTAAGACTGAATATGTTTCCAGCGTTGATAACCATGTCTTGGACCTAATTGAAACTTTGAATTGCTTTCTATTATGGGAACATCATTCCCTTTGCTCTCTTCACTCTGCAGCTTCCTTCATTCTTAATTTGCACTGTTTATTTATTCTGACATGGTTATCAGGTGAGTTTCGAGCGTTTCTCTGTTGTCTCAAGCTTCGACTGATCGTTGTGGGTTTGTTGATGTGTTTATCGATGTTCAGGGTTTGTCTAAAGCTATCGCTGGTTGAACCAGTGGACGTTGTCTATGTTTCAGCATCTTACGAATGTTGGCGTTCCTTTGTTGTTTGTTGGTTTCTACTAATGCTTACGGCTGGTGGGTTTGTTTTCTTTTGTTCGGTCTTGTTCGTTGCCCTCGCAGGGGGCTTATTTTGTCGTTGTACGTGCCGAACTAATTTTCAATTTTAATCGAACATTATTTCTTGATAAAAAAATAACAGGTAAATGCACTCAAAAACTTTGAGATTCTAACCTTTTTTCTTGACTCCTCTGACATCATATATCAAACTATTTTTACTAACATTCTAAAAATATTTTGCAGCCTTCTTTTGCGGTTTTTGAATAAAAAAAAGTTAATTTTTAACTTTTTCAAGTACAAAAACCTAAATCCCAAATTTTATCAGGTACATAATGACTTTGCATAAATCAATGGTCATGCCAATATATAATATTTACTACGTAAGGGAAATGAATAGTAAAGTATCAATTTAAATCTTTTTAATAACATATTAAAGTGAAGAGATTTCTTATTAACGTAGTTGGTCTAAGTGATAAATATCTTGACATTGTTTCAAGTAGGTTTTTTGTATGAAAAAATACATGTTGAAGACTCGCCCACCAAAACTCTGAAAACCGGGAGTGCAACAAAAAAGAAAAAGTGGAGAGACTTTTAGTAATAGTACACACCATACAAACATACATATAACATACATTAGTTTCCACGGCAATATATCATTCAACAAGCGGAGATTCTATTGCAGTGCAAATCATATGGGATACATGAAATATAAAAATAAGTTTTTTTCTTCTTCTAAAGAAATACTCCATATAATATAGATATGTTAGCCGAGCAAAGGAAAGGTTGTGATCTCCGATCCTCCTCCACTGGGATGGCTAGGCTGCAAGCGTAAAGCGAAAACACGAGGACCTCCGTTTTGGTATCCGATAATGGTCTCATAATCCCCTCCATTATCGACTAAACCGTATGGATCTTCTTTGAGTACATCCTAATCAAAAAGTTGACACATAAATAAAATCACTCTTAAGAAATGATATCCTTTAGGTTAGCAATTCGAAGCCTGAAATCTGTTTCCGTAATTTCTTTTTCGATTCTTAAACCGGGACTTCTTTTTAAGTTGATGATGCTTACCAGTTCATGTAACAAGTTTTTGTGGATCTCTTCCTCATTCCTCAACTGCAATTCAAGATGAATCATATTGCATTAAGATCTATCACCAAATTCAAAACATATCAAGTGTTATATTCAATAATTTTTCATATAGGTTTACATAGAAATACCTTCTTTTTGGAAGTGTCGATTTGATTGGTGATCACACGATACTGTCGATGCAAAGATTATTAACATAAATCTGGTCAGCTTCCATGTCAAAAGGAATTTCATCCAAAATTTTATATATATTTATTTTGTTTTCAATAAAGCATGAAGAGAAACAACAATAAGCTGAATCAACACCAAAAAAGACAACATATACAAACAGGGACGGATACAGAACTTTATGTTAGAAGGGGCAAACTTATAAAATTTTAGGGGAGGCGAACTTATAAAATTTTAAGGGTGCGAAAATAGATTTTCAATAAGAAATACATGGTAAATTTCTAAAAAAGAATTCTAACTCATATAGGAATATCAATTTTTTAAGGAACAACTGCCTCCTCTAGCCCCTCTCTAAGTCAATCGCTGGATACAAACATCAACATAACAAAGCAGAAACTGCAGATTACAAGTTTAAAACCATGCGGAAAACAGTATGGCTTCCCTAAGAGTGTATATAGCCATAATGCTACATTTGGTTGGAGTGTTATTTATTACTCGCGTTTGAGTCTATTTTAGTACATGAGTTAGCAATAGACTAACTCTACTTTGTAATTTTTAGCCACTCACATGTCTTAATTTAAATAAAGTGAAGGAATAAATATTACTTATTGTGAATAGGTATTATGTTTCACTTGATTTTTTACTCATCTTTCTGGCTTCAAGTTTAGATTTGTTTTAATTTTTCTTTATATTTTGACAAACTATTTTCAAACTAATTATCTTTTGAGAAAAACTTTGACAGCATGTGTAAACTTTAGTTTATACGTGCTTGTCAAATTTAGGGGTTTAACTTGTAGGGTTTAAAATTTAAGATTTAGTGGTTAAGGTTTTAAGTTCTAAATTTTAATTGTAAAAAAATTACACAGACTGTGCATCAAAATATAACCTTTATTTTTTTTCTCCGTCAATATTTTTATTTTATTAATGGGTAATGTATATGAAATATATCATTGTAAGCTGAATGTAATGTTATAAGAGTAAAAAATAGTTAATTATATTACTATGAAGTTGGAAATTTTAACAAAAGAATTAGTGAATTCCATGTTATCCTAAGTTCTCATCTTTTTAAACATTTAAATTTGATATTTGTATCATGGCATATATGAAAAGTATGAGCTATAAGTCTCTAAATTAATAAAAAAAAATTGGGCATACTTATATCAGGAAACCCAGCTTTCTTCTAGAAAAAGAAATGCATATCAATCACTTTCTGCATGACTAATGAAGTTTATGCATATAACTTGAGGCTTGGAATTGTAAAATTGTGAAGTTAATGATGTGGAGAATAGTACAGAAAATGTTATCGATACTGCAAAGTTGTCTGTGTCCAAACTTAATGTCCTTGGATGTTGTAATCATTTCTATAAGATTGAGGAATTAGCAAAAGAGACGGATTTGAAGGGTCTTATTGGTTCAATCTAATTATTTTAATATTTATTTTAATTAGTATTATTTTATTTAGAGGCCTAATATGGAGTGATCCTCCCAACCAGTTCTTTTTCGTTCACAACGTTATGATTCAAACCCTTAACGTTGCTTAAGGGAGCCAGCGCTTCGTCTCACTAGATTTAATATGGGGTGACCATCCCAACCCAATTTTCTTCGTTCACATGTCACGATTCGAATTTCTGACTTTGCTTGAGTGACCTACTGTTTCATCTCACTAGAACAAAGATCGAGTTTTGTAGAGACTCATTATGGGGGCAACCACCCCAATTCAATTTTCTCCATTCACAACATCAGGTCTAATTATTTTAATATATGCTTTAAAACTTAAATTTTAACAAATCTTTTAACAGCTTGGTCTCGTATTGGCTAACTTTAATTTAAACTGAAAATTATCATTAATTTATCAGCAAAACCTTGACTTTAAGGAAACAATGTTTAATAAAATGTTTAGCTATTATCATTTCCAAAGCAATTGTTTTAAACCCATCATGAAAATGAAATCTAACCTGGTATTTACCTAAATCACGAAGAATATGATGCTTATTAATGGAGAAAAAAGAAGAGAAACCCTAGAGAGGAAAAAGGTTAAAAATGGCGGACCTTTCGATCACGAATAAGCTTGACAGCGTTATCCATTTCTTGCTCCAGTCCTCGAAGATCCTCTATGCTTGCATCGTTCAAACATTCACCCATCCTTTGCCTGCCATCACATATTCAAAAATCAAATCTGGAAAAAGAAAACGAATTAAATAGATTCTTCCCGTTTACTTGATTTTCTTGCGCAGATTCCAGTTAACCTCTTTCACCTGCTTCAACTTCTCCTGCATTTTCTACAGAAAAAACAAAGAATCTGTCAATACCGCAACCGAAGATGAAAGTTAAAGAAGAAGATAAAAGGCAAAGAGAGAAATAGAGACCTCATAGTGACCTTGCCAGAGATCGACGCCCAAGGTTTTCTGGTACTCATCAATGATCTGCTTCGTTCTACAAAATTAGAACAAATCTAGGGTTTCAAATTTCAATTCCTTTTTTTCAGAAAAGAAAGGAAGAAATCAAGGGGTTTTGAGAGTGATACGAAGTGGAAGGGCTGACGAACTCGTGGAGTTTGCCAGTAGTGGAAAGCATGATGATGGAAAGCCTGGCATCGCAGAGAACGGTGAGTTCATTGGCTTTCTTGAAGAGGCCGTTTCTCCTCTTGGAGTAGGTGACTTGCCTGTTGGTCGTGTTCTCGATGAGCTTGATCTGGATCTTTCCTCGAGCCATGAAATAATTGATTTTTCTTCTACTCTTCTATAATGATGATGGGTGAATAGTGGACTGGAGAAAAGATTTAAGTAGAAATGGAAGAGACGATGGAAATGGAATATCCATAGCTAAAAATGGCAAGGCATAGCCTAATCACAGAAAGCCTTTCAAGGGTTTGTTAAATGGGGCAATACGTAAACCAGAGTTTTACCCTTCGGGGACCATCACTTTCCGTCCTTCTCCGACCACGTTATCAAACGGCCGCCGTGAATGGATGCAATGCAATTTTATTAATTTACACACATATATATAGAGAGAGAGAGTTTATAAAGGGTGTTAATATATATATATATATATATATATATATATATACCTATGTGTTAAAGCTTCCATTCTCGCCTTAAGTAACTTTAAAACTTGTGGTCATTATCTACTTCTTATATGGACAAAAACAAATGTGAATGATTAATCAACGCGCTTACACCTTCATAAACCAAAAAATATGTATACATACACGCATATATATATATATATATATGTATATATATATAGTTATCATAGCACACCTGACTTTAGTGGGTGTCTTTCAGCGGGAATTTTTTGCATAAGAAATGTCTCAAACTCGAAACATGTTATATTTAATTGTGGTTTAAAAACTAAAATATGAGGGTTTCTTTTAAGAGTAAAAATCTTATGCCCCTAACCATGCCTCTTTATACGTCTCCTATTAAAAAACACCTAAAAATTAAATTCTAAACCCTAACCCTAATTTTTATATCCTAAAACCTAAACCCTAAAAAATACATCATACCCATAATTCCCTACACCCTAACCCTAAGCCTCGGCATTAAACCTTAAACCCGCTATTTTAAAATGGAGGCACCGATGGGGGCATAATTATGGGTAGACGATTTCCATCCTTTTTTAAGGGTAATTATTTCATTATTTGGTGGTGAAAACTAAAAGTTTTTATAAGCATTTTAGTTTTAGTGTTTATGGATTCAATTTAGAGTTTATGGGGTTATGTTTATGGGTTTAGAATTTAGGGTTAGAATTTAAAGGTTTATGGTTGTAATTTAGAGTTTAAAGTATCTATAAACCTTAAACTCTAACCATAATATATAATTTCTAAACCACTAAACTTTAAACCCCTAAATCCTAAAACTAAGGCGTTGTGCTAAACTTTTAGTTTTTACCGATAGCGTATGTAATATAAAGCTTTCTTTTAAATTAGTTGTATTCACTTTCTTCTTCTAGTTTTTTCTCCTTAGTTACCTAGTAGGGTGGTGTCGCCGATTTTTCGATCAAGTAGTTGTCACTCATGCTTTGTCATAATTTTTTATTTTTTTCTTCGCCTTTTCTTTTCTTTTCTTAATCTATTTAGTTTTTTTTCATATTTGATTTCTTGTGTTATTTTGTTTTAATGCAACTCTTGTAGCACGCTTTTTGAATGTTGGATTTGACATTACCTCTTCAATTGACGTTGATTTGGTTATCTTACCAATCTATTTTTGCTCTGGACCTTCAAACTGGTTCTTTTATATTAATAGACTCTCACATTCACCAAAGATAAGTCATGGTTGAGTGGTGATAAAGCCAGTTTGCCGATATGTTGTCATTGTTATATGCATTATTATGTAAATGTTGAAAGTGTTTATCATTCAACGTCAACAATAGTGTTTGTTTGTATCTATAATTTTTAAAAAAAATTGCTTGAATTTTTAACTTTTTCTTTGTATAATTTTATTCTTAATATTTAGTGGCTAGTTTATGCATTATGATAGTTTTAGAAAAAATTATCAACTAATGTAATTAGTATACTCTAATTTTTTATAGATTCTCCTCATAATTTTTTTTGTTTTGTTTTTTATTCAAATAAAACTAACACTAATACTTGTACCAAAAATAAATAAATATAAATGTATTTTAATTGTACATATACCAACCTGTTTCGATTAAAATCATGGGATTATGGAGTATAAATGTAATTCTAATAGAAAAATATGTTTTAAAAATAATTGATGTGACGGGTGAATGATTCTTACTGCTTGTGTTGCAGGTTTAGAGATGGGGAAGAGCAGTAATTTTTGATGAAATTAACGTTGTTTAAAGGTAATGTCATTTCAATGCTCCCATCTCACGTCTAATCCAATGCTATTCTTTTCTCTCTTTTTCCCGGTTACCATAATCACAAGTTTGGGAAATTTGTAGGATGGTCCCTCTACCTCTCTTTTTCTTATCAAAACAAAAAATCTGAACCCCGAAGCCGTGATTTTTATTAAGGGTCCAACATGAATTCGTAAATGCTTAATGCCTTTATTCAGAAATGCTTTCTAAACTGTTGTTGAGCTGATGAACGTGAAAGCAACACTATTCTAATTAGGGACTAATTAGGGACGGAGTTAGGATTCAATGTTGGGATGAGCAAGAGTTTATTAGGACTTTAAATTTAAAAATTGGTGAGAGACAAAAGCTTTATTTGATTAATATTTAAACTAAAAGGGACTAAAATTATAATTATACCAAAAAATTGGGAGGGGGCAATAGCCCGTCCCACATCGCACATGGTTCCGTCCCTGATTCTAATGATTGTTGTATTGTACACCTATTTTGTGTTGTAGTCTTTTCCTCTATTTAGGTTTAGAGATGTTTTTAATAAGGCATACATCATGGGTGGTTTTTTTATGAACCTTATATCAATAAAATTAAATTGCTGAGCAAAAAACTATATGAAGAAACAAAAATTGCTAATGTTTTTCAATTGAATTGTGGATTCATATTCAATATACTAGCGGTGGAAACTAAAAGTTTCTATAAGTGTCTTAGTTTTGAGGTTTAAGGGTTTAGTTTAAGGTGTGAGGGTTAAGGTTTAGGTGTAGAGGTTTAGAATTTAGGGATTGTAGTTAGAATTTAAGACTTATGGTTATAATATAGGGTTTAGAAGTTAGGGTTTAATTTTTAGGGTAATATGGTGAGAATTTAGGTTTTAACGTATAAACCTTAAATTATAACTACAATCCCTAAATTATAAATACCTACACATAAACCCCTAAACCCTACATCCTAAAATATAACCCTAAACACTAAAATTAAGGCGTTTGTGAAAACTTTCAGTTTTCACCGCCTGTATATTGAATAATTAGCCTTGAATTATGGATTTATATCCAATACACTGGCGGTGGAAACTTTTAGTTTCCACAAGCGCCTTAGTTTTAGGGTTTATGGACTTAGTTTAGAGGTTTAGAATTTAGGGGTAATGGTTAGAATTTAGGGTTTATGGTTTAAAGGTTAATGTTTAGGTTTTAGTGTAATATGTTGAGGGTTTAAGTTTTAACGTATAAACCCTAAATTCTATTCACAATCCTTAAATTCTAAACTACTACACCTAAACCCCTAAAACATACGCCCTAAATTGAGTCCCTAAACTCTAAAATTAAGGCACTTATAGAAACTTTTAATTTCCACCTCCAGTGTATCAAATAATTATCCTTGAATTATACCTAATTAATCTAGGATTAATATTTGATATAATGTCTGTGTAAAAAAAATTACACAAGCATGCCTATTTTCAAGCCTAAATTTAAAATTTAAATTTCTAACCTTAAAACCCTAAAAATCTTACAACACACCACAAACCCTAAACTCTAAATTCTAACCACAAATTTTTTAAAATTTTAAACTCTAGAACATAAATCCCTAACTTCTAAACCCTAAACTAAAATGTTAAAGCCCTAAATAATCCTACTTGTAGAAATTTTATTTTCCACCGCCAATGTATAGGATAATAATCCATTAATCTATGACACATGTTTGATAATAAATTATATATATATATATATATATATATATATATATATATATATATATATATATATGTATGTATATATATATATATATATATGTATTTCCATACGATACTATTTTATTGAATTAGAATAAAAATAATTTAAAAAAACATGAGATAAATAACTGATGCGACATGTGAATGACTCTTACTGCTGGTTGTAGCAGGTTTAGAGATGGGGAGGAGCAGTAATTATTTTGAAGAAATTAACGTTGTTAGAGGTATCAGGTAATGTCATTCCCATGCTCCCATCCCACGTCTAATTACAAGTTTGAGAAATTTATATGATGGTCCCTCCACCTTTTCTTTATTATAACAAAATATTTAAAATTTGAGGCTTTAGGATTTAGTGTTGATGTTTAAGCTTTTATGTTTAGTAATTTAAAATTTATATTTAAAAGAAGGGTTGTGTAATCTTTCTTTACACGGCTTGTATATCGAAATATAATCTTTTTTATAATGGATTGTTATCTCATACACAAGCGGTGAAGATTTTTTACACAAGTGTGTCTAATCTAAGGCTAAAATTGAAATCCTTATCCCTAAACCCATAAATACTAAACCCTAAACATTAAACTATGAATTTTAACTATAAACCCTAAATTATACGACATACAATCTAAACCTTAAACTAAAACTCTAAACATCTTAATTAACCCATTTTTGGAAATTAAAATTTTTATCGTCTGTCAGTGTATGAGATAATAATCCTTTTACAATACCCTTTCCTACAAAACTTTATTCCAAAGGTAAGACAATTTATATTTTGTTAAATATATTACTTGATCCTAAAAAAACTTCATTCTATAAAATTTTATGTCTTATATAAATGTTTAATTATTAAATAAATCTATTCATCATATATTCTCCAATAAAATAGAATTATATAAAAAATCAAACTAACTATTAATTAGAATTCAAATCAATATCTAATGTTTTAATTTTTTTAGACCCCTCCTTGACATTAAAAGACGACAATAAAGTACAAGTTACTCTAATTAAGCAGAGGCAAAGTAAAAAAATTGTGTTGGAGGTTGAAATAAAATTAAAAAATATGTATTAAAATTTCCTAAATTAAATTAATTATTAATTTTAGGAGGGGCCAAAATCAGAATTTTGTATTAATAAAGGGGCTAAAATGGATTAAATTGAATTATTAATGCTTGAGAAGCTCTAAATGTATGAATACACCATTTACCTTCTCCCCTGCAATCAGGGTGTTCTACAATAAAAGCCTGGCCACCTAGAGATAGACTTATAATAAAATAACCCTACACGAACTCTATTCAAGATTGATCTTAATGATAGCTTAGGGACGGCTTTGAGTTTAAGGCATTAAACTACTGGTCGCCGCTGATCCATATACCCAATGGTCAAAATAGTGATTAACCGAGATCTACTAATTGACCTAATGATTAAAGATGTTCATATTGTTTTATCTTGTATGGGCTCGAATTCCGACATAAAAATATAATACACTTTTTATTTAATCAAAAGAATCATGATTAACCGTACGGGACTACGGTCCAGTACTAGTAGATCTAGAAATTCAAAAAATGGTCTAAAATGTTATTTTTCAATGGGTATACAAATTTTCATATTTTTTTCTCTATGCACTAAACTAATTTTACGAAAAAATTAACACTATTTTTTCCAAGAATGGAGGTGCAATTACACACCCTCCAAAGTCATATTTAGGGACGGAGCTAGGATTAAGCATCGGGAGAAATAAGAGTCTATTAAAATTTTAAATTTAAAAATTAGGATGGGCAAAGACCTTATCTAACCAATATTTAAACTAAAATGACCTAAAATACAATTATACCAAAAATCTTGGAGGGGCTCCCAACCTATCAATGGCTCCGTCCCTGGCCATATGGATCTGCACCTGATGTGGTAAAAAAATGATTTTATGAATTAAAATTTTAACATTTGTATTGAGAATATTAATGTCATTATATTGTATAGAAAATGGTTGCAATTTATAAAAACTCATTAAGATAATATTTGTGAATTTGATTTTTTTTAATATAGTATTTGAATTTTAAGAATAAATAGTGCTTTCGAGACAAACATGAACCCTAGTATGAGTAACCCTAGTATTCTAGACAGCGACCCTGGGAGGACGGCGGCCAGCGAGGCTTCGATGACGGATTCTGGGCATGATGGTGGTCGGCCCCCTGAAAACATATCGCAGGTTTCAGTGGGACCAACATTGGAACGTCTAGGTTCGCCTTCGGCTGTGGAGGATCAAAGAACTGTCAAAAAGGACGGAATCAAGATGATACATTGGTTGTGTTGGATGATTTGGAATCGATGGATTTCGATGCAGATGGGATGAAGGTTGGAGACGGGTCTGAGATGACTGACTTGGCAGATCAATCACATGCTGACTTGGGTGACTTGAGGTCGAAGGCAAGGGATACGTATGCTAGCATGGTTCGTGAGGTTGTTACAATAGGTAAGAACATTGATGCTTTTCTTGATCTTATTTCGGACAATATTGTGGTTTGTGATGAAGATTGTGTTATGGATCGCTCTGGAAATTTTCCAAAGATCACATTCTGGGATCATGTGCATGATCAAATCGGCCTAAGTATGCACCAATCTATCATAGCTTGATTGTTGGGGCAAAACATTGGCTACAAACGTTATTGAATCGAATTCATGTTTTATGGCGTCTGTGGGGCGAGATTCAATTGGTTGATCTTGCAAATAACTATTTTTTGGTTCGTCTAGAAGATCCTTGGAACTATGAGAGAGCGTTAATAGAAGGGCCATGAACGATCTATGGTAGCTATTCAATTGTGCAATCCTGGAGTCGTTCATTTTCAACGTTTGAGAAACACACTTCGCATGTTGTGGTTTAGGTCCATATACCAAGACTTCTGTATCGATATTACTCCAAAGCTTTATTTCGTCGTATTGCAACAATTATTGGAAAGGTTGTGAAGGTTGATTATAACACTCAAGAAGGGGAGCGAGGGAAGTTTGTGAGGCTTTGCGGTTATGGTTGATTTGAATAAACCATTGTTATTGTGTATTGGTATTGATGGTTTTATACAAACACTTGAATATGAGGGCTTATAAAGCATATGTTTTTCTTGTGGAGTTTATGGACATAGGAAGGAGGTTTGTCCTCAAAATATCCATCCCGAAAGCAACATAGGTTTTGCCGCTACCACTGCTCCTGATTCGGGACCATGAACTTTGTGGTTGAGGGTCTGGATGGTTTATTTGGCCCTTGGATGGTGGTTGATAATAGACGTCGCCGACCTTAAATTAATGCACAAAGAAATAAGACAAGATTCTTACATCGTGTGGAGCAAGGGGTTCTAGGTTTGCAACATTAGAGGTGGACATTATGGAAGATAGAGAGGAACATATTTCCATGAATGTAGATGATAGGATTCGTGCCGACGAGGTTGTTAATATCAATGTAGCTACATGTTTTGACTCGTACCATAGGGAGTTACCCCAATCTAGGAATGTGGTTAAGAATGCAGCCTACCTTGCCTCTAACCCTCTAAAAAATTTGAAGGCTGCCAAGAATGTTGCCGACAAAGCTACATCTGTTCCAATGGTGTCAGGACAAGTGGTGGAGGTTGTGAAGCATGCTTCGACTGGGAAGAATCTTGAGAATCGATCGAATTCTATATTGGAGCAGTGTCATAGAATGAACGTTTTGGAAGGGGGAGCAAGTGCTAAGAGTCGAGGCTTTAAAGTTAAGCAGGCTAAGGAGAATGCTACTAATGGGTTAGCGATTCGTAAACTGACACTGGCAAAAACTGTTTCAAGGCCGATGCTTACTGAATGGGTGGAGAATGTTCACTCCCAACTCAACGATATTGCGTTGCAACGGGAAATTGAGCTGGGTGGAGCCTCCAAAATGGTTGTTAATTATACGGGTACCCTTGAAGTTTTACCGATTGCTCATGTTCAATCAGGCACAAGTGTGATGGTTGATTTAGCCATGCTTTGAGAGGATGGGGATGTGGTCCTCAGCCAATAAGTCTTGTTGGTTTTTTCTCCCTTTGTTTATTATTTTATGATGTTTATGCTATGAAACTGTCAAGGTGCCGCAAGCACAACTTTTTGGAGTTATCTCAGGTCTTTTATAAGGGAACACTTGCGTAATGTGCTTACCCTATTTGAGTCGCGTGTTAGTGGGCGACGTGCCAACCGGGTGATTGCTAAATTTGTGTAACCCCCTTAGCTCGGTCTAGGTATTTGACCCGAACTAAGAGAATTACACGGGGAAAACCGAAGTCAACTCGTTAAAGTCAACCTCGATTAGCAACCCTTCTTTTTCTTTTAACTTGCGTAGATGCATAATTATATCCTATAGTGTTTACTTGCGCAACGAATATATTTCCAATTAAACCGAACATCAACTGTCCATTCATTTGCATCATTCTGATATAAGGTCAAATAACAAATTATTGTTACCAACCTTTAATTAGGTTCATTACATGCTTGTAGGTGAAATATTAGCATCATACGATCATTTAAACATCCACAATTGCAAATCATACAAACAAGGATTAAAATGTAAACATTCAAAACTGATAGATTATGCCATTTTAACTAACTTAACGACCTCGTTTCAAAACAGTCACCCCCTGTTTTGAAACCATACATTCCAGTAGTATTTGGTCTCGGAACGACCCTTACCTGTTTTAAAACCAAATCCTCAAATTAATCTCCCCTGCATCCAGACAACACAGAGTCGTATCGAAACGACCCCGAGTTTCGATACTGGTACAAAATTTAACTAAAGGTCTCAAAACGGTCTAGTAGTGTTCTGAACGTAAAGACCAAATATGCAAGTTGTATCGAAACATATGCTACTGTTTCGAAACACATACTAGATCTGCACTAAAACAACAATATTTAAGCATCTTAAAACACACCATATGGCCACCAATCATCATACAATCATAGGTAAATATCGACCACATATTTATCTAACACATAGGCATCTATCATCAAGAATTGTAAAACATGATTACTCTAAAGGCATGCAACCTAGAAGCAATCCACATAGAGTATCAAAATGCACAAAACAAAGCATAACAACATATAAAGGCCCGTTACAAGTCTTAAAAGGCAAAACACACTTGCCAAACTAGGGAGTTTAAACAATTCCCTCCTAAATATCGAGGTACCTTCCTCATTGCCATTTCTATCTTATTAAAAGTGTCAAAACCCATACTTGTAAATCGAGTGATGTCTTGGGTGAATTCCCTTGCTATTTTGCTGCCAATAAGCTCACTAATCTGCATTGTTAGAAAAGAGAGGGTAAGCATATTTGCTTAGTGAGGGAAAGCTCAATTAAAACAACAACAATGCAATTTTTCAAAATAATGCTTTCTTTAAAACAAAACCACATCATGCTCAACTTCCTCATGCTTTTAAAACCACATTTAAAGCATCATTTATAAACCATATGTATCATTTCCTCATGCATATCTCAATGCAACCAAAACCAAAGCTTCACATGCTTACATCTCATCAATCACATGCTTACATCTCATCAAACATAATCATCATGTATAAAAGTCTTTATACAAAAACATTTCAAAAACCATGATACATGTTCAATTCATATATTGACATTTCAAGTGAACCGGATGGAATCTACCCACATATAATAATGATCGGATATACGGACACACATGACGGAATCAACCCCCGCCAAGCCCTTGATAGAATCAACCCCTATCAAGTCACATAGTGAAGTCAACCCTCACTATAATCTCACTTCGACTGGGATGCCACTACCCACATTGTCCGTTAGTGATATAATCTACCATTATCACTCACAACACAATAGAATCTACCCCTATTGTGTAATTGAAGAATTTACCACACTCGTGAATTTTATATATTATAGTGCACTTTACATCCTATTGGTCGACCAACATATCCGATAATAGAAATCTCATCACTAAGCCAATATATCATTTAAATCCATGTTAACTCACTGTTTTCAATGCATCAATAAAATCATCACATATCTCATCTCAAAACATGCTCAAATATAGCATAATATCTCATCAAGAATATAACCTCTTGAAACATAATCAAATCATTTCATGGGATATGAATCAACAAAACCATGCTTATAAAACATGCATAACAGTGAGTAACAAATATAAGTCCAAAACATGAGCATGATAATCCACATGGACTTTAAACCGAAAAAATTGAGAGCTTTGGTAACCATACTAACTTCTGAGATTAGCTAAGCGTTTCAAGCTTACACTAACCTCCCCAAACCTTGTTTCCAAGCTTATGAAAACGTTCAAACCACATCCACTCATCGATACAACTTCGCCTCACTTGCTGAAGCTATTCCATGTAACCCCCTCGTCCCGGTCTGGCCGGATGACCGGTCCAAGTGACCGGAAGACAACTCAACGTACATTGACCCAATCACACAAACTAGCTCCCATTTACGGACACTAACCGGCTGTCTTGCATTAAAATCATAGGCCGAACCCCAACGGTCACCAACTAACACTTCTGAATTTCAGATTACTCACACGAGATCTCTACCTTGATCTCGCTAAAAGAACCAAGGTACTCGCACCTACCTCTAACACTTCACCAGGCATATTCAAACTTGCATACTCACTATCGATATACAAAAGCACGGGTTTAGAATCAACTGGAGGAAACAACTTACTACCGTACCAAGGGCTTATCTGTTAAAACATCGACACCACTCTAACTCCCACTCATATGCCTTCACTTCTTCTTACCAACTAATGCCAAAGTTGATCACATCGTCCCTCATCCACAGGAATCAACCCACATACACACCGTCTCAAACGAACAAATTGTACCTCAATTCCGGTACAACCATACCTCCCTAACTAATATGATGTACTCCCTCAACATCATCCACCTTTTTAGGAACTACAACTTCTACTTACCGAGAAGCAATGAATCAACAACAACAACAGTAAATTAACATACAAATTGGGTTAGCAAAGGAAAGGGTCCAAGTGGCTCAAGTATGATTCCCTCACTTAAAAATCTCTTTTTCGATGTAATAGTAGCAATGGGACTCTACTAAACATGTTTCAAAAAAAAACTCAACACACATACATGCTCAATCAAGCATATAACAAGGCTTACTTGCTAAACAAGCAAACATATGCGTACAATCAAACAACATACATTCTCAATCAAACATTCATACATCACAGCATTCACGGATAACAAGCAATATGCTTACATGGCAAGCAAACACCGTGCATATCAATCATGAAACACAACTTACCTCACTTACCTGCCCAAGGTCTCGGAAACCTTAGGCTCTGATACCAACAAATGTAACCCCCTCGTCCCGGTCTGGCCGGATGACCGGTCCGAGTGAGCCACACGGGGAAAACCGAGTGAAAACCCCTTAAGGATTCCCCCTCGGTTAACAATCCTATTTTTTTCATTTTAAATCTTGTCTAGATGAGTATTAAATCCTAAGTGATCATACAGCGGAACAACATTTACAAAACAATCAAACGGACTCAAACTAACATTTTACAGCCTAATTTTAAACTTAAACTGCAGGTGGTATCGATACACTTAAGGGGTGTATCGATACCCCTTGACTAGGTCAACAGGTCGGTATCGATACACTTAAGGGGTGTATCGATACCCCTTGACTAGGTCAACTGGTCAGAGTCAACCCGTGGAGACCGTATCGATACGCCCAAGGAGTGTATCGATACCCTCTCCAACGGTTGACTTCCCACGGTCAACGCTAAGATGACGGTATCAATACACCAGAGGCCCGTATCGATACCGAAATGGACAGTAGCTCCAGTGACCAAAAAGGTATCGATACACCCCCTCGCGTATCGATACACGAGGCCTGAAACTAGAAGGCGGTATCGATACGGGACCAACCGTATCGATACCCCTGCTACGAACCTACAAGTTTGAGCTGATTTAAGGCACAAGGAGGCCCCTAAATCCCTCTAAAGCCTCAACCAGCACACTATCATCAATCCTAAGGCAAACCAACCATAAAAACATGCATTCACATGAAGCCAAAGGGCACTAATCAACACAAGGTGATGCACAAATCCTACAAACAACTTAGCATTCAAACTTGAACAAGACATCCATACTTGGCATTCCAACAAAGGGCAATTTAGCATATAGGGGTATACAAGCACTTAAGGATTCATGTCTTAGCAACCAAAGCATGTAAACATTCAAGGCATGCAACATAAGCAATATTTACGAATCAAACGAGGCATCCAAGAACCGAGCCAACACAACATACATCAAACTCGAATCAACATTACCTATCCCATTGCTTAACTATTACATTCTATCATTTAAAATTCATACATTGAGCTCACCAAAAGCAACACTTGGGACCTTTCCTTGCCCTTGCCACCCACAAGCTATTTATTTGCATTGTCGAACAAAAGAGAGCGTAAGCATAAAAGCTTAGTGAGGGTAAGCTCGTAAAACGAACCTCGACAATGCAGGGTCCAAGCACGAGCTACAACCAAGATAAAATGCATGATCTTACCTCCGATCCACACGAGCCATAATTATAAATAATGCATAAACATATATTCGATATCATGTCATGCTCAACATGTTTAAATCCACAACATATTAAATCACATATATTAAACCATGTTAGCAACACATCCCAAATCACATTGGCTCACAATTAATCACATATTGGGAACATAAACCACAATCCGTATTGGCACCTAGCTATGACTCGAATACGCGGATAACTGTTGGAACTCACATCCAATAACACAACCATTACCTGACGGTGGGATTACACTCATCACCGTTCACGCGGAGGGGATTCCACCCATCCTCACGCCTCATTTCACGCGGAGAGGATTTCACTCATCCTCACGCCCGTTGATGGGATTCCACTCATCACCGACTAATATATATATATGAATATTTTCGGGCGAACCCGTACTCTATCTTGATGACTATCATCATCAAGACCACGCGCGCATTTTGACTCATGTGTGCACACTAGACATCCTAATGATCGATCATTTGTACCCAAGCATACTAGTGCGAATACTACACATTTCATTACTCTTTCACAATACCAGTTCATAATAACTTCCGTGCTTAGCACGTACTCACCATGACTCACCGTCATGCACAAGCCACATTTCCATGCCTAGCATGTACTCACCATGATCCTCGGATCATACAATCACCTCATAACATCATTACACATGTCAACACTACATGCATCTCAACAACACAATTATCACATTATATTTCATACATATGTATATCTCTATCACATTTATCATCAACATGCATGTAACAATGCATTAAGCCATGCCTCCACATACATGTATAACAACATAAGCATAACCACCATAAGCATGAATAAACATGAGGCATAATTCAACACTTTAAAGATCAACCAAGGTCTCTAACTAAAGTTTGGGATTAGGCTACCACCCTAATCCCAACTCTAGGTGGGTCTACCAATCCCAACCTAGTTCACATGCTTGAACCAACACTTGAAAACCATTTAAAAATATTTAACCACTCACCTAAGCTTCCAAGCTCCAAGCCAAGCAAGCAACCTCCCTCAAATTTCTGGATTTCTTCCCGAAGCTTCTCCAACACAAATTCCCGCTTCTAAACAACCTCAAACACATTTCAAACAATTCTAAATCAGCCCAACATCAAAAGATCAACCCGGAACACAATTCAAATTCAATTTACGACGTTGCAAGCCATGAACAAACCCCAATATTTGCAATCTCGGACAGCCCCAAAACCATGTTCAAAAACCATGTTTCCAACATCCATTGCACCCACAAACGATCCCAAATCAACCCCCAACCATAGTACTACCAATAGCCTATCAATTCTCACCTAAAACAACCCCCAAAACTCACCCAAAACCCTTCAAAAAAACTCATTTATACCCAAATTCGGGAATTCATTTAAAACACTCTAAAAATTATATATATTGGACCATTTGATTCATAGATATCATATCTAACAATAACAAATCAAAAGCTTTAGTAAAAACCCATAAAGCTTTAACCTTTAGCTTAAAACTTTGAAAAACCCAAATGTAAAATACATGGTTTTAGTGAAATCTAAAAATACTAAAATGTAGAGGATAGCAAGATCAAGTCAAAACTATATTTACCTTTCAAAAAGCTCAAATGATGAGGAAGAAAGGAGGTGGAAGGGTGAGGTGAAGAGAAGCTCTCTTTTCACGTTAGAAATGGGAAATGGGGAGGAGGATGAAGATGAGCACATGCTCATCTTTTGCTTTATTTTAAATTCACCCAAAAATAATGTTTACCACTATGCCCTTAATGAAAGTCCAAAACTCATATCTCTTAAAGTCCATGGATTTTGGACCCAAGAGATAGGCCCAACATAGTTGTAAATATTTTGAAATCCCGAGGCCCGCTAAAATATTTTATTATCTAGATTGTAAAACCGAACCCAAAATAATATTAAAATATTATTTTCACCCGACCCCTAAACCCGGGTGTTACATTCCAAGCTTCCAAAACTCCAAATACGCCTTCTAACGATCAAGCAACATCTTGCCATGCTTCTAACCAAAGAAAAATAGAGGATTAATGCATATTCTTACATCAAAACCTCGAGCAACACAAACCTCCCACGCAACTCCAACATTCGCCAAGAAATTAATAATCGATACAACCCAAAAACATCGATAAAACCACTCTAAACTATTCTCAATCATTAACCAACAAAAATAACCATCAATCTTCATCCATTTACAACCTAAACCACTTCCCCAACCTCTATGAGCCTCCAACTATCAAGAAATCACAACAACAACCCCTAAAACTTAAGATTTCATCACTGACAACTAGCAATCTAACTGGTTTCGAGAATACTCAACAAAATCCATCAACTTAACATTATTAGCCATTAACAACATGTTAATAAGCAATCATTAACTCAGAAATTAACATCAAATTCAAAGATCCACCATAAATCATCAAGAAACCTCAATCAAACATGATTTCATCAATTAATATATAAAAACCCAATAAACAATATGTAAAAGACTAAATAGTTGGGAATTTCAGTAAAGAACATGTCATTAGAGAAGAAGAATGAACTTACCTCCAATGATGAGCTCTTTCTCCATTTTTGAAAAGAAACCAAAAGAAAATCAAAGAGAAACAAGAGATTTAATAGAGAATCAATAGAAAAATAAATCTTTAAAATCCAAATCAAATTTAGAGTTTACCTTGAAAATCTTGCTGTTTGGATGAAAGGACTTTGAAAGAAAAAATGAGAGAAGAAAACTATCGTCAAATTCAATTTGTGAGAAAAAATGAAAACCGTTTTAACTTTCGTCCATCATTTTTTTATTATATTTATTTAATTAAAATTGTAAAATAGGAGGAAAAGTCTCCATTAGCCCTTGGTATTGCTCCTTAAAGATTCAAAACATTAGCCTTTTATGTTTTTGACATTAAATCAAACTTTACCATTTTTACATTTTAGTCACTACACCAAAATGTCCAATTTCAAATTTTGTTTTATTTAAACTACCTTTACCAAAATTAATCACATATATAATTATGATTTTAGGAAATTTTCCCATATTTTTACCCGACCAAAAACCTTTCAATTTAATTATTTCTCGAAACTAGACTAGACCGCTAAACTGGTTCGATCTGAACTGCCTAACCAAACTTGGCTAACACCTTGGCCCAAAACGGGGCGTTAAAATTTGGATTTCCCCATTCTTTTTGGGTTGAGGCCCAAGGCTTTAGCAGGGTATCTGGCTCTGTTGGAAAGACCGGAAGAGGAGGTGAATCTGGAAATTTTGCATATTGCTAATCAGTTTGTTAATGGTAGAGTACGAGTGTTCGGCTTTGGATCGTGGATTCACTTTACTATGGTGTATGTGAGTCTGAATAGCACTAAAAGAAAGGCGTTATGGGCTCAACTTGAAGCGTTGAATCCTGGTACAAATGTCCCTTGGTTTATAGGAGGTGATTTTAATGTTATTTTGACGCTAGATGAGAGGCGTGGGGGCTCGGATGCGCATGTGAATGGTTTCCAACCTTTCACAGACTTCATCTTTCAGTCTAGGTTACTTGATATTGGTCTTCAAGGGCCTCTTTTTACTTGGTCTCATTATAATATTTATGAGTGGCTTGATCGGTGTTTAACTAATACTGCATGGTTTGATTCTTTTCTGGATTCTCATGTTTGTCACCTTGAAAAGAATGGTTCACACCATCGGCCTTTGCTTCTTCGATTAGTTCAACATGAGCGTGATCGAACACCATGACCTTTTCGTTATCTTATAGCCTGGCAGAACCATCCCGAGTTCCAAAACTTCTTTGGGTCAATTTGGGGAAGTAATGATCTTTTGTTAAATATTGCATCTTTTCGGATGAACATTGGTGAATGTAATTCAGATATTTTTTGGCACATTGGTAAGAGAAAGAAAGGTCTCTTAGCTCGGTTACATGGAATTGATACGACTCTTACTCGCTTTCATTCTGATTCCCTTGTGGCTTTGGAGAGAAAGTTACGGTCGGAGCTTGAAGAGGTTATGAATCAGGAGGAAAGTTTACGGAACCAGAAAGCTTGCGCTAATTGGATTTTGGAAGGGGATCGGAATACTTCTTTTTTCATGTGACCACTATTGTGCAAAGGTGCATGAATCTTATCTCGGGACTAAAGATGAATGGCTCTGATTGGTATGATGATCAAAACGAACTTCAACGGGCTGCCTTGGATTTCTTCAATGTGTTATTTACGTCTTTAGGGGTGCATGGTTATGGATATCCGATCTGTGGGAATTTTAAACATATTGTAGGGGATTTTTTGGATCCGACTGTAAACCCAATTTCGAATGATAAGATTTGTATAGATCGTCGACTTATGTTTTTATTCCTTCTTTGGGTATTCGAGAGGGTGATCCTTTGTGACTGTATCTTTTTGTGCTTTGTATGGAACGCTTGGCCCATGCTATTCAAAAGGAGAATGCTAGTGGTAGTTGGAAAGTGTTCAGGACTTCGAAGAATAGCCATATTATCTCGCATATATTATTCGTTGATGATATGTTGTTATTCGTTGAGGCTTATGTTCCACAAATGTCTCTGATTGCCTGAATTCTTTAGGATTTTGGTGCGGCTTTTGGACAAAACATAGTATTGATAAGACTAATATTATTTACTCGAATAATGTTCCATTGAATATTAGGTAGACGATTAGTGGAGGTTTTGGTTGCGTTGAAGTTGATGACATTGGAAAATATTTGGGTGTTCTGCTTTTGCATAAATGAGTCACATCGTCTACTTATGGTTATTTGATACAGATGGTGAAGACACGACTCAGCGGATGAAAAGCTAAAACATTGTCCTTGGCATGCCGAATTACTCTAGCTAAGGCTTTGCTTTCAACTATCCCAATTTACACTATGCAGACAGATGCGTTGCCAAAGAAAATTTATCTTGAGTTGGAATCTTTAATTCAGCGATTTATTTGGGGAATTACAACAGAATGTGGCGCGGTGCATCTTGTTCGATGGGACGATGTGGGCAAACTAGTTACATATGGTGGTCTTGGCTTTCGAAAGCTTGAAACAATGAATGAAGTGTTTTTCATGAAGTTGACATTTTTCATGGTGGCGAATAAAGATGCCCTTTGGGTGTGATTTCTCCAATCCAAGTATAATTGGTCTATTGATGATTCAGGTTTTCCTTTGTCTTTGTCAGGGTCTCGTTTGTGGAAGGCGTTAGCTTTAGTGCGGCAGGATGTGCGTAGTAACTTATCGTGGAACGTGGGGAATGGGCATAGTGTCAACTTTTGGCACGACAATTAGTTACTTGAGGTTGGAGTGTTAGTTGTGCATGTGCCTATTGTGGAACGGGCAAGGCTACCTTGGTTGCCTGTAGCAGAAATGGTCGGTGCATTGGGCAATTGGCGCTGGTCAGAAGTGCATAATTTGTTGCCTATGTCAATTTTGTTGCGTTTTGCAGCGTTAAAACAACCAGATCCTAGCTTTCCGAGAAACACTAGTGGGTGAGGATTGTGTGCAGATCACTGGTTTTTTATTAAGTCGGCATATGAGTTGAGAGTTGGTCCGATTCATGGCTCTCAAGATCGAATTTGGACTTTGATTCACAAGTTTCGCGGGTTACAGAAAGTTAAAGATCTTTCTTTGGCTTGCTTGTTATGGTAAGTTGATGACAAACATTGAATGTGCATGACGTCATTTTACGATTGATACTTGTTGTTCAATCTACCATACGTGGTGTTGCTTAGTCGACGTGGGAACTAATTGTCAAACCTACGAGGTTATCAGCTTTTTTTAGTTTACCTTTTCATCATTGGATGGAGCAAAATTTATTAGAAACTTCCTCTTTTGGCTGTGATGCTACAAATTGGGATCTATTTTTTACCTCTATGCTTCGGAATCTTTGGTGTTTACGGAATGCAATAGTTTTTGGTACTTTGATTGAGGACCGGGGCTCTATCCTGACTCGAAGTATGTGGCTTGCGCATACAACCAGTGAGGCACTTGTAGATAATCGTTCGGTGAGGATTATCGGGCAGCCGTTTGTGTATGATCATTGGTTGCCGTCGGAGATGGAGTAGACTAAAATTAATAATGACGACTCGCGCTCGAGGCTTGATGGAAGGGCTCAATATGGGGGAGTACTTCAGAATCACTTGGGGACATGGTTACGCGGCTTTAGTAAGTTCAGTGGTTGTTGCTTAGTCTTAAAGGTGGAGTTGTGGGGTATTTATTCGGGGCTCTCTCTTGCTTGGGAGATGAGTTTGTGTTGCATTTTAGTTGAATCTGATAGTGTTGAGGCCATTAAGATTATTGAACGTGATGATCGTGGAGGATGTGTTCTTGCAATCACACGGTATATTCAGGAGTTGTGTCGAAGGGATTGGAAAGTCTCTTTTCGTTCTATTTCCTGATATAGTAATCAAGTCGCTAATGCTTTGGCGAGACGGACAAGTACTGAGAATCTTAATATGATTTCTTTTGATGATCCCCCGGCTTATGTCGTTGATTTATTACATGCATACATGATGTCCTTGAGTGCTTGATTTAGTGACTTTATGATGTATTGTTGTTATCATGTGTACTCTTTTCTTCCATTAAGTTTAAGGAGATTTTTTAATGAGGCACGTGATAACAACACCCTTCTTATAAAAAAAAATAAAAAAAATGCAAACTTAACGTTCGTTATAATAATGTATTGTTTATTTATTATTTTTTAAGCTTATAAATTTATTAGATGTTTATTTAATAATGATTTTAAAATTCATTTATAAATTTAGATTTGATAAATCTATAGTTAGTATATGGAGTATAGTTCGATTAACATTGTCATTTTTCTAGGAGTACGTTTTATGGCCGAAGAATCTGAACAGTATAGGCATTGTTTACTGAATGTTCAATAAAATAAATGGGTTAACTACTGGGATGGTCACTTATGTTTCCCCCAGTACAGAGTTGATCACTGATTCTGAAAAACGACCAGTAAGTTCACTTATGTTTTCGAGGCGTAAACTTTTGGTCACCTAGCCGTTTGTTGTCGTTAACCTTTGACGGGAGGTTAATCTGAAGTAAGAAAAAAAAGATAAATTACCTAGACAGTCCCTAAACTATTAATTCACACCTATTTTGACCGCCGAAATAAAAACAATTTGTATAATTACACATTTACTCCTCTAGATTTTCAATTTTTTTTATTTCTTCGTCATCTAACTCAATCTCTAATTTTCTACTATATAAATCCTCAATTCACACAATATATTATAATCCATCACCTTATATCCATGCTTCGAATAATGTTTGTAATCCTCAACTCAGAATTTTTAATCTTTTAAAAAAATCTTGAAATTTTGGAAATTTTACAAAGTAGTCCTCAAATTACTAAAATTACTCAAACCCAAAACCCAAATTGCAACCGCTTCCTGTAACCCCTTTAGCCCGGCCTAGACGGTTGACCCCAACTACGAAGATTACACGGGGAAAACCAAAGTCAACCCGAAAGTCAACCTTGATTAACGACCCTTTTTTTCTTTTTAAACTTGTCTAGATGCACATTAAACCTAGGCATACTTTTGAGATAAGCATACTCAAAAATCACAGCAATCGGAAAACAATAAGGGACCCAATTGCACAAAATACGAATTTAGGGACCAAATTGTAAATTCTGAAAATTAAGAGGACTATACATATTTTTAAGTTACCATTATGAAATTAGTCATGTTTCATGCCTCTCTGCCAAATTTCATCTCAAACGGACATCTCAAACTCAAGCAATTGCACATACAAGAATCAGGACTAAAACGTAAAGCTTGCAAACCTCAAAACAATTCAAATTTTATGCCCAACGGTCAAGTGTTCCGAAACGGGTCTAGGCCGTTCAGGAACACCCCTTGGCAGTAGCCAAAGTGTTCAGAAACGGGCTAGGCCGTTCAGGAACACCCAAGCCAAAACAAGGGCCTGTTTCGAAACAGGCAAGGGTGTTTCGAAACACCCTGCCCAGAAACAGCAGATTGGCCTGTTTTAACACCTTTAAACCCCATCAAACATGCTCCAAACCATTCCACAATAAATCAACAACATGCCAAACATCATACCTACCAAATTGCATCAAAATCTAGATACAAAACCACCCCTAGGTGCACCAACTCATCCAACACATTTAACACTTAAACATGCTTTTAAAACAAGAAGCATAGCATAGCGACTTATGAATAAGAAGATTCAAACGTTGCAAGCGTTAAACCACATAGTTCAAAACCATAAACCAAACTTGTTCAACATACACAGTCTCATTAAACATCAACATAAAAGACTCTCCCCCCATTGCCTTTATTATCTATAGCTATTAACCGAGACATACATCTCAAGTGGAGTTCTCCTTGAATCTCTTGCTTCTTGCTGTCCCAACTTCAAATATTTGCATTGATAGACAAATAGGAGCGTAAGCACATAATGCCTAGTGAGGAATGCTCAAAACCAAAACACCATCAATGCAGCGAGTCATAAAACTTTTTTTAAAAGTAAACACATTCCGTTAAACCAAAACAATGTTTGAAAACCCTTTTTAACAACATGCTTTAAATCATGCATTGCTCAAACATGAAAACCAACCCTTAGTTTAGAAAAGCTAAGTAACTCACTTCAAAGCACATCCTTGCAAAACCATCAATTTAACCTTTCCATGCATGAACACCATATGCAAAGTTAAATACAAGATCCTTGGAAAACACTTCCACTTCACATTATACTTTTCTCATTCTTGAAAATCATTTCAAAGCAAGAACCCTTGAAAACCACTTACTCCTTCAATTAATCACATGCATTAAACAAATGCAACACATGAACCACAAACTCAACATTTGCATTACTTGCCTTTTAAACAAGCCTTCACAAGACTTCAATGCATTAAAGAGATTCCATGCACACAATGCAACATTCTCAATAGAAGATAAACACTTGTTCAAGCTAACAAGTAATACATGCATTCTTGGTACATTACACACTTTCCATGCAACCTTGCATCATTTCAAGCATCTCATGCTTCATTACACAAGACCCACACATGGACTTTTAACCACCATTGTGATCTTAACCATACACAAGATCCACACATGGACTTTTAACCACCATTGTGATCTTAACCATACACAAGATCCACACATGGACTTTCAAAACCAGCATTAAACCATGCTAAAATATGCTTTCAAAACAGAATTTAAACATGCAAATCACAAGCATTACAACCAACAATCACAAGTGCTTTAAAAACCGTTTCATAACACAAACCAAGAGAGAAATTCCATTTACTTACTCTTGAGCTTAGCTAAGTTGTTTAGACTTAAACTAAGCTCCCAAAAACCTTCAAACATTGGTTTCAAAGCTGAAAACCCAACTTCATTCACCGATACACAAAACTAGGCTAGCCAACAAGCCTTCCAAGCATCCGAAACCTTCAACGCCACCTCTAATGCCCACGGATCATTCTCCCCTGTTTCAAGCACATAACAACAGAGGATTAATGCATCATCATGCATTAAAAACACCAGCAACACACCTAAACTCGCTGCTCTTCGCAAATCCAACATTTCGGCTACCAAACACAACCGAAATCACATCCAAACACTTCCAAAACTTAACCCAGCCAAGATCCATCACTTCTAACCATTTTAAACATCAATTAACATCCAAAATGATCCCAAACACGTCCTTATACCTCCAGCATTAACAAAACACCAAGATCACCCCAAAACCCACCATTTTCACAAGTAAAAACTTAGGAAAATCAACCTATTCGGGATTGCATTGATCAAACCTCAATTATACATCATTTAGACATCCAAAATACATCAAAAAGACATCTCAAAACAGAGCCCAATCAATTATTACGAATTTAATCAAAAATAAATCCAAATCTTGCATTTTAAGCCAAAATCAAGATCACAACATCAAAACCTTTTATAAAACTTAATTTAAGGATTGAGAACTTGGGAATTTCAGTAAAGAACTGAGTATTTAGAGGAGAAGGACGTTCATACCTCTAAATGTGAGTTTCTCCTTGTTTAGAACCAAGATTCTTGAAAATTCAATAAGCACATGATAAGAATTTGGTGTAGAAATGATTAGAGATCAATTGGAGATTAAAATCTCATCTTTAGATGTTAAAATCAGAGGAAAAGTGGCTGGGGAAATGTGTTTGGCTGAGAGAAAAATGAGAGAAAAAGAAATGGGAAAGTTTTGACAAAAGTTAGTTATGAAGTCAAAATATATATTTCCCCCTCTTTCCTTTTATTAAAAATCATTAATTAAATCTTTAATATTAAGAAAAATCTGGAGAAAACTCTTCTTGGGTAAATTAGCTCCTTAAAGATTCAAAGTTTCAATCCTTTTAAAACAGTCACCAACTTTTCAAAAATTACATTTTAGTCACTAACTCAAAATGTCATATTTCCAAACCTCATTTTATAAAATTGATTTCACCACTCTCTTATATATAATAAAAGAGGATTTTTGGATATTTTTCCATATTTTTAATGCATCCCGAACTAGGCTTTCCTTAAAACCACCTTTTATATTCGAACCGAAAATCTGATCGGTCCGGTTCAACCCAAAACTTCTAAGCCCAAAATTGGGGTGTTACAACTCTCCCCCTCTTAGGAAATTTCATCCTCGAAATTTCAACCGGCAAAAAGAGCACAACCAAACTTCTCAAAACAACCCACAAGGCAACACAGGAGACTTAACCACCATTGAACACTCTCCAGACAAAACTCCACCAAACCCAACACCACCACATACTGTTCACGAATTCCAGAACACTCAAATGTTAACCACATCTTACCCTTTCACACTTCCGGACTGCACATAGCCCCAACAACAACCTAAAGAACCTCCAAACTTTTACAGCATACACCACCTTAACTCATAACTCCCAAGACTCGTACACACGGTGACACCAACCAATCCAATTCAGCCACCATGTGACCCACAACCTTCACTGCTTCTAAAACCCCTTGCACAACTGCTCAACCTCTTCCAAAGGTTACCACATCAAGCAAGAATTCTTAAGCATCAACTGCTTACTCAAACTTCTCAACGTATTGCTGACATTCCTTCACATCCGCCGCTATCATCACCATAACGACTCACCAGGACTACTCACGTAACATCCGAAAATCACGTCACAAAACCCCAACCTTGACCCGCCAGCCATTCCACACACTACCAGCTGACTTCAGAAGGAATTTACTTAATCACAACCAGCCAACCACTTCTCACAAGAACCCGTCCAACCAACAATGGCCTTTGATCTTACATTGCCTTTCCACTACAAGTTTTGACTACAACACTTGCCTTACTAGAACATCGCCCAACCTATACATACATATTTAGGTTACGAAACTTCTATTCTCCCGGGCTAACCCTTTTCTACAACCCACAACAAAACCTCTTCTCAACTCCTCAAAGGTTGCTATGAACCATCACCTACATAAACAACCCTTCTACTACTACATCAATGCCAAGTTACCTCAGCACTTTGGAACACATCCACTAACTTACTACATCTCTTAACACCAAGAAACTACCACTTCTACCAGCTATTCACAACCACTCTAACCGATTCTAACTTCAACTGGTAATCTCCTCACCACCATACCGCTAAACTCATTAAGCGCCAAACACTTTCCTTCTACCAACATGCTATACCGCACTCACTATTACTGACAACTTGCTTAATACCCTCCATTACTTCTAACATTCACCCAGCACCAAAACAACTTTTAAAACACATCATCCAACCTAACACTATCACAACACTAACGGACCCGACTAGCTATTAGCGAGTGTGAACGTTCGTATGCATGGTCACCAATATGCCCTACCAATGCCTGATGTACATGTATGCAAAACCTCTAATGTCATGTCACATGTATGCATGGACCAGTACATATATAATATAGCATATAACAAATGATTTTAACTGTGCATGTATGTCGGTTCACACCCACCAATAACATCCTCAGAATCCGCCTAAAAACAACCTCCTATCTCACTTCCAACTTGACCAACTCTATCATTCTAACAACCCATTATCCACAAGATACTCACTAATGCCCTCTTCACACTAAAGTTGTTTTCAAAACAACACCAACTACTACCCCAAACATGCTAACAACGAGACCATACCCACTACGCAAGGAAAGACCAAACCGAAACCAAACTAAGATAACTAGGGCAAAGGTTACTTAACAAGGTTACCTGTAAACACCTCACTGCCCCGGAGCTTCAACAGACGAGCTCTCTTCCTCGCAGAACCATCATTCTCCAGCCGCACCGCTGCAGCACCAGTTAACACATTAAGGTCATCACCATCTCCCTGCGGTAAAGAACCCTGGCTACCCCGAGCCAACTTCAAACAATTACGTCTCAATTGCCCAACAGACCCACAATTCCAACAGGTTTCATTCCCCAAGATCCTCACACCTTTTCGCCCTTCCTGCCACCTTCGAACCTTGTCTTGGCCGTGCCCACGACCCATCAGAGACCCTTTTGCTACCACTGAAGCTGATCTTACCACATGAAGACAATTCCGCTTCACATGCTCTTTAGAACCACAGTTCCAACAAACTCCTGCACCCCAACAACCTCCAACATGACACTTCCCACATCGGTCACACATCGGCAACCGAGCTATCCCTCCTTGATCAAGTAGCACTTGCCCCAAATCTGCACTACCATCCAAGCTTCGATTCAAGCAAAACCTTCTATCACGTCGCCTCTTCCGCTGACCACTATCGAGGCCAGTACCCACAACTCTCTCGCTTAAACTTTTCTCACCTTCATAAGCTGAAACCACACCCTCACGTTGCTTAACCCTTGGGAATTTCTCTCCAAGGTACCTTTCATAAAAGGCAGACACAAAGAAATCCCAATCTATATCGTGGATGTGCGATGCCACCGCCACAGATGTCCACCAGGCACATGCGTCCTCCAACATCAATGAGACAACACTTCCCAGCTTACAAACGTAGTCACAACCTTCCTGATCCAAAATCAGAATTACACTGGCCAACCAGGCCTCGAACGTCTCAAGTGTCGAACCATGATACTCCACAGCTCCCAAATCATGTAAACGTTGTTTCGACAAACCCGCACATCCCACAGCCGGCACGTCTACAGGCCTTACTTTTGCCACAGCCTGAGATGTTCCCAACACCTCTTGAACAATAGGTGATGAACTCTTCATCACAGAACCAGCTTCTTCCTCATGCCTCACTACCTCAACTCCAGACACAGAAGACTAAGACGAAACACCTCCACCAAAAGGTGAATTCCACGCCTTAACAACCTGCTCTAAAGCAGCAACCATCTCACCTAACTGCCATTCTCTCATCGATTTCACCATGCTATTAACAACAAGCTATCATAACAAAACAAACAAAACGATCAGGCCAGCTTCAAGCAAGGATTCAAGACTCCAATTCCAACATAACACAATAGCTATAATAATAAGGCAATGGGTATCCCGAATTCTCCCCTTTTACATGACATAACAGTCAATAAAAACATGGATATCACAACGTCAAGAATATCAATCAACATACTTCGATCATGCTCTCATCAAACAACATTCACCTACAACAGCATAATATCAACATATCATACCCATTACACTTTCATCATTAATAAAATCAGCTCACATCACCAGCATAACATCAGCACAAATCCACATTAGCTCAACGAAGATTCACAATAAAAAAGCATGCTTAAAACATCAACAATTCGCTCAAAGACACACTTTCCAACCGACTTTCAACCACACATCAGAATAACATCAAACACATATTACAACAATTTACCATTTCCCCAAGCATTCGCAACTCAGCTCTGATACCACCAAATGTAACCCCTTTAGCTCGGCCTAGACGGTTGACCCGAACTACGAAGATTACACGGGGAAAACCAAAGTCAACCCGAAAGTCAACCTTGATTAACGACCCTTTTTTTCTTTTTAAACTTGTCTAGATGCACATTAAACCTAGGCATACTCTTGAGATAAGCATACTCAAAAATCACAGCAATCGGAAAACAATAAGGGACCCAATTGCACAAAATACGAATTTAGGGACCAAATTGTAAATTCTGAAAATTAAGATGACTATACCAATTTTTAAGTTACCATTATGAAATTAGTCATGTTTCATGCCTCTCTGCCAAATTTCATCTCAAACGGACATCTCAAACTCAAGAAATTGCACATACAAGAATTAGGACTAAAACGTAAAGCTTGCAAACCTCAAAACAATTCAATTTTATGCCCAAAGGTCAAGTGTTCCGAAATGGGTCTAGGCCGTTCAGGAACACCCCTTGGTAGTAGCCAAAGTGTTCAGAAACGGGCTAGGCCGTTCAGGAACACCCAAGCCAAAACAAGGGCCTGTTTCGAAACAGGCAAGGGTGTTTCGAAACACCCTGCCCAGAAACAGCAGATTGGCCTGTTTTAACACCTTTAAACCCCATCAAACATGCTCCAAACCATTCCACAATAAATCAACAACATGCCAAACATCATACCTACCAAATTGCATCAAAATCTAGATACAAAACCACCCCTAGGTGCACCAACTCATCCAACACATTTAACACTTAAACATGCTTTTAAAACAAGAAGCATAGCATAGCGACTTATGAATAAGAAGATTCAAACGTTGCAAGCGTTAAACCACATAGTTCAAAACCATAAACCAAACTTGTCCAACATACACAGTCTCATTAAACATCAACATAAAAGACTCTCCCCCCATTGCCTTTATTATCTATAGCTATTAACCGAGACATACATCTCAAGTGGAGTTCTCCTTAAATCCCTTGCTTCTTGCTGTCCCAACTTCAAATATCTGCATTGATGGACAAATAGGAGTGTAAGCACATAATGCCTAGTGAGGAATGCTCAAAACCAAAACACCATCAATGCAGCGAGTCATAAAACTTTTTTTAAAAGTAAACACATTCCGTTAAACCAAAGCAATGTTTGAAAACCCTTTTTAACAACATGCTTTAAATCATGCATTGCTCAAACATGAAAACCAACCCTTAGCTTAGAAAAGCTAAGTAACTCACTTCAAAGCACATCCTTGCAAAACCATCAATTTAACCTTTCCATGCATGAACACCATATGCAAAGTTAAATACAAGATCCTTGGAAAACACTTCCACTTCACATTATACTTTTCTCATTCTTGAAAATCATTTCAAAGCAAGAACCCTTGAAAACCACTTACTCCTTCAATTAATCACATGCATTAAACAAATGCAACACATGAACCACAAACTCAACATTTGCATTACTTGCCTTTTAAACAAGCCTTCACAAGACTTCAATGCATTAAAGAGATTCCATGCACACAATGCAACATTCTCAATAGAAGATAAACACTTGTTCAAGCTAACAAGTAATACATGCATTCTTGGTACATTACACACTTTCCATGCAACCTTGCATCATTTCAAGCATCTCATGCTTCATTACACAAGACCCACACATGGACTTTTAACCACCATTGTGATCTTAACCATACACAAGATCCACACATGGACTTTTAACCACCATTGTGATCTTAACCATACACAAGATCCACACATGGACTTTTAACCACCATTGTGATCTTAACCATACACAAGATCCACACATGGACTTTCAAAACCAGCATTAAACCATGCTAAAATATGCTTTCAAAACAGAATTTAAACATGCAAATCACAAGCATTACAACCAACAATCACAAGTGCTTTAAAAACCGTTTCATAACACAAACCAAGAGAGAAATTCCATTTACTTACTCTTGAGCTTAGCTAAGTTGTTTAGACTTAAACTAAGCTCCCAAAAACCTTCAAACATTGGTTTCAAAGCTGAAAACCCAACTTCATTCACCGATACACAAAACTAGGCTAGCCAACAAGCCTTCCAAGCATCCGAAACCTTCAACGCCACCTCTAATGCCCACAGATCATTCTCCCCTGTTTCAAGCACATAACAACAGAGGATTAATGCATCATCATGCATTAAAAACACCAGCAACACACCTAAACTCGCTGCTCTTCGCAAATCCAACATTTCGGCTACCAAACACAACCGAAATCACATCCAAACACTTCCAAAACTTAACCCAGCCAAGATCCATCACTTCTAACCATTTTTAAACATCAATTAACATCCAAAATGATCCCAAACACGTCCTTATACCTCCAGCATTAACAAAACACCAAGATCACCCCAAAACCACCATTTTCACAAGTAAAAACTTAGGAAAATCAACCTATTCGGGATTGCATTGATCAAACCTCAATTATATATCATTTAGACATCCAAAATACATCAAAAAGACATCTCAAAACAGAGCCCAATCAATTATTACGAATTTAATCAAAAATAAATCCAAATCTTGCATTTTAAGCCAAAATCAAGATCACAACATCAAAACCTTTTATAAAACTTAATTTAAGGATTGAGAACTTGGGAATTTCAGTAAAGAACTGAGTATTTAGAGGAGAAGGACGTTCATACCTCTAAATGTGAGTTTCTCCTTGTTTAGAACCAAGATTCTTGAAAATTCAATAAGCACATGATAAGAATTTGGTGTAGAAATGATTAGAGATCAATTGGAGATTAAAATCTCATCTTTAGATGTTAAAATCAGAGGAAAAGTGGCTGGGGAAATGTGTTTGGCTGAGAGAAAAATGAGAGAAAAAGAAATGAGAAAGTTTTGACAAAAGTTAGTTATGAAGTCAAAATATTTATTTCCCCCTTTTTTCTTTTATTAAAAACCATTAATTAAATCTTTAATATTAAGAAAAATCTGGAGAAAACTCTTCTTGGGTAAATTATCTCCTTAAAGATTTAAAGTTTCAATCCTTTTAAAACAGTCACCAACTTTTCAAAAATTACATTTTAGTCACTAACTCAAAATGTCATATTTCCAAACCTCATTTTGTAAAATTGATTTCACCACTCTCTTATATATAATAAAATATGATTTTTGGATATTTTTCCATATTTTTAATGCATCCCGAACTAGGCTTTCCTTAAAACCACCTTTTATATTCGAACCGAAAATCCGACCGGTCCGGTTCAACCCAAAACTTCTATGCCCAAAATTGGGGTGTTACACTTCCACCATCGATCGCCGCCCATGACTAGACCCCTTTGGTCGTCGTAGCATAGCGATCATTTCCCCCAACATGGTGTCACCGGAAATGGGGAATGACGTGCAATCGAACGTCGAATGCGAAATCAACGTTCGGTTGGCACGTTATTCACTATTTTCAGTGATGTCGTGTTGAGGGAAATGGCTGCTATGCTACGGAAACAAAGGGGTGTGGTCAGAGGCGGCGAAAATAGCGGTGATTTGGGGGTTTGGGGTTAGGTAAATTTTAGGATTTGAGGACTGTTTTGTAAAATTTTTGGATTAAAAAATCTGAGTTTTTTTTCATTAGATTGATTTTTAAAAATAAAAATAGTGACACATGTCGAGCATTGATTGGTTGATAATTTTTTAACACCCCTCTAACGGTCTGACACCTAAAATTATAACGGTTGAAACTTTGGGCACCTATTTTTACAAAAAAAAAAATACTTTAGGCACCTAAAGTTCAAAAGAGGTATACTTTAGGCACCTATTTTCATTTAAGCCTTTCGAATATGCTATGTAAACATTGTTGCACGTAAATTGGGCATTATGTTGTAATGAACCATATTAAGAATTACAAACATTATTTGAAACATGGATATATATGGTGATGGATTATAATATGCGTTGTAAATTGATGATATATGATAGAAAATTAAAGATTGAGTTAGTTAAAGAAGAATATGGAAGATGATGGAGGAGAGAAGAAATAAAAAAACGTAAATGTGGATGATTAAATGTGTAATTATACAAATTATTTTTATTTCGGTGGTCAAAATAAGAGTGAAGTAATAGTCTAAGGACTGTCTAGGTAATTTATCCTTTTTATTATCTCATATTAGCCTCTCGTTAACATTTAACGGCAACAAACGGTTGAGTGATCAAAAGTTTACTCCTCAAAAACGTAAGTGACCTTACTGGTCGTTTTTTCAGAATCGGTGACCAACTCTGCACTTGAAAATCCAAATCCTTATGTGGTTCGATTAATCTCCATAAAAAATATTTCACTAGCCAAAATATATTGCAAATTTTAGTTTACAAGTAATGTATTTATTACACTTAAAAATTCCCAAATCTTAATACATTGAAACAAATATCAACACTAAATCTCCAACATTACAAACATTAATAATAAATTTAGTATATAGGTGGTAAATGGGAGGTAAGTATATTTTTAAAATTTTTGTAAAATATCGAGGATTCATGTAGATATTTTTCGGGGATCCCACGAGATTTATACAAGTACGATTCGGTGATCACCACAATGTGGATATAGCAATATATGTTCCCATCCTCATTTGAGCTTCGAGGATAAAATTTCCTATTCTCTGTCCTCGTGGATGAATGTCTCGATTATTTTCTATCTCTGCCAGTCTAGATCTCATGATTTTAGGTTATTCACCACCTGATTGTCACCCCTAATAGAATCCAAATCTTAAATTTGAAATCAAATAGCACAAAGACACAAAAGTGTGTTTTTTAATAGTCTTAAGGTGGTTATAAAGTAGTGTTGTTTATTTTTTTTCTTAATCTTTTGATAATACACATCTTATAGACAGAAATTGATTGAACTTGAATCTACTAAAAATAACATCATCCTCTTATTCACCGAAATTATTCGTTAAGTTCGAAAGTGTTTTTTTAATTACTCAATATCAAATTTTTATCTCAATATAAACCATTTATCACTTTACCACATACACGAACACTACTAATTACAAAAAAAAAACAGTTATGGTTGGGCATTTACAGAGGGCCTGTAGATAGTTATAGCACCTGAAAATCCAAAATGCCAACGGACTTTGTATTTGCTCCCATTTTTTGGGCCTCAGTCTACTTTGTCTTCTGAAGCTCTCACCTCTTTTTTTAGTAAATGTAATTTTTATTTTAATAGTATAAATATGATTATAAGATAATATATATTCATAAATATTTTTAATCTTTTGACAAAGAATGCATACCTTACCGACATTGCGATTGAACACAGGTCTACTCGAATGAACATCATCCGTTTTTTTTACTGGGACCACTTATTGGGTTCTAGTAAATGTATTTTTATATCTAATTTTAATAGTGATATGTAATATAGTGTTATTTTTTTGTACTTTAACTTTTTATATTATTTGTCATGCGATATTCAACTTTTCTTAATGGTACAACTAGGCATCACATGACATATAATTTCAATATAATATTTTATAAAATAAATTTTAAAAAAAAACGCGATACATTCCACTAAAACTATTATCATATAACATCTCGATGATAACTTAACTTTTCTTTTAATAATTATAAAACATAATTTATATGTGATATTTTTCAAGTAATTTTTCGATATGCATGTTTTGTAAAAGAAAAAAAATAATATATGCAAGCATTTTGTTTTTAAAAAAATATAAATATTAAATTATAACAATAAATCTTAATTTGAACTCTAATACTCTACCGATTAAGATTTTAAACTCTAACCCTTAAACTAAATTATTAACGACTAAAACAAAAACATAAAAACAAATCCCATATTTTGACAAATCTAGAAGGCTTCGTGCACCATGTTTTGTCATGCTTTGGTTTCTTATCGACCCGATTTTCCCACCGAAATTAACATCATCATTACCTCAACCTAAATATGTCATCAGATTTTCTAAAAAAAAATCTTAAAAATCAAGAAATCAAAACATTTATATAAGATACTCATACTTCGATCTCTTAATTTTATGATCTGTGAGAATTTTTTTCTTCAAAAATCTAATGACAAATAATGTTTGAGGAAATGATGACAACAATTTTGTTTAGGGATGTAAATGAGACGAGACAAATCGCGAGCTATTCGAGCTTGACTCGGTCAAAGTTCGGTCAAAGTTCGACTCGATTCGAACTCAGCTCGAGTTTTTAATGAGCTGAGCCGAATTACTTGATACTCGACTCGAAAAGCTCACGAGCTACTCGAAATCAATAATAATAATAATATATAATTATTAGTATTAAATAAGGGTTTTATACTTCAAATTCTACATAGTGATCAAGTTGAACACGAGAAAAAGTTTGGAGAACTCTTAATGCAATTCCCCCTTTTCACATGATATAAAGACAAACATAGTTGATCCGGAGATGGTAATCCCACATCGCTCAAATATGAAAGAAGGGGAGAGAATCCGGCTATAAATAGAAGAGGGCTAAGCATGTTTTTCTTTAGGCCTTTTGGCCGAAAATAAGTTTAAATATATTTTAATATTAGTTTTTATTGAGATTGGAGTTTGAGCACCAATTGGGTATGAGCTCTAGTTGAGTTAAATAATTTAAAACTTGAAATAATTTAAAACTTGAATTGTGTTTAATGATATTTGAGTTTTGACTTGGTTTGTTTGAGTTTGAGTTTTGTTATTAATTTCGAGCTTGAGTTTAATAATTTTGAACTTTCGAGTCGAACTTAGCTTTGAGTATTTTGAGTTCGAGTCAAATTTAGCACTACTCATTTGCACCCTTAATTTCGATGTCAAAATATGGTGAAAAAGAAGCCAAACACGGTGATTGTAGCATTTTAGAGCTTATAACAATATGTGTTCTTAATAGGGGTGGGCAAAAAATTCGATTATCCGGTCCTGGTCTCAGACCCGGTGGATTTTTATCCGGTATTGGTTCCGGTGGGACCGAGTCTGGATCTAAAATTTAGGTCCCGATTACAACCGGGACCGGGACTGGATCCTCATTTTTTGGACCCGATACTTGGTGGGTACCCGGTACTGGTCTGGTACTGAATGACGTTGAAGAGGTTGAACGCAACTGAAGGCGCTCCTTTATTTCTCTTTGTGTATGAATATTAAGAATATGACTCGTTTTAAGACTTCAACCTTCAAGCCTACAATATTCTGACTTTGTTATTTAATATTATTATTGATGGTTAAAATTTTTTCCCATGCTGCTCAAATTTTATCAATAATAGACTAATTGACCGGGTACCCGGTATTAGTACCGGTTCCCACTAGTACCGGGACCGGTTCCTGAAATTTTGGACCCGGTCTAACCGGGACTGGTTTTAATTTTCAGGAACCGGTGGTTACCGGGACCGGGACCAATTCTAGACAAATTGGCCGGGTACCCGGTCTTGCCCACCCCTAGTTCTTAAGGTTTATATACAAACTGGCCCTTAGATTATACTTTGTTCCCAAATTGACCCTTAGTTAAATTATGTCGCATACCACTGACACATTGGCTTGAAGGGCCGTATAATTTTTTTAATGTCGTCAACGAAAAGGGATAAAAATGTGACCCATAAAACTTGCTGCGGCCATATTCTAGATGTTGGGCTTATGGTTTGGGCTTTTAGGGATTAATTTATTGCATTAAGCCTAATAAAAAGAATATACCTTGAAAATGTTTTTGTATTAATTTATAAAGTTTTACTAAGATTTTAAAGATATACCTAAGAAGTTTCTAGTATTTTGAGATTTTGGTATCCGTTAAAACTTTCGGTACTCATAATAGTACAATTTCTGGTAGGCAAAAATTCATTACACTTTATCAAAGTTTCAAAAGCTAAGCTACACCTAATTTTTTAATGTTTGAAATTTTGGTATCAATTAATTTATTTTTTTTACTTCAAAAGGATGGAAATTTTTTACTTTTTTCGGTGCTTTTACTTATACTTAGGGATGGGCATTTTACTTGATTTGGTCGGGTTTTGACTCGACCCGGCCTGATCAGGTTAAATTTTTCTAATGAAAAATCGGGGTTGAGTTGGGTTTAGGCTGAAAAATATTCGACTCGGCCTGATCCGGGACTAGTTGTGCAATTTCTCCTAAAAATTTTAGGGATATTTAATAATGCCCCCTCTTTTTAATTAGGTCCTTAAAATTGAATTTTATTTACAATTTAGTTCTTCCAATTATAATTTTTTTACAATTAAGTTCCCTAAAATTATTTTTTTACAATTAGGTCCCTAAAATTATTTTTTCCTGTATGTCGGTCGGGTTTAGTATATTTATTTTCAGGTCGATTTTTTTTTTAAGAAAATGTTTGGGTCAGGTGCGGGTTTAGAGTAATTATTTCCGGGTTAGGTTCGGGTGGGTCAAAAATCTGACCCGTGCCCATCCCTACTTATGCCTCGCATTTAAAATTAGGTTTAGGGTTTAGGATTTAAAGTTAAGGTTTAGAAAATTTAGAGTAGATGTATTTTTAGGGTATAGAGTGTAAAGTTTAAGATTTAGAATTTAAGGTTAGGACTTGAGATTTAATTTTATAATATTTTTTAGTGTTGGGGTATGCACTGAAATAGTTTCGAGGATTTTTATCCCTTCAAATTTTGGTTTGTGTTAGTGAGTATAAATTAGAATTTTTCAATACTCGTTAAAAAACACTAACTTCTACCAAGATATATTATCTTATCTTACCAAAAAAATTATACACAAACTAAAATCTTACAATCATACCCAAATATCTAATAATATTCTCTTAAATCTTTTAAAAAATTGATACGATTATAGCATTTTAAAGTACTAGGTGGCAAGCCCGTCCGAGGGTTGCTGTAAACTTAATTCGAATGGCGCGAAAAGTAGCACGTATGGTTCTGCAACATGTGAGTGCATTGTCCGTAACAGCGAGGGCCATTGGTTGAATGTGTTCTCAAAATCTATCAGTTTATGTTCGGTATTTAAAGCTAAATTTTGCGGAGTATATAACAATTCGACATAACTTTCGAGAAGGTAACAAAATAACCGATAATTATTAACCAAATAAAACTATGTAGAAAGAGAAAATACTTGAGAGAGTCAACTTATATAAACCAAAGGGGGGAAAGCAAGCGCAGGGCTCGAGAGAGGGACACAATTATTGAGACACTCCAAGTCCAACCACAAATTATTCAATCCAAATTTTAAAAACCCCAATTTCATATTTATTTTTTTCCCTATGTTTCACGTATCGGACTTGTTACCCTTCACGTCGAGGTTAATAGGGAAATATATACCTATTCTGGCATTTTACTTCACTTTTCACGACATGGGAATCCAGGGTTCACTCTTCTCTATACTGTCATAATTGATAATATTAACAATAATGCCGCTTAACTTTCACTAATTTTGAGGACTTAAACTTTTAAAAACATTCTTTATTGTTATTATAAAAATAATTAACAAATTAATTCGTTGACTTTCTCATGTTAAGGCCACTGATTTACCAACTCAAAAAAGAATAAAAAAAATTGCCTCTTACATTTTGTGTAGAGGATTGTAGTATTTTTGCTAAGAATGGAGGTTTGGTTGATTATAATGGAATAGAAGGTGAGAAATGAAATAGAGATTTTTTTTTGTTATAGATAATTTTTTTTGTTATAGATAATAAGTAGTTTGGAATAGAACCTATGTTTGAGATTTTATGGTACATCATTATCTTTTTAACGGAGACCACAAATATTTTAAAATAGGGTAATGTTCACAAACAATCCCTTTCGTTTGGTGTTTGTTCTAGTTTGGTCACCAGATTTCAAAACAGCTTATTGTGGTCCCTTACGTTTATAATCTGTTTTATTTTAGTCACTTTGCCGTCATTCTCCGTTAGAGGAGTAACGGCCGGCTGACATGGCAATTTTAAAATTAAAAATATTCCACGTGTATAATACACGTCATTGTCCACTCCACCAATACGCCAACATGGACTCTACATTTCTCTCGGGCATTTCATCAAACACCTTCCGAGACATGGAGCTTGTTGAGCAATTAAGCTGGAATTATTAAAATCACGGCAGCTTTCCACACTCTATGCTTCAACGGTAACTCGGTAAGAACCAAGAAGCACAACTTGATGAATTATTAAAATCCCATGAAAGGGGAAAAAACTAGTTTATTCCAAACTGAAAGAGATGATTAAAAACCAGGTTCAATATTTTTCACAAGCATTCAACTTCACGATAAAATAACACGAATAAAAACTCGAAAGTTAACGAACAGAGATACCTAGAACCACGAGTCATGACAGATCGAATTCCAGCTTAATTGCTCAACAAGCCCTCAGCAAAGTTTCTTAGAAAAAAAAGTGATGTGAGGAAGTAAGTTTGGTGGACTATAATTATGCCGTCGCCCTATGAACTCCCGCCTATTCTGGTCTCACTTTTCTTAGATCCTCACTGCTGCCATATTCATCTTTTGCATATTGATGGTTAGCACTGTTTTCATTGTTACTTTTGTGGCTTTTGTTTTATGAAACTCGATCAATATTTTGTTTGTCCAGAGAATGATCGCTGGTCATGCCTACTATTTTCTTGAAGATGTATATCCGCGAATGACTGGTCGTCGACCCCTAAAAACTCCATCCTTTATTAAAGTGATGTTTGCAGATGAAGCTGTGGTGGTAGCACGACCAGAAAATGTTAGATTCGCTCCACCACCTGTGGATGAACTTCACAGAGACTAGTCTGCCCTTCAAAAACTAGAGCAATTTTGGTTGAATCGATCTCTCTGAGAGGAAAGGCCTAAAAAAATCTTGGTTGGCCAATTTCTTAAACAAGGAGCTTTAACATGCTAAATTGCTGTTTACGGACGATACATCTTTTGGTAGAATTAGAAGTGTGTATATCAGATGTTTCGGAAGGTGTTTGATGAAATGCCCGAGAGAAATGTAGAGTCCATGTTGGCGTATTGGTGGAGTGGACAATGACGTGTATTATACACGTAGAATATTTTTAATTTTAAAATTGCCATGTCAGCCGGCCGTTACTCCTCTAACGGAGAATGACGGCAAAGTGACTAAAATAAAACAGATTATAAACGTAAGGGACCACAATAAGCTGTTTTAAAATCTGGTGACCAAACTAGAACAAACACCAAACGAAAGGGACTGTTTGTGAACATTACCCTTTAAAATAATATTTTATATTAATATTTCCACGTTACTAATTTCTTGAATTAACGGGACATGGGTGAGTAGGCATGCATGATGTGCAAATATAAAATCCATTTCAAGCTAACCATAACCTAATTTCTGAACTAGTGTTAGAGTTACTTTCATGGCGGAGCCATTAATGAATTTTGAGGGGCAAGATGTTTAACTTTAGAATGATCGATATCCTAAAAAGTAATTAAATCATAAAAAATTAAAAGAGAGGATTTAAATTCGCTAATTTTAAAATTATAAGATCTTAAAAGCAATTAAACCATAAAAATTGGGGTCAGTGCTTAATTTAATAAATTTTAAAACTAATAAGGTCCTAAAAATATTTTATACTAGATTATTTTGAGAGCAGCAAAGACTTAATTAAAATATTTTTAAAATATCAATGACCTAAAGTATAATTAAACCATCAAAGTTGAGGACCGCAATTACCCCTCCCACCTCACCCTCAACATAGTTCCGTCCCTAATTACTTTTCATTAATTATAGATTAATAACAACAAAGGTGCATGCATTATAAGAAAAATCAGTAACATTTTGAAACGAACAAAGCTAGCTAGCAAGCTAGATTCCTCAATAATTATTGGTAAATAAAAACAAATTTAACGTTACTTTCATCAAACCTCGACGACTACTGATATATATATATATATTCTTAGAATTAGAAGTTATTTTGATTGGTGTCCAGGAAAACCGAATGAAATTTAGGGTTCCTAAAATCAGTAGGAGAGGTGGGTTTCAGCCCTAATATATTTCATCAAAATTAGGAGCTCCACGTCTGCTATTGTCTTGAAATCAGTATTAGCCAATTCATGTAATAAAAGAAAAAGGTTTAGTGCATCGGGCCCCTAATTACCATCAGCATTAATTACTAGGATTCTATGAACTTTCTTGTTTCTGTTTTTTGTTTTCCTTTGTTGTAGATCAGTTAAGATGCGTCTGAAAAGTCATATTATAATTAGATTTAATTTTAGTTAAATGTAATTATATAATTATTGGGTTATATTTTATACCCAAATTGCCTAAAAAATTACATAACGTTTCCTATTTAAATCGTAAAATTTAAAAATTAATTCTTAACTTCAATGCCTTAAATCTTTACCATAACTATAATTTGTTTAGACGATCATTCTATTGTTGAATTAGTTATAATTGGAGGTCCATTTACTCTATTTAACTCATAAAATTGATATATATATATATATATATATATATATATATATATAAATTTGTGTATCAAAATTTTTACCATAAATCTTAGTATTTTTTTTAACAATTCCTACCTAGAGATAATGGAGGAGAATTTACTCATAATGGGTATTGAACCCACAACCTAGAAAAAATGGATGAGTGTCAACTAAAAGCTTTTAACCAATGGCATAACACAATAAGAGCAGGTGGGGGCCACGACCCCTCCTAAAATTTGTAAAACTGTACTTTTGACCCTTACAATTTAAAAAAAAAAATTAATTTGGTCCCTTCAAAAATTTTTGAAATTCAGATTAAGCTTCAAAAATTGTGATCTTTTTTAATTAAACTTTTCACATAATTCTTAAAAGTTCTCGTTAAGCCTCTCAAACTTTCAAAAAGTTTAGTTAAACCCCAACTTTTTAAAAAATAAAATAAATTTAAGCCTTAAAATTTTTTGAAATTTTTTAATTAAACCTCTAATTTTTTTAATGTTTAAAGTTGCCTCCCAAACTCTACCATCAAGTTTTGCCACTACGTTTAACCACCTGTTCTAAAGATTTTAACTTTGTTTCGCTAATTTTATTTGGGGTTGTATGTATTGGAAATTATTTGTTACTCTATTGGACGATCTTGTACCAATCTGTAAAAAATAAAACTTATGTAAATGTGTAGTTATTATTTGAACTATATAACAAACATGACATAAAAATTAAAATATATTTCACTTTATCGATCAAACATGTCAAGAGAAATAACAAACAAACGTAAGATATATAATATGCATTTTAAAATAAAAATATCAATTAATCCAAAATTTTAAGGTCATATCAGTTATGCCAATTGATTCTAGGCCAAATAATGAATCGATTTTAAATTAAAAACCATACAGCTGACTAAACTAGCTAAATAAATTATCATAAAAATTTGAATAAATGGAATTGAACTAACCAAATTTAATTCGAATTAACTAAATCATTGTATTAGTACAACATGGATCCAACATCGGCTGAAATTTTAAATCCTAATACTTTAACCTTGTTCACATAACCAATATATTATTAGTAAATTCAAATAAAATCTTTCAAACATCTTTGCCATCAATCGGTCTAAATTGAGGAGAAAATTTTCAAATATGGACGAATAGGTCTATAAAAAAAGTAAAATATATCGGATGAATTTGACCTAAGGATTAGATTTAGTAACTTAGAAATTATAAATAATCAAATCAAATATTTTAATCTATAATTTTATTTTTTTAATGAGACAAAAATGTGAAAATGTGACTTTCGAGTCAAGTAATGAAATGATTGCACGAAGAATTTTGAGAAGAATACGAGGCATTGACGGGAGATTTAATTATTTATTTATTTTCTTTCAGAAATATAAAAAAACCCGCACGAGAACGGGTGAGATGAATATTAAATAGTCACCGAATAGATTTCAAAATATTATAAAGTATATGACAGGCAATTTTATTACCGTTGGATTCGTTGATCGTCACAGATGTTAATCGATTTATCTGTCTGTGATTTTTAAAGAAACGGACAAGTGTAAGATTAACAAAGAGAGAGAAAATCCAATCTTAAAATACAGGAACGGTCAGAAAAAGAACCAGAGCGGGTTTTCGGGTGTAAGGACGAATAAGGAAAAGCTGAGGAGATGCCACGTGGAAGAATATGAAACGTCGATGGTGGATGGACTTGCAACCGGAGATCTAAAAGGCCTTTTTGTTTGATTAGATTGATTGGAACTGTAACAGAACTGTAGAGAACTGCCCAAGATATATTATTGAGATCCATTTAGTGAGTAACATTATTCGTATTAATTCATGTTATATAAATTCGAATTTTGATATAAAAAAATAATAATAATTTATTTAATAAAATTATTTATTAATTTTGATATTTAATTAAATCAGAGAAATTGCATGAATATTACACTTACCTTTTTATTTTCACAATTATGATAAACTTTAAATTACTTTTTAAAAATATAGCATTTATTACAACGATTTTAAAGTCTGAATGCTTAGAATCTGACTTTGAACAATAATTTAATTTTTTTATTAAAAAATGTTGAAGATGGTGACTTATATTCCGACTTCACTACGTGACAGATTTTTATCGACTTTATTGTTAGCAAAGAAAGATTTTTTAATAGAAAAAATCCAATCATTGTTTGAAGTTGTATCCAACTTCAAAAACACTGGAACAATTACTCCCTCCGTCCCATAATTTTTGTCCTTTATTGACGTTTTTTGTCAATTTTTTTAACTTTGACTCATAATTATTTAAAATGTATCATTGATAAAAATATAAAAAATATATTTTAAAAACCTCTAATTGAGTAGTTTTCAAATATATATTTTATAAAAATTAATTATTTAAAATATTCAATAAAATAATAGTCAAAGTTTAAATTTTTTGACTTTCAAAAAGTCAATAAGAGACATATTTTATGAGACGAAGGGAGTACAATATTTTAACAAATAAACTAAACTGTGCCATACTTATGAAAAAAAAGAAGAGCAATATTCATACAAAGCTTCTAATCAAATCGGGCCGATTTTAATAAAATTAATTTTTCAATTAAGGGTGGGATATTTAATGGAATCGAGTCAAAATATTTAACTATTATACAATGTATAAAAGCAATATTAAATTATAATTAATTATTTAATATATCCGATTAATTTTAGTTTTTTAACAAATTTTAATTATAATTTAGGGGAAGAAAGAGTGCTCTTGATGGGTCTAAAACTACAAAAAAAATACAGAAACAAATATGAGCATCTTCAACAACTGATTAAATATACTTGCTCCCATTTAATCTTAATTGTATATTTAAATTTAAACTATGTTATATATTTGAATATACATTAAAACTCAAACAACTCAAACTATATTTTTTATCTAAAATCTAAAAAAAACTAATATTTTTTACAGATTCTAAGCCAATTATGCTCGCGTATAATCATAACCAATTTTCTCTTTCTTCCTTTCTTACTTTAAAGGAATCATAACCATAACCACTTACATTTGTTAGAATTAAGGTAGAGATAGAAAGAGAGAGCTGGTTCTGTCATAAATGAGGTGAGAGTGTTGCAGTTCTCATGGCGGCGTTGCAGGGGCTTTAATTCCGTGCATTATTGCTTGGAATTGAATGGTGGAGAGAGAAATGGGAGCTGACAAGCTAATCGAAACCTGTTTTGTTTTGTCCTAAAACCAAATCTCAATCTCAAGCACTTTAACCCTAAAAAGCTGCAAGAAATAAGAAGAAAACACACACCAAAGATCAGAGAATTGAACAACAACAGCAACAGCCTCTTAAACTGAAGAGCTGTAGTAATTCAGGGTTCGGGTTTCCGGGGGGATCGGTCAGAGTCAAGAACAAAGCCAAAAAACAAAACCCAACAAACACTCACAGGCTAACAGTGGTCTTTAAAAACCTACCAGAAAAAGGTTTTACAGTTGAAATCCATAAAGACGCCAAGTTATAAAAAAAAAAAACAAGCCAACCAGCTCATCAAACTATTGATCTCGGGCTGTGGGGGCGTGGTACTAAATAGGGCAAATTCTGCTATGGATTTTTGGTTCAAATTGAGGTTTGTTTCAGCTTTTGGGTGCAACAAATGGCTGGGTTTTTCTATCTAGGTGGACGAGAAGCAACAGACACTGGAAACAAACAAGGAGAAGATAAAGACGAGAGCTTGTATTTGTACAAGAACGAGGAGATCTACAACAAGGGTTTCGAGATATGGCCGCAGCAGCAGTATTATTACCACCACCAGCAGCAGCAACAGCAGCAGCAGCAGCCGAACGTGACCAACATCTCTTTTGGAGCGGGTCCTAGTCGAGTACGAGGTACTGGGTTTAACTTGTCCGATGAGTCGTCTTCGAGATCAGTAGGGTTTACTGTTATGAAACATGGAGGGATGAATTGCCAAGATTGTGGGAACCAAGCTAAGAAAGATTGTCCGCATTTGAGATGTCGGACTTGTTGTAAGAGTAGAGGGTTTCAGTGCCAAACGCACGTTAAGAGCACTTGGGTTCCGGCTGCTAAACGGCGGGAGAGACAACAGCAGCTCTCGGCTTTGCAAGAAAACGAAGAACAATTCCGAGGAGAGAATCCGAAGAGGATGAGAGAAAATCGTGGCTCTCCCTCTCTAGCCTGCACTCGTTTATCATCAGGTAAACAAAGACATTCGTTCAGTTTGGTAAGATTTTAAGGATTTCCCATTATTTCCACCAGTTATAGCACCCAACAACATCGTATAATTTGCGTGTGTTCAAAGAAAAAGTCCCATGATATTTGATTTTTTTTTAAAGAAAACCCTTTTTTCCTTTAGATCTTGATTTGTTTAATATCATGTTTTTGGAACTTGGAAATTAGGGTTGGAACTGGAACTGGGTCAATTGCCTCAAGAAGTGAGTTCACCGGCAGTGTTCCGCTGTGTTAAAGTAAGTTCCGTGGACGATGAAGATGAGGAGTTAGCTTATCAAACGGCGGTGAACATCGCCGGCCATGTGTTCAAAGGAATCCTCTACGATCAAGGTCCCGAAAGTCATTACACCAGCGGCGGCGAAACCTCCCACTCTCAGCAACTCAATCTGATTACCACCGGAGAAACTGCCGGAACGATATCAACAACAGTCGCCGCCTCTTCGAGCCTTCCGGTAACAAGTATGCTCGACCCTTCTCTTTTTCCACCTCCACTTAACGCTTTCATCGCTGGTACGCCATTCTTCCCACCTCCAAGGTCATGAATTTACAGGCCTACGCCTACTGGCCTAGCTATCTCCAATTTCAACCGAAACTTCCATTGTTGATCTCTAGCTTTCAGTGCTATTCTTCTCCATTGTTAAAGCATAGAATTTGAATGACAGATGCTGCATATGATACTGGTTTGGGTTTTTTTTCTTTCTTTCCGAATTTCAATTCAGATTTTCAGTGTTTGTTTTTCAGTATGTGGATGTGTGCCCTCTCGGGTACGAATTATGTTCCTTTTTTTTATTATAATTCCTGCTTTTGATTGATCTTGAAAGTTGAATCTGCTTTCTGATTGGTGTTGAACTCGAAGCCAACTTTTCCCCAGTAATCTGTTTTCTTGCCGGATCAAAACGGGGCGAGAAAACCTGGTTTCGTGTTCGGCTAAACAAAGAACACTTTTTCCTAAACCATTTTTAATGCATTAATCGGCAAACGGAAGACCCCTCCATTCACAATCTCTCTCTTTCTTTTTGTACGTATTTTGTACGCAGATTTACGAACTTTTCATACGTAAACACACAAACTCATGGGTTTGTTTAGGGCATTAAAATCAAATTGAGCTGCTTGAATAGACGTGCATGGATTTGATGTGACGATTTGGTAGAAAATGGAAACCGTTGCCCATTTGCCGATGATTTTTAATGCAGCTCTGCATATATATGCATGTGATTTATGTTATATATAGTGTGAAACTAGTGATCTCTTCAGTTTGCAGGCTTCTAGAATTATCACCGTGGGTGAAGAAAACAGAGATTATGGAACTTCCCCAAGTTATTATTATTATTATTAATTCCTGACTTAGAACATGGGGCTCTGATCATCTTCAATCATGAACATTGCTGCACATTTGCCTTAACTGATTAAAATCCTTTTGATTCCCATGCCTTTTATTTTTATTATCATTTGGAGTAATGAAACTATTTAGGGTTGAAGTTGACAAACTGGAAGTTCAGTCGATTTGTGTATTATATCATTGAAGTTTTGGGGAGTCTAAAAAACGATAAGTATAGGGAGCGGCTAAAAAATAACAAGTTTCGATTTAAGTACCTAACATTTTAGATTGTTTGTTCGTGATTTTTGACAAGTTCCGTAGCTTTTTTTAATAACATTTTAGGTTGGTGAATTAAAAAAAATAAGTTTCAAAACTTATCAAAAATCACGAAAAAAAACAACTTAAAATGTTATTAAAAAGTCTAACATTTTAAGTTTTTAAACAAGTTTTGAAACTTGCAGATTTTTAGCCGCACTCTAGCCTGCCACATCTAGACTCACCCTAATGTTTTAGACTAGGGATCTTCAGATTGAATGCTTAAATCCACAAGTAGACAGAACCCAAACTTACATTGCAGGGAATATAAACCAGTATAAATGGAATTATATCTAATTGGACTTTGAATTGGAACTTAATAATTGGTTCACATATGTCACTGATCTTGAAGAATTTAAATCGAAAATCAATTCAAATCTCGACACTTACGATCTTTTTTTCTTCTTCTCTAAAATATCTTTTTTTCTAAACAACATTAATAAATTAGTAGATCTTTTTTACTTATTTTGTTATTAATATTAGTTTTTAATATACACCAGTGACCACACCCTAACATTGTATTAAAAACTAATACTTTAGAAAATATAATGTTCAATGATATAAGGTTTAAAATTTCCAAGAGGAATTAGGTCAAATATAGGAATCTTCTTTTATATTGTATCCTCATGCTATTTTTTTATACATTTTTTAGATAAATGTTAGAGTTGTATTCCAACCTATCTATGCAACGTCCCCGAATTTGAGTACAAACAATATCCTTTATACATCTAATTAGACCAGCCTCGGTACGAGAAATGCCTTGAAAATGCCTATGATTTCCTATGCATTGTTAATTTGCTACAAATGTTGGTTCCTTGAGCATAAATATTTTTTTTAGAAAAATGTGAAATTTTATTTATTCATTCATAAAGCAATGATATGTTACAATGCAAATAATATGAAGACTTACAAAAGAAAAAAATATATTAATAAAATATTTTATTTTATACAAAGATGACTATTTACTATACTGGTCCTATTTGTAGCTTTGTCATGTAATTTAACTCCTTTATTTTCTACACCAAACTTTGCTCTTCCATATGTTTGCCTTAAAAGACTTCTGAGTTCATCTCCTTCCGAATGGGATACATAAATGAATTCTAACCAATTTTAAGAATGATAGTAAAGGTTTCCCTTTCAAACCTCCATGCAGTCCAAGCACGAATAGAAATTTTTTGTCTCTTTTTGTGCATGTTTATTCCTCCACCCTAAAATATTAAGTTTAAAATTTAGAGTTAAGGTTTAAGAAATTGATGTAGAGTTTAAGGTTTAGAATTTAAAATTTAAGGCCTAGAACATGAAATTTAATTTTTTAATGTTAAAGCTTAAAAATAAGAACCAAAGGCAAAAAGGGTAGAGAATTTTTGGGAAGTACGGGCACATAGCTTCCTCTACAAATTGCAAGCTCTCGAAAACCACTCTATGTGAATAAACATGACTAGAAAAACAGATGATCCCTAGTTTGTGCCATAAGGTCTTCTCTTTTATTCATTCTGATATTTTCTCAAATTTTAGCAATTGTAAGATATGAATAAAAGAAGTCAATAACAACAACTCTCAACTTCAATAATATTTTCCATGTCCACCTACTTCCACCTTTACCGATAGATTGTCAAAAAGTGACACCCCTTTGCACATACTCATAAATACTGATGGAAATCGTTTGTACTAAATTATTCATTTTTTAGTGCACCACTTTAAAAAGGTAAGTTTAGGATTTAGTGTTTAAGGTTAAGGTTTATGGTTATAATTTAGGGAATTAGAGATATGATGTAATTTTAGGATTTAGAGTTTAGGGTTTATGATGTGAAAATTAAGGTTAGGATTTAGAATTTAATTTTTAACTATTTTTTAGTGTGAGGAATAGAAGAGGTCATGATTAGGAGGTAGAGGACTTTTGTTTATTTGGAATAAAAACCCCCTTACTCTTTTCGGTGTCTCTATTTATGTCTCCACACTAAATATGTAACCCCCTCGTCCCGGTCCGGACGCTTGACCGGTCCGAGTGGGCCACACGGGGAAAACCGAAGCAAACCCCGTTAAGGTTTTCCCTCGGTTGACAACCCTAAAAATTCTCTTTTAATTTAATCTTCTCTAGAGGCACCTTTAGATCCTATGTGATCACGACAGCGGAAAGACAAGCATTCATGAAACGATAACCCGAACAACATACGCAAAACAGTCCATTTTAGATTATTAGGCAGGCCGTTTCGAAACACCCTCAAGGTGTATCGAAACACCTTGACCTGGTCAACGGTTCTAAGCCTACACTAGGAGGCCGTATCGGAACGGAAGTCAACCGTTCCGAAACACCCTCAACGGTCAACTTCTCGTGGTCAACGAGATATTGACCGTTCCGAAACACTTAGACCCGTTTCGAAACCCCATTATCTCGGAAAATTCTCAGATTTCCAGTAGCCAAAGTGTCCCGATACCCGTCTCGGAACAGGGGATTCATAGGCCAAACCGTATCGAAACGAGTTCCGATACGGGGTCCCTGAAGCCTAATCCGTTCCGAAACGGCCCAGCCCTTTTCGAAACACTGGCTGTCTACAAAACTTCAAAATCTGTTTTAGACAACTCCTAGAGGTTCCAAACGTCCGAAACAACTACTCGAGGCCTACAAAACATACAAATACAGTCTAGAGGCATGCTCCCTAGCAACCATACCCAACAAACACAAGATATGCAAAAGCACTCATTCCAAGAGACCATACATGGCATTACAAAAAGCATACTTCAACATAGTCAACACTTAGACAATTTAAGGTAAGCAATTACCAACAAGGTTTACAAGCAAGGGCATACATCTCAAAAGCCAAGTTAACGAATACATGCGAGGAGTCTAACATGCTTTTAAATAACAACAACATACTCCAAAGCATCATAACACGATTACATGTCCCAATGCTTGACCATTACATCATAAACTAAAAACCATACTTGATAGCTAACACCACAAGCACACACACTTGGAGGCCTCTTCTTGCACTTAGCAACCCACGAGCTACTGATCTGCATTGTCGAACAAAGAGAGCGTAAGCAATAAAGCTTAGTGAGGGCAAGCTCTTTAAAAACAAACCTCGACAATGCAAGGTCCAAGCACGATCTCAACCAAGGTAAATGCATGATTATACCTTCGATCCTCAAGAGCCAAATGTTAAAGATGCATGAACAATATTCAATTACACGACATGCTCAACAAGCTCTTATTTCACAACAAATGTAAACACATATAAACATCCAAGTAGAAATCACATTCCACATCACATTGATACACATATCAAACAATATTGGCACCTAGCTATGACCCGAATACGCGGATAAACACGTTGGAACTCACATCCAACAACCACTTTACCTCACGGTGGGATTACACTCATCACCGGCCTCGCGGAGGGGATTCCACTCATCCTCACGCCCCGTCGATGGGATTCCACTCATCATCGACTATATATAAATAATAATTTCCGGGCGAACCCATACTCCTCCTTGGTGACTCAACGCCACCAAGGCTACGCGCGAATTTGACTCATGTGTGCACACTAACATCCTAATGATCGATCATTTGTACTCAAGCATACTAGTGCCAACATTTAACTCAATTCACATCATCATTTCCAACCAATTCCGTGCTTAGCACGTACTCACCATGATCACAATCATGAACCATCCACATGCATAACACAATGCATCACATCCATGCCTCATCACACATGTATAACACATTATACATAAACAATCATATCGCAAATAATACGAGGCGTAAACATCCATTACAAGTTCAACCAAAGGCTCTAGTTTAAGTTTAGGATTAGGTACCACCCTAATCCTAACTTTAGGTGGGTCTACCAAGCCCGACCTAGTCCACATGCTCGAACCAAACATTTAAAACCACTTTAAAACATTAACCACTCACCTATACTTTCAAGCTCAAATACCAAGCAAGCAACCACCTTCAAGCTTCCGGATTTCCTCCCGATGCTTCACCAACAGAAGCTCTTGCTTCTAAACAACCTCACCACAATTCAAACAACTTCAAATCAGCCCAAGCATCAAAGTAACTAACCCGGAACACAACTCTAACACAAATCACAATATTTCAAGCCATGAACAAACCCCACATTTAACAATTTCGTGCAGCCCAATGATCTCATCCAAAACTCATGTTTTCAACACCTTTTATACCCCCAAATGATCCCAAAGCAACCCTCAACCATAGTACTAACATTAGCTCATCAATTCCAACCTAAAACAACCCCCAAAACTCACTCCAAACCCTTCAAAAACCCCCTTTAGACCAATTTTGGGAATTTGCTCAAAACCAAAAAAAATTCATATATGTGGTACCATTTAGCTCCTAGACTTCATAACTAACAACATTAAATCGAAATATTAAGTTTAACAACATAAAGTTATCATTTTTAATCAAAATCTCCAAAAACTCCATTTTCAAAACATTGAGGAAAATGAAAACCATTTTACTTTTGAAGAGAGGATGATGATGACAAGTTGAAAATGAAATTACCTTTCCAAAATGAGTTGAAATGATGAAGCTATGTGATGAAATAATGGAGAGGATGAGCTCCCTCTATTCACGTTGGTTTGATTTTGAAGAAGACAATGAATAGTGAAATGTTTGATAAAAGGGGTTTTAAATTGAAACTTGTATTATTTACAAGTTTGCCATTAATGAATGACTATTCCCATTTTCTTTAAAATCTCTCCAATTTGTCTTTCATTCATTTTAGTCCAATGTAAAATATTTGTTTTTGAAACCCGAAACTTAAAAGATTATTTTAATTATAAAATCGAACCCAAAATAATATTAAAATATTATTTTCACCGACCCCTAAACCTGAGTGTTACAAAAAATTAGGTTTAGGGTTTAGAGAATTTGAGGTAGGGTATATATTTTAGGGTATAGGGTTTAAGATTTAGATTTTAGGATTAAGGCTTACAATTTAATTTTTTAATGTTGTGACATAAAAAAGCACTAAAAAAGGCAAAAAAAAATGTTTATCCGCGAAGCTTTGTGTCATGTTCCTTCTTTAAATTATATTTTCAGTTGTTATGAGTTAGGGTTTTTGTTATTGTCTGTTGTTACAATTACATGTTCATCGATTGAATGTTGAATTTGATGTCTGAATATTTTTATTTGACTTCCGTGAATATATAGGTTATGTTATTCGGATTTTTAGAGTATCCATCTTTAATAATTATGTCGATATACTTCTTATTTTTTTTCACTTTTTTATTTTTTTTGATACGGTTATAAATTTTTTTAAAAAAAATTTATCGACGGCGATCATTGGCCGTTCTGTTGATTTTGTACATAAATAAAATTCATCTTTTTCGATGAATGTTTCGTTTATCAAGTTTGTTTCTTGTTTTTCTTATACTTTGTCGAATTCTTATTCAAATATATTTTTATGGCAGTTCTTTTGTCTGCTTGGTGGTAGTTCTTTTGTCTGTTTTCATGACAGTAGTCTGTCTTTTGACAGTTATGCGTTCGAGTGACGAGTATCAACGAACGCTTTTCAACGAAAGAGATCGTTCTATACATGCTATAATTTTATTTTGTGGTTGTGCCGACATGCCAAGAACAAGTAGCGGAAGGATTTTTGCTATATTCAAAGAGCACTCCATGCAAAGTTATAGTTTTTCTGGATTTTTATTTCATAAGATTTCTTCTAACAGTGTTAGGTTTGATATTTTAACTTCTTTCACACTTTTATATTTTGTTGTTTTATTTTGTATTGTATTTCTCTTGTAAAATGTGTGATTCATTTGTATTTTTTCGTTGTTGAATATAATACAATTTTTTTAAAAAATAATTATGTTGATACATATATATATTGGCAAATGAAGTTTTATTAGAGATTTAAAACATATTCGCCTATGACTTAAATTGTGTGCTTCATTTGAGGTAAAATTTATTAGAGATTTAAAATATTATGTCGATATATATTTGAACATAACAATAAAGTGTTACATTTCGAACATATAAAAAATAAAATATTAAACACATTCTTAACCCACATTTAACTAGAGGTGGCAATCGGGTCATTCGGTTCGGGTTCGGTTCGGGTCGTTTCGGTTCGGGTCATTTCGGGTCTATCTAGAATCGGTTTAGATTCGGTTCGGGGCGGTTCGGTTCGAGTTCGGGTCTAATTCGGGTCTGTGATGAGTCGGATTCGGTTCGGGTATTGGATCGGGCTAAAATCGGATCGGTTGTTTTCGGGTCGGGTCAATATCGGATCGGTCGCTTTCGGTTCGGGTCAAAACCGAGTCGTTCGGGTCGCTTTCGGTTCAGGTTAAAATCGGGTCAATTTCGGGTCAACATTTAAATTTTCGGGTCAATTTGATTTGAGTTGGGTTAAAGGTTTGAGGTTTAGTATTTATGGTTTAGTTTAGAGTTATTGATGTATGAGATTAATTCTAATTCAACTTGTCAATCTATGCATTTGAATTTGATTAAATATTTAAATCAAAGCTTCATGTATCCATATAATTTTTTTTTGTATAATTATATTGAATCAAAGTTTATAATAATAATAATAATAATAATAATAATAATAATAATAATAATAATAATAATAATAATAATAATAATAATAATAATAATAATAATAATAATAATGTTCGAAATAAATTAATTTGTTAAACTTAGGATCTAATTGGATTAACTAAAATCTAAAAGCATAAATCACGGACATAATTAAAATAATTTTAAAACTAAATGTGAAATTTCAGTTAAATTAATCTAAATTGAAACTCAATTAAATCAAGAAAAATAGAAAGACAATTGGTAAAAATAGAGAGGGAAAAAACAAAATTTTGGAGGGAAATAAGCCACCAATTTTTTAAGCTAGATTGAAAAAAAAAAGAAAAAGACAATTGGAAAAAATAGAGAGAGAAAAGACAAAATTTTGGAGGAAAATAAGCCACCAATTTTTTAAGCTAAAGATTAATTACTTTTTAGGTCATGTTGCATTTAAAATATTACATTTTAGTCAACTTTAAGTTTTAGTTTAATTTAATTTAGTCACAAGTATTCCCACGGTTTAGACTTCGGATATACAAATCCCCTCCCCGTAGTGATATTTAGTCTCTAAAAATTCACTTTTAGTTGAAATTGACTAATCTTTGTAATTTAGTCTATTAATTTAATATATTGATATTTTCGTTCATTTTAATTTCAAAGATTTAATTTTTAGCCAAAATTGACCCCTATTTATTTATATGGTATAATTACAAATTTGATCATTGGACTCTCAAATTTCTCCACTTCCAAATTGTCAATTTAGTCTACAATTTCAATTTATGCTATATTTTATGATGAAATTATAAAATTGGTCACCAAGATCTCAAATTTCTATACTTCATTTTATTATTTATTATATTGTTAACAATAGATATTCGGGTTAAAATCGGGTCAAAATCGGGTTAAAATCGGGTCGATATTCGGTTCAGCTTTCGGTTCAGCTTTCGGTTCGGGTAGCATTCGGTTCGGGTCCATTCGGTTCGGGTCTATTCGGTTCGGGTCTATTTCGGTTCGGGTCCATTTCGGTTCAACAAAAATTTTCGGTTCGGTTCGATTCGGTTCGGTTCGGTTCGGGTTTCGGGTCAACTTCGAATCATCATGTTCGGGTCAAAATCGGGTTTCGGTTCGGATAATTCGGTTCGTATTTCGAGTCTCGGGTCAAATTTGCCATGTCTACATTTAACCATGTAAAATAGTATGTAAATACGTGCTTATTGTCAAATTTGGGGTAACCAGTAAACCATTAAGATCGATAATGCTGCAACAAAATAAACTTCCCAAATTATTAAACCGACAACATGTAGTATAGGTTGGGAACTAAGGTTTTTGGCGTACAATTTTTTTTACAGTCTAATTTTAATCTTAATTTTATGTAGAGAAAAAAGAAAGAAGGAAACCAGGAAGACAGAACCTTTACATATTATTCTTTTTTTTTCTTCTTTATTTTCTTAGTCTTTTTGGTAAAGTTTATATCTTGTCTTTAATTATATGATATAAGGATGAACTGTATTAATCGAATAATTAATTAAAAATATGATATGTTGATATAGTGTGAAACGTTTTTTGAATAGTTTAAAGGTGATTACAATATAATATTTACTTATATATTCTTAACCCTTTGTCGACAAAAGACACACACCTTACAAACAAAATAATTTAAACATGAATCTCATAGGATGAATATCATCACCACTTGTTGTGTGAAACGTGAAAATGAATGACCGGTAGAAAATATTAAATATTATAGGGAAAAGAAGTCAATTATTTTCAGTTTAAAATATTTAATGTCAACCATTAAACTCAGTTAATTTAACAATTCTAAATTAATATAGAATAAAATAAGTTTATTCTGAGTGTAAGGGAGTTTTAACTCATTAATAAATATTTCATTAATTATCATTTTGTTTGTTTGTAACTTGTAAGCGTTAATTGAATGAAAGAAAATCTAACTTATTATGGAAATTTGAAGATATACAATTTATATAAAAATAAATTAATAATAAGAAAATTCTGTCACGCTCGATGAGTACTGATGAGCATCACTATCGATGAGCAACAATGAGCACCATTAATTCAATTTATAAATATTAAAAATTTAAATGACTCACCGTATAATTATAAATTATTTAAAAATCAAAAGGTAAATGAATTAAAATATAATATTTTATTTTTAATTTTCTTTTAAACATAGATCAAAATACCTATCTACCCCTAAATTACAAAACCCTAATTTTTGTTTATTTGAAATTCAAACCGCCGCCGCCATCGCTGCCTCCTACTGCGTCGTCGTTGCCTCCTGTATGGCCGCCATTTTCTACCGACGAACACCATTTGAATAGCGTAAAATTTTTTAAAACCCTAATCAGTTAGGATTTACTAAATTTTCATCAGCATCATAAACTTTAACCCTAATCGATTAGGAATAAACTTCAGCATCATGAACTTGATTACAAAAGAAATTTGTAAACGGTAGGGACTCCACACTTGATTACAAAAGAAATTTATCCAAATTCAAGTTCATGATACAGGAGGCCATCCGAACCCTAGTTCATAAACTTCAACCCTAATCGGTTAGAAATAAACTTCAGCCAGACCTAGTTCATAAATGACATGGCAGCGGCGGCGACAATGACGACTTGAATTTTAAATGAATAAAAATTAGAGTTTTGTAATTTAGGGGCATATAGGTATTTTGATCAAAGTTTAAAAGAAAATTAAAAATAAAATAATATATTTTAATTAATTTACCTTTTGATTTTTAAATAATTTATAATTATACACTGAGTCTTTTAGATTTTTAATATTTATAAATTGAATTAATGGTGCTCATCGGTGCTCGTCGAGCGTGACAGACTCATCCTTAATGATATTTATAAATTTATACAACTTGAATTCCATTTGCTTCGAAAAATATACGAATATAACTCATGCTAAAAAATAGAATAGAAGGGTTTCCGTATGATAGGAATTTTTGAGAACAGCAACACCGCCCCGCCCAATCCTCGGAAGCACCGCCGGCTGGACAACGACCCACCGGATAGAGGGGGACCCACCCCTCTGCCTGCTAACGCCCCTGGTCCTTCTACCGGAGCGGCCAATGGACTACCAACGGGTCTCTCGTACAAAGAAACCCTAACGCAAAAAACTACCTTTGTCCCGGATGAAGCTGATGAAATTATAGATGAAGAAGAGATAGGGATCGAAGAGGGCGATGTCACTCGTAATGAAACTAATGGCATGATTTCAATTGATTTCTCGGAGAGAATTATATCCCTAGCCGAAAAAAGCCTCGACCAAACGCTGGTGGTTAAACTCCTAGGACGTCAGATTGGTTATAACACGTTGAGAAACAAAGTCTATGAACTCTGGAAACCTGCTCAGCCGATCAAGCTAATGGACATCGAGAACGACTATTTTCTTGTTACTTTTCGGACGAAAGCTGATTATCAGAAGGTTCTCACGCAAGGGCCTTGGACTATTTTTGGCCACTACCTTACTGTCCAGACCTGGACACATTGTTCTCCACAGCGGTGCCGTTTTCGAGTAGCGTTATGGCCTGGATCCGGCTATCGGGTCTTCCGGTGATCATGTATCAGAAAAACTTAATTATGGAGATTGGGGAATCCATTGGCTCAGTGATCCGAATTGACTATCAAACGGAGCATGGGCGACGAGGGCGTTTTGCCCGAATGGCGGTTACTATTGATCTGAGTAAACCTTTGGTTTCTAAGATACTTATCAATGGCCAGGTTCAAATAATAGAGTATGAATCGCTTCCAACGATCTGTTTTAACTGTGGAAAGTATGGTCATCTTGCGGAAAAATGTCCGGACGCCAAACCTTCTACCGATACAGTGTCGAGTGCTGATGCAATGCCGAGTGACGATGCTCCTTGTGAGGATCAGCAGCGTGCGAAATCTGATGCCTATGGACCATGGATGGTCGTTGAGCGACGAAGTCGCAAGCCACCGGTTAAGACAAACGAGGCAAAGAGCTCCCCAAACAATCCTGTTTTCCAAGGTTCGCGGTTTAACCCAATCTTTGAAGCTGAGACTGAAGGTTCTAATGCCGCTCAAGGGCTAGGTTCTTCCCTGTTGGACATTCCAATTCAGCAAGCTCGTGCACCCATCCCGCCAACACGCTTCAAGTCGAAAAACAAAGGGAAGTCCACATCTGTTCCTCCATCCAAACCAATATCCCTACGTAGGGCCCCTGTCATTACTCTATCTGACTTCCCCGTCCTTTCCCGTAACCAGGCCAAGCCCAGCAGTTCCCGCCAGCCTCTTCACACCCTCGACACAACCAAGCACTCAGCTGTTGTTGTCGATGAAAATAGTAACCCAAACGTACCTACGAACTCTAAGGAGCCCGCCTCTACCCCCCAACCTACCAAACCCACGGGCGACCCTCCTGATCACAATAGTTCACCTGACCCAAAGCTTGATTCTATAAATCCTGCGGACCCCTCCCCAAAGGTTGTTGGTATGCAAGCAGAGTATCAAGCAGTTGAAGCTAGCGATGACCCAGGCAGCTCTCATGCTGTAGCAATGCTCGAATAAGTTGTTCCAGCTCCCTTTATTATTTTATGATGAATATCAAACTTTTGTCTTGGAATGTTCAAGGTTGTGGCGACTGGCGTTTTCTCCCGGCTGCTAGGCAAGTCTTGAGAGATCATAAGCCGGATTTGGTTGTCTTTGTTGAGCCGCGAGTCAGTGGCCGTAAAGCAGACTCGGTTATTGCATCCTTAGGGTTTCCGAATTCCCATCGTGTCGAGGATGTAGGTTTCTCCGGAGGGATATGACTTGCTTGGTATGATTCTGTCACTGTCCATGTTCTTCTTAATCATTTTCAATTTATTCATTTCCGGATCACTGACAAAGTGACTAGAAACTCAGCCCTTGCCACGACGATTTACGCTAGCCCTTCCTCCACTGGTTGGAAGCAACTCTGGCCACATCTTCGCCGTTTGGCAGCTGGTATCTCGGTTCCGTGGATTCTTTTTGGTGACTTTAATGCCACTCTTTGTTCGGAAGATAGGAGAGGGTGTCGACAATTACCATCCAAATATTTTCAACATTTTGTTTGTGACTATGGGCTCTGCGACTTAGGGTATCAGGGTCCCGACTTCACATGGTCCCGTGGTATGACTTTGGCTCGCCTTGACCGTTTTATTTGTAATAGTTATTGGGATGAAGCCTATCCCGCTGCAGGGGTGTCTCATCTCCTTCGCCTTCGCTCCGATCACCGGCCGATACTTCTACAATCTGGTCCACCTAAGAACCGGTCCGCAACACCCCAGTTTAAATACTTTTCGGGCTGGTTAAGTCATGAATATTTTCACAGAATGGTTTCCGATAATTGGCACCCTGGCACGCCCATGTCTGAGACTCTTATCACTTTTACTAGAGCAGCGGAGGTGTGGAATAAATGTGTTTTTGACTACTTAGGACACAAGAAACGCTCTCTCATGGCTCGACTCAGAGGTATCCAAAAAGCCGTTGGTTCTCGCCCATCGCGCTTCTTATCTGGCTTAGAATCTGAACTTCTGGTTGAGCTTGAAAACATCCTTGATCAAGAAGAATTATTGTGGAAGCATAAATCTCGTACGGATTGGATTCAAAACGAGGACCGCAACACCCGTTATTTTCATAGACGAGCAGCTGCTAGGAAGCAGAAAAACCACATTGCTTCGCTCAAACTTTCGGACGGTGAATGGTGTGATGATAATCACATTCTCCAACAAGAAGCCGTGAGCTATTTTTCTCAGCTCTTTGATTGTGCCGATGGTAGTGCACCGATTTTCCCCATCTCCGGTGCATTCCCAACAATAGACGATGCTGCTTTTCATGCTCTCGAAGCTATCCCCACCAAGGATGAAATTCACGCTGCTCTAATGGATATGATCCCCCTCAAATCCCCTGGTTGGAATGGTTTGCATGCTGAATTTTTTCAACAAAAATGGAGTATTGTTGGCGACTCGGTTTGTCGTATGATTCGTGACATTTTTTAGGGTGGCAATTTGGAGAAAGATCTTAATAGAACATTGTTGGTCCTGATCCCTAAGAAAGACAAGCCTGAGACTTTTGTCGAATTTCGGCCAATCAGCCTGTGTACCGTCCTCTACAAGCTGGTAACTAAGCTGATTGTTCGTCGTTTGAAGCCTATTTCCCATCTTTGATTGGTGATAATCAAACTACTTTTATCTCGGGACGATCGATTATGGAGAACGTGATTATCAACCAAGAAGTTATTCACATCCTCATCGACTGCCCATAGTTGGATGGCCATCAAAGTCGATCTTGAAAAGGCTTTTGATCGTCTGCATTGGAGTTTCATCGACGACACTCTTATTGATGCTGGTTTTCCGCAAAGAATTCAGCGTATTATTATGGAATGCGTCACAACTTCTTCTACTCAAATTCAATGGAATGGAGCTCTCTTGGAACCTTTCTTTCCTAAGCGCGGAATACGGCAAGGTGACCCTTTATCGCCTTATCTCTTCGTCCTCGCAATGGAGCGTCTTGGCCACCTTATTAGTAAATCCGTTTCACAAGGTTCGTGGATCCCTTTCAGATTCCTGCGGCATGGTAACCCCCTCTTGCATTTGTTCTTCGCTGACGACCTCATTTTGTATGCGAGAGCGGACATATCGCAAGCTGAAAATATTCAGCAGATTCTTCATGTCTTCGGTGCATCTTCTGGTCATCAAGTAAGTAGCCGTAAAACCACTATTTACTTCTCACCGAATACGGCTGATGCTTTGAGGTCAAATATTGCTTCTCTCTTGGGCTATCAAATTGTTGACTGTTTTGAGAAATATCTGGGTGTACCGGTGCTCAACCGTCGAGCAAAATGTTCTGATTATGATTTTATTTTGGATAACATAAAATCTCGCCTAAGTGGCTGGGCTGCTCGTACTCTTTCCCTAGCTGGTCGGATAACGCTTGCAAAGTCCGTTATACAAGCAATTCCAGTCTATTTTATGCAAGCAACATTGCTCCCGAAGACGGTATGTCTTAAAATTGAGAAGCTAATTCGCCAATTCATATGGGGTTCAAATGCATCTGTCTCTAAATTATCACTTGTCAATTGGAAATCGCTTTGTCAACCTTTGAAACATGGAGGCCTTGGCCTTCGCCGTATACATGATTTTAACATCGCCCTTGTCATGAAAGTCGGCTTTTCCATGCTCACCAACACCGGCTCCTTGTGGATTAAATTGATCCGCGATAAGTATCGCGTCTTTGAGACCCTTCTGGACTCCATTCATAGGCAGAATTGCACCCCGTTGTGGAGAGCTATTGCGCAATATTGGGACGTTTTGAAGAGTGGCATTACATGGTCTTTAGGGTCGGGGGCTTTGATACATCCCCTGCATGACGTCTGGATCCCAGCCCTCGACCCCTTGTCGGCATATTTAACGCAGCATAGTGTTGCGTCCTCAAACATTTCTTTCTCGGACCTTGTTGCGGCCAATGGGGAATGAGACCGTGATCAACTCTTGTCTATTTTCCACTCGGATGTTATCCCACATATTCTTGGCATTAAATGTCCGAGTCTTGCTGATGTTAATGATCAATTGGTTTGGCGTTTGACGCCACGGAGGAATTTTGAAACCAAATCTACCTATGATTTGCTCACTGGAAATTTAGAGGCAACACCTAACGTTCTTTGGAAGCTTATTTGGCAAGCTCTGGTGCCGCAACGGTTGCGTGTCTTCTTGTGGATTATCTCTCGGAATAATTTAATGACGAACCATGAGCGCTTTCGACGACATGTAGGCCATTCTCTGATATGCCCTCGATGTAATCTAGAGGATGAGACTATCATACATGTCCTCAGGGATTGTAGTGCAGCATCTGGCATATGGAATAGACTGTTTCCGGCAAGCATCGCTAACGATTTCTACCAACAGGATACCCAGGTTTGGCTTCTTTCCAATCTATCCACCAGCCTCAACCATGGAGTTTATGACTTGCCATGGTCGCTGCTGTTTATATCTACAATGTGGCATCTATGGAAGTGCAGGAATGATTTTGTCTTCAACGGGGTCATGCCCGCGGATGCTGCCACATTTGCTCGAGCCATTACTTGGGCTACTTATTACCGTGATAGCAAAGTCCCGCACCCAACCGAGCGTGCGAGTGGTACAAGACTGGTGTCGTCCAAATTCAGGTTGGGTTAGTATGAATGTTGATGTTGCGGTGGCTGCAACCACAAGCATGGGGGCGGTAGGTGGTGTCCTACGGAACGCCTCCGAGCAGTGGCTACTGGGTTTTCAGCGAGCTGTTGGGGCTTGTCCGACACTTCACGCTGAGCTCTGGGCGATTTATAATGGTCTCCAACTTGCATGGAGCCATGGTTACGATATGGTGCAAATTCAGTCCGACTGTGCGGAAGCAGTGCGATTAATAAATGTGTCCCTGGCCGACGGTACTCCTGGGCCTCTCATCCGCGCCATTGACAAACTTCGACGTCAGAACTGGACAACCAAGGTTCTATGGGTTCCGAGAGAGACGAACCGTGTTGCAGACATGCTCGCCAAGACTGCTGACCCTGTCGCCTTTGAAATGCACGTGCTGCCATCCCCGCCTCCTACTGTTATTCAGCTGTTAAACCATGATGCACAAGCTGTGCCTTAGATAGCTTTGTTTAAACGTCATTTTAATTCAAAAAAATAGAATAGAAATCTTTTACCCCTATTTATGCCTCACACTTAAAATTAGATTTAGGGTTTAAGGTTAGAGGTTGTGGTTAGGATTTAGAGAATTTAGGTTATGGTGTATTTTTTAGGATGTAGGGTTTAGGATTTAAAATTTAGGGTTAGAGTTTGGAATTTAATTTTTAGTGTTTTTTAATGTTGGGGCATAAAAAGTGACACTGAAAAATGACAGATGATTTTTATCATAAAAAACAAACATTTTTTTAATAAAAAAACATTTTAATTCAATTACAAGATAATATTTTAGTTTAATTTTAATTTCAGATAAACTCACACACCAACATATTACACTGCTCAAATTTAAATTACCTAAGAAGAACAACGTTTTTTTTTACCGCTACCACAATAATATTTTTGAATTATTATTTAAAAAACTGCTACGAGAAAATTTAAAAATATATTGAAATAATATCAAGTGTCCAATAAAATATATTTAAAAATAAAAATGATAAAATTGAACACTTCACATCATTTTTAACTTTACTTATGAAATTTATTTATTTTATTTTCGTGTATAGATTACAATCCTTTTTATTTTTAGAGTTTTTTTTTTAATTTTATGTGAGCTATATGAAATTAAATTTTACCTTTCTTGGCTTTTTTAACCTTTCTTTATGAATTTCGTAGAAGTCAAAACTCTCTTGATTTCCTTAATTGTACTTTTTTTATTTATTTCCTCAATTGTACTTTTTAAAATATTATAGATTTAAAGTTGAAAGAAATGCATTTAATTGGTAAATTGAGTTTATAACGGATAGAAATCGTCTGCAATCTTATTATGCCTCATTTTATGTCTCTTTTAAAAAGTGAGTTTAGAGTTTAGAGTTTAAGGTTAGATGTTATGGTTAGGGTTTAGAGAATTAGTGGCAGTGTGTATTTTTTAGGGTGTGGGGTTTAGGGTATATGATGTGAAAATTAGGGTTAAGATTTAAATTTAAATTTTTAAATAATTTTTAGTGTAAGGCATAGAAGAAGACGTAATTAGGGGCAGATGATTTTTACCCCGTTTACAACCGAGTCAAATTAAATGTAATAATTCGAACGTTTTAAGCTATAAAGAGCCGGTGAACATGTCGTGTAAATAAATATTTCACATCATGTTTTAAATAATACTACATCGTTTAATTAATTTTGTCTCATAAATTTAATTGTTATAAAAATATAAATTTATTCGTTAAATAAATTTGGTTATGATTATTAACATTATTTTTTTTATCATAAAACAATTACTTGTATTATTAATTTGCAACAAAATGATCACCACGTCATTAATTTTTATTAGGTTGATGCCGTTAGGGGTTATATCTAATTTGACCCCTAAGTTATAATTAAAACATTAGTTTAGTCCTTTAACAAAATTTGCCGACTATAATTAAAACAAATATGGAAAACAACACAAAAAACATTTAAGTGATTAAGTACTCTGTATCTTCGACGGTTTTTATTATTATTTAATTAAATATTAAAAATTTAAATTTCACTAGATTTTTTTTCTTTCAAATTCCATACATTTTTAATTTTAGTTTTCAAAATGTACAAAATTGTATATATATTTTATTTTAAAAAAATATTTTTAGAGTTTTTTTTCACTTATAATAAAAAATTATTTAAGAACCAAATTGATATTTAATTATAGTTTATGGTCTAATTAAATATTAGCCCTTTTTAACGTGCCATCTCATCACTAATGACGGAGTGACTATTATGTCATAAACGATAATATAATTAATTATAAGCTTAATACCTAAATAGGTGCCCGAACTATGTTTGTGGATCACTTTTGGTGACTAAACTATTTTTAGTTCTAAATAGGTGTTTAAAATTTCAATTTTAATCATTTTAGGTGCCTAAAGTTTTAATTTTGGTCATTTTAGGTGCCTAACCGTTATATTTTTATTAAAAAAATATTTTTATTTTATTTCTTTTGAATTTAATTTCTTTTTAACTTATTTAAAAAAAACCTATAAATTTCCCAAAACTCACAAAATAGCCCCAAATTCGAAATCCCTAACTTCCCCAGCCGATTTCGCCGCCGATGGTCACGCCGCCGCCCCATATCCGTCGGCGAACCACCACGACTGTTTCCCCCAACCACCCATCGCCGGTAACCGGCGGTAGGTGTGTCGATCGACTTCTTAATGTCGAAAGAAGCCAAAATCGCGAAATGGAAGTTGTTGGCACACCTACCGTCGATTATCAGTGATGGATGGTTGGGGAAAACAGTCGTTGTGGTCCGACGGTGGTAGTGATGGTCTTCGGTGAGGTAGTAAACGGCGACAATGACGATACTTTGGAGATTTAGGAATGTTTTGTAAAGATTTAAAAGTTTCATTTTTTAAAAAAAATTGACTTTTGAATTTTATTTAAAAATTAATTAAAATAAATTAAAAACTAAAACATGTCACTTATCACATTTTAATTTGCTAACAGTTTTTTATTAACGATTAGACACCTAAAATGATCAAAATTGAAATTTTATGTACCTATTTAGAGCTAAAAATAGTTTAGGCACTAAAAGTGATCCACACACATAATTTGGGCACCTATTTGAGTATTAAGCCTTAATTATAACATGATTTTTTAAACTTCAATGGTGAAGAGAGAAACATACACAAACATTAATGGCCATATCTATAGTTTATCCTTTAAACAATGAATGAGATAAGCTAAAAACGACGTTTTAAAATTTCAATTTCCTGCCATTTTCAACTTCCTTATCGTCCACTCCAAAAAACATGCGCGTGAAAGTGACGGTGAAACGGAAACATTATAAACGAGAAAAAATATTGAAGAAAAAAAGGAATACGAACAAAGAGAGAAAACATCCCCATTCACCAGTAGTCGTGAGTCGCCTGAGGATCGATCTCCGGCGAATTTTCTCCGGCTACGGAATTCTTTGTACATTAATCACTAATTTTTATGTAGATTTATTTTGTACAAGTCAAATTAATAATATTTTTTAAAGAATTCTTCATATTTGTATAATAATAATAATGGGAGGGGAAACACAGCGTCCGACGATGGATCTGCTGAGGTCGGAGACAATGCAATTGGTGCAACTCATAATACCGGTTGAATCAGCTCATCGCTCCATTTCTTATCTCGGTGATCTCGGTCTCTTTCAATTCAAAGACGTTAGTTTCTTTCAATTTATTGATATTTTCTTCTTTGAATTGTCGTTGAAAAATCTTTAGATTTAGATTTAATGTGTTTTACGTTCACCTTTTCTTTTATATTTTTTCTTGCAGCTTAATTCAGAGAAGAGCCCGTTCCAACGAACATATGCTACACAGGTCAACCTCTATATTTTACAATTTTAATTTATTTTCCCCTTAGATTCTTCCTCAAATGGACGTTTCGAATCCTGATTTGAAACCCTCATTCTTAGAGAATTTACATATTTGGGATTAAAACTTAAATTTGGGGAATTTAGTTGAATGTTAGATAAGAAACTCTACCTAGATATCAATTGTACTCGTAGTGATCTCATTAAATCTTCTAAATGTTTGAGATATATGCTAACTTACAGTTAATTTTAGGAAATTTCTTGTACTTCAATATGTTGCTATATCATGCAGATCAAGAGATGCGGGGAAATGGCACGCAAGTTACGTTTCTTCAAGGAACAGATGAAGAAGGCTGGTCTATCGCCCTCGACCAGATCTGCAATGAGTGATGATGTTGATTTAGATAACTTAGAGGTAATAATGGATGCTTCGGTTTTAACGTTTTATTTGTTATATGGGAACACTACTTTATATGTGGTATTTCTAGGTGAAACTTGGAGAGCTTGAAGTCGAGTTGATAGAGATGAATGCAAATAATGAGAAGTTGCAACAAAGTTATAATGAACTAATAGAATATAAGCTTGTTGTCCAGAAGGTATGCTGACATTTCTTGCATTTCTCCTTTTTTTGTGTGGCTGTAGCTCTCCTGTACGATAGTGCTTATCACCTTTTTTAAGGCAGTAGATATGAATTTTTTTATTTCGCTGTTCCATATAATTGAAATTATCAACTTGCTTTGTAAATTAAACAAGGAGCCTTATGATTCCGTAATGGTTGATTGCAGTGGTAATGTTTTCTTGTTTCAGGCCAGTGAGTTTTTTCACTCAGCTCAGAACCTTGCTGCAGCTAAGCAGACAGAAGTTGAAGCTCAGCAAAGGGGTGAAGGATCCATTGACAGTCCATTATTATTGGAGCAAGTATATTTTCAGCTGGTTCATTTCTATCTTATTTTTACCTGATGCCTTTTATTCCTCTTTACTGATGCATAGGGTGTTTATTTTTGTAGGAAATGGTCACTGATCCATCAAAGCAAGTTAAGCTGGGATTTGTCAGTGGAATTATCCCAAGAGAGAAATCATTGGCTTTTGAAAGAATTCTATTTCGGGCTACCAGAGGAAATGTCTTCTTGAAGCAATCTGCAGTTGAAGGTCCTGTGACTGATCCTGCATCTGGGGAGAAGGTTAATACCTCCATTTATCATTGTAGATCTAGAATTCCTGAGTCATTCACTTGTGGTTCTATCTGTGCTTAAGTTTGATTTTAGTTGTGTCTTGACTCATTAGATTTGTTTGCATGACATCAATTTGCAACTTGTGTAAGTCTATGTATTTCTAAAACCGTCTCCAGTTAATATGCTTGTTTTGCATCTGTTTCATGTTCAGAGATAAGAGATCTTTACCATTTTATTTGCAATTTCAGGCTGAGAAAAACGTGTTTGTTGTCTTCTATTCTGGTGAAAGGGTGAGGAACAAAATTGTGAAAATTTGTGAAGCTTTTGGAGCAAACAGATACTCATTCACAGAAGATCTAGGCAAACAATATCAGATCATTGCAGGGGTAAGTAAGGAGTTAATCTCATCCATCCATTTCACTCATCCAATGGCCATGAATTAGTGTAAAACTTGTTGAGTTTTACATAGTGTAAGTGGATCCTAACCCTATATATATAGGGTTTTAAAGGGTTTTGGGTTGAAATAATCATGATATAATGTCATCAGTCGGTCAATCTATATGCTGGAACTGGTGCTTGACTTTGCTCATTAAGAGGAGTTCTTAATTTTCTGTTGGCCTGTATCCCGGTATTATGTTCTTGTCAAATAAAGAGCTGAATATTTAACCTCTCTCATATGTAGGTATCTGAAAGACTTGAAGAGCTTAAAACTACTATTGATGTTGGACTTGTGCACCAGATCAACTTGTTACAGACAATTGCCTATCACTTTGAGCAGTGGAGCCATCTGGTTTGTTGAAATTGATTTTATTCCTTCTTTCTGGAGGCATATGTTTCTATATTTGAACTTCATCTCTACATGATTGTTTGTCGGTTTCTGTGGCTGGCTTTAACCCCAAGGTCGTGGAATGAACCCCGAAACCTGCCCAAAAAACCAAACTCAAGAAAATCTGAGCCTGCAATTGCCCGAGCCGGAAACCCGAATCCGAACTCTAAAATCATGATAAAGTGGTTGCATATTTCATAAATCTATCCAAACCCAAAGTGTTCCGAACTTGAAATGACCTAAACTCAAATTGGCCTAACACAAAACCTCTCGAAACTTACAGTTTGCTGTAAAGTTCTTTTGAACTCAATGCTTTCTTAACTCACCAAACATTTTTTCCAATTTATGTAGGTGAAGAAAGAAAAATCTATTTATCACACTTTGAACATGCTCAGCATAGATGTTACAAGAAAATGTCTTGTTGCAGAAGGTTGGTGCCCTGTTTTTGCAACAAACAAGGTCTGTTTTTTTAAGCTGTAATCCTTTCTTCTCTGCTGCACACATTCCTGCTTAATTGCAGTAACCAAGTTGAAAAATGAAAAATGAAAAATGAATCGCCTAGCTTGATTTTGCAGATTCAGAATGTGTTACAGCAGGGAACTGTTGATAGCAACTCACAAATTGGGACCATATTTCATGTTCTCCAGACAAAGGAATCACCTCCTACCTATTTCCACACCAACAAATTTACTTCTGCTTTTCAAGAAATCGTGGATGCTTATGGGTTAGTCAATTTGATAGTTGCTGCTATTTCATTCAAGGAGATAAACTGGCCATGTTGAAATTCATTGTCTTGTATCTGGCAATCACTTTCCCGACTCCAGACTCCTCAGTCATAGAAGAGATATTTTCTTCTTAGCTTAGACATTCTATTGCTATGGCCTATTTATGCCATTTCTAAACCAAATTATCATGGAAAAGAATTGACCTAAGTTGATATTATTGCAGGATTGCAAAATACCAGGAAGCAAATCCTGGTGTATTCACAATCATCACATTCCCTTTCCTTTTTGCTGTTATGTTTGGTGACTGGGGTCATGGTATATGCCTTCTTTTGGCAACATCATATTTCATAATCGGAGAGAGAAAATTTTCTAGCCAGGTAAATGATGAATAGCTTCCTGGTTATTTTGGCAATGTGCTTCATGTTCTTGGTAATTGTACTGTTTCTTGTACTTATTTTATTTTTATTTCCTTACCACCAAAAACAGAAACTTGGAGACATCACTGAAATGATTTTTGGGGGCCGCTATGTTATCATGATGATGGCATTATTCTCAATCTACACAGGATTGTTATACAATGAATTTTTTTCGGTCCCGTTTGAACTGTTTGGGCCCTCTGCTTATGGATGCCGTGATCCTTCTTGCAGGTAGGTACTTGTAAGTATGATAAGAGTATGTTGAGAGAACCCACAAATTTTTTGTCCTCCCTTCTGAATTACTTACATGCGTCTCTTGGCATGCAGAGATGCTACTACAGCAGGCTTAGTAAAAGTACGTGCTACTTATCCTTTTGGTGTGGATCCTAAATGGCATGGTACTCGGAGTGAACTACCATTTCTCAACTCAATGAAGATGAAGATGTCAATTTTGCTTGGAGTAGCTCAGATGAATCTTGGAATCATTTTAAGCTACTTCAATGCAAAATTTTATGGAAATGAACTCAACATTCGGTGAGCCACAATGATTCATTTTGTAGAATACTTGATAAAATGCTTATCTCAATTGAAATAGTAAGAAGTTCAGCCAAAGACTGAAAAACGAAACTGAAGAAGAGGGTAACATTGTAATGATTATCATAAAAGTGTCATCAAACCACACTTTAATTCTTTTTATATTTACTTGCGAGGAACATACTTGTGGTGGTGTGCCCTGGGAAAACAAGCAAAGTTTGTTTGTGTTGGTTTGAAAATGTGTTTTTCTGTTCCATTAACAAAAGTATAGTGATTTGGACTAACTTGTTTATGCAATAAAACCATTTAGGCACCAATTTCTTCCTCAAATGATATTTCTGAACAGTCTGTTCGGCTACTTGTCACTCCTCATAATTGTGAAATGGTGCACTGGTTCTCAAGCTGATCTTTATCATGTGATGATATATATGTTCTTGAGTCCTACTGATGATCTTGGTGAAAACCAACTTTTCTTCGGTCAGAAGTTTCTCCAGGTTCACTTCATTTACTCATAACCGTGTGAATGCTTTCTCTTGTGCTATTTATTTGACATCGGATTTATCGATTGTTTTTTATGTTTCTTGACAGATATTACTACTGCTAGCGGCTCTAGTTTCTGTTCCATGGATGTTATTTCCAAAGCCTTTTCTTTTAAAGAAGCAACATGACGAAGTACGTGGACAACACTCTTTTTCCCTATATCTTTTGTGGTTAGCCCATGCTTTATAAAATTTAACTGCCTTCCGTTTCTTCTCTCAAATTCTTTCCTATATCATTTCTTATTGATGTAGAGGCACCGTGGTCAATCCTATGCACTATTAGAAACTAACCTCGACGATTCTGATGAAACGGAGCTGCACCATGGTTCCAGTAGCCACGAAGAGTTTCAATTTAGTGAGATCTTTGTTCATCAACTTATACACACAATTGAATTTGTGCTTGGAGCAGTGTCAAATACAGCGTCATATCTGCGGTTATGGGCTCTTAGGTAGGCTGTAACAACTTGAAATCTTGATTTCCTTTCCTTGCAAACAAAGGGCTTTTGACTAGGGCTGAGCAGAAGTCAGTTAAAACCAATTTGACATTATTACATATATTCATGGTATATATATATATATATATATATATATATATATATATTCAACCCAAAATCTCAAATTCAATCCAATATTTCTTTTTTTTTCAGTTTAACTAACTTGACCAACCCAACTAACCGAATTCGAATTGGTTTGGTTATTTTGGTAATAATCAAAAGTTGGTTGGATTGTGGTTTTTTCATATATTGGGGAATTCGGTTAAGTAGGTTTTTGATTTTCCGAACTGAACCGATTCATTGTTTTGCCTTACTCTTGAATGCATCTGATTTGTTTGATTTTACATTTCACAGCCTAGCCCATTCAGAGTTGTCAAGTGTATTTTATGACAAGGTTTTACTTTTGGCCTGGGGGTAAGTAGTGCACTGTTCTCTCAAATCAGTAAGTATTTTTTTTTAGTTTAAACAGAAATACTAATTATTTCCATCTGATTTGTTGCAGATTCAACAACATCATCATTCTTATCATCGGTTTATTTGTATTCATATGCGCAACGGCTGGTGTGTTGTTAGTGATGGAAACTCTCAGCGCATTCTTACATGCGCTGAGGCTCCATTGGGTTGAGTTTCAGGGTAAGTTCTACGAAGGAGAAGGTTACAAATTCCAGCCATTTTCGTTCGCATCGCTTGACACGGAAGATGAATGAAAAGAACAAACGAAAAAGATTTGTTTCTTGGCCCAAAAGGTAGGGATTCGAACTCAAATTAGATAGTTGTATATGAACAGGTGGACTTGCATTTTAGAATTAGTTAGAGAATTGTTTTACAAAATCTTTGTTCACTCCCCAATTAGTCAATGTTGTAATTTGTTAACGTAGCCTTTGTATGAGAAAGAAACATGCTTACTACATTAGCATGAGCCTACATGACGGATTAATATTTTGCAATAATCAAATTAATGTTTGGTCCAGCCATTGGTCTGCCCTGTATATGCTAGATAAAGTAATCATATCTGGATTTATTAAAATATAATTGGAGTACTTTAAAGGATGACATTTTTGCCTTAGGATGCCAGAAACTCCAACATCCAAAGAAGACTTTAGCATATATATATAATCAGTCAAATTAGCTTAGATCAACAGGTGTAGTTTGGAGTAGGGGTGTTCATGGTAGGTTAACCGTACCGTTTAGCTTAAACGGTTGGTTAACCGTTATAGCGGTTATTATTCGTAATTTAACCGTTACTAACCGTTAAGAAATGGTTAACCGTTAATTTTTTAAATGGTTAACCATCATAGTCGGTAACCGTTAAGGAACGGATCGGTTACAGGTTAACTTGTAACCTATTACGATTTTCTTTTCAAATGTTCATTATTTCTTTTTTAGAATAATAAATATTGTATTAATTTTTTTTAAAAAAATTAACTTAAATAGCGAAATTTTAAACACAAACTTTACACTTAGTTAAAATAAAGTACCTATAGGTTAACCATTAACCGTCTTTTTTAGCGGTTCGGTTAACCGAAACCGTTTAACCTTAACGGTTAGATTAATTAACCTATAAAATAAACGGTTATACCGATTAACGGTTACGGTTAACGGTTACGGTTTATTTTGCACACCCCTAGTTTGGAGAACTCCCAGCATTGCTTCTGAAAAGTGCTTTTGGGGCCAAAAGTACTTTTGGAGACAGAAGTAATGGTAAACAACTAAACAATTATGTTTGAAAAGTGCTTTGTAGCTCAAATGTAAAAGCCGAAATTTATAATTTTTGCGGTTGGAAAAGTACTTTTGAAAGTCACATTACAATTTTAACATTCATTTGTTATTGTGTTTATTTATAATTTTTTACGAAGACATAATTATATAATTAATATTTTTAGTTTAATATATATATATATGTGTGTCAAGTTTTTTAAATAAAATATTTTAAATTTGTTATATTTTCATAGAACACGTACCATTGTTAAAAAATATGTATTTACTAATAAAAATATTTTTTTTTTTATTTTTGTGATAATTTAAGCTTATATATAACACTTATAATATTATGTCTAAAATGATCATTTATCTTCTTAAAAGTACTTTTTGACAATAATATTAAATATTTAAATCTCAAATTCAAAATTTAAAAAACACTTTTTAAAAGTAATGCTAAACTAGCTTATACATTATTTTTCTTAATTCAAATTAACTCATGTTACTATTTAATGATAATATGGTATAATTTAACAAGTTCACGAGAATCACATATGAGTATAAAATTTCAAAAAAAAAAAAATTGAACCATGGCAGAGCTTGTCTCGCTAGGCCTACCGCCTATTCAATTTCAATATAATGGCTGCAAAACATTTTAATTTTACATAGTGTAAAATTTTTTTATCTCTTATTTAAATATTAATAATTATTTGAACTTATATTATTTATATTTATAAATGTGATTTTAAGCGTGCTTGTAACATAAAAGATTGATCTTATTAATAGGTTCACGAGCTCTTGTAATTTTTTTTTGTTGCAATAATACCAAATGAGCCTTAAATTTTATTTTTGGAATTAAACTAGTATGGTGAATGGTATTGAAACAATTAAGAATAGGACAAAGTGGGATGTCAAAAACGGAAAAAGCATGGGAGGAACGATGGAGTCCTTCACTTATGAACTTTTCTGAAATGCGAAAGAGCTTCAGATTTTAGCTACCAAAAATTCGAAAAAGGTTTATTTTTACAAATGGTGGAAATCTTGAAAAAAAAGTAATCGAAAGGATTGGTTACATTCATTTGTTGGCATTTATGGAAAGCTTAAAATGATGTGGCGCTTAATGAATATGCATAGGAGATTTGATTCATATTTGGGATAAAATTGTTATTAAGGATGACTTTAAATCCAAAGAAGCTATCACAGATAAAAATTAGATGTAATGGTAAGACACATTCGAGCAATATAAATGATATTAGTAGAAGTACGAGTCATAAATTCTGAACATGTATTATAAAAAAATTGGCTTAAATGTCAAATAAGTGCCCAAAGTGTTTTTCAGGTCAAATAAGTGTGTAACGTTTTCAAAGTTTCTTGTTTAGGTGCCCCGCTGTTAACTTACTTAAAAAAATCTATATATTTACCAAAACACACAAAATAATTTAAATCCCTAAATTCGGTCGTTGTCATTGACGTTCAGGCGTTCATCACGTTGCGGCGACGAAATGAAGCTTTCTTCTCTTGTCGCAAGACTCGAACGTTTTTTGTCGATCGATCGGCCGTCATTTTCCGTCGATCGTTTTTTTCTTTCGCGAGTTTGACTTTATTTCGACAACAGGCACGCTGTCCGTCGACTATCAACATCGAAAAATGGGAAAAATAACCGTGGGGTTCTGGTGACGAAACTGGTGGGTACGACGGCGACAACGACTGAAATCGAGATTTGAGACTTAAGAATTTAAGGATTTGAGGACTATTTTGAGGATTTTTGAAAATTTTAAGATATTTTAAAAATAAAATATGTCACAAGTCATGTTTTTATTGCCTAATGGAAATTTTGTTAACGGCAAGACACCTATACGAAAATTTTAAAAACATTAAATACATATTTAACCCAAAAAATATTTTGAGCATTTATATGAAAAACATAATTTGAGTACTTATTTAACACTTAAACCTAATTTTTTTTCAAAAAAACAATCATCTCTTCAAGGAGATATTGTGTTCTCATTTTAAAAATGCAACAATAGAAGTTAGGGAAAATTACACCGGTGGTCCCCTAACTATTATTGTCTTCCTACTTTGGTCCCACAACTATGTTTTTTGGCAAAATCGTCCATTCCGTTACATAGTTTTTCTGTTTTGGTCCCTCGTCATTAAAAACTAACGGAATTGCTGATGTGGATTTTTTTTGATTTTTTTATTATTTTCTCTCTCCTATATATGTATTATTTAAATTTTTTATTCAGACTAATGTGGTGGTGACACGTGTCACCACCATAACAAAGCAAATAAATTAAAAATAGAGGGGGAGAGCTAGGAATCAAACCCGCATCCTTAGCTTCCCAAGCAAATGGGTTAACCATTGAACTAAACTCTAATTATTGAGGTGTTTTAACACAAGTTACATTTAAAACAATCAAATGAACCCCAAAAACCAGAGAAACTGCAACATTGCAGAAAACTACAATGGCAAACAGGTTATAAATTTGCTTTTATTTTGAGAACCAAAAGTTCTACTACCTCTATCTTAAAGAATAAAAAACATCCAAATGACATTTTCCTCTAAGACCCCAAACTAGGAATAATAGAAGTAGCAACCACTCACTTATTGGAGTTCTCTACAGTTCTTTTTACTAATCCTCCAGTCGATTCCGATACACAAAAGAAAGACATGTTTCCCAGGCTTCCAGGGGGATAAGGAAATTGAATCTAGCATGGCCCCTACTTGCCTATTTTCGATGTTGCGGTGTCCTTACAATAAAGGAAAGGAAATATATGCAGGGATGGACCGAGGGGTGCTAAGGGGGGGCAACCGCACCCCCTAAAATTTTGAAAATCATATATGATTTACTACTACGTTTCTTGGCTTCACTGTAAAGTATAACCCCAAAGACTGTGAGTGTATAACCAAGCATTCCAGTAACGGACACCGGGTTCCTGAAAATTAAAATCGAAACCACCACAGCTACAGCTCCTTTCGCATTTCCTAGAACCTGCAAATGCAAACATCACAGTTTCTCAAAAAGCTTACACTATTTTGATATTCCTTAACAAGTGTAATTGTTTGACGCTAATGCCATATACCACATAAGAGATTTAAACAACACCTCTTCACATTGTTTTCTTTATGGAAAAAAAAGGAAAAGAAATAAACGTTGCAAATTTCATAAAGCCTGAAAACCGGGGGAAATGATGTCGAGAAAAAGCTGTTAACAAGGATCACACATGCCATACCTGTAAAGTGAGGGCACTGGTGTGTTTCGTGACCAAAAACTTTTGGTTCTCAAAATAGAAGCAAATTTATAACCTGTTTGCCATTGTAGGGGTTCATTTGATTGTTTTAAATGTAGTCTGAATAAAAAATTTAAATAATACATATATAGGAGAGAGAAAATAATAAAAAAATAAAAAAATCCACATCAGCAATTCCGTTAGTTTTTAACGACGAGGGACCAAAACAGGAAAACTATGTAACGGAAGGGACGATTTTGCTAAAAAACATAATTGTGGGACCAAAGTAGGAAGACAGTAATAGTTAGGGGACCACCGATGTAGTTTTCCCTAGAAGTTACTTGGTAAGAAAAAAAAAAACAGAACAAAACCTAACTACTCTTCAACTAATTTTTCTCTATATTTATGAGACCATTAGGCCCATTAACTAGCTTTTATGACAAGCCAGTTCTTTAGATTCGTTCCCTCCGGTTCGTCAGCTGGTCAGTCAGGGCAGGGTCCAATTCATCCCTCAACCTCTTGTAATTTAAACACTGTCAAAGATAATAATTTATTACTGCCAGTTTCGTGGACAGGGAAAGTAGAAGAAATCACGAAACTGACCCAACACACTGCAAGCCTTTGCCAATACAAAGTTTTCAACACTTTACAGAGGCTGAAAAGCAAAGGAAGAGCTTGAACATGGACGACGATCACAGTAATGGCGGCTTTGTGGAGACCGGAAAAGCTGATAGATCGGTTTGGTTAATGAAGTGTCCGGTCGTGGTGGCCAAGTCTTGGAAGGCTCAGACCGCTTCTTCTTCCGACCCTCTGCCCGTTGCTAAGGTTGTCCTCTCTCTCGACCCTCGCAAATCCGACGACCCTTCTTCTATGCAGGTACTCTTAACCCTAAACACTTGAAAATGGTAGCTTTTTCCATGAATTTTGCATCTCCAACACTTAATTACAAGTTTTGGATACACCCTTTTTGGAATAATCATGAATTGGCCCATTAATTGTAGTAAAAGATTTGAATGGGCATGCTTTTCGTGGGGTTTGGATTATGCTATTATATCTCTTGTTTTCCTGTTTCTTACGAGTTTATGAATTGATGATCAGTTTACTATGGAGATGGCTGGATCTGAGATTGGAAATGTACCGAAAAGTTACGACTTGAATATGTTTAAAGACTTTGTTCCTATGTGTGTCTTTTCTGAAACAACTCGGGGTAAGATTTATGGCTTCTTGTTTCTTTTGCTTCTCAAAGTATTCATTTTTCTGTCTGTTATCTGATGCAATTGTTTTTCGTTGTGACTTTGTATGGTAATTCGAAGTGGTAATTTAACCCGAGATGCGATTTTCTTATAAAAACTACACAGAGTTTATATTGGCGGATCTTTAATTGATAAAAAGACTATCATAGAAGATGTGTAAAGTGTAAACCTTCAAATGCTTATTTAGTAAGTATTTATTTTGGAGTTGTTCTTTAATGAGCATGTTGAATATGTGTTGTGAAGAACGTTTGATCCGTTTAAGTTGGAGCTTGTTCAAGGAGTGCAACTCCTTCTAAAATGTTTGGTGCTAGTTTGTGTATTGCTCTTTCTAGTTACTAAATATGTATTTTGAATGTTTTCGGAGTTGTTCTTAATGTTGGAATCAAATGTGTATTGTGAAGAAAGTTAGATCGTTTTATGTCGGAGTTGGTTCAAGGAGGGCATCTCTTTCTAAAATGTATGATGCTAGTAAATCACCATTCACCAATGCAAGCAAAGGTTGGGGAAACATACTCAGTGGCTATGTGCAGAAGGTTACTTAAGCTTATCTTTTTGAGTTATTTTCATTATAGGTACGCTTGCAATGGAAGGAAAAATTGAGCATAAATTTGACATGAAACCACACGAGGAAAACCTCGAGGAGTATGGGAGGCTGTGTCGCGAAAGGACTAATAAGTCCATGATCAAGAATAGACAAATACAGGTAGGTCAATGAGTATGCATTGGCTTGGCTAAGCCATTTTTATTTCAACTTATTATGGTACCAAATCTGTTACTTATGTGTCTTGATGTATAAAGGTTATTGATAATGACCGCGGAGTGCACATGAGGCCAATGCCTGGAATGGTTGGTCTGTTTTCATCCAACTCCAAGGTACATAAAGACATGGTGCTTAGAGAATGGTATTAGTTGTTTTTTGGAAGGATACATTGACGCCTCTTATTTTCGATTGTCCCTGTGCAGGATAAGAAGAAAACAACACCCGTTAAACAACCGGAAGTGAAAAGAACCAGAAGGGATCGCGGGGAATTGGAAGATATAATGTTCAAGCTGTTTGAAAGACAACCAAATTGGGCTTTAAAGCAACTTGTCCAAGAGACTGATCAGCCTGCCGTAAGCCTCTCACCTTCCCTCCTATCGTTTTTCTGTTGCAATATTTGATCGTATCAATAACTTAGAAATTGCAATTTGCTTTTAGAAACGAATAGAGGGTGTTGCCAAGAAGTTGCATACAATGCTTTTTGGTGGTTGATAATCTTTGGTGGTTGTTTTTACCTTATACGGTTACGTCTGAATGTGTTTTTTAGCAAATATTCCGTATGTTTGAAAGTTTTTGCTCTACTCTATTTGCAGCAATTCCTGAAAGAGATACTGAATGAGCTTTGCGTGTACAATAAGAGAGGCTCCAACCAAGGAACTTATGAACTTAAGCCAGAGTATAAAAAATCTGCGGAGGACACGGGAGCTGAATAGCTCCCATCTACCTGTAATTGTTCATTGCTTTTCCTTTCTCAATTTTTAACCCCCAATTGAAGGGGGATAGTCAAAAGGAACCCCTCACCAAGAGTATAGAGAGTAAAATTAAGCTTAAGAATGTGATTTAAGCAAAGGGATTAAAGGGGATAATAGGCAATTTGTCTGGGAAAAAAGGAACTTATCTGCCGGACCTTTAAAGTCCGATGGTGCAATTCAAACATTCCTCGATGATATCTCAATTAGGTACAAGGGGGAAAATATATCTGTAACAAAAATCCGGATCAATTAGAAGGAATTTTATTGTGATGTTCATGTGTACTTGCATTTTAATACATTGCTTGCATATCACTGCATTGAAATGACATTGTTCTTACAAGGATACTTAACCTTTTGTTGCTTGTGTTTCTATTTCCCTATTGCCAAAAACTTGCTGGTACTTGATTTACTTCACCAGGCAATTGGTAAACCTCCCTGTCTCGATTTCGGCTTTTAAATCTTTGAAAACTGCATGATGGGTAGATAGTGTATATGTGTACGAATATATAGGAAGGCAGAAATTTCTTGTAAACCCTTTGCTTTTGTGTTAAGCATGGCTCATATACTGTAAAAGGACAAATTTGGATTAAGTGGGTTGGGGGTGCGGGGGCGAAGTCCCCGCAGTACGGTACATGGTATCTTTGTAATTGTACCGGGTAGGGTTACTTATATGAGTAGAAATCTATTTTAAGTAGGAGATCTTATTCAATAAGGTTTTTTAATGACCATGTATTCAGGTCTATAAATAGATGTGTTATTTGTAACTTAAGGACCATCGATTGAATAAAAAAAAAAAAAACCGCTCTTTGCTCTCCGAGGACGTAAGCACACTGCTGAACCTCGTTAAGTCTCTTGTGTTCTTGCTTATTTGATTTTCTTTTTTGTTTGTCGTGTGCACAACAACTGGTATTAAGAGTCCGGTATGAAATTCAAAGTGGTCAAGCTCAATGGTGAAGGTAACTTCAGATTCGGTTAATTCAGATCTAACCTTGATTTGTCCAACACAAACATCAACCGATAAAATAATATAATCAAAATCAAAACAAATACAAAGCCAATATTGAATTTGAGTCGGCTCACCTTACCTTGTGATGGCACTCGCGCAAAGAGCATTTAACAAGCGATGCTGCATTCTGGAAATAGAGTAAAGAAGATAGGCGCGGGAGAAAAAATGCATAGATAAGCAAAAAGAAAGCAAGCAAAACCAGGTTAATTCTAATAACCAAAGCCTTTGAAGGAGCTGCCTTTATGAACTTTTGCACAACAAACCCCAACTCACCCATCCTTAAGCTAAGGTGTCCTATCTCAATGCAACCTCAGGTCCTCAATATATATATATATATATAGAGAGAGAGAGAGAGAGAGATTAATGTATGTATAATTGTTATAATGAATTTTTATAACTTCCGTTTATAGTTCAATCAATTAAAATAAGAAATTTTTAGAGTAAAACACAAAAGAAGTCGGACCATTTAAAAAGCCCCATCTGTTGTTTCCTCTGTATTGAGTTTACTTGTTAATGAAGCTTATAGTTTACTTCTGTCTCAGTCCCAATCCCATACTGTTCAAGATAATTTTCTCTTTATCTTTCCAACATACCCCTCCTCAATACACTAAACTATAAACGTGTAGACCAATTCTTTTTGGGTAAACTATTCCAAGGACCACCCAACTATGGTTCGCAACCTGTTTTGACCACCCAACTAAAAAAAATTAAAATTCGACCACTCAACTATTTAAATAGACCTATTTAAAATACAAATATATTTAAAATACAAATATATTCGTATTTTAAATATATTCATATTTTAAATATATTCGTAGTTTATATTTAAAATATATTCGCATTTTAAATATGTTCGTATTTAAATTAATTATTTGAACCAGTTAAGTGGTTTGTATGGTTTTACACATCCCAAGTGATTTAGATTCGAGTCTCATTGCAACCATTTTTTATTTCTTTGTTCCCTAACATTTACTGCATTATAAGATATATAATAAAGAGTGGGTTGATGTAGTGGTAAAGGCATGAGGTTTTCCCCCAAGTGGTTGTGGGTTTAAACCTCATGTTAAGCATTCCTTATTCTTATATTTTCTTTCCACCAGATGGTAACATATTTTCCTTCCACCAGATGATGACACATGTCACCATCTGATTGGAGGAAAATAAATATATTAAATATTAAATTAAATAAAAATTAGATTAAAATCATCCAATCGGGTGTTGTCACTGGTTAATTAATTTTATTATTTATTTAAATTTAAATTAGGACTAAATTGATATAATAAAGAACTAACAAAGACCAAATGTGTAATATACAAATTTTACTTAACGACCACGTCACCTTTTCGTTAGATTTTAACATCCGGTGGTTAAAATAAGTCTATTTAAATAGTTAGGTGGTTGAATTTTGAATTATTTTAGTTGGGTGGTCAAAACAAGTCGTGACCCATAGTTGGATGATCACTGAAATAGTTTACCTATTCTTTTTTTGGTATGGCTTGACCCTTGCATTTGTTTTAGTTTGCTAAGCAATACTCATCGATTATGTTTCAAAGTCTGATTGGTTGTTGAAATTTCATGTCAACCTCATAAATGTCAAGAATCAAATTTTTAGGGTCGAGGCATTGGCGTAAACATCAGGCAAAGAGGTTGTGTGCGGAGTAACGGGCTCGCCAAGACCGTCAAACTTGACCTGACACTTGGAGAAATCTAGAAAGCTTGCAAGCCCAATCTTGACTGTCGATGTAATTTAAACTGAGCCGTTAGATGTAGAGGAGTTCAATTATAAATAGAGGCTCCTCAGCTCATTTGTAATCACTTAATTTCATTCCATTCATTCCCACTTTAGTAATATAAAGAAACATTTACTCTAAACTCTCTCAATGTTCTTCGTGTTCTTATTTGTTCTTCGTTGTTCTTGTTACAATCTCTTTCAGTTATTTGTTGTTCTTGAGTAATTTAAATTCTTTTTTCAACTCAAATATCAAAATCGGTCAGAAAATCATGTTACAAAATTAAAAAAAATTAAATCAGCGATCTGTATTCTATAACTTTTTCTGAAAGTTAACCAGTTTTTACTTTAGATTTCCAGTTTTCAGATACAAAGTAAATAATTAAAATCAAACCACAATTGTATCAGAAATCAAACATAAGATATTAAAGAATTTAACTAGCTTCATTACTCGAATAACCCTGTTATGACAGACTTTCCCACTAGCTTAATGTTTGAATCGAGAAAACCCTTTGATTTCATATTCTTGCTTCACTGCGTCGCTTCATAAGGATAAGGAGGAGGAGAAGAAAACATCTATTAAAGTATGTGGTTTCAATGACTTACTACTTATTGCAGCGGAGTATATACTAAGGTTACCCAATTTTTATATGCAGTTCCCTCCATTAACAGAAGCAGAAGGCGAAACTGAGGATTGAAATTGGGTCTCTTTCTGTCCCAATCACCCCCTTTCGATCGCATGAAAAATATATATAAAGTTTGGTGATATCGGACCTGGCTGCGCAAAGGACTTTCGGACTAAGCAGGATTTGAGTGCTGTTTTTTTCAGTCATTCAAGAGATGAACGAAACAACGCTCCTACAGGTTGATGATTCCAGACTGCTGAAATGGAAGCATTCCTTCAACCATTGCTCACAAATGGGATTTAGCCGCTTTAAGAAGATATGTGAAGTCGTTCGGGAAGCAATTAGAAGAGTTCGAAGCCTTGCCAATGAAATCAAAGGGAAATATAGACACTGCTAGGGAGTTTGGGAAAAAAACCCTGTAATAACAGGCTTATTGAGCCTTGAGTTAAATGCTTTGACTTTCTGCTTAAGAAACAGACGTTGTATCTATTGAGCTACAAATGCTTTGACTTTCTGAAATTATTTAAAGATCAAAAGTAGACAAATGTAAACCAAATAATGAAAGAAAAATAGTTGAGAATTATAACAAAGAGTAGCAGCCTTTGTTGATGTTAAATAATGACCAACTTCTAAGTAAATTGACTTTGCTTGCTGACAGAGTATAAGATATAGTTGTTATGCTTTTGTTGTTTTCGAATCCACAACGTCTTTCAAAGAAAAAAACATTAATTACAGATAAATAAATAAATTAAATGTTCTACTAATTGTTTTCATTAGTTATGGCTTAGGCATCAATTTACTTAATAAGGAGTAAGTCATTGAAACCACATACTTTAATAGATATTCAACTTTGAGACTTTTGTCGGCCTCGTTTCAGTGACCTACAAAGCAGTTGAAAACAAATAAAAAAAGTGGAGACAGTCACAGTAAAGGTTGTTAGCAGTGAAGTTAGATGAACACTGCTGCTCTATAGGTCCCGGGGGACAAAGTCGGCTCCTCTTTAGTTCGGAAATCCTAATTTGGAATTTGCGACTGAGCACATCCATCACACCATTTTCATCTTGTTCCTCAGACTTGCGGCTTGATTTGTTTGAAGATAAAACCGATCGTTGACATTGAATATGGGAGTGACCATCTATCCTCGTCACACTCTCCGATCTGGGAGAATTGAATTTTTGGACAGATTGTTCTACTGAATTCTTCGACTTTGATTTCATGTATAATGTCTTTAAAGAGTCCTCATTGTAGAACAATATCCATTGATGCCTTATGTTAAGTATGACTCTTATACTGTAAAAGGACAGATGCTGGAGCGAAGCGGGAGTGAGCGAGAGCATCTGTCCATCAAAGGAGTACTCGAGTTTTCGGTGAACTCGAATTAAATGGGTTGGGGTGCGGGGGCTGCCCCCGCGGTACAGTACGAGCTATCTTTGTAATTGTACCGGGTATGGTTATTTATATGAGTAGAAATCTATTTTAAGTAGGAGGTCTTATTGAATAAGGTTTTTTGGCGACCATGTATTCAGGTCTATAAATAGATGTGTTATTTGTAACCTAAGGACCATCTATTGAATAAAAGAAAAGAGTTTCTCTTTGTTTCCGAAGACGTAAGCACGCTACTGAACCTCGTTAAATTTTTTATGTTATTACTTGTTTGATTTTTTTTTCGTTTGTCGTGCACAATACTTTGCATGAGTTTGATGGGTAAGCAGGTGTGTACGAAGGAAGGATTACAGATGTTGGGATGTCAAAACGATATAATTCAGTTTTACTAAGTATTGCAAAACTAGGAACATTTTCCTTCTTAATCGTGCCAAGTAAATGGTATATTGGTATTTCGTTTTTGGGGTCAAGCAAAAACTCTTGGACTGCTCATTGCATGGTTCCTTCTTAATGGTGCAAAATTAAGGATATTTTCGTTGTAATCTTGCTGAAGACATTTTGATCATTCAAAATCTTAGCGGATTTAAACTTATTACATATTTGGATATTTTTCATATGATTTAAAGTTTTGAATTTTGCGGATTCAGATCAGTGAATAATAAAATTTAATTTGGATTCAATGATTGGAATTTCATGTGAATTTTTAATAACTATCTATATTTTATATATTGGTTGACTAATTCATATCAGGTACTACAAAGACCCATTATGGGAGTGACTTTTTAATCAAGTTGTTCCATCCACAACGTTCTAATTTAAACCTCTAACTTTATTTCTAACGTCTCATCAGTGGCGGAACCAGAATTTTTATATAGTGGGGGTCAAAATGAGGTATAATTACTATACCACTACAATAAGTATTGTTGACCTCATACCCTAACAAATTAAGTGGCGTCAATTTTAACATTTCCTATATAAAACTATGATATAATTCTAATATTTCTATATAGTAGGTACTTTTAAGTGGGTCATTTGGACCCTAATATTCCTGGATGGAAATCTTCTGCCCCTTTTCGGTGCCTCTACTTATGCCCCACGCATAAAATTTGGTTTAGGGTTTATGGTTAGAGTTTAGAGAATTTAGGATACGATGTATTTTTAGGATATAGGGTGTAGGGTTTAGAATTTAAAATTTAGGGCTTGAAATTCAATTTTGTACTATTTTTTAGTGTTGAAACATAAATAGAAAAACTGAAAAAGGATAAATTTTTTTTTATCTTAATATTCTTATGTAACTCCGCTCATACGTCTCATCTTATTAAACTAATTGAATATCGATGAATTTAATGTGATCTTTGATGTACAAACCAAGTTAATTTTCATACGCAACTTTTGTGGAAGGTCGGCCTACCTAGCTACGGGCTTCTGAAAGTTGGGTCGGCGCCATCAATCCAATCCAAGTTCATTGAGACTAACAAAGAAAAGATATCTGGCCGACGACCAACAAAGAATCTTTCATTGTCGCCTCTAAAAAAAACCCAGCAATCCCATCTTATACCTAAAGATTCCATTGCCATCTTCTCAAATAACATGCAAATGCTCAAATTGACCTCCGAGGGCTTTATTTGGTACACCGACGGGGGGCACTGCCCCATTAAAAGGGGTCCCTTTTCTTTCACAACAAGAAAATGGGAATGGATATATGCATGTATTTGTTATTTCCATGAACGTGGACACTCAAAGTGGGAAGAAAGAGATAGCTGGCCACATTGATAAAAGAAAGATGAACCAAAAAAAGATTGGGTTTTTGACTAGAAAAAAAAAAGAACACATTGAAAGCTTCAGCAAGGCCACCATATCTTCTTAGGGATCAAAACACCACCTTTCCGGCCAAATTGTTTAATTATTTCATCTTTAAACTTCGGCTCGTGTTGTCATTAATCATTTATGTAACGATGGATACAACAAATCCATTGTAATAAAAAAGAATTTCTTAGATAGCATAATGTTACACCTAAATTTGCCGCCTTCACATAATTTTATAAATACCTTCCGACTCCTCCATATCTAGTGAACATCGGAAATAATCTACAATAACTGCTTTAAGGAAGACCCTCCGAAATTGATATTTTTAGAGCCTCGGAGATAAAACATGGTCAGACACCTCTGCATGGTATCAACATACCCAACATGCAAGGCCTAAATACTCGAGAGTTGGGTCTATCACTGTCAAGTGTCAACCCATCCGTAGATCGTTACTAGGCCTGACATTATCCAATTAGTCTTTGTAATTATAAATATCCGAGCAAAAAATAAGAGAGAACAAGCTAGATCAAGAGGGAAATAACCCTCATCTCAATTGAGTCTTTTTATTTTGACTGTGATTTTCCGTCCCAAGTCTACATGAGTAAACTGCCTGAATCTGCCGCAACTATCTTGATCCGTTGTATCCACCTTCCTTATTCGGGGTCTCTTCATTTTATCATCAATACATATGTATCTCGTTAGTCAATCTTGAAGCGTGATTATCAAGAAAGATTGTCAAAAGATGTAGGAAAGCAACATGCAGATCGACTAATGGGATCGATGTTGCTTTAATAATTAGATTATGGCACATGCAATTAGTAAAGTTTATACACGATGATGAACCTATCCAATCATGTACCTTAAACGAAATCATGCGAAGAAACCAGACATGATTTCACCAGACACCAAAATATGTGTGTCCTGGCTCGTCGTCCCCAGTGCATGCAGGTGGAATAACTTTATTACATGCCAAAGCTCAAGCAAAAAAGCAATGGAAAAAGAATCTCTCAAATGTCGATTTCATGTAAGCTGGAGATCATTAGCATTCATTGGGTAATTGCTGCTTTTTTTATCTCTAAAAGTAGCAGCGACTCAGTCTCGATTTTGCACATGAATATAGGTGTGGATTCAAACAGTGTTCACCTAATAACAGGCAGCCGAACTAAAGCAAAAAAGGGTGAGTTAGAACCTCGTGGATCTTCGATTTTGTGAATGTAACCGAAATGTAATAGTAAGATTCGTTAACTGAATGCGACTTCTCAATGAAAATAAAGTTATGTTCATCATTCAGTTACTCGGCTAACTATGTATTTGTTTTTTTCTTTTTTGTTGGGATGTGTTAGACAAAAAGGTTAAATTCGAAATAAATGTCACAAAATTAAAATTAATTAAAGTAAAAAAAGTACAGTAATTAATTAGATAGAGATAAACGAAAATTAATATTGAAATAACCTAAAAAGGAGAAAATTGGGAGAAAACAATTTTGAAGAGAGAAAAATAATTTTTTTGTTGTGTTTTGTTAAGATTCTAGAGTAATCCAAGTCTGTTAGCTGAGTAGTTTGGTTGTTAGGAGTTTGTTAAGAGTAGTTACGTATAGTTAGGGTTGTTGCATGAGCCCATGCGTACTCTATATATTGTAAACTTGTTTCCATTCAAGATTAATGAAGTTCAGATTACCATCTTTCCTTTTTTCTTGTTTTCTATTGATTTCTTTACATGGTATCAATCGCCAGAAGGTCCTAGTTTCTTGCTTTTGTTTGCTCGTTTTTCTCTTCTTTCCTCTGTCATTTGTGCGTCATGGTTACTTCTGGAGATTCATCGCTTACTTCAAATGATTCTACTGGGAGTTCCTCCGGTTCCAGCAAGCCGTTTACCAACAAAAGGGTTAGTATCGTTCTTGATGAAACGAACTTTGTCCTGTGGAAACAGCAAGTTCTGCTGGCTGTTCGGAGTCATCGCTTAGAAAAGCTGCTCACCGGTGTTCTTAAAGCTCCTCCGGCCATGCTGACCAACGATCAAGGTGAAAAGGTTGAAAATGAGGCATATGAAGTTTTCGTTGCACAAGATAGTGCCTTAGCTTCTTGGATTCTTTCCACGATAAGCTCTCATCTTCTTTCTGAGTTCATGATTGCTGAAACTTCTGCTGAGATTTGGTCAACTGTTCTCACATATTTCTCCAGCAGATCTACAACCACATCCATGAGTTTACATTACAAACTCCGTTCGATTCAGAAAGGTAACCTTAGTATGCGTGCCTACGTTGCAAAGATCAAAGAAGTTTGCAATATGTTGTCTTCCTATGGCAGTCCCATATCAGATCTTGAGAAGATTGCCTCGATTCTCAAAGGGTTACCTGCTGAATATCAGCCGTTTGTGGTGGTAATCACAGCCAGTCAATCTCCTTTTACGTTAGATGCAACAATCTCAGTGCTAATGGATGCTGAGACTCAACTTCTAAATTTTCATCAGTTTTCTGACACTACCCCCTCTGTGAATGTTGCTCACGTTACTGGTTCTAATCAAGAATCCTCTTCTGCAAATAATCAAACAACTTATAGGCCATATCGTGCTCCTATGAGCTCTCATGGACGAGGGCGAATGCAGTATCGTTCGAATGCAAAACCTCAGTGCCAGCTCTGTGGAAAGATAGGGCATCTTGTTGATAGGTGATGGCACATGTTTGATGAAGCTTTTCCTGGTGTGACAGCTCGCACTTCTGATCGCCTGAAGGATGATAACAACGTTCGTGCCAATGTTGCTGAGGTGAATGATGCTCAATGGTTTGTGGATTCAGGGGCTTCGCATCATGTGACTCCTGATGCTGCAAATGTGGACAATTGTGCAGATTATGCTGGTCCAGGTAAGCTAATTGTTGGCAATGGTTCAGGCTTGTCCATTTCCAAAATTGACCAATCTGCGTTAAAATCATATTCTCGTTCTTTAATTCTCAGCAATGTATTACATGTGCCTAAAGTTACTAAAAATCTATTATCTGTTTCGAAGCTTTCTAGTGATAATAGGGTATTTCTGGAGTTTCATGCTCAATCTTGTCTGGTTCGAGATGAGGTTACAAAGAAAGTCATTCTACAAGGAGATCAAGTAGGTGGTTTGTACAGGTTTCGGACTTCCTCAGTGTCTTTGAAGCCTTTGGGTGGTTCATGTCATGCTCATGTGACTGAAATAAATAAAGATTGTAATATGGCTGATGTTTTCAAGTTGTGGCATCGCAGGCTTGGTCATCCAGCCTTTGATACATTGCTCACTGTTTGTAAGAATGTAATGTACATGTTGATTCCTCTGTTAATAAAAACACTGAAATTTGTGTAGCATGTCAAATGGGAAAATCTCATGGTCTTCCCTTTCAATCCTCTACTACAGTTTATAAAGATTCATTTGATTTGGTGTTTACAGACTTATGGGGACCAGCTCCTATGTCTTCTCAAGGTTTTATGTACTACGTGTCCTTTGTTGATGCGTTTACAAGGCATACATGGGTCTATCTGTTGAAGCACAAGTCACAAGCGATTGTTGCGTTTCAATCATTTCAAAAGTTGATCAAAACACAGTTCAATAAAGATATTAAAGTTGTCCAGAGTGACTGGGAGGAGAGTTTCACAGTTTGTCCTCCTTGTTAACAAAAGAAGGGGTTGTTCATAGGGTCACTTGTCCACACACGTCCCAGCAGAACAGTGTTGTGGAAAGGAAACACCGTCATGTTATTGACTCAGCATTGACTTTTCTTGCTGAAGCCTCGTTGCCTCTGCGTTTCTGGTCGTATGCGGTAACCACAGCTGTATTCTTGATAAACAGGTTGCCAACTAAAGTTCTTCAGGGTCTATCTCCTTTTGAGAAATTGTTTGGTCGTAAGCCTGCCTATGACATGCTCAGGATATTTGGGTGTCGATGTTTTCCGTGCCTTCGATCATTCAATGCTCATAAGTTCTCTTTTCGATCACAACCATCAACTTTTTGGGTTATAGTCCTATGCACAAAGGATACCAATGTCTTGATCCCAATGGCAGAGTTTTTATTTCAAGAAATGTTGTTTTTGATGAAAATGTATTTCCCTTTGTAGGAAAATTTGACAAGAGTAATGTGTCTTCACATGCTTCACGTGTTGTTTCGAGCAGTGTACCTTTGGTTCCTGGGGTTGGTTGCTTGTTCAAAGGTTCTCAAGGAACGAGTGCTGCCATACCTAGAGAAGTTGATACAGTAGATGCTCCTATGGTTGCTCCTAAAGTTGTGCTAAAAGAGTCTGATTCAACTGTTGTACCTGATGTTGCAGCTCCTAATGTTGTACCTGATGTTGCAGCTCCTAATGCTCCTAACGTATCTCTAGTTGTTCCTAATATTCCTGGTGAGACTGGTGTTATGGTAGATTCTTAGTTACATGACTCGAGCTCTCTCGATGTGGGACATGGTGGTTCAATGAATGATTTGGATCGTGTCTATGAGTCTCCTGGAGCAATATCCCCAATTTTGCATACTGATCACGCTTAGTCCTCAGGTCAGTCTATGCCTATTGTTTCTTCAAGAGTGTCTTCTCCGTTTAATTCTCAGTTTGTTGGTGATACACACAGTCCTATGTTTAGTGATCATGCACCTGCTCTTGAGGTATGTCCTCATGAATCTGTTGCTCCATTGTCTGTTGCTCCTCCTAAGTTTGATAATGTTCATCATATGACTACAAGAAGTAAAGCAGGGGTTTTTAAACCAAAAATTTATGTTGCTACTACTGATGATGTGGTACCATCTTCAATCAATGAGGCTCTTTCTGATCCTAAGTGGAGAGCTGTTATGGAGGCTGAGTATCATGCCCTTGAGAAGAATGGTACTTGGAGGCTTGTTGAGCTTCCTGCTGGACGGTCAGTGGTTGGATGCAAGTGGATCTTCAGGATTAAAAAGAATGCAGATGGCTCCATTGCTTGTTACAAAGCTCGACTTGTGGCTCATGGGTTTAATCAGGTTCCAAGGCAAGATTTTCATGACACGTTCAGCCCGGTCGTGAAATCTGCCTCAGTTAATGTTGTGCTTGCGTTGGCTATTTCGAACAAGTGGACTCTCAGGCAGATTGACATTGATAATGCCTTCTTAAATGAAGGGTTGAGTGAGGATGTTTTCATGAGACAGCCACCTGGATTTGAAGTCACATGTGATGATGATAAGCAAATGGTTTGTAAGCTTGAAAAAGCTTTGTATGGACTGAGGCAAGCTCTACGAAATTGGTATACGCGTTTGAAAGATTTTTTGGTTTTTATTGGGTTCAAGAGGTCTGTTGCGGATTCGTCCTTGTTTGTTCAAGGAGAGTCAGGGATCTTCACTTATGTCTTGGTGTATGTCGATGACATAATAATCACGGGCAACTCAGAGGTAAATGTGACCAATGTGATAACATTGTTAAGAAAGGATTTTTCACTCAAAGATTTAGGTCAACTGAGTTTTTTCCTTGGTATAGAAGTTCAACAGTGTAATGGATATTTGTTCCTAAGTCAGCGTAAATATGCTCAAGAACTTCTTCAGAAGACTAAGATGGATGGTGCTAATGCTGCCAATACACCAATGCTTGCAGCATCAAAGTTCAGTGAAGATGCAGGTAGCCCGATTGAGGATGCTACTGGCTATAGGAGTATTGTTGGTGCCCTTCTCTACTTGTGTCACACAAGGCCTGATATCACGTTCAGTGTGCATAAGGTAGCTCAATACATGCATCGTCCATGTGAGGGGCATCTTCTTGCTGTAAAAAGGATCTTAAGATACTTGAATGGAATGTTGCAGTATGGTTTGGTCTTCAAGCCTTCTGAACCTGGAGCAGGGATTGTTTCTTTCTCAGATGCAGATTGGGGGAGCAATTCAGATGACAGACGGTCTACTACAGGAAGCTGTGTTTACTTGGGAAACAATCTTCTCACATGGAATTCGAATAAGCAAAAGGTGGTTGCCAGATCAACGATGGAAGCTGAGTATCGTAGTATTGCAGACACATCATCAGAGGTGACTTGGATTCAGGCGTTGTTAACCGACATGGGTGTTGGGCAGAATCAAACTTTGGTGATTTGGAGTGACAGTACGAGTGCAGTCTCGTTGAGCATTAATCATGTGTTTCATGCTCAGTCGAAGCATGTAAACCTGAATGTTCATTTCATGAGAGAGAAGATTGCTGATGGGTGTCTCCGTGTGAACTATGTTCCAGCCATGCATCAAGTCGCAGATGGGATCACAAAGCCATTGACAAACTCGTACTTCGAACTATTTCGAGAAAAGCTTAATGTAATGCATGTTAATTCTTTTTGTCAGCTAGGAGAAGAGAAAAAGTAAGAGAAATGTTAAGATTCTAGAGTAATCCAAGTCTGTTAGCTGAGTAGTTTGGTTGTTAGGAGTTTGTTAAGTGTAGTTACGTATAGTTAGGGTTGTTGCATGAGCCCATGCATACTCTATATATTGTAAACTTGTTTCCATTCAAGATTAATGAAGTTCAGATTACCATCTTTCCTTTTTCTTGTTTTCTATTGATTTCTTTACATGTTTTAAAATTGAAAACTGCTCATGTATTTATAGGGGAAAATTAGGGCAAACATGAGAAAATATTATACCGATCATGCTACTAATCGGATAACATGAGTGGACTGCAAGCATTTAATTCGAATTCAAATTAATTTAAATTTATCCCTTAATTTTTGAGATAATGTGCTATCCAAAAGGAAAAATATAATTCAAATATGGTAAAATATCCGCAAGCCTAAAAAATAAGACCCAACTAATCCAAAATTTCACATCACCCATGTCATGCAAGTGTGCCCCTACACACAAGGAACAACTTCATCTCAAATCATTCAATGACTAGAAGTAAGGTAAGTGTATATAAACACTTCCTAATCTATTTATCCCATTAATGTGAGATTGGGGGTTTCCATTTTCTTTTCTTACTTTGCAATCTCCTTACTTTGACCATTAATTTCTCATTCATTACTCAACCATTTTTTGTAATTTCCTTACTTTGACCATTAATTTCTCATTCATTACTCAACCATTTTGAGCATATGAGATACTGTTGTAAAGATCTCGTGGAGTAGAATAAGTTTATGTTGAGTTTTTATTCGAATCTTCATCTTTACTTATTCGAAATATGGCTCAAAGTGTCTATTTTCTCATTTTTTCCCAACATGTTGCACTTCTTGTTCCCAAGGTTTTGTTCTAATTAATTCGAATCAACTCCGCCGCACACCTAATTTTGGTGAATAAGTCTTTTGGATGAGATTTTCTGCATACACAAGGCCTCGAATTTAAAACTTGCTTAAACAATACCAAGCTACTTAATATTTGGACCGATGATCAAGCAAAACCTTATTTTTTAAAAAATAATTAAAAGCATTGATGAGCAACACTTCATTATTCGACTCCAAAAGGTGATTTTTTTCATTAAATTTTGAGTTATTTAATTTTTCAAATTAACCCGAATAACTAATTTAGTTTTCTGAGTTTGAGCTGAAATAAATTTTAATAGTTGTTCACTAAAAAAATTGTCCAATCTATACTTCAAGCGAGCCTAATTTTGTCCAAACCTATTTTTGTGCCCTATATTTTTTCCAAACTCTCTTATATTTGAGACATGACTTCAAACGAGCCTAATTTTTGTCCAAACCTATTTTGTGCCCTATATTTTTTCCGAAGTCTCTTATATTTGAGACATGACTTCAAACGTAGGGATGGCAATGAATCGAATTTGGATCGGATCTAAGTCCGAATCCGTTACAATCGGACTCGGATATTTTTTTTGGATTTGGATTCGGATTTTTTTAAAACGGATTTGGATCGGATTGTTTTTGGATCGGATTCGGATTTGTTTCAACCGCATTTAGATTAGAGTTTTTTTATTTAGATTAAATTGTCATCCCTAGTCTTGACCCAAGTCTAAGGGGTAGATTCGCGAATTTTAGCGTCTTTAGGGTATATTGTGTTTTGGCCCTCTAATAATTTTATTTTAGTGCAATCAAGTCCATAATTTTGTATATTTAATTTCTTACGCATTTAATTTATGCTATTTAATTCTACACTTGTTCACTTTTATCCCTTATTTGTTGACTGCATTTCATTTTTTGTGTTTATTGTTTATGCTTTCTATTTTAATTCATAATTTTAGTATAATATATCATAACTTTATCTATCGATTGCACATTACTTACTATTTCATTCACTAACTTTCTTAAGTTTTAGTAATTCATTGATATTTACATTTATTTGTTTCCATGTTGTATTTATTTTATTGTTTGTTTATCTATGACTTGATCTTGCATTTATTTTTTCATATTTATTTATACATGCATATGGTATAAATAAATATATTACATTATATCAAGGTTAATTAATATATATAAATCATAATAAATATTATTTAACTTACATTCTTAAGACATTTATATTTTATTATTACTTTTAACATATATATATATATATAAATAAAGTTAATGTATTTAGTTTAACCTTTTACTTTATTTATGTTGTATTTTTGTTTTAATGTAAATATTATATGTGATATTTTGTTTTAAGGAATTAAAAGTCTTAAATGTTTTGATTCAGACTCAGATATGGATCGAATGCGTCAGATTCGGATCGGACATGGATTTGGATCGAATTCGGATCAGATTCGGATCGGATCTTGGCATGATCCATATCCAACCCATCTCCTATTAGGACTCGGACATTTTCCTTCGGATTCGGATTCGGATTTTTTTCAATCGGATATGGATTGGATAAATTTCTTCGGATCGAATCAGATTCGAATCGAATTCGGGTTAAATTGTCATCCCTATTGAAACGTAAGTGAATAGTTCTATCCTTGAATACTTCTATGACCCTACCCCAGATAAAAGAAAAGAAAACTTGACACTCATAGAATGATTCACAAATAGATATAAATATGGTAAAAAAATCTCTTTGGTCCTCTTAATTTTGAAATTGGACAAATTGGCCCCTCTTAGTCCCAACCAGTTTCAAAAGCGAGCAATTAAGGATAATTAATCATAACATTAATGTTTTTCATCATTTTTTTATACTTTTGAATGAAATAATAACAAATTTAGCCTTCAATATTTATAAATTATGTCAGTTTAGCTTTATTATAAAAAATAATAAATTTAACCCTCAATATTCGTAAAATATGCAAATTATGTATTAGATTTTTTAAAACCAAGACTAAAATGATATAATATATAAGCATCAATTGATAAATATGTTATCGTGAAAAATAAACTTATTTAAAACAGACAAAAAATTAAAATTGTGATTAATTATCTTTAATTACTCACTTTTATATATTGATAGAAAATTTGTCTAATTTCAAAAGTGAGAAATTTAAGAAGTGCTTTTACCTATAAATAATCACAAGTAAAGTTGATCCAGGTAAATAAATATCTAATGAACAAATAATGAAAATAGATAAATAAATAAATAAATATATAATAGAGATAGCAAATGGATTGTTTGGGTTGATTTCGGTTTGAATTATTTCGGGTCTGATTATATTTGGTTCAGGTTCGGGTCGGACTAAGTTTGGTTCAGTTTTAGTTTGGGTCAGGTGTCGGGTCATATCAAATCGCTTGATTTCGGGTCGGGTAAATAGGAGATCAATTGTTTTTAAGTCGGGTTAGCTTTTTCACACTCCTATATATGACTTTATAAAGCAAATATATTTGGCTTTTTAATGAGTTGTGCGACAATTCGCATTCCACCTTTTTTATTTCTTTTAATATTTTTTTATTTCGAGTTGCTTTCGATTCAAGTTCATTCGGTTAGGTTGAAAATTAATTTGAGTCTATTTCGATTCAACTAAAATTCATGTTGGTTTCGATTCGATTTATTTCAGATTTCATATCATCATGTTTAGGTCGATATTATGTCTCGAGTCGGACAAATCATGTCTCGAGTCGGACAAATCGATTCGGGTCAAATTTGGCAGGTCTAATATAAACCACTAAAACACTGTTCCTTAATTGACTTCTAAATTATTGACTTAAGGGTTAAAGCAAACTCTGAAATATAATACTTTAGTTACTTTTCATATTCTCTTGTTTTTCATCTGTCACCTCAGAGGCATGACTTTGAAAATAAGCAAGCAAAGGCAATTTACATTGTCTGAGAAGTGCTTGACAACATGTTAAATATGTTGTGAAAGTAATGGTTTCAACTTTCACCCACATTCAACTTATTAATCATGAAATTAACTGAGGTTAATTACACAAGATCTCTTAAACAATTTTCAGAGCCTTAGCCAATAATATTGCAGCATAAGTGCTTGGCAAACATTACTATTGATAATTATTTGTATTAATCCATGTTATGCTGCATGCTTGCCTTCAACCATGATTACTTGAGAATATGTTACACAAGTTTTATAAACTTTGATTTTGGACCCTTTTTTATCAGCTAATTATAACTGTAAAAGTGTGTTTTAAGCTCAACTTTTTTATTTTTTACTTTGGGTTAACAACAGTGACGGAACCATTTAAAAAACTTTTAAATAGGTATAAAATAGGTAAAAAGTTTATATAATTTAGTTTATATAATTTATTTAATATAATCTGTACCATTTACTTTATATTATTATTAAAGTTAATAGGTAAAAAGTGTCTGAACTATAATTTTTTTACATTTTTTTAAATAGGTATAAAATATTTTTTGACCTAAGTAGGTACATGTCTAACATTTTCACTGTTATCATTTTAGGTGTCTGGTCGTTACTGACCGTTTAAAAAACTTTCTTTAACCAATCAAAATATGACACATGACTTTAATTTTAATTTCTTCTTTATTTCTTTTAACTTTATTTTTAAAAAATTCATAATTTTCTTAAAATTCACAAAATAATCCCCAAATCCCTAAATTTCCAAATCTGGCCTCTATCATCGCCGTTCATCATGATGCCGGGACGGAATGAAGCTTCCTTCTCTCGCCGTAAGACTCGCACGTCGTTCGTCGTATGATCGGCCGCCATTTGCAGCCAACCATTTTTTCCTCCTCTCATCGCTCGGCTTTTGTTTCGATGTTAGATATTTTGGTCGTCGACTTTTGGCGATCGGATGATGAGAGAAATGATCGTAGGGGTCTATCGACAGAAGTGGTGAGCACGCCATCGGTGATTGATGACAACAACGATTGAAATCAAGATTTAGGAGTTAGGGATTTAGAGATTTAGGGACTATTTTAAGAATTTTTAAGAATTTTAGAATATTTTTGAGAATTCTTATTTTAAAAAAAATAAAAATAAAACTAAGCTTATCACATGTCATGTTTTTATTAGATAAAGAAAATAAAAAAATAGTCCAATTAGATAATATCGCTAACCCTTTTTGTTAAATTGTCGACCTAGAAACCAATAATTTAACAATTTAATGACTTATATGAAATTATATTTTATATTTATATGCAACAAATAAAATTGAAAAAAAATCAACATTCCAAGTTCATGTTTTTACTAACTAAATTTACCGTTCAATTTTTAATAAATACGAGGTTAAATTCTCAACTTTGATAAAGTAGGAGATGCATATATAATATCACTTAAAACAATATATGCATTTGAAAATTTTAAATTCATCCTTTAAAATTCAAATCTTCAAATAATTTTAGCGATATGTTTTTTAAATAATAATAATTTTATAAGTCATCTCCACAATTAATTTGGAATAGCGGGGTATCCATCTTTCAGCTCCATATTAGGAAAAGGATGAAATTCAGTCAAACGAGTCGACTCAGACCTGGACCAGAGTCTGGCATTGAAGATTCTCTCGTGCGAACAAAATCTATTGTAGCTGTCAGTCATGTACTCAAAACGCAATTAACATCACAACTGGTCTGGTCAGGTCGATTTCCGACCACTTCATGCAGGCCGAGTCAGACTCAGTATTCTTTCTTTCTCTCAATCCTTGGTCTTACACTTCCTAGACTCACCAATCTTGGTTAAAAATATATGTAAAGATTAAAGCATTCTTCTGTCAGATTCAAACATAGTTTAAAGATGAAAAAGGCTTAAACATAGTCCCTTTCTCTTTTTTATTCCCGGGCCATAGTATTAAATTACGGTTACGAACAATGCAGACATTACATAATGCGTAATAGTTGTGGGTAGTGATTTGTTTATAAAAAATTCTAACTATTTCATATTACGGATGCAGCTTGGTTTTGCGATGACCTCTAAAACCGTTATGATGCGACCATCACGTTGTGTTGCGGCCACAATTTTATACCAACAACCCCTTTTTTTGAATTTTAGATTGAATTCAAGAAGAATCAATCAATGTCTGTTAAAAGAAAATGAATTGAGTTCACAAAACCAACGAATAAACATTGTCAATAGGATATGAATATGTATGAATGTATTCAATAAAATCATTAGACTTTTTTAAAATTTGTTGAATTATCGGACATTGTATTTTATATTCATGTACCGGACACGAATACAATTTCTACAATAACGATGATAGGCCGAAAAAACATATATGAACAGTGGCGGAGCCACATATATTTTTGGAAGGGTCCGTGCCCACCATACACTTTTTAAAGTTTATATATTTGGCTTCAATTTTGAAGTTTTTATGATTTACGTCTACTTTAAAAAAATATTATAGATCCACCACGGGACGCATGGTATCAGTTAACAGTAGGTTGAGATGATGATTAACAACAAAAGATAAAAGCACTTTAATGGAATTGATTAAGGTAATCCGGTACATTAAAACATCTTTTGTGCGAAAAGTTGAAAATTGTTTATAAAGATGGGATTCCTCTTGCCGGCCGGCCACTTTTGAAATACCATAGAAAAAGAGAATGTATTTAGCCCATTTTCTAACACCGAGTGGACCCTGATCTCGTTTAAAGCAAGATCTGCGATCTACTCATCTTAAACTGTTGATAATCCTATTGTTCCACTGGATAATCAGGTGGGGGAATCTTCCCGACAAGAACTTGTTCATGTATACGGGTAAAATATATAATTCATCGCTGAATTTTCTTCTCACTCCTATTTTAGTCACTCAACTTTAAAAATTTTCAATTTGCTCATTAAACTTTAAACATTAAACCTTGTTGGTCATTCATCCGTTTTCTCATTAACAGCCCAATGACGAGGCTTATCTTATTAATATTTGGTTGTGACGTAAATTTCTTACTATATTTTATTAACATGTAGGATTTAAAATAAAATATAAAATCCTTAAACTATACTCTCATACTCTAATCCCAAAATATCAAATTCTAAATTCATGCTCAAACCCTGAATCTCACCGGCATCATCGGAGATATAGAGAGAGAAAAAATGAAAAAGAATGGAGGAGAAAGAAGAAAAGAAAAAATGAAGTGAAAAAAATTTAAAAAAAAAGATTTTACAGGAATACAAAACGTCGTCTTGATACAAATTAAACTTTTTTAAAACGACGTTATTTTGGTTCCGTGTACCATGTCATAACATCGTTAACTATTTAACGGTAGAGTGACTAAAATAAGAGTAATTTAAAAGTACGGTGAACAAGTTGAAATTTTTTAAAGTTGAGTGGCCAATATATATAAAGTATGCAAATGTTTTAGTATTATGTATTAAAATAATGAAGAAGAAATACATGAACATGTAAAGCTTAGTAGTAACTGTGGGGGGACCTTTCCACCCCTCGTGCGAGCAATCGACCATGGCGTTTCATTACCTCCGATCATAATCATTAATGGCATGGAACCAAAACAGAACCTGTTGGATAATACTATAATGCTGTGTAGTAAATATATATAATCTTCTTCTTTTTCTCTCGTTTTCTATAATTCTATTCATGTTGTTGCAGTAGTGCGATTGGTGTTGTCTTGTCAGTTCGAAGGAGAAAAAGAATGTGGGAGACAACCAATAATATTACAAAGGACTATCAACAGTTTTGACATATCATCTTCTGCAGGCCCCATTTGTGGGTCCAAAACCATCCACATTTTACTATATTTATACCCACCATTTCCATTCATTCATTCATATCACCCCAATCCTCAGACTCTTGATCACTTTGTTGCAATGGCTGATGCTGGTGGTTCAGCCTCTGCCCGGAGGGCGATGTGTTCGGTCCCCGAAAGGCTTCAGCTTCATATGGCAATGCTGGCCTTGCAGTTCGGTTATGCAGGGTTCCATGTGGTTTCAAGAGCTGCCCTTAACATGGGCGTTAGCAAGCTTGTGTTCCCAGTTTATAGGAACATCATTGCTTTGCTTCTGCTCTTACCCTTTGCTTATTTTCTTGAAAAGTAATTCATTCAACCCTTGTTTCTTCTGAAAACAGCTTTATGAACAAAACCCTAACTTGTGTTTCAAATGTTTGTTCTTTTTCCAGGAAGGAGAGACCAGCCATTAGTCTGAATTTTCTCCTGCAGTTCTTCCTCCTAGCTCTTGTTGGGTAATGCAAGAGCAAGACTATGTTCTAAAATATTTACCATATTGTAATAAAAGGCAATACTAATTGTCTGCTTTTTTCACATGACAGAATCACAGCCAATCAAGGTTTCTACTTGTTGGGATTAGACAACACATCACCAACCTTTGCATCAGCAATCCAAAACTCTGTCCCTGCCATTACGTTTCTCATGGCAGCCATACTAAGGTAAGCCTATATACATGATATACATACATATATATATATATATATATATATATATACATGACATGACATGACATGACATGCAATCATGTGTGTGTTTGTTATTGTTCATACCAGGATAGAGAAAGTGAGGCTAGATAGAAAAGATGGGATATCCAAGGTTATTGGAACAATCTTATGTGTGGCCGGAGCATCGGTCATAACACTATACAAAGGTCCAACCATATACAGCCCGGTTCCACCTCTAAACAAACCAGCACCAATGTTTGTTTCACTGGGGGACGCAAATGGAAAGAACTGGACCCTCGGTTGTCTCTATCTAATCGGCCATTGCTTGTCCTGGTCCGCTTGGCTGGTGTTGCAGGCACCGGTGTTGAAGAAGTACCCGGCTCGACTCTCGGTCACATCCTACACATGTTTCTTCGGCCTCATCCAGTTCCTCGTCATCGCCTTGGCTTTCGAGAGAGACTCTCAAGCTTGGTTGTTCCACTCCGGCGGAGAACTCTTCACTATTCTCTATGCGGTCAGTGTACTTTAACGAATAGAATTCATCTGTCTCTTTTCCATATCGGTCGAATAATATAAAATTAAATCTGTGCATAAAACATGCAGGGAGTGGTGGCATCAGGGATTGCATTCGCCGTACAGATATGGTGCATCGACCGAGGCGGCCCTGTTTTCGTCGCTGTTTATCAACCTGTTCAGACTCTTGTTGTCGCTATCATGGCTTCCATTGCTTTAGGGGAAGAGTTCTATTTAGGAGGGTAAGTTCTTATAAACTGTTAGCATGTGATTTAAATAGTGGTCCTCAATGGCAATAACGGCCGCTATGTACACATATAGTTTGAAATCTCGATACTCATAACCTTAATATTCGCAATACAGCATATGTTATTAAAAATATTTACGACCAATATTCACATAAATCGTAATAGCATTCATTATGTCTGCAATGCCACCGTAACTTAAATTTATATATATTGATACATGTTTTTGCCTACAGAATCATCGGGGCAGTGCTGATTATAGCCGGACTGTACTTGGTGCTATGGGGGAAAAGCGAGGAAAGGAAGTTTGCAGCACAAGAAAAGGGAGCCCTTGAATCGACGGCGGAACACGGCGGCAACAGAACACCGGGCCATGTCAAGACATCCCTCACTCACCCATTGCTCCACCACTCGACGGAAAACGTTTAACTCCAAAAGCCACTAAACCCCTTTTTTAACCATGGCGGAAACAACAACAGATGGGAGGTGGCAAACACTGCCATTATATCAGAAAGTTTGTGTGTGTATTTTTCTTGTTTTTTAGTAGTTAATGGCTTTTTCTCTAAGTAGCAGAGAGGGCTAAAGGAGAAGCTTTTTTTGTTGTTGAAGTGGTGATTGATGATGATGATGCTCCCATATGCTTTTTGTAATGTGATTTGATGATTTGATTTTAAGATAAAAGATATGGAAAATATTATGGAGTTTGGTGGAAATTATTATGATGTATGATGGCAAAACACATGCGGATTTTTTAACTGTCCTATTGGTTCATCGAGAATAAGGTATTTTTATTTTATTTAATAAAAATATTATTATTTTTATTTGACAAAATAAGAAATTAATTGAAAATATTGAGAGATGGACATTACAGCAAATGTCCCAAAATATATAGAGAAGAATGACAAAGTAGGGAGTTAATTGAAAAAAAATAAAGTAAACATTTTGAACCAGTTGGTTGAATTTGTTCACCCTAAAACTGACCGATGTCATTCTTCACAAAACTTGATCTAATCTAAATCATAATTTATATAAAAGTCTGACCCTATAAGATCGTGTCGAGAATCATCAGGCTCGAGTTAAGTGATCTTCCCTAATTTTTAATGCCCAACATTTCCTATTTGATTGTTTTCTCCTCTATTTTTAATGCCCAACATTTATGAGTCAAACTTATTAAAATTTATTTTCCGATGATTTTATCAACGGAAATCAATTTATTCTCTTTAAAAGAAACATTCAACTGTCCCACGACCTAAATTTTTTTAATTTTGGACAAATTCCTCTTATATAATCGGACGGATGGAGTGCCTCTAAACTTCGAGTCAAGTCAAACTCGGGTTGAATTGTTGTTCCTTCAAGTCGAGGCGGCCGGCCGGAAAACTGCCCCACCCCGTTGCCAGCCTTAGAACTCTACCCAGCAAAATCCTTAATTTGATTAGTCTTCATTATGAAATCAAACTTAATATATATATATATATATATATATATAATCAACGTGTAATGTTTTCCTAAAAAGATTTGATGGATATGTAATATTAACACTCGTATACAAATTGAACTAAAATCAAAATAAAAGTTCAAAAACGGTCAACTTTAAAAGGCCCCATTGCAAATCAGAGCTTTAAAAGGCCATTCATGAGAAGAGGCAAACTTCAGAAAGTGCATGAACATTTAGATGCACCCAAAGGGCCATTGTCATAGAGACGAAGGCAACAACTATACTGTCAACCACGATGAGATCTTACCTCGAAACCACATTCGGCAACAAAGATATAAGCACCCTTAACGGTTTTCTGCAGAGATTCTTCAAATTTTATGCTCTTCAGCTTTTCAGAAAGTCCTTCAAAGAAAACGGTCCATCCTACAAAACCAAATCGAGTTTGATGTTACATTCAGACCATGTATTCATTACGGAAACCTCTGCGGATTACCTTTCCATGCTCTTGATTTAAGCATTGTCTAACTACTGTTGTTTGTTGTATCAGCCGTTCCATTGCCGCGTAGGTTGGATGGTTTGCATGAGCTGACATTATTCATGATGCAGAATAATTGTACATGTAAAAGAAAGACTAATCAGATAGTGACATTAATCAGCAGATAGCCATAAGAAGAATCTATACAACATTCTAAAAGGTAATCTGTTGCAAGTAGTAGTTGTACGAACTAATCATACCAAGAATTGCTCGATTTAAACTATCTGCAACATGCTGCCGGTACTCCAAGCTAAGCAGGTGAAACATTGGAGATTTCTCCGGTTCCTCATATGCAAGCAAAGCCATGAAATCCTGCAGCAACAGCATGTCTTTCAATAGCTGACACATAAATTAGAAGCGTGCAAAATTTGCCAAGTTAACATACTTCAAGCTTTTCAACATATTTTTGCTCCTTTCCAAAAGGGGTCAACTTCATCTGTGCAAATTCCAGAGCTTCTGTGCTGCAATAGAAGTGATTTTTTCAACTACAGAATATCTGCTATTTATAATTCAAGAGATATCTTATTCTATTCTCACCATTTCCTAGAGCATACAAGCTCGACGAAATGAAGGCTTAGAAGATCAAAATGGAGGTCCTTGTTTTTCTCTAGTAAGTTTGTTGCCAGCTGTTCAGTTAATTCGATTGCCTTAAGTGCATTACCCTCTAAAGCAAATTGATAAATTCCTGACAAAATTACAACAAAATTATCAGCATTTTGAGACTATAAAAGACCGGTGACAGAAAACTACTGCACAGAAGATACAATTTGTGATGTACGATCACTGCTAAGTACACAAATCTGTAGGAAAGATTGATACTTTTTTTCCTCTTGTAGTTCCATGAAAACATTTCAAAAAAAATTGTATTAGCATCAAGCATGCAGGAGTTCTCGGTTTTTGCAGAACTTAGTAAGACAGGCTACTAAACCATCTGTCAGCCATATTTCAGCGTTGATGTCAAATACTTCAAAGCCCTTTAGCTTTTCTAGACACATACCCAACGTGCATGCTAGTAATGTTGATACAACTCGTCATATTTCTTGAAGTACCAGTATCCGCCACACGTCCGCCACATATACAAACATGGGTATGAGAATATGGACCTCCTAGGACCCTCCAAATACATGGAAAAAATAAGAAAAAAATGAACATGCCTGTGCTGGACACATTGCCATATCCAACACACTTGATTCTGAGTAACATAGCATGCTAGTTCACTTTTGAAACTTCTAGTAAATAAGCATAAGATAGAACCTGTCATTAGAAAACCTTACATCTTTCAAAATTAACAGATTCCATGGTTGTATAAATGTGCTCCAGCATATTAATCCTAGGTTATCTATATGCATAAAATTTATCGAGTGAGAAAAAAATTCACCTACTTTTTCTTTTTTCCATGTCCTCAAGATGATCAGAAGGTTGCTTCATCCCAGTACAAGCAATAAAAGATTCCACGGTTTCTTTAAAGCAATTGTGCACAAGATACGACATAACAATGTTGTGGATGTCATTATCATTGACTGCCTGTAAAAAACAGACGGAAATGGAAGCCCAAATATAAGAATCTATGTCTACTGGAGGGATATAAGTATAGCATAGATTAATCAATAATGCCATTCTGATGTGTCATCATCAAAAGAAAAGATGAAAAAAGAGTCCATAAGAATATGTACTAAATTATAGACTGAAAAATCTTAAAAAACAAATAGGACAATTCATCAAAAAATAACTAAAGATGAAGAATGCCATTTTATGTTGCGAGTTGTGACACTACAAACTATAAACTATAGGCTAAGACACAAAAGCATAACCTTACATCAACCGACAACCGTTAAATTATTGCTATAGGAAACAGCTGAAACAATTCCATTTTGCACCCGAAATCACGAAACAAGATTAAGACTTAGAAGCACACTAGACAAGCAAGGCAACCCCGAAATAATCTGCGACCAAGACCTACAATTATACGAAAACCATCTTTCCAAATGTATATGCAAGACATGAACTTGAGGAGGAGCACTAACCTCCCAAAGGAAGGGTCAATCTGCAGAGTAAAGGTCTCACTTGCTAGCCCACTTATAGGTCAACCATAACAGGATAACCCCGAGAGCCTTACATATTGCCTATTGGTTCTATTGCAAAACCAAGGTAATTCATATATAATATAACCCACAATTAATTCAGAACCCATTGATACAAAATTGTTCTGGAATTAGTTTCGAGCTAAATAGAGTTAAGATTTCAAACCCTAACGAACCCTCATAGTTAACAAAAAAAAACCATGTTTATAATAAATCCATATGAACCCAGATAACTATACAAACTGATAAAACAGCATAATTGCACAATACCCTAATTTCTTATAATTCAATAAAAAAAGAAAATATATCAGGCTTGGGATTATTCTAGAAAAAAATGAAATTTCTGCAACAATGCAATCAACCAAAACATATCGAAAGCATAAAACCATAATAACATTTGGCGAAAAGAACCCAAATTTTAGAACTGAAAACAGAATGGGAGAAAAAGATTAAAAGCTTACAATTTGTTCGTATAGACGGGGATCAACGTCCATGATCGGGAAAATTACGGGAATCGAAGCTTTGGGGTTTCGGCGTTTGACTATAAATAGATAAGTAAAGGGGTGGGCGGGCGTTTTCGTGGAATATATCAGTCCGCAGAATGATGGAGATCGTCGCAGTTAAAAAAAAAAACCTTTAAAGGAGACGTTTTAGAGTACAATCGGGTAGAACCGATATTGATTTGCTTTAAATACAAGTGCTAATTGATCTAGGAGTAAATTTTTTCTTGTACCAGTGAAGTTGATTATTCATATTTTGTTATTTAAAATTTTTGGGTTAAGTTTATGGAATAAAAATCAAGTTATTTGAGTATTTGTATAAATTAAACATTAACTCGAGTCTTTTAAGATGGATATTATTTGTTTTTTTATTAAAATTACTAATATGATAAGAAAAAATCCGTTGATAAATAGAATTTTCAATGGTGTTAGTATTTGTACTAAAGAATAATATTAGTAATAGACTTGAAAATATTAAAGGGACAAAAACTATAATTTAACCTATATATTACAACATTCCTATTTTTATTGGAATAACATTCGATAAGTTTTGTTAGTTTTTTCAGTTTCACCCAGAGAAAAAAATGTGACGCTCGAAAAGTATCGTACAAACTTTTCATTGTTTGATGGACTAAATTGATGAGAATAAATAATTTGTAAAGAATTACAATCATATGATCAATTGAATAAAATAAAAAAGTTAAGTGACTAAATTGAAAAAAAAGGAAATTCATTGTAAAAAATAAGAATTAAAAATACATAATTGTTATATTGTGATTGTAAAAGATTGCTTAAAATTGATTTTTTTTCACAGTAAGATTATAAAGAGACTTAATTGTACAAAGATAAAAGAAAAATAAAGATTATATAAGATTGAATTAGATAATCTAACACCTTAAAGGGTTGTCTCCCGGTTTGAAAAAAAAATAGATATGGTGGGGAAATTTCTCTTTTTGTACCTCAAAAACAAAAATCATTTGCCCATTTTTTATGTCCAGTTTTATGCGCAACATTAAAAAATTAAAACCTAAGTCTTAACCTTAAATTTTATATTATAAACAGTTAAACACTAAATATTTAACTCTAAAAGTACACTATACATTTAATTTCTTACACTCTAATCATAAACCATAATCTTAAACCTAATTTTTCGTGTAGAAACATAAGTATAGGTACAATAAAGAAGCAAAGAATTCCTATTCGTGCATCAAATATTAACGTAAAAATTAAATTCAAAAGAGTTAATTGCACCACATGTCCCCAAACTAGACACTCATTTTAAATTGATCACTAAACTTTAAAACATTTCAATTTCATCCTCAAACTATGACCTTCATTCTAAATTGGTCCCCAAACTTTTGAGCATTCTAGTTTTATCCTCAAACTTTGACTCTCATTCTAAATCGGTCCTCAAACTTTTTGAACATTCTAATTTCATCCCCAAATTATCAATATATTCTAATCATATCTTATGTTAATAAAATCGTTACAAAAATTGTTAATTTTCATGAAACACTGATGTGTATTTTGTAATAATATGATGTGATATAAACGACAATTTGAGGATGAAATTAGAACGTTCAAAAATTTTAGGACCAATTTAGAATGAGAGCCAAAATTTGAGGATAAAACTGGAATGCTCAAAAGTTTAGGGACCAATTTAAAATGGAAGTCATAGATTGAGAATGAAATTAAAATCTTTTAAAATTTAGGGACCAATTTAAAATGAATGTCATAGTTTAGGAACATGCAATTAATTCAATCCAAAATATTAACCTAACTATTCGTACGTCAAAGCCCCCACGCCCCGCGTCCATGTCCAGATTCAAAGAGTAGCGTTCATATTAGGGTTGAGCAAAATTCGATTCGACTCAAAAAATCAAATTTTTAACTCGATTTGAGGCGAAAATACTCGACTCTTATTGATTCGACTAAAGTTTTTATAAACTCGATTCGACAAAATTTCAAATAAAGTTTGAGTTGTAAATAGAAATTTGAATAACTCAAAATTTTTAATAATTAACATATTGATTTTTAAGTACGAGTCAAGTTCCTCAAATTTCTCTAATATATATATATATATATATAAAAACATGAAGAAACATATCACATATGAAAAAAATATAAAGAAATATATATATATATATATATATATATATATATATGCATATATTATATGATTAGAGAAATACGTTTAAATCGGAATCAATTTGTACTATAACACAACAAATAATTACAATTAAATTTGTATAAGAACTCGAAAACTCGACTTGAACTGAACTCGAATTTCATAAACTCAAATCGAAAAAATTCCAAATAAAATTTGAATTGTAAAATATAATGCATTAACTCGAAAATCTTTTACCCGGCTCCATCGAACGCTGGCCCCTAATTCACACTTCGGCCCCTCCACACACAACCGTTAACGCGGAACTCTTGTCATTGCTGACCACAAAAATTTGCGTCAGTGTTCCCACAACTTTGCCGATGGCATTCCCGTTATAAGTCTCCAAATTCCTCTATATAATGGATTCGTGCATCACAGAAGCTTTCAAACAAGCGAAGGAGAAGGAATCGGCTTTGAAGATTTTTATTAGCTTTGAGATTGAAAGGAATCGAAAACCGGGGGGAAACAATGGCGGAAGAGGGACAAGTAATCGCCTGCCACACTGTTGAGTCGTGGAACCAGCAGCTCCAGTCTGCTAACGCCTCCAAGAAACTGGTAAAAATCTCTTATTTCTTTGAATAAACCAAAAAAAAAGCTCTTCTTTCTTTATATTAGCTTGAAATTTTTGTTTTTTAGATTGTTTGAAAAAATGGGGCTTGTCTACTTATCTGCTTTGTACCTTTTGTTTGTTTGAAATGAGATTAATTAGTGAAAAAACTGTACTAAAACTTAGACTTCTTGGATTCTTGTTTGCTTAATTCATAATGTTGTTGGTTTTCTGGATAGGTGGTGGTGGATTTCACAGCTTCATGGTGCGGGCCATGCCGTTTTATAGCACCAATCCTGGTTGACATCGCTAGGAGGCTGCCCCAAGTCATATTCTTGAAGGTGGATGTTGATGAATTGGAGGTAGAATCTCGGCTCCTAAGAAATTGCTTCATGAAAAACATGTGATTTTTTATGTAAGAAATTTTCTTACACAATGATGGTGTTTGTGTTTTTGCAGTCTGTGGCTCAGGAATGGGATATTGAGTCAATGCCGACTTTCATCTTCCTGAAAGAAGGCACAAAAATTGACAAGGTTGTGGGTGCAAATAAAGATGACTTGCAGCGGAAGATTGCCTTGCATTCTTCTTCTACCGCGGCGGTGGCGGTGGCGGAGCAGAGTGCATCAGTCAGTGTTTAGTTGCAGCAGCAGAAACTAGGATCTTATCAAATATCTGTCTGGAGAAGAACAGATGTTAAATAATTGTGTGGTTGTGTTTATATTTGGCTACTCTATGCTTTCGTCCTTGGTTTTATTTCAAATCTATCTTCTATATTATAGTATCCGTGTTTGGTACTCGTGTTTGATTCATATTATACAAACATAAAAATGGATATACTCATGTTTATGAAACTGATTGTCTTACGAGTCGAGTCGAATCTAGCACTACTCATGAGGGTAACTTTTTATGCGTGTTCGCCAAGTTCTTTGAACACTTATCAACAAATTTTGGGTTTGCTCTAGCCATGGTCTTGGTTCGTGATACCTTAAAATTCCAGGTTACAAACATGTCATTTGAGAGTACTACCATCTTTGGGTTGGCTGGTCGCAACCACTCTGGCACATCGGAGGCCAGAAGCTCAGAATGTCCCTAAGTGACCGCAAGCACTACCACGGTCTCCCTATCGTAAATGTTATTACTAACATTTGCATTTGTGGTCGAGAGGAACTAACCGGAAATTCGACAGCTATGCTGGGAAGTGTAATGTGATTTGTTCCGGCACGAAGGTTCACCGGACCGGTAAATATAAACCTAACGTACGTTAATTATTGACCACTTAACTATTTAAATAATATCAATCAAACCACTTATCGTTAAAACTTAACGGAAGAATGATATGACAGTTAACTATTGAGCGTACGTTTCGATACAAATATGTCTTTGATACAGAGTATAGTTAATTTTTTATATATATATTTGAAGGATTAGATGTCATATTCTAATATTCATGTGTTGACATGACCACATAATACCTCATGAAAGATGAGAGGCTTAACGATATTTTTTACTTTTGATCTTTCTTTTAAAAAATCCTTTTAATTCATATTTTTTATGTTTCTTTTAACCCAGATTTTTTTGAGATATTTAATCGACTAACAAAATGTAGTGAATCCAATAAGTTGACATCAAATATTATGTATTTCTCTCGTGTCGATGTCATTCGTTAAATTATTTTTTTATACGAAACTTTAAATTTCATAAATATTTTTAAAAATATAAGAATATATAAAATATTAAAATATTGTAAAAAAATGAAAATTTGTAGAAAAAATTTAAAAAAATATCACTTATTCCGTCAATTAGTTCAATTTAACAGAAAAATGAAATAAGTGGCTCAAGAATTTAAAAAAATGATGGTTAAAATAACACTTTTTAAGAAGTTTGAGGGCTAAGCATGTCATTAGACCAAAATGAGCAGTCCAGATAACATGGAAAGGCATTGCCTGATGGGTCTATATCTACTCACGTGAACCATCGCAGGTAAGGTCCCTCGCACGTGATTGTCCACGTGTGTTTCCTCCTGGCCCCCATCTTACGCCGGATAAAATTTTTTTACCTCTTTTCGGTACTCAAACACTAAAAAATACAAAAAAATTATATTATATGCCTTAACCCTAAATTTTAAATTCTAAACCCTAAACCCTATACCCTAAAAAATACACCCTACCCTAAATTCTATAAACCCTAACCATAAACTCTAAACTAAAAACCTAAACCTAATTTTGAGTGTGGGAGCATAAGTAGGGGCACCGAAAAGGGTAGAAAATTTGTCTTTTTTTTATAACATAAGAACTAAACTACTTAGCTACACTAAGTGAAGCTGATTCGCAAGCTAAAAGAACATTATAAAATTAAATTTCAAGTTTTATTAAATTTAATTTTGAGCGTAGAAACTTAAATAGGACACCGAAAAGGGCCATAAAATTTCCATCCCCTTCATATCAGCAAAAAAATGTACTTTTTTTTCATTCAAAAACTCAAATCCCAAAATAAGAGTAATCTGCATTTGTGGCTGAGCATGTTAGATGTTTAAGTAGTAAATCTTTGAAGTGTGATTCTAGACTTACGTTAACGTTTTCATCAAAGATTTATGCACTCTTCTTCTTATCAAAATCTTGTTTTCTGCACTAATTTCTTCTCTTTTATACCTTCAAAGAAACCATTTTTTGTTCGGGGAAGAAGAAAAAGAAAAAGAATTGTTTCTTTTTATATTTTGATATGGAAAACAAGCTTTTTTTTTAACGTTGTTTATTTGTAGATTGATGATCATTATTTTGGGATTGCCCATCCACCCTAGTGTCGACGGGAAACTCAGCACCGACCCTAGGGACGTCGAACAGGCTTCTCTCGATTTCAATTTTTTCACTCGACGCCACCCACTAGCCGTCTTGTACCCCCGGTTCGACTCAGGACGTTGCTCAACTGGTAAAAGCAGCCTACGAGTTAAACTAAATAGTTATCGTGCCAGCTAGGTGTCAAGCTCAAAAAATAGTAACATAAATTTAAGTGAAGAAAAGAGCAGATTAGAATAGGTGAGAAAAGAACAGAGAAAAAAAAGAAGACAAATTCATAGCAAAACCAACCCTTAAACCCTAAGGTAGTCAAAACAACATAGTTTTACCCAAAAACAATTGTTTAAAATAAATAGTAGGAGTAATTAACTTCTTCTAACAATAACTTAAAAACAAACTAATAACTATAATTTAAAAGGCTCCTCCAACGGTCATTTGTAGAAGCATCTTTATAATGTCTTTCTCTATTGAAACATTGTTACCCTCAAGAATCAAAGTGAGGAAAACGCTTCTTGAGCAAATGCAATATCTCCCATGTTGCATCTTCAGAAAATGAATTGAACCATTCAACAAGGACTTCTGTAACTGCTCGATTGTTTTTCTTCACCATTCTGCGCTCTAAAATCTTGATTGCTTCCTTACTAATGCTTTCATCACCACCATTCAATCAGATATAGCCATTCATTTCAATCTTTGGGCCTTTCTCCTGTCATGCACCTTAAATAGGTTTTCAAGCATTGATTAACCCTTTTAGTTTGCCCATCACTCTCAGGGTGATATGCATAAAAAGCATTAATAGTCACACCCAATTTCTCAAACAACTTCTTCCAAAACACACTCATGAATAGTCTATCTCGATCACATACTATGGTTTCAGGTAACCCATGCAACTTAAACACGTTTTTTAGGAACACCTCAGCAATGTCCTTAGTTATGAATGGATGGCTTACAACTATGAAATGAGCATATTTTGATATCCTATTCACTACCACAAAGATGCAGTCCTTCTTCCTTGAACTAGGGAGTCCTTTAATAGTCCATACTGATCGATGACCACACTGTTTTTGGGATAGGTAATGGTTGCATCAATCCCCCTTATTCCTCTAACATGTCATGCACTCCCTCACCTTACCTTTAACCTCTCTTTTAAGTCAACCTCTTAATTGTAGCATTGGCCCCTGAATGACCTCCCACCACACTACTATGGAAAAACTGTATCAATTCATTTCTCAAAACATGTTTATTTTTAATTACCAATTTCTCCTTTCTTTTTAAAGTTCTACCATTCCACTGATACTTGGAATGTCTAGTAGTTTCCCCTTCCAGTTTAAAATGATCATTTTGAGCCTTTCATTAGATTGTCAACTATCTGTCACTCTTCTCAACACATCAATTGTGATACTGCATACACAGACAAGTCTCAGTATTTGATTTTCTAGAAAGTACATCAACTACAGTATTATGTATGCCCTTTCTTATATTGCACCTCATAGTCATATCCCATCATCTTAACCACCCATTTTTGTTGCAAGAGTGTAATTGCATGATTCTCAGATAAGAACTTGAGGCTCTGGTGGTCTGTTTTGATGATGAAGTGCCTCTCAATCAGGTAAATTGACCATCTTTTTACAGTCATCAATGTTGTCATCATCTCCTTCTTATACACTGAAAGTCCTCTGTATCCCATGCCCATTCCCTTGCTGGAGAAGGCAATAGGCCTCTCTTTTGCACCAAAACAGCTCCCACTCCTTGCTCAGATGTATCAGTCTCAACTATAAATTTCAAGTTGAAATCTAAAAGTGCCAACATAGGGGCAAAACTCATTGCCACTTTCAGCCTTGCAAAAGCTGCTTCCTCCTCACCCCTCATTTCTAAGCATCCTTCTTAAGTAAATCAGTGAACAATTTAACTATACATCCATAACTTTGCACAAATCTCTTGTAGTATCCAGATAGCCCCCAAACCCCCCAAATTCCTTCACATTGGTTAGAACTAGCCAATTTAGTATATATTTCACATTTGCCTCATCCATGGTTATCATTCCCTTTGAAATCACATATCTTACGAAGTCTACCTCGGTAGCTCCAAAATAACATTTTGAATGTTTCGCAAACAATTAATATGTTCTCAAAATCTCTAACACCTCCTTCAAATGCTCCAAATGTAACTCTCAACTGTCGAAATACACTAAAATATCATCGAAAAATATCAAAATAATTTTTAATTGTTTCTTAAACACCATGTTCATCAGGCCTTGAAAAGTGACTGGTCCATTTGTAAGACCAAAAGGCATTACTAGAAACTTATAGTGGCCCTCATGAGTCCTAAATGTTATTTTTGGCACTTCAATTTCTCTCATTCTAATTTGATGGTAACCATACCTAAGGTCCAATTTTGAGAAGTAAGTTACTTTCCCCAACTCATCTAGCAACTCTTCTATCACTGACTTAAGGAAACTATCCTTGTTTTGTATTGCCTGGAAATCGCCAAGAACTACCATGAATCCACCGCAAAAACTATTGATCAGGTACGTAAGGACGGACACATAATTTTATGTTAGGTGCGAACTTTTATACTTGGTAAAATTATATGAAAATTTTAAGATATGAAATTAGACCATCAATATAAAATAAAAAATCTAAGATATATGAGAATTTGAAAATTTTGAGGGTGCAACTGACTCTACATATACGCATTCATCTTAATATGTCATTAATGATGTTCCTTAGTACATTAACTAAGTACCAACTAAAGCTTAATTAATTGTTTTGATAACAGTGGATCCATAAACTGGTCCCCTCATCCGAGGTTTATACTGTCTGAATCTATGCCGTCCATGATTCCAACACAAAATCATGTTCACATTTAATTAATGGGTAAACTACAACCGAAGTCATTCAATTATGGGTAAGGTTACATTTAGGTCACCAAATTATTAAAAGTTACATTTGGGTCAGTCAATTATGAGTATGGTTATATTTTGGTCACCCAATTATTAAAGTTTATATTTGGGTATATCAATATGTGTATTAGATTGATTAATGATTTCAAATGAAGCACTCTAATGGTAATAAGGGTATACAAGTGATTTAGAAGACAAAATGACTAAATTGATGTACTTTTTTAAATACGAAGGGCGACCCAAACGTAACCTTACCCATAATTGAGTGACCCAAATATAAACTTTAATAATTGGGTGACCAAAATGTAACCATACCCATAATTGAGTGACTCAAATGCTATTTTTAATAATTAAGTGACCCAAATATAACCTGACCCATAACTGAGTGATCTCCGTTGTAGTTTACCCTTAATTAATCTTCTCTTCCAATAAACGCCCGTTTCTTTTACTGCAGGAAGTCGAATCTTTGTTGGAGAAACTAAATTTTATATCCACGTCAGTGTTTACGACTGATTTGCTGTACGTGGATTTCTTGGACCGGGTCCACAAGTCCGAGTTGAAGATCCGGTCCAAGGGTTTGTGAGAGGTTCCACACCCATGGCTAAACCTTTCGGGGAATAAAACGAGTGGGCCAATTCTCATCTATCCGATGAACAAAGACAAGTAATAATATTCCATTCCATGGCCATGCATGAAATTACATGCAAATATTATCTTCTCATGGCCCCATACATGCATCTATATATGATGTTGAAGACATGTCACCTTTGCATGCATGCATGCAAATATGATACATATATACATACATATATAGCATGCATGCAAACATGTTTTTCAGTGTGCAAAGGATACTTTACCGTATTTGGGTTGATGGTTGCTTTGATATGGTGCAGATGGGACCAGCGGAGCTCCGTGGTGATGCCGGATGAAACGCGGGACTTTAGGTTAGGGGGGCGAACTTATAAATTTTTAGGGGGCGAACTTATAAGTTTTTAGAGGGCGAAAATAGATTTTCAATAGAAAATGGATGTAAAAATTCTATTTTTTTTAGTCTTATAGGAATTTCAAGTTTTTAAGGGGACGACCGACCCCGCCAGCCCCCTCGGCCCATCCCTGCTTAGATCAGCATTGGATAACGGGGAGGAAGCTCAGAGCTTGGAGTATCTGATCGATCAGAACCGTCAGATTCTCAGATACTGTGATGAAGCTGGGATCAGTGTGAAGCAATATTTACCTCATTACAGAACGCAGCAGGAGTGGATGGACCACTTTGGCAGCAAGTGGGATTGGTTCTGTGAAATGGAAATGGAATTTGACCCGAGGCACATTTTGGCCACAGGCCAACAGATTTTCACACCCACCTTCAGTTCCTCATCGAATATGGCTTCATTGTCGGAGATATCGGATTATTTCTCGTACCAACGTAGCTTCAAATTAAGTGAGTTGATGAGTCAAACTATTGATTGGTGAAAAAAAAAAGAAAAATCCAATATCAAACAAACAAATAAATAATAGATACTATGCCGTATTTACCAGGTTCAACCAATGTCGGTTCCATAAATTTTTTTGAGGGTGGGCACAAGTCAAAATATTTTAGAAAGGTGGACACACATAAAAATCTCAAAATTTTAGGGTGGACACAAATCATAAAATTTAAGGACTAATTCATAAAAATTTAAAAAATTGAAGCCAAATGTGAACTTTGAAAAGTTCAAGATGTGCCTATGCCCACCCAATCATACATGTGGCTCTGCCATGGGTTCAACGAAATATGATCTACTTTATCACTGCAAAAATATTACAAACGGGTTAAATTCTTTCATAATTCCTAAAAGTTACATACGGGAGAAAAAGGAATAGAAATGTGTACAAGCAACATGAGAGGGCTCAAGAAAAATAGAGTCTAAAATGAGTTAGATTAAAATTTTACAAGGAAAAAATAAAATATTAATTATGGAGGAGTGTTAAAGTACATTAAAAAAATTAAAATGTTAATTATATTTTATTTTATTTTAAAATCAGCCTACCACGCACAACAAATCAACAGAACCCATAATTTTAAATCACTAATGAGTATAAAGTTTGCTTTTTTAAGAAATAAATATGCAAATTTGTGTAATTCTTGCTCAATCAAACATTAGCTTCAATCACGTATATATCTAGCACTTGGTAAACCTGTTAGGAAGACAGTTTATTTCCAGCCGTCGGAGAAAGTGGCGTCTTTAGTCAATGATGATTGGCAAGGAGTTACTACTTTAGATTAAGGCTCCACGTAATTGTTGTTTTCTCTATTCTCCAGCTTTTAAGCCTTTTTTATTCAGCTCACATTTTAAGACGTAGTTAATTATATTAGATATCCTCAAAATATTTTTTTATTTTAAATTGACCCTAAACTTTAAAATATTCTACTTACGTCCCAAACTATTGATGTTAAATGGATCAAATCCGTATGTTACTAAAACAGTTAATATAACTACTAAATGCCACATTAGATGATCTGATTGGTTACGTACTATAATCTTAACTCAAATTTATGCCAACTTGAAACACTTGACCAGTAAAAGAACAAAACTGAAGGGTGAACAAAAAACAAAATCCACAGCAAGAAATAACCAATTCAAAAGAAATGGGAAGTTTTAGATTGTTCAGTCTGCTGCTGGAATTAGGTAACCATATTCGAATTTAATCTAGGTTTAATTCATAATCTCATACACAGCAAGACGAATGTAAAAAGTTCACCATCCCTCGGTTCTTATACACAGATTCTAGATAATAGGTTTCTTATCATTATACTTTATCATCATGGAACCACCACCTTGTCTCCTTGGGAGACCTGCCATTGCGACAGTTCTTAACATATTGGTCGTTATCGGTCGGCCTTTGCTGTACAATTACAGAGTAAAATCAGTATTTCAGGATTGAACAGGTAAGGCTCAAATCTGGGGAACAAAAACAAATGGTCAAATTGCTAATAATTCCGACAAACCTTCGCAGGTGAGCTTGATAACATGGAGAGAATGCTGATGCAGATGGAACTCACAGTCATGGCTGGGGACCAGCTATCATAAAGAATATCTGCATAATATGAACACCACACGATTTTCAATGTTGGTTAGCTAGATAAACTGACCACGTGTTTGACGATGAAAGGTACAACATGGACATTAATGATCAAGCAGCATTTCCTGTTGTTCTACATTATCCAAGAACTCGGTGTGCCAAATTGTTTTAATCTAACTCTTGTAATGTTTTTTATTTGCCTCCTCAACCTATTTTGGTCTAAAATGCAGACCAGAAAAATTAAAGAATTGACATTTTTTTCATCAAACATCTGCCAAAAAAAAGTTATGGTTCATGCTATCCATGGTGTTGCTAACTTCCAACCAAATTAATCATGAGTAATAGAAACCTGACAAAATGAGAACTCACATGCACATGAAGCAAAAATTACCAAGAAATCTTGCCAGATAAACTATAAATTGATGCATGAAACACAGTGTCTAATAGATTTCTTTAAGGCCAGAAATGTTACAGTTAAGCAGCAGCATCTCAAGAAAGAACAATCGGAACCAAAATGCCATATTCGACTGTCTTAGTGAAAATTACCTAATCATCAAAACCACGAGAATCATGTAGAGCCCAGACACAGAAGACAAACTTCCAGTATGAACCTTATTTCACTTGCTTGTGTGATACATACAACATTCTAGGGAGTCAAGACTAACTCACCGCTGTGATGAGTAAACTGCTCAAAACAATTACTTCACTTACAAACTAGTCGAGTTAAACGCAAACAATGACCAACCTCTCTTACACACCTTTCAAACCTAATTTTTTTCCTAATTAATATTTCCATTAGGTGACCAACTAACCTCTCTTAAACATCTTCCATAACCAGAAATATACTACAACAGAGTGTCCCCAAGCATAGGGAAGTAACAAAAATGTTTGATTCTCTCTCTATCTAGTCACCACTAAAAACAAACATCGGAAATTTATCATACATCACTCTGTGACAGTATAATATGCTTTGACAGTTTTCAGCAAAGCTTAATGCACTCACATTCTCACAGCTAAACTAGAAAAAATCGAATGATGAAAAATGACAACATATCAGCATAAGCGAATAGTTCCAATTATAAATAATAGGCTCAAGAGCTACTATGAACAATGATAAAAGATGCTATATCAATTACATAGTCACTCTTAAAAACAATAAAAGCGCAAATCATTGGCACATTAGAATATGACCTGCCATTTGGGGATCATGCCATTTCTTAAAATCTATCATAACAATCAGACTTGTATTTTACAAATACTGCATGACTAATGACAAAAATTTCTCTAGGAGAGAAGGAGACCGGGAACTCAAAAGTGATATGCCAAAAAGAACCATTACAATCATGATTATGAATAACCATATAATGTTCAGTAAAATTTACAAACCAACATTCTCTATCATCTGTAAACATCATGCATTCTTCGAGCAACAAGAAGAAAAAGACTAGTTGTTCAAAACAATTGTTAGCAACAAGTACAAAACAAATTATGCTTAACAAATCACAAGTCCAGCAACGATTAACAAAAGAGCTAGCGACATCAATACCTAAACAAATATGCCCATTGCTGTAAATATGAGGATGCAGAGGCGCTGGAGGAACAAAAATCACCTGCTCAATAAACAAACGAATACCATAATCTCCATTCATAAACCTTCACTTTCACTATTTACACAGTAACAACAAAATAAGCAAACGGAAAGCAGAAGAGGTACCTGGGGTGCCTCCATAGGATAATGCTCAGGAAAGTCAACCTGAAGCTGATAAGTTTCATTAGAATAAAGCGTTCCAGGAGCTCCGTTGACTTCGATTATCCATCTTTCCATAAAAAAACAGAAATCCATCAAATTAAAGGCTAAATTCCCAAATAAATCCCTCGATTAATAGAATAATCCATAAAAATCAATTAAAAGAGGAAAATATAAAAACCTTTGGAGATTATCAGTCACTTTATGCTTGAATCCACTGGGCGGATTAACTTGCCACTCCACTAACTCTTTCTGGAGCCTATTACAGGCGATCTTGCTTAAAGCCTACGCAAACAGATAATCCAAACAAAAAAAAGGTCAAAAAAATCAAACAAATATGAAAACAAAAAAGAGAATAAATCAAGATTAATTCGAAGACGCAACCTCAATTAGGGCAAATAAACAACAAAAAAGAATTAAAAAAAAGAATAGAAACCTTGCGTGAATGAGCGGAGGAGCTGGTCATGGTTTCCGCGCGAGAGAACTCAGGGAGGAGGGAGTGGAAAAAGACGGTGCCGTCTCCTCTAATTTATATACTCATGGATTCTGGAATTGTGAATTTATTAATTGGCGAAGAATGTTGGAGAAAAATGTTATTAGATCGGACGACCCAGAAAATTATGGGCTTTTGAGTTATGTATTGCTGTGATTTTTCCACGTGGCCTTGAAATGTTTTTACTTTTATATTTAGTAAGGGGTAATTTACATTTTGCCCCATAGAATTAAGACTTTTATCCAACTTGGTCCCTAATTGTTTTTTTATATTAACCCTAAACTTAACATTTTTTTCATGAACTTAATTTTTTGTGTGTGTTTAGACATAAAACTGGCTTTAGCATTATTGTCTTTGCATGTTGGTCTATGGAATTTCACGATTACTTAAGTCTGAGATATTTGTGGTTTTTTTTATAATAGATTAGTTGTTTTTAATCTGTAGATATTTTTTTATTAAATAGAGAAATATTTATAGTCTCGGGATAAATATCAGAATCTGAACTCATACAGATAGAATATTATGAATATATTTGACCACTCAATTATATATTAGATCACATAATCTATAAAGGCTTTTAGCCTATCTTCTTATTCTGAAAATTTAAAGGACCAAATTGAGAAATACGGTTGAATTCACGTAGGGATGGCAATGGGGCGGAGCGAGTTTTTGGCCGCCCCGAACCCTCCCCGATCTATAAGTTATTAAACTCGATCCCACCCGTCTTGAATTAAAATATTATTTACCCGTCCCGATACAATAACCTCTAAATCCGACCCGTCCTAAAAAACTTTAAAAATTTTAATCTTCGTTGACGAAAAATGTTAGATTCGAACAATCTTCCACCACAATCACAATTTATGGTTTCAAGGGACTTCAAACTTATATAAAAAATAAAATAAAACCAATTTTAAATTATCCACATGTTAAATTACATATTTAAAAGAATAAAGTTGAATATTGACCATTAGAATCGAATATATTAAAACTTGAACAACATCTAACAAAAGTTTACGATAAGCACGAACAAAAAAAATAGCTTAAAACTCATAAAAGTGTTTATATATAGTGATATTTTTTATAAATATAATAAAAAAAATATATAAAAATATAAAAATGTACCGGGCGGAGAATTTCTAGTAAATACACGAACCCGCCCCGCCCCGATCTCTAAAATTTAAAAGAAAAATACTCGATCGGAGCACCTCGGGTCGGGTGAGGGCCAAATATTTTTGCCATCCCTAAATTCACGAGACAAGAATACAAGATAGGACTTGTACCTTTTAGTAAAGAGAGAATAAGAATGGGTAAGGTTAGTGGAAATTTATATAATTTTGTTCAAAACATATTCCTTTTATTTATTAAAGAAAGAAAGAATATGTTATAAAGTCTATGGTATATTCGAATATAACAATATAGTATTCGTATATGAAAATTTTATTAATTGTGTTTGTTGAGTTTAATTTTTTAATGAAATAAGTTTTTCAAAAACAAATGTTCTTTATTCTTTTTGCTTGATTGTTCAAATATCATTGTTTGTTTTTTCTTCTTCTCAATATTCATTCAGCATAACTTAAGCTTTTTATTAATAATGAAATTCAAATTAAATAAGTATAAAATTAAAAAAAAGTCTTTAATGTTTAATTGAATAGCTACTTTGATCTTTATTTTTTTGAAACAATTTAACCATCAACAATTAATTTTGGGTCAAAATGGACTCCTTTACGGATAAAATTTGTTAGTCAATTAACGGTAAACAACTTGTAAGTTGAAATGACTTGACAGAATGATACGTTAATAGAAAAATAATTTTATATAGTTTTATAAAATTATTTTTTTACTGATGTGACATTCTTTCAAGTCAATATCTTTGTTTATATTATTGTTATGCCAGCGTGCACTGTCATGCAGGTTTGTCACATCATTTCAAACTATTTATCGTTAGTTGACTAATAATTTTTATCTGTGGATGGGTCAATTTAACCCAAATTAAAACATTATAAGTTAAATTACTTTAAAAAAGAACAAAAACTAAAGTAACTATTCAGTCAAATATCAGTGACACTTTTTAGCTCTATGCCAATTAAATAATATTATGTTTTGAAGTTAGTATTGATTAATTAATTGTACAATTGAAGGGGAATAATCAAGAGTTTTGGTCGTTTGGGGCAATATAAATATTGAATTGAAAATCATTGGTTTGTTCGGTTCAGTATATATCATCTAATCGATAATCATTTGAATTGGCTACGAATCAACTAAACTGATTAAAATAGAAAAAAATCGTTTTTAAAGATTTCTTGCGAATTAGATGATTCGTAAAACTAAGACGTTTGTAAAAATAAATAATTTTCAATATCAATGCATGATATAATTACTCTTTTTATACTACGAGAATGTAATGTCAAACACAATATAACATAAAACACAAGATTCACAATAATCGCAGCATAAGTGAAAATGGTTGATTTAGAAATCCAAGATTATAAAGAATCAATCCTGGTTATTACATGATTGAAATGTTTGAAATCTCATATAAAATCAACATCTTAAAATTTTCAATTAATAAAAAAACTTTATTATTTCATAAAAAACCTAATATATCACGAGTAAAATCACAATAGTAGATTTTAAAGGTGCTATTTCTTTGAATCCGCTATTGAAATAATAAAAAGTAGAGGGACCTAAAGATGTTAAATTAAAATATAAGGACTAAATCTCAAATTTAAACATTATGAAGGGTCAAAAGAACAATATGACCGCGATTTAGTTAAGAAATTAGTTAGAATAACGGAGAGCAGTTTGCAAGTTAAAAGGACCAAAAATGTAATTTAAGCCTTCTAAAAACCACAAATTATCCCAAGTCGCACGACCCCTCGCTCAAGAAACCTTGGAAAGCTTTCTTCCTACTCAAGCGATTTCGATCTCTGATCAGAGACCGCCACAATGAGCGGCGAAGAAGACGCCGTGATACGGCGTGATGAGATTGCGGCGGTGTGCCGTAAGAGACTCCACAAAAAAGAGCTCGAATCCAGGCTCCGAGCAGGTCTCCTCCGATCACTTTCTCATTTCTCGATCGCTGCTTCGTTTTGCTTCTAGTGATTTAAAATATGCTGAATTGAGAGTTATTTTGTTCCTTTTCCTGCTCATTGTGATGATGTCGACAACATTATGCTTTTTAGTGCCTTCGACTTTTGCTGATCTCGGCTATCGTTTTTACTCTGTTTTCTTTTTATATAATGAAATTCATTTCTGTGGATTTTGAGGAAATAAAACGAGTAACAAAAGAATGCTTATGGATTTGGTTGAAATCTTTATGTTTGGATGCTCAGTTAAGGAGGATCTGAATGCCGCTAAGAAGGAACGCAAAAGAACAGAAGAGCTTTTGAAATCTTTTCAGAGTGCAGCACAGATTCTTGGAGAAGTTATTAATCCTCTTGAAAATGAACGCTGTAACTACCTCCTCTCTTTTGTTTTAGTGTTGAACCGTCTGTGTTTGTATATATGTCCAAGTGACTTAACATTTTCAAACTTGCTTTACAAACTTACGCACTTGGTTTATTTATGGATTCTAGTGCTTAGTGTGGTGTTTTTGGAGTTGTATTTGAATTTAGCTGAATGTTTGTATGATGTTTTAGTTCTTGTTGAGGTAAACGACTTTAAAAGCTACGTGGTTGGTTGCGGAAGCAAAGTCGATAAGAGGAAGCTGACTTCAGGAACCAGAGTGACTCTTGACATGGCATCGATTACAATCATGCGGGTTCTTCCACCTGAAGTAAGCCAGTTGCATCCGAATTACTTCAGCTGTATTAATCATGTGTAACCAAGTTTTTGCAGAGGCCTGATACCTTGGTACATTTTTGGGTGACAGGAGGATTCATTTGCTCGCAGCATTTTGCGTCGACGTCCTGGCAAGATTAACTACTCTGCTGTTGGTGGTTTATCCAACCAGCTTCGAGAATTGAGGGAATCTATTGAGCTCCCTCTCATGAATCCTGAGCTTTTCCTTAGAGTTGGCGTTTATCCTCCCAAGGTGGTTATACCTTCCTTGCTTTTCAAAGGGTATGTGTTTGTGTATAGTTGCTGTGGTTGAGTGATGTTTGGCTGAGATTGCAGGCTGTCCTCCTTTATGGCCCTCCTGGTACTGGCAAGACATTGTTAGCAAGACAAATAGCATTTAATGTTGATGCTAACTTCTTAAAGGTCAGACTTTTTTTACCATATTTGATCTTTCTTACTTTTGTGTTCTCTTGACAATCTGTGTACTCATGTCATGTTAATGTATTTGCACATGTCATAATCATAATCTCACTTAATGTATTATATTTTTATATAAATTTTGATACGTTATAAATGATAATTCACGTCGTATATATTTTTATGCATTGTGTCGTATGATCGTATCATGTTGATAGTTGAAATCTACCCCTGTGGAATGTTGTCCTATCCTTGACTGAATGCATTTTACCTTCTGCTAATCTGAATTCAGGTTGATACGAGTGTAATGTGTAGCAGATACCTTGGAGTAGGTGCAAGGACGATAGTTGAAATATTCAGATGCGCACGTGATCACCAAGTGAGAGCATTGAGTTATGAATGCTTTCTGTCGTGTCTCTTTATACCCTTTAATGTTTGTTTCTTTGTATGCAGCCGTGCATCATCTTTATAGATGAGATTGATGCTATCGGGGGACGCCGTCTCACTGACGGGACAAGTATGGACCGTGACATACATAGAACAATGATGGAGTTACTTAATCAGCTTGATGGATTTGATCAGCTTGGGAAGGTACATTATTTTGGTCATGCACATAGTTTCAAAATTTGCTTCTGAAAATCATTAACAACTTTGATTGTTACTTGTAGGTTAAAATGATCATGACTACTAACCGACCCGACATTCTTGACCCTGCACTCCTTCGTCCGGGGCGGATAGACAAAAAGATAGAGATTCCATTGCCAGGTGAGCACTCAAGAATGGAAATCCTCAAGATTCATGCTGTCCGCATGGCCAAGCAAGGTGAAATTGACTATGAAGCCATTGTTAAGCTATCTGAGGTTAGTCAAAGGTAGCATATTTCTGTTTCGAGCCCGTTATCCTCATAACTAATGTAGTTGTCTGGTAACCATTGATTTAGGGGTTTAACGGTGCTGATATACGAAATGTTTGTACGGAGGCTGGAATATTTGCAGTTCGTGCTGATCGTGACTATGTCCTTCAGGAAGACTTCATGAAGGTAAAACCTCGAGACTTGATGAGTGAAATATAATTCTATTACTTTGGTGGTGATATGCTCACTTGAGTTCTCTCTGGTGAAACTGCAGGCGGTAGGAAAATTGAAAGAGGCAAAGAAACTGGAAGCTAGTGCACACTACCGTGCTGATTTTGGGAAGGACTAGAGCTTTTCTTCTTCTACAAGCTATTATGTGGTATGTACCCTCGAGATTATGGAATCTTTGCATGTTACAGCAAATTGAAATTTTCACTCTGGAATGTAAGCATAATATTGTGTCATTTCAAATTTTCAGCCACCACGAGTGGCTCAGTTCTTTCCATATTATTGCAGCTTCATTTGTAGCATATGCTTTTGTGTATCAACTTTTCATTCGTGATGTTAATATGATCTGATAATAGGCTTTCTCATCTCCATTGGTCAGAAGTGTCGAGTATGGTCCCGTCAGGTTGACATTTACGTGCGGTTTTGAGTATTTTCTTCTTTTCTTGATAGAAGGTTTAAACTACTCACACATACCGAATCTCTAAATCAGATATTATTGTGCATTTAAGCGCATTCGAATCACGATAACTTACCTAACAAACCAAACAAAATACACATGACCGTTGTCATATACTTGTTATTGTGTAAATTTTTTACATAGTTTATGTATAAAAATATAACTCATAAACTAAAGGATAACATTAACTATAGATAAACCAAATGTATAATATGATTTTGATGTAAAACTGTTACAAACTTATTAAAATAGTAACAAAAAAGGTACATCAAAATGAAATTGAATATATCACCATTCATGTTAAACATTTAGAACAAACTAGATTATGTGGGTGAAAGAAAACCTTGTGACAAAAAGTTATTTATAAAAGTTTGGACCAACTAAAGAAATCATAAAAATAGAAGAACAAAATATGTCACAAAATAAAGTATAGTGGACCAAATCCCAAAATTGAACATAATGTTAAAATTATAGTAATTAACAAATTAGTTAAATGACTGAGAGCGGTTAGCTTAGCAAGGTAAAAGCACCAAAAATGTTATATAGGCCTTCCGAAATCACAAATTATCCCAACTCGCATGACCCCTCGCTCAAGAAACCTTGGAAAGCTTTCTTCCAACTCAAGCCATTTCGATCTTTGATAAGAGACTGCCACAATGAGCCAGCGAAGAAGACCCCATATCAGAGACTTGTTAGAATTAAATCAATAATAGATATAAAATCTAAACCCCAGATCTATCATGTCAAATCATCAAGAACAATAAACTAAAATAATCTGAATGCGGAAGCGTACCTGAATTCATTGATAGATTGAAAATCTTGAATCTTGATGTGGAAATCCCAAGAACTTTGGTATTGATCTTCCAAGAAGATAAGTTATCTCTTAAAGTAAAACTCTCTGACGGGGAAGGAGAGAAGAACAAGTTAACCTATTTCTTGGGGACCACTACCTCTTTATATAGTTGATTATTAAATCAAACTATTAAATATTTATAACTCTGCCCCTCATTGAATTATAAATATATCTTATGGTATCTACACTTTTATTTCCATGGCACTTTAATACCTATGACACGCCCAACATAATTGGTCACTTGATTTTGTGTCATACTTTATAATAGCAACATACATTTTACATATGTGCCCACAATTGCGGACAATTGCGGATTTTAATCCAACAATCTCCCACTAGGGCAACATATGTTTCCTGATAAATGTACAACCTTATGAGCTCAAAAATTTGCTATTATATAATAGGTATTCTCTAACAATCTCGTCCATCAACTATATCCACATAGGATCAAAGCGGTCTTCGTCATATCAATCATGACTGGACCCATCAATGGTCACTTATACAAATATAGTCAAATGACATAGATCAATCATGGATGTGTAGCATGGAAAATTACATGAAATGTGAACCATACATGTCTATTTCCAACTGGTCCTCCTAAACCTTAGTGAGATCAACTTTACTGAATTTAGAGTGTGCATAAACCAAAAGAACTTTATTTCTGCAGAAAATAATCTTAAAATATCCTTAAATTGAAGTAATTGAAATTGTGTCTAAACCGAATGAGCATTATTTCAAAATTACAAACTCCCACTAAAACCGAATATCTTTAAATAACATTACACCCACATGAGTAGTGTGCTCATGAAAGACCTGGGGTGACAGTTTCTTAATATGCGCGCAATTATGGAGTTTGTACCAACATGCTCTATAGACACACAACCACTCTGAATTTTCTTTAACAACTAGGAACCTAATATTTACGTGCTTTAAATTTGAAGTGTTCCTATTGTTTATAGAATAAATGAATGCATATTTATTGTCACAAAATAACTGAAGTGGTCTTTCTATTCAATCTATAAGTAGCAGTTCATGTGACATAATTCTTTTGCATCAATATTCAAATAGAATCGAAGTTTGTAAACCTGATGATCTCTAACTTACCAGAACTCCGACATGTGAGCAAGTAATTTTTTTTTTGTTCTCTGAAGATATCTCATAACCCCATTGGCTGCTATCCAATGGTCCATAATATGATTCCTCAAATATCTGTCTAACATTCCAACAATGTACACAATTTCCAAATGCATACATACTTAAGTATAAATTAGATTCTCAATAGCTTATGTATAGAGAATCTTTTGGATTTTTCTAAATTTCAAGGTTACTTTTAGGGCATTGAGTAAGATAATACTTATTTTCTTTAGTAATATGAGTGTCACTTGGTTTACTCCCACTGAACTTGTAGTATATACAATTGTCAACCAAATTTTATCTCAAAACCGAATGAGATAATCAACATGAAATTTATAATTTCATTAATAAGAGTCCTACATAAGCTCATAGATAGATTTCTTTAATTTACATATCATTGATATTGTATCATAAGACACAACTCTATGATTGTACCATACAAATAGTTTCTTCAATGTCGTCATTGAAAAAAAAACAAGCTTAACATCTATCTAATGTAGCTTAAGACTAAAATAAGCAACAAGTGAAATAATTATCTTGAAAGAGTCTTTCAATAAAAACTTGAGAGAAAGTCTCTACAAAATCAATGTCTTCTTTTAGAGTATATCCTTTAGATACAAGACGTGATTTATACTTATCCACATTACAATTTTTATCCCTATTGGTTTTAAATATCCATTTACAACCAATTGGTTTGCACCTTAAGGTAATGAGACAAGTTCCTAAACTTTATTGTATTGTACAAAATTATACTCTTCTTGAATGACATCAATCAACTTTTGAGAGTTAGAACTTTTATGGTCTGATAAAAAAATGATTGAACATTTTCTATCATTCCATTGTTACCTTATTTTCTTGAAGAAATACAATATAATAATCTGGAATAGTATTTCATCTTCCTCTCGTGGACCTCTTTAATGACACTTATTTTTTAAGGTTGTTGAGTTTGTTCTTCTGAAACAATTACCTTATCTTGAATGAGAGTTGTTCAACATTATTTTGCCGAGGTACTTGATTCACTTCTTGATTAATGATAGGTGTGAAAACCTAAACATCATCAAAAGTGATAGTATGAATTAAATTATAATTCAATTCCTCCTCAATAGTAATGTATCTATCCTTATTTCTCCCCCCAAACTCAACATCCTAAAAAAATTATAAACTCTCTCCTTAAAGTAATCTTCACTGTGGGATCATAAAATTTACAACCCATGGATCACTCAAAATAACCGAAGTAGTTGCTCGCTTTTAAAGTTTAATTTCTTTACATGTGTCCTAACTTATACAAAAGAATCAACACTTAAAAACTTATTGTCGTTTCTTTTGGCTAGAACCCTTAGCAACTTTATTTAAATATTTTCTTTATTGCCCTTATTCTTAAAGACACTAACTAAATGAGCGCTAACAAAATAATTATTTTTACACTTATAATGCTTCAACCTTTCTTCCTCTTGAACACGATGAGAAATGAACCCAAATAGAGTATATTTCTCCCTTTGACAGTTGTAACTTGAATTGGTTAAATTGTATAGGAAGCGATATCAAAACCATAAGAACAAACAATTGTTAGAAAGTTCGATCATATGTGCCTTAAATTTTGAAGCAATATAAAGAATTTTTATAATCTACTCTCTCACATTTCCTTGACCCTTATACTTCATAGACATCAAAGAAAACATAAGTGATGTCATCTTAACCTTAATGTTTTGGGTAAAACATTTCTTAATTTCATCAAGGAAACCCTTAGTATGAATAATCTCTTTAGATTTGTGCTCCTAAAGACATCTAGAATGTTGTGTTTTATGATCATTAGACTCATGTGATTCGAACGATCTCACCTCTTAAAATATCTTTTATGGGTGCTTACCGCAGTGAAAGGTGCAAGGTGTTCATTCCTTAGTGCAAAGTCTATGTTCATACATCAAAATACTATATGTAAGTGTTTTTTCTATTCCTTGAAATTAGTTTCATTAAACACGAGTGTAGAATGTATTTAACAGATATTGTGACAACAAAAATAAGTTACCTAAATATAGAGCAAAAATAAGTAAATAAAATAAAAACAGGCTCACATAAAAATTTATAAGCAAACAAATAAATTCAAAATCTAGCCCCTCAAGATACCAAGCACAACATTAATATCAAGTCTTTGGACAGTAATATTAACTGTAAGCGGTACTCTTGTTGTAGCAATCAAACATTGACAATAAACTATGTCAAACAATAGGCTAATCTTTGGACTAACGTATTGCTCACATAAAATACCTTATAATTGTCACATATTTATCGCCACATTTGTCGTTGTAATTCTGCCAAATATTAACTTTCCTTTGGGCCAATTAATAAACCCATGAATTACAAAAACCCATAATCATCTTAATATTTTAAATAAACTAATTTACACAAAAGCGGTCACTTTGGTGACATTATGTTTCAACTAATCTATTAAAATATTAGATGTCCGAAGTCAAAATATGAATTTATTTATTTCAAAAAAGAAATTCTTAATTTTTTTTATCTTTCAATTAAATTAAAAGATAACCAAATTAATAATAAATTTGAATGAAGGTAAACCTCATATTAAGATATCGAACACTCCATTAATATTTCATCGTTGGACAAAACATTAACTTGCAAGTGATATCTTGGTATAGTAATCAAACATTGATAATAAGAACATGTCAAACAGAAATCTTCCTTTGGGCCGATTTATTGCTCACATATAAAACCGAATAATTATCACATGTTTATTACCATAGTTGCACATGTAATAATGTCAATTATTAACCTTCCTTTGGGCCGATTAATACTAACATAATCCGACTTACATGCACAAAACCTTCTATATTTTAAAATAAAATAATTTTCACAACAGAGGTCACTTTGGTGACTTAATGCTTCAATTAATTTATCTAAAAATATATAACATAAATATACCGATATTCAAATTTAAAATTGCGTAACAGTCAAAACTGGAACTTCTGATAACACTTAAGTTTTCCGAAATAAGCTAAAGTAAGGTTGTCTGAATGAGGCTATCAGAAATCGAATAAACCGAAATCTTTGACTGTTTCTCAAAAAATTCCTTAAGCATCCATTTGCCGAAATTAAAGTCGAATTCAAAACATTCAATCTTTAAGTAGAAACGAAAATCAAAAGTATTATACAAATAAATAATTCATATAATGATCACATAAAACCTTAAAAAATATTCATAATAACTTAATGGTTAGAATTGAAATTTTAATCAAACCGAAATAATTAACCAACACTTAAGCAACGAGGTTCGATTGCAATGGAACAAATATATATTCTGTAAACTGAAGCTCCTAACTAATCCATACATAAAATGAAACCAAGTTACAAAGCTGTTACTACTACTAGGTAAAAGCCAAAACTTAACTTATGACAAAAAGTCAATAATTGTTCTCTTTAAAATCTCAATTACCAAAAACTTTAAATTTCTTTGTCCGTGTAGATTAAAACACAATACCATAAATCAATCATAATTAAAGAAAATTGTATCAAAACCTAATTAACTTTTATCCCAACATGAATTAAAAGGCAAATATATGTTCGACGAAAAATCTAACCATCGTGTCTAAAACCAACATGAAACCGAAACAAAACATGCAAGCATTAAATTTCGAAACTAAAACATAATCGGAATTTTGGTTTCGACTGCTAGTTGGGCATACTAGCAAAGCTAAATAAAACTTAATAATGCTTTTAAACATTATAGCATCGGTAGGCATGTGCAGGAAAAAAAAACTTTATTAACCTAAACAAGCATTAGCCATTTGCAGTAATGAATCGAATTGCAATTATATATTCAGTATACCCTAAAACCGAAACAAGAATAATGGATGCAAAACCCTAAAACCTTATTAACGAAACAATTTCGAAAAAAATAGAAAATAATTGATTCTTAATGATCCAACATAACGAGGCTCTGATGCCACTTGTTAGAATTAAATCAATAATAGATATGAAATCTAAACCCCAGATCTATCATGTCAAATCATCAAGAACAATAAACCGAAATAATCTGAATGCGGAAGCGTACCTGAATTCATTGATAGATTGAAAATCTTGAATCTTGATGTGGAAATCCCAAGAACTTTGGTATTGATCTTCCAAGAAGATAGGTTATCTCTTGAAGTAAAACTCTCTGACGGGGAAGGAGAGAAGAACAAGTTAACCTATTTCTTGGGGACCACTACCTCTTTATATAGTTGATTATTAAATCAAACTATTAAATATTTATAACTCTGCCCCTCATTGAATTATAAATATATCTTATGGTATCTACACTTTTATTTCCATGGCACTTTAATACCTATGACACGCCTAACATAATTGGTCACTTGATTTTGTGTCATACTTTATAATAGCAACATACATTTTACATATGTGCCCACAATTGCGGACAATTGCGGATTTTAATCCAACAAGACTGACAATGAAAGACAAGGAAGAAGATCCCGAAGTACTACGGCCAATTGCAATCGAGCAGGTCTCCTCCGATCACTTTTTCATTTCTCGGTCGCTGATTTGTTTTCTGTGACACGTCCTGTCGAATGAAAGCATTTTTACCTTCTGCTCATCTGAATTCAGGTTGTTTTGAGTGAAATAGTAGACAGATTTACTGGAGAAGGAAAGGAGCAACTAAGAGAAATGTTTTGATATGCACGTGTTCATCAAGTGAGAGCCTCGAGTTATGAATATGCTTTCTGTTGTGTCTCTTTATACCGTATAATGTTATTGTTATGCTTGTTGTTCGTATTCAGCCGTGCATCATCTTTATGGACGAGGTTGATGACACCGGTACACACCGTTTCAATTACGGGACAAGTAATGATCGTGAAATACAGAGTATTGATAAGGTTAATCAGTTTGGGAAGGTACAACATTTTGTTCATGCGCATAGTTCATTATCAATTTCTTTCAATGCATCCTTCATTGCTGCCTAGTACAGATTTTCTTGTACTTTCTCCAAGTGTGGGGAAATCGTTACCAACTTAGATAGTTTCGTGTTGGTTTAAATTGATCGTGGCTACCAACTACAGTGCCGATTTGGGGAGAGCTTACACAGGCCATGATGTTTTGTGCTATATTTCAGGATCATGGAGCCCTTTGCCTGTTATATGAAATTTTTCAAGCTTTAGTTAGGGTTGTTATATTTCTGTGTCAGTTCAACTTTCCAGCAATTATTTGTCAAACAACAACAGAGAGAAGACACCATAAATTATGAAGATTGGAAGGAAGAAGACAACAAACAAGTGAAGAAACCATATTATATAGTATGATATATATTAGAAACACCCATTTTTTTACAGCAACAAAAACCAAAAGAGAGCCATAATTTTATATTTAGCAGGCAGCTCTGGCTTTCTAGTTCCCAATTCAGTTGATTTCTGTTTAAGCCAGTTAGCAAAGGTGGATCAGTACTGGAAGATATCTGCAGACACCACAATGGGTTGGTTAAGATAAGGCAAATTGAAAGGGTGGATGAAACTTTCAGGACTTGTTTCAAAAGCTTCACTTTCATAAACCCCATTGCTTATTGGTGGATTATTGAGGTAATTAAGGATCTGGTTTAGAGAATCCAGTCTTTGGCTGAGTTCCATAACCTGAGCTCTCAAAACAGAGTTGTCAGCCTCCATGTTCAAGTACTGATGGGTGATGAAGCTGATGCTTGTGAGGATTTGGTAATTATCTTTCCTTAGCAGACTCAGTTCAGCCATTAAATCATCTAAATGCTTTTGTTTCCTCATCCTGGATCTCCTTGCTGATTCCCTGTTGGATTCCATTCTCTTTCTTTTTCTTTGATCCTCCTCAGACCCTGAATTCTGAAGCAGAGTTGAACCTGAAGAGTTGGAGTTTCCACTAGACGAAGCCATGTTATATATATTTACACCAAGAAAAGGACTATTTTTTTTTTGTTGTTGCAGAAAGACGACAGGACCCAGAAACTAATTTACGTTTAGCTAATGTTGGAGATTCATATGTTTGATTTTATTATGCGTTACGTGCATGTGAAATGGATTGCAGAAAGATTATTTATGGAAAACATAGAACCAGTGGAGGAAGACGATTGAGAAAGATTGAACGAGATGGGTCCTGCGCCTGAGTGAGGAATTTATCATAAACCCCGACCGGAGGATTTCACTCACAACCGGAGACATGAAATCTCAAACACCAGTGATTTGTGTAGCATCAAGATTTACAACACCAAAAAGGAAGAAACCATGAACAACAGAGGTGGTGGAAGAAATAGTTGAACCAAAACCAGCAGCTCAAGAAGAGAACAGAAGAAAATCTCAACTCTATGAGGGGGAAGAGAGTGAAAGTGGAAGAGGATTTTGAGAGAATTGAGAAGCCAATTTATAGACCAAAAAAGAAGGATCTCACTTTGATGGCTACATCCTACCCTAAATTTTATAAGCCCTAACCTCAAACTCTAGTTCTTTTTAGTGCTTTTTTTTATGTCTCCAATATTCTAGCCTTAATTCCCTAAACGCTAAACTCTAACATTAAACCATAAACTAATTTTTTTAGCGTGAGATATAAAAAAAGTGACCAAAAAAGAATAGATGATTTCTATTCGATAGTATATCTTCATTAATCCTAGTCATCTAATAATATATACTAACCGAATCAACAAGTAGTCATGTCCCAATAGAAAAGAATATGATGTCCATCGAAAGAAACTCGATGTAAGGTGTGTTTTATAAAATGGTTAAGAAAAAGTATAAACAGATACTATTTGTAAATCTTAAGATTATTCAGAAATAATAAATACACACTAACTATGTAGACAAACTATTTGAGTTCGGATATTAATATCCTATGTTGTTAAGGTGTATAGTTGACAAATATTAAACTTATTTAATCATTTTCTTCCTCTTTAAATGGATCAAAACGTCGATTCAAGCATTATAAAGTTGGAATAGTTGCGTATGTAACCTAAATTGGTTTTTGTAAAATCATGGCTTATACTTTACGTTATTTTTATGGGCAGCAACCGATGAGCATGTTTTCCAATTGTGTAGGTGAAGTTGGGGAAGCCTATGTCAGTCTGGGAAATGAAAATGACAACAACCAATCCCATATGCTTTGCTTTGCTCCCAATGTTTACCCTATTAAAGTCATGAAATGCTAAAGGGAACATCAAAGTTTTCCATATGCTTTGCCCTGTTTAAATCAAACCATTATAATGCTAAACACACTAATCCAACTCAACACAATGCTTATATATATGTTTCTTTGTTAGTTAAAATGAGAAAGGGGAAATGACGAAACTTTGTCTGATACAACGATAAGTTGCTTTGGTGTCACCTTATACCTTGTTTGGACGATGATATATGAGACTAGGGATGTAAATGATACGAGACAGATCGCGAGCTATTCGAGCTCGACTCGGCCAAAGCTTGACTCAATTGGACTCGACTCGGCTCGAGTTCTTGACGAGCCGAGTCAAGCTACTTGATACCCGAATCGAAAAGCTCGCGAGCTACTCGAAAATATAATATACTAATTTTTTTATAATTTAAAATATAAATTCTTAAACTTAAAACCCTAAATATAAACCCTAACATAAGTATTAAACCCTAAAACCTAAACCCAACAACCTAAACCTAAACCCTAAACTAACACCATAAACCCTAAAATTAACAAGCTTGAGTTTAGACAACTTGTGTATCAAAGTTTTATCTTCATCAGGGCCGGCCCTGGGCCGGGGCAGAAGGGGCACCCGCCCAGGGCCCATAAGTTTTAAAAAAATTTAATATAATATAACTCTTTTTTTATAATAAATTAAAAAAAATTGTACAAGTAAAATGATGGGGCCCATAAATTTATTAACCTGTTAGTTGACATTTTAAATTTTTATATTAATGGTAATAATGATTCTAATTCTCACGAAACACTCATTAAATATATCTTTCCAAATATTCAAATTAAAATCTAACGAAATTGTTAAACTACCCTCTTTCCAAATTCTCACCACCATCAATTTACCATATTTTCAGATTTTCCATATCAATGGAAAAAAAATTTAGTCATTTTTTTCTCTTTAATAATCATTGGTGGAGAAAATTCAAGTATAATAACCCTACATTTATTTTCTTCTCTTCTATATTTTGTAATTCATCTAAAAATTATTATTCGCTTTTCAATTTTTCATATTTCTCACAAACACAAAATTACAATTGCTTATCATCAATCGTGGTGCTTGAATCTTATTGAAACTTGTTCTTAAAATTTTTGGTAAGATCATATTTTTATTTTTTTATTATTTTTATATATTTCTAAATTATAGTTAAAATTGTTCTTTTATTTTTGTTTAATAAGTTTGAATCTTTTAATATTTAGTAGTTTCTTAAGATGTGATTCAAATGCTTATTATCTTTTTTTATATGTTTACATGTGCTATTGTTTTAAAGTATAATCACATCGGTGTTGCGGATTTAGTATATAAATATTTCGATCGAGAATCTTCCCATTTCACAAGTGCTATTGTTATAAGTATTTGTATGCTTAAATATATTTTTGATATTTTTAAGATCGTAATAAATTGTTATTTGTTTAATTTAATAAATAAAAATTTTATATTACATTTAAAAAAAAAATTAAATTAGGGGCCTATTTTTTTAATTTCGCCCCGAGCCAAAAAATAATCAGGACCGGCCCTGATCTTCATAGAGACTTTAAATGAGACGTGACAGATGAAGAGTTACTCGAGTCCAATGTAGTCAAAGATCGGTCAACACTTGACTCGACTGGGCTTGAATTAAGCTCGAACTCGACTCGAGTTCTAAACGAGCCGAGTCGAGCTCAGATTTCTCAGGCTTGTTAGAAATTACTCAAGCTCGAACTCGATTCGAAATTTTAACGAGCCGAGCCGAGCTTAGCACTACTCGAATTCGACTCGACCCGTTTACACTCCTAATAAGATGTGGTCATTTTTATTTAATCATCGGTATTCAACTCGTTAACCGATTAATAGAGATTGAGTTTTGTAGAGGTCCTATATGAGAGGTGATCTTTTGATACTTCGTATTCATTTACCGACAACCTTATGAAATATGACATTGACAGAGAACATGTTCGCATATAGTTGAACTGCTGATCAAACATTGTTGTTGAATGAATTGGATATGCGACATCCTTCGTATTCGATAGAAACAGACCTTTATCACGTTTAATTAAGTTAGTTTATGTAGTTCTTTAAGAGATTTATTGTCGTCTTTACAATTCACGATTATTTAATTATATAGTTGATCGACTCATTCTTTAAACAGTCAGGTTGATTTTTTGATATTGATAGATATTCGTAATATTTTAAATATGCCGCGCCTGAGTTGTGATAAAATTAGTTATAAATGTTTTATATGTTCTATTGTTATGGTAGTATTGATAGATATTCTTTATTCACCACAACAGTGTTTGTTTGTATCTTTCATTTCACTCTTTTTCTTGCATGGTCTATTTTTATTATCCAACGACTAATTTTTGAATGGTTGGTTAATGTAATTAGTTTAATTTAAATTTTGTACTTTTTTTCTTGAAATTGTAATTTTTTTATATAATAAAACTAAATATCATTATTATTTTAAAAATAAAAAAAAAAAAATCTCTTTTATTCAAATCAAAAGAAAAAAAAGTTCAACTCTAAAGTTGATATTTTGCTATAAGAAATAAAGCAAGGAAAAAAGACATGAATGAAGGGGAATCTATTTGACTTGCCATAAACTAGAAGCTTCTTCTTCTTATTTTTTTCACCTTTTTAATTAAACAACAACAATAATAATTAGGGCAAGTTTTTGGTAATTACCCTTTATTAAGGCCACATGTATAAATGTTAAAAAATATAGATTTGACTTTATCGAGAATGTTACGACTCATTTAGGAGTAATCTGTAAAATATTATATTTTGTGAACTCGTTAAGAACTTTCGAAACAAAATCCCAATTTAAGGACAATACTGATTGTAAACAACACTTTGCAAACTTCTCTAAACAATGCTCATAATTCAGACAAATTAACCAATTGAAAGTGGATTAAAAACAGAAATGGGTTGCTAAAAGTAATCACATTTACCTCAATTATTGGCCTTGGGGATTAAAGTTTCTGAGTGCTCATATGTGTGTGTATTTGTTGGTTTGGTGATTTTATAGGGGTGGCAATTGGGGGGTGGGGGTCCCTACAAGATAGTGACACATACACATAAAAGAAGTGCAAAGATCACTATGCCTAAAAGTAAAATCACAAAATATTTGTGGTGAAATAAAAGAAAGTTGTTTGTCAAAGAGAGCAGAACAGGGCACAGAGGATGAAGTTTGCTGGTTTTGTGCTTTGGTTGGGTTTGGACACCTTCTTCACTTGTGTTTTCTTTAGTACAAATGCTTAGTGGGGTAGGCCAGCTCCCGAAAGTTGATCTGTTTTGTTGTTTTGTTTAAGGGATTTGAAGTAATTAAGCAAGCACCCACATTTGGTTGCTTAAGTCTATATATGTATATACCAGCTGGTGTTTTCAATGGTGATGCCAACCTCTTTTGTATGCTATATATATTCTTTGGTTTAACCACCGTTATCTGACTCACTGACTAATCCGAATCGAGTTTTGCAGAGACTTAATATGAGGGCGGCCCTCTCAATCTAATTTTCTCCATTTATAGTACTAAAATTCGAACATCTAACTTTGCTTAAAAAATCTAACGCCTCATCCCACTAGACTATTGGATGATGGTTGCATGTTATATTGAATGTTGAACGATAACGCATGGTTTTATCCAATAAAATGAAGAGCGTGTTTAGATGAAAAATCTAAAATAAAATTCCAAGAAAAATAATTAAATAAAAATTATAATTTTATTTAACTTAAATCCTTTGTCTAAATGCAAATAAGTCAACACTTTATAAAAAATGTTGTAACATTTACAGTTTAGGGTTTAAGATTCTTTTCGAACATTCAATATATAATTCCTATACTTCCCAAACTCACCACCTATAAATCGGAGGATATTGAGCGGTTAAGCATACTTGATTCCTCTTCTGTATATTGTACCTATGACAATGTCAGTTGAACTATACTCAATCTACCTTGTGACAGATTCTTTTAAACAAGGCTTAATGTCAAAATAAGTGCCTAAACTATATTTTTTTTTCTCTTTTAGATGTCTAAACTTTTTTTGTTCTTTTTAAGTGCTCAAACTATCTCGTTTTTCCTATTAGGTGCCTAAGCTTATTTATTTTTTTACCACTTTTAGGTGCTCAATTATCAATTTTGCCCTTTTTAATGTCAAATTAAGGCACCTACTTTGACCAAAAAATAATTGTTTGAGCACATGTTTTGACAAAAAATGATAGTTTGGGCACCTAAAAGGGGCGAAAAAAATTTAGGCACTTAAAAGAAAAAACGGAATAATTTGAGTACTTAAAAGAAAAAAAATTAAGCACGTAAAAAATAGGATAATTTGAACACTTATTATTATTATTATTATTTTGATAAAAGCCACTAAATTTTTATTAAATCCATAGAAAAAACACAATTACAATGCATCTAAGAAGAAGAATATTTGTATTAAACAACAAAAAATAAAGAAAAATGAAAACTTCTATGGAGATAAGCATACCAACAAAATTTAGCAGCATCCTAAATCTTCTTGTCTCTGTCCAAACGAGACGCATAAAGAAAGAATGAGTGGTGTCCAAACGAGACGCATAAAGAAAGAATTTTTTTCATTGAACTCTCTAATTTTACATTTAGCATATTATTAATATAATTAAAATAAATAAATAACGTTCGAAAAGAAACGCACATTAATACAACTAATATATAAATTGACGTAAACAATCTCTAGAGCAAGTGATTAAAAGTTTCCAGACACATTTTCTTCACTTAAATTGTAGATTTTAGATCCATTAAGCAAAATTTCTCCTAGCCCTCCCTTTAACTAATATATAAACTGACGTAAACTCCCTCCCTCCCCCCCCCCCCCCCCCCCTCTCTTTATTGTAGGTTTAGGAACAAATATGTCATTTAATTAAAAATTTGTGACAAACAAATCACTCTTTCATTAAAATTGAAATAAGAGCTTGGTATAATAACAATTTTAGTCTTTGAAAACTTATGTATTCTATAACTTACTCCTAATTTGAAATAGTTGAATAAAATTAACCCTTCATATTTAACAATTTCGATTTAACCATAGATTCTCAATTGTTTTCCTCTCCCTTTGTTCTCCCATTTGCTTTGTGATATAGGCTTTAAATAATATCAACAATTTGAAGGGTTTGTTTGGTCTCACAGAGTTTCCTTTTGGCATGTCAGCTGACAATGGCTCCTTCTCCCTTGAAAGCAGACAGACAGCAGATAATAATCAAAAGACATATTCAAAGCAAATCGTCCAAATCCGCAGAGACAGAATCTGGGAAAGCTACGAAAATAATAAGCAATCTGAGGTTGAGAGATTTCATTCAAACAAGTTGTGTTGTGTCTTAATCTTTTTTACTGCTTAAAACCCCACGTGCAGCTTTAAAGGAGCAAAGGCAGGGAAAACTAAGTAAAGCAAACAGCCATTAAAGATGAAATGAAGCCTCCACCACCATCAGCTTTACGATTCTAATGTCTGAAACCAAAAGAAAAAGCAGATGATATGATACGATATCAAAGCTTAATCATGCGTGGAACAACACTGTAATAAAAAGGTGATTCTTACAGTAATGGCTGTAGACCTGTCATGTTTATGCTCTCTTTGAAGCGTGTGGGAAATAATGTAACTGTTGTTATTCTCTGCCAGATTTTGAGATCTTTTACCCCACTTGGTAACTGCCTTCATCATGAAGGCAAGCGTGAGATTCCCCCCATTTCTTACTTGATTCTCTTGCCTTTTGGATCACGTGCTTGATTTATTGATAGACTAATTCAAATTAAATATCTTAAAAGTTTATTATTGGAGCGACCTTCTAACTCTGTTTGTTTCATTTTCAACATCATAATTTGAATCGTATATAATATCGAAGGGACCTAACGTCTTATGGATAAAAATTAGGGACCTAAAGTCTTATGGATAAAAACTCTTTGCCGCTTTTCGGTGCCCTACTTATGCCCCAACACTAAAAAACACTACAAAATTAAATTTTAAGTCTTAACCCTAAATTCTAAATCCTAAACCCTACACCATATACCCTAAAAATACACTCTACCCTAAATCCCCTAAACTCTAACCTAAAATCCTAAACCCTAAACATAATTTTGAGTATAGGAACATAAATAGGGGCACCGAAAAAAGACAAAAAATTTCTACCCACGTTTTATCTCTATAGACCAACTTGTAATTAGTACGCTGATCATCTCAAAACTTGGTAAAAAAATCAATGGAAACTTTTCTTTTTATTTCGGTATTTTTCATGTTTCCTTTGTTATATGATATATGTTTAGAGTTTGTAACTATTTTTTTAACAATATTATTTTTAAAATTTACACTTAAATTTTTACATTAAAAGTACAATGTATATCTTACAATTCCACACAACTTCGGTTGGTATTAATAACAACTTCATAAACTTTCATGGAAATACACAGATATATTTATTTTAAAATGTCTTGAAGATTATATTTTTGTATCACGTTTGAATATGCATGCGATAAATATCATAGCCAATGTCTGTAATTGGGTAAAATGTTTAATGTGATATATGTGCATTTGTTTTTGTTTCGTATCTGAATTATTAGATACTGAGTATTTGGAAAAAGAAAAACCATGAATCCAACTAGAAATGATGCATATGAAGCTCAAATTTAGAAATTCACAAAAAAAAATTATACACAAAAGCATATGAATATTGTTAATTACAGAATGGAAAAATAAGGGTAAAAATAATCATCACCCGCCAGTGGCAGATCCAGGATCTAAAAAATAAGGTCCAAAATTTTAATACAATTTTTTTATATAAATGGGTATGTAAAATAATTTTTTTTTTTACAAATTACACTATATTTTTAAATTTTTCTTCAGAAATGGGGATGCATATGCTCCCTATGGAACCATAGATGGACGCAGGATTTTATGTTATGGGGCGTACATATAAAACTTTAGAAGAGATAACTTTATAAAATTTTAAGGAGCAGAAAAAATTTTAAATAGAAAATACATAAAAAAAAATTTAAATTATACATGAATTTCAAATTTCAAGAGTTGCGATTTTTCATTGTGACTACTAGATATCAGAAGGTTTTAGACAAAAAAAAAATAGATGTGTTTAGAATACAAAGTATTTGATAATTCATCAAGAATGTGTATTCAACCATTGAATAAGGGTGTTTGTCCTACACTATTTTGTTCAATTTTTTTCTTAATCGCGGGTATTCAATAGCTGACTAATTCAGATTGAATTTTACAGATGTTTAATATGAGGTCGACTCTCTTAATCTAGTTTTCCGTATTTACAATATCAAATTTCAAACTTTTAGCCTTGCTTAAAGAACCTAGCTCCTCATTCTGCTAAAGCAACAACTTGTTGGTCTATTATGCTCAATTTTAATTCCAAGGGGGCTTATTACAAAATAAGTGCTCAAACTATGTCTCTTTTTTGTAATATGTGCCTAAAGTATTTTTTTTGCTCAAATAGGTGCCCAATATTTCATTTTTGGCTGAAATAAATGCCTAATATTTCATTTTTAGCTGAAATAGATGCCGAAGTAGGTGCCTCAATTGACTTTAAAACAAGTCAAAAATTAAACTTTATGCACCTATTTCAGCCAAAAAATACTTTAGGCACCTATTTCAATCAAAATGAAACTTTAAACACCTATTTCAGCCAAAAAAATACTTTAGATACATATTGCTAAGGGTGGGCAAAACTCGACTCGACTCGAAAAACCAAATTATTCGACTCGACTCGAGGCGAAAAAACCCCGGCTCATTTTGACTCTACTCGTAATTTCATAAACTCGACTCGGAAAAGTTTCAAATAAAGTTTGAGTTATGAAATGGAAACTCGAATAACGCGAAATTTTTATTAATTAGTTGATCAATTTTCAAGTTTGAGTCGATTCTATCAATTATGTCTAATATGTTATGTATATCACATGTGAAAATATGAAGAAATATATATATATGTATATATATATATATATATATTTATATTATATATGTATATAGAAAGCCGTTGAAATTGGAATCAATATGTGCAACGTCTAGCCCTAAATATATGCATATAGAAATATATACATGCACTGCTACGTATATGCATATAGAAATATATACATGCACCACTACGTATATGCATATAGAAATATATATACGAAGAAATATGTATGTACAATTAAATTTGTACAGAAACTCGACTCGACTCGAAAATTTTTTAAATAAAGTTTGAATCGTAAAATAGGACTTGCAAACTCGAATAATTTAAATTTTTTTATTCGACTCGATCGAACGTTCAGTCTTATTGCTAGAAAGAGACATAATTTGAACACTTATTTTGTAGTTTGGCCTTCTAAGGGACTTAATGAGCTATCTCTTTTAAATTTTGTAAGAAATGGGGTTGAACATGGGCTTCCAGGGTAACAAAGTGTCCCAATAAACCCATAGTTCGAGAGCCAGTGGCCCATGAATACACACCATAAAAGCACTAGGGCTGATAGTAAGTTACTAAGTTATTATTATTTTTCAAAATGATGGTGATAATGCAACCAAATGCTCAAATGTCACAAAATTTCCATATAAAACTTATAAGATAATGCCTCGAACAATCCAAATCTATAACTAAATGATTGAAAGCTTGTTGTTGTTATTATTGTTTTAATATTGCCTTGGTTAGTTCTTCACCTACCACTCACTTAACCCAAGTTTGAGATTAAAAATATATTTCAATCCTATAAGAGATTTAAAACCGACCAAACTAGATGAGTAACAACTGAGGCAGTATTCTATATCATGTCCATAAAAAATCGGTCGGTTTTTTATTCACGTCAACTTTTAGATCTTTGAGTTTAATTGAGTATAAGTCCAATCAAAGTATATATAGAACATTGCAATATTATTGTAATATATATATATATATATATATATGTATTTCTGTGTTAAAAATATGAATCATTTTAATGTCTAGGGATACTAGCTAAATAAGATATCGATGTTTGAAATCTGAATATCATGTGTCTAATAGGAACAAAGCTGATCTTAATCATTAACCTCTAAAATAATTAATCCCTTTTTTTAATAAATGTGTATCTTAATCACCACTGGTTAAAATGAGATTGATGTTCGATTTAAATTGGGTTTGGATAAAATAAATTCGGGATGTTTTCAGTTCGAGTAAATCGGTTCAGTTGAAAATCGATTCGAGTCCATATCAGTTCAACTAAAATTTGGGTCAGTTTCAATTCGATTGATTTATCTTAGATCAATATCAAGTTTCGTGTCGATTAAATCAATTTAAATCTCGGATCAAGTTTATCAAATCTATACAGGGTACACCTACCGGAACTAATCCAGCTTGTCCTACAAGCTTACTCAAACAGGACACATGCCAACCCTTAATCTAAGAGCAAAATCCATTGCTGCCATTTTTTACCCCTTTCTCAACTCTCTTGCATTTCAAATTTTTAAATACGGTTATCACATAAAATTAATAAAGTTTGTTTACTAGGAGTTTTCAGCTAATAACACCATATACTTGCAATATAGAGAAACTTTTCAAGGAGTTTTCAGCTAAGTTTGGTTTCTACTAGTTGGCTTGTTTTAGCTCAATTTTTATTACTCATTATATTGATTAATCTAGATTAGATTTGGGTACCTATTTCAGCAAAAAAATTAAAATTTTAAGCACTTATTTCAACAAAAAAATACTTTAATCACATATTGTAAAAAAGAGATATAATTTAGGCACGTATTTCGTAGTTAAGCCTATTTTTTGTATAACTATCAGTATCTGACTCATTATATTGATTAATCTAAATTAAATATTATAAAGACTCATTATAAGATGACTTTTAACCGAGTTTGTTATAGCCACACCATTGGATTTGAATATATGACATTGTTAATATTTACATACTAAAAACATATAATTTTAGAGCATTTAAATTAAAATAAAGAAAAAATAGAAAGAAAAGTTCTAAGGAATAAATTTAACAAAATAAAGCAAAAATAGATGTGTGATGGACAACAAAAGTATAAATAAAAAACTTGGAAAAGTTTGGCATCTAATTAGAAAAGGAGCAGGGACAAATATTTATTTTAATTAAATCGCAACGTGGATTAAGTTTTCTACTGTTAAAATCTTATTAAATCACTAAAATCATGCCGTTGACCTTTGATTAATCAAATAATGCAATTGATATAATTATTTGTTTAATAAGTAATGTCTTTGTTATTTACCCAAAATTATTTTTTTAATACCAAAAAATCTAAATCGATAAAGTTTAAACAATATTTTGGCAGTAATCAGATATGATTTCTTATTAAAGAATATAGTTTGAATTTTTACGAAAATAATTAATTTGATACAATAATCCGACTTTATTATGGATTTCTATTTTTTTTTTCCCTTTCAGAGCTTGAATTTTCTATTTTTCATGGAATATCATCAATCATTTTATTTTGTACATTGATAATTTTTAAAGAGATTTACCAGGTAATCCTTTCCTCTTAATTAATTAGAATTTAGATTTTAAATTTTAGGGTAAATTATATAAATCAACTGAATTTTATTTTCGGACATATTTTAGTTATTAAAGTTTCAAAATGTTCAATTTACTCTATAAGGTTTAGACATTGAACGTTTTTTTTATCATTCTTCCGTTTTACTAGCGAACAAAAGAACTTCTCCAAGATCCGAATAGTGGAAAACTTCATCGGCACGAGAGAAGTAATATACTGAAAAATGGTCTCCATCTGACAGTGGAGGAGAGAGATCAGTGAGAGAGAAACTAGAAAGTTTTTTTCCCGATTCATAGACTTCAGGGTACTTTCCGACAAAATGGAGATCAAATCAGACTCATGGGAGCGAGACGAAGTGACTAATAAAATTTGAGACGGAACGACCATGATCTACATTCAATGTCTAAACTTCAGTGATCAAAATAGGTTTAAGAGTAAAGTGACAAAAAACGTTCAATCTCTAAACTTCATCGAGTAAATTGAACGTTTTATAACTTTAGTGACCAAAATAGGTTTAAGAGTAAAGTTCAATAATGATTTACGTAATTTACCCTAAATTTTATTGTTTGAATGTTTGTAGATTTTTTTCACAGCTTGTCGCTTGTGTGCCAAAATATAACTCTTTTAAAACATACAACAAATTAATAATATCGATATCAACTGAATAAGTACACAACCGACAACCGCATTCGTATTCGAAAGGGGAAGAAAAATGTTGGGTCATGATTGGCTAATAATTTATATAGTTGCCAGTGTTGACAAAATGATCAGAAGCAACAAAAGGGGAATCGAAATGTTGGGTCATGATCGGCTAATAAACAAGGGAAAAGTCCTGTTCTTTTTGCCCCTTCTTCTGTTGCATAAGTGCTGTGTTCTTGGTTACGAGGAAAACTATGTCAGATGCTATCCCAATTTCATATTACAGTTTTTATTTCATATTTTTCAATTTTTAATTAATGTTCGATATAATTGATCGTAATAACATTCGTTAGTCGTAAATTTTAATTCCAATGAATATAAAATGACAAGAAGTGGAACCGTGGTCGTAATTTAAATACCGGAGACCGTATGGGTACAAAATTGAAGGAATCCCACATACTATAAGGGAACTCCAACCCCACCGACTAAGCCACTACTGCCTTAAAACCAACCCTTTTTTCTTTCTTTTTTTTTTTTATCCCAAATGGGTCCCTTTGTCAAGCACCGAAGACTAAATGAAAAACCAACTTTTTAAATATGGCTTGCAGGTGAAAGGAAATTGCTTCCTGCATTATTGTACTTTGACCAGTTTCAAAATTCTCAGTTTAATTATACTGATTTTTTTTAATTAAATGATGTATATTCAAAATTATAATAAGAATTTATATTATAATAAATAAAAATATTTAGTTCGGACATATTATTATAATCATTGAAACAAGAAAATAGTGTCTTGAGATCATAAGAGCACCGTACAAGAAAAATGTAAAAACTCAACCTAAAGACGCGAAATAAAAGATAGATACAAACATCACCAAAGATTGACGATGAAAAGTAAAATTATCATCAAATAACATTAAAATGCATATTAATAAGACATGTTGACAACACCGTCATTACTATAACTCAATCGCGAACAAGAAACGGTTGTTGTGAATGCAGATCTAAATCCACTTTGAGGGTCAGCGGGATAGCCAAAAGAGTGTCATCTTGATCCGCCGTGACGATGTCAAATTCAACCCTAATAAAAAACTAAATGAAAGAAATGTCAAAGAATCGATAAAGGAAAAAAAACATGCCAAAAGACATAAAAACATACCACAAGGGCATTGTTATTTATTCAAAATGATGAGAGATAGAAGAGCAAAGGAAACGATAAATCTTGTCGGATGTCCACCAGCACCAAGATTAATGCTGTTATCGGCAAACAAAGAATAATAAAAAACAAAAGAAGAAAAAAATGAGAGAAAACTATGGCTGATTTGGGTGAAAAACCCCTTTTAAAATATTATTTTAAATAATGGCTCCCAAAAACATTTATTTGGCAAAATGGCCCCCTTTCTTGCCAGGTCGGCAGACCTCGCGTTTTGTAGAACGCGAGGTACGATATCGCGTTGTACAGAACGCGAGGTCTGTCGACGTGGCGTTCCTGTCCGTTTTAACGGTTTAACAGTACCTCGCATTCTGCAGAACGCGAGGTCCCCGAGATATTGAAAAGGCGGCTTGGATATATCGGACGGACCTCGCGTTCTGTAGGACGCGAGGTCTGTCCAATTCCAGCCTAAACCGCAAGCAAAAACATGAGTAAGTAGGCCTGTTCGAACCCAATTTCGAGCGTGTAAATGGTATATTTTTAGCGATCATCGAGTTTGGGGTCGTAGTACTGAAAATTGTCTATCGTATGATACAAACATGGTTAATTTCCGTCCATTCTACAATGGTTTAAAATGGCTTCGAAAACCCTATGCTAGCATACTTTTTTCGATTGAAGTTGTATTTCAACTAATGTCGATTTTCTGTTTTTTAATCCTATTAAATTTATTAAAAACAAAAATTAAATAAACATTATAAAGTTTAATTATAATATGCAAAACAAAATTATAATTCATAAATAAAATTAGAATACGACATTATAAAATTTTAAAGTGTTTTACATAAATATTAAAAACATAAGTAGAAAACAACAAAAAAAACTAATAATGCCTATGTCCACCCGTTCCGCAGTCGGGTGGATGACGCTCACGATCCGGATACCTCCTCCGTCCATCGTGTGGTGGTCCCTGGTCCCTATCATCCTGACCATCGTGCGCGATCTGCGGATCTGTGCTGGGCCTAGGCGGGGAGTAAAACAAACTACCCATCGGCGTATTCTCCACCATGTGAAACTCATACTGAGGTGGATAATCGATAAGTAGAAGGTCAGTCGTGGGCGTCTGTGGGCGATAGGCATCAGTGGAGCCGAACTGGGGTGGAGGCATCGTCTGCTGGAAAGTCGATGGACCGCTATGCAATGGTGGGGCAGAAGATGATGCCCCTGGAGTGTCATATCGTGGTCTCGGACCGCGCTGCGTCGACTACCTCTGGGTCTGCCTCTGGGTCTGGGACTGGCTCTGGGTCTGGCTCGCTCGCCCGCTCCCGCGTGGGCGGTTTTGGGGTCGCTGGGGAAGCCCGGCTTGCAGCTCCTCCGGAGTAAGGATATGTCGCATCCCATTGTCCCTATACCACTGGCCATAATTGAAAGTGATCGAAGGACCCCCTTCTATAATTGGTTGGAGAAAATGTGGGCGTCTGAGAAATCGTTGACCCCAAAGCGCTATCCAGACAGCGTGGTGCTCGGCCCAGTCAGTCTCCGTCTTCCCCTGACGCGTAAGATGGTGGAACTCGTCCATATTTTGCGGAGGGCGTGGAACATCTTGGACGTACCCGAACTGTCGGAGTACCCGATCCGCAGAATGCCACACGCAAACTTCGTAGTTCAGCAGCGGAACTACGGAAATCCAGAGGTCTCGCTGTCGATGTTGCACAATATCAGCTGGAGTAATGTTGTGAATCTCCTCTGAATCGTAGGGCGTCCACACGAACTAAAAAGAATGAAAAAAGTTAGTAAAATTTCTATATGAAATATTATTGGAAAAAATAGTATGGAAAAAACCAAAATAATTGTTGAATTACCTCGTCCTCCGTCAAGCCATCGAATCTATATCTGTATGCTTTCTGGGAGTCCGGTAGGCCGACGTGGGATAGGTTGGCGGTCCACCTTTAAATAATGAAAAAGATCGTTAAATAAAATAATTTAATAAAAAAATATAGTAGATTATGTAGTACCTCCGTATAAGCGGAAATGACAGAGGACTGGGAATCCGAAGCTGTGGTGCCAAAGTAGGGATCCGAAGCCAAACCCAAGCCTGCAGGAATAAACAGCATCCTCCCATCGATGCTTTGGAGGCGTCAACGTTTCTGCAGAGGTCTCTGATAAGAAACGCCAAGACAGCTGACCCCCAAGATTTTTGTCCAGACTCGGCTAAATTTGTGAGATGATGAAGCCACATAACGTGCACTTTGTTGCGAGTTTTGTCGGGCATTAATATCCCGCCAATAATGCGCAAGATGTGGGCTCGCGCATACCGCTGTGAAAATATAAATTAATAAAGGCATCCTAATTAAAAAAATTGTAAGTTCATCCTAATAAATAAAATTGTAAGTATCCTAAATATTTAATGTAGGCAACCTAAATATTTAATAAAGTATCCTACATAATTACTGAATTCATCCTAAAAATTCATCATAAAAAATTGTAAGTATCCTAAATATTTAATGTAGGCAACCTAAATATTTAATAAAGTATCCTAAGTATCCTATTCATCATAAAAAATTCCCTAAACGCTAATGTGTAAATAAATAATTTTAATTTAATAATAAATGTAATAAAAGCATACTAAATATAATAAAAAAATACCTCAAGTGTAACATCATCCGCATCGGGGGGAGGGTTTCCAAAGTTCTCCTCCAAGTACGGTAGAGAAATTTTCCCTCCGTCCCACGCTCTATCAGGGGGCATCACCCCAATTTGTTCAGCAAATAGGAGTGGCCAATGTCCCATCGCTACGCCAGTAATAACGCTGCCATCTATAGGCAACCCGAGAATGTAGGCAACATCCTGCAACGTAATTGTTGCCTCGCCAAATGGAAGATGGAATGTGTGCGTCTCGGGTCTCCACCGTTCTATCAGCGCGCTGATCAACGACGGTCTAACCTTCACCCCCCTATATAGCGAGCTATGTGCCCAAAACCAGCCCGCTCAATCAATTCCATAACAGCAGGAATGGGTGCGACGGTGATACGGTTAACGTAACATTGTAAGTTACGTTCGTATCCCTGAAAAAAATAAAATAAAATAGTTAGTAAAAATAAAAGAATAAAATTTAATTAATAAAATTTTTTTAGCAATTAATAGGGAAAAAAATAATACCTCTGGATTGTTGCGCCAATATTCACTGCAGTGACTCGCTCGGTTGCGTAGCAAGGGCTCCATGTGATCGAACGATATATAAAAGTTGCTGACAAATTTTTGTGAAATTTGTATAGAAATCGCGTTCTGTGGAGGTTTTTAGGAAAAAAACCTCCAATTTATAGAGGACCTCGCGGCGCTTGGGATGCGAGGTTAATGAACCTCGCGTTCTATAGACCGCGATATTCACGTACCTCGCGTCCTATAGAACGCGAGGTTCACTGAAAAGGCGCGTCAGTGTTCAGACGCGTTATCTGAAAGGTCAGAAAGGAACCTCGCGCTCTATAGAACGCGAGGTTCTAAAGACATCGTGTTCTACAGAACGCGAGGTCGTGGGGTTTTTTAAATTTTAGTTTTTAAAGCGGGAAACTCATCCATTTAATATACATTAATAATAAAATTTATTTACAATAACAATAAAAATAGAAATTAAAATTAAAATAATAATAATATTAATAATAATAATAACAACAACAATAATATTAGAGTTTTTAAAGCGGTAAACTTATTTAATAATATTTAATTTTATAATTTTGATTTATAATAATAACAATAAAAATAAAAAGAAAGAATATAATAATAATAATAATAATAATAATAATAACAACAATAATAATAATAAATACGCGTTATATTTTCAGTAGTAACTAAAAACAATAATAATAATAACAACAATAGTAAGAACAATAATAATAACAACAACAATGAAGCATACTAAATACGCGTTATATTTTCAGTAGTAACTAAAAATAACGACATAGCGCAATATTTTGGAAGTTAAATTAAAACAAAACTTCCAAAATATGCGCTATGTTGCCATTAGTAGCTTCAAGCGAAAACTGCGTACGTGAATACAGGAAAAAATATATCCCGGTGCTCCTTGCCACTCCAAGAGTTTGCTATTTATAGAGGGTTTATGGTTGACGTGGCAACCTCGCGTTCTGTAGGACGCGAGATCATTCAAACCTCGCGTTGTACAGAACGCGAGGTCTTTGAGATGTTTGTATATATATATGTATGCACGCAGATGAATTTTTGTAAGCAGTTAAGTAAAAAATTAGGTCAGTTGAAAATGAGTTCGTGTAATGCTGCTTTTTTTTCCGTTGCAATTTTTTGTCCGAAATTTTGTTCATTTATGATAGTTGGAGTTCACTTAAAAATTTGTGTTCCGCGGGGGTACATACCTTAATATTTACCGACATATCGCAATATTTTGGAGGTTGTGTGCTGCAGTAGTGGCTTCGATGGCTGCTTCTGTAGCCGCCGTCGAGAGGATCCCCGGCTACAGTTTTGAAACGAAACGACTTTTAGGAAGCGGGGGCGTATTCAGATCAACATTTTCAGATGCGGCGGGTGCCGATTACATTTGTTAATGTGGATCAAAGCTGCTACCATTAACTCATTTCAGATGCGGCGTGGCAGTCAACATTTACATCTGGATTTCGCTCTCTGCTTCTTTCAGTCGGGACCTCCGATCAAATTTGCTCGCCAGAGCTGCTGAATATATTGTTTCGAATTTTATAGATAATTTATGTAGTTGTCTCAAGTTACTTATTAAAGAATACATGTTGAAAGTTTTGTTAAATTAAATTCGACTTAAATTTACTTATGTGGTGTTTTTCCTTTCCTATAAATACCCACGAATTCCACCATCATTTACTCATTCCAAATTCTCTCTAAACACCCAATCCTTGCTCAGCTTATGGCAAAATTTAAGGCAACATTTTATTTTCTCGATACTTATTTTGAGTCAACAATCACCGGCAAAATGTCACTGAAAGATTTAATACAGTTGACAACAATCGAGGTTAGTAAACACACCGACAAAGAAATTGCGGCCATGGAATGCCGAATCCCATCACCGTCAGCTAATGAAACGCACAACGTTATGAAGCTTACGAACGAAACAGACGTTCGTAACATGTATGACCGGCTCAATGCCGTCGGAGCTAGAGACGTCGATTTCAATGTTAAGTTTGTCAACGCCGGCGAAGGTAGTACGTCTGCACCTGTAGAACCTGCTCCGAACACTGAACACGCACCGTCTTCACCGGATGTTGATGCGGCTGTGGAGGAGCTGCAACTTTTTATGTACAGGCGTAGACAAAGAAAACAACAGATGATCGAAGAACTAAACCTTAGTTCAGACGTGTCCACTGACTACGATGATTCAGATTAACCATTAACTTATGAAATGATCTTCCAATTATGTTATATGACGTCTTATTTCATCCTTTATGAATGTTAAACGGACTTCAAATTATGTAAAATTAGTAGTACTCAATTACATACATTATAAGCACCAGTAATTTTTAAATATACAATACTACAATTGTCTCAAATTCTCGAACATGTTCTTAATTACAGAAACAAACAAATAGTGAATAGTACGGTTATTATAACTTCTGACGGAATGTCTGAAACTAAGCATTTAAAGTGACATCGCGCTCTATAGAACGCGATGTCTTTATAACATCGCGTTCTATAGAACGCGATGTAACATATATCGCGTTCTATAGAACGCGAGGTACTAATATCGCGTTCTATAGAACGCGAGGTACTGTTGTTCCCTGCCTCCCATCAAATCTATCCCTTACTTGTCGAACGTAAGGGGACTGCCTCCCAGGCACACACACGCCATTCCTGCCTCCCATCAACTCTATCCCTTACCTGATTATCGGTTTTAGGTAATGGACAAGCAAAGTAACGTCTCTGAACCATTATTTGCCTTACACAACCAGATTCTCCTAGATTGCAAGGGCAAATAATTTTGCCTATATATGAACCCTAACCATAAAACGAAAATATAAGTTTCAATTGGTAATCAATTCCTAGAATTTTCTAAGTATCAAAATTTCAAAAGTCTTTCAAAATATTCAAATGGCCGGACGAGGCGTTACTACGAAAGTTTACTACGATGGTCAGATATTCGAGGGTACTGAAGAGGGGGTCCTTTTTTACTGCGAAGATCCGGTAACGATAAAGCTTCCGAGGAGATTATCGTTCAAGAAGTTGGTCAAGGAACTGGAGGCAAAAGTTCCTCATTTCAATAATAATCGTTTGTCCGACGTGAAGTATCGGGTGCCAATATCTATAGACCCTTTACGGTACACTGTATGCCAAATTGCGGCAAATGCTGATGTGCAAATGATGATGGAAGCCCACTTCGAGTATTCAATCGGGGGGCCCCTCGAGCTGTATGTATCGTTCTCCGAGTCTCATCCAGTTGTCGAAATACCAAGCTGGGGCCGGGCGAATTTCGACTTCGATCCGAATGCCAACGTTGATAGCCCGACCGCAGGTCTACGACGTGATTTTGGCCTACTCTGTCGAGACAACGAAGTTGGTGCATCGTCATCTGCTCCTCCAAGGCAGTCCTGCGTAGCTAGTATCGGGTTCGACCTCAACCAACCCCCAAATGATGAATTCGATGCACCAACAAATGCATCGTACAGTCCATACGATCCATACAATCCATACAATCCTTATAGTTTTGGGGGGGAAGGAACGTCGGCTCCTTACGTTACGTACGACCATGAAGCATCATATGGCCGGCACTCAATGTATGTCTCTGGCACCGACTACGGTCAACCATCTATGGGGAGACATTCTTCTTTTGGGGGTGAGGGAGCGTCTTCTTCTTACGCTATGCACGACCATGATTCATCATATGGACGACACTCAACGTATGTCCCTAGCACGGAGTACGTTCAACCATCAATGGGAATACATTCTTCTTATGGTGATCTTGATTTTGGTCTTGGAAATGAGGTTCCTGAGCGATCTCGTGAGAGGTCTCCCGCTCCTCGACCCCAATCCTCGCCTCAAAGGGTAGTGATTCCAGAAGCTCTACTATTCCAGCTCCCGGAGGATGCTCCTGACGAAGAACCGATTAGAGAACCCGGGCCAGACAGAGACGAGCTGGGGCCATTCTATCCGGAACCAGAAGACTTGACAGAGTTACCAGAAGACCCAGAAGACACTGTCGTTCCACCACCAGATTTGGACGAAGAACCGACTGCCACCAACTTTCCTGTAGACGCAAGACCAATTTCTATGTTCCAGCCACCATCCCACTTCACAACGGTTGATATGGATGCAATGGACGTCCCTGATTTTCCCCATGACGACACAATAGATGGCCGAGTCCACCGTTCTGATGGTGAACTAAGAATTGGTATGGCGTTCGCGAACAAGGAAATTGCGGTGGCGGCAGTTAAGCAGTACAACCTTCGTCATAATGTTGAGACGACGGTGAAGAAAACCCAAGCCAAATACTACAAGGCTGAGTGCGTCCAAAAGGATCAAGGCTGTAAATGGAAAATCCGTATATCAGACTTGAAGAGGGCAGGCAACCGTTGGAAAATAACAAAACTTGAGGGGCCCCATACATGCACCGTTGGTAGCCTCAACCAGGATCACAAGAACCTGGATGCAAAGTTCCTCGCGGACATCTTTTCCACACTGGTGAAAACAAATCCCACTGTGTCGGTCCCCACATGTCAGGCTGCAGCTCTAGCTGTCACCGGCTTCCGTCCAGGTTATTCGAAAGCATGGTATGCAAGGAAAAAGGCCAAAGAGGAATTGTATGGCCGATGGGAGGAATCTTACATAGAGTTGCGCCCGTGGCTTAATCTCCTGCAGAAACACATCCCCAGAATGGTTGTCAAACTTGATACGGTTCTGGCATACGAAAATGATCGTGTCGTCCGAGGTGTTTGTCAATTCCACCGGTTATTTTGGACTTTCCCCCAGTGCATCCACGCATTCAAGCACTGCAAACCGATGGTCCAAATCGACGGCACATGGTTGTACGGAAAATATACACAGATCCTACTTCTAGCTATAGCACAGGACGGCAATCGCAAATGCGTTCCTGTTGCATTCGCAATCGTCCCGAAGGAGGATTTGGAGTCTTGGACGTTCTTCCTTACGAACCTACGAAAATATGTCCTTGATCCTGTAATACGAAGAAGAAGTGATGAAGGGGTGTGTGTTATTTCTGACAGAGGCACAGCGCTGCTGTGGGCGATAGAAAATTTGGGTGATTATTGGAAGCCTCCATACATTCACCACCGTTTTTGCTTGCGGCACATAGCCGCAAACTACCTGCTGAAATACAAGAATCGTGATGAACGTCAAATGGTGCTCGATATGGGTACGTCATTTATGTCATTTTCATTTACTATATTACTTGTTACTCGCTTCAATTTACGACCTTTTTCATGTGTTTTTCGACCATAACTATTCAGCTGTCATCCCGTAGGCAACTCGCACTACAAACAAGAGGTGGCTGAACTGCTCGAGGAACTGAGAGCGAGAAACAAAAAGGGCGCTGAATACCTTGAAAATATCCCAAAGGAAAAATGGCTTCGATCGTATGACGAGGGTAAACGTTATGGTCACATGACAACGAACTTGGCTGAGGCAGTGAACTCATCACTGAAGGGAGTTCGGCAGTTGCCTATCACTTCCATTGTCAAAGCGACCTATTATCGTTTAGCTACCCTTTTTGCAACCTTGGGCAAGCAAGCAACTGAGTACATGGCAGGTGGACACAAAGTCCATCCAGATTTCCGCGACAGACTGCATATTCAAGTGGCCCAATCAAGACAGGTGCAAGCAACCCTCTTCTCGCGAGAAGGACACTTGTTTCGTGTTGCGGAATTTTCCAGGCGGATAGAAGGCATTCAGCACAACGCTTACGTTGTAGATCTGAGGGCAAAAACCTGCGAGTGCGGAATATTCCAAACTTTCAAATACCCGTGCGCACACGCCATTGCTGCTTGCACTAACCAACGAATACAATACATGCGTATGGTTGATCCGGTATACTTACTCAAAACGGTGCTTAAAGTTTACGAAAAAGAGTTTCCTCCAATCGAAAATGAGGTTGATCCAAATGCTGTGGACACTGAACCGATCATACGCCCAGATCCAGCACTACTACGAGCCAAAGGACGTCCACCTTCTACAAGAATATATTGTGCCGAGGATTTGGTCGAACATCGAGAGAAAACCGGACAAAAGAAGCATTGTTCTATATGTCGAAATACTGGGCACACAGCTCCTAAGTGTCCTAATCGCTCAGCCCCTCGTATTAATTAATTATTTTTTATTTGTATATGCGAGTTCGCACATGACAATCTAATCAATAAAGTCAGTTTACTTCTATTTATACAGTACGCCATCTTATATTTTCAATCATTCAAAAAAATATGTTATGATAGTGTTTTCGAAGCAACGATAAGTCAGTGTACAATTGACGAAAATTGACCGTGTCAGTGTCATACGATAGAGAATTTTCAGTACTACAACCCCATACTCGATGTTACCTAAAAATTTATAATTTATACGTATGAAATTCTGCTCGAACATGCCTATCGACATTAGTTGAAATACAACTTCAATCGAAAAAAGTATGCTAGCATAGGGTTTTCGAAGCCATTTTAAACCATTGTAGAATGGACGGAAATTAACCATGTTGGTATCATACGATAGACAATTTTCAGTACTACGACCCCAAACTCGATGATCGCTAAAAATATATCATTTACACGCTCGAAATTGGGTTCGAACAGGCCTACTTACTCATGTTTTTGCTTGCGGTTTAGGCTGGAATTGGACAGACCTCGCGTCCTACAGAACGCGAGGTCCGTCCGATATATCCAAGCCGCCTTTTCAATATCTCGGGGACCTCGCGTTCTGCAGAACGCGAGGTACTGTTAAACCGTTAAAACGGACAGGAACGCCACGTCGACAGACCTCGCGTTCTGTACAACGCGATATCGTACCTCGCGTTCTACAAAACGCGAGGTCTGCCGACCTGGCAAGAAAGGGAGTCATTTTGCCAAATAAATGTTTTTGGGAGCCATTATTTAAAATAATATTTTAAAAGAGGTTTTTCACCCAAATCAGCCGAAAACTATGCTATGCGGCTAATAATTGATACTAATTTTCTAATCATGATTATGTTTGATAATTGTATTATGTTCTTTTTGACACATTAACTGTGCAACTTTATTGATAAACAAAATAAAATCAAAATATAAACTAATAGAGGTATTAGAACATTCTAAAACTAACAAAAAATGGTAAAAATATATATAAAAAAGATAAATGTTGCACCAGTCAGATCAGACACTTCCTTTTTGCACCAAAGAAAATCTCTACGGTCCATTGTAGGAAGGGTCCTTGAGGAGTTGTCAAAACACGAACTAGATGAAATCCCCAAAATTGGCAATCATCTTTCAAGCTTATTCTCAAAAACGATAATTCGCTATAGATTATATCGACAAACAACTCAAAAGGGGATCAAACTCTACGTGACCAACGACAAACATGAATAAGAAATAAGCGTCGTGAGGGTCACCGTACGAACACCAAAAACCTATAAAAGTAACCATAAAGCAGGAAAAAACGTATCGGAAAACGCAACAAAATGTGCGGGGAAAAATCAAAAGAACTAGAAGAAAACAAATGAAATAAGAATCACTGACAGTCACAACCAGTACAAAAATTAATGTCGCCACTGATTAAACAAAGAAAAAAAAAGCAATTATACTCGAAAGAAAAATGAAAAAACAGCTAGGATTTTGGGACTAAGCGGCTAATCATCGGTTAATAAATCAATTACATTTTTTTATAAAAGTCACTAATTTTTTATTAAATTCATAGAAAAATTACATTTACAATGCATCCAAGAAGAAGAATATTTGGATTAAACAACCAAAAAATCCTTACAACCCAAAAACAAAAAAAAATGAAAACTTCTATGGAGATAAGCATACCAACAAAATTTAGCAGCCTTCTGAATCTCCTTGTCTCTATCCAAACGAGATGCATAAAGAATGAAGGAGTGGTACGCGATCCAAGTTGTCAAGCAAAAAGTACCGCTACCCAAGACTGATTTCATCGGCAAACAACCATCAACCGAGTGGGGATATAACTTTCCAAGTGTCCACTGACAAAACATAAACCAGAAACTAGCGTCGATTGAATCTATGTGCGAACAACAACCGATCGCTAGGGTATGCTGAAACATGTCACAAAGACATATGAATCAAACCACAAAATAAAAACAAAGACATGTCATAAGGATAGAGAAAAAAGCGTGGCATAAGGACAGAAAATTTTTTTTTATTAAAATAAAAAGATAAGAAAACTAATAGATCAGGTGGTCGACAACTAATACTAAAAATAATTATCGACCACTGATAAAAAAAAATTAATCAAAATAGAAAACAATTAATGTTGAAAAAAAATTGGTAGTGAAGAACCGTTAGGGTTTGGAGGTTAGATTATTCAGATTTATATAGAAGTTTATATCTAAATTATTAAGCACAAATCAATTACATTTTAGAATTTGATTCATTTAGATATTCAATCTTAACTCTATCTTTAACCGTGACAAAATTTTTAAGTATAATCGTATTATGTTCTAAACTCATATATCACTATTAATTTTAATCTCGCCATTACATTATTAATTTCACTGTTACATCAATTAATTTTAATTTCACAATTGTTTTGACAACATTAGGGATGGGCATTTTACCCGGACCCGACCGGGTGAGATTTTTTTAATAAAAAAATTGAGTTCGAGTCAGGTCGAGTTTTTGTTAAGGGTAGACTCGGGTCAGGTTTAGGGTGGAAAATATTCGACCCGACCTGACCCGGAACTAATAGTATAATTTTTCCTTAAAATTTTTAGGGATATTTATAATAATACCCCTCTTTTTATATATATTTTATAATTAAGTCCTTAAAATTGAATTTTATGTATAATTTAGTCCTTTAAATTATAATTTTTTACAATTAAGTCCCTTAAAATTATTTTTTTACAATTAGATCCCTAAAATTAATTTATATTATATAGGTCGGGTAGGGGTCAGATTTAGTATATTTATTTTCAGGTTGGGTCGGGTCAAATTTTTTAAAGAATATTGTCGGGGCAGGTTTAGAGTGTTTATTTTCGAGTCGGGTCCTAGTGGACCAAAAATCCGGACCCGTACCCATCCCTAGACAACATAAATATTTTTGACCACTCAATCAATTAATCAATCTCTATTTATCGCGAAACTTAACCAAACACCTTACGATAAGAACCTACAACAGTCATGCACATCGGTTACTACACAATACAGGTCCTATATCTTACTTTACCTGTTTTTACTGTTCCTCATCCACCATTTTACTTTTGGAATTTTGGTATTGGTTAGAAGTTATTAAAAGAAAAAAAATATGAAACAGTCAAACACGAGTTTAGAAGAAGAATCAAAATTGGAAGTTGGTGGACTCCATGAAAATGACATAATTGATTGAAATGGTAATGCAAATCTTTGTTTTAATCATGTTCACGAACAACGAAAGCAACATGGGGTCGAAATTACGTTGAAATAACCAAACATGTAAGAAGAACACGATCTCAATTGTCAATTATTTGGGCTCTAAAAAAATTCCAGAAAAGATCCCATAAAAAGTTTTACTTTCCCAGAAAATCTGGGAAACATTATGACTGTACATCTCACACGGTAGATTTTTTTTCTTTTTTTTCTAAAAACTGTGTAATCTTCTAATTCTTAACCACAATCGACATGCAGTTTTCTTGGATCAAAGTCTTCCTTCGTTCAGCAATGAAACTATCTACTATTAACCGGAACTCGTCGTTGCTCATCTCATCGAGCGATTTCCTCGGCGGTTCAGTCGTGGAAACCACCAGCTCTCTGCCCATCATTGCCGTCTCCGATCTTTTGAACTCCCGGTGACGACGTTGGTTTCCAGATTCCGAGAGCACCGATCGTGTTCTTCTGTACTCTTTTTGTTCGACTTTTTCAGTTGAAGTTATTAAAGGCTTGGGATTTGTCACTGCAACAGCAACCGCATTTTCCACCGGGACAATTTGCTTGTCCACCGCGGTCTCCTCCGTAGCCACCGCCACGGAAGACCGTTTTGTCTCCGTAACAGCAACCGCATTTTCCGCCGCGACGATTTGTCTATCCACCGCGGTGTCATCGTTGACGGCGGAGATGGCGGATGCCGGTACAATTCTCTGGCGAGAGCCGACATACTCGTCGTAGATATCAGATTTTTTCTGGGTCTGTTTTTGGCTAGACAGAACATAAACAAAGACGATGAGGATGTTTAAAACAACGAAAACCGAAACAGGGTCGTTAAGGGTGTTGTTAAGACGGAGGCAAAGATCTCCGGCAACCTCAAGGATGTCGGGAATCAGAGTGGGGAACCAAGAACATGATGACAAAAACAACACCAACAAAAAGCCGGTAAATTGAAGACCGGACCTTAGCTTCTTCTCCATGTTGTATCTCCGCAGAGCATCTTCTTTCTCTGCCTTAACGTTGTCAAATTCAAAGGAATCCATTTTTGTTTAAGGAGACAGTTACGAGGGGAAACGGAGGAGAAGGTTTAAGGTTGCTTTCGAGAAGGTGGGAACTTAATAATGCGGTGCTTTGGAAGATGAATGGTTTGAATTGATTCGATAATGGGCTTTATATAGAGCTGGGTTGCCCCATGCTTTTATATTTTTTTATTCAATTATATTTTTATTTTTTAAAAGTTAAATTTAATCATAATTTTTTTTCATTGGGTTATTTTTTATTGATTGATAATCCGGATCGGGTATTGTAGAGACCCATTATAGAGTGACCCTCCCAACACAACACCAGAGCTTGAACCCCTGACATTGTTGAAGAGATTTAATGTCTCATCTCACTAGACTAACTGGTTGTTGGTGGTCAAAGTGCTTTAATATTTAACAAAAGTTGATTAATCTGTCTATTTTTTTCACAACGTTAATGTGTCATGTGCGATAAATTATAAATCTGGATTGAATTTTGAAGAGTCTCAATATGGAACAACCCTTCTAATTTAATTATCTTCATTCACAACGGCATGATTCAAACCACTGATCTTACTTAAAGAACCTAGTGCCTCATTTCACTAGATAAACTAATAATTAGTAATGTCGTAAAAAATTTAATTAAATATATTGGCCCTGTTTGGCAATTAGCGGATAGCTGATAGCTGATAGCGGATTACATTAGCTGATAGCGGATAGCTGATTGCATTAGCTGATTTGACTAGCGGATTGTATTAGCTGATTGTATAAAAGTGTTTGGTAAAATTAACTGATAGCTGATAGCTGTTTGATTATTTAAACAAGCAAAATGACATAAAAGGACATGATTATATTTAATACTTGTTTGAATAATTTTATCAATTATTAATATTTTGTATCTAATAAATATTAATTAGATTTGTAAAAATTATTTTTAATATAAATTTCCTAAACATCTTTGAAAGATTTATATATTAATTTATTATTTATATAATTATTAAATTTTTTATATGCACATATAAATATGTGATAATAAAAAAATAGAATTAACTTACAAATGTCACCATATAAATTAGTAGTAACAACAAATAAGTCTAATATTTAATATGATGTTATTTATATTAAAAAATATTATTATTTAATTTAGGTTATTTTGAGACTTTTAGTAATTGTTAAGGGTAAAAGAGCCATTACAACTCTAATATCAAACCTCTAATCTCAAAAAGCTCATATTAGGAGCTTTTTCAAAATTAGCTTTTTCACCCCAATCCGCTCTTTTAATCCGCTATTTACCAAACATCAATATTAGCGGATTTGACTAGTCAAACCTCTAACTATGCCTCAAACCTCTAATTTTTGCACAAACCGCTATTTACCAAACAGGGCCATTATAACTTACAATATATATACATATATTCAATTCTTATGTTTTGTTTTAAATTTAATTTTTATTTGTTGAACTACAAATGTATACTTCTATTTATTCTCTTAGAAATACATGTCAAAATAGAAAAAAGAACTATTAAATTGTGGAATATTCAATTAAAATATTTGAATATTTAATTTTAAACTCACTTATATTTAAAACTTTAAACTCACTTAATAGTTCAAGTTTGAATTGATCATGACCATTATAAATGAAAGATTTTAGTTGCAGCCAGGGTCCTCACCGCCTGTTTGCCCCTTATTTTCACATTAATGACCATTGGTTTAGTCTCTAACGCTCGTTTATCCACCATTTTAGCGCTTAAACAGACGTTTAGTGGTAGCTGAAAAATCAAATTTTTAGCCAACAAACGTTTTTTTTTTAATATTGGTTTGCAACAACAATGGCAAAGAAACCTTAGAACAAATATGATTTTGTAAGTGATAGTCCGAATATCTTATAATTACAAGTCTCATTTATACCTATAGAAAACCAATGAACCGAACGGAACTGAGTCGGGAGCGGGCAGACACACGAGTTTAGGGTGGAGGTGAGTTAGGTTAGGTGGTACACAGACAGCAGGCAAACCAGGGTCCCATGGTGGCACCATAATATATATAAATTTCTAAGCTGTTTCGCATGTCTACCTTCCCAGTTCCCACTAAGAAAAGTAAAAGTGGGCCCTCTCTTTGTTAAAAAAAATTATGAAATTAGATGAGAATCTAATAATAATATATACTAGTATTTAGTATTTACTATGCATTTCCTTATGAAGCAGGAAAGAAACTCCCATTATATGGGCCCATTGGGATTAGTTGACATAATTAGTTTACACTACTTAAGTCATTTTTTAATACACATTATCCAAGTGTTTCTTGTATACCAGCTTAATTAGGTTTACTTCCATTATGCTCAACAAATTTTGGAAATCATTGATTAGTTTATTGATTAAAAGCTAATGATGAAGTATTAAATCCATAATATGAGATAAGATTTATCGATTGGTTATACTATAAGTGACGAGGACAGTGTGATCAGTATTAGAGGTAACTCGAATTTTATTAACAACGAAAAGATAAAGAAGACTTATTCAAACTAGCAAGAAAGCATGTGCTCATTCAGTCAAACATTGAATGTGATGTTACCTGCGACTAGTCCTTGGACCGTCGTCGACAGTAATCGGCATAATATAAATTATATATCGTTTTACTTTCGAAAAAATTATATATCATTTTTGTTAGATATTTTAAATGTTTGTGAAATCAGTTTCTCTTACATTAATCTCATGTTTAGTCATGATTATCATTGCCAACTCCTAACTAATCATTCAACAATTATAAATATGATAATTAGGCAAATGGTTAATCAATATATCCACAAAAAGATGAAAATAGTAGTCCCATTATATCTATATTGCTCCTATTTCTTGTGTTCAATACTCATATGATCCTATACGATATTTTTAGTATTTTAAGTATTTTTCGAATATATAAATTTTTTAGAACATCTAATCTCTAAAAGACTCACCAAAATGATATTTTAAAAAAAAAATAAAGATACATGTGTTCAATAGTCACGAAAGAATTTAAATAATTACAACAAATGTCACTGTAGATGCAATAATTGTCGGATAATATCAACTATAAGATATTATCTGTTTCGAAGGTAATACGAGAAGGGTAGGCATTACTTATAATGTCACGGCGCAACCCTTAGCAAATCCATGAAACAGAGGTTGGTCCCTTGTCATAAAAAAAGAAAACAAAAAGGTTTGGTTCGAAAGTCTGAGCCTGTTTACCCCAACAAGAAGGCATTGGGCAGACAACCCCATCGGAGACGCCAACATTCAACCTCTCACACAGTCACATAGGTATGGTCCATAATTCGAGTTTGGAACCGGTCGAGATATTAATATAATCCATACAGATATTTAAATGTTTCGTTAAATTGAACTCAACAAGTGTCCCAGTAAAAAAACGAATGATATTCATCTCAAAAAACACGAGTTCAATCACAATGTTTGCAAGGTGTATATACTTTGTCAAAGGGTTCAGAATATCTATAAACAAATACTATCTTATAATCACCTTTAGACTACTCAAAACAAAATACTTCGTTAAATAGGTGTTATGAATTAATTTTATGTCAATTTATTTGAGAAAAGACTATAATATTACGAACAAATCTTTTATACTCCACATAGAAATGATACATTAAATATATTTACATGAATATAATTGTTCTTGAAAATATTTTTTTTTGTTCACATCGTATATGTAACTAAGTATACTTTTATAATATGACTAAACAAAAATATTCTTATTTTTAATTAAATAATACCAATTTAAAATCACTAAAAAATTATTTTAGGTTGAATGAATAAATTGATACATAGATGGATTTAAGAGTGTTCAAACTATCTGTTCAATTATTAACCGAACTGAACTATTTAAAATTAAATTAATTTAATTTTAAAATTTTATCAATTTAGTCTGATATTATTAAAACAAGAGAGCCTATTAGAACAAAGCAATATTTGAATAACTACATTCTACAATAAAACAACAAGAAGTTGTAACTTTTATGAGAAAAGTATGTTAGAAGATTAATTGTAATTAGTTTAAGTTTTTGTTAATGAGGTGTATAAGTTAGTTGGTCAGTTAAGGATATGTTAACTTAGTGGTTTGGGTTATAAAAACGTGTCATTGTATCCAATCAGTTTTACCATTTTTTTAAACTCAAATTAATATTGCATTTCTCTCTCTGCCTGTTTGGTTATCAAACATAATCACAGTCGCTCTTCGTTCATCCATTCCCTTCACCATTAACATCTCCGGCCACTATGTCGGCCTTCTCACAAAGTAACATATTCGTTACTAAACTCACAATTAAGTGATTTGTATTGTAATTTAACCAAATATATCGGAAACCGGACTAATCCGAGAAAACAAAACAAAATATTAACACAAAGTCAATCTAGGGATGGACCCATGATTTTATGTTGGGAGGGACGAACTATAAAATTATAGGGGGAACTTATAATATTTAGAGGGACGGAAATAGATTTTTAATAGGGAATGCATAAAAAATATTTAAATCATATATGAATTTCAAAATTTTAAGAGAGGCGACTATTACTCCAGCCTTTCTGAGTCCATCCTTCTCCAACCTAATAGTAATAGGAAATGAAATGAACCGGTCAAAAAAAAAAAGAGTTTGGATGTGGGAATAAATAAGAAATGTCAAATTTACATTCAAAACTGACATGTAGAAGTAGTCGTAATTTACTGGGAAGAATCAAGGGGTGACATTTCATTGCTAATTTCAGTGTCCAAGTCAAGCTAAGGACAAAGAACTCGGTGCAAAAAAAAAAAAGAGACTTAGGTCAACATCTCTTTGTCTAAGAATGACAACCTTGTTCTATGTTCTTCATTTCTCCTCATTTTCAATTGGCCGGTTGATTTTTGAAATTTAATCCCTATATATTGACAAGTTCAAAATTAAATATTCATTGTTTTTATTTAAAAATTCGTAATCCAATATTAGTTGAGATTTGTATAATAATCTAATTTTTGAATAATTACTAGGGTAAATAACTCCAGAGATCTTTTTTGTTTGGGTTGTGTTCTATTTTGGTCACTCAATTTAAAAAAAGATTATAATGGTCACTTATGTTTTTGATCTGTTTTATTTTGGTCACTATGTCGTTAATGGCCGTTAGTGTAATGACGTGGCACGTTAGTCAAAAGGGTTAATTTCTAATTTGACTCTTGAACTTTAGACAAAATATTAATTTAACCCCTAAACTCTCTCAACCTCACTTTTAGCCCACAACATCATTGTTCCGACCACCTTCTTTAGTGAATGATGGCTCGACCATTGGCTGAGCATGAGAATTCTCAAAATTTCATGGGAGCAAAGGATTGTTACCCAAGGTTTTTGTCAACAATGGAAGAAACTGGAGCAAAGGATTGCAACACTTTAGTTTGACCGAGATCGAAAATCAATGGGAGTTATTGTGAATTTCAACTCGGGGCGAAAGTTGTTGCTAATAAAGGTTTGTAATAGCTTTTTTTTTTTTTTTTTTTGCTTCCAGTAAACACTCTATTAAATTTTATCATATGATGCTTTCATGCATTTCTCTAAATGTGCACACTTAATGTAGTAGGGTGTTGTAGAGAATTTGTTGGAGAGAAGCTCATTTAAGATATCAGTTCAAGAAATTTAACTGGAAGGAAGTTCATGGATTATCCGGACCAGAAAAATCACCTGAGACAGAGTGGGGGCCTCTTATTTTCTCGGGCTGAACCAAGTCACTCTTCGTTCATCCATTCCCTTCACCATTAACATCTCCTGTCACCATATCGGCCTTCTCACAAAGTAACATATTCGTTACTAAACTCATAATTAAGTGATTTGTGTTGTAATTTAACCAAATATATCGAAAACCGGACTAATCCGAGAAAACAAAACAAAACATTAACACAAACCCCAACCTAGGGATGGACGTGATATTTTATGTTAGGATGGACAAACTATAAAATTCTAGGGGGAACTTATAATATTTAGAGGGATGAAAATATATTTTCAATAGAGAATACATAAAAAAATTCTATAAAAAAATATCTAAATCATATATGAACTTCAAAATTTTAAGAGAGACGACTGCTCCTTCAGCCTCTCTAGGTCTATCCTCCTCCAATATAATAGTAATAGGAAATGAATGAACCGGTCAAAAAAAGTTTTGATGTGGGAATAAATAAGAAATGTCAAATTTACATTCAAAACTCACATGTAGAAATAGTCGTAAGTTACTGGGAAGAATCAAGGGGTGACTTTTCATTGCTAATTTCAGTGTCCAAGTCAAGCCAAGGACAAAGAACTCGGTGCCAAAAACGGGAGACTTGGGTCAACATCTCTTTGTCTGAGAATGACAACCTTGTTCTATGTTCTTCATTTCTCCTCATGTTCTGAGAATGAAATTTAATCCCTATATATTGACAAGTTTAAAAATTAAATATTCATTGTTTTTATTTAAAATTCGTAATCCAATATTAGTTGAGATTTGTATAATAATCTAATTTTTGAATAATTACCATTACAAAAGGAGGGGGAATAAGTAAAGCATGTGAGATCATAAAAACATACATACATACATACATACATACATACATACATATATACATACATACATACATACATACATACATACATACATACATACATACATACATACATACATACATACATACATACATACATACATACATACATACATACATACATACATACATACATACATACATACATACATACTTTTAACCCATAAAATATGATGAAAATACATATTAATTTGATAAATTGATCATTATAACAAATTATGTAAAATATAAGTAATAAATTAAAACACAATATTATAAGAACTATTCTTCTAAGGTGAATGATAAACTATATAGGGTACGAAACAATATACATAGGGAATATAGTATGAACACGACAGACGTGAACTAATGTACCAAAATCTACATAAAATGTTGTTAATATTAGAAAAATTATATATGTAAATCTTTAAGATTTAACACATGAAAATATTATTAAAATGCACAATATCATGAAAATAATATGACATAACGTATTAGAATCAACAAAATGTATTACATGTAAAATTTATACAAATTCACGATGCCTTAAAATTTAAATATATAAAATAGCCGTCAATTCATTTAGATCGATTGATATTGTCATCGGTACAATATAAAATAAGACATGAGATCGAGTATATTTAAATGCTTAATATTTTATTTATGGGTGAGGAGGAGTCTAAGTAGTATAAACATTTTATCAAATCGTATGTTCAAAAAATGCATTTAAATCTTTTATTATGCATTTACTTTTTTTAAATGGCAATATCAACCTTCTAAATTTTAATACATTGTTGTGTTGTCCATAAACTAGAACCTCACACTCCTTAATTCAAGCATTTTATTGGTTTGAGATATAGCTTTTATTTTGGTGTATGTATGCTCCTTTTAAAAAAAAAACTATCTTTTATAAACTTCAATTAGGATTTTTGAAGTTTATTTATGAGACTTTATAATAATTTAATTATTTTCTATATATTTTAAGTAAAATATTTTGTTTTTTTATATATTTTATAATATATAATCAATTAAATTTTTTAAAATTAACACAATCAAAACAATTATATAAAATTTATATTGAAATCAATTTTTTTTATTTTTAATTTTTAAATTATATTTTTGAGACTTTATAATAATTCAATTATTTTTATATATATTTTAAGTGAAATGTTTTAACTTTTATATTTTATAATATGTAGTCAATTTAATTTTTTGAAACTAAAATAATATGAATAATTAAATAAAATTTATATTGAAATCAAATTTTTTTATCTCAACCATAAATATTAAAATATAAAATAAAAACCGACAAATGTTAGGGGTAACGATAATGAGTATTGCATTATATATATATAATAATAATATTCAGCAGGCCAATCGGCCCATTTCTATATCGAATGACCCAATGATATCGGCATAGAACCAAAGCAATCAAATGGGCTTTCGTTTTTTCACTGTCTTGAAGAAGAAGAAAACCCCTCTTAAAATACCCAGAAAAAACAGAGTGCTGAAATCCCAGTTTTTCCAATCGAGGAAAGCTAGCAATTAAGACGGTGGCGTAGAGGAAAATGTTCAGGAACCAGTACGATACCGATGTGACGACATGGAGTCCGGCGGGGCGGTTGTTCCAAGTGGAATACGCCATGGAAGCGGTGAAGCAGGGCTCGGCCGCGATCGGGCTTCGATCTAAGACCCATATCGTGTTGGGTTGCGTTAACAAGGCTAATTCCGAGTTGTCTTCTCACCAGAAGAAGATCTTCAAAGTCGACGACCACATCGGCGTCGCCATCGCCGGTCTCACCGCCGACGGCCGCGTTCTCTCTCGGTATATGAGGAACGAGTGTATTAACTACAGCTTCACGTATGAGTCGCCGCTTGCTGTAGGCAGACTTGTTGTCCAACTTGCCGATAAAGCTCAGGTCTTTTTCGTTTCTTGAAATTATAAAACTTTGAACTTTTACTTCAAAAATGAAAAATGAGCTTCATTTTGAGTGTTGCTAAACTGATGGGTAATGTTGATTTTTGGATTTTCTATGAGAAATCGCAATTTAAAACCCTAATTAGCAGGTCTCTACTGAACCATGAAAGTTAATAGAAATGCAAAATTAAGCATAAAATGGCAATTGACTTAACCAGAATATCTTCTCAATGAAGATTACCTCGCAATTAAGGCTTTTGTGTAGGAAGTATTGATGGATCAAGTAATGTGGATTTTAAAGTGAACTGAACCTCCTATTTGCATTTGGTTGAACTGATCCATGATTAAAGTAATATCCAAAATTCAATCTGGAATAGAGGAAAATGAAATGGATAATGAGGATTAGTATGATACGAACCGAAAAAAGGATTCAATTGGTTAGTTTTACTTGATAGTTGTTGAACTTTGCATCAAGTTACTCTCGGATAAAAATCTCGAATGTGCATTTTGTTTCTAACCAGTAACTTCAGGGTATGAAGCAGGCGGTAGACTATTCCATATAAAGGCTGATTTGAAAAGATTGTTAGAGATTATGAGTGTATTCCAATTACTGTTTTAGACTTGGTAGCTTGTTATGTTTCTGCCATTCGAATGATTGAGAGTATAATTGTATAGAAGTGCACTTGAGTTTGAATGGACTGATGGTTTATCTGCACCCAACTCAGAGAGCTTGGCGTGCATTTGTGCATGGTTTCATCTGTGCTGGTGTTATGTGATCGTGTAGTGTTTTTGCAACTTTTTTGTGATTACTTGATCTGTATATTTGTTGATGCAAGAGTTGTTGATTGATGTCAAGTCTTTGAGGTTTGGTTAGAGTCGGTGACCGTAAGTTGTGATAGATTACCTATGTTTCCGTATGCCTCTATGATAGTTATATAAAAGTTGTGGAAGCCCTCTGATTTTTATCTTTTGCTTTGTTTCCTTACTATTCTGTGCTTAGACACTCGATTGGTCGCTAAATTCTGTATATTGCTCAGCAGTATCAAGGTAATTATTATAATTCATTGCATATTTGGGGTTAATTTTAACCCCAATTAAATTAAACATAGCTGATGCTAAGATGGCAATTTCTTGTGGAACACTAAACCTACCAACATAATAGTGTGATTATTTTTGTACAATTGAAAAGGGGGAAATGCTTGTGTTTGGTGGCAGGTCTGCACCCAGCGCTCTTGGAAACGACCTTATGGTGTTGGCCTGTTGGTGGCTGGCTTGGATGAATCTGGGGCGCATCTCTATTACAACTGCCCAAGTGGAAATTACTTTGAGTATCAGGCTTTTGCCATCGGATCCCGCTCACAAGCTGCAAAGACATACTTGGAACGCAGGTTTGAGAACTTTGCAGATTCCTCTCGGGATGATCTGGTCAAAGATGCTCTTATGGCAATAAGGGAAACCCTGCAAGGAGAAACTCTACAAAGCTCAATATGTACAGTTGCTGTGGTAGGGGTTGGGGAGTCGTTCCATATTTTGGATCAGGAAACTGTACAACAAATGATCAATGCCTTTGATATTGTGGGAGAGCAAGAAGGACCTGCTGCTGAACCGGATGCTGCCGCAGGACAAGAGGCTGCAGCTGATCAGGGTGGTTCTACCGACGAGGGTGCGGCCCCAATGGATATTTAAGGTTTCTTGGCGTCAGCGCACATCCTCATCTTTAGATAAGGTTTTCTTGCACGTGTTTGTGGATTTGAGTGAGTTAGCGGTAGACATTATTAGTGTGTTGGATATTTCCTTCTTTTGCAAACCATCTTTTTACCATTGCTGCAAACATACAAAGACTAGGCTGACTTGAGACTAAGTTTACGGTTATACTCAAGATCCATGATTGTTGTCAGCTTACTTGGGTGCTATTACTTTGAATTTATGAAGTTGGCTACGGACACGAGGGATCTGTGGCCCACCAACAAACATCAAACTACATATTTTGTTATGGATTATTATCTTATACGCTAGATATAGAAACTAAAAGTTTTCAAAAGCGTTTTAATTTTTTAAAGTTTAAGGGTTTAAGTGTAGGGATTTTGAAATTTAAGAGTTTAAGGTGTAGGGTTTAAGGGTTTAAGTGTAGGGATTTTAAAATTAGGGATGGTAGTTGGTATTTAAGGTTTAAGTTATAATTTAGGGTTTATAAGTTAAAACCTAAATCATGATCATATTACCTTAAAAACAAAACTCTAACCTCTAAACTTTAAAATTTAAATTTAAACTCTAAATTCTAACCATCGTCCTTAAATTTTAAACCCTTACACTTAAACTCTACACCCTAAACTAAGACCATAAATCCTAAAATTAAGGTGTTTGTGAAAACTAAAAATTTTCACCGTCAGTGTATAGGATATAAATTTTTTTTTGTTATAGGATTATTATTATGGGTGGGAATTGTTGGGTACCTGGGTCATCCAGGTACCTCAATCTTCGGCCCGTGTCCCGGCTCATCTCATTCGGGAACCCACATATTTTTATTTTTATTTTTAAAATTAAAAAATCACATATTAAACACAAAAATATTTTTAAAAAAAATTAAATTAAAAATATATAATACAAACATAAAAAGAATTTACAGATTTAAATTTAATTTTAGAGTATAAATATTAAGAAACTTAAAATAAAAATATAATTAAAAATATATATGAAATATTATCGGGTCGGGTATCCGGTAACTTAAAATCCCAGCCCGTGTTCCGGGAAAATTCTCGGGTCGGGTACCCAGCTCGATCGGGTATTTTTTTAGAGAATTACCCAATATTTTTAAGTTCGGGTCGTCGGGTCATATCAACCGGGTCGGGTATTTTTACCCACTCTTAATTATTGTCATATACATTGGCGGTGGAAACTTTTTGTTTCTACAAGCGCTTCAATTATATGGTTTATGATTTTAATTTAGGGTTTAGAGTGTATGGGTTTAGAATTTGGGGTTCATGGTTAGAGTTAGAATTTAGGGTTAGAATTTAAGGTTCATTGTTAGAGTTAGAAATTAGGATTAGAATTTAAGGTTTAGGGTTGTGATTTAAGTTTTAGGATGATATGGGTAAGGATTTAGGTTCTAACCTATAAACCCTAAACCCAAAATTCTATCAACAACCCCTAAACCCAAAATTCTATCAACAACCCCTAAACTCAAAACTACTACACTTAAACCCCTAAACTTTAAATTAAACAAAGTCTAATCTCTAAAATTAAGACACTTGTATAAAAAAGTTTCCACAAGCGCTTGCGTATAAAATAATTACCTTTTGTTATACGCTACTTCTTAGTTGTACGAATTCTTGAAATATATAACGGTTGGCATTTTAGCACAGCTGAACTGAAGGTTGTTCTATGTAACCTTGACATTCTTAAGAGTTATATAAGTATTAAAAAGATTGTGAATCCATCCAACTCAAAATGCTTGAATCTAAGAAATAAGTTGCAGCAGCAAAATGGGGCTACTTGTTTTACATTTGAGCATTCCATTCGTTAACTAATACATGCATAATCCCTAACTTTAAAATAACCCTTGGATTACGAGAGTATTCACCATTGTTTATTTTCAATCACAAGAAGCTTTGCATCTTAGGTACAAGGAACATCTAAGCACAGCAAAGCCAGTCGCTTGCTTTATACTGGTGCACAAGGAGAAGGCCAATCATAAGTAGAAAACAAGCATCTTAGGTACAAGGAACATTAGACATCAAAATACATTTCTCCGGTCATGAACATTGTCTCCGAGTAAACCATACAAACAAGCAAGAGTTCATAGCTAAAATGGAGCCATGATTCTATCCTACAACATGTCCGGCATTATTTCGAAAAGAAAGAAAAATCATCCCTCTGCATATACTTGAACATAACAAATTTTTTTTTCTTGATGCCAAACCTCAAGGCTTTCGGGAGCAAATAAAAAGTAACCTGTGAAAAAAATGAGATCATTTTTGGGACTTTTGTTCTTTATCTGGAAGGACATTGTCTGGAAGAATTAGTTCCGGGGGAGTTTCACGGACAACACCCAGCATTGAGTCATACTCTTCATCCCTACGAGCAAACTTCTTGCGAAGAACTTTCTCAAATTCAATTTCATCCAAGGGCTTTGCATTCTCAGCTGCATGTACCTGTGCAAGGTTGGTATAATTGGTGGCTGACTGGGAAATAAATGCTATCTCTTCATCAGTTAGCTTCCTCAGGAACTTAGCTGGATTACCTCCCCAGACCTGTTAAAAACCAGGCAAGATTAAGCACCCAATCATCTAAAGTAAAACTTCTAAGTACATTTTCCAGCACCCTCCAGCTCAAAATATTAATACAAGCAGTAGACTAGAACCGGTTTATGTTACCAAAATGTATCATAACACCTGTTTTATCTTTATGCCAGCTCTAAGTAAACGTTTTCTATTTCTTTCCAAGTTTTCTAACTTCTCCTGCATGTTTCTAGTTTATTTTTTATTCATACATGCTACGTTACCAATGTGCCTTTCATAAACAGATAAACCAATAACATCGTCAAATATTTTCAAGAATATGACCAATCCATAAGAACTAAGTTCAGAAAAAATGAAGTTCACAGTACCTCCCCAGCAGGGATCCTTGTATTCTGTCTCACAAGGGCTCCAGCAGCAACCATAGCATGTTTCTCCACAACTACACCATCAAGAAGTGTTGCTCCCATGCCAACAAATGCTTCATCCTCAACAGTACATCCATGTAAAACAGCACTATGACCTGCTCATTTTGATTTCAAAGTTCCAGTCATATCCTATTAATAGAAGGAACTTTTTATCAGGTTAATTCACACAAAATTTATGGCCAATGCCACTTTACTCACCGACAGTAACATTGTTTCCAATGTTAGTTGGTAGCACTTTCCCACTTAGATTAGACTTTGCCACATGCACAAGGGAATTGTCTTGTATATTAGTTCCTGATCCAACACTAATGCTGTTGACGTCCCCTGTTCAAGCCAAACTAGGATGATTGTTAGCAAAAACTAGTTAAACTGATGTCAGAGAAATAGCCCTAAAATTGCCTGAACAAATTCAAATGGTATAAGAAAATTATAGCTTCCTCAGCACGTGACGATTAAAAGATAGTGTGGGTGAGTGTGATCTCAGGAACCTTCCTCCTCTTGAGATTATAGTACTGAAGAGTCGAAATCAATTACCATACATTAAAAATGTATTATTATTCAGAGGAGATGCCCTAAGTCTACATTGTTGAAAGGCATGGCTATGTGGTATGAGGATTGAGGCAGCAAGTATCCATTTTCAACTTTCTTAATTCTAATTAGAATAATGAGGAACTGCAGTCACACACAGTGCACATATGACACATACCAGGAGATTTCATTTGAGGGAAGAAAATAATGGTCCTAAAACACCTTTTTAACCCAAAAATTTATATCTCCGTGATATAAATATACATCATTTTATAGTTAGAAGAAGAGTGATAAATACTGCTATCAATAAGTCTGATCTGCTGGAGAATAAGTTGTCATCTTATGCATTGTGATTGTACTAAAGTTTTAAGAAGCATGTGGAATCGGGGACATGACCCAGGTGGAGGACAAGGTATAAGGTACAAGTTGCAAGCATCTTACTAGTGTGCATGCATAATTATTTATGACAGTTATAAAGTTAAGGATATAGTAATGCCGATCAGGAAGACAATATCTTACATCATAAATACAAAAACATAACTAAAAAATACCAATAATTTATAGTTGAAACCAATAGTTAAATCTACAAGCTACATTCCTCTAAATCAATTGTTAAAATTTGAACAAGTGTCATCCCTCACTAAGACTAGCCACATTTATCTAGACCAATGTGATAAACATAGACATTTGTTAAATTTAAACTATCCGGAATACGAGCAGAAATTATCAACTTCAAGTCTACCCATCTTTATTCATATGGTTTTCATATTAAAACACACTGAACAAATGCCAGTAGTAGTACCATTAATAACACCTATTTGTTTCTTATGTTGTAATTTAAATGTTCATTAGCATAATCTTAAACCCTTCATAATCTAATTTATAAGCATAAAGTTGGATACCGTTCTTTCTTGAACAATTTCAGTAGACACTTAAAACAATGTTGTCATCAAACAAAAACACCGAATCGGACATATAAGCAAAAGGATCTTACCCCTTAAAACACATCCATACCAAATAGATGATCCTCTTCCCACCTGAACATCCCCAATGACAGACGCACTGGGGGCTACAAATGCATCCTTGTCGACCAGAGGAGATTTGTCAAATACGTTCATCAAAGTCCTATGCCTAGAAACTAAGAAAAGAAAAGAAAAACACCATGAAAACAGTGGATGATGAAAAGAAGAAACTAAAAACATAAGAAAAATCCTATCTTTAAACACCAAATGCAATGATAACAAATAAACAAACAATTTCCACACAAATCAGCAAAGAAAATAACCAATAACCAGTACAGTCAACTAAACAAGGTTATTAATGATTCTGCTGGGAGGAAGAAAACAAAACAAAACCCAGAGTTTATAATTGTAAGTTTGTAACTACACTTGGTGTTTTGATACAGAGGTAGTCCAATAGTTTGACAACAACATCAAATGAAATGTAAGCTATAAAATGAGCAGAGATAAAAAAAAATGAGAATTGAAATCAGCTGAAGAAACCCCACAGTTTGAATCCATATTTCAATTCGGAATTAGTAGACATTAGCTTAGGAATAGAAATTGAAGATGGGAAAAGAAAGAAACGATGTGGTATAAAACTTACGTTGCTCCTGGAAATAGTGGTTGCCTTGGAGGCGGCAGCCGAGGCGATCGATGGCCTGGCCGGTCTCGCGAATCCAGAATCCAACGGTGTAAATGGCTTTGCCGAGGGTTCCCATCTTCGGCTTTGATCGGTGGTTTCAAGGTGAGCGAGTGATTGGGAAACAGAGCTGGAAATGATGCTCTTAGACCTTAGTTTAGGGGTAGACTGGTAGGGTTGAATACTGTGGGCCTAACTCAGCCCAACATTGGGCTTTCCCAACTCGGTCCTACTCTGCTGAGTTGAGTCTTGGACTCATCTTGAGTAATAGCCCAATAATGGTGCAGGAAGTAAAAACTTGGCTTTTTACACACCTTGTTGTTTGTAGCAGTTTAGCATTGGATGGAGGGATACAATTTTGCGCATTCTGCACCGCACTCGTTTTAATTGGGGCAAAGATGGGTATAAATTTGGTGGGTAGCGGGCGGGTGTGGATCTAAAAAGTCATACTCGCCGCAGGTAGTGAGTAGGTGGTGGATTTAAGACCTTAACCGCCCTGCATCCGCCCCACCCGCCCGCCGTGGGTGGTGGGTAGGTGGTGGATATAAAAATTTTAGGTGGGTATGGGATAGGAAGAGGGTATCCGCACCCGCCCGCCTGTTTACCATCCTTAGTTGAGCAACTGAAGAGATTTAGGTTGCGGTTTAAGGTTCAATAATTTAAGTTATAGGGTTTGTAGTTAGAATTTAAGGTTTGAGATTTAGAGTTTAGAGTTTAAAATTTTATAGTATTCGGGGATTAAGGATTTAAGTTTTAAATTTTACAGTTTTAATTGTAAAAAGCTGTATAAATTATTTTTATACAACTTGTGTATCAGAATATAACTTTAAGTAAATATAAGAGGATGAAATGATGCAACCAGCACCCCGTGCCACTACTTTCGTCGGTAAAAACTTCAACTTCTTTAACTTTTTACCGTCAATTGCATGCATGAAAGATCGTCACATTGTATGTTCTAAAATCGTCAATACCGAACAACAAATAAATTTTAGAGTTAAAAAAATTACCTTCAACCAAACAATGGTTGTTCAGCGATTAAGTTGGTCTTATTTGAGTTCTTGCCTCACCTTAGTTCAAAAGATCGACTCTAATATTTGATTAAGTGAATAATATATATATATATATATATATATATATATATATATATATATATATTTCTATGCGTGTGTTGTACACGTATATATGCATTTATTTGTACTTCATGCAAATTTGTATAATGTTTTAAAAAAATGAACAGATAAAAAATATGTTTTTTATATATTTAAAATGTTAGACTGAAGAAAATTTGTTTGGAGGTAGATAATGTTTCTGTTAAGTGTTAAACAGTTGCTAGAGAGTAGAGAGACTTGCCTATAGTAAAGTGTTGTTGTGTTCACAATTCAGGGATGCTACATAGTAGAAATTGTCCGTCTTTTTTAGACGTCTTTGTTTAAGGAGTCTCGTCATTAAAAAAATTAAGTTTAGAGTTTAAGAATAAGGTTTAAGATTAGAGCTTTTAGTTAGTGCTTAGAGTATTGAGTGTATTTTTAGAGCGTAGATGTCAGAGTGTAGCAAGCAATCGAATAAAAGCTAAGAGGGGTGAATTGAAATTTTAAAGAACGGTGGAAACTAATTGCAAAGAAAAAAAATTTGCAAGGGGATTTATAGTGGTTCAACTTTCTTAATGGAGTTTACATCCACTATCTTGGTTACCACACTAATGATTTGCCACAAATCCACTAATTTATCTTTCATTTAGGATAAAGAGTAATCTTACATAGTTCAATAGACTTATACCTCAAAGTCTATTGAATCATTTCCCAAATTTGAGTACAAAGAAACAAGCTAAAAAATCCTCACAAGAAATATTTTGTAAAGTTTAAGCTCTCTCACACACTCAAAAAACACTAGGTAAAGAATTATAACGAAGAACAACACTAGTGTTTACATGAAAGATGAAAATTTGAGCACAAATTAGATTTTAATTGCTTGAATATTCAGATAGGCTTTCTTGTTGCTTTATTACTGTTTGGAGACCCCTTTTATATGCTCTTGATGTTTTCTAACCGTTAGGAGCCGTTGGATGGACTTTAAAACCGTTGGAAGCCATTAAAATCGAGCATTAAATGCTCATCTGTACAAGTGTTTCGAAACTTTTGAAAGATTTTTAAAACCCTGGGGCTTTTCAAAAAGAAAAGTAGCAGCTGCAAGGCATGGTTCCGAAACTAGCATGGGGGGTTCGAATCCTGTAACCATAGTTAGGTTTCCGGGCCTTACTGCCTCAATGGTTTCGAAACCACCCGAGGGTTCCGAAACCTCCTCTTGGAAGCTTACAAATTTGACTTTTGTTGACTTTTTGTTTCCACAAGTGCCTTAATTTTAGGGTTTATGATTTTAATTCTAAGGTTTAGAGTCTATGAATTTAAAATTTAAGGTTCATGATTAGAATTTAGAGTTTATGATAATATGGTTAGAGGTTTAGAGTTTAACCTATAAACCCTAAATTTTAAGCACAAACCCAAAATTCTATTAACAACTCCTAAATTAAAAAGTACTGCACTTAAACCCATATAGCTTAAACCCTAAATGAAGTCTCTAAACTCTAAAACTAAGACGCTTGTAAGCGCTTGTGCAGGGAATAATTATCCTATAGGTATTAAGTTAAACAATTTAGAAAGCGTTTATTCAATTCGAAATCATATTTTTTGATAAATTTGAATTGAATATATTAAGTTTACATTTTTTTGCAAATTAATCATTTTAGTTATATCAAAATCAAAATAAGTCTAACAGTAGTTTATGGTTTATGATTTAAAATTTAGGGTAAACTACACAAGTAACCACCTAACTATAGGGTTGGTGTCAATTTGACCACTATACTTTCAATTTTGGCAAATATACCACTTAACTATTTAAATGGTTCCAATTAAGCCACCAACCCGTCGAAAAAAAATGGAAAAGTTGACGGGACTGTTAAAATAATTAGTATAATTACACATTTGGCCCCCTTTATTTCTACAATCTATCAATTTGGTCCTATTTTTAATCTAATAAAATAAATTAGTTATTTAATTAGGCGACGACACGTGTCACCACCTTATTGGGGGATTTTAATTATTTTTATTTAATTAAATTAATTATTTCCCCCCTCCAATCAGGTGATGATACGTGTCACCTGATTGGAGAAGGAAAAATAAAAACCAAGAATTGGCCTTGGGCATCCTTAATGGGAGAGGCACAAGTTTGCCACTGAGCCAAACATATACTTGTGATATGCAATACTAATTATATTATATGTGTTTTCTAATTGGAGAAAGAAAAAAAGCCATGTAACAAGCCTTGGTAAGATTCAAACCTGAAAATCCTTAAGGGGTGTGGCATGGGTTTGCCATTAGGCGAGATATGTATTTATAATATAACTTACTAACTACAATATATATGTTATTCGATTGTAATGGCTAGAAAAAAGAGGTAAATGCGATTTTAGGGAACTCAAACATGATACACTTATGATACATACAAACATATAACCCAATTAAAAATAAGGGTAAAGTACACAGACGATCACTAAACTTTAGTAAAAAAACAAAATAGTAACCAAACTTTCAAAAATCACAAAATAACAATTAAACTTTATGTTTTATAACAAAATAGTAACTAGACATTAAATCTCGTTAAGTGTCTGTTATAAAATTTGGTATAATAACAAATTTAGTCCTTCATATTTATACATTCAATCAATAGAGTCCTAATTGGAAACAATTAACTAAATTTAGCCATTGTTATTTACACATTCTTTCAATTTGGTCCTTAAAGCAAAATTCCAAAGTATGGTAACATGATAAATAATTACAATTTAATTTTTATAGAAACTCGAAAACTCGACTCGAATCGAAAAAATTCAAATAATGTAAAATGTGACACGTCAACTCGAATAACTCGAAAATTTTTGACTCGACTCGATCGAACGCTCATCTCTATCTTAAGATATGATGCGTCAACTCGAATAACTCGATATATTTGAATATTTTAAATCATTTTTTCTTTTAAATCGAATATTTTTTTAAAATAAAATATTTAAATTTTCATATTTAAATCACATCGAATATTTAATAACTACTTTAAATATTCAATTTAATTCAAAAATATTCGATTTAAAAGAAAAAAATGATTTAAAATATTTAAATATTTAATAACTACTTTAAATATTTTTCTTTTAAATATTCTAATATTTAATATCTACTTTAAATATTCAAATATTTTAAATCAATTTTCTTCTTGTAAAATGAATATTTTTAAATTAAACTGAATATTTAAAGTAGTTATTAAATATTCGATGTGATTTAAAAGAAAAAAATATTTGAAATATTCAAATATTTCGAGTTATTCGAGTTGACGAGTCATATCTTAAGATAGAGGTGAGCGTTCGATCGAATCGAGTCAAAAAATTTTGAGTTATTCGAGTTGACGCGTCATATTTTACAACTCAAACTTTATTTGGAATTTCTTTCGATTCGAGTCGAGTTTTCGAGTTCCTATGAAAATTTAATTAAGTATTCAAATATTTTAAATCAATTTTTTTTTAATTTTAAATTGATTATTTTTAAATTAAATCAAATATTTAAAGTTGTTATTAAATAATCGATGTGATTTAAATATGAAAAATGTTAAATATTCTATTTTTAAAAATATTCGATTTAAAAGAAAAAAATGATTTAAAATATTCAAATATTTTGAGTTATTCGAGTTTACGCGTTATATCTTAAGATAGAGGTGAGCGTTCGATCGAGTCGAGTAAAAAAATTTGAGTTATTCGAGTTGACGCGTCATATTTTACAACTCAAGCTTTATTTGAATTTTTTTCGATTCGAGTCGAGTTTTCGAGTTCCTATAAAAACTTAATTAAATATTCGAATATTTTAAATCACTTTTTTCTTTTAAATCAAATATTTTTAAATTAAATCGAATTTTTAAAGTTGTTATTAAATAATCAATGTGATTTAAATATGAAAATATTAAATATTCTATTTTAAAAAATATTCGATTTAAAAGAAAAAATGATTTAAAATATTCGAATATTTCTAGTTATTCAAGTTGACGCGTCATATCTTAAGATAGAGATGAGCGTTCGATCGAATCGAGTAAAAAATTTTGAGTTATTCGAGTTGACGTGTCATATTTTACAACACAGACTTTATTTGAAATTTTTTTGATTCGAGTCGAGCCAAGTCGAGTTTTTGAGTTCCTATAAAAATTTAATTGTAATTATTTATTATGTTATCATACTTTGGAATTTTGCTTTAAGGACCAAATTGAAAGAATGTGTAAATAACGAGGGCTAAATTTAGTGAATTGTTTCGAATTAGGACTAAATTGATTGAATGTATAAATATGAAGGACTAAATGTGTTATTATACTAAATTTTATAATAGACACTTAACGTGATTTAACGTCTAGTTACCATTTTGTTATAAAACATAAAGTTTAATTGCCATTTTATGATTTTTGAAAGTTTGGTTACCATTTTATTTTTTTTTACCAAAGTTCAGTGATCGTCTGTGTACTTTACTCTAAATATAATTTTAAATTTTTGATTTTTTAATATAATTATATATAATAATTTAATTAATTTTTTAATATAATTATATATAATAATTTAATTAATTTTTTAATAAATATTAAGATTATTAATTAAGTTAAAAAAATCAATTCAAGTAAAACTTAATTTGAAATATTAAATATATAATTATATTAAAATAATTAAAATTTTAAAATTATTTTTAATATATTATGTTTGTTTTTCTTTTAAAATTTTAAATTTTGTTTATCTTAATATTATATATATATAATATTCCAAACTAAATTACAAATGATTAACATATATATTATAGTTAATATTTCATATCATGAATACAAATCTGACATAGTGGCAAACCCATGCCACAACCCCCAAGGATTCCCAGGTTTGAATCCTACCATGGCTAGTTACATTGTTTTTTCTTTATCCAATTGTATAACACATATATTATAATTAGTATTGCATATTTCAAGTATATGCTTGGCCCAGTGGTAAACTTGTGCCACTCCCCCAAGGATGCCTAGGTTTGATTCCTATCAAGACTAGATCTTGGTTTTCATTTTTCCTTCTCCAATCAAGTGACACGTGTCATCACCTGATTGGAAGGGGAAATTAATTAATTCAATTAAATAAAGATAATTAAAATCTCCCAATAAGGTGGTGACATGTGTAAATGATTAATTTATTTTATTAGATTCAAATTAGATTCAAATTGATAGATTGTATAACTAAAGGAGACCAAATGTGTAATTATACTAATTATTTAATAATCCCGTCAACTTTTCCGTTTTTTAACGGTTGGTGGTTTAATTGGAACCATTTAAATAGTTAAGTGGTATATTTGCCAAAATTAAAAGTATAGTGGTCAAATTGACACCAACCCTATAATTAGGTGGTCACTGATATAGTTTACCCTAAAATTTGAAATTAAAACTTAACATTTATTTTTTAATGCTGGAGAATAAAACAAATAATTATTGTCGGCTACAACAACCATAGGAAATTGGAATCTTGCATGCATAGCGATAGCAAATTCTATATTAAAAAGATTGGGTATAAGATTTTTATTGATTATTAGACGAGAGTATCGAAAAAGTAATTATATATTTCTTTTGTTCTAAAAATTTATGTAAGAAATATATTGTAAAATAATTAAAATGATAATTTTAATTAACTTTAACTTCGTTGGAAACTAAGAAAAAGATAAGAAAAAAGGAAATGATCTTATTAAAAATTGTTTAATTTTTTTAAAGTGATAATTTAAATAGAATAATATTAAAACACAAAAAAGAATTAAATTCAATAGGACAGACGAGTATTAAATATTATATTACGTAATGTAGCGCGTCCTAAGAAAAAACAAACAAACAAAGGAATGGAAATAAATTTGGAAGCAATTTCATGTGGTCGCCTTCACCCAATCGCCAACTTCCAACCCCAAACTCAACAAAAGACCTTTTCTCTTTGCCTTCGACTTTTCCAAGTCTTTTTCCTTTTGTTTTTCTCTCTCTACTTAATAACGAGTGTCCTCAGTCAGCGCTTCAAGTCTCTTCTTCCCTCCTTCATTTTCATCTTCCTAAGCTTAACCCATTCCGAGGGTCTCACTTCGCCACAACCCAATTCAGCTCTTAACCAGGTTTTGATTTCTATTTCTTTTGCTCTACTCTCATCACTTTGTTTTTCTTCTTTACTTCATTTAAACTGGTTTTTGACATAAAAATGATATCATATAAGCCATTGATTCAGCTCTTCTTTGGCTCTAGCAGCTTTGGTCAACTTCTCGGTGACCCAATTCTATAATATAATCTTTTACTCAGAACTATTGGTTAGTAGTAGTTGATATGGCTGGAATTGTCAAGTAATGCTTCAAATTTTGCCTAAAACATCAACATGTGCTAAAATAGATGTTGAAATTGTACAGAATCAACTAAATAACAAGTGCTCATCTTTGTTATCAAGCCTGTATTTTTTTGGTTCATAGGTAGGGTCAAATGCAAAATTGAAAGCTTATAGTCTCGGTATTTTTATACTTTAATTCCTTCAAGTTATAGATTTTTTTTTTTTGTATTTCCCTGTTCTTATGTTATAAGTTCGTCCCTTTTTACTCATAGATGCACACTGAAAGGAAAAAAGAGAGCTCTAGTGCATATAAAACTGGGCCTTTAGTCCTTTCCATATCCTCACCTGACCTTCACACATTCTTTCTACATCTAAAATAAGAAAAAAAGTATTCTTTTTTTTCAGCAATACCAATATTGCTAGATATGTACCTTGCTATTTCCAAGTATGTTGATAATGAAATTGCACATGGCTTGACTGTTAGTGCTTGATGTTTGTATTTAACTCTTACCATTTAATTTATTGTTGGGTGGCTGTCTTTTGCCCTCAAAATTTGTATGTTAATGTGGTATTACATGCCCGAAAACCATGGTAATCTGAAACTGGTATGTCTAAACTTTCGTCTTTTAATATATATTTTTGAAAAGTGTCATCATTTAAATCTTGAAGACTAGGAACTGAGTTGTTGTCATTGAGCTTTTGAATTTTAACTTGGAACCCCATCTGCAATTAACTAATCTGTCTGTTTTATATTTCCTTTGTAGATTTATTATATGAGAAATGGCAAGTTATGATAAAGATGAGGTTCCGATGTTGTCAGATACGTATCCTCAATCATCAGCAAATAATCAGGATTCTCAATTTCAGACATCTATCTCCTGGACTCGGAGTGCTTCAATTTCTATCCCAATGAACTCCATGGAATCCTATCAAAATGCTAATCTGGTAGGGCATACTGGCCCCTTGAGAAATGAAAGAAAAACACCATTTACGCAGATGAGCGGTCCGCTGTATATCAGCCGTAGGCCTGAAAATTCTTTTCAACTAAATCAAAGTTCTGCAAGCCGAAAAACGGGGGAACCTAAGGCTGAAAAGTTTCCTTCCTTTAGTGGCATGGATGAAAAAGATTGGTCAGATAACAACTATGCTGGCAAAAACGAACATTTACTGAGGTCTGGGCAACTAGGAATGTGTAACGATCCTTACTGCACCACATGCCCAACATATTACAATTTCAAATTAGAACAGCAGAAAAAAGTTTCAGGTATCTTTGATACCAAGGTATTTTTCTACACTCAAGCTAGTCGTTTACAACTAAATTTATAGATGGTTTCCAATTCATTCCTTGTTAATTGGTCTTTATATGCTATGGAGCACACACCTGCATTCATGAGAAGTACCTTGTTCATAAGTCTTCTGTTCTGTTTGATGATGTTTTGCTCACTTGACCATGACTTCAGCTGTTATTAGCTAATTTGCTTATGTCTGCACATCAGTGAAACTCATATTATGAAGTTTTAGAAGAGAATATGATTAATCTTGCTCTCTTGTATGATATAATTACTTACTATTGTGCACAAGGTGGACAATCCCTTTTTTACTTAATTTTTTAATTGTATGAAAATCCATAACGTCTTGGGCTGGGGGAAGAGGGTACTTCTATTCCAGTGCATAGACCTCACTCCTCACATCCTAGAATTCTAACTCGACATCTCTTAGTTTCAAGTTCTAATGTACAAGGATAAATAACTAAAATTTCCTAGAGATTGAATAGTGAGTATATACCATAGATTGCCAGTGGAAAAATTGTTAGTCATAACATAGGTTCCGTTTTAGCGGTACTGCAGGCGGAGGTTTGAACGAAGATCTTAGTGTTACAAAGCAAGGTTAACATGTAAACTATTATAAGAGCAGAAGTTCTACTATGTAAAACAATCATATCTTATCTTAATTAAATGATAGTAACATTTTTTAGATTGTAACATAAACAATATGTATATTTATTTTTAGGGTAAACTATATAAATAGTCACCAAACTTTTAGGGTGCTTGCATTTTGGTCACCAAACTTTTAAAACTTACAATATACTCACCAAAATTTTAAGTCGCTTTCATTAAGGTCACTCCCATTGACTTCCATTAGAGAACGCTGATGTGACACGTTAACTTTCCTTCTTCCTTTCTTTTTTTCTTCATCTGCTCTTATTTTGCTCCATGCTGATTCTTCTTCAACCTTTTTTTTTTTTATAAGATACATTCCTTCGCGATGTCCGAATCTTCTTCAACCTTTTAAATTCTCTTTCATTTTTGTTAACTAAATTTTTAACTAAAACAATAATCCTTAACCCCATCCTCATAAGATTTACTCAACTCTCTCTATCAAGGGACCAATTTTATATTAGAACAGTATTCTTTAAACCCCATCCAGAACAAGCACGACTAGATTGAATATCAATAAAACTCTGACGATTAAATTCATTAAAATTGGATTAAAGGGACTAAAATTGCTTAATTGAATTAGTAGAGGGACTAAAGTGATACTTCAACCTTTCTTTAAAATATTCCTTTGTATGGTCCTTTTCTTTACTAGGGATCAGCTCTATTTACAAAGAATAAAAGTCATATAAGCTGCAATTCATAATTTTGTAGTGGTCTGAGCACAATTTATGCTAAAACATTTTTCTGACTTAAAGGGACATCAAAATTGATATGTAAAACATTTTTTCGGGATAAGAACCCCTAGCAGCCTCTTTGTTCCTTTATCCTGTGAGATATGATATCTTGTTTTTGCTTATAGGATAGGGAAATGCCCTAATTCCTAAAGTCATGTATTTACAAGAGTATACATATACCCTTTGTACATTTCTTCTTCTTCTAGAAGACGCAAGAACAAAGATACTCAAAAACATGCAATGTTTGTTTCTAAATACTGCCATAATCATTCATCTTTATTAATATTTGTTTGCAGTTCCATAATGCTCTCTATGGGGACGCCAAAGGTTGGGCTAGGAAGTTGGTGTCCTGTTTGCGCTCATATGTTCCTGGAATTATGAACCCTCATGCTAAAGTTGTTCAACACTGGAACAAATTTTTCGTCATTTCATGCTTGATGGCAGTTTTTATAGATCCACTGTTTTTCATCTTGTTGTCTGTGCATAAGGTCAGCTTCTTTTGTTTTCTACTAACTGTTTTCTTGATTACACCAATTACATAGTTTTTAAAATATCTTTTCTCCTTTGGTTGGTTTAATTATCACAATACTATTAATTAGTTATTGTCTCTTGTAGTAATACTGATTTAATTGCATTATTTGCTTTGGTTTAGCATGTGGTTTCTACATCATATTGTTTTTTTTTCATCTTTTAGTATAAAGCATTGTGAGAAAGGGGCCATGGTGGCCGAAGATGCAATTAATGATGGTGGTTTGTGTGTGTGATCGGTGGTTAAGGATTTGTTGTTTGAAGAAGATGGAAAGGATATTTTCCAGAGAGAACAATGTGTTACTCTGTATTTTCTTATTATTCTTCAATTATTAAATGTATACTGAGTAAGCCTTTAAATAGGCTGATATAGAGTTCTAATATAACTAAAACTATACTTTTATCTCTAATTTAAATAAGACTTCTAGTAAATCTAAACTACTGACTTGGGAATAAACTCTAATTATAGATTAAATAAAACTCTACCACTTCTCGGATAACTTACACTCTCCCTCAAACTCTAACACTTCTCGGATAACTTACACTCCCCCTCAAGCTGGTGAGCAAACGTAGTAGAGCACCAGCTTGGATCTTGGATGTGATGCCCACTCATATTTCTTCTATTGTTTCTTAGAGAAAAGAAAATCTCCCTTTTCCGGGAGCCATTGAGTTGAACAACTAGGATATAATCATGTTGTTCTTTGCACGGTCATTGTTGAAAATTTGCAGCTGATGTTGCTGATTTCGGCATCCTTCTTGAGATGACTACCAACTTTGCTGTAGTTGTTGGTTTTGCACCTTCCTTAGATGTCTTCCAGCTTTCCTCTGTCAGTGATGATCTTTTTCTGGTTTTTGCATCTTCTTCTGATATGACTTCCAATTTTTTCTGCCATTCACGGACTAAGTAGCTGCTTCCATTCAATAACGATCACAAGAATCTACACTCCCCCTCAAGCTGGTAGTTACACGTACTAGAATCCCAACTTGGATTTTTGATGTAGAATCCCTTGAAAAATATTATAGTTTTTCTTTAAGGCTAAACTAAAACCTTTTCTCCTATCTTTTTTAGGACGGATGGCTAAGATAGAACCAAATAGTTTTTTTTAAGGCTAAACTATAACCTTTTCGACAAAACAACAAAAAATAAATGAGCAGAAATTTCACCAGAGATGTAAGATTCAAACGAAGGAGAAGCCAAGGAACGAGCGTGGCCTAATGATAGCAGCGGGAAAAAAGTGTGCATATGAAAAGAAAAAAAAATCAGATCAGAGATGGCAGCAGTGGTGACGACATCAAGACCGATGTTGGCTCATGATACCATGTGAGAAAGGGGCCATGGTGGCCGAAGATGCAATTAATGATGGTGGTTTGCGTGTGTGATCGGTGGTTAAGGATTTGTTGTTTGAAGAAGATGGAAAGGATATTTTCCAGAGAGAACAATGTGTTTCTCTGTATTTTCTTATTATTCTTCAATTATTAAATGTATACAGAGTAAGCCTTTAAATAGGCTGATATAGAGTTCTAATATAACTAAAACTATACTTTTATCTCTAATTTAAATAAGACTTCTAGTAAATCTAAACTACTGACTTGGGAATAAACTCTAATTATAGATTAAATAAAACTCTACCACTTCTCGGATAACTTACACTCTCCCTCAACTCTAACACTTCTCGGATAACTTACAAGCATGCCATATTAAATTGTCCATGATGCTTGCTTCTTTAAAACTTTACTTCCATTTAATCCTTCCCCTGTTTCTTTAGAGGTACGGTGCTCGCTTCAGTTAAAGACAGGTGATATGAGTGTTTTTTTAGAAAGCAAATATTATTAGATATATTTGTCCATAAGAATTCCTTTAAACTTTTTAATAGGTGAATGATTTCTGCTTTCGGGGCTTAATTACCGTGCAAGTTAAGGAATGCAGTCATGTTAGTGGAATTAAGTACAAATGAATGCTAATAGTGCATGAAGAGTTTTTGTAGATGGTACTACTTAAGGCAATAACCAGTCAGGAATCAGGATAGAAGCATTCTACTTCTGAGATAGAGAAATTAAAGAGAAAGTATGAGGGCCAATGATGCTATTGATGAGAAATGGGATGGCTTAGTTTTAAATGCAGCGGATAGCTTTCCCCAACAGCCGATGTCTTTCACTTATATATTATGCTGGAATGTTTTTTGATTTTGATGCAGGAGAATAAGTGCATAGTCATTGATTGGCCTGCAACCAAAGTGTTTGTAGCCTTCAGAAGTGTGACTGATTTTATCTACTTGCTTAACATGCTCCTTCAGGTAGAAAGCTTCTTTTCCTCTAAATATTTTTTCTTCGTTTTTAGCATCTCTCTCTCTCTCAATCATGCATTTTGAGTATCATTGTATAGATAAAAGGAACAGTCACCATTTCAACTCATTTATATATTATTAGAATATACAATGGCAAAGGGATAACTGAAGGGATGAAACATGCAAAATGAAAAACGAGAACCTGTCGATGCCATATTATTGATAAAAAGAACTCATTCGGGGTGAAAAAGGATGGACAGAGACTATGAAAGTGCCTTATGATAAAATGGTTTTGTGAATCCTATCTAGGATGTGTGTTATGCATAATTCAGTTTGAAACAAATTTGCAAATCAGAATAAGGCTTTGTTTCATTGTTGCTTTTTTTTTTTGCCTTTTGTTTTCTATTCATTTAAATTAAAAGACTTCATTGGATTTTAAAAGATTTGCTTTGGTTTTCTCTCTAATTTGATCCCCCCCCCCCCCATGAAACAAGTCGAAAATGGTTTTTTACATTGAGTTTAACTAAAATTTACAGTTTGCAAATTATGAGAACTTAAATTTAAAAATTTGAAATATTTCATTAAAAAAGAAAAGAAAAAGAAATGAACAATCCAAATAAACAAATTAATTTTGTACCCATACACAAATCTAAAACAATTGTTGGTTTTCTAATAATATTATTTCACCTTTCAAGTTCATTTTGCCATAAAAATAAAATGAACAAAACTAAACTTCTTTTGTTCAGAAATCAAGTTGAATTTTAAAAGAAATTGAAGCAAAAGTCGCTTATTATTTCTAGGTTTAAAATTTCTTTCGACGTAAAGGTACACGCCTAAAAGACGTCTTAATGGTTCCAAAACAGCCCTAAATTGAACTTCTAATGGACATGAATAAATACAAAATTATACGACAATGTCAGGAATCCATCATTTCAAGATGGTTCAACTTTGGAACATTTGAAAGTTGCTTGGGTAAAAAATGTTTTTAGTGTAGCCATTAAGTTGACATTCATTTCAAGAGGAAGATTGGTAGTTTTATTATCATTCAAGCAACTGTAAACAAGATACAAAACATACTTAATCTGAGATAAAACTTATCCTAAGAGGAAGAGTCCACTTTTATACCCCAAAATATATTGCAACAGATCAAAATCACTCTATTGAAGTTTTTACCAAGAAAATTATTGCTTTAGTAAAAATCAAAAGTATGCCTGTTTCTGTCTTATCACCAACATAGAGAAGGAAAAAAAGAACTCATTTATATTTTTAATTTAACAATGTTGAATCATAAGGGCTTTGCATGAAAAAATAAATTAGAGTATCACAGTACCCGATTTTTCAAATCATGCATGTGGTGCTTAGATCATATAAGTCTCATTGAAGATTAAAAATTTTATTAGCTTGGAAAGACAACTATTTTCATTATAATAACCTTTTGATAAATCCCTTTTTCTTGTGCATCTCTGACAAATATTCATTTGATTTTTCCCCCTGCAGTTCAGGTTGGCGTATATAGCTCCCGAGTCTAGAGTAGTTGGTGCTGGTGAGTTAGTTGACCATCCAACGAAAATTGCTTTCAATTACCTTGGCGGATATTTTTTTCTCGACTTTTTTGTGGTTCTCCCACTTCCTCAAGTAAGTTATTCTGGTTTTCCTTTTTGTACAACAACTTCAAGATTCATGCACTCCATTTGTGATAATTGTATTATGTTTTATTTTTTTGCTTTGTTTTAGATGCCATTGTTTTGCCAGATGAATCTTTAACCTTGACATCATTTTGCTGTTATTTATGAATGTTTCCCATGTCCATGTTCATCCAAATTCACTTACCTTGAGTTTAAGCATCAGTAACATAAATATTTATTTTTCTGTTCTTATGATGCTCAGGCTCTATATTAACAAAAAATAAAAAATAAAAAATCATGTCATCTAAAACCAAAATCCCCAGTGAACCTGAGTTTATCATAAATTGACTACTTGCAACTGTTACTCCATTTGAGCACTTGCCTTATCGTGCATTCTACATGTTGACACTTGTCATACCATTTTATTTTATGTTGACTTGTTTCCTCTTATTTAATTTCAGATCATGATATTGTTGGTCCTACCAAAACATTTGGGATCATCGGGAGCAAATTTTGCAAAAAATCTTTTACGGACAGCCATTCTTATTCAGTATCTTCCCAGATTGTATAGATTTTTACCTTTCCTTGCCGGTCAGTCTCCTTTGGGCTTTATATTTGAGTCGGCATGGGCAAATTTTGTCATAAACCTTCTCACTTTTATATTGTCTGGCCATGTTGTTGGGTCATGCTGGTACCTCTTCGGATTACAGGTGGGCAACTGTTATTTTAACATTTAAACACTTTATGATCCTTATTAACCTTTCTGAACTTGTCTTGAAATATTCTAGTTAATCTATGATATAGTTGTATTATGCATGCACTTATTAGTTGCTAAGGAACTTAAAAACTACCTAAAACTATTTTAGTATCCTTGGTTTTTATACTAAGATATTGTGATTTATGAAAGATGACAACATTCTGTTTCATAGCATACCCTTTAACAATGATCCTCAATCTAGTATGTATTGATAGGAAAATGTTTGACAAAGTGTAGATTGCAGAAAATTAGGGAAGTAATTCTCAAATATCAAGCTACTGTTATTTAGCAATCTTTTATCAATAATAGCTGTAAACAAGGAACTAGATTTTTACTATAATTTATTTGTAATTTTGTGTAATTACTTTGTCCTAGTTTAGGCCTTTTTTGTAAACTATAAATAGGCACTATCTTTATCAATAAAATATGTAGAAAAACAGAGAAGAGAACTTACCTCTCTACACCAAATACCTATTCTCTACAAAAGTTGATGGGCAAATTACCTTTATTTTATCTTATTTGGTGGAAGCATAAAATTCTCACATTTTTTTATCCTGAGTAATCTCAGTAAAGTAGTGTTATCTCTTCCTCTCCCTAGGATTAAATTTGTATATCATAATTAGTCTGACTAACATCTAGATCTTTTTGGTAAAAAATGATACAACTTATTAAATCATGTCCGATGCACCAAATGAGCCCATATGTGATATACACAGAATTTTTTACTAGTCATTCTTTTCTCTAGAGTTAGGTAAGTAGTCCAAATAGCTGAAAATGGTAACCAATGCAAGCATTCAACTTTAGGGCTAATAAAGTTTTAAGCATCCTAAAATTTCATAACTGCCACTCCTTGATCTTGCATCAATAGTGATTGGTATAGTGACCGCAAAAATTAGTGCATATGATATATATAAATTCATTCTTAGAAAGTTGTTCACTATTTCCTTGACACCTGCAAGCCTACAGTTCTATTATCAAGTAATAGTTACAATGAAACAAATCCAAAAGTAAGTATTCCAAGGATTGAACCCACAAGAAAGCACTCTATGGATAACTACAATTGATACACACATTAATTAACCAAACTACTAATACAATGCATAAATAAGACTATTGTGATTGAGAATGATAATTTACTAAAGTAATTAAAATAAATATAAAACGACAATGCATATTTATCACCTTTGTGTTGATGATACATTATGAAGTGTGCAAATAGGTCTGCAGTCTGCTGGCTTTATTTTCTTGACTAATTAACAGAAATTGAAACTCCTTTTGTTAATAAATGAATGAAAGATGATTATGATTCTTTTATTTCTTATTTTCCCCCTTCTTTCTCTTTTTCAGAGGGTTAATCAATGTCTTCGAAATGCCTGCCGTAACTCAAATATTACAAATTGTATGGAGCTTATAGATTGTGGCTCTGGGCGTACTTTTAATAATCCTTTCTGGATGAACAATGCAAATGTTAGTGCCTGCTTTACAGAAGATGGATTTGATTATGGAATATATGTACATGCAGTCAATCTAACCACAGAAGACAGTATTGTTACAAGATATGTGTATTCATTGTTTTGGGGATTCCAGGTAATTCATTGAGTCTATCGTCACTTTCCACCGTTAATTTATTTGTACTTCTGTACTTTGTTACCTGTTCAGCATATTTTAGTTACACTAGGTTCAACTAAATATCAATGGTGTTTGGTTGTTGCTTTTTCTTTATAGCTAATTTTTAGGAAGCAAAAACCGTATAACAAAAGCAACAAATAAGTGAAGCCCTAGAAAACTTTTGTGTAACCTAGTAAATTACCTGAAATGGAATTCCAAGGCATAATTGATGGCTCATTAGGATTTTGTCTTAACCTGTCTTTCTACATTAGGGATTTTGTCTATTTGTCGACGTATTTATTCTTTATACATTGTTTTTTTGTTTAAATACTATGAGTGGTTCTATCAACTAATAATACATTGCATTAACCTGTCTTTCTCTTCTCTTTTTTGCCATTTTAATATTATGAAGCAAATCAGTACACTGGCTGGAAATCAAACTCCGAGCTATTTTGTTTGGGAAGTTCTTTTTACCATGGCCATTGTTGGACTGGGCCTCTTGCTTTTTGCTCTTCTTATTGGAAATATGCAGAACTTTCTCCTAGCACTGGGACGGAGGTATAAAGTTGCAAGAAAGTTATTCAAATTGCATTTTAGTTCCCTAAAGATGGTGTAGTTGTTTCTAAAATTCTCATAAAGTAGCTCTATAGCAAATAATAGTATGTATAGGCTTGTCAGTGTTCTAGAAATTCTACTCTTAAAAGGACTCCAAAAATGGAAACTAATAAACACTTCTAACCCTTGATTACTTTGGAGAAGAGAGAAAATACTCCAAACCTTGATTACTTTGGGTGGATTACTAAGGTATATTGAGTTGTGTCTTGTGCTTTGTTCTTCCATTTTTTTCTTTCCATCTCCTATCTGACATCATTGTCCATGTCCAAATACAATATTTACCAAATTAATAGCATCATGTTGGTAATTTTGCAAAATAAGTGAAACTTGCAAGAGTAGGGTTTAGATTCTAAAATTCTGCTGCTCTTATACTGTCCTTCTATTTCTGTTTTGGGTCATGACATAGTAGTATATTGCCTCTTTGCGTTATCAATTTCAGCAATCGAAGATTATGAATAAAATAATCATTGAAAGGGGTGGGCAACTTATATAGGAGGTGGCCACCTATAATCCTATTCCAACTGGATATGTGCCTTAACTATTTTGTTTTGCCATTTTAATTAATTTATCTAATGTATAAAATTTCAAACTTCTTTAAATCAAGTCCAATTTAGTCTTTCACGGTACATGTTCTATTTGTGTGTCTCATTAGGTTTCTTAAAATGTTAGCAAAAGATATATTGCAATTCTTAATACATTCAAATTGGTCAAACCGTTTAATTTTATTACCAATTCTCTAATTAATCAACTTTAGATTTGTAAGAAAGCTCAATGAGGTTTGACCAACTCGTGTTTGGTTTCTCATTGTAATTACTATCCTTTCATTATTTAATATCTTGGTTTATTCGTGAGTGTAAATTATTTTCTCCAAATTAGTTTCTATTTAAGTCTCAAGATACATAATGAATTCTTTTAATAAGTTTAAAAACTAGAGTTTTAATCTTTGGAGTGTTCCCTCAAGGACAATATAGTATATACTTAAAAAAAAAACAATCTCACCCTTACCACATGCTTTTACAAGTTCTAGTTAGATTTATTTATATTTTAGATGACAATCTGACCTTGCTTGATAAGTTTTATTTTCTTTATAGGAGGTTAGAGATGTCACTAAGACGTCGCGATGTGGAGCAATGGATGAGTCATCGACGCTTGCCAGTTGAGCTAAGAAGGTATGAGTCCAAGTTCTCCCCTTTTTTGTTTCTTTTTCGCAATTACTCCCATTATGTCATGTAACAATTTTCTTTCATAAGCACTAAAATGCGAGCTTATTTCTTAATTTATTTCTTTGTTTCTAGTATTTAAGTAGTGTATAAGTTTCGAAGATAATAAATTGAATTGTGTCTATTAAGTGCGTCCCAAGTGGAAGAGAAATAAGTTGGAGTCTTGGAGATGTGGTACTTAAGTTCTTTAAGTCTTAAAAGAATTAGACCCATTCTGGAGTGGTGTTACAATTTTGTGTTTGTGATTGATAATTCAACTCGTCTTAGGAAGACTAAAATATTTAAGCTCATCAAAAGGAGACTAAGGTCTCACTGCTGCAATGGTTTGAGGCCAATTTACAGGAGAATGCTTCGTTTGGCACAAGGGAAGTGGACTGGAATCTGTTGTTTGCTGCGGTGGTTTGGAACATTTGGTGTAGAAGGAACGCCATTGTCTTTGGTGCCGAGATTGATAATTGGGGTTCTATCATCGAACGAAGTTGTTGGCTTGCGAACACAACTTGTCTATCGCTCGAAGCCAAATGTAGAAGACAGGTTGAGCCTTCAACGGTGACACCTGTAGCTCGTTGGTTGCCGCCGTCTATAGATCGGGTAAAGCTAAATGTCGACGCCTCGTGTTCGATTCATGATGGGAAAGCTCGGTGTGGTGGGGTGATTAGGGATCATTCTGGTTCCTGGTTGCATGGTTTTACTAAATTTATTGGCTGCTGTTCAGTCGTGGAAGCCGAGTTATGGAGTATTTTCCTGGGTCTTGTTATTGCGTGGGATCTAGGCTTTTAGAATTTAGAGGTGGAATCTGATAATGCCCAAGCTATCGAGCTTATTTATCAGGTAGAGCGTGATGGTTTCGCTCTCTCTATCACTCGAGCTATCTAGGATGTGGTCCAGAGAGATTGACGGATCTCGATTCGTGTTATCCCTAGGAAGTGCAATCAAGTTGCAAATGCTTTGGCAAAACGTGCAAGTCTTTCGAATCTCGACTTAGTTCTTTTGGATTCTGTCCCGACTTTTGTTGTTGATCTATTACATGAGGACTTAGTTCTTCCTAGGATGTAATCCTCATATGTTTTGTATATCTTATCTGTGAGAAAGGGAATTTCCAGAGAAGAAAATCAGTTTCTCTATTTTTGCATATATTATTTTTACTTAATTTACATAGAAGTCTATTTAATAGACTTAGTACATCGAGTTATACACCAAGTAGGATTCCTCACTAGTTAAACTCTATCTAGGATAATTAAGTTAGAGTTTTTGTACAACTTAACTACTATTAGATAATATTTACAAGAGTCTAGGTAGAACTAAAACTCTAATATTCACCAACACTCCCCTTCAAGCTGGTGAGTAGATAGTATAGACTTCTAGCTTGGATGTGAATTCATCAAAGGTTGCTCGTGGTAGTGCCTTGGTGAAGACATCAGCTAGTTGATCTTTGGTTGGAACAAAATGGAGCTTTGCAAGTCCATTATTAACCTTTTCTGAAATAAAATGCCTGTCAATCTCCACATGCTTGGTTCTATCATGATGAACTGGGTTTTTTGCTATGCTAATAGCAGATTGGCTATCACTAAACAACTCAAAAGTCTGTGTGTTATCCACTGTCAGTTCTGATAACAGTCTTTTTAGCCAAATTCCCTCACAAATTTCAAGTGTCATAGCCCTATATTCTGCCTCAGCACTGCTCCGAGAGACTACAAGCTGTTTCTTACTTCTTCAAGTAACCAAGTTACCCCAAACAAAAGAGCAATACCCACTTACTAATTTTCGATCAGTTAATTCCCCTGCCCAGCTGGAATCAGTGTATATCTTCACTAATCTATCTTCATTTTTTCTAAAAATCAGTCCATGTCCAGGGGTAAATTTCAAGTACCTCAAAACTCTATTGGCTGCCTCCATGTGTTCTTCTCTAGGATTGCTCATATGTTGACTTATTATGCTTACTGAATAAGCTATATCTGGCCTTGTGAGAGATAGATAGATTAACTTCCCTACTAGTCTCTGGTATAATTCCTTATTCACAGGATCCCCTAAATCATCCTTCCTCAGCTTCAAATTACAATCCATAGGAGTGTCTACTGGCTTGCAACCTAACATCCCAGATTCAGAAAGTAAATCGAGGATATATTTCCTCTGATTAATCACAATTCCATCCTTGGACCTTGCAACCTCCATTCCCAAAAAATATCTGAGGCTCCCTAGGTCTTTAGTCTCAAACTCACTACCCAAGAACTTCTTCAGTCTCTCGATTTCTTCACTGTCACTTCCAGTAATTATTATGTCATCGACATAAACAATTAAAAGAGTTTGTTGTTTCTCGGGTGTAACCTTTACAAACAATGTGTGATCTGCTTGACACTGTTTGTAGTCATTCTTCACAACAGCCTTAGTGAACCTATTGAACCAGGCCCTTGGCGACTGTTTTAAGCCATATAGAGACTTGTGCAACTTGCATACCACATTCTGTTTTGAGTTGTCCTCCATACCAGGGGGAATTTGCATATACACTTCCTCCTCAAGATTCCCATTCAAGAATGCATTCTTGATATCCAACTGATGTAATTTCCAATCCTTATTTACAGCTAAGGAAAGTAACACTCTGATTGTATTTAGTTTAGCTACAGGTGCAAAAGTTTCTTGGTAGTCTATCCCATAGGATTGTGTGAACCCTTTAGCTACCAACCGAGCTTTGAATCTCTCAACACTACCATCTGAATTGTATTTTACAGTGAATACCCACTTGCAGCCAATAATTTTCTTCCCTTGTGGCAGCTCAACCAAACTCTAAGTCTGATTAGTCTGAAGAGCTTTAATCTCTTCTTCTACTGCTTTTCTCCACCTTGGATCATGTAGTGCTTCTTCCACTGTTTTTGGGATCTTCATACTATCAATTTTAGCTGTAAAAGCTCTCAAGAAAGGCATTAGTTTTCCATAAGCTACAAACCTTTCAATAGGATGGTTTGTACATTTTCTAACACCCTTTCTTTTAGCAATAGGGAGGTCTATAGTGTCATCAGTAGGAACAAAAGTTTGAGGAGCATTATTACCTTCCAGATTTTCTTGGGCAGCAAAATCCAGTTCCAATTCTCGGCAAATGCTAGGATGAGTAATAGTTTCTGAAACATGTTTCTTTCTCCTTTGATAAACACTTAGTTGTTTACTCTCAAGCTGTGGAGTCAAGGTTTTTTGAGGTGTTTTTGGTAAGGATGTAGGTGTTTCAATTGGGGCAGTAAAGGTGCTAGGAGTTTTAGAACTTGGTGAGGGTACGTCTGCTGGTTTTGGGGAATGCATTGGCTGTAAAATGGATGTATGAGAAGGCTGAATATCTTGCTGTGATTTACCAAGGTCAGGTTGTGGAGGTAAACAAGGAATGATTTGGAAATTGTCATGGGACTGAAATTCCTGTAAAGTACTATCATGGGACTGAAATTCCTGTAAAGTCTCCCCCTGAATTTCAGACTTAGAGAAATAGGGTCTGCTTTCAAAAAATGTAACATCCATGGAGTTGTAAATTTTCTTGGTAGTGGGTGAGTAACATTTGTAGCCCTTTTGACTCGAAGAATAACCTAGGAAAATACATTTAAGAGACCTAGGATCAAGTTTACCACTAGATTGAGTATGAACATGAACAAAAGAAACACACCCAAACACTTGGAAAGGAACATGAGATGATAATGGCTTGAAATGAGGAAAGGAAGCAAGAAGAACATCTCTTGGTATTTTGAAATAGAAGGGCCCCAAATGTCACTATGTATTACTGAAAAAGGTGAGGAAGGTGTAAATTTAGAAGGATAGTAAGGTTGTCTAGTGTGTTTAGCAAGTTGGCATATTTCACAAGCAAAGTACTTTGGATTTTTATTAGCAAATAACCGAGGAAACAGTTTAGCCATATAAGGAAAGTTGGGATGACCTAACCGAAAGTGCCATAACATAATATCACTAGAAGAAATAGAATAGGATAAAGTAGAATTAAGGCAACAACTTGAATTAACTTGTTTATGTGGAGATAAGCCATGAAATATGTAGAGCCCATTACTCAGCCTAGCAGTGCCAATCACTGTCCCTGAACCCTTTGCCTGAAATTCACAACCATTCAAATTAAACTTAACATCACATTGGAGATCAACAGATAATTTGCTAACAGATAGAAGGTTGCAAGCAAGTTGAGGGACATAAAGCACATTAGGCAAGAAAATAGTGTCACTAAGTTGAACAGAACCACTTCCTGCAATAACTGACAGTGAGCCATCTGCTGTTCTCACTGAAGATGTAGACTTCTCATTGTTGAGTTTGTGGAAAATATGAATATTCCCTGTCATATAGTCTGACGCACTAGAGTCCACAACCCAATTTGTAGAGGTACAATCAGCAAGAAAAGATATACTCCTTTCCGAGGTTTCTGGTGTAATCATGGTTTTTATTTTAGGGTTTTTTTTTTGTAGGATCAACTAACCTAAATCTGATACCATGTGAGAAAGGGAATTTCCAGAGAAGAAAATCAGTTTCTCTGTTTTTGCATATATTATTTTTACTTAATTTACATAGAAGTCTATTTAATAGACTTAGTACACCGAGTTATACACCAAGTAGGATTCCTCACTAGTTAAACTCTATCTAGGATAATTAAGTTAGAGTTTCTGTACAACTTAACTACTATTAGATAATATTTACAAGAGTCTAGGTAGAACTAAAACTCTAATATTCACCAACATTATCATGTGCACTCTTTTTCCTCTATTAGGTTTAGGGAGATTTTTTAATGAGGCACATGATAACGATACCCCTTTCTTATCAAAAAAAAGGAGACCAACGACTCGTCTTAGCAAATCACCACTCTGGGTCGCATTCGATTGTTGTTCTTGTGACTTCATAGCTTTGTCCTCAACATTTGGATAAGATTCTTTCCATTAGAGGCTCCAAACATCTCAATCTCATCAGGAGCTATGTTGAACATTTTGGTAGCATCGCATGCTCCTTTTGTTTCTTAAATGACTTCTCAATAGTTTTTACCTCGTTTACTTTTTTTTCATATTTCATCAAACACGTAGGTTGTATTTATATTGCACACAAATCACCTCTTCATTCAGCGACCATTGATCAAACATACTGTCAAGTTTGGTCTCAAAGCGCTGAAGTGCTTCTCAAATATCTTACTCCGTCAACGTAGTTGTACCGAGAGTCTAAGCAAGGATCGTTGGCTCCGAATACCAAATTGTTACAAATCTTTTGTTTTGGAGTGTAGTTCTGCTGGTCAAAGGGAGAGCCAGACTTTAGGACTTGTTAAAGAGAGACCTAAATCTTTTAGGGTTTTTGATGTAATTTTTATTTCATCCTAAAAATAGGTCAACTGAAAAAAAACATAATCAAGAAACCCACGGAAAGAAATAAAGGCATAATCTAATACTTAATTAAAGAACCCAAATTCCTTAAGTACCATTATCTCACCTATTATTTTGCTTGTGAATGTCATTGCAATTAGGGCTGTAAATGAAACGAGACAGACCGTGAGCTACTCGAGTCCGACTCGGTCAACACTAAACTCAATTGGACTAAACTTGAGCTCGAACTCGGCTCGAGTTCTTAACTAGCCGAGCTACTCGATACCCGACTCAAAAAGCTTGCGAGCTACTCGAAATATAATATACTAATTTATTTAAAGTTAAAGTGAACTAAAATGTATGATGTTGGATAATAATAATAATAATAATATTATTATTATTATTAATAGGGCTGTAAATGAGACGAGACGGATCGCGAGCTACTCGAGTCTGACTCGATCAAAGCTCGAACTCGGCTCGAGTTCTTAACGAGCCGAGTCGAGCTCAGTACTACTCAGGCTCGACTTTAGTTGAGCGAGCTCGAACTCGGCTCGAATCCTTAACGAGCTGAGTCGAGCTCAACACTACTCGGGCTCGACTCGGCTCATTTACACCCCTAGTTGCAATATGGTTTGATTTTTATTCTTGGTCAAAAAGTAAATTTTTTATGGTGCTAGATCTACTATCACGCACCAATGCTTGAAAAGCATATATATTTGTTAGCTAAAATTTTATGGTTCTAGATCTACTATCACGCACCAGTGCTTGAAAAGCATATATATTTGTTAGCATGCATGTCATAGTACATTATGGTTATCAATTGACACTTCAATCTTAGTTCCATTGGAGGCTGCTGTCTTTCAGATGAATAGATGGAGGAAACAACTTCAACATAAGACCCGAGGAAACCCTATATTTGATAGATGTGGGATCACACTAATTAATAGGGTTCAACCAAAATCTACATTTTGCATCATATTTAAACATGTGATGCTTATTTGGAATTAACCATCTGAATTGCTGTGTAGGAAAGTACGAGAGGCTGAACGATATAATTGGGCTGCTACAAGAGGGGTAAATGAAGAAATGCTCGTTGAGAACTTACCCGAAGACCTTCAGAGAGAGATAAGACGCCATCTCTTCAAGTTTGTTAAGAAAGTGAGCTTAATGAATAATACTCTTTCTGTGTACTGAATTTACTAAGCACAATTAAACTCTTTACACCCCCATGCTGCAAAATATCTTACTTGGACTCATTTGAAGCATACATCCTACTTGTCCTTTTATGAAAAACAGTTAGCTCACTTACTGAAGCAAGCAACATTAATTAGCTAAAGTCCAAAATCATCTCTTTTCACTAGAGGCATTAATGATAAGCGTGTACATGTGTGAATATTTAAGATATCTGGTTGACTTTGATGATCGCTAATACATTAGAGAACTTGTGTGTACCTGACATAAGTTAAAATTTGACTCGTTATACAATGACATTTTATATATCACCGCCTTTCATCAAAAGATCTTTCAAAGGATTCTAATTTGGTTATTGGTCGTAGCATGCACTTCAAATTACTTTATGCAATTACTTGTTCATTTTATATGTAATTTGGTCTTCCATAAACATGGTAACAATTTCAACAATTGGTCCTGTTGTGTGAAGAGATAAATGCTTACTTCAGAAAGTGGTATGCTTGAAAAACTTGTTATATTGTTGCCAATGTCATGTTTTTCACATTTTCCTTTATCTTCTCTTTCCGAAGCTGGAACTTGGCTGATGGCTACTTAGCATATTTCCTTCCTAGTTACGCTCAGCTTTATGCAAATGTGTGATAGATTTTTCTTGGAATTTACCTGAAAACATGTATGTGGTTTAAGTTCTTACTAATCTCAAAGGGTATATTCAGTCTACTGGATAATATGCTTCAACCCAGAAATTTTCTATATTTCAAGAAGTGTAGATCTTTTAACAATTAGCATCTTTACTGTCCATTAAAAACTTCTAAACTGCGATATCTTGTTGTTCCAGTTGCCCTTCGTCTATAACTTTAGGCTCAGTATAATTGTGGTTTAACTCATATCCTCTCTACCAAATACCAGTAAGAATTTTTTGGGGGCAAAAGAATGTAATTATCTGTTTTAATCTTATTGCTGAACTTGACAGTATTAAATATATGTAATTGCAGTTTTAGTATATATTTTACTTGTATGGTTTTAGCACATTAGTAGCACTAGCGAATAAGAGTTTCGCTTGCAATACCAGGGTAAGAGGTGTAGCTACGCAACATCAACTTCTAGTTTTAGACATGTGTAGTGTAGAGAGAGGTAGAAGCTAATGAGACATGTTCTAGACCCTAGGAAATGGTGGAGGCTGAACAGGATTGCAATTCGGATAGACTAACCAAAGAAGCTGATTGAAAAGATGAAGTTGACCCTTGTGTATTGTGAAATAAAATGGCCAATTGTCTTATTCGGGTGGCTAAAGAAGTCCAGGAGATTGATGAAGATTTTAGCCATAGGGTCAATGTTGAGCAACTTCAGTGTATAATTGCAAAAGGAGTTGCCTTTTTGAAGGGAAAATCTTATATTATGGTTGTCAGATCTTCTTTGTTACATAGTATGGAGTGTTGGGCTAACAAGAAGCAACATATACAAAAGATGAGTGCAAGTGTGTAACCATGATGCGATTGTTAAGATGGATCTGTGGCAAGACTAGGAAGGACAGAGTTAGAAATGGGGATATCTGCCCCCAAGTTGGTTGGGACAGCTCCTATAGAGAACAAAGAGAGAAAATCATCTACGGCAGTTTAGTCAACTAGGACACAGATCAACGGAAGCACCTATTAGAAGAATGGAGCATATTGACCTTGCATGAACGGTTGAAGTGAAGATAAAAATAAGACATGGTTGGAATGATAGGATGAGGAGATTCGTGTATCCAATGGAAATCTTTCTATGTCTCGGTTCTTGTACCCAAAAATGCCGTCTGTCCGCGGGCTTAGGGTGAATGATGAAATTTTTTCATAATGAGCGTGCCAAGTAACATCTTGATGATAATGTTGTCGTTGTCCCCCCCCCCCCCCCTCCCCCACTACCCTTTTTCTTGTTCACATCTTTATGAAAATAGCTTCAATTAATGGAAGTATGCTAGTCCGCAGGCCTATGGCAGCGTTTTTTTTTTTGCCATCCTTGTTAAGAACATTGACAATGGTAATGAATTGTACGAACCTTTTTTGTTAGAAACATTATTTACCAGGTTTCTTCTCATGAGAAATTCTACCTGCAAATGAATGTTTGCAGCATAAAGTCACTAGGATTATGTTGATTAATGATGTTATAAGCACTGGGATAGTCTTTCAGAGATTCAAAAGATGTTTCATTCTGCAGGTTCGTATTTTTGCTCTCATGGACGATACTATTTTAGATGCCATATGTGAGAGATTAAGACAAAAGATCTATATTAAAGGAAGCAATGTTTTGTCTCGTGGTGGTCTGATTGAAAAGATGGTTTTTATTGTGCGTGGGAAAATGGTAAGTATTGGAGAAAATGGAATCGAAGTTGCCTTATCTGAAGGGGATGTCTGTGGGGAGGAGCTTCTCACTTGGTGTCTTGAGCATTCTTCAGTAAACCGAGGTATTACCATGATTCCTAACTTTAAACATTAACTTTATCTGCAAGCCAAAGATATTGATATGGTCACTGTGGCAGATGTGAAGAAAATCAGGATTCCTGGACAGAGGTTGCTTAGTAACCGACAAGTTAGATGCCTGACAAATGTTGAAGCATTTTCCCTTCGGGCTGCAGACCTAGAAGAAGTTACCAGTCTGTTCTCTAGGTTCTTGCGCAATCCTCGTGTTCAAGGAGCCATAAGGTTATTTTCATGTCAATAGTTTGATGAATTAGTCTGTGCATATTCTTCTTTGTTTTTTTGTGCTCTTGCATGTTGACATTAGCGTTTTGGTTAATTTTATCGAGTAATGCACTATATCTTGAACTCTCATTTACCCTAAACCTTAAATATGATTATTTAGCACACTCAAAAGTTTATGTACAGAGCTAAATACATTGAATTGAATTTGGTGGTGTTAGGAAACTTACTATCTTAATGCCACTTCAGTATGCATTGGCTCAAATTTGCAGTGAAGAATATGGGGTTTAACTTTATGGTAAAAACATGCATTCCCCAATTTCTACCAAAAGTTGGTGTGACCAATTCTGCAGACATTTTGCGAGTAAGAGCTAGTAATTAAAACCTGCTTGTGTATTTGATGAAAATGTTGTTTTCACAGATATGAATCACCATACTGGAGAAGCGTTGCAGCAACTCGTATTCAAGTGGCATGGAGATACAGGAAAAAACGTCTCAACCGTGCCGACACCTCTCAATCCGTGTATTATTCGGGATAGAAAGTATTTCAGCTTTTGCATTGTACAAATGTAATACATGTAGTTATATTAAAATACACAGCCGTCCTTGTAGGAGTTTGTTGGTAGTTTATATGTAAGTTGTGTATGTAAACCCATGTAAAGGTCCCAAGTCTTAGCATGTCGTAATCTCATGTAACTTGAATGAAGCAGTGATTTGAGTAATTTATTTATATGAAAAAACTTAATTGCACGGTTCATTTAAATTAGATTGTTTATTTCCTTTGTTCTTCACTTAGAAATAGATGATAATCACACATCAGCTATTCTAATCAATCATGTATCACTCTAGATATCAAACAATGGACCTTATATGTACAAAATAATATTAAAGACAACTCCACAACACTTTTTCCATCAATTAAAGAATAAACAAATAGTGTTCCGCGTCTGTTCCGATGTTTATCTAAATGAGTATTATAATGTGTACGCTTTATTCCGACTAAATTCAAAATTTTTAATGAGGCACGTGATAATAATTCTTGTAAGATATATTGATCCAAGTAGGCATTCCAACCTACCTACATCCGACGCGTATAAATGTTTAAGGTATATGAGTTTTAAATTTAAGAATAGTGGTTGAAACTTACAATTTATAGTTATAATTTAGGGTTTATAGATTAAAACCTAAATCCTCACCATATTACTCTAAAAATTAAACCCTAACATCTAAATTCTAATTTCTAACCCTAAACCCTAAATTTTAACTACTTTTTCTAAACCACTAAACCCTAAACTCTAAACCCTAAACCAAGCCCTTAAACTCTAAATCTAAGGCGCTTGTGGAACATTTAGTTTCCACCGTCGGTGTATAGGATAATAATCCTTTGTTAAATAAAGAAGTATTATATTCTTGTACCGAGATTTGAATTCATACAAGATAAAATAATATGAACATCTTTATTCACTAAGTCAATTACTAGATCTCGATACAACATTATCTTTTTGTCAATTCATAACGACTTATATTCGTCATTATCTTAATCCACCGCACCATGGGTTGATCTTGACACTCAACTTTAGGAGGGTAATTAGAGATTTTTTTGAAGGAATCTATTAGAATTAGGAAATAGCCAATGAATTTGTTGTAACCACCCTAACAAACCTGCTGTAAAAAATCTTGGCAGTTAAGAATGGCGTGCAGCCACCTGTGCCAAGGGTCAAGCTCACCCTATATATTGCTTGTTCTATCAAGCTGTAAAAGCAATCTAATTGATGAAATGAATTGAGTATTATCTCAGATCTAGCTCATTAGGGTTTATATCGTTTACTTAACATGGTATCCTTCGCCATGTCGATCCTGGTTTTATTTTCTTCTGCGTTTGTGTAGAACTAGTGTTTTGATATAATAATTGAAAAATGTTTTGGACTAATTTGAAAAGAATTTAAAACTTGCTTTTAAGTCCAAACAACTTGAATATATGTTTGAGGTATTTTAAAAGGTTTTTGGCAAGATTTTTCATGTTTTAAAACAGCCAAACTTGTGATTTCAAAGTGCCCGTACCGATACGGTCCAACCCGTATCGATACGGTCCAACCCGTATCGATACCTTTTCTGCCCAGTTTGGTTACTGCCAAAACCCGTATCGAAATAGGCTTGGCCGTTTCGATACGGAGAGGGGTCGTTTCGATACGCCTGGTAAGTGTACCGATCCCCATTTAACAACCCCAACGGTCATATTTCCCAACGGTCTTTTAAACGTCATACCGTACCGATACGCCCTCAAGCGTATTGATACGCCTAGGCTGGCAAGAGCCCAACGACTAGTTTCTGATGAAGGACGTACCGATACGGGTCCAAGCGTATCGATACGGAGGGCTGCAGAACAACATTAATAAAGGGAAATAAAGTCCTCAACGGCTCCAAATCATCCCCAACGGCTAGTAACGACTACAAACTCATCAAGGAGTATAAAAGGGACCTCCAAGCATCAAGATATGGTTAATGCTTCAATTGTCAATCAACAAATGATCAAAAAGTGTCTTTATACTTAAATTGTCAATTCTTGTATAGACAAACACTAGTGAGCCAAAATTGTCAAATTTGCTCAAGTGTTTTAGGTTTTGGGTGAGTGCATTATTTAGCAAACAAATACCTATTAGAGGGATTTAAGTTTGCATATTTCTTTTCTCTTGTAAAGAGGGTTTGATCAAGGCTTTGGGTAGAAAGCTTGATCGATGTATAAGGGTTTCCTTCTAAGCCTAAAAAAGGGGACGAATCAATAGTGGATTGATTGAAAATCTTTAGTGGGAAGCTAAGGTAGTGGATGTAGACCTTGGTTAGAAGGTTGAACCACTCTAAAATCATTGTGTCATTAATATTTTTAGCTTCCACACCACATCCACCCAAAATTCCACCTCTCCACCACTTGGTGAGCAACATCGGTTGAAGGAATCGAGCACCCTACAACTCAACAGTTTGTTCTCTAATTCTTTTGTGTCTTTCTTCTTCTTCTTTCTGTGGTTCGCCATGTCTGCTGGTGCTGAGTTAGCTGAGCTCACAAATCAATCCGTGGACGATTCCTCTAGCCAAGGTTTCTTCAACAAACAGATCAGTGTTTGTCTCGATGACACTAATTTTCTCCTCTGGCGCCAACAAGTTCTTTTGATGGTTCGTGGGCAAGGATTGGAGCATTATTTCGACGATGAATACACACCGCCGGCGAAATTTCTGACTGAAGCTGATGGATCGAAAGTTCCAAATCCTATGTCACATCCCAAAAACCGGTCTAGTCAGAAATAGATTCCGGTGACTGAGTATTTTGTATTGATTGTATAATTTATCCGATCCTAATCTGAGTTTGATTATTATTATTATTAAAAAAGAATTGCCGTGCAATTCCTTCAAAATGAAGAATTGTCGTTGTAGAACTAATGTTTTGATATAATAATTGAAAATGTTTTGGACTAAGTTGAAAAGAATTTAAAACTTGGTTTTAAGTCCAAACAACTTGAATTTATGTTTGAGGTATTTTAAGAGGTTTTTGGCAAAAAATTTTCATGTTTTAAACAGCCAAACTTGTGTTTTCACGTCACCAGTATCGATACGGTTGTACCCGTACCGATACCTTTTTGGCCCAGTTTGGCCACTGTCGAACCCCGTACCGATACAGGCCTTTGCCGTATCGATACGGTCGGGATCGTTTCGATACGCCAGGTAAGCGTACCGATCCCATTTCAACTACCCCAACGGCTATTTCCCAACGGCCATTTAAATATCAAGCCGTATCGATACCGTTCCACGTGTATCGATACCCCTATGCTGGCAAGAGCTCAATGGCTAGTTCCTATGAAGGCCGTATCGATACCGCTCCACGTGTATCGATACTGGTAGCTGCAGAACAACATTTATGAAGGGAAATAAAGTCCTCAACGGCTCCAATTCATCCCCAACGGCTAGTAACGGCTACAAACTCAATTGGGACTATAAATTGAAGGCTGGAACACTTGAAGAAGGTTAGAGACTACATCCAAGCAACATGATCAAGAGAATTAGAGTTTAAGTCTTATTTTTACTATTCTCTTGTACATAGTCTTTAGAGAGTGCTTAATTGTAAATTCTTTGTACTCTTGTGAGCTTAAAGTTGTGTAAACACCCACCTAGAGAGGTATTTAGTTTACCAAACATATCCCTTGTAAAAGGAGAGGTTCTAGTTTAGCCTTGAGAGAAAAACTAGAGTTGGTTCTATCTTAGCCAAGTCCAAAAGATAGGGTTGTAACGGTTTCCTCCTAATCCGGGAAAAGGGGACGAATTCATTGTTGAGTGAATTGAGAAATCCTTAGTGGTGTGCTAAGGTAGTGGATGTAGGTGCTTGTTAGAAGGCCGAACCACTCTAAAATCATTGTGTCCCTTGTCTAATTTTATTTCGATTTTAGCCAATTCAACCACCAAACAAAAACAACCCTCATTGACGGTTTCGGTGATCGATTCGAGCGTGTAAAAAACCCAACAGTCGTGCTATTCCACGCATGTACAAGGTAATGCCATTCTGCCAATTCATGTTGAAAGTGGCATTTTATGCCACTACGTGGCGTGCACCAAGGGTCTTGAACCCAAAACAAAGCCACAACATTATGTGGAAAGTTGAAGGAAACGCCACGTTAAGGCCATTTGGCCAAAGCAAATTAAAGTGGCAAATTGCCACAAACGTGGCCCAATTTAAGGGCAAATGCCCACGTGAAAGAAAGGAAAAGGAATTGGGGGCAGCAAGTATATATATATATATATATATATATATATATATGAGGGATTGTGCGCAAGTAAGAAAGGAAAATAGGGAGAAACAACAGCGAAGCAGGAAATCGAGAGAAAAATAAATAAATATGGTCCAGTGTTAGAATGGTAGCCCGAATTGTTCGGTTTAGCAATAGCGAATTCTTGATAACGTTGTGTACACGAGGTCGATTCAGAACAACCGTCAAGCTCAAGAAATAAAAATAAAACATCGGTCTGTCAAGGTGAGTGTAGTTGCGTCAAGGGATAGGCTCGGTGCCGTCCCGTTGCATTATTTATGATTATGTTTGCATTTGTTAAGGGCTCACATAGAGCAACTATGTTCGAATGGAAAATTTGGTAAGTACCTTGCATTACTTTGATATGTTCGAATATGACTATGATATGCTACATGTATGTGAAAATAATATGAAATGCTACCTAGTATTGAGCTACGGCTCATCTTGTTATTTGATATGATATGATCTGAAAATCATGGACTATGTGAATTTGTGTATTTATGGACATTGGATACAATTGGCATGCCATAGGATTATTCGAGCTCACCATGTAAGGGAGGACTACGGTCCAGGGCTACGGCCTATATGTGGGAGATAAAAGGATGGATGTGTAAGGGATATATGGAGCTACGGCTCAGAGCTACGGCTCATTTTCTGATTTATGATATGGTGTACAGAGAATCCGCGTATCTAATGGTACCTAATATGATATGTGCCTATGAATTTTGTTATGACAATATGATTATGTGAAATGTATATGTGAATATGAAAGCATGTGAATTGTGGAATAAGCATGATGATATGTCTATTGGATTATATCTATGTTATGTATTTGTTCATCATGTCATTCATAATTGTGGACATTCATTACATTTGTTGTAACTACCTCACTAGGCTATGTAAGCCTAACATTCGTGTGTCTCGTGCATTTCAGGATCATAAGAAATTTCGACCTTCGATCGTGTTGTTGCGGTTGCAAGTCACTCTTACGAATCACATGTTTGTTAATTTCTGCCCTGAACTCCTAGTATGGTGGCATATGGTCTAGACATGTCATATGGGTGCTTTTTGATAGAATAATGTTGTGCAAGTGTTAATATGACATTTATCAAGTTCGAGAATGGTTAAAACTAGTAAAATGAGCTTATACGTGCTAAAGGTGAAAATTAGGTAAATTGATTCGAAATGCCTTAAAATTCGACATGCTATTAGAAATATAGATTTTAGACTTTTTGGTAAAACTTGGTAAGGTTTGGAAACTATTTGATATGCTAACCCGAATAAAAACATATTTGAATAATTTACAAAACAGTCAATAAATATTGTATCGTCTCATTGGATAGGTAAATGACCTCCGTTGGTAATGATATTTCACAAGCTAATAGTTAGTAAGTTTAATTTCAGTATAGTAACACAAATTTAGATAAGAACCCTTAATTTGTAAAAATTACAATTTAGTCACTAAGTTTGAAATAGTTTAAAATTGACCCCAGTTTGAGTAAGTTGTTAATAAGTTAATGTGTTAAGTCTTAAAAGAGATTAATAAAATACTATGAAATGATTTTTGAACTCTGAAATAAGTTCTGATCTCTAAATATGTTTTCCGATAACATTGTCCGACCTGGTTCTCTACTAGGCCGGGAAAGGGGTGTTACAATTGTGGTATCAGAGCCTAGGTTTAGTCGATTCTAGGACTAACCAGGCATCCGTTATGTTTCTGTGTCTGCATATGCCACCTAGGAGTTTATTTGTATATGCTATACGTGACTTGCAACCAACACGATTTAATCTTTTCTGTTTGATTAAATTTAGGAATACTCGTGCCCAACGATAGACATATCACAATAAAATCACATCTTGGTTCTACGCAATCCTTTGTTAGTGAACCATTTATTGGGAAGTATACCCTAGTATTCAAACCTGTCACTTTTGAGATAGTCGTCTCTAACCCACTAGGGGTAGTGTGGTTATACGTTTGATTTATAAAGCTTGTTCTCTAAGGACCCAAGGGATCCTATTTCCGACCGATTTGATGGCCTTTCCTTTTCGTGAGTCTGATCTTATCGTAGGTCTTGATTGGTTAGCTGAACATCAAACTTGGGTAGACCGTTTGAAAAAGAAGCTATATCTTCGTGAACTCGATAAAGAAAACATAACCTTGATGAAAAACCAAACTCAAGCCTAACAAGACTATCAGGTATGCAATAGAGTCTAAAGAAAATCCCAAAACTCAAAAATGTGTAAATGGTGAAAGAATTTCCTGACGTACTTCTGGATTCCCTCTGACCCGTAAAATAGAACTCGGAATAGAAGTACAACCTGAAACTACTCCGATTTCCATTTTGAATGGCTCTGGTGGAGTTAAAGGAATTAAAAGCTCAAATTTAAAACCTTCAAGATAAGGGACTCATCCGACCGAGATCCTTACTCTGGGGAGCTCCAGTTTTGTTTGTAAAAAAAGGGGTGAATCGGTACGTCTGACTATCGCTAGTTGAATAAAATAACGATTAAGAATAAGTATCCATTACCGAGGATCGAAGATCTCTTTGATTAAATTGAAAGATATTTATGTCTTTTTTAAGTTAAAACTGCAATCCGGGTACTATAAAATGTTAGTAAAGGAGTTTGATGTTTTTCGGACTAGACATGGTCACTACGAATTCCTAGTGATGCCTTTTGGGCTCACAGACGCACCTACAACCGTCATAGATTTGATGAATCGCGTATTTCGACCATATCTTCGTGGTCATGTTCATAGAAAACATTATGATCTATTTTAAAGATTCTACTGCTCATGAAGGACATCTCCGGATTGTACTTCAGACTCTTCAGGAGAAACAACTATACACTAAATTCAGTAAATGCGAATTCTGGCTATCTGAAATATCATTTTTTGGGACATGTGATCTCTTTTGCGAGAATATAAGTTGACCCAAAGAAGATCCATGCAATCCTTAATTGGATCTCTTTTTAGCTGAACTAAGAGTTCAGTCAATCATTGCAAGCACTCCAAGAATCCAACGAGGAGTTGCGAACCCTTATCGCTAAGGACAAACCGAATCTTGACTTTGCTATGAATTCTAAAAGGTTGTTTTACTTTTGAAACCGTATTTATGTCCCCGATGATGATAGTCTTTGGAATCAAATTCTAAGTAAAACTCATTCGAGCACTTTCACTGTTCATCCTGGAATTATCAAGACGTACAAAGATCTAAAGGAGTTATTCTGGTGGTTTGGTATGAAAGGTGAAATCACGGAATTTGTAGCTAGGTGTTTGACCTACCAATGGGTTAAAGCCAAGCACAAGATTCCTACTGGTTTCTTGCAACCCATTGAGCTTTCACAATGGAAGTGGGAGCATATTGTGATGAATTTCGTAAGCAACCTACCAGTAACACCGGAGAAGAATTATGCATTTGGGTCATTATGGACCGATTCACCAAACTTACTCATTTTCATCTGGTAAAAATGGACTTTAGCTCACCTAAACTCGTTGAGTTGAATATTCGTGAAGTTGTCCATTTGCACGGAGTTCCTATGTCCATTGTTTCCGAAGGTGAGCCCTGTTTCGCGTATCAGTTTTGGAGGACCTTGCATGAGGCCTTGAGAACGCGAGTGCATCTTAGCACCGCTCTCCATCTTTAAATCGATGGCCAATCTGAAAGAGTTATCCAAGTAACTCTAAAATCCATTTTAAGTTAAATATGTAAATGTTTGGTAGCAACTCGATTATTCCTTGTAAATTCTGCAAGATACGTTACGAGCCTGTGTTATCAATTTTAGAAATATGTGGGAGCAATCCCGACCATTAATGGAGTTTGCATACAACAATAGTCACCAAGCTTCGATTAAAATGACCCCTTATAAAGCTCTTGATAGAAGAAAATGTATAACCCCTCTTTGGACCAAGCTTGGTGAAGGCAAAATAATAGTCTTTGACTTATTTTAGAAAACCGAAGAAATGGTAACCATCATTCGTTCTCGACTCAACGCTGTATTTGATCGACGGAAAGCCTACGCAAATTTGAAAAGAACGAACATTCAGTATGACGTTGGTGGGAAAGCCTTCCTTAAAGTGTCTCCGTGGAAGAAGATCCTTCGTTTTGATAAAAAGGTAAAACTAAGTCCTCGTTTCATAGACCCATTTGAATGATAAAAAAAGTAGAACTTGTTACCTACCGACTAGCCCTCCCCGAGAAGTTAAGTCAAATCCATAATATTTTTCATGTGTCTATGCTACGGAAGTACCGATCAGACCCTTCCCATGTGATCGAGTCGGAGTCTGTAAAAATTCAGTCCGATCTGACTTACAAGTAAGAACCTGTTCAAATCCTCGCACGAAAAGTTAAGATGTTTCGAAATAAATCTGTACCCTTTGCGAAAGCTTTGCGGCGAAGTCTTTCGGTTAAAAAGGCAACATGAGAACCCGAGGAGACTATGCAGAAACAATATCTTCATCTACTCGGCTGAAGTGAAAATTCGAGGATAAATTTTCTTAAGGAGGGGAGAGCTGTCACATCCCAAAAATCGGTCTAGTCAGAAATAGATTCCGGTGACTGAGTATTTTATACCGATTGTATAATTTATCCGATCCTAATCTGAGTTTGATTATTATTATTATTAAAAAAGAATTACCGTGCAATTCCTTCAAAATGAAGAATTGCCGTGCTATTCCACGCATGTACAAGGTAATGCCATTCGGCCAATTCATGTTGAAAGTGGCATTTTATGCCACTACGTGGCGTGCACCAAGGGTCTTGAACCCAAAACAAAGCCACGACATTCTGTGGAAAGTTGAAGGAAACGCCACGTTAAGGCCATTTGGCCAAAGCAAATTAAAGTGGCAAATTGCCACAAACGTGGCCCAATTTAAGGGCAAAGCCCACGTGAAAGAAAGGAAAAGGAATTGGGGGCAGCAAGTATATATATATATATATATATATATATATATATATATGAGGGATGGTGCGCAAGTAAGAAAGGAAAATAGGGAGAAACAACAGCGAAGCAGAAAATCGAGAGAAAAATAAATAAATATGGTCCAGTGTTAGAATGGTAGCCCGAATTGTTCGGTTTAGCAATAGCGAATTCTTGATAATGTTGTGTACACGAGGTCGATTCAGAACAACCGTCAAGCTCAAGAAATAAAAATAAAGCATCGGTCTGTCAAGGTGAGTGTAGTTGCGTCAAGGGATAGGCTCGGTGCCGTCCCGTTGCATTATTTATGATTATGTTTGCATTTGTTAAGGGCTCACATAGAGCAACTATGTTCGAATGGCAAATTTGGTAAGTGTCTTGCATTACTTTGATATGTTCGAATATGACTATGATATGCTACATGTATGTGAAAATAATATGAAATGCTACCTAGTATTGAGCTACGGCTCATCTTGTTATTTGATATGATATGATCTGAAAATCATGGACTATGTGAATTTGTGTATTTATGGACATTGGATACAATTGGCATGCCATAGGATTATTCGAGCTCACCATGTAAGGGAGGACTACGGTCCAGGGCTACGGCCTATATGTGGGAGATAAAAGGATGGATGTGTAAGGGATATATGGAGCTACGGCTCAGAGCTACGGCTCATTTTCTGATTTATGATATGGTGTACAGGGAATCCTCGTATCCAATGGTACCTAATATGATATGTGCCTATGAATTTTGTTATGACAATATGATTATGTGAAATGTATATGTGAATATGAAAGCATGTGAATTGTGGAATAAGCATGATGATATGTCTATTGGATTATATCTATGTTATGTATTTGTTCATCATGTCATTCATAATTGTGGACATTCATTACATTTGTTGTAACTACCTCACTAGGCTATGTAAGCCTAACATTCGCGTGTCTCGTGCATTTCAGGATCATAAGGAATTTCGACCTTCGATCGTGTTGTTGCGGTTGCAAGTCACTCTTACGAATCACATGTATGTTAATTTCTGCCATGAACTCCTAGTATGGTTGCATATGGTCTAGACATGTCATATGTGTGCTTTTTGATAGAATAATGTTGTGCAAGTGTTAATATGACATTTATCAAGTTCGAGAATGGTTAAAACTAGTAAAATGAGCTTATACGTGCTAAAAGGTGAAAATTAGGTAAATTGATTCGAAATGCCTTAAAATTCGACATGCTGTTAGAAATATAGATTTTAGACTTTCTGGTAAAACTTGGTAAGGTTTGGAAACTGTTTGATAGGCTAACCCGAATAAAAATATATTTGAATAATTTACAAACAGTCAATAAATATTGTATCGTCTCATCGGATAGGTAAATGACCTCCGTTTGTAATGATATTTCACAAGCTAATAGTTAGTAAGTTTAATTTCAGTATAGTAACACGAATTTAGATAAGGACCCCTAATTTGTAAAAAATACAATTTAGTCACTAAGTTCGAAATAGTTTAAAATTGACCCCAGTTTGAGTAAGTTGTTAATAAGTTAATGTGTTATGTCTTAAAAGAGATTAATAAAATACTCTGAAATGATTTTTGAACTTTGAAATAAGTTCTGATCTCTAAATATGTTTTCCGATAACATTGTCCGACTTGGTTCTCTATCAGGCCGGTAAAGGGGTGTTACATCCTACTTATCAACGATTCTTCAAGCAAGACAGCTCTCTTGCTTCCTGGTTGTTGTCTACTATAAGTAAGTCTATCCTTCCTCATCTTGTTGGATCAGAATCCTCTTCCTCCATTTGGAAAACTATTGTTCTTCGCTATTCCAAACTATCAACCACACGCGTTATGCATTTACACTGTCGACTATGATCTCTTAAGAAAGAGAGTTTGTCGATTAGTGAATACTCAGCTCAAGTTAAAGAGATCTGTGATCTCCTTGCTATTTGAGGTAGTCCTATCTCTGAAATGGAGCAGGTTGCAACGATCCTCAATGGCCTACCCTCGGAGTTTGAACCAGTCGTGGCGGTTATTACGACTAGTAAAGAACCTTACTCATTCAATAGTACTATGTCCTTGCTTACTGATGCTGAAACACGATTGGAGGATCCCATGCATCTCTCGGTTGGGGTCAATAATACTGTGATGGTTCAAGATTCCACTGGATCTGCCCCTCGTCCTGTTTATTCCTCTTATCAAGGTGCACGTGGTGGGCGTTCTAGACCAGGTGGTTGTTTTAAAGGACGGACCAGGCTGCAATGTCAAATCTGTGGCATACTTGGTCACCTTGCCGATCGCTGTTGGCACAGATTTGATCAGGGTTTTCAAGGTCCTGCCAAGCCTTCTACCGAGCCTCATGCATGTTGTTGCACACATGATAACCCTAAAGGTGCCTATGACCCGTTTTTCTCGTCTGATTCTGCTGCCTCAGCTCTAATAGAAACTCCGCAGGTCAATACTCTGGTTGGCTCCTCATCGATGTGGTATCCGGATTCAGGTGCTACACACTATGTCACCAAGGACATTTCTCAGATCCACGCTGGTCAGAAATACACAGGCCAGGGTAAGGTTCATATTGGTGATGGATCGTCTCTTCCTATTTCTCATATTGGGCATTCTACTTTGCACACTAAGTCAAATACCTTACTCATTGATCAGTTGATGCATGTTCCTGATATAACTCGCAATTTGATGCCAGTCTCTAAGTTTACTAGTGATAATCATGTATACTTTGAGTTTCACTCTTCTTATTGTTGTATTAAGGATGAACGAACAAGTGAATAGTTGTTGAGAGGTTCTCAACATAATGGTCTGCACGTGTTGCCTGCTGTTTCCCCTTCTCCACCTAGGTCATCTGTTTTCACTTGCACTGTTGCTTCTTCAGAATACTGGTTTTGGCACAATCGGTTGGGGCATCCTTCCTCAGCTGTTGTGAGTGCTGTTTTACAAAAACTGGTTGTCGTAGACAAGAATAATCTGTGTTATGCATGTCAGCTTGGCAAGAGTCACTCCTTACCATTTCAAGCATCTACAACAGTGTATTCGAAACCTTTTTAATTAGTATAAATAGACATTTGGGGTCTAACTCCTGTTACTTCAGCTGGTTATAGATATTATATGTCATGTGTTGATTTGTACTCTGGCAACACTTGGATATATTTGCTGAAAAACAAATCAGATGCATGTACTGCCTTTCAGTTGTTTCATGCTTTAATTAAAACTCAATTTGATACAAATTTGTTAGCTGTTCAAGTCGATGGAGGTGGAGAGTTTAAATTTCTTGAAAATCAGCTGGCTCGACTAGGGGTTCAATTGAGGATTAGTTGCCCTCATACTTCACAGCAAAACGGTGTCATCGAAAGGAAACATAGACATATTCTCGAGACAGCCCTTTCAATGTTGGCTCAAACTAAGTTACCACTTATATATTGGTCATATGTTGTGGTGAGTGCAACATTTCTCATCAATCGAATGCCTTCAAAGTCATTGGGAGACAAGTCTCCATTTCAGATTTTATATAATAAGCTTCCAAATTATCAGTTCTTGCGTGTCTTTGGATGCTTATGCTATCCACATTTAAGATCGTTCAATAGACACAAAATGGATTTTCGCTCAAGACTCTGCATTTTTCTGGGTTATTCACCTCGTCATCATGGTTATCTTTGTCTTGATCATACCAGTGGCAGGCTATTTACTTCTAGGCACGTTGTATTCAATGAAACACTGTTTCCCCATACTAGTATTGATTCTATACCACCACGAGCTTCTCCTACTTTGCTTTCACCCCCACTTCATGTGCATGGTGCTGCCTCTGATGATGCTTCTGTACCCTCTCAGCCTTCTTCAGTTGACCCTACTGTTGACTTTATGCCTTCTGACCCTACATTGGCACCTACTGCAGCTGACAACCCTCTCGAGAATACTACAACACAATCTACAATTCATGCAACTCAGTCTTCCACTCCTGCCACTTCCACTCCACCTTCAGATGTTACAGTGGCTTGTGAGTCCCCTGGTGTTGCCTCTAGTCCTCTTGTTGATACCGTTGAAGACCATCAGCCTATTACTAAGACTCAAATCGATGATACTGCCTCTACCTTGGATCGTGTGCCATCATCTACAAACAACCACTCCATGCTCACTAGGAGTAAAGTAGGGATTTTCAAACCCAAAATCTTTCATCTTCAATTCGATGATCTTCCTCCCACTGTTCATGATGCTCTACGAGATCCTGCTTGGTGCAAAGCTGTTCAGGCTGAGTACAATGCTTTACTGGAGAATGATACTTGAGAATTTGGTCTCGTTACCACCTAATCGAAAAGTCATTGGTTGCAAATGGTTGTTCAAGGTCAAACGTCATGCAGATGGCACGGTTGAGAGATTTAAAGCTTGTCTAGTGGCCAAGGGATATTCTCAGTTTGCTGGTGCCGATTTTCGAGAAACCTTTAGTCCCGTGATGAAATTTTTCACTGTGAATCTTGTTTTGTCCGTTGCAGTTACTAATGGTTGGACCATTTATCAAGTTGATGTGAATAACACATTCTTAAAGGGGGATTTAGTTGAAGACGTCTACATGGAGCAGCCATAAGGTTTTACCCAGAAGGCAGCTGATGGTATCTTGCTAGTGTGCAAGCTAAAAAAAGCACTATATGGTCTTAAACAGGCTCCACGTAATTGGTTTGATAAGCTAAAAGCTTTCCTCAAAACTTTAGGGTTTAAATCCTCATCTGCTGATGTGTCACTGTTTGTTTACAACAAAGATGGAGAGGTTACATACATGGTGGTGTATGTCGATGATATTTTAATTACTGGAGCTTCTCAACATCATGTTCAATCTGTTATCAGGAGTTTGGATCAGAAATTCTCTCTTAAGGACCTTGGGGATTTGAGTTTTTTTTTCTTTCTGGGGATCAAGGTTAAACGTGTTCATGGAGGATTTTTTTTATCTCAAAAAAAATACATAACCGAACTTTTGGTTAAGACTGACTTGCGTGATATTACTGAGGCAAGCTCACCCATGGTCACCACACCCAAGTTAAGCAAAGCTGATGGTAGCTCGTTGCATGATCCTCATGAGTATCGTCGTGTTGTGGGTTCTTTACAATATGTTTGTCATACAAGGTCGTATATTGCTGTCTCAGTCAACAAGGTTGCACAATTCATGCATCTGCCCACTGACCTTCATTGGATGGCAGTGAAATGCATTCTTAGATATTTGAAGGGAACTCTTGATTTTGGCCTTTGGTTTTCTCCTCAACGTACGTCTATCATAAAGCTGCATTCGTTCTCCGATGCTGACTGGGGCAGTGACCCAGATGACCAACGCTCAATTTCTGGGCATTGCTCTTATCTTGGCATGCACCTAATCACTTAGTGTTCACGCAAACAACGTTCGGTGTCCAGGCCCACTACTGAGGCTGAGTTTAGAAGCATATCAGATGTTGCCTCTGATGTGCTATGGCTGTAGGCAGTTCTTCAAGATATGCACATCTCCCTTGACACCGTTCCGGTCATCTGGAGTGACAACACGAATGCTGTTGAAATGATAGCAAACCCAGTCATGCATGCCAGGACCAAACATGTAGACCTTGATCTCTTCTTCGTTCGAGAGAAGGTCGTATCTCAACACATGCAAGTCAGATATGTTCCAGCAGCAAGCCAGGTTGCAGATGCCCTCACCAAGCCTATCTCTATTGCTCTCTTTCAGGACTTCCGCCACCAACTTTGTGTTCGAAAGCTCTCGAAACTTGAAGAAGCACGGAAAATATTAGAGCTAGGAAATAGTCAGTGAATTTTTTGTAACCACCCTAACAAACCTGCTGTAGAAAATTGATTGCCTAACTGCATTCTTGGCAGTTAAGAATGGCGCGCAGCCACCTGTGCCAAGGGTCAAGCTCACCCTATATATTGCTTGTTCTATCAAGCTGTAAAAGCAATCTAATTGGTGAAATGAATTGAGTATTATCTCAAATCTAGCTCATTGGGGTTTATATCGTTTACTTAACAGAATCTTATATATATATATATATATATATATATATATATATATATATATATATATATATTATATAATACAAAATTTTGATAATAAATTTTAAAATTTTAATAAATTGATTACAATTTTTTAATATTTAAAGAGACTTAATGAAATTTTTTAAAAAAAAAATTAAAGAGACAAATGATAATTTATCAAAATTTTGTGGGGGCATGGCCTTCACAAGCCCTCACATAATTCCGCCTATGCACAGTCCCGTTTTTTTCTTTTTGATTGTTTTGTTTGATAAATAGTAAATTTTATTATCCAAAGAAAACATAAATGTGCTATTGAATCATATAATAAACAAGAATAAAACACTACAATTTTTATTGATTGTTGGTCTGATGAGTGCATGGAAAATTGGCAATGTGCTACTTAAGCATTTTCTAGGCTGTGGCTTTGATAACTAAGAAACTATTTTTAATAGTATAAATGTGATTATAATGTAATATCTATTCATATATTTTTAATTTTTTAACAAAGCACACATGCTTTATAGATAAAGCGATTAAACTCGAATTTTTTAAAATAACATCATTCGCATTTTTACTATGACCACTTGTCAAGTTCACCAAGAAACTATTTAATTCTTCTATTTCAATGCATATAACTATTGAAAATGTTTTTTTACCTCAAATAAATTGTTAAACATTTTAATACTATATACGAGAAAAAAATATTAAATGTAACGATTAAATAAAGACAAATATAAATCGTGTAAACACATATAAAACTAAATTATTTGACATTTTTGTAAACACATATAAAATTAAATAAAGAATTCATATTTCATTTCTGAAAATTTTATATTAATAAAAGATGATCGACCCATATACTTTAGGGCCGATCCTTTTTTTTATTACTTTGCTCCTGGTTTTGAAGATATCTTAGGTTTACTAAAAGTGTAAAAAGATACTTATAAGAAAAAGGGGAAGATTTTGAGTAATAAGTCAATTTCATAACTTGTGTATGTGAAATCTAGACCTGATCTAAAAGTTATGACCTAATTTAGAATGTCAGGGAGTGAAAATAGAAATTTAGATTTTAGAAAATAATAATTTAACATTTCAAAACCAAATATTAGTTAAAAGTCACAATTCAAAAAATAAATAATTTACAGGATAAATTATTTATAAATCAGTAATAATTTAGAAATTCGAGAGTCTTCGAGTGATGCTGAATCTATGTTTAGAGTGTCAATTAATCTGAAAATGATAAACAGAAAATAAAATTTGAGCTATATAGTGCCCAGTGTGGTCTTTTAAGTGCAAAAAGTAACCAGCGTGGGACAACATATAGGAATAGAGAATAACAATTGGTGGGTACTGGGTAGGCCTCAAACACAAATATATTCTTCATCTTTTACTTTTCTCACTCACATCATATATATATATATATATATATATATATAAGCGGTGAAAATTAAAAAATTTTACGAGTGCCTTAATTTTAGAGTTCAAAGATTTAGTTATATATACAAGTAACTGAGCAAGAGAGAAGAGAGTGTAGTGGAAGTGGTAATTGAAGTTGAGATAGAGCCAAGTGGGTGGGGAAGATGGAAGAAAAAAGTGGTGAATATAAGAAAGGGCTGTGGAGCGAGGAGGAGGACCGGATCCTGATGGATTACGTAAGGAAGCATGGCAAAGGCAAATGGAATCGGATACCAAAAGTTACAGGCCTCAAGAGATGTGGCAAAAGCTGTAGGTTGAGGTGGCTCAATTATCTCAACCCTGGTGTCAAGCGTGGCGGTTTCTCCGACCAGGAGGATGATCTTATCATCCGCCTTCATAATCTCCTCGGCAACAGGTGGTCACTCATAGCTGGTCGGGTTCCCGGAAGAACAGACAACCAAGTCAAGAACCACTGGAACACTCATTTGAGCAAGAAGCTGGGGATCAAAAATAAGCCCGCCGCTAGTTCTTCGCAATCACACCGTTCAATTCCAAAGTGCAGAGATGATGCAACCAGCAGCCAAGAGATGGACTCTTGGTTTTGGCAGTGCTGTAATAACAATGACCTCCATTTCAATCTGCATACACCTACCACCGTCAATGTGTTGGAGCTACTAGACCACGACATGTCTCTTGATTTTGTTTCCCATGCCCTCTAATCTTCCTTTAATTTGTTTGCATTTTACTTGTACTTTGGATTGGTTTGGTTTGGCTTGGAACATATATCATATTATTAATTTCAAGTCCTTTCTTCCCTTTCCGTCTAGATCATGTTTGGAATTTGTGGCTCTTCTTTTTAACAACGTGTCTCGAATGTTCAAACCTTTCATCTGATGATATAAGTGGATACCACCTAAACTTGAATGTATTTTAGTCAACAAAGGCATTAGAGAACTTGAAATGTGCTACATATATGAATTGAAAGAAAAAAGGACTTCAAAATATTTTAAACCTTGTACTGTATATTGAGACAATATCCCTAATAATGAAGCATATGGATACCAAAACAAAAGAAAAATAAGAACCAATGAAACTAATTATTTGTAATGACACCCATTGAGTTTATCTATGCATCTTATGGCCTTTTTCATTGCATTTATCCTTCTCTCTTTTTTTTCTAATCTTCTCCTTTTAATTATCTTTGTTTTGTTCTACCTTAGGGTAGCCTATTGCATGTTGGCTGCTATGGTTGTAAATGAGATGAGACAAATAGTGAGTTATTCGAGTTCGACTCGGTTAAAGCTTGACTCGAGTTTTTAACGAGCCGATACGAGCTACTCAATACCTGACTCGAAAAGCTCGCGAGCTACTCGAAAATATAATATATTACACTATATTAGTTAATTAGTTAGGGTTTAATTTTAGGGGTTGGGGTTAATTCAAGATTTAGAGTCTGGTTTGAGATTTAGGGTTAGGCTAGGTTAACAATGGTTGATAGGTTTTTTGGGGAATAAGGTTTAGCAAATTAGGGTTTAGTTCAAGCCTGAGCTCCAATTTGTTTTTCTTCAAGTTTAATTGAGCTTGATAATTTTGAGCTCGCGAACTTTCAAATCGAGCTGAATTTGATAATTTTAAGCTCGCAAACTTTCGAATTGAATCGAACTTAGCCTTGAGTATTTTGAGTTCGAGTTAAGCTAACGATATTCAAGCTCGACACAACTCGTTTACACACGGCTACTCCTACAGCTACTAAAATTTCAAATAAAAACACTTTTCCATTCCTCCACTTGTGATCATTCTCTTTAGTATCTGTAAAAATGATTGACATGAATAAATAAAACACAATACGTATATGTTGATGCTGAAATTTATGAAAACAAGGCAAGGGGGAATCTTTGCTCTTGTTCTATAAAGATGATAGAAATCCCAGATTGCATGAAGACAAGAAGAAAAAAGGGGAACATAGAAAAGATAGATCCATCAAAATTCATGCAATGAAGGATTTGATGTATACAATCAATGGCCTATCTGCCCTCAAGTAGAAGTGATGATGGGCTTTCACAAATCACATTACATCACATTCACATTGTCGAATGATCAGATACAGCCAAATAAGACAACTTTGCCTTTGAGTGTCCATCCCCACTACACACTAAAATCAAATGATTCTTCCTTTTGAAAAGAATGTCACACTCATAAAGTCGCCTTTTCCCTTCCTCTTCTCACCTTCATGATCTAGACTTAGACAAATTTAATTCGAGATTCGAACTGATTTTCTAATCTGATGTTTGATATAGATTTGAATATGATAGTTTAAATTTGATCCGAATCCGAAGTAACTCATATCGAACCATAACTGAACAAAATTTTAATTCAGTCGAAAATCAACCAAAATCGAAAATAACCGAAATCAAAAATCAACTCAAACCTAAAATTAACTCGAACCAAAAGTAATTTGAATTTAATTTACTCAAATATATATGTTTTATTCTCGTTTTGTATTATATTACTAATTAATAGAATACCTTTAGTAATAGCTTAATGATTTAATATCATCTTTTCTCCTTTAAAAGATCATATTCATATATTGACTCTAATAAAAAAATTGACCGATCTGATATTGACCCAACCCGGAGAAGCAATCGAATATATATTGACCCGAACCGAAAATTAACTGATATGATATTGACTTGACTCGAAAATCAACAGATCCGATACCCAACCTGAAATAACATGGACCCGAACTAAATCCAAATCAAACCCGATCTGATCCGAATTGAACCTAAACCGAAAGTAACCCAAACTAAAAATCAATTCAAACCAAAATAACCCAATCCAAATCCGACCCGAACAAATCGATTTCTGCCTTTCATCCCACTCCATATCTCGTTTTATTTTCAAAGACATACTCATTCATACATGAGAAAGGCATGCATCCATAGCAAGTAAAAAGCGAAAGTGGGTTTTTTCCACATCAAACATCTCTCCATTTGTAATTAACCTAACATCAGATAACAAAAGGAGAGGTTGTTTTAGCAATGGCAGGTTGATAGTGATTATGAATTTGAAGACAAAAGGTAAAGAGATTTGAGATATTATAATATTAGCTGATAAAACTGATAATTATGAAAGTAATCTGCGTTGTTTTGCTTGGGCATCTCCTAAGGAAATGGTTGCCATGATTGGGACGCACATTGTGTAATTATAAATTTCAAAGTAGTGGAGGACACTGGGCGGCTCTATAACCCATTGAACTGTGTCTTAGTTAAGACTTAAGCAGATGTTGCCATCAATGTTGGGAAATGGAAATCAAATTAAAGATTATATACATGTGCTTGCAGCTTGCATTTGCCTGTGCTATCTACTTGATTGCTGCATAATGCCATTTTTGCTGGGGAAAAAAATCTCCCTCTCATCATTACTCATTTATTGGGCTGATGAACAGGAGTTCGCGGCGGAGGAACTCGGGAGTCAATTGTATAGCAGAGTTTCTATACTTAACATCAACCAAAAATGTTATCAGGAATAACACGTATCGATACTTAAAGTTAAATTTTAATATTATTTTTTTGAACGAATCTAAAATGTTATTAAATGTAACATTACAAGTTGGTAGGTAATATTTTAAGTTTCGTGTTTTATAATATTTCAGTTTGTATCGCACCATAACAATACCGTAACCCTAATGTACTCAAGACTTACCTTGAGTAACTGGATCAGAAAAAAAGAGGGGCTCTGGTTGTAGAAATTCATACTTTAGATTCTAAGGAGATGTAAGATTAGGGTTCAACCCAAAATCATTCTTAAAATTAAACGGAAGAAAATAATAAAGACTAAATAATTATTGAGAATATATATATTTTGAATATACTGGTGTAATTAAATGGTAGTATCTGTTTAATTTTTTTAGTTCTTTAATAAGGCACACACAAGAAATATTATGTACATATGATGCTCGAACTCGAGTCACTTGGATAGAACACACCATTCTTTACCACTGAGACCACTCCAGGGGTTCAATTACTGAGAATATTAAACTCAAATGAAATATATTATTAATTTTATAATATGCTTTAACTTTTAGGTTTTGATTTTTTGTAGCGTTTTCAAATTTATATTTCTATAAGCCTTAAAAATGAAGGTATAAATCTGTGATATTTTAGATGTTACCGTAGTAAGTAGTAACTATATTAACTAAACTGATACTTAATCAACACTACACTTTTGTATTATTGTTGATATTATCAAAAGTAAACCAATATGAATTTAACTTCAATTCAAATAATTATAAACTAACCCAACGAGTCTTTAACTCCTTAAAAAAATTAATTTTGGCGTCTTCAAAAATTTTAAAAATTTATATTAAAAATAATATTTTTTAATATTGACAAATAAAATTTTAATTTGACCCTTCAACTTTTTTGTTTAATGATAATCAAAATCTTTATAAATTTAAATATTAGATAAATTAAGTATTATTTCTCAATTTTAAATTTAAATACTTAATAAATCTTTATATTTTAAAATTAAGTAATTTAACTCATGATCTTAGCTTCGTTACTGTATGTTGGTCACTTGGTCTGATCCTCGACGAGTATAGTCAGCAAAATGGTTGGCTTTGGCATAAATGTGACTCATTGTGCGACTCCGTAAAAGTAAGGACAAAAGTGGGTTTCATGTTTGTATTATTTAGGCCCAATACACAGTGTATACTTTACAGTTTACACCTCAATGTCTTTTTTGACGGGACTTGACCCGAGATTTGTACTGATTTATTCAATTCGAAAATTGATATTGACTCAGACATGATGATTTAAATTTGATCTGAAATAAAGAAATAAATTAAATCGAATCGCAATCGACCCAAATTTTAGTTGAATCGAAATGGACCTAAATCGATTTTTAATCGAACCAAAGACAACATGAAATAAAGAAAAAATATTAAAAGAAATAAAGAAAGATGAAATGTGAACTACTGCACAACTCACTAAAAATAATATGTAGAAGTGTAAAAAACTGACCCGGTCTAAAAACCCAACTGAAACCAGCTGATCCAAAGGTTGACCTAAATCCAAATATTATTAAATTATACTTCTGGGTTCTGACCATCATACCGCTAAAAACATGGATTATGGTTAATTTATAAATTAACTATCATTAAATTACTTATACATATATTTTGTTCACAAGATTTATTACGTTAATTTCATCTGGCTTTAAAAGGAAAGTTTGTATCTCATTATCAAATGTTTTTCTTTGAATAATTTATAAGGTAATATATATATATATATATATATATATATATATATATATATATATATATATATATATAGTTTTTTTAACTCGTTGGCAATGTATATACACCTTATAGATAAAATTGCTTGAACTTAAATAATTTAAAATAAACAATATCTTTTTTTACTAGGACCACTTATTAGGTTCTCATCTAAATTTTTTGAAAGAAGATACGAGTGAAAATATAAAACATAATCAGAGATGGACCTGGAGGGGGGCAGTCGCCCCCTAAAAATTTGAAGTTCCTATATAATTTATATATATATTTTTTAAATTTTCTATATTTTCATATTGAAAATTTATTTTCGCCCTCTAAAATTTTATAGATTTACCCTTTAACATAAAATTATGTGTTTGTCCATGAACATAATAAACACATTCTATAATTATAACCATAATTCAGACGAAAAACTAGATCTATATATAACAAAAAAAAAATAAAGGGTAAACTATACTAATGACCACCGAACTATGGGGTTGGTGTCGATTTGACCACTATATTTTCAATTGTGTCAAATATACCACATAACTATTTAATTGGTTTTAATGTAGCCACCTACCGTTAAATCCTAACAGAAAGATGACATGGCAGTTAAAAACAAAATGGTATAATTACACATTTAATCCCTATTACTTACACATTCTATCAATTTAGTCTTAATTTTTATTTAATAAAACAATTAATTATTTAATTAAGTGATGCCACGTGTCACCACTTTATTGGAGGATTTTAACTATTTATATTTGAGTTAATAATTTTATTTTACCCTCCAATAAGGTGGTGCCACGTGTCACCAGCCATTAAAGGAAGAAAATAAATTTTTACACTACAACGAGAGTAGCAAGGTTCGAACCAAGGTCCTCTTGGTGAGAAGTGTGCTTATTTACCATCAAGCGAAACACACATTTATAATTTATTTTACAACTATTATTATTTATCCTTAGTTGCGGTTTGCTTCAACTTGCTCCAGATCAGCAATATACATTGCCAAGTTCTTCCGCTGACACAAGTTCTCATCATAGTTCGTTGCATCTGGAGCTGATATACCCGGGAAACGTGGTGAGCTTGTTGTGCTGCGTAATAACACTAGTGGCTTTTCAAAGAATGCTAGGTCGGAAAATCTCCATGCCGGAAGTTCAGGAAAATTCAAAGTTGATACCATGAACAATATAAATTTAGCTCGGAGTCAACATTCTTTGATTGGTAGGTAGAAAATAGCCAAAAACCGTAAGAGAATCGAAAGAATTTGGTTGGAGGTGCTCGAGAATATCCAAGCCAATAGTCTGAAAGAGTTTTTGTATCAAGAAGGAGAACTGATATCAGTCAGTTTGGGTGCAGGTATGGCCTAGTTAAAGAACATAGAAAAACTTGCCGAAGCTGAAGTTACTGATGCCAAAAGACTTGTCAGGAAGTTATCAGCCAACAGATTTCGTAGTATTCTAAGTGGATTCTGGCATTCTTGAATGTTTTTTTGTTGTGGTTGTTGCTTAATGTACATCTGCATAAGTGTTTTGCAAGTCTCATTAACTCCTCATCGTTAAAAAACAGCTTTTTGTGTTGCTTGTAATCATCAGTAGTAATCTAATAAAAGCTGTTCTTATAGATTCTGCAATGATGCTGTGGCATTCTTGTTTAGAATTACAGTTCGTATACAAAATTAATGATGCAATTACAGTTACATTAGCTCATATTTGCTGTCGCATATGCCATGCTTGCACATGGGAAAGGCATGAAAACACAAAAATGGCATGTGAGCAGTGGCAATCGAGCTTTTGTCAGCCGCCATTATGGGACAGAGGGGATAGTGATAGATGAAAGTTTTTCCAGCATTGTCTTTCTCTGATCATAAGTTTTTAAATCATAAAAATCAGTTTAATGTTGTGTTTAAGTGAGATAACATACAAGTTTAGAGCAGTAAATATCACCCCGCTCAATTCGACTTCACTAATACAAACACTGTAAGGATAAATAATAAATTTTGTACAACAAATTATAAACGTGTATTTGGCTTGATTGTAAACAAGTGCACCTCTCACCAAGAGGACTTTGGTTCAAACCTTGTTACTCTCATTGAAGAGTAAAATTTATTTTCTTCATTTAATGGTGGTGACACGTATCACCTCCTCATTGGAGGGTAAAATAAAATTATTAATTCAAATATAAATAGTTAAAGTCCTCCAATAAAGTAGTGACATGTGGCATCACTTAATTAAATAATTAATTGTTTTATTAAATAAAAATTAGGACTAAATTGATAGAATGCCTAAGTAATAGGGATTAAATGTATAATTATACCACTTTGTTTTTAACTGTCATATCATCTTTCTGTTAGGATTTAACGGCGGGTGGCTATATTGAAACCAATTAAATAGTTATGTGGTATATTTAACACAATTAAAAATATAGTGGTCAAATCGACACCAACCCTATAATTCGGTGGTCATTAGTATAGTTTACTCAAAAATAAAAATATGTAGCACAAACGAATTCCGTTCGGATTGAAATGTACTCCAACTAATACTAGAAACATTCGGATAGAAACTTTGTACAAGGTGGGACGAAAATCCTGATATGCATATATTTACACATGAAAATTAAAATGTCAATTGAATTTTCTAAGTATATTCAATTTTATTGTATATATTAAAAAAATTGTATAACATCTAATTGGGTTTAGCTTGGTTGCAACCTACAAGAGGATGTAGCAGCATATATTCTTAGGTATTTAATATCCTCAAATTTAATGATAAGGGAGATTTTGATAGTTCAATCTGTTTAGGTAGGGGTGAATAAAACTCGACTGTACTCGAATAATTGAATAACTCGACTCGAGGCGAAAATACTCGACTCGTCTTGACTCGACTCGAATGACTCGAAAAAATTTCAAATAAAGTTTGAGTTGTAAAATAGAAATTCAAATAACTCGACATTTTTAGTGATTAATGGATTTATTTTTAAGTTCGAGACGAGTCTCTTAATTTTTATGATACAGACATACCGATATATAAAAATATGAAGAAATATTATCACATGTGAAAAAATACGAAGAAATATATATATATGTGCATGTCTTATATGATTAGAGAAAGTCGTTTAAACTAGAATTAAACCGCAAGATAAATAATTACAATTAAATTTTTATAGGAACTCGAAAACTCGACTCGACTTTCTTAAACTCGACTCGAATTGAAAAAATTTCAAATAAAGTTTGAGTTGTAAAATATGGCGCGTCAACTCTAATAACTCGAAATTTTTTGACTCAACTCGACTCGATCGAACGTAATTTCTTAAACTCGACTTGAATCGAAAAAATTTCAAATAAAGTTTGAGTTGTAAAATATGACACGTCAACTCAAATAACTCGAAATTGTTTTACTTGACTCGGCTCGATTGAACGTTCACCCCTAAGTCCAGGTATTGTATAAAAAGGGTAAAATATACAAACAATCATTAAACTATGAAAATTATTGTTTTGGTCACTAAACTTTCAAATATTACTAGATGATCATTAAAATTATTAAACTGTTACAAAGTGGATATTAAATTTACCAAAATATTACAAAATGGTCATTAAATTAATCAAATTGTTATACTATTTTATAATGTCCAATGATCATTTCTGTAACAATTCGATAATTTAAAGACAGTTTTGTAGCTTTTGAAAGTCTAGTGACCAAAAAATAAACATGAGAATAGATGGGTTACCAAATTGGTAGTTTACCCTGAATATAATAACGTAAGTTTTAACCAAAACGTGGTCAGGTAGAGGCGCGTTTTGTTGCAAACGCACTGAAGAATCCCGAATAACTGTTAAACTACCTGCAATTTTGTCTTTTTTTTGTTTCTCATTTACTTGAAAATCAACAGATCCAGATAAATCATCATCTTCTTACGAGGATCGCTTTAGTTAAACCCTAATTTCTAAATTCATGATTAATTTCCTTTCACTTGTTTAGGGATATTTAATTAGAGTAATTTATTTCTAATGGACGGATCAGAAAACGATGCAGCCACGGCGTCGGCGGCGCCAAAAGCAAAGTGGACGAGCGAATTCTCTCGGGCATTTCAGTACTACTTGGATCGTTCAACACCGCGTCGCACTGAAAGATGGATTGGAACTCTCTTCATTGCGTCCGTTTACGTTCTTCGCGTTTACTTTCTCCAAGGCTTTTATCTCGTATCCTATGGTCTCGGAATCTACATTTTGAATCTATTAATTGGTTTTTTGTCGCCCAAGGATGATCCTGAACTAGAGCTTTTGGAGGGAGCTTCATTGCCGACGAAAGACTCCGACGAATTCAGGCCTTTCATTCGCCGACTTCCCGAGTTCAAATTTTGGTAAATTGAAATCAACGGTCAACCCTTGTTTTCAATCTGGGTTTTCTTTATTGTGATGAATTCTGACAGAAATGTGATGAAGGAGTTGGGTAAAATTTTCGTTTATTTGTTTTGTGAAGTGAACTCATTATATTGCTGTATACTTGAATATATATATATATATATATATATATCCCAAGTCTTCACTTTCCCGAAAACAACTGTGTTTGGCATTTGGAAATACTATCAGAACCTAAAATGCTGTATGCAACGTATGCTATATCTTCATTTTTCTCGAAAATAATAATGTCTGGCATTTCTTATCCTACATATATTCATGCATGAATATAGATAGGATCCTTTATACTTTCATGAATATAGATAGGATCGTTTATATATTCGAAAAACATTGAATATGTACATACAGGACACATAACAGTCACGATCGGATTAGGTAACGTAGGATATACATGTCTTGTAATAAGATGGGACTGGATTTTGGGTTCATGAAAGGTGTTCTCTCTTAAGATCATTGCTAGAATTTTTTTCCTACATGTGTGCTCTGTTCTTGGTTTCTCATGGAATTTGTTTTTTGGTGTTTGTGATTTCAGGTACTCCATTACAAAGGCATTTTCAATAGCCTTGGTAATGACCTTATTTTCTGTATTTGATGTTCCTGTGTTTTGGCCTATATTACTCTTCTATTGGATTGTCTTGTTCCTTTTCACCATGAAGCGTCAGATAAAGCACATGATCAAGTACAAATATGTTCCTTTCACCATTGGAAAGCAGGTCACATTTCACACCTATATAATTCAGCTTTTAAATTTGCGGCCAACCTTTTTATCATTTGAATATATCAGTAAAGTGTTCTTTTGGCCCTTAACAGGCGTATACCGGGAAGAACACTGCTGCCACCGGCGGCATGGGTTTATCGACGGATTGAACTTTCACGCTTTTAGATTTTAACTGTAAGAGTCATGAATCTCACTCACACTTAACTGTTTTTATTTTGATGATCAGTCTATATCTCGGTGTTCAACTATGTTCCACAGTCAAAACTGGTTTTGTTCTTTCGCCAAGCCTCTTCCGATGTATTTTCATTCACTTAAATTTTGCATCATTAGTCCACATATTCATTTATTTAAAACAATGCTTCAAGATTGTTTTGCTTGCATGGTTGTTTGTTGATGTCTGGCATAAAGAAAAGAATGCTTTTATTATTCATACACTGAATGTACACAGACACAGGGAACCCCAAGCCCTCCGCACAAATCCTTCAGTAACTGACTCTGAACTATTACTGGTAATCTTTCAATAACAAAGATCCGGTTCGATTGCTATCTTTCTCAAACAAAACGACTGAGGCCTTCTTCCACAGTGGTGTATTTCACTTCAGGGTATAGCTCAGAAGCTTCGAATCCGAATGATGGGTTGATCTCGAAGTTGGTGCAGTCACCATTGACAAAGTTTGCGTGACAGATGGCCAAGACAATATTGAGTGGACTTGGAGCCTCTACAAGAATTGATCAAATGCCAAACGACAACAGTTAACACGGTAAACGGATTTCTATGAATTGCATGAATAAAACCAAGAGCAGGGGATTTTATCAACCTCGGATCTGTTTCAGAAGTTGTTCTTCTGGAACATATGTTTTCTCAAGGGCTTTGCCGATCAATTTCTCCCACAGTGCAACAAGGTCATTGAATGAGCAGGTGTTTTGGGGAGGCCTGATGAACAGGGTCTTGTTCAACGTTCTCGGATCGTCGACAGCTTTGATAGTGTAAGTTCCGATGTCATGTTCATGGTTGATAACAGCTGCAAACAGAACCGGATCCAAATGGCGGTGTCAGATGCTTTGTTTAATGATCAACTTTTCTGATTATAAATGCTTTGTTTACCTTTGGGATTTCCATCGCCAAGTATGACCACCTTGTCTCTTGGGGGAGAGGTGAGTCCTGGCTGTGACAAAGTGGGAAGAAAGTAGACTGCAAAGCTGTTAGAAGCCACGTAAGTGTAAGGGATCCCTTCAGCCTCAATGGCACGACGGAGTTGAGCCTTGATTTCGAATAGTGATCTCGCCGGCTCAACCACATTATGCAGGTCGACGTCCATTCCAAATTCCGATGGGAAAAATCTCTGATCATTAGAGAGAGAGAAAAATAAGTTCCTGCAAAATTCAATGATCCAGAGCCAGCAAAATCTGTTCTATTTCCGTACTAAGTTGAAGCTAGTTTAAGATATGTTGGGGGACCATGAGTTAATTTAAACAGAAACACCAACCTTAACATTCCCAGCCTCTTTAATGGCAGCAATGATCTTCACTTGATCTGCTATCTGCGACAGACCCACGGCTGAAATCACCACATCAACTTGCTTTATTGCCTTGACCAAACTCTCATGGTCGTAAAGACCCCCCTGCATTTGAATGCCCACAAAAATCAAAATAAAGAACTACTCATATTTTCACAGCCATGAACAGGGATTTAAATCGCTGTTACGGCCGCATTTTCAATTGCGATATTTTATCACGGTTGCGGACATAACGGATGTTAAAGCGGTCATTGTGGACATCTATTTTCTGTAACAATTTCGATAACGGACCGCTAATTGAATCTTTGGCCATGAATGTGTATGAGAAGGACTCGAAGACTGATTACTTACGATCAAGAAATGGACCCCTAAGTTCTTGAAGTCGTCGATGATTTTTCCCTTAGCAGGATCGGAGAGGGTGGCCTCTCTGACTAAAGCAAAAGTGGGGTGACCCTCTTTTGCACTGGCTTCGACGATGAACTTTCCGATGTATCCGGTTGCTCCGATGATCAAAATCTTGCTCTTCCCGGCCATTGGTGAGTTTCTTTAGCTACAGTAACGAAGACTTTGTTGGTATAGAAAACAAAGATAAATTTTGTTTATTGTAATGGAAGTTGACAGAAAAATGGTGCACTATTTATGGTTGAAAACAGGACCTAAACTTGCAAGAATAGCCTTCTTTGCGGCAACCTAGTACCGCCCGACGGCATTTACTTTTTTTTTTTAATAAAATACTCACCTGCCATGTTATTTCTATCAAACATCGTACAAAAATCTTATGTCTTTTTTCGAAACTTTACTTATACTTTTACACTGAAAATATTATAAAATTAAATTTTAAGCCTTAACTTTAAATTTTAAATCATAAATTTTACGCTATATACCTTAAAAATATATTCTATCTTAAATTTTCTAAACTTTTACTATAAATTCTAATCTAAATCCTAAACTTAATTTTGAGGTAGAAACATAAATAAAATTACCACAAAAAAATGAGAAATAATTTCCATCCCCAAACATCTGCCATGTTATTACAATAAAGAAACCTGCCCCCGAATTAAAGCTATTCGGGCTTCAAGGAATTAAAAAAATACAAAAATATTAGCCGACAATAATGGATAGCCTAAACAACAATAAACAAAAGGATAGCACTATAGCAGCCCCGAATTAAAGCTATTCGGATAATTTTACGGTAAATGATATGTATCACAATGTATCACTATTTATATATATTATAATATACTATTAATTGTTTTAATTAATTTTGAAATCATAGGGACAAAAAATGTTATTATCTCCTTTTTAGAATAAAGTCTTAACAAATAATTTTTATATTAAACTTTAAATTTTCTTTTATTTTTTAATTTAAAAAATAATTAAACTTTTATTACTATAATGATTCTTACATTCACTTTAATTTAAGGTGTAAAGTTCACAAATAGTCACTAAACTTTGATCAGTTATTTAATTTGGTGACCAAACATTAAATTTCTTCAATTTTATCATTAAACTTTTAGTTTTTTTTTTTCAATTTGGCCACTGACCCGTTAACAATTGTTAAAATATTTTGTATAATAACACATTTAGTCCTCTATATTTTCACAATTCAAACAATTTAGTCCTAATTCGAAAAAATAATAAATTTAACTCTCATTATTTACACATTATTTTAATTTACCATATTTTTAATTAGATATAATTTAACCCTAAAATTGAAGCCCTAAACCCTTAAAATCTAAACCCAAAACTTAAAACCATAAACTCTAGATCTTAAATCAAACTCAATAATATTGTTGTAGTAGAATCGCTTATCTCTGATTATATTGTTGTTATTCAATTCATTGAATCCATTGGGTTTTAAAAGCAATCCTCTATTGTATTTGATTGATTTTGCATTCTCTCAATCTAGTGACAGTGGGAGTGAAAGTGGAACACTGTTAAGAAAGTCTATCAAGTCGAAAGGTAATGACGAGCCTAAGAATAATGATACAGTAGTAATGTTGATGAGCATGATGAATTGATGATGACAATGATGATCTGATGTAGGGTGTGCAAAATAAATCGTTACCGTTAACTGTAACCGTTAATCGATATAATCGTTCATTTTATAAGTTAATTAACTTAACAGTTAATGTTAAATGGTTTCAGTTAACCGAATCGCTAAAAAAGATGGTTAATGGTTAACCTATAAGTTTTTTTTAACTAAGTATGAAGTTTGTGTTTAAAATCTCTCTATTTAAGTTTTTTTTTTTTAAATAATACAACATTTATCAGAGAGATAGATTTATAATTCTAAAAAGAAATAATGAATATTTGAAATAGATTTATAGTTCTAAAAAAAATAATGAACATTTGAAGAAAAAAATTGTAAAAAGTTACAAGTTAACCTGTAACCAAACTATTTCTTAAAGCTAAACCACTACAATGATTAACCATTTAAAATATTAATGATTAACTATTCCTTAATGATTAGGTTACGGTTAATAACCGCTATAACAATTAACCAACCGTTTAAGCACACCCCAACTCTGATAATTTGTGGCGGAAGTGAAAACAAAAGTGGTACCGAGATAATTGTTAGTAACTTAACAAATTGGGAATAGACGAGGAGAGAAATTGTGACCGCAATTATCATTTTTTTAGCATGTAAGATTGAGGATGTTATTAGTAGTTATGGTTGAACTTGTTTGTGTTCTTCCTAGAGTTCATGGACAAAAAGGCAGCCTTAGGGTGTAGGGTTAAACTATCTTGAATTAAAAATAGGCCAAATCAAATCAAAATGATGTGTAAATAATGAGAATTAAATTTATTATTTCTTTTGAATTATGATTAAATTGTTTGAATGTACAAACATGAAGGACTAAATGTGTTATTATACAAAATATTTTAACTGGTACGTCACCCTTTTAACGGTTGCTAACGAGTCTGTAACCAAATTGTTTGAATGCATAAATTTGGAGGACTAAATGTGTTATTATACATAATATTTTAACAGTTGTTAACGTGTCAGTGGTCAAATTGAAACAAAACTAAAAGTTTTATAGTTATATTGAAGCAATTGGAAGTTCGGTTACCATAATGAATAATTGATCAAAGTTTAGTGATCATTTGTGAACTTTACCCTTAAATTAAAGTGAATGTAGGAATTATTATAGAAATAAAAGTTTTAATTTTTTTAAATTAAAAAATAAAGAAAATCTAAAAAATTAATATAAAAATTATATTTTAAGATTTTATTCTAAAAAGGGATAATAACACTTTTGGTCCTTAGGATTTTAAAACTAATTAAAAATAATTAATAATACATTACTGTACATATGAATAGTAGTAATCGTGATAAATCTAAAATTATCCAAGCTATTCGGGCTTCAAGGTATTGAAAAAGGCCCCCCAAAAAAGAAGATAAGCTGACAATAATGGATAAACTAAACAACAATAAACAAAAGGAAAGCAACCTCATTTATCCTCAAAAGCACCTCAAATTAGGGTACTCGACCGAGTCGAATCAAATTAATTTTTTAAGTTAGTTGAGTTGATGAGTTCTATTTTATCACTCAAATTTTATTTAATAGGAATGAATTGAATTTATGAAATTCGGGTCAAGCCGAATTGTACGGTTTTCTATATCAATCGAACACAGGTCTACTATTATGGATGTCATATCTTAGTCTAAAATCACTGACAATATAAAAAATTCGGTCGTTAATAGAGTTTATTTTATTTTATGATATTAGTGATTTGTATTAATGAATAATATTAATAATAGTCATAAATTGAAAATAGCAAAGGGACAAAAATCATAATTTGAACCATAAATCATAACATTCTTAGTTTTATTTGAGTAGCCTTTGGAAGTTTTGTTAAGTATTTCAATTTCATTCAGGGGAAATACGAGGCTTGGAAATGATCGTATAATCTTTTTATTAATTATGGAATGAAATAATGTGCAAAAATTGTAGTTAGAGAACTAAAATAAATAAAATGAAAAGTTGAAGTATTAAATTGTGAAAAGGAAAAAATGAGTTACATAGATGTTCTACCGAGGTGCATGATGTTAAAATTTGGTCAAATTGATTTATAATGGAGGAAGAATTAAAAATATATATATAAAATAGAGGAACATATAGGTATTTTACTGTGGTCGAAGAACATGTAATTCAAATTTAATAAAAAAATATTAAAAAAATAAATTGGAGAAATAATAAAATTAAGAAACAAATTATAAAATAAAATAAAATTAATTTTTAAATTGATAAAATTTAAACTCAATTTGAACTCAAAAACTGATTCATTAATCTAAATCGTCTTAAATAACTCTTAAGTAATCCAAAACTTAAGAAAATTGATTTTCCGGATAGAATTGAATTTTGTTCATTATATTTGAAACGTCTCTGCAGAAAAAGAAGAAATAAATCAATCTCTTCAAGTCAGTGTAGAACCTAAAAGCTTTGCGAGTCTCTTCAAGTCAGTGTAGAACTTAAAAGTTTTGCGAGTTTGGGTACAACATGTTTAGAGTGCAGTTAAAAATGATAAATTTTTAAATTTATCTAAAAATTTAAAATGTTAAGCTTTTAAATAAAATTTTAGGTTGATTTTTCATAATTTTTTATAAGTATCGATGATTACAAAACCATTATCGATACTTTGTCCAAGAACTTAAAATGTTATAAAAAACAAGTATCAAAATTTGTCAAAACTCATGAAAAAAAGCCAACCTAAAATATTATAGAAAAATAACATTTTAAATTTGTGGACAAATTTAAAAAATGTCGTTTTTTAATCGCACTCTAAATTTGTTGTACGTTGAACTCCCCCCTAAAAGCTGTCATGTGCTTAGGGATGCACATGGATCTGAAGCAGGGCTGCCCTGGGCCGGGGCAGTAGGGGCACCCGCCCAGGGCCCATAAATTTTAAATTTTTTAAGTATGATATATTCTTTATTTTTTGATAATAAATTAAGAAAATTGTCTAAGTAAAATGATAGGCCCATAAATTTATTAACATGTTAATTGACATTTAAATTTTATATTAACAGTAATAATGATTCTAATTCTCACGAAACACTCATTAAATATATCTTTCCGAAAATCCAAAAGAAAATCTAACTAAATTGTTAAACTACCGTATTCTCAATTCCCACCACCATCAATTTACAATAGTCCAAATTTTTCATATCAATGGAGAATTTTTTAACGTTATTTTTTTCTCTTTAATACTCATTGGGTGGAGAAAATTCAAGTATAATTAACCTACATCTATTTTTTTCTCTTCTATATTTTGCAACTCATCTAAAAATTATTATTCACTTTTTAATTTTTCATATTTTTCACAAACACAAAATTACAATTGTTTATCATCAATCGTGGTACTTGAATCCTATTGAAACTTGTTCTTAAAATTTTTGGTAAGATCATGTTTCTATTTTTTTCTTCTTATTTTTATATATTTCTAAATTATAGTTAAGATTGTTCTTTTATTTTTGTTTAATAAGCTTGAATCTTTTAATATTTGGTAGTTTTTTAAGATGTAATTCAAATGTTTATTATCTTTTTCATATGTTTACAGGTGCTATTGTTTTAAAGTTTAATCACTGCGGTATTGCAGATTTAGTATATAAATATTTCGATCGAGGATCTTTCCATTTCATAGGTGCTATTATTATAAATATTTGTATGCTTAAATATATTTTTGATATTTTTAAGATCGTAATGAATTATTGTTTGTTTAATTTAATAAATAGAAATTTTATATTACATATTTTCAAAAAAAACTTAAATTAAGACTCATTTTTTTAATTTCGCCCCGAGCTAAAAAATAGTCAGGATCGACCTTGATCTGAAGCCGATATATAGGTTTTAAACCCGATCTAATTTTACATGGTCGAGTTTTTTAATAAAAAAATGAGTTCAAGTTCAAGTTTTGATTGAGTGAAAAACTAATAAATGCCGGGTCCGATCAAATTCATGTTTATGATGAAAAATATTCAATTCGACCTACAATATTTATATAATTCTACTATATATTTAAAGTTAGTTGCTATAATGACCTTTCTCTTTATATTTCAATTACATAATTTTATCTAATAAAAAAAAAAAATAAGGATAATTATTATAAATATCCCTCTTTATATTTTTCTCTATTATTCCCATTCATTTTTAATAAAAATAGGAAAACAATATATTTTATTTATTTATTTTAACACAGATTGGAGACAAGCTTTAATCTTATAATTTAGATCGAATTCGAATCAGATGAAAAATCACAAACTACCGATCGGGTGTGGGTTAATCAAAACCCGACCCGTGCCCGTATGGGTAAATTGTAATGTGCTCAACTGCTCATGACTATTCTTCTGTGAATTGTGATGATCTCCGTGATCACTTTCCTGAAATCTCAACTTAATTTCATGTTAAGTTTGAATATTCTTTTCCTTCATTTTTATTTTAATATTCCTTTCCTTCATTTTTTTTTGAGTATTCTTCAATCAAGTTTTATTAATAATTGCTCCAAACAATAAACTAAATTTGAATATTCTTCAATAAATTTTATAAATATGAAAAATTATTGTGGTAGTCACTTTTGTTTCATAAAAAATTACTTTTGCTCATCGATTTTTTTTTTAAAAAGTAACGTTTTGATCACTTACGCTATCGTTTTATAATATTTTGGCCACTTCGACGTTAAATGTCATTAGTTTGATGATGTGACACATTAGTAAAATGAGTTAATTTTTAATTTAACCCTTAAAATTTAAATAAAATATCAAATTAACCTTTAAACTTTAGATAAAATATTAATCTAACCATTGAATCTGATCAAGGCCCCCACCGTCGATCACTACACACCCCCACCTTTGGTCACCGCTCACCGCTGGCTGAGATCATTGAACTCAAAATTTTTTAATTCACTCCTTTTTAGTTTCCTAAACGTGAATTCAAAGTCTATTTCATTAAAATAAAACCCTCAAATTTCGCAAATTTGATGCTTTGTTTGACAATCAAATTTACATTAAAAAATCAAACAATTTTATAAAGCTACCTCATGTATATTTTTATTGACTTTTATGATATTTTTAGCGACTTTTACGATTTTTAATATATATAAACTTTTTTGTTATTATTTTATATTTAACTTTTGTTGACGTAGAAAATAGGAATATAGGATGGTACCGAACATGGTCGTGGATGCAAGAGGTTGTGGTGGTTTTTGGCCGTTACCCTTTCTGATTTGGGCAATAGCCGTTATAGATGTTAAAAAATGTGATAAATTGGTAATTTTGAGCCATATTTTCTAGGAGTAAAGATGGAGATTCGAATGATAAATTTATTGGTTCATATTCTACTTCATAATGTTTTTTTAATGATATCTCATATGCTCAAAATGATAAAGTGATGAATGAAAAATTGTTGCTCAAAGTAAGGTACTTGTGAATTGTGTAAGTAAAATAGAAAATCCTTATCCCACATTGGTAGAATAACAACCTTTTTACATGAATTAAACCGGGTTAAACCCTAAGTTCCAGATCAAATTAGGTAGGAGACAACGATATATTATTTCATGTTTTAGGCTTGGTCACCATCACATATGATCGTGTGAGTTTTGTCCAAAACAAGAGAAAACGGTTGTCCGACTTGTTGTAATAATTGCACTATTGTCCATGTATGCAGTCTAATTAGCTTAGAAAGAGACTTAAAATTCGGTTGCCATGGTTTGGTCCACAGACCACGATTGAAACATGTCTTGGATGTCATGATTTTATCACGCTTTGCATTGCCAGTCGAAGCATGGGCAATGGCCCTACACTTGCATGCGTTGGGATCAGCCCAACCAAATCAGATACTTTCTGACTAAAAAAAGTTAGCTAAGTGGTTTACAGATTCAACATGGGTCCGTCCTACCACTCAATATTGGTGATACAAATATCTTCAGAAATGATATAAGTTTTCCGATTCGGATTCGAGTATAAAAACTTCAAACAAATCCGAGCAAAATAACTTTCATTATACATGTAGATGAACAAACTATTGCATATTGCAGTGTGAAACACACAAACCATGAGACCCTCAAAACACACATAAACCAGCACATTATCATAGTAATATCATATTCTGTATATACAGATTAAGCAGATAAATACACCCACAGGCCACATAACACACAGGACACCATTAGGAGCTAAAGACTAATTGGCACTGATGCCAGAATCTTTGTTGAGCTTCGAAGCAGCAAGGTTGGCAACGTGGAACTGTGGTCGGTAACTGCTCGTAGGGCGGTCGAGAACCGGAGGTTCATTCAAGAATGCCCAAGTGCTCCTAGTCCACCTACAATCATCCGTGGGAGAATCTTATGTTTGATAAAGAAATTCCCAAGTTTTTTAGCTTGTTTTTGGGGTTTATTGAATTAAGATTTTAGCTACTCACCAGCCATTTTTCTTTATTATATTATCCATGTTTATCTCTGAGTCCATGTCTAGGAAACCCTGGTTTGTATTGGGCAAGGGCATAGAGCTTGATCTCATATATTTCTTTCCATACTCCTTTAATGGAGTTTCCTGCCATAGATGAAAAACGAAAAGGCTAACGTATTCGTATCGAACACATAATCATATCCGACACTCATATTCGAAATTAAGTAAATTGTACCTGCTGGTTGGTACTATCTGGTGAGCCATGTATAGCCTTAAGATGTTCTTCCTCAGTTTTCTTCTTGGACTTCCAATAAGCTTCAATCTCTTCCTTAGTAAGTGACTTGTTTCTTTTGAGTATGACTAAAAGATCAGTTTTTCAAATGATCAGAAATTAAACAACAAGGGTTTAAGCTTAAAAAATAAAAAAATAAAACCAGATAAGATTTTTCTGCAAAGAACCTGATGTAGGATCTGATACAGGAGAATCCCATCCTGCCATTAAAGAACCCATTTTTTTGGTGATGATCTTTCACTTGCTTGAACCAAAACTGAAGTATGTTGAGTAACAAATATATTGAGAAAAGTAAAGGGTTTTTATATAGGTGAGTCATGAGTGCCACCTTATCTGAGTCCACCTTTTAACTCGTTCTTATCCCTATGAAAATGGAAGACAAAGGGGGACCAATTCATTGAGATGGCGACAAAAATGAAGTCTTTTATTGTGATAACTGATAAGCCTTCACCAAATCTTGTAAAATAATCTAGTGTTTAGTTAAGCTGCCCACAGATTTCACACAGTGGCAAGGCCACGCGTTTTGATCTGATTCGTCTGCTGATATTGCAACTCTGGTTTCTTAGCTGAGACTCATGCGCAGTCATTGGATAATGTGTATTTCCCCATGCTTAGGGTTCTTTTTTGAGTTATCTACTGGTATATACATCCATGTGACATCTACAAAGTTCATCAGTATCTAGGCTTCCCAGGATTCACAAAAAAACAGAGAAATTTATGTTTTTAATGTGGTCTGGTGTTGTCTAGAAATAATCTAACAAAAAGTCTGATGTCATGAGGAGTTTCTACATAAATATTTATTTGAAGACTTGAAAGATGAAATCAACTCTCTTTTAGATTGGTTTATGAGAAGAAAAAAAGAGTATAGAATTACATTCAATACGAGAATAGTCACCATGGTATCAATTCTACAATACATAGTGAGTTAGCACTATAACAAAACAGATTTTTATTTTCGATGTAAGATTAATGTATTCACTTCTCGTGAAAATATGCTTGACAATACTTATTTTTTAATGCTAGATTAAGATTCGCAATAGCATTTTCGTCCATGTCATTCTGTTTGTTGACGTGTATAAAAATCTAAAGGCCTTTAGCTTTGTTTACTAGACAAGTGTCTTTGATCAGGATAGCAGAAAACCAAAAGCAAAGTTGAAGCCTATTTACAAAACAAAGCCCGGAAAATATTAACAGGACTATGAAAACAAGATCAAAATTAAGCTAAACAAAATTCATGGCTAATCCACCTAAATGCTCGTAAACCGAAGGAAAGTCAATGTAGGACATTGAATAAAAACCTTGATAACTTGTTTCTCAGATATCTCAATGCCTTGTCAGATGATCTTTTGAGTCTGGACTCGTTGCTGGAGCTGGAGGACACACTGCTGACATTGACTGAACATTGAGAAGCCTCGCTTTTTATCACGAAATCCAATAGCTCGAGCAGTATCGATGCGTCCTCGGATGCTTTAGAACTGCCATTGACACGTATGTTGGCCAGAGGTTGAATTATGCTTTCTGTCATTAGCATTTGACAGTACCCTGTGTTCTCGTAGCATAGAAACAGGAGCAATTCAACAGCAAGCTCTTGTTCTTCCTTACTACCGGATTCCAAGATCATGGTGATCCAAGTACATAAACCGGCTTCAACGACTTCAACTCTAGCCTCCTCGATGTTGCGTATGTTGTTTATAATCTCAATGCAGTACCCTGCAACATTTGGATCTTGAAGAAAAGAAACCAACTTAGGAACATAACCCAAATATGTAATATGGTAACCAACTTCGCTGCCATTGGACAAATTCCCTAGGATCTTCAGAGCAAGCAAGTGAAATTCCTTGACTGTAGTGTCAAGAAGTTTTAGGATGGAAGGCAAGACGCCGCATTCCACGATTATGGACTTATAGTAGCTTTGCCGGGATAAGACTTCCAGTATTGCAAGGGACTCTCCAGTTGTTTCAGAATCCATCAATGATGCCAACAAATAGATAACATCTTCATGACAGGGAGGTAATTCGATTCTGCAGGTAAGAACAGATACTTTTATCAATGCCATAAAAAAGTGTCAGACACAGATACTTCAAGAAAAATGAAGAATCAGAACAATATAGGCTATTAATATAGACAAGGAATTCCAGAGATAAATTTTACCTGCTTCCACTCAAAATCGCCAAAAGCACCTCGGCTCCATCTTTTTGCATTTTTATATCACATATTTCATTTGCATCCTTCAAAAATTTAATGACAGGAATAACATGACTATTTGAAAAGGTCAAATGCTGGGCCTTATCACTGTCTTCTAGTAGTCCTTTGACATTTTGAACAGCCTTGCATTGAGAATTCCAAGAACGTTGATCAAGTTCAGAAAGACATGCTGCATGAATACCATCACTACTTGAAGTCTTGGAAGAGTGATGCTGATGTATTCCACTACGGGAATCCGCAGCAACCTGAGGTAGCCTCGACGTAATCTCATCATTGCATTTCCCATCCGATGAATCTAAGCTCGAATTAGTACTCACCGAGTCATGTGAGACACTCCCTATTTCGAGCCGCAGACCAAGCACAGAACTACCAAGGCTAGCAATGGAGCTGGAAGAAGGTTGATGTAAGTAAATCAGTGAAGGAACTGGTTTTGCATGTTCAGGAACATTGATTCCATGCCTCAAAAGCCACTTTGAAATAAGGGTTTTAATTGCTGAATTTGGTGTTAGGGATAACTGCTTCAGCCTTGTATTAGTCACAGGGCATGTCCGATTACCTTCATTAAATCACTTCTCAATCCAAACTCGTTCGCAAGTTTTCCCAGAATCAATAATTACAGGATCATACAGCAATCTTGTAGACATTCGGCATACGAATTGCTTGGGAGGTATGGGAATGAAGAAGTCATTACCTGAAGTTGCATCTCCTTCTTCCTTCAATGAAAAAAGGCTCTCTTCCTCCATGTTTTTAGATTGGAGCTGCCAAATTAACTTTCCATGTTTCTTCAGAAGATGCAGGAGATAATTCAAGATTTTCCTTTTGTTTGGATTTGTATCCTGGACTCTTCCAAGCAGTTTCTTGATAGACCTTCTCTCGATCAACAGAGCAAAAGGAGAGGTAATGCCGAGTCTCAAAACTGCAAGTCGAAGAGCCTGGATTTCAGATTGCATTTTGGAGGCTGATGAAGATATGTCATGTTCAAGAAGTGCAAGTATAACTGTTCCAGCTTCATATTCAGAAGGCTCTAATGGAAACCTTGCACTTCTAAGTTCATTTATAATTCCAGCTATCTGTAAACAGTAATTTAATCTTTAATTATGATCAAGGAAAGGGCAAAAAAACTGCAGAAAACTGACAAGTATATACATTTGAGTTTGAATAACATGGCAATGGGAATATGAATCTCCAAGCACCCTTCAAAATTGAAAATGTAACACATGCTCATCTCCAGCACACATTCGAGTTCGAATAACAAAACATCTTTCTGTTAGAGTAACAATAGCACCAAATAATGCATGGAATGACACAAGCAAACCAAGCACTTATGATTCTTCTGCCAGGAAATTCAGAAAGAAAAAAAGGAGAAAAAAATCAAGTTATATTACAAACCTTTTCAGCCAACAACGGTGGAACCATTTCTTGAACTTGAATCATGCAAATCTCCAAAATTTTCCGAATTTTTGCACACCTCAAGAGTATAGCTTTTGCTGTAATTGCCTAAATATTAGATAAATACAACTGTTATTCAAATAATGTCAACATCAACCTGATAATTTATGTGAATATCTTACTGGCTAAACAGGGCAGTCAGAAATTGGAGATGGCAATGTTAATTCAAAGTGCCAGGCTATTTGAAATGAAATGCTTGCTTACTCCAACTTTATTTTACTTCAAGTAATATTGTTTCACGCATATTCAGACATGAGTAGGGGAATATGGCTATCCAAGGACTCCCCAAATATATAGAAAAAACGTTGAACATACGCGTGTCAGAAACATACATGTATCTGATTTTCACACCTGAGCTCAAGATGCATACAAAAAAATGATATGCTAACATGAAAGTTTATTTCATAATAAAACAACCTGTGACCATGATAACAATGTATAAATTTTGCAGATAATCCTTTCATGCAAATATTTTACTTCTTATATGAACAGAAAAGTAAAATTTAAGTACCAAGTAGAGTTTGCTGGATTCAGAACAGTGCTGGATTAGTAAATTGGCTTTATCCAGTGCTGATTGCAATGAGCATAATGCATGCACTCCTCCTGTGCATCGTGGCCGAGCTGACTCAAGAGCTGAAAACATGTGTGAAATGCTATCAACCAGTTTCTTCAGCTCCAAGCACATTAACTGGTGTACCTGCATCGGTTGGCGACTGTGAAGTAAACAAACATGAAATTTCCTGATGGCAAAATGAAACCTTATTGTACAATACCACTTTATCGAAGCAGAAGAAATGGAAATAACTCCAGAGCATGACAAGATTCTTAGTTAGTTTCAGGTGGTCACAGTAGTTAGATACACAGTTAGACCATTTAACTTCTATATAAACTCATGATGTATCAGTTATGTTTTTTAATGGAAAATATTCAGTATTTCCCCTAATTCTTCATTGTAATACAAAGAAACATGGTCCAAAATCTAGTTAAAGCAGTAAACATTCACCTTAATGGTGCTGTAACATGGAAGATCAACACTCTCAGCAGCACCAAGTTCCATATCATAACAGTATCCTCACCCTACACATTGACCGAAACAATTAGAGCGTTCAAGTGGCTATATTTGCAGAATGCATGAATACTTCCACCAATTATTTACTAATATTACAGAATCTGTAAGTAAAATATGATTGAAAATAACCGAAACCAGAGGATTGTTGATGGGGCAAGTGAAGTAAACAGATAAACTGAATCAATCAGCTCAACAGTGTATATATATGCAAGAAAGCAAAAACAAGCTCTTTGAGAACTTGCAAATCAAGGGAATAGCATCAATGATTTGCATGTTTCATGACAGTCGGTGCCTACAAGTTAAAACCTTGGCGTGGAGAACTTACCCGGTTTACTCTACTGGCAAAAAACTCAACAACTGCTTCATAAAGAACCGAGATAGAAACATACAGATGAACAGTGTCGGAGTAACAAAGGGAAGAGTAATAATAATCACAAAGAAACTAAAACTCAAGGTATGACATTGGCGTGGAAGTGGCCTGTTTATACTTCATAATTCATACTACAAAAGATGAGAAAAACAGAAGCTATGTTGGGAAACAGTCATTGTCATAAAGTCTCCAAATTTCCACAACAAAATTTCCAGGAGACCTCCAAATATGAAGGAGAGAGAGAAAGAGGAGGGGATCGTATACTTATCTTTTGGCTGTTTGGAATCCCACAGATTGTCTCCGGAGTTGACTGACTTCTTCAAAATGGTAAAAAAAAAAACAAATTAAAACAAAACTCGACCACTAACACATATGAGAGTAGCTTTTCTTTTCCATGAAGTATTATTATTTTTTTATTTAACCACGAGTTTCCAACCCACTAACCGAATAATTCATATCGGATTTTGCAGAAGCTCATTATGGGACGACCCTCTCAACCCATTTTTTTCAATTTACAACTTCAGGTGTCGAATCTCTAACCTTGCTTAAGGGATCTAGTACCTCATCCACTAGACCAACTCATGGTCGATTCCATAAAATATTATTTGATGCACAGTATTTACGGTTAACGGATAATAACAGGACACCTCATAACTAAATAATTAACATTAAGTTATATTTACTTACAAGTCTTAAGCTATTTTTCAGTGTGTATCAAATAATATTTTTTTAATACAGAAAATGATTTCTTATGTCATCTAAACCTTATAATATGGGAATTAAATGAAATGTAAAGCTAATTTCTTGAAAAATCAAAGTCCAAACGCGTTCAACACCAGTTACCAATGGCGATTAGTATAGTTTATTAAACATACGCCAGCAACCTCTAACCAACAATAAATTGACTCAAGCTAGAGGTTAAAACGACCTCCATGTCAGCTAGACTTATAGGTCGTAGACCAATGTAATCAAAGACAACGACAATGGAGTTTTCTTTTGGGACAAAGCAAAACAATGACATGAGAGTGTGAAACGAAAGCACCGGTAAACACAAGACCATAAAATATCTAGACCATTCTGTCGTAGACTTTGAATACAAACAAGATTTATTCACGATTCTATTTCTCTGTTAAAGTAAACATTTTTTTCTCATTTTGTATCCCAAACTACCTTTTTTTCTCAGTTTGTCCACTAAATTATGATTTTCATTTGAGTTTATACGGAAATCGTGAATTAAGCCTAAAACAAATTGAAAGTCTTAAATCAGTTGTAAAACTTTAAACCAAAATGGAAGAGAAAAGTACCTGATTGAATGGACATTCTGAGATTGATGTTTTGGCCACCAGATATTTTCATTGACATAATCCTTTTGAGCGTTATAATTGAACCCATCTATGGTACAAGTTTACTCGGTCACCAAATGGAACGAGTCTAAGTAAGCAAACTTACTTGAATCAGTTCAGTTTCATGGTTGATTCACACATTAGTTGTATATGTTAGAGCTAATCTTGCGCTGTAAGCATCGGAATCGCCTTTAAATTAACAACTGAAAGCGAATGCCGAATAATACTCGACCATAACACTCAGCCCTTCCCTTGCTGGTCACTGCTCTTGACATTTTAGGCAACAAGGATGCCAAGCCTAAGCAGTTATAATCAAATAGTACCATACCCAGATTTTCTTCATTTCATTCATGACAAGTATTCGTCAGTGACGACCAGTGCAATTACGCTTTTAAGCTACTTGCAAATCTCAACCTGTGCCCATATCTTCTCTATCAAAATAAAAACCAGAGAAAATTCATTCCAAGGCGGGCCTAATTTTATTGGTAGAAAAATTATTGAATCAATATCCAGCATGACAGAACAGCTTCAATCATTTCAAGCTCCAAGGTTGTATGATTCCACTACAGTGGTTGCTTTATGAACATTCAAAAGCATCCACTGGCCCTTATCTTTTGGGACATTCCACAAGCATAACACGCTTTTTACGAGACATACGCAAGATTTCATGTTATGAATATAAATTTTCAGGGTTGTCCCCTCGTCCCATCCTTGCTCGGAGTAGATCCAATGATATGAAAATCATGTTTCCAAATCCGAAGATTCCCTCTAAGAGTGGTCATCATGCAATGAATACTCAAATGAGTGGATGTTGACTAGTCCAAGTTCTCAAAAGGCATTGGTCTTTTTTGTATGGCAATCAACATCCAAAAAGGAAATCTGGAATGGACTTTGGGGCATACATATTTAAACCCACATAAATAAATTTGAGCAGTTCCAATCACAAGGGCCACAGGGGAAAGTTTTCCACAAGGAGAATGGACAGAACCGGCAGCATGACTTGGCCTGAGAGGAACTGCGAATTGAGATGATAAGGGTTCTAGATATCAGAAGATCCAATGAGTATTTTTGGAGTGGATTCCCCACGCTTTTTAGCCTGCCATAATATAATATGGCCCTCCTCTTACTTCATATGTATGAACAATATCAAGCCAATAAGCCCAGCAATTTGTCTAAATACCACCTTCCCCAATTATTTTGAACGTTCAACAATGTCAGATGAAGATATTTATACCCCCAACAAACGATATTTCAAGACAAAAGATGTAAAACAGTTCTATTAGCTTCTTTTGTCTTGTTTGTACTTTCTAGACCCTTGAGGAAAACACAGTTGGAATTGAAATTGTAAATGCAAAGGCGTGTGATTTTAGTAAGATATTCGGCAAGCAGAGGTTTGGTGATTTAATATTTGGAAAACTTCAAGTCTTCAGCAACAACAACAAAAAAACTTACCACAGATGCAGGGGAGAGGGGTCCCGGAAATTATCCAGCGTACTACAAAACCCACTTTGTTAATCTGGTGATTTAATATGCCTAAAAAAAAGCTTACAATGTTAGCCTTAAAGAAGGAATTGATTTGAACTATAAATAATTATCAATGAATGAGGAACGTCAACCAAGTGGAAAACTGACTAAGCTGTATATTAAATAGGTTGAAATGTACCAATAAGGTTGGGTGCAATAACAAGGTATATTGCTATTCTAATTAGAAAAGTTGAGTTCGATCCTTGGAGAGGACATTATTGAGAGAAGTCTACCGAACAAAAACTATAAAATAAACATGTACTATAAAAAAATAAAAGAAATGTCCGCGAATACTAATAGGAAATACATTGAATAAAATTCTATGGGACCAAGTAAACTTTTTTTTTTTGACAAATACTACCTATTTTTCTACTTAGAGGGGGAGAGAAAGACAAGTAAACTTCAATATAACTAATTTAATATTAATAAAGTTATCTATTTTAAAATGTAATTTATTATTTTATTTTAATTTAAATTAATAAATATTTAAAAAAAAGTAATTCACATTATATTATTTTAACGATAGGAAAATAATTGTTTTTTTAAAATTAAAAAAAAATATATGTATAAGATTCATTTTTTAAATTAAAATATATATATATAACCACTGATGAACTTTTAGATTGATTCTTTTAATAAAATTTATCACAATAACATTTTATACATTTTTAACAGGTTTAAAATATTACACAAGTAATTTATATAAATGATAAAATAATTTTTAAAAATAAAATCATTTTTAATATATTATTATTATTATTATTATTATTATTATTATTATTTAAGTTCAAATCTTGGAGACACATTGTTGGGAGCAAAGCCCGCACCCTAAACATGAATCGTAGGATGAATATGAATATTACTAAAAAAATTATTATAACTATACAATATTATAACATCGAGATAATAAGATATTGATAGGTACCTTAGCTATACAACGTAGGCATAGTGTAACTTTGTTTATAAATATAAAATCACTCCTACAAGAATTAAGGATATCTTCTTAAATGTATCATATGGTTAGGGATCGCAAAAATACCCGGACCCGACCCGAGGTGCCCCGACCTAACCCGACCGGGTATTTTTTTTAAATTTCGAGGATCGGGGCGGGGCGGGAAAAGCATGAAGTCGGGGCGGGGCGGGTTCGGGTATTTGCTAGAAATTCTCCGCCCCGCCCCGCCCCGCCCCGGTATATTTTTATATTTTTTATATATTTTTATTATATTTATAAAAAATACCATTATATTTAAACACTTTTATGTGTTTTAACCTATTTTTTTGTTTTTGTTTTGGTTCATACATTTTGTAAAATTTTGTTAGATGTTGTTCAAGTTTTAATATATTCGATTCTAACGGTCAATGATTTAAGTTTATTCTTTTAAATATGTAGTTTAACACGTGGATAATTTAAAATTGGTTTTATTTTATTTTTTTATATAAGTTTGAAGTCCCTTGAAACCATAATTTGTGATTGTGGTGGAAGATTGGTCGAATCTAACATTTACCGTCGACGAAGATTAATTTTTTTTTTTAATTTTTCGGGGCGGGTCGGGGTGAGGTCGGGTTTAAGGGTTATTGTATCGGGGCGGGTCGAAGCGGATAAATTAATATTTTAATTCGAGACGGGGCGGGGTCGGGTATAATATTTTATAGGTCAGGGCGGGTTCGGGGCGGCCAAAAACCCGCCCCGCCCCGCCCGCCCCGTTGCCATCCCTACATATGGTTAGTGTGAATAAAATACAAATATATTTTCTGGATAAATTAATAACCATGCACAAATATAAACACAATCAATCTACCAAATATGGATATTGCAGTATATTTTACGGGGTTTCAAATGGAGGGTGGAGGATCGTATTATTGGAGCATGAATGCTAATGGGTGGACTCTGTTTAAGGATCTAATCCCCAGCATCTGAGAAATTCTCAAATAAATCAACTTGGTGCTGATGATATTATAAAAGACAGAGAAAATGACTTTTGCACTGGATTCTTGTCCGTCAGACCTCTTGTTTAAGCTCGCGAATAATGTTTGGCAAACATATTCGACAACTTGCAAATCCTCAACTATGATTGACAAAAGAAAAATCAAGAAACCTAAAATTATTCAAAGAAAATAATGTTTGGTTTAATTTCGGTTCATGTTTTACTGAGTTCGATTTTGATGATGATTAAGTCATTCTCGTTATAACTAGAGACGGAGGGATGGGTTATGATGGGTTCTTTTCTCTACTAAAAATTTTCGGTATCAAAATATTTTAGGTATTTTTTACTTTAAATACTAATTAAATATGGGTAATTATTTCATATATTGGTCGTGAAAACTAAAAATTTCCACAAATATCCTAATTTTATGATTTATAAATTTATTTTAGGGTATAAAGTTTAGAGGTTTAGGTTTAGAATTCATAGTTTAGGGTTAGAATTTATGGTTTATATGTCAACATAAATCCTCATCATATTACCCTAAAAATTAAACTCTAACCTCTAAACTTTAAATTCTAACTCTAAACCTTAAATATTAATTAATATCCCTAAATTCTAAACTCGTATACTTAAACCTCTAAACTCTACCCTTAAAATAAAACCCTAAAACTAAGATACTTGTGAAAAAAATTTAATTTCCAACACTATTATATTGAATATAAACCCATTAAATAATCTTTCAAAAAATACTAATTAAATAAGGTTTAATCCTAATTCTGTTCAAATTATAGTAAAGAAAACACGAAAAAACCGACTCAAATAATTTAATCAATGACAGTTTAAGTGGGTATTTCAGTGTTTTCATTTGTACTCTTAGTTAAGGTAGGGTTTCCTATCAACTCAGTTATGAAAAATCATAATCAAACCAACTTTTATATATATATATATATATTTGAGGCATTGAGTATAATTCTATACATCAACAATAAATAAAATTATGATACATTATTAATAATAAAATTAAAAATAAGACTTCATAAACATCCTCTGTTTCATTGTTATTATATCAAATATTAATATTTATAATAAAAATATTATATTGTACATACAAAAATTATATATTTAAATAAATCGGTTATCCGACTTAACTTAATGATTGACTTAAAGTTTGTTCAATTAGATCTGTTTATGATATTTTAATTGATCAATTGTAAATCGACTGAAAAAAAAACTAATTTCCACCCTTATATCATAATTTGTGACTTCTTTTTGAAATTAAAAACATTATCAAAATCACCTGTTTTTGTTTGAACTTCATTTAGATGACAAACTACTGTTCACTTCTAAAATGACAAAGAAAATAACTTTCTTTTGCACTGGATTCTTGTCCGTCAAACCTCTTGCTTAAGCTCGCGAATAATGTTTGGCAAACATATTCGACAACCTGCAAATCCTCAACTATGATTGACAAAAGAAAAATCAAGAAACCAAAAATTATTCAAAGAAAATAATGTTTGGTTTAATTTCACTGAATTCGATTTTGATGATGATGAAGTCATTCTCGTTATAAACACGGACGGAGGGATGTATGGGTTACTAGGGGTTCTTGCCCCTACTAAAAATTTTCGGTATAAAAATATTTTAGGTATTTTTTACTTTAAATACTAATTAAATATGAATAATTATTTCATACACTGGCCGTGAAAACTAAAAATTTTGACAAACGACCTAATTTTAGGGTTTAAGGATTTATTTTAAGATGTAGAGTTTAGAGGTTTAGGGTTAGAATTTATAGGTTATATATCAAAACCTAAATCCTCATCATATTATCTTAAAAACTAAACTCTAACCTCTAAACCTTAAGTACTAACCCTAAACCTTAATCAATATCCCTAAATTCTAAACACGTGTATCTAAACCCCTAAACTCTCCACCCTAAAATAAAACCCTAAGCCCTAAAACTAAGACAATTGTGAAAAAATTAATTTCCACCTCCATTGTATTAAATATAAACCCATTAAATAATTTTTCAAAAAATACTAATTAAATAAGGTTTAATCCTAACTCTGATCTAATTATAATAAAGAAAACACGAAAAAACCGACTCAAATAATTTAATCAATGACAGTTTAAGTGGGTATTTCAGTTTTTTCGTTTGTACTCTTAGTTAAGGTAGGGTTTTCTATCAACTCAGTTATGAAAAATCATAATCAAACCAACTTATATATATATATTTGATGCATTGAGTATAATTCTATACATCAACAATAAATAAAATTATGATACATTATTAATAATAAATTTAAAAATAAGACTTCATAAATATCCTCTGTTTCATTGTCAATATATCAAATATTATATATAATAAAAATATTATATTGTACATACAAAAAATATATATTTAAGTAAATCGGTTATCCGACTTAACTTAATGATTGACTTAAAGTTTGTTCAATTAGATCTGTTTATGATATTTTAATCGATCAATTGTAAATCGACAGAAAAAAATAAACTAAATTTCCACCCTTATATCATAATTTATGACTTCTTTTTGAAATTAAAAACATTATCAAAATCACCTATTTTTGTTTGAACTTCATTTAGATGACAAACTACTGTTCACTTCTAAAATGATCGGTATTATCATTTCCATTTATTTTATAATTTATCTGGATAAAAAATTATCTAATCTCAGAGACTTGTAACCTAAAATTATCATAAAATCACAAATTCTCCTGAAGATTTTCTTTTTATTTATTTAACTGATCATAATATTCGATTACAATTTCAAAATCTAAGTGCACAATAATCAATAGCTCCTTTTATGAATAGCAAATTATCTATAATTTTCTGTTCATAAAGTTAAACAAACACAATTATTCAAACTAAACCAAATTAGTTTTATTTTTAATTAACCTTTAATGTTTTATAAGAAAAATAAATATTTCATCTCTAAATTAGTAGAAATAAACTTAAAAATATTAACTAAAAGGATATTCTATAGAAGAATTTAAAAATTGACTGAACAAGTTAGAATCGATAAAATTTAGTTCGAGTATCTATAAGATTATATTATTTGACTCGATTTGATTTTTAAAAAATCAATTTACTAGAGGAATCATATATATATATATACCGAACCGCTAGTGCTCCTAAGGCTAACCCCATACCACCCCACACCAATTTAATCTCTTTTGTTCCCTCTAAACATCCAAATCATCCAATAGCTTTATCAATGGCATCTAGCTTTTACAGGTCTTCCCGTGATTCTAACTCCTACTGGACACCAAAGCAGAACAAGCAATTCGAAACGGCACTAGCGGTGTATGATAAGGACACCCCGGACCGGTGGCAAAAAGTGGCGGCTGCCGTGGGTGAGAAATCGGCCGAGGAAGTAAGAATGCACTACGAGATCCTCGTGGAGGATCTCATGTATATTGAATCTGGTAAAATCCCTATACCAGACTACGAAAGTCCTACCGGGAGTTAGAGTTACACAAGATGAATTGCTTGTGAGGTAAGGTAGTGTATTACCGGTAAATATCTCTATTTGCAAACTCTTTTCTGCTTGATAACTGTTGCTACTGCAACCTTATTCCTACTCAAAATTATGTTCTCTTTCAATAAACTAGCAAAATCCTTAGTTTTTAGAGGTCAGCCCTAACATGAAACATGGACATTCCCCTAGCTCCAAAACAGAAGCATATGATGGTAAACTAATAGAATGTTATTCAGAGTTCTTTATAGAGCTACTAGGATGCATGGCATGATGTTCAGAAAACACATTTAAATATTCCACTCTTCTAAAACTGTGATCATCATCTATGTTTCATTTAACATGTCATGTCATGCATGATCAGGGAATGTACGCAGAGTTTTATGTTCGGGATGCAAACTTTTATAGAATTTGAAAATCTAGAGATGCGAGATTAAATTGTCAATATAAACTACAAGGACAATGGCATTTCTAAAATATATGGGAATTTAAAATTACCAGAAGGTGCGACTTTCCCCTAGCATCACTCGGTCCATTCCTGTGCATGATACACCTTTCGTTTTCTGGCAGCTAGAGTTCAAATCAAACACCGAATCCCATCTGGCCACAAGTTTTCCCTGTTTTGGTTACTTTATGTTGTTTTCTATAATACCATATTTCAACTTACTATAAAAATCCCACATGAAATCTAATCCTCTTTTGTTTAGATCACATGCACATGGTCCTATATATATAATTCAAAACCCAATATCATAAAATAAACAAGTTAAGCCGGTGCTTGTCTTTTTCATGTCTGATCGAACCCATTTTTTTTGAATTTTCCAATGCCTCGGCTAAAAACAAATAAAATCTGCATAAACTAACATAGATAGCCATTTGCATATGCTCATCCTCTAATATTAAATCAATTTTCTAAAAGGTCAGAGGTTATATATATTTTATTTAATCTTAACATTGCTTTTGAATTTTCTGTTTAATTAAATCTTCCACAGGTTTATGAAGAATCTAAAGCTCCAATGAAGCACAAGTTTAAGCTACGCTGTCAGAAGATCTGTAAAAACTTCAAAAATAATAATAATAATTGTAAAGAAATCGAGAATTGAAATCTTGATTCTCCGTTACATAATTTGGATCTTTTAAGAGTGTATGTTGCATTGAATTAGTTTGTTAATACAACAAAAGAGATTAACTCCGTCGTTGTCAAGCTTGTAACTACAGACTACAGTACTGGGTTTTCCAGTTTTAAATAAAAATTAGTATTACTACTAAATGTCATGAATCAATGATCTATCTACTTTGTTTGTTTCCTTAGAAAATCAATAAATGAATCACCTAATCAGGAGAAAGTTTAATTTATCAACAAAAGTAAATAACAAATAATCATGCCGATTTAATCAGGAGAAAGTTTAAAATAATTATGGAGCTAAGAATGAAGCGATCACCACAAAAGTAAAAACGATTAACCACAAAAGTAATAGAGATTATTAACAGAGAAAAATGAAACGTAGGAGATGTAGATAAGAATAAATAAACAAATAATCAAGCTGATTAATCAAAAACACCAAACTAACAATTTCAGTTCGATTTCACGATTAAAACAGAGGAAAGTAAGATTGTTGATTGAAGCAGAAATTTGATTTCAATTATTGTATCAAAATCGCATGGGATTTAAAGAATAGACCACAATATTTTTGTTGTTTATCAAATCAAATGACAGTAATGAAAAAGAAGCTGACCTATTTGAAATCGAGCCCCCAAAATTGCACTCTGGCTCTGAAGAGAGAACTCAATCAAATCGAGCAATTAAACCCATCTGAGTTTGAATTTAACAAAAAAAAGGATTTGGGAAAGGGGGAAAACAAGGATACAGGTTTTACGACGGAATGAGAGAGACTAAAATATCAAAAGAAAAAGAGCCATAGAAAAGCAAGTCGAGGTTTAAAGGCAGATAGAAAACGCGGGAGAAAATTTTGTTCCTTTTACAAAGAAAGACAATTGGCGGATGGAAAAAATTTGGAGATGCGGGGTATCGATCCCCGTACCTCTCGCATGCTAAGCGAGCGCTCTACCATCTGAGCTACATCCCCATTGCATTTTCTATTTACAAAGAGAGTAATTAACCTAAAGAAAAAAGGTCAAATTGTGCACTTATTTGCATTTTGAGATTTGTATACTAAACGGACGAAAAAAGAATGGAGATGCGGGGTATCGATCCCCGTACCTCTCGCATGCTAAGCGAGCGCTCTACCATCTGAGCTACATCCCCATTGTTTTGTCGTTTTACAAAGTTAATACATATAGAAACATAAATGTAAACTTACGCACTTGCTTATCAAACAATGTCTAAAAAATTAATTTGGCTATAAACATGTTTAAAAAAATTAAATGTCGAAAATTTTCATTTTATTAGATATCATAAATGACTACATTTATCATTTGTCAAGTTCTTTTTTTTAATTGTGTCAAGTTCTTATTAGTTAGCATTATCAGCCATCTTTTAGGTGATAAACTTTTTAGAATAACATAGGATCGAATGATGATTTTACGTGCTAAGTAATTAAAAAATTAAACACCAAAATGAAATAAATAAAACATGTATAGTTCAAAAGATAAACTAAGCCAGTTTTAATTGGACTGTTTAGCATATTCGTACAGTAACATGACTCGATTGTAATGATATAAATGATACTACAATGATTTGAAATTAGCTAATAAAGTTAGTGTTTAGGGTTTTAGTTTAATTGATTTTTTTTTGTTTTCATAAGGGTCAATTTTAGGGTTTAAGATTTCAATTTAGAAAACTTTAGTATACAAGTTCAGAATTTAGGGTTTATGATTAGAATTTAGGGTTTATGGTTAGAATTTAGAGTTTTGGGGTCATGATTTAAGTTATAGGGTAATATCGCTAGGATTTAGGTTTTAAGCTATAAACCCTAAATTTTAACCCTAAACCTAAAATTATATCAACAACCCTTAAATTCAAAATTGTTATGCTTAAATCTCATAAACCCTAAATAAAATATATAAAGAAAGAGAAAGAAAGAAAAAGGGGAAAAGATTATCCATAGTCAAACTTAAAAATTAACTTCAATTGGAATTAAAGTGATGTTTTTTACTAATGAGAAATTTAAAAGAAACTATTTTATGAATCATTATCATAATCTCATCCATGGTCCTACCCATTAACA